>CM042019.1:30651843-33151843 GCA_023525975.1 Smallanthus sonchifolius | reverse complement strand
ATGGTCGTTGACCATGGGGGCAGTACAGTAGTGACAAGGAATTGACGGATAAGCGGTATTGTCGGTTCATGGTCGTTGATCATGGGGGCATTGACCAGGTACTTGTCGGTTCATGGATGTAAGTCATGAGGACAATACAGTAAAGAGGAATTGACAGTTTATTATACGTTTTAAACTGTTTGAAAAGTAAAGTGTGTTAAGTTTAGCCTTATTGGCAATATATATGTTTTAGTAAATCTTTTGTATAATTGATTTAAAGTAAACGTTAGAACTCACTCAGTGTTGCTGATTTTTAGTATGCACATCAGTTAAGTGTAGGTGGCAGTAGATGAAAGTGGATGCTTGGCTTGGCGAGAAGAGTTACCCGAAGATCAGCATCTGGCATGTTGTTTATGTTTCTTTTGATTATGTTGATTAAGACTAGTTTCAGTTGTATTTGACAAGTTATGTTTAGACATGCATGTTCCGCTGTGTATGTTGAAGTTTTAAACCGTTTTCGCTGTGTTAATGAATGTCTTATGTTTAAAGTGCTATGTGTTGATGAGTAAATCCAATAAGTGAGGTCTCCCGGGTTTGGGGCCTTACAATTGATTACTCCTCTAGCTTTAGAAATGCTAGATTATCAATCCTTTTCAACAAAACACCCAATAAAACCCCCAATTCCCGTCCATTAGGGTTCATCCACCAAAACCCCTTCAAGAACAAGAATTTTGTGGAGGATTAGAGAGGAGATGATACTTACTAGATGATTAGCATGGATTATGCATGCCAAGACTTCCAATTCACACATGCAATCCACTGATCTTGAGTTCTTGGTCTTTCTCCCCTTTTCCTCTCTAATTTGCGATACACACACAAGTGTGTGTCGCCATTTTTACTCTCCACCAAATCAGATTTGGTTTAATTACAAGTTCAGCCCCTCTACTTGCAGATTTGACTCCTCCTTCAAAAACTACTTAATTTCATCATTTAAAAGCACCCTCCAACTTTCTTTTATTTAATTTCACCCTTATAATATAAATAATTTATTATAGGACAAACCCAAAAGTTGGTTCATTACAAATCACACCCCCTAATTTTGGGTTTCGGTAACACTCGAGTGCCTATCCTCATATTCCCGAGTAGTTTTCGCCCCTTATATAATTATTTATATCCAAAGTTAGTGAAAAACCACATTTACACTAAATTTTCGAACAATTTCAAATCAAAGTGATCAAAGATTCTTTAGCTCGAAGGTCATATCACTTACTACACCTCACACCAAAGTTTTGCTTTCTAGTTTAGACATGCCTAGAAGAACCCAAAAGGCAAAAAAACATAGCCCAAAACTACCGGTTAATGATGGCACAAATTGTGATTGCTATGCCTAGTATTGATGAAAAAAAACGGCAAAAAGAATCTTGGGCTCACAAAATTATGACACGTGTCGCAACCAATTACTTATTTATTAGGTACAAATATATAATTTTAAAAAGAAATAACAAAATTATAATATCAAAATACCTCATTTGTGTAACTTACTCTTCAAAATTTTAAAAAACTATCACTAACTATAATTTTTTTTTTTTAAATTGACATGTACATTGTTTAGAAAACCCTTTTGTGTATACCAAAAATTACGAACGTATCAAAATTCGAAACATATATTAAATGTGGATTGAATTGAAAATGCCAAATTGTGAATGGAAGCCACCCTCAGGCATTCATGGAAGCAAAAATCTCCCAAAAGAAACAAACTATAATCAACCCTTGTTTTTCATCGTTCCCGATTGAGGCGTTTGCTTTATTCCACCCTTTGTTTCTCATGCAACAGACGTAAGAATCCATCGGTAAAATCACAACCATTCTCTTCGATCCGTAATCATTTACAAACATTTAAATGCATGTTCGTTGTAATTACGTTCACATTCATTCACCTTAAATTGATTAGATTTGATTCTCGATATAACCTACAACACATCATCTTCGATTGCTTTAAAACCGTTTTGTTTTGATTGATCCTTGGAGGCATAATTAGAATCATGATTTACATGTTTATCGTATGCGTTTGTGTTGATCATTTATTTGTTTAATTTCATCATTTTTATTTGTTTTGTTTGAATTTTGATTTAGCAAAGAGGCGTCTGTTTTGAGAAGTGAAAGTTCTGGTTGATGATTGTAGCCTGCAGGCAGACCAATGAGTTCTGGTATGATCCTACACCCTTTGCAACTTTTTTTTTATCTCTAGGGCACCAAAGTCCAATTGTTCATCAATCAACATAAGCTATACTAGTTTGGGAGTGTTTTGGTTGTGGGTTTAAAGTGATTGTTATGATTAATTTGAAGGCACAATAATTAGTTTCGAGTGTTTGTGTAGATGGATTATGGTTATGATTATGATGTTCTTACTATGGGGGAGTCGGGAGGCTATACTGACACCAGCCCCGTTTTTAGACACCAAATACTATATGGGCCGTATGAGTATTATGTGCCTCTACAATCCCACAATCCCACGATCTCAACCCACAACACCATTAACATGCAATTTCCTTTATTTCAATTATTGTTTCTTTTAATTATGTTTAGTAATATTAGGTTAGTCGGGTAGTTGTAAGTTATTTTTTTAGTGGTAAGTTAATTCTTGTTAGCCTATATAAAAGGCCTCATGTTTTGGGAATTAGGATATGAATGAAATTATGAATTTAGTCTAAAACTCTCTCTAAAATTCTATCTGGCTTCTTACTATTTTCTTTTGGCCAACGATTACCGTTGGAACCACATCAATGAGTTGTGATTTTTTCTTATACGGGCTGCATGAGTTGTGTTTTTCTCTTATACGGGCTGTGCATAGCTTTCGTGACTGACACAGAAATGGCTGATGTGTTGGCGTTAAAGTGGTTGTTATGATTTGAAAGCGCAATCAGTAGTTTTGAGTGTTTGTGTAGATGGATTATGATTATGATGTTGTTTCTATTGGAGAGTCGCGAGGCTATACGACACCAACCTTGTACTATTTAGACACCTATGAGTTGTGATTTTTTCTTATACAGGCTGCATGAGTTGTGTTTTTCTCTTATACGGACTGTATAGCTTTCCTGACTGACACAGAAGTGAGTTATGTGTTGGCGTACACTACTGACATATGCTATACGGGTTGTATAACCTTTTTCGCCATCTATACGACCTGTATGATGACGTCACATGGTTTTTTTGATGACGACACCTAGTGCATCGTATCTATAGTGGGACCCCTTAACATTTATGGTCAAAATAAACAATTTTGAAAAGATAGGTTAGGAGATGGATTTTTTGAGATTCGATTCTGATTCTTCAGTAATAATCACTTTGATATACGAATATGTGCGTCATTCCAAATCTCATAGGAGATATTTCTATATCTATATATTTTGTTCTTTATGCATTCTATTTATTTTGTTGATTCCATCTTGATTATGCAGGTAAGAAAAAATTAAAAGATCTATTGCAGCAAAGTGATAATTGTACTTGTGCTGATTGTGGTGCGCACGACCCTAAATGGGCGTAAGTTCTACCAACACCGTCTACCAATCATTTCTTCTGTAATTATAATATCTTGATGGATATATTTTTACATTTAATATAATGACTAAGGGTTTGTTTGGTATGAGGTAATGGAATGAACGAGGGAATGTAATAGACGAGTGAATGAAATGGATAAGGGAAAGAAATGGATCATTACTATTCTATTGTCCTGTTTGGCTACCTAATGTGAATGAAATAAATCATTACTTCGTGATGTTTGGTAGACATGAAAATATTTTATGAAAAATAAAATATTTTTTACAAATAAATTTATATTACAGGTCGGGTCATGGGTCGTGTCATGGGATGGGCCATGGTTCAGACCATTGTTCGGGCCATGGTTCGGGGCATGGGTGGGGTGGGACGTGTCATGGTTCGATTCATGTGTTAGGACATGGGTCGGGCCATGGTTCGGGTCATGGTTCGAGGCATGGGTCGGATCATGGGACGGGTCATGCTTTGGGTCATGGGTCCGAACATGAGTGGGGCATGGGCCAGGTCATGGGACGGGGCATGGGTCGGGTCAATGGGTCCGGACATGGGTCGGTTCATGGTTTGGGTCATGGGTCGGGGCATGGGTCGGGTCATGGGTTGGGCTGTGGGTCGGGCTGTGGGTCGGGCTATGGATCGGGCCATGGGTCGGGTCATGAGTCGGGCCATGGTTCGAATGGTTCGGGTCACTAATTAAACAAAACATTCCATTCCTTAAAGGAATGAAAAAAAAAACATCCTTCCCCCAAGGAATGAAAATCATTAAAAGGGGAGGAATCGCATTCCTTGTGTAATGGTCCATTCCATTCCTATGTGATACCAAACATGTTTTTTTCCAAGGAATGAAAATCATTAAAAGGGGAGGAATCGCATTCCTTGTGTAATGGTCCATTCCATTCCTATGTGGTACCAAACATGTTTTTTTCCATTCCAGCGCAATGACCCATTCCATTCCACCATACATTCATGCATACCAAACACTACCTAAGGCTTGTGTCCAATGCCTCTATTAGTTTCTTTGACTTGTTGACTTGTCGATAGACTGTGTAAGACTGTAAGTAAATATATTTCACGAAAACCTATTGAATTCACAGTAACTTCTTAAATTTACATGTAAAATGTAAAAGAAGATGAGATAAGAATATGGTCTTGATAGAAAGAGTTCATACAAGGATGCAACTGCACCTTTTGTTTCCTTTTTGCCTTGATTATTAGTGCTTATAGGTAAATACTTTTTCATTGATAAGGCTATTTGTTTAACATAATATAACATATTTTTTTTATTTTGAATCTCAGGTCACCCACCATTGGAGTGTTTATATGCTTAAAATGTTGTGGTGTGCACAGAAGTCTGGGTCCAAATGTTTCAAAGGTAGGTGCATTTTGATGTTCTACACAGAACTCTAGGTTCACATCTATTTGCTATAATCTTAACAAACTCCATGCAGAAACTGTTAGGTATTAGAGTCAGAGTTGGTCCCAGCGAAAGCAAACAAACACACACACAATAGACAGAAACTAAAGGACACAAGATTTATAGTGGTTCAGTCAAAGTGACCTACGTCCACTGTTGCAAATAGGGTTTATTCTTATTAGGTGCTCAAGATTTACACTTACATCATAGGAGTATTTATAATACCAAAATTAGGGTTAGTAAATAAGGCAATAACTTAATCAACAAGTAATAGGCTTAAACAGCCCTAAGGCAGCCGCCCCCTTGCTATCTCAGTTTTTGCCAGCCGCAAGTGGCCCAAGGCCCAGCCCGGCCGAAAGCCTTCATAGCCCAACAGAAACAACAGTAGACTTCCCCTAGAAGTTATAAGGTTTTTTAACCAAACTCTCTGCCCCAAAGATTTATACTTTGAGACTTCTGTGAAATCATCTACTCTTGTTCTGAACATAGTGATCTGTTTGTGATATTCTAAATTCCAGGTGTGATGGTTTACAAACTTCCTTCAAGTCCAACACCAGTAATCATATCCTGAAAGTTCATGTCATTTTTGCAAATCAGAAAGATTCCATGCTCATTTCTGTAATTTTCATATAATTTAGTGTCTGTTTGCTAGAATGCTATGCTAATGATATTTAGGGTTTAATTTCTCTTTCGTGGTTTTCATTACTTATATAAGGTTGAACAATAATTGCAATCTTCTTCTAGTCGAGGGTATTTTTTGTTATTTTGGGACGGGTATTTTCTTTTTGTGACTTAGTATGTATCCAATTTCGTTTATACCAAATTTGACCAAAAATGAAAAATGTCCTTCAATCAGAGGAGTACTAACCGCTTTACGCCCCCAAAATTTAAAGGCCCAAAAAAGTTGAAAAAACTACTTTAATTTATACTTTAAGTTGAAAATATTGCCAATTTTTTGTGTTTTTAGAGAGAAATGAGAAAAAAGATAACAAAATGATTGAAGGTTTATTTATAGGGTTATTGTAGTAACATTCGGTCTAAATATTATACATTTTGACGCTCTATAAAATTACATTTAAAAATTTCATATATTTAGAAAACCTTAACAAAAAGACCTCAATTTTAAAACTAGGTTTAGGCCAATGTTTTACTTTTATGGTTAGATAATTTTGTACTTCACATAATAGAAAAGGTAGCCAAACATATTTGTGTTTTTTCAAATTTTTTGCTGGATTTGGAAAAGTTTGTTTGTATAGTTAGTGAACTTATTCGGTGTCTCTAACTGATACACTAACTGGCTGCTGGATCATAAAATGGTCTTGACAGGTTTTATCAGTGACAATTGATGATTGGGCCGATGAAGAAATTGATGCTATGATTGAAGTTGGAGGAAATAGTTCTGCAAATTCAATTTATGAGGCCCATATTCCTGAAGGAGTCAAGCCCGGGCCGGACGCAAGTATTGACCAACGTACAAAGTTTATCAGGTGAAATTTGATAGAATATTGATCACCACGCGCATTATGTTACATGATTCAATCTATTCGTATTGATGCTTATATCAACTTAAAGATAATTAGTCTTGCTAAAGTTTAACTTGTGTACCTTCTAAACTCTTAGGTCAAAGTATGAGCATCAAGAGTTCTTAAAACCAGGTTTAAAGATCTCATCAAATAAGAACACTCTCCAAGCAAGTCCACCCAAAGAGACGAGTGTTCGCGCTCCAAGTTCAAGTGCAATACAGAAACCTGTTAGTGCACAACACTCGATCTGTTTCAACCAATCATTTTTGTCCTCTGATTTTTGAGAATGATCACAGGAATGCTTGGATGGAACTATTGGACACTTGAAGTTCACCATTCTTCAAGGTGCAAATCTTGCTATCCGTGATATGCTTTCAAGTGATCCTTATGTTGTTCTTACACTAGGGGAGCAGGTCCGTTTTTTTTAATTCCCATCACTGCAGTTTTTTTAGTAACCATGAGAATCTGTTACTGGTAAACTTATGGGACCCCGTCAATACCTTGCTAACCAACGGGATCAGGTAAAGTGCAACTTGTTCTGGGCAGGTGGCCTTCAAGAGGTTATCAGTGGATGCGAGATTCAAACCTGAGACCTCTCCTAGAGGAGAATCAGGTGCTTACCACTGCATCACTTCTTGAAGGTTTAGTTTTTTTAGTTCAGGATATGCCATGTATATCCCGGCCCATGTCAACTAGTAGCATGCAGTTTCTTGACCCGTATGCGATTCTATATATAATTATGATGTTTGTTTGTTCCTTGTGTCTTTCTTTTTGGCTGCAATTGGCTCTTACATTTATTAGAAGGTCCAAACAGCCATTATTAGGAGCAACTTAAATCCAATCTGGAATGAAGAGCTAATGCTTTCCGTCCCTGAGGACTATGGGCCCGTTAAATTGGTAACCTGATGCTCTTGTCACTTTCTTTATTTAATGTATTTTCTTTGAATCAAATTTGGTTCATACTTAATCCAAATGTTAATGGAGATTAGAGGTGGCAAAATGGGTACTCTAAGCCATTTTTTAGTACGGGTCATATTAGGTTGAAATGTTGAGTTGACCCGCTAACACTTTATGTCTAATATTCTAACATAATTGCTATGTTAATCATGATTTTGAAAATGATATCATTACTACAATAAAAAATAGACTATGGGTGTCTTTCAATCCATTTGACCCGTTTGCTTTTTAGCTAACATTTTCAATTTGACCCGTTTGAGATAAAATACAACTCAAATCGACCAATTCATAAGTAAACTGGTCGAAATTGCCACCTCTAGACTTACTAGAGATTAAACTTACAGCTCAGATTCAAACGGTCTTGCATTGTTGGTGCAGCAAGTTTTTGATTATGATAGATTCTCTGCTGATGATATAATGGGGGAAGCAGAAATCGACATTCAGCCAATGCTGAACTCAGCAACGGCGTATGGGGATGCTTCAATGTTTGGGGACATGCAGATAGGGAAGTGGCTGAAATCACATGACAATGCACTGCTAGAAGATAGCACAGTAAATATAGTTGATGGGAAGATAAAACAGGAGGTTTCACTTCAACTGCAGAATGTAGAATCTGGGATAATATATCTTGAAATAGAGTGGATAGCCCCTTAATGGTACGCGTGTTGTATGTTTATAGCTCGTTTGTTATTTCATTCATATTTATATCCAAAATAAATGTTATCGGTTGCTTGAGTAACCAAAAAGAACGACTTTGTACACTTGTTAATCGTTATCTATGGCATTCTTTTATTCAAGTATTTGATTGGATAGTTAAATAGTTTCATCCCTGTAGTATTTCAAACATTATAGTGAGCTTCTATTGTGAGTTGTCTTAAATAATTTAAAATGGTCGCGTTTAGTTTGTTAACAGTCTAACCTAATGTATCATCCATAACATGTTTGGCACGTCATGGGCGTTTTGGTAATTTCACAATGTTTTCATCCCTTTGCCTTTTCTCCTTCATCTTCTTGGTCTTTCATCATATCAAACCCAAACAATTTTTATAATTAAAACTTGCAAAATGGAACCCAAATAGTAATAGTTTAAAGTACAAAAGCTATAATACCTCCCCCACAAGATCGAATTTGGCAGCCTGGCAGCAGGCTGAGCCTGTGGCTAGTCTTGCCTCCATGACCATCATCTTCATATCATGGAGGAAAGCTATAGCCTTGTGCCATGGGTTGGGCTGATATATCCCAAAACCATGACAAAAGTAGCTCATATAATCACGTTTTTCTCACTCAACAACATAATTCTTCGACACAAATAATGTCTAATATTAGGCCCTAGACTACATAGTCATTAATCTACCCATCATTAAGAATTCTATTAGAAGTAAGACTTATTTTTATTTTTGAAATGTATCAAATTTTCTACAAAGTGTGGTGTGGTGGGTGGATATTATTTTTAGCCAATGGACATGACAAGGTGATGTTTATATAGACAGTGAACCAAGTAGGCCAAGATTCTCATGGAAGCCCAAGTCTTGAACAAATTAATAGGACCTAAAAGCTCATTAACAATGAACCTAATTGGTTTAAATTGTTGGAATGCTGGCCCAAGTAGAAGATTATGTAGTAGGTTAACTAGTAAATTAAGTGAGCACCTCTTTGCTTTCTAATTTTTTAAGCACCATCTAACCTTAAATTGAAAAGTTATACTTAGATAGAGCGTTTATTCAAGAGTTAGCGAACTCTTATATAGACCTATCGAAGAAAGACAAAGGGGTTAGAAAAAAATTCAACTTAAAATTGGTATAACTTTTGATCCCAAGGCAGTTTGCCTTAACTATCAGACCCAAATTCTTTCGTTTTGAGCCTTGGTTTCGACTTCATAGATTTTTCTATCTTCTTTTTCGCTTTTATTTAGTGCAGTTTTAATTATAAAACACATGAAATTGAATGCCATCTACGTGTTTACTTAGCTGTCTAATTTAGTTCCTGTCTCGTCAATTTTTTATCTTCTGGATTAACATTAACCGTCAAATTTCAAACCTTACTGTATAAAACAATTTACAGGAAGAGAATGATTAAGAAATACAAGAATGATTAAGGTTGGTCAAACATAAAGCAATCATTACCACATAAATTCTAAGACTATTCACATGTGAAGCTTAAATCTGGCTTGAATATCGAAAGTAGTAGACAAAGTATTAGTTGTAGTTGTTCTTAAAGAAAACTCATTTAAGAATATTTATATTTAGATAATATAATCTTTTGACTAAGTTGGAATATTGTTTTTTTTTGAACGGCAATTTGGAATATTGTTGCAAGTCAAAGTAAAATACTTGTCATACTCATGATTGGTTTTCTGACTCTAGACTTACCGAGCCTATTTAAAATAAATATTCTTTTTAAATAAAAGAAGTGAATACAAACGTATCTTTAATTCTTAATTTATTTAAACTTAAAAAATAGAAAACCATAATTTAGACCTCTAAACTACGAGCGATCAAACCCAATAATATCCCACTCAAAGAGGGTAGGGTGTGAGGAGGGTGAGATGAGGACAAGCTTTACCTCCATCCCAAGGGATGTAGAGACCGATTCCAATAAAACCCCTAAACTACGTCAAATGACTAAAAAATCGAAAAGAAACAAGGTTTGTTGATTGATCCGTTTTAGTTTGACTATGAGAATTTCATTAAACTCAACCCTGACCCCCAAATCATGTTTGAAAACTCGACCATTGTTTGTGATGGCATCATCGTAATAGATGATGACATTGTCAAGAGCTTTTCAAGTTGGATATCCACCATTAGTTTCATTTGGATGTATAACTCATAATCTTTGGTTTCAAGATTGATTTCATATGTTAGAATTAGAACTAATGGTTTACATATATACACGATATCCTAATGCATCCAAGTTGTTACAAGTGCGTTGAACCAGAGGGTGTTCTTGAGGTATTTTAATTCTCCGGCCAGTTAAATTTCTGTCAACATGAGTATTCAACGTCGTTGTTTACTTATCGCCTGACCACTAAATTATACCGAGTTTGGTATATATAATGAAATCTTTATCTAAATAGCGATTTTTAGCCGACTAAGAACTTAATTATAATACTTGAAAATGTTTGATTATGTGGTTTTAAAACAAAATTTTGATGTTATTAATATATAATGTGTAATAAAAATCAAATATGTGATTATAAAACTACAAGTGATAAGATTATTATTGTTATTGCTCTAAAGGCTAACCCATGTGGGTTTGAAAAATGTGATTTAGATAGAAAGTTGCTTTGCACATCACTTCAAGTTGAAATGGTCAGAAAATGAAGCTTTGAACTACTCTTGTCCTTTTCTTCTTCGTCTTCGTTTTTGATCATGCATGCCTTATAAAGGTGCTTTTATAACCTCCTTTTAATGTTCAAAGTCTTTTGAATTATTTGTGCATTTTTATTATTAAAATTAAAGGTTTGTATTAGAATTATGATCATATATTGTTATTTATTTTGGCTAACTTTTATACGCAAATATTTTAATTTTTTTTATTAGAATAAAGGAAAAACTTTTAATAATTACTATTAAAGAATATAGAGACTATATTAGACAAAAGTAGTGTGTATCCTGTATGTTAGAGCATTATTTTTTGAATTTTATCTATTCATCATCGTGTTGGGATTTTATGTACGACTTAAAAATTTTCTTTTAGCAGAAGTTAAAGATGTTGTCATGATTGTGATTTACCAAATTAACTGATTACTGCATATGAATTAGGTCGCGGAATTACCTAAAACATACAAACTAACTGGTAATTGAAGAATCAAACAAGAACACAGAACATGATCATGTAAATAAACTTCATCTTGATTTTCATTGACAAACTGCTCTTTTACAATGGTTGTTCAAGTACATAGATCTCTCTCACTGATTACAAAACAATCCATTCACTCGTATCTCTATTCTCTAGCAGTTCTATCTAAGTACTAAACATGTGAGCTATTTATACTAAAACGAAGATCTGAACTTCAGCCACTCTGAATTAAGCATATGATGTATTCAGTCTTCATCCAATGTATCACCTCATCTTCATCCGATGTATCACCTCATCTTCATCTGATGTATCTTCCCTTAGGATATTCTTTGAGCTTTACTCATCCGAGGTAATATGTATTCATCCGATGTATGCACACAACTTATCCGATGTATCCGGATATCTCATCTGATGTATCCATACTTAGGATATCTGCCAAGATTCATTACATCGGACATATAACTTGCTGCCCAATGTAACTTCACTTAGACAAATCTCCAAGTATATGATACCTCGGATCACCAATATACTTGTCCGATGTATTTCTACATAACAGACAAAGTACATGTCCGGTGTAATGATAGTTACACCGGATGACTAGTTTACTCATCCGATGTATCTATACTTAGTGAAAATACTTATATCGGATACAAAAGTTGTACTACAAAGATAGCTTGTACATACCAGACTTGGATCATATCTAATCTTGATAAGCTTTACATCAATCTACAAAATTAGCTCCAACAATCTCCCTCTTAAATTGATGCTATCAAAACTTTATCTTCTTCTTCTTCTATCTGTTGAACTTCCTCATGTACTGGTTGAGATATCTCTTGAATGGAATAAATCCATTGTGAAATTTAGGTTTGTGAATTGCTTGCATCTTACTCAAAGCAAATAGATATTCTTTGCAAAGAATCCCAATGTTTGCTGGTTCAAATAACTCAATGGTTAATTCAGAGTGGCTGAAGTTCGTTTAATGAATAATCTGTCTTCGTTCAGAGTAACAAACAAAAATGGTTGAAGAGAGAAATTGAAATACTTTCTCTTCAAGAAGTAATAATGCAGAAGCTCAGCAGAGAATTCTTTGGGTCTTTTGGCTAATCTTCTGTTAGATGCTCAATCAAGATCAACCAAGACATTAATAGACTTATGCTTAGTTTTCTAAATAGATTCAAAGTCATCATGTTTCTGTCTTTTCAACAAAATTTTCAAACTCATAGCCTCTTTTATCTCTGGATGGATTGTTCAGTTGCATTTTTGTTAGATCATGAAGATCCCTTTTAGGAAACTTCACAAGGTTATGAGCATCTGTAGGGTATTATTAAGGCCGAAGCTTACCAAAATGATCAAGATTCAGATGAAAGATCAAGTTCAAGTAAAAATCAAAGATCGATCGAAAGTTCAAGGTTCTTTCGCAAGTATAGTTTCGATTGACGTGCTTGTTTAGATTAACAGTGTCAGTTGCGGTTAAATGAAGATTTAATAGTTTAGTGGCATTTTTGTAATATTGTCAAACCTAGTCTAGACCTTTAAATAGAATAGTTTTTCTAGGGTTTAGTGTGTGCAGACATCAGGGTTGTTCTTAGAGATTTTTGTTTCATCATCGTGAGCACACATTCAAGAGATATTTGGGGGTTTTCATTGTAATATCTTTTGATTCAAATCAATACAAGAAGGTTTTTATTGTTCATCTATTGTTCTTGTGTTTTCTTCACCAAATCAAGAGATTTCACCTCTTGATTTTGGTTCCTACAGATTCGTGTTAGATTTATTGGACCTACAATTGGTATCAGAGCCACGGGGCTCGTTTTTGCTGATTTTCATCATCAAATTCTTTTTCGGATCTGTTTTGGTGAACAATTTCTAGAGAGAGAGGCAGAAGTTTAGTGAGAGAAAGTGGATCTGGTTTGAAGTCATCTTTTCATCATCAAATATCATCACGTTTCTGATTATTACAAAGAATCTACAAAGATCTACTGAATGAAGGCACCAGCTGTGTAAACATATTAGGTTTTCTGTTTTTTTGGGTTAAGGTTCTTATGTTTTGGTGTTTGGATGCGATAACATGAATATTAGAGCGATAAAGAGGATCCGAGTTACATCATCACCATTCATATTTTATGCAAACGATTGTTACAAAAAAATTAATACAAAGGTAAAACTCATCAAATTTCTTCATCTTATTCATTTTTCATCAAGAACACACATAGTAGTGTGTGTGAGAGAGTAGAGAGAGAAAACTTGCTTTTCTTCAGATTGCCATCGAAACAGGTTGAAATCGAAACTAGGTTGCCATCGAAACTAGCTTGCCATCGAAACTATGATCTGTGAATCCCTAATCGAAACTACATCATTGAAAGTACTAAACCTTTTGACAAACTGTTCTTTCTGTTTGTTTGGGACGAAGAAGACAAAGGTTGTGCTTGTTTTGGGTTCATGAGCTTGGGTTAGTGTAAAACGAAGAAGAAGAACACGAACTTGAAAGGTTGCTTGTGGCTTGTTTTCGCAAAGTAAAGGAAGAAAGGCTGTGGCGACCGAATATTTTTAGGGTTTGTTGTGTCTGTGTTCCGTTCAAAGGAAAGGATCTAAAGGAAATAGTCAACGTTTTTTTTAATCCATTTATTCGTTCTGAAGTTTGTCCGGAACTTCATTTTGAAATCTCTCGTGGGCCAGACATTTCAATTCTTTGATGGGCTAAAATTCCAATTTCCAAATGAAAGTTTTTCACGTCTAAAATTCTACATATACCAAAAGTGATTTGCTAAATATTTAATTTTGATTAGAAAAAATGTCAATTGACGGAAATACATTTGAAGTCCATGATTTTATCACTTTTAACATCCATATTTGAACTTATGGTTTGAGGGAGTTGGACCAGCTTGATAAGAAAATCTGATTTATTTATGGATGCTTGAGTTTGTTTTTAATTGATACGGGTTGACACGGTTTGAAACGAAAAGGTTTTGGGTTATTTAACGGATATTTCTGACGAGATTTTAGGTGGTTAAGATTTGGTTTTGGTTAAAACGGATTGAATTCGTGTTACACGAGGGTGTTTACGGTTCATACGGGATTATTTTTGGTCGGTACAGATTGATATGAGTTGATTCGTGGATACGTTCTCATTTGATTTGGACGTGATCTCAGGTTGATATAAAAAAAATAATTAACTCGAACTCATGCTCGATTGATTCGGATATTATTTTCGGTTACGGGCTCGTCTCCGAGAGTTTTGGATACAATTTTTGATCAGTTAGTGTCGTTAAGTTCAGTTGGTGAATATTATCTATTGGTCGAACTCAAGACTACAAGATGGCTCTTCTAAGTTCAGCTGAAAGAAAAGTCACGTTAAAGCTAAGATATCGACAATTTGCACATGCAGAAGGAGAATGTTTGACTGATCAATACAACATATATACAAGATTGATTAGTGAACTTCAAGATATTGGTGTCAAGATTGAGAATATAAGGATAATAGCAAAGTATTTGAATTCTCAACTGGCTTCATGGTCTAAGACAACTGAGAACCTCATATTGAGTACGGATCCAAGGACTATCCCATTGAAAGAAATGTATGAAAAGCTTCAATTAAAAGAAAAACTCTTGGATAAGCACTTGGTTGTGATCAAAGGAGGATATGGATACGATTCCAACGGAAATTATGTACGTATTGAGTCAAATTTGATCGCTTGCGAAATGGATTAATCAAAGATGTATGAAGAGCATTCATCACTGACCAACGATCACAAGCAACAGAAGCCAGCTACTTCGAAGTCAACAGAAAGTGAAAATCAAGCCTCAACCTCCACATCCACAACGACACACAATCATGCACTCATGGCTGATATTGAGGAAAAAGATAAGCTTGTTATCATTCAACCAGCTGAGGATCTCACTGCTGTTCCAGCTGAGGTAATTTCTAGAATTTGCAAATCTCAATCTTGTTTAAATGAAATTCAGAAATATAGATTCATCAACCAAGCTTTGGTCAATAAACGTGATCATATAAAAGTCATGTATGATTCTATGGCTAAGAATGAAAAACTGTATTTAAAGAAAATTCATGACACTTCTGCTGAAAACCGATCTTTAATTGTGCAACTTACCACTCAAAATAATAACAATCAAGTTTTAACTGAAAGACTTCAAAAGGCTGAAAAAGAAAATTTTCAAGTTGAAAACATGGGTATATATCATAAAATTTTGTTCGGAATCATCGATAAGCAAATCCATAAGAAAGTCACAGAAGGTATTGGGTATAATACACATCCTCCGCCTTATTCCAAGTCAGGTAGATTCGCTGATATGCCAGCTCCTCATGTTCCTACACCATTTGTTTGTACCTTATCTGCTTATGATTATATTAAAACTTCGGATTCTGATAGTTTTGCTTCATCTGCAGAATCTGGATCCTTGAGCTCATCCGAGGATGATTGTGATGAGAATGAGAAACCTGAGAGTGTTATGAGTGTTAATGGTTCTTTTGTGACAAAACTTGATTTTGAAAACAATGTTGGTTCGTCGTGTGTCACACAAGATGCTTGTTTAAAAACTAATGTTATTTTGCCATGTGTTCCTAGATATGTTAATCCAAAAGGAGTTATCACTAACTTTATAAGTGCAGGAACTGTTATCACCGATGTTCCTCATGAAGGCATGAGTAATAGAGAATTCTTTGCCTTGAAACAGACGCAATCACAACAACAGGCTTGTCGAAATCAGAGTATTCAACAGGTTAACATTGAAGAGAATATTGTAGTTACACGATCTTCATCAAGGGCCTCAACATCACAGTCTTCATCATCATGTTGTGATAATTTCTCTCAACAGAATAATCAAAGACAGTTCTCTCGGGTCAAAGCATGTTTTGCATGTGGAATGGAGGGACACTTAGCAAAGAAGTGCATTTATTCCCCCACATACAGGTTTGGTTTCAAACAAACCCAAAGTGATTCATAAATCACCAACTGTATCTGTTTTAGATATTCAGGGTTGTGCTTCACAGGAAAGCAGAAATTACACTCCAAAATCTAATGAACCAAAGTTTAAACAAAAGAGTTTTACTAGACCAAAAGGTGGAAGACAGAAATTTGTAAAACCTAAGCAAATTTGGTAAGTAAAAACTCAACCAAATCCACAAATTTCAACTAAACCGACAAATTTATTTGATAATGCAGGAGATTTTGGTTATCGAGAAGTTACCATCTTTGATTCTCAAGGATAACCCAAAATCGTCATGGCTTGGGTTCCACTCTCTAACTGATTTGTTGATGAGTGCAGGAACAACCTAGGAGGTTTGTTAGTAACAACGGTTATTGACAATGGTTGTTCCGGGTACATGTTTGAGGAGGCAACATCACATGTCATGGTATTATTTCATATATTGCTGCACAATCACAAACTTTCATGACACATTCACTATAACTTCTCTTGATGACATTTCTTGAAAAAAAGTTGTCGTTTAGTGTGGAAGACTTTGCCTTGGTAAATTTCTGTTTTGTGTTTTTTTATTATGGTTATAAAAAAACAAAAATTTAGGGGGAGAGTATAGGAAAAGAACAGAAAATGACAAAAAGATTTTATGTTTGTACAGTTTGAGAAAATAAAAAAACTGAGAATATTGATTTGACTATATGAGAAATGATAGGATAAAGACTGATACTTCTAGCACATGAATAGAGTAGAACAATGAAATGTAGACTCGATATGTGATATGTCAATAGGCTTAACATCTAATTTGAAAACTTTGCTGAGTGATAAAACTTAAAGCCTTATGAATGAGTGGATTAGTCATCTCAGTTTTCGTGGTTTAAGGCTGACTCTAATCCAACAGTAGATTGAGAGTTATATTCTTGTCATACACACACACCAGCTACCATCGATATATAATCTTTCCATTTATAGATCTATATACATATATACAAAATAAAAGACATGCAATGACATGCAAAATCCCAAAGACATGCAATGACATGCAAAATCCAAAAGACATGCAATAAGTAAAAAAAAATAAATAAAAAAGAGCAAAAAGACATGCAATGTCATGCAATAGGAATAAAATGTAAAAGACACGCAATGTTAGCGTGTACATAATAATATACTTATACATATTTTTCTCTTTTGGGAATATGTGACTGGTAAGGGATTTTTTGTCGTTGTGCTATGACCCAGAGCATTTCTTGTTCTTGAACATGTAAGTCCGTAGTGCTATGTTCTAGATCAAACTTGTTAGAGATTCCCTGAACAGTTCATATACCCGTGCTAGTTATTCTCTAATAGATATATCTTAAGATTTATGGTATTTTATTATCAATGGTTGGTGGCCAAGTCAAGTTGTGATGACCCGAAATCTCAAAACATCTTGAGGATGGATAGGTTTTTGCTAAGGCTTCTTGAGTGTGGGAACCACTAGCTTCATACTAAAATTACCAAAACATGATAAACTATCACAAAGCATTGAAGGAAACAATTGTGCTTAAGTTTAAAGTGGACACAGAATATTGGCTATCGCTTTTGACCTATTTGTTCAGAGTTCAAAATTGAAGTGTGACTTAGAATGTTAGCCTAGTATGATCTCATGTCAGATCTTTTCTCCCAAAAGGAAGCAAGTTGTTCATTTTGTGATATATTGGATAGTTTCAAAGTTAAAAGAATTAAAAAAAAATTCCTTTGTTCTATACAGTTTTGATATTTGTTTTTCGTCTTCCACATTGAACTGGTTTTGAGAAATCAACATGATATTGCAGATGAATACGTTTTATCTGTAATTTGAACTGTCTAAAGGGAATTCAGAGTTGTGTTTGTGAACAGATTTTGTTGACAAAGTCATCAGGTGCGGTATTCTAGAAGCTAACCGACAGCTTCACCACCTCACTTGAAGAATTTGCTGCAATGATGGCCGATCATCAGTTGAGCAAAGTTACCAAATCAAAAGAACCTGTTCCTCAGTCGTGCAGAAGATAACATGCTAGGAAACCTCCTCCTAGATCTTCTGATTCATTAAACAAAAGAGTGATGGAAAGTCTATCAAGAATCTACAAATGCTAATTCAAACTCCACTCTCATGAGGAAGGGGGAGTAACCGCAATGTTTGTTTGATCACAACTTTAGCATTTGATGCAACCATAAATAGGGGAGATTGCTGATATTGAAGTTGTTGATCATAATGGAATTGATAATGAAAGATTTTGGTAGCATCAGCCTAGGGGGAGATTGTAGGGTATTATTAAGGCCGACGCTTACCAACATAATCAAGATTCAGACGAAAGATCAACTTCAAGTAAAAATCAAAGATCGATCGAAAGTTCAAGGTTCTTTCGCAAGTATAGTTTCGATTGACGTGCTTGTTTCGATTAACAGTGTCGAAAGTTAAATGAAGATTTAATAGTTTAGTGGCTTTTTTGTAATATTGTCAAACCTAGTCTAGACCTTTAAATAGAATAGTTTTTCTAGGGTTTAGGGTGTGCACACATCAGGGTTGTTCTTAGAGATTTTTGTTTCATCATCGTGAGCACACATTCAAGAGAGATTTGAGGGTTTTCATTGTAATATCTTTTGATTTAAATCAATATAAGAAGGTTTTTATTGTTCATCTATTGTTCTTGTGTTTTCTTCACCAAATCAAGAGATTCCGCCTCTTGATTTGGGTTCCTACAGATTCGTGTTAGATTTATTGGACCTACAGCATCAGTAAAATATTGAGTTTTTCCTCCTTTTCGTTTGATAACAAAAGTATTGAATTCATCGTCAAACTTCCAACCTAGAATAGGTAAATTAGAGAAATTTCTGATATCTACTTCCACATTGGAGTAAGTAAGACCATGAGCAGATACAGTTTGAAATGTTTTAAACCATTTAGACTTATTAACTTGTTCCAACTTCTTAGAAACAGATTCTTCAAATTTTTCTTTAGATATGTGTTGTTTAAAAGCAACCTTTTTATCATCATGCTCTGTTATTTCCTCAGATTCATCTGAACTTGATGATTCAACAACTTGTCTCTTTGATCTTCTTTTAGACTGTTGTTTGGGTTTGTTGACAATCTCGTTTTCTTCAGTTAAGACTACTTTTAACATATCAACCTTTTCTTTTAATTCTTCAAAACATAATTTCTTTATATCTTCCAGACTTAAATTTCCTTTCTGATACAAATAAACTCTTAATCTTTCCACTTCTCTCTGATCTCTAGAAGATAAGACATTTGAATCTGTGACAACTTGTTCTTTATCAACCTTTTCTTTTCCTTTTTGAATAACCTGAGAAGTTGATGGATTGTTTCTTCTCTTATAATTCTCCACCTGTTCTCTCAAGAACTCAACACTCTCACAATTAAGTGAATCAAGTGAGTATCCCTTGTTGAGAATAAAATTTACTAATTCCATTTTCTCAAAGTTGTCTTTAGTCAGAATTTAAGCATAAGATTCTTGTTTAGGTTTAGCATCGGTCTTTAACTTTTGCTTCAAATCCTTAACATGTCTTCTGAGAGTCTCAACCTTCATTCTTCCTAACCCTTTACTTTTAAACCCATTTTCAGTCAAGAACTTCTTTAGTTCATACATTTCATTTTCTTCATTTGATTTAGAAGCTTTAATTCTTTCAACTTCTTGGGCAGCCTTTGTACTACTCATCTGGTATATCTCACTCAATCTCATACCATGAACATTAAGATATTTCACATCATCTAAGATCTTTTGTTTATCTTTTGGAGTTAACATAGAAGTTGCTACATTCATAGTTATTTGATCAGCATTTTCTTCAACATAGTGATGTGGAATTTCTAGAGATTTTGATTTAGACTTCTCAGGAGAAACTTGTTTTGCTGGAGAAGCAAATGTTGACACGAGTCTAGATGCAAACCAAATAGAAACATAACCAATTATAGAGTAGTTTTGACAGTTATACCTTTTGCATGTAGACAACTAACCAAGTTGGAACACCATGAGATCAACGATCCAGTCACTAGTTCCGATTACATGAAAACACTAGAGAACACGAACCCGGTTCGATCCTCTATTGAGGTTACCTACAATTGAAAAATCCGGCTTGACTGGTTTCTCTTTTGTGATGGCAATGGCGACGAGGTAAAGGCAATATCAAAGTCGATGTTTAAGTGCGGTAGTGGCAACAACGCTACAATGGTGAGGTGAGGCTAGAATACGGTACAAGTGGCGCCGACGGTTAAGGGTGTAGTGTCGTGGTGACCAGCGACTTTGCTCAGTTGAACTGACGAGGGGTGTGATTAGGGTTTTGCAACTCTTGACAAAATTGTAATTGTGGTGTAATCCTTATGAATCAGACACCATCTTGTAATCACAGTAATTCGATCTAATTATCACTACTGGCCAAGAAATCAGTTAGTAGTGAGTTATGCGTCATCAATTTGATATATCATTATGTAAACCAACTCAAAACATCAATCACATATTCAAGAACAAGTAAAACGCATGAAGGTAAATAAACTGTGATATTGTATTATCAAAATTGTTGTTCGCTTACAATGATTTCACTTGAAATTACATCAAGAAAAACTAACAACTATATTATAGGCCTTGACATACAAATCATAGAAACAAAATTAAGCCACGAACACTTTTGCACGAATTATGAACTTTCATATGAAAGTGTTGACTTTCATACGAAACAATGAACTTTCGTACGAATGTTGACTTCTTCCACCAAAAATTTAACATGCTTCCATACTTATGATACTTTGGTGCATCAACCTTTATAAATCATTAAAATCTAACCTAGTTTGATGCTACCAAAACCCTAAGTAAGGATAGGCTTGACGGCTCTTGACACAACTCTTTGAAATAATTTTGCATCTGCTTCAGTATCTTTGGCACAATAGATTGGATTCTTGAACAACACATTCAGATGATCATTGTTAAACTTCAACATATACATTGGCTCATGAATCTGTGCCTATCACAAATGATAATTGCTTTACTATTTATACCTTCATAGTACCATTTCACAAAGTTTTGCAAGCTTTGAGGTACTATCTTTGGTAGAGGAACCTTTGTCATTACTTTAACTGTTCATAAAACAATTTGATGGCTGGTTTCTTTGTGACGGGGTGGATCATCTTTTTAGACTTCCTTCTTCTAGGTTTTTGGAACTTCATTGAAGTAAAACCATATTTACACTAATTTTTTAGAAGATTTTGAAAGTTGTTTGCTTCAGAAACATTTCCAGGATTCATTAAGTCTAAAGTGGCCGAGTTTCTTAGATCCCACATTGTCAAAGCCTGAATATCATATGTATTTGAAAATACTGAACTCCACTCTTGCTCTTCTTATGGCATACACCTTTCTTTAATGATCATACTTCTAACTTATAATGTTCATCTTCAATTTACTTTTGCTTTGTTGCTTGTCATAAAATCTATCAACTCTCTTAGTATCTCCATTCTTGAACCAACTTTCCCTGATTTTCTCACGTTCCAATTTGTTCTTTGTTTTTGGATATAATTCTTTACTAGCTTTAGAAGATGCAGCTGCAACAGTTTTTTCTGTAACTTCAATTGTTGGTTCATTAACTTTAGGTGTTTCAGTTGACTGTTGTGATTCGGCTGTAGATTGATTAACTTCAACATCAGCCGGATCTTTCATAATCTCAACTAAGTTATATAGATCACCAAGACCTTCAAATATATCACCCTCGACATTTGTATATTCAATCTTCTTAGTGATAATATCTTCAATTTCTTCCAAGTCAAAAGCTATAACACCTTCAATTTTATCAATATCCTCAAAAAGCTCTTGTAATTCACGATCACTTTCACTGCTATCACTATCATCATCTTCATCTTTATCTCCTTCATCATCAGCTTTTACATGTATAGCAAAGCCTACCCATCCACAAGGTAAGCAAGGAAACACTTTAACACGTATTAGCAATTAACCATGTCTGCCTATGAGTATAAAGCTTCATCATTGATGTAAAAAATAGATCCAGAAGTAGAATGTAAGGCCCCGAACCTGGGAGTCCTCATTTATTGGATTTACACCTCAACACATAACTCATATACATAAGACATTTTCAAATTGCAGCGAAAACAATTAGAACTTTAACATAAGCAGCGGAATACATAACATGTCTTAAACATAACTTGTATGGTATGAATTTAAAATTGTCTTAAAACAACATAAACTTTAAAAGTAAACGGGATGCCAGACTCTGATCTTTGGCTAACTCCTCTCCTCAAGCCAAGCATCCACATCCATCTACAGTCACATACACTTAACCGGCGTGCATACTAAAAATCAGCAACACTGAGTGAGTTCTAACGCTTACATAAAACATTAATACATATATTAAAAGAAGAAGGTTTTACTTGAACATATCTTTACTGCTAATGCAGCAAAAACTTTACATATAGTATCTTTTAAGTCATACACACATTATCTTAACTGAAAACTTATCTTTAACTTTTCCATTCATTTCCATATCGTCCCAATGGCTCAAGTCCAAAGGTCGACGAATAAGGGAAGATTACACGATACATCACCATAACATTTTGTAACAGTCCTGACTCGGGTCAGGACGTTGTCACCATACCATCAATTGCATTCGTATCTGCAGTGTATCCTAAGGCTCTTTACCTCTAGGATTCACTACTCACTATGTCTCCTAAGGCTCTTTACCTCTAGGAGGACAACATGTTACCTAAGACTCTCTACCTCTAGGAAGACAACTTAGCACAAAGACCTTATGAGTAACCGTCATTACTCATTATCACTGAGAACCAGTTGATCAACCGTTTGTGAACCGCAAAGGTTCTTATAGAGGGGGACATTGCCTATAACTGGCTTTCTGTACATAGTAACATCTGTCCCCGAAGGAACCGTAACTTAACTTGGTACTTATTTTCGAAGGAAACTTTATCTTTACTTTCTTTGTTAATGAAATGACTTTCTTTAAAACTTTACGTTCATCCTTTTAAAAACATGTTTACTGTTCGTATACATTTCATAAACATCATTCATAAAAATTTTCTTTTTGCCTCTTTTAAACTTTTCTATAAATCATGGCTTTTGCCATCGTTTATTAATATAAAATATATAATAAACACTTTTCTCTAAGTATGCATATCACCTCAAAAGTAGGCAATAACGGGGATTAGAACTCACCTGGTTTACGGTCTACTGCGAAAACTAAAAAGCTATGGGCTACACAAGTGCTACGTGATCTGTACGAATACAATAAATGAAATCGGTTAAACTTTTCTAGTGTCGCCTATTAGTGTTTGCTGATAGTGTCGGCTGACACTCTATAGTGTCACCTGATTATGTCGATCATGCACTCTATGGTGTCACATGATAGTGTCGACCGGGCACAGCATAGTGTTGCGTGAACTTGCGTTCAGGGCTTTGTGTCGTGCTATATAAGGGTCGACACTCTGAGGGTCGACACTCTTAGTGTCTTCATCCCCGTCGAGTGTCGCTACTTTACAGGTGGCGACACTTGCGTGTTGGCTGATGTAGTGCAAATCACACATCTTTATTTCTATTATTTTCGTGCGTTTTAGTTAGTTTTACCTTTGTTTTGAGTCGTTTTTGTTTCCTATTGAGTCTTTGTTGTGTTTATAGGAGCTCGTGTGGATTACAAGTCAATACATGAAGAGACCGAGCAAGATAACAAGTCCCAAGGAAAAGAAGTAAAAAAATGGGAAAATTATGTCCTTTGCGGTACGCGAAGATGGAGAGGGCAACTCTCGCGGTACACGAGAAACCAAGAATCCGGGCCTGACTATTTTGTTCCTCGCCGTACGCTAGGAACCCAGGATCGTCTCTCGCGATACGCGAGGGGCTGGTAAATTCGCAAAAAAGCCCAAAAAATCAAATTAAAAAGATTTTGAATGCCATTAGGTTGGAAGTTCGATTTTTGGCCATCAGAGAAGAAGCTTTGGGCGATTTTGGGGCTTGAGAGGTCGATTGAAGGCTAAAGTTGAAGGCTTTGGATTCCGGGTTCGTTAGATTTACGTATTCGGTGTCAAAGTTCGAATCTTTATCTGTGATTTCTTTGTTTGAACCTATGTTTTGCTTATTTACTTCTGTCATGGAATTTTTGAGTATGAATCTAGGCTAAAACTTTAATACTGCCTAGGTCATACGTTGATTTCTTGTTAAAGATTCAGTTTTTATCGATTTTTGGATTCAATTAAATGGATTAATGATTTTGTAAGCAATCTCATGATGTTTCTGCATGCTTAGATCTGATATATGATTGATTATCAGTTCCGTATGTTATTTGTGGATGTCTTCCGGTTTGAATAGCGCATCTAGATCATAGACTGTGTGTTTGTGGTTGTTTGTGTGGTCTGCTAGACGTAGTAGCCATATAAGCTGTAGTTGAGAGTTAATTAGATCTGCGTGTGCATCTTGTCTCAATACCCAAGAAGTGAGAGATAATCGGTTAGTCTTCGGTATTAGGATTCTGAGTGAAATCTGTCTGAGAGGAAGTTTCCCTTAGGTGTTCTTAGTATTTGTTGCTAATCCGAGTCATAGCTTGCTGATATGAGATTACCCCGTGCATCTTAGATGTATTGTGAACAATGAGACTGAAATGTGATATGTCTTCTGGGTACAAAATTATCGTTGGAGAGACTGAAAGGTAATCCGACCATCTGGTGAGTTTAGTACATCTTTAGAGTTTATTAGTTGGTGACACCCTGAGAGTGATTAGGGATCCGCTAGGTATTCTAGAGATGTTATCCTTAGAAACCTAGATCCATCATAGTTTTCAGAACCGATATAAGTTGAGCTTTACAAGTATGATTCCAACCTAGGTGGTATTCTTCCCATTCCTGATATTCCCAAAGTTTTGTTCTGATAGTTAGAGTCGTTCTTCTGTTCTCTCTTCATTATTAGTTTAATCAGTAGTGTAGAAAAACCCCCAACCAAATATCTTTAGTCCGAGTCAGAGTCTAGTGTAGTTATTCAGTGTCTCTAGTGTTTGATAATCCGGTTACCATTAAACTGTGCTACACTCGATAGGTACACTTGCCTGTCAGTGCGGTTTAATTCATAGGTACTCCATTTATTACTTAGGAGTCTAGGTTAGGTTTATGTGTTAGTTTTTATAGACCGTCTGGGCGACATCAAGTTTTTGGCGCCGTTGCCGGGGACACTTGGCAATAGCAACATTAGCTTTGACTGGTTCTTTTAGTGATTTTTGGTTTATTTGCTTTCTTTATTTATGAGTCTTAATTGTGTGTCTTTGTCCTTTCTGCTACTTGTGTGTCCTATCTGAGTGTCTAACATAGGATCGAGTCTTTCGTGTTTTTGAGTCTTTCTTATTTTTCTTTGTGTCTTTT
The DNA here is from genome assembly GCA_023525975.1 of Smallanthus sonchifolius. Taxonomy (NCBI): domain Eukaryota; kingdom Viridiplantae; phylum Streptophyta; class Magnoliopsida; order Asterales; family Asteraceae; genus Smallanthus; species Smallanthus sonchifolius. Next base: position 33,126,297 of record CM042019.1, on the reverse strand, counting down.
AGTTTATGCACCACACTCGTTCACAGGGATCACCACTGTATTCTGCTTCTTTAGAGCCCGAACGAGAGCTTCACGAGTGCACCGGCGACTTTCGGGAGCGTTTGAAAGAGTTGCGTAAAAACCAGGTACGTCCCACTAGCCCAGTTCCTTTTCTTAACATGGTAGACGCTGACCCACCAGCGAGGCGTACCATACATCAGAGAGCCAGTGATGGGGTCTGATGAAGTGCAAAACACACATCTTTTGGCCTATAGTTTTCATGCGTTTTACTTAGTTTTATATTCGTTTTGAGTCGTTTAAGTCTGTATTTGAGTCTGTTGTATATTTTCAGGAGCTCGTGTGGAATAGGAAGCTATATCATGAAGACACTGAGCAAGAAAAGAAAGCCCAAGAGAAAAGAAGAAAAAAGTTGGAAAATCATTCCTCGCAGTACGCGAGGGAGGAGAGTGAAGATCTCGCGGTACGCGCGGAAAGTAAAAACCGACGGAGACTATGTTGGCTCTCGCGGTACGCGAGGGACTTGCTATCTTGTCCCGTGATACGAGAGACATGGAAATTCTGAGAAAATACCCTAATTTTGAATTAAATAAGAATTTGATAGCCATTGTGATAAGAGTTCGAGTTTTGGCCGTCTACAGAGCTACTTTGGGCGATTTTGGAAGTTTGTGTAACATCCCGGAAATTATAAACTAGTAGTTTGGGTTAGTGGACGACCCGAACCTATATTAAATGAGAAGAAATTGATAGGATTCTTATACGAGGTGCGTTTAACTACCAGGAATGTCATAGTTAGTCGTTTAAATAAAGGTTCGAGATCGATGCGTGCGAGAACGAAGTAAAGGGACCCGAAACGAAACTAGTGGGTGTTTATAAACCACTCTAATAGTAAACCCTAGGGCCACTTTTGGACCCTAGGTGTGCGACGGTCGAACAGGAGGCGGTAGAGAGGGAGACGACCGGAAAGCGGAGGAGATCAACGACGAGGCGGTGTGGCAGTGGTAGCTTGATAAGGTAATCCTTGTTTACGTTCTATTACGCGTTTTTGATAGTATTTCTGTTTAAAACCTGATTAGGGTACGAATTTCTTGATCACGGACGACGACTAAGACGAGGACGGTGGTGATGTCGGCTGTGGTGGTGGTTACGGGTGTAGTAGGAGGTGGCAGTGACTAGGTGGAGATGCGTGGTGATAAGCGACAACAAGCGTGTAAGGCCCCAAACCCGGGAAGCCTCACACGTTGGATTTAGTCATTCACAAACAGTTCTTAAACTTGAATATCAAATAACGCAGCGGAAAACTTCATTTCAAACATAACATAACATTGTTCAACATGCGGAAGCGTAACATTGTCTTAAACATAAAACATAACATAAATAAAACATAACGGGATGCAAGTCTTCATATCTTTCGGGTAACTCATCAAGCCACCCATCATCACCGTCCATGATCATAACTAGCCCTTAACCTGAATGTGCATACTAAAAGTCAGCTACGCTGGTGAGTTCTAGCTTTACATAAAACTTTAACATAATCATTTTACCAAAAACATAACATTCATTTATTTAACAAAAGCGTACATAAAACATGTAATAAATTAAAATCATCATAACATCGTAACATAACATCATATCATAAGTCAACATGAACCGAATCTGCGCCTTCTCGTAACCGTCAATTCCATACATCGCATACTAGCGGATGAACTTAAGGCTCGTCACCTCTAAGTCATCCGTCACCCAGGTCTCCTAAGGCTCGTTACCTCTAGGTAGACAAAACATAACTTAGGCACTATTTCCCTATAAGGAATAGTACCTTCCATTGGGATCCCGATAATCCCATGGGTGAGGCCAATACATACATACATACATACCCTAGCTCTCGTAGGAACTCGTGGCAGATTCGTTCATTCGTGACTTTCACAAAACCTTTACCTCATTTTAGTTAAAGCATTTGTACGTTTTATTAAATAATGTTTCATTCATAAACCTTTCATAAACTTCATTTGGCAAAACATTTCATAACATCCTCCTTCATAAACATCATTTCATAGTCATCGTTTTGTAAACATCATTTCATAAACATCATTTCGTAAACATCATTTCGTACGTATGCACACCAGCCCAAAACATTTATTAAAACGTTAAAAGAGAGGGCTCTAGAACTCACCTGATAAGCTAATCTGAGTTTTCCTAAACAAAGGTCCAACAATGTCACTTCCGATCTGAATTGATTAGTTAAATACACACCAGACCTAATCCCGACTTTAACAGTTTACTCGTTCTATTTTAGGCGAATATACCGACTTCACTAACTAGCTATATATACCCTAGACCTGATGCCTGTGCACTTAGCAAGTGCGCCGGGTGTTGTTCTTGCGTACTTAATAAGTACGCAAACTTCGCTTCTTGCGTACTTGATAAGTACGCAGACTTTGCTTCTTGCATACTTGATAAGTACGCAGGCTTTGCTTCTTGCGTACTTGATAAGTACGCAAGACCTTCTTCCCCGTAAAAACCCTAACTTTTTTCATGCAGACCCGACCTCGTCAAGATCCGAACTTTTTAGTTCAAAACGTTTGCTTTTCATTCTAGATGCTAGATCTATGTTTAAATTCAAGTTTCATACGTAAAAATGCCATCTTTTTATCCAAAACCCGAAAACCCCAAAACTAACAAAAACTCAGATCTAGATCGGATCGTTACCTGTATCGAGATTCTGATTCGGAGGTTTTGCTCACGAGCTATGGAGTAACACACTTTTTCAATCTTGGGCTGATCCGCCAACTTTCTCTCTCTACTGTTTGTCTCTCTAGATGTTACAAATGAGAGAAATGGAGGTGACTTGGGCTATTTATAAGGAAGGGACTCCTCCCCTCATGTTCACCGGCCCCTCTGGCACGACCCGTCACGCTTCGTTCATTTATTCCGCTTGTCTCGTGTTTAACCCGATATTTTAACCGTCGTTTTATTTTTAGGATGTTACAAAGCGGGTCACGGTGATAACCCGGGTGGCGTGGCGAACGAATGTCGAAGGGGAGAGAGAAAGATGAGGACGCGCTAAGGCGGTGTGATGGGGGCATGGATTCCGGCGGCTACTGTGGTGGCGCACCACGGAGGTGAACAGCGGAGGACGAGGGGGTGGTGCTTCCGACGGGGAGAAAGACTCGGATGGAATCCGATGGTGTTGGTAGTTGCGAGATTAGCTGTTTAGGGTTTTACCACGGAGAGAAGATGCAGAAGGTGCACGACGAAGACGACGAATAAGGCATCGGTGATGCGCACGGTGGTGGTGCTCGAGATGGAGACGAGTGATGTGAGGAGCCGGTTAGGGTTCCTCCTTCGTGCATGGTTTGCATGCGTGCGGGAAACCTGGCTCGTGCACGAGCGTGTTTGAGGGACTAGGGTTTGCATGGTCTTGAACGTGCATGCATGAGACTAAAGACGGGCACACGAGTCCTAACCGAGTCGGGATCAACATTATACGTAAACTTTGAGACTAGGGTTTTTGCGAAGGATGAATGACGAGCCGATGAGACAAGTGTCAGGATTTTATTTTTTATGTTATCCGACATGTATAGAACGTGTTCTGATCTTGTGATCACGCATTTGTCAGGTTTGGGATTCGAGCGTGGACAGACGAACTATAGAGCTAGGACTGAGGCGCATCATAAACAGTGAGTTTCTAATCCCCTCTTTTAAATGTTTTTAACGTTTTTGGGGCTATCATACATACTTTCTATACATGTTTTATTGTATTAAATGGGTAAAGAACCTTGGAGCGTAGCCCGATGAGTTTATGAAGTTAAATAGTTAACTTAGTGGGGCTAAGGGACTGTGTGTCCATAGGACGTGCGGGTTACATGTGGGGATATGGTCACAGGTCGTATAGTGACCTAACAGGGGTGAGTCGGGATTGTAGTTACGGCTCGCACGGGTACGACTAGGAGGTGTCATAGGGTGTGCATGTACGTGGTATGTGCTTAAAAAATGAGATATAGTATTTGTATGTGTGTTGCTATATTAACAGTGTATTGTGTTATGAGTTAGCCAGGGTGAGTCAGGATATAAGCTAAACGCTTATGAATACGTGTGGGATATCTTATTTTAATGCTATGTATGAAGTGCAGGTACAGTTAATGAGTCATGAACATAGAGTATAATGTTATGTGTATATACATGTGTTGTGTGCTTTGTGTCGTTGTCCTTGTGACACGACGAGTATTGTGTTTGAATTGTTGTCATTATGACATGGAAAACGGGATTGTGGAGGACTAAGTCCTTCGGGAGGTCACCAAAGGTGTCGATGTCCAACAGGGCAGTGATGGGCTCGGGGTGTGTCGAACACCCTGGCGAGGGTAACCCCGACGAGGGTGCATCGAAGAGGTATGTGTTTGTGTGCTTATATATTTGTGTTAAATTACATACAAGCTTTGAGTTATATTTATTGTGCATGAGATAGTATTATTGTGGTGAGTCGAGTTAGATTGACCGTTGTGATGTGGTGCTTACAACGGTTATGTCAGTTGATTTGTAAGAGCCTTGGTCAAGGCTGAGTAAGTTGGGGTTTAGGGATTGGTGGTGTTAACCAAGTGTCGAGTTAATACGTGTACTTGAGCATGAATTATTAATGTAGGTAAGTTCGACCTATGTCGATGAGACTGCGGGATTTTTTTATTATTATGGGATGAGTCTTGGGTAATGAGCTATTATGGGATATCGGGTGATAACATGGGTTATCTTTTTGTTAATGAATTGTGGACCTATTTTACAAGGACCGTGGGTCTTGAGTAAAGTTCAAATAACTTTGAGACGAGTTGGCTTTTAATTAAACTAAACTATCAGGACTTACTCAGCGTAGCTGACTTTGTGTGTACGATAGATTGTTTTGCAGGTAAGTGGTGTGTTGACGTATCTTGGCTTGGGAGTGGTGCTACTCGGATTGGTGTGCAAGCATTCATGAGGTAACTTAACGACATTAAATAGTAATTAATGTTTTTAGAACGACTTCTGATGTAGTTTAATATATCTAAAATGAGTATTTTCAAGGGAATAACCCGTTATGAGAACCAACTTAGGGTGTCTCGTTTAGGGCCTTACAGTTTGGAAGCCAGTTGTATTGAAAGTTCATAGCTTTTGGATCCGAGTTCGTTAGTAATAGCTTATTCGATTTCAAAGTCTTGATTTTTGTGTTTGGTTGCTTGATTGAACCATGTTTTATGCTTTTACTTATGTCATGGATGTTTTGAGTATGATTCTTGGCTAGATCTGTGATACTGCCTAGGTTTATGATGAATATTTTTTAAAGTCTTGATTTTTATTGGTTTTTGGATTCATATAATGGGTTAATGATTTTTGTAAAGATCTTGAGTTAACAATAATGATGATCATGTATGCTTGATTCGGTTTTGTGTTGATTAATGTTTCGTATGTTATCTTGTTGAATGTCTTTCATTAATAGATGCATGTTTAGGTTATTTGCTTGTTGCTTGTGACCGAGATGGTATTGCTAGACGTAGTGAGCCATAGGAGTGTTAGTTGATCCTTGCTAGACCGAGTGTTCAACTTATCTCAATACCCGAGAAGTGAGAGGTAGTCAGGTAGTCTTTGGTATTAGGATTCTGAGTGAATTGTCTGAGAGGAAATTCCCTTAGGTGGTCTTAGTATTTGTTGCTATATGGTGTCATAATTGTTATCTTAAGATTACCCCGTGCATTCTTCGAATGTACTGTGGACAGTGAGACTAAAAGGTGATCTGTCTTTTGGGTACATTATCATTGTTGGAGAGACTGAAAGGTAATTCGACTATCTGGTGAGTTTAGTACACTTTAGGTTCCTTAGTTGGTGACACCCTGAGAGCGATTAGGGATCCACTAGGTTGTCTAGAGCTGTTATCCTTAGAAACCCAGATCCATCATAGTCTCCAGAACCGATAGAAGTTTAGCTTTGCAATTAGGATTCTGACCTAGGTGGTATTCTTCCATCTCTGATATCTTCCTTAGTACGTTGTCTTGATAGTTAGAGTCGATCGTTAGTTTTCTGCATTATTAGTTTAATCATTAGTGTAAACCCTCCCCAACTAAATCATCTTTAGTCCGAGTCAGAGTCTAGTTTAGCTGTTCAGTGTCTCTAGGGTTCGATATTCCGGTTTACCATTAAGCTGTGCTACACTCTATAGGTACACGTGCCTGTCAGTGCGGTTTAGTTCATAGGTACTCCATTTATTACTTAGGAGTCTAGGTTAGGTTTATTTGATAATATCAAGTTTTTGGCGCCGTTGCCGGGGACACTTGGCAATAGCAACATTAGCTTTGACTAGTTCTTTTTGTGATTTTTGGTTTGTTTTGTTTCTTTTATTTGTGAGTCTTAATTGTGTGTCTTTGTCCTTTCTGCTACTTGTGTGTCCTATCTAAGTGTCTAACATAGGTTCGAGTTTTTTTTGTTTTTGAGTCTTTATTTATTTTCTTTTATTCTTGTGTCAGTTTATGCACCACACTCGTTCGCAGGGATCACCACAAAATTCAGCTTATGTAGAGCCCGAATGAGAGCTTCACGAGCGCACCCGCGACTTCCGGAATCTTTTGAAAGAGTTGTGCAAAAACAAGGTACGTCCTACTAGCTCAATTTCTTTTCCTAACATGGGCGACGCTGACCCACCAGCGAGGCGTACCGTGCACAAGAGAGCCAGTGATGGGGTCCTCGAGTGAGATCTTCGATCGCTCGCCCCGCTATCCCTAATCCAATACTTGGCAGGTCCCATCACATGTCGTGAGTACGATCACTCATTCTACTCAGTACCATGGCCTTGAGGATGCGGATGCACCCGGACATCTGTTCCGCTTCGTGCGCATATGTGATACCTTTAATATCACGGGTGTATCTAAGGACGCAATCTATTTGCGCCTCTTTCCATTCTCGCTCTTTGGGCGTGCTTCCACTTGGCTTGACACCCTCCCCAACAATTCTATCACCACATGGGAAGACTTGCAAGCCAAGTTTATGAAAAAGTTCTATCCACCTTCCGAGGCCGCTCGCCTTAGGGACAAAATCCACTCATTCCGGATGGACCCTAACGAGCCTTATCACTTGGCCTGGGAGCGGTTCAACGCGCTGTAGAAACGATGTCCCCATCATGGTCTTTCTGAATGGGCGATAGTGGAGAACAGGGGCGAATTTATGTAGGTTACAGTGGGGGGCGAGGCACCTGCTGAGATTCATCTGCGTATTGGGAAATTTTCGATCTCTCTTAGTAGGCACCTTCCTAAATATGCTAAGAGTCACCCGTCATCTGATTTTCAACAAACCAAGAGAGAAAGAAACCAAAGGGATTGATGATAATTTTAAGTAAAGATGGTAATTTTCTATATAAAAAGCCATGAAAACTTAAAGCTTTAATGGAAAAAAAATTGAGAGAGAGAGAGGAAGAGAGAAGAAGATGATGAAGTGGCATGGGAAAGTAGGAAACCCAAATGTTCGTTGATAATTAAAACGATAAACAAAAATTTCACATTAACCCTTGTAATACAACTAAATTTACACATTAAACATTATACTTTCATTTGATTTTTACATAGTATTATATTAAACATCTAAACATTATACATTAATCATAACAAATTAAATTTTGTATGTAAATAATATATTTTATTATTGATTATTCAATTGATTTATAGGTTTTTTTTTGTATTTTTTACTTTTGGTTTATAATTACATTTTTTTTCTTCTTATTTATGATTTACAAGTGTTTTTTTTCTTATATTTAATCAGTTATCTGTACACGTTTAAGTAATAAGTATGAATAGTTTTACAATATTTTTAAGTAAATAGGTATAAATATTTTTATTATATCGTTATGTAAATAAGTATTTGTTTTAACCGACCCATTTTGAACTGATTTGTTTTGACCAAACTCGCTTTGATACTTTGTGCACCCGCTCATAAAAACTTCTGGATCCGCCACTGGTGGAGAAGTTCTACAATGGTCTTACCTTCGAGAAGCAGCAAATGTTCAACACAGCCGTGGGAGGCCATATGATGGACAAACTGGAGCCAGCTGAGTGTGAAGAGATGTTTAAGAGCTTTGCTCTGGCGGAACAACATCGACCATCTACTAGGACTTCCATCCCTAGTGCTAGAGTACCCGCCTCTTCTCCTAGAGGTGTGCATCAGGTCAACCCTGATACTAGTGTGGCTGCTGCACTCGCAGTGATGGCGAATGAGATTAAGGAGCTGAAGCTGAGTGCTCAACGGTGTGAGGTGTGCAGAGGAGGCCACGACACCAGGGACTGCCCCGTCAGTCAGTAGGAGCAGGTGAGATTTACGGGTAACCAGAACCGAGGGTATAATAATTATAATAATGCTTATGGCCCGGGATGTGGATCTGGAAACAACCCACCTGGGTTCAATGCCTGCCCTAATCAGCAAGGTGGAGGAGAAGCAGGACCAAGTGGAGGAAGCAGTGTCAACACGAAGAAAATCGAGGAGATGTTGGATACACATGCACAGATGCTTGCCCACTTGGTGGTTAAGGACAAGGAGACTCAGCAGAGACTAGATGCCCACGACACTTTATTAAAGAATCAGCAGTCAGCATTCCAGGATTTGCAGCGCACGGTAGGAGACATCGCTAAGAGCTTGAAGGATAGATAGGGAGGTCCGTCTTTAGGCCCTAATGCTTTAGTGATGGTCGTGTCAACTAGGAGTCGAAAAATAGAGGAGGAAGAAGAAGTGGTGGAGACTGTTATTGATACATTGATTCCTATTGTAGAGGAAGTCTCCCACACGACTGTTCGTCACATTCCGTCACAGGAAGAGGTGATGAAGATAGATTGGAGAGCCCACTTTGCTGCAATTAAGGCTCGGATAGTAGAGGAGCCACCGGTAGAAGAGGAAGAGCCGGTGGATGAGGAGATACTAGTTGAGAAACCTGCTGAGAAGGCAAAGGAGAAGAAGAAGGGGGTGGAGATGAAGACCACCGAGATCGACTTGATCCGTGTTCCCTACCCAGCGCGCTTGATGCCACATAAGTATGCTAGGGAATACGGTAACTTCCTTAACATGTTCAAACAACATAAGGTCAATCTCCCATTCATAGAGGTCCTCCAGCACATGCCTAAGTATAGCAAGTTCTTAAAAGATCTTCTTTCGAACAAGAAGAAGCTAGAGGAGGTCTCTAAAGTCTCACTAAGTGAGCGATGTTCTGCGGTGGCTCAGAACAAACTGCCAGAGAAACTGGCAGTTCCGGGTCACTTCACGACCCCGTGTCTGCTTGGCGGTTTGCCCTTGAACCACGCGTTGGCTGACCTGGGTGCTAGCGTCAATCTGATGCCATATTCCATGTATAAGCAGCTGGACCTAGGAGAACCGAAGCCGACACGCATGAGCATCTCTTTGGCTGACCATTCAGTCAAGCATCCACGGGGAATAGTGGAGAATCTTTTAGTGAAAGTAGGCAAATTTGTCTTCCCCGTGGATTTTGTCATCCTAGATATGGATGTGGATGATAGAGTCCCGCTCATCCTAGGACGCCCGTTTCTGCGCACCGCCAAGGCTTTGATCGATGCATTTGACGGGAAACTCACACTTCGTGTGGGGGATTAGTCGGTCACATTCGATGCTGCAAAGTACATGGAGGAGGCTGGTGAGCAGAGCCACTCCGTGTACATGATTGATGCCTTCATGGACAATCATCGGGACTCTGATCTAGAGATAGGAGTTGATGAACCCGTCCTTGACTTAGGAGAGTTATCTGTGTGGGCGGTAGAGTTAGAAGAGTTGTTAGATGAGCTGGATGAATACGGCGATGAGATACCTAGTGATCTGCAGGAGATGATGGCAGAGCTGGAGGCAATCATAGGCAAAACCCCAAGTGTGGGGATGGTGGAAAGTGTAGAAGAACCAGGAGATCCGTGTGAGGTTTTAGGGGTCACACCATTAGAAACACCTATGCCCGAACCATTGCCGTCATTGTTGTGCATCCTGAAGGGGTAGAAACTGAGCAGAATCCTAGTTTTAGATCCACTAGGTCTAGGCCACCCGGAAAGAGAACCCGTGCTTTGATAGATTCATCTATGTTAAGGGTACTACAAACCCTAAGTGTGGGGACGTCTAGGAGTGATGAACTACTTGGTTATTTGAACAACGTCATCTTCGGACCGTGTAGGTACAAGTTGTGGTGGAAAGATTTTATAGATGAAGGTGATTAGAGTCCAGTGCTTGGTAGGAATATGAGTGTTGAGGCAGTGGAGGACCCGTAGAACGCGCAAGATGAAGGCGGTTCCAGTTAGGATTAAGGACTGATAGGCTTGTTTGAGTCTCGGGTAAGTGCCCGAGATGTGTAGTTTATACAATTCTTGGTTCTATTTTCATGCCAATTTTGTGTTTTTCGGTGTGCGTGTCTTGTTTTAGTCTTGTTTTGCAGGGATTCACGCTTGATTCGGTGAGGAAAATCATCAAGAACGAAGTTCCAGGTATTTTTACTTTAGTTTTTGTAGTTGAAACAGGTTTTTAGAGAATTTGGGTGAAAAAGATTGAGGGGTGAAAAATTTTCTAAGTATAAAAAACCCTCAAAACTTTCCGTCACCAGGGTCTCCTCGCGATACGTGAATCATTTCACCTTGGTCGTCGCGGTACGCGAAGGACAAATGGAAAAGGCCGGCTTAATTTGTGCCTCCTCACGGTACGCGAGGAGTGCTTGTCCTTCTCTTCGCGGTACTCGGGGGAGCCCTGGCTAAGCCCTTGTTCCTTTGTTTCCCATGGTTTCCCCATTCCACTACCGCCATCATCCGCTCCTATCACCTATCCACTTACAACTTCATCACCACTCACTACCACTCATCATCACCATCATATGTCATCAAACACATCATCCATTACCATAACATCCATCATAATTCATATCATTCACCTACCATCATGACCATAAGAGACTTGAAAACCGTTTGTGACCGATGATCTACTTTGCTAGTGGCATTCATGTCTATGTGTTTGCCACTCATCAGGTACGTTTCCCTCTTCTATCTTGAGTCTTAGTGAGTCAGTTGAGTCTTTCATTTTAGTTTGAGTCTATATTGAGTCTGTTTAATGCTGCAGGTTTGTTTGAGTTTTATTGTGCAGGTATTGATTGCTCCGTCCGTACTCAATCTCCTTTCGGTCAGGTTCGATCTAATCTTATTTATCTTGTAAAGGCAACCCGACAATCGTTTGTGCAACCGTGACCGAAATGCTATACGGTGCACAAGAGGAAGAGTAAAGGTGGACCATTCACTGCTACATTACCAGCTAAGTCGATTCCTGTTTATTTTTTATTTTGTTGTATCTCAGTTCACATTGAGGACAATGTGTCTTTCAAGTGTGGAGATGGGACTACGTCTAGTGCGTCTAGTTGTCTAGGTTTGTTTATTTTGTAAAAATTCAAAAATACAAAAAAAATTGAAGAATTTTGAAAAAATGTCCTATGAAGTCAAAAGTTTTTACATAATAAATGGAAAATGATAGTACAACTGGATCTGCTTGTTGAGTTTTAAAGGATTATAATAATTGAAAACGTGTCTAATTAGTGATGTTTTGGTAGACCCAGCCAGCTAGTAAACCTTAAATAGCCTGTGACTGTTGTTTAGGAATTAATTGAAATTAAAATCATGATATCTTATGGGTACTAATCTTAGGGTAATCGTTAATACTGAAACTGTTAACATAGGTGATATGACATAAATTATACATGTTTTGCATGCATAATTATTCCCGAATTCAACACAATTAGAGATAATATGATAATAATTGATGCCTAATCCACCCATTTGTGTTCCAATAGGATAATTGGCTTGGATATGCAAAAACAAGAAGAAAACACTCAAAATCAAGGTGAAATCAGCATTCGAGAGCCAATTGAACGAAACCGTAAGTAGAACGTCAAACCTGGAACTCAAAAAGTCATCAGGGACCAAAATAAGGCAATGCACGGTGCAAACCCTATTTTGGGTCCATGTACTCTCCTGAACTGCCAGATTCCGCACGTGAAAGAAAAGGGTACTTTGCACGCCCGTGCAATCCAATGCACGGCTGTGCATTGCCAAAATCTTAGCCTATAAATAGCCAGCTCATTCTAGTGTTTTCGGTGTCCAAGACCAAGAGTTGGGAAGGCCTTAGTGCTCTGCTAAGTGCCGGAACTCTCTCGGTTTTGGTTCGTTTAGCTTTTCTTTGTTTGTTTTCTTTTTCTAAGTCTTGTAATATGAAACGATTCTTCTCGTTCGAGTATAACAAGAGGCAACCTATACCCACTCTCCTTTGGTGTTGGAATACTTCCACACATTATCTAAGGGTTAGTGGAATCACTTGTATAGTCATTCACTGCTAGTCCTTTTGTGTTGCTCGAGTTGGTTGAACTTTAATTAATTAATGAAGTATTTTTAGTATGTTATGTTTTTAAAGTCTTTACTTTGATTTATCTTAAAAATACAAGAATAAGTGATCTTTAAACCAATCTAATAATCTTAAATATCGTAAGTTACTTAAACAAGACTTCTTGTTTGGAAAGCTTATTCAAGTTTGTACGGTCTATATACAAATCTTGGTGCTAGCAACGACCGGGTAGTATAGATTTAATATTATGGGTTGATTGGAGGTTTGGGTATTCGGCAAGTCGTTTAAGCCCTAACCAGACCGGGCGGTTTGTGTCGGTATTTCTTTACTTCTCTCGTGTCGGCTTGCAGAGAACTTCTAGCGGGAGCTATGGGGTTTGATCTTGAGAATTAAAATCTTATTTATTTAAAATAATAATATAAGTAAAGACAACTATTTAAGAACATAATTTGTTAGGTCTGAGCATTCATAAATGTGACATCCGGCAATTTTCAGGTTATTTACCGTTAAACCTTAGAACGCGTTTGCAATTTAATTGTGTGTGTCTTAGACTTAATTTCAGTTAATTAGGTTATTATAAAGTCTAGCAAAGCCCTTCGTATGCATAGGTTTGCATTTCGTGAAATTTCAGAAATTTCGATACCGCGTATCGGTAAAATGCCCGTATTTAACGTTGGTGACGACCCGGTTAACCATAAAAATATCAGTTTTGATGAAAATTATATAAACTGGTTTATATTAGTGGATTATGTGTGAAATTTATGTGCAATGTGTTAAATACCGCTTTCGACGATTTTCGTTGCGTTTTACCCGGTACAATCGCGTACCGGATGAGTTAAAATGAACTGTTAGCAAAAATTATTATTTTCACTAATTATGATAGCAAATAATTAGTGGGTATTTTATATATTTTTATTTTGACGAAAAACCATGTTTAAAGTGGTAACATTTTATAAAAGTGTTGTAGTTTTTATAAAAGATCACCTACATGTGTGTAGAGGTTTATAAAATAAAAATGGCATCTTTTCTCTCTCCCAAAAATCAGCCATAAAAAGTGGGTCCCACACCCTAATCAAGTGTTAAACACACTCATTTGATTCCTTACACACTTTGTACAAAACTACACTCCACCAAATTTGATCATTCAACTTGCATGAAATTTGAATGGAAGATGTCAAATCCTCTCTCCTCTCTTGGCTGAATTCATCCCTCACCCCACCTATAAATACCCCTTCAATCTTCACTTCAATCCCACACCTTTCTATCATCTTTTCTCTAAGTGTTCTTTCAAGTGTTCTTGAGTTTTTGGTGTTCTTGGAGCATTTTCTTGAAGATTCAAGAGTGTGGAGCCAAATACTCAACAGAACCATCCATCAACTTGCATTTCACTAGTATCTCCCTTGATTTAGTTCAAGAGGTATGAACCTCATATTTCTTTGCTTCTTTCTTTTTCTTTGATAAAAATAGTGATCCTTGCAAGAGTTGTTCATCACCAACTAAAAGACTTTTTATGAACCATTAAAATTCAGCAAATAAGGGTTTTTATAAAAGGGTTTTAGTATTTATATATGCATGCATGTAGTCATGTGAATGAATGTGTGTTTATGTGTTCATATCTTGCAAAATGATGATGAATAATGTTAGATTCTTGCATGCAAACAAATATTTTGTTATGACCAAGTTAAAACAGAAAAATAAAGTGTATTATTACATAAAAACTTGTTATTTTATGTATGGATCTTAAACCCCTACGTTTGGATGCTTGTTACTAAAGATTGTGGTTTAAAAAGCATGATAAAAGCTAGGTTTGTACATGAATTGTTAGGATTATTTGAAATCTGGAAATAAGGTGATAAATATGATGTATTTTATGTATAATGATCAGCTCTAAAAGGGTATTTTATGTTGTGATGATTAGCTAGAGTTTTGACCATGATTTGTTACAAAAAGGGTACTTAAATGATGGATTATTACATGTAAAATGATGGATAAGTTAGGTCTGATTATATGGCTGTAAAAAGATTATATTTTATGTTAAAAATCCATATTTTTAATAAATAATATGATCCTTGGTGTTTTGATGCTTTTGGATAACATTTTAGGCATGACTAGTCGTAAAATCGGTGTTTTCCGCCTTGAAAAATGAATGCTAGTTAGGTCTGATTTCAAACAGCAAATTAAACTTATTTTATGACATATTTTCAGCTAATAATGTATATGATGAGTTAGTGTTATGACCCATGTGTTTACTTATGTGGTATGATGTTTCGGTTATCGCATATGTGCTAGAAATTGCCATGTATAGGTACTTTATGTCAAAATAATGAAAGATTGTTTTGTTTAATTAAATATATTTTATTAAGTATATTTTGATGATATATGATGTTATATGAACTCATGTGTTAGAAATTTGGAAGTTTGTTCCTTAAAAGTTAGTCGTTTTGCTTGAAAAGTGCTTATGTGCAAATATTGTGATTTTAGTGTTTTCACATGTGATTTAGAACTCATAAGCATATGTATGAGTAGATATATATATGTTATTAGTTTCATACTTTCATGTTGATCGTTGTTAGGTGATAACACTTGAAGTCTTCGTATGTGTGTATGATACACCATTTTTCGTTAAAAACATAACCGCGTGTCGAAGTCACCAACGGGTCGTTCAAATAAATATTTTCTTAAAAATATTACAAGTCTAAGTAGGTTGGGTGAACAACTTGCTAGTAAGACGTGAGTTTCAATTAGTAATGTACCCCTCATGTTTAGGGCACCGTTAGCATTCGTGGGCGTATTTTTGCTAGCACTCATTTTTCCGTCGTTCGTTATCAAGGTGAGTTTTTCACGGCCCCTTTTTAAACTATTTTGTTGCTTTATAAACTATGGGGGAAGAACATGCTTTCGTTCGTTTATCATGATACTGGACTTACGTTATGTGTTCGTTTGATGGTCTCGAGTAAGGGCTTTCGTTATGTGTTCATGTATGTCGTTCATGAATAGCCCCGCCGTTATAATCATTAGCCTCGTGCAGGCCGCAAGGTGTGTTGATAGATCTATTTGGGACTGACTGCCCACTCTCGTGATCAGTAGCGCTGATCGGTCGTTCGTACGAGAGAATATATTTTGAAAGGATTCGTGGGGATATGTTGTATTCGTGTCTCGGTTTGATTATAAGCTCTAGGTACTGTCATCATGTTGTATTCCTTGCAAGCTTATGACATATCACATGTTTGTCCAAGTTACTTGATAGTTCGTTAAATTCGTTTATGTTATCGTTAAACCCGTGAAACTCGCTCAACTTCATGTTGATGTTTTTAAGCATGTTTTTCAGGTACTTAGATGCTCTCGCGCGGTTATGAAAACGGGCTTTTGGGCAAACGCTTGCATCGGATTTCTGTTGGGACATTTTAAACTTTATTTTGGATCCTCGTGTGTTGGATCATTAAAACTCGTGTTTTAAATTTCAATGCTTTTAAATTTGGATAAATGTAAGACTTTTCTTTTATCTCGTTGAACATTTCTGATGTTTTAAATAAATGTGTTTGCTTATTATCATTGGGCTCCAACTTACGTGACCACCATGCTTACGTCTCGTTTCCGCTGCGAATCGTCGTTTTCGGGGTGTGACAGAAGTTGGTATCAGAGCCCATGGTTATAGCGAACTAGAAAATGTTTTTCTTAAAAATCTAGACTATAACTTTTAAAATTGGGTTTTTGGGTTAAAGACGTTTTCATACCGCATGCATCTTATATTAGGAGTAAGTGTTATTATTAATTAGATATAATAGAATATTCCTTTGTTCCTTATGTGCATTAGTTGTATGCATGCGTATGTGCTTACGTATAAGATATCCTCTTTACCCCTTACGTGCCTTAAATGTGTTGCATACGTACGTGCTTACATTTATTGGCAAAATTATTCACACCATGTATATATTTCATGTCACAGATGTCTCTTTCACCTTCCGTCATCTCGATCTCGTCTGATAGTGAGCCAGAGTTCACACCAGTTTCACCGATGTCTCCAGATTCGGTATTTGATTTCGGATTTGACCCGAACATGCCAGATTTTGCTAATCACCCGTATTATGGGAATGGGTGGATAGGAGAATCTGAAGATGAAGAGGTACCATCTAATGAAGAAGAGCCTAGCGAAGAGGAATCTGATAATGAAGAGGAGTCTAGCGAAGAGGAATCTGATGATGAAAAGGAGTCTAGTGAGGAAGAACCAGTTGAGACAAGTCCTTTGGTTAAGAAACCTATGGAGGAGACTCCAGCTAGTGTTGAGCCTATTCCAGTGATCCCCGAGACTATTAGCCCTGTCCATGAGAACGATGACGCTATGACTGCCATTGAGCCTGTTAGGCCAACAACGGTAGAATTACGTTTTCCATCTCATCGATCTTATCGTGAACATCCTGAAGGTCCACTTCTGAAGTTTACTGCTAGGAAATCAGTGTCACCGGCTAAGAAGAGAAAGCTAGCCGAAAGAGATGATGATGATTCGGCAACCGTTGGTTATATCGTTGAGCGTCCTCCTAAGAGGACAAGACCTTTTGTCGCCAGAAAATGGGATTGGCTGTCCGAGCAAGTGCGTGAATGGACGAATGAAGAGGGCGTACCGATTATTCGCCATATTGGTGAGTCCTCTTCTTCTCAGAGGATGCTACCCCTCACTGGTCAGCCCATCGAGCGCACAGTGCCCTTGCTAGCTGCTCGATGTGCCCGTGAGGAGTCGAGGATAGATTCCATTGGAGTTAGCATGGATAGGATTACTCGTAGGTTTAAGCGTGTGGATGGCTATGTGAAACTTATGAAGAAAGATCAAGTTCAGGCCCGAGAAGATATGGCTGAATTGAAGAGAAGGTTGGAAGGGAGCGAGAAGAAGGCCGAAGAAGCAATAAAGATGGCCGAGGAGGCTACCGCGAGAGCCATGGAAGCGGAAGTCAGAGAGGTTGAGGCCTTACAGCGGGTGGATGCACTTGAGGAGCGCCTCGAGGACTCTCTAGCCCTTGCAGTTACGTGTGTTCTGATCGCCGCCACTGTTGCTCGCATCGGTGTTTTCCCGCGCCACACCCGTTAGTTCATGTCTTTGGGGATGTTGTTTCTTTTGATTTCATGTCTTTTCATTTTGTTATATTGGAGAAACTTGTTAGGGTTTGGTCGTATACCACGCCCATTTTTGTAATCATTTGGTTTAATGATGTATCTAAGTTTGAACTCTAATTTTTAACAAAAATGACATGAAGTGGTTGATTTTGGTTTATCGTGGTGTTTGTTAAGTTATTTTCGTACATACATGAATGGCATGGATATTGCGTGATATATATTGTCTCACTCGTTGTATTGTTTGTATTGGGAAAAGGAACATGCCACCGCGGAGAGAAAACCAAAATGCTAACCCACTCCCCACTACGGCCGAGGAATTGGCCCAGTTGATTTCGCAACATGTCAACACCGCCCTCGCTAATAGGACGACCAACCAGAACATGAACCAGGCGAACCATATTGAAGGGTGCTCTTATAAGACCTTTCAAGCATGTCATCCCCGACTCTTTTCTGGAACTGAAGGACCAATCGGCATTGTCCGCTGGATTGAGAAAATGGAGTCTGTGATGATCATAAGTAACTGTACTGCAGCTCAACGCGTGAAGTATGCAACAAGTTCATTTCAAGATGAAGCTCTAACCTGGTGGAATACTCAAATTCAGGGTCTCGGTGAGGCTAATGCCTATGGTCTCACTTGGGATCAGTTGAAGGAAATGTTGCTGCGTGAGTATTGTCCACACAACGAAATTCAAAAATTAGAAGCGGAATTCTGGAATTTGACCATGGTAGATGCTGAGGTAAGGGAATACACGTCCAAGTTTCATCAATTGGCACGACTTGTACCCCATCTCGTAACACCGGAGCACAAAAGAATTGAGCGTTATATCTGGGGCTTGGCATCTCAGATCCGTAGTATGGTGACGCCAGCAAACCCTACGACTATTCAGAGTGCTGTGCAATTAGCACACTCCCTGACTGACGATGCTGTTCGTATGGGGACATTGAAGAAGAGTGGTTCAGGGAAGAAGCCAGTGGAAGTTGTTGATAAAACGACTGAGAAAGGAAAACTGCCAACTGAAGGAAAGCGTAAGTGGTCTGAAGGATCTGGGAGTCATGCTAGTAACTCTCAGAACAAAAGGAGGAATCAGGGAAGGATGTATGCAGCCAACACCATGGAAACAAGAAGGTATCAGGGTCCTAACCCAAAGTGCAACAAATGTGGTTATTTTCACACTGGTCAGTGCAACGTCTGTGAACGTTGTGGCAAATTTGGACATCAAGCCCAAACCTGTCGTGTGAAATTGGGTGTGAAGAAAGAAGAATCGAACCATGGATGTTTTGAATGTGGAACTGTAGGGCATTTTAGGAAGGATTGCCCAAAACTGAAGAACCAGGGAAATCGTGGCAGAGCATTCGCGATGGAGGCCAAGAAAGCACGAAAGGATCCATCGGTTGTTACCGGTACGTTTCTCGTAAATGACCGTTATGCTTACATTTTATTTGATACCGGAGCCGATAAAAGTTTTGTTTCCAAAAACTTTGAGCCTTTTCTTAGCTCAAAATCAAGTAAATTAGATGTTAAGTATTCTATAGAGTTAGCTAACGGAAAATTAATAGAAGCCGACGAAGTTTTTCGTGAGTGTACCTTGCGTTTGGGAGATCGTATGTATAGTATTGACCTTTTACCAGTAGAACTTGGAAGTTTCGATGTCGTTATTGGCATGGATTGGTTATCAAAGAATCATGCAGAGATTGTGTGCGATAAGAAGATAGTTCGTCTTCTACCTCCGACTGGTGAACCGTTGGAAATTCAAGGTGATGAGAGTGCCCCTTTGAGAATCGTTAATATGATGAAAGCTCAGAAGTATTTGCGAAAAGGATACCCAGCATACTTAGCCCACGTGGTTGACACTAGGGTTGAGGAGCAGAAGCTTGAAGAGATCCCTGTAGTTCGTGATTACCCGGAGGTATTTCCTGAAGAGTTACCTGGATTGCCACCGCAAAGGCAAGTCGAGTTCAGGATTGACCTAGTGTCCGGAGCAGCGCCGATAGCTCGATCTCCTTATCGTTTGGCACCATCTGAAATGCAAGAGCTATCCAAGCAATTGCAAGAATTGTTGGATAAAGGTTTTATAAGACCGAGTTTCTCGCCCTGGGGAGCGCCGGTTTTATTCGTGAAAAAGAAAGATGGTTCTATGCGGATGTGTATCGATTATCGAGAATTGAACAAGCTTACCATCAAGAATCGGTATCCATTACCGAGAATCGACGACTTGTTCGATCAGCTGCAAGGATCGAGTTATTATTCGAAGATCGATTTACGTTCAGGCTACCATCAATTGAGGATTGTTGAAGAAGATATTCCGAAGACTGCATTCCGAACCTGGTATGGTCATTACGAGTTTTTGGTCATGCCTTTTGGTTTGACAAACGCTCCTGCGGTATTCATGGATCTCATGAATAGAGTGTGCAGACCATACTTGGACAAGTTCGTGATAGTGTTTATCGATGATATACTCATCTATTCACGGACCAAGGAAGAGCACGAGCACCATCTGAAGCTGATTTTGGAGATGTTGAGGAATGAGAAGCTATATGCTAAACTTTCCAAATGCGAGTTCTGGATCCGAGAAGTTCATTTTCTTGGACACGTTATCAATGAGAAGGGTATACACGTGGACCCAGCAAAGATTGAGGCAATTAAAAATTGGGAAGCGCCGAAGAGTCCGACCGAGGTACGACAATTCCTAGGTTTGGCGGGTTACTATCGAAGGTTTATTGAGAATTTCTCCAAGATAGCGCAATCCCTAACGCTATTGACCCAGAAGGACAAGGAGTATATCTGGGGAGAAAAGCAAGAGGCAGCGTTTCAATTGTTGAAAAAGAAGCTGTGCAGTGCCCCTATCTTGTCTCTTCCTGACGGGACAGATGGATTCGTGGTGTACTGTGATGCCTCTCGCCAAGGTCTTGGTTGTGTCCTAATGCAGAATGGAAAGGTCATAGCTTATGCGTCTCGTCAACTCAAGGTGCATGAACACAATTATGCGACACATGATTTGGAACTGGGTGCGGTGGTTTTTGCACTCAAAATTTGGAGGCACTACCTTTACGGTACTAAGTGCACAATTTTTACAGATCATAAGAGTCTCCAGCACATTTTTGACCAGAAAGAGCTGAATATGAGGCAGAGACGTTGGATGGAATTGCTCAATGACTACGATTGTGATATTCGTTATCACCCAGGCAAGGCTAATGTCGTGGCCGATGCCTTGAGTAGGAAGGAGCGAGTCAAGCCCTTACGCGTGCGTGCGTTAGGATTGACCATTCACACAAACCTCACAGCTCAGATTCGTGATGCACAACAAGAAGCTCTAAAAGAAGAGAATTTAAAGGATGAAAATCTTCGTGGTATGGTTAGAGAACTTATACCCAAGTCTGACGATGCCTTGTACTTCATGGATAGAATATGGGTGCCTCTAGCAGGCAATTTACGAGAAATGGTTTTGGATGAGGCCCATAAATCAAGATATTCGATTCACCCAGGATCGACAAAAATGTATAAGGATATCAAGGAGCACTACTGGTGGCCGAACATGAAGGGTGATATTGCTTCATACGTTGGTAAATGTTTGACTTGCGCAAAAGTCAAGACCGAATACCAAAAGCCATCTGGACTTCTGCAACAACCGGAGATTCCGCAGTGGAAATGGGACTGTATTGCCATGGATTTCATCACCAAATTACCCCGAACGTCTAGTGGCTATGATTCCATCTGGGTAATTGTGGATCGTTTGACGAAATCGGCACATTTCCTACCCGTGAAAGAATCTTACCGAATGAAGAAATTGGCCAGCATATACCTTAAGGAAGTAGTATCCCGACATGGTGTTCCGACTTCGATCATCTCCGATAGAGATAGTCGTTTCACATCGAAGTTTTGGCGGTCACTACAAAAAGCCTTGGGTACTCGTTTGGATTTAAGCACTGCGTATCATCCACAGAGTGATGGTCAAAGTGAGAGGACCATCCAGATTTTAGAAGACATGCTCCGTGCCTGCGTAATTGACTTTGGTGGAAGTTGGGATACTCACCTACCGTTGGCTGAGTTCTCTTATAATAACAGTTACCAAACTGGATTGAAAGCCGCTCCGTTTGAAGCCCTGTATGGGAGAAAATGTCGCTCACCGCTTTGTTGGGCAGAAGTTGGTGACAAGCATATAACTGGACCAGAGCTTATTCAGGAAACTACCGATAAGGTTTTCAGGATCTGTGATCGTTTGAAGGTTGCCCAGGACCGTCAGAAGAAATACGCTGATAGAAGAAGGAAACCATTAGCATTCCAAGTGGGAGACAGAGTTATGCTGAGGGTCTCTCCTTGGAAGGGGGTAGCTAGGTTTGGCAAGCATGATAAGCTTAGCCCCCGCTACATTGGACCTTACAAGATTATTGCTCGTGTAGGGCCAGTTGCTTACCGACTGCAGTTACCGCGAGAACTGAGTGGAGTTCATAACGTATTCCATGTGTCCAATCTGAAAAAGTGTCTGTCTGATGAGACACTCATGATACCTCCAGGTGAGGTATGTGTTGATGACAAGCTCCATTTTCGTGAAGAGCCCGTAGAGGTTTCGGATTGGAAGATTCACAAGACCAGGCATAGTCGTATTAAGTTGGTCAAGGTCAGATGGAATTCAAAGCGTGGTCCCGAGTTCACGTGGGAACGTGAAGATGAGATGAAACGGAAGTACCCTCAATTGTTTAAGTCTGCACGTAACCAGGCTTTGTAGCGTAAAATTTCGGGACGAAATTTCTTTAAGGAGGGGAGGCTGTGACATCCGGCAATTTTCAGGTTATTTACCGTTAAACCTTAGAACGCGTTTGCAATTTAATTGTGTGTGTCTTAGACTTAATTTCAGTTAATTAGGTTATTATAAAGTCTAGCAAAGCCCTTCGTATGCATAGGTTTGCATTTCGTGAAATTTCAGAAATTTCGATACCGCGTATCGGTAAAATGCCCGTATTTAACGTTGGTGACGACCCGGTTAACCATAAAAATATCAGTTTTGATGAAAATTATATAAACTGGTTTATATTAGTGGATTATGTGTGAAATTTATGTGCAATGTGTTAAATACCGCTTTCGACGATTTTCGTTGCGTTTTACCCGGTACAATCGCGTACCGGATGAGTTAAAATGAACTGTTAGCAAAAATTATTATTTTCACTAATTATGATAGCAAATAATTAGTGGGTATTTTATATATTTTTATTTTGACGAAAAACCATGTTTAAAGTGGTAACATTTTATAAAAGTGTTGTAGTTTTTATAAAAGATCACCTACATGTGTGTAGAGGTTTATAAAATAAAAATGGCATCTTTTCTCTCTCCCAAAAATCAGCCATAAAAAGTGGGTCCCACACCCTAATCAAGTGTTAAACACACTCATTTGATTCCTTACACACTTTGTACAAAACTACACTCCACCAAATTTGATCATTCAACTTGCATGAAATTTGAATGGAAGATGTCAAATCCTCTCTCCTCTCTTGGCTGAATTCATCCCTCACCCCACCTATAAATACCCCTTCAATCTTCACTTCAATCCCACACCTTTCTATCATCTTTTCTCTAAGTGTTCTTTCAAGTGTTCTTGAGTTTTTGGTGTTCTTGGAGCATTTTCTTGAAGATTCAAGAGTGTGGAGCCAAATACTCAACAAAACCATCCATCAACTTGCATTTCACTAGTATCTCCCTTGATTTAGTTCAAGAGGTATGAACCTCATATTTCTTTGCTTCTTTCTTTTTCTTTGATAAAAATAGTGATCCTTGCAAGAGTTGTTCATCACCAACTAAAAGACTTTTTATGAACCATTAAAATTCAGCAAATAAGGGTTTTTATAAAAGGGTTTTAGTATTTATATATGCATGCATGTAGTCATGTGAATGAATGTGTGTTTATGTGTTCATATCTTGCAAAATGATGATGAATAATGTTAGATTCTTGCATGCAAACAAATATTTTGTTATGACCAAGTTAAAACAGAAAAATAAAGTGTATTATTACATAAAAACTTGTTATTTTATGTATGGATCTTAAACCCCTACGTTTGGATGCTTGTTACTAAAGATTGTGGTTTAAAAAGCATGATAAAAGCTAGGTTTGTACATGAATTGTTAGGATTATTTGAAATCTGGAAATAAGGTGATAAATATGATGTATTTTATGTATAATGATCAGCTCTAAAAGGGTATTTTATGTTGTGATGATTAGCTAGAGTTTTGACCATGATTTGTTACAAAAAGGGTACTTAAATGATGGATTATTACATGTAAAATGATGGATAAGTTAGGTCTGATTATATGGCTGTAAAAAGATTATATTTTATGTTAAAAATCCATATTTTTAATAAATAATATGATCCTTGGTGTTTTGATGCTTTTGGATAACATTTTAGGCATGACTAGTCGTAAAATCGGTGTTTTCCGCCTTGAAAAATGAATGCTAGTTAGGTCTGATTTCAAACAGCAAATTAAACTTATTTTATGACATATTTTCAGCTAATAATGTATATGATGAGTTAGTGTTATGACCCATGTGTTTACTTATGTGGTATGATGTTTCGGTTATCGCATATGTGCTAGAAATTGCCATGTATAGGTACTTTATGTCAAAATAATGAAAGATTGTTTTGTTTAATGAAATATATTTTATTAAGTATATTTTGATGATATATGATGTTATATGAACTCATGTGTTAGAAATTTGGAAGTTTGTTCCTTAAAAGTTAGTCGTTTTGCTTGAAAAGTGCTTATGTGCAAATATTGTGATTTTAGTGTTTTCACATGTGATTTAGAACTCATAAGCATATGTATGAGTAGATATATATATGTTATTAGTTTCATACTTTCATGTTGATCGTTGTTAGGTGATAACACTTGAAGTCTTCGTATGTGTGTATGATACACCATTTTTCGTTAAAAACATAACCGCGTGTCGAAGTCACCAACGGGTCGTTCAAATAAATATTTTCTTAAAAATATTACAAGTCTAAGTAGGTTGGGTGAACAACTTGCTAGTAAGACGTGAGTTTCAATTAGTAATGTACCCCTCATGTTTAGGGCACCGTTAGCGTTCGTGGGCGTATTTTTGCTAGCACTCATTTTTCCGTCGTTCGTTATCAAGGTGAGTTTTTCACGACCCCTTTTTAAACTATTTTGTTGCTTTATAAACTATGGGGGAAGAACATGCTTTCGTTCGTTTATCATGATACTGGACTTACGTTATGTGTTCGTTTGATGGTCTCGAGTAAGGGCTTTCGTTATGTGTTCATGTATGTCGTTCATGAATAGCCCCGCCGTTATAATCATTAGCCTCGTGTAGGCCGCAAGGTGTGTTGATAGATCTATTTGGGACTGACTGCCCACTCTCGTGATCAGTAGCGCTGATCGGTCGTTCGTACGAGAGAATATATTTTGAAAGGATTCGTGGGGATATGTTGTATTCGTGTCTCGGTTTGATTATAAGCTCTAGGTACTGTCATCATGTTGTATTCCTTGCAAGCTTATGACATATCACATGTTTGTCCAAGTTACTTGATAGTTCGTTAAATTCGTTTATGTTATCGTTAAACCCGTGAAACTCGCTCAACTTTATGTTGATGTTTTTAAGCATGTTTTTCAGGTACTTAGATGCTCTCGCGCGGTTATGAAAACGGGCTTTTGGGCAAACGCTTGCATCGGATTTCTGTTGGGACATTTTAAACTTTATTTTGGATCCTCGTGTGTTGGATCATTAAAACTCGTGTTTTAAATTTCAATGCTTTTAAATTTGGATAAATGTAAGACTTTTCTTTTATCTCGTTGAACATTTCTGATGTTTTAAATAAATGTGTTTGCTTATTATCATTGGGCTCCAACTTACGTGACCACCATGCTTACGTCTCGTTTCCGCTGCGAATCGTCGTTTTCGGGGTGTGACAATAAAGTAGCTCTAGAGGGAGTTGTGTATTCCGACTTTCCAAAAGAAGTTACAAGACATGACGTTGTAGGTCCCGAGAGCCTTGTCGCGCAGCGAAAAAACAACGATCTGCTTGTCGATTCGTGTGGGAACAGTGAAGAAGGAGACAGATAAGAACACGAGCATAAAGCAAGACAATCAACACAATCTATAACAGTGTTGTCATTACAGATTAAATACCAAAGAAGTACACATCTCTCGTCTATGCTCACGGTCCAGGGGCGGGAGAGCTCATCCCGCCCGGACACCTCTCAACCTTGTTCCAGAAGTTCCACCCCATAAATGAAGACAATTCTTCTATTTATAGGGGTATCATCACTACCTGCGCACTTAGCTAAGTACGCAGGGCAAAAGCCTTGCGTACTTGACTAAGTACGCATGAATAAGGTGGTGTACTTGCTAAGTACGTAGGAACACCCTCCTGCGTAGTAGCCTAGTACACCGATACATAGAATTTTATCTATAGTTACTAAAACGTGCTTCTACAGACGTACATCAGTCATAGGATAAACTTAGTCCGAATAATGAATCATGAGATAATCGGCGGACTTGAGACCCCGTTCAGGGTCCCATGATTCATTAGGAACAGTTGGCCGACCATATCCACTGTTCCGTTACGAAATACTAGCTCCCCCATCGAAAGGGTTAGTACTAGTAACTATGACCAACCTTACTTTAAATATAGTATTAATTAACAAGGGATAACAACTAGAGTAACACCTTAAACATGATAATACTTTTAATTAGATTTCTTAACCTCTTATTTTCCTTTTAAAACAAAACCCATTTTCCAACTTATTATCCTAGTCAGACAATAGCGAGGGTTGAGTATGTGATCCGTGTCCATTGTTCGATACTTGGTTCTTACCCATACTATGCTACGCTGCGATAGGTACACTTGCCTGTTGTGTGTGTATTTAGTTGAAGTAATTATCATTTTAATTTATAAATTTAAAACCTGATTTTGTGTAGCTCTAAATAGAATATATTTATTACTACTAAAAACACGTCATCATGTCTTTGGCGTTGTTGCCAGGGTTATATATATATTTACATTTTTATCTACATATAAAATATACATCAATAGGGTGATAGGCACCACGTTAAGTTAAAATTTAGAGGTTTTTGATATTTTTGGCACACCACTCTCTTTTTATGAGAATAAATCCGAGTTTTGGTGGCGCACGCATCCATAATATCCATGTTATTGAGCTTATTTGATTAGAATCTGAGTCTTGCTTATGTGTTACCCTATGGGATGGCCACTTGGAGAAAACACCCCTAAGTGATACTTATGTGCTTTATTGATTATAACTTAGTCTATGTGTTACCTTCCGGGATAGCGACTTTGGTTGAAACGCCTCAATATGAAGTTTAATTTGCTTATTAATGCTCATTATCAGTCATTCATTCATGATTTCATCTAATTTCTAAAACCTGTAAATCTTAGTTTAATGTGGTGGGGTAAATCTATATGCTTTGACCCGTGCCTAGACATGATCGTGAGACGGGATTAGGTAGAGCTGTAGCTTCTAAGTGTGAGTCACATAGATTGATTGGTAACTGTATAAATTGGAATTAGAACACACTACGGGGGCTTAATAGTTGGTGTTTGGGTTTAATCGGATAGAAATACCGATTATTGCTTTTTAACGCGTGAGTATGTTTTTCTAATTGAATAGTTGAGTTTGTTAAAGCTATGTCCAGTTATGATTCCATTGCGGACTTTTTCGAGGACGAAAAAAGGTTAAGTGTGGGGATGTTTGATGCAGTGCAAAGTACACATCTGTTATCCTATAGTTTTCGTGCGTTTTACTTAGTTTTATATTCGTTTTAAGTCGTTTAATTTTGTATTTGAGTCTATTTTATATTTTCAGGAGCTCATGTGGAATAGGAAGCTATATCGTGAAGAAACCGAGCAAGAGAAGAAAGCCCAAGAGAAAAGAAGGATAGTGAAGATCTCGCGGTACGCAAGGAAAGTAAAAACCGGCCGCGACTATTTTGGCCTTCGCGGTACGCGAGGGACTTGCTATCTTGTCTCGCGATACGCGAGAGATGGAACATCCTAGAAAAAACAATAATTTCGAATTAAATAAGAATTTGTTAGCCATTGTGATTAGAGTTTGAGTTTTGGCTGTCTACAAAGCTACTTTGGGCGATTTTGGGAGTTTGGAAGCCAATTGGATTGAAAGTTCATAGCTTTGGGATCCGGGTTCGTTAGTAATAGCGTATTCGATTTCAAAGTCTTGATTCTTTTGTTGGATTGTTGATTGAACCATGTTTTATACTTTTACTTCTGTCATGGATGTTTTAAGTATGATTCTTGGCTAGATCTGTGATACTGCCAGGTTTATGATGAATATTTGTTAAAGTCTTGATTTTTTTTGGTTTTTGGATTCATATAATGGGTTAATGATTTTTGTAAAGATATTGACTTAATAATCATGATGATCATGTATGCTTGATTCGGTTTTGTGTTGATTAATGTTCCACACGTTATCTTGTTGAATGTCTTTCATTAATAGATGCATGTTTAGGTTATTTGCTTGTTGCTTGTCACCATGATGGTATTGCTAGACACAGTGAGCCATATGAGTGTTAGTTGATCCTTGCTTGACCGGGTGTTCATCCTATCCTAACCCTAAGCCAAACATTACAACCCTTTTGCAAATACTTCCTACCCAAACCCTAAGCCAAACATTACAACCCTTTTGCAAAGCCCTCCTGATTTATGCACATATTTTATGTCAGTTGGTGAAGATTTGATTTCTATACAAGCCTATGACTATGCAAGCATTAATTGTAGCATTGAATGTTCTACTTAACATACAACATCCATATATTTAACCGAGTGTTGAGGAACAGTTGTGAGACTGTAATTTTGTGCATAATCATAAATCCATCAAGTATGTTGAGCTTGTTACCCTATTGTGGAGAAACACCCGAAAGGTATAACCATCAAATAATTGTTTTTAAGAGGCCATTCAGCCATTTGGGACAAAAGCTTTGGATTAACATTTAATCAATATCTTACTTCTACGGGTATAATCATGCATAAGTTTGCTTGAGGACAAGCAAATTTTACGTGTGGGGTATTATGATATGACGTAACTTATACGTGTTTTGAACGCATAATTATCCCTGAAGTCATCACAATTAGAGATAATATGATAATAATTGATGCCTAATCCACTCATTTGTGTTCCGATAGGATAATTGACCCGGATATGCAAAAACATGAAGAAAACACTCAAAATCAAGGTGAAATCAGCATTCGGGGGCCAATTGAATAAAACCGGACGCATAAGGTCAAAGCTGGAAGTCAAAAAGTCAACAGGGAGGATTTTAGGGCAATGCATGGTCGTGCGTTGCCATGGACGGCCGTGCAAATCAAAAAATCCCTCCCTGTACTCTCCTATACTACCAGACTCCGCACGTGAAAGAAAAGGGTACTTTACACTCCCGTGCAATCCAATGCACGGCCGTGCATTGCCAAAATATTAGCCTATAAATAGCAAGCTCATTTTAGTGTTTTAGGTGTCCTTTACCAAGGGTTGGGAAGGCCCTAGAGCTCTGCTAGAGCAGGAACTCCCTCAGTTTTGGTCCGTTTTAGCTTTTCCTTTGTTTATTTTATGATTTTAGTCTTGTAATATGAAACGATTCTTCTTGTTCAAGCAAGCAAGAGACAACCTATACCCACTCTCCCTTGGTGTTGGAACACTTCCACACATTGTCTAAGGGTTAGTGGAGTCACTTGTATGGTCATTCATGGCTAATTCTCTTGTGTTACTCGAGTTGGTTGAACTTTAATTAATTGATGAAGTATTTTTAGTATGTTATGTTTTTAAAGTCTTTACTATGATTTATCTTAAAAAGACAAGAATAAGTGATCTTTAAACCAATCTAATAATCTTAAATCTTGTGAGTTACTTAAGCAAGACTTCTTGTTTGGGAAGCTTATTCGAGTTTGTACGGTCTATATACAAATCTTGGTGCTAGCAATGGCCGGGTAGTATAGATTTAATATTATAGGTTGATTGGAGATTTGGGTATTCAACAAGTCATTTGAGCCCTAACCAAACCAGGCGGTTTGTGTCGGTTTTTCTTTACTTCTCTTGTGTCGGCTTGAAGAGGACTTCTAGCGGGAGCCATGGGGTTTGATCTTGAGAATGAAAGTTTTATTTATTTAAAATATTATAAGTAAAGACAACTATTTAAGAACATAATTTGTTAGGTTCGAGCGTTCATAAAGTAGCTCTAGAGGGAGTTGCGCATTCCGACTTTCCAAAGGTAGTTACAAGACATGACGTACGTCAGTCATTAGATAATCTTAGTCCGAATAATGAATTGTGAGATACCGACGGACTTGAGACCCCGTTTAGGGTCCGTTATATTCATTAAGGAACAATTGGCTGATCGTATCCACTGTTTCGTTACGAAATACTAACTCCCCTATCGAAAGGGTTAGTACTAGTAACTATGACCAACCTTACTTTAATTATAACATTAATTAACAAGGGATAACAACTAGAGTAACGTTTTAAACGAGATAACCTTTCTAATTACATTTCTTATCTGTTTATTTTCCTTTCAAACAAAACCCATTTTCCAACTTACTATCATAGTCAGACAATAGCGAGGGTTGAGTACGGGATCCGTGTCCGTGCTTCGATACTTGATTCTTACTCATACTATATACTACGATGCGATATGTATACTTGCCTATTGTGTGTATTTAGTTGAAATAATTATCATTTTAATTTATAAATTTAAAACCTGATTTTGTGTAACTCTAAATAGAATATATTTATTACTACTAAAAACATGCCATCATGCTTTTGGCATTGTTGCTAGGGATATAAATATATATATATATATATATACATATATATATATATATATATATATATATATATTTACCTTTTTATCTACATATAAAACACATATCAAGTTTTTGGCGCCGTTGCCGGGGACACGGTAATTCTACGAAAGATCTAAGCCGTTGGACTGACTATTTCTATTTTCTCTTTATTTTCATTTTTATTTTGGTGCTTGTGTTAACTAATCTATCTTTGGGGAATTTTCAAGGAATCGCGACCGCGAAATTTTTGTTAAGAAAAATAAATAAACATAAGTACCGTCATTCGAAAGCAAAAAATTTCTTTTTAGGCGTAACACTTTCGGACGGTTTTTACGTGTTTAAGTTTTATTTTCTTCCTTATTTCCTCTAAAAAAACAAAAAAAAGTCAAATTTGGTCAGACAGGGGCAACGCACGACCGTGCATTGGGCTCCATGCAGTCAGGTTTTGAATTGGGGCAGAATTTTCATTTTCTTAAAACCCTTATCCCCAAACACTTGTTGGATGATTTGGATACATTGACACTCATGGTTTTTTACCGGTTACGTAGATAACCGTTGATATGGGCTGCCACCACCACCACTTTCGGCCGCCCTAGTTGGCGAATATTAGTTTAATGTTCTTTTTATGTCTAGTAATTAGTTGTGTCTTGAACTTTGAATAAACAGGTAAAGGCAAGTTTTGGTTCGTGCGGGAAAATACATTTTAGGCATTGATGAGAATCGATTACACGCCCGACAATGACGTCTCATCATGGGAGTATTAGTTTCGCCACACTCTTATTATTCATGACACATATCATATTGCATACATCTATATTGTCAGAAACTAAGTGTGAGGTGGATCCCCGTTGATAATTTGGCTACCCAATTTTGTCCTAAGTATTACAAGTGCATGATTAAACTACCTAATCCATTGGATTAAATATATATAGAAGTAATTAAAACATTTTCAAAAATAATATGTAAGCATGACGGCTTCTGAAATAATCTAAAAGCAAGCGTCTTAAAAATCATTTGGCATAATCGTACTTATAAAAACAGCAATTTGGAATACCGTTGAAGTGAATCAAGGAAACAAATAGGAAAGATTTGGGAGAACAACAGAAAGAAAGAAATAAGTTTATTCATATTTTTACTTTATTACCCTTTACCTTCCGTTTCCATGTGAGAGATTTGAACCTATCCGAGCATATCACGAATACATCAAGTTTTTGACGCCGTTGATTATTATATATTTCACATGCTCATTTTGTTTGTTAGAGTAATTGCTAATTATTGCTTTGCATGTTAGAACTTGTATAAAATATACATTTCAAGATCATGGACTAAAAGAATGCATAAAAATGATTGAGGCGTTAGGATTAACCCATTCTCTTTAGCCTTTTCTTTTACCTACCCTAAACATTACCTCGTAGTTAGCCCCTTTGAGCCTAAACCTTTTTCGTTTCTAAACCCACATCTCAAAACCATTAAACCCGAAAAATTAGCTTTTTATCTTTTAACCCTTTTCGTTGAAATCAACTTGGCTATGAATGAAGAAATGATTATCCATCGAAAGTTTATAGATCCATCTTATGTTCGAAGAAAGAAAACTCATTTAATATGAAAAGAAGAATTATTGTGAAAAGAAAAGGGGGCAACCAAAAAGAAATTAGTAAATCGCCTAAGCTAGTGAAGAAATCTCATCAAAAGAGAATTAAACTTACTTGAAAAATTAGAGTATGCAAAGCTAATCAAAATGAATGTATTAGTAAGAAACAGCCGAACAATTCATGGGAACTGGTAGCAATGAATATTTCAAAGATAAGAAGATGTTGACATTCTTGAAGGAAGGGATTTGGTCTTGACGATCTGACCTTAAAAGAGTCCTTATATTAGTTACAATGTCTAATCTAAGTTGAATAACGGAATCATTTTCATTTTTATCATTAAGCCAAGTTAGATTTTCAACATTTAGCCACTATTCCCAAATACTTCCTACCCTAACCCAAGCCAAACATTACAACCCTTTTGCAAATTCCTCCTGATTTATGCACATATTTTATGTCAGTTGGTGAAGATTTGATTTATATACAACCTATGACTATGCAAGCATTAATTGTAGCATTGAATGTTCTACTTAACATACAACATCCATATATTTAACCGAGTGTTGAGGAACAGTTGTGAGACTGTAATTTTGTGCATAATCATAATTCCATCAAGTATGTTTAGGTTGCTACCCTATTGTGGAGAAACACTCGAAAGGTATAACCATCAAATAATTGTTTTTAAGAGGCCATTAATACATGTGGGACAAAAGCTTTGGATTAACATTTAATCAATATCTTACTTCTACGGGTATAATTATGCATAAGTTTGCTTGAGGACAAACAAAGTTTAAGTGTGGGGTATTATGATATGACATAAATTATACCTGTTTTGCACGCATAATTATCCCTGAAATTATCACAATTAGAGATAATATGATAATAATTGATGCCTAATCCACTCATTTGTGTTCCGATAGGATAATTGACCCGGATATACAAAAACATGAAGAAAACACTCAAAATCAAGCTGAAATCAGCATTCGGGGGCCAATTGAAAGAAACCGGACGCAGAAGGTCAAAGCTGGAAGTCAAAAAGTCAACAGGGAGGATTTTAGGGAAATGCACAGTCGTGCGTTGCCATGCACGTCCGTGCAAATCCAAAAATCCCTCACTGTACTCTCCTGTATTACCAGACTCCGCACGTGAAAGAAAAGGGTACTTTACACGCCCGTGCAATCCAATGCACGGCCGTGCGTTGCCAAAATCTTAGCCTATAAATAGTAAGCTCAATCTAGTGTTTTAGGTGTCCATTACCAAGGGCTGGGAAGGCCCTAGAGCTCTGCTAGAGCCGGAACTCCCTCAGTTTTGGTCTGTTTTAGCTTTTCCTTTGTTTATTTTATGTTTTTAGTCTTGTAATACGAAACGATTCTTCTTGTTCAAGCAAGCAAGAGACAACCTATACCCCCTCTCCCTTGGTGTTGGAACACTTTCACACATTGTCTAAGGGTTAGTGGAGTCACTTGTATGGTCATTCATGGCTAGTTCTGTTGTGTTGCTCGAGTTGGTTGAACTTTAATTAATTGATGAAGTATTTTTAGTATGCTATGTTTTTGAAGTCTTTACTATGATTTATCTTAAAATGACAAGAATAAGTGATCTTTAAACCAATCTAATAATCTTAAATCTTGTGAGTTACTTAAACAAGACTTCTTGTTTGGGAAGCTTATTCGAGTTTGTACGGTCTATGTACAAATCTTGGTGCTAGCAATGGCCGGGTAGTATAGATTTAATATTATGGGTTGATTGGAGATTTGGGTATTCAGCAAGTCATTTGAGCCCTAACTAGACCGGGCTGTTTGTGTCGGTATTTCTTTACGTCGGCTTGAAGAGGACTTCTAGCGGGAGCGATGGGGTTTGATCTTGAGAATGAAAGTCTTATTTATTTAAGATAATATTATAAGTAAAGACAACTATTTAAGAACATAATTTGTTATGTCCGAGCATTCATAAAGTAGCTCTAGAGGGAGTTGCACATTCCGACTTTCCAAAGGTAGTTACAAGACATGACGTACGTCAGTCATTGGATAATCTTAGTCCGAATAATGAATTGTGAGATACCGACGGACTTGAGACCCCGTTTAGGGTCCGTTATATTCATTAAGGAATAGTTGGCCGACCGTATCCACTGTTCCGTTACGAAATAATAACTCCCCTATCGAAAGGGTTAGTACTAGTAACTATGACCAACCTTATTTTAATTATAACATTAATTAACAAGGGATAACAACTAGAGTAACGTTTTAAATGAGATAACCTTTCTAATTACATTTCTTATCTATTTATTTTCCTTTCAAACAAAACCCATTTTCCAACTTATTATCCTAGACAGACAATAGCGAGGGTCGAGTACGAGATCCGTGTCCATGGTTCAATACTTGGTTCTTACCCATACTATACTACGCTGCGATAGGTACACTTGCCTATTGTGTGTGTATTTAGTTGAAGTAATTATCATTTTAATTTATAAATTTAAAACCTGATTTTGTGTAGCTCTAAATAGAATATATTTATTACTAATAAAAACACGCCATCATGCTTTTGGCGTTGTTGCCAAGGATACACATATATTTACATTTTTATCTACATATAAAACATACGTCAATTACAAGTCAATACATGAAGAGACCGAGCAAGAGAACAAGTCCCAAGAAAAAGAAGTAAACAATGGGAAAATTATGTCCTTCGCGGTACGCGAAGATGGAGAGGGTAACTCTCGCGGTACGCGAGAAACCAAGAATCCGGGCCCGACTATTTTGTTCCTTGCGATACGCGAGGAACACAGGATCATCTCTCGTGATACCCAAGGGGCTGGTAAATTCGCAAAAAGCCCAAAAAATAAAATTAAAAAGTATTTGAATGCCATTAGGTTGGAAGTTCGATTTTTGGCCATCAGAGAAGAAGCTTTGGGTGATTTTGGGGCTTGAGAGGTCGATTGAAGGCTAAAGTTGAAGGCTTTGGATTCCGGGTTCGTTAGATTTATGTATTCGGTGTCAAAGTTTGAATCTTTATCTGTGATTTCTTTGTTTGAACCTATGTTTTGCTTATTTACTTCTGTCATAGATGTTTTGAGTATGAATCTAGGCTAAAACGTTAATACTGGCTAGGTCATATGATGATTTGTTGTTAAAGATTCAGTTTTTATCGGTTTTTGGATTCAATTGAATGGATTAATTATTTTGTAAGCAATCTCATGTTAATGATTATGATGTTTCTGCATGCTTAGATCTGATATATGATTGATTATAAGTTCTGTATGTTATTTGTGGATGTCTTCCAGTTTGAATAGCGTATCTAGATCATAGACTGTGTGTTTGTGGTTGTTTGTGTGGTCTGCTAGATGTAGTAGCCATATGAGCTGTAGTTGAGAGTTAATTAGATCTTAGTGTGCATCTTATCTCAATACCCGAGAAGTGAGAGATAATCGATGAATCTTCGGTATTAGGATTCTGAGTGAAATCTGCCTGAGAGGAAGTTTCCCTTAGGTGTTCTTAGTATTTGTTGCTAGTCCGAGTAATAGCTTGTTGATCTGAGATTACCACATGCATCTTAGATGTATTGTGGACAGTGAGACTGAAAGGTGATCTATCTTCTGGGTACTTTATTATCGTTGGAGAGACTGAAAGGTAATTCGACCATCTGGTGAGTTTAGTACATCTTTAGAGTTTCTTAGTTGGTGACACCCTGAGAGTGATTAGGGATCCGCTATGTATTCTAGAGCTGTTATCCTTAGAAACCCAGATCCATCATAGTTTCAGAGCCGATAGAAGTTGAGCTTTGTAAGTATGGTTCCGACCTAGGTGGTATTCTTCCCATTCCTGATATTCCCGAATCTTTTTTCTGATAGTTAGAGTCGTTCATCTATCCTCTCTTCATTATTAGTTTAATCAGTAGTGTAGAAAACCCCCCAACCAAATATCTTTAGGGTTCCATAATCCGGTTTACCATTAAGCTGTGCTACACTCGATAGGTACACTTGCCTGTCAGTGCGGTTTAGTTCATAGGTACTCCATTTATTACTTAGGAGTCTAGGTTAGGTTTATGTGTTAGTTTTTATAGACCGTTTAGGCGACATCATCGGCCCAAGAACAAAAAACCCATACAGGCTCGTTTTCAGTCCAAAATCGTAACATTTACGTTCCAAAACGTTCTAATCTTAACCATAAAGCTTGATCTATGGTTTTAAGCATAAACACACGTAAAAATCCGACCTTTTTTAAGAAAACTCATAAAAACCCTAAAAACCCATTTTCAACAAAATCTCAGATCTTGACAAGTTTCTTACGTTTAATCAACTCGTTTCTTCAACAAAGCTTCGTGTAATCACTGGAGAAGAAGAATGGATCGATCTTGGGGTAAAACCGACACACTCTCTCTAGGTGTTTCTCTCTCTCTAGGTGTTTCTCTCTCTAGACTGTGGGGAAGATGAAGTGAGAAATGAGGTGGTTGAAAGGAGGGTTAGGGTCTTAAGGCCCATCCTTACCTTTAGCTTGGCCCACCTAGCGACCCAGGCAAGGCCCGGTCCATCTTGCTTCCTTTTCCTTACGTTCATGTAACTCCCGAGCCCAATCTATTTCTTTTGAAATCCGGGATGTTACAAGTTTACCCTCCTTACAATAGGTTTCGTCCTCGAAACCTGCCATAAGCTATCCTAATAGTGGATCATGAAATGGGTGGCATAAACCATAGTTGTGCGGGGTAGCTTGGTTATGAAGGCCATTGGGATTAACTACCATTGAGAATCTATGACGATTTATCCTTCGGCTAAACGAGGTCAATTCTTTGGGCGGTTCTATTTCTAAGACATCTGGGCTAACTGGGATGGCTACAAGTTTCGAACGGCGCACGTTTCTATTTACACTAGGACTTCCTTCAGAGTACATAAATTAAATAGTTAGGAAAAGGAGATACGTACCCGACCTGGCGCCAAGCTTTCTCTCAATCCTTCTTATCGATCGCCTGGTATACTCTTGCCATTGCTGCGGGCTTCGGTTTCCTACATTCGTTGCCAAAGTGCCACTTCTCACCACAGTTATAACATACACGCTTGTCTGGGTATTCGCGAGAAAGGTGGCCTTTCTTGACACATTTATGACATCTCACCGATCCTAACCTGTATTCACCCCCATTCTTCTTTCCACACATACCACACGTCCCATCGATTTCTACTCTTGCCTTTGCTTCTCTTGGACCTTGGAGGTCTTCACCTGTTCACTTGAGGGACGACTTTGGTAGATGCTATGTCATCATACATAACTCCGCTCAGAATGACCACCGACTCAAAAGTACGGTGTGTTGGCCTTGATAAAGGTACGGGCTTTTGAAGGCAACCCTTGGACATAATATTGGATCCTTCTTTCCTCGGTGGTTAAAAGATGCGGCACCAGGCGTGCCAACTTTTTGTACTTGGAGGTGTATTGCTGGTGTGTCATGAGTCTGACTTGAGGAGTCATGAACTCTCTTTCCACCTTGTGCACTTTGTTCTTAGGACATAACTTTTCAGTGACTATCTCCTTCAGATCCTTCCATCTCAACAATTCAAGCGCTTGATCATCCTTTTCTTACCTCTCAGTCTCCCACCAGTGTGCCGCCCCTCCTTTTAGTGAATTTGCAGTGAAGGTGACAGCTTGATCCCTTCGGCACTCGCTGAGACAAATGATAGACTCCATCTTGTTGATCCAATCTAGGGTATCTGATGTGTCCTTTTCCCTAGTAAGCACGGGTGGATCACAACCTCGGAATGCTTTGTAGTCGCATCCGCGAGCAGGTGGTGCAACAATTCCCACCTAATTTGTCACTTCCAGGACCGGAGGTACCACGGGTCCTTCGGTAACTGGGACTGTACTGGGGCCTTCATTAGCTTTCCTCAAGGCTTCGGCCAGCACGACCAGTAAGGTTTCTTTCAGCATTTGAGTGAATTCTTGGCCGAGAGCCACTTGCACGACTGGTTCAAATTCAAACATCTGGCCAGCTTTTGACACTTGCTCATCATTGGGCTGATTGGCTGTCGTATTGGTATGAGTGGTGTGGACATTCCCCTCAACTTCGTGCTCGTGGTTCACATGTGCCTTACCGCGACGACCGGTACGTCCACCACCACGTCCTCCTCCTCTTCCTCCTCGTCTAGCCATTTCTCTACTGAAAGATAGGGAACAAAGGAATTTAATTTCATCATGCTAGAGAATATGTAGAACATAATAAGTAAGGTAAGATGTTAATATACACTGCTCGTCTAGCCATTTCTCTACTGAAAGATAAGGAACAAAGGAATTTAATTTCATCATGCTAGAGAATAGGTAGAACATAATAAGTAAGGTAAGATGTTAATATACACTGCCATCTGCAATTAACCATTACATCATTTCTCTTTTTCTAATTATTCACTTTCATGATTTCACTAAAGCCTCTATTCTTATCTTGACACTCAAAAAGGGAAAAAAACTTTATACACTTCTGTTGCTTTGGCTCTGAGTTACTTGTTACTGGGATCCGCTACTTGGTCCCACTCTTAGTTTAAGTTTGGACATCGGGGATGTCCAAATCTCTCAAACTATGGCTCTAATACCAACTTGTAAGGCCACGAACACGGGAGTCCTCACTTATTTGATTTACTTTTCAACACATAGCTCATATACATAAGACATTCTCAAATTGCAGCAAAAACAATTAGAACTTTAACATAAGCAGCGAAATACATAACATGTCTTAAACACAACTTGTCTGTTATGAATTTAAACTTGTCTTAAAACAACATAAACTTTAAAAGTAAATGGGATGCCAGACTCTGATCTTCGGGTTACTCCTCTCCTCAAGCCAAGCATCCACATCCATATAAAGTCACCTACACTTAACTAATGTGCATACTAAAAATTAGCAACCCTGAGTGAGTTCTAACTTCTACATAAAAGATTAATACACATATTAAAAGAAGAAGGTTTTACTTGAACATATATTTACTGCCAATGCAGCAAAAACTTTGCATATAGTATCTTTATGTCATACACACATTATCTTAACTGAAAACTTATCTTTAACTTTTCCATTCCTATCCATATCGTCCCAATGGCTCAAGTCCAAAGGCAGACGAATAAGGGAAGATTACACAATGCATCACCGTAACTTTTTGTAACAGTCCTGACTCGGGTCAGGACGTTGTCACCATACTGTCAATTCCATTCATATCTACAGTATATCCTAAGGCTCTTTACCTCTAGGATTCACTACTCACTATGTCTCCTAAGGCTCTTTACCTCTAGGAGGACAACATGTCACCTAAGTCTCCTTACCTCTAGGATGACCTCTTGTCGCCTAAGGCTCTTTACCTCTACGACGACAACTTAGCACAAAGCCCTTATGAGTAACCGTCATTACTCCTGATCACTAAGAACCAGTTGATCAACCGTTAGTGAACCGCAAAGGTTCTTATAGAGGGGGACATAGCCCATAACTGACTTTCTGTACATAGTAACATCTGTCCCCGAAGGAACCGTAACTTAACTTGGTACTTATTTCCAAAGGAAACTTTAGCTTTACTTTCTTTGTTAATGAAATGACTTTCTTTAAAACTTTACCTTCATTCTTTTAAAAACATCTTTACTATTCGTATACATTTCATAAACATCATTCATAAAAATATTCTTTTAACTCTTTTAAACTTTTCTATAAATCTAGACTTTTGCCATTGTTTATTGATATAAA
This sequence comes from Smallanthus sonchifolius, assembly GCA_023525975.1. Classification (NCBI taxonomy): domain Eukaryota; kingdom Viridiplantae; phylum Streptophyta; class Magnoliopsida; order Asterales; family Asteraceae; genus Smallanthus; species Smallanthus sonchifolius. The sequence continues at coordinate 33,086,731 of CM042019.1, read as the reverse complement.
ATGTATCTTTTCTCTAAGTATGCACATCACCCCAAACGTAGGCAGTAAAGGGGGATTAGAACTCACCTGGTTTACGGTCTACTACGAAAACTAAAAAGCTTTGGGCTACACAAGTGCTACGTGATCTGTACGAATACAATACATGAAATCGTTTAAACTTTGCTAGTGTCACCTATTAGTGTTGGCTGATAGTTTCGGCTGACACTTTGTAGTGTCACCTGATAGTGTCGACTAGGCACTCTATGGTGTCACCTGATAGTGTCGACCAGGCACACCATAGTGTTTCCTGAACTTTCGTTCAGGACTTTGTGTCGTGCTATAGGAGGATCAACACTCTGAGGGTTGACACTCTGAGGGTCGACACTCTTAGTGTCTTTGTCCCCGTCGAGTGTCGCTACTTTGTAGGTGGTGACACTCGAGTGTCGGCCCAAGAACAAAAATCCCATACATGCCCGTTTTTAGTCCAAAATTATAACTTTTACTTTCCAAAAAGTTCTAATCTTAACCATGAAGTTAAGATCTATGGTTTTAAAGCATAAACACACGTAAAAATCCGACCTTTTTGAAGAAAACTCATAAAACCCTAAAAACCCATTTTCAACAAAATCTCAGATATGGACAAGTTTCTTACCTTTAATCAGCTCGTTTCTTCAGCAAGGCTTCGTGTAATGATCATCGGAGAAGAAGAATGGATCGATCTTGGGGTAAAATCGACACACATTCTCTCTAGGTGTTTCTCTCTCTAGAAAGTGGGGAAGATGAAGTGAGAAATGAGGTGGTTGAAAGGAGGGTCTTAAGGCCCATCCTCACCTTCCGCTCGGCCCACCTAGCGACCTGGGCCAAGGCCCGGTCCATCTCACTTTCTTTTCCTTATGTTCATGTAACCCTCGAGCCCGATCTATTGCTTTCGAAATCCGGGATGTTACATAGAATGTTTCAATTATGATTCAGCAAAAATGTAGATCTTGAAGACAGAATATATTTAGAAATCTCTAGGTCTACGCTTGCTTCGCGAGCAAAGAGCGCATCATCAGAGCAGGGCGAAAACGAACATAGGGTCATGGCCCTTTTCTTCTTTCTTTTGCTGCTGATCTCACATCGAGAGCAACCCCTTCGTAACAAAAGAGATTGCCAAGTTTCTCTAGGTCTTGCTTACACATAACAGAAGAGGAACTATATTGTATAGCAAAACTGAAGCTTTATAAACAACGGTACCAAGGTGTGTGTATCAAATTTCTTCACAAGTAGTCAATGATAGGACTCAGTTTTTTAAAACACACTAGGAGATGGAATTACCACTTATTCATAGATGTTTATCTTTTAACACACAAGCAAATGTTTCGAATTTAAAGCCAAGCCTATTGACACATCACACTTTAAGCCTGTTTTTTTATTGTTTGACTTATGCATGTGCTAGAAAAAATCAATCTAGTTCCTATCATTTCTCATATAGTAAAATCAATATTTTCATTTTCTTTTTCTCGAACACCAACAAACATAAAATCTTTTTGTAATTTTCTTTAACAAAGATACAAAACAAAAAATTTAAGATCTTTTTGGACTTTCTATTGATAAAACAAACTAAAAATTGATTTTTTTTGGTAAACCTTCCATAATCAACTGACAAACACAGTAAAATCTTTTTGGATTTTCAAACAGATGAATTATTCAAACACTCAAAACAAAGATAAAAATAATTTTCAGAGATTGTAACACAAATCATTCACAACTAATCAACCCAAGTGCTTCAACCAAAGAACTAAATACCAACATTGTTTTCAGATTTAACTAGGACTAATTCAATTAATTTCTTTTTTGCATAGTCTCTAATATTATGAAGTTTAATTTTAATGTGTTTAGTTTTAAAGTGTTGAACGAGATTCTTAGTAATATAGGTGTAGGTCTTGAGCAGACCTGTAAACACAGATCTGCGGAGAAATCTTCAAACAGCCCGGATCAAGAGGCGGAATCTCTGGATCCGGTATCACTCTCGAATCAGAAAAAGGGCAGAGACGGGTGCGGGAATCACAAACACGAACAAGAATATATAAAAGTGAACAAGAACAGATAATTGGAGCATAAAACGTATGATTCTTTGATCAACTTGTCCTTCTCTCCCCCTAAAAAAAGGTCAATTTTAAGCGGAGGCTCACTTTGTCTTGCATCTTCATAACTCTGCTGATAATCCGAAGCCTTTCGTGGTGATTCTCCCCCTGAAGTGTAGAACTTCCTATTTCTAGGCAAAAGATAAGGGATCAAATCACCATGTAATCAACAACCAATGATACAGTTTGTCACAAATATGCTTGACTTTGCTACACACTGCTCAAACTTGAACTTTAAATAAAGGAATTACGGTTGGCTCAGGCAGAACATCATGTATATTTCCGAAGAAACAAAATTTTCTAAAACCCGAAAATGTTGTCTCCAAGTTTTCAGCCAAAACTCCCCTCCATCTATGCAATATCCTGTAAAAAAATTTATCCAAGAAATTCTCCAAAACACTATGGAGAGTACTTGGACAGTTCTGCCTGTAGATTCAATAGGCTATACTTCAGTCAAAACAAGGCTAGTTTTGGTAGAGACAGTACCGGAACAAGAAGTTTCGATAGGGAGATTCTTCAACCGAAACTAGTAGTTTCGATAGGAGATTCTTCAACTGAAACTAGTAGTTTCGATACCCTCTAGTTTCGATAGCCTAGTTTCGACAACCTAGTTTCGATGTTTTCTACTTCTGATTTAGGGCTTCAACCGTAGTTTCGATAGAACATGTTCAGCCACCACCTAGTTTCGACCAAAATCTTCAGCCATCTTCTAGTTTTGATTGAACATCTTCAACCTTCAGCTACTTCGATACCCCCAATCCAGGTCTGAAAAATGCTTCAGAAAGCCTTACATCTTTAGTTTTTGACAGAGTTAATGTAGAACAGCAGTCACGAACTTGCTACACATCGATTTCTTCATGTTTAACATCTCAATGGCGGGTTTTGTCTTATTTTGGAGCAGATTCGAGAGCAATATAAAGCCACCATGGCTCTGATACCATTTGTAGGTCCTGAGCATATCCACAAACGCAGATCTATGGAGAAATCCATCAAACGATCCGAATCAAGAGGCGGAATCCCTTGATCCGGTATCACTGAATTTTAAAAGATAAACACCTTTTACTGAAACTAAATAGTTTCGATTATGGTTACTTGCCCGAAACTAGTAGTTTCGGTAAGGCTTCTCTGAATTTTTTTCAGTGTCAAATTTATGATATTCTGATGTCATGTTTCTGTGCAGATATGGATCTTTTATTTGTTAAGAGGCATAATGTCTGTGCTGTCTTGAATACTACTGATCCTAAGAATACAGATTTCATAACTGTTCTCAACTTCTTAGCCAACTCTAACATCAGCTTTGCTATAAGCCACAACCTGCCAGTAATTGAAACAACTATAAGGCAATTATGGAATACTGCAACAACAACAATCATTGACAATGTGGAGCACATCCGGCCTACTGTTCACAATCAAGAAGTACTACTGTCCGAGGCTACTATTAGAGAGGTGCTGCACTTTAATGATAATCCTGAGGCACCTGTTGAATTTCCAAGTTTTTATGTCAAGGAATGTTTCAGAAGAATGGGTCATCCAGAAGATTTCAAAAGCGGACATATTATCAAGAATGCCCTTCCCCCACACTGGAGATACATTGTACACGTTTTTATTCACTGCTTGTCTATCAGAAAAGGTGGTTTTGATTCAGCAAATGCAATGGTGGCATCTGTAATTTTGGGGTTGATTAAAGGAAGGAACTAAAACTTCTCTGGACTGGTCTTTGGGTAATTGAAGGAAAACATGACTGGAGGGGTTAAAGAAAAGTTCTTAGTCTATCCTAGGTTTCTCTAGATAATTATCAATCACCTTCATCCTAACCTACAACAAGATGGTCAGGTATTTGTTTTTGATCACATGACAGCTAAAACCCTAAGTTATATGAAAAGTTCAAGCAAAAGAACCAACAAAGTGATTGCCGATATTCCTCTGTTTGGTTACATTTTGGGTGAAGCAAAAGAGGAAGTTCCTGATGTGGATCCACAACTACAAGTTGAATCATCATCACCTGAAGAAGAAGCAGAGCATGTTCAAGGGAACCAAGAGACTGAGTTTGAAGTTGAGCAAAACATAGAACAAGAAATGGAGCAACCAGTTCAAGAAGCTTAGTTTATAGACCAAGATATAGAAAATCTGGATCCGTTGGATTTCCAAGTACATGATGAATACATAGAAACTGAAGCACATGTTGATGATGAAGTTCAAGGTAATGTGGAAGTTGAAGTTGAATCAAGTGAAACTTTGGACTAAGGCATCTATGGAACAAAATATGATCAGTCAGATTATGTGTCTGAATCTTAGGAGCAGACAGAACCTCCTGAATCTTCATAAAAAAGACAAGCTGATTCTGAGTCCGACTATGAATTAGAAGAACCCCTAGCCAAGAAAATCAAGACATGTCTGGAGTCTTTGATCTCGTCATCAGTATCACTTACTGAAACTCCAGAACACCTAACACCCATACCCTCACCCATTCATGCTTTCAACACACCACAACCCTCTCCCAAACCATCCCGACAACCTAATCCTCAAACAACACCACCTATATCACCTGTACATGAAGCATTACCTTCTGTACCAAGAGTCAAGACCTTAAGCTTGGAAGTAAAGAAGCTACAGAAAGAAGTAACAAAAAGCGATGAAGTCATAGAAGGATTAAAAACCGAACTAAGTGAGTGCAAGGAAGAGGTTAAAGATGTTAAGTTGGAAGTTGGAGGTTTGCATACCTAACTAGATGTTTAGCAGACTCAACTTGAAACTCAACAGAAGTTAATCTCTCAACAACAACAAGATTTTAAGGCTCTATCTGACATAGTTGAGCAACTCAAAGCTTCTTTGGTTAAGTCTTCACAAGAGGAGCCTGCTTCCACAGCTCAGGAAGAGACCACATCTGCAGCTGCTCTAGAAGTAAAAGTAGAAGAATCTGAATATGATCTCCCATCAGCTAGTGAAAGGAGAGTTACCAGGGAAAGAGGAAAAGGAAAAGAATCAAATGTTGCAGTTATAATTCTTAATGAAGAAAAATTTGGATCAGATTATGAGCTGGATGAACTACTAAAGCAAGTTGAAGACTTTGGAACAATTGAAGTTTACCCTGAAACTATTACATTAGGTGAAGAACAAGGAGATAAGCTCAAGTATTTCATAGAAGAAGGAAATGAGTTTGATGCTCCATCAGATAATGAGCTAGAGGACTAGAATGTCACAGTGACCTTTGTTGAGCCTGTAAACATTGCTGGGCCAACATGCACAACCAAAGAAGCTCCAACAGCAACAACAACACCAACTACAACAGAAGCAGATACTCCATCTGTCTAGGCCTCAGATCCTAGAAGGTCTTGGTTCAAAGAAATGCCAGCTCAGGAACCACCAAAGCACTATGAGTGGTTTGCTGAGTATCAAGAGTTAAAAGGGCCATCAGTCGGGTGGAAGTACGATAAAGAACGTTCACTTTTCATCGTCAGAAGATAAAAAGGAGGAGTGGAGCACTTCAAGTCTCCTCATGACTTCAGCTCCCTCCCTAAATATGACTTAAGAGCCCTTGCCAAGTGTCACACCCCGATCGATGGCGGAACCATCGGGGCCGACAATGGAATGATTGTTCAAAAGCACATGATAGCTAAAAGGTTGCATAATTCATTAATTAAATTTAAAGACAACAAGATCCAAATACGATACATTCCAAATAACCTAGTCTAGTTCAAAACATTGATTTATTTAACTAGGTCCATAGTTCTTAAGTGGAGAAATCTTCGGCAAGTAGTCACATATCCAAACCTGAAACATTATTTAAATCAAGTGTCAACTAAAAAGTTGGTGAGTACATAGGTTTAGTAATTCCGGTAAATAGTAGTTGTAAATCGTTTTGCAACTCATTGTTTATCTTGTTAAGCATAGTTTATATGATGTATCATTTATTTAATCACAATTTAAACCGAGTTTGACGCGCTTGAACAGAGCACAACAGCTAAGTCCGGTATGTTTGAATATAGTTACCCACTATATCCGATATGTTCGAATATAACACGCGGTTATATCCGAGTATGCAGTAATAAACACCCTAACCGGGTGGGCTGGTCAGGCACAATAGATCTATCAATATTACAGTTGGTTGTCTTGTGTTTAAATGTATGTACATCCAAAGAAAAAACATATAGTCTCATGTATAACACGTATAAACAATGTGAGTAGCATGTATAATGTTTCACCCCAAAACGTATAAAAATGTAAAATAGGGGCTATGTAACTCACCTTGCAAGCGGGTATTTTTTTTCCACGCGTGTAGGTGATAAAGATGTTGAAGTCTAAGCACGTTGAAACCCTATGTAGATAAATGGGTATTATTGTATGTTTACATGTGCGTATTAGTATTTAATTGTGTATAGGTTTATAAAAGCATTTCTCAGTGTTATTTGCATAAAAGTTGGTCCAGATTTACTTGAAATTACTGATTTGATCGAAACTGTTTTATAGTTGTGACAGGTATCGAAACTGTGTTCAATCGAAACTACTAGTTTCGATTGACCAATTATAAGTGATACACAGGCTGTCGAAACTACCATCTATCGAAACTACTAGTTTCGATTGAACCATCTATCGGAACTACTAGTTTCGATTGATCATTTATAAGTGATACACAGGCTGTCGAAACTACCATCTATCGAAACTACTAGTTTCGATTGACCATTTACTCAATCGAAACTAAGTAGTTTCGATGACCCAGACTTTAGAAAAATAAAACAGTAATTTTCAGAACAATACTTTGTCCGGTAATCGATGGTTTCGAGTCGTGACTTCGATTGGTTCAGCTTGTCTTATGACAACAGAAGGTAAAGAAACGAAGTTGAGGATTCTTACGTGGTCGCAAAGGGGCTGGACGGCAGAGTCTTAAATCCGAGAATGTCCAGAATGAGAATCGAGCTTCTAGGTGGGATTAGCCTCTACAACCTTGGTCACAGCTTCACATAGAGATGGCGATTGTAATGGTTCCTTCAATTTGGAGTGAGATTGGGTGGAAGAGGGGTCGCGAGCTCGAGCAGGTCCGACTATGGCTATTTATAGCCGAATTCGTCTCTTATGACAAAGCGTGCAATTGGGCATGTCCCGACACTTGTCTGGACGAGACGACGCTAACGAGCTATTAAATACGCGTGGAGGTTGACTGTCGGGCTTGAATTCGAGGCGTGGGTTCTCGGCCACCAACAAGATCGGGTGATTCGTATGTTGGGGAGACCAATTGGTCGGGGGGTCTTGTTCGCGTGGGAGAGACGAATCCAGAGAAGCCTTTAGCGGCTGTCGAGGTGCAGAGAAACAGCCTTGTCGGGCGTCCCCGGAAAGTTCTTTACCCGCCGGACCATCGGAGGGGGTGACCGGATAAACGAATTGTAACCTTTCTGATTTTCATGTTTTTCCTATGTATTTTATGCCGTGCAATAAAAGATTTCAACCTTACATTTATTGTTCATATACACTTACAAGCCTACACGCATCTATTATATTACAATATTAACTAAAACAATCTTACAAACCTCTAGGACCAAACTTGACCAAAACTCAAAACAACATCAATATTACAAAACTACAAGGACTAGTCTTGAAACTTCCAAAAACCAACACAAGCACGGTCGCGCCTAGTCCTAGGCACGGTCGCGCTTGTGCCATGACCACGGTCGTGCTAAACATTAAGCACGGTCGCGCCTCGTTTACAGTTTGACTCCGTAAAGTCAAACCGACTCAAATCTTGTCCAAAAATAGATTGTAAACACGTTTAGAAGTTTGAGAAACTTGCAAAAGACGATATTCGGTTTATTCAACCTAATACCCGACCAATTACATACCCAAAAGCCCAAATTTGCGCATCTTTGACCAACCCACCTTTTTAAATCAAATCTGGTAACTTGAGCAAGAATCAAACGAATTAAGTTAAGCCCATACCTACCCGAGACATATATAAACTTCCCTAAACCCTAAATCCATCATTCCATCATCTCTATCTCGTCTGTCGATCAAGAAAAAGCCGCGAAGTCTCCCCGTAGCCGTCTGCACTTGTTGCCCATTCAAAACAGGTTAGTAATAGTTCATTAGGATCGTCTCTCCAAGTTAATCGAAAGCCCTAACTCAATTCGTAACCACATTACATGATTTTACAGAATTGAATCTGAGTTTTGATAAAAAAAATGGTTTTAAACGATCGACACGTTAAACAGAATATAAACCTAATTAAATGGTGTATTTCGATTCGCAAACATCATATCAATGAAAACCCTAAGTTTCTAATCTGTTTTATTACAAGAATCAGGCGAATTGCTTCTGGAATTGACCAGACACGGTCGCGCCAGCCTATGAGCGCGGTCGTTCCTAACCAAGCACAGTCGTGCCCCGTAAGAGGCCCGGTCGTGTTTACCGAACAAACCAAGTCCTGACCTAGTCAAAACCCTAGGCGCGGTCGTGCCGGATACGGACGCGGTCGTGTCTCAGGACCAGACTCTTGTTTTGACTTCTGACCAACCACGGGCGCGATACCGACCAAGCGCGGTCGCGTACGTGTCGGGCGCGGTCGTGCCATATACAAGCACGGTCGTGCTCATCCCTTAAACAGAATCTTTATTTCTTTTATTTTTATTCTGTTAATTTGATAAATAAATAACAGTTTAAATAATTATTTTTAAAACAAACCCTACACGTTTAAGAATAACAAATTCACTTCCGTCATTAAATAACGCAAATCAATAACACATATACATTGTTCATTAGGTCGAACTTAGCAATCTACAACACACCGCTGTTTTCCATTTGCTTGTGCAATCTACACGCTACATAATACGTGAGTTACATAGCCCCTCTTTTACTCTATTTTACAAACGTTTTGGGGTGGAACATGCGTTCTATTTACATGTTTTCAATTATACACATATACAGTTCCATCCTATGCATGTTTACAGTTTTGCGCTTTGTGCTTGAGTACATTTTGTAGACCAATTATTATGCTCTTCATGTACAATCATTAACTAACAGCCGACAGTAAACAGTGGTAGATCTATTGAGTCTGACAAACCCACCCAGGTAGGGTGACTGTTACTGACAACACAAATTTTGAGTGCAAGTTACAAAGGTTTGATTGTATAGGTCACACGATGTTTTTCTCTCCATAAATGCCTTAATTGTCATGATTGTATTGAACTGTATGCACACAACACGTATTTTGCTATCACACGATTAAACCTATGTTTTCTCACCAACTCTTGTAGTTGACCCTGTTTTAACTATGTTTCAGGTACTAATGTTTGAAGTGATCAAGATATGCTACACATAGGACTTTGGACCTAGAATTTAATTAAACTAGCTTATTTGATGTAATTTACATTTATGTTTTGTGGATTGATTGTGCTTTGTTGAACTTATCTATTTGCAATGAAAACAATTATTAATTATTCAAACTTTAGCAAACCATGAGCAATGAACAGTCTGCACGCTTCACGCCCCGACGTTTCCGCCGTCAGTTGGGGTGTGACAGATTGGTATCAGAGCCTTGGTTATAGGGAATTAGGTTATTAGACACCTTTGACCTAGACTATAACTTTAGGATACCCACTTATGCCATGCTTCATGATTTACATGCTATGTGCTACATGCTATATGATATATGCTACATGTTTTATATGTATATATGAATAACAACTTAAATAAACAATATCCCTACCCATATCCTAAACCACATATCCTTCATCCCTGCTTCCATGTCATCATCAACATAACCTGAATCATATTCTTAGACTTGGGTCTATAAAATTTTCTTTTACACCCGTTAAGGTTTTTAGACTTTGTTTAATTGTTAAAGGACACGTGCAATCTGGAAGAGTGACACCTGTATTTCGGGTTTTCTGTCTAGGAAAGCATTTCGTATAAATCCCAACCAACCGAGGGACCCGTATGCTTTCCTGGGAATTCCCGGGATGAGTGTTTACTTATAGGCTAAAGCACGTCTCCTTGATAATTATCTGAGTTTAAATTAACCTTAATATGTCATAGTACTCGAGTGATTATGTCACTATTTGAGTACAATCCAAACTATGAACTACTTACATCTATTTATTCTTCTATTTAATCCAAGAAAATCTTACAACTCTTATTGTGTCTAAATCTGTAGAATGCCTCCCCGTCGTGACAACAGCAACAACAGCAATAACACTGACCTGGCTGCTTTACTCACACAGCTGGTGAACCAAATTACCCAAGCCAACAACAATAATGGCCATGCCAGTGGAAGTGCTGCTACTGGAGGTGGTGGTGGTGCCAACCCGCCACAATGCACCTTCAAACACTTCAACTCCTGTAATCCCCTCAAATTCTATGGCAGCGAAGGAGCCATGGGACTCCTTCAATGGTTTGAAAGCATTGAGAGCACTTTCCTCAATAGCGACTGTCCCGACAACCTCCGTACTCATCATGCTACCAGTGTCTTTCAAAAAAGTGCGCTTACTTGGTGGAATGGTGAGAAAAGGACTAGGGGAGTGGATGTAGCAGTGGCACTGTCGTGGGATGAGTTGAAAAGGATCATGACTGAGGAATTCTGTCCTCGAAATGAGATGAAAAAGCTAGAAGCGGAATTTTGGGATCTTGCTCAAGATAGTGGTGAAAGCTTAGCATACACCACCCGTTTTCACGAGCTGAGTCTACTTGTGCCACACATGGTTACACCTCTGTCTAGGTGTATTGAAAAGTACATTGGTGGTCTACCTAGACAAATTCAAGATACTGTGGTAGGAGGAAATCCTGCTACTCTGGAGGATGCTATCCGTTTGTCAGCTACACTTACTGACAATCATGTTAAAGCGGGTACACTTACAAGAAAGGGTGCCAAGAAAGTTTCTGAAACAACAACACCTTCCGCTCATGTCAAAGAAGTCCAAACTGAACCGTACCACAATACTAGGAAGAGAAAGGTCAAGAACTGTGCTGTAATCACTCCGGCTGCTCCAGTGAATCAAGTTACACCCATAGCTCCAAACCCAGCAAAGAAGCCCTATGGGGGCAGCTACCCACTTTGCAACACCTGCAACTACCATCACCCTCCAAACATACCTTGTCGCCTTTGCAACCACTGCGGGAAACATGGCCACACAGCCAATATTTGTCGAGCCAAGGCACTTGCCAACCAAACCAACCCAGCAAATCAAGCCAATCATCAAGCAACTAACCAAGCCATCCCCGCCATTGCAAATGGACGTGCTTGCTTCGAATGTGGTGACCCGAACCACTTCCGTAACCAGTGCCCAAGACTGATCAATGTTAACCAAGGCGGAGCTCGTGGGCGTGCTTTCAACATCAACGCCAATGAGGCTCAGGCCAACACTGATGTGGTTAACGGTACGTTCCTTATGAATAATCATTATGCTTCTATACTATTTGATACCGGAGCCGATAAAAGTTTTGTGTCACTAGACTTCGAACCGTTACTTGCAAAAACCCGGTCTAAACTAGAGAAAACCTTTACCGTTGAGGTAGCCGATGGTAACACCGTTGCAATTGACACCATCATTTATGATTGCTCCCTAGAACTAAATAAACACACCTTTCCAATCAACCTCATACCAATGCCATTAGGAAGTTTTGACGTCATCGTAGGTATGGATTGGTTGTCGAAGCACCACGCCGAAGTCATGTGCTTTGAAAAATGCATCCGTATACCACTCCCATCCGGCGAAACGTTGAAGGTCCTTGGTGAGAAACCTTGCAAAGGACTCAAACTAATGTCATGCATTACCGTCCAAAAGTATATACGAAAAAAGTGCATGGTTTTCCTAGCCCATGTTATCCAAAAAGAAGACAAGAAGAGGAGTGTACAAGACATCCCCATCATTCGGGATTTTCCTGAAGTTTTTCCTGATGACTTACCAGGTCTTCCACCTGTTCGGCAAGTGGAATTTCACATCGATCTTGTACCTGGAGCAAACCCGGTGGCTAAAGCTCCATACCGGCTTGCACCTTCCGAGATGCAAGAACTTGCAAGTCAACTTCAAGAACTCGCCGACAAAGGGTTCATACGCCCGAGTCATTCACCGTGGGGTGCGCCGGTCTTATTTGTTAAAAAGAAGGACGGTTCTTTCCGCATGTGTATTGACTATCGAGAACTCAACAAGCTTACAATCAAAAACCGCTACCCTTTACCTAGGATTGACGATCTCTTCTATCAACTCCAAGGTTCTACCTACTTCTCGAAGATTGATCTTCGATCTGGTTATCATCAACTCCGTGTGCAAGAGGAGGATATTCCCAAGACCGCCTTCCGAACGAGATATGGTCACTACGAGTTCATGGTTATGCCTTTTGGGCTAACCAATGCACCTGCTGTCTTCATGGACCTCATGAATCGCATGTGCAAACCATACCTTGATAAATTTGTTATCGTGTTCATTGATGACATCTTGATCTATTCAAGAACTAAGGAAGATCATGAACAACACCTTAGGTTGATTTTGGATCTCTTGAAAACCGAACAGCTATACGCCAAGTTCTCCAAATGTGAATTTTGGCTAAAAGAAGTTCAATTTTTGGGTCACGTTGTCAATGAAAAGGGAATTCATGTTGACCCCGCCAAAATTGAAGCTGTTAAGAATTGGAAAGCTCCTAAAACCCCTACCGAAGTTCGTTCGTTTCTTGGCTTAGCAGGTTACTATCGAAGGTTCATCTCTAATTTCTCCAAGATCGCTGTTCCCCTCACTGCCTTAACCCAAAAAGGTAAACCCTATGAGTGGGGACCGAAACAAGAAGAAGCCTTTCAAATTCTCAAGCGAAAGTTATGCAATGCTCCTATCCTCACCCTTCCTGAAGGTGAAGATGATCTAGTTGTTTACCGTGATGCTTCAAACCAAGGTCTTGGTTGCGTTCTCATACAACGAGGCAAGGTGATCGCTTATGCATCAAGACAACTCAAAATCCATGAGAAGAATTATACGACGCATGATCTGGAGTTGGGTGCTGTCATATTTGCGTTGAAGATTTGGAGACACTATCTCTATGGCATGAAATGTGTGGTGTTCACCGACCACAAAAGCCTCCAACATATCTTCAACCAAAAGGAACTCAACATGAGACAACGACGTTGGGTTGAACTCCTCAACGATTACGATTGCGAAATTCGTTATCATCCCGGCAAGGCTAATGTTGTAGCCGATGCATTAAGCCGCAAGGAACATGTCATGCTTCAAAGTGTCAAGATCCATTCCGATATACAAGTTCGTATTCTAGAAGCTCAACATGTCTCGGTTACCGAGGGCAATATGTATGAGGAAATGTCTTGTGGTGCTGAATTCCAATTAGAGACTAAGACCAATGGCTTGCTTTATTTTCTAAATCGTATTTGGGTTCCCGATCGTAACGATCTCCGAGCATTCATCATGACCGAAGCACACAAGTCTCGATATTCTATCCATCCTGGTGCGGATAAAATGTACCAAAATCTTCGTCCACAATATTGGTGGCCCGGTATAAAGAAAGACATTGCCTTGTTTGTAGCAAAATGTCTCACATGTTCTAAAGTCAAAGCTGAGCATCAACGTCCTTCTGGGTTACTTGAACAACCGGAAATCCCCGTGTGGAAATGGGAGAATCTAGCTATGGATTTCATCACTAAACTCCCTCGCACTTCGAGCGGTTATGACAGCATCTGGGTGATCATTGACCGTCACACTAAGTCCGCACACTTCTTGCCTATCCGTGAAGACTATAAGGTTGAGAAATTGGCCCGAATTTACATTGACGAGATCGTGAGTCGTCACGGCGTTCCTTTGAACATAATCTTCGATAGAGATGCTCGTTTCACTTCTCGGTTTTGGCAATCTCTTCAAAAGGCACTTGGTACACGACTGGATTTGAGCACGGCCTACCATCCCCAAACTGATGGTCAGACCGAGCGAACAATCCAAACCCTGGAAGACATGCTGAGAGCCTGTGTCATCGACTTTGGTGGCAATTGGGATTCACATTTGACACTTATCGAATTTTCCTACAACAATAGTTACCACACCAGCATCGACATGGCTCCGTTTGAAGCTCTCTACGGTCGTAAGTGTCGTTCCCCCATCTGTTGGAACGAGATTGGTGAAGCACAAATCACCGGCCCCGAGTTAATTCAAGAAACCTCCGACAAGATTATCCAAATCCGTGACAACATTCGAGTTGCGAGGAGTCGGCAAAAGAGCTATGCCGACAAACGACGCAAACCCTTGGAATTCTAAGTCGGTGATCTTGTACTTCTAAAGGTGGCTCCTTGGAAGGGGGTGATCCGCTTTGGGAAGAAAGGCAAGCTAGCACCTCGCTATGTGGGACCATTCAAGATCCTTGAAAGGATTGGGAAAGTGGCTTACAAGCTCGAGTTACCTCCATCACTTGGCAGCGTACATCCTACATTTCATGTGTCCAACCTCAAGAAGTGTCTTGCTGATGAAAACCTTCATATACCTCTTGACGATGTGCGCATTGATGAAACGATGCACTTCGTTGAAAAACCAGTCGAGGTTATGGATCGTGAGATAAAACAACTCAAGCGCAGCCGTATTCCTATTGTCAAGATTCGTTGGGAATCTAAACGAGGACCCGAGTTTACTTGGGAACGAGAAGACCAAATGAAACTCAAGTACCCTCATCTTTTTGCTGAAGCAGTAGCCTCAACCAGTTGAATTTCGGGACGAAATTCCCTCAACATGGGGATACTGTAACCTTTCTGATTTTCATGTTTTTCCTATGTATTTTATGCCGTGCAATAAAAGATTTCAACCTTACATTTATTGTTCATATAACTTACAAGCATACACGCATCTATTATATTACAATATTAACTAAAACAATCTTACAAACCTCGAGGACCAAACTTGACCAAAACTCAAAACAACATCAATATTACAAAACTACAAGGACTAGTCTTGAAACTTCCAAAAACCAACACAAGCACGGTCGCGCCTAGTCCTAGGCACGGTCGCGCTTGTGCCATGACCACGGTCGTGCTTAACATTAAGCACGGTCGCGCCTCGTTTACAGTTTGACTCCGCAAAGTCAAACCGACTCAAATCTTGTCCATAAATAGATTGTAAACACGTTTAGAAGTTTGAGAAACTTGCAATAGACGATATTCGGTTTATTCAACCTAATACCCGACCAATTACACACCCAAAAGCCCAAATTCGCGCATCTTTGACCAACCCACCTTTTTAAATCAAATCTGGTAACTTGAGCAAGAATCAAACGAATTAAGTTAAGCCCATACCTACCCGAGACATATATAAACTTCCCTAAACCCTAAATCCATCATTCCATCATCTCTATCTCGTCTGTCGATCAAGAAAAAGCCGCGAAGTCTCCCCGTAGCCGTCTGCACTTGTTGCCCATTCAAAACAGGTTAGTAATAGTTCATTAGGATCGTCTCTCCAAGTTAATCGAAAGCCCTAACTCAATTCGTAACCACATTACATGATTTTACAGAATTGAATCTGAGTTTTGATAAAAAAAATGGTTTTAAACGATCGACACGTTAAACAGAATATAAACCTAATTAAATGGTGTATTTCGATTCGCAAACATCATATCAATGAAAACCCTAAGTTTCTAATCTGTTTTATTACAAGAATCAGGCAAATTGCTTCTGGAATTGACCAGACACGGTCGCGCCAGCCTATGAGCGCGGTCGTTCCTGACCAAGCACAGTCGTGCCCCGTAAGAGGCCCGGTCGTGTTTACCGAACAAACCAAGTCCTGACCTAGTCAAAACCCTAGGCGCGGTCGTGCCGGATACGGACGCGGTCGTGTCTCAGGACCAGACTCTTGTTTTGACTTCTGACCAACCACGGGCGCGTTACCGAACAAGCGCGGTCGCGTACGTGCCGGGCGCGGTCATGCCATATACAAGCACGGTCGTGCTCATCCCTTAAACAGAATCTTTATTTCTTTTATTTTTATTCTGTTAATTTGATAAATAAATAACAGTTTAAATAATTATTTTTAAAACAAACCCTACACGTTTAAGAATGACAAATTCACTTCCGTCATTAAATAACGCAAATCAATAACACATATACATTGTTCATTAGGTCGAACTTAGCAATCTACAACACACCGCTGTTTTCCATTTGCTTGTGCAATCTACACGCTACATAATACGTGAGTTACATAGCCCCTCTTTTACTCTATTTTACAAACGTTTTGGGGTGGAACATGCGTTCTATTTACATGTTTTCAATTATACACATATACAGTTCCATCCTATGCATGTTTACAGTTTTGCGCTTTGTGCTTGCGTACATTTTGTAGACCAATTATTATGCTCTTCATGTACAATCATTAACTAACAGCCGACAGTAAATAGTGATAGATCTATTGAGTCTGACAAACCCACCCAGGTAGGGTGACTGTTACTGACAACACAAATTTTGAGTGCAAGTTACAAAGGTTTGATTGTATAGGTCACACGATGTTTTTCTCTCCATAAATGCCTTAATTGTCATGATTGTATTGAACCGTATGCACACAACACGTATTTTGCTATCACACGATTAAACCTATGTTTTCTCAACAACTCTTGTAGTTGACCCTGTTTTAACCATGTTTCAGGTACTAATGTTTGAAGTGATCAAGATATGCTACACATAGGACTTTGGACCTAGAATTTAATTAAACTAGCTTATTTGATGTAATTTACATTTATGATTTGTGGATTGATTGTGCTTTGTTGAACTTATCTATTTGCAATGAAAACAATTATTAATTATTCAAACTTTAGCAAACCATGAGCAATGAACAGTCTGCACGCTTCACGCCCCGACGTTTCCGCCGTCGGTTGGGGTGTGACACGAATCGAGAATTGACAG
Source organism: Smallanthus sonchifolius (assembly GCA_023525975.1). Classification (NCBI taxonomy): domain Eukaryota; kingdom Viridiplantae; phylum Streptophyta; class Magnoliopsida; order Asterales; family Asteraceae; genus Smallanthus; species Smallanthus sonchifolius. The sequence continues at coordinate 33,069,775 of CM042019.1, read as the reverse complement.
ATTTAGTCCCTGGAGTTTGGTTTGACTCGAATTAGCCCTTAAAATTAATACGGATGGGCCCTTGTAGTTTAAATTGACCAGAAACAGCCCCTTAGTAGATTTCAGTTTTAAATCCTTCTAGTTTGTTTAATTACAATACAACCCCTGAACTTTTATTTAAATAAATTAATTTAATTTCTTTTAAATCAAATTAATTTAAAGATGTTTTTATAAACTTATTTTATTTTTTTTATTATTATAAATAATTTTTATAAAAGTTATTTATCTTATTTAAATGGGTTATTTTATTAAATATACAACTTTTTAAATTTAGATTTTTATATAAAACTTTATATTAGTTTTAAAATTTATAAAATTCTAATTAGTTTAAATCCGTAAAATAAAATACCTATTTGTATAAAACCAAATAAAACTCTTACAGTTTATTAAAATAGAGAATGATTACACGATAATTATAATACAAGTGCGAGAACGAAAAATTAGTGGAGGCTATGAAAAAGTCTCCCCATGTTAAAGGAATTTCGCCCCGAAATTCAACTAGTGGAGGCTATGAAAAAGATGCGGATACTTGGTCTTCATTTGGTCTTCACGTTCCCATGTGAACTCGGGTCCACGTTTAGACTCCTAACGGACCTTGACAATGTGGATGCGGCTACGCTTGAGTTTCTTGACTTCTCGGTCCATGATTTCCACGAGTTTCTCAACAAAGTGCATTTTCTCGTCAATGCGTACTTCATCAAGAGGGATGTGGAGATTCTCGTCGGCTAGACACTTTTTCAAATTAGATACATGAAAAGTCGGATGAACGTTGATGTGTTCTGAAGGAAGATCGAGTTTGTAGGCCACTTTTCCTACCCTTTCGAGTATCTTGAATGGACCCACATATCGAGGTGCAAGTTTTCCTTTCTTTCCAAATCAGACTACGCCCTTCCAAGGTGATACCTCTAGGAGAACCATATCCCCAACTTGAAATTCCAAGGGTTTTCGTTTTTTATCGGCATAGCTCTTTTGTCGACTCCTTGCTACTCGAATGTTGTCACGAATAAGAAAGATTTTATCGGTGGTCTCTTGGATAAGCTCGGGACCGGTGATTTGTGCTTCACCAATTTCGTTCCAACAAATCGGTGAACGACATTTTCATCCATAAAGAGCTTCAAACGGTGCCATGTTAATACTTGTGTGGTAGCTGTTGTTGTAGGAAAATTCGATCAGTGGTAGGTGAGAATTCCAATTGCCACCAAAGTCAATGACACAAGCTCTAAGCATATCCTCGAGAGTTTGGATTGTTCGCTCGGTTTGTCCATCAGTTTGAGGATGGTAAGCCGTACTTAGATCCAAACGAGTACCAAGCACAGATTGTAATGATTGCCAAAATCGGGAAGTAAAACGCGAATCACGATCGGAGATGATGTTCAAATGGATTCCGTGACGACTTACGATCTCATCAATGTAGATCCGAGCCAATTTATCGACTCGATAGTCCTCACGAATAGGCAAGAAGTGAGCAGACTTTGTAAGTCGGTCGATAATAACTTAGATACGATCGTGCCCACTAGTAGTGCGTGGAAGTTTGGTGATAAGTCCATAGCAAGGTTCTCCCACTTCCACATGGGAATTTCTGGTTATTCGAGGAGTCCGGAAGGCTTTTGGTGTTCGACCTTCACTTTAGAACAAGTTAAGCATTTTGCCACAAAGAGGGCAATATCCTTTTTCATGCCCGGCCGCCAATATTGCTGACGAAGACCCATGTACATCTTATCAGCTCTGGGATGTACCGAATATCGAGTTTTGTGGGACTCGTTCATTAAAAATATACGGAGGTCGTCGCGATCGGGAACCCAGATACGGTCCAAGTAATACAATAAGCCGTTGGCTTTGGTTTCTAGTGAGAGTTCTACACCACATGCCATCTCTTGATACATGTTTCCCTCGGCAACCGAGGTGTGTTGTGCTTGAAGAATACGGGCTTGGATATTGTTATGAATACAAACACTATGAAGCATGATACGTTCTTTACGACTTAAGGCGTCGGCTACAACATTTGCCTTGCCGGGGTGGTAGCGAATCTCGCAGTCGTAATCGTTAAAAAGTTCAACCCATCGTCGTTGCCTCATATTAAGCTCTTTTTGATTGAAAATATGTTGGAGACTTTTGTGGTCGTTGAAAACCACGCATTTGGTGCCATAAAGATAATGTCTCCAAATTTTCAAGGTGAAAACGACAGCACCAAGCTCGAGATCATGGGTCGTATAGTTCTTCTCGTGGATTTTGAGCTGACGTGATGCGTATGCAATTACTTGGCCACGTTGCATTAGAACACAACCAAGACCTTGGTTGGATGCATCACAATAAACGGCAAAGTCTTCATTACCACTAGGAAGAGTTAGAATAGGAGCATTGCAGAGCTTGTGCTTGAGAGTTTGAAAAGCTTCCTCTTGCTTGGGTCCCCACTCGTAAGATTTACCTTTGTGAGTCAAGGGAGTGAGCAGAACCGCAATCTTGGAGAAATTTGAGATGAAGCGACGGTAGTAACCCGCTAGTCCAAGGAATGAACGAATCTCGGTAGGAGTCTTGGGAGTACTCCAATTCTTTATCGCCTCGATCTTTGCCGGGTCCACATGAATTCCCTTATCGTTGACTATGTGTCCCAAAAATTGAACTTCCTTTAGCCAGAATTCACACTTGGAGAACTTGGCGTATAGTTGTTCTTTCTTCAAGAGTTCCAAAATCAAACGAAGATGTTATTCATGCTCCGCTTTTGTTTTAGAATAGATGAGAATGTCGTCAATGAAAACGATCACGAACTTGTCCAAATAAGGTTTGCATACGCGGTTCATGAGGTCCATGAAGACTGCAGGTGCATTAGTCAAACCGAAGGGCATGACCATGAACTCGTAATGACCATATCTAGTCCGAAAGGCAGTCTTCGGAATGTCTTCATCGAGAACACGAATTTGATGGTACCCGGAACGAAGGTCAATCTTGGAGAAGCATGTTGAACCTTGAAGCTGATCGAAAAGATAGTCGATACGGGGTAACGGATAACGGTTCTTAATTGTAAGCTTGTTGAGTTCAAGATAATCGATGCACATTCGAAACGAACCATCCTTTTTCTTTACGAATAGCACGGGAGCACCCCAAGGTGAATGGCTTGGTCGGATGAATCCTTTGGATGAGAGTTCTTGTAATTGACTTGCGAGTTCTTGCATTTCGGAAGGTGCAAGACGATAGGGAGCTTTTGCCACGGGAGTTGCTCCAGGCACAAGGTCAATACGAAACTCCACTTGTCTAGGAGGAGGAAGACCGGGTAAATCCTCGGGGAATACCTCGGGAAAGTCTCGAATGATCGGAATATCTTGCAATTTCTTACCCATGTCTTTCGTGTCAACTACGTGGGCCAAGAAAGCAACGTACTTTTTCCGCAAGTACTTTTGTGCTAATGTGCAAGACATGAGTTGAAGACCACGACACGGTTTTTCACCGAAAATAACTAACGTGTCACCCGAAGGGAGAGGTATACGAATGCACTTTTCATAGCAAATAACCTCGGCATGGTGCTTGGATAACCAGTCCATGCCAATTATAATATCGAAGCTTCCCAATTGCATTGGAAGGAGATCAACGGAGAATTCATGACTATTAAGCTCGAGATTGCAGTCGCGGATAACATAATTTATGGTAATAGATTTTCCGTTTGCTATCTACACGGAATAAGAATTGTCAAGTTTCGTTCTTTGTTTAGTAAGTCGAGATTCAAAGGCAAGAGACACAAAACTCCTATCGGCACCGGTATCAAATAAAATGGATGCATAATGATTGTTTACGAGAAACGTACCGTTTATCACGTCGTTGTTTGCTTGAGCCTTATTAGCGTTTATATTAAACGCTCGTCCTTGAGGACCACCTTGATGATGAAGTTTTGGGCATCGGTCACGGAAAAGGTATGGGTCTCCACATTCTTAACATGCCCGACCATTGAGAGGTGCCGGATAGATGGGACGGTTGGCTGGAGCAGCTTGATGGACGGGAGGACGGGTACGGTAAGTAGTGACCACGTGTCCATATCGTCCGCAGCTTGAACACAATTGGCATGGTAAGTTGGCAGGATGATGGTACTTGCAGGTCTGGCATTGGGGATTCGGGCCTAGATAAGGTTTCGGGTTTTGACCCAAAGGGGCCGCTTGAATAGTAGGTACAGCGGGAGTTACGGCTGCAAAGTTTCGACCCTTGCGTTTCTTGTTGCGGTTAGAAGACTCAGGTTTTACATCCTTGACGGCCGCAAGAGTAGAGACAACCTTCTTGGAACCCTTTCTTGATAAGGTTCCGGCATTGACATGGTTGTCGGATAGTGTAGCGGATAGACGGATAGCAGCTTCAAGTGTAGGAGGATTGCTTCCTAACACAGCATCTTGAATTTGCATAGGCAGCCCGCCTATGTATTTTTCAATTCCCCGTGCAAGGGGAGTGATCATATGAGGCACCAGCAGACTTAGCTCTTGAAACCGGGTGGTGTAAGCCAGATTATCCCCGCTGTCTTGGGCAAGATCCCAAAACTCAGCCTCGAGCTTCCTCATTTCATTCTGAGGACAGAATTCATCACTCAAGGCCTTCTTCAGATCCCATGATAAGGATGTAGCAACCTCAGCACCACGAGTGCGTTTCTCACCTTTCCACCAGGTGAGGGCTCTCTTTTGGAGTACACTTGTGGCATAACGAACCCAAAGATTATCGGGACAGTCGCTGTTTAGGAATGTGCTTTCCATGCTTTCAAACCATTGAAGTAGGCCGGTAGCACCTTCAGTCCTAAAGAATTTTGTAGGATTGCACGAGTTAAAGTGCTTAAACGTGCAGTGAGGCGGGTTGGTACTACCGTTCCCTTGGATGTTGTGAGACCCGTCATTATTGTTATTTGCTTGGGTCATTTGCCCTACCAGCTGGGCAAGAAGAGTAGCAAGATCCGGGTTGGAAGTGCTAGAGTTTGCACGTCGAGGAGGCATTCTAACACCATAAGAAAAGACAATGATATTTTAGATAAGATGGATATATATGAGTTATAGTGGGAAATAATGTAAACAGAAAAGCGGGTTTCATCATGACGCGTGCCAGTGTATGTGTATTTATTCAAAGTTGATGGGGGAAACTAAGCCATCTATTTCGGATAGAACATGATGTTTTAGAATATTATTCACGTAATAGGAATTGCCGGGACTTGCATGCACTACAAATCGTTATTACGTGTGCACCCGTAATAATGATTTGCTTTGCATGTTCGTCTAGTTCTTCCTATCTTGCTATAATGTCCCCAAATTTTGAGGTTAAGTTCGGATCGTATCCTTGCGAATACATTGACTTATCAACGTTAAATAATTCCTTAAAACTTTCAAGGAGACATGCTTTAGCCTATAAGTAAACACTCACTTCAGGAATTCCCAGGAAAGCATACGGGTCCGTTTATTTGGATTTATACGAAATGCTTTCCTAGACAAAAAACCCAATGTACAGGTGTCACCCTTCCAGATTGCACGTGTCCTTTACTGGTTTCAAGAAATTAAGTCGTTGACAAGATTTTCAAGATTTTAATAGACTTGAGAGTCTATGAGTATAAAATGTGTAGGAATGTTGCAATTAATATGGATTAGGAAAGAGTATGGACAAGGATTTGTAGTGTCTTTTTTTGCATAAGTTTGTTTGTCAAATGTGTATGTAAAGTATGTATCATGTATTTAAGCCTTGTATGTATAAGTCTCATGTACCAAACTTGGGAAAATTCAAAAAATACCTAACTACAAATAATTCACATAGCAATTAATCATTTAGCACATAACACATAAAAGGGAGTCCTAGGGTTATAGTCTAGGTCATCGTGTCTAATAACCTAATTCCCTATAACCATGGCTCTGATACCAATCTGTCACACCCCGACCGATGGCGGAATCATCGGGGCCGACAATGGAATGATTGTTCAAAAGCACATGATAGCTAAAAGGTTGCATAATTCATTAATTAAATTTAAAGACAATAAGATCCAAATACGATACATTCCAAATAACCTAGTCTAGTTCAAAACATTGATTTATTTAACTAGGGCCATAGTTCTTAAGTGGAGAAATCTTCGGCAAGTAGTCACATATCCAAACCTGAAACATTATTTAAATCAAGTGTCAACTAAAAAGTTGGTGAGTACATAGGTTTAGTAATTCCGGTAAATAGTAGTTGTAAATCGTTTTGCAACTCATTGTTTATCTTGTTAAACATAGTATATATGATGTATCATTTATTTAATCACAATTTAAACAGAGTTTGACACGTTTGAACAGAGCACAACAGCTAAGTCCGGTATGTTTGAATATAGTTACCCACTATATCCGATATGTTTGAATATAACACGAGGTTATATCCGAGTATGCAGTAATAAACACCCTAACCGGGTGGGCTGGTCAGACACAATATATCTATCAATATTACAGTTGTTGTCTTGTGTTTAAATGTATGTACATCCAAAGAATAAGCATATAGTCTCATGTATAACACGTATAAACAATGTGAGTAGCATGTATAATGTTTCACCCCAAAACGTATAAAAATGTAAAATAGGGGCTATGTAACTCACCTTGCAAGCGGGTATTTTTTTTCCACGCGTGTAGGTGATAAAGATGTTGAAGTCTAAGCACGTTGAAACCCTATGTAGATAAATGGGTATTATTGTATGTTTACATGTGCGTATTAGTATTTAATTGTGTATAGGTTTATAATAGCATTTCTCAGTGTTATTTGCATAAAAGTTGGTCCAGATTTACTTGAAATTACTGATTTGATCGAAACTGTTTTATAGTTGTGACAGGTATCAAAACTGTGTTCAATCGAAACTACTAGTTTCGATTGACCAATTATAAGTGATACACAGGCTGTCGAAACTACCATCTATCGAAACTACTAGTTTCGATTGATCATTTATAAGTGATACACAGGCTGTCGAAACTACCATCTATCGAAACTACTAGTTTCGATTGATCATTTATAAGTGATACACAGGCTGTCGAAACTACCATCTATCGAAACTACTAGTTTCGATTGACCATTTACTCAATCGAAACTAAGTAGTTTCGATGGCCCAGACTTTAGAAAAATAAAACAGTAATTTTTCAGAACAATAGTTTGTCCGGTAATCGATGGTTTGGAGTCGTGACTTCGATTGGTTCTGCTTGTCTTATGATAACAGAAGGTAAAGAAACGAAGTTGAGGATTCTAACGTGGTCGCAAAGGGGCTGGACGGCAGAGTCTTAAATCCGAGAATGTCCAGAATGAGAATCGAGCTTCTGGGTGGGATTAGCCTCTACAACCTTGGTCACAGCTTCACACAGAGATGGCGATTGTAATGGTGCCTTCAATTTGGAGTGAGATTGGGTGGAAGAGGGGTCGCGAGCTCGAGCAGGTCCGACTATGGCTATTTATAGCCGAGTTTGTCTCTTATGACAAAGCGTGCAATTGGGCATGTCCCGACACTTGTCTGCACGAGACGAAGCTAACGAGCTATTAAATACGCGTGGAGGTTGACTGTCGGGCTCGAATTCGAGGCGTGGGTTCTCGGCCACCAACAAGATCGGGCGATTCGTATGTTGGGGAGACCAATTGGTCGGGGGGTCTTGTTCGCGTGGGAGAGACGAAGCCAGAGAACCCTTTAGCGGTTGTCGAGGTGCAGAGAAACAGCCTTGTCGGGCGTCGCCGGAAAGTTCTTTACCCGTCGGACCATCGGAGGGGGTGACCGGATAAACGAATCGAGAATTAACAGATTTAGTCCCTGGAGTTTGGTTTTACTAAATTAGCCCTTAAAATTAATACGGATGGGCCCTTGTAGTTTAAATTGACCAGAAACAGCCCCTTAGTCGATTTCAGTTTTAAATCCTTCTAGTTTGTTTAATTACAATACAACCCCTGAACTTTTATTTAAATAAATTAATTTAATTTCTTTTAAATCAAATTAATTTAAAGATGTTTTTATAAACTTATTTTATTTTTTTATTATTATAAATAATTTTTATAAAAGTTATTTATCTTATTTAAATAGGTTATTTTATTAAATATACAACTTTTTAAATTTAGATTTTTTTATAAAACTTTATATTAGTTTTAAAATTTATAAAATTCTAATTAGTTTAAATCCGTAAAATAAAATACCTATTTGTATAAAACCAAATAAAACTCTTACACTTTATTAAAATAGAGAATGATTACACGATAATTATAATACAAGTGCGAGAACGAAAAATCCGAAACGTCACACCAAGCTACCTCTACAAAAACCTGGAGATGTTGGCATTGCAAGAGATTTTGAGACCTTCTTGAGGAACCAAACTTTCAATGATTTCAGGTCCATGACCACTGCTAAACCAAGAAGAGTTATCTCCAAGACTAGGATTCATCCCAGAACTCAAAGGCCTTGGGTAAGCCTTCAGTACAAGCCGACAGAAACTGTCAAATCCATCATACTTCCACGATCTGTACCAGTCTAGCTTCATAATTTTAGAAATTGGTTTTACAACTCCACCATTAGAAGTGCAGCGATTGAATGTGAAGGAATGGAAGACATTAAAATATTTGAGCCCATGGAATTGTTAAAATTTCAACCTGAGGATCTTGAAGTGTTATTCAACAACCCTATCAATATCTTTAATGGAGATGATGAAGCTGATGCCAAGGCCTATCAAAGGGTGGTGACTATTAATGCAAAACCTAACTTTCAAAAACCAAGTCAAGAGCCAACTGCTTAGCAAGAGTTGAAGACATTGATGCAGCAGCTTAGGGGGAGATTGTAGAGTCTTGTATTTTTTGTAAGCTGATGTCATCAGTGTATTTTGAACAAGTTAGTTTAGTTTATTTACTTGTAATTTCTTTTAATGTAATTTCCTGTTTTTATTCTAAGTCTGGGCCATCGAAACTACTTAGTTTTGATTGAGGCTTGTTCAATCGAAACTAGTAGTTTCGATAGATAGGGAGTTTCGACAAGCTTGTTCTTTCACTTGTAAATGCTCAACAAAAACTACAAGTTTCGGTGAGCATAGTTTCGATGCCTGCCAACTTACTATAAATAGCCTAGTTTGAGAATGTTTAGGGTGTGGATAGCGACTGTAACCCTGAAATTCTCTCTTTCATAGTTTTTCTGAATCAATACACATTTGGAGTTAATTCATCTGTTGTTCTTACAATGTCATATCATACTTGTGTTGATTCATGTGTGGTTAGATGTTATCTTCACCATTTCTGTTTCACTCCTTTGTTTCACCACCATACACACAGATTCCGCCTGTGTGTGTAATCGATCTTTTGAGTGATTTTCGATTAAAATCTGGGCCTACAATAGGGACTAACAGTATTATCACAATGGATGGGAGTATTTAGAAATTTCTTATCAAGGTTACAACCACCATAATCGCTATCATGTAACGAACCAATTTTCGGGTTTATAATATAATATGTTAAACAAACTAGAAGAGTGTAAATAAATAAAATGAAAGTTAGAGGTTTGTTGCAAAAGTGGAGTTTTAACTAGTTTGGGTAAAGGGGTCATTTCTGGAAATTCATGGACTGTTTGTGTAAATTCTGAAATGGCTGGAATATGGGGGAGGGGGCTGCGCAAATTACACACATATGTGTGTGTGTTTGTGTCTTCTAAAGAGTAAAGAGAAAAGAGAAAGAGGTGAACGGCTGGAGATCAAAGAGAAACGTATTACATGTGAAATTAGACGATTTTGGTGTGTCCATCATCTTCCAAACATCAAGTAAGCATCTCCTACATCTCTGGAATCACCATTGTAGGTGTTCTTGGCAGGTTTTTGGTGAAAACGAATTTGGGGCTGAATTGGGTGGTCTAGGTGGTTCATAACTTGTTAAAAGTTATAATCTAGCTTGAATACAAGTAATGAGAGGTGGATAACATCATCTAAACATATAATTTAATGAATCAAGAATTAGGGTTCTTGAGGGTGAATTGGGGTTTTCATCCTACTGTTGTTTAAATGATGTATTGATGTTGGATAAGTGTTTATGATGTTTACTGGCACATTTTTATGTAAGAAACCTCATCCAATTTCATGATTTGAAAGTTAGGGTTCTTGAGGACCAAAATTGAGGGTTTTTGATTTGGGGGTGTTTGAATGTTAAATTGAGGTTGATAGTCAAATTTTTATGTAAGAAGCCTCATCCAATTTCATGTTTGAAACCTCATCCAATTTCATAATAGACACACAACCAACCATAAAGCTCCAATTTTTATGGTGATTTGTAAAATGGAGTTTTGGTGTAACTTGGGTGAATCCTTAACGGGTCAAAATGGGTTGAAAGGTTGTTTTTAGGTGTTGGAGGTTTGGTTAAGGTTGTGTTAACCAAATTAAGTTGGGGTGCTGATCTTTAGATCATAGGTGTGTCTTAAATCCCAATTTTGTGTGAATTGAGATCATAGGATTGCTAATTGCAATCGGATTGTTTAGGTGATCAAGGTGTTAAAGGCGCTAGCTTGAAGACCAAATGGAGTCGTGTCTAGATAAAGGTAAGTGCTTTTCACTTACTTAGTAATGATAGGTGGTAGTAAATGAACATACTTGATATACATGTTGATATTGTTGATTATCATATGTTCAAATGTGTGTATGTTGATTTGGTTAAATTGCATATGGTGTATGTATGCAAAGGGTGGGTGTGCTTGAGGTCAATGAACCTCACAATGTCGTATGGTGATTAGAGTTATAGAACTACTTATAAGTTTTATGGCGTTTTTGTTTGTCTATGTTGAATGTAAGGGTAGGGTGAAATAATGGTTTGAAGTCCTTGAACTTCACAAATGGAAAAGGGTGGAATTGGGATATTTGAATCCTACGTGTCGGTAAATAACAGATGGGTTATAAAGGTTGATTGGTGTCATGTGTGTACACCTGTTTGTATGTTAAAGAGTCGGTGTTTGAAGTCTAAGAGCCTTACCTGGTAGTTTATTGAGGCCATGAACTTCACTTATGTCGTTGTAGCTTGAAGTCTTTGAACTTCACTATTGTCGATGTTGCTTGAAGCCAAAGAACCTCACATGAATGTAATTTGAGGTCATGAGCTTCACAAGGTTGTGTTGTGGCGTTTGAGGTCTTTAAAACCTCATAAAGAGGAGTTTGAAGCCTAAGAACCTCACACAGTGTGAATTGAGGTCATGAGTTTCATGAGGTCGTTTGTGGTGTTTTGAGGTCTCAAGAACCTCACAAGGTGTATGGTCGAGATAGTGGGAGATTAACTAACTGGTGTGTACATACATAAGTGGTAATGTATGTAAGGTGTTTTATATAGCATTAGAAGTCCATTGGCTATTAATAGGTGTTCGGGTTGTGATTAGACATGTATAGGTGTCAATACATGTTCTTGGAAAAAGCCCAAACTTCTAATGGGGTGTATCTCAGGCTAGGTAATGAACTACGAAAGCCATTATATATGAATTTGGGGTGTCTTGACGTGAGTAATTCAAAAAATGGGGTATGCACTGGGTTAGGCATAATTTACGGCGGTTGGGCATAAATTATGGTGGCCCGGTGTAAATTACGCCCATAAGGGGCTGTTTACGGTGACATTTACGCCCAAATTGTTCAAATATCGTTTTTTGGTCGTTTATTGTTGTAAGGGTCTGGGGGCTCATAAGGGAGTCGTATATCATTACTTTTGTTATAAGGGTATGGGAGGCAAATGACATACATATGTGTGTGTTTGTGTCTTCCAAAGAGAAATGAGACAGAGGTGAAGGGTTGGAGATCAAAGAACAACGTATTACATGTGAAATTAGACGATTTTGGTGTGTTCATCATCTTCTAAACATCAAGTAAGCATCTCCTACGTCTCTTGAATCACCATTGTAGGTGTTCTTGGTGGGTTTTTGGTAAAAACGAATTTGGGGCTGAATTGGGTGGTCTAGGTGGTTAATAACTTGTTAAAAGTTATAATCTAGCTTCAATAAGTAATGAGAGGTAGATAACATCATCTAAACATCTAATTTGATGATTCAAGAATTAGGGTTCTTGAGGGTGAATTGGGGATTTTCATCCTACTGATGTTTAAATGATGTATTGATGTTGGATAAGTGTCTATGGTGTTGATAGACACATTTTTATATAAGAAACCTTATCCAATTTCATGATTTGAATGTTAGGGTTCTTTAGGACCAAAATTGGCGGTTTTTGATGTGGGGATGTTTGAATGTTGAATAATCGACACACAACCAACCATAAAGCTCCAATTTTTATGGTGATTTGTAAAATGGAGTTTTGGTGTAACTTGGGTGAATCCTTAACGGGTCAAAATGGGTTGAAAGGTTGTTTTTGGGTGTTGTAGGTTTGGTTAAGGTAGTGTTAACCAAATTAAGTTGGGGTGTTGATCTTTAGATCATAGGTGTGTCGTAAATCCCAATTTGGTGTGTATTGAGATCAAATGATTGCTAATTGCAATTGGATTGTTTAGGTGATCAAGGCGTTAAAGTAGCTAGCTTGAAGACCAAGTGGAGTCGTCTCTAGCTAAAGGTAAGTGCTTTTCACTTACTTAGTAATGATAGGTGGTAGTAAATGAACATACTTGATATACATGTTGATATTGTTGATTATCATATGTGCAAATGTGTGTATGCTGATTTGGTGAAATTACATATGGTGTATGTATGCAAAGGGTGGGTGATTGAGTTCTATGCACCACACAATGTCGTATGGTGATTAGAGAAATAGAACTAATAGGTTTTATGGCGTTTTTGTATGTCTATGTTGAATGTAAGGGTAGGGTGAAATAGTGGTTTGAAGTCTTTGAACTTCACAAATGGAAAGGGTGGAATTGGGATCTTTGAATCCCTCGTGTCGGTAAATAACGGATGGGTTATAAAGGTTGATTGGTGTCATTTGTGTACACTTGTTTGTATGTTAAAGAGTCGGTGTTTGAGTCTAAGAACTTTACACTGTAGTTTATTGAGGTCATGAACTTCATTTATGTCGTTGTAGCTTGAAGTCTTTGAACTTCACTATTGTCGATGTTGCTTGAAGCCAAAGAACCTCACACCAAAGTAATTTGAGGTCATGAGCTTCACAAGGTTGTGTTGTGGCGTTTGAGGTCTTTAGAACCTCATAAAGAGGAGTTTGAATCCTAACAACCTCACACGGTGTGAATTGAGGTCATGAGCTCCACGAGGTCGTTTGTGGTGATTTGAGGTCTCAAGAACCTCACAAGGTGTATGGCCGGGATATGGTAGGAGATTAACTAACTGTTGTGTACATACATAAGTGGTAATGTATGTAAGGTGTTTATAAGGCATTAGAAGTCCATTGGCTGTTAATAGGTGTTCGGGTTGGGATTAGACATGTATACGTGTCAATACATGTTCTCGGAAAAGCACAAACTTCTAATGGGTGTATCTCATGCTAGAAAATGAACTATGAAAGTCATAATATATGAATTTGGGGTGTCTCGACATGAGGATTTCAAAAAATGGGGTCTGCACTGGGTTGGGCGTAATTTACGGCGGTTTGGGATAAATTACGCCTATAAGGGGCTGTTTACAGTGACATTTACGCCCAAATTGTTGAAATATCGTTTTTGGTATTTTATTGTTGTAAGGGCTTGGGGGGATCATAAGGGAGTCGTATATCATTATTAATGGTTGTATTATGGTGTTTTCTTGTAGGTAAAGCTCCGGTTTGAAGTCTTGGGTCACGCTTCGTGTCGGATTGGATTCTCGTGTGATTTATGGTTGTTAATGGTTGGAATTTGAACTCCTTTAGGGCTAATTAAACTTGTTATAATTTATCTTTTGGAGGTTGAAACTTGGTGTTATGTCAGTCGGTTGCTTTAAAACAACATTGTCATTGTCATCTGGTTGAAATTAACAAGCGTTGTTTTGTCAACAGTTTTATTTGGGACCTATTTTCCGCGTGCGTTTAAAGTTAAAATTGGTTGAAAATTTTGAGTGTTACAACTTGGTATCAGAGCAACGGTTTGAGGGATTTGGGTGTGAGAGACACCGAACTCAAACTTATTTTCTTTTGATAAGGTGGGTGTAATGAGAATCCAACGAAAGCATGACCGAGACGTAGAGCTAAGGTGGAGGTTAGTAATGATATGTGTTGGTAGTTTCTTTGGTATCCAAGGTGTTTATGTGTGCCGAAACTTGTATTGAGAGTTATCACATGGGGATAATGAATATACAGAGGCATAGTATGTTACTAATCATGTCTTGCGAGGATGATTAGTAATGTAACATGTCTACGTGTCTTCATGGTTGCCATCTAATAATAACCATCACCAAGGAGTAAGTGAAGGTGATTATAGATGTATTTATATGTATATAGATGTAGATATACTTATATACATATAGGAGTATAACTTAACATAGGTGCCTATAGTTATGTTATACACGTATGACAAGTCAATTGTTTTGACACAGTCAGGGAACGACTTTCGGAGACATATGTTAGTAGGTGGAACTATAGATGGGAGTTTTCTGAAGGACTCATGTACGTAAGAGCCTACGCGTGTATCACCGCGGGGATGGTGAGGATCTCGAAGTTACTTAGGAGATTTAGAGAGCATCATTCTAGTGGAGGACGGCTAGAGCTTTCTACCTTGTCGTGACAATCTTCCTTCAAGGAAGATAGGGCTCTTTGAGGTGAGCCATTGGAAGAAACGTATGAATCCTAAGGAGTGGGAAGATCAACTTGGGCAAATTAACGAGGAAGAAAACCTTGTTTCCACAAGGTGTTCGTGGCATGCGAACCAAAGGAGTTAATTGGTGGTAGTTTATTCGTTGGTTAGTCAATGATGCATCACTATAATGGTATTGGCTTCGGAAGCAATCCATTGTGATTGGAAGATAGAGTACGATTCGCGTTGAGTCGACTCCGGGACGTGGTGGAGGATTGGTTGGGATTTCTACATAAGGAGAAAAGCTTAAGGGCGTGAAAAACAATGCGTCATAGTGAATTCAAGAGGTGTTCTTGAAATTATTCTATCCACAAGCTGTAGTGGACAGTGTATCTGGAGGATTTCTTCACGTGTGGTAGACCGGTGAATTGATTAAGATTAAGGACATGTTCTATGACTAAGCACAGTCTTGCTTAAATCTTGGAGTTTCGAAAGGAATGGAGATAGGTCGAGTTCTCGATTCTATCAGTTGACGATATAGAGTGGATTCTCCTACATGATGTATAACTCTGGTGGAGTTGATTATTATATGTTGTAGGGAGATCAAATTCAGGAGATAAGTGGAGTGTAAGGAGGAAATTATAGGTGGATTCAAGGAAGTTAAATAATCTAGTCGAGCTAGAAACCTTTTAGGGAGGCAACACTTATTATTGTTGTAGGTGTGGAAAGTAACTTGAGTGGAGAATGATGGGACACACTATGCCATAGTGTTATGGTCCAAATAACATGTGCTACAGTTGTTATAAATCGGGACACATTCTAAGTGAATGTCTCGAGTTAAAGCACAAGGGTGATAAGAGGGGGAGAAATAGAAATTTCCAAGGCCTTCGATTCGAACGTTTCTATCTAACAAGGACGAGACTGAAGTCCTTTGCTTTTATTTCCAGGTGAGAAGCTATGAAGATCAGTGGATTTAGAGGTGATCAGCATTGGGGGATTAAATATTGACGAGTGTATAATTTGATATTTGTAGGTTGCGGGTGAAACAATCACATGGAATGGAGTACTACGATTGTAGTGGAACTTGAGTGGTTACTTAGTGACTATATCAATGTCATATGTGACTAATAGGTGAGTTGATCTGTTCTTATCTAGAGACGGTGAAACATATGGCACATGAATTAGTGTATACCTGGCATATGTCATTGACACCAACCGGAGCAATAGAATACTTAATGTTCTAGTCGTGAAGAAGTTCATTAAGGGTTTTATACCCGAGTGTCTTTTCTACGTAGAAATAAAGACTGATGGCTACAAAGTTCTCTAAATACAAACTGCTGTGGATAAGCTTATCTGCAGCGGATACTTGTTCTTCTGCTGAAGAACAAATCTGTTGCGGATAGCCTTATCTGCTGAAGACCAAAGTTGTTGCTGATAGGCAAATCATCAGCAGCTGTGGAAAGTTGTGTCTTGCTACTGATCAACAACATTGCTGCTGATAGCCATTCCCACTGAAGATCAAACGTTGCAGCTGACTGGCTTCGATAAAGCAACCATTACCACTGACAAATTTCTGCTGCAACACTGACACACTCCACGCATAAAGAATGTTACTCGTGCAAGACAATAAAAGACAACGACGCTCTTCTTCCAAGGACTCAAGCAATGATGCCTAAGAAGACGTTTGAGTAACGGTAACTTTTGTAGTTTTTATTGTCGTTACATGTAGAATAGCTTCAATACAAGATCAACGGCTTGTGTTAGATCTGATCCTTAGAATCAAGGGTCTGTCTTGATTCTAAGTTACTATATAAGTAGTACTTAGAGTCATTGTATAAAACAGTGCTTTTTGCTTAATAGTTTTTCTCAGTAATCTTGTAATATTTGAAGATTAATACAAATTGCATTTATCAGTATTCTTCTTGTTTACTTGTTTACATTACTCAGTTGTGATTGTTTCCACCAATCTCAACTAGAATAGAACCATCTTGTATTCACCGATCCTACAAGTGGTATCAGAGCTTTGGCTAACAGATTAAACAAACTCACACTTGTTTAATCATTCTCTGGTTCTATTCAAAACTATCTCTTTGCTAAAGTCACCCATTTTCACAAATAAAAATGGCACAAAACAATAGAGTTGAAGACACTGGAAGCATCAGAAGACCACCAAGACTGGTGTCTAGAGAAGACTATGATATGTGGAAGAACAGAATTGAAAGCTTCTTATGCTATCAAGAATATGGGATGTGGAAATCCATAAAAGATGGACCATACATACCCATGGTGGCCTCCGCTATTTCCGGAGGTACACTGGTTCCCAAAGAATCCTCCAAATACTCTGATGAAGACATCAAGAAAATGGAGGTAGATTTCAAGGCCTTGGAAGCCATCCAGATGTGCTTACCAAATGAAGTTTTTCACAACTTCAGAGGATCCAAAACTGTAAAGGAGCTATGGGAAGCTCTTGAGAAGATGTTTGCTAGCTCAGAGGAAGTAAAAGAAAACAGAAGAGACATCCTGAAGCAGCAATATGAAAACTTCGTCTGGAAGGAAGGTGAGTCTCTAACTGCTTTATTTAACATATATACTTATCTTGTAGGTGAGCTGCAGTGCTCAAAAGTGAAGCTGGAAAATGAAGATATTCTCAAGAAGTTCATCAAGTCTCTACCCAGCTGCTGGACACTCTACACAGTGTCCATCAGAAGAACTGAGAATCTGAAGACTCTACAGATGACTGAGCTTTTCGGTATGCTAAAGACCTGTGAATTAGAGATGATTCAGGCCAAGGAAAGAAGGTCAAGCTACCAAACAGCCTCAACATCCACCACCACCTCTTCTGCCCTCCACTCTGACCACTCAGGTCCTAGTTCAAGCAACTATTATCCTCCCATCGTCACTCATCCCCAAACTCCAACCTCTCAATCAAACAACTCACCATTTCTTCTTGAAGCCCCACCTCAAACATCAACCTCTGCTTTTGTCTCTGAAAACTCAAGCAATATGTCCTTTATCAAGGAAGATATGGAATGCTTTCATCTAGATGATCTAGTAGAAATGGATATACAGCACTCCTATGCCATGCTCTCTCTAAGAGCAAAAAGGTTCTACTCAAGAACAAGAAGACCCGTTCCAAGCAACAACTCTAACACCAGGGTTGGCTTGGACAAAAGCAAATTGAGGTGTTACGACTGTAACCAACTTGGTCATTTTTCTAGAGAATGCAAGGCACCAAAGGCAAACCCAGCTGCTGCTCATACCAGACAAGCTCACCAAGCTCACCAAGCTCAGCCAAGACAGCAACAACAGCAACAGGCCACTCCTCCTACACAAACTGCAGCTTGTGCAACTGTTGGAACTGCTGACTTTGACTGGAGCTTCCACTATGAGGATATTCCTGTCAACAATCAAGCTCTCATGGCAGACACATCAGAGGTACCACCTCAGGTATATGAAAATCTTTGTACTCAAGCTTGTATTGATAAGGTCCTTGGATACAGGAAACATAACCAAAATCTCATAGATCAAAATGAAGAATTTCACCAAATGAAATCTGAATTTAAAAAGGTTGAAACAGTTACAAGGAAAAGATTGATTGTTTAAAGAAAGAAATTTCATCATTAAAACATGAACAAACAAACCTTGAAAATCAAATTGATGATCTTCTGGTTAAGTTTAAAGCTACAAGGGCCGAATTAGCAGACCAAAAGGTCCATGTGGAAAAATATGAGTTTGCATCCAAAAAGCTGCAAAGACTTTTGGATGCTCAAATTCATGAAAAGGTAACTGCTGGTCTTGGATTCCAAGTTGAACAACCCTACAATGCTGTTCCTCCACCCGCTGACTATGTAGCCATTCATGAACCAAGTTTCAATCTTTCCAAACTTGACATGACCAACCGAAATCTTGACCCTGTTGTCCAAGAAACCCCTGTGAAAGAATGCACTACTTCATCCAAGTCTGAGTCAACATGCTCAGACTCCACTGAAACCAATAAAGTTTCATCACCACCTACCTGTGAAGTTATTAAAGCCAACAATCCAAGCCCTTTCATCCCTTCAAAAACAGTACCAGTATCTCAACCAACCAAACAAATCAGAATCAGCTATCCTCCAGAAGGAAGAAAGCTAACTGTTGAAAGGGGACAGTCTTCAACCTCAATCGAACAAAGGAAGGTGTTTGACATATGTCACGCACCTGGAGAGAGAGCTCCATATGTTCAAAAGACATTGGAAGAAGCCACATTTGAGCACAACAAAGCTCACCCCTGGAACTTCAAAGACTTGTTCAAAAGAAAGGACTATGTGTACTTTCAAAGGGACAAACTGGCTAAATCATGCTTTGTGTGTGGGAAATACAATCATACTGCTAGCACCTGCTTCTATTACCTTCAATAAGAAAGAAACCTAAAGCAACACGCTTTTGAGAAAACAAACAAGAACATAATGGTAAGAAGCTTTGAAGCCAAAGCAACTCAGTTCAGAAACTCTTTATCCCCACCAAGAAAGCATCTGCCAAAACCTCAACAATCTTGCATCATCTGTGGTGAATCAGACCACTTTGCTGCACATTGTAAGTTTAATCCTCTCAACCAGGTTCTTCATCAAATTCATCTTCAACAAAAGCCTATCAGCAAGATGAAGAAGGGTAGGCATACTTCGGAGATTAAACCATCAGCAGGAAACAAAACTGCTGCTGATCAAATAAGACTCAAGCAACCAAAGGAAAAGCCTTCATCAGCAACCAAGATTGCTGCTGCCCAAGTTAAACCATCAGCAGCCAACAAAAAATGTTGCTGATCAATTAAAGCCCAAGCGACCCAAATACAAGTCTTCAGCAGCAACCAAGATTGCTGCTAGTCAAGTAAAATCATCAGCAGCAACAAAATCTGCTGCTGATAAGCCAAAGTCCTCAGTTGCAACATCTGCTGCTGACAAAGCAAAGAGAGCTGGAAAACCACTAATTCAGGATTTGAAAGCCAAAATTCCTCCAAGAATCATCATTGGTTCCGTTGAATGCACACATGTTGATACTGATAATCCGAGAACCCTTTTTTACAAGGATGCAAGCTCTCAGATTCCTCCCACTAACTAGATCTTTCTCATGTTCAGAGACAGCCAGTTAACAAGAATAACACTTGGGTGGTAGACAGTGGCTGTTCCAGGCACATGACAGGCAACATATCCATCCTCTCTAACTTCAGATATTTCAATGGAGGATATGTTGCCTTTGGAAGTGACTCAAAAGGAGGATCCATTACTAGACAAGGAACTGTGTCTAATGAAAGAATGAGTATTGATAAAGTAAACTATGTCAAAGAATTGGACTTCAATTGTAACCTCCATGATTTACCGGCTCTATTTTATTTTATTTTGTTCCAATATCAACCCTACTTTTAAATCTCGTAGTTATTCAATCATTTTATTCTCTCTCACCTAAATCATTAAATAAATGGGTATTCACCTATAAAATTTAAAACTTTAAAACACTATTTATATAGATGTAAATACGAATAGTTATCTACAAAAACATGTACGCAAATTATATTCTTACGTTTAGACTTATTAATTAAATCACACATGGATACTTATTTGGCAAATATAAAACTGACATTATAACTTTGTAATATAGTTAGTATTTCGTTTATAAAGTTATCAAATAAAGATTTAAGTCCCATAAATTTTCTTATAAAAGAAACTAACTCTTTTCTTTTTATAAGCAAAACAAAGTAACCCTTCTAATCTACATTTGAACACCCCTTAGTCATTGAACCCTTAAACATGAACCTTTGAACCGAGACTTTGACTCGATAATCAAATTTGACTATTAAAAGTCAAACATGGCCTTGCTTTGGTACAAATCAACACCCAAAAACATTCAAATCAATTGTAATGGATCCTTTATGTGTGTAGTCACCAATCGGTTCCGTCTTGACCAAAGTTACGGTCCAATTCGATCACCTAAAGCAGCAAATTCTGAATTCACATAAGTTTGACTTCTCAAAGTCAAACCCATAGCAATCCACCATCAATTCGTACAAATCAACGCGTTATAAACCCGTAAATCACACGAACCGACTCTATCATGAATGCAGACCATTTCCTAGACCCAATTCATTCACGTTTCATTCAAATTAACGCGTATTTCGCCTCCACGACTGTCATACGCAAGCTTCTAGCCAAATCATACAATTGGATGAAATCAAACGAATTAATTCATTCCCCCACCTCCGCATACCTCCACCCAAACTCTCTGAACGCTCAAACGATCTGCATTTCGCCGTTGAAGCTCTGACGAACTCGAAGAAACCAAAACAAAAATTCTAGCCGTCCTTCTTCGTTACTTCACCAAAGCATGTAATTCTTATACCATTTAACTCGTTCTGACTCTGAGATCAAAAGACCCATGGTCGGGGCTTCGATCGTATGCTTATCGGGGCTATCGCGTGGCTAGGGCTACGAGTATTCAAATGGGGATGAGGGGGATGGTTTTCCGGGTTTTAAATAATCCCAATCAGTTCATAACCAAGGCGATCGCCCGGATACACTGGCTAACACCCTCGACTCATAGAGAATAGGTCACGGGTTCAAATCAGCCCGGCAAATTTTTTTTCCTTTGTGTTGTACAACTGAATCCGGCTCCCACCCTGTAACATGTTGACACAAATCCATTTCGGTTCCGTATAAGTAATTGTCTCCTTGGTCCAGTGGTAAAACTTACAACTCACACAGGTGCCACCCGGGTTCGAGCCGGGATGCCTTTTATATTTTTAAAACGGTTTTCTAAAACACTAAAAATTTTGTAAAAAATATTTTTATAATCCTTGAGATATTTATAACAGAATAGAACCAGAATTATTAAATTTCAATATAAATTCAGAATTAATCCAAATTAAATTGTTAAATTTGCACATTAAACTTTTAAAACAAAAACTTTAAATACTTAAAATTAATTTCTAAATAAAAGCAATCAATTTTATAAAAGTTTATAAAATATTAACTTATTTAAAGCAAACTAGTATTTATTTTAAAGATGATAAATAAATAAAATTTATTTATTATAATCCACAATAAAAAGTTAAATGTTAGATTTTATACATAAATATAATTTACACAACCTTATATTTTTTTTCAAGTCTTTAAACATAAATAAATAAAGTATAAATTATTTATTTAAATTAAACACTATCTACACAAATAAAATTTCTTTTTCTAAATATAAAGATATATTTACATTCTATATATTTTAACATATTTTTTACAAATAAATAAATAAAATTATTTGTTTATTTTATTTATTTAAATTAAACCCTATCCACACAAATAAAATTTCTTTTTCTAAACATAAATATATATTTACGTTCTATATATTTTAACATATTTTTCACAAATAAATAAATAAAATTATTTATTTATTTTATTTATTGAATCCAACCCTAAGTCAATGACTATTAAGTTCATATATATATATATATATATATATATATATATGTATATATATATATATACATATATACCTTGAACTCATATTATAAATTAAATTCTTATACAAGCATAGCATGCCTATACATGGAATAACACAATTGTACAAATCCACACACATCAAAACCCGTTGAACCCTAGACTTAGACATAGACTTTTGTACACGCTATTAACTCGATATACATTACACACTAGGTTAACGTGGTGAGTTACAAGGACCGTTTTGCTACCTAGTCTTGCGTGCTAGCAACACCCTCGAATCAAGTGAGTATTACATAGCCCATTTTCTCTTTTACACTTTTTGGGGTGATTTATGAATTTTATACAAACAATAGCTTACGTTTACACAAACTACACAAACACAAATCCTATTTACATTCATGTCTGCAAATTTGAGCTTTATGTTTGAGTGCTAGGTGTGTTAACTTTTGTGTGCAATCATTAACTATTTAAGCAGACGGTTAACAATGATAGATCTATTGAGTCTGACAAACCCACCCAGATTGGGGTGATTGTTACCGACAACACAATTTGCATGCTAGTTACAAAGGTTTGATTGTACTCTAGTTACACAATAGTCGCTCCCCATAAATGCCTTATTTATCATGACTTGTAAGGATTTGTTTATTCACGTTTATACACTATCTATGTACAAACCTATGTATGCTCACCAGCTTTTTAGTTGACCTTATTTTATTCATGTTTCAGGTGCTAATGTGTGAGTTTGATCAAGACATGCTACACATAAGTTTGGACTTAGTTAATCTAAATTTAAAGAACAATTTGTATTTTCATTTATGTACTTGTTGAATTTTGCTATTTGAGTTTAAATTGTTTGAAATGAAATTGATGATTAAATATTGAAATCTAGCGAACCTTTTGCTTATGAACAGTCTATATGTCCCGCCCCGACGTTTCTGTGACAATCCGGACTTTTTCAGTTAACCCCGTTAACAAAATCCAGTTAAAGTTAACTGAAATTAACTTTACTCAAACTTCAGGGACTATTTCTATCAATATTCCAAACTTAGACTTCAGGGACTAGTTATGTCATAACCTTAAACTATTATGTTGACTTTTAGAAAGTCAAAATCAACTCTGTTGACTTTAAAAGTCAAAATTAACCAAGAGTTAACTCCATTTAAACTAGAAGGACTTAATCTGCCAAGTCTCAAACTTCAATTCTGAAGGAAACCTTAGGGACTAGTTCTGTAATTCTCCAATTCTTGATTTGTTGACTTCAGAAAGTCAAACACCACGATTTTGAATGAATCCGACCGTTTCTAGTTGAAATCCGTTAGTATTGAAACCGATTCCCACGATCTTACCGTTTTGGATCATCATTATCATCTTTAATTCCGACATTTAAGCGGATTAAACTCAATTAAACCCAATTAAACTCAAAACCGTCGACCACGATCTGATTACCATCGATTCGCTTCATCTCGATAATAGTTCTACGAATTGAGTCATTCCTCATAATCGTCGAACCTCCCTAAAGCTTTCGGACAACCTGCATTGGCCGGAGAAGCAGTAGAACTCGCCGGAGCTCAGCCTGTGCAGCCGACGCCTGCAAGTACTCGAACTCAGTCAATTCGACATCTAATTTGGTAAACTCTTACTGTAATTGCGTCGTTTCTATACTCTTAATGAAAGCCCTATGTCAATCCGGGCTTACACTATCAATTCGATCGAGTTTTTGATCTTAGGGTTCATCATCAGACTGGTTTAGTCGAACCCTAATCTAGACCCATTAAAAATGAAATTAAACTATGCAGAAAGATTCGCTAAGTCATACTATTTGAAAGCCCTCTATCAATTTCAAGTTTCACTATCGAAATCTCTGTAACCCGTAATTAGGGTTCATATGAACTTAGATTGTTGAATTCGATTATAAACTGTTTTTAAATCAAATTAATCTACCCCTTTAGCTTCGCAAACGTCTGTAGAGTGAAAGCCCTGTGAAACATTGGGCTTCCACTATCGAATTGATCATGAACCCGTAATTAGGGTTCATCTGCTTTCTGAATTGGGGTTTTCGATTGTAGAATCAAAAGAAACGAAATTAAATTACAGCATCAGTTTCGTAACAACTCGATTAACAAAAGCCCTATGGTTCCTTGTGCGATCGAGTTCGAATTCAGAGGTTTAGGGAGGGATTTTGGTTCGGTTTCGTGTAAAGGGGAACAACACAAGGAACTTTTAGATTAAAAGCTTTTAAAACCGAGTATTGGACGCGATGACCCTAGCGGGCGTAATGGTTAGAACAGTGTGTGTGTGGGAGAGACCCGGGTTCGAGACCGGGCTCCCATAATTATTTTTAAACATTTTTCTGCTAATATTTAATTAATAAAAATCAAACCCTATAATATTATATTATTATATAAATGTGTTTTTGCCCGGGAAACAACCAGTTGGCTCGGGTTTGGTTTTATAACCTAAAATTAATATTATTCCCACTTTTAAAATAATATATTTATACTATTTTCAAAACCACGAATTCAAATAAAATAATATTTTATATTATTTTCAACTCATGACTTCTATTATTAAATAAAATATATTTTTATATTATTTCGCCTCGTTTATTTACCTCATGTAACGTTTCAAACAAATTAATAATATAAATGTTTATATTATTTACTCACGTTTATATCCTCGAATAAAAATAATATATTTATTATTTTTGTCATGTAAATGATTATCGTATATTTTATTCGAGTTCAAAAATAATATATTAATTATATTATTTTCCTAAACCATTATTGAATAGTACAAACGCACGGATATATTTAATTATTATTATATTCGTAATTAAGAAACCTTTGACACAAAACGTGTTTATCTTAATAAGTATATTAAGGAACATTTATTCCCGTAGACACGTTCGTCTACTCCTTGATCATTAGAGCGTTTTTAGGACGTTCAATCTTCCGTGTCGTCGTCACAAACCCCATATGACCCTAACTTATGTGTTTATAATTCTAGGGCATACGTAAGTCGTGCAGACTAACACTTGAGATTTCAAATCTCATACTTGTGTGATACTACCTACTACGCAACGCATGTGAGTTTTCACGGCCCCTTTTCACTGTTTTTAAACTGGGGGAGAAAACATGATACAAGTCTTTTGATTTTGTACTTCATTTTATATCAATTGTTATGACTATGCGTAAACTCTATCATGAAAGCCCTCACATCGAACCGTTTAAATATGAAAATAGCGAGGTATGTTGGGTAGTACTACTGGGTTTGACAAACCTCACCCGCGTTAGTCGCGCTAACTCGATTGGATATCGAACGGGTGCAATATTGACCTAAACGTGCACCGTGGTTGATAGACCTGGTGGGAGGCAATACAAACAGTCAGTTTACGGTTGCGAGCGTAATAGCAAACATGAACATGGGTTAGCTACTCATTGGTATATATATGTTGATTGTATATTAATCTGGCAAACGCTTTTTCACTATACTGAAACCTGTGAACTCACCAACCTTGTGTTGACACTTTTCTTACATGTTTTCTCAGGACGCTAAGCTAAGGCACGGGTGCACGTTAGGGCATGCATGGTGTCAACATGATATATTCAATAATTGTAAATCTGTTGAACATTTATTATGTATCCGTTATTGTTAGACTTGGGCGCGTTGTTGTGCGCATTTACTCTCTTGTTTAAACGCTTCCGCATTTACTCTAAACTTTAATAATATTTCAATTTGAGTCCCATTTAGTGTCATTTGATGTAACTAATGACTGAGATCCTGGTGTGTCGCCTTCCAAACGGTAAAACTCTGTTAGTTGAAATTGGGGGTGTGACAGTTTCCGCCGTCGGTTGGGGTGTGACAGATTGGTATCAGAGCCTTGGTTATAGAGAACTAGGTTATTAGACACCCTTGACCTAGACTATAACTTTAGGACACCCACTTATACCATGTTTCATGATTATGTGTTATGTGCTACATGCTATGTGTTACATGCTTATTATATTAATATTTATTTCATTTTGATACCTTATTTTTTAAAGTTCATGACTTATTAGACTATACCTAAATAATAAATTAAATAAAACAATATCCCTATCCTTACCCTAAGCCTCATAACCTCCTTGCCTACTTCTTTATCATTATAATCATAGCATGTGAAAACTTCATGGAGTTAAATCTAAAAAAAAAATTTCTTTATTTCCTCGTTAAGGCTTTTAAACTTTGTTAATTATTTGAGGACACATTCAATCTGGAAGAGTGACACCTGTATTATGGGTTTTCTGTCTAGGAAAGCATTTCATATAAATCCCAATCAATCGAGGGACCCGTATGCTTTCCTGGGAATTTCCGGGATGAGTGTTTACTTATAGGCTAAAGCATGTCTCCTTGAAAAATTATATGAGTTTAATTAACCTTAATGTGTCACAGTATTCAAGTGATTATATCACTATTTGAGTACAATCCAAACTATGATTTACCATTTTATTTGTATCTTATCTTTTAAATTCAATCAACCTTCATAAGTTCTTACATTTCTTCTTGTATTGTGCAAATCTGTAGAATGCCTCCCCGTCGTGCTACCGTGGCCAACAACAACACTGATATTGATGCTATCCTTGTACAACTTGTAACTCAACTTACTCAAGTTAATGGTGCCACAAATGGTAACCATGGAACTAATGGTGGTGGTGATGCGAACCCACCGCAATGTACCTTCAAGCACTTCAATTCGTGTAACCCTCTCAAGTTCTATGGTACCGAAGGAGCTACGGGACTCCTTCAATGGTTTGAAAGTATTGAGGGCACCTTCCTCAATAGTGACTGCCCCGATAACCTCTGTGTCCGTCATGCCACAAGTGTTTTCCAAAAACGGGCACTCACGTGGTGGAATGGGGAAAAGAGAACTAGAGGTATAGAGGCAACCATGGCCTTACCATGGGATGAGGTTAAGAGACTAATGACCGAAGAGTTCTGTCCTCAGAATGAAGTGAGGAAACTGGAAGCTGAGTTTTGGGATCTTACCCAAGACAGTGGTGAAAGTCTGGCTTATACAACCCGGTTTCATGAACTGAGTCTCCTTGTGCAACACATGGTCACACCCTTATCCCGCTGCATTGAAAAGTACATCAGTGGATTACCTAGGCAGATTCAGGATACTGTCTTAGGGAGAAATCCCACAACACTCGAAGATGCTATCCGATTATCTGCTACTTTGACCGACAACCATGTGAAAGCATGTACCCTGACTAGAAAGGGCACCAAGAAGGCCCCCGACACCACAACCCCTTCCGTACACATCAAAGAAGCCAGAACTGAACCCTACCACAATAATAAAAAAAGAAAGGCTAGAAATTTTGCTGTGGTTACTCCTACTATCCCTGTTAACCAAGTTGCTCCCATGGCTCAAGTACCAGTCAAGAAGCCATATGTGGGGACCTACCCACTCTGTGCCACATGCAATCATCACCACCCCCAAACCATTCCCTATCGCCTTTGCACTCACTGTGGGAAATATGGCCATACGGTCAATGTTTGTAGAGCCAAAGCACTTGCAGGCCAAGTCAACCCACCAACACAAACCAATCAACAAGTGACTAATCAAGGTGTTCCCGCCATAGAAAATGGGCGTGCTTGTTATGAATGTGGCAACCTAAACCACTTCCGTGACAAGTGCCCGAAGTTTATCAATGCTAGACAAGGCGGAACTCGTGGGCGTGCTTTCAACATCAACGCCAATGAAGCTCAAGCCAACAATGATGTGGTCAATGGTACGTTCCTTGTTAATAGTCAATATGCCTCCATTTTATTTGATACCGGTGCAGATAAAATTTTTGTGTCACTTAACTTTGAACCTTTACATGCAAAAACACGGTCCAAATTAGAGAAAACCTTCACTGTCGAATTAGCAAATGGTGACTCCCTTACAATAGACTCCGTTATCCACGACTGTTCTCTAGAACTTAATGGTTATACATTTCTAATCAACCTCGTGCCAATGCCACTAGGAAGTTTTGATATCATCATAGGCATGGATTGGCTGTCAAATCACCATGCCGAAGTCATCTGCTTCGAGAAATGCATTCGAGTACCCCTTCCGTCAGGAGAAACATTAAGAGTCTTTGGTGAAAAACCTTGTAAAGGACTCAGGTTAATGTTATGCACTACTGCTCAAAAGTACTTACGAAAGAAGTACGTGGCCTTCTTAGCTCATATTGTTCAAAAGGATGTCAAAGAGAAGAATATTCAATACATCCCCATCATCCGGGACTTTCCCGAAGTATTCCCCGAAGACTTATCCGGTCTTCCAACTGTTCGGCAAGTATAATTTCGCATTGACCTTGTACCCGGAGCTAACCTAGTGGCTAGAGCTCCATACCGTCTTGCACCTTCTGAAATGCAAGAACTTGCAAGCCAACTCCAAGAACTCTCCGACAAGGGCTTCATCCGTCCAAGTCGTTCACCGTTGGGTGCACCCGTCTTATTCGTCAAAAAGAAGGATGGATCATTCCACATATGTATTGACTACCGCGAACTCAACAAGCTTACCATCAAGAACCGTTACCCTTTGCCTAGGATTGATGACCTCTTTGATCAACTTCAAGGTTCTACTTGCTTCTCGAAGATTGACCTTCGATCTGGTTATCATCAACTCCACGTACAAGAGGAAGATATTCCAAAGACTGCCTTTCGAACAAGGTATGGTCACTACGAGTTCATGGTCATGCCTTTCGGGCTAACCAATGCACCCGCGGTTTTCATGGACCTCATGAATCGTGTGTGCAAACCATACCTTGACAAATTCATGATCGTCTTCATTGACGATATCTTAATCTACTCCAAGACTAAATCCGATCATGAACAACACCTCATATTGGTTTTGGACCTCTTGAGAATAGAGCAACTATATGCCAAGTTCTCCAAATGTGAATTTTGGCTAAAGGAGGTTCAATTCCTGGGTCATATCGTCAACGAAAAAGGAATTCATGTTGACCCTGCTAAGATCGAAGCTGTTAAGAATTTGAATGCCCCTAAGACCCCCACCGAAGTTCGTTCATTTCTTGGTCTTGCGGGATATTATCGTCGTTTCATTTCAAATTTCTCTAAGATTGCTGTTCCTCTCACCGCTTTGACCCACAAGGGTAAACCTTATGCATGGGGACCAAAGCAAGAAGAAGCTTTCCAAACTCTCAAGCAAAAGTTGTGCGATGCTCCTATTTTGACTCTCCCCAATGAGAATGATGATCTAGTTGTCTACTGTGATGCTTCCAACCAAGGTCTCGGTTGTGTCCTCATGCAACGAGGTAAAGTAATCGCTTATGCATCAAGGCAATTTAAGATCCATGAGAAGAATTATACGACGCACGACCTCGAGTTGGGTATTCGCATTAAAGATTTGGAGACATTACCTCTATGGCACGAAATGTGTGGTGTTCACCGACCACAAAAGTCTCCAACACATCTTCAACCAAAAAGAACTCAACATGAGGCAACGACGTTGGGTTGAACTCCTTAACGACTATGACTGCGAGATTCATTACCATCCCGGCAAGGCGAATGTTGTAGCCGACGCTTTGAGTCGAAAGGACCATGCCATGCTTTATTGTATCCAAATTCAAACTGACATTCAAAATCGTATCTTAGAAGCTCAACACGTCTCGATCACCGAGGGTACTATGTACGAGGAAATGTCGTGTGGTATTGAACTTCAGCTTGAATCTAAACCCAATGGCTTACTTTATTTCCTGAATCGTATTTGGGTTCCCGATCGCGATGATCTCCGTGCATTTCTTATGAACGAAGCCCACAAGACTCGTTATTCTATCCATCCTGGTGCGGATAAAATGTACCAAGATCTTCGTCATCAATATTGGTGGCCCGGTATGAAGAAAGACATTGCCCTCTATGTTGCCAAATGTCTAACTTGCTCCAAAGTCAAAGCCGAACATCAACGTCCTTCCGGTTTACTTGAACAACCGGAAATTCCCGTGTGGAAATGGGAGAACTTAGCTATGGATTTTATTACCAAACTCCCTCGCACCTCAAGGGGTTATGATAGCATATGGGTGATCATTGACCACCTCACCAAATCTGCTCATTTCTTGCCTATCCGTGAAGACTATCGGGTTGGGAAATTGGCCCGGATCTACATTGACGAAATTGTGAGCCGTCACGGTGTTCCCTTAAACATAATCTCCGATGGAGATGCTAGATTCACCTCCCGTTTCTGGCAATCTCTTCAAACTGCTCTTGGTACACAATTGGATTTAAGCACGGCTTACCACCCCCAAACTGATGGTCAGACCGAGCGTACAATCCAAACTCTTGAGGACATGCTTAGAGCTTGTGTAATTGATTTTGGTGGTAATTGGGACTCTCATTTATCCCTAATTGAGTTCTCATACAACAATAGTTACCGCACGAGTATCAATATGGCTCCCTTTGAAGTTCTCTATGGCCGTAAGTGCCGTTCTCCTATCTGTTGGAACGAGATTGGTGAAGCACAAATCATCGGTCCCGAGCTAATCCAAGAAACATCCGACAAGATCATTCAAATCCATGACAACATTCGAGTAGCGAGGAGTCGGCAAAAGAGTTATGCCGATAAACGACGAAAACCCTTGGAATTCCAAGTCGGTGACCTTGTTCTTCTAAAGGTGTCTCCGTGGAAGGGTGTGATCCGTTTTGGAAGGAAAGGTAAGTTAGCATCTCGCTACGTGGGTCCATTCAAGATCATTGAGAGGATTGGGAAAGTGGCTTACAGACTCGAGTTACCTCCATCACTCGGCAATGTGCATCCTACATTTCATGTGTCCAACCTAAGGAAATGCCTTGCTGATGAGAATCTCCACATACCTCTTGACGACGTGCGCATTGACGAAACGATGCACTTCGTTGAGAAACCTGTAGAGATCATGGATCGCGAGATTAAACAACTCAAGCGAAGCCGTATTCCTATTATCAAAGTTCGTTGGGAATCAAAACATGGACCTGAGTTTACTTGGGAGCGTGAGGACCAAATGAAGCTCAAGTACCCGCATCTTTTTGCCGATTCAGTCGCCTCAACTAGTTAAATTTCGGGACAAAATTCTCTCAACATGGGGATACTATAACCTCCATGATTTACCGGCTCTATCTTATTTTATTTTGTTCCAATATCAACCATACTCTTAAATCTCGTAGTTATTCAATCATTTTATTCTCTCTCACCTAAATCATTAAATAAATGGGTATTCACCTATAAAATTTAAAACTTTAAAACACTATTTATATAGATGTAAATACAAATAGTTATCTATAAAAACATGTATGCAAATTATATTCTTACGTATAGACTTATTAATTAAATCACACATGGATACTTATTTGGCAAATATAAAATTGACATTATAACTTTGTAATATAGTTAGTATTTCGTTTATAAAGTTATCAAATAAAGATTTAAGTCCCATAAATTTTCTTATAAAAGAAACCAACTCTTTTCTTTTTATAAGCAAAACAAAGTAACCCTTCTAATCTACATTTGAACACCCCTTAGTCATTGAACCCTTAAACATGAACCTTTGAACCGAGACTTTGACTCGATAATCAAATTTGACTATTAAAAGTCAAACATAGCCTTGCTTTGGTACAAATCAACACCCAAAAACATTCAAATCGATTGTAATGGATCCTTGTATGTGTGTAGTCACCAACCGGTTCCATCTTGACCAAAGTTACGGTCCAATTCGATCACCTAAAGCAGCAAATTCTGAATTCACATAAGTTTGACTTCTCAAAGTCAAACCCATAGCAATCCACCATCAATTCGTGCAAATCAACGCGTTATAAACTCGTAAATCACGCGAACCGACTCTATCATGAATGCAGACCATTTCTTAGACCCAATTCATTCGCGTTTCATTCAAATTAACGCGTATTTCGCCTCCACGGCTGTCATACGCAAGCTTCTAGCCAAATCATACAATTGGATGAAATCAAACGAATTAATTCATTCCCCCACCTCCGCATACCTCCACCCAAACTCTCTGAACGCTCATACGTGCTGTATTTCTCCGTTGAAGCTCTGACGAACTCGAAGAAATCGAAACCAAAAATTCCAGCCGTCCTCCTTCGTTACTTCACCAAAGCAGGTAATTCTTATACCATTTAACTCGTTCTGACTCTGAGATCAAACCCCATGGCCGGGGCTTCGATCGTATGCTTATCGGGGCAATCGCGTGGCTAGGACTACGAGTATTCAAATGGGGACGAAGGGGGGGGGGACGGGTTTCCGAGTTTTAAATTATCCCAATCAGTTCATAACCCAGGTGATCGGATACACGGGCTAACACCCTCAACTCATAGAGAATAGGTCACGGGTTCAAATCAGCCCGACAAATTTTTTTTCCTTGGTGTTGTACAACTGAATCCGGCTCCCACCCTGTAACATGTTGACACAAATCCATTTCGGTTCCGTATAAGTAATTGTCTCCTTGGTCCAGTGGTAAAACTTACAACGCACACAGGTGCCACCCGGGTTCGAGCCGGGTGGCCTTTTATATTTTTAAAACAGTTTTCTAAAACTCCAAAAATTTTGTAAAAAATATTTTTATAATCCTTGAGATATTTATAACAGAATAAAACCAGAATTATTAAATTTCAATATAAATTCAGATTTAATCCAAATTAAATTGTTAAATTTGCACATTAAACTTTTAAAACAAAAACTTTAAATACTTAAAATTAATTTCTAAATAAAAGCAATCAATTTTATAAATGTTTATAAAATATTAACTTATTTAAAGCAAACTAGTATTTATTTTAAAGATGATAAATAAATAAAATTTATTTATTATAATCCACAATAAAAAGTTAAACGTTAGATTTTATACATAAATATAATTTACACAACCTTATATTTTTTTTCAAGTCTTTAAACATAAATAAATAAAGTAGAAATTATTTATTTAAATTAAACACTATCTGCACAAATAAAATTTCTTTTTCTAAATATAATGATATATTTACATTCTATATATTTTAACATATTTTTCACAAATAAATAAATAAAATTATTTATTTATTTTATTTATTTAAAGTAAACCCTATCCACACAAATAAAATTTCTTTTTCTAAACATAAATATATATTTACGTTCTATATATTTTAACATATTTTTCATAAATAAATAAATAAAATTATTTATTTATTGAAATCCAACCCTAAGTCAATGACTATTAAGTTCATATATATATATATATATGTATATATATGTATATATATATATACACATATATACCTTGAACTCATATTATACATTAAATTCTTATACAAGCATAGCATGCCTTTACATGGAATAACACAAACCTTTTTGTACAAATCCACACACATCAAAACCCGTTGAACCCTAGACTTAGACATAGACATAGACTTTTGTACACGCTATTAACTCAATATACATTACACACTAGGTTAACGTGGTAAGTTACAAGGACCGTTTTGCTACCTAGTCTTGCACGCTAGCAACACCCTTGAATCAAGTGAGTATTACATAGCCCATTTTCTCTTTTTCACTTTTTGGGGTGATTCATGAATTTTATACAAACAATAGCTTATGTTTACACAAACTACACAAACACAAATCCTATTTACATTCATGTGTGCAAATTTGAGCTTTATGTTTGAGTGCTAGGTGTGTTAACTTTTGTGTGCAAATTATGTGCAATCATTAACTATTGAAGCCGACGGTTAACAATGATAGATCTATTGAGTCCGACAAACCCACCCAGATTGGGGTGATTGTTACCGACAACACAATTCGCATGCTAGTTACAAAGGTTTGATTGTACTTTAGTTACACAATAGCTGCTCCCCATAAATGCCTTATTTATCATGACTTGTAAGGATTTGTTTATTCATGTTTATACACTATCTATGTACAAACCTATGTATGTTCACCAACTTTTTAGTTGACCTTATTTTATTCATGTTTCAGGTGCTAATGTGTGAGTTTGATCAAGACATGCTACACTTAAGTTTGAACTTAGTTAATCTAAATTTAAAGAACAATTTGTATTTTCATTTATGTACTTGTTGAATTTTGCTATTTGAGTTTAAATTGTTTGAAATGAAATTGATGATTAAATTTTGAAATCTAGTGAACCTTGTGCTTATGAACAGTCTACATGTCCCGCTCCGACGTTTCCGCCGTCGGTTGGGGTGTGACATCAATCTCATGAGTGTTTCCCAGGTCTGTGATCAAAAGCATTGGATGCTCTTCACAGATAAAGAATGATTTGTACTATCTCCTGGCTTATCCAAACCTCCTCCATAAAAGATTTTATTAACTACTCAGAGAAAAGAAAATCTTTATGTACTTGACATAAATGAGGTCACTCCATCTGGCAGTGTATCCTGTTTTGTGTTAAAAGCTTCAGTTGATGAATCAGCTCTCTAGTACAGAAGATTAAGCCATGTTAACATCAAAACCATCAATAAATTGGTGAAGGATAATCTTGTCAGAGGGCTTCCTGACAAAGAATTTCAGCTAGAAGATCATTGCATTGCTTGTTTGAAGGGGAAGCAGCACAAGAGTTCTCACAAGCCCAAGACTTTGAATACAAATGACACTCCACTACAGCTGCTGCATATGGATCTCTTTGGTCCTACAAATATTTTGTCAGTGGGTAAGAAATCATACTGTCTGGTGATAACTGATGACTACACCACATTCTCATGGGTATACTTCTTGAGAACTAAAGATGAAACTGCTGAAATTCTCAAATCCTACATTCTCAGGGTAGAGAATCAAAGCAATCAGAAGGTAAAGATAATAAGGTGTGATCAGGGCACAGAGTTCAAGAACCACACGTTAACCTGTTTTTGTGAGAACAAGGGAATAGAAAGACAATACAGTGCTCCAAGAACTCCTCAACAAAATGGAGTTGCTGAAAGAAGAAACAGAACTCTAATTGAGTCAGCAAAATCTATGTTGGCTGACTCAAAACTGCCTCTTACATTCTGTGCAAAAGCAGTAAGCACAACATGCTATGTGCAAAATAGAGTTCTAATAGTCAAGCCTCTCAACAAGACACCTTATGAACTATGGTTCCAAAGAGTTCCCTACACTGGATTTCTAAAACCTTTTGGATGTCCATGCATAATTCTGATCACACATGGGGTTCTTCCTAAGTTTGGTGCCAAATCTGATGAAGGATATTTTGTGGGCTATTCCTCTCAATCCAAGGACTACAGAGTATTCAATTCAAGAACAAGAATTATGGAAGAATCAGCCAATATGGAATGTAGAGAACACATTATGTGTGAATAGAGAAAAGGCCCAAAATGGCTCTTTGACATAGACTCCTTCACCCAAATATTTGAGCCTCTCATCTTCTCAAATATGGAGTCTACCTCTTCACAAGCACCTTCTTCCAATTTCTCCTCTGACTACAGACTGGATTTTCCTAAATCTTCCATCAGTTTGAAAAAACCATCCATTGATCCTCCATCTATTATGAAAGCCATTGAAGCAAGTGAAGCCGAAACCAGACTCTCCAATGTCACCAGCAGCAGCCTGTCTGAAAATGAAAATTTGAATGAAGACTCTTCGGTAAATGCTGTAGATGCTGCAAATACTATTGCTGATAATACTGATGTAGCTGTTGATATTGAAGACTCTTCCACCATGAATAACTAAATCCCTGATCAAAATCAAAGCAATCTTGAACAAGGAATACAGTTGGAGGTGGTACCAGCACAGAGGATCAACAAGGAACATCCTCTGGAAAATATTATTTGCCAAGTTCACCAAGGAGTTCTAACAAGAAGCAAATCTCATGAGGCCAATATATGTTTGTTTTCATGTTTTCTATCTCAGGAGGAACCCAAGAAGATAGATGAAGCTCTGAAACACAGCAGTTGGATTGAAGCAATGCAGTAAGAGTTGCTGCAATTCAAGACAGGATGTCTGGAAACTTGTTGATCTTCCACCCGGTCAATCTACCATTGGCACAAGATGAGTATTCAGGAACAAGCAAGATGAGAGAGGCATTGTAGTCAAGAACAAAGCCAGACTTGTAGCTCAAGGCTACACTCAGGAAGAGGGAATTGACTATGATGAAGTCTTTGCTCCTATTGCCAGGCTGGAGGCCATCAGAATCTTCCTAGCATATGTTGTATCCAAGAATTTCATGGTCTATCAAATGGATGTCAAGAGTTCCTTTCTGTATGGGAAGATTGGTGAAGAAGTATATGTCAAACAGCCTCCAGGCTTTGTAGATCCTGCACATCCTAACCAAGTGTTCAAACTAGACAAAGCTCTGTATGGCTTACATCAAGCCCCAAGGGCCTTGTATGAAACTTTGTATGGATATCTACTAAGCAACAACTTCAGAAGAGGTTCCATTGACCAGACCTTGTTTATCAAATATGAAGGGGGAGAAATCTTACTAGTACAAATCTACGTAGATGATATCATCTTTGGATCAACAAGGAAGAAGTTGTGTAAAGACTTTGAGATCCTGATGCACTCAAAGTTTGAAATGAGTTCAATGGGTGAACTAAATTTCTTTCTGGGTCTTCAGGTCAAACAAGTTCCAAATGGAATCTTCATCAGCCAATCCAAATATGTCAAGAGCATTCTGGAAAGATTCAAGATGGCTGGCTGCTCTGCTGCAAGAACGCTATGCAAGTGCACCATCAGCTGACACCAGACAAAGATGGTCAAGACACTGATCAACATCAGTATCGTGCAATGATAGGGTCTCTCATGTATCTCACTGCCTCAAGGCCAGATATCATGTTTGCAGTATGTCTCTGTGCAAGATTCCAAGCAGCTCCAAAGAATTCACATTTTCAAGCTATCAAGAGGATTTTTAGATACCTAAAGGGAGCCCCAATACTTGGGCTATGGTACTCTAAAAATGATAAGTTCAATATGTATGCATACAGTGACAGTGATTATGGGGGATGCAACTTGGATAAAAAGTCCACTTCAGGGGGATGTCAGTTTCTGGGAGGGAGACTAATTTCATGGCAGTGCAAGAAGCAAACATGTGTTTCAACTTCTACAGCAGAAGCAGAATACATTGCAGCTTCAAGTTGTTGTGCACAAGTCATCTGGATACAAAATCAAATGCTGGATTATGGGATGACTTTCATGGAAACTCCCATTCACATTGACAACATGAGTGCTATATCAATCATAAACAATCTGGTGCAGCACTCCAAGACAAAGCACATTGACATCAGGTATCACTTCATAAGAGATCAAGCTGAGAAAAAGAGAATTATTTTAACCAAAGCTCATACCAATGAGCAATATGCTGATTTATTTACAAAACCGTTTGATGAAGCTAGATTTAGATATTTAGTTGAATCTATTGGTATGATGAACTTTGATTAAAATATGTCTCTAAAAAAATAAAAAGTAAAAAAAATTTGTTTTTGTAAATGTGTTTGTCTTTTGTTATAAATAAAAGTTATAAGTTAGCAGCATCCATTTTTGCTGCTGACAGGTTTAATAATCAGCAGCAAAAATTTTGCCACTAACCGCTTTAAGTTATCAGCAGGAACAAGTTTCCTGTGGATAGCTTTAAGGCAGTCAGCAGCAACACCCTTGTTACGGATCATTGCATCCATCAACAGCAATTGAGTTTGATGCTGACAGACTTAACTATCCGCCACAACCAAGCTTGCAGCGGATAGGCTTAACCATCCGCAGTAACCAAGTTTGCTGCTGATGGGTAAAAAAAAAGTCTAAAATAACTTTTACCTGCTGTAAAAATTCCTTTCAGTTTTTACCATGACTATAGTGTATTACAGCTGTAATAGTAAAAAGTGAATGAGGTTGTACTGTACAAGTAAGTTTGCTTTTTCCCTCCTCTGCCGCTATAACTCAAATCAATTTCTCCATAACCTCTTCACATTCAATTTCAACCTAACCCTCATCATTTTCTCTCAAACCTCCATAGCATCCAAACCTTCCATACTTAACCACCTTTCAAAACCTTCATCCTTCCCTCCAAACCCAACAAATGGCAGAGGTAGACATAAACCGTCCCGATGATAAGTTTTCTCCATACCACAACCTCACAGCATACTTAATAAAAGGGAAGAAGTCCGAGGGGTTTGATGACATGATCAACTTTCTCTGTCGATCAATGATTCACCATGCACTCACTGTCAACCATTTACATTCCTCACATGGAGGATTTTTGGAAATCTGCCGTCTTTTCTACCGAACAGGGGATACCCCAAATCAAAGCCAATGTAGATGGCAAGGGCATCACCATCTCTGAAGCTACTCTCCGCAAACACCTCAAGCTTCAAGACGAGGGGCCGCCATTTCATACTCAAAAGAAGTCTATATGAGGACCTTTGTATCCATAGGGTACATTGGAAATCAGAATGAGTACATAATAGAGAAGGCACTGATGGGCCCCCCATGGAAGTATCTATGCCACACTCTTCTACAATGCTTATCTCAGAAGAGAAGTGGATGACATCAAGTGAGCTCTACAATGATTCAACTTTGCACATCTCATATTTGAAGGTTTAAGATACAACCTTCAAGAGGGTGCAAAGCAGCAATTTAATATGTACCCAAGGTTCTTGCAGGAGGTTTTTAACAATGAATTAAAAGAGCTTTCAAAACCTGCAAAAGTCTATGTTATGCTGGGTCATAAAAGTAACATTTTCAAAGTATGAGACCTGTTTCCAAAAAGTTCTCAGGGGTCAATGTTCCATTGTTATCTACAATGATGAACATACAAAGTACCCAGGGTGACAGTTCAGCAATCCCAGCTGATACTGATCCCACACCCTCCACTTCAAATCCTAAACAACAAACTGCTTCCATTGCTCGAACCCCTATGCATACTACTAAGGATGCACAGGAACAGAAATTACTTACACCTGTTTTTGATGTTATCGTTCAACTGGAACAAAGGGCCCCAGTTGCAGCAAAATATACTATAAAAAGGAGCAAGAAGACTCCTTCTCTTCTTGTCTCAAAGGCCCAATCCCAACCTAAAAGCCCTCATTCAGAATCCTAAAATTCTGATGAGAGTATCAAAAGGGATAGCCACATCATTAGAGAGACTTCCTTGGAAGCTTCTCTATTAGGATAAGGATCACATCCAGGATCCATAGAATAACCCACTAAGCCATTCCATTATTTTTCTTCTCTGAACTTAAGTGTAGAGGCACCTTGTCAAGATGATATACCTTCTCTAAGAACCACTATCTTGGAGGTATTGATTGACTTGGCTGCTAGTGCACCTAACCCAAGTTCTTCACCCAAGAAGGTTCACTCTGGGAGTACTGACAGAGTAAATGTGGAAAGGGTTGTCACTACTCCTGGTACATCAACTGACTAGGAGGACAGTGATAACATCACTAAGACCCTAACCACGACAACTCATAGTGAG
Organism: Smallanthus sonchifolius; assembly: GCA_023525975.1. Classification (NCBI taxonomy): domain Eukaryota; kingdom Viridiplantae; phylum Streptophyta; class Magnoliopsida; order Asterales; family Asteraceae; genus Smallanthus; species Smallanthus sonchifolius. Next base: position 33,030,258 of record CM042019.1, on the reverse strand, counting down.
GATGTTTCCTTTGAAACACTCTTCACTGAGAGGAATCACAGGTGCCAAGAAAACCAGGGTGATGGGGATGCAGAGGCTAGGCCTAAGGCCCCATCTAGATCCAAGGATTCCACAACTATGGATGAGGATAGACTGAAACTTCATAACTTGGAATTGAAGGCCAGGGTAGAAATGCTAGAGGCCGAAGTGTCAAAACTAAGGCACCAAGTCTCTATGCATGAAGCCTATCAATGCCCTCCAGTGACTACTCCCTCCCTTGTCTCAGTGGGCACTCAAACTGACCAGACTCTGTGCACTGATGCAACCAAAAAGGGGGAGATTGTTGCTGTGGAAGATGATGCTGACAGCCTCGATGAATGGATACAAGAGCAGACAACCTTTCAAAGTTCTCTATTCAGACCTGCTTTCAGTTCATGACTTTCCAGACTCAGTAGATGAAGAGGAAGAAACCACTGAGGATTGGAAGTTAGTTGTCCGAGCTATTGATGAGGAGTTACAGAATGAAAGTCACCATGAAGACACGCCTCCATCATTCAGCATGCTTCCTGAAGCCGCAGCCATAATAAGTCAAACCACTGCCCCCCAATTCACATTGTCTTCAAATAAGCTAGAATTTGACTCCATACTAGCTTAGGGTGTGATGGTTTAACTGAGAGATTCTGGATTGGAAAGGAGTTCGGTGGGGTAGAAGAGATGAACTAGAATGCACTAAATCCACTCCAAGTGCTTGAACTGTACCTATCCAGCTACACCAACACCTCTACAGATCTCTCAGCAGAACTTGCAATCAACAGGTTCCAAGACTTAATAGAGGAAAATCTGCCCTGGTTTGAAACACTATTAGAAGAAGCAAACAGGGTGGTCTATCCTAAAGACCGTGCAGAATCTTCAACAGCAGTAGAACAAAAACTGGCTCCAAGAAGACTTGACCTGATCAGGAGCAGTACTTTAACAAAAGAAGAAGCTGTTTGTTGGAGAAGATTTCTGTACAACACAGTGGTCAGAGACATGGAAGTGCTAGGATGGTCAAACACTAGGTCTTCTGACTTCACATTCTTCCTGAGTAAGGGATCATCTCTCTCAATCAACATCAATGAGATCCTACTCTTAAATTCAGACTTTTTGCACAAGGTCTTCAAGCTCAGAACACACATATGTAATGTAAATTCCTTACAGAGTCAAGCAATGATAAAGACCATCAAAGCTAAGCTTGAAAAGGAAGGACGACTTGCAATGGATGACTCCAACTCCGACTCAGACCTATCCTTTCTTTCCTCTCCAACTGTCAGATTAAACACAGCAAAAGAATCCAGAAGAAGCGAAAAGGAAAAGATGAAGAAAGAATGGAAAGCAGTGACAGGTCTTGAATGGGAAGAAGATGAAGAAAGTGTCCTTCCCTTGTCCATTCCACAAAATGCCAATGAAGCTGAAGCTGAGATCCCAACAGCATCTCTTACATCTGTTGTTGTGGTCCATGAAGCTGAAGCAGAGGCATCCTGCAAAGACAAGGGGAAGAGACCTATGACAGAAGAAGATGAAGAAAGGTTATTAAAAGAGAAGAAGGAAAGGGAGGAAAGAATAAGAAGAAGAGAAGAAGAGGAGATGGATGAATTAAGAAAAGCACAAGAAAGAAAAACTGACATACTCCTTAGAAAACAACAAATCCAGCTCTATGCTAAGCAGCTAGATGATCTGAAAGTCAAGATTCCTGCAGCTTCTCAAATTCAAGAAGATGAAGCTCTCGCTCTTCAACTGTAGGAACAATTCAATAAATAAGAAGAAGAAAGAAAGAAGAAGAAAAAGGAAGAGGCTAAGTTCAGAATAACTGATTCTGAACTAGCCAAAGAAATGAGAGAGGAGTGGATAGAGGCTCTGATTTCTCAAGGTGAGGATGCAGACTACCTTGAGAAACTATCAAATAAAGAAATCTACAGAGCCTTCGTGGGTCAGCAAGGTCAATTGGCAAATAAGAAAAGGGTTGAAGAAGAAGAAAAAGCCAAATAGAAATCCAAGAAGACCATTGCCTTTAACAGAAGAACCTATGAAGAAAGGAAGTCCATAATTGACTTCCTAAAGACTAGAGGAGAGAGTGGAAAAAGGCTGGGTCCCATGAGTTTCATGAACCTGCAAGCCCTTTACTTTAAAGTCAAGAAGGAAGAGAAAGAAAGACCGGGGAAGAAAGTCTCAAAGAAGAGGGTGATTAATCAAGACAATGAATGGAAACAAAAGAAACCCAAGCCTTCTCCCTCACCCACCACTTCCTCTATTCAACAACCTTCCACTCTCAATCCTAGACCTCCCTCCTCTCCACCCACAAAGTCCAAATCCTTCCACCCAGCTCCTCCTCATCAGTAGCCTTCCAAGAAGAAAACCAAACCTACCATCACACCAGAAGACTCAAGAGAAATAATTGTCTGGTTCTATAACAGTCAAGATAAATGGTTTGAAGTTTTCAGGGGAAAGGAAGAACTGAAAAGATCTATCTATAAATCTGTTGATGTGGTACTGCAACTCCCAGACTCAGAACTAAGAAGAATGATGGAGTTGGGTGAAGCCCATGAGCCAGAGAATGAAGGTGGGAGACATCTTTTGCTAGTGATCTGTCACACCCCCAAAATCCACTAACAGAGTTTTACCGTTAGGAGCGTGACATACCAGGATCTCAGTCATTAGTTACGTTGAACGACTGTATATGAGTTTAATAAAAACACTAGTATTGCTCATAGTCACGATGCAACACTAGTAAATGAAAATACTAAGTTAATGTGAAATGCGGAAGCGTAAAGATTGAAGGAAAAGCATGCATCAAAAACAATTGCGCCCAAAACATGCAATTCGAAAATAAATAAATAAGTAAGTCCTGTGTTTGATAAATAATGAAACTCCAATGCATGCATGCCCTATCTCGTGCTCGTACCTTAACGACCTGAGAAAACATGCTAAAACGTGTCAACACTAGGTTGGTGAGTTCACAGGTTTCAAATATAAGTAAAGTTTACTAGATAAACCAATTTACAATTATATCAATAGGTAGCTAACCTAATAACATGTTACTAAAGTGTTTCGACACCGAAGCTGACTGTTTATGTATGATCTGCCTCCTACCATGTCTATCATGAACAATGGTAAACTGTTTAGGTCAATGTTACACCCGTTCCACTTCCTGTCGTGTTAGCACGACTAACGCGGGTGGGGCTTGTTAATGCTCAGTAGTACTACTCAAGATTACCTCGCTATCCCATATATTAAATGGTTCCATAAGTAAGGACTTACATGATATGTTTGCGCTTAGTACAACAAGTGATATAAATGAAATGTAAGATCTAAATGTTTGTACCCATGTTTTCTCCCCCAAGTTTAAACCATAAGAAAAGGGGCTGTGAAAATCACCTTAGAGTGCGTGCCAAAGAAAGCTAATTAACTGCTCGACCACTAACTGCCACCTATAAACATTGGTTTATAAGTGTGTGTTTGTGCACGCTGATAGGAACCCTAAGTATCCAAACAATCCCATTGTTTTAAGTGTTTAGAAAATATTTATTAGTTTAACCAATTTTGACTAAGTTTGACCAAGTTTGACTTGACGACCCGTTGGTGACCCGTTTAGTGATTTAATGTTTGGTTTGAATACCAACACACATAGTATACAAGTAATTCAAGTTTCATGCTACACATGTCACAAGTAACTTAGCATGGCAAGTTATGTCTACCCAATGCACGTTCAACAAAGTTCCTACTTTTAACAATATATGAACACAATTTTGGTTTCAATAGATTACATCATCTATAACATGTTTGCATGATCATGACATGTTTATCTACACATATTAATGCATGAAGGATCATCACAACATACACCTTAGGTCTAGACATCAAGTTTCAAATTCTAAAAGTTTCTACTTTAAATAACTTATGATCTATGCATACGACTTGTACAAAACAACACTTTAACAAACTTTAATACGTCCATAATAACATGCTAGCATCATACAATAACCTCATGCACGTAAAAGTAATTCACATTCAACAAACACCTTTCATCAAAGTTTCCTCTTTAGGAAAGTCTTCCATTTCTAGCTTTGTTAACAAGATTCAACGCATCCATTCAATCCTAAATCACTTAGCTAATATAATTTCAATTATAATAATCATAGATCACGTCTAGCATGCAATTCCTATACGTCACATAATCAACAAATCTCAATTTACACCTCGTATGAAAACTAGGGTTTCCTATATATAAATAAAATCATCAAATCGCTACAATAATATCAATCAAATAACCAATTCATTAATATTATTTCAAAAACATTAAGTTTGGATGAACGATCATAAAAATCATAATGAAATAATGACGGAATTCAATAAAACGACTTACGCAAGAATGTTAGGAATGCCTAGACTAGCTCGTATCTACTTCTAATTGCAAGATTGAAGATAAAAAGAGGTGTGTTTGGGTTGCTTGAAGCTCTCGGCTCAAGGGGGTGGGGTTTGGGATCGCGACGACTTCAAAGGGGAAAAAGGGTTTAGGGTTTTTAATTTTATAAATTTCCTTTTATACACATTTGCATGCATGGGTTTTTAAATGGGTTATGGGCTTTCTAAAGGTCCATAGGCTATTATAAAACAATTAGCACTAATAATAATTAAATCCTTTAACTATTATTTTTATAAAAACTCTAACTTCTATAAAAATAATTAACACAATCAGTATTTGATAAACATGCATGATATCAAGAAAATTCACATAATTCACGTAAAGTCACATAATACGTAAAATCATATAATTTATATTAATTATAAATTATTAATTGTTTGAAATATTATTCTTGATTCATCACCAACGTTCCGGGTTAGACTCGAGTGCGATCCGGTAATTATACGAGTTACCGTTGCGTGTGAATTAACTTACACATTTAATTAATCCTAACTAAATGCAATGCACATCCAACTAACTGAGATAACTGAGTTTGCATGAACAATGTTTGAACTAACGATGTTTGTGTTAACGGAGTTAACCTGAATTTGCCGGATGTCACATCATCCCCTTGTTGAAAGAATTTTCGCCCCGAAAATTAAACGAAGTCAGTAACGTCTGAAACAAAAAGTTTAGGTTTGTCACATCATCCCCTTGTTGAAATAAATTTTGTCTCGAATTTAGTTAGTACCTTTCGTGTTTGCCGTTGACTGTTTGAAAAGGTGATGATACTTTTTCATCATTTGATCCTCGCGTTCCAACGTGAACTCCGGTCCACGCTTCGAGTTCCAGCGAACTCTGACAATAGGTATCTTACTGCGCTTGAGAGTTTTGACCTCTCGGTCCATGATTTCGACTGGTTCCTCAATAAAACGTAGCTGTTCGTCGATTTCCAACTCCTCGAGTGGAACTACAAGTGTCTCATCTGATAGGCATTTCTTTAGGTTTGAGATATGAAAGACATTGTGTACTCCATTGCGTGTATCTGGTAGATTCAGTTGGTATGGTACTGGACCGATCCTTTTCACTATCTCGAATGGTCCAACGTAACGTGGGTTTAACTTTCCTCGTTTCCCGAAACGAATCACACCTTTCCAAGGTGAAACCTTTAATAACACTTTGTCTCCCACTTGAAATTCTAGCGGTTTTCTGCGCTTGTCTGCATGACTCTTTTGACGGTCACGAGCTGCCGCCATACGGTTTTGGATTTGCATGATTTTTTCTGAGGTTTCGTGCACAAGTTCGGGACCCGTAAGTTGGCTATCTCCAACTTCAGCCCAACAAATTGGTGATCGACACTTTCGCCCGTACAGGGCTTCGAATGGTGCTGCTTTGATGCTAGTATGATAGCTGTTATTGTAGGAGAAATCCACTAAAGGCAAGTGAGTCTCCCAACTGTTTCTGAAATCGATCACACAAGCTCGTAGCATGTCTTCTAGGGTTTGTATGGTAGTTCACTTTGGCCATCTGTTTGGGGATGGTACGCTGTGCTCATATCCAAGCGCGTGCCTAGAGCTTTTTGTAATGATTTCCAGAAACGTGAGGTGAATCGGGCATCTCTATCAGAAATGATGGAGATTGGTACTCCATGTCGGGATACTACTTCTTTAAGATAGAGGCGAGTTAACGTTTCCATTTTGTCGGTCTCTTTGATAGCAAGGAAATGAGCGGATTTGGTTAGGCGATCCACTATCACCCAGATTGTGTCACATCCAGTAGGGGTTCGGGGTAAATTGGTTATGAAATCCATAGAAATCTGCTCCCATTTCCACATCGGGATTTCCGGTTGTTGAAGTAATCCGGATGGCTTTTGGTACTCCACCTTGACCTTTGAACAAGTCAGACACTTGCTCACGTAGGTGGCTATGTCGGCTTTCATGTTCGGCCACCAATACAAAACTTTGAGATCGTGAAACATCTTTTTGGATCCCGGATGGATAGAGTATCGGGATTTGTGAGCTTCATCCATGACTAGATCTCTTAGGTTTCCATATACTCGTATCCATATTCGTTCCGCGAAGTAGCGAATACCAAATGCTTTAACCTCAAGTTGTTTCTCCATACCACGAGTGGATTCTAATGATAAGTTCTCCTCTTTTAAGGCTTCGAGTTGGGCATTGCGGATTTGTTCGGGTAATCCTGTATGAATAGTGAGTTGTAATGCTCTAACCCGTCGGGGTTTGGTTTCTTTTCTTCTTAGGGCATCGGCCACCATGTTAGCTTTGGCCGGATGGTACTTGATTGCACAATCATAATCGTTTAATAACTCGATCCAACGACGTTGACGCATGTTCAACTCTTTCTGCTCAAAAATATGCTGAAGACTCTTGTGATCGGTGTAGATGGTGCACATGGTACCGTACAAGTAATGTCTCCGTATCTTGAGTGCAAACACCATGGCTCCTAACTCCAAATCGTGAGTTGTGTAATTATTTTCATGGATTTTTAACTGTCGAGAAGCGTATGCGATAACCTTGTCGCATTGCATCAACACACAACCGAGATCTTGGATGGAGGCATCGCAATACACCACGAAGTCATCCGTTCCCTGCGGTAGAGATAGGATGGGTGTGCTACATAGTTTCGGCTTCAGTAGCTGGAATGTTAATTCTTGAGTCTCGCTCCAATTATAGGGTTTATCTTTTTGGGTTAAGGCGGTGAGAGGATGGGCAATCTTTGAGAATCCCTCGATAAAGCGACGGTAGTATCCGGCCAATCCTAGAAATTACCGAACTTCGGTTGGAGTTGTTGGTGCTGCCCAATTCTTTATAGCTTCCACTTTGGCTGGATCGACATGTATTCCTTTCTCATTGATCACATGTCCTAGAAATTGAACCTCGCGAATCCAAAAATCGCATTTGGAAAACTTAGCGTACATCCTGTTTCAGTAGCTCAAGGATTAAACGCAGATGCTCCTCATGCTCTTCCCGACTCTTAGAGTATATGAGAATATCGTCAATGAAGACAATGACGAATGGGTCAAGGTAAGGTTTACACACACGGTTCATGAGGTCCATGAACACCGCGGGTGCGTTGGTTAATCCAAATGGCATGACCAAAAATTCAAAATGGTTGTACCGGGTTCTGAATGCAGTCTTGGATACATCTTCATCTCGAACTCTCAGCTGATGATAACCAGATCTCAAATCAATTTTTGAGTAGAAGTTTGACCCTTGAAGTTGGTCGAATAAATCGTCAATGCGGGGTAGTGGGTAGCGGTTCTTGACTGTTACTTTGTTTAACTCTCTGTAATCAATGCACATATGGAAAGTTCCATCTTTCTTTTTTACAAATAGGACTGGGGCTCCCCATGGCGATGAGCTAGGTTGGATGAAACCTTTATCCAACAACTCTTGTAGCTGAGTGGATAACTCCTGCAACTCGCTTGGTGCCAGTCTATAGGGTGCTCGAGCAATAGGCGTTGCTCCAGGTGTTAGGTCGATCTGGAATTCGACTTGACGATGAGGTGGAAGACCAGGTAGGTCTTCAGGAAATACTTCTGGGAATTCACTAACGATCGGGATATCTTCTAACTTCTTCTCCTCGGTAGACTTGTCAACGACAAGGGCTAATATCGCGGTATGACCCTTACGCTGACACTTCTGAGCCTTTTTGAAAGATATGATGCCTACGAATGCACCACTTCTTTCGCCCTGAACGGATAGGATCTCTCCACTAGGAAGGGATATACGAACGATCTTCTCACTACAGATGATCTCAGCTTGGTTTTTAGACAACCAATCCATGCCCACAATTATGTCAAAACTGCCAAGTGTAACTGGCATGAGATCGATGTCGAGTTTGTGACCAGATAGTTCTAACTTACATCCCTTGAGAATGTGGGTTGCCTCGATTACTTTACCGTGTGCTATCTCTACGATATAATGATGTTCTAGTAAAGTTGGGTTTATTCCTAACCGACTACTAAGTTCTCTAGATATAAAACTTCTATCGGCGGCAGTACCAAAATGTACAGAAGCAAAATGATCGTTTAAAAGAAACATACCGTTAACAACGTTCCGATCATTCCTAGCTTCCCCTGAGCCAATCACGAAGGCTCGACCTTTACCACCATTGTTGTTATTGTTTCCGTTACCACCCTGGTTGTTGTTACCATTTCCATTACCGCCCTGATAATTGTTACCATTGCCATTCTCGTTTCCATTTCTCTTTAACTGTGGGCAATTTTTCCTAAAATTCCCTTCTTTCCGGCACTCAAAATAGCCTTTGGGTGCTTCACCAGGTGGTGCCTGTTTGTTCTGCAGATCTACCCTATAATCTTTGGCCACATGACGCATCTTTCCACACCGGTGGCAACGGTACCGGTCGCATGCTCCATGATGGTGAAAATTACATTTGTTGCACTTCGGGACTTGCCAACATATGAACCCTGATTTTGTTGAGAAGACGTATACTAATTGTTGTTCTTTGACGGTTCACGCTTACAGTGTTGCTGTTGTTGTTGTTGAGGAGGTGAGTTTGACTGGAAAGTTTTGGGGAATGAACTATCAAACTTTCGTTTGTTGTCAGTTGTCTTTGATAATGCACCTCTAGGGGGTAGGGTGCCCTGAGCGACTGCCTGATCGGTTAGCCTGTGAGCCAACCTTATAGTTTGCTGGATTGTAGTAGGATTAGAAGATGTCACCATGCTCTAAATTTGCGGAACCAAACCATCAATGAATTTCTCGATTCTCTTATAGGGAGGTGTTACCATTTGTGGACATAAGTTCGCCAGTTCATGCGAACGAGTAGTGTAGGCTTCAATCACAGATCCTTCCATCTTTAGGTTCCAGAACTCGCCCTCAAGTTCCTGCACTTCATCGCGGGGATAATACTCCTCCTGCAGCATAATCTTAAATTCGTCCCATGGCAATGCATTTTCCATCTCAAGAGTTAGCATTTGCACTTGGGAGTTCCACCAAGTAAGGGTCGGACCCTCAAGTGTGCCAGATGCATACTTCACCTGATTGTTCGGTGGGCAATTGCACATCGCAAAGGCGGATTCAGATTTCTCCATTCAGCGGAGTAAGCCAACAGCCCCTTCGGCTCCACTGAATGAGTGAGGCTTGCAATCCATGTAAGCCTTGAAAGTACAAACCTGCTGATGGTTGTGTTAACCTGAATTGTAAACAAGAATGCTCTTTAGGAATACCATATTCAAATTTTTGTGTTTAGGATGAATGATGACTCACTAGAGTCGATAATATTTTACTTTACCTCCAGCACTAACAGCGGCTTGATTAGCTGCTACCGCTTCAGCCACACGCTCATTTATGAGTGCCGTGAGCTCAGCTGCAGTCATGTTGACATTTCCGCGACCGCCACGTCCTTCGGCGCGTCCACCACGTCCATTTCCACGTCCATACATTATCTTTTCATTCACAACATACGATAATGATAAAAATACATCGCATTTTATCATCATACAAGTACCAGTAAACAAAAGAACATTTAAACCACAACATCTAACATTTCAATAATAATAATAATCCTTGATAAAATAAATTGTAAGGGCAACAAAGTAAATTCAATCAAACATCAAAATCTAGAAACATCTGTTGGATGGGAACGACCCTGCCCATCTAGGTTCAAAAGAAAAGACATAAATAAGTAATGAAGCTAAGATATCAAGACCCTGCCCATCTAGGTTCAAAAGAAAAGACATAAATAAGTAATGAAGCTAAGATATCAAATGCCACTGCTAGCTGACGTAACATCAGATGCTGCATCCTCGTCCTCGGCCGGATCTCCTGCGGGTGCATCATCTGGTGCAACTCCTACTACTTCAGCAGCTGCAAGTCGAGCCTCCACTTGCTCAATCCTGGTGTGGAGTATATCTAGGTTCCACTTTGCAGTGTTCAGCCGGTCTTGCATATCCACACATCCATTTCCCAAATTCTCATGGACTTTATCAGTGACTGCTAAATATGAAGTCAGTTTGTCAATTTTCTGATTCATCAGAATCTTTCGCTCTAATATGCCAGAAATCTCCCCCGCTGCGTCCCTCATGTTCCGGATTTCATGGTCCATCCTAGCTACAAATGCAGCTAACACCTGCTCAAAGGGGTACTGCAATGGTGAAAAGATCTATCTATAAATCTTTTGATGTGGTACTGCAACTCCCAGACTCAGAACTAAGATGAATGATGGAGTTGGGTGAAGCCCATGAGCCAGAGAATGAAGGTGGGAGACATCTTTTGCTAGTGATCTGTCACACCCCCAAAATCCACTAACGGAGTTTTACTGTTAGGAGCGTGACATACCAGGATCTCAGTCATTAGTTACGTTGAACGACTCTATATGAGTTTAATAAAAACACTAGTATTGCTCATAGTCATGATGCAACACTAGTAGATGAAAATACTGAGTTAATGCGAAATGCGGAAGCATAAGGATTGAAGGAAAAGCATGCGCCAAAAACAATTGCGCCCAAAACATGTAATTCGAAAATAAATAAATAAGTAAGTCCTGTGTTTGATAAATAATGAAACTCCAATGCATGCATGCCCTATCTCGTGCTCGTACCTTAACGACCTGAGAAAACATGCTAAAACGTGTCAACACTAGGTTGGTGAGTTCACAGGTTTCAAATATAAGTAAAGTTTACTAGATAAACCAATTTACAATTATATCAATAGGTAGCTAACCTAATAACATGTTACTAAAGTGTTTCGACACCGAAGCTGACTGTTTATGTATGATCTGCCTCCTACCATTTCTATCATGAACAATGGTAAACTATTTAGGTCAATGTTACACCCGTTCGACTTCCTGTCGTGTTAGCGCGACTAACGCGAGTGGGGTTGTCAATGCCTAGTATTACTACTCAAGATTACCTCGCTATCCCATATATTAAACAATTTGATAAGTAAGGACTTACATGATATGTTTGCGTTTAGTACAACAAGTGATATAAATGAAATGTAAGATCTAAATGTTTGTACCCATGTTTTCTCCCCTAAGTTTAAACCATAAGAAAAGGGGCCGTGAAACTCACCTTAGAGTGCATGCAGAAGAAAGATAATTAACTGCTCGACCACTAACTGTCACCTATAAACATTGGTTTAAAAGTGTGTGTTTGTGCACGCTGATAGGAACCCTAAGTATCCAAACAATCCCATTGTTTTAAGTGGTTAGAAAATATTTATTATTTTGACCAAGTTTGACTAAGTTTGACCAAGTTTGACTAGACGACCCGTTGGTGACCCGTTTAGTGATTTAATGTTTGGTTTGAATACCAACACACATAGTATACAAGTAATTCAAGTTTCATGCTACACATGTCACAACTAACTTAGCATGGCAAGTTATGTCTACCCAATGCACGTTCAACAAAGTTCCTACATTTAACAATATATGAACACAAGTTTGGTTTCAAAAGATTACATCATCTATAACATGTTTGCATGATCATGACATGTTTATTTGCACATATTAATGCATGAAGGATCATCACAACATACACCTTAGGTCTAGACATCAAGTTTCAAATTCTAAAAGTTTCTACTTTAAATAACTTATGATCTATGCATACGACTTGTACAAAATAACACTTTAACAAACTTTAATACGTCCATAATAGCATGCTAGCATCATACAATAACCTCATGCACGTAAAAGTAATTCACATTCAACAAACACCTTTCATCAAAGTTTCATATTTAGGAAAGTCTACCATTTCTAGCTTTGTTAACAAGATTCAACGCATCCATTCAATCCTAAATCACTTAGCTAATATAATTTCAATTACAATAATCATAGATCACGTCTAGCATGCAATTCCTATACGTCACATAATCAACAAATCTCAATTTACACCTCGTATGAAAACTAGGGTTTCCTATATATCAATAAAATTATCAAATCGCTACAATAATATCAATCAAATAACCAATTCATTAATATTATTTCAAAAACATTAAGTTTGGATGAACTAGGGTTTCGATCATAAAAATCATAATGAAATAATGACGAAATTCAATAAAACGACTTACGCAGAAATGTTAGGAATGCCTTGACTAGCTCGTATCTACTTCCAATTGCAAGATTGAAGATCAAAAGAGGTGTGTTTGGGTTGCTTGAAGCTCTCGGCTCAAGGGGGTGGGGTTTGGGATCGCGACGGCTTCAATGGGGAAAAAGGGTTTAGGGTTTTTAATTTTATAAATTTTCTTTTATACACATTTGCATGCATGGGTTTTTAAATGGGTTATGGGCTTTCTAAAGGTCCATAGGCTATTATAAAACAATTAACACTAATAATAATTAAATCCTTTAACTACTATTTTTATAAAAACTCTAACTTCTATAAAAATAATTAACACAATCAGTATTTGATAAACATGCGCGATATCAAGAAAATTCACATAATTCACGTAGAGTCACATAACACGTAAAATCATATAATTTATATTAATTACAAATTATTAATTGTTTGAAATATTATTCTTGATTCATCACCAACGTTCTGGGTTAGACTCGAGTGCGATTCGGTAATTATACGAGTTATCGTTGCGTGTGAATTAACTGACACATTTAATTAATCCTAACTAAATGCAATGCACGTGCAACTAACTGAGATAACTGAGTTTGCATGAACAATGTTTGAACTAACGATGTTTGTGTTAACAGAGTTAACCTGAATTTTTCGGATGTCACATGATCAAACATCACTTCAACCCTAGTAAAGATGTAATCATTGATGCCAAACTTCTTCAAACCCATTCTCCATTCACCAGTTGGTCCTTCAAGGCTGATGCCAACGAGTTTATCTTGATTGATGTTAAAGGACAGAAGATGATATGTTCAAGCAAGGCCATCTTCAAAATGCCAAGCTGTTGATGCACTTTCCTGTGACAACACTCTGGATAGAGTCTTAGTTTGTATGTCTAATGTCTGTAATTTGTCTTTGTATTAATGAGTCATTATGTAATAGTTTATCGAGTTGTATTTACTTTAACATAATGTATGTTGTTTTTCTGCTAAGTGTTTTGCGCACTTACATGTGCGCAGGAGAAAGCTCCTGCGTACTTAGCAAGTACGCAAGAACACCTTTGCGTACTTGTTAAGTACGCAAGAGCAATTGGTCCTGCGCACTTGCTAAGTGCGCAGGCATCAGGTCTGTATAAATAGGATAGGTTCACAGAGGTTAAGAACGTAGAACCATTTGTTCAGACGAACTCAGTTTTGCTAAGTACGCAGCTTGTATTCTCTCTGTAACCGTCGAGTGTTTATAATAAAAAGAACGTTTATTGTGACTCTCGTGTTTGGTTTACTTTATTTTGTAAGACTCTCCACCTAGTCACGGGTATTCCGCAACCCGGTGCGACTAGTAGACCATTTGCATGTGACGATCCAACACACACGAAGGGACCTACAAGTGGTATCAGAGCTTTGCTCTTGAATTCGAGTGTTGTAAGTGAGTTTGGAGACGTTTTACTGAGTTTTACGAGCAAAAAGAGGTATTTTTGTTAATTTTTGTGATAAAAAAAGGGGTAGCTCTTGAGCACTTTTTTAGAAGCAAAAATCTCTCAAAAACCGATTTTCAGGTTTGTTAGAAACTTGTTTCTGATCCTTTGGCTCGATTGCATTGATCATCAGCCTATTTTTCACTATCTCCGGCGATTTTCAGGTGACCGGAAAAGTTTGGTGAGAGTTGCTGAAAAGGTGTCTGCGTACTTACCATTTTTGGTAAAAAGTACAGTCTTCTACGTACTTACTAACTACGCAAGAGTTATCTCCTGCGTACTTATAAGTGCACAAGACTGAACTTGTGCGAACTTAAGTTATATCCTGCGTACTTAATATTTCCTCCTGCGTACTTACAAGTATGCAAGAGCAAATCTTAACTACGCAAGACCATTTCTCAAGTGCGCAACAGTGTCTGATTTTTCTGATTTTTTGACCAAGTAATTCACTATGTCGAACCTTCAGAATCATGGAAACATGTTAAATTATGATAATGAGATCGGTACACCTCAGAAACCGCCTAAACTATTAAATGTAAACGATTATTCCAATTGGAAGGCGCGTTTTGAGCACTACATTTCATACACCGACTCATCATTATGGATACCAATCATTGAGGGATATAAGCATCCCACACACATCTATCTTGATGAAGAGGTGCCAAAGCCCATCTCTAAGCTTGATGAAGAAAAAAAGAAAGCTTATGATCGGGAAAAGAAGGCTCTTGGCTCAATCACTATGTCATTAACTCGGGAATTGTTTCACAGTTTCCGAGGCTATGACACCTCCAAGGATCTTTGGAAAGCACTTCAGAAAAGATTTGAGGGGAACAGTGACATTAAGAAGAGTAAGCGGGATCTTCTCCGGAAGCAGTATGAATGCTAAAATTTCATGGAAAATGAATCGTTAGATGATCTCATCTCTAGATTCTATCATTTACAAACGGAGTTGAAAGCTTTTGAACTGAAATATCCCGATGAAGAACTGGTGGAAAATTTTCTTGATGCTTTGCCAGCAAAGTTTGAGATGTATACAACCCTGATGAGGGAAAATCCTAAATTCTATGAGTTAACAGTAGATGAGGCTATTGGTAAGATTCAAGCTCATAACATGAATCTTATGAAGAAGGAGAGCTCGGGAAGACCTCAGATACAGGACCCTTCCATGTATCATGGGACGACTTCCACTTCAAAATCATCGGGCTCTGGAATTGCCCTCTTTACTGGACACTCCAATGAAGAAGACCACTCAAATGGGTGTGGTGGTCATGCTTGTTATGCATCCGGATCAGGGTTGGGAACTAATCATCAACACACCTCAAGAAATCCTCCAACTACGTCTTCATCTAACCATTCTGCAATAGTCAAAATAGCTGAAGATCATGTAGCATTGTTTTCATCATGTATGCTTGCGTATGAGAATTTCATAGGCGGCAAGCTAACGGATCCCGAAACTATTGAAAAAGACTTTAACCAAGTGGATCCTGATGATATTGAGGACATGGATATTCAATGGAATATGGCCATGCTTTTGAGGAGGGCCAAGCGTTTCCTGAACAGAACAGGAAGAAAGTTCATTGGTGGACATTCTAATGCCAAGGTTGGATTTGATAAATCCAAGGCCAAATGCTACAAGTGTCTGAACTATGGACACTTTGCTCGTGAGTGTCAAAAAGACCGAGCACCGGCCTCTGGTTTCACCAGACCTAGCCAGGGAAACAGCCACGGCCACAACAACACTAGCCACCACAATCAACACCAAGGTGGTTCGTCAAATGCACTGGTAGCTCAACATGACGAAAACTTTGATTGGGGTGTTCATCTAGAGGACGCCATCATTGCTCAAACACAGGTTGGTCTCATGGCTGAGATCATGGAGCTGATGGAGGCTGAGAGAAAAGAAGCTGAGGAGATGGAAGCTTCTGTAACTGTTGAAAAGGAGTCTACCACTGCCGTTGCTCTCATGGCCATTAGAGAAGCACAGAGTTCATCATCTGAGGTAGATTCTAACCCTTTCTCTGTTATTTCTTGTTCTAAATGTCTAGGGCTAAAGCTTGAAATTTCTAAGCTCCAAGACAAAATCGAACCCCTAACTATGGCAGCTCATAATTACAAAGAAAACGAAAAACGTTTTAAAGAGTCTGTTGAAACGTTGAAAAAAGAAAAATGTGAATATTCTTTACAAATAAGTGAGCAACAAGTTCACTTGGATATTGCGTATAGGGGGTTAGAAAAACGGAAAAATGAAATCAACAAACTGCAAAATGAGATCCTATAGTTAAAATGTACAAATGAGAAGTTGAAAAACTCTCGTTTGTGGTGGAGCACTACGAATCAGTAGTGAGGAAATTGAAGGGCCTAGGTCTTGGTACCAATGCCATTCCTCCACCAATAAGCTTGATAGACATTGATCTCACCTGTCTAGATGAGTCCTCTGATAAGGATGATTCCCCTAAAAAGGATGAATCCTCAAGTAAGGCTAACTCCACATCTTGTGAGGAGTATGTTACTGCTTCTGATGATGGGTCGGTTAACACTTGCCGTGAAGGAGTAGTCTCTGAGGAGTTGTTGACTGAACAGATAGTCCACAAAAACATTATCACAAATGGTGATAACTGCATTTTAACTGAACCTGATATCATTGAAACAAATGATAAACTTAAGGTAATGCTTTACGGGGGTTATAAAAATATTAACCAAGTTAAGAAAGAGGCTTTTTCAGCTCATTATGGGCTTGGTTACAAAGAGAATTTGCAAAAGTACTATACCCCCAAAAACCAAACTGAAAAATGTCAGACTCCTATTCATAAACCAACTCCTCCTGCTCATAATGGAGAGTTATCTAAGGCCAGATCTAATGAGCCTTACAAGAGAACTCATGTGGACAAGAGGATGTGTTTTCATTGTGGCATGGTTGGTCACATTCTTGTGAACTGTACATCAAAGAACCAAGGGAAACGGCATGTTGTCTCACAGCCAGCCGTTATCCCTAAGTCGCCAATAGTGAAACCTCCCAGAAGTCCAAAGCAGAATGTGGTGAAACCACCAGTACAACCTATGGGAAAACCTAAGATTAAATCTGAGGCCAAACCATCTGTTGCAAGAAAGGTAAAGCAACCTGCTGTACCTCGTGTGTCTACATCTGGTAGTACACGCACTGGTGAGAAATCTGTGGCTAGACTCTCTAAGCCACAAAAAAGAAGAAGGAATAAGAGGTTGAGAAAGCTGGAACAGCTGACTAAGACTCAATCAGGTGAAGCTTCCACAAGTTCACCGGCTGTGGTTGAGCCAAAGTCTACTGTTCTGGTTAAGAATTAAAAGAGATCCTGGAACAAGAAAGTTAAAGGTTCTCAATCTCCTGTTCCAAATTCATCCAAAGATTCACCAATTTCGAACAATCATCATAACTGTGAGTTGAAAGAAGTAGTTTATTTTGAGAAAGATGGACGACCCAAGACCACAATGGCTTGGGTCTCCAAATCTAACTAATTCTTTTGTTACTCGTGCAGGGACGTCCGAAGGGTACTATCTCTAACCGCTGGTATGTAGATAGTGGATGTTCCCGGCACATGATAGGAAACATGGCCTTGCTTCAAGACGTTAAACCATTCAGAGGTGGCTATGTGGCCTTTGCCAGAGAAAAAGGCGGCAGTATCACGTGTCAAGGCGTGGTTTCAAACGGTTGTGTTAGCTTTGAAAATGTCAACTTTTGCGAGCAGCTGAAGCATAACCTGTTGAGTGTCTCCCAAATGTGTGACAAGGAGTACTCGGTGATGTTTGACAAGTCAGAATGCCTGATTCTCAAACCCGGTTTTGAGGTTCCCGAAGACTGGATTTTAATGAGGGCACCAAGATCAAACGACACTTATCGGATCGATATGAGTGTGGCAAAAACCACCTCATCAGTTGCTACTTGTTTGCTTACAAAAGCGACAGAACTTGACTCTGTCTTGTGGCATAGGAAACTCGGACATATTTCTTATCGTAAAATGAATCATCTTGTCCGAAACGGTTTGGTAACCGGGGTTCCTAAGTTGAGGTTTACCGTTGCAGATGACTGTATGCCGTGTAAAAAGGGCAAACAGCAATGGAAGTCTCACAAGCCCAAGCTCCAAAACTCTATCGATACCCCTTTGGAGCTATTACACATGGATCTGTTTGGCCCCATAAGTATCAGGAGTATTGGAGGTAAGTCATTCTGTCTGGTTGTAACTGATGATTTCTCACGTTTTTCTTGGGTGCATTTTTTAGGTACAAAAGACGAAACTGCTGATATTCTTCAATACCTTATCCTGAGCTTGAAATCTCTTTGCAAGCTGAAAGTTAGAAGAATAAGGAGTGACAACAGAACTGAGTTCAAGAATAATTTGATGGACCTTTTCTGTCTCAAGAGAGGGATCCGTCACGAATTCAGCACGCCGTACACACCTCAGCAGAATGGAGTTGCTGAACGGAAGAACAGAACATTGATCGAGACTGCAAGGACTATGCTGTCAGATGCAAAGCTTCCTGTCACTTTCTGGGCAGAAGCAGTTAATACAGCTTGTCACGTCTTAAACAGGGTTCTGGTTGTGAAAAGGCACAACAAGACATGTTATGAGTTGATCAACAATCGACTTACCAATCTTGATTACCTAGTTCCTTTTGGTAGTCCTTGTTCCTTGTTGTTACAGTATAAAGACCGTCAGTCTAAATTTCATGTGAAAGCGGTGGAAGGCATCTTCTTAGGATATGTTGCCAATTCGCCCTGCAAGAGAGTGTACAACATAGGAACTCGTACTGTCGAGGAATGGTTTGAAGTGGACTGTAGTAAACACAGCACTCCACCAGAACCAAAAGGTCCAGCTTGGGGTTTTGATTATGATGCGCTATTCAAGTCGTTCAATCTTCCTGACTTATCTACAGAAGACGCCGCAAATGTCTATGATTTATTGCGTGGCGACAATGACTCCAGTTTTTCTACTCGTGCTACTGTACCAATTATAACTCCTGATTTCAATGCTGCATCTGCATCTGGAACTCATGACAGTGATAACAGTGAAGGTGTTCATGTTGTTGGAGATGACGCTCAAGCCAATCCTAACACAATTATAGGAAATGAAGCTCCAGCTGATCCAATTAACATTGAATCCTCTTCCTCTGGAACACAGGAAATGGGGGAGTTAAGCACAAATCTAGATCCAGAAATTCAAGAACTAATTGTACCGAAGACGAGGGTGCATAGGAATCATCCAATCGACAACATCATTGGTGATCCTTATGCCGGTGTTCAGACTCGTCATAGAACCATCACTGAGAACACCAATCTTTACATAGAGATATTTGACACTGGTGTCATGGAAACATGTCTGCATGCTGCATTCGTGTCCCATGTAGAGCCGAAGAATGTGAAGGAGGCTTTCGCTGACAACTGCTGGAATGAGGCGATGCAAGATGAACTGTCTCAATTCAAAAAGTTGCAAGTGTGGGATTTAGTTGACTTGCCAAAAGGCTTTCAGCCAATTGGTACTAGATGGGTGTTCAAATGCAAGATGGATGATCGTCATGTAGTTGTGAAGAACAAAGCAAGATTGGTTGTTCAGGGTTTTTATCAACAAGAGGGCTTGGATTACAATGAAGTATATGCCCCAGTTGCTAGAATTGAGGCCATTCGACTGTTATTGGCTTATGCCACATATGTCGGCTTCAAGGTCTATCAACTTGATGTAAAGAGTGCTTTCCTTTATGGTAAGGTGCATGAAGAAGTCTATGTCACTCAACCTCCCGGTTTTGAAGATCCGCATAATATCAATAAGGTGTACAAGCTCGACAAAGCACTTTATGGTCTTCATCAAGCACCGCGGGCATGGTATGAGACATTATCTAAGCATTTACTGTCTAATGGTTTCGACCGTGGACAGATTGACTCGACTCTCTTCATACGGAAAGCAGGAGGTGACATTCTTCTTGTGCAAGTATATGTCGACCACATTATCTTTGGGTCGACCAATGAAGGGATGTGTAGGGAATTCGAGAAGGTGATGAAGTCCAAGTTTGAAATGAGCAATATGGGTGAACTGTCATTCTTTCTAGGTCTGCAAGTCAGTCAAAGAGAGAATGGTATTTATCTACATCAAACTAAGTACGTGCAGGACATCTTGTCAAAATACAAGATGAGTGATAGCACTACTTATGGCACACCAATCCCAGTCAATCATGGTTTGCATCCTGACAGAGATGGAAAGGATGTGGACAGCATGTTGTACTGTGGGATGATCGGATCACTTATGTATCTCACAGCTTCAAGACCCGATATAATGTTTGCTGTATGTTTGTGCTCAAGGTTTCAGTCTCAACCGAAGGAGTCACATATGATAGCCGTGAAGAGAATTTTCAGATACCTGAAAGGGAAACCCTGATTAGGTATTTGGTACTCTAAGCAGCAGTCATTCGACTTCAAAGCCTACACTGATTCAGATTATGGCGGTTGTAACCTTGACAGAAAGTCAACTTCTGGTGGATGTCAATTCTTAGGAGACAGACTGGTCTCCTGGCAGTGTAAGAAGCAGTCAACGCTTTCTGTCTCAACTTGTGAAGCAGAATACATTGCTGCAGCTAGTGGTTGTTCTCAGATATTGTGGATTCAGCAGCAATTGTGAGACTACGGCTTGAACTTCACTGGAACTCCTCTATTCATTGACAACAATGCCACCATGTCCATCACAAATAACCCGGTGAAACATTCCAAAACTAAACATATAGAGATTCGCCATCATTTCATCCGTGACTGTGCTGAAAAGCATTTAATTGAACTTGTAAAAGTTCACACGGATGACAATCTTGCTGACCTTTTCTCAAAGGCATTTGATCGATCCCGTTTTGAGCATCTTGTCAACTTGATAGGAATGTTCAATCCTGAGTGAAAACTAAGTTTTCTTAACTCAATTCAATTCATGAAAGTTAAATTTTTTTAATTCTTTTAAATTTTCTGTATAGTTCTTTTAGTCTTTAAAATATTTTACAAAAACCAAAAACAAAATAGAAAATGGAGAAAATTTCAAAGTTAACTTGAGAAAAGAGGAAATGATAGTACATCAGAAATGATCTAAACACCACAGATTGCTCATATGGGAAATGATTGCGTCATGCTTACTTATCTGTTTAAAATTATTATGTTTTTAATCTGTTTATTTACAAGTAATTTGAATTGTCAGTAGGCTGTATGCGTCTTTGAATCACTAGTAGTGTGGAAACTAAATCTAAATTACAACCGTGATTTGAACCCATGTTTGCAAGCGTGTGTGCATAAAAGAATAGAAAAGATCATTATCAGATAAAGGATGTTAGATTTTGACAATAATTTTATTTTGAGATCAGTTTCGGGTTATGTTGTTAGCACAATTAATGCGGTTCATCTCACTGCCCATACTCACAAGTATGCAAGGAGAGATTGAATCAAGACATGTCTCTACATTAACCGTTGAGCATGTATTCACCCTTGAATCACTCCTGATTAATTGAAATCAAATCCAGATAAAAGTTGGATCCCCTTACCCTATAATCAAACACCATGTTCATTATCCTGAATCATCATCCCGATATTCAAAGAAGAAAATCACATGAAACCAAGACAAATGAATCACTCGATTCTGAATCTTATGATTCCTGATAATCCTTATGGATTCTGCTTGATTTTTTTTCTGTGCTAATTGATGTAACTTCATTATGAAAATTAAGAAAATAATTGAAAATAATCTTAGATGCCTTGAAGATAGTGCAAAATATCATAGCATCTCAGTGGGGTACACGTTGTATATCTTATAATTAATACCTTAATACACAAGAACATGATACAAAGTTGCGTATAGTTTCAAATCTTATAATATTGTCAACTTGAATTACTTGTCTATATGCTTATTACGTATGAATAAATAGTAATCCATGACATGATCCCATATTCTTTGATGTTTATATTGTATTGTTTTTGCTATAAGTTAGCCTGATATGATCCTCTGTTCGTGTCTTTGATCAAAAATAGCTTGTGTGAAGGCTTGTATATTTCTATGAGAAAAGATCAAAAATATTTTAAGTTTATGCATAGTTCAACTTTATTCTGAAAAAGCCAAAAATATTTGTATTTAACCTTCCTGAATTGATTTTGAATCCTCTTGATTGAACGCTTTTATCTTGTTCGTTATTTGACTTAAAATCTTCATAATTTGAGTTGAAAGTGTGCGCACATAAGAGTCTCTGCGTACTTGATAAGTGCGCATGAGCTAAACCCTGCGTACTTAACAAGTACGCAAGACTTAAGTCATGCGTACTTAGTAAGTACGCAGGAGTTAAGTCCTGCGCACTTAGTAAGTACGCACGACCAATACGTGTTGGGTATAAATACAGGACTTAGAAAATTTTTTAGGGTTTATCACTTTCAAATCGTTTTCTCCTATGATATTCCCTCCGACCATTTTCCTCAAAAATTTTGAGTGTTCCAACCGGATTTTTCATCCCAATCACATTGTCATCTTCGTATTTCATCTCAGTGGTGAGATTATAGGCCAATTCCATCCATCGATTCTTGACATTTGGACCGATTTTTGACTTAGAAAATATTAGGTTAAATCCGATACATTTTGGGGTAAAATGGGGTTGTTTGGGTAACTTATTATCGGTAACAAGCGAATAGGAAACCTTAATCGATTTCCTAATCATCTCCTGGTCCTCGATTGATCCGTCGGTTGAAGGTGAACCGACAGTGGGTCGGCGACTTGTCTAGGTCAAAAATTGATCGTGTTTAAGCAGTGTGTGGTATTGATAATGGTACCATAGGTTAGAATCCTTGATTCCGACCTAGTGGCGACCTAATCAACCCACGTTTTGAACGAATTACAAGTTTCGGAAATTTTTGCTAAGGATTGTTCTTGTGCACTTAGCAAGTACGCAAGAAATACTTCTTGCGTACTTGTTAAGTACGCAAGAGGAAAATCCTGCGCACTTGCTAAGTGCGCAGGACCAACACTTAGAAATTTTTCCTAAGTCTGAAAAATTTTTCAAAGTGTAACTACTATACTATGTCATGTGTGTCTACTTCCAGTGTTATAAGTTGTTCTGAATATGTTTTCTGTGTGTGTTTGCAGGCTATGGCTCGTGCATTCACTGACGAATTCAACCTATTGGCTAACACCGAACCAGAATGGAAAGGCGCAGCATTGCAATACAAGGAGATTGTGGATTTTCTGAACAGATCAAGAATAAGTTATGCAATCTCAGCAAACCCAACAGTCTCAAGACCTTACCTGGAGCAATTCTGGGAGACTGCAGAGCATGATTACACGGTATCCCCGAATGTCATAAGGGCTACCGTTGACGGTCGGGCTATTGCTATCTCTGAGGATACAATAAGGAGAGTATTGCAATTCGGAAACCTTGCCACCGACCCGACATCCTATCCAGATTACTACGTGGATGGGTGTTGGAGGCACAGAATGGGATATGTCGGGGCTAGGGACTATGCTTCTTACAAGAAGATGTGGCTATTGGATCAATGGCGTTACTTTGCCCACATCATGATCGTGTGCATCTCATCCAGGAAAGCGGGGAAAGATGCCACGGGTCATGACCTGGTAGCGGCCATGGTGGGCCTGTCTCTCAATCGGGGCTACAACTTCTCTCACTATATCTTCAAAGCACTCAATGACCAGATAAATACAGCAGAGAGGTTCAAGTTCCTTTTATACCCGAGGTTTGTGCAGCTCCTGATCGATGATGCATTGCCAAACCTACGTGCTATCGGGGAGAGACTGCAGGTAAAAAGGGTGGACAAGAGAGTCTTTGCTCAGTTTCTAAAGCCAGGCAGTGTAGAACCTACCCCTGCGCACACTGAACTCTTTGGCCACCTACTGAATGAAGCATACGTCGCTCCCGAAGATTGGAACTGGTATAGTCCGAACTCAGCAACAGAGATGATTGATGACTCTGGTGAAGAGCATGATGATGATGAAGGTGATAATGAAGGTGATGTTAGTGGTGCTGAGGAATCCGATTCGGAGGCAAAAGAATCAGATTTTTCTGATTCCGATGACGCACCATCACAGGCACATCAGAGAAGGTCGGCACAGGTAACCCTGCCTGCGTCGTCTTCAAAAAGAAAACGACAAAGCTCGAGCAGCGAATACGAGCCGGATTCCGACTCTGACGCTGCTCTACAAAGACAAAGGCGTGAGAGGGCCAACAAGAAAAGGGGCGATAGGCAAGAGGTTGCTATCCCTAGGGTTGAAGAGATTCCGACTGTGCAGCCAGTACAAGTTGAAGCTGCCCGTCCAGAGTCAGAATCTACCTCGTCAACACGTCAACTATTTAGAAGGAGGAGAAGGCCACTGGTACAAGCAGATGTGGCAGTCACGGCGGTCACAGAGGTGATTCCTGTGACGGTGACCCTCCCTACTCCAACCGTCCAGGTGACGGTGACTGCTCCACTTCTCACGGAGTCAGTAACCATCACCCCAACCATAACTCCCATCATTACATCCCCCATCCCAACACCCACCAAAGAGCCGTCAGGTCAACCCTTTAACTACGGTGATTTCTCACAGGGGTTCGACTTTGACACAATCTTCTCTTCCCCCATCCACAACGCCGAAGCCTCATTATCTAGGCATCCGGATCCAAATGAAGCTAGGATCGATGTGCTAGAAACCCAAGTTGCTGGCTTGTTGAAGACTATTCAAAAGTCAAAGTAGGATTCTGATGCTCAACAAGCACAGATAAACTCTCTGGCGGATGAAGTTAGGATTCTGCGTAGCCAGAGAACGGGGACTGATGAACGGTTGAAGAATGTCATGGCACAGAATGAACTGTTGATGAAGACTAATGACATGATTCTAGCTCACAGGACTTCCCTGAAGCTAATGTTGGATCTACAAAGGAAGGAGCACGCAGCTATGGTCAAATTAGTTAGTGAACTGACCGCGAAGCTAGGTGCTCAGGGGGAGAAGGAGACAGAGAAAGAGAAAGACAAAGACAAAGAAAAGAAATCCACTGGTGCCGAGTCTTGTCATCCAGTCGATCTGACTAAGGATGATGATAAAGACAAGGATCCTGAAGTCGGTCCTAGTGGAGGTGAGCACCTAGCTTGGGAGATTGTGCCCATCTCTTCTGTTCCATTGGCTGAGGGGGAGTCTACTCAGCAAGAGGGTGGTGATACCTCAGGTGGTGGTGGCGGAGATAAAGGGAAGTCAGCGGCTGACGTGCTCAAGGACTTATCTGATGATGAGATCCTCTATTTAGAGCCTGACTATTCCAAAGAGGCACAGATCGATGCTCTCCTTAATCTGGAAGAAGGAGAGATCGACTCTGGTGATGACTGGAACGAGGATGACGATGATGTGGTGATAGAGATTCCCAAGGGCGATGGGGAAGGAGAGTATAAGTTAGAGGATGGTGAGATCTTTGAAGTACCATCGCTCGAATCTCTGCTCGACACAGGCTCAGTTGACATGGCAAGCTATGTTGAAGCTACAATTGAAGCCTCCCCAGTCGACCCTACACCTGTGGACCCCAAGGCACCAAAAGAGAAAGACATGCCTTCTGCATCTACAATGGGTCCAGCTCCCGTGTGGCAAAAGACATCTATCACAGACAAGCACGGAGCGACAGGTATGATCTTAGCTGTTAGGTACGAGGAGGACAAGCAGCTGTTCGCCATCAAAAGATCTGGGGGGGTTCAATACTTGAATCCCACCAGTGAGGCGTTCAACTCTTTGCCCAAGTACGACCTAGTTAACCTCGCAAACCGCGATCTGCTAAGTCACTCGAATAATGCAGTAGCAATGGGTTTGTGGGTAACACTACAGCGTGAGGCAAGATCAGGGAAATTTAAATACCTCAAGCCTCAGGTGCCCAGAAGAGTCAAGGATAAGCACGCTGTGCATCCTGCGACTAAGAAGCCCATAAAGAGATTGGTATACAAGCCAGTGCGGTGTAAAACTAATATTCCCCTGAGCAAGTTACCTTAGGATATTCTTGGTGACATGTGGTACTGGTACGTTGATCCAAAAATAGGCTAGGCTGTGGTAATGAGTAAAGGTAAGTCAGCAAGTGGAAATATTGTGCCAAAGGAAGTGATCAAGATATTTGATGAAGTCTGCTTCATCAACTTTTCTGTGAACGATCTGGAGGTACTAGCCGACAAGTACTGCATCCACACTGACGAATGGACGAAGCTTCTATCTGCCAAATACGACAAGCTGATCAAGTTCTGTCTTGATTACAAAAAGAAGATGGAAGCTAAGGAGCAGATGCTGTGAAGACTGAAGACCGAAGACTGAAGACGATGAAGATCCCGAGTAGTTGTCAAGGGGGAGTTTGTTGATGCACTTTCCTGTGACAACACTCTGGATAGAGTCTTAGTTTGTATGTCTAATGTCTGTAATTTGTCTTTGTATTAATGAGTCATTATGTAATAGTTTATCGAGTTGTATTTACTTTAACATAATGTATGTTGTTTTTCTGCTAAGTGTTTTGCGCACTTACATGTGCGCAGGAGAAAGCTCCTGTGTACTTAGCAAGTATGCAAGAACACCTTTGCGTACTTGCTATGTACACAAGAGCAATTGGTCCTGCGCACTTGCTATCTGCGCAGGCATCAGGTCTGTATAAATAGGATAGGTTCACAGAGGTTAAGAACGTAGAACCATTTGTTCAGACGAACTCAGTTTTGCTAAGTACGCAACTTGTATTCTCTCTGTAACCGTCGAGTGTTTATAATAAAAAGAACGTTTATTATGACTCTCATGTTTGGTTTACTTTGTTTTGTAAGACTCTCCACCTAGTCACGGGTATTCCGCAACCCGGTGCGACTAGTAGACCACTTGCATGTGACGATCCGACACACACGAAGGGACCTACACAAGCAAAGACATAAAGACTCTATCTGAGCTTCCTCTAAACATTCCCAACCAGGACCCAAGAGGCTATGAGGTAGAAAGGATAGTCTGCAACATGGAAAAGCTTCAGCAGCAAAAGTAATAAGAGAGTTTTGGTAGCATCAGTCTAGGGGGAGTTGTAGAAATAACGACTGATGGCTACAAAGTTCTCTAAGTACAAACTGCTGCGGATAAGCTTATCTGCAGCGGATACTTGTTCTTCTGCTGAAGAACAAATATGTTGCGGATAGCCTTATCTGCTGAAGACCAAAGTTGCTACTGATAAGCAAATCATCAGCAGCTGTGGACAGTTGTGTCTTGCTGCTGATCAACAACATTGCTGCTGATAGCCATTCCCACTAAAGATCAAACGTTGCAGCTGACTGGCTTCTGATAAAGCAACCATTACCACTGATAACTTTCTGCTGCAACACTGACACCCTCCACGCAGAAAGAATGTTACTGGTGTAAGAAAATAAAAGACAACGACGCTCTTCTTCCAAGGACTCAAGCAATGATGCCTAAGAAGTCGTTTGAGTAAAGATAACTTTTGTAGTTTTTATTGTCGTTACATGTAGAATAGCTTCAATACCAGATCAACGGTTTGTGTTAGATCTAATCCTTAGAATCAAGGGACTGTCTTGATTCTAAGTTCCTATATAAGTAGTACTTACAGTTATTATATAAAACAATGCTTTTTGCTTAATAGTTTTTCTCTTTAATCTTGTAATCTTTGAAGCTTAATACAAATTGTAATTATCAGTATTCTTCTTGTTTACTTGTTTACATTACTCAGTTGTGATTGTTTACGCCAATCTCAACTAGAATAGAACCATCTTGTATTCACCGATCCTACATAATAGGTGAGTCGATCTGTTCTTATCTAGAGACGGTGAAACACATGGCGTATGAATTAGTGTATACCTGGCATATGCCATTAACACCATCCGGAGCAATAGAATACTTAATGTTCTAGTCGTGAAGAAGTTCATTAAAGGTTTTATACCCGAGTGTCTTTTCTTGGGGTGTAACCATTCTTGTAACAATTATCGGGGTTGAACAAAGTCACTTAGGTCCTAGACTCAACCAATGAATGTAGAGGGGGTGATAACCCATAAATGGTTATGAAATCCATTGCGGATACTACGAGATTGCTGTGTGCCATTTCGGTTTTGGTGGAAATCCATTTCGGATGAGGTGGTGAATATTTTAAGGCGTATCTATAGACCCATCAAAGATAGAGTTAAACGAGGGGTTTGAGATGCTTGATGTCTTAAAACTTCACATGTGGTGTTTGCCGTCTTAGAACTTTAGAAAGCGGTAAGTGGTGTTTGAAGTCTTAGAACTTCACCAACGGTATTTGAGAATGAAGTCTTCAAACTTCAAAGGAGGATTGTGTGATTGAGATCCTTGAATCTCAAAGGATGACTTATGAATTAGTCGTTGGAGATAAACTGAATGTTTAGGTCACGGATATAGAGCTGCCTTTCAGAGTTGTGAAAGAGGACTTTGGGTAAGCCAATTGTCGTGTCCGAACTTGGGAAACCATATGCTTGTCGGTTATTTGGTGCCTCACACATTAGACTCGGTTATGTCTTTATGCAACGAGGCGGGATTATCGCGTATTCTCCTAGATAGTTGTAAACTTGATTGTAGCAACTAAATGATATAAATTGAGGAGGGAACTGGTGACTGTTTACGCATGTGAGTATTAGGTGGTTGAATTGAAGTCTTGAGCTTCAAAGGAGTGTTGAATGTAGGTGATGGGATCCTTTAATTTCAATAATATGAAACACTTGAGACCTTGAATCTCAATGGATGCATTGGTGTGGAGGTTATGAAAACTTCCAATTATGAGGTAGGAGAAACAGTGTGATAGAACTTGAATTCCTTAGTTGTCAAACGTATTGACTACAATTATGAGGTGATTCATAATTCAAGAAATCTATACACATGGGGTGACAATAATGCTTGGTTATGGAGCATAAACTTTTGGTGGCAAGAGGTGGAAGGAGACATAGTCGAGGATGTTGACAAATGTCTCGTTGGCTTGTGGACTAAGATCAAACGCTAAAGGAAGGTCGTGTGGGAAGCCTCAATGGCTTCATATACTTATGCATGCATGGTAGGAGAAACTTGTAGTAGTTTGCCTACAAGAGTATATGAAAACGGTGGAAACACGTATCATTTTGGATAGTGGCAGGTCTCTCGACCGGGGAGTATGCATATCCTATTCTTAGAGGAAACCTACTCTTATGAATGATAGAAGAATGTCAATTTAGTGGAGGGTGTGATACGACATGGCATGACCGTATCTTTTGAGTTAAATTGAAATGTCGGTTTCACTTGTCCAATTGAAGGAAGCCGGGTGAATATTAGCTTTTAGAGTATCAAATTAGATATAATTGGAGTATCGACATGTCATTTTTCGATTTGTTAGATGGTGGACAGTGCCGAACGTTGATTAACTTTAATGGATATGATTGTCGGGAATTTAGAATCAATGGTGTGATCCAAGACATGGTGTAGAAAATCTTGTAAATGAGCGCGATTGCAAATCCACTCAAGATGAGACAGTAAACCCTAGTCGAATATAGGGAAGGGGTGTGTTATTATTCAAGTGGAAACTTGGCGCTATAAAAGTTTTCCCTTGAAAGGGGGTGAATCGGGTTCAAAAAACGTGGAAGGCTAAGTCCCCGTTTTGTTGAATCGTTCAAACTTTATGTTAGTTTGGTAAGTGCTTTACCTTTTAGAGTTACTCGAGGGAATCAAGTAAACTCTATGATACATTTTCTTGGCCATCCACGGAAATGTTTTGCGGGAGAAGTTGTTGTTTGCTTCTCATTTTGATGTTGAGCTTATGATTTTGAATCTTGTAGTGGGACGAATTTAGTGTGTACTGAGGGATCTACCATGTATTATTCCTTGAAAGCACAATGAAGGTGGAATTGACTTTGAGAAAGTAAAGAGGAGGAATGTTGTATTGCTACCCTAAGTTGAGTATGTGGTGGCGGGTTTCGGGGGACGAAACCCAAAGTTAGGGGGAAGATTTGTAACGAACCAATTTTCAAATTTATAATATAATATGTTAAACATACTATAAGGGTGTAAATAAATAAAATAAAAGTTGGAGGTTTGCTGCAAAAGTGGAGTTTTAACTAGTTTGTGTGAAATGGGTCATTTCTGGAAGTTTAGGGACTGTTTGTGTAAATTTTGAAATGGCTAGAATATGGGGGAGGGAGCTATGCAAATTACATACATATGTGTGTGCTTGTGTCTTCTAAAGAGAAAAGAGACAGAGCTGAAGGGTTGGAGATCAAAGAACAACGTATTG
Organism: Smallanthus sonchifolius; assembly: GCA_023525975.1. Lineage (NCBI taxonomy): Eukaryota > Viridiplantae > Streptophyta > Magnoliopsida > Asterales > Asteraceae > Smallanthus > Smallanthus sonchifolius. Next base: position 33,000,081 of record CM042019.1, on the reverse strand, counting down.
CATGTGAAATTAGATGATTTTGGTGTGTCCATCATCTTCTAAACATCAAGTAAGCATCTCCTACGTCTCTTGAATCACCATTGTAGGTGTTCTTGGTGGGTTTTTGGTGAAAACGAATTTGGGGCTGAATTGGGTGGTCTAGGCGGTTAATTACTTGTTAAAAGTTATAATCTAGCTTCAATAAGTAATGAGAGGTAGATAACATCTAATTTAATGATTCAAGAATTAGGGTTCTTGAGGGTGAATTGGGGATTTTCATCCTACTAATGTTTAAATGATGTATTGATATTGGATAAGTGTCTATGGTGTTGATAGACACATTTTTATGTAAGAAACCTCATCCAATTTCATGATTTGAAAGTTAGGGTTCTTTAGGACCAAAATTGCCGGTTTTTGATTTGGGGATGTTTGATTGTTGAATAATAGACACACAACCAACCATAAAGCTCCAATTTTTATGGTGATTTGTAAAATGGAGTTTTGGGGTAACTTGGGTGAATCCTTAACGGGTCAAAATGGGTTGAAAGGTTGTTTTTGGGTGTTGGAGGTTTGGTTAAGGTTGTGTTAACCAAATTATGTTGGGGTGTTGATCTTTAGATCATAGGTGTGTCTTAAATCCCAGTTTTGTGTGAATTGAGATCAAATGATTGCTAATTGCAATTGGATTGTTTAGGTGATCAAGGCGTTAAAGGAGCTAGCTTGAAGACCAAGTGGAGTCGTCTCTAGCTAAAGGTAAGTGCTTTGCACTTACTTAGTAATGATAGGTGGTAGTAAATGAACATACTTGATATACATGTTGATATTGTTGATTATCATATGTGCAAATGTGTGTACGTTGATTTGGTGAAATTGCATATGGTGTATGTATGCAAAGGGTGGGTGCTTGAGTTCTATGCACCACACAATGTCGTATGGTGATTAGAGACATAGAACTAATAGGTTTTATGGCATTTTTGTATGTCTATGTTGAATGTAAGGGTAGGGTGAAATAGTGGTTTGAAGTCTTTGAACTTCACAAATGGAAAGGGTGGAATTGGGATCTTTGAATCCCTCGTGTCGGTAAATAACGGATGGGTTATAAGGTTGATTGGTGTCATGTGTGTACACTTGTTTGTATGTTAAAGAGTCGGTGTTTGAGTCTAAGAACCTTACCCTGTAGTTTATTGAGGTCATGAACTTCATTTATGCCATTGTAGCTTGAAGTCTTTGAACTTCACTATTATCGCTGTTGCTTGAAGCCAAAGAACCTCACACGAAAGTAATTTGAGGTCATGAGCTTCACAAGGTTGTATTATGGCGTTTGAGATCTTTAGAACCTCATAAAGAGGAGTTTGAAGCCTAAGAACCTCACACGGTGTGAATTGAGGTCATGAGCTCCACGAGGTCGTTTGTGGTGATTTGAGGTCTCAAGAACCTCACAAGGTGTATGGTCGGGATATGGTAGGATATTAACTAACTGGTGTGTACATACATAAGTGGTAATGTATGTAAGGTGTTTATAAGGCATTAGAAGTGTATTGGCCGTTAATAGGTGTTCGGGTTGTGATTAGACATGTATACGTGTCAATACATGTTCTCGGAAAAGCCCAAACTTCTAATGGGTATGCTATAAAATGAACTATGAAAGCCATAATATATGAATTTGGGGTGTCTCGACATGAGGATTTTAAAAAATGGGGTCTGTACTGGGTTGGGCGTAATTTAAGGCGGTTTGGGATAAATTACGCCCATAAGGGGCTGTTTACGGTGACATTTACGCCCAAATTGTTGAAATATCGTTTTTGGTATTTTATTGTTGTAAGCGCTTGGGGGGCTCATAAGGGAGTCGTATATCATTATTAATGGTTGTATTATGGTGTTTTCTTGTAGGTAAAGCTCCGGTTTAAAGTCTCGGGTCACGCTTCGTGTCGGATTGAATTCTCGTGTGATTTATGGTTATTAATGGTTGGAATTAGAACTCCTTTGGGGTTCATTAAACTTGTTATAATTTATCTTTTGAAGGTTGAAACTTGTTGTTATGTCGGTCGGTTGCTTTAAAACAACTTTGTTGTTGTCATTTTGTTGAAATTAACAAGCGTAGTTTTGTCAAGAGTTTTATTTAGGACCTATTTTCCGCGTGCGTTTAAAGTTAAAATTGGTTGAAATTTTTGTGTGTTACAACTTGGTATCAAAGCAACGGTTTGAGGGATTTGGGTGTGCGAGACACCGAACTCAAACTTATTTGCTCTTGATAAGGTGGGTGTAATGAGAATCCAACGAAGGCATGACCGAGACGTAGAGCTAAGGTGGAGGTTAGTAATGATATGTGTTGGTAGTTTATTTGGTGTCCAAGGTGTTTATGTATGTCGAAACTTGTCTAAGGAGTTATCACATGGGGACAATGAATATACATAGGCATAGTATGTTACTAATCCTGTCTGGACAGGATGATTAGTAATGTAACATGTCTACGTGTCTTCATGGTAGCCATGTAATAATAACCATCACCAAGGAGTAAGTGAAGGTGATTATATATGTATTTATATGTATATAGATGTAGATATACTTATATACATATAGGAGTATAAGTTAAGATAGGTGCCTATAGTTATGTTATACACGTATGACAAGTCAATTGTTTTGACACAGTCGGGGAATGACTGAAGGAGACAGATTTTAGTAGGTGGAATTATAGAAAGGAGTTGTCTTAAGGACTCATGTACGTAAGAGTCTACGCGTGTATCACCTCGGGGATGGTGAGGATCTAGAAATTAGTTGGGAGAGTTAGAGAGCATCATTCTAGTGAAGGACGGCTACATCTTTCTACTTTGTCATGTCAATCTTCCTTCAAGGAAGATAGGGCTCTTTGAGGCGAGCCTTTGGAAGAAACGTATGAATCCTAAGGGGCGGGAAGAACAACTTGGGCGAATTAAGGAGGAAGAAAACCTTGTTTCCATAAGGGGTTCGTGGCGTGCGAGCCAAAGGAGTTAATTGGTGATAGTTTATTCGTTGGTTAGTCAATGATGTATCACTATAATGGTATTGGCTTCAGAAGCAATCCATTATGATTGGCGGATAGAGTACGATTCGCGTTGAGCCGACTCCGGGACGTGGTGGAGGATTGGTTGGAATTTCTCCATAAGGAGAAAAACTTAAGGGTGTGAAGACAATGCGTCGGAGTGAATTCAAGAGGCGTTCTTGAAATGTTTCTATCCACAAGCTGTAGTGGATAGTGCATCTGGAGGATTTTCTTCACGTGTGGTAGACCGGTGAATTGATTAAGATTAAGGGCATGTTGTATGACTAAGCACAGTCTTGCCTAAATCTTGGAGTGTCGAAAGGAATGGAGATAGGTCGGGTTCTTGATACTATCAGTTGACGATATAAAGTGGATTCTCCTACATGGTATACAACTCTGGTGGAGTTGATTATTATATGTTGCAGGGAGATCAAATTCGGGAGACAAGTGGAGTGTAAGGAGGAAATTAGAGGTGGCTTCAAGGAAGTTAAATATTCTAGCCGAGCTAGAAATCTTTTAGGGAGGCAATACTTATTATTGTTGTAGGTGTGGAAAGAAACTCGAGTGGAGAATGATGGGACACACTATGTCATAGTGTTATAGTCCTAATAACATGTGCTACAGTTGTTATAAATCGGGACACATTCAAAATGAATGTCTCGAGTTAAAGCACAAGGGTGATAAGAGGGGGAGAAATAGAAATTTTCAAGGCCTTCGATTCGGACGTTTCTATATAACAAGGACGAGACTGAAGTCCTTTGGTTTTATTGTCGGGTGAGAAGCTATGTAGATTAGTAGATTTGGAGGTGATCAACATTTGGGGATTAAATGTTGACGAGTGTATAATTTGTTATTTGTAGGTTGCGGGTGAAACAATTCTGATGGAATAGAGTACTACGATTGTAGTGGAACTTGAGTGGTTATTTAGTGACTATATCAATGTCGTGTGTGACTAAAAGGTGACGTGTCGATCTGTTCTCATCTAGAGACGGTGAAACACATGGCGTATGAATTGGTGTATACCTGTCATATGCCATTGACACCATAATTTACATTTTGTGGCGATGTAAGTGTTATTTATTTGTCTACGAAGTCTGTACAACATTGATGTACAAATTATCCCATAATTTACATTTTGTTAGAACAAGTTTTTTTTTAACGACAATTTGGATCACTGACGGGCCACTAGCGCACCCGATCATCCCCACCACTATCAGGAGGAAACCCACTATAGATGAGAAAAACCTCTGGGCCAACCTGGAACCCTTTTTTTTATCACAAGTGGGACTTGAACTCAATTCCTCTCCATTTTAATAAAGTCTTGGGTACCTTACATCAACCACTTGGGCTGAAGATAACAAGTGGTAACGTTAATAATAGAGAACCTCTCACCGGGGTTCAAGGGTTTGTTATATATAAAAATTAAGTTATAATTAGCTTATATTTATGTCTCTAGTTACATTTTATTAATAGTATAGATACTTAGAAACTATCATGTTTGCTTGTTAATAATTTTTTTATACACTACTACACAAATATATAAAACAAACAAACATCTAGTAGAATCTCATTCATAGCAAACTATTAATAGGGTCTGAGGAGGGTGGGTTGAAAACAAATCTTCCCTCTATTTCAAGGGGTAGAGAAGTTGCTCCTAACGAGACTCTCGGCTCCAAAAATAACCCTTTTTGTTTTTTTTTTCGTACAGTTATAGCATATAAAACCAGAGGAAATAAAATGTGACTAATAGAGTGAGAACAACAAAGATACAAAGATACTAACATTGATATTATTAAAGTACGATAGCATAAAAAGGTTAGTAAAGTATACTAGTAAAAAGATAATAGAGCAATGAGACTTCAAAAAAAAAAGCAGGCTAAGACATAGTTAAGGCTAAGGTCAAGCCAAGGCTAATTGGCAATGCCTATATACGCTCCTAAAGTAGTCTATAGTACAAGTTAAACGCTAAGGCACAACGAAGGCTAAGGCAAAATAAAGGTGAAGGTACAACTAAAGCTAAGGCTAAGACAAAGCTAAGGCTAAAGCAAAGTAAATGCTAGGACTAACGCTAAGGCATAACTAAGGCTGGTTGGGCCAAAGATAAGTCTAAGACAGATTTATACAAACCCTAAAAGTCCAAACCTTAATCCGACGTCTCCAAGAACTCCTATCCCTCGTTATGTTCTCAAAGAGTTGTAAGTCTATCAAATCCTACCTAGTCCGCTCATCCCAAGTTAGTTTCGGTCTGCCCTTGCCTCTCCTCCCTTCCACTGTGAAGGTTTCCACTGTTTTTACTGTTGGTGTTATCTATCTCCTCTTCACATGTCCAATCTGACAACACGCCCATATCTACATATTTGATGTTCATTGTCATTATCTACTTTTGTGACTATAATATTCTTTTATATAGATGAAAAAAATAAATTATTTAAATATTGTGGTGCTTGAAATTAGGGGTGTGCAAAGTCGGTTATGGGTCGGTTTTGGCCTCTTCCATAACCATAACCGCTTAGTTGGTTATGCCTTCTTCCATAACCATAACCATAACCATAACCATAACCATAGCCATAACCGCTTGGTCGGTTAACCGCTTGGTCGGTTAACCGCTCTTTGGTTAACCATCGGTTCCATCTCAATCTACCCTCCCTTGTCTAATCCGAGATACATGCAACCCCCAATTTCTTACAAATAACCTCGTTTTTTATCCGATCCATCATTGTGTGGCCACACATTCATCTCTGCTACCTCCATATTTTGCGTTTGTGTCTTCTTGATGGCACAACAATCGGTTTCGTAATAGCCGGTGGAACCGTAGTCGGTTGCATATATACTCAAATATTTAGATATTCATTTTTAGAGAAGACATTTATACATCTTTCTCTATGTTCTCAATTTATGATGTTCACATATCAGTGATATCTGGCTTCTCAGGCCATGAAGAATTTGATAGGAAAATCTAATTAGCGAATCTCAATCAAGAATTTAGTATTATTAATCGTGTTTTTAGAAATTAAGATTGATTTATATTTATAGAAATTTATGAATTTATATAATTTTTAGGTGTAATTGGTGTTTGAATACCCTCTCAAGTATTATCTTTTTTCTCAAAGTTTTATCTAATCCACAAAATGAGTTGCATAAAACATGGATGATTTAACCAAGACAGCATCAGAAACATAAAGTTAAAGCATCACATGAAATTATTTATTATTCATAAAGATTCAAAGATACATCCCAGGCCCAGGCCCAGGCCCAGGCCCATGATTAACCAATTTTAACTTAGATAATTGGTAGGCCCAATTTTATCTTATTTGTTTATGCATTTTAAATATTATACGTGTATTTCTATGATCTTTTATTTTGGTAGACGTCAACGTCTAAAAGATTCATTTGTTGTACTAAACACCTAACAAACAACCTGCCCTCTTTAACACAAAAGTCAACCATATCATGCTCTAAAGCAAATTCATTCTCGACTCTTTCATCTATTTTCATTTTTCTCTACTCTTTCAGGTTTCTTATTGATTAATTCATAACTAGGTGGTTATATCCGCGCTCCGCGACGGGTGTCGGGTCGATCGTTAATAAAATTAAAATACAACGTAACGGTAAAAATAATGTTAATAAAAAACAAATATAAAACTAAATAATGAAAAAGGAAAAAAATAAAATATTAACGGTTCGGGTAGTCGAAAACCATAAAACCGAATACCGAAACCGTTTCCGATAATACTAATACCGGCAATGATGTTATTCGTTCATAATAGGTTCAGCTCGTCACGGTACCATTATGGTAAAGACACTTGCTATAGGCCACGATAATAAAAGAAAAACTCGATTTTGAATACAACTCCGTTTTTAAAAAAAATTATATCGGAATGTTGACAAAAAAAAACTAAAAATACACTCGCACTCCGTTTTTTAAAAAAGATAACGAACGGAAGTTATTAAAGAAAAACGAAATTATTATAAAATAAAACAGGTTAAAAGCGCACATTATATATAGTATAAGGGATGAAAATGAAAATAAATAAAAAAATATTTTATTTACTGTTCATTAGCATTGTCTTTTAATCTATACTACATGATTATACCCACGCTCTGCGGCGAATGTCGGACACATCGTTAGTAAAATTTAAATGAAAATGTAGGCACAACTTTAAAAATAACGTTAATAAAATAGAAACATAAAACTAAATAGTAAAAAAGGAAAAAAAATTACCGGTTCGGGTCGTTAAAAACCATAAAAACGAATACCGATACGGTTTCCAATAACACCAATAACGACAATGATGTTGTTCGCTCATAGTAGGTTCGACTCGTCACGGTACCACAACGGTAACGACACTCGCTATAGGCAACGATAAAAAAACACGATTTTGAATACAATTCCGTTTTCAAAAAAATATATATCGGAACGTTGACAAAAAAAAGTAAAAACAGCCGCGACATCCATATTCAGGAAAAAGTTAATGAACGAAAGTTATTAAAAGAAAGAAATTAATAGAAAATAAAATAGGCTAAAAGCGTAAATTATATATAGTATAAGGGTTAAAAATGAAAATGTAAAAAAGAAAAAAAAGGCTTAGGTGTCAAAAAGTGAATGGAAGTGCAACCGTTGATAACGCTTGTCTTTTAATCTTATTTAATATATATATATATATATATATATATATATATATATATAAGAGAGAGAGAGAGGGTGAGATTCAAGAGAAAACCATGATTTATGAAAAAACTAAAAAAAACTAATCTAAACAATTGATCTAATTGATCAATGGTTGATATACACAATGTCATTTAGGTAAATAAATGAAAATTAAAGGAGGTTAATTAACGAGACAAAAGACAAATTAAGTAGATTAAAACATATAACTTAAGAAATTTCCTAAAAATCCTCACACTCTCTCTTCAATCTCATTTTTAATTCTATTTATTTTACATCTCACTCTTATATCTATAGATTTCAAAATTAAGTAACTATTACATTTTTTGTGAGTATATTTCTGGATTGAAAAGAGAAAAAAACTCAAACAAAAAATAACGATGAATAAGAACCGAGTTACATATACGTAGCTCACGCGAGTTACATATACGTAGCTCATGCGAGTTACGTATACGAATTAAAAAGGACAAAAAACTTAGGTTTACATATATGTAAACATGGGTCAACATAAACGAAAAACATGGGGAAGAATAATCGAATCACAAAGACGTAGCTCTTACGAAATTACGATTTACGTATAGGTCGTACGATTTACGTATACGCGAGGTACTTATACGTAGCCCATGTGAGTTACGTATACGGATCAAAAGAGAGAAAAAACTCAACTAATGGAATCTTTATCTCCATCCTCAACACTTTCCATGTAAAAGGTGGTCTGATTATAACTTGTAAGTTCTTGACTTAAAAAAAGCCATTAGAGCAAATTTTAAAAAATGCTAACTATTCAAGAAGAAAACTTCAACCAAACGCATAACCTTCTTTAAGAAAATTTAAATAAAAACACTAAAATATCTAAATATTTTTTCTTTAAGATTAATTCCATAAACTTTTTTTGTGTGTATATAATAAAATTAGAAAACCAGTTATATGCTTCTATATAAATTCGTGCGACTAGGACATAAACTTTTTTTTGCTCATCTGGAAAATGATTAAAAAGTATATATAAGAAATATTATTATCATCTTGGAGTCACTAGAAAAATTCCGCAAACCTTTTCTCGACGAGTTCTTTGGATTTCTTCCAACGTTTCTCCCGTCTTCTCTCCATGACTAACGAACGCAAGATTGATTGTTTGATAAAAAAAAACCAATTAAAGATTACACAAGATCAAGGGATTTAATATTAGAATGATGTAGTTACCTAAAATAGTAGGGTGAAGTGTTACTAAAATACCCCTTCAACAATAAAAGTAAAGAATTTATTAGAAAATATGTGATTGGTGGAAAATGGTTATCTTGGTTTTAGTCTAACTTTGTGGTTTTCTCTTGATGCTCTACCTATATATATATATAGGGGTACGTTCTTTTGAAAACCAAATATATGTTGAGAACCGAAAGAACCATACAAAATGTGTACATATCGCTTCAGTTAAAAAAGTAAAATCGAACAATTGTGTTTTATTTATCTTCTCTCACTCTTAGTTTGAGTTTATCTGCTCTCTCTGGAATTTTTTTTTTTAAAGTATAAAATATGCATATATGCATTCATTTGTGCATATAGTGTGAATGCATATATGCATTTAAAAAAACACTATAAATTCCAAGTTTTTTAAAACCAAATCTTAAACATATTGAAATCTACATAAATTCTAGTCAATTTATATTATAAATAGTGTAAGAGTTAATGCGGTTCTTAATATATTGTTGGTTCTTAAAGTAATGTCTCCCTATATATATATAGGGGAGGGTTATTCTACAAAGTCTAAAAACTGTAAAAAAATATAAAAAGTCTTTTAAAAAACCCAACCACCACCCCCCTAAAAGCCTAAACCCCCCACCCCCAAAACCTAAATCCTAACAAAAAAAAAACCATAAAAAGTCGTCTAAAAACACCACCACCACCCCCCAAAAGCCTAAATCTCCAACCCAACCCCCCCCCCCCAAAAAAAAAAAAAAAAAAAAAAACCTAACCCCCACCCCACCCATCCCACCCCCACCCCTCTCCCCAAAGCCTAAATACTAAAAGCTAAACCCTAAGGCTAAATCTTAAGGCAAAATCTAAACCCTACATGCTAAGATCGTAGAGTTCGATGAGACGGTTCCAACGCCGCTGAAATGAGTAAAATCGGAGTTCGTATGAGCGTTTTAAACGACTTTTTACACTTTTTTGACTTTTTAGCGAAACCTCACACTATATATATATATATATATATATATATAGGGGAGGGTTAGATTGAAAACCCATTTGAGTTGAGAAAACTCATGGAAACTCAATGTGACTTATGTTTTTTTTAGCCTTTTATTACTATTTTCGTCACCCAAAAAACCGCCGAGTACTTTTTTTTTAAAAAAATTTTCAAAAAATAACTGAAATTAACGTTTTTTAAATATTGCTCAGCATGACGTCAGCAGTAACATATGTAACACATGAAAAAATGACAAAAACTCACTTTTACATACGTAACAACGTTTGGCGATTTTATAAAAAAACCGCTCGGCGCTTTTTTGATTTTTTTTTGCCAAAGGTTAAAAAGTTAGATATAAAATCCATCTAATATTGTTTTTTTTTAATTTTCACCAATTTTTAGCTGTTACATACGTTAATAGAGAGTTTCTATAGTTTTCTCAACTCAATGGGTTTTCTCCATATATTTACCCTATATAGGATATATATATATATATATATATATATATATATATATATATATATATATATATATGGGGGGTTCCAGAGAAAACCACATAGGTAGGCGAAAACCAAGAAAACCACTAAAACAACCAATTTTAACCAATCATATGATAATATATATTTTATTTTATTTTTATTAATTTATAAGAGAATCAATGTAATGTTACACATTTTTACTAAAAAATCATTTAAGTATTGGTTTACGTACACGTAATACATAGTGTTACGTATACGTAAACAGAAAACAAAAAAATTGCGGTTACGTATACGTAAAACACAATACGTAAAATGTTTTTTTTTTTTAGTAAATTGTGTAATATTATATCAATACACTTATAAATAAATTCAAAAAATAAAAAACCTATAAATTGTTTGATTGGCTTGTAGTGGTTTTCTCGATTTTCGTCTAACTTTGTGTTTTTCTCTTAATCCCTCCCCTATATATATATATATATATATATTAAGATGGGTACCAGTTAAATTATGAAAAAACATGAAAAGAAATAACGGAATAGCGGAGGTATACTTACAATGATGATCGATTGTGGACGAGTAGTAGTTGCAGAAGAGAGTATGCACAGCGGAGGGGTATTATATATATATATATATATATATATATATATATGAGATATAATATGAAGATCTGGAAAGGAGCTAAGGTTTAAGAGTTATCAGCTAAAGAGGGCCGGGAGGATTTTAGTGTGCCATAGAGAGAGATTGAAAATTTTTTTATATATTCAAATTTTTCGGTGTATCTACAAATGAAACAACTGCCTTCTTATATAGGCAAAGAATGGCAAAAAAGTAAAGGTGCAATAATGCGTACTCATCTAAAAAAATAAACGGCTACAAATTAAATGTGAAAATGATAAAGGCTCAATTTTCTTTGTGTTGTAATCCTGTCGGGAATCTATATACTGTGTAACCACGTGTCTTTTGTTATAATTGATCTTCTACGTCATGGCTTGCGTCATTCTCTAGAAGTCTTTGTGTATACGCGTCTTCTGTAATTATTGTTCTTCTATGGCATGGCTTGCGTCATTCTCTAGAAGTCTCTATGTGTACTATCAATAGTTGGCGTCGAACCAGTATCATCTAAATCAGGATTGATACTGAAATCTTCTATGTTTATAATATGTTTTAACTCTAGAGCTTCTCCTTTTTCGGTGAATGGTAAAAGCATGTTCCAATTTTTATGGGACCAGATTTGTAAATAGTGTCCTTCTGCCAAAAGATGATAGTTTTCCCAATGAAAACTATCCGGTAACTCTGGAGTGATTTGATTTTCTGAAATAAAATGTTTTGTATCCTTACCCTATAAATTTAAAGTGACTTTAAAATTTTCTAAGACAAGGTTCTCGATCCAATATAGATCAGAGAATTGTATTTCCTTCTGTATGGCTAAATTTTTCAGGTAATCTTTTCTCGTGGGTTTATGGATAATGAAAATCCTTTTTCTTGCAGGTCTGTCTGTAATATCATCAGCAAATGGGAAGGAAGCAAAAATTTTACACCCAATATATGGAGGAAAGATATGTGTAGAAATATTTCCTGTGATTATTATAAACTTTTCTTCGAAAAGATTTATAATATTTTATGTTTTGGTACTTAGATCTAATTCAATGTAATCAATCATACCATTGTGGCAAAATTGAATAATTAGAACAATGAGCATATCTGTTTGTTTAAGGTTTATCTGAAGAAGGAGAAGGCAGGTTTCTTTTCCATTATCATTTGTTCTTTCTACAACTATGACCCTTTTAAATATTTCTTCATTTAGGGCAATCATCATGAGTATAAGCTGTAATTCATAAAGAACTAATGGAAATTATGTGCAGATCTTCCGTGAAACCATTTGTTCGAATTCAAGAAATTTGTCAAGAACTGGTTGAAAGCAAGGTCTCCAGGGTGTGTCTAGAATTCTTGCTTTGAAAGCATCAAAGCTTCTGTGTAACTGTGTACTCTCTTCTTTTTTCTTGAGCTTTTGTAAAAACTGTCTATTCCAAAATGTTCTCGAGCCGTTTTTAAGGCTTCAGAGAAGCTGTGAAAACCTTTGTATATTGGTCCTCGACAGTGTATAAACTTTGCAACTGTCTCCCATTTATTAAAAATGCCAATTTTTGTTCCCCTAAAAATTATGTTGTGAGTGAATTTGGACTGCTGTTTTTCATGGGGTTTTGAGCTTTGCTCATGAAAATATATGCTTAAAGCATTTAAAACTTGTACTTTAAATGTTGAGGCCTGTGGCATGGTTTGTATATGCTAAAGGTTGTCTAACAAGCATTGTTGCTTATCTGTAAGTTTTGTTCCAACGATTGGATGAAACTTTGTATTTGGATCATTACATTGTTATAAACCATAGGTTCCGAATGTAATGACCGAGCTCTGTGTAGGGTTTGTGTATGCATCATACCTTTGTCTAGCCTGTATATTTTTTGGTCGTGGACTAGCAGGACCCTAGGTGTATACTGGGTTATAATACTGTAGGACGGTATCAAGTCCAGCTGTTGATGCCCGCAACTTTATAGAACTGTGTAATTTGTCTGCCTTTATAGCTTGGCTCATAAGTTTTTCTGTCTGTTCATCTTAGATGTATAATTTTTGCTTTACCTTTATCTTTCTTTTCCATTTGGAAAAAACAATTTATTAATATTCCGAGATAACATATCAGTTATCCCATTATTTTTTCCTTTAATATGTTCAAAATTTATATTATATCCATGACCTTAAATAGTATTTTGTAAATTAACCCATCTGGTTCTATTTATTTTTTACTTTGGTCATTTTTTATAAACTTTACAGTTGCTTCACAATTTGTTCTGACTGTGAATTCATTTTGTAAATTAATTTTAAGCTTTTCAAGCGCATTAATCAATGCTTGTATTTCAAAATCTATGTTTGCCTAATTAATTTTATTTTGAAAATTCCCACTAGAGTATGCACAAATTTTTTCTTCTGATTTTGGGCTATATTTATTTGGTTTACAGAGAAGGACAGCTCCCCATCCTTCTTTACATCCATCTGTTTCAATAATGATATAATCTGTAACTAATGGTAATTATAATGGACCTATAGTTTTTACAGTTTTTTTTTACTTTTTGGACTAATTTAATGTCTTCTGTATTAAAATGTCGTTGCCCATTTTTTGTGGTTTTACTATATAGAGGATCTACTAATTTTGACAGATTTGAGATAAATTTTCTAGCATAATTTAGTAGTCCCAAAAAGGCTTGTAATTGTTTTAAACTTTCAAATTTTTTTGGAAAATCTAAAATTTTTGTTGAAATATGTGACTGTAATTTTATCTTTCCATTTCCTAATTCTAGTCCAAGAAAATATATCTTTCTTTTGAATAACTTCATTTTTTTTTGAAATTACAATACCATGCTTTTTTATTTCTTCAAATACCTATTTTAAGTGTTTTTCGTGTTCCTGCACAGTTTCACATGCAACAGGAATATCATCAATATATACCAAGCAGAAATCGTATTTTAAAAATATACTGTCCATGAATCTTTGAAAAATGGATGGAGCGTTTTTTAATCCAAAGCTAAGGATATTCCATTCATATTGTCCTTCTGAACATGTAAAGGCTGTCCAGGGCTTAAAGCTTTCTTCTATATGTAATTGGTTATATCCTGATTTTAGTTCGAACTTTGAAAACACTTTTTTATTTTGTATTAGATTTAATAGACTGTCTTTATTAGGAATATTATAACCATCGTACTCTGTATTATCATTTAAACGTTTATAGTTATAAACTATTCTTGTTTTTCCTCTTTTAATTTCGCTGTAATTTCTTACTAAAAATGTTGTTGATCTGTATGGACTATCTGATTTTCTTATTAACCCTTGACTTATCATTTCTGGTATTTGTTTTTTAAATTCGTCTTTATCTAATGGGCTATACTCTATGTTGGTTGTCCTAATTGTGATATCGAGGTTTTTGAGTTTAAATTTACATATATATTTTACTTTTAAAATTTCTAATATCTTCTCATATTGAGCCTATTTTTTCTAAATGTAAAATTATAAGATTATTTATACTCTTTGTTATATCTTTGCCTTTTTCAAGTTCATGACTTAAAAATTTTCTTAGTAGTTTTATGCTTTCATTTTCTATTAACCTTTGTCTGTGGTGATCTTGTTTTAAAAATTCTAAGCTTCCATTTTTTTCTCGTTTTTGTATGACCTATGTTGTGTTATTATACCTGAGTGTTGGGAATGTATATATGTGTTTGCTGAGTGTTATAAATTTTTTTGTTAATGTAATAGCTCCGTTTAGTCCTAGTAAGAAATTCAATCCTAAAACAAAGTCTTTGGATTTTATATGTTGAGGATTTATGTTTATTTGTGGTATTTCATATTTTATACTATAATTTTTTAAGAAATCTAAGAATTGTATTCCTACTGGTTCTAGATAGTGTGTAATTGAAGTTAGTCTATCCTTCATTGTTCTGCTTACTAATTGATAGGTTAATTTTTTATGGTATTGTATGGGAGCTATACTATGTGATATTAAACTTTTAGTGGCTCCTGTATCCACTAATGCTGTTAAATCTATAAATTTATTGTGGTCTAACCATAATCTACACTGTATATTTATCATGTTCATTGATCCTTGTGTCTGTACATATACTGGTTCATTTTCTGGTTGTTCTTCTGTAGACATTTGCATTATTTCGTGTTGAGCTTCTTTCTTCTTTTTGATGTGTTCTTCTAATTATTTTATTTTATTATCCATATTTTTTAGCTTAAGATCATGTAGTTCTATTGTTAATTCTATTTTTTCTTTTAATTTTTTCTGTACTACTACTTGTACTTGTTTTTATTGCGTCTTCTATGTTTTCATTGTATACCTTTTTAAGACATATACAACAGATTTCTTTGAAACATTTGTTACATTGTAATCTTTTTTCTATACTTGGATAATATCCACAGTGGTAACATTTTATATGATTATTGCCTTTTTGGCTTATCCAATTGTGTATACATTCTTCTGTATTCATGTAAGTATATGTAACTTTTGTTATTGGCTGCTCATCTTCACTATAAATGCTGTAAACAGATTCGTTTCCTGAATCGTCTGTTTTTATAGTTTCTATCTCATAATCATTTAGTTGTTCAATTAGATTAGAACTTTCTGTGTTTTTATTTTTGTTTGGGCATCTATTTGCCAGATGACTCTCATTTCCACAAATAAATATTTACATTTTCTTGTCTATGGTTTTTTGACATATCTATTTTTTTAATTAGATTTGTAATTTTTATTATATGTAGTACTTTTTCTTAATTTTTTCCTTTTATCATAAAAACCATAAGCTTGTGGAGTGTAAATTGTTGTTTTACAGAATGCATAAGCATTTCGTTTTAACTGTTCTTGTAGGGCTACTTCTTTGCATTTATCTTCTAATATTCCGAATGTATAAGTATTCTAGGTCCTATTCCTAAACCCTGTTGTGAACCATATGTTGATTTTCATGACTCATGTATACTTCGTCCTAAATCTTCTGGTAATTTTATAAAAAATTTATCACATAAACTATCATCCATTGCTTGTCCTGTTTATGATAGAAGTCTTGTGAAGTCTAATGTGAATTCATTTATATATTTCATGTCGGCTATACTTAACCGTTCTAAGTTTCTAATGGTTGTATCTTGTATTAGGCTATTATTCTTGGCTGGGTCTACCCCTAAAATAAGAGTCCTAATTTGAGATGTAAAATTGTATGGGTTATCACCTAATGTTTTTAATATATTTATACTGTCTAGATCTTGTGTTTTTTTACTCTGTCAAATACCTAGAGCTATCGGACCTAATGTAGTTTCTATGTAGGCAAACATGTCCATACTGTATTTTTTGTTTGTTTCCCACATTCGAACTGTAGTTTGTTCCCATGTTAAAATTTCGTCTACCCAAAGCTGTGGTTTTTGTTGTTCTAGTAACAACATAACTCCACTATGTATGTGTCCTATTGGTAACCTACTACATTTTCCTTTGTAGTTAGATTCTTGTTGGTAATTTATGGTTGGGGGAAACCATGGTTCTCTTCCTATTGTTTCATGTGAAGATTCACCATTTGTTCGATTCCACCTTATTCTTTTTAATGGATTTTTCATATCTTGATCCATAAAAGATTGTTCTTTTTATAGAATTCTGCTAACATTACTTTACCTTGTAAAATGTCTTCAACTAGTGGTAGATTGTAATAGTTTTGTAGTTTTTTATAACTTTCCTCATAAGTCATTCCTAACTATTATACACTCTATTATCATATTATCTACTTTTTTCTTGAATGTTTAATTTGGTGAATTTTTTGTCTATAATTTGTTCTATAGTCTTATTTGTTTCTTCTGTTTTAAAGGCTATTAATTCGTTTTCTTCTAGATCGTCATTATACTGTAATCTGCTTCTTCTTGTTCAAACCGTAAGAATTCTATGTTTATTTCTTCGTCTTTTTCTATTTCTGTATCGTATATTGGCTTTTCATCATTTTCTATTTCTATATTCATGAAGTTATAATCTGTAGTGGTATCACTGCTATTTTCTTCATTTACTTTCTGATCAAAATCTGTAAATCTTATACATTGTAATCCGTCTGATCCTTCATAAATGATACTTCTTTTTGGTATTAGGATTTGATTTTTATTTTCTTGTATATCTTGTATATTCCATTCTAATCCCACTAATTCTTCGGGATTAATTGTGACTGGATCAATCATTTGTATAGATTTTGATGCCATCGTTTGTACAATTCCTTATATATTTACTTTATTGTTGAAGCACTTTCCTTTGACAAACACTCTGGATAGATAGAGTCTTAGTTTTGTACTTTCATGTATGTATTTGTCTTTGTTTGTAAGTGTCTGTATGTATTAGTTATCGAGTTGTATTTACTTTTACATATTGCTTGTTGTAAATTTCTCTAAGTGTTTTGCGCACTTGTATGTACGCAGGAATTAGTTCCTGCGTACTTAGCAAGTACGCAAGAATACCTTTGCGTACTTGCTAAGTACGCATGAGCAAATTGCCCTGCGCACTTGCTAAGTGCGCAGGCATCAGGTCGTGTATAAATAGGAATGGTTGATAGTAGATAAGTACGCAGTCATAGTAGCAAATACGCAGAATTTGTAATCTCAGTATTTCTCTCTGTAACCTTCAAGTGTTTATAATAGACGAACGTTTAAAGTGACCATCTTGTCGGTTTACTTTATGTTGTAAGACTCTCCACCTAGTCACGGGTATTCCGCACCCGGTCCGACTAGTAGACCCACTTGCATGTGACGATCCGCCACACCCGAGGGACCTACAAGTTACGCAAGAGTTAAGTCTTGCGCACTTGTAAGTACGCAGGAGCTAAAGCTTGCGCACTTAGCAAGTACGCAAGACCATTATGTGTTGGGTATATATACAGGAGTTAGAAAATTTTTCAGTTTTTTATCACATTCAAACTCAAACGCCTGTTCAATTCCCTCCGTAAATTTTCCTCAAAAATCCGAGTGTTCCAAACTGATTTTTCGTCCTGTTACTAGTATCATATTTGTACTACAATCCATTGGTGAGAATCTAGACTCAATCCATCCACAAAATCGCGATTATGGACCGATTCAGAAACTTAAAAAAAAATTATGGTTTAATCTGTGATTTTAGACAAATTATTGGTTGTTTTGTTAATTCATGATAACTAAACTTGCTTAGAATCATTAATCGACTCTTAATCAGACCTTAATTGTCCGTTTAATCCTTTGTTTTTGACCTTGGGCTTGGATGTGACCGTCGGTTCGACTGGTCGTCTTTTAGGTCAAAATTGGACCAATGTAGCAGTGATTTGGTGTTGATGTTGGTTCCATACCCAATTCTTGAACATCTGTTGATTTCTTAGATTTCTGGAATTTTGAACAAGTGCGTTTCCTGCGCACTTAACAAGTACGCAAGAAGCAATTCATGCGTACTTGTTAAGTACGCAAGAGGAAAGTCCTGCGTACTTGCTAAGTACGCAGGACCAACACTTGGGAAAAATTTCTAAGTCTGGAAATTCAGTTCAAAGAGTAACTGCTATACTGAGTCATGTTTATTCAATTCCAATGAAACTTGTTGTTCTGATTATGTTTTTTGTGTGTTTTTGCAGATTATGGCTCGTGCGTTTACGAATGAGTTCAATCTTCTAGCTCATAATCAACCTGAATGAAAGGGTGCAGCTCTGCAGTACCGAGAAATAGTTAATTTCTTGAACCGTTCAAGAATCAGCTATGCTATTTCAGCTGACCCTATAGTTTCAAGACCTTATCTTGAGCAATTTTGGGAGACCGCGGAACATGATTGCACAGTAACCCATTATTAGACGGGTCTTGCAATTCAGAGATCTTTCGACCGACCCGACAGCCTATCCTGACTACTTTGTGGATGGCTGTTGGAGGCAACGAATGGGGTATGTCGGTGCGAGAGACTACGCTTCTTACAAGAAAATGTGGGTGCTTGATCAATGGAGATATTTTGCCTAAAAGGGTGGACAAAAGAGTGTTTGCACAGTTTTTAAAGCCAGGCATTGTAGAACCTACCCCTGAGTATACAACACTTTTTGGCCACCTAATAAACGAAGCATATGTGGCACCGACTGACTGGAGATGTTATAGTCACAATTCGGAGCCAGAGTTGAGTGAACATTCAGATGAACAACAACAACAACAAGAGGAGGAAGTTGAAAGTGTAGATGGATCGTCGGAAAATGGAGACGAAGAAGAAGGTCATGATGGTGCTGAGGGATCCGACTCGGAAGAGACAGAGTCTGATTCTTCTAATTCCGATGATGCACCATCACAGGTTCACCCGAGGAGAACGACGAAGGTAACCCTACCTGAGTCGTCCTCAAAGAGAAAGCGACATGCTTCAAGTAGCGAATATGAGCTAGATTCTGACTCTGACGCTGCTATACAGAGACAGAGGCATGAAAGTGTTAACAAGAACAGAGGGGATAGGCAGCAACTTGCTATTCCCAGTGAGGTGGAGGTTACTACTCTGCAACAAGTACAAGTTCCAGCTGCAAGTACTGATTCAGCCTCTACCCCACCTTCACAGCAATTATACCGGAGATAGACGAGGAGTCCACAGGTACAACCTGAGGTGGCAGTCACTTCAATCACAGAGGAGGTTCCTGTGATAGTCACCCTCCCTGTCACATCTGTCCAGGTGGCGGTGATTACTCCAATTCTCACGGAGTCAGTCACCATCACCCCTTCCATAACACCTACAAACGTCATCACATCCTCAATCCCAATAACCACCATTGAACCGATAAGTCAACCCTTCAACTACGAAGAATTTACTCAAGGGTTTGACTTCGATACTATCTTCTCCTCCCCAATTCACAATGCTGAAGCATCTTCCTCCAGACATCCTGATCCTAATGAAGAAAGGATAGTAATTCTGGAAACCCAAGTTGCTGGTATGTTGGAAACTATTCAGAAGTCAAAGGAAGAATCTGATGCTCAACAAGTATAGATTAATTTGTTGGTGGACGAAGTTAGAATTCTACGAAGCCAGAGAACGGGGACAGACGAGAGACCGAATAACATAATGGCCCAGAACGAGCTGCTGACCAAGACAAACAACTTAATTCTGGGACACAGGTCGTCTCTTAAGCTTCGATTTGATATGCAGAAGAAAGAGCATGAGCTGATGGTCAAATAATTGCTGATCTGACCAAGAAGATTGATGCTCAGGGGGATAAAGATAAGAAGGAGAAAGAAAAGACAACTACTGGTGATGAGGCTTATCATCCTGTGGATTTGACAAAGGACGACGACAAAGACAAGGATTCTGAAGTCGGTCCTAGTGGGAGTGAGCACCAAGCTTTGGCAATCGTGCCCATTTCTGCTATTCCAATTGCTGAGGGGGAGTCTACTCATCAAGAGGGTGGAAATACTTCTGGTGGTGGTGGTGACAAAGGAAAGTCAGCGGCTGATGTGCTTAAGGATCTATCTGACGATGAGATCTTATACTTAGAGCCTGACTATTCCAAGGAAGCACAGATCGATGCTCTCTACAACCTAGAAGAAGGAGAGATCGACTCTGGTGATGATTGGGATGAAGATGATGAGGATGTAGTGATAGAAGTTCCCAAGGGAGACGGGGAAGGAGAGTATGAGTTAGAAGATGGAGAGATCTTTGAAGTTCCATCCTTCGATGCTCAGCTCGACACAGGTTCAGTCAGCATACTAGTAATGTTGAAGCCTCGACTGAAGCCTCCCCAGTTGACCCTACACCTGTGGATCCGGAGGCACCGAAAGAAAAAGATATGCCTTCTACTTCATTTAAGGGTCCAGCTCCTATTTGTAAGAAGACGTCTATCATAGACAAACAAGGGGCAACAGAGATGATCTTGGCTGTAAGGTTCGAGGGGGATAAGCAGTTGTTCACAATCAAAAGATCTGGGGGGGGGGGGGTTCAATACTTGAAACCAACCAGTGAAGCGTTCAACTCCTTACCCAAATATGACCTTGTGAACCTAGCAAACCGAGAGATGCTGGGTCATTCTAATCACGCAGTGGCGATGGGTTTGTGGCAGGTTCTGCAGCGAGAAGCAAGATCTGGGAAGTCCGAAGTGTTCAAGCCTCAAGTGCCCAAAAGAGTCAAGGATAAGAAAGCTAGACATCCTGTGACTAAGAAGTACTTAAAGAAATTGGTATACAAGCCAGTGCTATGTGAAACCAAGATTTCCCTTAGCAAGTTATCTCAGGATATCCTCGGTGACATGTGCTACTGGTACGTAGATCCAAAAACTGGCGAGGCTGTGGTGATAGGAAAGGTACGGTCAGAAAGTGGATGCTTAGTGCCGAGGGAACTAATCAGAGTATTTGATGAAGTCTGCTTCATTAACTTCTCTGTGAAAGATCTGGAGGCACTAGCAGACAGGTATTGCATGCATACGGACGAATGGATGAAATTCCTTGCTTCTAAATATGACAAGGTGATCAAGTTCTGCCTTGACTATAAGAAGAAGATAGAAGCTAAAGATGCATAGCTTTGAAGACTGAAGACCGAAGACTGCAGACTAAAGATCGAAGATGATCCAGAGCTGTTGTCAAGGGGGAGTTTGTTGAAGCACTTTCCTGTGACAAACACTCTGGATAGATAGAGTCTTAGTTTTGTACTTTCATGTATGTATTTGTCTTTGTTTGTAAGTGTCTGTATGTATTAGTTATCGAGTTGTATTTACTTTTACATAATGCTTGTTGCAAATTTCTCTAAGTGTTTTGCGCACTTGTATGTGCGCAGGAATTAGTTCCTGCATACTTAGCAAGTACGAAAGAATACCTTTACGTACTTGCTAAGTACGCATGAGCAAATTGCCCTGCGCACTTGCTAAGTGCGCAAGCATCAGGTCGTGTATAAATAGGAATGGTTGACAGTAGATAAGTACGCAGTCATAGTAGCAAATACGCAGAATTTGTAATCTCAGTATTTCTCTCTGTAACCTTCAAGTGTTTATAATAGACTAACGTTTAAAGTGATCATCTTGTCAGTTTACTTTGTGTTGTAAGACTCTCCACCTAGTCACGGGTATTCCGCACCCGGTCCGACTAGTAGACCCACTTACATGTGACGATCCGCCACACCCGAGGGACCTACATTTATACTTCATTCCTGATCTATTACTAGCTTTTTCTAGTACTCCTATACTTATGACCATGTTGTTACCTTCATAATGTTCATATCCTTTGGTTTGTAAAGCTATTTTCATATTTGTAAGTCTTTAATATCTTTTAAAATGCCCGATGTATAGTAAAATAAAGTTGTATTTTGACTAAGGTCAACCTCCATTCCTGAGATTATGGCCCTTTTTAAATCTGTTTTCCAACTTTTATCTAGTATTAAGGCTAATAATTTTGTGCCTAAGTTTTTTCTTCCTAAGACTTTTATTCCTATAACTATTAATCCTGTATGTACGAAGTTTTTTCCTGATTTTTTAATCTTTTGTATAGTTTCTGGTGAAATTAAATCTATTGTTACAGTTTTATCTGTAACCCTTAAACTTTCTTCTCTAGTACTACATATTAATGTTGTATTTATATTTAATAATCCTGTTTGATATATTATTCTTGGATTTATGATATCTAATTGACGTTGGTTGTATAGATTTATATTTTTGTCTAAATCTATTTTTTTTTCTATTTGTACTATGTGTTGTGTACTATTGGATCCTAATCCTCGTCTAACTAATCTGTTTAGTAAAGTATCTGATGTTATAGTGTCCTGTATATTGCTTGTAGAATTTCTAGCTTGTTGTAACGTTCTACTTCTTCCTAAAAAGCTCATTTCCTTGGTTGCCAATGTTTATATGGCTTTGGTTGTCTATTGATTTTAATTTCCTCTAGGCTTAATTTGTTTATAGCTTCAGTAATTTTGTCAATATCGTTATTTATTTCTAGTTTTTCTAGAGTGTTTCTTTTAATTCCTTTTAGTTCTTTTAGAATTTGGTTGTTTTGATCTTTAATGTAATCTAGAATTTCTATATATTTCTTATGTTCTTCTAATTTATTGTTTACTTTTGTTTGTATTTTATCAATCAGTTGTTTGTTAGTATCAAAATCTTTTTGCAGATTTATTCCTAAATTGATTACTAGATCTGTTAGAGCGTTTAAATGTATATTGTCTGTATGTAAACTATGCTCGTAATCTTTTTTAATTCTACAAACTAGACTAAAATTATTTGTATTAATAATTTTATTAGTAGTTTTTCAGAGAATTCTAGATTTAAATAATCGAGTTTTCTGCTTGAGTTTGAATTTGAATTTTGAGATTCTATAATTTAAAGAGAAATCCGGCTCTTTAGCGTTTACCTCTAAAACCTATTAGCCTTACTTAAGATATTTTCATATATCCCATAAAAATTTTAATTAAATAATAACAATTTTCTGGACCATTAGTCCTATTAGTTATCAAAGCAAGTACAATCCCTAATCTTTAGCTAAGCGGGTTTCTATATAACATAGGACTTAAGCAACAACGCTGCCTTAATATGGATCTGTCTCAGTCTTTTAGATTTTAGAAAAGCCTTTGCTTTTAAGAGTTATCAGCTAAAGAGGGTCGGGAGGATTTTATTGTGCCATAGAGAGAGATTGAATTTTTTTTTATATATTCAAATTATATATATATATAGGGGAAGGTTCCACTAAGAATTGGTTTTTCGCTAAGAAATGCTAAGAAATGGGTCAAACAACTCCGATTGAGCTCATTCCAACAGCGTTGGAACCGTCTCATCAAACCCTAACCCACCCCCAAAAACTAACCCCCCTCTACCCACACCCCCAAAAACCTAAACCCCCCTCCAACCCCACCTTATAATGCCTAAAACCACCACCCCCACCCCTAAAAAACCTAAACCCCTACCCCTCCCCCAAAAAAAAAAAACCTAAACTCACCCACACCAACCCCCAAAAACCTAAACCCCCCACCCCCACCCCTAAAAAAAAAGCTAAACCTTAAAATCTAAATCCTAAAAGCTAAACCCTAATGCTAAAACCCTAAAATTCAACCCTAAAATCTAAACCTTAAAAGCTATACCCTAAAAGCTAAGATGGTAGAGCTCGACGAGACGGTTCCAACGCCGCTGAAATAAGCTCGATCAGAGTTCATTTGATATCGTTTCTTAAGGTTTTTGTCGTTTCTTAGGCTTTTTAGCGAAATATTACTTTTTATTTGAACCTCCCCATATATATATATATATATATATATATATATAGGGGGAGGTTCAAATAAGAAGTGCAATTTGGCTTAAGAAGTCTAAGAAACAATCTCATCCATTCAATTGGATGATCAAGGTAGAGATTTAATTGTAGGAAAAATTGGAAGGTATTGAAGTAATTGCCACTTTTGTTGATTTTTTTCAAATTCCACAACTTTTTTTAAACGTTCATAACTTTTTCATAGGATATTATTTTTCTAATAAAATTACACCACAAAATCGAGCGTTTTTTAATCTTTAATTTGATAATAGTATTGCTATATTTTTTTATAAAAACAAAATCAACACTTAATAAAATTGTGCCACTTTACGTAAATGTGCTGGTTTGTGGTAATACAGCATAATTTTGGACATTAAAAATTTGCTGGTTTCTGGTAAAACAGCACAATTTACGTAAATGTGCTGGTTTCTTTAATTTTTGCTATTTTTAGTAAATTATTATGTGCCTAATTTGGTAGCATTCTTTAAAAATAAAAATTTAAGCATCCATATACCAACAAACGGTTCAGTGGTAGGCAACAATAGCTTAAGCATCAAAATGTTGTTTTGTGCTTGTTTTGTTTGTGTTTGGTTTGATAAAACAACACCAAACACATAACAATTAATTGAAACAAAAAAAATACGGTTAATTGTGTGACTTGCTCTTCTTATCTAACCCAGCACAACAAAACTAGTATATCAAACCAGCATAAAACAAAGAACATAATTGGAATTGACATGTTATAATCCTAAAACCAGCACAAACATAACCCTCAAACATAACCCAACACAAGCAAAACCAAAACCAGCACAGGTAGGCCATCAGCATAACAAAACTAAGCTTTTAAGATTGTATTATATACAAAAACATTTGCAAATTAGATTTTGGGTTCTGGCCCAAGTTTCATGGCATTCACATGAAGTTTTTTTTTAATTCACTTTCTTGTATTTTATGGTAAATTCTTTTCCTTACAACAATAGTTACCGAAAGACGTAAAGATAAGGTACATTCTTCTTTTTATGTTGCTGGAGGTCAAAACTTAATTACTTACATTCTTTTTTTAAGAGGATAACTTTTATTTCAGATTTATAATTTTATAAAATTACCTGTATTGTTTTTGTTATTGTGTTGTTTTTTATGTTGTACTGATTTGCTGTTGTGCTGATTTTGTTGTGCTATTTTCCTGTTCTGGTTTGCTATTGTTTTCTAGAAAACAACACAAATTCTATTATCAGTGTTGTTTTATCGAATATCAACACAGATTTTGATTTTTTTTAAATCATCGTTTTTTATATATCAACATTATACTCAAATTAAAGAGAAAAAATGCCCAATTTTATGGTGTAATTTAAAAAAAAAACAATGTCGTATAAAAAAGTTATGAACGTCTAAAAAATATAGGAGAACTTGAAAAAAGTCAACGAAAATGGCTATTCTAAAGATACCCCTCCAACCTTCTTTTTTTCCCACTTGAATCTCATCCCTTAATTAGAAAAATAGATGACTAAGATTACTTCTTACACTTTTTAGTCAAATTGTATTTCTTAGTTGAACCTCAATATAATATAACATAATATAATATGATTTACCTTTTTATTTTTCAAAATCATTACTTTGACCAACACCTTCTAGATATGGAGATACGAACTTCTTTTTGAATTATACATACATCATCCACAAGGCTTGATCTAAAAAAAAGTTCTATAAATATAGAGTGATTTGTTAATTGAGGTCGATTCCAAAATAAAGTGAGGTTTGTGATGACATGATATGAGAACTAGAATATAAATTTTATAATGTTATGTGAAACATGTGTTTGTAAATGTTCTACCATGAATTGTTTAAGTTTTAAGCAATGTTTTCAGAACTGGACCGGACGTCGAACCGGTCTCCTTACCGGTCCACTGGTCCGACCGTCGGACCGGATTTAAGAACCGGACGACGTCATAAATATTATAAAAATATATCAGTCTAAATAGCTTTTAATCCTTTTAAAAACCACCAACAAGTCAATTCCAATAATTTTAAACTAACAATTACCTACGAAATAAGAAGCCAAGAGACTTAAAAAAGATTAAAAAAAAAATAGTCAAGCGGTTCAACCGGTCCGACCACCCGGTTTCCGGTCCGACCGCCGGTTCAACCGGTCCGACCACCGGTTCGCTGCAGAAACGGTTCAACACATGTAACCGGACCGGTCAGACCACCGGTTCCTGGTCCGACCGGCCGGTCCGGTCCGCGTTTCAAAACATTGGTTTTAAGGCACAAATGAATGGACTAGAACATAAGGGGTTGATGTCTAGAAAAGAAACAACTTATTGGTTCGACTATGAAGTTTACACGGTGAGGGCCGAACGATATGTATACTCGTTTTCTCTATCGTTTTTAGTTTATAGGGTTCTCCGTTGATGTAGATCAACATCTTGTTTAAATTGCATAGATATATGGTTAGGAGAGTATATCTTGTTGTTTGAGTCTTCGGTTGTGTTTTTCTTGTCAAAGTTTTACGGGTTATGATAAGTTTTATCAAGTGTTAGATTAAATCTATTGATTTCTTTATAGAAATGTTCAAATTTATGAACCACTTCATGATCAAATCTATTGATATCTTGATGAGAGAGAACACTTATATCTAACATTAAAAAATCAGAATTTTATTATCTATTTTTTTTATAATTTTCCCTTTCATTTCCTAATATCATTGTTCAAATAATCTAATTAATTTTATTATCATTACGTGAGGATATATGCTACGATAAAATTTAAAATAAGAAGTTATGATTGTACTTGGAGATAAGATAAATTTATATAATTTAAAGTGGAATCAATGGTTTTCTTTTCAAGAAATTTCATTGACGACTGTTGTGTAATGTAGACTACTTAGAACATAGTCAATAAAGCATCCAATGGAAATACAAGTGATAAGATATTATATTAACTCATAATTTGTATTTGAATATAATGATAAAAAATTTACTCTCTCACAATTTGCAATGTCGGTGGTTCCTCACCGTATGCCATGTGACGCATTGCTATTGGTCTGGCTAATTTTTTTTTTCCGAAAATAGTTAGTGGTTAAATCTGTTTAATTCTCTTATTAAAACCAAAAATGGGGTCAGAGGATTTGGTATGGCTTAGGATCTGAGCTTTGTGGTCACAATTTCTATGTTTCGATCCCTCTCTCCTGCAACTACTTGTTTTTTTTCCTTTTTTCTTTAATTTTTTTCTATTGAATTACTTTGTTAAAAATCTTATACTACAACGTTTGGGACATAATAATGTTTTCTATATATGTTTCAATCTTCATAACCGATCCGTCGTAACTTCATACGTTTCTTTTAATCGTACCACCCCGTGGTAACGCGCGGGTACCGTGAAGAATGAGACCGACACCGACTGAAAAACATCGATACCGTTATATAAGTGTCTTTTATATATGTTTCGATATCCACAACCGAGTCGCCGTAACTTCATAAATTTCTTTTATGTATTTAACCACAAATCTTTTTTTTACTTAGCCATGTTAATGGCACCGCCTCAACCGTTTAAGATTCGTCTCCCGCCGCGAAACGCGAGGCAAAATTGCTAGTGTTACGTAAATATTAAGTGGCTTTGAGTAGATTTGTAATCTAGCTCGAACCACTTCTTAGTTGTTTATGTTAGATAAGTTACATAAGCCGTTTGGTGTATTATAACATTATGTTTAATATAGGGGACCATTCTTTAATTAGTTATTTTATACCCTGTACGGTATTCATATATATATATATATATATATATATATATATATATATATATATATATTGGTGATCAATACAAAGAACCCTCATTGAAAGATTTCCCAAACACTAAAATGGTATCTAGCCAGTAAACCCTAATCCCCTTTGCAATCTTTTCCCCCTTTGCAAACACTAAAATGATGAATATGTGAATGCATGATGATACGTGCAAATATGAAAGAGTATGATGGAACGAGTCAAAATCCTAAAATGGAACAACAGAGTACCCACAAAGTATTAAAGGGGTGGTCGATACGCCTCTGGTACTTCCTATATATAAACCCTTTTAATACACCGTGGAGAAATCGTTACGATGTTTTAAGATGAGGACTGGTTGGGAAGTAAATCAAGCATATACGTGAAATGAAAATAAATGCTTGATACATTTGGGAGGCTGTGAGTCAAAGATACTCAAGGTCCCAAATGAAATAAGATACCCGGCCTGTAAGGTGGATCTCAATAAATAATAAAGAAGAGAACTTAAAAGATTCCAAGCCTACGGGGCTGAGGAATAGAAAAGGAAACTCTAGGCCTACGAGGCTGAAAGAGTAAAAGATTCTAAGCCTACGGGGCTAAGGATTGAATGAGTCTTCGTGACAAATGCGAGGGGTCTATACTGACAAGTATAAGAACCTTGCCAATACTCGGACCGGAGGTACGGCCTAAGATGGTTGCGAGGGGGTTAGCACACCCATAAAATATACAAATACCGTGATCGAAGGTACACCCGAAGATGGTCACGGGGGCACCGAGAGCCCAAGAGAATGTGAACAATAATAAGAACCTAAAGGGTTCACAATGAAATGAACGATGCAGTGTACTTACTTAGCATAAGCTAATTCAAAAATGTTTTCCAAACACTGCAGGAAAGAAGCACACAGAATAGAGCTTCCTATGGGCAGAGCTATCAGAGTTGGAAAATCCCTATGTAAAATGATGTAATTATATCATCTTTTGAAAAACAATGATATTATAAATAAAAAAGTTACCTTAGCCATTTAATGGAAAGGTTTTTGTCAAACGGGGACCGTTTTCCGCATTAAACTCTGATAAAATAATAAAGAAATAAGTAGGATGTTTCAATTGGCGTTAGGGTTCTCGGTCACATTAATGGAACCAGTCTTCCTAAAGATGACAATTATAAAGACCGGTATTCGTTAGATGCAAAAATTAAAAGTTGGTTTTAAAATATTTGTGACCCTGGTCTTTTGCAAATCATTACCACTAAAAAATAGACTTCAAAACACTTTGGGACAACGTTAGTGAATTTTTTTCTTAACAGTAAAATGTCTCGTATGCTTCATCTTCAGGACACTCTTCGTAATACCAAAAATGGACAATGTCTATCACTTTATTTTGTCACGAGTTAAAAAATCTTGCTAATGGACTTCTTGATATTGACTCTCCTATTTCTGACACTGAGATTGTAATGCAAATTCTCCGCCAACTTCCCCCCATCCTATGGTAGCATCGTTGATGTTATCACCAACAAAACTCCCTTTCTCACCTTCTTAGAAGCCAAAAACATGCTTCTCCTTCATGAGTTCCGTGAAGGTATTGACACACCTATTTAGTCTCTCCTAAACTCCCCCACAGCCATTTACACCACGCAGGTAGCTAACAATGTTAATAGTAAAGGGAAAGGTCAAAATAGCAAAAAACCGATACAATAGACGTGGGGCTTCCGGGGGGAGCAATGCTACTAATGTTTCTAGTGATTCTTCTTCTGTTTCAGGTTGTTCAGGCGGGAATTCTCAACAAAGGGGGTCATTTATGTAATTTTCACCCTCTCAGTTTGCTCATCAACAACAGGTTCCAAACTCACAGTATCATTCTTCATGTGCTCATGTTGCTTCTACTGCTATGCCACCTTTCTATGGCTCACCACAGCTACCACCGCCATCACAACAGATCGCTCCAAAGTTACCTTCGCTGCTCGGTCCACCTCCTCCCGGTGGTCAGCCGTATCATGGGGGTCTGCCAGCCTCGCCATTCGTAGGGTTCGGTTCTGCGCATCCCTCACCTTATGGTGTTCCACCACATCAGTACATGGATTTAGCATCAGTCTTCAGCTCCACGTCTGTCCAACCACATACTAAGGAACACAACTACTACATGGACATTAGGGCTAGTAATCACATGCAATTTCATCGAGGTAGTTTACATTCCCTTATATCTTGTGATAAATCTAAAGGCATAATGGTTAGTAATGGTGCTTTACTTCCGATTTTGCATATTGTCAACTCCTTTCCAATTTCACGTAACAAGTTGGCACTAAATAACATTTTTGTTTTTGATCAAATGGTTAAAAATCTCATCTCTGTGCGTAACTTCTCTATTGATAATTCTATTTTCGTTGAGTTTGATCCGTTTGGTTTTACTATGAAGGATCTTCAAACAGGTGCCCGCCTCCAGTGATGTGACAACATTGGGGATCTCTATCGCAGTCGTTCACTCTTGTTGTCTCGCTTGCTGTTGTCTCCTCTCAGACTTGGCATCAACGTCTGGTCATCCAGGCGAATCTAAATTTAACTTTTTAGTTTCTCACAAACTCATTACTTGTTCTAGTAATATGTTACATGTTTGTCATTCTTGTCAATTACGTAAACATTGTCGTCTTCCTTTTCAAAAGTCTGTTACCAAAATTAGTCGCTAGTTTGAATTTATACATTCTGATGTAAGGACCTCTCTTGTTCTCAACTGAACTTGTTTTAAATATTATGTGTTATTCTTGGATGATTTTTCTCATTCTTTATGGGTGTTTGATTTGTGTGAAAAATCTGATGTTTTTATAGTCTTTGTGAAATTTCGTGCTTATGTTGTTAATCGGTTTAAAAAGGATATTCAATCTTTTCAATGTGATAATGGTCGCGAATACAACAATAAACCTTTTATCGACCTATTTCAAAAACATGGCATTAAAATCAGGTTTTCTTGCCCTTACACATCTCAACAAAATGGCAAAGCTGAACATACCATCCGAACAGTAAACAACATCATTCGCACTCTCCTGTTTTAGGCCTCTTTCCCACCCACGTTCTGGGCAGAGACGTTGAACATGGTTTTCCAAACTCTCAACCACCTTCCTACCACTATTCCCTCTTTTCATGCACCATTTGAAGTGCTTTATGGCTTCTTCCTATGTACGTCCATCTTTGATTATTTGGGTGCCTCTGTTACCTAAATCTCTCCTCGACTTCTCCTCAAAAGCTGTCACCACGCTCAACTGCTTGTCTCTATCTTGGTCCGTCTGCCGATCATCGAGGCTATCGGTGCATGGATCTCATTACTCAATGGGTCATTATCTCTCGTCATGTCACCTTTGACAAGACTCACTTTCCGTATGCCTCTTTTCACTCCTCCCCCTCCTTATTTTAGTACTTGTTCTTCAGTCCGCCAGACCTGGTTCTTGCGGATACCTCCGCCCTCTCTCGGTGTCTCGTCGAGTGTCCACTCCTTCCGCCACCCACTACACCGAATGATGTCGGGAACAACCCCTCTACGGATATAGAGTCTTCTTACCTGATTACTCATCACTTTTCATTTGGTGGAAGCCCTTCTACATCCTTCTCGCCTTCATCGACAGTTGTGCCAGACCCTGTCTCATCCGACTCGCCTCCGGCACTCATTGTTGTAATGGCTCCCGTCTCATCCGACACACCATCGACTCCTCCAGCTGGCCACCCCATGGTCACTCGGAGTCAAACGGGATCTCTTAGACCCCATGAGATGCTTAACCCCGTGGCCACCACCGAGCATTCGCCCATCCTTCAAACGACCGATCTCTGATGTATGGACCTCTCTTGTTCTTAACTTAACTGGTTTTAAATATTACGTGTTATTCTTTGATGATTTTTCTCATTCTTTATGGGTGTTTCCATTGCGTTAAAAATCTGATGTTTTTATAGTCTTTGTGAAATTTCGTGGTTATGTTGTTAATCGGTTTAAAACGAATATTCAATCTTTTCAATGTGATAATGGTCGCGAATACAACAATAATCCTTTTATCGACCTATTTCAAAAGCATGGCATTAAAATCAGGTTTTCTTGTCCTTACACGTCTCAACAAAATGGAAAAGCTGAACGTACCATCCGAACGGTAAACAACATCATTCGCACTCTCATGTTTCAGGCCTCATTTCTACCCACGTTCTGGGCAGAGACCAAGTGAGGCCTTTCTTCCACCCACGCTCTACTGTTTGTGTCTATCTTGCTCAATTTGTCGATCATCGAGGGTATCAGTGCATGGATCTCATTTCTCAACGGGTCATTATCTTGGTCCGTCTGCCGATCATCGAGGCTATCGGTGAATGGTCCAACATCCTCACAATGCTAACATTGTTGGGTGTCGTTGGCTTTATTGTTATAACTTTGACAGCCAAGGTCGGTTTGAACGATACATGAGTCGTCTAGTTGCTCAGGGTTTCTCTCAACAACCTGGCATAGACTTTGATGAGACTTTCAGTCCGGCAGTCAAACCGGCTACCATTCGCACTGTTCTTAGCGTTGCTGTCTCTCGACACTGGCCTATTCATCAGCTGGATGTCAAGAATTCCTTTCTGAATGGTGATATGGATGAGGTTGTCTATAAGAAACAAACTTCTGGTTATGTCGACCATACGCGCCCAGAACATGTGTGCAGACTTCGCAAGGCCTTCTAGGCAAGCAAGCTCCGCACGCCTGGTATTATCGCTTTGATGTCTACATTGCCTCCTTTGGGTTGTAAGCAACAAATCAAACATATCTTTATTAACATTTCGTTGTGGTCAAGATGTCATTTATCTTTTTTTTGTATGTTGATGACATCATTCTCACAGCCTCTTCTCCAACTCTTGTCACTACGGTAATCTCTAACCTATCCGCTGAGTTTACCATGACTGACCTCTGTCTACTCGCAATGCATCTAGTTTATTTCTCTCCCAGACTGCCTTTGCTCGGGACATCCTTACACGTGCTGATATGGTCACGTGTAATCCTTGCAGCACTCCTATGGATACAAAGTCCAAGCTTTCCTTGGACGGTAAATCTGTGACTGGTCCTACTCTCTATTGTAGTCTTTCTGGTGCATTGTATTATCTGACTTTCACTCGTCCAGAAATTGCATTTGCTGTTCACCAGGTCTGTCTATTTATGCATGACCCTTGTGAACCCCACGTTCATGCTCTGAAATCTGAAGCGTATTCTACGCTACATTCAGGGTACTCTTCATCATAGTCTCTAGTTGCGTCCTTCTTATGTTGACCGTCTGGTTGCTTATAGTGACCACCTTATGTCTTGGTCTTCCAAATGTCAACATGTTGTCTCCCGGTCTAGCGCTGAAACTGAGTATCGCGGTGTCGCCAACGATGTCGCCGACGCAACTTGGCTTCGAAATCTCCTTCTTGAGTTACAATGCCTTGTGTCTCATGCCACACTTGTGTTCTGTGACAATGTTAGAGCCGTATATTTAGCATCCAACCCTGTAAAGCATCAAAGAACCAAACATGTGGAAATAGATTTGCGCTTTCTGTGGGAGCGTGTTGCCATTTGTCAGGTTCGTGTGTTGTATGTTCCCTCTGATCACCAGTTTGCAAATATATTCACCAAAGGCACCATCATAGTTGCTTTTAGATTTCAGATCCAGTCTTAGCGTTCAGGTTCCCTCCGCTCAGACTGCGGGGGGTATGTTAGATAAGTTACATAAGCCGTTTGTTGTATTATAGCATTATGTTTACTATAGGGATCATTCTGTATATAGTTATTTTTTACCCTGTACCTATATATTCGGGCTCAATACAAAGAACCCTTATTGAGAGATTTTTCAAACACTAACAATTTGTGATTGTTCTGGTTCATTTATCATCTTTCTAGTAGGCATATCGGTCAAGTCATTTGTCTGAGTTATCACCCTCTTACTGGTTTCGAATCGTTCTGCCAGAGTGCTTATTATTTGCATAGTCCATCATCAAAAAAAATTTCTCATGTTACATATGATAAATTCAGGTGTCTATTTTCACATATCGAGCTAGAGCAGGCTCACGAGTCTAAACGAACCTTTTTATTTATATAAATTTATTTAATATAATAAATATATATTTATATACTTATTATTATTTAAAAATTATAATTATAAATATATACATTACGATATACATCTTTTAATAACACTTGGTTATTGTGTTAGCTCATTAACTTCATCAAAATCGGTCCAAATCAATTTTTTTTATATATAACATTATTACACTGTCATGTTCTTTTTTGAGTTTTTGCAAATTCGTAAGTCTAGTGGCGTTTACAACTGGTGTAACTTTTTACACCAGTTGTAAACACCATTAAATTTGCGAATTTACAAAAATGCAAAAAAGATCAAGACATTGAATTGACGAAATAATGTTATATATATACTTTTTTTTTATTTGTATCTATTTTGACGAAGTTAATTGGGTTAACACAATAACAATGAGTTAACAGTGGAACCTTATCCTATATACATATATATATAGGGGTGGGTTCTAGAGAAAACCAACAGTTAGGCGAAAACCGTGAAAACCGAGAAAAGCATTAAAAAAACCAATTTTAACTAATAATATAATAATATTTATTTTTTATTTTATTTTATTTTTTTTATAAGAGTATCAATGTATTATTACAAATTTTTACCAAAAAACCATAACCCATAGTGTTACGTATGTAAACAGAAAACAAAAAAATTACGGTTACGTATACGTAACCCATAATATTACACATTGTTTTAGTGGTTTTCTCGGTTTTCGTCTAACTTTGTGATTTTCTCTTGATCCCTCCCCTATATATATATAATCATTAAAATTTATAAATAAAATAATTAATAACTAATAAACAAGCCGAGTTTGAGCGAAATTTAAAAACTACTCACGAGTTGAGCTCGATCTTACGACATGAGGCGCGGCTCGACTCATTTGTAACCTTAGCACTTGCAGATATGAATAATATTGAAATAATGTTTTTGCTGTTCATAAACTATGTTGTAAAATTACAGAAAGAATTGCAAACATTAGGTTTGGATTGATCATTAAATAAGTTTTTTTTAACTGCAATACCTAGATTTTTAGAATAATTAGGTTTATCTGTGGTAACACCTAAAACATTCAGGGCAGCTCACCCCAGAAGGAACCCCCAACTAGGTAAGTAAACCCCCTGACCCTTTTTTTGTTGTGGCCCGGATTCAAACCCAAGACCTTTACTATGAAAAGTATTTGAGCTATCATTGCACCACATAATTAGTTTTAGTATCCTGTCTGTACATAAGTTAGTAATTATAAATTTGTAAATATTTATAAATTTTAGTATTGTAAGAGCATTCACAGGCGGTTTGGTATATGTTTTTGTATATTTTATGGAGTGATTTAAAATGGTTTTGAGTGGAGCAGAGAGAAAATGTATAATTTTTTTGCATATTTGTGAAAACACTATTCACATGTATAAATTTTTTAATATTTTTTTAAAGTGGTTGTGAGTGGAGGAGAGAGAAAAGATAATGATAAAGGTATAAAAAATTATTATTTAATTAAAAATAAAAGAGAAAATGTAATGATTTTTAGTGTATTACAAGAGTAAGGATAAGAAACGGGCTACGAATGCTCTAACACCCCGAATTAATAATATGTCGTTAAACGATATGATATTTTAATCCAAATTCTTGCTACCTTCCAAAACCCAATAGTTAACTATAACTACTAATGTCAAGCAACCGGTGTCCACAAACACTAAAAAGTATATTTTATGCTCTACCTTTTATTTTTATATTAATCATATGTCGTCTTCGATCAGGAAAATCCATATGATAATTTTATTTTTTTATCATCCTTCCTGAAAATATACTATATATCCACACACATACATATATATACACACACATATACATGTATATACATACATACATATGTAAGTTTTCTTGTGTTTTATATTTATGTTAAATATCTAATTAGTAATAGCTTGGTATTTTTCTCGGTTATAATATTTTAAGAGAAATTGCATAGAAATAATACATAGTTTGAGAATTTTTTTTTCAATGAGCCTCAGATCAATTGGTTTGGGAGTAGACACCCTCATGACCTTCCAATGTGGAGGTCATGGGTTTGAGACTTACTTGGTGCAATATGCTCAGGTGGGCCAGAGGTTTTACCATAGTGGGCTTTCGGGTGGTGGGTTTTCCCTGGATGGTAGGCGGGTCGGGTTACCGGCGCTGTCTGCATTTACGGACGTGTGTGGCTTTTCACCAATAAATTTACCCGGGTTGCCGGGTTTATAGTATTCGTTGACCGCTTAAAAAAAAGTTTGAGAAAATTTCTAATAAAGGATTCATATTTTCAAAACCAACATTTTAGAACCAATATATTCCCAAACATAAATACTTTAGTTTAAATATACATTAAATATTCATACTACAATAAGTAAGAATTTAAACAATTGTTCTTAAAAATATAAAGTTTTTACACCAAAATATTAGAAAATGAAAGCATGGATTATAAAATATTATTTTTAAGATCTTGAATAATAAAATAAAAATCGACTTATATCTATTATTACCATTTTAAAGTTGACCAACTATCAAATATAGGGATATGATGCATGCATGATGTCCTAGGGTATTTTTGAGGCGTCATATGGTCAAGCTAGGGTTTTATGTATGAACGGGGTTTATTTATGAATGGACCAAATTTCACTTTATACTCTACTCTTAACCAAAATATTAAATTAGTTTGAATTGGTCACAAAGTTATATTGTTGGTTTTTTAACTTATTCTTTTTTTACTTTTTAATAAATATATGCCTCTACAAATGCAGAAAGTCCTAAAAGGGTTGCTAAATTGGAGACATGTTTGAGTATTAGTGATATTAATTTTATGTGAAACACACCTAATTTTTTTAGAAGAATGATATACCGGATTTGTGTGAGATACAGACATGGATGTTGTGGAATTAGACGGTCAAAATGGTTGAATAAAACGACTAGAAATTGCAAACAATAAAAAAAAAGATAAAAATGTTTATATAATACCCTATTTTCTGTTTTAAATATTGCTTACGTGCATGAGGCTTTGAGGGTGTGCAGGGTGGACGACCATACAGTACCCACATTTTAGAGGGGCCTAAATTTTTTTTCTAGTTTAAGTACCAAGTAATGTAGGTCGATTAATTAGCATATATAAATAAAATTAAAAACTTATTATAAAATTCTAGAGTAGTTCAATAAGTATAGTTTTTTTTGCTGAATGGATATTGTAGAGGGGGTCAAATATGTCAAGTTTTTAACAATAATTAGGTTAAAATATAATTATTCTTTATTCTTTGTTTTTTTAAATAAAAAAAGAAGATAGACTTCGAGATTGGTGATTGCGATTGGCGTCTGACGATAGTCGATACTCGTTACATAAAATAAACCACGATAGTCGACTGTCAATAAATAAAAAACCCTTGTTAATTGCGATTAGCGATTGAAGATTGTTTCATACATAAAAAATCTACTGATGTTTTAAAATATCTGAAACAATTCGATTGTTTTTCTAATAATTACATGTAGAGTCTTGTTGATTATTTTAGTAACGGTGACATATGTAGAAATGATTTTTTTTCAAAATTGAAGTTGTTGAAGTATACTCACGATCCACAATGTCACAAGAAAGATTTAATGAATTGGTAATAATTGCTATTGAGAATGATTATTTAGAGAGTATCGAGTATGAAGTATTGATCAACAACTTTGTTTTCAAAAATGCTAAGAGAGACTCACGGTTCGTTTAACTATATAAAATAGATCATCTGCTATGGTAATTTTGTTTTGTTTATTATTATAACAATTTCTCTGTTTTAATGAACTATATATATATATATATAGCGGACGATTCCACTAAAAAGTGGTTTTTTCGCTAAAAAATCCTAAGAAGTGGGTCAAACGAACTCCGATTGAGCTCAATCGGAGTTCGTTTGATATCGTTTCTTAAGGTTTTTGTCATTTATTAGATTTTTTAGCGAAAAACTACTTATTATTTGATCTCCCCCTATACAGGGGCGGACCTAGTAAGGGAGTATGGGGGCAGCCGCCCTCCATGAAAAAAAAATTAGTATAAAATACGCAATAAAATCTCGATCGCCCCCATAAAATTTTAAAATAGCCCCCTGATTGCCTCTCAATGGAAAAAATTTAATGTTATATGCACGTTATATATCACTACTCAACCGATCCCCAAAATTTCCAACCCCCGTCAAAAAAATTTCTAGGTCCGCCACTGCCCCTATATATATATATAAGTTTATATATCAGGGGTATATTTTTATTAGTTACACAAGGAATCCGATATATGAGGGACGACCCAACCTAGCTTATGCGATAAAAGAACTATCTACAACAGTTTTTATCAGTTTATTCATATAGCATATAGGTCTTTTCGTAATAGCGTATGACACATTCAATATATAAATTAACAACCTCAATGAAAACATATATGAATCACTAAGAGAAAGAATTAAACCGTTAGACTCAAATGATATAGTTTTGATTATGTCTATACCTGATATAGTTTTAATTTTTTTCTTAATAATTCCAAATTTTTAATTACTAACTATTTAATATTTGTTTTATTCAACCCGTGTAAAACAAAAGTTACTAACATAGCTAGATATTTAATGTCAGTAAATCTCTATAAAATTTCAACATAAATCGAAAAAAAAAGTTAACGTCATCCGTTTTTATTTTTACTAAAATATTAATTATCGGCGCCTCTAATTACTAACATATGTGTAATTAAAACTAAGAAATTTAAACTTTTTATATCATGATATTAAGCTTTGAAATTACGTAAACAAGTTAAGTTGAGATGTGATAATAACTTAGGATAGACTGAACATGTGGTTATTAGTATTATTGTGAAGCTTTTGGTGGGTAGATGGCAATTAGGTGAGTGTCAATTCATGAGTATGTGACTTGTAAAACTGTCGCCTATAGGCGCTAGTTGCCTAACCTAAATCACACAATTTATATATATATATTTGCCAAACTATTATCGTTTATTCCTTTGAATTCTACGTACCCCATTCCAAGCCAAGCTAGTCTTTGGTCAAGGCGATGAAATAACGTGAGAGTTGCAAATTTTAGAGCCACTGGATGAGAGATACATGAGTACTAATTGACTATTTATGATATTGAATCTAAACGATTTAGAATAAATTTTAAATATATAAGAAATTATGAAATAAACTCGATCTTGAATGATAATAAAAATACATTTTGTTAATTTCTAGTGTATTATGATCGAATTTTGATATTAACATCCTTCATGAAAATTTGGTTCTAAACTAATTATGTGAATACTATAAAATCACGATATGTTCTTTAAATATAAATTGGTTTTAAAATAGAGTTTAGTTATTAAATTTAGAGTTAATTATAAGGATTGACCATGTGGTATGGTCATATTGCACTTTTGGGCCTTAAGTTTGAGAAACTACAAAGTCGGTCCACTAGTTTTCAAAAAAAGTAACAAAAATGACCTCATCTTGGATAGCCGTTAACTTTTTATGTTAAGTGCGTGTGAAACAACTAAAATACCCTAACATTAACAAAATATATCAAATTAAGAGGGTGTTTGGGATTGCGTTGAAAAACTGTTTATTGACTTATTGGCTTTTTCAAAAGCCAATAAGCTAAAAAAAATGTTTGACAAACATAAAAACACTTTTTGTTTTAACCTTTTGATAAAGCTAAACAATTGTTTTTTAAGAAGCCACAAATTTATAACTTTTCAAATGACTTTTGGCTTTTACAATAAAATATTACCAATCTACCCCTAACAATTTCTAACAAATACATATATATCATTATATTACGTGAATGTTTTTTAATCATTTTGGTTTTAAAAATAAAAATGTCTTTTTTGATCATTTTACGTGAATAAGCTAAGTCAAACACTTTTTAAAAAACAACTTATTGACCTATTGGTTTTTCTAACCACAAAAGCTAATCCAAACACTTTTTTAAAAACTTTTTTTCAAAAAGTTATAACCTAATAATAACTTTTAACAAAAAAACACCCTTGAGTTAAATAAGCAATCCCAAACATCCTCTAAATGTGGGCCCTTTAAATATATTTGAGAGTCAAAATATTCTAAGAATACGACAAAACATCAATGTATTATATGTGTGTGTTAAATTATTATTCTTTGTTGAATTATTTAACTTATTATTTAAATAAGCAAAATAATCCAAAACAAAAAGTAATAATTTAATTTTATTCAACACCTATCATAAAACTAAAAGCACAAAACTTAATCCAAATTTCTAAACTGAAACAAATTAGTTGTGTTTAAATTATGGTAACCCTATTTTTACCATGGATTTAAAAATTGAAGGTAAAATACTATGATACAATTTCAGTTGATTAACTTGAACTCAAAAATAGATTAATTTTTTTTTTTAGAAATTGAACTAAAAATTTTATTTTGTAAAATGATGCTTTATACTTTACAAGTCCATCAAATTCATGCTAGAAGGCTTTGAAATATATGCCTCTCTACTTTCAATTCTTCATAAAAAAATATTCATACAATAGAAGGTAATCAAAATCATATTTTACTGCTTGGAAAAAATAGGTAATCAAAACCACAAGTTATACCCCCCAAGGCCGTTGGAAGAGAGATGGCTGTCAACTAATTTGTCCACCAAAAAAAGGAGTCGATATAAGGGAGTCGTACCCTTAACTGTTTGACTTATGACAGGTTCCGAGGACGAAACATATTATAAGGGGTTAGACTTGTAACATCCAAAAAATAAAACGACAATAATAATAAGAACGGGTTTAATGCGGAACGAACGAAATAAACAAACAAGGACACGCGGGCTGAGGAAGGGCAGAATGGGCCGCGCGAACGGGCTTGGGAAGGGAGGCCCTCTCCCATAAATACCCCAACACACCCATTTTCTCTCATTTGCACATTCTAGAGAGAGAACCCGTAGAGAGAGAAAGGTGTTGGATCGACCCGTGAAGCTAGTATCTTGTTCCTCCATTACTCGTGAGTGGATCCTCTGATTCAGAAGCTCGAAAAAGGTAACGACTCGATCTAGATCTGAGTTTTTAGTTATTTTGTGGTTTTTGGGTTTTGAGTAAAACGTCGACACTTTTACGTATGAAACTTCAAAATAAACATAGACCTAGATTCATTAATGATAAACTTCAAAATAAGCATGAACTCGAAGCCATACCTGCACATACAAGAAGAAGATCCGTGCGCGTGTGTCGTGTGGTTAGTTGACAACAGAAATGTACAAGTGGATTACGGTGACACACATTCTCCTCCCCTAGCTCCAAAGAAATGTACAAGCCATACCCATTAATCTGCCAAAAGTATGCACGTCAGACCGACATGTGATGTGATGTCGGTCCGCTCCCCAAACTCAACCCTAATTTTCAATTCAAGCATGTCGGACCGATATGGAATGTGATGTCGCTCCGATTCCCAAACTAAAACCCTAATTTCTCGATTGATCCATGATAGTCTCCCATTTAGACCCAAAACCAATTTCCCATTAAAGTTTCCCAAGGTGATCCGCATATGGGAGCCAAATTAGAGTTCTGGATGGGATGA
This sequence comes from Smallanthus sonchifolius, assembly GCA_023525975.1. Lineage (NCBI taxonomy): Eukaryota > Viridiplantae > Streptophyta > Magnoliopsida > Asterales > Asteraceae > Smallanthus > Smallanthus sonchifolius. The sequence continues at coordinate 32,958,626 of CM042019.1, read as the reverse complement.
AGTGGATACGTACCTGTGAAGAAGGTGGAAGAGGCTGCGTAGGCGAGGAAGGGCGGTGGTGGTGAGCTCCGGTGAGTAGGACGTGCTTCCGGCGTCGCGGTGAACTGTGGCGAGTGGTGGGAAGTGTGTGGTGGTGATGAGGCGGAGTGGATGCCGGAGAGGAGAGTGGGAGTGAAAGAGGTGAAGTCGGACCGAAATGGGGTGTTTAAACTCTTGTGTGGTTCCCATTGCGGACCGACATTTTAGGTATGTCGGTCCAAGTAATCTTTGCGACTTTTCAAATTCCTTAGCGCGGTGGACCGACATGTGTCCGGGTGTCGGTCCGACTAGTGGCGTGTGACCTTTCTCATTCTTCAGCATTTCAGACTGATATGTACTTGGTTGTCGGTCCGCTTTGGATGTTAATTCTCAGATTTCAAGACTCCCCATGTCGGACCGATATGTGCCCTAAGTCGGTCCGATATCCTCCAAATTCTAGTAACTTTTCTTGGCAATTCTCATAGACTTGAGCCCACCTAGTAGCTTTCCTTACCTGCTCAAACACTTTTATATGTACCTGTATGGTCTAATTTCTCATTTTCGCCCTTTGTGTGACCTGCATGGACTCGGTAAAAGGGTAGAATACGAATACATATAATATATGACTAATACAAAATTAAAAGTATACAGCTCGGGTGCCTCCCTAGAGCGCTTGGTTTAATGAGTCCTCAGCCTTACTCATCCTCACACTTAGTTTTTAGACGGGTCAAGGTGCATAACATCAATTGAGCATCCCCCGACCGGGCCAGTGATTAAATGCTTCAGCCTATGCCCATTCACCTTGAACTTGGCTCTATCTTCTCCCTCAATCACTATCGTCCCGTACTGAAAAACTTGAATAACTGTAAACGGGCTCGACCACCTAGATCTTAGCTTTCCCGAGAATAACCTCAACCGGGAATTAAAAAATAATACTCGATCTCCTACCTCAAACTCCTTGCCACTTTTTATGTGGTGATCATGCAACTTCTTAGTCATCAACTTATAATCATATGAACGCGTATATGCATGATCTCTCAGCTCCTCTATCTCATGCAACTCGTACATCCGGTTCTCCCCCGCCTTGGGCTCGTCAAGATTGACGGTGCGAAGGGCCCAATATGCACGATGCTCCAACTCAACCCGCAGATGGCACGCTTTCACGTAAGTTAACCTAAATGGTGTAGAACCAATAGGTGTCTTGAATGCTGTATGGAAAGCCCAGAGTGCATTATCTAACTTATCTGCCCAGTCCTTCCTATTCGACCCAACCGTTTTCTCTAGGATCCGCTTAATACCAAGGTTGCGAACCTCTACCTGCCCATTGGTCTGCGGGTGATAAGCCATTGCAAGTCTATGGGTGACCACATATCTTTGCAAGGTTCTCTCAATCTGTGCATTACAAAAGTCGGTACCCCTGTCACTGATCAGTGCCATTGGCACTCCAAACCTAGCAAACAACTTCCTCAAGAATCTCACAACTACTCTTGCATCATTCGTGGGCAGAGCTTCGGCCTCCACCCACTTAGAAACGTAATCCACTGCAACGAGTATATACTTATTCCCTCTAGATGACGGGAACGACCCCATAAAATCAATCCCCCAGACATCAAACACCTCAACAATCTGGATGGGGTTCTGTGGTATCTTATTCTTAGAAGAAATGTTCCCCGTCCTCTGACATGCATCACACATCCTAACAAATTCGTGAGCATCCTTAAAAATCGTCGGCCAGTAGAACCCAGAATAAAAAATTCTCTTAGCTGTATAGGTGGCTCCATTATGTCCCCCAGGGGGACCCTCATGATAGTGTTTCAGAATACTCTCTACCTCACTCTCAGCCACACATCTCCTAATCACCTGGTCCGCTCCAACTCTGAACAAATACGGATCCTCCCAGATATAATGCCTAATGTCGGCGAAGAATTTCTTCTTCTACTGGTGAGTCATGCCCTTAATCAAGGTGCCATATAGGATCGGTGAATACAAGATGGTTCTATTCTAGTTGAGATTGGCAAAAACAATCACAACTAAGCAATGGAAATAAGTAAACAAGAAGAATACTGATAAATGCAATTTGTCTTAAGCTTCAAAGATTACAAGATTACAGAGAAAACTCATAAGAAAAAGCACACTTATACAATGACTCTAAGTACTACTTATATAGTAACTTAGAATCTAGACAGACCCTTGATTCTAAGGATCAGATCTAACACAAGCCGTTGATCTTGTATGGAAGCTATTCTACATGTAACGACAATAAATACTACAAAAGTAATCTTTACTCAAACGTATTCTTAGGCATCATTGCTTGAGTCCTTGGAAGAAGAGCGTCGTTGTCTTTTATTGTCTTGCACCAGTAACATTCTTTCTGCGTGGAGTGTGTCAGTGTTGTAGCAGAAAGTTGTCAGTGGTAATGGTTTCTTTATCGAAGCCAATCAACTGCAACGTTTGATCTTCAGAGGGAATGGCTATCAGCAGCAATGTTGTTGATCAGCAGCAAGACACAACTGTCCACAGCTGCTGATGATTGGCCTATCAGCAACAACTTTGGTTTTCAGCAGATAAGGCTATCCGCAGCAGATTTGTTCTTCAGCAGAAGAACAAGTATCCGCAGGAGATAAGCTTATCCGCAGCAGTTTGTCGATCTGCAGCAAACTCTGAGGTCCACAGCAGTTGTACTTAGAGAATTTTGTAGCCATCAGTCTTTATTTCTACATGCCATCAACAAGTTAGTTCGCGTAGTCCGCGAACCAAGGGCAATCATACTCACTCGCACTCACTCTCATCAAAGTCTCTATAGGGAAACGGTCATCAATCTGAACTCCCATGTGCTCACTCTCAGCACCCTCTAATCATGACAAGTGATCGGCTGCCACGTTCTCAGCTCCCTTCCTATCCTTAATCTCCATGTCAAACTCTTGCAGCAATATGTCAAACTCCTGCTTGCTGAAGAGATATCTCACTGCTGCGTGGTCTGTGTAAACGATGGTTTTGGACAGCACAAGATAGTTCCTGAATATATCGAATGCAAACACCATGGCCAGCAACTCCTTCTCCGTGGTGGTGTTGTGCTCTTGAGCATCATTCAAGGTCCGACTAGCAGAATATATGGGGTGGAAGTGTTTGTCCTTTCGTTTCCCTAAAACCGCCCCTAATGCGAAGTCGCTCGCATCACACATCAACTCGAATGGCAGTGACCAATCTGGGGCTACCATGATGGGGGCATTAACCAACTTGCCCTTCAACAACTCAAATGCCCTCAAGCACTCATCAGAAAACACAAAGGGTACATCCTTCTACAACAACTGAGTAATCGACCTAGCTATCTTAGAAAAATCATGAATGAACCGTCGGTAGAAGCTGGCGTGGCCAAGAAAACTCCTAATCACTATCACACATGTCGGGGGTGGAAGTTTGGAGATCGTCTCCACTTTCGCTCTATCCACCTCTATGCCCGCACATGATATCGTGTGCCCTAGCACTATACCCTCTCTCACGATAATTTGGCACTTCTCCCAGTTTAGCATCAAATTAGTCTCTTCACATCGTGCCAACATCCTCTCTAAATTGCTCAAGTAATGGTCGAAGGAGCTCCCAAATACCGAGAAATCATCCATAAAGACATCCATAAAGTCCTCAACCATGTCGTGAAAGATAACAATCATACACCGCTGGAAGGTAGTTGGGGCATTGCTTAGCCCGAAGGGCATGCAGCGGTAAGCAAACGTACCATAGGGGCACGTGAAAGTGGTCTTCTCCTAGTCCTCAGGTGAGATGGGAACCTGGAAATAACAAGAAAAGCCATCAAGAAAGCAATAAAACTATTGTCCCGCTAGGCGCTCAAGCATCTGATCAATAAATGGAAGTGGGAAATGATCCTTCCTAGTCGCGTCGTTCAGCTTCCTATAGTCTATATAGACTCTCCAACCTGTAACTGTCCGTTTCGGAATCAGCTCATTCCTCTCATTCACCACAACTGTCATCCCACCTTTCTTGTGGACAACCTGTACCGGACTAACCCATGCAGAATCAGATATGGGGTAGATTAACCCTGCGTCCAACAACTTCAGCACCTCCTTCTTCACTACCTCCTGCATCCTGGGGTTCAGTCTCCTCTGCCCTAGCAAAACTGGCTTAAAATCATCCGCCATCAAGATCTTATGCATGCAAAAGGACGGGTTTATACCCTTGATATCCATCAGCTTCCACACGATCGCTTATGTGCCTTCAGCATGCTAGTCGGTCTCTCCTACTCATCCCCTGTCAGATCCGCAGCTATAATCACGGGAAGCTTCCTTTCATCATCTAGGAAAGCATACTCTAAGTGATAAGGTAACTCCTTAAGCTCTAAGGAGGACGGTGGGCTCTCAACAGATGGCCTCTCCACAGGCTCACTCCTCTCGATCTCTTCAAATTCGATGGGATACTGGGCTACCTCATTCTCTAGAGGACTCGAACTCTCATCAACGACTGCTGCTATCATCTCAATTTCGTCGTTCTCTCTATCCAGGATTTGCGTATCAGACGCATCTCTCCCACATATCTCACTCAAGAACTCTCCCACATGTGACATGATCGACTCTATGAAGTATAGTGTATCGTTCTGACTGCTCGGATGCTTCATGGACTTATTCACGTTGAATGTCACCTTCTCATCATTCACACCAAGGGTCAGCTTACCGCTAAAAACATCTATCATCGCGTGAGCGATAGCCAGGAATGGACGGCCCAAAATAAGAGGGACATGCTCGTCCTCGTTCATATCCAATATGACAAAGTCCATAGGGAAGATGAACTTGTCGACCCTAACCAACATGTTCTCAACAAAACCGTGCGGATACTTAACCGATCGGTCGGCAAGCTGAAGACTCATCCGCATCGGCTGTGGCTCTCCTAGGCCTAGCCTCTTAAAAACAAAGCAGGGCATCAGGTTGATGCTAGCACCTAGGTCGGCAAGAGCTTTGCCGACAGACAATCCACCAATAACACAAGGGATAGTGAAACTCTTGGAAGGTTGGGTTCTATAATCGCAGAACACCGTTTATTCATCACCACGGTGGAAAGTGCCTCAAGTTTAGTTTTGTTCGTCAACATGTCCTTGAGGTACTTTGCGTACTTGGGCATACTAGACAGAGCCTCAACAAATGGGATGTTAATGTGCAGCTGTCACAGCATGTTGAGGAACTTCTGATAGTGATCGTCCTCTTTCTCTATTCTGAGCCAACCGGGATATGGAAGTGGGGGCTTATATTCTCTCACAGGCATCTCAGTCGCCTTCATAACGGGTTCCTCTGGCTGTGCTGTACTTGCTAGGCTTCGTCGCTCTTGCACCTTGCTAGGATCCGCCTCCATCTCAATCTCCTCATCGACCGGTTCATCATCATCATCTACTGGTCTCGGAGTCTCGGCACCTCGGCCGCTACTAGTAGTTACTGCCTTTGCGAACTGCCGTGAGTGCCCGGGGTTTGTATCTGTATTACTAGGCAGACTACCCTCCTTTCTACTCTTCATTATCTTTGCTATCTCTCTCATATGGCTCTCCAGATTATGCAGTGCCACTCCCTGACTATGTATCATCGTATCATGCTCCTTGAACTTCGCAGCATTCTCTTGATATCTCTTATCGTCACGCTCCAGAAACTGAGCCATCATCTCATCAAAGCGGTCCTTTTTCTCCCCGCTTCCCTGACCAGAATTCTGGAACAAACTCTGGTTCTGATTACTCCTCCAATTGGAACCAGAGTTGTTTCTCCATCCAGAATTACAGTAAGAGTTATTACGGTCTTGGTTTCCTAGGTACTCTACCTGCTCCTGGTTCATCTGGCAATCAGCAGTGTTGTGGCCTCCCTTACAGATCTCACAGCTCCGATCCGACTTCAACTGCAAATCTTTCACTATTCTAGCTAATGCCTCAATCTGTGCTGCTAAGGTTGTATTCGAATCAACATGCATAACACCTCTATGTGAATTCTCAGAATACGGGCTCTGGTAACTGGTCATAGCAATATCCTCGAATAAGTCAAAGCACTCATCAGGGGTCTTACTTGTCATCATATTCCCCCCTGTAGCTGTATCGAGTTGCCCTCTACTGGCAATGGAACAACCATTATAGAATTTATCCACTAAACACCAATCCTCAATGCCGTGACACGGACAATCATTACATAACCCCTTAAATCTCCCCCATGCGTCATGAAAACTATCCCCCTACTGTTGCTTGAAAGCATGAATCAAACTCCTATGGTGAGTAGCCTTAGAAGGGGGGGGGTAGTATTTAGCAAGAAATTTGTCCTTCATAGCAGCCCAAGTGGTGATGGAACCATTGAGTAAGGACTCAAGCCAAGTGGCAGCTTTATCTGCCAAACTGAATGGGAATAGACGTAACAGTTTTGCATCCTCAGTGACGCCATTAAGGCGGAAAGTGTCGCAGACCCTATTGAACCTAGTGAGATGAGAATTAGGGTTCTCGTGAAAGTTCCCATGGAATTGGACGTTGGTGGCTATGGTGCTCATGACATGAGATGGAAATTGCCAAGATTTGGCCTCAACTGTGGGTTGGGTAATGCTAGAACGTACGCCACCGTCTGTCGACTTAGCGTAATCAGAAACGGTCCTACGAGCAGGTTGATCGCCCGTTTCTTCAGCAAATGATTCAATAGTTTCTTCTATGGATTTCTTTCGGAACAGTCGCTCGGGCTCAAGTAGAGCAGTGAACTCAGCAGATCCTGTGGAGCGGGTACGACGAGTATGTTGCATGCACTTCACAAAGAAATGATAAATACAAAAATAATGATAGTATGCTAACTAGAAACAAAACAAAATAGATAAAATAAAACAAGAAAATATGATAAAATAGTAAACAAATAAGTAGCACAAACAGTTAACAAATAATGGTCAGACCCCAACTCGGGTCGTTCTCGAAGTCACCTAAAAGTGTCCCTCGCAATGGCTTCAAAAACTTGATGCGTGATAAATATATATATTAAAGTAACCAAGTTTTACAGGTAGAAATGAACTCACAAGTAAATTACATGCTAATGGCAAGTGCACCGGTCGCGTGTAGTAAAGACCATAAGCCAGAGTTATCGAACCGTGGACACAAAAGGTGGCAGCCCTCGATACTAAACCTCTATTGACTCCTGACCGATTTAAAACAAGTGATTATATATTTTTTTATTTTTATATATTTAGAACATGCAAATATATTTAAAAACTAAAATTATCGACTCAACCAAAAACTAAAAGACACGGTAGACACTAGAATGCAAACGGACAAAGACACGAGAAACTAGAGAATACTAAAAAGACAAAACACACTAAAAATCAAATGAAGATCAGCTGTGGGATAAAACACTACCTAGACTAGGAATCCAACTGACTGACTCAACTACTTTCGGGACAACTGACTGTATGACATCGGTTCTAAAGATAGACTGACTCGGGAATCACTAAGACACGCAAGATATCCTCTCGGACTCACCTACACATCTCAACTATCCCAAGGGTCGGATTAAGCTCACCGGTATGGAATTAGATCTCCTCTTGGACTCACAAAAACCTAGAACACCACATACTCGAAAACGGTTTCACCTCTCGGTCTCAACCACTCTATACTCACAGGCTATCCTAGACAGACCTAAGAGCAAGGAGTAAGCTACCCAAACCGCTAAACCAAGAGACAACCCGACAATATATCTCCTCTCGGATTCAAGATTATAAAAATACTGACTTTTATGACCACACAAACTTGCTACAATGATCGCCCTAATCGTCTAGATCACAAACACAAAGTAAATGACCCGAAAACCCGAAATCTTACCCGAAACACACAAAGCATTCAAATAACCCTTCAAGAGCAACAAGTTCATGCAAGATTAGTAGTAAATCAATATTCAAACACATTCAGAACAATTAAATCAGAAGTCTTTACAATAGCATTCGTCATACGAGCAAATCAAACCCAAAAACAATCAAAACATGCCAATATTCATCCTAATCTAGATAGCTATGAGTTTAGCTACTCATGATACTTAAAAACACACAAAAGATTACTGGAAACATAGTTTAAACTCGAAGTAGTTGACTGAAAGAAGAAAAAGAACGCAAAACCGATGTTTTCAAACCGAAACGAAGCAAATTCTCTCAATCTGAATGATCTCTAGTACCAAATATTCGATCCTCAGTGTTCCCTGGCCTTCTTCTGCCGTAAGAAATCGATCCCCTCCAAATAAAAATGACCAAACCTTTTAAAAGATGTGAATTAGGGTTTTCTGCCCGACTGAAAGCATGTCAGACCGACATGGGGTGGGATGTCGGTCCGACTAGGGCTGACGCAACCCTTAATGATTACGGCTCAATGATTAAGTGATGATTATGTCTTCCAAACGCGCGTCAGACCGACATTGTAGCAGAAGTCGGTCCGACTTCTGGTGAAATTCCTAATTACTCCATTCTTTTCTTGCTTAACTCCAATTCTTTATTACCGCTTCTATCCGTCACTGATTCTTAGATAGAAATCCTTCAGTTTATCAGCTAACCTTGGATTTTCACCAATATTCTCATTAAGTAACAATTCTATTTGATGTTCACTGATAAAACCAAACGAAATGGGTTAAAACAAGCATAAAAACATATGTGTTTTACAACACATCAAGTACCATGCTTGAAGTTTGGTACGCGTTACTCTTCGGAGTACTGTGCTTGAAGTTGGAATTGACGGTTACGAGATGTCACACACCTGCCAAGGCGGATTATACACGGTGGAGCGACGAAATGGAATCACCACACATGATCAAAAGAAATTTCTATTATATTAATAGAATAGTTGATTACATTGATTACAAAAGAAAAACAAGACAAGTACAACAAATACGTCTTCTTTTTGTTAACGTATAGCTAAGTCCACTAAAGCACGGGTCATTGAAATCCTAGCGTGATTAAAGCAGCAACTTAGTTTCCAAAACCCGAAAAACATGCCAAAATATGTTAACTAAAAAGTTGGTGAGAAGATAGGTTTAGATACATAGATATAGCGTAGAATAATAGTGTAGAATTCATAAACAATTTCAATACATGTAATTTAAACTTTCATACATCAAGGTCCATAACCAACTCTAGTGACTAGAATAGTTTCCCCGTCTGAACATGTCAGACCTAAAGTGTTGTTATAGTATGCAGTTTATGTACACCCAGCTCCTTCCAAGTTGACTGGAATACATCAACCTGAAGGACTAGATGGGCTCAACACGCCAATATATCTATTTACTTACTCCCGTTGGATAAAAATTTAATGGTTGTAGTAGAGTGTCTGTAAAACCGTTTAAGTTTACAAATATAGAAAGTTGTTATTAAATAGTATGAAAACTTTGTAGTATGATGATAGTATTGATATAGAGTTTGAATACGAGCATGTTTTCCACCCCAAATATAGAAAGTAAAACAGGGGCTATGAACTCACCTTACAAAGTTAGAGGGTTGAACTTGCACTTGTAGTAACTTGGATTAGAAAGACGCCTTAAGGATTCCCTAACTAAATTTGTTAAGTTAGAATCACGTTTTAGAATAGTAAAGGGGTTGTTATAGTAATTAGTAGAAAGTAGTTGTTATAAACTAGAAGTGGTTATCATTCCAGGGTAGCACCTCCAACAGAAAAGTTTCTAGGAAAGAGTTGGTGGGATTAAAACCCCGTCTTCCTAGGGAGAACCTTTTGTTCGTCAGATAGCTCATACCAGTTTGAAAGTTACTCCATTTGTATACGAAACGAAGTTAAAGGTGTGATTGGTAAGTTTGGAAAGTATAAGGACTAAAGTGTAAATATGAGTTAAGTAAGGATAGAAATGAATAAGTTGAATACTAAAGGGGTTCAATTGAAAATAGAGAGTTTTAGTAGAAACTTGATTCTAGAAGTTGAAGGGAAACTAGAAAGATCAAAATCAAGTTTTTATGTGAAAAGTTTGAAGGATTTATAAAATTAATTAAAATATGGGATTTTAACATGTTAATCATGATCATCTTAACCAAATTTTATCAAAAATATTTGCTTTTTATCAAAATATTAAATAGGTGAAAAGATTATAAAAGTATAAAGTTAGACAGATTCTTGACAGATTTGCGCACTGATTTTGTTTCAGTTGTTTAGGGGTGGAAATCTTGGAGTTTGGAGGAGTTCTTTATATGGTTGAAAACCTAAGAGTCTGAACTTGATTTTAGAAAAAAAATCATTGAAAAAGGTTTCGTTTTGAGGGAGATATGGCCTCGCGAAGTCAAGTCAGTGAATCTGTCAAAATACGAATTTTGATGTTTGATGATGTTAATGAAAGTTTTGATCAAAATTTACTTGATTTGGCTTTTGATCTAGAATTGGATCTATGATTATAAAATAAACATATTGGGGAATCATATATCCAAGCTAGTTATGAAGGATTTTGAAGAAAAGTAAAAAAGGAAAAGTATGAACTATGAAGGAACTTACTTAGATCTGCAAGAGGATGCTAGGAGATTCATTAGGAAGCTTGGAGCTCTAGAAATTTCATAGAGGGGTGCGAAGAATAAAGGGGAATGAAGGCTCTATTTATAGGGAGGAATTAGGGTAAAAGTTAGTTGGACTTTGACTAAGATAGCTAAGATAATAAGCATGGCTTGGTATTATCTTGAAATTTTTGAAAATAATGAAGGGCATTCTTGAATATTCCAAGGTTTATTTAGTAGAGACAAAGCGGCATAATGGTAACTAATTAAATAAGGATTAACTAGAATTAAATTGCAAAGAAGGAGATAACACAAGAATGGATCTTAATCTAGTTAAAATTTCAAAATGGGGGGGGGGGGGATAGAAATTTAGGCCACATACGGGTTTAGGGAGATTAGGATTATTAGTTAGTTGGTAATTAGGATTAGATTAGGATATGTTTAAATAAAATTATAGTTTTATTAAATAAGATAAGTTTAATAGTTTTTAATAGATTTAATAAATAATAATATAATTATTACTAGATAATTTTGAAAATATTAATAATATATATAACTAGATAAATAAATAAATAATTATACATGGTTTTAAAAATGTTACATAAGAAACCCTAAATTTACATATGTGTAACTTAGGTCCTTTAAGTTTACTATAGTCAAATAAAGTCACTAACTTTGATAGCTTTGATTAAGATATAATCTAGAGCATTCAAAGTTACTATATGTAGCAAGTTCTAGTATGTACACATGAGTTAAATGTAGAATCATAATAGAATAATGGAATTCAAACAAGACATAGAATCAGACATAGAAATTAGGGATGTCACACGAGAAGGCATAGATTCGATATATATGTTGACTTATATTTAATTATGTTATTGCATATTTACGTACACTTTTATTATATAAGTTTAACGTTTATGTTTTGGAAAAATATTTGAAGATAAGGTTTTATGTAAAATTAGAATTCACTCAACGAAGCTGACTTTTTTTTAGTATGCAAATTCAGTTTAAGTATATGAATGAAAGATGTTTGGATGCTTAGCTAGCAATGAAGAGTTATCCGGTCATCAAAGAAGTCTGACATCCCGTTATATTTTGTGTGATGAAGAGTTTTAAGACAATGTTATGTTTTAATTGTATGAACATTTTGTGATGCGATGAATGATTTTCCGCTGCGTTAATGAATTCAAAGTTTAAGAACTATATGCTAATGAGTAAATTAAACACTTGAGACCTTACAATACTTTACTTTTTTTTAAATATTACGTTTGTATGCATATTTGCCCCATAAATGGCGTGTAGAAAAGAAACGAATATTTGAATATAATTGATCTTTTGACTTTGACCGACTTGAAATTTTGAGATGACATGAAATTGTAATAAGTAACACAAAATAATAAATTTTTATACTAACAAATAAAAATAATACCGAGACATATGTCAGATTCTAGTGCATCCTAAACATGTTTTTTCTTTCCCTCTCTCCTATTAAATAATTATATTAAAATAATTTATATTTTTAAATATATAATATAAATCTGATCATGGATATGTATTATTTAATTATGCATATTTATTATATCTTTAACCAAATGAATTTAATATGAATTAACATTTATCGATTACATAAAAAAAATTAATACCCAGGTGAAAAAAATGTTTTGAAAATTAACTTAACAGAATTTATAACTGTTATGTCAAAGTACATTTTTAAAAACATATTTTGACGAGTGTATGTGTTAACAGATTACATTATATTTTATTCAAGCCGCGTAATACACAAGTTTTTTTAAAAACATAAATTTTTTATTACTAAGTATATATAACATTACATTTATTCAAACCCTGTAATACACGAGATTCTAACCTAGTTTATAATACATGAAAAACCCTCATCAATTTCTAACACGATCTTAAACATGATATGGAAATCATATGAAAGTAATTAAATTTTAAGTTCTTTAATATAACTTCAACACGACCTATTTAGTTAGTGAGTTGTCTGAAAACAATCCTTCTGATAAATTTATTGCCATGTTAACATGTTTAAGGTTTTTAGCTGTAAGGTCTCAACCCAAGAAATATCACTTGTTGGATTTACTCATAAACATAATCATCAAAATGCTGAATTTAAATTAAAACATGCAATCGTATCGAAAACAAACATCATTCGGTTACATAACAGCGGAAGTCTTAACATAAAAGAAACATTGTCTTAACATATAATCAAATAAAATGGGATGTCAGTCTCGTGCTAGGTAGCCGTCACGCCTTTGCACGCCCCTTCTTCTTGTTAGCTGAAGTGCGTACTAAAAGTCAGCTAACGCTGGTGAGTACGTATATCATTCATGTGTGAGTGCGTATATAAATACATACACTTTTGCTAACTACTGAACATTCATTGGTCATACATATATGGGTCTGATTCTACCATAGTAGAACCACCGTCGTAGCCCATTTCATAAACCGTTCGGCACTAGAAACCATCTGTCATATCATAAAACCGTCCGACAAACCTTCGGCCATCCGTCTACTGAACCTTCCTACCGTTGTAGTCTGTCGTATTTGCCTGTCTGCCCTAAGGCATCCGTTTCCCACCCGAACTATTTATGCAGCCGTGCATCGATTAAGGGTCTGATTCTATCGTAGTAGCCTGAGTTTAGTCTACATTTCTAGACTTTTAGTTCTGGTTGCATAATAGTCGTGTGGTCGCCATTTACTGAAGTAGCCGTTATCATCGTTTCCGTCCATAACGTTTATTCATACACAGCAAGCAATATATATATTTATATATATGTATATAAAGCAAGATTTCATTCTTATATATTATGTCATACTTTCATTTCATTGTTCATAAACATACTTGTCATTCTTATATTCATCATGTATTGTCACATATGGCTATATATTGCACTCATAACCTTCATTCATTTCATGTATACACTTCAGCCCCAAAACATGTAAAATTGTTTGCACGTAACACATAGGGGGCACGTAGAACTCACTCGATGAGCGGGTTCCTGGAGTATACTAGCTGGTCTATGAGCGTCACTAAGGTCACACACAATCTGTATAATCAAGTCATACACGATAAGATAATGAACCTAAACGAGACTAGACGTTTTCTACATTTTGGTTTGGCGAACATAAATAAGTTCGCCACTTTTGGCTTAAGCGAACTTGGTAAGTTCACCCTATAGAACTAGGTGAAGATGTGCTAGGTTCGCTATGTTTAGTGCTAAGCGATCATGATAAGTGTCACACCCTGAAATTTATTCACTTAATAAATAAATAAATAAATCAAGATTGAAACGATTGGTATCATTACACAACAACGGAAGCTAAAGTAAAAACTTCTATATGTTGAACACCATTATAAACACTAAACTAAACTAGTACATTGTCCTAGAAGCATATAGGACAAGACCGACTTGAAGTTTGACAATCATGCTTCTTCGGATTCTAGGGTTTAGATCCGGAGGGTTAACCTATTCCAACCATGCCATAGCTAAGAATTACCTGAAAAACATACTTAAAGTATCAACACAAAGGTTGGTGAGTTCACATGTTTGATTGTCTCAATGTAAAGGAGTTTTTTTCTTGAAAACATTAATAATGTATACGTGGCCATAATATGAAAGCGTTTTCCATGGAAAACATTGAAAAAAACATTTGTATGAGGAAAACATTTATATATAAACGATTGCCAAAACCAATTTGCACGAAAACGATTGACAGATCCATCTTCACGAAATGATTCAAGGTATTTGATCAACAAAACAAGTAATGTTGACCTATTTGTAAACTAACTAGGCATAAAAATAATATGTACATACATGAGGCATAACCAAACCATAACACAGGTGTTTTACCCCTCGCTCGTACCTCACGAGCAATTGTTTGAAAACTATGCGGTCATTTGGCCAGAGGAACCCATGGTTAGCGCGACTAACCATGACCGGGGGTATCAATCCCAATAGTACTATCAATAGAATCCCAGGCTAATCTATAGCTAATGATTATAAATATGATGGTCAGGGGACTTCCAGCGCTCTATATATGTTAACTCATGCAAACATAAAGGTCGGGTCTTATTTTTTTGTTATCACATGAAAATGTTTGTAAGTATATTTCATATTTTCTCAAATGTATCAAGCAATGATGTTCCCAAATGTATTAAACGATGATGTCCCATGTTTTCAAATGTGTAACTAAGTATGTTTCTCCCCCGGTGTTTCTAAAACATTTAATAGTTAAAAGGGGGCCGTGAAACTCACCTGGTGACGTGTCAAGAACACTAATGTCCTTCTGATAGCAAATGAAACCAATGTCCATGTGATAGTCACAGGTTTACGTCATATTCGGGTCCTACGATAACTGTAGGTACTTAATGAGTTTTGTAGATTAACCCTGATAATGTAATGTAAGTCTGAACTTGTGTCGGGTCATCACATGCGCGGTTGGCTCTGTTAATTCTTAGAGATACAACCGGTTCAATATACGATGTCTGTTTAATGATTGATAATATTAGTTACTTAGATCGAATCGGGATTCTCAACTCGAATATGTTTCAATAATTATATTCATAAATATTAGTTTCTTGTGTACACGATCGTATAAAGCTATGTGCACGTATAATTAATAATAATAATTCACGTTCGTGCGTCCTTTAACAGAATATATGCAACTCAATAACTTAGTAAAACCATTTCAGGACTTGTAGTATATTCATACGCGTATTTATACATATAAATTATATAGTTTCAAAATACCTAAATATATTTGTACTGTGTTGTATTTCGTATATATGCGTACTACTCCTATTTTAGTATATTCAGTTATCATATTTTGTTTATTAGGGGCATAACCAAATATATATATATATATATACATATATATATATATATATATATATATATATATATATATATATATATATATATATATGTATGAAATACCGTTTAAGACCAGATATGAAAGTATATCATTACATGTACATTTATATTCCTTGAACATAACAATTTAATGTTTTTTGTTTTGAAATCGTCCGTACCGATATATATCCCAAAACTTTGAAGTCGTACTTTTATTTAAATCCGTAGTTGAATATTATGTTTGTTGAACATAATTCTGATTTTTGTGTAATGAGATTTCATATCGGTATACATATGTATATACGTTTATCTTTACATACGTGTGGGTGCGTGCACATATATATACACATTCGGGTCTAAATATTGTTTTATATAATAATCTTTTGATTTTATGTAATGATTATACGCAAATACATATTTTTATCATCGTTTTAACTTGTGCGTATTAACCATTGATATTTATAAAACCCTCGTTTAGTCGGTAATGTTATAATTTGATTCGTATAATTCATGTTTCTCGTTATCTAAGTGGGTTACCAATTATTTATATGATATCTCCACGTATTAAAATATATAAATAATTGTATAAAAGGATAATTGGGTCGTATATTTGTGTCAAGTGCTACGTTAGTTACCATTATAACTAAAAATTCAGAAAAGCCTTTGTTCGTATAGACTCATTTACCAATACTTATATTTGTTTCTATCAAACCGATGGCGCGGCAATTATACTTTCTTAATACCAAAAGTGTGAAATATATTTACTCTAAGTTCCATGTATATAACGTTTCCAACCCTCATATCCCGAAATATTGGTTTATATAAATGTGTCGGCAATATTAGTTACTTAGTGTTGATTTTTAAGTTTTCTAGAGCTCAACTCGAAAGTCACACGCGTTATGTATTATTTTTTATAAATAAATATATATTTAGTTTTAGGCACGTGTTTATACCTCTCCGCACGTTTGGTTCGCGTATTCGCTCACAACCGTGACCCGTCACCGAATCCAATATATCAAGCGACTCGTTTTCTCGCTACGAACATATTCCGATGTCGTTTTACTGTTTCACCCGACATTGACTTGACCCGTTGACCAAGGTTTGACCAGGGTTGACTTTTGTTGACGAAGACCCATGACATCTTAAAACCGTCATTTCTCAAGATCTGTTACGTATCCTATTCAAAGCACGTATTAAACACCCGGGAATAAAACCCGGCCACCAAAGTTACTAGATCTATACGGAAAACGACTAACTATACAAATTTAACCTAATATTTCAAACAAACCTTGAACGCTGTAGATTAGAATGATCGAGTATCACACGACACCAGATCTGGTCCAATTCGAGTTCGTCGGAGCGGGTACACGGGTTCACCGGAATGACGTATTCGGCCAGAACCCTAGGTCGCCGCCGTCGGAAAAACGGGTTTGGAGGAAACCCTAGCCACCGCTTAAACCTGCAACCACCTCCGAAACTGTCGCCGGCCTCAGAACTTAGAACTCGAAAGACGCCACTGCCGGAGTAAAGGCAATGGCCCGTTTTTCACTAACTCTTCCTCTAAGACCATCCGCTGAGTACCCGATGCCATCAAGCCCTGCTGCCTTCGCCACTTATAGATCTTTCGGGTTGGACGAGAACACACACCAGCCACTGGAATGGCGGAACCCTAGCCGACACTGCGGTGTTGCCGGAAAGACGACCTGACTAAGATGGTGTTGTCGGATTCATCCAAGGGTGGCGGCTACCACCGCGCCACCGTCGTGCGTCACCTGCCGGAGGGCAGCCTCCATCCTCTCTCTCTCTAACGGACTCTCTCTCTAAGGAATATGTGTGTGCTAGGGTTTTGAGAAAAATGAGAAGGAGAAAGGAATAAGTTCTATTTATATCCAGGCTTTCAAATGGGTGAAAGAGTGTAGGTGGATACCGCGTGTCAACGCCCGTAACGAAAAACTTAAACGTCACGATTGGTAAACTTTGTGTTAAATAGTATCCACTTCGTATAATATTAATAATAATTGATATTATTTAAACGTTTAATTTATGAGGTTTCCGCTCAGACTCTCGTCCAGGCCGGTACGCGCCAGTACCGCGCGTTTAACGCGTTAGCTCGTTTTAACGTTTCACGCTCTATTAAAATTATTATTTCTCAAATAATAATAATAGTAACTAAATAGAGATGATATAGCTATTCACTTATATTATTTAATCACATAAAGTAGTAAATAACAGAATTTACGTTTATGCCGGTATTTATCGTATTTGCGCGTT
This sequence comes from Smallanthus sonchifolius, assembly GCA_023525975.1. NCBI lineage: Eukaryota > Viridiplantae > Streptophyta > Magnoliopsida > Asterales > Asteraceae > Smallanthus > Smallanthus sonchifolius. The sequence goes on along the minus strand of CM042019.1, from coordinate 32,940,990 downwards.
CTATGTCGTCTGACTCACGTGTTGATCTCTAATTTAATAGTAGGAGGTAAATATTAATCTTTACTTATAATATTTATTATTAATACTTGGTGTTAGATATAGCGTCGTGAGTCGGTTACTAACTGTGAACGCGTTAATCAATTTAATCGTACCCCGCATAACCCTATCTGTTAATCATAAGTTTTCTCAAATTATTCAGTGATCCATCAAGTAAGGCCTCATATCAGGTTTGTCTATTGGGCCTAAAACTGGGCCATTAATGGGTCAAACCCATTTATGGTGAACTAATTATCAAGGATTATTGTCTCTAATTCAGGGTTGTCACATTCTCCCCTCATGAAACAAGTTTCGTCCTCGAAACTTAGTTTAAGTTAACCTCTAGGATTGACTTAATTCATTCAGATGAGTGTGTCGTGTCCACAGTTCATTTCTGGTTCATAGGGAGAATTTTAACTCACTTCCCTTAGTAGTCTGTATTCGAAGGTAAAGCGAATACCTCATCGACTAACGATATTGGATGTCTAAGGATTCGAGATATCATCATATCATGTAATAGTGCAACAGTATCGTTGAACATTCAGTACATCAGACGAGTAGAGTTAGCAAAATTCTTTGAATATATCGATTAAAGCAACGATGTTGGCTATACCATTCAGTGATATAGTCATTACCATAGTCCCATAAACAAAAGGGAATTATGGTCAGTGAGATCACATTCCATGTAATGAGTAAGCCATCAAGAGATCGTCTGACTGATGTGGATCAAAATAATGAGTATTCACAAACCAAGTAAACAACTCACACATCAAAGTAAACCACCAAGGTTTAGATGTTGAAAAATTTCTTTACGTGATCATTCTCATCATAGTGTAACTGTATGATCTTTATCATTAGTAATGAATGACGAAAATGCATTAATGTACGTAGATTTTTCAGAAGTGTAGGAATGCATACTCTTTATTCATATCTGGGTTTTCTCTCATGAAAACAAACCATGATAGAATCTAACGGAAAAATTATCGCAAGTTCCGTAAGGATATGCCAAGTGGTTTCGATGAAATGTTCACTAGTTAGTCCATAATCAGATATTTGACTGTTTGTCGCAACGAATCAATGCCTTAATCCATTTTAACTTTTTAGAAGAAAGATTTTAACTGACATTTCATCGCTCTAGTCAGTATGTAAGTTAAACTGATTTAATTGAGTTCCAGTAAGTAATATCATCAAATATAATTTCTCACAAAGGGGTTGGACTGTTTTAGATAAAAGTATTAACAAATGGATGTCAACAATAAGCTCGAAGCAATAAAATTTTTCTAGTAACAGTGAATCATCCAGATTTTTGAATGATCTAGATTTCTATGATTCATCTAAAAATGAGGGTGAATCTAGATGAAGAAGAGAGAAATGTTGAAGTATTTGAGGATCGCCGAATCAATTTGGCTCGACAGTCACTAAAGGTAGACGAGTCTTCATGGGGTTCACAGAAAAGTGTTTCAGAAGAGTCTAGCTTTCGTTGGCGAAGATTATGTTCTATACTCCATTAACCATTGTTTGTACCGTACCTCTACTGAAGTCCAGCATTTAGGTTGTGATATCATGCTTTGTAAATTCATGACTTGACTATCATGTCCACGAGGTATGTAAGTCTTAAGAAGTTCTATGTTCGTTTGGAAAAGTCATAATTCATCTAGGTGGGGAAATAAGCATTGGGGCCGCGTAAATAGCCTCATAGGAACAGTGTCCCCCGAGATTGATTATGGTTTTGCCAAATGTGAGGACGTCATATCCTTAGGTTCCTTAGAGAAAATGTATAGATTTCTCAGAACGATCTTGAAAGAGTGCGAATATAATAATAAAAGGAATATGAGGAATCGAAATAGGTGTAAGGGAGTAGTCCATTGAGAGAGCATAGTCAACTATGATTCATCATTTGTTCGTTTTCAGCACAAAGGTTTACGCCATAAAATTGAGGTAATGAGGGTTAAATGTCAAAGTTTTGTATTTTCTCTGTGCATGTGTTAAGAAGTCGTTTCCTAATGATAGATGCTATATAGCTCTTTAACTATTGAAGGCTGGGAGTAAGAGGTGTAAACATGTCTCTCCTGTAGGCTGAAATCAGAGACTCAACCAACAAAATGATCCTTAGGGAAATATAAGTACAAAAGGACGTAAGATTATCCACTTATCTTAAGTCGGGTTTCCACAATACCTTATAGGTGTCACGTGTAAGAGAGTCAGAATAAATTTCCATCTCATTACAGAAGTTAGTGCATATATAACACTTTTGATGTAAACTTCAAGTAAGTGTGGTACTGGATTGTAAGATATACCCTGAGATTATGTCATGATCTCCGATAAAAGTTGTACAATTGTTGTGAGTGTTGATCTTTGCAAGGAGCAACATGATGTTTCCATGCAAGTAAAATATCAAAGGATATGAATTAACAAGCAGAAACGGGTGAATGAAAATCTTCGTGGCTCGAGATTCACTAAGAGTTGGTTAGATCCAATTTGAAATTCTCTTGTTCCTCCAGATTGCGAGAACATTATGTGAATATTTAATCGATGAGTTTGAATCGTTAAAGTCTGATCATTAATCGTGTGACTAGGAATTTAGATTATAGGTACAGATTATTCATGAACGTTAGCTCAGACAGTAAGACTCACTAGAGTTCTTATGCACCGCAAATTATGATTACGTGTGCACCCGCAATGATAATTTACCTTGCATGGTCCCAATAGTGTTTCTCCTATCCCAAGCTCTCACTTAAGAGGAATCTGAAATGTTCATTAGATCGCGTCATCATGTTCCACTCTCGCACAAGAGTGTATGTTATATCGGATTACTCTTAGTCATGTATACTAATACTCATGCATATGCCGATTAAGGCTGTTGTTGGATGGATTTAATGGCAGAGGGACACAATCGGTGTCCTTTAGGACGTGTGCAGTGGAAGTCAGGCACTATGTTACGCAAATATCTTTGAATTTGTGTCGAGCTTTGATCTGTTCAAATTTCTCGGATGTAGCATTGACCACTTCGAGACTCGCAAAGTCTTTATGTCTAATTTCTCCCCCAACAAACTGGGGTCCTACATCTCATCCCGTACAACATCTCAAATGGCGGCATACCGATGGTTGAGTGATAGCCGTTGTTGTATGAAAATTCCGCTAACGGAAAATGGCTATCCCCGCTCCCACTGAAATCAATGATACAGGCCCGGAGCATGTCGTCCAAAGTCTGAATGGTTCTCTCGGATTAACCATCTGTTTGAGGGTGGTAAGCGGTGCTGATGTTTAGTCTAGTACCCATTGATTCATTGGACTTCTTTAAGAATCTCAACGTGAATCGAGTGTCTCTTTCGAACACAATTGATAATGGCATACCGTGTCTGCTTACTATTTCATTGTTAAATAATTCTTCAGTGATGGCCGTGTCGACTAGGAGTCAAAAAGTAGAGGAGAGGGTAGAACCACTAGTGGTTGAAGAAGAGGAGACGGCGGATGAGGAAATAGTGGATGAGAAGCATGCCGAGAAGGCAGAGGAGAAGAAGAAGGGGTGGAGATGAAGAACCCCGAGATTGACCTTAGCCGTGTTCCCTACCCAGCGCGCTTGCTGCCACATAAGTATGCTAGGGAATACGGTAACTTCCTTAATATGTTCAAACAGCTTAAGGCCAATCTTCCGTTCACAGAGGTCGGCCAGCATATGCCAAAGAATGGCAAGTTCTTAAAAGATCTTATTTCCAACAAGAAAAAGCTGGAGGAAGTCTCTAAAGTCTCACTTAGTGAGCGATGTTCAGCGGTGGTTCAGAACAAGCTTCCTGAGAATCTAGCAGATCCGGGTCACTTTACGATCCCGTGTCTGCTTGGTAGTTTGCCCTTGAACCACGTGTTGGCTGACCTAGGTGCTAGCATCATTCTGATGCCTTATTCTATATACACGCAGTTAGACCTAGGAGATTCTAAGCCAACACGCATGAGCATATCCTTGGCTGATCGTTCAGTCAAGTATCCACGGGGAATTGTGGAAAACATGCTAGTTAAGATAGACAAACTCGTTTTCCCGATGGATATTATTATTTTGGACATGGATATGGATGATAGAGTCCCACTCTGCGCACCCCCAAGGCATTGATTGATGTCTTTGACGGAAAGCTCACACTTCGTGTGGGGGATGAGTCTGTTACATTCGATGTTGTGAAGTCCATGAAGGAAGCTGGTGAGCAAAGCCACTCCGTATGCATGATTGATGCGTTCATGGACGACCATCGGGACTCTGATCTAGATATAGAAGTTGATGAACCCACCCCTGATATAGGAGAGTTATCTGAGTGGGCGGTGAAGTTTGAAGAGTTGTTAGATGCACTAGACGAGAACGGTGATGAGGTTCCTAATGATCTAGTAGAGATGATGGCAGAATTAGATACAATAATAAACACAACCCCAAGTGTGGGGAAGTTGGAGAAGGAAGAGGATCCAGATGTGTCACACCCCAACCGACGGCGGAATACGTCGGGGCGAGACATGTAGATTGTTCACAGCTCATGGTTTACTAACGTTTGAATAATTATCAATCACATTTCATTTCAATTCAAGTAACACCAACATTCAATCCAATAACTCAACAAAGTAGATTACAAAAGATAAATTTGTTCAAATTAATACTAGGCCAAATCCTAAGTGTAGCAAGACTTGAAGCACCTCAAACATTAGTACCTGAAACATGGTTAAAACAAAGTCAACTAGAAAGTTGGTGAGAATACATAGGTTTTCGTGTCATGTAATAGAATATGGTGTTGTGTGCATACAATTCATACAAACATGGCAATTAAGGCATTTATGGAGAGATACCATCGTGTGACCTAAGTATACAATCAACCCTTTGTAACTAGCATGCAAAACAAAAGCGTGTTGGCAGTAACAGTCACCCTACCTGGGTGGGTTTGTCAGACTCAATAGATCTATCACTGTTTATTGTAGGCTATAAAATAGTTAATGATTGCACGTGAATAGCAAAATGCGTGTTGGTCTACACACCTAGTACTCAAGCACAAAGCTCAAAATTGTAACACATGATTGTAGGGTGGAATTGTATTTTGTATAGTTTGTAAACATAATAAATAGAACGCATGTTCCACCCCAAAAGTTTGTAAATAGAGTAAAAGAGGGGCTATGTAACTCACTTGTATAAAGAACGTAGATTGCACAATTAAATAGATAGTAGCGGTGAGTTGTAGGTCACTAGGTGCGACCTAATGAATAAATGTATAAACATGTATTATTGTTATGTACAAAGATCTAAAGTCTAAGGTTTTAGTGGGTTTATAAGTGTAAGGACTTGTGCTGACGGTTTGTGTCATTCTTTGTCAAAAATGGATTCGTTGGTGGTTATATAAAATAAGTTTAGGGTTTGTAAGAATAATGAATAAATAAATTAAACAATTTATTTATTTAGAATATTGTGCTTTTAAAGAAATAGTGTGGTATATATATTTATTTAAATATAATATAAATAAATAAATTTATTTTATTTATTTATTTATGAAAATGTCTCAAAATATAAAATAGTTATTTATTAGTTTATATGTTTTGAAATAAGTTTTATTCGTTTGAATATGGTTTCTACACTATTATATTTGATTTAATAACACGAATGGTTTATAAAAGTTCGTTTTACGATAAAGCGTTTTACAAAAATCTTGTCATAATTTTTATAATTTTAGGAATTTAATTAAATAGTATATTTCCTTTTGATGATTAAAAGATGGAATTATTAAACAATTTGAATTTATTAAAATTATTGTTTTAAGAAAAAAAAAAAAATTGCGAATTTCTGATTTAAACTGACTTAATTTATGTGGGGGTTTATAAAAATATTTTTATAGAATTATTTTGTTTATAAAAACTGTTTAAAAATGATTTTTTTATAAAAAGAACCCCACCCGGTTCGAACCCGGGTGGGTTCTGTGTAAGGCTTGTTCTCTACCGCTGGGCTGAGGGGACTGATACTGATAACAAGCCGGTCCGCATGGTTTTAACATAAACAAGAAGGGGAGCCGGGTCTGGTCAGTGGGACACGCGCAAAAAGACAGCCGGTTGCGTGGTCTGTGGGTTTCGAACCCACGCCATCTAGTCTAGCGGTGCAGTGACTTAACCGGCTGGACTAGATGGTTTCGCTGGTAGGTTATGGATTCCATTTAGTTAAATAAAGTAAACGATTCTAACCCCAAATCCATATTACCACCTAAAACGATTTAGAACCCTAGTTTTAAAAATCGTTCAATTTGATGTTGTTATCGTGAATTGATATAGGGCTTTCGTAGTAGGGGTAGAAACGGATCGAAAGACGTATTACTCACCGGTTATGATTTGGCAACGAGTGCTGACGGCTACGACTTCAGCAGCGATGTTCCTGGTGATCGACAGAGCTTCAGGGGTGATGTGCGGATTGAATTGGGGTCGGGAGAGTTTGTATTAGGTTGTGCGAAGGTGAGGGATAGGTTTAATTTGATAATTATCACATTATGGGTATGATTCGATTATAGTCTCGATGGACGACGGCTGTGGAGGGATTTACGCATCAATTGGTTCAATTGGGAATGTATTGGGTCGAGATTGTGGTCTGGAATCATGCGCGAACCGTTTAAGGGTGATTTGCTGTCATCAACACTCCTTAATTACCCGAATTCATTCTTAATTTAGTTCGTTTGACTCGGCAGAGTCAAACATTTTTAAAATTTTGAATTGCGCCGCGTGTTTGATTGAATTGGTATGGAGTTTGGGCCTGGGATCAATTGGTACTCGGTCTAGCATCCGAAACAGATCCAATATGCCCGGGTAAAACAACCCTTCTGCCGGATTGCATTGATTTCGGCCTGTTTGACTTTTAAAAGTCAAACAGGGGTCACATTTTGTGTTGTGGGTCCAAATTGAAAATCAAGATCAACTTTTTGAGCTTCAATTGAGGATTCAATGATTAAGGGGGGTTCGTGTTAGGGTTCAAACGAAATTTGAGAAGGGGGTTCAAATCATTTCCTTGCAACTGTATACATATATACCTATATATATGTATATGTATATCTATGTATATACCTATATATATGTTTGGATGTATGGCTTGTCCTTTCTGTACGCCTTATACATATATATGTGTATGTATATATATATTTTTATACCTTTTTAGGACACAACTTTGAAATGCGGTATTGTTTTAGTTGTATAAATGTGTATGTGTACATGAAAATAAAACCCTTGATTTATAATGTGTGCATAAATAACATAGGGCATGGTACTAGGAATTTGGAATTTGAAACGTTGTTTATTGCATTAAAAACAATTACATGGAAAATCAGAAATGTTACAAGATGATCCTGGTGAAGGTTTAGAGGTCACACCATTAGAAACACCTATACCCGAGCCTTTACCTGTCACTATTGTCCATTCTGAGAGGAGAATTACTGAGCCAACTCCAAGTTTTAATGCCCCTAAGTCTAGGCCACCCCATAAGAGAACCCGAGCGTTTAGTGATTCATGTGATCTAAGGGTAGTGCAAACCCCAAGTTTGGGGATGTTTAGGGGTGACAACATGTTGAGGTATTTGAACCGTGTTATCATTGGACCAGGTAGGTTTAAGTTATGGTGGAAAGACTTGATTGATGAATGTGATCGAAGTCCAATGCTTGCTAGTGGTGTGAGTTTGTTGAAGGGTTGGAGAACTGGTAGACCGCGCAGGATGAAGGCGGTGCTGGTTAGGATCAAGGAGAAGCCTCCTGATAGGCTTGTTTGAGTCTCGGGCAAGTGCCCTGGATATAGAGTTTGTATATTTCTTGGTTCTATTTTCGCGTCAACTTTTGTGTTTTTCGGTGTGTGTGTTTTTGTTTTATGTGTCTTTCAGGGATTCGTGCTTGATTCGATAAGGAAAATCAATAGGAACGAAGTTCCAGGTATTTTTTACTTTGGAGTTTATAGTTGGAACGGGTTTTTAGAGGAATTTGGGAAAAACGTTTTAAGGGGTGAAAATTTGGCTAAGTATGAAAAACCCTAAAAACTTTCTGTTAACACCCGTTGCTCGCGGTACGTGACACTCAGAGGAAGTCCCTCATGGCACACGAAGGACAAAGCTAGAAGCCGGCTTAATTTCCTCCTCACGGTACGCGAGGAGTACTGCCTTGGCTCTCGCGGTACGCGGGGGATTCCTGACTCAGCCTTTGTTCCTTGTTTTCCCATGGTCCCCCGTACTCACTATCATCCACCACCATTTCCACAATTCACCGTTCACCACTCCCACCATCACCAACCTTCATTATCTATCATCAAACATACCATCCATATACTATCATCCACCATAATCACCACCATCATAACCAAACCACCTACCATGGGAAACTTAAGAACCGTTCGTGACCGATGTTTCACCTTGCTTTTGGAACTCATGTCTAAGTGTTTTCCACTTATCGGGTACGTATCCCTGTTATCTATCTTGAGTCTTAGTGAGTCAGTCAAGTCTTTTATTTTACTTTGAGTTTGTAACTTGTGTCAGTTTAATGCTATGGGTTTGTGTGTAAGTTTTATTTTACAGGTATTGATCACTCCATCCGTACTCAATCTCCATTCGGCCGAGTTTGATCTTAATCTTATTTATTTTGTAAAGGTAACCCGACAGTCGATTGTGCAACCACGACCGAAATGTTATACGGTGCACACGTGGAAGAGAAACGTTGGATACACACTCCAAGGATTACATTATGAGCTAAGTCTATCCCAGTTTATTTTTGTCTTTTTATTTTCTGTGTTTGTCAGTTCACGTTTGGGATAATGTTTGTTTTAAGTGTGGGGATGTGACTGCGTCTAGTTTGTTTAGGTTGTTTTATTTTACAAAAAAACAAAAAAAATTGAAAAGAATTGAAAAAAATGTCTAATGAAATCAAAAGTTTTTGCATAATAAATGGAAAATGATAGTAGAACTGGATATACCTGTTGAGTTTTAAATGAAATAAATAATTGAAAACGCGTTTGAATTGTGATGTTTTGGTAGATCCAGCCAGCTAGTAGAGCTTAAATAGACTGTTTGTGTTGATTTAGAATTTAAATGATTTAATTCATGATATCTTGTGGGTACTCTTCTTAAGGGTGTCGGTAATAATGAAACTGTCAACATAGGGTGATAGGTACCACGTTAAGTTAAACTTTAGAGGTTTTTGAAATTTCATGGCACACCACTCTCTTTCTATGAGAATAAATTCGAGTTTCGGTGGCACCCGCTTCCATATTTGTCACACCCCAACCGACGACGGAAACGTCGTGGCGGGACATGTGAACTGTTCATAAGCTCATGGTTTGCTAAAGTTGTAATAATAAAACGGTAAATTTCATTTCATAACTCAAGTAATCATTTACATCATTTACAAGAATTTAAGAATACATGAATCTCCATATTAAAATTTAAGACTAGGTCCTCAACCCTAAGTGAAGTAGCTTGAATCTTAACTCAAACAATTGTACCTGAAACATGATAAAATGAGAGAGTCAACTATAAATAGTTGGTGAGCATACATAGGTTTTGACACCACAAGTAAAGTTCAAATGTTTTGTGTACAATTCATATGATGCATGGTTTATAAAGCATTTATGGAGAATCTAAGTTAAGCTAGTTGCACAAATGAAACCCTGTAACTGAAGGGCATAACAACACATGTTATCCTAATGTAATGTAGGGCATAACAACACATGTTATCCTGATGTAAATGTAGGGCATAACAACATATGTTATCCTGATGTAAATGTAGGGCATAACAACACATGTTATCCTAATGTAGGTGTAAGGTATAACAACAAATGTTATCCTGATGTAAAGAGGTAATGATTACACGAGTGTATTATGTATATGTAGCCTTAACAAATAGAATTCAAGCATAAAGCACAAATAAACACATATGATCATATTATAGAATTGTACGGGTGTAATTGCAAATAGTATTTGTTGTGTAATCATGTTTCACCCAAAAAATGTACAAAAGTAAAAAGGGGCTATGTAAAACTCACCTTGTATTAGTTGTGTAGGTAACACGAGCAATAGGTCTCACGGGTGATTTTTGTAATCACGGGTTTTTTACCTAGAGTGAAATGTATGGATGTGAATTAATAACATACACAAAGTCTAAGGAAAAACCTAGGGTTCAATGGGTATTGATGCGGGTGGACTTGTACAAAAGGTTGCGTCTATATATATATATATATATATATATTTTAAAGAAAATAACGTTTAACATGAACCGTGAAATCAAATGTTTATTTTATAAATAAAGTAATATTTTTCTTGGAGTTGTATTAGGGAAATAAATAATTTATCTATTTATTTTTAATTACGCGCCTTTAAACAATAAGAAAAAAAACGAAATTTATATATATAAAAATAATTTTAATTCCTTGGATGAAGAAAGATAACAAATTTAAATAAATACACTCTTTTTATTTAATTATTATTAAAATAGTATGCCTCAAAAGTGAATGATCCAAAATGCATAATAATAATATTAGGAATTTGTTCTCTATATATCCATATATATATATATAATAACCTTAATTTGTATTCTTAAGGAAAATAGTTTATGAATTAATCATTTAGTAATACTAATTGTTTTCTTGTGAGAATATATATTTGCAATCATAAATTTTATATGACTCCCAAAATTCTTTGTATGAATTTTGTATACTTTTAAATGTGAAAATTTTAAATATATATCTATACATATAAGTATGTGTGTACAAGTAATAACAAAGGAAGTATGAAAAAAACTTTAACAGTGGGCGTAGTCGGGTTTGAACCCGCGACCTGACCCGCGAAGGGGAAAGGTGTTAACTAGTTGATCTGGGGATGAGTCTTGACAACAAACGAAATTAGATAACTTTTAACATAAAGGTTTTACGTGTCTCCTTCCCCAAATCAAGCAACTGTAACCCTAAATCCCCAAATCTGGACCGATTAGCTCCATATTAAAATCCAAAACATTAGGGCCTTGCATTGTAATGTAAAAACGAGTATGGTGTCGGCTTTATCACCTGAAATGGCGCTGGAATCAGTCGCCGGTAGCTAGAGCCGGAATTCCAGTGCGGTGATGGTTAGACTGGAACTCAGGGGAGCAATTTTGATTGGAGAAGAAGGTTTTGCGGATGAGGTGCCTCTGGAATGAACGAGTGCATGAGTATTTATAGGTTTAAACACGCGTTTTCTAGTCGTGTAAATTTCGACATTTTGGGGTCGTGATTTGCCTCTCTTTAATTGAAATTTGACAGCTTGTAACGCGTCAACGTGACCTCGTGAATCACGGTTCGAATGGAGATGAGTAACCGCCTTGAGTTCCTAGTGATTTGGGGTATTAAAATCGAGGGGGGTGGCCGGACTGTTGCCGGAAAAATGAGGCCGGGGGGGGGGGGGGGGAGGATGACTTTTTTTTTTGTTACTCTTTTACCCCCTCCTAAACCTTAGTATTTGTAATTTAGCCCTGATACTTTTAAATTTACTCTAAGTAATACATTTCAAAAAAAGGAAACTATTTAATTATAAGTTTATAAATTCCATGTTTCATAAAAAAAAAAATTAAGTATCATAACTATCATCTTTTTATAAAACTTGTATATATATACTATTCATCTCTAAAATTGTTTTTGTAAAACTTATAAAGAATATTTGTTTAATTATAATTACTTTATAAAGAAAATAAATTTCATAAAATTATGCATATGCATTTACATATTTATTTATGCATATATATATGAAATTGCGAGGTTGGAATTTTAAATGGATGCATGATTAGAATAATAATTGATGTGACATATTGTGTTGAACAAATACGAGATTTTAAATGCTTATACAATAAATGAGCAAAGAAAATTTACGACCTGAAAATCATGGATGTTACAGTACCCTCATGTTGAGGGAATTTCGTCCCGAAATTTAGTTATAGAGACTACTGAATCGGGAAGGAAGTGAGTTTGAGTTTTGATTGTTGGTTTGAGGAGTATGATAGATAAGAAGATTCAGGTCTAAAGCTCAAGTTAAGTATGAATGATAACAGTGGATCTTAGTTTCGAGAGAGTTAAGGAGGGAATTGTCAAAGAATCTAAAGGTGAAATGCATTACTTGGAATGAATTTGATGGAAATTTGATGATCAGGGTTTGTATAAGATGTAGTCTAATGTGTTCAGGAATTGTCAGTGGATAAGAGATTTCACAAAACATTGGCCCGTTAAACAACATAAAACTTTACGTGACACGAATAACGCTACTTCTGCTAATATGACAAGAACACTTATATATAGGAAGTACCAGCGGCGTATCTACCATGCCCTTGTCATATCTCATTAGTCTCGTTATTGTATATCATGGTAGGTTTCATGTCATAACACATGACAAAATTTGCTATATTTTCCATGCGCTGATTTTTATAACTACGTGTGCACCCGTAATTATCCAAATCATCGCATGGTCCGTATAGTTCATTCCATTACGTGTGTGGGTCCAGGGGGTAACACAAAATCACTTAATTCGTAACTATTGTTTCCACGTATATGTTTCTAACAAGTAACTATGTCCATAGATAGTAGAGTCAATTAGGTACTAAAGAGTAATAATGTGGCAAATTTTAGGGTTCCATAGCTTCCTCGTGTTTGAACAAGAATACGTCAAACCCTGAGTAGCTTTTATGGATAAAGTGAATAATCATGCCTTGTGTATGATGTACTTGATCAATTGCAACAGTGTAAACAATCTAATTCCGTGTATAATGTATGCACTCAAGTGTCCATGTGTATGTTATGTACATTGTAAGCAAATAGGTTTCACGTATACTGTGAATAGTTTAGTACCATGTATACAGTAAACAAATGAGTTTTATGTATAAAGTGAACAGTTTAGTATTATATATTTTGTAAGCAAATAAGTTTCAGGTATAATGTGAGTAGTGTAACATCAGGTATGTTATATAGTGTGAACAATTTGGTATTATGTAATCAATTTAGTATATTGTATATTGCAAACAAACAAGTTTTCATGTATTATGTGATTATACTAGTATCATGCATATTGTAAACCACCAAGTTTTATGTATCATGTAATCGTATATAATGTGATCAATCATGTATCAAACAAACAAGTTTCATGTATCATGTGATTATCCTAGTGTCATGCATATTGTAAACAACTAAGTCTTATGTATCATGTGAGTGTTCATTTGTAAGTTATTGGATCTCATGAGTAACGTAAACTATCTAATTTTGCAGGTAGTCGAGTGTTACAGACAAGCGTGTGTTGTTTGGCGTTCATGCATAACGTGGATAGTTGGATTTTAATTTTAAATCTTGTTGCGGTTTATGGATGGCTAATGCCAACGCGAAATGTTTCAGTTCATTGCAGTGTCTAGTAAAATCATACATTTCTGGACGTGTAAGATAACGAGAAGGATGTGTAGATATTTAGAGCAGTGTGCTTACGAATAATTGATTTGTGCTCTTTGTTTGTAAATAAATAAGTAGTTGTAATTTATTCTTGTTTGTAAAATGATGAAAAACAGCTGAATAATTTACTATATGGGTAATTAAATGAAAACCTTTTTATTTTATTTCAAATTATTATAAGAAGACTATTTTTACAAGAAAATAATGGCCAAATTATTTAATAACTAAGCCAAGGTTTAATAATAATTAATTTAACGAGAAAAGTCAAAATTAATTAAAATAATGCTTTTATAAAACAAGTTGTATTAAATTTCCTTACAAGATGAAAATGTTTATAGAAATTTATATTTCAGATACTATCTAAACGTTTTGTTTGAACAAAATGACGATGTTGTTTAATTTAGATGATTAGTTACAAAGAAAGCTTAGATACGTGTACTAAATTATAATAAAGGAAACGGTGGTGTCTAGATTGTACTCATTTGATAATATAATCAAATGGATACTTTGACAAATCAAAGTGATTCAAATTCCTATACTTTCAAGAAGACATGCTTTAGCCTATAAGTGAACACTCACTTCGGGAATTCCCAGGAAAGCATACGGATCATTCGGTTGATTTGGATTTATATGAAATGCTTTCCTAGACAGAAGACCCAAAGTACATGCATTCACCCTTCCGGATTGCACATGTTCTTTACTAATTTTCAGAATTCAAAACTTTGACGGAATTTAAAAGTCTTAATAGGCTTTAGGCCTAAGAGTTTAAATTTTTATTCACAAGTGATGATGGTGACATGTGTGTGAGATTAAGGGTGCATGAAGAATTAGGTGTGTACCTGTGTGTGTTGAAACTTAGGATAGCACTTAATGAACCAAATAAGTAGCATGTAGATAGCAATGAATATAAGCATAAGAGTTATCATGTAGGTCAAAAGTGTCTAATAACCTAATTCCCTATAACCAAGGCTCTGTACCAATCTGTCACACCCCAACCGACGGCGGAAACGTTAGGGGGGACATGTGAACTGTTCAAAAGCTCATGGTTTGCTAAAGTTGTAATAATAAAACGGTAAATTTCATTTCATAACTCAAGTAATCATTTACATCATTTACAAGAATTTAAGAATACATGAATCTCCATATTAAAATTTTAGACTAGGTCCTCAACCCTAAGTGAAGTAGCTTGAATCTTAACTCAAACAATTGTACCTGAAACATGATAAAATGAGAGGGTCAACTATAAATAGTTTGTGAGCATACATAGGTTTTGACACCACAAGTAAAGTTCAAATGTTTTGTGTACAATTCATATAATGCATGGTTTATAAAGCATTTCTGGAGAATCTAAGTTAAGCTAGTTGCACAAATGAAACCTTGTAACTGAAGGGCATAACAACACATGTTATCCTAATGTAATGTAGGGCATAACAACACATGTTATCCTGATGTAAATTTAGGGCATAACAACACATGTTATCCTAATGTAAGTGTAGGGTATAACAACAAATGTTATCCTGATGTAAAGAGGTAATGATTACACGAGTGTATTATGTATATGTAGCCTTAACAAATAGAATTCAAGCATAAAGCACAAATAAACACATATGATCATATTATAGAATTGTACGGGTGTAATTGCAAATAGTATTTGTTGTGTAATCATGTTTCACCCAAAAAATGTATAAAAGGAAAAAGGGGCTATGTAAAACTCACCTTGTATTAATTGTGTAGGTAACACGAGCAATAGGTCTCACGGGTGATTTTTGTAATCACAAGTTTTTACCTAGAGTGAAATGTATGGATGTGAATTAATAACATACACGAAGTCTAAGGAAAAACCTAGGGTTCAATGGGTATTGATGCGGGTGGACTTGTACAAATTGCGTCTATATATATATATATATACATTTTTTAAAGAAAATAACGTTTAACATCAACCGTGAAATCAAATGTTTATTATTTAAATAAAGTAATATTTTTCTTGGAGTTGTATTAGGGTAATAAATAATTTATCTATTTATTTTTATGCTCGCCAACATCCTTCATGGACTCTATAGTATCGAATGTGATCGACTCATCCCCCACACGAAGTGTGAGTTTCCCGTCAAAGACATCGATCATTGACTTAACGGTACGTAGGAACGGGTGTCCTAGGATGAGTTGGACTCTATCATCCACTTCCATGTCTAAAATAATAAAATCCACGGGGAATACATACTTGCCTACTTTCACTAAAAGATTCTCCACAATTCCCCGTGGATGCTTGACTGAGCGGTCAGCCAAGGAAATGCTCATGCACGTTGGCTGCGGTTCACCTAGGTCCAGCTGCTTATATAACGAATAGGGCATCAGATTGATGCTAGCACCTAGGTTGGCCAACGCGTGGTGCAAAGGAAAACTGTCTAGGAGACACGGAATCGTGAAACGCCCTGAATCTCCCAATTTCTTGGGCAGCTTGTTCTGCACCATCGTAGAGCATTGCTCACTTAGTGAGACTTTAGAGACCTCCTCGAGCTTCTTCTTGTTGGAAAGAAGATCTTTTAGAAACTTGCCATATTTTGGCATGCGCTGGAGGGTCTCTATCATCGGAAGATTGACTTTGAGTTGTTTGAACATGTCAAGGAAGTGACCGTGTTCCCTGGCTTGATTGAATGGCCGCAAACGTGCTGGGTAGGGAACACGAGTCAGGTCAATCTCGGGGGTCTGCATCTCCGCCCCTTCTTCTCCTCCTCTGCCTTCTCGGCGGGCCCCTCAACTATTTCCTCCTCGTCCACTTGCTCCGCTGCCATCTTAGCATCGATCTCAGCAAATCGAGCTCTCCAGTCAATCTTCTTGACCTCCTCAGGTTACGGAATGTTATACGTGCTCGAGTGGGAGTCATCCTCTACAACTTATTTCTTCTCCACACTTCTGACTGACACAGCCATCACTGAAGCGTTGGAGCTTGAAGATGGACCTCTCTGCCGATCTTTCACGCTTTGAGAGATGTCTCCTACCGTGCGTTGCAGATCCTGAAATGCTGACTGTTGATTCTTCAAGAGTGTGTCATGGTTATCCAATCTCTGCGTAGCATCCCTGTCATTTTGCACTAATTGAGTAAGCAACTGTGTCTGATTCTCTATCATCTCTTTGATAATCTTTGTGTTCACACTGCTTCCCGAGCTGGCTGCTCCTTTAGCTCCTCTAAAATGGTGGGCATTAAACCCATAAGGGTTGTTACCAGATCTCCATCCTGAGCCAAATGAATTGTAGTTGTTGTAACCTCGGTTCTGGTTGCCCGCAAAGCTTACATGCTCCTGATTATTTACGCGGCAATATCGGGTGTCGTGGCCTCCCCTGCACACTTGACTCCCCTGAGCACTGAGCTTCAGCTCCTTGATCTCGTTAGCCATTGAGGCGAGGGCAGCAGCCACGCTAGAATCAGGGTTGACCTGATGCACACCTCTAGGAGAAGAGGCGGGTGCTCTAGCACTAGGAATGGAAGTCCTAGCGGATGGATGTTGCTGTTCGGCTTGAGCGAAGCTCTGGAACATGTCCTCACACTCTTCTGGCTCGAGCTTATCCATGATATGGCCTCCCGCAGCTGTGTTAAACATTTGCTGCTTCTCGAAGGTGAGGCCATTATAGAACTTCTCCACTAGCGCCTAGTCGGAAAGACAATGCTGGGGACATCGGCTCAACATCATGTTGAACCGCTCCCAGGCCATGTGATACGGCTCGTCAGGGTCCATCCGAAATGAATGGATTTGATCCCTAAGGCGAACGGCCCTAGAAGGTGGATAGTACTCCTTATAGAACTTGGCTTGAAGATCCTCCCATGTGGTAATAGAATTGTCGGGGAAGGTGTCAAGCCAAGTAGATGCGCGACCAGAGAGCGAGAATGGAAAGAGACGTAAGTAGATAGCGTCCTTAGATACACCCGTGATATTAAAGGTATCACATATACGCGCGAAGCGGGACAAATGTCCAGGTGCATCCTCATCCTCGAGGCCATGGAATTGAGTAGCATGAGTAATCGTTTTAATGACATGTGACGGGATCTGCCAAGTGGTGGCATTAGTGATAGCGGGGCGTTTGATCGCGCCCGTGACCCCGTCACTGGCTCTCTGGTGCACAGTACGTCTAGCCGATGGGTTAGCGTCACGCATTTTAGGAAAAGGAACGGGGCTAGTAAAACGTACCTGGGTTTGTATAACTCTTTCAAACGCTCCCGGAAGTCGCGGGTGTGCTCGTGAAGCCCTCGTTCAGGCTCTAATGAAGCAGAATATGGTGGCGATCCCTGCGAACGAGTATGGTGCATACACTGATACAATAATAAAATAAAACAAATAAAGACTCGATCCTATTTCAGACTCACAGATAAGACACACCAGTAGAAGACAAGCACACCAAATAAGACTTAAAACAAAACAAACCAAAAATCCTAAAAGATCTAGTCAAAGCTTATATTGCTATTGCCAAGTGTCCCCGACAACGGCTCTAAAAACTTGATGTCGCCTAGATGGTCTATATAATACTAACTATAAAACCTAACCTAGACTCCTAAGTAACAAAAGGAGTACCTTCAACTAAACCACACAGACAGGCAAGTGTACCTATCAAGTGTAGCACAGCTTAATGGTAAATCGAGTTATCGAACCCTAGAGACACTGAATACTAATACTAGACTCTGACTCAGACTAAAGATTGATTTGGTTTGGGGGGTTTACTACACTACTGAATTAACTAAGGAATGCAGAAACAAAATCGACTCAACTATCAAGATTACGACTAAGGTTGAATCAAGAATGGGAAGCATATCACCTAGGTCGGAATCCTACTTGCAAAGCACAACTTCTATCGGTTATGGAAAGTATAATGGATCTGGGTTTCTAATGAAACAACTCTAGATAGCCTAGTGGATCCCTAATCACTCTCAGGGTATCACCAACTTAGGAACCTAAAGATGTAATAACTCACCATATTGTTGGATCACTTCTCAGGTATTTCCAACTATGATAAAGTACCCTAATAGACATATTACCTCTCATTCTCACTGTCCACCAATACACTCAAAGAATGCAAGGGGTAATCTCAAGAATAAGAACTATGACACGAATAGCAACAATCACTAGACACCTAATACCGACTTCCTCTCGAATAGCTGACACTCGGATTCCTAATGACGAAGACCAAACGACTAATTCTCACATCTCGGGTATTGAACTAGGAAGAACACTCAACTCTAATAAATATTCAATGACAAATCCTGTGGCTACTACGTCTAGCAAACCATCCTAATCACAAACCCTAAGATCTATGACCAAGATACGCTAATCAAACTGGCAGACAACCACAATCAACGCAAGAAATTGAAGTCAAACATAAGATCAGATCTAAACATGCAATGACATCACAATTATCAATTCAAGATCTTTTACAAAATCATAAACCCATTAATTGAATCCAAAAACCAATAAAAATCAAAGCTTTACTAAGTATTCATCATGTAACCTAGGCAATATCAAAGTTTTAGCCTAAGATCATTCTCAAAACATTCAAACAGAAGTAATAAGAACAAAACATGGTTTCAAACATCCAAATCAAAGATAAAAATCCAATCTTTCAAACCAAATACGTAAAACTACAAACCCGGGATACAAAGATGCAAGCTTTCATCTTCAATTGGCTTCTCCAACCTCAAAATCGCCTCCAAACCCTTCTCTGGACGGCAAAGGATCGAACTCTCCAAATAATGGTCGTTTAAAACATTAAATATTGGCAATTTGGGTTTTTGCGGATTCACGGCCTCTCGCGTACCGCGAGAGGCTGTCTTCATTCTTTCGCGTACCGCGACATACAATACAGTTGGGCGCCTTCCTTGAGTTCCTCGCGTACCGCGACATCTTGGGTCTAAGTCTTCGCATACCCCGAAGGCCTGGAAATTGAACTTTTTTTCACTTTTGATCCTCCGACTTCGTTCTCGTGCTCGGTTTCTTCACGTATTCACTTGTAGTTCATACGTGTAGGTCCCTCAGGTGTCACAGATCGTCACATGCAGATGCGTTGGCTTGTCGGACCGGGTGCGGAATATCCGTGACTAGTTGGAGAATCAAACAACACAAAGTAAACCGACAAGAGAATGACTTTAAACTTGCGTCTATTATAAACACTTGAAGGTTACAGAAAGAAAAATAGTGAGTGCACAATAGTCTGCGTACTTACATTCTGTCAACCTATCCTATTTATACAAGACCTGATCTCTGCGCACTTAGCAAGTTAGCAAGGCAAATTGCTCATGCGTACTTAGCAAGTACGCATAGTATTCTTGCGTACTTGCTAAATACGCAGGAACTAATTTCTGCGCACATACTAAGTACGCAAAACACTTAGAGAAATAAGCAACTATCAACATGCATTAGTAAATACAACTTGATAATTAATACATACAGACGCTTACAAACAAAGACAAATACAAACAACGAAAGTACATAAACTAAGACTCTATCCAGAGTGTTTGTCACACCAAAGTGCTTCAAAAAACTCCCTATTGACAACAGCTCTTGATCATCTTCGGTCTTCACAGCTCTGCATCTTTAGCTTCCATCTTCTTCTTGTAGTCCAGGCAAAACTTGATCACCTTGTCGTATTTAGAAGCAAAGAACTTTGTCCATTCATCCGTATGCATGTAGTACCTGTTAGCTAGAGCCTCCAGATCTTTCACAGAGAAGTTAATGAAGCAGACTTCATCAAATACTCTGATCAGTTCCCTTGGCACTAAGCTTCCACTATCTGACCATACCTTTCCTATCACCACTTACTCGCCCGTTTTTGGATCTACGTACCAGTACCATATGTTACCGAGGATATCCTGAGATAACTTTCTTAGGGGATTCTTGGTTTCACATAGGACTGGCTTGTATACCAGTTTCTTTAAGCTTTTCTTAGTCACAGGATGTCTAGCTTTCTTATCCTTGACTTGCTTGGGCACTTGAGGCTTAAACACTTCAAATTTCACAGATCTTACTTCACGTTGTAGAACCTGCCACAAACCCATCGCTACTGTGTGATTTGAGTGACCCAGCAGCTCTCGGTTTGCTAGGTTCACGAGGTCGTATCTAGGTAAGGAGTTGAAAGCTTCACTAGTTGGTTTCAAGTATTGAACCCCCTAGATCGCTTGATTGCGAACAATTGCTTATCTTCCACGAACCTCACAGCTAAGATCATCCCTGTTGCTCCGTGTTTGTCTATGATAGAAGTCTTTTGCCAGACTGGAGCTGGATCCTTTGATGAACTAGCAGGTATATCTTTGTTTTTCTGTGCCTCTGGATCCACAGGTGTAGGGTCGGCAGGGGAGGCTTCAGTCGATGCTTCAACATTGCTAGCAGTCTCGACTGAACCTGTGTCGAGCTGAGAATCAAAGGATGGAACTTCGAAGAACTCTCCATCTTCAAACTCATACTCGCCTTCCCCGTCGCCCTTGGGAATTTCAATAACTACATCATCATCATCTTCATCCCAATCATCACCAGAGTCGATCTCTCCTTCTTCAAGATTGTCGAGAGCCTCGATCTGTGCTTCTTTGGAATAGTCAGGCTCTAAGAATAAGATCTCATCGTCAGATAGATCTCTCAGAACAACAGCCACTGACTTTCCTTTATCACCATCACCGGAAGTATCACCACCTTCCAAATGAGTCGACTCCCCCTCAGCCATTGGAAGATCGTATCAAAGTCAAAGCCCTGAGTAAAGTCTCCATAGTTGTAGGGTTGACTGATATGCTCAATGGTGGTAGTAGGGATTGTGGATGGGATGGTGATTGTAGGAGTGATGGTAGGTGTGATGGTGACTGACTCTGTAAGAATAGGAGTAGTCACCGCCACAAGGACAGATGGTACATGGAGGGTCACTATCACAGGAACCTCCTCTATGATAGAAGTGACCGCCACATCAGGTGTTACCTGTGGCCTCCTCCGCTGTCGTCGGTACAACTATTGTGAAGGTGGGGTAGAAGCTGAATCAGTACTCGCAGCCGACACTTCTACTTGCCTCTGAGCACGATCCTCCACCTCACGAGGAATAGCTTGTTGCTGCCTATCCCCCCATTTTTTGTTGATACTTTCACGTCTTTTTGTTTGTATAGCAGCGTCAGAGTCAGAATCTGGCTCGTATTCACTACTCGTTGACTGTCGCTTTCTCTTAGAAGATGACTCAGGAAGGGTCACCTTCGTCATTCTTCTCGGGTGTGCCTGTGATGGTGCATCATCAGAATCAGATGAATCAGACTCTGTATCTTCGGAGTCGGATCCTTCAGCACCATCATTACCCGCTTCTTGGTTTCATCCAGACAATTCATCTTCACTTTCAACGTCCTCCTCTTCTTGTTGCTCTTTCTAATGTTCACTGAGTTCCGGCTCAGAATCATGAATAAACCATCTCCAGTCATCTGGTCCCGCATACGCTTCATTTATCAGGTGGCCAAAGAGTGCGGTGTGCTCAGGGGTAGGTTCTACACTGCCTGGCTTTAGGAATTAGGCAAACACTCTCTTGTCCACCCGTTTAACTTGCAATCTCTCCCAGTAGCAGGCAGAGTTGGCAACGCATCATTTATCAGTTGTTGCACAAATCTTGGGTATAACATGAATCTAAACCGCTCAGCCGTATTTATCTAGAGAAGTTATAGCCCCTGTTGAGAGATAAGCCAACCATGGTTGCTGCAAGATCATGTCCCATTGCATCCTTCCCCGCCTTTATTAAGAGATGCACATGATCATTACGTGGGCAAAGTACCTCCACTGATTGAGCACCCACATCTTCTTGTAGGAAGAATAATCTCGAACACCGACATATCCCATACGCTGCCTCCAACATCCATCCACGAAGTATTCAGGATAGGCTGTTGGATTGGTGGCAAGATCTCGGAACTGTAAGACCCGTCGAATGGTGTCCTCAGAAAAGGCGATGTCATGACCTGCCACGGTAGCCCGTATAACATTAGGGGTTACTGTGCAGTCATGTTCCGCTGTCTCCCAGAACTGCTCCAGGTACGGTCTTGAGTTGGGTCTGTAGATATAGCATAGCTGATCCTTGAACGGTTCAAGAAGCCACTATCTCTCGGTATTGTAGTTCAGCACCCTTCCATTCCGGTTCTTTATGTGCTAGGAGGTTGAACTCACTGGTAAAGGCACGAGCCATCACTGTAAAAACACATAGAAAACATAATAAGAACAAGACGATTCATTAGAGTTGAATACACATGACTAAGTATAGCAGTTACTCATTGAACTGAATTTCAGACTTAGAAAAATTTCACAAGTGTTAGTCCTGCGTACTTAGCAAGTACGCAGGGATTTGTTCTTGTGTACTTAACAAGTACGCATGAATTACTTCTTGCGTACTTGCTAAGTGCGCAAGAATCGCACTTGGTCAAATTCTTCAGAAGTCTAATTTTCAACAGATGATCAACATTGATGTGGATTAGGGTCACCACAAGGTCGAAATCAGTGATAAAGACCTATGGAACCTCTATCTTCATCAATGAACTGCTATCGTGTCAAATTTTGACATAAAAATTGATCCGACGAACCGACGGTCAAACTGAAAGCCAAGGTCAAAATCAAGAATTGATAAGGACGATTAAGGTTCGTTTGATGATTCTAAACAAGTTTTAATCATAATGTGTTACTAAAATGACCTTAAATTTGACCAAAAATCAAGATTGAAACCCTAACTATTCAAAGTATGAAATCGGTCCTTAATTCGAGATTTAGTGGATGAAATGCCCTTAGATTATCACCAAGTGATGTTAATACGATGATGAAACTAGAATCGGGACGAAAAAAATCTTTGGAACACACGAAATATTTGAGTAAAAAGGGTAGAGGGAATCAACAGTCGTTTGAATTTTGAATGAGATAAACTTCTAAAAAATAATTCTAAGTCCTATCTTTATACCCAACACATATTGGTCTTGCATACTTATTAAGTACGCAGGGTTTACCTCATGGGCACTTATCAAGTGCGTAGAGACCCTTGTGTGCTCAAACTTTCAACTCAAATTATGAAGATTTCAAGTCAAATAACGAACAAGATAAACACATTCAATCTAGAGGATTCAAAGTCAATTCAAGAAGGTTAAACAAAAATATTTTTGGCTTTTCTGATTAAAATAGAACTATACACAAACTTAAAATCTTTTTGATCTTTTCTAGATAGAAATATACATGTATATACAAACACTATCACTATTTTTGTTCAAAGACACGAGCAGAGGATCATATCAGGCTAAATTATAGCAAAAACGATACAAGATAAACATCAAAGAATATGGGATCATGTCATGGATTACTATCTATTCATACGTAATAAGCACATAAACAAGTAATTCAAGTTGACAATATTATAAGATTTGAAACCATAAGCATCTTTGTATCACGTTCTTGTGTGTTAAGGTATTAATTATAAGATACACAACGTGTACCCCACTGATATGCTACAGTAATGTAACTTGCACTATCTCAAGGCATCGAAGATTTTCCCAATGATTTTCTAAATTTCGAGAGTGAGGCTACATCAATTAGCAAAGGAAAAATCAAGCAGAATCCAGAAGGATTATCAGTAATCATAAGATTCAGAATCGAGTGATTCATTTGTCTTGGTTTCATTTGATTTCTTCATTGAATATCGGTATGATGATTCAGGATAATGAATATGGTGTTTGAGTATTAGGGTAGGGGAATCCAACTTTTATCTGGATTTGAATTCAATGAATCAAGAGTGATTCAAGGGTGAATACACGCTCCACGGTTGATGTAGAGACATGTCTTGGTTCAATCTTCTCATTGCATACTTGTGAGTATGGGCAGTGAGATGAACCGCATTAATTGTGCTAACGACCTAACCCGAAACTGGTCTCTTAAGAAAATTATTGCCAAAATCTAACATCCTTTATCTGATAATGATCTTTTTGTATTCTTTTACACACGTACACATTCATACATGGGTTCAGATCACAATTGTAGTCTGGATTTAGTTTCCACACTACTAGTGTTCAAAGACGCCTACAGCCTACTGACAATTCAAATTACTTGTAAATAAGCATATTAAAAACATAACAAGTTAAACAATTAAGTAAGCATGATGCAATCATTTCCCATATGAGCAGTCTATGGCGTTTAGATCATTTCTGATGTCCTATCATTTCCTCATTTTCCATGAGAACTTTGAAAATTTTCTCCTTTTTCTATTTTGTTTGAATTTTTGTAAAATATTTGAAAATTTAAAAGAACTATACATAAAACTTTAAAGAAATAAAATTTAACTTTCACGAATTGAATTGATTTAAGAAAAACGAAAAACAAGTTTTTCACTCTAGATTGAACATTCCTATAAAGTTGACAAGATGCTCAAAACGGGATCGGTGAAATGCCTTAGTGAAAAGGTCAGCAAGATTGTCATCCGTGTGAACCTTTACAGGTCCAATGAGATGCTTTTCAGCACAATCACAGATGAAATGATGGGGAATTTCAATATGTTTAGTTTTGGAATGTTTCACCGGGTTATTTGTGAAGGAAATTGTGGCATTGTTGTCAATGAACAGAGGAGTTCCAGTGAAGTTCAAGCCGTAGTCTCTCAATTGCTGCTAAATCCATAATATTTGAGAACAACCGCTAGCTGCAGCAATGTATTCTGCTTCACATGTTGAGACAGAAACCATTGACTGCTTCTTACACTGCCAGGAAACCAGTCTGTCTCCCAAGAATTGACATCCACCAGAAGTTGACTTTCTATCAAGGTTACAACCGCCATAGTCTGAATCAGTGTAGGCTTTGAAGTCAAAAGACTACTGCATAGAGTACCAAATACCCAATCGGGGTTTCCCTTTCAAGTATCTGAAAATCCTCTTTACATCTATCATATGGGACTCCTTCGGTTGTGACTGAAACCTTGAGCACAAGCATACAACAAACATTATATCTGGCCTTGAAGTTGTGAGATACCTAAGAGATCTGATCATCCCACGGTACAATTTTCAATCCACATCCTTTCCATATCTTTCAGGATGCAGACCATGATTGACTGCGATAGGTGTGCCATAAGTACTGCTATCATTCATCTTGTATTTCGACAAGATGTCCTGCACATACTTTGTTTGATGCAGATAAATGCCATCCTCTCTTTGACTGACTTGCAGACCTAGGAAGAACGACAGTTCACCCATGTTACTCATTTCAAACTTGGACTTCATCACCTGTTCGAATTCCCTACACATCTCTTCATTTGTAGATCCGAAGATAATGTCATCGACATACACTTGTACAAGAAGAATATCACCTCCTGCTTTTCGTACGAAGAGGGTCGAGCCGATCTGTCCACGGTCGAAACCATTAGACAGTAGATGATTAGATAAAGTCTCATACCATGCCCGAGGTGCTTGATGAAGACCATAAAGTGCTTTGTCGAGCTTGTACCCTTTATTGATATTATGCGGATCTTCAAAGCCGGGAGGTTGAGTGACATAGACCTCTTCATGTACTTTTCCATACAGGAAAGCACTCTTCACATCAAGTTGATAGACCTTGAAGCCAACATATTAGGCATAATCCAGAAACAGTCGAATGGCTTCAAGTCTAGCAACTGGGGCATATACTTCTGTGTAATCCAAGCCCTCTTGTTGATAAAAACCCTGAAAAACCAACCTTGCTTTGTTCTTCACTACACCATGACGATCATCCGTCTTGCATTTGAACACCCATTTGGTGCCAATTGGTTGTACGCCCCTTGGCAAGTCAACCAAATCCCACACATGTAACTTTTGGAATTGAGACAGTTCGTCTTGCATTGCCTCAATCCAGCAGTTGTCAGCGAGAGCCTCTTTCACATTCTTCGGCTCTAACTGGGACACGAATGCAGAATGCAGACATGTTTCCATGACACCAGTGTCAAGTATCTCACAGTAGAGACTAGTGTTCTCAGCAATGGTTCGATGACGAGTTTGAACACCGGCACGAGGATCACCAATAATGTTGTAAATTGGATGATTCTTATGCACTCTCATCTCTAGTACATTCGGTTCCTGAATTTCTGAATTGAGATTCGTGCTTAACTCCCCTATATCCTGTGTTCTAGAAGAAGAAGATTCAATGTTAATTGGATCAGCCGGAGCTTCATTTCCTACACAGGTGTTAGGATTAGCTTGAGCGTCATTTCCGTCAACATGAACATCTTCACTGTTATCACCATTAAGATTTCTAGATGCAGATGCTGCATTGGAATCAGGAGTTACAATTGGTACAGTAGCACGTGTTGAGAAACTGGAGTCATCACCGCCACCAAATAATTCATATACATTTGCGGCATCATTTGCAGACAAATCTGGAAGATTGAAAGATTTGAATAGCGCATCATAATCAAAACCCCAAGTTGGACCAGTTAGTTCTGGTGGAATGCGGTGTTTACTACAATCCACTTCAAACCACTCCTCGACAGTACGAGTTCATATATTCACTCTCTTACAAGGCGAGTTGGCAACATATCCTAAGAAGATGCCTTCCACTGCTTTTGCATGAGAGTTAGACTTACGGTCTTTGTATTGTAGCAATAAGGAACATGGACTACCAAAAGGAACTAGATAGTCAAGATTGGGAGGTCAATTGTTAATCAACTCATAACAAGTCTTGTTGTGCCTCTTCACAACCAGAACTTTGTTCAAGACGTGACAAGTTGTATTAACTGCTTTTGCCTAGAAAGTGACAGGAAGCTTTGCATCTGACATCATTGTTCTTGTAGTCTCAATCAAGGTTCTGTTCTTCCGTTCTGCGACTCCATTCTGCTGAGGTGTGTGCGGGGCACTAAATTCATGACGGATCCCCTTCTTGAGACATAAAAGTTCCATCAAATTATTCTTGAACTCAGTTTCGTTGTCACTCGTTATTCTTCTAACCTTCAACTTGCAAAGAGATTCCAAGCTCAGGATCATGTATTGAAGAATATCCACAGTTTCGTCCTTCGTACCTAAAAAATGCACCAAGAAAAACGTGAGAAATCATCAGTTACAACCAGACAGAATGACTTACCTCCAATACTCCAGATACTTATGGGGCCAAACAGATCCATATGTGTATCGATGGAGTTTTGGAGCTTTGGCTTGTGAGAATTCCGTTGCTGTTTGCCCTTTTTACAAGGCATACAGTCATCTGCAACGGTAAATCTCAGCTTAGGAACACCGATTACCAAACCGTTTATGACAAGATGATTCATTTTACGATAAGAAATGTGTCCGAGTTTCCTATGCCACAAGATCGAGTCAAGTTCTGTCACTTTGTAAGCAAACAGGTAGCAACTGATGAGGTGGTTGTTTCCACGCTCATATCAATCTGATAGGTGTCGTTTGTCCTTGGCGCTCTCATCAGAATCCAATCTTCAGGAACCTCAAAACCAGGTTTGAGTATCAAGCATTCATTCTTGTCAAACATCACTGAGTACTCCTTATCGCACATTTGGGAGACACTCAACAAGTTATGCTTCAGCTGCTCGCAGTAGTTGACATTGTCAAAGCTGACACAACCATTTGAAACCACGCCTTGACACGTGATACTACCGCATTTCTCTCCAGCAAAGGCCACATAGCCGCCTCTGAATGGTTTAACTTCTTGAAGCAGGGCCATGTTACCTGTCATGTGCCGGGAGCATTCACTATCTGCATACCAATAATTAGAGATAGTACCCTTCGGATGTCCCTGCACGAGTCACAAAAAGAATTAATTAGATTTGGAGACCCAAGCCATAGTGGTCTTGGGTCGTCCGTCTTTCTTAAAATAAACAACCTCAATTAACTCACAGTCGTGGCTGTTAAAAATGGATGAATCTTTAAAAGAATTGGGACTAGGATATTGAGAATTTTTATCTTTGTTGTTCCAGGATATCTTCTTTTTCTTAAATGGAACAGTAAATTTAGATTCAACAGCAACCGGTGAACTAGTGGAAGCTTCACCTGATTGAATTTTAGTCAGCTGTTCAAGCTTTCTCAACCTCTTGTTCCTTCTCCTTCTCTGTGGCTTAGAGAGTTTCACCACAGGTTTCTCACCAGTAGGTGTACTACCAGAGGTAGATACACAAGGTTTAGCAGGATGTTTTCCCTTTCTTGAAACAGATGGTTTAGCCTCAGATGTGATCTTTGGCTTTACCATAGGTTTTACTGGTGGTTTCACCACACTTGCTTTTGGACTTTTGGGATGCTTCACTGGTGGTGACTTAAGGATGACAGCCGGTTGTGAAATAATTGGCCGTTTCCCATGGTTCTTAGAAAGGGTAGTTCATAAAAATGTGACCAACCATATCACAGTGAAAGCAAGTCCTCTTGTCTGTGTAAGTCCTCCTGTAAGGCTCATTAGATCTAGCATTTGATGACTCAGCATTATGAGCAGGAGGAGTTGGTTGGTGAACAGGAGTTTGACCCGATAAAGATTGGTTTTTGGGAGTATAATATTTTTGCAAATTTTCTTTATAACCATGCCCATAATGAGCTAAAAAAAGCTTCTTTCTTAACTTAATTAATGTGTTTATACCCCCCATAAAGCATTACCTTTAATTTATCATTTGATTCAATGATATCGGGTTCAGTCAAAATACAATTGTCACTATTAGTGATAATGTTTTTCTTAATTTTCTGTTCACATAACAACTCCTCAGATACTACTCCTTTAGGGCAGGTGCTTTCAGACCCATCATAAGAAGCAGTAAAGAACTCCTCATTAGATGCAGAGTCAGCCTTACTTGAGGAGTCATCCTTATTAGAGGAATCATCCTTACCTGAGGACTCATCAAGGCAAGACAAATCAATGTCTATTAAGCCGTTGACAAATTTCCCGCAATCTGGTGGATGAATAGCATTAGTACCCAACCCTAAGCCATTCAATTGCCTTACTACAGACTCATAGTGTTCCACCATAAAATGAGAATTTTTCAACTTCTGATTAGTATATTTCAAATGTAAGATCTCATTTTGCAGCTTGTTGATCTCATTGTTCCTTTTCTCTAACCCCTTGTATGCAACATCTAAGTTAAACTGTTGATCGCTGATTTTAAGTGAATAATCACGTTTTTCTTTCTTCAACGTTTCAATTGAATCTTCAAATCGTTTTTCGTTTTCCTTGCAGCTTAACGCTGCAATACGAAGGGGTTCGACTTTGTCTTGAAGCTTAGAATTTTCAACCTTTAAGCTTAGACATTTAGAACAAGAAATTACAGAAAATGGATTAGAGTCTACCTCATTTGATGAACTTGATGCCTCTCTAATAGCCATGAGGGCAACAGCAGTTGTAGACTCTTCTTGATCAGCCACAGAAGCTTCCCTTTCCTCAGCTTCCATCATCTCCATAATCTCAGCCATGAGACCAACATGAGTTTGTGCAATAATAGCATCCTCCAGATGAACACCCCAATCAAAGCTATCGTCCTGTTGAGCCACCAATGCATTGGACGTTCCACCTTGGCTTTGATTGTGGTTATTTGAGTTGTTGTACCCTTCGCTGTTTCCTTGGCTAGGTCTGGTGAAACCTGAAGCCGGTGCTCTATCCTTTTGACATTCACGAGCAAAGTGTCCAAAGTTCAGACACTTGTAGCACTTGGCCTTGGATTTGTCAAAACCAACCTTGGCATTTGAATGCCCGCCAATGAATTTTCTTCCTGTTCTGTTCAGGAAACGCTTGGCTCTCCTCAAGATTATGGCCATATTCCATTGAATATCCATATCCTCCATATCATACAGATCCACCTGATTAAAGTGTCCTTCGATGGTTTCAGGATCCATTAGCTTGCCGCCAATGAAGTTCATAGGCAAGCATGCATGATGAGAATAAAGCCACATGATATTCAGCTATCTTGGCTATTGCTGATTGGTTAGCTGAAGATGTGGGAGAATGATTTCTTGAGGAGTTCTGGTGATGAGATCCAAAACAAGAACCAGATGATGCATAGCACGCATGACCACCACAAGCCTTTACAGTTTCTTCCTCATGAGAGTTTCCTGTGAAAACGGCAATTCCAGAGCCCGATGACTTGGTTGTAGAACACGTCTCATAATACATAGAAGGGTCTTGTATTTGAGGTCTTCCTGAGCTCTGCTTTCTTTTTAGGTTCATGTCATGTGCTTGAACCTTTCCAATTGCCTCGTCAATTGTCATCTCATAAAAATTAGAGTTTTCTCTCATCAGGGTAGTATACATCTCAAATTTGGGTGGCAAAGCATCTAGAAAATTTTCAACTAATTCCTCATTTGGATAGATGAGGTCAAAAGCTTTCAACTCAGTCTGCAAATGATAGAATCTAGAGATGAGTTCATCTATGGATTCGTTCTCCAGAAATCTGAAGCACTCATACTGCTTCCTGAGAAGATCCCATTTACTTTTCTTGATGTCACTATTGCCCTCGAATCTCTTCTGTAACGCCTTCCAGAGATCCTTGGAGTTATCGTATCCTCTGAAGCTGTGGAATAACTCCCTAGTTAAGGCCATAGTGATAGATCTGTGTACCTTCTTCTCTCTATCATTAACTTTCTTTTCTTCTTCATCAAGTTTAGAGATAGGCTTGGGAACTTCGTCATCAAGGTAAATGTATGTGGGATGCTTATAGCCCTCTAGAATGGGTATCCACAATGAAGAATCGGTATAAGAAATATAATGCTCAAAGCGTGCTTTCCAGTTTGAATAATCATTTACATTAAGCAGCTTTGGCGGTTTCTGAGGGGTTCCGATCTCGTTGTCATAGTTCAGAAGGTTACCGAGGTTCTGAAGATTTGACATGGTGAACACTTAGTTAAATTTCAGAAAAGTCAAAGACACAGGCACACTTGTAATTGGCCTTGCGCACTTAGAGAAATAGCCTTGCGCACTTATGATTTGCTCTTGCGTACTTGATAAGTACGCATGAGTAGAAGATAAGTACGCAGGAGGTAACTTAAGTACGCACCAAGATTGGTCTTGCATACTTGGTAAGTACGCAGCAAGACTGTACTTTTTGCCAGAAAAAGGTAAGTACGCACATAACCTTTTCACCAACACTCACAAAACTTTTTCGGTCACTGGAAATTCACCGGAGATGGCAGAAATCGAAAAATTGACCAAACAAAATGAGCCAAAGGGTCAGAAACACGTTTCTAACCAACCTTTGATGAGTCGGTTTTTGGGTGATTTTTGCTTCTAAATTAGTGCTCAAGAGCTACCCCTAATTTATCACAAAAATCAACAAAAATTCCCACTTTTTCTTGCAAAAAGTCTGTAGGATGTGAAGAAAATGCTCTAAACATACTCACAACACTCGAAATCAAGAGCAACGCTCTGATACCACATGTAGGTCCCTCGGGTGTCACGAATCGTCACATGCAAGTGCGTTGGCTAGTCGGACCGGGTGTGGAATACCCGTGACTAGGTGGAGAATCAAACAACAAAAAGTAAACCGACAAGAGAATCACTTTAAACTTTCATCTATTATAAACACTTGAAGGTTAAAGAGAGAAAAATACTGAGTGCACAATAGTCTGCGTACTTACATTCTGTCAACCTATCCTATTTATACAAGACCTGATCTCTGCGCACTTAGCAAGTGCGCATGGCAAATTGCTCATGCGTACTTAGCAAGTACGCATACTCTGCGTACTTGCTAAGTACGCAGGAACTAATTCCTTCGCACATACTAAGTGCGCAAAACACTTAGAGAAATAAGTAACTATCAACATGCATTAGTAAATACAACTCGATAACTAATACATACAGACGCCTACATACGAAGACAAATACAAACAACGAAAGTACATAAACTAAGACTCTATCCAGAGTGTTTGTCACACAAAAGTGCTTCAACAATACGAGCTCCTGTAAAATATACAATAGGTTCAAATGTACTTTAAAATGACTCAAAACAAATATAAAACTACGCAAAAATGCACTAAACACTAGGAATAAAGATGTGTGCTTTGCACTACATCACTATTCTCGAGAAATCCTGAACGAATCTTTGATAGTAACCCGCCAATCCTAGAAAACTTCGTATCTCTGTCGGTGTCTTCGGGATGTTCCATTCTTTTACTATTACGATCATTGCAGGGTGTACCATAATGTCGTTTGGGTTTATCACATGACCTAGGAATTGAACTTCCCTAAGCCATAACCCACATTTGGAAAATTTTGCATACAACTTCTCCTGCTTCAGAACCTCCAATACTCCCCTTAGGTGACAGTGGTGATCACCTTCGTTCTTCGAGTAGATGAGGATGTCATCTATGAAAACTATCACTGACCGATCCAAAATTGGTCAGCATACTCTGTTCATTAAATCGATAAATGCTGCAACGGCGTTGGTTAGTCTGAAGGACATTACGAGGAATTCAAAATGTCCATAAAGCGTGCGAAACGCGGTTTTGGTACATCCTCCTCCCTCACTTTCATTTGATGGTAACCTGACCTAAGATCGATCTTTGAGAAGCAACTCGTGCCGTGTAGTTGATCAAAAAGATCGACTATCCTGGGCAGTGGATATTTATTCTTAACTGTTCGTTTGTTTAGCTCACAGTAGTCAATGCACATGCGAATGCTGCCGTCTTATTTCTTCACAAATAATACCGGAGCGCCCCATGGTGAGATGCTCAGCCTGATAAATACTTTCTCTGTGAGTTCTTCTAATTGAGACAT
Organism: Smallanthus sonchifolius; assembly: GCA_023525975.1. NCBI lineage: Eukaryota > Viridiplantae > Streptophyta > Magnoliopsida > Asterales > Asteraceae > Smallanthus > Smallanthus sonchifolius. The sequence goes on along the minus strand of CM042019.1, from coordinate 32,907,865 downwards.
TAATTCTTTCATTTCTGACGTAGCCAACCGGTAGGATGCTTTGGCAATGGGCTGAGCTCCTGGCAGTAAGTCGATTTAAAAATCTATTTCCCGACCTGGTGGCACGCCAGGTAGGTCCTCTAGGAACACTTCTGGAAAGTTGTATACCACGGGTACATCTTTGAGTTCTTTTGTTTTCATTCTACTGTCAATAACATACGCCAGAGAAGCTTCGCAAGCGCGCCTCATGTAACTTTCATCCTTAATCATTAAGATGACGTTCGGCATCGTGCAATTCCAATCCCCATAAACTGTAATCGGACTGCCGTCAGTAGCTTTGAGATGTATCATCTTTCGTTTACAAACGATTTGTGCTTCGATGGCAGCTAGCCAATCCATGCCCAATACTATTTGAAATCCTCCTAAAGTCAAAAGGAATAATCTAAAAGGAAACTGATGTGCTAGATATGGTCTACAAAAACTAAACAAAAACTAACCTAGACACTCTAGTTAAACTCTAGAAAACCCTTAAACTAGACCACAATTACAGGCAAGTGTACCTATCGACTGTAATACAGCCTAATGGAAGTCCGGATATCGAACCCACGAGACACTTACAATAACTAAAACTAGACTTCGACAAGTAACTAAAATATTTGGTTTGGGGGGAGGGGATTCTACGAAAAAGATCTAAAATGAATAAAAGCAAATGTAAATTAAGAAGAACTAACGACAACCAGCTATCACTCAGGAAATTTAGAGGAACTCAAGAATCGGGAAAGCACTACCCAGGTAAGAATCCTATTTGTGAATCTCGGATTTCTCTCGGCTATAGAAATTATGATCGAACTGGGATCTTGAAGTACAACACCCTTAGACAACCTAGTGGATCCCTTATAAATCTCCAGGTGTGACTAAAAGGAAACCGTAAGGTGTGTATAACGCTCACCAGTCAGTTGGATTACCTTTAAGTATCACCAACAACACTAAAGTACCCTAAAGACATATTACCTTTTAGTATCACTATCTCAATACATTCGAAGAATGCAAGGGGTAATCTAAGAACACTCGATAAGACACGGAATAGCAAAGATACTAAGAAACCTAGGGAAACGTCATCTCAAAGCCTTTACACCTAAATACCTAATACCAAAGACAACCCGACTATCTCTCACCTCTTAGCTATCGAGATAGGAAGAACACTCAACTCTAACAAATCACAAACCAATGTTCCTATGGGTTACTATGTCTAGCAAAACCATAAACAGTCACAAACACACAGTAAGCAACCTAGACATGCATCTATAACTAAAAGACATTCAACAAGACACATGCGGAATACTAATCGATGATAAATCTAAACTAAGCATGGATATACGTCAAACTATTTGTAAAAAGATTCATTATGTCAATGTCAAACCATCATACGATAACCAAAAACCAATAAAAATCCAAAGTTTCAACAAATCATCATCAAACCTAGGTAGTATCTAATGTTTAGCCAACAATCATGTCACAAGTAGCAAATTATCAATAAAATTCGAAGACGTATGATCAACAAGGTCTAACGAACAAGAAGAATTAAAATTCAATGATCAATTAATGCAATCTAACCAATATGTGCTCTAAAAATCGCCAAAAGTTCCTTGCTTAACGGCTGCAAATCGATCTCCCTATAGAATGGCATAAGAATTCTATAAATACTTAATTAGGGTTTTTTTTTCTGTAATTTTGGATCTTCGCATGTCGTGAAGACCTGAATAAATTTATTGGCGTGGCGCCAAGGTCAAAACAGTCGGGCCCTTGTTTACCTAAAAAGACATGGGCTAACATCTTCGCGTGCCGCCAAGAGTTGAAATTCCAGATTTTTATTTTCAATGCTTCTCCTCGTATGCTCGATTTCTCCGGTATTAAACTTTGATTTCCGCTTATTTTGCACATGAATACCTGTAAACACATCACGAACTAAGTACGAAACAAAAAAGAATAAAAACAAGTCACTAAATAGCTAAAATGAACAAAAACGAAAGGATAAATGGATGTGTTTTGCAACACATCAAACATCCCCACACTTAAACTTTTTTGGTCCTCGAAAAAATCTGCAATGGAACCACAACTGGAAAATTGGCTTTTGATTTCCTTATTATTTATTGATTGTAATATACTAACGCGTTAACTGCAATCATTGGTATTTCTGTCTGATTAAACCCAACCACCAACTAATCAGACCCTCGATTGTGTTTTATCATTCCATTACCAAACTCTCATTCTATCTATGGGTCTCACACTCAGAAACCCACATCTCAGCCTAATCCCATCTCAAGGTGTGTCACGGCCCGGGTTAAACCATATAGATTTTCCCACCACGATAAATAAGAACTTATATGTTTTAAAAATTTCTCTAGATGGAAAATGGATGAATGTTATGAGCATTTATAACAAGTTTATTTGAATCTTACCAAGTGGTGCTTCAACTAAGCTGTAACTCGACGTGTGGCACATAGTTTGCAGTTCTAACAATGAAGCACTCAAGAATCTAACCCAATGGTGTTTCAATCAGGCTGTAATGCGACATATGACACATAGGCAAAACTTAACTTTCCAATTTAATTAAGCTTCTAAGAATCTGACCCAGTGGTGTTTCAACCAAGCTGCAACTCGGCATGTGACACGTGGGTGAAAGTTAATTTCTCAATTTTAGCTCCTGGTAAGATCTTGGAGGTCATAACCATAGAGAATCTTACTCTTGAGCCTATACCCATTTCTGTTCTTTGTGTTGAGGGGCCTGAGACTGAGTCACCCCTAGATTTAGGCCACCACGGAAGAGAACCCGTGCGTTGGTAGATCCATCTTATTTAGGGAGCATGCAAACCCCAAGTGTGGGGATGTCTAGGGGAGATAAGCTGTTGAAATACTTGAACGGGGTTATCTTTGAACCTGATAAGTTTAAGCTATGGTGGAAGGATCGAAGTGATAGACATAGTAGAAGTTTAAAGTTTGGTAGGAATAGAAGTATGTTGAGGTTGTGGAGAACCAGGAAACCGCGAAGGATGAAGGCGGTTCCAGTTAGAATCAAAGAGAAGCCTCCTGATAGGTTTGTTTCAGTCTCGGGCATGTTCCCGGGATGTAGAGTTTGTATGCTTTCTTTCATTTGAGTATGTGTCTTTTTCTATGTTTTGCGGTATATGTGTTTTGTTTGTGTCAAGTTTATGCAGGAATTCACGCTCGATTCGGCAAAGGAAATCACCAGGAACGAAGTTCCAGGTATTTTTACATTGGTTTTTATGCTTGGAATAGGTTTTTAAAGAATTTGGGTAAATAAAGTTTTTAAAGGGTCAAAAATATTCTAAGTAAAAAAATTAATTTTTATCTAAACTTTCTGTTAACAGAGTGCCCTCGCGGTACGCGAAGCAAATTGCCCTTGTTCCTCGCGGCACGCGAACGATAGACATAAGGGCCGACTAAAATGCCACTCCCTCGCGGTACGCGAGGGGTGGTCGCCCGATGCCTCGCGGTACGCGAGGCTATCCTGGAATTGCCCTTTTCCCTAGTTTTCCATGGTTTCCCGTTCCCGTGTCCGTACCCATCTTTCACCACTCCCACCACTACCATCTCTCCACCATCCATCATCAGTCATTTTCATCCATTATCATTCACCACCGACCATGGGGAAATTAAAACTGTTTGTGTCCGATGACCGACCTTGCTATGTCATTCATGTCTATGTGTTTGCCACACATCGAGTACATTTATCTGCATATCCATCTATCTTGAGTCTTTAAGTTTTTAGTGAGTTAGTTTAAGTCAGTCGAGTTTTTATTTTTTTTTATTTGAGTCAGTTTAATGCTACGGGTTTGTTGTGAGGTTTATTTTGCAGGTTTTATCATTCCGCCCGTACTCAATATCCATTCGGGCGGGGTTGATTATCACTTATTTGATGTTTGTAAAGGAAACCCGACAGCTGATGTGCAATCGCGACCAAAATGCTATACGGTGCACGCGAGGAAGAACGAAGTTGAACATAAGGATGAAGGAAGTTGCATAATTGTTTGCATCTACATTACCAGCTAAGACGCTTCATGTTCCTGTTTTATTTTTGCATTTTTATTTTTAGTTGTGTCTTACTTCACATTGAGGACAATGTGTCGTTCAAGTGTGGGGATGTGAGTGTCTAGTTGAGTCTAGTTTGTCTTGTTTAAAAAAATTCAAAAATACAAAAAAAAAAATTTAAAATTTTTGAAAAAATGTCCTTGGAAATAACTGCTTATACTTGAAAAATGATAGTACAACTGGATCTACTTGTTGGTTTTAATTGATCTAAATAATAGAAAACGCGTCTAATTAGTGATGTTTTGGTTGACCCAACTAATTTGATAGCTTAAATAGCCTGTTTGTGTTGTTTAGGAATTAATTGATATTAAATCATGATATCTTGTGGGTATTCATTTTAGAGTATCGGTAATACTGAAACTGTCAACATAGGTTGATAGGTACCACATTAAGTTAAAATTTAGAGGTTTTTGAAATTTCTTGGCACACCACTCTCTTTTTATGAGAATAAATCCGAGTTTGGTGGCGCCCGCATCCATATTCCATAATTCTTAAGCGTATTTGATTGAAATCTAAGTTTCGCCTACGTGTCACACGTCGGGTTCCAGCCTGATTGAAACACCACTTGGTTGATTCTTATGTGCTTCATTGATATAACCTAGTCTATGTGTTACCTTCTGAGATAGTGACTTGGTTGAAACGCCTCTAGATGATAGTTAATTTGCTTTATAATGCTCCTTATCATCCATTCATTCATATTTCCTCTGATTTCTAAAAACCTGTAAATTTTAGTTTAATGTGGTAGGGTAAATCTATATGGTTTGATCCGTGCCTAGACATGACCATGAGACGTGATTAGGTAGAACTGTAGCTTTTAAGTGTGAGTTCCATAGATGGATTGATATGCTTGGTAAAGAGTATTAGAACACGTAACGAGGGCTTGAAGTTGGTGAATGGGTTTAATCGGACAGAAATACTGATTATTGTTTTTTAACGCTTGAGTATATTTTGCTAATTGGTAATTGATGTTTGTTAAGTTAGATCTGAGTTCAGATTCCATTGCAGACTTTTTCGAGGACGAAAAAAGGTTAAGTGTGGGGATGTTTGATGTAGTGTAAAGCACACATCTTTATACCATTGTTTTAGTGCATTTTTCGTTAGTTTCGTCTTTGTTTTGAGTCATTTTTTGTTTCGTATTGAGTCTATGTTATGTATACAGGTGCTCATAACGAATACAAGTGAATACGTTAAGAAATCGAACAAGAGAATGAAATCCCAAGGATTAAAAGTGAAAAATGTGAAAAATCAGTATCTCGCGGTACGCGAGAAGCCTAGTAGAAAAGTCTCGCGGTACGCAAGGAAACTCAGAGAGGAGCCCGACTATTTTGGCCCTCGCGGTACGCGAAGGGCTGGACCATGTTCTCTCACCGTACGCGAGAGACCTAATTTCCGCAAAACCCTAGAATTTGAAATTAAATAGAATTCTTATGCCATTATTCAAGGGGTTCGTATTTTTTGCCGTCCAGAGAGAGTTCTTGGGCGATTTTGGGTGATTGGAGGTCAAGTGGAGTTAAAGTTTGAAGCGTTTTGAATCCGGGTTCGTTGTTTAAGCGTTCTAGGTGTTAAAGATTTGATTTTTATCTTTGTTTGCTTTGTTTGAAACCATGGTTTTGTGTTTTTACTTCTGTTTTGGTTGTTTAAGCATGATCCTAGGCTAAAAATTTGATATTGCCTAGGTCACACGATGAATACTTGTTAATGTTTGGTTTTTTATCGGTATTTGGATTCAATTACTGTGTTTATTATTTTGTAAAAGATCTTGAGTTGATTATTGTGATGAATATGCATGTTTAGATCTGATTTTGTGTTTGATTCAATTCCTTGTGTTGATTGTGGTTGTCTGCCGGTTTGATTAGCGTATCTTGGTCATAGATCTTAGGGTTTGTGATTATGGTGGTTTGCTATATGTAGTAGCCATAGGAGTTGTCTTTGATTGCTGATTAGACTTGAATGTGTATCATAGTTCAATACCCGAGAGATGAGAATTAGTCGTTTAGTCTTCGTTATTAGGAATCCTAGTGTTAGCTATCTGAGAGGAAGCCAGTATTAGGTGTCTAGTGATTCTTGCTACTCGTGTCATGGTTGTTATCTTAAGATTACCCCGTGCATTCTTCTAGTGTATTGGTGGATGGAGAGACTCAGAGGTAATCTGTTTATTAGGGTATTTTATCATAGTTGGAAATACCTGAGAAGTGATCCAACAATCTGGTGAGTTATTACATCTTTAGGTTTCTTAGTTGGTGACACACTTAGAGTGATTAGGGATCCACTAGGCTATCTAGAGTTGTTTCCTTAGAAACCCAGATCCATTATAGTTTCCATAACCGATAGAAGTTGTGCTTTGCAAGTAGAATTCTGACCTAGGTGATATTCTTCCCATCCTTGGTATTACCTTTAATTCTTGTCTTGATAGTTGAGTCGACCTTAGTTTATTGCATTCTTAGTTAAATAGCAGGTAGTAAACCCCCCAAACCAAATCAATCTTTAGTCCGTATCAGAGTCTAGTTTTGTTATTCATAGTGTCTCTAGGTTTCGATATTCCGGTTTACCGTTAAGCTGTGTTACACTCGATAGGTACACTTGTCTGTCAGTGCAGTTTAGTTGAAGATACTCCTTTTATTACTTAGGAGTCTAGTTAGGTTTTTATAGTTATTTTTATAGAACGTCTGGGCGACATCAATGTTACTAATTATTTTTGCCTAATGATAAATGATTTTCGTTTCATAAAAGTATTCACCAGCCTATCCCTAACATTTCATTTTCAAACATTTTCAGGAAAGAAATAAATAAAGCATTATCTGTCGGGACTGGCTACGGATATAGTCCAGAAAGATGCCAGTTTTGTTGTTAGCTGAGTCTGGCTACGAATATTGACCCGAGAGAAACCATAAAGAAAATATTTAGCAGGTTCATGCTAGAAGGACTTCGATGCCTTAAGCACTTGGAAGAACTTGTAAGAAATTATACAAGGCTAGGTGCCCTGTGGATCACAGTCGTTAGGCATTTTTACCTACCTTGTGGTTTTGAAATGCCTCTCTTTTGACAATACTATAATGATTTCATTTATCGATATAAACAAACAAAATGGGCTTTTAAACCCAAGTATTTATTAAATATTTTTTTTTAACACAACAAGATTCTTATAATTACAAAACCAACCCCCGAGGTTGTGTTTATGAAACGAACGATCCTTTATTAAACGTTTTATGCTGCAAACTATACAAACTCTGAAATCAAAGCAGGTACTAATCGTTGTCCTGCCCATAACATCTCGGGGATACACGGGGCAGGGTGTGACACATAATCCCTAATAATTATAAACAGTTGCAAATATTTAAAGGTAGCTTTCATGGTATTATTTCAAGGAAACCCCAACAACATTTCCATTTCATTTGGTACCCTACCCATACTAGGTTCCACTTTTTGCATTGCTCAATAACAAACCTAATCACATGAAGCGGTGTATCATCACCACATTTCTCTAGAACCTTCCGGATCCCATCTGTCATTTTTGCACTCCCATAAACGGTTTGTAAGCAATTGAGTTTTGTACGTTTATTGTACTTTATGTGGTAACATTTGTAAGAAGTCAGATTCTTTTTTATGGGTAAACGGAGGATTGAAGTGAAAATGTAGAACTAAAGTCCAACACCATGTTTCCTTGATTTACATCTTTATCATAGAAACGGTTTGGCTTATTATCACATTGGATAAGAGAGATTTAAGCTTATCAAACTAAATACCCCAAGTGACCTAATCTTTCTTCTCTTCCTGTTTAGGAGGTTCTTCTTTGTAGCGTAAATGGTAAGGACTGATGAGTCAACATCTTTGTCAGATTCATAGGAGGACTTCCAACATAATGATGTTCCTTCATTTACATCTTTGTCATAGGAACGACTTGACTTCTTATCACATTGGATCAAGAGATTTAAGCTTATCAAACTAATACCTCGAGTCACCTCATCTTTCTTCTCTTCCTATTTAGGTGGTTCTTCTTTGTAGTCCAAATGGTAAGGAAATGAAGGGTCAACATCTTTGTTAGATTCAGAGGAAGACTTCCAACATACCGATGTTCCTTGATTTACATCTTTGTCATAGGAACGGCTTGGCTTCTTATCACATTGGATCATAGAGATTTAAGTTTATCAAACTAATACCTCGAGTGACCTCATCTTTCTTCTCTTCATGTTTAGGAGGTTCTGGTTTGTAGTCTAAATGGTAAGGAAATGACGGGTCAGCATCTTTGTCAGATTCAGAGGAAGACTTCTAACATACCGATGTTCCTTGATTTACATCTTTGTCACAAGAACGACTTGGCTTCTTATTGCAACGGATCAGAGAGATTAAAGCTTATCAAACTATTACCTCGAGTGACCTCATCTTTCTTCTCTTCCTGTTTAGGAGGTTCTTCTTTGTAGTTCAAATGGTAAGAAAATGACAGGTAAGCATCTTTGTCAGATTCAGATGAAGACTTCCAACATGCCGATGTTCCTTGATTTACATCATTTTCATAGGAACGGTTTGGCTTCTTATCACATTGGATCAGAGAGATTTAAGCTTGTCATAGTAGCTGCCAATTTGTAATTTTTTCATGTATCTATATATCTAATTTTATTGAGTATACAATAAATAAATAATTAAAAATGAAAAGACACTTATTGTACCATACGACCCGTATACCCATAACCGTATTGTACCATACTATCCTTAACAGTGCCTCGTTTGACTGTTTTTGAAGCATACGGGTCGTATACAATACGATCTGTATGCGGGTTAATGATTGTGTACACGTATAACAGGTGGGTGTGTGCAAATAATGAAGGCCTTGTAAATAAGAACTTAAAACAACAATATGATAAGTTTTAAGCTCTAAGGTATTGAAAAAATGTATTTTAAAAAATATGAAAGAAAATAACCGAAGAAAGAAATATTTAAGGTCATGAAAACGAATAACATTTTATTTAAAGGGAAAGATTATTGGCGCGCCAATGGGTTTCTTATTTGTTTTGATGATATTTATAGAATTTTAAGTACAACTATATGTAATCAACCATCACGTACGCTACAAAAGTTCCCAAAAAGAAGAGGCTTACATGTCATGAAATAACAAAGTGTAAGAATCAAATAATTTTAATACATTATTATTAAAAGGGATGTAGTCATAAAAACCCTAAAAATATTTAGAAATAAGCTAAAGCATAGAGAATCTCCTTTTCAATGTTTTCGTAGTGGGAAGCAAAAACTTGTCACATGCAAACTTTTTAGTATGCCGTTCCGCTGTTTTTGGTAATCAGAAATTTTGTATATATAAAAGTATAATATTTCTTACATTTATAAACCTCTAGAAAAATGTTTTTTTTTGGGTGTACATAGAAAACTAAGAATTGTTTGGGTCAAATTTAAAAGTGTAATAAAAATGAGATGATTTACACGGATGTAACCTAAATATTTTAGTATACATGTATCTGTTTTTGTTCTAATCAAATCTAGTTAAATATGACATGATGTCATAAACATATAGTTATGGTTTTTACATTGAACCTTTGCTTATTTATAACTCAACAAATTGTATTATTGTTTCCTAATGAATTTTAATAGTATTTTTCTCATGAAACATATTTTTGGTCAGATTTGAAATAAATAAAACTAGCAATTAAAACCAACGCTACGTAGCGGGACACGTACTTATACTACCTAATTAACAAGTAAATTAGGTACACGTATCACTTTCTAGTGAATCCCCAATATGTTTTTCCCGCCTCTCTCTTATTAAATAATGATATTAAAAAAATTTATTTTTAAATATTTAATATAAATCTAACTATGGATACTTATTATAAAATTATGGATGGTTATTATATCATTAACAAATAAATTTAAAATAAATTAACATTTATCAATTATACAAAAAAAATTAATACCTAGTTAAAAAAAATATTTTAAAAATTAACTTAACATAATTTATTACTGTCACGTCAAAGTACAATTTTTTAAACACATATTGACGAGTGCATGTGTTAAAATATTATATTATATTTTATTCAACCCATGTAATACACGGGTTTTTAAAGACATAAATATTTTAATACTAAGTATATAACATTATATTTTATTCAACCAGTGTAATACACTGAATTCTAACCTAGTTTTATACTAAATCAAAACGTTAAAACGTATGAAAGGAAAAAAAAATGGAAAAAATAAAAATAAAAAACCTGGAAAAAAATTAACAAAAAAGTTAAAGAAAAAACCCGCCACCCCGAGAAATTGAACCCGCGTGGACAGGGGTAGGGGGCTAAGCGTTAAAGGGGGTGCACAAACCAATTCCTCCGGCCACTCAACTTGTTTAAGAATCTTTCATCAACGTATATTTATTATAATAAATAAATAACTTTATTTGCCATGTGTCGATTTCTAGTGAAGTATTTTTTTCACGCCTCTCTCTCCTATTAAATAATAATTATTTTAAATAAATAAATATCTAAAATTTGTTTTATTATTTTATTAAAACTTACTAAATCATAAGAAGATTTTAAATAAATCTTATTTTAAAATATAATTTTTTAATTCTTAAATCTTTATTATTTGTTATTTATAATTCTTAAATATTTATTATTTGTTATTTATAATTCTTAAATTTTTATTATTTCTTATTTCATCAATTGCTGATCACATTCAACATACAAATTTGTATAGAAGCTGATGATTTACAATAAGTTGGATTTATTCAACATATTTAATACATGGTTTCTAACCTAGTATATATGTATAAAAAAAGCTTGGTTCGCTAGAAAAAGAAAAATAGCTTCAAGTGCTTGTATACTCTGTTTTATGCAGAGGTAAGTTGCTGTTAACCCAGTTTGAATTATAGAGTTTATAATTTTATATGTTAACGAAATTTCGATGATGGTGAACGTAAACATGTAAATTATTAATTACATATATATTATACATAAAATTAATTATTTATGTTTAAAGAACAAATATTTTCTTTCCAAACTAATAACTTCGTATCATTCTTTTACTTTTTATATTTTTTATTATTTTTTTAGGACAGATCGTAATCTTTCTATTAACCATCAATACCTGCACCTTGCAAAATATGAACCCTTCACCTCTTAAATAGATGGGAGACACTTTACCACGAGGAACAACTTCGTATCATATGATTCTACATTGTTTAAACTAGGAAGTATGTTAACAAATGTGTAATATGAATCAATTCAGAGTTAAAGTTTGAGTCTATCATCATATGGATAATTAACATATCCCCTTTGGATCGTAAACATGTAGTAGCTACGTTGAATCATATTAGAAGTGATATATTTCATGAAACTAAAACCAAAAAGATTATTTAACAATAAAAATATGAATTGTTTCGATGGTTAAATCATCACCTCCACTTTGCATATATCAATCGAATAATTGTTCGGTGTGTCCTTCGTCAACTTGGTCAAATTAATGTGAAGGGTTCCATAATATGATTTGATCAAAAGGTTACTTCATTGCCACCATCTATCATTCTTTAGCTAGATTTAAACCCTTCATGGCTCAAGCGGGTGTTAAATCGTATTCATCAAATGTCAAGACTTTTTGTAAAGCAATCTTGCCACGCGGTATCCTTTTTTGCAAGAACCAAGCGATTTAGATTTGTGAACTTGCACCCTAAAATTTATGCATTATAATTCAAAATTTTAATAAGTTTAGAAAAAGTATTAGGTTAATGCATGATACTTAAAACTTCAATAAAAAAATCGTGAAAGGATTGGGCACTAGTAAGCATTTGAGTTCTTCTAACACATGTAGCATTTGAGTTCTTCTAACACATGTCTCAAGTTCGAATGTAGGCTACATTTTTCACTAGTTTTCTGCTTTTAACATGCGTTCTACACGATTATGTTGGTTAGTAGGGTATTTGTGAGTCCCGCTAATTTTCCGGTAACCGGTTCTCATAGCTAAAAAAAGTAATAGTTAATGAAGATTGATTAAAAACATATCTTTAAAACAGTTTTCGTAAGTAAAATCAATCTCGTCAATCATTCCATCCTGGATGAGTCAAAGTCTAAACTGTTGTCTCTAAAATATGATTTTCTCAAAACTTTCTAAAGTCGTCGTTTGTTTCCTTTTCCAAACATTACTTTACTAATCAACTCTCTAATACGTTAGACAAGTGCACCTATCGTTTCTGCAATATAACATTGGTAAGAACCAAGTATCGATCAATGGACATTTGTGATAGCTTCTAATATCGGGTTAACTAATATTTTGGTTTTGAATGGATATTTAAATAAACTAAAATAAAATACTTTTTTTTATAAAATCAGAGATAGGAAGGTTGTATCATCTAGACTTCGACTCCTTTTGACTAATGATAGAATTAATAATTAAATTATTGGGTTTATGAGAATGGTTCCCTAAAAACGTTATCAAATAACAATAAAAACACATATGATACATAAGATCTTACCCTCTAGAACCAAATCAACATCTGGTTCACAGTTGAATCAGATAACAATAGAAACACATATGCAACATAAGATCTTGAAATAAGATTAATTAAATTATTAAAGCTTCATAAACATAATCAAATAATAAAAACATTCATCGTTAAAATTCATCTACATCTAGATGACACAAATGAGTTTAGCTACTCATAGTGTTTAAAAACAAAACAAACATATAAAAAAGAGCATAATCAAAGAAATACAAGAAATATAAAATCAAATATAGGGCTCCAGTCTTCAATGCTTCTCCACGAGGAAGATCTCTAACCCGAATGATTCAACCTTTAGCCTTATTTCTCTGAAATGTTGGTATTTTTCAATACCTTCAAGGTATATTGCAGTCTCTCCAGGTATATGATATATTTTTCAGTATATATCTTATTCTAACTGTATATAGGCTTCAATAAGGGTATTTCATATGGCTCTTATACAGTCATGTGACCGTACGGTCTTTAGATGCAACTACACTTCAAGTACTTAGGTTTAACACCCTAATTTTTACAACGTTATATAATAGAGGAGATAAAATGGACAATGAATGAAACCCTAGGGGTTAAAATGTAATTATGTTAAATTATCAGGAGTTAGAATGCAATTAAGTTAAAGTCCAGGGACTTAAAAATGCAAAATTGTGAATGTTGGACGGTGGCGGACCACCACTAGAAGGGTTAGGGGTCCGCTACGTAGGGAGCAAGGGATTACTCATGAGATGGCACGTGTCAGCGGACTAATCGTTGGAATCTGACGCGTGGAAGACGGGTAACGGACCATCACCAAGTCCCTAGCGGTCCGCCAGCCGTAAAAATCCTTAGCGATCCGCTAGCCAATTAAGCCGCCTCAAAGGGGTGGCGGACCGCCACCCTGTGTCTTAGCGGTCTGCCACGGACCAGTCAGGTACCGTATATATAGATGGGTTGAGCAAACGGTTTTAGACACTTATCACACTCAAAACACCATACAAAACACATAGTTAACCTCGGTAAACATGCCCAGAAGCCCCGGTTCATGCAGAGAATGTCCGGTTTCCAACTTTCGGCCCTAATTTGCAGTAGATAGTTTGGAGGTAAGGTTCTAATTAGTTCCTAATGACTTGGTTATTTCTACTAAGCTAAGAACTTATGATTAAGTAATGTTATAATGGATTAGGACTGTGATTCAAGTCGTTGTGCTAGTTACAACAGCAATGTAAAGATTATTTGAAGGAGAAGGAAGTTAGAGGTGAGTTCTAGGATGCCACTTTTAAACGTTTTAAATGTTTTGGGCCTGATACATGGGTTATGGAATGTTTTATATGGATACTATATGCCTTTGATTTAAATTCTTTGGGCTAGTATCCATAATGTTGCAAGAAAAATGGTTATGAACAATGTCTAAACCTTAAACCAAGTAACGGAGTATTCATGAAATATCAAAGGGGTGGTGGGTTCGCCGTTGGTACATCCTGTATATAAACTTCTTTGATATACCATGGAGAAACCTTTACAAGGATTTAAGATGAGGACTGGTTTTGAAAGGAATGGTTTAAAAGGAAACTTTCCTTTTGGCATGATTTCACATTGCAAGGATTATGGAAATAAAATGGTTTAACGCGTAAAATGTTTTAAGGCTTGTCTTGGTTTACCATGATAAGTGAAAATGAAATAAGTTATTGGCAGTAATTGCATTGACATGGAATGTTTTTTACCGTGATGGTCTGTAAAGGAATGTTTTGCAATGCATGGCCAAATCCCACATAATATCTTGCAACTTATGGGTAGTGATTGCTATATCCCCGAAAGGGGACGAATTGAATGTGGACCATTACATTCCTTTGTGGTATGTAACGGGGGACCCTTTATAAAGGTAATGGAAAGTGGTGATGACCACTTAAGAGGTTCACGAACCTCGATAAGATGTAAGTTGTGCAAGAATAAATGTTATGTTTGGATAAGGCTTATGTGGAATGGAAATGTGATGTTTTGAAACATGTCTTAATACAAACCATTTATAAGGATCAAATATACTTTGATTAAAACTTAGAACTCACCAGCGTAACCTGACTCGTGTTTAATCATATGTGTCAGGTAAAGATATAGCCTCGAGCAGTAAAGGCAAGGTGCTAAACTAGAAGGCATCATAAGCAAGCTATCTTGCATCACCCTGAAGACTGGCATAGTTTATGTTGAACTTCCTTAGATTGTACTAAAGACAAGTTTTATAAATAAATAATGTTTTAAAAGTCTTCCTCTGTGTATATTTGGTATCAACATCACTAAAATGGTAACCTTTTGACCAGTATGTAGTTACCTGATAAACAAAATGTTCTGTCTAAGAAAATAGTGGTGTATAAATCCCTCCTGGACACGTCATTATTTCATGGGAATGTTACGGTTGGAGGTACTACTCTGGGATTTTTGGTTACTATATGTTCATGAGTAAATTTGACAAGTGACCGACATCTCGGGTGATCTGGGATGTGGGTGTCACAAGTTGGTATTAGAGCTATAGTTTAAGAGATTTAGATACTTGCCTAAATATCTAGACTTAAACTAGGGATAAGGGACCGTAAGAATGCCAGCAGATATGCCAGTCAAGATAACCTGATGCCAAGGGAACAAGGAAAGTTATGAGTATTTAGTAGGAAATATGATAGAGAGATGACTAGAGCACCGAAAGTGGCGTAAATGATTAATTTCGTTATAGCCAAAGTTATTAATGATTTACAATACACTTGTGTTCTGAGCTATCAATCCATCATGTAAATACTAAAACACTCCATATCTTTTATAGAAAATAGTCAGCAGAGGAAAGGGTAAAAGAGGCAGAAAGGTTAATCCCAACACTCCTAGGAGGCAGATGCGGTCTACCGCAAATGCCGAACCTAAAGTAGAGAATAGAGAACATATAGAAGTGAACGAGCCGGTAGTTGAACCCCAAATGCAAAATGCAATAGATACGGCTGTGGCTAAGGCCTTAGATACGGCTTCGCCTATCTTATTGGCCATCCTAGAGGAAAGTAGAATGAAAGATAAGACAGAAGAAGTGTTTTAGAATATAGATGACAACGATCTCTACGAATACGAATCCGATGATTCTTATGAGGTCAGACCAGTGAAGAAAAGAAGGAAGGGATACTCCTATAAAGCATTCAAAGATGGTAGTCCTCCAAAATTTGATGGTACAAAGGATGCCACGGTCACTCATCAGTGGATCAGGGAAATTAAAGCAATGATTAAGATTAGTGAACGAAGAGACGATCAGAAAGTGAAATACACCGCTCACTCATTTGTATCAGAAGCGTTATGTTAGTGGGAGAATCTGGTCATAGCTATGGGTGAGAAGGCTATTGACCGAATGTCATGGGAGGATCTGAAGAGATTGCTGATTGAGGAGTTCTATCCTGATAATGAAATGGATAAACTCGAAAGGGATTTTCTCCGGCTAGAAGTCGGTAGTATGACTCACCATGAGCATACAACAAAGTTCAACATGATGGCCCATTTGGTACCTCACTTGGTGATCCCTGAAGTTGTACGCATTAAGAGATACATACAAGGATTACCATCTGATATCCGAAGGTTAGTGAAAACTTCGGAGTTGAAAATATATAGATCTGCTGTACAACTTGCTTCGACTATGTACGACGAGGTCTATGTTTCCCGTCCATTGGAATCAAAGAGAAAATGGTACAAAAGTTCACAATGCTAAAAGAAGCAGAATGACGATGGATGGAAGTAGAAGGCCACTACAAGTGGTGTCACCACATGTACCACCTGTGGTAAGAATCATGCCGGAGAGTGTAGATTGAAATCCGGCACTTGTTTTAAATGTGGTAAGGCTAGGCACTTGGCAACAACTGCCCTATCAAGCCTAAATGCTTTAAGTGTGAATAGATTAGGCATAGAATGTTGGAATGCCTAACACTTAAGATTAACAATCCCGAGCCTTTGAAAGTGAAAGAAGGAGAAGCTAGTAAAGCCAATAGTAGGGCTTATACCCTTACGACAGAAGAGGCTAAGGCCTTACCAGATGTAGTATTAGGTACATTATTTTTTAATCACGTACCTGCTTAGCTAGACCTACGATAAGATTAGATGAAACTTCATATCCTTATATTTCTATCCTTCCTTAGCTAGACCTACGATAAGATTATATGAAACTTTTGAAGTTGAAACGGCTATCGGAAAGACAACAAAGATGACAAAAGTCATTTAAGATTGTTTCATCTATCTTGAAGGACACAAATTTCCCGTTAGACTATATCCTATGATCCTCGAGGGATTTAATAGTCTTGGGAATCGACTGGTTAGCGGCACACGACGCCAGATCATTTGCAATAAAAAAGCAGTCCAGATGCAGGCTCCGGATGGCAATTGGATTACAATCCACGGTGATAAGATAAGGTCAGCCGTTAGAATCATTTCAGTGATGAAAGCCGTGAAGTTTATGAATCGAGGAAGTGAGGCCTACCTGGCATACGCTATTGATTCCAAAGTGAAAAATAAGTAATTAAAGAACGTACCAGTAGTCTGTAACTTTTCAGATGTGTTTCTAGAGGAATTGCCTCGAATACCTCCAGATAGAGAAATAGAGTTTAGAATCGACTTAGTGCCTGGTACTAAGCCTTTAGCTAAGGCACCTTATCGATTAGCTACATCCGAAATGAGAGAACTAATGTCACAACTTCAAGACTTGCTAGACAAAGGTTTTATCAGAGCGAGTATCTCACCTTGGGGGTGCTCCGGTACTATTCGTGAAAAAGAAGGATGGTAGTATGCGTATGTACATAGACTACCGAGAGTTGAACAAACTTACCATCAAGAATAAATATCCATTACCAAGGACCGACGACTTGTTCGACCAATAACAAGGAGCAAACTGGTTTTCTAAAAAATGATTTAAGGTCAGGATATCATCAACTAAAGGTGAAAGATGAAGATACTCCAAAGACAGCCTTCCGTACGAGATAGACATTTTGAGTTCTTAGTAGTGTCACTTGGTTTGACTAATGCCCCTGCCGCATTCATGGATCTCATGAATAGGGTTTGTCGACTAATGTTGGACCGATCTGTGATAGCATTCATTGATGATATTCTAATCTACTCGAAAAATGAAGGGGATCATGCATATCGGTCACACCCGTAACACAGAACAATTATCTAACCAGAGTAGTACCTCTGACAGATATGTTCCTAGGAAAGAGCGACGGGTCCAGGAAGGATTTATACACCGCTCTTTCCTTAGACGGGACATTCCGTTTGTTAGATAACTACATACCGGTCAGAAGGTTTCCTTCTAGTTACTATGACGTTGATATCAAAAACACACAGCAAAAACTAAAACCATCAACCTTTATTAAAATAGTAACATATTGTTTACATCATGTTATCATAAAGGTTACATCGTTTCATCATCTGTTCCTAACAAGGAACAAGTCATTCCGGACTTATAGTTCTAGTCTTGCCCATCATTTGGATCGTTCACCGTTTCATTCTAGTCCAGGAAAGGCCTCATCTATTGTCCACTTGTGATGTGATCAAAAACATTTGATAAAACATGGGTAAGCACAAAGCTGGTGAATTCATAAACTAAAATAGTTTATTAAAATGACCTGCCCAAAGTATCTTGAACACATTCATCGAGTTCCACCCCCATTTCATAGATAACTTTGAATAATCATCAGTATATATATAACCAAAAACCTTTCCACGGGTCCTGTCCATCATGCCTTTGCACGGGCCAATTGAAACATAATAAGCGCTTAGAATGCGTTATATATATATACAATCGCTGCAATCGTTTCAAGATACTCAAAATGTTTTTATAAATCAACCATGCTAAAAATGGAGTATAACAAAGCCATGGTTGTTTCAAATGCATCACAGTTTAAGAACTCACCTCGGTAGTTGTAGGTCCCTCGGGTGTGGCAGATCGTCACATGAAAGTGGGTCTACTAGTCGGACCGGGTGCGGAATGCCCGTGACTAGGTGGAGAGTCTAGCTAAGCAAAGTAAACCGACAAGAGAAAACACTTTAAAAGTTCTTTGTATTATAAACACTTGAAGGTTACAGAGAAAAGCACTGAGATTACAATCTGCGTATTTGCACTAAAGCCTGCGTACTTAACTTCTGTCAACCTATCTTATTTATACAGGACCTGATGCCTGCGCACTTAGAAAGTGCGCCGGGAAAAATGCTCTTACGTACTTAGCAAGTACGCAAAGTTACTCTTGCGTACTTGCTAAGTACGCAAGAGCTTTCTGCTGCGCACTTACAAGTGCGCAAAACACTTGGAGAATTCTGCAACAATCAATATGTAAAAGTAAATACAACTCGATAAACTAATACATAAAGACTCTTACATACAAAGACAATTACAAACAAGACAAAACAACCTAAGACTAAGACTCTATCTATCCAGAGTGTTTGTCACAGGAAAGTGCTTCAACAAACTCCCCCTTGACAACAGCTCTGGATAATCTTCAGTCTTCGGGCTTCACAGCTTCAGTCTTCACAGCACTTGATCTTTAGCTTCCATCTTCTTCTTGTAATCAAGGCAGAACTTGATCACCTTGTCATATTTAGAAGCAAGGAGCTTTATCCACTCATCCGTGTAGACGCAATAGCGTTCAGCTAGTACCTCTAGATCTTTCATAGAAAAGTTGATGAAGCAGACTTCACCAAAAATTCTGATTAGTTCCTTTGGCACCATGTTCCCGCTCTCTGAACGTCCTTTACCCATGATCACAGCCTCGCCTGTCTTTGGATCTATGTACCAGTACCACATGTCACCAAGAATATCCTGAGATAACTTGCTCAGGAGAATCTTAGTTTCACATCGCACTGGCTTGCATACCAATTTCTTTAAGTGCTTCTTAGTCACAGGATGTACAGCGTGCTTATCCTTGACTCTCTTGGGCACTTGAGGCTTGAACATATTGCTTCTCACTGCAGAACCACCCACAAACCCATCGCCACTGTGTGATTGGAATGACCCAACAGCTCTCGGTTTGCTAGGTTCACAAGGTCGTATTTAGGCAAGGAGCTGAACGCTTCACTGGTGGGTTTCAAGTATGGAACCCCCCCAGATCTTTTGATAGCGAACAGCTGCTTATCCTCCTCGAACCTTACAGCCAAGATCATCCCTATTGCTCCATGTTTGTCTATTATAGATGTCTTTTGCCACACAGGAGTTGGACCCTTTGATGAAGTAGAAGGCATGTCTGTTTCTTTCGGTGCCTCTGGGTCCACAGGTTCAGGGTCAACTGGGGAGGCTTCAGTCGAGGCTTCTACATTACTAGCCTGCTCGACTGAACCTGTGTCAAACGGAGTGTCGAAGGATGGAAATTCAAAGATCCCTCCATCTTCTAGCTCGTACTCTCCTTCCCCGTCACCCTTGGGAATTTCGATCACAACATCTTCGTCATCATCATCCCAATCATCACCAGAGTCGATCTCTCCTTCTTCTAGATTGAAGAGAGCATCGATCTGTGCTTCATTGGAATAGTCAGGCTCTAGATATAGGATCTCATCATCAGATTAGTCCTTAAGTACTTCAGCCACTGACTTTCCTTTATCACCACCACCACCACCAGAGGTATCACCACCCTCTTGATGAGTCGACTCCCCCTGAGCTATTGGAACAGTAGAGATGGGCACGATTGCTAAAGCTTGGTGCTCACCTCCACTAGGACCGGCTTCGGGATCCTTGTCCTTGTCATCATCCTTAGTCAAGTCGACCGGATGACACGCCTCATCACCAGTAGTCCTCTTCTCCTTCTCTTTCTCTTTCTCTTTGTCCTTCTCTCCCTGAGCATCAAGCTTCTTGGTTAGATCAGCAATCAGCTTGACCATTAGCTCATTTTCCTTCCTTTGAGCATCAAACCTCAGCTCCAAGGACGACCCATGACCCAGGAGCATTTCATTTGTCTTGATTAGGAGTTCATTCTGGGCCAGGACGTTTTTCAGTCGTTCCTCAGTCCCTGTTCTCTGGCTACGAAGGATTGTAACTTCATCTATCAAAGAATTGATCTGTGCTTGTTGAGCGTCAGACTCATCCTTTGATTTCTGAATAGTCTCTAGTAATCCAGCAACTTGGATTTCCAGAACATCTATCCTAGCATCATTCGTATCAGGATATCTGGATGAGGACGTTTCGGCAGTGTGAAGAGGGGAGGAGAATATGGTATCAAAGTCAAACCCTTGCGTGAAATCTCCATAATTGAAGGGTTGACTGAGAGGCTCAATGGTGGTAGTTGGGATGGAAGATGTGACGAGAGTTGTTGGGGTAATGGTAGGGGTGATGGTGACTGACTCCGTGAGAACTGGAGTAGTCACCGCCACCTGAGTAGATGTAGTAGGGAGGGTCACTATCACAGGAATCACTTCTGTGATTGTAGTGACGGCCACTTCACTTTGCACTTGTGGCCTCCTCCTTCTACGGTAAAGCTGTTGTGAAGGTGGGGTGGAGGCTGAATCCGGACTAGCAGCTGATACTTGTACTTGCTGCTGAGCCTCCACCACATTGGGGATAGAAGGCTGGTGCCTATCGCCCCTATTCTTGTGAATGCTTTCCCTTCTTTGTCTTTGTATAGCAGCGTCAGAGCCTGGCTCGTATTCGCTGCTAGAGGACTGTCGCTTTCTCTTGGAGGACGACTGAGGTAGGGTTTCCTTAGCCGTTCTCCGTGGGTGTACCTGTGACGGTGCATCATCGGAATCGGAAGAATCTGACTCAGTCGCTTCCGAGTCGGATCCCTCAGCACCATCATGTCCTCCTTCGTCGTCTCCATCATCATACGATCCATCATCACTCTCCATTTCCTCCTGTTATTGTTCCTGTTGTTCATCGAAGTGTTCACTCAATTCAGGTTCCGAGTCGGGACTGTACCATCTCCAGTCATCTGGGGCCACAAACGCTTCATTGATGAGGTGGCCAAAGAGTTTTGTATGCACAGGGGTAGGATCTACAGTGCCTGGCTTTAGGAATTGGGCGAATACTCTTTTGCCCACCCTTTTTACTTGCAGTCTCTCTCCTATAGCAGGAAGGTTCGGCAACGCGTCATTAATCAAAATTTGCACATACCGAGGGTATAACAAGAACCGAAACCTCTCCGTTGTGTTGATCTGGTCATTGATGGCCTAAAGATGTAGCGGGAGAAGTTGTAGCCCTTGTTGAGAGAAAGGCCGACCATGGCTGCTGCAAGGTCATGACCCATGGCATTTTTCCCAGCTTTCCTTGATGAGATGCACATGATCATGACGTGGGCAAAATATCTCCATTGGTCTAACACCCACATCTTTTTGTATGAAGCATAGTCCCTTGCACCGACATATCCCATTCTTTGTCTCCAACAACCGTCCACAAAGTAGTCTGGATAGGCTGTCGGGTCGGTCGCGAGGTCTCTGAATTGAAGGACCCTTCCTATAGTTTCTTCAGAGAAAGCAATAGCATGACCAGCAACGGTAGCCCTTATAACGTTGGGGGTTACCGTGCAGTCGTGCTCCGTAGTCTCCCAAAACTGCTCAAGGTAGGGTCTGGACACTATCGGGTCAGCAGAAATGGCGTAGCTGATTTTTGAACGGTTCAAGAAATCAACTATGTCTCTGTACTGCAATGCTGCCCCCTTCCACACAGGTTCAGTGTTAGCTAACAGGTTGAATTCGTTAGTAAACGGCCGAGCCATGATCTGCAAAATCACACAAAAAACATAATAAGAACAACACGTATCATTGGAAACGGATAAACATGACTCGGTATAGTAGTTACTCTTTGAACAAAATTTCAAACTTAGGAATTTTTGCCAAGTGTTGGTCCTGCGTACTTAGCAAGTACGCAGGAGTTTCCTCTTGCGTACTTAACAAGTACGCAGGAAGTGCTTCTTACGTACTTGTTAAGTGCGTAGGAAACGTACTTGGTGAAAATTTCAGAAGTTTGAAATCCAACTTAATGTTCAAAAATTGGTGTGTATTGGGTCACCACTAGGTCGGAATCAATGATTCTAACCTATGGGACCAACAACAACACCAAATACTACTATACATGACCAAATTTGACCTAAAAATGTTCGACCGAACCACTGTCGGTTCAACATCATGCACAAGGTCAAAATCGAAGATTAAAAAGGACGATTAAGGGTAGATTATGTGATCTAATCATGTTTAATGACAATAGGTTACCCAAACAACCCTCAAATTGCTCTAAAAATCACGGTTTGAACCTAGATTTACTTAGTCAAGAATCGGTCCAAATTAGAGAGTTTTTGTGGATTGATTAAGCCCAAAGTCTCACCAAATCGATGTTATGAGGTGATGAAACTAGTAGTGGGACGAAAAGATGGATTAGAACACTTGAATTTTTGAGTTGGTTTGCAGAGGGAAAAAATCGGTTTGAATGTGGTGAAAAACCCTAAAAATTTCTAAGTCCTCTTTATATACTCCACACTAAAAGGCCGTGCGTACTTAATAAGTGCGCACGTTTTAACTCGTGCGTACTTACAAGTGCGCAAGCTTTAACTCTTGCGTACTTATAAGTGCGCAAGACTTAAGTCTTGCGTACTTGTTAAGTACGCAGGGCTTACCTCATGCGCACTTACAAGTACGCACAAACCCTTAAGTGCGTAAACTTTCAACTCAAATTTATGAAGTTTTTCAAGTCAAATAACGAACAAGTTAAAAATATTCAATCAAGAGGATTCAAATACAATTCAGGAAGGTTAAACACAAATATTTTTGGCTTTTCTGAATAAAATTAAACTATGCATAAACTTAAAATCTTTTTGATCTTTTCTAATAAAAATATACAAGTATTCACACAAACTATTTTTGATCAAAGACACGAGCAGAGGATCATGTCATGGATTACTATTTATTCATTCGTAATAAGCACATAAACAAGTAATTCAAGTTGACAATATTATAAGATTTGAAACTCTAAGCATCTTTGTATCACAGTCTTGTGTATTAAGGTATTATTTATAAGATATACAACGTGTACCCCACTGATATGCTATACTAATGTAAATTGCATTATCTCACGGCATCTAAGATTTTCCCAATGATTTTCTAAATTTTCATAATGAAGTTACATCAATTAGCACAGGAAAAATCAAGCAGAATCCATAAGGATTATCAGGAATCATAAGATTCAGAATCGAGTGATTCATTTGTCTTGGTTTCATTTGATTTTCAGGATAATATATATGGTGTTTGAGTTTTTTTTTAGGGTAAGGGGATCCAACTTTTATCTGGATTTGATTTCAATGAATCAGGAGTGATTCAAGGGTGAATACATGCTCAACGGTTAATGTAGAGACATGTCTTGATTCAATCTCTCCTTGCATACTTGTGAGTATGGGCAGTGAGATGAACCGCATTAATTGTGCTAACGACATAACCTGAAACTGACCTCAAAAGAAAATTATTGCCAAAATCTAACATCCTATATCTGATAATGATCTTTTCTATTCTTTTACGCACACACACTTGCAAACATGGGTTCAATCACAGTTGTAATTTAGATTTAGTTTCCACACTACTAGTGATTCAAAGACGCATACAGCCTATTGACAATTTAAATTACTTGTAAATAAGCAGATTAAAAAACACAATAATTTAAACAATTAAGTAAGCATGACGCAATCATTTCCCATATGAGCAGTCTGTGACGTTTAGATCATTTATGATGTACTATCATTTCCTCTTTTCTCAAATTAACTTTGAAATT
The DNA here is from genome assembly GCA_023525975.1 of Smallanthus sonchifolius. NCBI lineage: Eukaryota > Viridiplantae > Streptophyta > Magnoliopsida > Asterales > Asteraceae > Smallanthus > Smallanthus sonchifolius. The sequence continues at coordinate 32,883,572 of CM042019.1, read as the reverse complement.
TTCTCCATTTTCTATTTTGTTGTTTTTGTAAAATATTTTGAAACTTAAAAGAACTATACAGAAAATGTAAAAGAAATAAAATTTAACTTCCATGAATTGAATTGATTTCAGAAAACTTAATTTTTACTCAGGATTGAACATTCCTATCAAGTTGACAAGATGCTCAAAACGGGATCGATCAAATGCCTTTGTGAAAAGGTCAACAAGATTGTTATCCGTGTGAACTTTTACAAGTTCAATTAAATGCTTTTCAGCACAATCACGGATGAAATGATGGCGAATCTCTATATGTTTAGTTTTGGAATGTTTCACCAGGTTATTTGTGATGGACATGGTGGCATTGTTGTCAATGAATAGAGGAGTTCCAGTGAAGTTTAAGCCGTAGTCTCTCAACTGCTGCTGAATCCACAGTATCTGAGGACAACCTCTCGCTGCAACAATGTATTCTACTTCACAAGTTGAGACAGAAACCGTTGACTGCTTCTTACACTGCCAGGAGACCAGTCTGTCTCCTAAGAATTGACATCCACCAGAAGTTGACTTTCTGTGAAGGTTACAACCGCCATAATCTGAATCAGTGTAGGCTTTGAAGTCGAATGACTGCTGCTTAGAGTACCAAAGACCTAATCGGGGTTTCCCTTTCAGGTATCTGAAAATTCTCTTCACGGCTATCATATGTTACTCCTTCGGTTGAGACTGAAACCTTTAGCACAGGCACACAGCAAACATTATATCGGGTCTTGAAGCTGTGAGATACATAAGTGATCCGATCATCCCACGGTACAATCTACTATCTACATCCTTTCCTTCTTTGTCAGGTTGCAGACCATGATTGACTGGGATAGGTGTACCATAAGTACTGCTATCATTCATCTTGTATTTTGACAAAATGTCCTGCACATACATAGTTTGATGTAGATAAATGCCATCCTCTCTTTGACTGACTTGCAGACCCAGGAAGAATGACAGTTCACCCATATTACTCATTTCAAACTTGGACTTGATCACCTGCTCCAATTCCCTACACATCCCTTCATTGGTAGATCCAAAGATAATGTCGTCGACGTATACTTGTACAAGAAGAATGTCACCTCCTGCTTTCCTAATGAAGAGGGTCGAGTCAATCTGTCCACGGTCGAAACCATTAGACAGTAAATGCTTAGATGATGTCTCATACCATGCCCACGGTGCTTGATGAAGGCCATAAAGTGCTTTGTCGAGCTTATACACTTTATTGATATTATGCGGATCTTCAAAACCGGGAGGTTGAGTGACATAGACCTCTTCATGAACTTTACCATAAAGGAAAGCACTCTTCACATCAAGTTGGTAGACCTTGAAGCCGACATATGTGGCATAAGCCAAGAACAGTCGAATGGCCTCAATTCTAGCAACTGGGGCATATACTTCCGTGTAATCCTAGCCCTCTTGCTGATAAAAACCCAGAATAACCAATCTTGCTTTGTTCTTCACAACAACATGACGATCATCCGTCTTGCATTTGAACACCCATCTAGTTCCAATTGGCTGAAAGCCTTTTGGAAGGTCAACCAAATCCCACACGTGCAACTTTTGAAATTGAGACAATTCATCTTGCATCGCCTCAATCCAGCAGTTGTCAGTGAGAGCCTCCTTCACATTCTTCGGCTCTAACTGGGACACGGATGCAGCATGTAGACATGTTTCTATGACACCAGTGTCATGTATCTCTGTGTAAAGACTGGTGTTCTCAGTGATGGTTCGATGACGAGTCTGAACACCGGCATAAGGATCACCAATAATGTTGTCGATTGGATGATTCCTATGCACTTTCATCTCCGGTACAATCGGTTCCTGAATTTCTGGATCTAGATTCGTGCTTAACTCCCCCATTTCTTGTGTTTCAGAGGAAGAAGATTCAATGTTAATTGGATCAGCTGGAACTTCATTTCCTACAGTTGTGTTAGGATTAGCTTGAGCGTCATCTCCAACAACAAGGACATCTTCATTGTTATCACTGTGATGAGTTCCAGATGCAGATACAGCATTGGAATCAGGAGTTACAATCGGTACAGTAGCACGAGTAGAGAAGCTGGAGTCATTGTCGCCACCCAATAATTCATAAACATTCGCGGCGTCAACTGCAGATAGATCAGGAAGATTGAATGACTTGAATAGCGCATCATAATCAAAACCCCAAGCTGGACTTGTTGGTTCTGGTGGAATGGTGTGTTTACTGCAATCCACTTCAAACCATTACTCGACAGTACGAGTTCCTATGTTGTACACTCTCTTGCAAGGGGCAACTATCCTAAGAAGATGCCTTCCACCGCTTTTGCATAAAACATAGACTGGCGGTCTTTGTATTGTAGCAACAAGGAACAAGGACTACCAAAAGGAACTAGGTAATCAAGATTGGGGGAGTCGATTGTTGATCAACTCGTAACAAGTCTTGTGGTGCCTTTTTACAACCAGAACTCTGTTTAAGACGTGACAAGCTGTATTAACGGCTTCTGCCCAGAAATTGACAGGAAGCTTTGCATCCGACAGCATAGTCCTTGCAGTCTCAATCAGTGTTATGTTCTTCCGTTCAGCAACTCCGTTCTGTTGAGGCGTGTACGACGCGCTGAATTCGTGGCAGATCCCTTTCTTGAGACAGAAAATCTCCATCAAATTATTCTTGAACTCAGTTCCGTTGTCGCTCGTTATCCTTCTAACTTTCAACTTGCAAAGAGATTCCAAGCTCAGGATCAAGTATTGAAGAATATCAGCAGTCTCGTCTTTAGTACCTAAAAAAAGCACCCAAGAAAAACGTGAGAAATCATCAGTTACTACTAGACAGAACGACTTACCTCCAATACTCCTGATACTTATGGGGCCAAACAGATCCATGTGTAATAGCTCCAAAGGGGTATCAATAGAGTTTTGGAGCTTGGGCTTGTGAGACTTCCGTTGCTGTTTGCCCTTTTTACAAGGCATACAGTCATCTGCAACGGTAAATCTCAGCTTAGGAACCCCGGTTACCAAACCGTTTCGGACAAGATGATTCATTTTACTATACGAAATATGTCCGAGTTTCCTATGCCACAAGATGGAGTCAAGCTCTGTCGCTTTAGTAAGCAAACAGGTAGCAACTGATGAGGTGGTTGTTGCCACGCTCATATCGATCTGATAGGTGTCGTTTTTTCTTGGCGCTCTCATCAGGATCCAGTCTTCCGGAACTTCAAAACCAGGTTTGAGAATCAGGCATTCTGACTTGTCAAACATCACCGAGTACTCCTTATCACACATTTGGGAGACACTCAACAGGTTATGCTTCAGCTGCTCGCAGAAGTTGACATTGTCAAAGCTGACACAACCGTTCGAAACCACGCCTTGACACGTGATGCTGCCGCCTTTTTCTCCGGCAAAGGCCACATAGCCGCCTCTGAATGGTTTAACATGTTGAAGCGGGGCCATGTTTCCGGTCATGTGCCAGGAGCATCCACTATCTATATACCAGCGGTTAGAGATAGTACCCTTCGGACGTCCCTGCACGAGTCACAAAAGAATTAGTTAGATTTGGAGACCCAAGCCATTGTGGTCTTGGTTCGTCCATCCTTTTCAAAATAAACTACTTTCTTTAACTCACAGTCATGATGACTGTTCAAAATTGATGAATCTTTAGAAGAAATAGAACTAGGAGATTGAGAAGTTTTGTATTTAGCAGTCAAGGATCTCTTCTGTTTCTTAACCGGAACATGAGACTTTGTATCAACAACAGCAGGTGAACTTGTGGAAGCTTCACCTGATTGAGCTGAAGTCAGCTGTTCAAGATTTCTCAACCTCTTGTTTCTTTTCCTTCTCTGTGGCTTAGAAAGTCTCGCCACAGATTTCTCACCAGTGCGTGTACTACCGGAGGTAGATACACAAGGTACAGCGGGTTGCATTACCTTTCTTGGAACAGATGGTTTAGCTTCAGATGTGATCTTAGGCTTTACCATCGGTTTGACTGGTGGTTTCACCACATTTTGTTTTGGATGTTTGGGAGATGGTTTCACTGGTGGCGACCTGGGGATAACATCTAGTTGTGAGACAACAGGCCGTTTCCCTTCGTTCTTCGAAGGACAGTTCACAAAAATGTGACCAACCAAGCCATAGTGAAAACAATTCCTCTTGTCTACATAGTTCTCTTGTAAGGCTCATTAGATCTGGCCTTAGATAACTCAACATTATGAGCAGGAGGAGTTGGCTTATGAACAGTAGTCTGAACCTTTATAGTTTGGTTTTTGGGAGTATAATATTTTTCCAAATTTTCTTTATACCCAAGCCCATAGTGAGCTGAAAAAGCCTCTTTCTTTGCTTGGTTAAGATTTTTATAACCCCCATAAAGCATTACCTTTAGATTATCATTTGTTTCAATGATATCGGGTCCAGTTAAAATGCAATTATCACCATTAGTGATAACGTTTTTCTTTACCTTTTGTTCAGCGAACAACTCCTCAGATATTGCTCCTTCAGGGTAAGTGTTAACCGACCCATCTTCAGAAGCAGTAACAAACTCCTCACTAGATGTGGAGTTAGCCTTACTTGAGGATGTAACGAACCAAAATCCGGGTCTCGTTATAAATAAATAAATATTTCTAATTAATATTATGGTGAAAATAATATTTTAGAAATAAGTTGAAACAAGTGGGTTTCAAGTTTGTAATGGGGCTATGTTAGTTTTGACTAACTTTAGAATGAAATGGGTGAAGTGGAAAGTTGAGGGACTAAAGTTGTAATATGACAAAATCTGCCATTTGACTAGTTAAAGTCAAAATTAACTCATTTTTGAGGTGTTAGTCGTTCAAGAGAAGAGGAGAAGAAGAGAATTTCGGTTTTGGAGCTAAATCGCGGAATTGAGGCTTGTTTTGTGAAGGTTTTGGCTCACACAACACCTTCATAACATCAAGTAAGTGATTCTCTTCCTCTTGATTTCACCATGAATGTGTTCTTGGTGGGTTTTGGGTGAAATCCGAAATTATGTATGCATGTGATGAAATGGTGTTAGATTATTGATAATCTAGCTAAACTAAAGTTAAAGAATGATGATTAACATCCTAGAACCCTTTGATTTTGATTATGAGAAGTTAGGGTTCATATGGTGGAAATTGGGGGTGTTTGGATCATGATGCTAAAATGATGAATTAATGAAGATTAAGTGTTTTTAAGATGTTAGACACTTGAACAAACACCAAATTAACTTAATAATAATTTTTGAAAGAAAAATTAGTGTTAAGATTAAGATAATGAAACTCAAGTGGGTGAGTTTGTGGTGAAAGAGGGTGTTTGGTTATGAGGATAACCCAAACGGGTCAATTTGGGTTGGAAATGGGGAAATTGAGTTGTGGACTCAATTGTAATGAAATGTTGGTATATGTTAGATTACTAAACTAGGCGAATGTGTTTAGGTAATCAAATTGCAAGCTTGAGAACGGTGCGGGATCTTCTAACCCGAAAGGTAAGTGCCTATGCACTTACTTAGTATTGATGATAAATGGTGAATTTTGTGAATTATGTGTTATGTGATTGTGTACATACTTGTGATATGATAAATTGTGAATGATTTAGTATGTACAATGAATGAATGTAATTATAGTGTTAAGCTATAATGGAAATGGATCATGTGTTGATCATAAATGAAACGGGGATAAATGAGTTTTATGCAAGATTGTATGCATAATGTGTAAAGTTGCATAATTTGTTATGTGGTATATATGAGCATGAAATTGTATGCAAAATTGAAGGAATGTAGTTATAGTATTTATACTATAATGGATATGTCGATATGGAGTTATGGTCTATGAACCATAATGGATAGAATGGATATGGAGTTATGGTCTATGAACCATAATGGATAGAATGGATACGGAGTTATGGTCTATGAACCATAATGGATAGAATGAATATGGAGTTATGGTCCAAGTACCATAATGGATAGAATGGTTATGGAGTATAATCTCGTATCCTAAATGGATATGAAGTTATGGCCTACGTGCCATAATGGAAATGGAAATGTGGTAATGAAATGATGAAAGAAACTTGTATGTGAAAAGTATGTGTATGAAAACCTTAATTGACCAAATGGGTGCAAACGGGTCAAATGGGTCAAATGGGTGAATTATGATCTAGTGTTATGATGGAAATGAGATTGTGGCCAATGTGCCATAATGGAAAAGGAAATGTGTTAATATGAATGATAAATGAAAAGAATGAAACTTGTAGGTGAAATACAAGTGTTATGTAGCCAAATGTTAAAATTTGGTGGAAACGGGTCAAATGGGGGAATGGGTGGAAACAAGTAGAATTTACTTGTTTGTTATGTTTTATCTTCATTACTAATGGTGTTATGTTTTGTGGTTATGTAGGAAAAGCTCCGATGTAGTCCAAGTCAAGTCCAAGGCTCTGGCGGGTTCTCGTATGTGCAAATGATTGGTTTTTGGGCTATGTATTGAAATCCTCGAAAGGGGTGTGCGTTTGGGTCAAGAATTTATGTTTTGGTGATTTTGTGGTGTAGGTAAACTTTTGGTCAAAACCCAGGTGTCGGGAATTTTTAGTTTGTGTTTTGGATGCAAAAAGTTGGAAAAATGGCAAAGTTTGAAATCTGCAGCTGAAGGGAAACTCACTGGAAATCTGGTGCCTCGCGGTACGCGAAGAACCTGGTATGGTTCTTTCGCGGTACGCGAGGGACAAGTTATCCGGATTGCCTTCCTTTGGCTCTCTCGCGGTTCGCGAAGATCATAGTGGTATCCTCTCGCGGTACGCGAGAGGTTTGAATTCCGGGTAAGAATTTTGGGACTCCCTCGCGGTACGCGAGGGAGGTGGCCAAAACGCCTCGCGGTACGCGAGGATATAAAAAAAAAAAAAAAAAATCTTGGGATAAAAGTCTTCCGCGCGTTTTCGTATTTTAAAAGTGGTGTGTTACAACTTGGTATCAGAGCAATGGTTTGAGGGATTTGGTGTGGTGGCACCAAACTCAAACCGGATGCTCTTGATATGGGGGAAAATGATACGAGAATCCATGAAGGACTTGACTAAGACTCGGAGCTTGCGGAAATGAAAGGTTAGTAATGATTTGATAAAATGATAATATATATATATGGTGTATGTATATATGTATGATGAATGTTGTTAAGGTGTTATGTGTGCCGAAACTTGTTTTGTGACTTGTTATATGGAGATGGTAATTACAATTGGGCATGGCGTACTATTAAACATGTCTGGCCAATATGTTTAATAAGACGAAATGTGCAAGAGACTTTATGATAACCATATAACAATGAACATTTGCAAGGATTAGGTGAAGGTGGTTATATGTGTGTGTATGTATGTATGTATGTATATGGATGATTAGATGGGGGTAATACATATACACATAGATAAGATATAGTGCCTTAACGAGTGGGTAGATTAAAGACCTATAAGTAGGTAGAACATCTACAACTTAGTTAAAAATTTGTCGGGGAGACTAAGGGGCACTTGTGTAAGTAAAAGAAATGGTGGATGAAAGTCATCTTAAGGACTCAAGTATGTTAAAGCCTAGTAGTGTATCACCTCGTGGGTGGTGAGGAACATGGAATAGGTTGGGAGAAAAAGAATGCATCAATCTAGCGGAGAATGGCTAGAGCTTTCTATCATGTTGTATCAATCTTCCTTCAAGGAAGATAGGGCTCTTTGAGGTGATCCTTGAGAGGAACAGAATGAAGCCTTGAGAGCGGAAAGTATATCGTTTGGCGAACCGAAGTGGAAGGAAAACCTTGTTTTCACAAGGGGATTCGTGGTGTGCAAACCAAAAGAGTTGAAAGGTGAGAGAATTAATCTTTGATTAATTAGCAGTTGATCACTATAATGGTATTGGCTTTGAAGCAATCCATGGTGATTGAAAGAAGGTGCATCACTCGCGATGAGTTGACTTCAGGTCGTGGCGGAAATTTGGTAGATTTTGATCCGATGATTGTAGAAGAGGTGATGGGTTACTTAGTAACCATATCATAGTCAAGTATGATAAAGGGGTGACGTGTTAATCTGTTCTCATTAGAGACAGTGAAACACGAGGCATACGAATTGGTGTGTATACATGGCTTGTGCCATTGACATCAACCGGGGATATAAAGGGATACTTAGTATTCCAGTTGAGAAAAGGGGATTTGATAAGGGTCATTGCACCCATGTGATTGTTCTATAGTACATAAACTTTTCGGTGGAAAAGGAAAATGGAAGAGTGCGTTTTGGCACTGACAGTCGGTGATAGGATAAAAACTGACTAAAGGTCTCACGGTTTGTGGACTTTATGGTCAAGGGGTAAATGATAAAATGTACATAGGTGGAATGTGTACATAAATGGTGGATGAAGTCTTAGAACTTCATAAATGATGTTGGAAGTCTTTTGGACTTCACAAACGGTGTTTGAAAGCGAAGTCTTCGAACTTCAAAAGGTGGATTCGGTGATTTAGATCCTTAAATCTCAAAGGATGACTTACGTTTAAGTCAATGGAAATTCTTAGGATGTTTGGGTCGCAGATAGGAATCTTCCTCCCAGTGTTGTAAAAGAGGATTCAAGTAAAGAAGTTATCGTATCCTTACTTGAGGAGGTTGCATGCTTTATCGATTGAGAATTGATGAGCTGAAGACTCGAGCTTCAAGGGGTATTATGTTTGGGTGTTGGGATCCTCGAATCCCAAGAGGTATGAACTTGAGACCTTGAGTCTCAATGGGTGGATTGGTGAGATAGCTTTGAAATTTTCATTTAAGAGGTGAATGACGTGGGATTAGAACTTGGATTTCCTTAGTTGTCAAACGTGTTGACTACTCGTATAAGGTGGTTCAAAAATCCAAGTATCCCATGGTTAGGAGTGTTGAAATTCAAGTGGAAACTTGACGTCATAAAAGTTTTCCTTTGAAATGTGGTGTTTCGGGTTTGAGATCATAGGAGGATAGGTTCACGTATCGTTGGGTTGTCCAACATGGGGACTTTATTGGTGGATAGATTAATGTTTGGGAACTTCTCAGATGAAACGAGTGGGCTCCATAATACATTATGCGTGACCAAACACGAAATCGTTAGGAGGTTGGAACTGTTGTTATTTCATTATGGTGAAGATAAGATAAATGATAAACGTTTCGCCTAATTGAAACAGAGACCATCTTAGATAGTGGGCGATCTAATTGGTGCAAAAAGTAGACAAAATGCGTTTTCGTCGTCGAAGGAACCATTAAAGACGGAGTTAACACTTGGTGGGGATTTGAAGATGGAACGGGTGGTTCTTATGTTGTCAAGCTTTGGGAAAATAATTCGGGGTTAAAGACATGCTTTGATAGGATTTGGATTCCTAGGTTGTCAAGTGTTTTGACAACTATTTTAGATGAGGCGCATAAATCCAAATATTCTATCCATCCGGGGGCCACAAAGATATTTTATGATTTAAGGTATCATTTTTGGTGGCCGGGTACGAGGCGTGAAGTTGTTAAGTATGTTGAAGGGTGTCTCACATGCTTAAGAGTAATGGCGGAACACCAAAAGCCGTATGGAAAGCTTCAACCGCTTGAAATACCGCTTTGGAAATGGGAGAATATAGCTATGGATTTGATCACTAAACTACCAAAGACCCGAAAGGGTTATGATGCGATATGGGTAGTAGTGGATCGGTTGACGAATAGTGCATAATTCCTTCCTATAAAGGAAACGTACTCATCGAATAGATTGACAGAGTTATATGTACAAGAGATTGTGTCACGCCATGGGGTGCCGGTGTCGATTATATCGGACCGGGATACGAGATTCACTTCTCGTTTTTGGAAGAAATTCCATGAGGACATGGGAACGAGGTTGAACCTTAGCACCGCCTATCATCCACTAATGGATGGGCAAGGCGAGCGAACGATTCAAACGCTCGAGGATTATGATGCGAGCGTGTGCTCTGGATTTTTTGGGGAAAGTTGGGACGATCTTTTACCGTTGGCAGGAATTTTCTTATAACAATAGCTACCGTTCTAGTTTTGGTATGCCGCCTTTCGAGGCGTTGTATGGGAGAAAGTGTCGAACACTCGTGTGTTGGGGTGAAATTGGTCAACGGGAACTTGGTAATGTCGAGGCGGTCAAGGAAACTAATGATAGTATTGACCAAATTAGAGCACGCTTGAAAGCGGCTCAAGATCGCCAAAAGTCCTATGCGGATAATAGGAAGCGAGCGATTGAGTTTCAAGTGGGGGACTTTGTGCTTCTGAAAGTCTCTCCTTGGAAAGGGGTGATACGGTTTAGGAAACGGGGGAAGTTAAATCCACGTTTCATCGGACCGTTTAAAGTGATAGCAAAAGTGGGTGCGGTAGCTTATCGTTTGGAACTACCGGAGGGACTAAGTAGACTTCATAACACATTTCATGTGTCTCATTTGCGAAAGTGTTTGGCGGATGAATCTACTTTTGTTCCATTGGATGATATTGAGTTGGACGAAAAGTTGAATTATGTGGAAGAACCGGTGGCAATCTTGGATAGAAAAGTGAAGCGTTTACGCAATAAAGAGATTAGCCAAATTTTGGTGAGGTGGAAACATAGAAGGGGAGCGGAAATGACTTGGGAAACCGAGGAGGAAATGCTCAAATATTATCCGAACCTTTTTATGTGAAGTCGGGTTTCGGGGACGAAACCCAAATAAGGGGAGGAGATTTGTAACGAACCAAAATCCGGGTCTCGTTATAAATAAATAAATATTTCTAATTAATATTATGGTGAAAATAATATTTTAGAAATAAGTTGAAACAAGTGGGTTTCAAGTTTGTAATGGGGCTATGTTAGTTTTGACTAACTTTAGAATGAAATGGGTGAAGTGGAAAGTTGAGGGACTAAAGTTGTAATATGACAAAATCTGCCATTTGACTAGTTAAAGTCAAAATTAACTCATTTTTGAGGTGTTAGTCGTTCAAGAGAAGAGGAGAAGAAGAGAATTTCGGTTTTGGAGCTAAATCGCGGAATTGAGGCTTGTTTTGTGAAGGTTTTGGCTCACACAACACCTTCATAACATCAAGTAAGTGATTCTCTTCCTCTTGATTTCACCATGAATGTGTTCTTGGTGGGTTTTGGGTGAAATCCGAAATTATGTATGCATGTGATGAAATGGTGTTAGATTATTGATAATCTAGCTAAACTAAAGTTAAAGAATGATGATTAACATCCTAGAACCCTTTGATTTTGATTATGAGAAGTTAGGGTTCATATGGTGGAAATTGGGGGTGTTTGGATCATGATGCTAAAATGATGAATTAATGAAGATTAAGTGTTTTTAAGATGTTAGACACTTGAACAAACACCAAATTAACTTAATAATAATTTTTGAAAGAAAAATTAGTGTTAAGATTAAGATAATGAAACTCAAGTGGGTGAGTTTGTGGTGAAAGAGGGTGTTTGGTTATGAGGATAACCCAAACGGGTCAATTTGGGTTGGAAATGGGGAAATTGAGTTGTGGACTCAATTGTAATGAAATGTTGGTATATGTTAGATTACTAAACTAGGCGAATGTGTTTAGGTAATCAAATTGCAAGCTTGAGAACGGTGCGGGATCTTCTAACCCGAAAGGTAAGTGCCTATGCACTTACTTAGTATTGATGATAAATGGTGAATTTTGTGAATTATGTGTTATGTGATTGTGTACATACTTGTGATATGATAAATTGTGAATGATTTAGTATGTACAATGAATGAATGTAATTATAGTGTTAAGCTATAATGGAAATGGATCATGTGTTGATCATAAATGAAACGGGGATAAATGAGTTTTATGCAAGATTGTATGCATAATGTGTAAAGTTGCATAATTTGTTATGTGGTATATATGAGCATGAAATTGTATGCAAAATTGAAGGAATGTAGTTATAGTATTTATACTATAATGGATATGTCGATATGGAGTTATGGTCTATGAACCATAATGGATAGAATGGATATGGAGTTATGGTCTATGAACCATAATGGATAGAATGGATACGGAGTTATGGTCTATGAACCATAATGGATAGAATGAATATGGAGTTATGGTCCAAGTACCATAATGGATAGAATGGTTATGGAGTATAATCTCGTATCCTAAATGGATATGAAGTTATGGCCTACGTGCCATAATGGAAATGGAAATGTGGTAATGAAATGATGAAAGAAACTTGTATGTGAAAAGTATGTGTATGAAAACCTTAATTGACCAAATGGGTGCAAACGGGTCAAATGGGTCAAATGGGTGAATTATGATCTAGTGTTATGATGGAAATGAGATTGTGGCCAATGTGCCATAATGGAAAAGGAAATGTGTTAATATGAATGATAAATGAAAAGAATGAAACTTGTAGGTGAAATACAAGTGTTATGTAGCCAAATGTTAAAATTTGGTGGAAACGGGTCAAATGGGGGAATGGGTGGAAACAAGTAGAATTTACTTGTTTGTTATGTTTTATCTTCATTACTAATGGTGTTATGTTTTGTGGTTATGTAGGAAAAGCTCCGATGTAGTCCAAGTCAAGTCCAAGGCTCTGGCGGGTTCTCGTATGTGCAAATGATTGGTTTTTGGGCTATGTATTGAAATCCTCGAAAGGGGTGTGCGTTTGGGTCAAGAATTTATGTTTTGGTGATTTTGTGGTGTAGGTAAACTTTTGGTCAAAACCCAGGTGTCGGGAATTTTTAGTTTGTGTTTTGGATGCAAAAAGTTGGAAAAATGGCAAAGTTTGAAATCTGCAGCTGAAGGGAAACTCACTGGAAATCTGGTGCCTCGCGGTACGCGAAGAACCTGGTATGGTTCTTTCGCGGTACGCGAGGGACAAGTTATCCGGATTGCCTTCCTTTGGCTCTCTCGCGGTTCGCGAAGATCATAGTGGTATCCTCTCGCGGTACGCGAGAGGTTTGAATTCCGGGTAAGAATTTTGGGACTCCCTCGCGGTACGCGAGGGAGGTGGCCAAAACGCCTCGCGGTACGCGAGGATATAAAAAAAAAAAAAAAAAAAATCTTGGGATAAAAGTCTTCCGCGCGTTTTCGTATTTTAAAAGTGGTGTGTTACAGAGGATTCATCCTTTTTGGGGGAATCATCCTTATCAGAGGACTCATCTAGACAAGTGAGATCAATGTCTATTAAGCTATTGACAAACTTCCTTCTCACTAGTGGAGGAATGACATTAGTACCCAAACCTAACCCATTCAGTTGTCTCACTACAGACTCGTAGTGTTCCACCACAAAGCGAGAGTTTTTCAACTTCTCATTGGTGCATTTTAACTGCAAGATCTCATTTTGCAGTTTGTTGATTTCATTGTTCCGTTTTTCTAACCCCCTGTATGCAACATCTAAGTGAAGCTGTTGATCACTTATTTTTAAAGAATATTCACACTTTTCTTTTTTCAACGTTTCAATAGAATCTTTAAAACGTTTTTCATTTTCTTTGTAGTTTAGAGCTGCCATTATTAGGGGTTCGATTTTGTGTTGGAGCCTAGAATTTTCAAGTTTTAGCCCTAGACATTTAGAACATGAAATAATAGAGAAAGGGTTAGAATCTACCTCAGATGACGAACTTGTTGCTTCCCCAATGGCCATGAGAGCAACAGCAGTGGTCGATTCCTCTTCATCAGCTACAGGAGCTTCCATTTCTTCAGCTTCCTTCACCTCCTCTGTAGCAGCAGTTGTAGATTCTTCTAGGTCAGCCATAGAAGCTTCCCTTTTCTCTGCTTCCATCATCTCCATGATCTGAGCCATGAGACCAACCTGGGTTTGTGCGATGATGGCATCCTCAAGATGAACGCCCCAATCAAATATGTCATCCTGTTGGGCTACCCGTGCATTGGACGTTCCACTTTGGCTTTGATTGTGGTGGTTTGGATTGTTGTGGCCATGGTTGTTTCCTTGGCTGGGTCGGGTAAAACTAGAGGCAGGTGCTCTGTCTTTCTAACACTCACGAGCAAAGTGTCCATAGTTTAGACACTTGTAGCATTTGGCCTTAGATTTGTCAAACCCGACCTTGGCATTAGGATGCCCGCCAATAAACTTTCTTCCTGTTCTGTTCAGGAAACGCTTGTCTCTCCTCAATAGCATGACCATATTCCATTGAATATCCATGTCCTCCATGTCATCAGGATCCACTTGATTAAAATCTTCTTCAATCGTCTCTGGATCAGTAAGCTTGCCACCTATGAAATTTTCATATGCAAGCATACAAGATGAGAATAGTGTTACATGATCTTCAGCTATTCTGGCTATAGCTGAGTGGTTAGCTGAAGACGTAGCAGGAGGATTTCTTGAGGTATTTTGATGATGAGATCCCAACCCTGATCCTGAAGCATAGCAAACATGACCACCACACCCAGTTGAGTGGTCTTCTTCAGTAGGATTTCCAGTGAAGATGGCAATTCCAGAGCCCGATGACTTGGATGTAGAGGTCGTCCCATGATACATAGAAGGGTCTTGTATCTGGGGTCTACCTGAGCTCTCCTTTCTCCTTAGGTTCATGTCATGAGCTTCAACCTTTCCTATTGCCTCCTTAGCTGTCAACTCATAGAATTTAGGATTTTCCCTCATCAGGGTTGTGTACATCTCAAATTCGGGTGGTAAAGCATCCAAAAACTTTTCCAACATCTCTTCATCTGGATACCTGAGTTCAAAAGCCTTCAACTCAGTCTGTAAATGATAGAACCTAGAGATGACGTCATCTAAAGATTCGTTCTCAAAAAAATCTGAAGCACTCATATTGCTTCCTGAGAAGATCCCGCTTACTTTTCTTGATGTCACTATTTCCTTCGAATCTCTTCTGTAAAGCTTTCCAGAGATCCTTAGAATTGTTATACCCTCGGAAACTATGGAACAATTCCCGAGTTAATGCTATAGTGATCGAACCAAGTGCCTTCTTTTCACGATCATAAGCTTTCTTTTCTTCGTCAGAAAGCTTAGAGATAGGTTTGGGCATGGTTTCATCAAGATAGATGTCTGTGGTATGCTTATATCCCTCGAGGATTGGTATCCATAGTGATGAGTCGGTATAAGAAATGTAGTGCTCGAAACGTGCTTTCCAATTGGAATAATCATTCACGTTCAACAACTTTGGTGGTTTCTGTGGTGTACCGATCTCATTATCGTAATTCAACAGGTTTCCAAGATTCTGAAGATTCGACATAGTGAACACTTAGTCAAATTTCAGACAAATCAGACACAGTTGCGTACTTGATTTTGGCCTTGCGCACTTGAGAAATGGTCTTGCGTATTTAGATTTCCTCTTGCATACTTGTAAGTACGCATGATTAAATGTAAGTACACATGATATAACTTAAGTTCGCACAAGTTCAATCTTGCGCACTTATAAGTACGCAGGAGATAAGTCTTGCGTATTTAGTAAGTACGCACAAAACTATACTTTTTGCCAGAAATGGTAAGTACGCAGGATACCTTTTCAGCAACTTTCACCAAACTTTTCCGGTCACCTGAAACTCACCGGAGATGGTAAAAATTCGTCTGATGATCAATGCAAATGAGCGAAAGGGTCAGAAACTTGTTTCTAACCAACCTTTGATACTCAAAACACTCAAATACACAACAAAAATCAGTTTTTGAGTGATTTTTGCTTCTAAAATAGTGCTCAAGATCTACCCCTATTTTATCACAAAAATCAACAAAAAAACCTCTTTTTGCTTGTAAAAACTCTCCAAACTCACTCACAACACTCGAAATCATGAGCAAATGCTCTGATACCACTTGTAATTCCCTCGGGTGTGGCGGGTCGTCACATGGAAGTGAGTCTACTAGTCGGACGGGTGCGGAATGCCCGTGACTAGGTGGAGAGTCTAGCTAAGCAAAGTAACCGACAAGAGAAAACACTTTAAACGTTCTTTGTATTACAAACACTTGAAGGTTACAGATAAAAGCACTAAGGTTACAATCTGCGTATTTGCACTAAAGCCTGCGTACTTAACTTCTATCAACCTATCCTATTTATACAGGACCTGATGCTTGCGCACTTAGCAAGTGCGCGGGGCAAAATTACAAGTGCGCAAAACACTTGGAGAATTCTGCAACAATCAATATGTAAAAGTAAATACAACTTGATAAACTAATACATAAAGACTCTTACATACAAAGACAATTACAAACAAGACAAAACAACCTAAGACTAAGACTCTATCTATCCAGACTGTTTGTCACAGGAAAGTGCTTCAATAGTAGTATTTCTGCTTATCAAATCAGTAATATGGTAAACACCTTGGACAGAGTTCCTAGATATGTAATGATATTATTTATGTACAAAAGCTTAACAGTAGGTTGGAATCTTACCTCAACACTATCTACGGCAATTTGGAGTTGAAATGCTGGAAACCAAACTCTCGTACGCGAACCGAGGCTCGGGATTGGAATTCTAAAGAGTGTGTGTGTGTAATTGAGTGTGCAAATTGTGTAAAATAGCTCAAGCTCATCTAACTATTTATAGGGCAAAGTTCGGGTTCATGACGGACCATTATCAGGGTGTGACGGTCTGTCACGCCATTCCTTGGCGGCTATGCATTTCTTGAGCACGTAACGGACCGTTAACGGTCTGTGACGGTCCGTCCTGAGTGTTAGAAACCCTAAAACGCCTCCGGTTTTGGCGGGATGGACCGTCACAAAACCGTGACGATCCGTTACAGGGCTAATTTCTAAGTTTTTAACTTTTGATCCTTGAACTTTGATTATTTTCATTATAGGCCCTGAACTTATGAAATTTGGCAACATTAATCCTTTATTTCCTTAGGGAATTTTTTGAGGTGTTACAAATATCCCCTCCTTTAAGAAATTTCGTCCTCGAAATTAAGACGTGAATAGATGTGGATATTTGGTTTTCATCTGTTCTTCTAATTCCCAAGTTTTTTCGGCCCGATCCGACCTTGCCATTGAACCAACACCATAGGTATTAATTTGTTTCTTAACTTCGGTTCTTGTGTATCTAAAATCTTGATTGGTTGTTCAGTGAAATGAAGTTTGTCATCCACATGCACACCGTCTAGTGTAACAGCTTAAGTTGGATCAGCTAAACACTTGCGTAAACAAGATATGTATGACTCCCTTGTAAAGATTTAGGTAGTTCTAATTTGTAGGCTACTGATGTGTGCTGGATGGTCTATAAAAACTAAATATAAAACCTAACCTAGATACTCTAGCTTTAAATTTATAAATATAGACTCAACCTAATACTAGACCACACAACCTACAAGTGTACCGATCAACGTTGTAAAGTCTACTGTAAGTCCGGATATCGAACCCACGAGACACTAGCGACAACTCAATCTAGACTCTGACTCAACTAACTAAACTGAATTGTATGGGGGGATTTTGTGTTGATTATAACTAATGAAACTCTCTAAATAACGACACCAAATAGAAAGCAAGAGACTTTAGACAACTCACAAATGGGGAAAGCACTACCTAGACTCTGAATCCTATGCATGTACCTTGGAACTCTCTCGGATATGGAAACTATGATGGAACCGGGCTCTTAGAATACGACACACTTAGACAACCTAGTGGATCCCGGATCATTCTTCAGGTGTGACCCTAAGGTTCGTGTGAAACTCACCAGTTAGTCGGATCACCTCTCAGCTATTCCCAACAACACTAAAATACTCGATAGACAGATTACCTCTCAGTCTCACTATCTCAATACACCTTTCAGTGCAAGGAGTAACTTGAATTCAGTTGACAAGACATGGGATAACAATGACGCTAAGAACCCTAGGAAACCCTCTTTTCAGAGCAGTTGACCTAAAAACCCTAACACCATAGATTACCCGACAACTTCGCACCTTTTAGCTATTGAAGCAGGCATAATACTCAACCCTAACAAACTCTCAATCGATGTTCCTATGGATACAAAGTAGTAGACCAATAAACCAATCACATGCACACAACTATCGACCTAATATGCGACCATACATGAAATACATTCATAAAGCAGCATATGGAACATTCAATATATCATAAATCAAGATTAAATACGCAAATACATCCAATCAAACGAAAACATGTTCTTCACTTTTATATTAATCCATCAATAAGAAACCGAAATCCAAAATCAATCCAAATAATAATGCATAATCATCAAAATCTGGGTAGTTCAATAAATCTAGCCTTCTACCATCATCAAAACATCAACACAAAGTCTAATATTCATAATCATGATAGAAGATAGATGAATCAAGTAGCAAAAGATAATAAACATAAACCGAAAAGATGATAATCCAATCGATCCACGCATCCAACCCTTCAATCCTTGATCCCTTGAGACTTCTCCCACTCATAATCGCCAAAAAGCTTCAACCTTTATGTAGAGTCTTATTTTTGTATAAGCTGCTGACATCAATGTATTTCCTTTAATCATTGTTTAGTTTAAGTTTTGATTACATGTAATTTCTTTTTATGAAAATTTCTTTTTTATTTCTAAGTTTGTGCCATCGAAACTAGTAGTTTTGATAGATAGGTAGTTTCGACAGGGTGTTTCACTTTTGTAAATTCTTACCCAAAACTAGTAGTTTCGGTGAGCATAGTTTCGAGCCTATCAACTTCCTATAAATAGCCTAGTTTTGAGAATGTTTAGGGAGCATAGTTTCTTTCAATTCCATGACCATACTCTTTTTGCAGTCAATCACTGATGGTCCACACAAACCAATTACTACCACTGCAGATGTTCAGCGTCCCAAGCTTGTGTCTGAATATGATGAAAAGGATATTGCCTTAATTAACAGAGATAACAAGGCTTATGGTTCTATTGCTATGGCTCTCCTTATGGATGTGTTCAACATATTTGCTGAGTATACTACTACCAAAGATCTATGGGTTACTATATGTACCTGGTATGAGGGAAGTGCTGAGGTTAGAGAACGCAAGAAGGACTTGATCAAGAAGCAGTATGAGATGTTTAGTAGTGTCCCTGGAAAACCCATGTCTGAATTGATCAACCGTTTCTCAAGCATTGTCTCTAAGTTGAAAGTTTTGGAAACTGAGTATCCCACTGTTGAGTTGAACAAAAAGCTGCTTGATTCACTGACTGAGGAATGGAATATGTATCGGGTTATGATCATGAAAATTGAAAAACTGAATGATTTGTCACAGCAAGAACTCTATAGCATTCTGGAGTCCTATGAGTTGGAGATAAAGAAGGGTGCAGTCACTCCAACTAATCAGTCCAGAAACACAGCTCTTCTTGCTAGTCAAGGTTCTTCCACTTCATCCAACAAAACTACAATGGCTTTCTTTCAAACTGATGTCCCACCTTCAATTTCTGAAATTCAGCCTACTGGTTCTTCTACTTCTCAGAAGCCTACCACTATGATCCCCGATGAGTATCCGCCTATCATGACTACCTTCATGTTGTGCTATGATGCACTAATTTCTTGAAACCTGACACCGGTCAGCTTTCAACCTGATGACTTGGAGCAGATCAACCCAGATGATTTGGAAAAGATGGATATTGATTGGTGTATGGCTATGCTGACTCTGAGAGCCAAAAGATTTACCAAGAGGACTGGAATGGATAGATTCAAGCAAGGAAAGACTCTATGGTTTGACATCAAAAGGGTGAGATGCTACAACTGTGACCAACTGGGTCATTTTGCAAGGAACTGCAATGAGCCATCATCAAAGGAGCAGCATGAGAAGATAAATTCATCTAGAAAACAAGCTGTCATCTCTCCCAAATCCACTACAACTTCCAGCTCAATAGCTCTGGTCT
Source organism: Smallanthus sonchifolius (assembly GCA_023525975.1). Taxonomy (NCBI): domain Eukaryota; kingdom Viridiplantae; phylum Streptophyta; class Magnoliopsida; order Asterales; family Asteraceae; genus Smallanthus; species Smallanthus sonchifolius. The sequence continues at coordinate 32,863,860 of CM042019.1, read as the reverse complement.
ATCAAGCTGATGGACACTCTCATTAGGGAGATCAAGAAGGGGAAGCAGCTGACAAGGCACTGATGGCAAACATTGAAGAGAAAAAAAAAATATGTCATGATTGAATCAGCTGAGGTAATGTCCAGACTTTGCAATGTTAAGTATTGTTTAAATGAAATTCAAAAATACAGATTCATCAACCAGGCCTTGGTCGATGAACGAGATTACATAAAGGTGATGTATGAGTCTGTGGCTGAAAATGAGAAACTTTACTTAAATAAAATCCGTGATATTTCTGGGAAAAATCGATCTTTGATTCTACAACTTACTACACAAAAGAATAATAATCAAATTTTAACTGAAATACTTCAAAAGGCTGAAAAAGAAAAATTTCAAGTTGAACATATGGGTATGGAACAGAAAATTCTTTTTGGAATCATTGACAACCAAATTCATAAAAAGGTCACAGAAGGCATCGGGTATAACTCTCACCCTCCTCCGTATTCCAAGTCTGGTAGATTTGCTGATATGCCAGTTCCTCATGTTCCCACACCCTTTGTTTGCAATTTATCTACTGATGATTATATTCAAACTTCAGATTCTGATAGTTTTGCTTCATGTGCAGAGTCAGATTGTGTAGGTTCCGAAGATGATTGTGATGAGAGTTCTAGTAAGGGAAATTTTTTAAGTGAACTTGAGTCGGATGAATGTAATAATATGTCCGTGTCAAAACCAGATATTTGTGAACACATTAAAAATTTGTATTTTGGTTCTGTGCCTTCTGAGCCTAACAACTTGAGAAATGCAATTTGTAATTTTAAGAATGCTTTGCCTTTGTTCCTAAATCTGTAAATGCTATGAATTGTATTGCAAATTTTAAAAGTGCAGGAGTTGTTGTGACTGACATTCCACAAGAAACTATGAGCAATGTGTAATTTTTCAGATTAAAGGAAGATCAAATTCTTCAAGAAAGAAATATTGAAGAAGGAGTTGCCTCTAGTTCTGATGTCTCAACATCACAATCATCTTCATCATCTTGTGATGACAATTATCAGGCTAAGCCAACATGTGATAAAGTTTGTTTTAGTTGTGGAGAATCCAATCATGTTTTTAAGACATGTAAATTGTCTACATATCGTTTTGAGGAAGAAAACGTACCATCTGTTATTCAAAATTTAGTTGATTGTGTTTCAAATGCTTTCTCTAAATCTCGATATGGTAAAAGGATTAAAAATGCTAAATATTGGTTAAAAAGGATTTGGAAAATTAAGAATAATGATCTTTTTGAGAACACATTAAAGGAGGATTCTTACTATGATTTCCGAAATGCATCTTATAAAACTAAGAAGTTCCAAGTTAACAATGACTTGGGTACTAATATCTAAATGATTTATCTTGTGTAGGGACAATCAAGAAGGACTGGAGACAATATATGGCATGTCAACAGTGGTTTCTCAAGACATATGACTGGTCATTTTTTTTATTGCAAGATTATCATCCAATAGATGGAGATTTTGTTGCATTTGCAGGCAATCCAAGAGGAGGAAAGATTGAAGGACAAGGAACTGTGTCAAATGGTGTAAATAGCTTGGAGATTGTCAACTTCTTCCCACAACTGAAGTATAATCTGATGAGTGCGTCCCAGATTTGTGATAAAGACTTTTGTGTCCTTTTCAACTCCAGAGAATGTTTGATTCTGAAGCCTAGAGTGGTTATTTCCGAAGACCAAATCCTAATGAATGCTCCTCGAAGATTCAATACTTACAGTCTGGATATGAATAACCCATTAGGAATCAAATCCTGCTTTCTCTCAAAAGCTTCAGAGAATGAGTCCTTTCTTTGGCACAAGAGATTAGGCCACGTGAATTTCAGGACAATGAACCGTCTTGTTCGGGGAAACCTTTTCACCGGTTTGCTTCTAAAAGACTTCTCACCAATGGAACATTGTCTCTCTTGTTCCAAGGGCAAGCAACACAAATCTTCTCACAAACCCAAAACCATTAATTCCATTGACTCTCCTCTTCAATTGCTTCACATGGATCTTTTCGGTCCTGTGAGTGTTATGAGTCATGGAAGGAAATCCAACTGCTTAGTGGTAACCGATGACTTCTCTCGGTTTACTTGGACATTCTTCCTGGCAAAGAAAGATGAGACACCAGAGACTATAAAGATTCATCTGCTACAAATCGAGAATCTGTTCAATCAAAGTGTGAAGACTATCCGCAATGATCATGACATAGAGTTCAAAAATGCCATTCTAGATTCTTTCTGTTAAAGTAAGGGTATATCTCGTCAGTTCAGTGCACCTCGTACTCCACAAAAAAATGGTGTAGCTGAACGAAGAAATCGTACGTTGATAGAAGCAGCAAGGACTATGATCGTTGATTCAAAGCTTCCTGTCACATTTTAGGCTGAGGCAATCAATACCGCATGTTTTGTGCAAAACCGAGTTCTTATCACCAAAAGCTACAACAAGACTCCGTATGAGATTATGTACAAATGCAAGCCTGTTATTGACTTCTTTAGAAAATTTGGTTGATGTTTGCACAATGCTGAATACTTCAGATCAACAGAACAAGTTCGAAGCCAAAGCTGATGATTGTTACTTTGTGGGCTATTCTTCAAATCAAAGAGCTTTTCGTGTTTACAACAAGAGACGAAGGATCGTGCTAGAGTCCATTGATATCAACTGGCATGAAAGCAATCATACAGACGCTGGTGACGGTCCTGATTGGCTTTTTGATGTCGATTCTTTGTTTAAATCATTTAATCTTCCTGATTTCACTAACATATCTATCTCCACTAATCCTCTTATGTCTGTGAATATCCTACGTACCTCTACTGCTTCAAGCTCCTCTTCATCATCCACTCAGGATTCTTTGGACTCTGTGGCAACAAATGAAACTGTTGAGGAAGAAAACTCCTCCAATAGTGGATGTTGCTCCACAATCATCAGCTGAAGGTCCTATTGATGTTGAAGCTGACCTTTCTGACATTAACATTACCAATCTGGATAACCACTTGGAAGAGGATGAGATTCCACAGCTAAGAATTCACAAGGATCATCCTACTAACAACATCATTGGTCCACTCAATGTGGGAGTCAGAACTCGTAGTGCCACCGAAGCAATGAATGACGGTTTCTTCTCTTGCTTCATATCTCAAGTTGAACCTAAGAATATCAAAGTTGCATTACTTGAGAACAGTTGGGTGGAGGCCATGCAGGAAGAATTGCAGCAGTTCAACAAGTTACATGTGTGGAATCTGGTAGACCTTCCAGAGAATAAAGTCCCAATTGGCACTCGTTCGGTATTCCGTAATAAGAAGGATGAAGGGGGAATAGTGATTCGTAACAAAGCTCGCTTAGTGGTTTAAGGGTTTTATCAAGAATAAGGGATTGACTTTGAGGATGTCTTTGTACCAGTGGCTCGCTTAGAAGCCATCAGAATGTTTCTCTCCTATGCAACCTATATGGACTTCACAATTCATCAAATGGACGAAAAAAGCGAATTTATGTATGGAAAGGTTCAAGAGGAAGTTTATGTCAAGCAGCCACCAGGTTTCATTGATCCAAGCTATCCAAACTTGACAAGGCATTGTACGGTCTCCATCAAGCACCTCGTGCGTGGTATGAAACCTTATCTAAGCATCTGCTTGATAATGGTTTCACATGAGGGGCAATTGACCAAACTTTTTTCAAATGAAAGGATGGTGTGGATACCATTTTTGTGCAAGTCTATGTTGATGATATCATCTTTGGATCCACAAATCCTCGATTGTGTAAAGAGTTCGAGGAAGTGATGCGTTCTAAGCTTGAAATGAGTTCTATGGGGAAATGAAGTTCTTTCTTGGTTTGCAAGTAGATCAGTCTGAGTCGGGAATTCTTATCAATCAAGAGAAATATATCAAAGAAATTCTGACCAAGTTCAAAATGACTGAGTCTCATCCTTACAAGACTCCCAGGGAAGTTCGACACTGTCTGTCTCCTGATTTGGATGGTGAAAGCGTTGATCAGAACCTCTATCGCTCGATGATAGGATCTGTCACGTATCTCACTGCTACCAGACCACACATCATGTTCGTAGTGTGCTAGTGTGCATGCTTTCAGGCTAATCATAAACTCTCTCATTTAACTGCTGTCAAACGTATTTTAAGATATTTAAAGTACAAGCCAAAACTTGGGCTTTGGTATCCCAAAAGTAACTTGTTTGATCTTTTGGCCTATTCAGATTGTAACATTTCTGATTTTTATTAGTTCTATTATCCAATGTAACACATTTCAAATCCGATTCTAGTACAACATTTTAAATTCTTTCATGTAAACAACTAAACCCCAACTATCAATACGAATTCACAAATTCCAATTTACATGTATTTTAAAATCCCTATATATATATAAATATTTGAGCATATATATGTATATACGCATTTATACATCACACAAGTACATACACATATATATGCACACTAGTTTGAACCCTAGCCATTTGAACCCCCACCCTCTTCATTTTGACTTTAACACAAATTCTAGCCAATTTTGACCCAGTTGACTTTGAAAAGTTAAAGCAGCCTAAATTTGTAACGATCTAAGTCGGCCATCAACCGAATTCGTGTTGGTTTGGACTTCTATGATTACACAAACAACAAACGATCCAATTCAGGCCCAACCATCACGCAAATTCATACAATTTAGCGGGCAAGATTCAAAATTCAAATGAATTTGACTCCTCAGAGTCAAACCGAATCAATCCATGGTTAATTTGTGTAAATGACGCGTAATCAATCCCAGAAATCACGCTCAATCCGTCATTGGATGTATTCAGACCTCAAACAGGATTCTATTCACCCAAAACCAAACCGTTTACGCGTAAATCAAGCTCGACGACTGTTTCGGCCAAAATCAAAATCAAATCGGCCTTTACGAACGAAATTAAACAAATTAAATCCCTCTCTCACTCACGTATACCTCCACACAAACTCTCCCAACTCTCAATTCACCCGCATTTTACGTCCGGAGTCCGATCGAGCTCGAGGATTACAAGCCATAGCTTTCTACTTTTCGTGCTCGTCTTGTAACCAAATCAGGTAAGGTTTATTGCATACGAATTGTCCTTCCATTCCGATCGATAGCCCCTTATAAATTCGGGGTAACAAGATCTATCGATATCGATTTCGATTAAGGGTTCATGCTCGGTTCATACGTATTTGAATCTGGAAAATTTCCTAATCTAATAAATGTTTTAATATTTTTAGACTCAATACTTAACTAGCGAAACCATCTAGCCCAGCCGGTTAAGCCATTGCACAGCTGGACTAGATGGCATGGGTTCGAAACCCATTCTGCGCCGGCTTTTTTTCGTACTTAAAAACCCAACCCGGCTCACTGTGGGACTCATGTTAAGGATGTTCTATTCCGGGTTTGAGCAAGGATGCGCCCTTGGTCCAGCGGTAAACACAACCTGAACACACAGGAACCACCCATGTTTGAACCGGGTGGCTATTAATTATTTTTTTTAAACAGTTTTGAAGCTCCAAAATTTATACAAAAATTATTTTTATAAACCCTATACTATTTTAAACAGAATGAAACAAAAATCTACAATTTTTAACATGAACTCACTATTATTACAAATTTAGTTGTAAGATTTCATATTAACTATTTTTAAATAATTAAAAGTAATTAATTACTTAAATTAATATTTGTTTTGCCAATATTTTATAAAAATTACTTTTCCTTGAAACAACGTTTACGAATTTTATAAAATTAAGGATATATTTAAAACAAATAAATTTTTATCTAAATATATAATTTTTCAAATGTCCTAAAAGAACATATCTATTTATATATTATTCATATAAATTGCATTTGCAATTCGCTTAGTGTTAAATTGTATGTAACATTATTTTTTTTATAAACTAATATATATTTACACTAATTCGACACGTTTTCTTAACTAAATAACTAAATAAATATAAACTTATTTATTTAATTTATATTTGATATGATATAATTTCGTACTACCTTGCTAAATAAATAAACCTAATTCATTTAGTAATTCAACCCTAAACTCTAAATCATTATTTTTAGGACACTATATCCCCCACTTTAATAATTATACAACACTTATTCAAGAACAAAACGCAAACACCTATACAATCCTTTTACATAATTCGACACGAACTCATTATACAATTCCCTATACTCACATCCATTGAAACCCTAGACCTTGATTTAAACATTTTATTAATTCATGTCCACATCCAATACACTCTAGGTTAACGTTGTGAGTTAGAAGGATTACGTTGCTACCTAGTCTCTCGTGTTAGCTACACCTTTGAATCATGTGAGTTTTACATAGCCCCTTTTACACTGTTTTACATTTTTGGGGTGAAACATGAACATTATATACAATGATTCGAACAAACTACACCATACAAATCCACTTTACATTCATGTGTGCAATTTGAGCTTTATGTTTGAGTACTAGGTGTGTTAACTACTTTGTGTGCAATTACATGTGCAATCATTAACTATACAAGCCGACGGTTAACAATGATAGATCTATTGAGTCTGACAAACCCACCCAGATTGGGGTGATTGTTACCGACTACACAATTTGCATGCTAGTTACAAAGGTTTGATTGTACTTTGGTTACACAATAGTTGCTCCACATAAATGCCTTATTTTATCATGTTATGTAAGGATTTGATTATTTACATCTATACGTTATCTATGTATAAATCTGTGTATGCTCACCAACTTTTTAGTTGACTTTATTTTATACATGTTTCAGGTGCTAATGTGTGAGTTTGATCAAGACATGCTACACATAGGCTTTGGACTTAGTTAAAATTTAATAAAGAATATTATGTATTTCATTTACGTACTTGTTTTGAATTTGGTTGTGTTTAAATTGTTTGAAATGAAATGTGATGATTAAAATATTAAAATCTAGTTAACCTTATGCTCATGAACAGTCTACATGTCCCGCCCCGACGTATTCTGCCGTCGGTTGGGGCGTGACAGATTGGTATCAGAGCCTTGGTTATAGGGAACTAGGTTATTAGACACCCTTGACCTAGACTATAACTTTATGACACCCACTTATGCCATGCTTCATGATTATGCGATATGTGCTACATGCTTGCTATGATTAGTTATTATTTCATTATGATGCCTTACTTGTTAAAATTCATGACTCATTAGACTATACTTAAATAATAAATTAAATAAACAATATCCCTACCTATACCCTAACCGCATAACCTTCTTACATGCTTCTCTATCGTTATCTTCATAGCATGTGGAAACTTCATGGATCTAAATCTGTAAAAGTTCTTTATTCCCTCGTTAAGGTTTTTAAACTTTGTTAATTATTTGAGGACACGTGCAATCAGGAAGGGTGACACCTGTATTCTAGGTTTTCTGTCTTGGAAAGCATTTCGTATAAATCCCAATCAATCGAGGGACCCGTATGCTTTCCTGGGAATTCCCGGGATGAGTGTTTACCTATAGGCTAAACCATGTCTCCTTGAAAATTATATGAGTTTAATTAACCTTAATGTGTCATAGTATTCAAGTGATTTTATCACTATTTGAATACAATCCAAACTATGATTGACTATTTTATTTATTATCTTACCCTTTTAAAATCCAAGCAACTTTCATAAGTTCTTACATCTTCTCTTGTGTTGTGCAAATCTGTAGAATGCCTCCCCGTCGTGCTACCGTGACCAACAACAACACCAACATTGCTGCTGTCCTTGCACAACTTGTAACTCAACTCACTCAAGCTAATGGGGCTACAAATGGTAACCATGGAGCTAATGGTGGTGGTGGTGCCAACCCACCACAATGCACCTTCAAGCACTTCAACTCATGTAATCCTCTTATGTTCTATGGTACCGAGGGAGCCACAGGACTCCTTCAATGGTTCAAAAGTATTAAGGGCACTTTCCTCAATAGTGACTGCCCCGATAACCTTCGTGTTCGTCATGCCACAAGTGTCTTTCAAAAACGGGCACTCAAGTGGTGGAATGGGGAAAAGAGAACTAAAGGCATGGAGGTAGCAATGGCCTTACCATGGTATGATGTTAAGAGACTAATGACCGAAGAGTTTTGTCCTCGGAATGAGGTGAAGAAACTGGAAGCTGAGTTTTGGGAGCTTGCCCAAGATAGTGGTGAGAGTCTGGCTTATACAACACAGTTCCATGAGTTGAGTCTCCTTGTGCCCCATATGGTCACACCTTTATCCCGCTTCATTGAGAAGTACATTGGTGGATTACCTAGGCAGATTCAGGATACTGTCTTAGGGAGAAATCCCGCAACACTCGAAGATGCTATCCACCTATCTGCTACTTTAACCGACAACCACGTGAAAGCAGTGACTCTGACTAGAAAAGGCACCAAGAAAGTTCCCGACACCACAACCCCTCCTACACATATCAAGGAAGCCAAAACTGAACCCTACAACAATAATAAGAAAAGAAAGGCTAAGAATTATGTTGTGGTCCTCCTGCTATCCCTGTTAACCAAGTTGCTCCCATGGCTCAAGCACCAGTCAAGAAGTCGTATGTTAGGATCTACCCACTATGTGCCACATGCAATTATCACCATCTCCAAAATATTCCTTGTCGCCTCTGCACCCACTGTGGGAAGTATGGCCATACAGTCAATGTTTGTAGACCCAAGGCACTTGCAGGTCAAGTCAACCCATCAACCCGAATCAACCAACAAGTGGCTAATCAAGGTGTTCCCGCTATAGCAAATGGGCGTGCTTGTTATGAATATGGCAACCCAAATGATTTCCATGAGCAGTGCCCGAAGTTCATCAATGCTAAACAAGACGGAGCTCGTGGGAATCCTTTAAACATAAACGCCAATGAAGCTCAGGCCAACAATGATGTGGTCAATGGTACGTTCCTTGCTAATAGTCAATATGCCTCCATTTTATTTGATTCCGTTGCAGATAAAAGTTTTGTGTCACTTAACTTTGAACCCTTACATGCAAAAACACGATCCAAATTAGAGAAAACCTTTGTAGAACCAAAGACTGATGACTAAGTACAAATGCTGCTGATCTCAGAGTTTTCTGCTGACCAACAAACTGCTGCGGACAAGCTTATCTGTTGCGGATACTTGTTCTTCTGCTGAAGAACAAATCTGCTGCGGATAGCCTTATCTGCTGAAGACCAAAGTTGCTGTGGATAGGCTTCTCAACAGCATCAACACTTGATGCTGCTGACAGGCAAATCATCAGCAGCTTTGGATGGTTACATCTTGCTACTGATCATCATCTTTGCTGCTAACAGCCTTGTGCCTTTAAGACAAATCGTTGCAGCTGACTCTCCATACCAAGCGTGTAACATTTCTGATTTTTAGTATCCGTATTTCCATTCAATGTAATGCATTTCAAACCAAATGCTAGTACACTGATTTGTTCTATTTGTACTAACAATTAAATACTATGTGCCAATGCAAATCCACAAATTTTACGCGAGTATACCCTATTAAACTCTCCATAAGTTCATATTTATACAAATATGCCAAATACTAAAGTTACAAGGACTGATTCTTATAAATTAACAAAAAACCCTAATAGGCACGGTCACGCCTCGTTCTGGCACGATCGCGCCAAGTGTCTTGGCACGGTCGTGCGCCTTGCTTTAGAACGGTCGCGCCCGGTGCATGGGCACGGTCGCGCCGCTCGTCAATTGAAACGTAAATGCAGCCTGTAAACGCGGAATCATTTGATTTTGAAACCGTTGCGCATGTTTCTACCATTAACAATCCAATTAAGAGTTTTTATCACCGTATTTACAACCAATTATACCAATTGATCTCAAAAACCGTCAATCCATTTTCGCAAGACCACGAATTCCTCCATTACGATCCAAATTCTCTCAAGCAAATACACGATACCCACTACTCGATCCTCTCTAAGACTTCTGAACACGTGAATTAGCCGAAACTGCAGCAAAGGACACCGGAAACCAAACCCGACGCCGCCGGAACTCGTCTCTACCACACGCGGTCGATTAATCACCTTTTCGGGTAATTAAAACTCCTACATCTACGTTTCAGTCTATAGAACAAAAGCCCTAATCTAATTTGGGCTTACAATATGGGAATCATCACGAACCCGAATCTATTTTTCGTTCAAAATGGATTAAATAAATAAGGTAACAATTATTTATTTAATTTACATTTAAACAAAAATTATTTATTTAGGTTATACTTAATTACCCCTAATACCTACATTATTTCTATAACCAAGTAAATAAATAATAATTATGTAATTTATTTACTTAGTTATTCCAAACTCAAACCTAAATTTTATACAACACCATTCAAGTACAACCCACTATATAGTATCTCGTGTTAGCTACGTCTTCAAACCAAGTGAGTTTTACATAGCCCCTTTTTACATTTTACACTTTTTAGGGTGAAACATGATTACACTTTGAAGTCTTTGCAATTACTCATATACAATTCACTAATATGTTGATATGTGTTATTTGTTCTTTATGCTTGAATGCTATGAGTTAAGACTACATATACATGACATTAGTACAATCATTAACTCAGTACAAGCCAACGGTTAACATTGAAAGTTCTATTGAGTCTGACAAACCCACCCAGGTAGGGTGATTGTTACCGACAACACAATTTTTGCATGCTAGTTACAAAGGTTTGATTATACTTGGTTACACAATAGCTGCTCCCCATAAATGCCTTATTTTATCATGACATGTAAGGATTTGATTATTTACAAACTATATGCTATCTATATACAAACCTGTGTATGCTCACCAACTTTTTAGTTGACCTTATTTTATTCATGTTTCAGGTACTAATGTGTGAGTTTGATCAAGATGTGCTACACATAGGCTTTGGACTTAGCTAATTTAAATAAAGAAGTTTATGTATTGCAATTATGTTTCTTTCTTGGATTTGGTTTTGTTTGAATATTTGAAATGAAATTTGATGATTAATATATTTCAATTTAGTCAACCTTGAGCTCATGAACAGTCAACATGTCCCTCCCCGATGGTTCCGCCATCGGTCAGGGTGTGACAAAGCGTCACTGACAACTTTCTGCAAAAGCAACTGACACACTCAAAGCAGAAGGAACCGCAATGGCACAACCAATGACAGACAACAATGCTCTTCTCCAAGCATGCAAGTAATGATGAATAAAGAAGACACTTCAATAAAGTTAACTGGTTTTAGACTAAACGTGTAATAGTTAGCTACATACAACAGATCAACGGTCTGTGTTAGATCTGATCCTTAGAATCAAGGGGCTGTCTTGATTCTAAGTGAGTATAAATAATGTGTAAACACTTCATTGTAAGTGTGCTTTTTGTGCTTTTTGATTGAGTTTCAATTGTAATCGTTTATCTGCAAAAGCTTAATACAACAGTGTTCTTAAAAGTATTCTTTCTGCTTGCTCGATTACACTTGTGTAGTTGTTATTGTTTCCGCCAATTTCAACTAAGAACAGAACCATCTTGTAATTTCTCGATCCTACAAGTGGTATTAGAGCTTTGGCTCAGATTAAACAAACTCACACTTGTTTAATCACTTCTGGTTCTATTCTAAACTCTCTCTCTTTCATCAAGTCACCAAGAGCAAAGATGGCACAGAGCTACGGATTTGAAGACATCGGCAGCTTCAACCGACCACCAAGATTGGTATCTGGGGAAGACTACGACATGTGGAAAAATCGCATGGAAAGTTTTTTCTACTATCAGGAGTACGGAATGTGGAAATCCATCAGGGATAGACCCTACACTCCCATGGTGGCCTCTGCTGACTCTGGAGGACCACCAGTTCCAAAGGAGCCCTCCAAGTACTAAGAAGAGGACATAAAGAAGATGGAGGTGGAATTCAAGGCACTAGGAGCTATTCAAATGTGCCTTCCAAATGAAGTTTTTCATAACTTCAGAAGTTGCAAAACTTGGGAGGCTCTTGAGAAGATGTTTGCTGGCTCTGAGGAAGTCAAAGAAAATAGAAGAGACATCCTGAAGCAGCAGTATGAAAACTTCATCTGGAAGGAAGGTGAGTCTCTAACTGTTCTATACAACAGATTTACCTATCTTGTAGGAGAGTTGCAGTGCTCAAAGATGAAGCTAGAGAATGAAGATATTCTCAAGAAGTTCATCAGGTCTCTACCAAGCTGCTGGACACTTTACACAGTGTCAATCAGAAGAACTGAGAATCTGAAGACTCTCCAGATGACTGAGCTGTTTGGAATGCTAAAAACCTATGAGCTAGAGATGATTCAGGCAAAAGAAAGAAGCTCAAGCTACCAAACAGCCTCAACATCCACCACCACCTCCTCTGCCCTCCATTCTGAGCACTCGGGTCCTAGTTCAAGCAACTACTAGCCTCCCATCATCACTCATCCTCAAACTCCAATCTCTCAAACAAACAGCTCACCATTTCTCCTAGAAGCTCCTCCTCAAACATCAACCTCTGCTGCTTTTGTTTCTGAAAACTCAAGCAACATGTCCTTTATCAAGGAGGATCTGGAATGCTTTCATCCAAATGATTTAGAAGAAATGGACATACAGCACTAGTATGCCATGCTCTCTATAAGAGCAAAAAGGTTCTAGTCTAGAACCGGAAGACCCATTCCAAGTAACAACTCCAACACCAGAGTTGGATTGGATAAAAGCAAACTAAGATGTTACAATTGTAACCTACTGGGTCACTTTGCTAGAGAATGCAAGGCACCAAGAGCAAATCCAGCTACTTCTCAGTCAAGACAAGCTCACCAAGCCCAACCCAGACAACAACAACAAGCTACTCCTCTAGTTGAAACTGCAGCCTGTGCAACTGTTGGAACTTCTGAGTTCGACTGGAGCTTCCAATATGAAGAACTGCCTGTTAACAATCAAGCTCTGATGGCAGACACTACAGAGATACCACCTCAGGTATTTGAACATCTTTGCTCTCAAGACTGTATTGATAAAGTTTTGGGTTATAGAAAGCATAACCAAAACCTTATAGATCAAAATGAAGAGTTTCATCAGATGAAATCTGAGTTCAAAAAGGTTGAAAATACTTATAAAGAAAAGACTAAATGCCTTAAGAAATAGATTTCATCGCTAAAACACGAACAAACTAATCTTGAAACTCGGATTGATGATCTACTGGTCAAACTAAAAGCTACCAGAGCTGAACTGGCAGAACAGAAAGTTCATGTTGAAAAATATGAATTTTCTTCCAAAAAGTTACAAAGACTTTTAGATATCACATCCATGAGAAGGTAAAAATTGGACTTGGGTATAACAATGATCAGTACAATGTTGTTCCTCCTCCTGCTGACTATATTGCCATATACGAACCAAGCTTCAATGTTGCAAATCTTGACACTGCAAACCGAAACCTTGATCCTTCAACGGATGAACCTTTCGTCAAAGACTCCACTACCTCATCGGAATCTGAGTCAACCCACTCAGACCATGATGAAACAAGTGCAGTCCCATCTGAAGCTGTTCTGAATAGAGTTGCAGTTCCTGCTGTTCTTCCAGCTGTTCCAGCCCCTGTACCATTCAAACATATCAAGATCAGCTATCCTTTAGATGGAAGAAAGCTAAACATTGAAAAGGGACAGACATCAGGACCCACAAACCTCAAGCCTCAGTCAAATCCAATCACAAAGAGGAAGGTATTTGATATATGTCGTAAACCTGAAGAAAAAGTTCCATATGTTCAAAAGACCCTAGAAGAAGCCACTTTTTAACATAACAAAGCTCATCCATGGAACTTCAAGGATCTGTTCCAAAGAAAGGACTATGTCTACCTTTCAACAGACAAACTGGCAAGATCATGCTTTGTGTGTGGCAGATATATCCACACTGCCAGCACCTGCTTTTATTACCTGGAATACAAAAGAAATTCAAAGCAGCATGCCTTTGAAAAGACTAACAAAAACAAAAAGGTAAGAAGCTACGAAGTCAAAGCAACTAAGTTCAGGGAATCTCTATCTCCCCCAAGAGTGAAGCTGCCTAAATCTCAACAACCTTGCATCATTTGTGGTGAATCATACCACTTTGCTACAAACTGTAAGTTTAACCCTTTCAACCAGATCCTTTATCAAGCCCCTCAAAGACAAAGGGTAAAGAAGGATCAGCATACATCGGTTGTTAGTCAAGTTAAGCCCAAGAAAATAAAGCAGAAGCTTTCAGCAGCAACCAAGTCTGCTGCTGATAAGCTAAAATCCTCCGCAGCAAAATCTGCTGCTGATAAGGCAAAGCCATCAGCAGCAAGAGTGTCCACTGCTGATAAGGAAAAATCCAAGGCAAAGCCTTCAGCAGCAAAGAATGCTGCCACTTCAACAAAGCCATCAACAGCAGGATCTACTGTCAACAAGCCAGAAACATCAGTAGCAAAATTTACTGCTGACAATGTGAGGAAAACTAGAAAATCACCAACAAGGCAATGGAAAGCCAAACCATCTCCAAGCACTGTCATTGGTTCCATTGACTGCAAACATACTGAAAAGGATAAACTCACAACCATATTTTTCATGTCTGCAGACTCTTGGGTTCCTCCTACAAATTAGAAATATGTCATGTGCAGGGACAGCCAGGTCACAAGAATAACACCTGGGTGGTAGACAGTGGGTGTTTCAGGCACATGACAGGCAACAGATCCATCCTCTCCAACTTTAGACATTTCAATGGAGGATATGTTGCCTTTGGAAGTGACTCAAAGGGAGGATCCATTACTGGACAAGGAACTGTGTCCAACGAAGGAATGAGCATTGATAAGGTCAACTATGTTAAAGAATTGGACTTCAATCTCATGAGTGTTTCCCAGGTCTGTGACCAAAAGCATTGGATGCTCTTCACAGATAAAGAATGTTTTGTACTGACTCCAGGCTTATCCACACCTCCTCCAGAAAGCATTTTATTAACTGCTCAGAGAAAAGAAAATCTCTATGTACTGGACATGAATGAAGTCACTCCATCTGGGAGTGTTTCCTGCTTTTTATCAAAGGCCTCAGTTGATGAATCAACTCTCTGGCACAGGAGATTAAGCCATGTTAATATCAAAACTATCAACAAATTGGTGAAGAATAATCTTGTCAGAGGGATTCCTGACAAAGAATTTCAGCTGGAAGACCACTGCATTGCATGCCTAAAGGGGAAGCAACACAAAAGCTCTCACAAGCCCAAGACCTTGAATACAAATGACACTCCACTGCAACTGCTGCATATGGATCTCTTTGGTCCTACAAATGTCTTGTCAATGGGCAAGAAGTCATACTGTCTGGTGGTAACTGACGACTACACCAGATTCTCATGGTTATACTTCTTAAGAACTAAAGATTAAACTGTTGAAATTCTCAAATCCTACATTCTCAGGGTAGAGAATCAAAGCAATCAAAAGGTGAAGATCATAAGGTGTGATCCAGGCACAGAGTTCAAGAACCATACCTTGAATTGTTTCTGTGAAAGCAAGGGGATAGAAAGACAATACAGTGCTCCAAGAACTCCTTAACAAAATGGAGTTGCTGAAAGAAGAAACAGAACTCTTATTGAGTCAGCAAGATCTATGTTGGCTGACTCAAAACTGCCACTCACATTCTGGGTAGAAGCAGTTAGCACAGCCTGTTATGTGCAAAACCGAGTTCTAATTGTCAAACCCCTCAACAAAACACCCTATGAACTTTGGTTTCAAAGAATTCCCTACATTGGGTTCCTAAAACCTTTTTGGTGTCCATGCACCATTCTCATCACACATGGGGTTCTTCCTAAGTTTGGTGCCAAATCTGATGAAGGATATTTCGTAGGCTATTCCTATAAATCAAAGGCCTATCGCGTATTCAATTCAAGAATAAGAATTGTGGAAGAATCAGCAAATGTGTAATGCAGAGAACACATTGTCTGTGAGCAGGGAAAAAGTCCAAACTGGCTCTTTGACATAGACTCATTCTCCCAAATATTTGAGCCTCTCACCTTCTCAAATATGGAGCAGGGAAAAGGTCCAAAATTGCTCATTCTCCCAAGTATCAGTCTGAGAAGACCATCAATTGATCCTCCATCAGTTGTGGAAGTAATTGAAGCAAGTGAAGCAGGAACAAGACTGTCTAATATAACCACCAGCAGCCTATCTGAAACTGAAAATCTAAATGAAGACTCTTCGGTAAATGCTGTAAATGCTGCTGATGCGCTTGCTGAAAATATTGATGTGGATAATGCGGTTGAAGACTCCTCCACCATGAATGAAGAGACCCCTAATCAAAATCAAAGCAATCTGGAGCAAGGGATACATCTGGAGGTGGTACCAACACAGAGGATCCACAAAGAACATCCTCAAGAGAATATTATTGGCCAAATACACTAAGGAGTTCTCACAAGAAGCAAATCTCACGTGGCTAATATATGCTTGTTTTCATGTTTCCTATCTCAGGTGGAACCCAAGAAGATAGATCCGTATTTTCAAACACAGCAGCTGGATTGAAGCAATGCAGGAAGAATTGCTGCAATTCAAGAGGCAGGATGTCTGGAAACTTGCTGATCTTCCACAAGGTAAATATGCTATTGGCACACGATGGGTTTTCATGAACAATCAAGACGAGAGAGGCATTGTAATCAAGAACAAAGCCAGACTTGTAGCTCAAGGCTACACTTAGGAAGAAAGAATTGACTATGATGAAGTCTTTGCTCCTGTTGCTAAACTGGAGGCCATGAGAATCTTCCTAGCATATGCTGCATCCAAGAATTCCAGGCTTTATAGATCCTGCACATCCTACTCAAGTGTTCAAACTAGACAAAGCTCTGTATGGCCTACATCAGGCACCAAGAGCCTGGTATGAAACCTTGTCAGGATATCTACTAAGCAACAACTTCAGAAGAGGTGCCATAGACCAGACTTTGTTTATCAAAGATGATGGGGGAGAAATCTTACTAGTTCAAATTTATGTTGATGATATCATCTTTGGATCAACAAGGAAACAGCTGTGCAAAGACTTTGAGACACTGATGCACTCAAAGTTTGAAATGAATTCAATGGGTGAACTAAATTTCTTCTTGGGTCTACAAGTCAAACAGGTCCCAAATGGAATCTTCATCAGCCAATCCAAATATGTAAAGAACATTTTGGAAAGATTCAAAATGGCTGACTGCTCTGCTGTAAGAACCCCTATGCTAGTGCATCATCAACTGACTCCAGACAAAGATGGCCAAGACACTGATCAACATCAGTATCGTGCAATGATAGGGTCTCTCATGTATCTCACTGCCTCAAGGCCAGATATCATGTTTGCAGTATGCCTCTGTTCAAGATTTCAAGCAGCTCCAAAAGTTTAACATCTTCAGGCTGTCAAGAGAATCTTTAGATACCTAAAGGGTGCCTCAAGACTTGGGACATGGTACTCTAAAAATGACATGTTTAATCTGTATGCATACACTGACAGTGACTATATGGGATGCAACTTGGACAAAAAGTCCACTTCAGGGGGATGTCAGTTTCTGGGAGGGAGATTGATTTCATGGCAGTGTAAGAAGCAAACATGTGTTTCAACTTCTACAACTGAAGCAGAATACATTGCAGCTTCAAGTTGCTGTGCACAAGTCATTTGGATACAAAATCAAATGTTGGATTATGGGATGTCTTTCATGGCAACTCCAATTCACATTGACAACGTGAGTGCTATCTCAATCACAAACAATCCGGTGCAGCACTCAAAGACAAAGCACATTGACATCAGGTATCATTTCATAAGAGATCAAGCTGAGAAAACGAGGATTATTTTAACCAAAGTTCATACGAATGAGCAATATGCTGATTTGTTTACAAAACCTTTTGATGAAGCCAGATTTAAATATTTAGTTGAATCCACTGGTATGATGAACTTTGATTAAAATCTATCTCCAAAAAAAAAATTCTATTTTAAAATGTGTTTTGTCTTATGTTGTAAATAAAAGTTATAAGTCAGCAGCATTTTTGTCCTTCAGCTGCTGACAGGCTTAATATTCAGCAGCAAAAGATTTGCAGCTGACTGCTTTAAAGTATCAGCAGGAACAGGTTTCCTGCGGATTTCTTTAAGACTGTCAGCAGCAACATCCTTGCTGCGGATTATTAAATCCATCAGCAGCAGATAAGTTTGCTGCTGACAGACTTAACCTTCCGCAGCAACCAAGGTTGCAGCGGACATGCTTATTCATCCACAACAACCAAGTTTGCTGCTGATGGGTAAATTTAAGTCCAAATTAACTTTTAACCGCTGTAAAATCAACGTCAGTCTTTACCATGACTGCCTCGGTGTATTACAGCTGTAATAGTAAAAGGTGAACTAGGTTGTACGGTACAAGTCATTTTGCTTTTTCTCTAATCTGCCGTTATAAAAAGAAATCAAATTTCCTTCCACCTCTTCATCTTCCACTTCTCCCTAAACCAACATCACTTTCTCTCAAGTCCCCATCACGATCAAAGCCCTTCATCCCTCACTTTCATACCTAACCAAGTGAAAAGTATCCGAAGGATTCAATTATATGATCGACTTCTTATGTCGATCAAAGATCCAATTTGCCCTCACAACCAACCATGCAACATATATCCCTCATATGGAGGATTTCTGGAACTGCCGTCTACTCTACCGAACAGGGGATTCCCCAAATCAAAGCCAAGGTAGACGGCAAGGATATCACCATCTCGGAAGCCACACTATTCTCCAATGCATATCTCAGAAAAGAAGCGGATGTCATCAGGTGAGCTCCGCACTTGCCTCCGCCTTCCATGGTCTTCTTCTTGCGCTTCTTCACGCCACCGCGGAGGCGAAGGACGAGGCGAAGATTTGACTCCTTCTGGATGTTGTATTCGGCTAGGGTTCTGCCGTTCTCGAGCTTTTTCCGGTGAAGATTAGACGCTGCTGGTCTGACGGAATGCCTTCCTTGTCTTGGATCTTTGCCTTTACGTTGTCGATGGTGTCAAAGGATTCGAACTCAAACGTGATCGTCTTACCCGCTAGGGTTTTCACAAAGATCTGCATTCTCGTCGATCTGAAGTGATAACATGAGAACTGTTTCCAAAAAGTTTTCAGGGGTCAATGTTCCATTGTTATCTACAATGCTGAACACACAGAGTACCTTGGGTGATAGTTCAGCAATCCCAGCTGATACTAATCCCACACCCTCCACATCACATCTTAAAAAAACAGTCTGCTTCTACCATTCGAACCCCTGTGCATAATACTAAGGATGCACAGGCACAAAAATTACTTACACCTGTTTTGGATGTTATCGTTCAACTGGAACACAGGGCCCCGGTTGCAACGACATATACTAGAAAAAGGGGCAAGAGAACTCCTTCTTCTACTGCCTCCAAGGCCCAAACCCAACCTAACAGCCCTCACTCATAATCACAACATTCTGATGAGAATACATAAGGGACAACCACATTATTAGGGAGACTCCTTTGGATGTCTCTCTATTAGGATCAGGATCACTTCCCGGATCCATAGAACAGCCCCTGAGCCTTTCCTTTCTCTTCTGAACTTAAGTGTTGAGGAACCTGATCAAGATGATGTACCTTCTCCAACTACCACTATCTAAGAGGTACGGATTGATCTTGCTTCCAACACACCCAACCCAAGTTCTTCTACCCTGAAGGTCCACTCTAGGAGTTACGACAGAGTGGATGTGGAAGAGGCTGTCACTACTGCTGGTCCATCAAATGACCAGGAGGACAGTGAAAACATTGCTAAGACCTCAACCATGGCAACTCACAGTGAGGATGCTTCCTTGGAAACTCCACTCACTGAGAGGAATTGATGACTATAATGTGTAAACACTTCATTGTAAGTGTGCTTGATGACTATATGTAGAACCTACAACCTTCACTGTCGAAGTAGCAAATGGTGACTCTCTTACAATTAACTCCGTTATCCATGACTGCTCTCTACAACTTAATGATCATACATTTCCAATCAACCTTGTGCCAATGCCACTAGGAAGTTTTGATATCATCATAGATATGGATTGGCTGTCAAATCACCATGCCGAAGTCATCTGTTTTGAGAAGTGCATCCGAATACCCCTTCCGTCAGGAGAAACGTTAAGAGTCTTTGGTGAAAAACCTTGCAAAGGACTCAGGTTAATGTCAGGCACTACTGCTCAAAAGTACTTACGAAAGAAGTACGTGGCCTTCTTAGCCCATGTTGTTCAAAAGGATTTCAAAGAGAAGAGTATTTAAGACATCCCCATCATCCGCGATTTTCCAGGAGTTTTCCCCGAAGATCTATCTGGTCTTCCACCCGTTCGACAAGTAGAATTTTGCATTGATCTCCCCGTGGCTAGAGCTCCATACCGTCTTGCACCTTCTGAAATGCAAGAACTTGCAAGTGAACTCCAAGAGCTCTCCGACAAGGGCTTCATCCGTCCAAGTCATTCACCGTGGGGTGCACCCGTCTTATTCGTCAAGAAGAAGGATGGATCATTCCTCATGTGTATTGACTACCGCGAACTCAACAAGCTTACCGTCAAAAACCGTTATCCCTTGCCTAGAATTGATGATCTTTTTGATCAACTTCAAGGTTCTACTTGCTTCTCGAAGATTGATCATCGATCTGGTTATCACCAACTCCGTGTACAAGAGGAAGATATTCCAAAGACTGCCTTCCGAACAAGGTATGGTCACTACAAGTTCATGGTCATTCCTTTTGGTCTAACCAACGCACCCGCGGTTTTCATGGACCTCATGAATCGTGTGTGCAAACCGTACCTTGATAAATTCGTGACCGTCTTCATTGATGATATTTTAATCTACTCCAAGACTAAAGCCAATCATGAGCAACACCTTGGATTGGTTTTGGACCTCTTGAGGAACGAGCAACTATATGCCAAGTTCTCTAAATGTGAATTTTGGCTAAAGGAGTTTCAATTTCCGGGTCATATTATCGTCAACGAAAAAGGATATCATGTTGACCCTGCTAAGATCGAAGCTGTTAAGAATTGGAATGCCCTTAAGACCCCCACCGAAGTTCGTTCATTTCTTGGTCTTGCGGGATATTATCGTCGTTTCATTTCAAATTTCTCTAAGATTGCTGTTCCTCTCACCGCTTTGACCCACAAGGGTAAACCTTATGAATGGGGACCAAAGCAAGAAGAAGCTTTCCAAACTCTCAAGCAAAAGTTGTGCAATGCTCCTATTTTGACTCTCCATGATGGGAATGATGATCTAGTTGTCTACTGTGATGACTCCAACCAAGGTCTCGGTTGTGTCCTCATGCAACGAGGCAAGATAATCACTTATGCATCAAGACAACTTAAGATTCATGAGAAGAATTATACGACGCACGACCTCGAATTGGGTGCGGTCGTATTCGCATTGAAGATTTGGAGACATTACCTTTATGGCATGAAATGTGTGGTGTTCACCGACCACAAAAGTCTCCAGCACATCTTCAACTAAAAAGAACTCAATATGAGGCAACGACGTTGGGTTGAACTCCTTAACGACTATGACTGCGAGATTCATTACCATCCCGGCAAAGCGAATGTTGTAGCCGACGCTTTGAGTCGTAAGGACCATAATGCTTCATTGTATCATAATTCAAACCGACATTCAAAATCGTATCCTAAAAGCTTAACACGTCCCGGTCACCGAGGGTAACATGTACGATGAAATGTCGTGTGGTGTTGAACTTCAGCTTGAATCTTAACCCAATGGCTTACTTTACTACTTGAACCGTATTTGGGTTCCCGATCGCGATGATCTCCATGCATTTCTCATGAACGATGCTCACAAGACTCGTTATTCTATTCATCCTGGTGCGGATAAAATGTACCAAGATCTTCTCCAACAATATTGGTGGGTCGGTATAAAGAAAGACATTGCCCTCTATGTGGCCAAATGCCTAACTTACTCCAAAGTCAAGGCCGAACACCAACGTCCTTCCGGCTTACTTGAACAACCGGAAATTCCCGTGTGGAAATGGGAAAACTTAGCTATGGATTTCATTACCAAACTCCCTAGCACCTCAAGTGGTTATGATAGCATTTGGGGGATCATTGACCGCCTCACCAAATCTGCTCATTTCTTGCCCATCCGTGAAGACTATCGGGTTAAGAAATTGGCCCGAATTTACATTGACGAAATTGTGAGTCATCACGGTGTTCCCTTAAACATAATCTTCGATAGAGATGCTCGATTCACCTCCCGTTTTTGGCAATCCCTCCAAACTGCTCTTGGCACACGATTGAATTTGAGCACGACTTACCATCCCCAAACTGATGGTCAGACCGAGCGTACAATCCAAACTCTTGAGGACATGCTTAGAGCATGTGTAATTGATTTTGGTGGCAATTGGGATTCACATCTATCCCTAATTGAGTTCTCTTACAACAATAGCTACCACACAAGTATCAATATGGCTCCATTTGAAGCTATCTATGGCCGTAAGTGTCGTTCTCCTATCTGTTGGAACGAGATTGGTGAAGCACAAATCACCGGTCCCGAGCTAATCCAAGAAACATCCGATAAGATCATTCAAATCCGTGACAACATTCGAGTAGCGAGGAGTCGGCAAAAGAGTCCTGCCGACAAACGACGAAAACCCTTGGAATTCCAAGTCGGTGACCTCGTTCTTCTAAAGGTGTCTCCGTGGAAGGGTGTGATCTGTTTTGGAAAGAAAGGCAAGTTAGCACCTCGCTATGCGGGTCCATTCAAGATCCTTGAAAGGATTGGGAAAGTGTCTTATTAACTTGAGTTACCTCCATCACTTGGCAATGTGCATTCTACCTTTCATGTGTCCAACCTAAAGAAATGTCTTGCTGATGAGAAGCTCCATATACCTCTTGACGGTACGCATTGACGAAACGATGCACTTCGTTGAGAGACCTGTAGAGATCATGGATCGCGAGATCAAACAACTCAAGAGAAGCCGTATCCCTATTATCAAGGTTCGTTGGGAATCAAAACGTGGTCCTGAGTTTACTTGGGAATGTAAGGACAAAATGAAGCCCAAGTACCCGCACTTCTTTGCCGATTCAGTCGCCTCAACTAGTTAAATTTCAAGACGAAATTCCCTCAACATTGGGATACTGTAACATTTCTGATTTTTATTAGTTCTATTATCCAATGTAACACATTACAAATCCGATTCTAGTACAACATTTTAAATTCATTCGTGTAAACAACTAAACCCTAACTATCAATACGAATTCACAAATTCCAATTTACATGTATTCTAAAATCCCTATATATATATATAAATATTTGAGCATATATATGTATATACGCATTTATACATCACACAAGTACATACACATATATATGCACACTAGTTTGAACCCTAGCCATTTGAACCCCCACCCTCTTAATTTTGACTTTAACACAAATTCTAGCCAATTTTGACCCAGTTGACTTTGAAAAGTCAAAGCAACCTAAATTTGTAACGATCTAAGTCGGCCATCAACCGAATTCGTCTTGGTTTGGACTTATGTGATTACACAAACAACAAACAATCCAATTCAGGCCCAACCATCACGCGAATTTATACAATTTAGCGGGAAAATTCAAACGAATTTGACTCATCAAAGTCAAACCGTATCAATCCATGGTTAATTTGTGTAAATGACGTGTAAGCAATCCCGGAAATCACGCTCAATCCGTCCTTGGATGTATTCAGACCTCAAACATGACTCTATTCACCCAAAACCAAACCGTTTACGCGTAAATCAAGCCCGACGACTATTTCGGCCAAAATCAAAATCAAATCGGCCTTTACGAACGAAATTAAACTAATTAAATCCCTCTCTCACTCGCGTATACCTCTACTCAAACTCTCCCAACTCTCAATTTACCCACATTTCTCCTCCGGAGTCCGATCGAGCTCGAGGATTATCAAGCCCTAGCTTTCTACTGTTCGTGCTCGTCTTATAACCAAATCATGTAAAGTTTATTGCACACGAATCGTCTTTCCATTCTGATCGAAAGCCCCTTATCAATTCGGGGTAACAAGATCTATCGATAAAGATTTTGACTTAGGGTTCATGCTCGGTTCATACGTATTTGAATCTGGAAAATTTCCTAATCTAATAAATGTTTTAATATTTTTAGACTCAATACTTAACCAACGAAACCATCTTGCCTAGTCGGTTAAGCCATTGCACCGCTGGACTAGATGGCATGGGTTCGAAACCCATTCACCGCCGGCTCTTTTTCGTACTTAAAAACCCAAACCCGGCTCACTGTGGGACTCATGTTAAGGATGTTCTGTTCCGGATTTGAGCAAGGATGCACCCTTGGTCCAGCGATAAACACAACCTGAACACACAGGAACCACCCGCGTTCGAACCGGGTGGCTGTTAATTATTTTTTTTAAACAGTTTTGAAGCTCCAAAATTTATACTAAAATTATTTTTATAAACCCTATACTATTTTAAACAGAATGAAACAAAAATCTATAATTTTTAACATGAACTCACTATTATTACAAATTTAGTTGTAAGATTTCATATTAACTATTTTTATATACTTAAAAGTGATTAATTACTTAAATTAATATTTGTTGTGCCAATATTTTATAAAAATTACTTTTCCTTGAAACAACGTTTACGCATTTTATAAAATTAAGGATATATTTAAAACAGATAAATTTTTATCTAAATATATAATTTTTCAAATGTCCTAAAAGAACATATCTATTTATTTATTATTCATATAAATTGCATTTCCAACTCACTTAGTGTTAAATTGTATGTAACATTAGTTTTTTTTATAAACTAATATATATTTACACTAATTCGACACGTTTTCTTAACTAAATAACTAAATAAATATAAACTTATTTATTTAATTTATATTTGAAACGATATAATTTCGTACTACCTTGCTAAATAAATAAACCTAATTCATTTAGTAATTCAAC
This sequence comes from Smallanthus sonchifolius, assembly GCA_023525975.1. Taxonomy (NCBI): domain Eukaryota; kingdom Viridiplantae; phylum Streptophyta; class Magnoliopsida; order Asterales; family Asteraceae; genus Smallanthus; species Smallanthus sonchifolius. The sequence continues at coordinate 32,838,990 of CM042019.1, read as the reverse complement.
CCTAAACAATCCTTTTACATAATTCGACATGAACTCATTATACAATTCCCTATACTCACATCCATTGAAACCCTAGACCTTGATTTAGACATTTTATTAATTCATGTCCACATGTAATACACTATAGGATCACGTTGTGCGTTACAAGAATCACGTTGCTAGCTAGTCTCTCGTGTTAGCTACTCCTTTGAATCATGTGAGTTTTACATAGCCCCTTATACAACGATTTGCACAAACTACACCATACAAATCCACTTTACATTCATGTGTGTAGTTTGAGCTTTATTTTTGAGTACTATGTGTGTTAACTACTTTGTGTGCAATTACAAGTGCAATCATTAACTATACAAGCCGACGGTTAACAATGATAGATCTATTGAGTCTGACAAACCCACCCAGATTGGGGTGATTGTTACCGACAACACATTTTGCATGCTAGTTACAAAGGTTTGACTGTACTTTGGTTACACAATAGTTGCTCCCCATAAATGCCTTTTTTTATCATGTTATGTAAGGATTTGATTATTTACATCTATACATTATCTATGTATAAACCTGTGTATGCTCATCAACTTTTTAGTTGACTTTATTTTTATCATGTTTTCAGGTGCTAATGTGTGAGTTTGATCAAGACATGATACACATAGGCTTTGGACTTAGTTAAAATTTAATAAAGAATATTTTGTATTTCATTTACGTACTTGTTTTGAATTTGGTTGTGTTTAAATTGTTTGAAATGAAATGTGATGATTAAAATATTGAAATCTAGTCAACCTTGTGCTCATGAACAGTCTACATGTCCCGCCCCGACGTTTTCCGCCGTCGGTTGGGGTGTAACACAGATTAAGACTACGGGGGATGCAACTTAAACCGAAAGTCCTCTTCTGGGGGTTGTCAGTTCCTTGGCAACCGCCTCGTCTCGTGGCAATGTGGGAAACAAACCACTGTTTCCCAATCCACAGCCGAACCTAAATACCTTGCCGTAGCCCTTTGTTGTTCCCAAGTACGGTGGATCCACCATCAAATGCTTGATTACGGGATCACCTTCCATGAAACCCCCATCCTGTGTGATAACAATGCCGTTCCCCATATCACTAAAAATCCCGTTCAGCATTCAAAAACCGAACACATTGAGATCAAACATCACGTCATCCGTGATTCTGTCGAAAAGAAACATATCAAAATCGTTGAAGCAAAACCGACAAGCAAATCGCCGACATCTTTACAAAAGCATTTAATTCTGCCAGATTTGAGAAATTGGTGGAGATGCTCGGCATGATCAACTTTTAGTAACCCTTGTGCATATTGTCTTTTCTATTTAAACATGTTAATCGAGAAGATTTCCAAAAAGATTTTTTTTTTTTTGTGTATAGTTGTTTTCTTTTTCGGTTTGTGAAAGCAAAACTTTTGGGGGAGAAATTGGAATTTATAGTTAGAAATTAAAAGATTTGCTTTGCATAGTCAAAATGAAAAGAAAATTTTTGATTTGTTTATTGTTTGCTTAAGAAATTCTCACTGTAAGTATCATATTTTGTTTCAGGAAAATCGGATCACACTTCTTGAACATGGAATGGACCAAAGGCGATGGTGCTTACTGAGGTATAGCCGGTAGGCCGGACATATGGTTATAACTCTGTAGTAGTGTGAAAACATAATTCTCAATCGTACATGTGTGTTTGAACCCATTTTTGAAACATCTAACCCTTTTTTAAAGAAAGCTGATTCAATCAGATATAGGCTTACGTGTGGATTCTGATTCATGCGCTAGGTGACCGTCAAAGTAACGAAAAGTTACCGCTGATGACCCCGTCTGTTTTGCTTATGCAAAGTTCTCAGGAGTTTATCTTTTTCCTATCCACTTGGATGATTTGGCCCCGTCTGTTTTACTTACGCAAAGATCTCGGGTGTCCAACCTTTTCCTATCCGCTTGGATAATTTTACGGCTTCTTTTGTTTTGCTTACACAAAGATCTAGAATGTTCATATTTTTTATATATCCACCTGGATATTTTTCAAAACCATTTTATTTTAAAACCATTTTATTTCAAAATGTGGGGTACGCCATGTTTCGTGCTTAAATGGTACCGCTTAATCAGATGAAATCATTTTACAAGCAAATGTTCGGGTTTATCTTGCACAAATATCGGCTATCTTCAGGGATTCACAGTAGCTGAGTACAAAATTAAGTGTTTCAAGGGCTTTGATCAGACATGATCTCACGTTGGATCTTTTCCAAGGCTAAGTGTTTATATTTCTCTTACTTTTATTTTTATTTTTTATTTTTACATTTGTATATAAAATCTTCCTTATTAAATTGTTTAAGTAAGTGTACATATTGATTATCTTCTCTCATAACACCTGAAACTACATCCCCATCGAAACTACTCAAACCGCCCGAAACTCCATTGCCCTATTGAAACTAGTAGTTTCGACAGGGGCATTTTGGTCTTTTGACAGCACAAATTAAATGTCTTCATAATCAGTTTCCGTCGCATGCTCATTCTCACTCTCACTCTTCGAAACCACTTTCAACTTTGTTTTCACACATAAAAGCTCAGATTCATTGGTCTAAGTTTGCGAAATCATTCTCCCTCGTCTGATTCCTCTGTCGTCGTCTTCATCACGTTTGATTACTCAAAATTATTTGCTACTATTTTATATAGCGATGGCCAGGGTTTTATTGTTACCCTTGTTACGATTGAAATCGCATGTTTTGGGTTGTTTCATGCTTAGATCTTGTTCATGAACTCACCATTGTTAATATCTCATTCTCCTATTGTTTAAATTTTGCAGATTACCTAAAAAAAACTCGGTAAGATGGAGTTTCGACACCTCAGGCAAACTTTACCATTCTTGTTATCTCTGTCTATATTTTGATAATCTGTTTATAGTCTTTAGCTTAGCTTTTTCTGACTTTTGACTGCTTATATATATCTGTTCAGAATTCTAGCATCAAAACTAGTTATTTTGATTAAGGGGTATTTTGTGTTTAAACTGTTTTTTTAGAATATGAATAGGTTTTCTATCAAAACTAGTTGTTTCGATACCCTTTGGTGCCCGAAACTATGTAGTTTCGATATGCTTTTTTCACCCAAAACTAGTAGTTTCGATCAGGCCTTTCTGAAAATTTTCTAAGTGTTTGACTGATGTTTTGATAATTTTTTTCTTGTGTTGTTTTTGTGCAGATATGGATCTCTTATTTTTCAAAAGGCACAATGTTTGTGATGTGTTGAATACTACTGATCCCAAAAATGCAGACTTCATACCTGTACTCAATTTTCAAGCCAATTCAAACGTTAGCTTTGCTATAAGCCACAATCTGCCAATGTTTGAGTCTTCTATCAGACAATTCTGGGCTACTGCCGCAAGAGTCTCCATCAACAATACATAACACATTAGAGCCACTATTCAAAATCAAGAATTGTTATTTTCTAAAGCAACTATCAGAGAGGTACTACAGTTCAATGATAATCACGAGGCCCTAGTAGAATTCACAAGCTTTTACATCCGAGAATGTTTCAGAATAAAGGGTCATCCAGATGAATTCAAAAGCTGGCAAATTATCAAGAATACTCTTCCCCCTCTTTGGAGATACGTTGTGCATGTATTTATACACTGCATTTCTATCAGGAAAGGAGGCTTTGACTCAGCAAATGCATTGGTAGCTTCAGCAGTTCTTGGATTAGTTAAAGGAAGGGAGTACAATTTCTCTGGACTCGTGTTCAAGCAGATGATTGAAAATTTAACTCGGAGAGTCTGAGACAAGTTTCTTGTTTGCCCAAGATTTCTGTAAATGATTATCAACCATCTTCACCCAAATCCTCAACAGGATGGTCCTCTCCTGATTTTTGACCATATGAATGCCAAGACACTTAGTTACATGAAGAGCTCGAGTTCCAGAACTAACAGAATCATTGCAGATGTCCCTCTTTTTGGGCACATTATTGGAGAAATTGAAGAAGTCGTCCCTGATGTTGACCTAGATACTAAAGTCCTTGACTCATCTTCATCAGAAGAAGAAGAGTAGGCCCAAGGGAACCAAGAGGCTGAGATTGAAGTTGAGCAAAACATAGAACAAGGAATAGAGCAATCAGTTCAAGATGATCATTTCGTAAACCCAGAATTAGAAAATCAGGATCCTTTGGATTTCCAAGAAAATGTGGAAAACATAGAAGCTGAAGAAAATGTTAATGATGAAGTTCAAGAAAATGTTGAAGCTGAAGCTGATTCTAGTTAAACTTTGGACGAAGGTATCTATGGCATAAAATATGATCAATCGAACTATGAGTCTGAAGATGAGGGGTAGACTGAACCTCCTGCATCCTCCTCCAAGAGACAAGCCGAATCAAGTTCTGATTATGAAAAGGAAGAACCCATGGCCAAGAAAATTAAAACAGGAGTGGAATCCTTAACCTCTTCTAAAGAGTCACTGTTTGACATTCCTGAACACTTAACCCCCACTCACTCACCTACTCATATTCCACCACCTTCACCACAACCATCTCCACTACATACACTTGTTCCTACACCACCTGCATCTCCTGTCCCTAATCCATCACCATCAGTCCCAATAGTTAAAACCCTAAGTCTGGAGGTAAAGGAATTACAGGAAATAGTAACTAAGCAAGATGAGGTGATTGAGAAACTAAAGGATGAACTAAGAAAGAGCAATGAAGAAGTAAAAGATCTTAAACTAAAAGTTGCCAGCTTACATACCCAACTTGATGTTCAGCAAACCCAACTGGAAACCCAACAGAAGATAATCTCTTAGCAACAACAAGAGTTTAAAGCCTTATCTGATATTGTTGAACAAATCAAGGCTTCAATGATTAAATCTTCTCAACAAGAAACCCCTTCAACAGCTCAGGGGGAGACCACTTCTTCTAGTGGACCCTCTTCCCCTGTCCTTGTCTCAAATACTCAGTCTGCACTAACTATCTTCACCGACCAAGTTGCCAAGACAAAGGATGCTATAGAAGTAAAGGTTGAGGAACCAGAGTTAGACCTTCCTTCTGCTAGTGAGAGAAGAGCATTAAGAGGAAAAGGAATGGGAAAAGAAGCTGATATTGAAATTGTGGTATTAGATGAAAAAGAAATTGGATCAGATCATAAGCTGGATGATCTACTAAAGTAGGTTGATGCCTTAGGAACAATTGAATATTACCCTGAAATTGTTACCTTAGAAGAAGAACAGGAAGATAAGATCATGTATTTTATTGAAGATGGAGATGAAATACAGGCACTTTCTGACATAGAAGCTGAAGATTCAAATGTTAAAGTGACTTTTGTAGAGCAAGAAATCAGTGTTGGGCAAACTGGCACCACAAAAGAAGCAACTCAAACTCCTCCAACAGCTACAGCAACAACAACTCCATCTGCAACTACAGTTGAAACTCAATCCCAACAGGCCTTAGAGGCAAGGAGGTCCTGGTTCAAGAAACTGCATGCTGAGGAGCTTCCCAAACATTATGAATGGTTTGCAGAATATCAAGAATTAAAGAGGCCTCCAGTAGGATGGAAATATGACAAGGAAAGATCTATGTTTAGTGTTCGAAGATACAAAGGTGGAGTGGAGCACTTCAAGTCTCCTCGTGACTTCATCTCCCTCCCTAAATATGATTTTAGAGCTCTTGCCAAGCCACCTCAACAAAATCTTGGAAATGTGGGCATTGCAAAAGACTTTGAGACCTTCTTGATAAATCAGACCTTCAATGATTTCAGATCCATGACTACTACTAAGCCAAGAAGAGTTATCTCAAAGACAAGAATCCATCCTAGAACTCAAAGGCCTTGGGTAAGCCGACAGAAACTGTCAAATCTATTATACTGCCACGGTCAGTACCTGTCCAGCTTCAAAATTTCACAAAGTGGTTCTATAGCCCCACCATTGGAAGTGTTGTGATTGAAAGGGAAGGAATGGAAGACATTCATATATTTGAGCCCATGGAGCTATTAAAATTTCAACCAGAGTATCTTGAGGTGCTATTCAACAACCCTATCAAGCTCCTACATAACGATGATGAGGTTGATGCCAAGGCATATCAATGGGTGGTGTCCATCAATGCAAAACCTCACTTTCAGAAAACAAGTCAAGGGCCAACTGCTTAGCAAATAAGTTGAAGACATTGATGCAGCAGCTTAGGGGGAGATTGTAGAGTCTTATTTTTGTATGAGTTGTTGATATCAATGTATTTCCTTTAATCATTGTTTAGTTTAAGTTTTGATTACTTGTAATTTCTTTTTATGTAAATTTTTGTTTTATTTCTAAGTCTGGGCCATCGAAACTATCTACTTTCGATTGAGTTTTGTTCAATCGAAACTAGTAGTTTCGATAGATAGGTAGTTTCGATAGGGTGTTTCACTTTTATAAATGCTTACTCGAAACTAGTAGTTTCGGTGAGCATAGTTTCAAGCCTGTCAGCTTCCTATAAATAGCCTAGTTTATAGAATGTTTAGGGTGTGAGTAGCAGCTGTAATCCTGAATTTTCTCTTTCACTGTTCTTAAAGAATCAATACAATCTGCATTTGTTTAATGCTTTGTTCCTACATTTTCACATCATATTTGTGTTGATTTTGTGTGTGGTTAGTTGTTATCTTCACCAATTCTGTTTCTACCCTCTGTCTCACCTCCATACACACATATTCCGCTTGTGTGTGTAATCGATCTGTTGAAGTGATTTCTGATTGAAATCTGGACCTACACTTTACGTCTGGAATCGACCTCTAAAACCTAGAACCGAACTTAAGCTTTTATACCATGAAAATAGGCAAAAAGACCCATAACGTGGTTCTCTTACGAACCGCGAGGCCGAGAAGCCAAGCCCCTCACGTACCGCGAGAGACTAGCTTGACACGCAAGTTTTTGAAAACACACCCCTTGCGTACCGCGAGGGGGAAGGCCTATATATCTCGCGTACCGCGAGGATACCACCTTGACAGAGAGTTTTGTTGTTTTCTCGTTTCGCCTCGTTCGCTCATGCCTTCACGTATCATGCTCGTTTAAGCTCCAAACTCACCCAATTACCTACAAACCATCGCACAAATCAATACTAACTATAAATGACTTAATACGAATCTAAAACTATACAAAAACGACACGAAACACACATGAATAAGAGGTGTGCTTTGCAACACATCAGCTACTGTTCCAACTATTTCAATGATCTTGTAAGTTCCGATGTACCTTGGTCCTAGCTTTCCTCATTTTCTGAACCTTATAACACCTTTACAAGGCGAAACCTTTAACATAACATAATCTCCAACTTGGAATCCTAACGGTCGTCGTCGTTTGCCAAGATAACTCTTTTGTCGATCCTGAGCAGCTTTCAACCGTTGTTTAATATGGATTATCTTATCTGTTATTTCCCGTATAACTTCTGGTCCAGATAATTGACTGTCTCCTATTTCAGTCCAACATACAGGAGTTCTACACTTTCTTCCATATAATGCCTCAAATGGTGCAACTCTGAGACTTGCATAGTAGTTGTTTTTATAGGAGAATTTGATTAATGGTACGTGATTATCCCAGTTACCTCCGAAATCAATCACACAACTCTTAACATATCTTCTAGAGTTTGATTTGTACGTTCACTTTTCCCGTCAGTTTGTGGATGATATGTTGTACTCATTGTAAGTCGAGTTCCTAATTCTTTCTGAAAACTTGTCCAGAATCAAGATGTGAACCGACTGTCTCTATCAGAAATAATAGACAGTGGTATGCCATGGTGGCTCACAATTTCATTGAGATAGATCTTGGCTAACTTATTCATATACTATTTTTCATTGATGGGTATGAAATGAGCTGACTTGGTCAATCTATCGACCACTACACATATTGCATTATAACCCTTCTGGGTTCCGGATAGTTTAGATACAAAGTCCATTGTAATACGATCACATTTCCAGACAGGTAATTCTAACTGCTGTAACTGCCCTGCTGGTTTTTGGTGTTCAATCTTAACTAGAAGACGAGTCAAACATTTATCTATGTACTAGGCTATTGATCTCTTCATATTAGGACACCATAATGTGTCTTCAGATCTTTGTACATCTTGTTTGCACCGGGATGTATAGAATGTCTTGATTTATGTGCTTCATCTAACACCTTTTCTTTAATATCTCTAAGCTTTGGAATCCAAACTCTTTGCTCGAATCTCATGATTCCATCATTTCCTTTGATAAGAAATTTTTGTTTCCCAACCATACGTTCTTTCGTGATATTTTCTTCTTCTAAGGCTTTTGGTTGGATTTCCTTGATTTGTTCTAATAAATTTAGCTTCAGATCTAATCGTAGTGCTTTTACTTTAATCGATTGGCTTCGTTCCTTCCAACTTAAAGCATCTGCTACTACATTTACCTTCCGGGGATGGTATTTGATTTCACAATCGTAGTCATTGGTGAGTTCTATCCACCTCCTTTGCCTCATATTTAAATTCTTCTGATTAAAAATATGTTGGAGGCTTTTATGGTCTGAATATATCACACATTTGGTACCATACAGATAATGTCTCTAGATCTTTAGAGCAAATACTATGGCACCAAATTCTAGATCATGCATGGTATAGTTATTTTCTTGAACTTTAAGTTAGCGTGATACGTAGGCAATAACTTTGTCTCGCTGCAACAACACATAACCCAGACCAGTTCGGGAAGCGTCACAATAGATAAAAAAATCATCATTTCCTTCTGGTAATGCTAGGATCGGTGCATGACTGAGTTTATCTTTAAGAGTGTTGAATGCTTTTTCTTGTTTTGTACCCCATTCAAACTTAGCTGCTTTCTGAGTTAGAGTAGTCAAAGGTGTAGCAATCTTGGAGAAGCCTTGAATAAATCTTTTATTAACCGAATAATCCAAGAAAGCTTCTAATTTCTATTGGAGTCTTTGGAGTTTCCCATTTGATAATAGCTTCGATCTTACTTGGGTCCACTTGTATTCCCTTCTCATTCACAACGTGCCCAAGAAATTGTATTTCTTGTTTCCAAAATTCACATTTGGAAAACTTAGCGTACATTCTTTCCTTTCTCATGGTTTCCAGAATGGTCCTAAGATGCTCAGCATGTTCTCCTTGACTTGGGAATAGATAAGAATATCATCGATGAAAACGATTGAAAGTTTATCAAGGAATGGTTTACAAACTCGGTTCATTAGGTCCATAAATGCTGTGAGGGCATTTGTTAGACTAAATGACATGACCAGGAATTCATAGTGACCATATTTGGTCCTGAAAGCAGTCTTAGATACATCTTCTTCTTGTACCTTCAACTGATGATATCCTGATCTAAGATCGATCTTCGAGAAGTACTTGGCTCCTTGTAGCTGATCGAACAGATCATCTATTCGAGGTAATGGATATCTATTCCTTATAGTCAGTTTGTTCAACTCCTGATAATCAATGCACATTCTCATGCTTCCATCCTTCTTCTTAACAAATAGTATTGGTGCTCCCCAAGGTGAAGTGCTCGGACGAATGAACCCTTTTTCTAAGAGTTCTTGGATTTGTTTCATGAGTTCTTTCAGTTCGAAAGGAGCTAAACGATAAGGGGATCTTGCAATGGGTTTAGCCCCAAGAATGAGTTCGATTCGGAACTAGACCTGACAATTAGGTGGAAGACCAGGTAATTCTTCCGGAAAGACATCCGGGTGATCACAGACTACCAGAATATTCGTTATCTGTCCTTCCGGTTTAACATTTAAGGCATGAATTAAGAATATACTGTTTACCTTAATCAATTCTTTCTTTAGCGTTTGCTATAGAAATAATTTCAATCTTATTGTTATTACTATCACCCTGAATCATCAAACTACTTTCATCTGGTTTCTTAATCTTGATCGTTTCTGGCCACAATCAATTTGGGCCTAGTATTGGTTTAACCAATCCATCCCTAGGATAACTTCATATTCATTCATGTTCATCAGCATTAGGGTAACTAATACCTTATCATCACCAAAAATGACGACACAATCAGGGTATGTTTCGGTTATCCTAATATGTCCGCCACTAGCCGTTTCGATGACATAGGTACGAATGAGGGGAATCGGTTTTACGCCTAAATATGGGGTGAATGCATATGAACCAAAACTTCTATTCGCCCTTGTATCGAATAAAATCTTTGCGTAAATATTATTAACTAAGAAAGTACCTGTCACTTCCTTAGCTTTATGTTTCTGTTCATCTCCGCTTTCTAAGACGAACACTCATCATGTTCCCTTGTTCTGACCACCAGTGTTTGGTTTATGTGGTTTAGGAAAAGAAGTCCTATATTGCCCTATCTCTGCACAGTTAAAACACTATTTGGGCACTAGGTTTCCGAGTGACCAAACTTCTGGCAAGTTTGGCACTTCGTTCTCTTTGTAGTTCTATTAGGGTTGGAACTAAATCCTCCTCTTCTGGGAAATTTACTATTTCCCGGTTTAAACATGTAAACAACCTCTTCAGGTTTCCTCTTGTGATCAATCTTTGGTGGCTCTTGAGCTGCCATCTCATCAAACATCACCGCTCTCTTTTCAACAGCCAAATCTATCATTTCGGGTGCGACAGATTTTACTAAGGTACGAACCTTAGGAGGTAAGCCTTGAATATAACATTTAACTCTGCTTGACTTCGGAGTAACCAAATGTGGCACCAACTTGGCCATCTCATTAAACATGGTCATATACTCCTGATGAGTCCTGGTTTCGGCATCGAACCGCAGAAATTATGATTCAATCTTGTCCACAACATTTTGTGAACAATATCTCTTTATAATCAAAGACTTGAGATCCTCCCAAGTCATCCTGTTAGTAACATCTTCTCCCTTCGTTTTCTTGACTGATTCCCACCAGTCAAGAGCTTCTTCTTCAAAGGAATGTGTAGCAAACTTTACAGCTTGGTCCCCTCTGCATTCACTCATCTTTATCACCGCTTCCATAGAAGTGATCCATTGCAAAGTTGCAATGGCATCTCTCTTCCCATTGAAGGGTTTTGGGTGACAGTCGCTAAAATTCTTGTAGTTGCATCCTTGACCATGAATTCCTGTGCTCTGGTTTGTCATCCCGACTGTTTCATGGGTTTGAGTGGTACCTATGTTGTTTCCTATCGGAGTGGTACGAAGAGTATGTTCAGTTCGGGGAATATCACCACTCGTCCCTTCATTCTGGATTCCCGGACTGTTATGATTTTCCCTTTTCCTAAGAGCATCATCAAGTATTCTAGGTAGAATCGTTTGTAAGACTCGGGTGACCTTAGATACCACAACTCCTTGGAATTGGGCTTCAGTCATAACGACTTCTTCCATGGGTTGTACGGGTTCAACATTCGTATTGATGTTTTCATCAGGGTTCGTGTTTGTTGTGTCGCGGGTACGGGACCTGGTGTTAGGCATCCTACCCCTACCCTTTCCTTGTCCTGTCATTTGTACCTACGCAAATATGTATAACATCAGAGTTCGTATAATCGGTCATAATCTAGAAATTAACAACATTTGGCCAAAAAATGCCTTTAATTATCGGATTTCTAGGCATTTCCCGTTATAGGCTGTACTGAATGTATACATTAACTTATCATGAGGCATTCCAAACTAATCTCAGAGTCCTAGTTTAAGTCTAGACACTATTCCTATGTTATTTAAATCCCTTAAACTGAGGCTTTGATACCAACTTGTCACACCCGTAACACGGGACATCTATCTAACCAGAGCAGTACCTCCAATAGATATGTTCCCAGAAAAGAGCGACGGGTCTAGGAGCGATTTATACACCGCTCTTTCCATAGACAGAACATTCCGTTTGTCAGATAACTACGTACCGGTCAGAAGGTTTCTTTCTAGATACTATGTAGTTGATATCAAAAACACACAGCGGAAACGAAAACCATTAACCTTTATTAAAATAGTAACATGTTGTTTACATCATGTTATCATAAAGGTAACATCGTTTCATCATCTGTTCCTAACAAGGAACAAGTCTTTCGGGACTTATAGTTCTAGGCATGCCCATCATTTGGATCATTCATCGTTACATTATAGTCCTGGAAATGCCTTATCTATTGTCTACCTGTGATGCGTTCAAAAACATTTGATAAAGCATGGGTCAGCACAAAGCTAGTGAAGTCATAAACTAAAATAGTTTATTAAAATGCCCCGCCCAAAGTATCTTGAACATATTCATGGGGTTCAACTCTCGTTTCATTGATAACTATGAATAATCATCACTATATATATAACCAAAGACCGTTCCACGGGTCCTATCCATCATGCCTTTCCGCGGGTCAAATGAAACACAATAAATGCTTAGATAAACCATTCCACGGGTCCTATATATATATGTCACATCCCAACCGACGGCGGAAACGCCGGGACGGGACATGTAGACTGTTCATGAGCTTAAGGTTGACTAAATTGTAATATATTAAATTCATTTCAATTCAAGCAAACATAACCCAAATCCAAAGTACATAAATGTAATACAAATTGTTCTTGAATTAAAATTAACTAAGTCCAAAGCCTATGTGTAGCATGTCTTGATCAAACTCATATGTTAGCACCTGAAAAATGAATAAAATAAAGTCAACTAAAAAGTTGGTGAGTATACACAGATTTGTACGTAGATAGTATATAGATGTAAATAAACAAATCCTTACATAACATGATAAAATAAGGCATTTATGGGGAGCTACTATTGTGTAACCAAAGTACAATCAAGCCTTTGTAACTAGCATGCAAATTGTGTTGTCGGTAACAATCACCCCAATCTGGGTGGGTTTGTCAGACTGAATAGATCTATCATTGTTAACCGTCAGCTTGAATAGTTAATGATTGCACATAAATTGTACACAAAAGTTAACATACCTAGCACTCAAACATAAAGCTCAAATTTACACACATGAATGTAAAGAGGATTTGTGTTTGTGTAGTTTGTGTAAATGTAAGCAATTGTTTGTATAAAGTTCATGATTCACCCTAAAAAGTGTAAAAGAGTAAAAGGTTCTATATAATACTCACCTGATTCAAAGGTGTAGCTAACACGCGAGGTTAGATAGCAACGTGATCCTTGTAATGTACAACGTTAACCTAGAGTGTAATCTATATTGAATTAATAGTGTGCACAATAGTCTATGTCTAAGTCTAGGGTTGAATTGGATACGTGTACAAAGAGTTGGAGTTGTAGGTGTTAGTGGTTTCTACTTGAAAGGGGTGTTGTATATCATGAAAGACTGAAATGAATAGTTTTAAAATAATTGAATTAAGGTTTGGGCTTGAATAACTAAATAAATTAAGTAATTGTTATCTATTTATTTAGTTAGAAAAATAGTGTAGATAATATGTTTATTTAAATATAACCTAAATAAACAAAAAAAAATTTATATATAAATTATATAAATAAGTGTTACTTTATTTATTTATTTATAAAGGTATGTGATTTCTATTGATTCAAGAAATAAATCTTAAATATAATTTAACTTCTAAGTGTCTTTTTAAATATAAATAATAAATAAATTTATTTATTTATTCATCATTTGAAATGGGTATGTTAAATAAATAACTTTAATTAAAAATTAACATGTATTCTTTAAATATATAAAAAAACCAACTATATATATTTAGATATAGTATTATTATGTTTTAAATACATAACTTAAATGTTATAAAACCTTGTAAAAAGCATTTATAAAACTTTGTCACAAAATTTATAACATTAGGTGAATAAATTATTTGAAATAATATAATTTAAATTGAGTAATTAACTATTAAATTTATAAAGATGGAGATTTTTATGCAAAAATTGTAAACCTTGTTTTATTCTAATCTAAATAATGTAGGATTTATAAAATAATTTTTATACAATTTTTTTGGAGGCTTAAAACTGGTTTTAAAAAGGGATGTAGACCACCCGGTTCAAACCCGGGAGGTATTTGTGTGGGTAGCGCGCAATACCACTAGACCAGGGGACTCACCCATGTAACAGAACAGGTCCTAAATGTATTAACATGGATTTACAGTGGAACCGGGTTTGGGTTTAAGGGTTGCGCAAAAAGGGTCGGCTGCATGGGTTGTGGGTTTCGAACCTACACCATCTAGTCCAGCGGCGCAATGACTTAACCGGCTGGGCTAGATGGTTTCGCTGGTAAGAATGGGCCCCGTTTATTAGCATAGTGAATGTGAATCAAGCCCCAATTTTGTTTTACCACATACAGAACATGAACCCTAGATTTAAGATGGTTCGATTTGATGTTGTTCTTGTAAATTGGTATGGGGCTTTTGATAGGTATCCAAAAACGAATCAAAAGACACGAGACTTACTTGATTTGGCTGGGTAATGAGCGTGGACGGCTAGTACGAAAACTCGTCTGTTCTTGGTGTTCGGTAAGGTTCCAGAGGTGGAATGTGGGTCGTGCGAGTGTTTAGAAAGGTTGTATGAGGGTATGCGAAGGTGTTGGAGTGGTTCAAATGAACCAATTTCACTTAGATTGCTTCATTTTATTCGAGGTCCGAGGATGGCAGCTGTCGACTGTAATTACGTAGAAATCCAATGGTTAGGCAGTGAATTGGGCCGTGCAATGGTCTGGATTCATGCGTAAACAGTCTAGGTATGATTTACTGTCATCAACGCGTTTTAATTTCGCGAATTCATTTTGAATTAGCTCGGTTTGACTCTGCCGAGTCAAACATGCTTGAATTTGAAATTAACCGCGCGTTTTGATCAAACTGGGATGGAAATTGGGCCGGGATAAGATTGGTACATGATCCAGGACTCCACACAGGTCCAAAACAGTCAGCTCGATCAAGTCTCCTCACGAATTGAAATGGTTTTGGCCAGGTTGACTTTTAGAAGTCAAATGTGGTCAAAATTTGTATATGGGGTCAGATTTGAGGGTTCAAACTCCAAGGTTTCATCCTAATCTAATTGAATATAGTTATATATATATATATATATATATATATATATATATATATATATATATATATATATTGAAAATGGTTTATTTATTTTAAAAGAAAATGGTTATATATCAATTTAGGTTATAAAAACTTTATATTAAAATTATATTACAAACTTTAAAATGGTTTACTTAAAAATGTTGAATGTATATATGTTTTTGTATAAAACTAAACCAGTATTATTGTGTGGTTTAATTAAATTGCGTAAACATTTTTGAACTGTATTATGTGGTGTAAGGTTTCAAAGGGTTCAGACTGATATATGTGTGACATGATGAGTTTGAACAAGTACGGGATTCAAAAGGAGTGTCATTTGTTTTGTATAATTTAAATTAAAATAGTGTTAGAAAATCATGAATGTTACAGTATCCCCATGTTGAGGGAATTTCGTCCCGAAATTTAACTAGTGAAGGTTTCTGAATCAGGAAAGAGGTGAGAGTTTTGGGTTCTCAATGTGTTATGGCAGTTGGTTTAAGGAGTGTAACTGGTGACAAAATAAAGATTTTGATATTCAAGTTCAGATATAAGTTATGATAACGAATTTAGTTTTTGAAGTGGATTTAAGGAGTAGAACTGTCGAACAACCATTTGGATTCTATAGGTGGAACGCATTACTTGGAATGGATTTGATGGAACTTTGATGATCAGGGTTTGATTAAGGTGTAGTCTAATATGCTCAGAAGTTTTCAGTGGATAAGAGAGTTCACAAACATAGGCCTAGGTCAAAACTTCACGCGACAGGAACAACGCTACTTCCGATAATATGACAGAGCACTTATATATAGGAAGTACCATCGGCGTATCCACCATGCCCTTGTCATACCAAATCAGTTTTGTTGTTACATATCATGATAAGTTTTAGGTCACAACACATGACAAAATTTACTATGTTTTGCATGCGCTGATTTTTTTAATTCCGTGTGCATCCGTAATTACTCAAATCATTGCATGGTCCGTATAGATCATCCCGTTGTGTGCGGGTCAAGAGGGGCACAATTTCACTCCGTTCATGTCTATTGTTTTCACATAAAAGTTGCTAAAAAGTATCTATGTCCTTAAGCAAGTCAGTTAGCAACTTAAGAGTAATAAGGTAGTATAACTTAAAGTTTCTTAGTTTACTCGTGTTTGAACAAGAATACGTCAAACCCCGAGTAGCTTCAATGTGTTATGGTTTTCAAGTTTGGGGAACAAAGTGTATGACCATTCTTTGTGTATAATGTGCTCAATCATCTGTAACAATTTCAAGTGTAGAATCAAAGACAGATGGCTACAAAATTCTCTAAGTACAAATGCTGCTGATCTCAGAGTTTGCTGCTGACCAACAATCTGCTGCGTACAAGCTTATCTGCTGCGTATACTTATTCTCCTGCTGAAGAACAAATCTGCTGCGGATAGCCTTATCTGCTGAAGACCAAAGTTGCTGCGGATAAGCTTCTCAGCAGCATCAACACTTGATGCTGCTGACAGGCAAATCATCAGCAGCTTTGGATGGTTACATCTTGCTGCTAATCAACATCTTTGATGCTGACAGCCTTATGCCTTGAAGACAAATCGTTGCAGCTGACTATCCATACCAAGCGTCACTGACAACTTTCTGCAAAAGCAACTGACACACTCAAAGCAGAAGGAACCTCAATGGCACAACCAATGACGGACAACAATGCTCTTCTCCAAGCATGCAAGTAATGATGCATAAAGAAGACGCTTCAATAAAGTTAACTAGATATAGACAAAACGTGTAATAGTTAGCAAGATACAACAGATCAACGGTCTGTGTTAGATCTGATCCTTAGAATCAAGGGGCTGTCTTGATTCTAAGTGTGTATAAATAATTTGTAAACACTTCATTGTATGTGGGCTTTTTGTGCTTTCTGATTGAGTTTCACTTGTAATCGTTTATCTTCAAAAGCTTAATACAACAGTGTTCTTAAAAGTATTCTTTCTGTCTCTTCGATTACATTTGTGTAGTTGTTATTGTTTCCGCCAATTTCAACTAAGAACACAACCATCTTGTAATTTCACGATCCAACAAGTGGTATCAGAGCTTTGGCTCAGATTAAACAAACTCACACTTCTTTAATCACTTCTGGTTCTATTCTAAACTCTCTCTCTCTTTCATCAAGTCACCAAGAACAAAAATGGCACAAAGCAACGGGTTTGAAGACATCCTAAAGAAGCAGTATGAAAACTTCGTCTAGAAGGAAGGTGAGTCTCTAACTGTTTTATACAGCAGATTTACCTATCTTGTAGGAGAGCTGCAGTGCTCAAAGGTGAAGCTAGAGAATGAAGATATTCTCAAGAAATTCATCAGGTCTCTACCAAGCTGCTGGACACTTTTCACAGTGTCAATCAGAAGAACGGAGAATCTGAAAACTCTCCAGATGACTGAGCTCTTTGGAATGCTAAAAACCTATGAGCTAGAGATGATTCAGGCAAAATAAAGAAGCTCAAGCTACCAAACAACCTCAACATCCACCACCACCTCCTCTGCCCTCCATTCTGAGCACTCGGGTCCTAGTTCAATTCAAACTGCAGCCTGTGCAACTGTTGGAACTTTTGAGTTCGACTGGAGCTTTCAATATGAAGAACTGCCCGTCAACAATTAAGCTCTAATGGTAGACACTACAGAGATACCACCTCAGGTATTTGAACATCTTTGCTCTCAAGCCTGTATTGATAAAGTTTTGGGTTATAGAAAGCACAACCAAAACCTTATAGATCAAAATGAAGAGTTTCATCAGATGAAATCTAAGTTCAAAAAGGTTGTAAATACTTATAAAGAAAAGATTAACTGCCTTAAGAAATAGATTTCATCGCTAAAACACGAACAAACTAATCTTGAAACTCAGATTGATGATCTATTGGTCAAACTAAAAGCTACCAGAGCTGAACTGGAAGAACAGAAAGTTCATGTTGAAAAATATGAATTTTCCTCCAAAAAGTTACAAAGACTTTTAGATATTCAAGTCCATGAGAAGGTAAAAACTGGACTTGGGTATAACAATGATCAATACAATGTTGTTCCTCCTCCTGCTGACTATATTGCCATATACGAACGAAGCTTCAATGTTGAAAATCTTGACACTGCAAACCGAAACCTTGATCCTTCAACGGATGAACCTTTCATTGAAGACTGCACTACCTCATCGGAATCTGAGTCAACTCACTCAGACCATGATGAAACCAGTGCAGTCCCATCTGAAGCTGTTCTGAATAGAGTCGCAGTTCCTGCTGTTCTTCCAGCTGTTCTAGCCCCTGTACCATTCAAACAGATCAAGATCAGCTATCCTCCAGATTGAAGAAAGCTAGAAAAGGGACAGACATCAGAACCCACAAACCCCAAGCCTCAGTTCATGCCAATCACAAAGAGAAAGGTATTTGATATATGTCGTAAGCCTGAAGAAAAAGTTCCATATGTTCAAAGGACCCTAGAAGAAGCCACCTTTGAACATAACAAAGCTCATCCATGGAACTTCAAGGATCTGTTCCAAAGAAAGGACTATGTCTACCTTTCAAAAGACAAACTGGCAAAATCATGCTTTGTGTGTGGCAGATATAACCACACTGCCAGCACCTGCTTTCATTACCTGGAATATCAAAAACATTCAAAGCAGCATGCCTTTGAAAAGACTAACAAAAATAAGAAGGTAAGAAGCTACGAAGACAAAGCAACAAAGTTCAGAAAGTCTCCATCTCCCTCAAGAGTGAAGCTGCCTAAATCTCAACAAACTTGCATCATTTGTGGTGAATAAGACCACTTTGCTGCAAACTGTAAGTTTAACCCTTTCAACCAGATCCTTCATCAAGCCCCTCAAAGACAAAGGGTAATGAAGGATCAACATACATCGGTTGTTAGTCCAGTTAAGCTCAAGAAAACACCCCTTTCAAGTACAAACCACTAACACCTACAACTCCAACTCTTTGTACACGTATCCAATTCAACCCTAGACTTAGACATAGACTATTGTGCACACTATTAATTCAATATACATTACGCTCTAGGTTAACGTTGTGCATTACAAGGATCACGTTGCTATCTAACCTCGCGTGTTAGCTACACCTTTGAATCAGGTGAGTATTACATAGCCCTTTTACTCTTTTACACTTTTTGGGGTGAATCATGAATTTTATACAAACAATTGCTTACATTTACACAAACTACAGAAACACAAATCCTTTTTACATTCATGTGTGCAAATTTGAGCTTTATGTTTGAGTGCTAGGTGTGTTAACTTTTGTGTGCAATTTATGTGCAATCATTAACTATTCAAGCCGACGGTTAACAATGATAGATCTATTGAGTCTGACAAACCCACCCAGATTGGGGTGATTGTTACCGACAACACAATTTGCATGCTAGTTACAAAGGTTTGATTGTACTTTGGTTACACAATAGTAGCTCCCCATAAATGCCTTATTTTATCATGTTATGTAAGGATTTGTTTATTTACATCTATATACTATTTACGTACAAATCTGTGTATGCTAAACAACTTTTTAGTTGACCTTATTTTATTCATGTTTCAGGTGCTAAAATATGAGTTTGATCAAGACATGCTACACATAGGATTTGGACTTAGTTAATTTTAATTCAAGAACAATTTGTATTACATTTATGTACTTTGGATTTGGGTTATGTTTGCTAGAATTGAAATGAATTTAATATATTAGAATTTAGTCAACCTTGAGCTCATGAACAATCTACATGTCCCGCCCCGACGTTTCCGCCGTCGGTTGGGGTGTGACAAATTGGTATCAGAGCCCTGGTTATAGGTTATTAGACACTCTTGACCTAGACTATAACCTTAGGACACCCATACAATGCCATGCTACCACATGCTACATGATTTCTTCTTATGTGATATTTCTACATGCTATCATTACACTGCATGATACAATATTTACTGACTTATGTGTCACACAGCCTGAAAATTTTTGTGCTATATTCATGCTATCCATTTGATCTATTTAAGTTCTATCCTAAGTTTCAACATACACTTATACACACTTAGCTTTTCATGCACCCTTAAACTCACACATATAATGTCACCACCTCTTATGATCTAAATCTAAACTATTGGGCCTAAAGCCCATTAATAATAAACTAGAAGCCCACTTACCCTCCAAGAAGAAGAAGCCTACTACAACATATAAGCCTCGTTGTCGGGCCTCAAAGCCCAGTCCACAACAATTCTCATCATGGTCATGAGCCCAACAATAGTGTTATTAATACATGATGACTGGAAGAGTGTGTAGGCCCATGAGGAATTCTGGCTAAGGAAAGATAGGGTACTTAAGTGTGTCCTATTGACCCACCCCTCTTTCTTGAGAATCTTCCTCAGGGATGCATTGCTTATAGGTCAATTGTATATCTAAAATACTGTTGTGAAGGCTCGGTGTTATGACTAGTCAAACTCTAAACCTATGAGAACTCCTATATTTAACACTCAGTATTTTATTATCACTTACAACCTTTTCATTGTTTCCTGCTAGACATGGACTCCTACTCTCCTTCCTCCCCGGTATACCGTCCTGGAGAAGAGTCTGATTGGGAAGAAGACATCGGATCACCCGTGTATCGGTCACCACCACCCCCAGCTGCTAGACCAAGATTTGATGTAAGGGCAGATTGGATTAGGAACACCGGCCCAAGACTTCGAACACCTGGATCACCCGCACCCAGAAACCCGCATTAGACACCCTATCTCCACAATCAGTTACCACCCCCACTAAGAAACCCATATCTAATGCCCGACCCGTACCATCCTAACCCTTGGGTAAGGCATACCACGGCACCCACTAGTGTTATGGGAATTCCAACCAATGACATTCACCAATATGTAAGGACATTAGAATTTGAGAGGCAAAGGATGGAGCAGGGAGTAATTCACGACTTGCAAGGACAAAGAATGGATAGCCTAGCAAACCAATTAGGGTACCAAAAGGAGTTAATCTCTATCCTCGAAAAAGAAATACAGGAGCATCGCACGGAGACAGCTAAAGCTGAAGCCAGATCGGCTACCCGAGTGACCATAGCGGTGCTCGTCTTGGGAATTATTCTCCTTCTAGTGGAAAGCTACAAGAGACGTTAACAAATTTATTTTTCCATTATTTATTGTCTTTAAATTTTCAGTTTGAGAACCATTTACCTATGTTTTGAGTAATGTTTAAAATTTCAACTTTTCAAATTTTAATCAATTTTATATATTCCAAATCTAAAGTGATTATTCATTGATTTGACACGTTGAGCGTGAGTTACACCCATCATATTTTCATCAAAATTCTCCAACTATCACCTTCTTCACTTACCACAATTTAGTACACTACCGGCAATCTCCTTCGTAAACAAATCATACTATTATTTGTTTTAAACAATGCTATTTTGTTCAAACAAAAAGTTTGTCAAGCTTTTAGATAACATCTGAAATATAAATTTTTAATAAACCTTTTCACCTTGTAAGAAAACTTAATACAACCTATTTTAAAAAAAAACATTATTTTAAATTGATAAATATGACTTGTTCTCGTTAAATTAATTATTTCTAAATCTTGGCTAAATTAATATACAACTATTTGTTTAGCCATTAATTTCTCCTAAAAATATTCTCCTTATAATAATTGAAAATTTTAATAAAAAGGTTTTCCTATAAATTGCCCAATTATTTAGATTATCCAACTCATTAGTTTCACTACCTTATTTATCTACAAACAAGAATAAATTACAACCACCTATATACAAACAAAAATCAGTTATTCGCAAACACATTAATCGGAATATTTTCAGGACCTCTTCAAGAGACGATCCAATTCGCCACTTCAAGGTACACTACCTTGCACCTTCGATAATGTATGAGTGAACTTGCCACTTCAAGAGATGACCCATTTTCACGTAAATGATTAACCATCCCTACCAACCTCAACGAGGTTTAAAGAGCTAGAACCTAACTACCACATCCTACACGAACATAAACCAACACGCTGCTCCGCAACACCTGATCACATGCAAAACTCGTTAGTAGATGTCACACAAAATTCAATAACTTACGTATGCACGTTCACAAGATACACATCATGATCACATAATACATGAAACTAGTTTATTTGCAAATCACAATTTACTAAATTGATCACATAACACATGAAACCAGTTTATTTGCAATATACATGATACATGACAATTGTTTGCTTGGTACAAAATACTAAATTGACTACATTGAATATAAAACTTATTGAGCTACAAGATACATGATACTAAGTTGTCGACACCATACATGAACTTCATTTCCTACAATACACATGACACTATGTTGTTTACCTTACACATGAGAGCTTATTGATTTACAAAATACATGATGCTAAGTTGTTCACGCTACACATAAAACCTATTTGATTACAAGCTACGTGGAACTAGATTATACATGAAACTTGTGTGTTTACATTATACACGAAACTAAGTTGCTTGATGTAGGATCATGAAATTACAAGATGGTTCTGTTCTTAGTTGAAATTGGCGGAAACAATAACAACTACACAAATGTAATCGAAGAGACAGAAAGAATACTTTTAAGAACACTGTTGTATTAAGCTTTTGAAGATAAACGATTACAAGTGAAACTCAACCAGAAAGCACAAAAAGCACACATACAATGAAGTGTTTACAGATTATTTATACTCACTTAGAATCAAGACTCACTTAGAATCAAGACAGCCCCTTGATTCTAAGGATCAAATCTAACACAGACCGTTGATCTGTTGTATCTTGCTACCTATTACACGTTTTGTCTATATCTAGTTAACTTTATTGAAGCGTCTTCTTTATGCATCATTACTTGCATGCTTGGAGAAGAGCATTGTTGTCCGTCATTGGTTGTGCCATTAAGGTTCCTTCTGCTTTGAGTGTGTCAGTTGCTTTTGCAGAAAGTTGTCAGTGACGCTTGGTATGGATAGTTAGCTGCAACGATTTGTCTTCAAGTCACAAGGCTGTCAGCAGCAAAGATGTTGATCAGGAGCAAGATGTAACCATCCAGAGCTGCTGATGATTTGCCTGTCAGCAGCATCAAGTGTTGATGCTGCTGAGAAGCTTATCCGCAACAACTTTGGTCTTCAGCAGATAAGGCTATCCACAGCAGATTTGTTCTTCAGTAGGAGAACAAGTATCCATAGCAGATAAGCTTGTCCGCAGCAGATTATTGGTCAGCAGCAAACTCTAAGATCAGCAGCATTTGTACTTAGAGAATTTTGTAGCCATCAGTCTTTGATTCTACAAACTCCTCCTAGACTGATCCTACCAAAATTCTCTTATTGCCTTTGTTGCTGAAGCTTTTGCACATTTCAGACTATCCTTTCAACCAAAGGAAAAAGCTTCGAAAACAGCCATCTTGTACTTTGAAATACAGCCTGCAGTCGTCAAAGCTGTCTGAGTCTTTCTCCATTGGGACCATCTCCCCCTTTTTGGTTGCATCAGTGGACAAATAAGCATCAGTTTGGGTGCCCACTGATACAAAGGAGGGAGTAAGAAAATTTGGGCATTGATGTGCGTCTATCATATTCACCCTGGCCGTCAATTCCAAGATATGAAGTTTCAGTCTGTTCTCATCCATAGTTGTGGAATCCTTGGATCCAGATGGGGCCTTAGGCCTAGCCTCTTCATCCCTATCACCCATGGTTTCTTGGCACCTGGGATTCCTCTCAGTGAGGGGAGTTTCCAAGGAAACATCCTCACTGTGAGTTGCCGTGGTTGAGGTCTTAGCAATGTTGTCACTGTCCTCCTGGTCATTTGATGGACCAGCAGTAGTGACAGCCTCTTCCACATCTACTCTTTCATAACTTCTAGAGTGGTCCTTCAGGGTAGAAGAACTTGGGTTGGGTGTGTTGGGAGCAAGATCAATCAGTACCTCCGAGATGGTGGTAGTTGGAGAAGGTACATCATCTTGATCAGGTTCCTCAACACTTAAGTTCAGAAGAGAAAGGAAAGGCTCAGGGGGGGCTGTTCTATAGATCCGGGAAGTGATCCTGATCCTAATAGAGAGACATCCAAAGGAGTCTCCCTAATAATGTGGCTTTCCCTTATGATATTCTCACCAGAATGTTGTGATTCTGAGTTTAGGTTGGGTTTGGGCCTTGGAGGCAAGAGAAGAAGGAGTTCTCTTGCCCCTTTTCCTTGTATATGTCGTTGCAACCTGGGCCCTGTGTTCCGATTGAACGATATCATCCAAAACAAGTGTAAGTAATGTTTGTGCCTGTGCATCCTTAGTAGTATGCACAGGGGTTCGAATGGTTGAAGCAGACTGTTGTTCAGGATGTGGGGTGTGGGATCAATATCAGCTGGGATTGCTGATCTGTCACCCGAGGTACTCTGTATGTTCAGCATTGTAGATAATAATTGAACATTGACCCCTGAGAACCTTTTGGAAACAGTTCTCATGTTATCACTTCAGATCGGTGAAAATGCAGATCTTCGTGAAAACCCTAACGGGTAAGACGATCACGTCTGAGGTTTGAGAGGATGGATCTGTTGCCTGTCATATGCCTAGAACACCCACTATCTACCACACAAGTGTTATTCTTGTGACCTGGCTGTCCCTGCACATGATATATTTCTAATTAGTAGAAGGAACCCAAGAGTCTGCAGACTTGAAAAAGATTGTTGTTAGTTTATCCTTTTCAGTATGTTTGCAGTCAATGGAACCAATGACAGTGCTTGAAGATGGTTTGGCTTTCCATTGCCTTGTTGGTGATTTTCTAGTTTTCCTCACACTATCAGCAGCAGATTTTGCTATTGATGTTTCTGGCTTGTTGACAGCAGATCCTGCTGCTGATAGCTTTATTGAAGTGTCAGCATTCTTTGCTACTGTGGGTTTTGACTTGGATTTTGCCTTATCAGCAGTGGACACTCTTGCTGTGGAGGATTTCAGCTTGTCAGCAGCAGATTTGGTTGCTGCTGAAAGCTTTTGCTTTGTTTGGGCTTGAATAACTAAATAAATTAAATAATTGTTGTCTATTTATTTAGTTTGAAAAATAGTGTAGATAATATGTTTATTTAAATATAACCTAATTAAACAAAAAAAATTTATATATAAATTATATGAATAAGTGTTACTTTATTTATTTATTTATAAAGGTATGTGATTTCTAATGATTCAAGAAATAAATCTTAAATATAATTTAACATCTAAGTGTCTTTTTAAATATAAATTATATAAATAATAAATAAATTTATTTATTTATTCATCATTTGAAATGGGTATGTTAAATAAATAACTTTAATTAAAAATTGACATGTATTCTTTAAATATATAAAAAAAACAACTATAGATATTTAGATATAGTATTATTAGGTTTTAAATACATAACTTAAGTTTTATAAAACCTTGTAAAAAGCATTTATAAAACTTTGTCACAAAATTTATAACATTAGGTGAATAAATTATTCAAAATAATATAATTTAAATTGAGTAATTAACAATTAAATTTATAAAGATGGAGATTTTTATGCAAAAATTGTAAAACTTGTTTTATTCTGTTCTAAATAATGTAGGAGTTATAAAATAATTTTTATACAATTTTTTGGAGGCTTAAAACTGGTTTTAAAAAGGGATGCAGACCACCCGATTCGAACCCGGGTGGGATCTGTGTGGGTAGAGCGCAATACCACTAGACGGGGGGAATCACCCGTGTAACAGAACAGGTCCTAAATGTATTAACATAGATTTACAGTGGAACCGGGTTTGGGTTTAAGGGTTGCGCAAAAAGGGTCGGCTGCGTGGGTTGTGGGTTTCGAACCTACACCATCTAGTCCAGCGGCGCAATGACTTAACCGGCTGGGCTAGATGGTTTCGCTGGTAAGAATGGGCCCCGTTTATTAGCATAGTGAATGTGAATCAAGCCCCAATTTTGTTTTACCGCGTACAGAACATGAACCCTAGATTTAAGATGGTTCGAATTGATGTTGTTCTTGTAAATTGGTATGGGGCTTTTGATAGGTATCCAAAAACGAATCAAAAGACACGAGCCTTACTTGATTTAGCTGGGTAATGAGCGTGGACGGCTAGTACAAAAACTCGTCTGTTCTTGGTGTTCGGTAGGGTTCCAGAGGTGGAATGTGGGTCGTGCGAGTGTTTAGAAAGGTTATATGAGGGTATGCGAAGGTGTTGGAGTGGTTCAAATGAACCAATTTCACTTAGATTGCTTGATTTCATTCAAGGTCCGAGGATGGCAGCTGTCGGCTGTGATTAAGCGGAAATCCAATGGTTAGCAATGAATTAGGCCGTGTAATGTTCTAGATTCATGCGTAAACAGTCTAGGTATGATTTACTGTCATCAACGCGTTTTAATTTCGCAAATTCATTCCTGAATTAGCTCGGTTTGACTCTGCCGAGTCAAACACGCTTGAATTTGAAATTAACCGCGCGTTTTGATCAAAGTGGGATGGAAATTAAGCCGGGATAAGATTGGTACTTGATCCAGGACAAAATGGTTATATATCAATTTAGGCTATGAAAACTTTATATTCAAATTATATACAAACTTTAAAATGGTTTACTTAAAAATGTTGAATGTATATATGTTTTTGTATAAAACTAAACCAGTATTATTGTGTGGTTTAATTAAATTGCGTAAACATTTTTGAACTGTATTATACGGTGCAAGGTTTCAAAGGGTTCAGACTGATATATGTGTGACATGATGAGTTTGAATAAGTACGGGATTCAAAAGGAGTGTCATTTGTTATGTATAATTTAAATTAAAATAGTGTTAGAAAATCATGGATGTTACAATATATATATTTATATATATATATATATATATATACACAATTGGTGCAATCGTTTCAAGATACTCAAAATGTTTTCATAAATCAACCTTGCTAAAAATGGAGTATAACAAAGCCATGGTTGCTTCAAATGCATCACAGTTTAAGAACTCACCTCGACAGTATTTCGGCTTATCAAATCAGTAATATGGTAAACACCTTGGACAGAGTTCCTAGATATGTAATGACATTATTGAAGTACACAATTCTAGCTTAATGTTGTATAACCAAAGCTTAACAGTAGGTTGGAATCTTACTACAGCACTACCTACCGCAATTTGGAGTCGAAACGCTGGAAATCGGACTCTCGTATGCAAACTGAGGTCTAGATTGAGTGTGTATATTGTGTGAAATAGCTCAAGTTCATCCAACTATTTATAGGGAAAAGTTTAGGTCCTTGACGGACCGTTACCAGGGGGTGACGGTCCGTCGCGCCATTCTGTGAGGCTACGCACTTCCTGAGCACGTAACGGACCGTTACAGGTTTGTGACGGTCCGTCACGAGGGGGAGTCACCGCACATGTCAGAAACCCTAAACCGCCTCCGATTTTGGCGGCACGGACCGTCACCAAACCATGACGGTCCATCATGGCCTTAACGGACCGTTACCGCACCATGACGGTCCGTTACAGGGCTAATTTCTAAGTTTTTCACTTTTGATCCTTGAAATTTGATTATTTTCAATATAGCCCCTGAACTTATGAAATTTGGCAACATTAATCCTTTATTTCCTTATGGAATTTTTTGAGGTGTTACAATGTCATGTCAAAGAGGTGCTAGAGACATTGAGAAAGGAGAAGCTATATGCAAAATTTTCTAAGTGTGCGTTTTTGGCTTCATGAAGTTCATTTCTTCGGTCATGTGATAAACGTAGAAGGAATTCTTGTAGATCCTTTAAAAATTGAAACGGTGATAAAATGGAACCCACCAAAGACACCTATCGAGATTCACAGTTTCTTAGGTTTGGCTGGTTACAAAAGAAGATTTATCCAAGATTGCTTCCCCATTCACAAAACTTACAGAGAAAGTGAAAAAGTTTATTTGGGGAACGGAGCAAGATTATGCTTTCTAAAAGCTGAAGGAGAAATTGACTCAAACTCCAGTGTTGTCTTTACCGGAAGGAACGGAAGATCTGGTAGTTTACTCTGATGCTTCGTATCAAGGATTGGGATGTGTACTCATGCAAAGAGGCAAGGTTATAGCCTATGCTTCACGCCAACTCAAACCCCTTGAAGCTAACTACCCGACTCATGATTTAGAGTTAGTTGCAGTAGTATTTTCACTTAAAATATGGAGACATTATCTATATGGAGTTAAGTGCAAAATTTACACAGATCATAAAAGCTTGAAATATTTCTTTGAGCAAAAATATATGAAATAAGAGGCAGCGAAGATGGTTAGAGCTGATAAAGAATTACGATTGTGAAATCCTGTATCATCTAGGAAAGGCCAATGTAGTGGCAGATGCTCTAAGCCGTAAGGAAGATCATTCTCCCATGAGGGTGAAGTCATATAATTTAGTAGTAACTCGTGACTTTATGACTCAGCTCAGGAATCACTACGCCAAAAGTGACCTACGGCCACACATATTAAAAAAAAGCCCTGCCACACTTTCGATTAAATGTGTGGCTAAAGGTCATTAATCACATTTCAAAACCTTCTATCCTACTTTTGGCCACATATTTTATTTATTCATTTGACTAATGTAAAACAGTTCAAAGCCTTTAGCCACACTTTAAGAAAAAACTGTGACATTTAGTAGCCACACTATAAAAGTGTGGCCAAATGTGATCTACGACCATAGTATTTATTTGTTTTTTTGATACATGTGACCAAAAACACATCTATTAGCCACACTTTTCGAAAAAATTATGACATTTCATAGCCACACAAGAAAAGTGTGGCCAAATGTGATCTGCGGCCACATTATTTGTTTCATGTGACAAAAAACACATCTATTGGCCACATTTTAAGAAAAACTGTGACATTTAGTAGCCAAACTAGAAAAGTGTGGCCAAATGTGATATACGGCCATAGTATTTGTTTCATGTGACCAAAAACACATCTATTAGCCACACTTTAAAAAAACTGTGACATTTAATAGCCACACTAAAAAAGTGTGTCCAAATGTGACCAACTGCCATATTGGTATTTATTTGAATTTATGTGTGGCTAAAAGTGATAAATTATCACGGTAAAATGTTTTACGTGTGGCTAAAAGTAATATATGGACACATTTAAAGTTTTTATGTGTGGCTAAAGGTAATGATTGATCATAAATTCCACTTCTCCCCGCCACCGGAATCAAAAGACTAAAAGTCGCACACATTAATTACACTAAAGTTCTTGCTTATAAATTACTATCTCCAAATTAAAAACCTAAACTTCTTGTTTAATAAATTTCGTCTTTATTCGTCAAAATTATGCCGTGGAGAATACGATCAGATGATGCTCCTACAGCTGACTACAACGTGATGTACGGTGGTGAGTATATATGATCGATGTATATATATCTTATCTTCTTTAAAATTTCAACAATTTGGGTTTTTTTAAGCTAATGTGTAAATTGTTTTGAACTTTTAGGCGACAATCGGACGTTGTTCTCTTTCAAAATCCATCACAGGGGCCGACAGTACTACGGAATCCGCGTGACCTACTTGGACTACGTCGATATTGACGTATTGACTATGGACGAGTTTAGAGAAATGCTCTCTGTCGTTGGGTGTTCGTCAAATTTCATTGACAGGTACTCCATTCACTATATGATCACAAAACTGACGTTGGACTATGGACTGGTTCCATTGTACGATGAATGGGATATAAGGGCTTTGGCCCTTTACGTGAAGGAGTTTGATGAAATATCCTTATACCTAGAGATGATGGAGGAGTCTAGCTTATATACTTCGTCTGATTGTGTAGGATGCTACTTGACACTTGCTGTAAGTGATGATGGGTACCCATGTTCTATGTGCGAAGGCCTGAAGTTTGCTGTAAGTGATGATAGGATATGGTCTAGTAGCCACCATGCCACATCTGATGTGGATTTGATTTCGGATGCTAGGTCATGATAGGTTGATGAAAACAATATATTTTTTGGACAATGTATGCGTGTTAATATATTTATGTGTATCTATATAGTTGCCATTTAAATGGCAATCTTTTGATAAGCTAATTTATATCTTTTGGTGATATTGTGTGTATTGATCAGTAATCTAAATATTTTCTTGATGTTTATGGTTTTGGTTGACGTATACGTCTATATCAGCTAATAATTAATGATGATTGTATTCAATTGTGTATTTGGTTGATGTGTGTATTGCCATATATGTTGAGGTTAGGCAGTATGTACTTTGTCTGCTCCAAGAATAATGAGAAGTTGTTACAGTTGAATTTAAATTTTCTTTTGGATGCTTGTTTTTGGTGTTATGATCTTATGTTACTATTATTGTCAATAAACATGTTATGTTACTAATTTTGGAAACAATATGTATTTTGACCCAACTTTGGTTGGGTTTCTTATCCATCTTTGGTTTATAGTCACATGGGTCATGTTTAAGTCAAGTGGGTCATGATTTGGACAAATGGGTCAGCAGGATGATTAGTTATGGTCAAATGGGTCAGATTGTAGGTTTAATGGCTCTAGGTGTAAACTGGTCATTTGTGTAGATTAAATGGGTCAGGTTATAGGTTTAATGCAGGGTGTGTAGGTTTGATAGTAGTCATGTTATCTATGCATGTGTAATGTTATGCAGGTTTGGTCAAGCAAGGGTAAAATGGCCATCTGATTTTAAAATGGACAGCTGAGACTTTAATGTCTGCATAAATGAGTCCTTATATATGTTGTTTGAATTCCACGATGAAAGAGCTAAGGTCATTGTTTAGCTATATTTGGCTAAACAAGGATATTATATATGTGAATATTGGTGATGGAATTGAGTTTGGAAAGGGTTTTATGAAAGCCTGAGACACACAGATGGCTTTATTAGTCAGCAAAGATGGGTTGAGTGATTAAGCCATCTATGTTGGTCTTAGGCTTTGATAAAACCCTTTCCAAAACTCAATGCTAGGCATTATGTGAAGGTTTAATACTATACAGGTTTTGTCAAACAGGGATACTATATATGTCATTTGAATCCCATGGTCAAAGAGATTGTCATCCAACAAACAAATGGATCAAAAGCTACCATCTTCAAAGTCTGACCATGTTGATAATATTTTGCAGGAAAAACATGTTGAAAACTTAGTTGTGCAAGAAACAAAACTATCTGTTGAAAGGATGATGAACAAGCAGTAGAAGCCGAGTACCATGATCCATACGAAAACTATAATCCTGATGTATTGAAAAGAGCTTGGATTTACGACAGTCCAGAAAAGGAGGTCTACCATAATCCTTACGAAGGCGAGAATGATTCAAACTCAGACTGGTCAAACGATGACTGTCATTGGAAATAATTTTGGTTATTTGGTTTCAACATTACACTTCATGTATGAACTTAACAGACCTGCATTACTAGCCATACAGGCCTGCACTTTTGTTGAAATCTGAGTCTGTGTTTGTGTGTGTTTTGCGTTTTTCCAAATTGGTCTAATAGTAAATTCAATATGAAGCGAAAGCAATAAGATCAATTATTCATAAAACAAACAAAATGATAAAGGATGTTGTCATCACAGATTTCATTACATCAAACTAAAAAGTACAAAGTGGCGACTGGTGACATCATATGTGAAAATTCTATTTATACATTAGTGATATTTAACTAGGCTAACAAACTGCTGGTTTTGGGAGAACTGCTGGTGAACAACCTCACCAACAGTTTTTCTCACCATGTCTTCTGGGCAGCTCTTTCTTTAATCTTCAACCTCAGTTCTTGTAAGCAACAGTTCTAGCCAGATGTTCTATAAAAACAGTAGTTCTTGTACATATTATTCACTACATAAAAATACAAAGAAAATGATCAACGTAAATACATGGTTCAATCGGCATTATGTAAAACTATACCCTTACAGTCGGCTCTAAAGTAAATATTGCGGGACTCATTACCCAGGTCGAGTGGATCTACAGGTGGCAATACGTTATCATTGTGAGGAAAAGTTAGAGTACTAAATTCCTCATCGACAACGTCATACGAATCTCTATAATTTCTGGGAGGTGAGGGCAATATGAACGGATCATCCTTGTGGCCTAATTTGTTAAGTTCGACTAACGTGTAACCAAAACTCTCATGTTTCACCCCATTTCTACTTTCAACCCAGTCGCACATGAAAAACGGAATTTTTTTAATATGATAATCTAGGACCCATATCTCTCGTTAAACCCCGTAATAAAATTTTTGTCCATAGGTTACTGATTCTTTAGAAATGTCATGTTAGTTGCATCTACACCAACCCATAGATGTCATATGCCTCGTATTTCAATACGTTGCTGTGTGCTCTATGTGAAATCCACTTTACGGTTTCTAATATACTTTCTAGGGAGACCGCTGACTATTTTTTGACCTGAATTTCATTACAAGGATGAGATTCACCTATCTTGTACAAACTACAACAGAGAAAAAACAAAGATTATGCTAAAATTTAATTTACCTTGTTGTGTAACAAGTTACCAAACGTTAAGCTATGCTCTTTCTCTAGCCATGCTTGTCTTTTACCACCATGTTGGTTTTTCAGAAAGGTCATGTGTTGTCTGCAAGTACATAAATGAGTATCATATTGCAAAATAAAAAAAAACAAAAAAACAAACATGTTACCAATACTTACTCGATATACGGCAGAATTTTAGGCGTATTTTGCAATACATAGAAATGTGCTTTGAAGAAGAGTGCTGGAGAAACTTGATCCGGTTTACTGACTAACAAAGGATTTCCCTCCCCAGTATCATTATCATTATGCTTATCATCAGGAATACCAATAGTCTTGATGCTTTTTTTGGTATTCGCTGAAAAACTCAATTATTTCTTCTACAATATTCTCCTCAACAATGCATCCTTCTGGATAAGTTTTGTTTCGCACATGCCCTTTTATAACCTCCATACACCTTTCAAAGGGATACATCCACCGAAAGAATATTGGCCCACATAATTTCATCTCCCTAACAAGGTGCACAGTTAAATGAACCATAACATAAAAAATGACGGAGGAATGTATTTGTCGAACAGGCATAGTGTCACACATTGCTCTTCCTACAGCTTATCAAGTTCTTCTACCTTGATTTCTTTGCTACATATTGATTTGAAAAAGAAAAAAAAAGCCTGATTATAGCATATCTTGTGGGTCTGGCATGATTGATCATATTGCAATGGGCAAAAACTGTTGCATAAGCATATGATAATCATGTGATTTAAGTCCCACAAGCTTCCTATCCTTACGACTCACCAAACTAGAAAAGTTAGAACAATACCCATGTGGAACCCTTAAGTTGTATAATGTCTTTTTCTTCTTACCCTTGTGGAACCCTTAAATTGTATAATGTTTCACCAACTCTTTTTTTAACACAAAATGCACGAGATCCAATCGAGAAGGCAATCCATCTTTCGTCTTTCCCGGAATGTTTAGCAACGTTCCGATAATACTCTCAGCCACATTCTTTTCAATATGCATGAAATCAATACAATGTTGGACACAATTATATAGCCAATACCTAAGCCGTCGAAACCATATGTTGAATTTCTTCCAATTGGTCGGTTCTTGGTGTCCGGAATTTGATGTTTTTCTTTTTCTCTTATTTGTTTTCCCCCCTCTTCTTGTCGAAGTTTGTAGGATTTCTGATTCTTTAAATCCCTTTCCCCACATATTCAAAACGTATTTAACCTCGTTGAATATTTCTTCCCTTGTTATTGGCTTTGCAGTAGTTCTCGACTCTTGTTTTCCATTGAACGCCTTTGTTTGCTTTCTGAAATGGTGGTCATGTGGTAGATGTCTCCTGTGACCAGCATAACTCTACTTGGCTGAGTAAGGAAGTCTAACACAGTGAGTTTCTTTCCGACACACTACACAACCATTGAATCCACTATAAGGGCAACCACATAGTGTACCAAGAGTAGGGTAGTCATTAATCGTCCATAAAACAACTGCACGTAGTGTAAACTTTTCTAGTGCATAGGCGTCATATGTTTTAACTCCTTCTTCAAATAAGAGTTCTAGATCATCAATCAAAGAATCCAAAAACACATCAATATCGTTTCCAGTCGCTCCCGATATTAATAACGAAAGCATGATGAACTTTCTTTTCATACACAACCAAGGTGGAAGGTTGTAAATGACAGTTAAAACAGGCTAGACACTGTGATTTCTATTGCCTCTATTTACGTCCACCCCATCAGTGGAAATGCCAAGCCGAAGATTTCTTTGATCGTTAGCAATTTTGGGAAATTTGTCATCTATGGCTTTCCTATGGGTGAATCAGATGTGTGGCGTAAAACACCAGGTTTATTGGAACTGGTGGCATGTCATCTTAAATCTTCTATTGTGCTCTTTGCTTGAATGAGTCGTTTAAATCGTGGAATAATGGGAAAGTACCACAATACCTTTGCAAGAATGTTTTTGTAGATTATTTTAGTCTTCTCATCCACCTTCCACCTTGACTTCCCACATCTTGGACATATTGTCAAGTCCGTGTACTCCTTCTTGTAAAGAATGTAGTCGTTGATACATGCATGTATCTTTGTGTTTCCTGAACCAATTACCTTCATTATCTTTTTGGCCTCATATGTATTGTTCACCATTTCGGTGCCTTCGGGTTGCATCTTTTTCAACAAAACTAAAAGTTCAGTAAAGGACTTATCCGATACTCCCTGCTTACTCTTCAAGTTGAGTAGTTGAACTAGTGCAGACAACTTTGTGAAGTTAGGACATCCTTCATACATGGGCTTCTCAGCGTCTGCAAGTAGTTCTTGAAACTTTTCATGGTCATCTATGAAATTTTCTTCTGTAACTTTTACCATTTCTACTATTTCATAGGCATCTGTTGGAATTTCGGTGTCAACAAAGTCCGTATGTTCATCAATCCCTATTTTTGCTGGCTCGATGATGTGTCGTTTTTAATATATAAAAAAATAATATATTTTTGTGATGGTTTTACGAGATCAGGTTTTAAATTTATAAAATTATAATTACTTTAAATTAAAACACACACAATAGACAATTGTACCTATCGCAGCGTAATATAGTTTAGGTAATAGCCAAGTATCGAACCAAAGGACACGGTCGATTTCTAGTACTCAACTTTTGTTATCATTTAGCCGGATCAATTAGTGAGTGGGTTTTGAGTGCTTGTGAAGCAGGATATTAAATGACAGAAAAGTAAATAACGGTAAAGTAAATATCAGAAAAGTAAAAACATTCGTGATGTGTGTAACAGGAATGTAAATAGCAGAATAGTAAACAACAAGAAAGTAAATATCTCAAAAATGATCAGGTCACGAAGAATATTGCTTCGGGCTTCGAATCACCTTGGTACGTGATAATGTTAAGTTGACTGATCCAGTGATATGACTACTACAAACTTGTGACCCGGGTCACCGATAGAGCCTCGTCCTCACGATATTTGATTCACAAATTAAAATCTTTAAATTAAAATAGTAATGCCTCCCGTTAGTGACAACAGTTACCATCAACCCTTCGAATGGTTATCTCCGGGTTGGTTTAAGACATCGAATGTAAATGCTTTGTATTAAAGTTAAATAGGTGATTATACTTTGTCCACCAGGAGGCGGTGTAACAATGGGATTGAGTATAAAGACGTATCGTTCCCAACATGAGTTCACCAATTCTTGGTCGCATAATAAGTTCGTATAAAGACGTACGACCTTAATAATGTTGACCAAGCCTTGGCATATCAATCTCTGCTTGTATAAAGATGTACAAGCTTCAAAGGCAGATTGATTAAAAAGGTTTTACGATCTTACACTTTAAAATCAAGAACACTCACAAATATAAAGACGGATTTAGATAGTATTAAAAGCCCACCAAATGTTGGTTTTAAGGACGAATAATTAAAGACATAAACATACCACTAGATTAATACATCAAACATTAACATGCACCAAACATCATCTTCACCCTAGCAATACAAGAAGTTTAGCCACGAATGGCCATACTAACTAGCGTAACGCTGAGTTTCGTAGGCTCCCCTATTGCGGAGAAAGAGGAGAAGCCTATCTACTCTCTACTCACTACTCTAGACTACATAAACGGACTTTCTTTAGCTCTGGTTAGGTGTGTATGGTATGCTCTAATGAAGAACTCAAGCCACCTATTTATAGGCCTCAAAATGAGCAATGCGCGGCCGTGCATTGGATTGCATGGGCGTGCAAACACATCGGGAATCAAACGGGGTACAATTGGTAGTGTACTAGAGCCTTAGGGAGCTAGTTGGGGTTTGCAAGGTCGTGCTTGGAATTGCATGGCCGTGCATTGCCCTACTGCTCCCCAGTTACATCTTTTAGCTGCTTGTTGACTTCTTGTTGTCCAATTTTGACTTCTTGGGGGTCAAAGCTCGGGAATGATCTTCCAAAAGGCTTGATTTCTTGGTGTTTTTTACTGGTTTCATCTTGATTTATATTTAGAACATGGAATAACCCATAATTATGAAATATTAACGTTTTAAGTATCAATTGCAAGGTTATTAATCACTTAGTACCATAATATGGGGATTATTATGCATGCAAAACATGTATAATTTAGGACATATCATAATACCCCACACTTAAAATTTGCTTGTCCTCAAGCAAACTCATGCATGATCATACCCATAACTAAAAACTTTACAAATGGTAATGGAGTTCCAAGTAGTTAGAAACCCAGGGATAACTCTTGAGTTGATTATTCTATTTTTTGTATTTTTCTATTTTGGTATGATGGAATCCATGACAAGCCTACTAGAACTTCGATTATGCATAATCCCTCACTCCTCACAATGTTCACTCAACGCAAGGGTTATATATGTATGGATAAGGTAAGTTAAGTGGAACACTCGAGTTCGAATCAAATTATGCAATGGTTATAAGCTTGTATGCAAATCAGGTTTCCACCAACTACTAAGTAATATGCATGAATCAAGAGGACTTTAAAAGGGTTATAATGTGGCTAAAATAAAAATAAGGGGTGAAAATGAAAATCTTTTTGGATTTTTAGGGATTTTAAAGGGTTTGAAAGGGCTGCAGCTTCCGTGAAACACAGCTATAGCAGGTCCCTCTACAGTAATTAGATCATGATGGTATAACTATTCTGAGGGCTCGTTTATGGTCAGATTGCCAAGGCCAAGATCTCTTATCATTCTCAACCCTTTCTTCATTGTGTAGTACACATTACTGCCTTTCCGTATGGATCTTTCGGCATGTAGCCTAACAACTCCTAGTTTGATCAGATGCGTATACTCATGCTGGGAATGAGTTTGATTCTTACTACACTTTCCATCATGGCTCCAGTTGCCACACTTCACACATTTGTCGAATCTTTTGGCTCTTCTTTTGGCGCCACCTTTTGACAAGCCGCAGAATGGTGGCAGTTGTTCTTGCTTGCGCCACCATTTTCTTGCATCATTAGTTGCTTTGAAAACTTTCTCTTGAAGATCGGTTGGTAATTCAGGCCTTGCGAAATGAAGGCAAAAAAGAAAATTAAAATCAAAAGAATGCATATCCAGTTCTTTAAGGTATAGCCGGTAAAAGACCCACTTCTCTCATTTTTTTTTCTTTTCTTTTTTGTATCAAGACAAATTCTTCAATAATTATTTTTCCCTAATTTCCTTGAAATAATATTTCCATAAATTCCTTGCAGATATTTCGATTGTTTCTTCCTAATACATCCACCTTCTCGTATACTCCAATTCATTTGAGTAAAACAGATCCTTTCCAAAATTGCCTCAATGGTAATGAACTTGAAATAACGACATAAGATAATTTTCCCATTTTGAAGACAGTTAGCCAATAACGAGTGTTTACGAAAACCTGGTTAGGTGACAAATGTGGGTAGTAGAAAAGAAAAGGATAAGGCTCAGAGGGCTATCTAGGCGGATAATACTTTTTGTATTTTGGGTTAATATATAAGGGTAATAAAGTCCTAGGTGCCTCAATCACTTTCATATTTCTACTAGTTCATAGTCTTGATATGTATAAGTCACACAAGTTCTAATTATGCATAAAATCCGATCGAAAAACACTCAGTATACCAGATGAAAGAGCATGCGAAAATATGATGATAGTAATGCTTATGAAAAGGCTCAGAGTATTCTCACATGGAAATGGATGGGATAGGGTTTAGCGATTTGTTATGCATAATATCCATTTGTTTCTACTTGCCATGCATTCGTTTTATTTAATTAAGTGCGAACTCAAAGAGATTTTGGTTTTTGGGTTTAAAATTTTTTGAAAATTTTTCTGGTTATTCAAAAGGTAGGTTTTTGTAAGGTCTTAGTCAAATGGGTAGAAAATCACAAGTTAAAATTTTACTGCTTTGAGGTTACAAGTAGTCATGAATCTCTAATTCCCCATCCCACAATTAAAACTGTGCAATGCCCTCAATGTACAAATGCATGTAATGGAATGCTATGCAGGAATTTAAATGCATGAAGTTTTAAGGGAAAAGAAACTGGTACTCCCCCGGTCAATTCGGTATATAACCTAAGGCCAAAACTTATTGCTGCTTGTCAACACTTTGCTTTAAAGACTTCATCTAATTTCACAGAAATTTGATGTGGTTTCCGACTCCTCAGGTTGTAGAGATGGAGTGTAACTCCTCAAAGAAGTAGAGAAACTACCTGGTGATGTTATTCTACCTGACACACAAAGGAAAACATAAAAGCAGACAAGGAAAATAAAAGGTAGTAGTTAAGCTACTAAGGTCCTAGTACCGAGAAGGCATACCTGGAGGCTAAAGTAATAGATACTTAAATTTGGAAAACCAAACCTGAGGTCCATGCTTTCTGCTGTATGCACCAACTTCTCAATTGATTCATGATCATCGGGTTTCCTCCTGGAAGCGCCACGCTTATTTAAGGGTCGTTGGCCAGACCCGTACGTGCTTTGTGAATTTCTAATTCAGTGCTATTGGTGGAATAATCTGTCAAATGGATGGCTTGTAATATGGAGAGGTTCATCCAACCCATTTGATAACCATCCATACAATGATAATAAGTTGATCCAGGAATTAGTGGAGTCCATCCTGGACCAGCTAGACAGAGAAAAACAGGATAAAAAGTGTTCAAACTTAAAACGACCATAACTTGAGCTACGTTTGGAGTTAGAGAGCCTCCGACCAGGGGACGGAAAGGTTTTGACGAGTCGGATCATGTGGCAAACGTCGAAGGCGGTTTGTCCCAGTAGCCCAAGCAAAAATCCCCCATTAAGTGGCCTAATTTCATAAATAAAAGATTTTCCCCAATTTTCTAATTTTTATACCTTCAACCTTTTAGTGCAAAAATGGGTGAATCATTGATTTATATATTTTCAAAGTCTATTTATAGTTTTAATTTTAGTTTGGATGGATCGATTTGAAATTTTAAAAATTTTAGTAAACCTGCCAAATTTAGAATGCTCTATAGAAGAGCATCTAAAGAAAAGAGTGTAATTAAATCACGCCACCACCATTTGAAATTTTCTGGACCAAACTTCTAGAAACCCATGTAGTGAAGGAGATGGTCACCCCAGTATGATAATTTTGTCATGTAATCTTCGTTAGATGAACGTTGCTTCCTCCATGAAAAGTGGTCCTTAGAGTGATGTGCCTTATCATGTGGCATATGTGATTCATGGAATGATTCACTGATATGCTTGGTCACAGGCCAACTATCACTGTTCCAAGGAAGAGGTGCCACCATTGTCATTTGTTTGTTAGCGAATACTTCCTCCTGCATAATATCCTTCTGGATGTTGGATTGTTCCATACATCCTTCCGGTGCTTTCATATTTAGGATTCCCACTAGTTCTACTTTAGATATTCGCTCTTATGGATACTTTGATTGTTTAGCTTCCAGCCTCTCAGAGAAGTCAAGAAGTGATTGAAAAGTTACAGTAACCCTTTCTTCTGAATCATCCGGTCTCAATTCCGACTGATCCATGCTTGTGAAGCTAGAAGGTTCTTGCTCCTTAGATTCACTTAGCCCTACTAGAGATGTTGGAGGTATAACTTCCGATTCTTGGACTTTGAAGGTATCATCTTTTTGTTCGGTTGGATAGCTCTTTAGGAGTTGAACCTTAATTTCATCCAAATGATGAAACACTTGTTGTTTAGTTGGAGATATCTTTAAGAGCTGAACCTTAATTTCTTCCAAATGATGAAACAGATTTCCTGGGGTCCATGAGTCGGAATCTAGAGCTGAGTGTTGACTTTCTTGGGGCGGTGTGGTTTCCTCATATGTTTGCCAATAGGGTTGGTGAAAATCTGTGGAATACCCTTGATAGTGATAAGAATCTTGAGTGTAGTGGGGTTCCCCACAGATCTCACACCAAACCTCCAAATAGTGGTACTCATAGTCATATTGATATCCTTCATAACAACAATCGTAGTTGTCATCCATGAAAGTTGCTATAAAGAACAATCAAAACAAACAATAAAAATAAATGTTAGGGTTAAACAACCTAATCCGTTAACTCGAATCTTTCTTGAAATTACCGTGTCCCCGGCAACGGCACCCAAAAACTTGATGTGTCCTTTTTAAAATATAAAAATATAATATATTTTTATGATGGTTTTACGAGATCAGGTTTTTAAATTATAAAATGATAATTACTTTAAAAACACACATAATAGCCAAGTGTACCTATCACAGCGTCATATAGTTTCGGTAAGAACCAAGTATCAAAGCAATGGACACGGTTGAGTTTCAGTATTGATCTTATATTATCATTTAGTCGGATCAATTAGTGAGTAGATTTTGTGTGCTTGTGAAGCAGGACATTAAATGACAGAAAAGTAAATAACGGTAAAGTAAATATCAGAAAAGTAAAAACGTGCGTGATGTGTGTAACAGGAATATAAATAGCAGAATAGTAAACAACAAGAAAGTAAATATCTCGGATATGATCAGGTCACGAAGAGTATTGCTTTGGGCTTCGAATCAACTTGGTACGTGATAATATTAAGTTGACTAATACATTGATATGACTGCTACAAACTTGTGACCCGGGTCACCACAAGAGCCTCGTACTCACGGTATTTGATTCACGAATTAAAATCTTTAAATTAAAATAGTAGTGCCTCGGCTAGGTTAGTTACCCGTGTATTACATCATCCTCACGGCACTTCTTATAAAGTTTACTATAATGCTATTAATTAAAATCTTTAAATTAAAATAGTAGTGCCTCAGCTAGGTTATATATATATATATATGGAGAAGATCATAAGAAAACTTATTTTAA
The DNA here is from genome assembly GCA_023525975.1 of Smallanthus sonchifolius. Taxonomy (NCBI): domain Eukaryota; kingdom Viridiplantae; phylum Streptophyta; class Magnoliopsida; order Asterales; family Asteraceae; genus Smallanthus; species Smallanthus sonchifolius. The sequence goes on along the minus strand of CM042019.1, from coordinate 32,797,912 downwards.
TGAGAGAACTAGAGAACTACTCATTAAAGGCAAAAAAATAATAAAAAAAATCAAAACTCAAAATATAAATCAAAAACTAAAAAACCAATTCGGAGACCTTGTTCCCCACGTCGTCCTCGTTTAAAAAACCGTAATACTGCATATGTGTAGTAGGGTTAGCTTTAGGGTTTAGTTTTTTGGGTTTAGTTTAGCTTTTAGGTTAGGTTTTTTTAGGGGGGGGGGGGTAGGGGTGGGTGGGGGGTTTAGGTTTTTGGGTGGTGGGGATGGGTGGGGGGTTTAGGTTTTTGGGGGTGGGTTAAGTTTTTGGGGTGGTACTACACATATGTAGTATTGAAAAAAAAAGAAAAAAAAATGAGTTAATTCTTATTTTTTATAACTTTATTTATACTCAAATGAAAGATAAAGAAATTCTTGATTTAATGGTGCGATTTTTAAAAAAAAAAATAATAACGTATGAAAAAGATAGAAATTTTTAGAGATTTATATATTTTAAGTTTCAATTTTACCCTTGCTCTTTAAAATTCAACCCTTTTTTTCTTAGTGGTTCTCTAGTTCTATTATTAAAATGAGTTCTCTCATAAATCTAAACTTATATATATATATATATATACACCAACATCAATTGGGAAACCTAAAGTCAAAAGCCAATTAACATAGCTCATGATTAACATCAATGTGAAGAAGACTAATGACATTAATACCAACATCATGATGGTTAGTTCAAACCAGCTACTTATTAAGACTAATTAATCACATATATTATGAATAATCACATATTAAATAAGACCAATTAATCACAAGATTAACAGAACGCATAACATCTATGACATTAAAGACTAAAAGTAACTTGATGAGAAGTCGATTAGAGCTCCAATAACTACACTGACAGCTTAGGGTTTGGTGAGATGGACAAAGAACTATTTTTTCTAAGTCACAAGATAAGAATTCACTATCTTTCTTTGATTACAGGATCAAGATTAATTAATGATCGACGAAAACCAAAATCGATTACCTTCAATAACTTGGCAGCTTAAGGTTTGGTGAGACGGCAATTAACCTGGTAGTCGATTAGCTGACAGATTTTGAAACGAAGGATGGAATGGAGAAATTATATGACTTCAATAACAATCTTTTACAATTTGAAAAAAAAATGAAACTTTAAGAACCCGCGAGTTTTCGTGTTAATTCTATTTAAATAAACCAAAAGTAACATTTTTTATCTATTTTTTTAATAAAAAAGTACAATATTGACGGTCAAATATCAATAAACCCTAATCTGCCACAAAGACCTTTGAACTATATTTTTCTATATATTCACATTCTCAACAAAAATTACCACAAATATTGACCCGTGAAATAGAAGAACATTGATGCTATGATCAACACAGTGACCCGTGAAATAGAAGAACAAAGCCAACTACTAGATGATCTCCTTTCGATTAAGAGTATTAAATGGAGACTTATTTTATTTATATTTTTATCTCTATGACTAGTCATATCTTCCATTAGCCATGATTACCCCATTCTATCACAGTGAGAAAAGAAAAGAACTTAACTATCCAATTCATTGCAAAATTTTATCGTTTGATTCTAAATATTGTTTCATAATTTGCACCACCAGATCGTTGGAATGGATAGCCCTTTGAAATTTTGCAAAACAATGAACAAATGTTAAATTGACAACAAAATATAAAACATATTTTTGTGGTGAAGGTTCTTTTAGTTGTTTTTTGTATTTTGTTACAAGCTGATGTAAATGGTTAATTTTGATGGACGTATGTTATGCATGTATGGATCAGGTTTTTAACAGCAGTTCATTTTTTTAGTCAAAACACCTCATATGGTTTTTTGTTACATGATGTAAATGGTTTTTTTGTCAAAAACAGAGTAATGACGGTTTGGTTTAGCTACTAGCACATATATCAATGCAGTAATGATGGTTTAGGCGCCATTATTACCATTTCTTAACTTTTCAATGTAAAACTTAAATAACTAGCATTAACCAGCTGTTCTAACCAGCTTCTCAAACTGAAATGACTGTTGGTTTACCATTTATTATAACAATTTCTTAACTTTTCAATTATAAATAACCATCATTCACCTGAAGCAACCACCATTCTATCCAGCATTCTTGTATTCTCCCATAGTCCCATACACAATTAAAATGGCTACTTTTGGACGTTTGGTCGGAGATTTCTTTGAAATGTCTCAACCAGAGATCATAACAGAGGTTGATGCTGCCATCAACACGGTCAGGAGAGCAATACAAGAAAATCAACAACTACTTAATGATATTCTGAAGAAACCACCCACTCCAACACGCTGCAGGTATGGCACCCTGCTGCTTGAACAACTCTACGCCAATAAAGCCACACTTGGGAAGCTCAACAACTTGAGCCTGGAACTGCTAGAAAGGCGGATTGACCTTGCAAGAACTATGGCATTAAGGTTTGGTCAGTAAGGGTGCTAAAGCTTTGGTTGTGCCGGGTGTTTGGTGAAGTTAAAGGTTTTGTGGTTTGTAAAGCTTTGGTTGTAAATTTTTTTTGGTAATTGTGGATGTAATCATGGATCATTTATAATGAAACCTTTTAGTTGGATCACAATATTGTTTTCCATATTTATTACAAATCTTACAAGCCCTAAAATTATTATAAATTAACAATCTCTATTACAAGCCCTAAAAAAACAAACATGTAATAAAGAGTTTAAACTGCAATATCTTTTTTAGATCAGCACTTGAAGCTTCACTCATTGCGAGTTGATTCTCTAATTCATTTTTTGCTCTCAGCAAGCCAGGAATGATGTCGTAACATCTTTTGCACACCACAGGTTCAAACCACTTAAAATAGCCACATTTTGATGATCCCTATTTCAAATATAGAGAGTGAGTTTTAGGTCAAGAGACGACAAGAATTTCATTTTCAATTTCACCTACCTCAGGCGCACAAGTGTAGAACCTTCGACCTAGATTTTTTGAGGTCCATGATGTTCTTAGCATCACTTCTTGACCAAAAGAACAATAAACATGGTCATAATTACCATGAGATAGATTGCTTCTGCTACTAGATGTGGAAGATTCTATAGCGATCTTGACCTAGGGTTTTTATTTGCGATTGACGGTGAAGCTATTCAAAGAATAAATGCTAAATTCTTTCAACTATAATTTATGACACGTGCCTCGTAGAAGTCACGTGTAAAACAGCAGAAACATTTAATGTTTATTTTAGTTTAATAAAATAAACTAAAATATGATGATGATGATAATGATGGTATATAACCCATATATGATGATGATGATGTATAACCCATATGATGATGATAAATGATGGTATATAACCCATATATGATGATGATGATGCATAACCCATATGATGATGATGATGATGTATAACCCATATGATGATGATGGTATATAACCCATATATGATGATGATCATGGTGATATATAACCCATATGATTATGATGATGGTAATGATGGTATATAACCCATATATGATGATGATGATGTATATGTAAGACATAGTTTTATTATGTGGCTTTTATAATCATTTATCTAATTATTAAATGATCAAATGTTTTATTATTAACCTATGGTTAGTAATTTGTTGATGAGCCTAATTACTCTTAATGGGCCATTAATGGGTTTCCCTTGGGTGTACATACAAATAGAGAGATAATTAGAGGGAATTGACTAATGATCATTTAATTACCATCACCACTAAATCGTCCCTCTCTCTCTCCAAAACCGTGAGCTCTCAACGATCTCACCTTAGCCATCCTAACTGTACACCCTAAACAGGAACCCGATCCAGATCAGAGATTATGAAGTCTTCCCTCTCCGTGGTTATCTTATCAGGTATGATTTATTATTATTATTTGTTTTCCATTATCATGTTTCAAGAACTAATCAACATGTGGTATCAGAGCGTATGTTGCTTAATCAGTTATTGTTTCATTCCTTAAACTGGAATTAAAATCGGAGAACAAAGTTCTGTTAAAACCTGATGGAAAATCGTTTTTATTTTAAGTTCACGGTTTTATGTTTTTATTAGAATATTACGTTTTTGATCTCATAAATTTCGAGATCTTAGTTTTCGAAATCTGTTAAAATAATGTTCAAGATTTCGATTCCAGATTTTTTATCTGAAATTATTGAAGAACAGTTTATCTGATGTTCATAAACTGTTCTTTATGTTTATCATTAGTTTCGATGAAAATCCCCTTATTTTGGGATAGATTAGGATTTTGATTGTGTTTTTCCTAAAATCTTGTAACTTTATCTCTAATATTTCGAATTAAAATATTTTTTTATTATTTTAAATAAAGAAACGTGGATATACTTAATAACTTAAAAGATTTTCAAAATTAGAGATATAATCAAATACCTTAAATATCGTACATGCCTTATCATGTTCATATTCACGGTTTTAGCATTCACGTTTTCACTTCTCGGATTAACCTTCACGGTTTTAATTCACGGTTTAAGCTTTCACGGATCTTAATGTTTAACGGTATAAATTCACGGTTTTGAGTTTACGGCATAAGTTTATGGTTTAAGTTCACGGGTTTTACAGTTCACGGTTTATGAAAAATGGTGCCGTGAACCTTTTGCTGAACCGTGTAACATACTGAGCCGTGAACCCTCTCACGAGCCGTGAACCAACCTAAGTCATGAACCTTATAGGAACCGTGAACTCTTCCTGAGCCGTGAACCCTTACTTAGTCGTGAACCTTACTTTTCCCGAGAACTTATTTTTCCCGTAAACTTACTTTTTCTCGAGAACTTACTCGTTTTCCCGGGAACTTACTTGGAGCCGTGAACTTACCTGAGCAGTGAACCTAGCCTTATTTATGTGCCTAAATTTTTTTTTTCCTGCGGGGGCGCGCTAACAGGGGGTTTGCTATTAATGAATTCTTTAGTTTTAGTTTTGTTAAACCTTAAACTTAAATGTTTTACAAAACCTTAAAACTTACTTGAATAACACCTAATAGCTTCAATTCTACCAAAAGGTGATGTGATGCATGTGTAAATTTATTCAAACCTAATTAAGCATTGTCCTAATATGAACTAATTGTTTTGTTAAAATCTTATACTTTACAAAACCTTAAATTAGAAAACATGTTTAACTTATATAACACATAAAGAATCACTTCTGCCCAAAGGTGATGTGTCATGCTTGTAATGTTATTTAAGTCTAATTAAGCATTAGTTCGCCTAAAATACAAAATGTTTCTACTTCTGCCCAAAGGTGATGTGTTACATTTGTGTTCCGCGAACCTAATTATGTGCATTCTAAGCAAATGTTTCACTTCTACCCAAAGGTGATGTGCTACATTCTTACTTCACATACTCACTATTAAATTGTTCCTAATACTAAACAAATGTCTTACTTCTGCTCAAAGGTGATGTGTTACATTATTTAAATAGAACCTAATTAATCTATTAGTTTGGTGTTATAATAGATTTTTATCACATCTTCATAAAATAAATGTTCATTAGTAGAACCTTATTTAATTTATTTTTCTGTCTGCCTTAGATTATTACCCTATAGATCACTCTAAGTTCTTCTTTAGTTATTTGTACCTAATTTTCACTCTAGTTTCTAAGATAAGTTTTGCATAATTAAGAGTTTCCATAAATATTTGCACTTATTGAGTCTTGATTATCCCTTAAGACATGACATTCCTACTGCTCTTTCTAATAAAAATATTACAGAAGAAAACCAGAGCATAATAAATAGGATAGGTTAAACACAATGTCTCTTATGGCAATCAAAAACTCTTTTCATGATTGCTATCTGGGGAGCTATTCCAGATTTTGAATTTCCTAAGAGTAATATTCTCTATGGAAATGGAAGAATCAAAATAAATCCTAAGACGCATGCAAACTTTCTAATTCAAAATAAAAGGTTAAGTGGCATCTGTGAACACATCATCATATACACTGACATGACCCATAAACTAAGAGCTTATACATGGAAATCAGTGAAATTTTTTCAGTGCGTACATAATAATTTTTCCACTAGTATGATTAGTTGCCTTAAAAATCAAATATAAAATTAAGAAGTACAAAAGGAAAATGAGTGTATTGATAGCAACATACGTACAAGAAAAAGAAACGCCTAAAACTGGAAAACCGGATGTTATTCATCTCACTACCACTAAACCTAAAAAGAGGATAGTTCTAAGGTCCGGAAACACAATACAAGTACTACATCCAGCTCTTAGTCCTCCAAGGAGAAGTCTAACTGCAAAACTATGTCATTATACTAGGCATAAACATTGAGACCATCCATAAGCCAAGCGACTAGCTGGCTAAGACAAAGTAGTCACTAACTATTGATTTTTTGAGTCCGCTAATATTAATATTCCAATCAACACATGATGCGTTGAGTTTAGTTCTATACGTTTCCTTACCAGAATTCAACTAATAACTAAGATGAGAAGTTAGTGGTGGATTTAAATGTTAAGGCTACATAGAACCATTAAATAATTGTTTTTGTATTAGGCTTTATGATACTTTTCATATTATGAAAGAATACTCAGAATTTAGTATCAATAATAAAGCTACACTTTGACAGTTATGAGGTTTGCATGGCCACAATAAAGTTATCATTAACTCAAACTCTCATATTATTGGTTATCATTATCTGGATAGAAACCTTTATGACATAAAACTAGCTGATACCATAAACTTTCACAGCTTTTGTTATCATGAAAATAAAAATTTAACAAAAGATAAATGAGACCTATGCACTTCATCCATTAAGACCAGATTTTATGAGAAATCATGATGAGGTTAATGCAGGATGAATTGTTACCAAATCTCATTCTCAGTGACTTTAAATCATTTGTTAAAAGCCCTAAGAGAATAAATGAGGGTCCACCAGAAGTTATCCCAAATGGAATATCCAGGCATAATTCATTTATCATTTAGATGAATATTTACTTGTATCTAATCTATTTCCTACGACCCAAAGCTTTAAAGATATCAATTCATATACACTTGATAGAATTCCTTCTAAACGATAAGGAAATCATGTCTAAAATATATGAAAGGTTCCCACGTCACGCACATCATTGAAACATGTCATGGATAGTTTCTAGAGACCTCAAAGATCAGTGGGAGCACCAGGTGTCCCAATTATAGCTTGTGAAAGTTGCAAGAGGCGGGGAGTGACAAATTGGTCTTACCTTAAATTACACTGTGACATCCGGGAAATTTTATTTTATTTTAATTTTCGGGACGAAAATTCTTTCAACTAGGCGATGATGTGACAATCCGACTTTTTAGACTAACTCCGTTAGTTTAATCCAGTTAAACCTTAACCTAGTTAACTTATCTCAAACCCCAAGGACTATTCCTATCATTATTCCAACTAAAACTACAGGGACTGATTATGTAATAATCCAAAACTCAATCTGTTGACTCAGAAAAGTCAAGATGGAGGAGTTTTGTTTTCTGTTGACTTTTAAAAGTCAAACCCATGGATTCTTGGCTCGAATTCAAACTCATAACTCGTTAAGCACTCAAATTCGTAACTGAATCATCTCTAAATGCAATAAACGACATCTTTGAACAGTTTAACATCATTATTAGACATGAACTAATCCCAATTATGAGCTTTAATTCCGTAACCGTCGACCCCTAACAAGAACCTTCGAATTCGACTAATTTCGATTACCATTCTGCAATAAAACACTTCCCACACCTTACGCGCACCTCTGTTGAACTTTTGCACACACGAATGTGGTTGGAGTCGAGGCCGGAGTCGTCGGAGACTAACACACGCAAGCCGGAACTAAGTTCTAGTCGTACACCACCAATTCGAACCTAATTCTGGTAATAAAGCACTCCCTTAGCATCTTTTTCATATGTAAATCAAAAGCCCCATACTAACTCAGTCTTATATCACCGAATTGAACTCGAATCAGACCTAGGGTTCGTATCCATTCGGGTTTAGTCGAACACCACCCTAGACTCAACCTAAATCTAATTTATTTACATGGTTAGAATCGCGATCCTTTGTTGGTTGAAAGCCCTATGTTTTCATTCCATGATCTTATCGAATTCGAACAAATTAAATCTGTGTTCTTAAACTAGGGTTTCAGTTTTTAAAACATGTAATTAAACGAACCTAAACTCGATCATTTTACAATCAAACTCACCCTCAGATTCGTACAATACCGATGAACAAAACCCCTATGCTTTCTGGTTCAATCGAATTCCAAATCGATGGATTCGAAATGGAATTTGGGATCGAGTCACGTGGGAGGGATGAACACAGAAGTGTTCATGATTAAAACATTTCAGAACCGGTTTTTAATGCGAAACCCTAGCGGGTTGGAGTGGTTAGTTCGTTGGACTGTGGGGGAGGAGACCCGGGTTCGAGTCCCTCCACCCCCATCTTTTTATTTAGCCACTTTTCACATTATATTTTTAAATAAAACTTATCTGTAGGTCCCAGTAGCCTCGTCGCGCAGCGGAAATAACACGATATGTTCTGTGATTTGTGTGGGAACAAAGAGAACGAAGCAGATAAACAAGAACAAAGACAACAGATAATGAAACGACACGTAATCCATAACAAAGAATTCATCCCGTATTACAGTCTACATACTGAAGGAACACACATCTCTCATCTAAGCTCACGGTCCAGGGTCGGGAGAGCTCTTCCCTACCCAGACATCTCTCAACCGTGTTCCAGAAGTTCCACCTACAAATGAAGACAAGTCTTCTATTTATAGGGGAAGGAACACTACCTGCGTACTTGACAAGTACGCAAGGCAAAAGCCTTGCGTACTTACTAAGTACGCAGGACCAAACTGGTGTGCGGGCTAAGTACTCAGGAACACCCTCCTACGTACTAGCCACGTACACCGATACCTAGAATTTATTCTATAGTTACAAAACATGCTTCTACATTATCCTTATGATATTAGAATATTATTTTAGTACGTTTTGAGCCCGAAAACCACCCGTAGACTCGGGTTTGGTTTGTAACCTATATTTATTATTATAACTCACTTATAAAATAATGTATTTATATTATTTTCAACCCGTGACTCCAATTAAAAATAATATATATATATATATATATATATATTATTCTCACAACGTTTAAATACATTAAATAGCGTTTCAAACTAATTATAACATAATTACTTATATTATTTTCTCACGTTTGTATTCTCGAATAAAAATAATATACTTATTATTTTTGCCACTTAAGCGATTATCGTATATTTTCTACGAGTTCAAAAATAATATATTAGTTATATTATTTTCTTAGGCCATTGTTAAATGATACAAACGCACAAATTTATTTATTAATTAATATCATTCGTATTAGAGATGTTCGATACGTAACACATTTATCTTAATTATTAAATTAAGAAACTCTTATTCTCGTGGACACGTTCGTCTACTCATTGATCCTAGGAATGTCTTAAGACATTCAAATCTTCCGTGTCGTCGTCACAAAACCCCATTGTATCCCTAATTATTATGCTTATAATTTTAGGGCGTACGTAAGCAGTTCACAGGCAAACTCTTGTGTTTCCTACTTGCATACTTATGTGGTGCTATCTACTACTCGTACACAACTCAGGTGAGTTTCACGGCCCCTTTTTACTTGTTCTACTATTGGGGGAGAAACATGCTTACACAAAAACATATTTTACTTGTTTTCCTATTGAGGAGAAACAAACATGAACACCAACTATCATACTTTTACTTGTTTTCCCCGTGGGGGAGAAACAAGTACGCACACAAACATTATGTTACATGTTTTTTCCCGTTGGGGGAGAAAACAAGACAACTATTTTAGATTATTGTAATTCATATGTTATTACTGTTGAGGCTAAGCGTGACACACTATCACAGAAAGTCCTCATCATACATCGAACCGTTAATATGGATCTTAGCGAGGTAATGTTTAGTAGTACTACTGGGTTTGACAAGCCCCACCCGCGTTAGTCGCGCTAACTCGATTGGAGGTCGAACGGGTGAAATGTTAGCCTACTCACATTTTCCAGAGTTGATAGACCTGACAGGAGGCATACAAACACAAACAGTCAGCTTCGGTTGCGACCGCTTTAGTAAGACATGAACATAGGCTAGCTACCTATAGATAAGCATATTGAATGTACATAATCTGGCAAACACTCTCTTATTATAAACTTGAAACCTGTGAACTCACCAACCTCGTGTTGACACTTTTTCTTACATGTTTCCCAGGTCGCTTTGGCACAGGTTGCACACTTAGGACATGCATGGAGTCCTACTTTCATATCATTTATTCCAAATATTTTAAACAGTTTTACTTATCTACATTAATTGACGCTTGTTGGGTGTAATTACATTTGATTTCATATTAACGTTTACACTTCCGCGTGAACTTTGAGCTTTTATGTTATGACTTTTAAGTCCTATATAGTGTCGTTTGATGTAACTAATGACTGAGACCCTGGTGTGTCACCTTCCAAACGGTAAAACTCCGTTAGTGAAATTTGGGGGGTGTGACAGATTGGTATCAGAGCCATTGGTTATAGAGAACTAGGACTGCATTCTAGACTATAACCTCACACATTAGTTACTCGACACAGACACTCATACCTGATACACATAACACCCATACATACATTTTAGTGCAGGCATGTAACACCATCCGTATCACCCTCAGTTGGCGAGGGACACATCATTCGCATTGCATCACCATTCCCAGTGGCGACACTCGGGGAAACTCCAGAGCATCATCCACCTCCGTCCGAGGGCAGTAAGACAGAGCCTTTGGGGGACTCACTTACGTCACCATCACCTGTTGGGTATGGTGGACTTTCTCAGGTCCATGTTATGGATGGCACTCAGCACTAACGCATATCTCTGTGGGAGTTTGGATCATCGGAGGCGAGTTCCTACTGTACCCACTAGCAATAATACGCTGTGTGAAGGCAGACTGATGCACGCATCATTGTAGAATCCATTGAAACGTAGATGTCATCACTTTCCCGAGCCGTGGACTCGCGCTTTGGTTGATTTTCTATTGAAGAAAGATTGACCACAAGGATGAGAACGCCTTGCTCATTGCATACTCAAACCCATAATTAATTTCACTTCTCGAAGTCGCATTTCACGTGCATGATTCGTCTACAATCCGTTGGGTTGGACCCTCGTATTGTGTTTCTACTCGAGTGAATGCTCGGATCGAACGATTCCTGACTACTCCTCCTGATATGAGTCCTGGTTGATCAATTTATGGTTGATGACTAAGCTTCTCATTGACTTATTATATCTGACAACACTCTATACTCAACAATACATGCTAATGGACATTATGACACAAGACAGGGAGAACTAGGGTGAGCTTGCAAAGCAAATTATCATTACGGGTGCACACGTAATAGTAATTTGAGGTGCATGTAAATCCTGGTGAAACCAAGTGTGTGGATGAATGGTCCTAATCAGTGATTTACAGACTTAAGTTTCCACTATCTGTAGAGACTCTCATAACCCACTCAACGACTAGTTGGTATCGTTAAACTCATTTAACAACTGATAGACGCGACTATCTGGTTGAAAATGTTTACGGACACACTAAATTATCATTAATTGAATCCATCAATGTTATTCTCACTCATGTAAGAGTCTTAGTGAAATTAAGACACTCATCTAAACGTGATCACAGAAACCATCTTGATTGAAACTCTAATAGAATCTCATAGCAAACTTATCGGCTCGAAGTATGTAAGCGGAATTTGAAGAATTCCTTCTAAGCTAACACGTTATCCCTTACGCTCCAACAATAAATCTCATTTGACCCTATTGCCTCATCCGGTGACTAATCCTTGGTCTAATTTGAATTATACCCCAGCATATTCAATCCTGTAAACGAATTTCTTTCTTCATGAAATGATCCAATGACATAGAGAAACGAGGATTGAACCTAACCAACCATTAGTTGAACGCAATTACTTAAACAAACAACCTGTTCCTTGTATTACTGGAATCTATATTTCATTGAAATTTTCTTTCTTACATGTGAACCTCTTCCCTTGACCTTTACATTGACCGACGCTTACCTTATCAGCATGAGTCTAATTAGAAATCTAAGCATGACTTCTTAATTTTTCAAGTTGGTACAGGCGTACTCCAACCCTACTAGAAACTATGTATACCATAGAAATAGCCGATGATCAGATACTTGAAGCAACTCACATTCTTAAGGGCTGTAAGCGTGGATTGGCTGGTCATGAACTTCACATTGACCTAATGTCGGTCATGCTCGGTAGTTTTGACGTAATTGTCAGAATGGATTGGTTATCTAAGAACCAAACCGAAATTATCTGCCAGGAGAAAAAATTGTTCGCCTTCCCCTCCCGAGTGGAGAAACCCTTTCTGTCCAAGGCGAGAAGAATGGTGCAGTCGTTGACATCAAATCTTTCATGAAAGCGCAGAGGTATCTACGAAAGGGTCATACTGCCATTTTGGTTCTCGTTGCCAAGCAGCCATCTGAGGAAAAGAAGATTGACGACATTCCGGTTGTTCATGATTATCCGGAAGTATTTTCCGAAGACCTGCCTGGTCTTCCGCCTCATCATCAATTCGAATTCCAGATCGATCTAGGACCCGGAGTAGCACCGATTGCTCGGGCACCTTACAGACTTGCACCTAGTGAATTGTGGGAGCTATCCACTCAACTGCAAGAGTTGTGGGATAAAGGTTCCGTCCGACCTAGCTCGTCGCAATGGGGAGTTCCAGTCTTATTTGTCAAAAAGAATAACGGGACTTTCCGCAGGTGCATCGACTATCATGAGCTGAATAAAGTGACGATCAAGAATCGTTATCCTCTACCCCGCAGTGATGATCTGTTTAATCAACTCCATGGATCAAGCTTCTATCCCAAGATAAATCTTAGGTCCGGTTATCATCAATTAAGAGTTCGAGATGAAGATATCTCTAAGACTGCTTTTAGGACAAGGTACGGCCACTATGAATTTATGGTCATGCTTTTCGGATTAACCAACGCACCTGCGGTATTCATGGACCTCATGAACCGTGTGTGTAAGCCATACCTTGATCAATTTGTCATCGTTTTCATCGACGACATTCTCATTTATTCCAAGAACAAGGAGGAACATGAGGAACATTTACGTTTAATCCTTGAATTACTTAAAAAGGAGCAGTTGTATGCCAAATTTTCCAGGTGCGAATTCTAGATTCGTGAAGTGCAATTCCTAGGACATGTAGTAAACTAAAATGAATACATGTCGATCCATCTAAAATAGAAGCCATCAGGAAATGGGGGGACACCGACTACTCCAACTGAGGTGCAAAAATTTCTGGGATTGGCTGGATATTGCCGTCGTTTCATCGAGGGATTTTCCGAGATTGCACAACCGCTCACTGCCTTAACTCAAAAAGGTAAACCCTATAACTAGGGTGACACTTAGGAGTCAGCATTTCAACAGATTAAACTGAAACTCTACAGTGCGCCATCCTATCTATTCCCGAGGCAACGGATGACTTTGTAGTGTACTGCGATACATCTATTCAAGGTCTTATTTGTGTCTTAAATGCAGCAAGAGAAAGTTATCGCATACGTTTCTCGTCAACTGAAAATTCATGACAAAAACTACACGACTCATGACTTAGAGTTGGGAGATGTGGTATTTGCACTAAAGATCTGGAGACATTACTTGTACGGTACCAACTGCCCCATTTACACCTGTCACAAGAGTCTTCAACACGTCTTTGAGCAGAAAGAGTTGAGCATGCGACAACAACGTTGGGTTGAACTCTTGAATGACTATGACTGTGCAATCAGATACCATCCAGGGAAGGCTAATGTGGTAGCCGATGCCCTAAGCCATAAGAACACCAAACTCAAATGAGTTCGAGCATTACAGCTTACTATTCACACCGGATTACCTGACAAAATTCGTAGTGCTCAGCTCGAAGCCCTTAAAGAGGAAAACCTACCGCTGGAAGCCACACGCGGTATGGAAGAACAACTGGAGGTCAAATCAGATGGCATTCGATACCTGGTAGAGCGAATATGTGTTCCGGCGTATGGGAACTTAAGAGAACTGGTTATGGATGAAGCTCACAAATCTCGATACTCTATTCATCCAGGTTCTGACAAGATGTATCATGACCTAGAGGTTCTATGTTGGTGGCCGAACATAAAAATAACAACCTATTTGAGCAAGTGCCTGACCTGCTCAAAGGTCAAAGTCGAGTACCAAGAATCTTCTGGTTTGCTCCAACAACCGGAAATTCCAATGTAGGAATGGGAGTAGGTTTTCATGAACTTTATCACTATACTACCCCGAGCTCATACCGGATGCGACACCATCTGGGTGATCGTCGATCGTTTGATAAACCGCTCATTTCTTAGAAATCAAAGAGACTGGCAAGGTGCAGAAACTTACTCGTGTTTACTTAAAGGAAGTATTCTCTTGGTACGGAGTGCCAATTTCTATTATCTCGGATCGTGACGCGCGATTCACCTCACGTTTCTGGCAATCTTTACAAAAAGCTCTAGGCACGCGCCTGGATATGAGCACGACATACCATCCTTAAACATATGGCTAAACGGAACATACTATTCAAACTCCTGAGGACATGCTACGAGCTTGTGTGATTGATTTTGGTAACAGTTAGGATTAGTGGAGTTCTTCTACAATAACAGTTATCACACTAGCATCAAAGCAGCACCATTCGAGGCATTATACGGACGAAAATGCCGATCACCTATCTGTTGGACTGAAGTTTTGGAAAGCCAACTTACGGGTCCTGAACTCTTATTCGAAGCCTCTAAAAAGATCGTTCAAATTAGAAACCGTATGGCGGCAGCTCGTGATCGTCAAAAGAACTATGTCGATAAGCATCATAAACCATTAGAGTCTCAAGTTGGTGATATGGTCCTATTGAAAGTCTCACCTTGGAAAGGTGTAATCCGCTTCGAAAAGTGAGGCAAACTAATCCTCGTTATGTTGGACCGTTCAAGATAGTGAAGAGAATTGGTCCAGTAGTGTATCAACTGGACCTACCGGAAAGACTTAGTGGTGTACACAACGTCTTTCACGTCTCAAACTTGAAGAAATGTCTTGAAGAAGAGACACTCGGGTTCTTCTGGAGGAACTACAAATCGATGAACAGCTACGCTTCATTGAAGCACCGGTAGAAATCATGGACAGGGAAGTCAAAACATTAAAACGCAGTAAAATCCCTATTGTTAGAGTCTGTTGGAACTTGAAACGCGGACCGGAATTCACGTGGGAGCGTGAGGATCAGATGATGTGCAATTATCCTCATCTATTCAAGCACTCAACGTAAAACTCTTAAGTTACTATTTTAATTTTCGGGAAGAAAATTCTTTCAACTAGGGGATGATGTGACATCCGAAAATTTTATTTTATTTTATTTTATTTTTCAGGACGAAAGTTCTTTCAACTTGGAGATGATGTGACAATCCGACTTTTTAGACTAACTCCGTTAGTTTAATCCAGTTAAACCTTAACCTAGTTAACTTATTGTAGGATCGTGATACCACTTGTGAGTTTGTTTAATCTGAGCCAAAGCTCTGATACCACTTGTTGGATCGTGAAATTACAAGATGGTTCTGTTCTTAGTTGAAATTGGTGGAAACAATAACAACTACACAAATGTAATCGAACAGGCAGAAAGAATACTTTTAAGAACACTGTTGTATTAAGCTTTTGCAGATAAACTATTACAAGTGAAACTCAATCAGAAAGTACAAAAAGCACACATACAATGAAGTGTTTACAGATTATTTATACTCACTTAGAATCAAGACAGCCCGTTGATTCTAAGGATCAGATCTAACACAGCCGTTGATCTGTTGTATCTAGCTAACTATTACACGTTTTGTCTATATCTAGTTAACGTTATTGAAGCATCTTCTTTATGCATCATTACTTGCATGCTTGGAGAAGAGCATTGTTGTCCGTCATTGGTTGTGCCATTGAGGTTCCTTCTGCTTTGAGTGTTTCAGTTGCTTTTGCAGAAAGTTGTCAGTGACGCTTGGTATGGATAGTCAGCTGCAACGATTTGTCTTCAAGGCACAAGGCTGTCAGCAGCAAAGATGTTGATCAGCAGCAAGATGTAACCATCCAGAGCTGCTGATGATTTGCCTATCAGCAGCATCAAGTGTTGATGCTGCTGAGAAGCTTATCCGCAACAACTTTGGTCTTCAGCAGATACGGCTATCCGTAGCAGATTTGTTCTTCAGCAGGAGAACAAGTATCCGCAGCAGATAAGCTTGTCCGCAGCAGATTGTTGGTCAGCAGCAAACTCTGAGATCAGCAGCATTTGTACTTAGAGAATTTTGTAGCCATCAGTCTTTGGTTCTACAAACTCCCCCTAGACTGATGCTACCAAAATTCTCTTATTGCCTTTGTTGCTGAAGCTTTTGCTCATTTCCGACTATCCTTTTAACCAAAGGAAAAAGCTTCGAAAACAGCCATCTTGTACTTTGAAATACAGCCTGCAGTCATCAAAGCTGTCTGAGTCTTTCTCCATTGGGACTATCTCCCCCTTTTTGGTTGCATCAGTGGACAAATGTGCATCAGTTTGGGTGCCCACTGATACAAAGGAGGGAGTAAGAAAAGTTGGGCATTGATGTGCCTCTATCATATTCACCCTGGCCGTCAATTCCAAGATATGAAGTTTCAGTCTGTCCTCATCCACAGTTGTGGAATCCTTGGATCCAGATGGGGCCATAGGCCTAGCCTCTTCATCCCCATCACCCCATGGTTTCTTGGCACCTGGGATTCCTCTCAGTGAGGGGAGTTTCCAAGGAAACATCCTCACTTTGAGTTGCCGTGGTTGAGGTCTTAGCAATGTTGTCACTGTCCTCCTGGTTATTTGATGAACCAGCAGTAGTGACAGCCTCTTTCACATCCATTCTGTCATAACTCCTAGAGTAGACCTTCAGGGTAGAAGAACTTGGGATGGGTGTGTTGGAAGCAAGATCAATCAGTACCTCCGAGATGGTGGTAGTTGGAGAAGCTACATCATCTTGATCAGGTTCCTCAACACTTAAGTTCAGAAGAGAAAGGAAAGGCTCAGGGGGGGCTGTTCTATAGATCCGGGAAGTGATCCTGATCCTAATAGAGAGACATACAAAGGAGTCTCCCTAATAATGTGGCTTTCCCTTATGATATTCTCACCAGAATGTTGTGATTCTGAGTGAGGGCTGTTAGGTTGGGTTTGGGCCTTGGAGGCAAGAGAAGAAGGAGTTCTCTTGCCCCTTTTCCTAGTATATGTCGTTGCAACCGGGGCCCTGTGTTCCGGTTGAATGATAACATCCAAAACAGGTATAAGTAATGTTTGTGCCTATGCATCTTTATTAGTATGCACAGGGGTTTGAATGGTTGAAGCAGACTGTTGTTCAGGATGTGAGGTGGAGGGTGTGGGATCAGTATCAGCTGGGATTACTGAACTATCACCCGGGGTACTCGATATGTTCAGCATTGTAGATAACAATTGAACATTGACCCCTGAGAACTTTTTGGAAACAGTTCTCATGTTATCACTTCAGATCGGTGAAAATGCAGATCTTCGTAAAAACCCTAACGGGTAAGACGATCACGTTTGAGGTCGAATCCTTCGACACAATCGACAACGTGAAGGCAAAGATCCAAGACAAGGAAGGTATTCTGCCAGATCAGCAACGTCTAATCTTCCCTGGAAAATAGCTCGAGGACGGCAGAACCCTAGCCGATTACAACATCCAGAAGGAGTCAAATCTTCTCCTCGTCCTTCTTCTCGACGGTGGCGAGAAAAAGTGCAAGAAGAAGACCATGGAAGACGGAGACAAGTGCGGAGCTTACCTGATGACATCCGCTTCTTTTCTGAGATATGCATTGGAGAAGAGTGTGGCTTCCGAGATGGTGATATCCTTGCCGTCTTCCTTGGCTTTGATTTGGGGAATCCCTTGTTCGGTAGAGTAGACGGCGGTACTCCAGAAATCCTCCATATGAGGGATATGTGTGACATGGTTGGTTGTGAGGGCAAATTGGATCTTTGATCGACATAAGAAGTCGATCATATCATTGAATCCTTCGGATATCTTTCACTTGGTTGGGTATGACAGCGAGGGATGAAGGGCTTTGAAAGTGATGGGGGCTTGAAAGATAGTGATGGGGACTTGAAGGAAAGTGATGTTGGTTTAGGGAGAAGTGGAAGGTGAAGAGGTGGAAATTTGATTTGTTTTATACCGGCAGAGGAGAGAAAAAGCAAAATGACTTGTACAGTACAACCCAATTCACCTTTTATTGTTACAGTTGTAATGCTCCGAGGCAGTCATGGTAAAGACTGACGGGAATTTTAACAGCGGGTAAAAGTTAATTTGGACTTAAATTTACCAATCAGCAGCAAACTTGATTGCTGTGGATGCGGAAGGTTAAGTCTGTCAGCAGTAAACTTATCTGCTGCTGATGGATTTAATAATCCGCAGCAAGGATGTTGCTGCTGACAGTCTTAAAGAAATCCGCAGGAAGCCTGTTCCTGCTGATAACTTAAAGCAGTCAGCTGCAAATCTTTTGCTGTTGAGGATTAAACTTGTCAGCAGCTAAAGGACAAAAATGCTGCTTACTTATAACTTTTATTTACAACCTAAGACAAAACACAAAAATAGAGTGGAGAAGGATTTTAATCAAAGTTCATCATACCAATTGATTCAACTAAATATTTAAATCTAGCTTCATCAAAAGGTTTGTAAACAAATCAGCATATTGCTCATTCATATGAACTTTGGTTAAAATAATCCTCTTTTTCTCAGCTTGATCTCTTATGAAATGATACCTGATCTCAATGTGCTTTATCTTTGAGTGCTGAACCATATTGTTTGTGATTGAGATAGCACTCATGTTGTCAATGTGAACTAGAGTTGCCATGAAAGTCATCCCATAATCCAACATTTGATTTTGTATCCATATGACTTGTGCACAGCAACTTGAAGCTGCAATGTATTCTGCTTCAGCTGTAGAAGTTGAAACACATGCTTGCTTCTTGCACTGCCATGAAATCAATCTCCCTCCCAGAAACTGACATCCCCATGAAGTGGACTTTTTGTCCAAGTTGCATCCCCTATAGTCACTATCAGTGTATGCATATAGATTAAACATGTCATTTTTAGAGTACCATAGTCCAAGTATTGGGGCACCCTTTAGGTATCTAAAGATTCACTTGACAGCCTGAAGATGTGAAACTTTTGGAGCTGCTTGAAATCTTGCACAGAGGCATACTTCAAACATGATATCTTTCCTTGAGGCAGTGAGATACATGAGAGACCCTATCATTGCACGATACTGATGTTGATCAGTGTCTTGGCCATCTTTTTCTGGAGTCAGTTGATGATGCACTTGCATGGGGATTCTTGCAACAGAGCAGTCAGCCATTTTGAATCTTTCCAGAATGTTCTTTACATATTTGGATTGGTTGATGAAGATTCCATTTGGGACCTGTTTGACTTGTAGACCCAAGAAGAAATTTAGTTCACCCATTGAACTCATTTCAATCTTTGAGTGTATCAGAGTCTCAAAGTCTTTGCACAGCTGTTTCCTTGTTGATCCAAAGATGATATCATCAACATAAATTTTAACTAGTAAGATTTCTCCCCCTTCATCTTTGATAAACAAGGTCTGGTCTATGGCACCTCTTCTGAAGTTGTTGCTTAGTAGATATCCTGACAAGGTTTCATACCAGGCTCTTGGTGCCTGATGTAGGCCATACAGAGCTTTGTCCAGTTTGAACACTTGAGTAGGATGTGCAGGATCTATAAAGCCTGGAGGCTGTTTGACGTATACTTCCTCACCAATCTTCCCATACAGAAAGGCACTTTTGACATCCATTTGATAGACAGTGAAATTCTTGGATGCAGCATATGCCAGGAAGATTCTGATGGCCTCCAGTCTGGCAACAGGAGCAAAGACTTCATCATAGTCAATCCCTTCTTCCTGAGTGTAGCCTTGAGCTACAAGTCTGGATTTATTCTTGACTACAATGCCTCTCTCTTCTTGCTTGTTCCTGAAAACCCATCGTGTTCCAATAGCATATTTACCCGATGGAAGATCAACAAGTTTCCAGACATCCTGCCTCTTGAATTGTGGCAATTCTTCCTGCATTGCTTCAATCCAGCTGCTGTGTTTGAGTGCTTCATCTATCTTCTTGGGTTCCACTTGAGATAAGAAACAAGAAAACAGGCATATATTGGCCTCATGAGATTTGCTCCTTGTGAGAACTCCTTGGTGTATTTGACCAATAATATTCTCTTGAGGATGTTCTTTATGGATCCTCTGTGCTGGTACCACCTCCAGCTGTATCCCTTGCTCTAGATTACTTTGATTTTGATCAGGGGCCTCTTCATTCATGGTGGAAGAGTCTTCAACCGCATTATCCACATCAATATTTTTAGCAAGAGCATCAGCAGAATCTACAGCATTTACCGAAGAGTCTTCATTTAGATTTTCAGTTTCAGACATGCTGTTGCTGGTGATATTAGACCGTCTTGTTCCTGCTTCACTTGCTTCAATTGCTTCCACAACTGATGGAGGATCAATTGATGGTTTTCTCAGACTGACAGAAGATTTTGGAAAATCCAGTCTGTAGTCAGTGGATGAAGTGGAGGCAGGTGTTTGTGTAGACGTAGACTCCATATTTGAGATGGTGAGAGGCTCAAATATTTGGGAGAATGAGTCTATGTCAAAGAGCCAGTTTGGTCCTCTTCCCTGCTCACAGACAATGTGTTCTCTGCATTCCACATTTGCTGATTCTTCAACAATTCTTGTTCTTGAATTGAATACTCGATAGGCCTTTGATTGAGAGGAATAGCCTAGGAAATATCCTTCATTAGATTTGGCACCAAACTTAGGAAGAATCCCATGTGTGATGAGAATGGTGCAAGGACACCTAAAAGGTTTTAGGAACCCAATATAGGGAATTCTTTGAAACCAAAGTTCATAGGGTGTTCTGTTGAGGGGTTTGACAATTAGAACTCGGTTTTGCACATAACAGGCTATGCTAACTACTTCTGCCCAGAATGTGAGTGGCAGTTTTGAGTCAGCCAACATAGATATTGCTGACTCAATAAGAGTTCTGTTTTTTCTTTCAGCAACTCCATTTTGTTGAGGAGTTCTTGGAGCACTGTATTGTCTTTCTATCCCCTTGCTTTCATAGAAAGAGTTCAAGGTGTGGTTCTTGAACTCTATGCCTTAATCACACCTTATGATCTTCACCTTTTGATTGCTTTGATTCTCTACCCTGAGGATGTAGGATTTGAGAATTTCAGCAGTTTCATCTTTAGTTCTCAAGAAGTATACCCATGAGAATCTGGTGTAGTCATCAGTTATCACCAGACAGTACGACTTCTTGCCCATTGACATGACATTTGTAGGACCAAAGAGATCCATATGCAGTAGTTGCAGTGGAGTGTCATTTGTATTCAAGGTCTTGGGCTTGTGAGAGCTTTTGTGTTGCTTCCCCTTTAAGCATGCAATGCAGTGGTCTTCCAGCTGAAATTCTTTGTCAGGAATCCCTCTGACAAGATTATTCTTCACCAATTTGTTGATAGTTTTGATATTAACATGGCTTAATCTCCTATGCCAGAGAGCTGATTCATCAACTGAGGCCTTTTATAAAAAGCAGGAAACACTCCCAGATGGAGTGACTTCATTCATGTCTAGTACATAGAGATTTTCTTTTCTCTGAGCAGTTAATAAAATGCTTTCTGGAGGAGGTGTGGATAAACCTGGAGTCAGTACAAAACATTCTTTATCTGTGAAGAGCATCTAATGCTTTTGGTCGCAGATCTGGGAAACACTCATGAGATTGAAGTCCAATTCTTTAACATAGTTGACCTTATCAATGCTCATTCTTTCGTTGGACACAGTTCCTTGTCCAGTAATGGATCCTCCCTTTGAGTCATTTCCAAAGTCAACATATCCTCCATTAAAATGTCTGAAGTTTGAGTGGTTGGATCTGTTGCTTGTCATGTTCCTGGAACACCCACTATCTACCACCCAAGTGTTATTCTTGTGACCTGGCTGTCCCTGAGGTGGTATCTCTGTAGTGTCTGCCATTAGAGCTTGATTACTGATGGGCAGTTCTTCATATTGAAAGCTTCAGTCGAACTCAGAAGTTCCAACAGGCTACAGTTTGAACTGGAGGAGTAACTTGATGTTGTTGTCTGGGTTGGGATTGGTGAGCTTGTCTTGACTGAGAAGTGACTAGATTTGCTCTTGGTGCCTTGCATTCTCTAGCAAAATGACCCAGTAGGTTACAGTTGTAACATCTGTGTTTGCTTTTATCCAAGCCAACTCTGGTGTTGGAGTTGTTACTTGGAATGGGTCTTCCGGTTCTATAGTAGAACCTCTTTACTCTTATAGTGAGCATGGCATATGAGTGTTGTATGTCCATTTCTTCTAAATCATCTGGATGAAAGCATTCTAGATCCTCCTTGATAAAGGACATATTGTTTGAGCTTTCGGAAACAAAAGCAGCAGAGGTTGATGTTTGAGGAGGAGCTTCTAGGAGAAATGGTGAGTTGTTTGTTTGAGAGATTGGAGTTTGAGGATGGGTGATGATGGGAGGATAGTAGTTACTTGAACTAGGACCCGAGTGCTCACAATGGATGGCAGAGGAGGTGGTGGTGGATGTTGAGGCTGTTTGGTAGCTTAAGCTTCTTTCTTTTGCTTGAATCATCTCTAGCTCATAGGTTTTTAGCATTCCAAAGAGCTCAATCATCTGGAGAGTCTTCAGATTCTCCGTTCTTCTGATTGACACTGTGTAAAGTGTCCAGCAGCTTGGTAGAGACCTGATGAACTTCTTGAGAATATCTTCATTCTCTAGCTTCACCTTTGAGCACTGCAGCTCCCCTACAAGATAGGTAAATCTGTTGTATAAAACAGTTAGAGACTCACCTTCCTTCCAGACGAAGTTTTCATACTGTTGCTTCAGGATGTCTCTTCTGTTCTCTTTGTCTTCCTCCGAGCCAGCAAACATTTTCTCAAGAGCTTCCCAGAGTTCTTTGGCAGTTTTGTAACTTCTGAAGTTATGAAAAACTTCATTTGGAAGGCACATTTGGATAGCTCCTAGTGCCTTGAAGTCCACCTCCATCTTTTTTATATCCTCTTCTGAGTACTTGGAGGGATCCTTTGGAACTGATGGTCCTCCAGAGTCAGCAGATGCCACCATGGGAATGTAGGGTCCATCCCTGATGGATTTCCACATTCCGTACTCCTGATAGCAGAAAAAACTTTCCATGCGATTTTTCCACATGTCGTAGTCTTCTCCAGACATCAATCTTGGTGGTCGGTTGATGCTGCCGATGTCTTCAAACCCCTTGCTTTGTGCCATTTTTTGTTCTTGGTGACTTGATGAAAGAGAGAGAGTTTAGAATAGAACCAGAAGTGATTAAACAAGTGTGAGTTTGTTTAATCTGAGCCAAAGCTCTGATACCACTTGTTGGATAGTGAAATTACAAGATGGTTCTGTTCTTAGTTGAAATTGGCGGAAACAATAACAACTACACAAATGTAATCGAACAGGCAGAAAGAATACTTTTAAGAACACTGTTGTGACATCTCTAAAAATTGTATAATTCTTGTTTCGTGTAATCTTATTTCGATGTAATGTACGAGTCTCGTTTTGCCTCATTTTATTTAATATGTCAAATTAATTTCAATTCTTAATAAGTAATTTCATTAATATTTTTAAACAAAGATGGAAATTATTAAAGTGATTAGTTATATTTATAAAAGTTTAAAAGTTATAAAATTTTATACGTCTTTTTTTTTTGTATTATTTTCTTTTATCAAAAATAATTTCATTAAATAGACCATGAACCCTCATTTTGATGTTGAACACTCTCTAAATCCCTTGAACCTTTTTGAACCCCTTCCCTTTTTCTCATTTTTGAACAACAAGAACAATTTTGACTTTTCAAAAGTCAAAATCGTCTCAAATCCTTCAAAATTCATCAAAATCCGAACGTTTTTAACCTTCTAAACTCGTTTCTAAACAATACTAATCGAAAGGAACGAGTATTTCGCTGTGATAGTTATCAATTTCAAATTTTAAGAATCCAAATCTAAAACCCGCGACCATTATAATCCAAGTTTCAAAATCCTTAAATCCCGTTCGATTCCAACTGCTAATGCGTCTATGATGGAGCTAATCATCCCTATAAATACCCACCGATTCAGAGTCTAGTTTTACCACAAAAATCCATCCTTTTTCCATGTTTTTTTTTCGATCGACGGAAGGTGCCTCCGGACCTTATCTCGTTGACATCTTGGATCCTTTCGGTGTGGTGTTCTCTCCAGGTACTTCCCCCTCCCTTCTAATCGCATCCTCCTTTGAATTGTTTCTGGCTCAAAATCGATTTTAGGGTTTGAGTTGGGAGGTCTGGTTCACGACAGTAGTTATGAAGATGAAAGAGTTGGGTTTTAATGTTTAAATCTATGTTTTCAAACACCTTACCCAGATTGAGTGCCTGGTCGGGTGGTTAGATCATTTAACAAACAAATCAAAGGTCATGGGTTCAAGACCCATTGAACCCTTTCTATTTTTGTTTTGTTTTGTTTTACACTCATACGAATAAATTTTGTTAAACCAAATATTTTTTTTAGAATTCTTAATTTATCATAATATTATGTATATTGTTTTATTTTAGTAAAAAAAAAATTATTTTTCTTTAAATAAACATAAAGGGATTTCGTATATTTTTAGTTTTATAAAAGATTTCGCGAGAAACCATTTAAAGTTATGCTTTTATTTGAAACTAATAACGTTATTTAATTGACAAACTATACACATTATTAAACATTATTTAAAAACTTCGTCACTCCTCTAAAACGCAAGAATTTTAAAATATATTTTATAAATTTTTTTAAAACTTATTCAAATGTTTTATTAACAAACTATATCTTTCTTAATTTCTTTTACTTTTAGAATTATGTTTATATTTTAACTCTGTAATTTCCTATTAAAACCCTCTATTATTCAACTTTCAATCTTTATTAAATGCACATTTTCAATTTAACCCTTATCTTTTCCAAACTTACCAGACACGTCCTAAACTCGGTTAAAGTATACGAATAGAGTAACATTCAAACTGGTATGTAATTATTTGACGAACAGTAAGGTTCTGGCTAGGAAAGACGTGGTTCTGATCCGGCCAACTCTTTCCTGGGAACTTTGCTGTTGGAGGTACTACTCTAGTACGATAACCACTCTAGTATACGACAACTACTTTCCTCTATTTACAAAACAACCCCTTATCTTTCCACAATTCTATAAACTAACTTAAACTCAAACTTACTTAGGAAATTCTTAAAGCATCTCCTAAAGCAAGTTACTTCAGTAATCAAGATCTACCCACCTGCTGCAAGGTGAGAACATAGCCCCCTTTTTCCTTTTAACTTTTGGGGTGAAACATATATATTTTTATGGCTTGATAACTTAAACCTTTCCAAACAAATTCTCAAACAAGTAATTTCAATTATGTGCTTGATATTTGAACACTATAACATTATTGCGATCATTAACTTGTTTTCAAGCCTAAGGAAGTACTAGTATGATCATATGGGGGAAACCGATATAACAACGGCACAATTTCTGGGATTGTGGATGCATATAACATTTTTACGGCACAATCGTGGATTGTGGATGCTTATAACATATAACATTTAGGGTTGATTGCAAAACGTTTGTGTTAATATGCTTGCACATTTGTTTAAACTTGGTTTGAATTTGTTTATATCTTTTATGACAATTTATCTTTATAACTTATAAAACCTATGTCTCTCACCAACTTTATGTTGACCCATTTTCTTACATGTTTCAGGAAATAATAACTAAGAGAGAAAGGATAACGTAGGATTGCTTATGGACCTAGTTAAAGAAATTTTTGAAATGTTTTTGTTGGGATTTTGTTTATTTATTTTAACAAGTGTTGAACAATCAATTATGAAATTAATAAAGTTTGTGATGCCTTAGTAAATGTCTTTATACCTTGTGCTATGAATAAATGTGTGACACCTTCACACCCCGCCAAGGCGGAAACGCGAGGTGTGACATATTGGTATCAGAGCCAGGTTTATAGAGAATTAGGCTTAGAAAGACCTAGACTATAACCTAAGACTCCTTTACGCTTTCATAGGAACTTTATGAGATTCTAACACACTAACTCTCTTATCCTTAGTATGTCTTCATACTCTGCTGATATCTCTAGCAACTCAAGCCTAACTTCCGATGATGGGTCCCAAAGTCTAATTAGTTGGAGTAGGTTAATCTCACCACCAACATCTTATTCTGGAAGCCTGCTAACCTCAAAGCATAATCCCAAGACCGAGCTGATCTCTGATGCAACAAGCCGCTCCGCACCAAAGCTCGAAGTAATCAATATATCTAGTGATTCAGAATCTAATGACCAAGAGAACAAACCGAAGCCCAGCAATGAAGCTTGGTTACCATTCAAGAAAAGAAAGTGTGCTCGAGAAGATGGATCTCACTCTTGGGCCTCAAAGCCCAATCCATGATTCTCATCATAACCATGGGCTCAAATGATAGGTGTTAGTAGAATATGATGGCTGGAAGGGTGGGTGTAGGCCCAAAAAAGGTTCTGGCCAAGGAAAGACTTGGTACTTAAGTGTGTCCCTTGTGACCCACCTCTCTTTCCTGGGAATCCTTTTGTTGTTGCACTACTTATAGGTCAAGTATACTTCTAACACGCTATTGGGAGAACTCGGTGTTATGATTAGTCAAAATTTAAATTCATTTGTACTTAACACTAAGCGTTATATAAGCTAGTGTTTATTTATTTCAATTCTACCTTTGTATGACATTAATGCAAGTGAATTCATATTTTATGAATAATAACACTTATATTATTTATATGTCTATCTCTAACTTGGTTAATAATCTTGTCTTCGTAGAATGCCTCCTCGACGTGAAACCACCGGCGCCACTAATCCTAGAACCAGTGATACCACCTCGACTGCTCCGACTATGGATACCACTGCCATCGCCACACTCTTAACTCAGCAACTTGCTGCTGTGTTACCTGATATGGTTACTCGACTCACAAACACTATGAGGGATACCAGAGGAACCACCTGCACATACAAGCACTTCAACTCGTGCAACCCTCTAAAGTACAATGGATCTGAGGGTGCCACTGGCTTACTTTAGTGGTTTGAAAGCATGGAGTCAACCCTGGTAATGAGTGAATGCCCCGATGACCTGAAAGTGAAGTATGCTTCAAGTGCCTTCCAAAAGAGGGCGCTTACTTGGTGGAACGGCGAGAAACGAACTCGGGGATTAAACGCAGCCTTGGCCTTGACATGGGATCAACTTAAGGAACTCATGGTTGAGGAATTCTGCCCAAAGAATGAAATGAAAAAGCTTGAGGTGGAAATGTGGGATCTGGTTCAAGATAGCGGTGAAAATGAAGCATACAACAACCGTTTTCATGAACTGAGCACATTGGTCCCACACATGGTCACCCCGTTGAGTCGCCAAATTGACCGTTACATTGGCGGCCTACCTCATCAAGTTAGGGGTACCGTCATGGGCAGAAACCCTGCTACTCTTGAGGCTGCCATCCGCCTAGCTGCGTCCCTCACGGACGATCTCGTGAAAGAAGGTATTCTGACCCGAAAGGGTGGAAAGAAAGTTTGGGTTGAAGAAACCAAGAAGCCTGAACGCCACTTCAAGAAGCAGAAGGTGGCAAAGAACTTCGCCATGGTAACCCCTGCTGCTCCAATTACCCAAGTGGCACCAACCTAAGCACAAGCTTCCACAAGGAAATCTTATGGCGGGTCTTACCCTTGGTGTGCTAAGTGCCAATATCATCATGATGCTACCTACCCTTGCCGCATATGCACTAAGTGTGGTAAAGGAGGTCACTTGGCAGCTACTTGCCGTGTCGTTAATGCTACTCCTACTACGGTCCCCGCAATTGCAAATGGTAGAGCTTGCTACCAGTGTGGTGCTACCGACCATCTCAGGAACCGTTGCCCCAAATTGACTAACACACAAGGGGCACGTGGTCGGGCTTTTGTTATTGGTACCACTGAAGCACTTGAGGAACCTGCCGTCATTACAGGTACTTTTCTTGTCAATAATGTCTATGCATCAATTTTATTTGACACTGGTGCCGAGAAGAGTTTTGTTTCCACTAAATTTGAACCTTTGCTTGGTAAATGCTCTAGTGTGCTAGAACCTCCTTACACGGTTGAAATAGCCGATGGCAAACTAACCTATGTTCGTACGGTTGTTCGCGGTTGTACCTTGACCCTTAACGATCACTCGTTCATCATCGACCTTATTCCTATGACTCTTGGAAGCTTTGACATAGTTGTAGGTATGGACTGGCTATCTGGCAACCATGCCGAAATCGTATGCTCGGAGAAACTTATCCGTATTCCCCTACCTTCCGGTGAAATCTTGGAAATCCTTGGAGACAAGCCTTGTCGTGGCCTAAAGATTATTTCTTGCATGAAGGCTCGTAGCTACTTGAGGAAGCAATGCTATGCTTTCTTGGCTCACATTGTTGAAAAGAAACCCGAGAATAGAACCATTCAAGACATACCCGTTATTCGAGAATTTCCCGAAGTATTCCCTGACGATCTGGCCGGACTCCCACCTGTTCGACAAGTTGAATTCCGTATTGATCTTGTTCCTGGAGCAAACCCTATTGCTAAATCTCCTTACCGTCTCGCACCATCCGAATTGCAAGAATTATCTAGTCAATTGCAAGAGCTACTAGACAAAGGTTTCATTAGACCGAGCTTCTCACCTTGGGGAGCCCCGGTCCTTTTTGTCAAGAAGAAAGATGGAACCTTTAGGATGTGCATTGATTATCGTGAGCTCAACAAGCTGACTACCAAGAACCGATATCCTCTTCTGAGAATTGATGACTTATTCGATCAATTTCAAGGAGCAACTTGTTTCTCAAAGATTGATCTTCGATCTGGTTATCACCAATTGCGAGTCCATGACGATGACATCCCAAATACCGCTTTTAGAACTCGATATGGACACTATGAGTTTGTGGTTATGCCTTTCGGGTTAACCAATGCACCCGCGGTGTTCATGGATCTTATGAACCGGGTTTGTAGACCCTACTTGGATCAATTTGTCATTCTCTTCATTGACGACATATTGATCTACTCTCGAACCGCCAAAGAACATGAGAATCACCTAAGGCTAATCTTGGAGCTTTTGAAGAAGGAAAATCTTTATGCGAAATTCTCCAAATGCGAGTTTTGGCTAAAAGAAGTCCATTTCTTGGGTCATGTTATCAACGAGAAAGGTATTCATGTTGACCCATCCAAAATCGAAGCTATCAAGAACTGGAATACGCCCAAGACTCCCTCAGAAATCCGTTCCTTTCCAGGTTTAGCCGGCTACTATCGAAGGTTCATCTCGAACTTTTCAAAGGTCGCCCTACCACTCACAACTCTAACCCAAAAGGATAAACCATTCATTTGGGATCAGAAACAAGAAGATGCTTTCCAACTCCTTAAGCATAAATTGTGCGACGCTCCTATCCTAAGTCTTCCCGATGGCAACGATGACTTCGTCGTTTATTGCGACGCCTCCAATAAAGGTCTCGGTTGCGTGTTGATGCAACGCGGCAAAGTCATTGCCTACGCATCAAGACAACTCAAGGTCCATGAAAGAAACTACACTACACATGACCTCGAGTTAGGTGCAGTGGTCTTTGCTTTGAAATTTTGGAGACACTACCTCTATGGTACAAAGTGTGTCATCTTCACTGATCATAAAAGCCTTCAACATATCCTTGATCAAAAGGACCTCAACATGAGGCAACGGCGTTGGGTTGAACTTTTGAGCGATTACGATTGTGAAATTCGCTATCACCCGGGAAAAGCCAATGTGGTTGCTGACGCCCTTAGCCGAAAAGATCATATCAAACCCTCTCGCATTCGGGCCATGGGAATGATCGTCCAAACTAGCCTCAAAGCCATGGTTCTTCAAGCTCAAAAAGAGGTTCTTGCCAAGGGTGAGATAAAGCAACAGTTAGATTGCGGTGCCGAAAAACATTTAGAGCCCAAGTCCGACGAAATTCTTTATTTCATGGGACGTATGTGGATTCCTGACTCTCAACCCCTTCGCAAGATTATCCTCGATGAGGCACACAAAACCCGGTATTCTATTCATCCCGGTGCCGATAAAATGTATCACGATCTCAAGGAATTTTATTGGTGGCCCGGAATGAAGAAGGATATAGCTTTATTTGTAGTAAGTGCCTTACGTGCCTAAAGGTTAAAGCCGAACATCAAAAACCCTTGGGTCTTCTCCAACAACCTGAGATCCCTCTTTGGAAATGGGAGCAAATCTCTATGGATTTTATCACCAAACTCCCAAGAACACCTCGTGGGCACGATTCGATTTGGGTCATAGTTGATCGCTTGACCAAGTCCGCTCATTTTATCCCTATTCGTGAAGATTTCAAGATGGAAAAGCTGTCAAGTCTCTATGTCAGTGAAATCGTGACTCATCACGGTGTGCCCTTGTCCATTATCTCCGATCGTGACGGCCGTTTTACTTCCAACTTCTGGCGATCCTTAGGGACTCGTTTGGACCTTAGCACGGCTTATCATCCTCAAACCGATGGCCAAAGCGAAAGGACTATCCAAACCCTGGAGGATTTGCTTCGCACTTGTGTGATCGATTTCGGTGGAAGTTGGGATAACCAATTGCCTCTCGTGGAATTCTCTTACAACAACAGCTACCATGCTAGCATTAAATGTGCCCCTTTCGAAGCCTTATATGGTAGAAAATTTCGCTCCCCGGTATGTTGGACCGAGATCGGTGACGCTCAAATAACCGGTCCAGAGCTTATTCAAGAGACTTCCGATAAGATCTTCAAGATTCAAGAAAGACTTAAAGCTACCCGTGCTCGCCAAAAGAGCTATGCCGATAATCGAAGGAAACCCCTCGAATTCCAAGTCGGTGATAAGGTCTTACTCAAAGTTTCCCCTTGGAAGGGCGTGGTCCGTTTCGGGAAGAAGGGGAAATTGGCACCTAGATATGTGGGTCCTTTCGAAATCCTTGAAAGGATCGGCCCCGTAGCCTACAAGCTCAAGCTGCCGGCCGAACTCAATGGTGTGCATGACACTTTTCATGTGTCAAACCTCAAGAAGTGTCTCGCTGACGACACTCTCCATATTCCGTTAGACGAAGTCCGTATTGATGACAAGTTAAACTTCATTGAACAACCCGTAGAGATCATGGACTGTAACATTAAGCAACTCAAGCATAGTCGTATACCTATCGTGAAAGTTCGTTGGAACTCTAAACATGGCCCTGAGTTCACTTGGGAACGTGAAGACCAGATGAAACTCAAGTACCCCCACTTTTTTCATGCTAGCACAGACTCTACTAGTGGAATTTCGGGACGAAATTCGCTTAACTAGGGGAGACTGTGACAACTCTAAAAATTGTATGATTCTTGTTTCGTGTAATCTTATTTCGATGTAATGTACGAGTCTCGTTTTGCCTCATTTTATTTAATATGTCAAATTAATTTCAATTCTTAATAAGTAATTTCATTAATATTTTTAAACAAAGATGGAAATTATTAAAGTGATTAGTTATATTTATAAAAGTTTAAAAGTTATAAAATTTTATACGTCTTTTTTTTTGTATTATTTTCTTTTATCAAAAAGAATTTCATTAAATAGACCATGAACCCTCATTTTGATGTTGAACCCTCTCTAAATCCCTTGAACCTTTTTGAACCCCTTCCCTTTTTCTCATTTTTGAACAACAAGAACAATTTTGACTTTTCAAAAGTCAAAATCGTCTCAAATCCTTCAAAATTCATCAAAATCCGAACGTTTTTAACCTTCTAAACTCGTTTCTAAACAATACCAATCGAAAGGAACGAGTATTTCGCTGTGATAGTTATCAATTTCAAATTTTAAGAATCCAAATCTAAAACCCGCGACCATTATAATCCAAGTTTCAAAATCCTTAAATCCCGTTCGATTCCAACTGCTAATGCGTCTATGATGGAGCTAATCATCCCTATAAATACCCACTGATTCAGAGTCTAGTTTTACCACAAAAATCCATCCTTTTTCCCTGTTTTTTTTTCCGATCGACGGAAGGTGCCTCCGGACCTCATCACGTCGACATCTTGGATCCTTTCGGTGTGGTGTTCGCTCCAGGTACTTACCCCTCCCTTCTAATCGCATCCTCCTTTGAATTGTTTCTGGCTGAAAATCGATTTTAGGGTTTGAGTTGGGAGGTCTGGTTCACGACAGTAGTTATGAAGATGAAAGAGTTGGGTTTTAATGTTTAAATCTATGTTTTCAAACACCTTACCCAGATTGAGTCCCTGGTCGGGTGGTTAGATCATTTAACAAACAAATCAAAGGTCATGGGTTCAAGACCCATTGAACCCTTTCTATTTTTGTTTTGTTTTGTTTTACACTCATACGAATAAATGTTGTTAAACCAAATCTTTTTTTTAGAATTCCTAATTTATCATAATATTATGTATATTGTTTTATTTTAGTAAAAAAAAAAATTTATTTTTCTTTAAATAAACATAAAGGGATTTCGTATATTTTTAGTTTTATAAAAGATTTCGCGAGAAACCATTTAAAGTTATGCTTTTATTTGAAACTAATAACGTTATTTAAATGACAAACTATACACATTATTAAACATTATTTAAAAACTTCGTCACTCCTCTAAAACGCAAGAATTTCAAAATATATTTTATAAATTTTTTTAAAACTTATTCAAATGTTTTATTAACAAACTATATCTTTCTTAATTTCTTTTACTTTTAGAATTATGTTTATATTTTAACTCTGTAATTTCCTATTAAAACCCTCTATTATTCAACTTTCAATCTTTATTAAATGCACATTTTCAATTTAACCCTTATCTTTTCCAAACTTACCAGACACGTCCTAAACTCGGTTAAAGTATACGAATAGAGTAATATTCAAACTGGTATGTAATTATCTGACGAACAGTAAGGTTGTGGCTAGGAAAGACGTGGTTCTGATCCGGCCAACTCTTTCCTGGGAACTTTGCTGTTAGAGGTACTACTCTAGTACGATAACCACTCTAGTATACGACAACTACTTTCCTCTATTTACAAAACAACCCCTCATCTTTCCACAATTCTATAAACTAACTTAAACTCAAACTTACTTAGGAAATTCTTAAAGCATCTCCTAAAGCAAGTTACTTCAGTAATCAAGATCTACCCACCTGCTGCAAGGTGAGAACATAGCCCCTTTTTCCTTTTAACTTTTGGGGTGAAACATGTATATTTTTATGGCTTGATAACTTAAACCTTTCCAAATAAATTCTCAAACAAGTAATTTCAATTATGTGCTTGATATTTGAACACTATAACATTTTTGCGATCATTAACTTGTTTTCAAGCCTAAGGAAGTACTAGTATGATCATATGGGGGAAACCGATATAACAACGGCACAATCTTTGGGATTGTGGATGAATATAACATTTTTACGACACAATCGTGGATTGTGGATGCTTATAACATATAACATTTAGGGTTGATTGCAAAACGTTTGTGTTAATATGCTTGCACATTTGTTTAAACTTGGTTTGAATTTGTTTATATCTTTTATGACAATTTATCTTTATAACTTATAAAACCTATGTCTCTCACCAACTTTATGTTGACCCATTTTCTTACATGTTTCAGGAAATAATAACTAAGAGAGAAAGGATAACGTAGGATTGCTTATGGACCTAGTTAAAGAAATTTTTGAAATGTTTTTGTTGGGATTTTGTTTATTTATTTTAAAAAGTGTTGAACAATCAATTAAGAAATTAATAAAGTTTGTGATGCCTTAGTAAATGTCTTTATACCTTGTGCTATGAACTAAATGTGTGACACCTCGTATTTCTGCCTTGGCGTGGTGTGACAACTGTTGTATTAAGCTTTTGCAGATAAACTATTACAAGTGAAACTCAATCAGAAAGCACAAAAAGCACACATGCATTGAAGTGTTTACAGATTATTTATACTCACTTAGAATCAAGACAGCCCCTTGATTCTAAGGATCAGATCTAACACATACCATTGATCTGTTGTATCTAGCTAACTATTACACGTTTTGTCTATATCTAGTTAACTTTATTGAAGCGTCTTCTTTATGCATCATTACTTGCATGCTTGGAGAAGAGCATTGTTGTCCATCATTGGTTGTGCCATTGAGGTTCCTTCTTCTTTGAGTGTGTCAGTTGCTTTTGCAGAAAGTTGGCAGTGACGCATGGTATGGATAGTCAGCTGCAACGATTTGGCTTCAAGGCACAAGGCTGTCAGCAGCAAAGATGTTGATCAGCAGCAAGATGTAACCATCCAAAGCTGCTGTTGATTTTCCTGTCAGCAGCATCAAGTGTTGATGCTGCTGAGAAGCTTATCAGCAGCAACTTTGGGCTTCAGCAGATAAGGCTATCCGCAGCAGATTTGTTCTTCAGCAGGAGAACAAGTATCAGCAGCAGATAAGCTTGTCCGCAGCAGATTGTTGGTCAGCAGCAAACTCTGAGATCAGCAGCATTTGTACTTAGAGAATTTTGTAGCCATCAGTCTTTGGTTCTACACTTATCTCAAACCCCAAGGACTATTCCTATTATTATTCCAACTAAAACTACAGGGACTGATTATGTAATAATCCTAAACTCAATCTGTTGACTCAGAAAAGTCAAGATTGAGGAGTTTTGTTTTCTGTTGACTTTTAAAAGTTAAACCCACGGATTCTTGGCTCGAATTCAAACTCATAACTCGTTAAGCACTCAAATTCGTAACTGAATCATCTCTAAATGCAATAAACGACATCTTTGAACAGTTTAACATCATTATTAGACACGAATTAATCCCAATTATGAGCTTTAACTCCGTAACCGTCGACCCCTAACAAGAACCTTCGAATTCGACTAATTTCGATTACCATTCTGCAATAAAACACTTCCCACACCTTACGCGCACCTCTGTTGAACTTTTGCACACACGAACGTGGTTGGAGTCGAGGCCGGAGTCGTCGAAGACTAACACATGCAAGCCGGAACTAAGTTCTAGTCGTACACCACCAATTCGAACCTAATTCTGGTAATAAAGCACTCCCTTAGCATCTTTTTCATATGTAAATCAAAATCCCCATACTAACTCAGTCTTATATCACCGAATTGAACTCGAATCAGACCTAGGGTTCGTATCCATTCGGGTTTAGTCGAACACCACCCTAGACTCAACCTAAATCCAATTTATTTACATGGTTAGAATCGCGATCCTTTGTTGGTTGAAAGCCCTATTATTTCAGTCCATGATCTTATCGAATTCGAACAAATTAAATATGTGTTCTTAAACTAGGGTTTCAGTTTTTAAATCATGTAATTAAACGAACCTAAACTCGATCATTTTGCAATCAAACTCACCCTCAGATTCGTACAATACCGATGAACAAAACCCCTATGCTTTCTGGTTCAATCGAAATCCAAATAGATGGATTCGGGATGGAATTTGGGATCGAGTCGCGTGGGAGGGATGAACACAGAAGTGTTCATGATTAAAACATTTCAGAATCGGTTTTTAATGCGAAACCCTAGCGGGTTGGAGTGGTTAGTTCGTTGGACTGTGGGGGAGGAGACCCGGGTTCGAGTCCCTCAACCCCCATCTTTTTATTTAGCCACTTTTCACATTATATTTTTAAATAAAACTTATCCCTATGATATTAGAATATTATTTTAATATGTTTTGAGCCCGAAAACCACCCGTACACTCGGGTTTGGTTTGTAACCTATATTTATTATTATAACCCACTTATAAAATAATGTATTTATATTATTTTTAACCCGTGACTCCAATTAAAAATAATATATATATATATATATATTATTCTCACCACGTTTATATACTTTAAATAGCGTTTCAAACTAATTATAACATAATTACTTATATTATTTTCTCACGTTTGTATTCTCGAATAAAAATAATATATTTATTATTTTTGCCACTTAAGCGATTATCGTATATTTTCTACGAGTTTAAAAATAATATATTAGTTATATTATTTTCTTAGGCCATTGTTAAATGATACAAACGCACAAATTTATTTATTAATTAATATCATTCGTATTAGAGATGTTCGACACGTAACGCATTTATCTTAATTATTAAATTAAGAAACTCTTATTCCCGTGGACACGTTCGTCTACTCATTGATCCTAGGAATATCTTAAGACATTCAAATCTTCCGTGTCATCGTCACAAAACCCCATTGTATCCCTAATTATTATGCTTATAATTTTAGGGCGTACGTAAGCAGTTCACAGGCAAACTCTTGTGTTTCCTACTTGCATCCTTGTGTGGTGTTATCTACTACTCGTACACAACTTAGGTGAGTTTCACGGCCCCTTTTTACTTGTTCTACTATTGAGGGAGAAACATGCTTACACACAAACATATTTTACTTGTTTTCCTGTTGAGGAGAAACAAACATGAACACCAACTATCATACTTTTACTTGTTTTCCCTGTGGGGGAGAAACAGGTACGCAGACAAACATTATGTTATATGTTTTTCCCGTTGGGGGAGAAAACAAGACACAACTATTTTAGATTATTGTAATTCATATGTTATTACTGTTGAGGCTAAGCGTGACACACTATCATAGAAAGTCCTCATCATACATCGAACCGTTAATATGGATCTTAGCGAGGTAATGTTTAGTAGTACTACTGGGTTTGACAAGCCCCACCCGCGTTAGTCGTGCTAACTCGATTGGAGGTCGAATGGGTGAAATGTTAGCCTACTCACATTTGCCAGAGTTGATAGACCTGGCAGGAGGCATACAAACACAAACAGTCAGCTTCGATTGCGAGCGCTTTAGTAAGACATGAACATAGGCTAGCTACCTATAGATAAGCATATTGAATGTACATAGTCTGGCAAACACTCTCTTATTGTAAACTTGAAACCTGTGAACTCACCAACCTCGTATTGACACTTTTTCTTACATGTTTCTCAGGTCGCTTTGGCACAGGTTGCACACTTAGGACATGCATGGAGTCCTACTGTCATATCATTTATTCCAAACATTTTAAACAGTTTTACTTATCTACATTAGTTGAGGCTTGTTGCGTGTAATTACTTTTGATTTCATATTAATGTTTACGCTTCCGCATGAACTCTGAGCTTTTATGTTATGACTTTTAGGTAGTGTCGTTTGATGTAACTAATGACTGAGATCCTGGTGTGTCACCTTCCAAACGGTAAAACTCCGTTAGTGAAATTTCAGGGTGTGACAGATTAATATCCCACATCGGTTGAGGGGGAGAACGAAGCCTTCCTTATAAGGGGTGGATACCTTCTCTATCAAGACGCGTTTTGCCTGGACGAGTAACTCATCGGGTGAAAACAAAGCCGTGAGCTCCTGGATGGGTAACCCATCGGGGGCAAAGCGGACAATATCTTGGTATGGTTTGCTTGGGCTGTTACAGATGGTATCAGAGACAGGTTGCCAGACTGGTGTGCCAGCGAGGACGCTGGGCTCCGTAAGGGGGTGGATTGTAATATCCCACATCGGTTGAGGGGGAGAACGAAGCCTTCCTTATAAGGGGTGGATACCTTCTCTATCAAGACGCGTTTTGCCTGGACGAACAACTCGTCGGGTGAAATAAAGTCGTGAGCTCCTGGATGGAACCCATCAGGGGAAAAGCGGACAATATCTTGGTATGGTTTACTTGGGCTGTTACAGATGGTATCAGAGACAGGTTGCCAGACTGGTGTGCCAACGAGGACGCTGGGCTCCATAAGGGGGTGGATTGTAATATCCCACATCGGTTGAGTGGGAGAACGAAGCCTTCCTTATAAGGGGTGGATACCTTCTTTATCAAGACGCGTTTTGCCTTGACGAGCAACTCGTCGGGTGAAAACAAAGCCGTGAGCTCCTGGATGGGTAACCCATCGGGGGCAAAGCGGACAATATCTTGGTATGGTTTGCTTGGGCTGTTACATACTCCTCTTGTACATGACACTGCTCCATCACAACTTGTCTCCTTAGAATCTAATGCTACTCCTAAACAAAGTCTCATAGATGCTAATATGTGGGCAAACTTAGATTTCTTACCAAAACTAAAGTAATCCTCAACAAGAGAAACTAACATAAACATCATTAAGTTTTTTCTCTACTAGAATCTATTGGTCTTCAAATGTTAGATACAATGTTGACCCTAAGCACGACGAATTACTTAAAATTTCTAAGCTCAGTGGTAGTAGTAAAAGTCCTTATCATGACTTGCAAGGAGTACAAGAGGTGGGGGAAGAGACTTGTTAAAATTAACTCCGAATTTAACTCCGATTACACCTCTTGTACACCATAATGCATCAAATCCTACACACTTAGAAACTAATGTTGTTCCTAATATACCTGAAAATGAAACCACCTAACCAAGAGCTAATCTATAAACTTGAAACTTGTCACACCCCCAATTTTCAACTAACGGAGTTTTACCGTTTGGGAAGTGATGAACCAGGATCTCAGACATTAGTTACATTGAACGACTCTACATGGGACTCAAATAAAAATACCATATCGATCAGAGTTAATGCAAAAGCGTAAAGAAAGTAAATGCGCAAAACACACGCGCCCAAAAGAATTGTCCCAAAAGTCTAAACTAAACACAAATTAAAATAGTCCAAACAGTTTATTGAAACATGAATCAAAGGAAATATTTCTATGCATGTCCTATTGTGTGCACCTGTGCCTTATCTTAAGCGACCTGAGAAAAACATGTAAGAAAATGTCAACACGAGGTTGGTGAGTTCACAGGTTTCATTTTATAGAAACGTTTAACAGATTAATGTACATTCAATATATAAATCAATAGGTAGCTAACCCATAAACATGTTAACTACTGCGCTCGCAACCGACAGCTGACTGTTTATATGCCTCCCACCATCATGGTGCATGTTTAGGTCAATATTGTACCCGTTCGACCTCCAATCGAGTTAGTGCGACTAACGCGGGTGAGGTCTGTCAAACCTAGTAGTACTACTCAAATTACCTCGCTATGTTTATATTAATGGTCCGATGTGAGGACTTAAAGGATAATGTATACACATAGTCATACAAGTGATATCATATATGAATTACAAGAATCAAAAGCATTTACGACATGTTTTCTCCCCCAGTTTAAAACAGTAAAAAGGGCCCGTGAAAACTCACCTGAATAGCGTAGGCAGTATAACACAAGAGATAAGTTGGAACCACGAGTGTAAGTCTCAAAAGACTTACAAACGTCCTAAAATTATAAACACATAAATTAGGAACAAGTTGGGATTTGTGACGACGACACGGAAGTTAGAACACCTTAACGCTTTCTAAGGATTTAAGAGTACACGAACGTGTCTACGGAATTATATAAATTTTTAATATGATCGTTAAGGGAAAAGCGTTACGCGTCGTACGTTTATAACGAATAATAAATAAATACATTCGTACGTTAAAGTCGTTTACAAAAGTTAAGAAAATAATATAATTTAATATATTATTTTTAAGTTCGTATGATTACTAAAAATCATAGTGACAAAAATAATAAATATGTTATTTTTAATCGAAATAATCAGTGCGAGTAAATAATATAACTAATTATATTATTATATGGTTCCAAACGTCACACGAGGTTATAAAATGATACAAAATAATATGAAAGTATATATTATTTAATACTAGGAGTCACAGGTTGGAAATAATATAAATATATTATTTATTTGGAGTCGGGGTTTGAAAATAATATAAGTATATTATTTTAAAAGTGATAAATAATATGAAAATGGATTATAAAATCAAACCCAAGCCCACGGTTTGTTTTCCGAGCTAAAACGTTTTAACATAATATTATAATAATAGTGGGATTTGTTTTTAAATTTAAAATATTAATTACAATAGCAATTTAAAAGAAAAACATGGGAGGAGGATCGAACCCGGATCTCCTCCCCATGAGCCAACCGTCTTAACCAATCCCACCCGCTAGGGCATCGCATTCTAAACCCGATTAGAATGGGTTTTAATCAATAGGTCCACCGTGTTCTGCCCCATGCGCGAACCGAACCAAAATCACTCCCGATTCCACCCAAATCGATCACGATTGATCTTGGATTCATAGGGGTTTTGTTTAATGACTAAAAACGAACCTGAAGCCAATTTTAATTGTAAAAATAACAAGTTTAACATCGATTATTTATACCAGTTAACACCAAAACCCTAGCTTTGAATATGAAATCGATTTGATAAAATTGGATATTATAAATCGATAGGATCATGGGGCTTTTACTCAACTGATCATTGCGAATCTGAGGATGTAACTTAATTTGATTGAGGTTGAGTTTAAGGTTAAAAACCCCAAATTCTATTATGAACAAACCCTAGATTTCGGGTTGAGTAGAATTCGATGTTATCATATCAAATTACCACAGGGTTTTCATTATACAAGTGATTACGAGTCTGATGGTATAGATTAATTGAATTATAAACATGTTTCGATTGGAGTTCGATTAAACCGTAATTAGATGAACCCTAGGAATCGGTTCATGATAATTCGATGTTATACATTCTAATTAGCATAAGGCTTTCAAAGGATGGATGATGGCGAGTCTATCCCTGAGTTTTAATTAAATTTAGATTGGGTCTAGGGTAGAGTTCGATCAAAACGTAAACATATGAACCCTACATTCTTGATTTCCATCGAATCTATGTTATAAGCCCAAATAATAATAGGGCTTCTGTTCTAGGAATAAAAACGAAGCTATAGGGGGGTTTAGTTACCAGAAACAAATTCGAATTGGAGGTGCTCGATCAAAATGGCAGCCGACTGCGACTAGCTTCAATTTCGGTGACTCTAACTGCTTTTCCGATCGAATTGATACTCGTAGAAGCTTGACAGCGATTTGTTTGAGGTGAGAGTATGCGTAATCGTGAGAATTATAACTGAAATGAATGAATTTAATATTGATATGATAATGGTCGACGATTTTGAACTTAATTCCCATAATTGAGGTTAATTCGAATTAATAACTGAGATTAATGTTTTAATGATGATCGATTATGGCTATCAAGTGCATAACGGTTACGGATTTCAACAGGAATGATTATGGGATTCAGATTTGAGTCAATTTGGTTACGGGTTTGACTTTAAAAGTCAACAGGATTGCTTTGCTTTTGATTTTGACTTTGAGAGTCAATAATTTAAGTTTAGGGACTTGGCATGATCAGTCCCTGGAGTTTGAGATTAGGAAAAGACAGAATTGGTCCTTTGGGTTTAATATTGAGTTAACTGGGTTAGGTTTTAACAGAAAACTTAACAGAATTTCTAACGGAACTAACTGAAAAGTCCAGATTGTCACATCATCCCCTAGTTGAAAGAATTTTCGTCCCGAAAATTAAATAATAAAAAATAAAAAAAATTTCCGGGATATCACATCATCCCCTAGTTGAAAGAATTTTCGTCCCGAAAATTAAATAGTACCTTAAGAATTTGGCACGGAGTGCTTGAACAAATGAGGATACTTGCGCATCATCTGGTCCTCGCGCTCCTAAGTGAATTCTGGTCCGCGTTTCGAGTCCCAACGAACTCTGACAATAGGGGTTTTACTACGTTTCAACGTTTTGATTTCCCTATTCATGACTTCTACCGGTTCTTCAACGAACCGTAGTTGTTCATCAATATGCAGCTCCTCAAGAGGAACCGTGAGTGTCTCGTCTACCAGGCATTTCTTCAAGTTCGAGAAATGAAAGACATCGTGTACACCACTAAGTCCTTCCGGCAGGTCCGGTTGATATGCGACTGGGCCAATTCTCTTTACTATCTTGAAAGGTCCAACATAACGAGGGTTTAGTTTGCCTCGCTTCCCGAAGCGAATGACACCTTTCCAAGGTGAGACTTTGAGTAAGACCATGTCACCTATTTGAAACTCTAAGGGTTTACGACGCTTGTCGGCATAGCTCTTTTTACGATCACGAGCTGCCGCCATACGGTTTCGGATTTGAACGATCTTTTCGGAAGTTTCGAATACAAGTTCAGGACCTGTAAGTTGGCTATCCCCAACTTCAGCCCAACAGATAGGAGATCGGCATTTACATCCATACAATGCCTCGAATGGTGCTGCCTTGATGCTAGTGTGATAACTGTTGTTGTAGGAGAACTCCACTAAAGGTAAGTGAGACTCCCAAGTGTTACCGAAATCAATCACACAAGCTCGCAGCATGTCCTCTAATGTTTGGATAGTATGTTCCGTTTGACCATCGAATTGCGGATGATAAGCTGTGCTCATGTCTAAACGCGTGCCTTAAGCTTTATGTAACGATTGCCAGAAACGAGAGGTGAATCGTGCCTCACGATCCGAAATGATAGAGATTGGCACCCCGTGCCGAGATACTACTTCTTTCAAATAAGTACGAGTAAGCTTGTCCAATTTGTCGGTTTCTTTGATTGCAAGGAAGTGCGCAGATTTTGTTAAGTGATCTACGATCACCCAAATGGTATCGCATCCACTGGGGTTCTGGGTAATTTTGGTATGAAGTCCATAGAGATTTGCTCCCATTTCCACATTGGGATTTTCGGTTGTTGCTGTAGACCAGAAGGCTTTTGATATTCCATCTTGACCTTTGAGCAAGTCAGGCACTTGCTTACATAGGTGGCTATATCGGCCTTCATCTTTGCCCACCAATATAACACCTTAAGGTCGTGGTACATTTTGTTAGAACCTGGATGAATAGAGTATCGGGATTTGTGCGCCTCATCCATGACTAGTTCTCTTAAGTTCCCATACATAGGAATCCAAATTCGCTCTGCGAAATAGCGAATACCGTCATACTTGACCTCGAGTTGTGCTTCCATACCGCGTGTACCTTCCGGTGGTAGATTTTCCTTTTTCAGGGCTTCAAGTTAAGTATTACTAATTTTGTCAGGTAGTCCGGGGTGAATAGTAAGCTGTATTTGTCACACCCCAACCGACGGCGGAAACGTCGGGGCGGGACATGTAGACTGTTCATGAGCACATGGTTGACTAAAATTTAATATATTAAAACGTTACATTTCCATTTACAATTTCCAAATACAACAATACAAGAATACTTGAATTACATAACATATCCATTTATTTCAATTAACTAGGTCCACAACCTAAGTGTAGCAACTTGATCAACTCAAACTTTTGTACCTGAAACATGATGAAAACGAGGTCAACTAAAAAGTTGGTGAGCATACATAGGTTTTGACTCTTAATAGTATCAAAGTATTGTGTGTAAACAAATCCATACAAGTCATGATTAATAAGGCATTTATGGGGAGTTACTATTGTGTAACAACGTAGTACAATCAAACCTTTGTAACTAGCATGCAAAAATTGTGTTGTCGGTAACAATCACCCCAATCTGGGTGGGTTTGTCAGACTCAATAGATCTATCATTGTTAACCGTCGGCTTGATTAGTTAATGATTGTACATGTAATTGCAAATAAGTAGTTAACACACCTAGCACTAAAACATAAAGCTCAAATTGCACACAAATTGTAAAGTGGATTTGTATTGTGTAGTTTATGTAAATCATTGTAAGTTGTGATCATGTTTCACCCCAAAATGTAAAAACAGAGAAAAAGGGCTATGTAAAACTCACCTTGATATTAAGGATGTAGCTAGCACAAGAGAATAGGTGGCAAAGTAATCCTTGTACTTACAAAGTTAACCTAGAGTGTAATGCGTATGAATATGAATTAATAAATGACTAAGGCAAAGTCTAGGGTTTCAAGGGTGTGAGTATAGGGAATTGTGTAATGAGTTCGGGTCGTATTATGTAAAATGATTGTTGTCACACCCCGACCGATGGCGGAATCATCGAGGCGGACAATGTGACGATTGTTCAAAAGCACATGATGACTAAAGGTTGCACAATTCATTAATTTAATTTAAAGACAACAAGTTCCAAATACAATACATTTCAAATAACCTATTCTAGTTCAAAAACATTAATTTATTTAACTAGGTCCATAGTTCCTAAGTGGAGAGATCTTCGGCAAGCAGTCACATATCCAAACCTGAAACATTATTTAAATCAAGTGTCAACTAAAAAGTTGGTGAGTACATAGGTTTAGTATTTCCTGTAAATAGTAGTCGTAAATCGTTTTGCAACTCATTGTTTATATTGTTAAACATAGTATATGATGTATCATTTATTTAATCACAATTCAAACCGAGTTTGACGCGCTTGAACAGAGCACAACAGCTAAGTCCGGTATGTTTGAATATAGTTAACCACTATATCCGATATGATTGAATATAACACGCGGTTATATCCGAGTATGCAGTAATAAACACCCTAACCGGGTGGGCTGGTCAGGCACAATAGATCTATCAATATTACAGTTGGTTGTCTTGTGTTTAAATGTATGTACATCCAAAGAATAAGCATATAGTCTCATGTATAACACGTATAAACAATGTGAGTAGCATGTATAATGTTTCACCCCAAAATGTATAAAAATGTAAAATAGGGGCTATGTAACTCACCTGGCTAGCGGATATGTTAATCCACGAGTGCGGGTGATAAGGATGTTGAAACCTAGGCACGATGAAACCCTATGTGGATGGATAAGTATTATTGTATGTTTATGAGCGT
This sequence comes from Smallanthus sonchifolius, assembly GCA_023525975.1. Taxonomy (NCBI): domain Eukaryota; kingdom Viridiplantae; phylum Streptophyta; class Magnoliopsida; order Asterales; family Asteraceae; genus Smallanthus; species Smallanthus sonchifolius. Next base: position 32,753,182 of record CM042019.1, on the reverse strand, counting down.
ATTCATATTTAATGAGTATAGACTTTATAATAATATCCTAAATAATTATTTGTATAAAATATGATAGAAAATGATAACGGTTTTGTAGAACTTTAACTCATAAAAATATATTTATATATATATATATATATTGTTTTAAACAAATATTTATTATGTTTAACGCATTTATATATAACAATAACAAATAAAATAAAATTCTTTATTTGACTAATCATATATTATATATATATTAAAATTTGTTTTAACAAGTTTATAAAAAAAATATTGCAATACTTATAAAGGTGGGACATTGTATATGTGAAAAGGGTATTTTGATAAGTTTTATAAAATTGTTACAAAGTTTATAAAAATAGGACATTTTGTATATTATAATGTATTTTAATAAGTTTATAAAAATATTACACGGTTTATAAAAATAGGACATTTTATATATTATAATGTATTTTAATAAGTTTATAAAAAAATATTACAAAAAATGGGATGGTTTATAAAAATATAGTTTAATCGATTTTAAAATAAACGAGCGAGTAAACCGACTCGTTTTAGTATTTATTGTATAAAAATGATATTAAAATAAGTTTGGTTAATTAAATAGAATAAATGGAATGAAAACAGAAGTAAATAAAAATGGGCCGAAGGCCAACCGGATTCGAACCCGCGACCTGTAACTCGAACACACACACGCATAACCAGCCGGGCTACTGCCCATCGCTGGTTATGTGTGTATCGAATAATTTAAGTACACAAAGGAAAAGTTGGTCGCTGGTCCTCGGTGACCGGCAAACCGTGTCCGAGGACACTGGGTTTGCCCGGTAACTCTCGGGCGATGGTCGAGTTTTTGATTGGAAATGCTTACCAGGTGATAACAGAAGGTAAAGGAATAGATTTGAGACTCGAACCTAGTCGCGAAGGGCCTGGTCGGCAGAAGCCTTGAACCGTAAATGTCCAAAACGGGAATCAAACTTCTGGATGGAATCAGCTCCTGAATTCTTGGTCACAGCTTCTCTCAGGGAAGACGAAAGTGAAGAAATTCTCAATTTGGAGTGAGAGCAAGTGGAAGGATGGTAGCGAGCTCGTACAGGGCCGACAATGGTCATTTATAGGCGAGCTTGATTTCTATGTTAGAACGTGCAATTGGGCATGTCCCGACATTGTTCTGAACGAGACGAAACTAACCAGACAATCGACACGCGTGGAGGTGGCCTGTCGAGCGCGAATTTGATCGAGGGTTTTTCGGCCACCAACAGGATCAGTCGATCCCTATGTTTAATCGACAAATTTGTCGAGGGCTTTTGTTCGCGTGGGGACGACGAGGCCAGAGAAGCTTTTTTTCGGCTGTTGAGGTGTAGGGAACAGCTCTGTCGGGGTGTTCGCCGGAGAAAGCCTTGGACCGCCTGACCATGGTTGGGGTTGACTGGATAAACGAATCGGGTATTGGCAGTTTTAGTCCCTGAAGTTTGGTTTGGCTTAAATTTAGTCCCTGGAATAACTTCGGATTAAACCTTTTAGTTTGCTTTGTCCAGGAATGGTCCCTCAATAGATTTCAGTTTTAAAACCTTCCAGTTTGATGAATTACCAAACAACCCCTAAAGTTTTTTTTTATTAAATAAATAAATTTAATTTCTTTTAAATCAATTTAATTTATTTATATTTTAAATGTTTTTATAAAACTATTTTATTTATTATTATTATAAATAATTTTTATAAAAGTTATTTATCTTATTTAAATAGATTATTTTATTAAATATGCAACTTTTTAGATTTTTATATAAAATTTTATATAAGTTTTTAAAACTTATAAAATTTTAATTAATTTATATCCGTGAAATAAAATACCTAATCGTATAAAACTAAATAAAACTCTTACACTTTATTAAAATAGGAGATGATTACACGATAAATATAACGCATGTGCGTGAATGAAAATCCGAAACGTCACAGTCTCCCCATGTTAGAGGAATTTCGCCCCGAAATTCAACTAGTGGAGGCTATGAAAAGAGATGCGGATACTTGGTCTTTATTTGGTCTTCACGTTCCCAAGTGAACTTGGGTCCACGTTTAGACTCCCAACGGACCTTGACAATGGGGATGTGGCTACGCTTGAGTTTCTTGACTTCTCGGTCCATGATTTCCACGGGTTTCTCAACAAAGTGCATTTTCTCGTCAATACGCACTTCGTCAAGGGGGATGTGGAGGTTCTCATCGGCTAGACACTTTTTCAAATTAGACACATGAAAAGTCGGATGGACGTGGCTGAGTTCTGAAGGAAGATCGAGTTTGTAGGCCACTTTTCCTACCCTTTCGAGTATCTTGAATGGACCCACATATCGAGGTGCAAGTTTTCCTTTCTTTCCAAATCGGACTATGCCTTTCCAAGGTGATACCTTTAGAAGGACCATATCTCCAACTTGAAATTCCAAGGGTTTCCGTCGCTTATCGGCATAGCTCTTTTGCCGACTTCTTGCTACCCGAATGTTGTCACGGATAAGAGAGACTTTATCGGTGGTTTCTTGGATAAGCTCGGGACCGGTGATTTGTGCTTCGCCAATTTCATTCCAACAAATTGGTGAACGACATTTTCGTCCATAAAGAGCTTCAAACGGTGCCATGTTAATACTTGTGTGATAGCTGTTGTTGTAGGAGAATTCAATCAGTGGTAGGTGAGAATCCCAACTGCCACCAAAGTCAATGACACAAGCTCTAAGCATATCCTCGAGAGTTTGGATTGTTCGCTCGGTTTGTCCATCAGTTTGAGGATGGTAGGCCGTACTTAAATCCAAACGAGTACCAAGTGATGATTGTAATGATTGCCAAAATCGGGAAGTAAAACGCGAATCACGATCGGAGATGATGTTCAAAGGGATTCCGTGACGACTTACGATCTCATCAATGTAGATTCGAGCCAATTTCTCGACTCGATAGTCCTCACGAATAGGTAAGAAATGAGCAGACTTTGTAAGTCGGTCGATAATAACCCAGATACTATCGTGCCCACTAGAAGTGCGTGGAAGTTTGGTGATGAAATCCATAGCAAGGTTCTCCCACTTCCATACGGGAATTTCAGGTTGTTCGAGGAGTCCGGAAGGCTTTTGGTGTTCGACCTTCACTTTAGAACAAGTTAGGCATTTTGCCACAAAGAGGGCAATATCCTTTTTCATGCCAGGCCACCAATATTGCTGACGAAGACCCATGTACATCTTATCAGCTCCAGGATGTACCGAATATCGAGTCTTATGGGATTCATTCATAAAAACATACGAAGATCGTCGCGATCGGGAATCTAGATACGATCCAAGTAATACAATAGGCCGTTGGCTTTGGTTTCTAGCAAGAGTTCTACCCCACATGCCATTTCTTGATACATGTTTCCCTCGGTAACCGAGGTGTGTTGTGCTTGGAGAATGCGGGCTTGGATATCATTATGAATACGAACACTATGAAGCATGATACGTTCTTTACGACTCAAAGCGTCGGCTACAACATTTGCTTTGCCGGGGTGGTAGCGAATCTCGCAGTCGTAGTCGTTAAGAAGTTCGACCCATCGTCGTTGCTTCATATTAAGCTCTTTTTGATTGAAAATATGTTGGAGACTTTTTTGGTCGGTGAAAACCATGCATTTGGTACCATATAAATAATGTCTCCAAATTTTCAAGGCGAAGACGACCGCACCAAGTTCGAGATCATGGGTCCTATAGTTCTTCTCATGAATTTTGAGTTGACGTGATGCATATGCAATTACTTGGCCACGTTGCATAAGGACACAACCAAGACCTTGGTTGGATGCATCACAATAAACGACAAAGTCGTCATTGCCATTAGGAAGTGTTAGAATAGGAGCATGGCAGAGCTTGTGCTTGAGAGTTTGAAAAGCTTCCACTTGCTTGGGTCCCCACTCGTAAGGTTTACTTTTGTGAGTCAAGGCAGTGAGCGGAACAGCGATCTTGGAGAAATTTGAGATGAAACGACGATAGTAACCCGCTAGTCCAAGGAAGGAACGAATCTCGGTAGGAGTCTTAGGAGTACTCCAATTCTTTACCGCTTCGATTTTTGCCGGGTCCACATGAATTCCCTTATCGTTGACTATGTGTCCCAAAAATTGAACTTCCTTTAGCCAGAATTCACACTTGGAGAACTTGGCGTATAGTTGTTCTTTCTTCAAGAGTTCTAAAATCAAACGAAGATGTTGTTCATGCTCCGCTTTCATCTTAGAATAGATAAGAATGTCGTCAATGAAAACGATCACGAACTTGTCCAAATAAGGTTTCCATACACGGTTCATTAGGTCCATGAAGACCGCTGGTGCATTAGTCAAACCGAAGGGCATGACCATGAACTCGTAGTGACCATATCTAGTCCGAAAGGCAGTCTTCGGAATGTCTTCATCGAGAACACGAAGTTGATGGTATCCGGAACGAAGGTCAATCTTGGAGAAACATGTTGAACCTTGAAGCTGGTCGAAAAGATCGTCGATACGGAGTAAAGGATATCGGTTCTTAATTGTAAGTTTGTTGAGTTCACGATAATCAATGCACATTCGAAATGATCCATCCTTTTTCTTTACAAACAGCACGGGAGCACCCCAAGGTGAATGGCTAGGGCGGATGAATCCTTTGGATGAGAGTTCTTGTAATTGACTTGCAAGCTCTTGCATCTCGGAAGGTGCAAGACGATAGGGGGCTTTTGCCACGGGAGTTGCCCCGGGCACAAGGTCGATACGAAACTCCAGTTGTCTAGTGGGAGGAAGACCAGGTAAATCCTCGAGGAATACCTCGGGAAAATCTCGGATGATTGGAATGTCTTGCATTTTCTTACCCTTGTCTTTCGTGTCAACTATTTGGGCCAAGAATGCAACGTACTTTTTCCGCAAGTACTTTTGTGCCAATGTGCAAGACATGATTTGAAGACCACGACACGGTTTTTCACCGAAAATAACTAACGTGTCGCCCGAAGAGAGTGGTATACGAATACACTTTTCGTAGCAAATAACCTCGGCATGGTGCTTGGATAACCAGTCCATGCCAATTATAATATCAAAGCTTCCCAATTGCATTGGAAGGAGATCCACAGAGAATTCATGATTATTAAGCTCGAGGTTGCAGTTGCGGATAACAGAATTTATAGTAATAGATTTTCCGTTTGCTATCTCCACGGAATAAGAATTGTCAAGTTTCGTTCTTTGTTTAGCAAGTCGAGATTGAAAGGTAAGAGATACAAAACTCCAATCGGCACCTGTATTGAATAAAATGGATGCATAATGATTGTTTACGAGAAACGTACCGTTTATCACATCGTTGTTTGCTTGAGCCTCATTAGCGTTTATGTTAAACGCTCGTCCTTGAGGACCACCTTGATGATGAAGTTTTGGGCATCGGTCACGGAAATGGTTTGGATCTCCACATTCGTAACATGCCCGACCATTGAGAAGTGTCGGATAGTTCGGACGGTTGACTGGAGCAGCTTGGTGGACGGGAGGACGGGTACGGCAGGTAGTGACCACGTGTCCATATCGTCCGCAGTTTGAACACAATCGGCATGGAAGGTTGGCAGGATGATGGTACTTGCAGGTCTGACATTGGGGATTTGGACCCAAATAAGGTTTCGGGTTTTGACCCAAAGGGGCCACTTGAAGAGCAGGTACAGCGGGAGTTACGGCTGCGAAGTTTCGACCCTTTCATTTCTTTTTGCGGTTAGAAGACTCGGGTTTTACATCTTTGACAGCTGCAAGAGTGGAGACAACCTTCTTGGAACCCTTTCTTGTTAAGGTTCCGGCTTTGACGTGGTTGTCGGATAGTGTAGCGGATAGACGGATGGCAGCTTCAAGTGTAGGAGGATTGCTTCCTAACACAGCATCTTGAACTTGCATAGGCAGGCCGCCTATGTATTTTTCAATTCCCCGAGCAAGGGTAGTGATCATATGAGGCACCAGCAGACTTAGCTCTTGAAACCGGGTGGTGTAAGCCAGATTATCCCCGCTGTCTTGGGCAAGATCCCAAAATTCAGCCTCGAGCTTCCTCATTTCATTCTGAGGACAGAATTCATCAGTCATGGCCTTCTTCAGATCATCCCATGATAAGGATGTAGCAACCTCAGCACCACGAGTGCGTTTCTCCCCGTTCCACCAGGTGAGGGCTCTCTTTTGGAGTATACTTGTGGCATAACGAACCCGAAGATTATCGGGACAGTCGTTGTTTAGGAATGTGCTTTCCATGCTTTCAAACCATTGAAGTAGGCCGGTAGCACCTTCAGTCCCGAAGAATTTAGTAGGATTGCACTTGTTAAAGTGCTTAAATGTGCAATGAGGCGGGTTGGTACCACCGTTCCCTTGGATGTTGTGAGACCCGTCACTGTTGTTATTTGCTTGGGTCATTTGCCCTACTAGCTGGGCAAGGAGAGTAGCAAGATCCGGGTTGGAAGTGCTAGAGTTTGCACGTCGAGGAGGCATTCTAACACCATAAGAAAAGACAATGATATTTTAGATAAGACGGATAATTATGAGTTATAGCGGGAAATAATGTAAGCAGAAATGCGAGATTTATCATGACACGTGCCAGTGCATGTGTATTTATTCTAAGTTGATAGGGGAAACTAAGTCATCTTTTCCGGGTAGGACATGATGTTATAGATCATTATTTGCATAATAGGAATTTCTGGGACTAGCATGCATTACAAATCGTTATTACGTGTGCACCCGTAATAATGATTTGTTTTGCATGTTTGTCTAGTTCTTCCTATCTTTCTATAATATCCCTAAATTTTAAGTTTAAGTTCGGATTGTATCCTTGCGAATACATTGAGTTATCAACGTTAATGAATTTCCCGAAACTTTCAAAGAGACATGCTTTAGCCTATAGGTAAACACTCACTTCAGGAATTCCCAGGAAAGCATACGGGTCCGTTTATTTGGATTTATACGAAACGCTTTCCTAGACAGAAAACCCAATGTACAGGTGTCACCCTTCCAGATTGCACGTGTCCTTTACTGGTCTCAAGAAATTAAGTTGTTGACGAGATTTTCAAGATTTTGAGAGTCTATGAGCATAAAACGTGTAGGAATTGTTGCAATTAATACGGATTAGGAAAGAGTATGAATAGGGATGGGTAATGTATTTGTTTGCATAAGTTTGTTTGCCAAATGCGTATGTAAAGTATGTATCATGTATCAAAGTCTTGCATGTATGTGTATAAGTCTCATGTACCAAACTTGAGAAAATTCAAATATTACCTAACTACAAATAATTCACATAGCATTTAATCATTTAGCACATAGCACATAAAAGGGAGTCCTAGGGTTATAGTCTAGGTCATTGTGTCTAATAACCTAATTCCCTATAACCATGGCTCTGATACCAATCTGTCACACCCCGACCGATGGCGGAATCATCGAGGCGGACAATGTGACGATTGTTCAAAAGCACATGATGACTAAAGGTTGCATAATTCATTAATTTAATTTAAAGGCAACAAGTTCCAAATACAATACATTTCAAATAACCTAGTCTAGTTCAAAAACATTAATTTATTTAACTAGGTCCATAGTTCCTAAGTGGAGAGATCTTCGGCAAGCAGTCACATATCCAAACCTGAAACATTATTTAAATCAAGTGTCAACTAAAAAGTTGGTGAGTACATAGGTTTAGTATTTCCTGTAAATAGTAGTCGTAAATCGTTTTGCAACTCATTGTTTATATTGTTAAACATAGTATATGATGTATCATTTATTTAATCACAATTCAAACCGAGTTTAACGCGCTTGAACAGAGCACAACAGCTAAGTCCGGTATGTTTGAATATAGTTAACCACTATATCCGATATGATTGAATATAACACGCGGTTATATCCGAGTATGCAGTAATAAACACCCTAACCGGGTGGGCTGGTCAGGCACAATAGATCTATCAATATTACAGTTGGTTGTCTTGTGTTTAAATGTATGTACATCCAAAGAATAAGCATATAGTCTCATTTATAACACGTATAAACAATGTGAGTAGCATGTATAATGTTTCACCCCAAAATGTATAAAAATGTAAAATAGGGGTTATGTAACTCACCTGGCTAGCGGATATGTTAATCCACGAGTGCGGGTGATAAGGATGTTGAAACCTAGGCACGATGAAACCCTATGTGGATGGATAAGTATTATTGTATGTTTATGAGCGTATTCGTATTTAATGAGTATAGACTTTATAATAATATCCTAAATAATTATTTGTATAAAATAGGATAGAAAATGATAACGGTTTTGTAGAACTTTAACTCATAAAAGTATATTTATATATATATATATATATATATATATATATATATATATATATATATATATATATATATTGTTTTAAACAAATATTTATTATGTTTAACGCATTTATATATAACAATAACAAATAAAAGAACATTCTTTATTTGACTAATCATATATTATATATATATATTAAAATTTGTTTTAACAAGTTTATAAAAAAAAATATTACAGACTTATAAAGGTGGGACATTGTATATGTGAAAAGGGTATTTTGTAACATCCCAAAAATAATAAAACGAATAAATATAGCAAGACCGGTGATTTAGTTGGAATATTTAAATAAAAAGGGAGTGGGCCTGGGCCCGGCTTCAATGGGCCGAGGGAAGCCCATTGCACATAAGAGGCAAGGCAGCCCTCTTCCCTGCTCATTTCCCCAACACACGCAGCTTTTAGAGAGAGAAAGGAGAGCTCGGGTCTAGAGAGAGAAAGTGACGGATCAACTCGGGAATTCAGGAGAACGTTGCTGCTGTTCCCGTGAGCAAAACCTCCGAATCAGAATTACAATCCAGGTAACGATTCGATCACATTATGAGTTTTTGTTCGTTTTGGGAAGTTTCGGGTTTTGGCTAAAAGATAACGATTTTACGGATGAAACTTGAAAGTGAACTTAGGTATAGCATCTAGGATGAAAAACGAACGTTTTGATCAAAGAAAAATTTAGATATCGACATGATCAGATTCGCATGCAGAACATTCGGATTTTTGGGGAAGGCGATAAGTGCAGGTCCATCGAAACTACTTAGTTTCGATATGTGCAGACCTATCGAAACTACCCAGTTTCGATATATGCAGACCCAATCGAAACTACTATAGTTTCGATATGAGCCCCCGATCCGAAGCTAAGATAATACATAGGTTATCTATCGAATCTACCTATCGAAACTATCTATCGAAACTACCCATCGAAACTACAAGTTTCGACAGAGGCAACCTATCGAAACTACAAGTTTCGACAGGGGCAATCTATCGAAACTATCCAGTTTCGATATAAGTAAACCCATCGAAACTACTAAGATCAAGTATAGTAATGTCTAGTGTCATCTAGGAGCACCATCTTATGTGTATGACTTAATTATACAGATCGTGAGTGACATTAATGAAGCTCAGTAGCCAGCTTAGTGTATTACAGAAACTACTCATCAGGTGAGTTCTATGTGCCCCCTTTTGTGTTTTGTGCAAATGATTTATAAATGTTTTGGGGCTGAAGTGTATACACTAAATGAATAAACGATATGAATGTCAATGTGATCATACGTGATATATTAAGGTATATGTGTAGATACATATGAAAAAGGAAGTATGAATATTAAATAAAGAACGAAACGTATGTTTACAAGTAATGAATGAAAGAATGGTATAACGTAAATGAATGAAATCTTGCTTTATAAATATATATTGCATGTTATGAATGTATGTATACGTTATGGACGGAAACGAAGCTAACGACTACTACGGTAGACGGACGACCACTTGACTATTATGCAGCCAGAAACAGTAAGTCTAGAAAGGTAGACTAAATAAAGGCCACTACGGTGGAGTAAGTCGCTATGTCAATAATTCGGCTGTATAATTAGTTCAAGTGGGAAACGGATGCCTTATGGCAGACGGGCGATTATGTCGGACGGCCGAAGGGTGGCCGGACCTAAAGTTATTTCGGACGGCCGAAGGGTGGCCGGACCAAAAGTTAAGGCGGACGGTTTCTAGGACCGGACGAGTAAAAGGGCTACGACGGTAGCTCAAGGGCGTATATCTTTGTGATATACGCAGTAAATGACGGGTTGATCACCCATATGTGTATGACCAATAAATGGTAAAGAAAGTAAAGGTGAATGCATATCCATGTAATCACATAAGAATGTTGAAGAAGGAATGTAAAGAAAAAGTAAAAGGGTGAATGCATGTATATATATGTAATCACAAAAATAAAGAAAAGAAAGATGAAAGAAAAGCAAAAGTTATGAATACGTATTTATATGAATGACTTTATAATAATGCTTACTTATGAAGTAAAGAAAAGAATGTTTATATCTAAACGTATTAAACTAGAACTCACCAGCGTTAGCTGACTTTTAGTATACATTTCAGGTAGCAAAGGCAAGGGTCGTGCGAAGGCGTGAAGGCTGCCCGGCGTGTGACTGACATCCCACCTTATGTTTTGATTAGACAATGGTTAATGTTTTGAATGCTAAGACTTCCGCTGTAATATACTTAAATGTTGAATGTTTCCGCTGTGTTTGAATGTTTTTAATTAAAAGTTCAGTAATTAATGACTTTGTTTATGAGTAAATCCAACAAGTGAGGTTACCCGGTTTTGGGGCCTTACATATTTTGATAAGTTTTATAAAATTGTTACAAAGTTTATAAAAATAGGACATTTTGTATATTATAATGTATTTTAATAAGTTTATAAAAATATTACACGGTTTATAAAAATAGGACATTTTATATATTATAATGTATTCTAATAAGTTTATAAAAAAATATTACAAAAAATGGGATGGTTTATGAAAATATAGTTTAATCGATTTTAAAATAAACGAGCGAGTAAACCGACTCGTTTTAGTATTTATTGTATAAAAATGATATTAAAATAAGTTAGGTTAATTAAATAGAATAAATGGAATGAAAACAGAAGTAAAAAAAATGGGCCGAAGGCCAACCGGATTCGAACCCGCGACCTGTAACTCGAACACAAACACGCATAACCAGTCGGGCTACTGCCCATCGCTGGTTATGTGTGTATCGAATAATTTAAGTACACAAAGGAAAAGTTGGTCGCTGGTCCTCGGTGACCGGCAAACCGTGTCCGAGGACACTGGGTTTGCCCGGTAACTCTCGGGCGATGGTCGAGTTTTCGATTGGAAATGCTTACCAGGTGATAACAGAAGGTAAAGGAATCGATTCGAGACTCGAACCTAGTCGCGAAGGGCCTGGTCGGCAGAAGCCTTGAACCGTAAATGTCCAAAACGGGAATCAAACTTCTGGATGGAATCAGCTCCTGAATTCTTGGTCACAGCTTCTCTCAGGGAAGACAAAAGTGATGAAATTCTCAATTTGGAGTGAGAGCAGGTGGAAGGATGGTAGCGAGGTCGTACAGGGCCGACATTGGTCCTTTATAGGCGAGCTTGATTTCTATGTTAGAACGTGCAATTGGGCATGTCCCGACATTGTTCTGAACGAGACGAAACTAACCAGACAATCGACACGCGTGGAGGTGTCCTGTCGAGCGCGAATTCGATTGAGGGTTTTTCGGCCACCAACAGGATCAGTCGATCCCTATGTTTAATCGACAAATTTGTCGAGGGCTTTTGTTCGCGTGGGGACGACGAGGCCAGAGAAGCTTTTTTTCGGCTGTTGAGGTGTAGGGAACAGTCATGTCGGGGTGTTCGCCGGAGAAAGCCTTGAACCGCCGAACCATGGTTGGGGGTGACCGGATAAACGAATCGGGTATTGGCAGTTTTAGTCCCTGAAGTTTGGTTTGACTTAAATTTAGTCCCTGGAATAACTTCGGATTAAACCTTTTAGTTTGTTTTGTCCAGGAATGGTCCCTCAATAGATTTCAGTTTTAAAACCTTCTAGTTTGATGAATTACCAAACAACCCCTAAAGTTTTTTTTATTAAATAAATAAATTTAATTTCTTTTAAATCAATTTAATTTATTTATATTTTAAATGTTTTTATAAAACTATTTTATTATTATTATTATAAATAATTTTTATAAAAGTTATTTATCTTATTTAAATAGATTATTTTATTAAATATGCAACTTTTTAGATTTTTATATAAAATTTTATATAAGTTTTTAAAACTTATAAAATTTTAATTAATTTATATTCGTGAAATAAAATACCTAATCGTATAAAACTAAATAAAACTCTTACACTTTATTAAAATAGGAGATGATTACACGATAAATATAACGCAAGTGCGTGAATGAAAATCCGAAACGTCACAATTGTGTAGGTGTTTGCGTTTTGAATTCAAATAAGTGTTCTATAATCATGAAGAGATGAAGTATAAACAGGCGATTTAGGGTTTATATTTGAATAACTAATTAAATTTAATAATTGTCATTTATATATTTAATTAGAAAAATAGTGTGAAATTATATTTATCCAAATATAATTTAAATAACTTTACTTTATTTATTTATTTACTTATAAAGGTGTGTAAATAATTTTGGTATAAAAATTAATGTTGAGTATACTTCTAAATCCAAAGTGTAGATTATATAAATAATAAATAAATTTTATTTATTTACTTACCATTTAAAAGTAGTATATATTTGTTTTAAAGAAGTTAAAATTTTATGAAACTTTGTAGACTTGTTTTCATGGAAAGGGTATTTTATAAAATATTGTCATCATATTTATAACGTGGAAAAATTGTTGCTTTGCAAGAAATATCTTTATATAATTTTTTTTGTTACTTAATTAAAATGACATTTCAAAAATAAATTTTTAATAATAGTAATTTTATATTAAAAATTGAAAAACTTGGTTTTATTCTGTTCAAAATGTTATAGGGTTTATAAAACTAATTTTTATATATTAATTTGAAGTTGTAAAAATAGTTTTTAAAACAAATGGGGCTTGCCCGGGTCGAACCCGGGTCTGCCCGGTGACATGTTTAGATGTTAGCCACTGGACCAGAGGGGCTTGTGGTGATAAACTCGCTTTACATTGCTTAAATACAAAGACAGAAAGGGGATGGGTTTGGGTATTAACAGGAGTAAAAAGGACGCGGGCAGGGGTTTTGAACCTGCGACCTCTTGATTGGGGGGAAAGGGTTTTAACCGCTAGTGCTGGGCTTGAAGCCTTGTTAAAACACATGATCAATAACATTTAACAACCCATCCAGCACTCATCTCCTTCCCCCATATAACCAGATTTGTAACCCTAGCCCCACATTCCGACGGATTGGTCACCGATCGAACTCGGGAACATGGGGCTTTTGTTTCTTGACTCAAAACGAAACTAAAGACATGAAAATCACCTGAGATGATAGCGTGGAGAGGGAGTTCGATGAAAAAACGCAACGTGGGTTTCTTGGAGCTTGATCGAGGTCTAGTCGCGAAGGGTAGGTGGAATACGTGTGGAGGGAGTTTGTAAAAGTGTTTGCAAGAGTGTGTGAGGGGATTGAATGTCTCGATTACATCTTAATTACCCAAATTGATTTCGTCTTAACTGTATACGGCTATCAAACGCGATTTACGCGTCAATTCGTTTTGTTTAGGATGAGTTGATTCGTGATTAAGGTCTCGATACACACGGGAATAATCAGGGCGTGATTAGCGGACTCTATCGCGTCTAAATTTCTGGATTTGGAAACGGAATTACTCAGTTTGACTTGGGATTGTCAAACATAGTTTGAAATTCGATTTCTAATGTGTCTTGGATTAAATTAGTACACTTTACGTGTTTAAGGAGGTTCGACAAAACGGTTACCCGAAATTAAAGAGCATAAGTCATTGTACCTTGATAATTTGGTAAAGAAGATTGGATCCGGTTGACTTTTCAATGTCCAGTCTTTAGGAATGTGGTTCTTGTTGACTTCTCTAGGTCAAAATTTGTTGAAAATGTCAAATTTCAAACGTGGAGGGGGGGTTCAAGTTGGAGGTTCAATTGTGAAAAGGGTTCAGACTGATATATGTGTGACATGGTGAGTTTTAACAAGTACGGGACTTCAGGTGTTTATTACTTAATAAAATGAATGTTAGAAAATCATGGATGCTACAGTATCCCCCTATTAAGAGAATTTCGTCCCGAAATTTAATTAGTGTAGACTACTGAATCAGAAAGGAAGTGTGTTTGAGTTTTTATTGTCGGTTTGAGAAGTATGATAGATAACAAGTTTTAAGTCAAATCTCAAGTAAGTATGAAGAAATATCAGTGGGTTTTAGTTTCAAGAGAGTTAAGGCGAGGCATGTCTAGTGGTAAATGTGTACACCTAAAATTTTACTAAAATGAGAGGTCTGTCGAAGAATCTAAAGGTGAAATGCGTCACTTGGAACGAATCTGATGGGAATTTGACGATTAGGGTTTATCAAATATTCTCAAAACTCTTAGTGGATATGAGGTTACTCAAACATTAGTCTAGGTCAAAACTTCACGTGACAAGAACAACGCTACATCTGATAATATGATAGAACACTTATATATAGGAAGTACCATCGGCGTATCCACCATGCCCTTGTCATAACACATTAGTTTTGTTATTACATATCATGATAAGTTTTAGGTCACAACACACGACAAAATTCACTATGTTTTCCATGCGCTGATTTTTTATAATTCTGTGTGCACCCGTAATTACTCCAATCATCGCATGGTCCGGATAGATCCTTCCGTTGTGTGCAAGTCAAGAGGAGGCACAAATTCACTTAGTTCATGTCTATTGTTTTCACATAAAAGTTGCTAATAAGTAACTATGTCCTTAAGTAGGCAAGTCAGTTAGAAACTAAAGAGTAATATGGTAGTATAACTTAAAGTTCAATAGCTTACTCGTGTTTGAACAAGAATACGTCAGACACCGAGTAGCTTCAATGTGTTATGGTTTTCAACTTTGATGAACAAAGTGTACGACTATCCTTTGTGTGTAGTGTGATCAATCAATTGCAACAATTGTAAGCAATTTAGTTTCGTGTATAACGTAAACACACAAGTTTCATGTTTCATCTAGTGTCATGTAAGCTGTAATCAAATAGGTTTCACGTGTAATGTGAGCAACTTAGCATCATGTATCTTGTAAAATCAACTAAATTTGTATTGTAAGTAATGAAGCATCATGTGTATTGCAAACAATGGATTTCATGTATGGTGTTAACAACTTAGTACCACATATTTGTAAACCAATAATCTTTCATGTGTAATGTCAGTAATGTAATATCATGTACCTTGTAACCAATTAAGTTTCATGTTCAATGTGGTCAATCAAGTATTTTGCATCAAACAAATGATTGTTATGTATTGTGTGATAAATTTAGTGTATGTATAAACAACTATGTTTTATGTATTATGTAATCAATCCAGAGGAACGTGTATTGCAAATAATCAAGTTTCATGTATTATGTGATCGTGTTGTGTATATTGTAAATGTGCATACGTAAGTTATTGAGTTTCGTGTGTGGCATGTGCTAACGAGTTTTGTATGTGATCAAGTGTTGCGGAGAAGCGTGTTGTTTAGCGTTCATGTATAATGTGGTAGTTAGGTTCTAGCTCTTTAAATCTCATTGAGGTTGATGGGGATGGTTAACGTCTACGCGGTATGAATCGTCTCTTGAAGCGGCAAGTTAAAGGTAACGAGGGGGTTTTGAAACACTCAGGGAAATATGTTTACAAATAACTGATCTTTGTTTGAAAATAGGAAATTATAAATTGTTCTTGGTTGTAGATATATAAAGTAATACAACTATTGGGTTATATATTCTAAATAAATAGACAATTTATAGGAAAATCTTTTAATTTAAATTTTCAATTACTAATAAGAGAATATTTTTTAGAGGAATTATTGGCCAAACTAGTAGCCGTATATAAACTTAGCCATGGTTTTAGAAATAATTATTTTAATGGGGAAAAATCATAATTAGTTATCAATTCGAAATAATATCTTTATTAAATAGGTTGTATTAAGTTCCTAGTGAAAATGTTTATGGAAAAATTTATTTTTCTGATACTCTCTAAAAGTTTGATAAACGTTTGGTTTGAAAATAACGAGGTTGTTTAAATCTAATAGGATGAGTTGTTTACGAAGGAGATTGCCGGTAGTGTACTAAATCGTGTTGAATGGAGAAGGTGATACTTGAAAAATTTTGATGAAAATATGATGGGTGTAATTGACACTCAACGTGTCAAACCAATGAATAATAACTTTAGAGTTGGAATATATAAAATTTATTAAATACTGAAATGTTAAACATTATTCAAAACATAGGAAAACGGTTCTCAGACTGAAAATTTAAAGACAATAAAAATTTATGTTAACGTCTCTGGTAGCTTTCCACTAGAAGGAAGATAATTCCCAAGACGAGCACTGCTATGGTCACTCGGGTAGCCGATCTGGCTTCAGCTCTAGCTGTTTCCGTGCGATTCTCCAGTATTTCTTTTTCGAGGATGGAGATTAACTCCTTTTGGTACCCTAATTGGTTTGCTAGGCTATCCATTCTTTGTCCTTGCAAATCGTGCATAACCTCGTGCTCCATCCTTTGCCTCTCAAACTCTGAGGTCCTTACATATTGGTGAATGTCATTGGTTGGAATTCCCATAGCACTAGTGGGTGCCATGGTGTGCCTTACCCAAGGGTTAGGATGGTACGGGTCGGGCATTAGATCTGGGTCTCTTAGTAGGGGTGGTAACTGATTGTGGAAATGAGGTGTCTGATACGGGTTTCTGGGTTGGGGTGATCCAGATGTTCGAAGTCTTGGGCCGGTGTTCCTAATCCAATCTACCCTTACACCAAACCTTGGTCTAGCAGTTGGATGTGTTGGTGACCTATACACGGGTGTCCCGATGTCTTCTTCCCAGTCAGACTCTGCTCCAGGACGGTAAACCAGGGAGGAAGGAGAGTAGGAGTCCATTGTCTAGCAGAAAATAATGAAAAGGTTGCAAGTGATAATGAGATATTGAGTGTTAGACATAGAAGTTCTCATAAGTTTAGAGTTTGACTAGTCATAACACCGAGCCTTCACAATAGTACTTTAGAAATACACTTGACCTATAAGCAATTTATCCCTGAGGAGAATTCCCAGGAAAGAGGGGTGGGTCACTAAGACACACTTAAATACCCTGTCTTTCCTTAGCCAGAATCCCTCATGGGCCTACACACTCTTCCAGCCATCATGTATTAATAGCACTATTGTTGGGCTCATGGTCATGATGAGAATTGTTGTGGACTGGGCTTTGAGGCCCAAAAGTGAGGCTTATATATCATAGTAGGCTTCTTCTGCTTGGAGGGTTTGTGGGCTTCTTGTTTATTATTAATGGGCTTTAGGTCAAATAGTTTAGATTTAGATCACAAGAGGTGGTGACAATATATGTGTGAGTTTAAGGGTGCATGAAAAGCTAAGTGTGTATAAGTGTGTGTTAAAACTTAGGATAGCACTTAAATGAATCAAATAGATAGCATGAATATAGCACAACAATTATCAGGCAGTGTGACATATAAATTATTAAATATTGTATCAGGTAGTGTATTTACTTGTGATAGTATGTAGGAATATTCATACAAGAAGAAATCATGTAGCATGTAGTAGCATGGCATTATATGGGTGTCCTAAGGTTATAGTCTAGGTCAAAAGTGTCTAATAACCTAATTCCCTATAACCAAGGCTCTGATACCAATCTGTCAAACCCCAACCGACGGCGGAAGCGTCGGGGCGGGACATGTAGACTGTTCATGAGCACATGGTTGACTAAAATTTAATATATTAAAGCGTTACATTTCCAAATACAACAATACAAGAATACTTGAATTACATAACATATCCATTTATTTCAATTAACTAGGTCCACAACCTAAGTGTAGCAACTTGATCAACTCAAACTTTTGTACCTGAAACATGATGAAAACGAGGTCAACTAAAAATTTGGTGAGCATACATAGGTTTTGACTCTAAATAGTATCAAAGTATTGTGTGTAAACAAATCCATACAAGTCATGATTAATAAGGCATTTATGGGGAGTTACTATTGTGTAACCAGGTAGTACAATCAAACCTTTGTAACTAGCATGCAAAAATTGTGTTGTCGGTAACAATCACCCCAATATGGGTGGGTTTGTCAGACTCAATAGATCTATCATTGTTAACCGTCGGCTTGATTAGTTAATGATTGTACATGTAATTGCAAATAAGTTGTTAACACACCTAGCACTCAAACATAAAGCTCAAATTGCACACAAATGGTAAAGTGGATTTGTATTGTGTAGTTTATGTAAATCACTGTAAGTTGTGATCATTTTTCACCCCAAAATGTAAAAACAGAGAAAAAGGGGCTATGTAAAACTCACCTTGATATGAAGGATGTAGCTAGCACAAGAGAATAGGTGGCAAAGTAATCCTTGTACTTACAAAGTTAACCTAGAGTGTAATGCGTATGAATATGAATTAATAAAATGACTAAGGCAAAGTCTAGGGTTTCAAGGGTGTGAGTATAGGGAATTGTGTAATGAATTCGGGTCGTATTATGTAAAAGGATTGTGTAGGTGTTTGCGTTTTGAATTCGAATAAGTGTTCTATAATCATGAAGAGGTGAAGTAGAAACAGGCGATTTAGGGTTTATATTTGAATAACTAATTAAATTTAATAATTGTCATTTATTTATTTAATTAGAAAAATAGTGTGAAATTATATTTATCCAAATATAATTTAAATAACTTTACTTTATTTATTTATTTACTTATAAAGGTGTGTAAATAATTTTGGTATAAAAATTAATGTTGAGTATACTTCTAAATCCAAAGTGTAGATTATATAAATAATAAATAATTTTTATTTATTTACTTACCATTTAAGAGTAGTATTTATTTGTTTTAATTAAGTTAAAATTTTATGAAACTTTATAGACTTGTTTTCATGGAAAGGGTATTTTATAAAATACTGTCATCATATTTATAACGTGGAAAAATTGTTACTTTGCAAGAAATATCTTTATATAATTTTTTTTTGTTACTTAATTAAAATGACATTTCAAAAATAAATTTTTAATAATAGTAATTTAAAATTGAAAAACTTGGTTTTATTCTGTTCAAAATGTTGTAAGGTTTATAAAACTAATTTTTATATATTAATTTGAAGTTGTAAAAATAGTTTTTAAAACAAATGGGGCTTGCCCGGGTCGAACCCGGGTCTGCCCGGTGACAGGTTTAGATGTTAGCCACTGGACCAGAGGGGCTTGTGGTGTAAACTCGCTTTACATTGCTTAAATACAAAGACAGAAAGGGGATGGGTTTGGGTATTAACAGGAGTAAAAAGGACGCGGGCAGGGGTTTTGAACCTGCGACCTCTTGATTGGAGGGAAAGGGTTTTAACCGCTAGTGCTGGGCTTGAAGCCTTGTTAAAACACATGAAAAATAGCATTTAACAACCCATCCATCACTCATCTCCTTCCCCATATAACCAGATTTGTAGCCCTGGCCCCACATTCCGACGGATTGGTCACCGATCGAACTCGGGAACATGGGGCTTTTGTTTCTTGACTCAAAACGAAACTAAAGACATGAAAATCACCTAAGATGATAGCTTGGAGAGGGACTTCGATGAAAAAACGCAACGTGGGTTTCTTGGAGCTTGATCGAGGTCTACTTCGATGTAAAAGTGTTTGCGAGAGTGTGTGAGGGGATTGAATGTCTCGATTACATCTTAATTACCCAAATTGATTCCGGCTTAACTGTATACGGCTGTCAAACGCGATTTACGCGTCAATTCGTTTTGTTTAGGATGAGTTGATTCGTGATTAAGGTCTGGATACACACGAGAATAATCAGGGCGTGATTAGCGGACTCTATCGCGTCTAAATTTCTGGATTTGGAAACGGAATTACTCAGTTTGACTTGGGTTGTCAAACTTAGTTTGAAATTTGAATTCTAATGTGTCTTGGATTAAATTAGTACACTTTACGTGTTTAAGGAGGTTCGACAAAAGGTTACCCGAAATTAAAGAGCATAAATCATTGTACCTTGATAATTTGGTAAAGAAGATTGGATCCGTTTGACTTTTCAAGGTCCAGTCTTTAGGAATGTGGTTCTTGTTGACTTCTCTAGGTCAAAATTTGGGGAAAATGTCAAATTTCAAACGTGGAGGGGGGGTTCAAGTTGGAGGTTCAATTGTGAAAAGGGTTCAGACTGATATATGTGTGACATGATGAGTTTTAACAAGTACGGGACTTCAGGTGTTTGTTACTTAATAAAATGAATGTTAGAAAATCATGGATGTTACAGTAATGCCCGAACTCATTTGGGCTTGGTTTCCTTTCGACTTAGGGCATCAGCTACAACGTTAGCTTTACCCGGATGATATCGGATTGCACAGTCATAATCATTCAAAAGCTCGACCCAACGACGTTGTCATATGTTCAGCTCTTTCTGCTCGAAGATATGCTGCACACTCTTGTGATTGGTGTAGATGGTGCACTTGGTACCGTACAAGTAGTGTCTCCATATCTTAAGTGAGAAAACTACAGCTCCCAACTCTAGGTCATGAGTGGTGTAGTTTTTCTAGTGAATTTTTAGTTGACGCGAAGCATTTGTTATCACCTTTTCTCGTTGCATTAATACACAACCCAAACCATGAATAGATGCGTCGCAATACACCACGAAATCATCCGTACCTTCCGGAAGAGCTAGAATAGGTTCATTGCAAAGTTTCTGTTTAAGATGCTGAAATGCTGACTCTTGGTTATCACCCTAGTTGTAGGCTTTACCCTTTTGAGTTAAGGCAGTAAGGGGTTGTGCAATTTTTGAAAATCCCTCGATGAATCGACGGTAGTATCCAGCCAATCCCAGAAATTGTCGCACCTCAGTCGGAGTCGTCGGTGCTGCCCAATTCTTGATTGTTTCTATCTTTGATGGATCGACATGTATTCCTTTCTCGTTAACCACGTGTCCTAAGAATTGAACTTCCCGGATCCAAAATTCACACTTGGAAAACTTAGCATACAGCTGTTCTCTTTTAAGTAATTCCAGGATTAAACGTAGATGTTCCTCATGTTCTTCCTTGTTCTTGGAATAAATGAGAATGGCGTCGATGAAAACAATGACGAATTGATCAAGGTAAGGCTTACACACACGGTTCATGAGGTCCATGAATACCGCATGTGCGTTGGTTAATCCGAAAGGCATGACCATAAATTCATAGTGCCCGTACCTTGTCCTGAAAGCAGTCTTAGAGATATCTTCATCTCGGACTCTCAATTGATGGTAGCCGGACCTAAGATCTATCTTGGAATAGAAATTGGATCCTTGGAGTTGATCAAAGAGATCATCTATGCGAGGCAAAGGATAACGATTCTTGATTGTGACTTTATTTAGCTCACGGTAGTCGATACACATACGAAAAGTTCCGTCTTTCTTCTTGACAAACAGGACTGGAGCTCCCCATGGCGATGAGCTAGGTTGGATGAAACCTTTATCCAACAATTCCTGTAACTAAGTAGATAGCTCTTGCAATTCACTAGGTGCCAGTCTGTAGGGTGCCCGGGCGATGGGTGCCGCTCTGGGTGTTAGATCGATTTGCAATTCGACTTGACGGTGTGGTGGCAGACCAGGCAAATCTTCGGAAAATACTTCTAGAAAATCACGAACGACAGGAATTTCGTCGATTTTCTTCTCTTCTGAGGGCTGCTCTGCAACGAGAGCCAAAATAGCAGTATGCCCTTTTCGAAGGCATTTCTGTGCTTTCATAAAGGATATGATGCCCATGACTGCACCCACCTTTTTGCTCTGAACTGAAAGGGTTTCTCCACTCAGGAGAGGAATTCGAACAATTTTCTCTCGACAGATGATTTCAGCTTGGTTTTTAGATAACCAATCCATGCCGACAATTACATCAAAACTACCAAGTGTGACCGGCATAAGGTCGATATCAAGTTTATGACTAGCTAGTTCTAGCTTACAACCCTTAAGAATGTGGGTTGCTTCAATTATTTGGCCATCAGCTATCTCTATTATATACTTAGCTTCTAACAGAGTCGGAGTTCCTTTTATCATATCACTAAGTTTTCTAGATATAAAACTTCTATCAGCACCGGTGTGAAAAAGGACAGAATCAAAGTAATTATTTAAGAGAAACTTACCGGTGACCACGTTAAGATCATGACGATCTTCTCCGGATGCTAGCACGAAAACTCGTCCTTCGCACCATTCCCTCCATTACTGGCATTATTGCCACCACTGTTATTGCCTTGATTGTTGTTGCTGTTACCATTGTTACTCTGGTTATTGCCGTTACCATTTCCATTTCCATTTCCATTACCATTCCTCTTCGTCTGAGGACAATCCCTCTGGATGTGTCCCTCCTTGCCGCACTGAAAACATCCCCTTGTGGATCCTTGCGGTCGGAACGGTTGCTTATTCTGAAGATCCACTCTACAATATTTTGCAGCGTGGCCCATCTTGCCACACCGTTGACAACGGTTACAAGCACCGACGTGGTGATAATTGCACTTGTTACACTTGGGGGCTCTCCCCGCATAACTACCTTGATTTTGACCTGAGGCGGTCGTCTGATTGAAGTTCTTAGCAGGCTCAAACTTTCGATCCTGCTGCTGGGGTTGATTGAACTGGGATCATTTGGAGTGAGAGTTGGAGTGGGTGTTAGAGTGGTGATCAAACTTACGTTTATGATTGTCGGTGGATTTAGAGACCGAACCTCTCGGGGGTAAAGTCCCTTGTGTCACCGCCTGATCGGTTAGCTTGTGAGCCAGTCTGATCGTCTGCTTGATGGTAGTAGGGTTGGACGAAGTAACCATACTTTGAATTTGAGGCACTAGACCTCCAATATACAACTCAATTCTTTTGTAATCTGGAGTCGCCATATGTGGGCACATGGTAGCGAGCTCATGGGAGCGTGTGGTATAGAGCTCAATTTCAGAACCTTCCATTTTCAGGTTCCAAAATTCACCTTCCAACTTCTGAATTTCATCGCAAGGACAGTACTCCGCTTTCATCATCGTCTTAAACTCCTCCCATGAGAGTCCATTTGCCATGGCCAGACCTAACATCTGGACCTGAGCGTTCCACCACGTGAGAGCCGGACCCTCCAAAGTTCTAGCGGCGAACTTGACCTGATTGGCCATTGGGTAGTTGCACATGGCAATCACCGATTCTACCTTTTCGAACCACCGGAGTAGTCCGACAGCTCCTTCAGCTCCACTAAAGGTGTGGGGCTTACAATCCATAAATGTCTTAAACGTGCACGCTGGTTGCTGATTCTGTTGGCCTGGATTTAGAAATAACATAGGATTGGGATTATAGAGCTTAAGAAAAGCGCTTTTAGGAGATGAATTGACCTCATTAGTCAATAGATTAAGCATTTACCTGCAGCATTCTGTGCTGCTAGAGCCTCAGCCACACTATCGTTGATTAGTGCCGCTAGCTCCGCTGCTGTCATGTTGATGGTGCCCCCGCCACCAGCACGACCTCCACGTCCTCTTCCTGACATGATTCTTCACATTCACAAATACAAACAATGAGGAATATATCGTATATTAAACATTATTTATGTACAAGGAAATACAACATCTAATATTTTGAAAATTAAATAAATTGTAAGGCTACAAAATAAATAACTCAAACATTAAACTTCTCATGCTTTTATTGAATGGGAACAACCTTACCCATCTAGGTTTGGAAAGAGAAATAACATAAGCAAAACATAAATGAAAAGAAAGATAGAATAGGAAGATCATCAAACATCCTCGTCATCGGAAGAAACGTATGATTGAGCATCATCGATCTCCACCGGTTCCTCCTCGGGTGGCTCCTCCTCCAAGGGTTCGTCCTCGAAGGGCTCCTCCTCGAAAGGTTCTTCCTCGCCGTCCAAAAGTGGAATGTCTTTCAGAAATAAGGTTGCTTGCAGTTGGGCTTCTAGGTGAGTCACTCTTTCTTGAAGTCCCTCGGCAGCATGGTTTGCTGCTTACAGCTGGCCTTCCAGATTAGCCACTCTCTCCAGAATCCCTCCTACCTCAAAATCTGAGGAGTCTACCCTCGTCTCCGAATGTGTCATCCGATCCACCAAAACATTATGGACCTAATCCGTCACTGCTAGCTCAGCAGTCAAAAGCTCAATTCCTATCTTGTTCTCCTCTATTTGAGTCTCTCGCTGTAGAATGTCGGGTATCTCATCAGTAGCATTTTTCACAATGCTCAACTCCCTAGACATGTAAAATACAAAAGATGCAAAAGCTTGTTCCATAGTGCAGGGCAAGCTAGGTAAAGTAGACGATGAGGAAACGGAACCAAAGTAGGGTGATGGGACATTTCCCATCTCGATCCACCTTTGGATCATTTGCGGGTATGCATTCCAATTACGAGCAGGATTTGTTGCTTGCGCGCTACTCGGTTCACCTTGATCAATTGAATAATCACTAGAACTAGTCCGGCGCCTTTTGGGCTCCGGGGATGATAGGATAGGTGCCTTATGTCCTGGTGCCTTAGGTGATGGAGGTGGAGTTGATGACATGTTCCTGTAACAATATATATAAGTGCCAAATATCCATATGACATATAACTAATGTGTGAGGCTATAGTCTAGTATGCAATCCTAGTTCTCTATAACCAATGGCTCTGATACCAATCTGTCACACCCTAATTTTCAACTAAAGGAGTTTTACCGTTTAGGAAGTGACGAACCATGATCTCAGACATTAGTTACATTGAACGACTCTACATGGGACTCAAATAAAAATACCATATAGATCAGAGTTAATGCGGAAGCGTAAAGAAAGTAAATGCGCAAAACACACGCGCCCAAAAGAATAGTCCCAAAAGTCCAAACCAAACACAAATTAAAATAGTCCAAACAGTTTATTGAAACATGAATCAAAGGCAATATTTCCATGCATGTCCTATTGTGTGCACATGTGCCTTATTTTAAGCGACCTGAGAAAAACATGTAAGAAAATGTCAACACGAGGTTGGTGAGTTCACAGGTTTCATTTTATAGAAGCGTTTAACAGATTAATGTACATTCAATATATAAATCAATAGGTAGCTAACCCATAAACATGTTAACTAATGCGCTCGCAACCGACAGCTGACTGTTTATATGCCTCACACCATCACGGTGCATGTTTAGGTCAATACTGCACCCGTTCGACCTCCAATCGAGTTAGCGCGACTAACGCGGGTGAGGTTTGTCAAACCCAGTAGTACTACTCAAATTACCTCGCTATGTTCATATTAACGGTCCGATGTGAGGACTTAAAGGATAATGTAGCATAGTCATACAAGTGATATCATATATGAATTACAAGAATCAAAAGCATTTACTACATGTTTTCTCCCCCAGTTTAAAACAGTAAAAAGGGGCCATGAAAACTCACCTGAATAGCGTAGGCAGTATCACACAAGAGATAAGTTGGAACCACGAGTGTAAGTCTCAAAAGACTTACGAATGTCTTAAAATTATAAACACATAAATTAGGAACAAGTTAGGATTTGTGACGACGACACGGAAGTTAGAACACCTTAACGCTTTCTAAGGATTTAAGAGTAGACGAACGTGTCTACGGAATTATATAAATTTTTAATATGATCGTTAAGGGAAAAGCGTTACGCGACGTACGTTTATAACGAATAATATATAAATAAATACATTCGTACGTTAAAGTCGTTTACAAAAGTTAGGAAAATAATATAATTTAATATATTATTTTTAAGTTCGTATGATTACTAAAAATCATAGTGGCAAAAATAATAAATATGTTAGTTTTAATCGAAATAATCAGTGCGAGTAAATAATATAACTAATTATATTATTATATGGTTCCAAACGTCACACGAGGTTATAAAATGATACAAAATAATATGAAAGTATATATTATTTAATACTAGGAGTCACGGGTTGGAAATAATATAAATATATTATTTATTCGGAGTCGGGGTTTGAAAATAATATAAGTATATTATTTTAAAAGTGAGAAATACTATGAAAATGGATTATAAAATCAAACCCGAGCCCACGGTTTGTTTTCCGGGCTAAAACGTTTTAACATAATATTATAATAATAGTGGGATTTGTTTTTAAATTTAAAATATTAATTACAATAGCAATTTAAAAGAAAAACAGGGAAGGAGGATCGAACCCGGGTCTCCACCCCATGAGCCAACCGTCTTAACCAATCCCACCCGCTAGGGCATCGCATTCTAAACCCGATTAGAATGGGTTTTAATCAATAGTTCCACCGTGTTCTCCCCCCTTGCGCGAACCGAACCAAAATCACTCCCGATTCCACCTAAATCGATCACGATTGATCTTGGATTCATAGGGGTTTTGTTTAATGGCTAAAAACGAACCTGAGGCCGATTTTAATTGTAAAAATAACAAGTTTAACATCGATTATTTACACCAGTTAACACCGAAACCCTAGCTTTGAATATTAAATCGATTTGATAAAATTGGACATTATAAATCGATGGGATCATGGGACTTTTACTCAACTGATCATTGCGAATCTGAGGATGTAACTTAATTTGATTGAGGTTGAGTTTAAGGTTAAAAACCCCAAATTCTATTATGAACAAACCCTAGATTTCAGGTTAAGTAGAATTCGATGTTATCATATCAAATTACCACAGGGTTTTCATTATACAAGTGATTATGAGTCTGATGGTATAGATTAATTGAATTATAAACGTGTTTAGATTGGAGTTCGATTAAACCGTAATTAGATGAACCCTAGGAATCGGTTCATGATTAATTCGATGTTATACATTCTAGTTAGCATAGGGCTTTAAAAGGATGGATGATGGCGAGTCTATCCCTGAGTTTTAATTGAATTTAGATTGGGTCTAGGGTAGAGTTCGATCAAAACGTTAACATATGAACCCTAGATTCTTTTTTTCGATCGAATCCATGTTATAAGCCCAAATAATAATAGGGCTTCTGTTCTAGGAATAAAAACAAAGCTATAGGGGGGTTTAGTTACCAGAAACAAATTCGAATTGGAGATGCTCGATCAAAATGGCAGCCGATTGCGACTAGCTTCAATTTCGGCGACTCTAACTGCTTTTCCAATCGAATTGATACTCGTAGAAGCTTGACAGCGATTTGTTTGAGGTGAGAGTATGCGTAATCGTGAGAATTATAACTGAAATGAATGAATTTGATAATGATATGATAATGGTCGACAGTTTTGAACTTAATTTCCATAATTGAGGTTAATTCGAATTAATAAATGAGATTAATGTTCTAATGATGATCGATTATGGCTATCAAGTGCATAACGGTTACGGATTTCAACAGGAATGATTGTGGGATTCAGATTTGAGTCAATTTGGTTACGGGTTTGAATTTAAAAGTCAACAAGATTGCTTTGCTTTTGATTTTGACTTTGAGAGTCAATAAATTGAGTTTAGGGACTTGGCATGATCAGTCCCTGGAGTTTGAGATTAGGAAAAGACAGAATTGGTCCTTTGGGTTTAAGATTAGGTTAACTTGGTTATGTTTTAACAGAAAACTTAACAGAATTTCTAACGGAACTAACTGAAAAGTCCGGATTGTCCCAAAACTCCTAATAAACCCAATAATCAACTCAGGAGGTCATCTAGGTCCAAAAGGCCCACTAACTTGATGATTATGTATCCCACCTGACTGAATTTAAAATAGATGTTGGAAAGTTTACCGATCCTACTTCTAATTAAGCCATTAGCATCAATCAATCTTCTAAATGGAATAAAGCTATTATTAGCAAGCCTGACTCCATGAATTAGAATAACATTTGGGATTTGGTTGAATTACCTAAACGGTGTTCATAACTAAACAAAATGCGATTGGAAACGCACGATTGATTGCTAAAGGTTATACTCAAGAAGGAATATATTATCAAAGAATCTTCTTACCTGTTTTACAAAGATTTCTTTAAGGATCATTACTGTTCTAGTATCTTACAATAAATTAAAGCAACATTAGATGGACATTAAAACAACTTTCCCTAATGTTGACCTACACGTTTATAAAATAACCTGAAAGTTCTAAACTGAATGTTAAGAACACTTATTCTGTAAGTCAATGAAATCCACGTATGGGTTGAATGAAATCATAGTGCAACTCTCTTCATCAACAACTAAGTGAATTTATACACCTACCTCAAGATGAGTGGGAGTAACTAATGTAAACTTGTCCTTATATAGATAACATTCTTTTGACAAGTATATGTTACATGAGTCAAAGCATTGATTACTCATATTTTGACATGATGGATCTCGGAGATACTTCTTATGTGATAAGTATCATAATACACCGAGATAGATCCAGCGGGACATTAGTTTCATCCCATAAGCTTTACACTAAGCGGATCCTTACACATGTAACATTTAAATTGTTCTCCTTTAGAGGCTAATAGGATAAATGAAAATTATTTCCTTATGCTTAATTAATTAGAAGCCTTATGAAAGTTAAAGTATATACTCGTTTAGATATTGCTCATATTGCTGCACACTAGACTAGTCTAGATTATTGTGAAGCATCTAATGGAATATTAAAATATCTTTAAGAAACGAGAGATTATAATTTAAAGAAGAAGTGAGAACTTAAAACAACTCACTACTCTTATTCTAACTTTGTTGTATTCAAAGGTAACAAAATGTCAATTTCTGGGTATATCCTTATGCCAGCAGACATCCCTATCTCAAGGAGGAGTCATAAGGAACTGTTAACAACAACCTAAGTTTTAATAACATAATATGTTGCTGATCACAACATAATTGTCACTAAATGTTGTTGAAAATTTTATCAGTGGATTCATAATTTAGTAACTCCACATAAATACCATATTGAAGACTTATTGTGATAAGTCAGCTACCCTTACTTCTCGAACAGTAACAGTTCGAGCTGAGTTGCATTAATGTTCGATACGAAATTATTGTTCACTTCTGAATTATGAACAAGTTGAGGAAACTAAATCTATGTATCGAATACATTCATGATATGCTAATGGATCCATATAACTAAAGGTCTATCCCCCATAAATCTTATGTAAGTGCTAATAATTAAGATGGATTTACTAATGACCATACGCAATTTCATATCGTATTATGAATGATTAATTATTAATGAAATTTCCTCACTTATTTGAATTTATTTGTCTCTAGTTCATGCATGCCTAAATACGTATAGACAAGTAATTATACAAATCAACGTTAAAGCGCTTATTTGTCAATTTGATCCTAAGTTTACTTAAGTCTTAAATTGGGATTGTAGTGTGATTAATGGGGCTCTTGAGTTGAATACTGATTCAATAACTGTATTTCTCTGCGACAGTTTTGGTTTAAAACTAAAATGAATATTAAATCTGCGCAGACTTACTAATGCTCATAATAAATGATTACTCAGCCAAGTGGGAGAATGTAAGACACAATTTTATTATGTGGCTCTTATAATCATTTATCTAATTATTAAATAATCAAATGTTTTATTATTAACATATGGGTAGTAATTAGTTGATAGGCCTAATTACTCTTACTGGGCCATTAATGGGTTTCCCCTTGGGTGTACATATAAATAGAGAGATAATTAGAGGGAATTGACTAATGATCATTCAATTACCATCACCACTAAATCGTCCCTCTCTCTCCAAAACCGTGAGCTCTCAAAGATCTCACCTTAGCCATCCTAACCGTACACCCTAAACGGGAACCCGATCCAGATCAGAGATCATGAAGTCTTCCCTCTCTACGGTTAGCTTATCAGGTATGATTTATTATTATTATTATTTGTTTTCCATTATCATGTTTCAAGAACTGATCAACAATATAGCCCATATGATGATGATAATGATGGTATATGACCCATGTATGATGATGGTGATGATGATGTATAACCCATATGATGATGATGATGATGATAATGATGGTATATAACCCATATATGATGATGATGTATAACCCATATGATGATGATAATGATGGTATATAACCCATATATGATAATGATGATGTATAACCCATATGATGATGATGATAATGATAACCCATATGATGATTATGATAACCCATATGAGGATGAGGATGAAGCTGATGATGATCTTCAATACAACCCATATGATGATGATGATGATGACGATGACGATGACGATGATAACCAATAAGCCTTGTAATGCCACAAGCCATGCCACCCTAACTCAACCAAACCCACAACCATTATGACCCCTATAAGTCTTATGGGTCAAACATGATGTCATGGGTGATATGAGATATGCCATTTTAACCCATGACCCATATGTCGTGTAATGCCATAACCCGTGCCACCTTTACTCACAACCAGTGTGACCCACCCCTACAAGGCTTATTGGTCATATGGGTTATGGGTGATATGGGTTATGACATTATAACCCATGACCCATGGTCATATGGGTTATGGGTGATATTCAGTAATGTTTTTATGTGTTTTATATATGTAATGATGATGATGATGATAACAACCCTTAGGATGATGATGATAAACCATATGAGGATGATGATGATGATAACAACCCATAAGCCTTGTAATGCCATAACCCATATCAACCATAACTCACAACCAATAACTCTCGACCAGTGTGACCCCAATAAGGCTTATACATGGGTCATACGGGCAATGGGTCATGAAGATATGGGATATGTCATTTTAACCCATGAGCCATAAGTCGTGTAATGTCATAACCCATGTCACCATAACTCATAACCTGTGTGACCCCTAAAAGACTTATTGGTCATATGGGTAGATCATGGGTGAAATGGGTTATGGCATTAATTATAACCCATGACTCATGGTTATATGGGTCATGGGTGGTATGGAGTATGACATAATAACTCATGACCCATGGTCATATGGTCATGAGTGATATTAAGTAATGTTTTTATGTGGTTTATGTAACGATGATGATGATAAGCCATATGATGATGATGATAACCCATAAGATGATAATGATAATAACCCATAAGATGATGATAATGGTAACCCATAAGATGAAGATATTAACCCATTTGAGGATACAATGATGGTGATGATCAGGACGGCCCATATGATGATGATGATGATGATAACCTATTTCACCCATAACTCACAACCAATAACCAACGAACAGTGTGACCCCTATAAGGCTTATATATGGGTCATACTGGCCATGGGACATGGGTGATATGGGATATGCCATTTTAACCCATAAGACGTGGAATGCCATATCCCATGTCACCCTGACCTAACTCACAACCAGTGTGACCCCTACAAGGCTTACTGGTCATATGGGTCATTGGTGATGTTAAGTAATGTTTTTATGCGGTTTATGTAATCTTTTAATTTTAATTTATGTTTTGTTTTTTTAGTGGTTAATTATATATGTGGTTTATGTAAATTTTTTTTTTTAATTTTAGCAATGTTTTAAGTAGGTTTATTATAAACTTAATTAGTTTTCTGTTTTTTTAAAATATATTTTAGAAACCGTAATTAGTTTTTGGTTTAAAAATTCCCCAAAACTACATGGCGGGATCTTAAACAAAATCAACGGTAAAATTTTAAGAAAAATGTTGAAACTTTATTTAGGTCACAAAATCAGCAGTAAAATTTTAACAAAAATTCCCCAAAATTACGTGCCTCGATTCGATTTCAATCCCGTCCTCTTCCATTCCGATTTCAAATCCGTCCTCTTCCACTCCGATTTCAAATCTGAGCTTTTGTATTTCCGATCTCAAATCCAATTTCATTAATCTTAAACTCATGAACGGTGAAGATGATCAATTCAACGACGATGGGTATAACTATTCATCAGACGACTATGAAAGCGATGATCTGGATCATCACAACGACGATTTGATGGTTACCAAGCTAGGTGAATCACAAGTCAATGAAGATATGGATCTGGATCTCAGTTTAGCTACAACGAAAACAACTAAGAGGGGGTTGACCATGTTACCAAAGTTACGTGCAGCATATACAAACTCTGGTGGAAGAAAACACAAAGTTTCGTTTGATGAACTAGGTAGGTTAACTGGGGAATATAGATCAGAATTTCCAAGTTATTTGGGAGACCTGGTAAGGCAAAACGTCGGATTAAGTTTTCTAGCATGGAAGGCGGTGCCAAAAGAAGTAAAGGATAAGTTGTGGGAAGAATTAACGGTTAATCTAATTCTTTTAAGTTTTAATTATAAATATGCATTTTTACAGTTTCATTTCCATGTGACTAATTAACTGAAGAAACTCATGGTAATCAGGTATGAATCAACATCTCATATCATCTCAATATATAGTAATTTTATACAATAACATATTTTGTGGACTAAAGCGAACGTTGAAATTGAGGCCTTATGTGAAAGTTTTGTAAATATATAAAAAAGATTAAAATGTAATTTAGTTGCGAAATTTTTTTACATAAAAGTTGTGAAATTATCATTTCTCTCTGAAAACACAAAAGTTGAGAATACAAATTAAATTAGTTTTTCAATTTTTGGAGGCCTAAAGCGGTTGCTTTAGTTGCTTGTACTGTATAGCCACCCCTGATCACACCTACCTATCTATACAAGCTAATTAATACTAACAAACTAGCCTTTATATTAAAAAAATATTATGAGATTGATGCATGTCGTAGGTGTTTTATGATGAATAAGCTTGGTCACCTTCTTCGAAATTTTAGAAGAAAATTGTATGTGAGATACATAGTACCCAACTTAGGTAAACCGGTGAAACTTAAGATAATTCCTAAGCAGTATCGTACATTGGTGGAGCAAACAGACTGGAAAAGTTCGTTACATATACACAATCAGACGAATTCAAGGTTTTAATCATTTACTCTAATTAATGTTCATCATCATTATATTTTTAATCTTTCTCTTTTAAACTATAATGAAATAATTAAAATGTGTGTTGGAAGAATCTGTCAAAAACAAGATAAGTAGCAAGATCAAAGTACGTTTATGATCATCACCTGGGACGAGAAGGATATACTTATCTAAGAGATAAACTGGTAACTTTATTCTCTAATTCAAGTGTCTTTTCTGTTGTATGTTTGATGTGTGGGTGTCTGCTGCTTTCTGTTGAATATATTACAAGGTACAAAACAACGAAACTTCACCAGATGAAATCCCCTCCCGTGCTTTGATGTGGAAGCAAGCAAGAGAAGACAAAAAAGGAGAATAAAAGAATGTTGATGTCAAAGTCCTCGCAGATAAAATAGTAAGTTTAATTTCAAACTTTTGGAAATTATGTTAAATAAAAATCATTGTCAAAGTCAGTTAATAGAGTTGGAGTTGTGAGATAAGACTGAATGGTAATTAAAACTGTCATTAGCTAGGATCAGTGTTTTAAACTTAAAGCCGATAACTCATAGTGACATCTAACTAGGCTAGCTAACTTGATTCTAATTATACATTAGTAAGAACTACTGGTTACATCACCCTGATTGTGACATCTAAGTAGGCTAACAAGCTTGTTTCTTAGCACTTAGTAAAATTCCTAGAACAAGTAAACAGATGGAATGGACACAACTGCTGGTTCGGGGAACTGCTGGTGAACAACTTCAACAGCAGTTTATGTAACTAATAGTTACAACCAGATGTTCTATGTTTGTAGGCAATCAGCAGTTTGCTCTTTGTAAAGTCAAAGCCCTATTCTTCTGTAAAGTTCTGTTCAACGCCTTGAGTTTCGGCTTTCAGAATTAGTAGTTCATGTAACCAGCAGTTGCAGCCATATGTTCTATGCTTGTAGGGAATCAGCAGTTTGCTCTTTGTAAAGTCAAAGCCCTATTATTTTGTAAAGTTCTAGTCAACGCCCGGAGTTTCGGCTTTGAGAATCAGCAATTCTTTTCAGGATCCAATAATTTACTATAATACATGTTTACTTTATTAAAATAATATCTCACTACATTCTTTTGACATTTTTTCGTAGAGTGAAACACAAATCATGGATGGAACCCTGAACCTTGAACCGGGCATGGTTGCCCTCACAGTAGTACTTGGCAAGGAAAGAGGTGGATTTTTAAAAGGGGTTGGCTATGGAGTGACTTCCAGTAGATATTAGAATGTTCCTCGAACAAAAGAACGAATTGCACTACTTGAGTGTCAACTATACAAAAAAGATGAAAAGATTAACACCCCGTCCATCGAGATGGAAAAAACACAAAACAAACTTAATCAAGTTCTACAACATTTGGCTACACAAGGAGCGCCGTTGTTAACAACACAAGTAAAAGTGACTTACTTTATTCACAAATTAATTAATGCTTTAACATTTTCTCCTCCGTCGTTACATTTTATAGGTGAATTCTTTGGACAATTATGTTGGATCTAACCAAAGTACTAGTGCTACCACATATAAACTGGGGCAAAAGAAAATGGTATTTGATAATTTCATTCTTTTTTTATGTCTGTTCCATAACCTAATTAATTGAATTGTAGGTCAATTATGTGGACAACAATGTTGGCTCTAAGGACAATACTAATGCTACCCCATCTAACGGATCATGTAAAGAAGTGCAAACAGAAGTCACTCCTCAGGTAAGTATCTGACAATTAATTTTTTTATTTTTTATTTATAATTTTCCATGCGAGTGCTGATTTTACATGACCTAATTAATTGATTTGTAGGCCAATTCTACGGAGACCAAACTTGACAAAACAGCAGTGCAAACAGAAGTCACTCCTCAGAGTAACTTATATAAAAGGTTGAAAACCGGGAAAAGGATAGCTGATGTTTCACAAGAAAATGTCCCATCTCATTTGGAATCAAAAGAAGATGACACACAGGTACATATTGCGTGAAACGCGTATAAATTGACTTTAACTTTACCATGTTAATATATCCCACAAATTATTGTAGACGTTTAAGTGTAGTCTGTGTCATAGAAATTTAAACAACTGCGTGGCACGTGGTACAATTCATTGGTCAACGAAATCACAAACCGTTCATGAAGTTCCACTATGAGATGATTGCTATAGAGTTTCTATTGATAAAACTATAAAGGGGCAACATTTCTACCAATAGAAACTAGTGAGTTTAAACCAGTTAAGCAGGCATTACATTCTTTTGTTCCTTGGCCAAAATCTCTTGTCAAAAGTGACCAGGAGGTTTGTTCCTTAATTAAAATCTGATTCAATGTAACTAATTAAAATAGGTATTAATATTTTTTTTCCATGTTTTGTTGCTCCAGCTACCAGATCCACCATCCAATCAAACACAAAACACTACAAACTGAAGTTGCTAAGAAGCAAAAGAAAACTTTTACAACGCTAAAAGACATCAAAAAACTGCAAGGAACAAGAAGAAAGCCAGCAGCCAACAAATAGATATTCTTTAGCATTTAACATAAAACTTATGTATTGATTTTGGTTTATTATTCAGATTTATTATTAATATTATTTGGTTTTCTCATGCTTGTTTACCGCTGTTTATAATTATTATATACAAAAAAAATGAAAATAAAATGGTAAATTACACAAAAATGGTCACATAGAACCCTAGTAAACATGTGTGACTTAGACAATAGTCACACTTAAAATTCTAAAATTTTGTGTGGCTATAAATAACCATTAACCACACCATAGTTATATTGTTTTATGTTAGTGTGACGGAATGATAGCAAACGTTGTGGGAAAAACTATATGTGTGACCAAAGGTAAAACAATAGCCACACTTAAAATTACAAAATTTCGTGTGGCTATAAATGATCATTATCCAAACCAAAGTAACTTTGTTTTTTTGCTTATTTGACGGAATGATACCAAACGTCATGGGAAACAATTATGTATGACCAAAGGTTAGACAATAGCCACACTTATAATTACAAACTTTTGTGTGGCTATAAATAAGCCATTAGCCACACCATAGTCACTTTGTTTTTTTGTTAGTGTGACTGAATGATAGCAAATGTCAAAAAAAAACTTTATGTTTGGCCAAAGGTGAGACAATAGGAACACTTAAAATTCCAAAATTTCGTGTGCCTATCAATAACCATTAGCCACACCATAGTTACTTTGCTTTATGTTTGTGTGACGGAATGATAGCAAACGTCATGGGAAAAAAACTATATGTGTGACCAAAGGCTACACTTAAAATTACAAAATTTCGAGTGGTTATAAATGAGCATTAGCCACACCAAAGTAACTTTTTTTTTTGCTTATGTGACAAAATGATATCAAACGTCATGGGAAAAAACAATTATGTGTGACCAAAGGTTAAACAATTGCTGCACTTAAAATTACAATAATTTTTTGTATCAAATAAAAGATTTTAGCCACTCTTAAAATAAATTCGAGTGACTATATAATATAAACGGCCACACTTACATTAAATTCATGTGGCCGTTATTACCATTTAGCCACACATATTGGGACAAAATGTTTGATCACAACAATCATTTTGCCACGGTTTTATTAAATAGGTGTGGCTAAAACAAACCTTTTACTAAAATCATGTGGCCGTTGCGACCCGTTAACCACACTTAAAGTAACGTCATGTGGTCGTTGCTACCCTTTAGCCACACTTAATGGAGGGAATGCTTGATTTCAGCAAAAAAATATTGATACCCTTTAGCCACACATATAAGCCGTTACGGCCACTAAAAAGCATGTGTGGCCGTATGATACCTACGATTACTCGAGCTTTGTTCACACCTGAGCTGAAAAAAAAAGTGTGGCCAAAGACCTACGATCACACATTTTTTTTGACGCAGTGAATTTCTATTAATCAAACCCATCTGAATAATATTATATATAAATTTTGCATATATATACATATATATACACACACACTAGTTTCGGAGACTATATATATAATTATTTATATAATCTCATTATATAAATAATTAATAAACCATAAATAAACAAATAAGTCATTATTCTCAAATAATGTTTATTTTAATTGTTTAATTAACATTATATTATTATTATTATTATTATTATTATTATTATTCTCAATAGTAATAATTTATTATTCAATAATTATATCTCACAAATTTGATTTGATTGGACGTTTAAGCTCATTTAAACGTCTTAATTGTTTACGTTATTCAGACCCTAAAAGACCAATTTCACTAGCAATATTGAATTATATCAATGGCATATATGTATTCTAGTACGTCATAAACCAACACCAGTGCATCTAGCCTGCCTGATTTCTAGGGATATAATCTTAAACGATGGATCGCTTAGGTGAACATGTATTTAAATTTTTAAGTGATTCCTGAAATTGATTGACTGACTGACTGCTTCTTCCGTCTATTTGGATGATGTGGCGGTCGATTGGTTAGATTGGTAGTGTAGAAAACTACACGTGGCGGGTGAATAGGTTTGGTTTAATTTGTAGAATAGCCTTGGAATGGCAGAGTTGCTTCCATGGGACAGATGATGGACTAGCCGGTTGCGAAGTCGGACATGTTGGTCTGGGAATATATCGGGAGGGTGAGGGTGGTTTGGGTTGTTCTTTTGTGTTTTTTTTTGTCAAGTGGGTCCCACAAATAGCTGCTTTTAATTTTTTACTTTTTATAGGTATAACTATTTTAGTTATTTTACGGAAAAAAAAAAAATTTGACGTGATGTAGTGTCAAGAATTAAACATGTTACGTTAAATAAACTGCGAGTAGTAAACATGTTATTTCTCTAACCTAAAGATCAAATCTATAATATGAACAATACTATAGTGACTATCCATGGAACCAAACATGTTACTCCAACTACGTAAACATGAAAATTATAACACATTACTAACCCTATTCTAAAACAAATTGGTGTCTACTGTGCTCATCTTCTTATTAGGCTGCCGTTCAAGTGTCAAAGGCCTATTGGTTCAGTTTTTTTTCCTTTGTAAAGCCATTAATTGTTTTCTTTATAAAGAAGTAGATGGAGGAATTCAACACCAAAGTGGTGCCTGGTGTTGGATAGTTATGCCCAAGTAACGACATCTGCTAGTACTGCTATCAAGATAGGATCCAAAGGGTAGCACCACGAGTAACGAACAATAAGATTAATTTAAAGGTTTAAATAATTTAACACGATCGCACTTAATCAATACGGGAGACGTTTAATTATTTATAATTGGATTGCGAATAACTAAAACGAATTAAATTAGTTAATTATCAAAGAGTTGATAATTAGATAACTAATTTAATAAATATTCAAGGTGTTTGATAAATATTGATTAGGTAATTTTACTAGATTGATTATTAATTGGATTAATAATTCATTAGTAAAAGCATTTTATTTATTTAGTAATTAAATTGTTTAATTATTAAATAACCTAACTTAATCTTCAAGTTTATAAATATGGGATTAAGAGTGGGCAAAATAAAGAACACAAGTTGGAAACCCTAATCTCACACTCCCCTCCCTCTCTGCGTCTGTCAACCACCGCTACTAGACTGCTGCCGACGGCGTTCCTGTCGTTGTCCTCACGCCGTCGTGCACCGCCTCCTCTTGCCGCCGGAACCGTGTGCCGCCATAGTGGGCCGCTGGTTCTTGCCGTCATTAGGTTTTTACGAACCGGGTTAGTGTGTGGTTCGGTTTAGAAGGAACCAAAGGAGTTTGGTGTCCCGGGAGCTCGTGTTACCAGATCTAGCGACTGGGTTCGTTGATCCGTGGTGTTTCTGTGTGGTTAGCTGTCTACTTCCAAGAAGGTAGATCTTTAAACTAACTATTGTTGTGTTATGTTTATGTTATATTTCATCTGGACTCCTGATGGGCAGTCTACGGTTTTGGCCTAGACCGGTTTATACGGTTTTGTTCCGCTGCGTTTATATTTAATTGCAATCATGTTTTATTTTGTCAAAACTTTTGTTTGACAAAAGATTGCATCCTTTACGTTTCTTGAATATTGTGTTGTTTTGTGAATCAAGCATTTGACCCGTGGTTGTGTTTATTATTCTTGGTTTTTTGGTTGTATCAATTATCTTGTATTTTTGGGTTGTTTTGGAAGCCTCTTATAAT
Organism: Smallanthus sonchifolius; assembly: GCA_023525975.1. NCBI lineage: Eukaryota > Viridiplantae > Streptophyta > Magnoliopsida > Asterales > Asteraceae > Smallanthus > Smallanthus sonchifolius. The sequence goes on along the minus strand of CM042019.1, from coordinate 32,714,279 downwards.
AGATTAGGTTTATTTCAATTTATTGTAAATTTTATTTGTAACCGGATCGAGACAAGACAAGATAGGAATTGAAGATCAAAGAAACCTTGAAGACCCGGAGTCAAGATGGAGATCTTGAAGCAATTGAGAGGCTTACAAGATCCAAGAGTTGTGTCGTGTTTATGTCGTCTCATTTTACCCGTTTGATTTTATCTAGCAAAACCGAACACTAAAGGCTTGATTTGCTTATTTGTATGTTTATGGTTGTTTGTGATATTTAGGGTAAAATGTTTTATGTAAAACAACAAGACAGTCAAAACAATATGGTTTAATGTGACAACACAATAGAAACAGCGAGATTTTAAAATAGAGATTTTAGTTATCTCGTGAAAAGTTTTTAAAATAAAGAGTTATTTTAAATAAAACCGGAGTTTTGTGGAATATAACTAATAGAGATTAATTATTCAAAACTCGGAAATTATTAATAAAGGAGTTTATTAATACTTTAAAATGGCTCGTGATTTAACAACATGCTTATTTAATATAGGATATTAAAATCAAGCGTACATGATATAAAGTATTTATCGTCATCACGAGCCATAAATAAAATTTGGAATTTTATAAACCCGTGTATCATTCTTGCATGCTTTATGCTACACGGTGTGTTTTTGACCCATAACCGGTAAAACACTAAATAAATCCATTGAGAAATCGATGAGTCTGTGCCACCTTACTTCGGGACACTTGAACCGAAATATCCGAACCTCTGAGTACATGTGCCTAAGCCTTATACTTGGGCCTATGGATGTCGGGACAAGGTGGAATCGCGATTCCTGAGAGTCTTTGGTCGGTTGTCACACGTTGCCGATTTAGGATGACTATCGCTCAACCATATAAGAAATGCATCAGCCAATTATTAAGAAGTTTGGGCACAGATGGGGCGAAACGTACCGACCTAGACAACTGTTGTCTTAACCGACCCCATAATGTCTGAGAATTGTATTGGATACAATTGGTAAATGTTGCCTATCTATATAACTATATTTTATGGAGAGTGCCTACCATTCATGAAATATAGTGAAACATGGATCTCAGTTCTTAAGTTAAAATGTTTTATAAAAGGGTCATTTTAATTAAGTTTTCCAAACATCGAAAGTACTAAATACATACCACCTGTTTTGTAGATGTATTCGACTACGACCAATCCCCTCACTCCAACTACTCTCTAAGGTCCATCTTGGATAAAGAGAAACTCAATGGCTCCAAGTTCATTGACTGGCACTGCAACTTGAGAATTGTTCTTAAAGCGGGCAAGAAACTCTATGTTCTTGAGAGCGCACTCCCTGATCAACCTGTTGCAACTGCAACGCGGGCTGTCTGAAAGACATGGGAGAAACATGTTGATGACTCTTCTGAAGTATCATGCATCACGTTGGCAACCATGGTCCCTGAAATCCAGAAAGATATGGAGGATCCAACAGCCTATAACATGATTAAGCAGTTGAAGGAAATGTTCTAACAGCAGTCTCGTCATGAGCGTTTTAAGACGATGTGATCTCTCATAGGATGTCGTATGCTGGAAGGTTCATATGTCAGCACACATGTGTTGAAGATGAAGAGCTATATTTATCAACTGGAGAGGCTAGGTTTTCTCTTAATCAATGACTTAGTTGCGGATACGATCCCTAATGCTTTGCCCAAATCATACGATCAGTTCATTATGAACTACAATATGAATGGTTGGGAAAAATCCATCGCTGAGCTGCATAAGATGCTTAAAACTATTGAGATGAACATACCTGCCAAGAGTGCTCCAGTACTGCTAGTCAAAGAAGGTAGAGTCAAGAAATCTAAAACCAAGAACAGAAGAGGCAAGGTTAAGGCTAATACCAAGGGCAAACTGTTTGTGCGTAGGTACTCTTCCAAGAAATCCAAAAAGGATACCAAGTGTTTTCATTGTGATGAAACAAGACATGAGAATAGAAACTACCATAAGTACCATGTTGAATTGTAGAAGGGCAAAGTCTTGGAGGCTGGCACTTTAGGTATATTCGTAATAGAAGTATATTCTTGTTCCCGTAAGTCATGGGTGTTTGACACCGGATATGGTTCTCACATATGCAATAATATGCAGGGACTAAGGACTATTAGAGAACTGAATGCTGGCAACATAGAGCTCCACGTTAGGAATGAAGCTAATGTTGCAGTCAAGGAAATTGAAGAGTATAGGATACTTCTGCCAAGTGGTCGTTATTTAATTTTTGACAATGTCTGTTATGTTCCTAGTTTGACTAGGAACATAATTCTAGTTTCTTGTTTGTGTGAACAAGGTTTTAATTATGTTTTTAGTGGTGATAACATTTTGACTTTCATGAATAATGTATTTTATTTTTAGGCTAGGCCTCATAATGGGATATATTAAATTGAGATGAATGGTTCATGCAATAATAGTTTTATGTACGCAATCAATAACAAAAGGTTAAAGTCAGACTTCAATCAGTCATATATGTGGCATTGTCGACTTGGGCACATAAGCAAAAAAGCTTATCGAAGCTCCAAACTGATGGAATTTTGGAATCCACCGGAATGGAGACCTTCGAGGTATGCGAATCATGCTTGAGTGGCAAGATGACAAAGACACCTTTCACTGGTATTGGTGAAAGGGCTGCAGATCTGTTAGGATTGATACATACTAATGTATGCGGACCATTCAGGACAATGACTAGGACTAGTGAAAGGTACTTCATCACATTTACTAATGATTTCAGTATATTTGGATATGTTTATCTAAATAAACATAAACATGAAGCCTTTGAAGTGTTCAATGCTTTTCAAAATGAAGTACATAATCAACTCGGTAAAACCACAAAAGGCATTCGATCGGAACGAGGTTGCGAGTACTTAATTTATGAATTCGATGAACATCTGAAGCAATGTGGAATAGTTTCACAGTTGACTCCACCAAGAATGCCACAACACAATGGTGTGTCAAAAAGGAGAAATCGAACCTTATTGGATATGGTTCGATCCATGATAAGTCAAACTAACTTGCTGCACTCCTTTTGGGGTTATGCTTTTGAGACTGCTCCTTGAATCGTAAATGTAGTTCCAACCAAGAAGGTGACCAAAACACCATATGAGTAATGGCATGGGAGGAATCCCATCTTGTCGTACCTTAAGGTATGGGGTTGTGAAGCTTACGCCAATCGTGAGACTTCCAACAAATTAGAACCCAGAGGCGAAAAGGTTGGTTTCGTCGGATATCCAAAGGAGACAAGATGTTACTATTTCTATCACCCTAATGAAAACCGGGCTTTCATAGCTTGTAGAGGAGTTTTCCGTGAGAAGGAATTCCTTACGAATGGGCCGACAGGAAATACTGTGGATCTAGAAGAGATTTAAGAACCACAAGTAACTTCATATGAGGTTGTGAATTCAAGTCAACAAAGAGTTGTTGAACCTGAACCTATAGGGATTCACGAACCAGCTGAAACTCCAAGCGTCCGTAGATCTGGTAGGAATCGTCAGGAAGCAGAGAGATATGGTTTTCTCTTTAAGAATGAAGATGTCATTTTGGTGGATCAAATTGAGCCCACTAATTACCAGGCTACAGATTCAGATTTAGAATCTGACCAACGTCTAGAAGCCATGGGCGCAGAGACGTAATCCATGTATAATAACCAAGTATGGGACTTAGTTAATCTACCTCTTGACTGTAAGATAGTAGGGAGTAAATGGGTTTTCAAGACGAAAACCGACATGGATGGGAATGTGCAAACCTTCAAAGGTAGGATTGTTGCGAAAGGATTCACTCAGACTCAAGGAATTTATTATGACGAGACCTTCTCGCCAGTAGCTATGCTTAAGTCAATCAAAATTCTTATTGCAATATCTGCGTATAAAGACTACAAGATATGGCAGATGGATGTCAAAACGGCTTTCCTAAATGGGTACCTTATTTAAGATGTCTATATGGCTTAGCCAGAGGGTTTTGTTGATCTAAAGAATCCTAATAAGGTATACAAACTCCTTAAATCCATTTACGGATTGAAAAAAGCATCTCGGAGCTGGAATCTTCGTTTTGATGAGAAAATCAAAGAGTTTGGTTTCATCAACAATGAAGATAAGTTGTGCGTTTACATGAAGGCAAGTAGGAGCATAGTAACATTCTTGATTATGTTTCTGGATGACATACTGCTCATTGGAAACAACATTCCAACCTTGCAAGAAGCGAAATCTTGGCTTGGAAATTGTTTCGCAATGAAAGATCTTCGTGTAGCCACTTATATTCTGGGAATAAAGATCTATAGAGATATATCAAGGTAGGCCATAAGTTTGAAAAAAATTGCATATATTGACAAGGTTATACAACGCTTCTCAATGCAAGATTCCAAGAGAGGATTCTTGCCAATGGCACATGGAACGATCTTAAATAAATCGCAGTGTCCGAAAATGAACGAAGACAAAAGAAGGATGTAAAGAGTTCCATATGCTTCTGCGATCGGATCTATCATGTATGCCATGCTATGCACCAGGTCAGATGTCTCGTATGCTTTGAGTATGGCGAGCAGATATCAGCAGAATCAAGGGGATGCCCACTTGATTGTTGTAAAGAACATTGTAAAGTACTTGAGAACAACTAAAGAAATGTTCCTGGAGGAGTGAAAGGGGAGCTCACTATAAGGTGTTACACTAATGCAAGCTTCCAAACTGACTGAGATAATTCTCAATGACAAACAGGATTTGCATTCACACTAAAAGATGGAGCAATAACATGGAAGAGTTCCGAACAAAGTGTCGTCGCTCAGTCCGCCACCAAGTTTGAATACATTGCGGCATCAGATGCTGCAAAGGAGGCTGCTTGGATGAATAAGTTCTTTGCTGATCTCGGGGTAGTACCAAGTGTTGAGTGTCACACCCCGCCTCAGGCACCCCCTGGACGTGTGTGAGCACGATTGGTACCTGCTTTGATTTCAGAGTTTTTATTAAACACTGGAAGACTTTTCATGGATCGTTTCATCATAATTCTCAACCTTTAGGGTTTCTTTTCTAAATACCAAAACCCAGTTGGAAAACAAAAGTCTTATATTTATAGATATTGGGATTTAAATGCCCATTTCATTTAGATTACAAACATTGTTTGAAATCAATTACATCACTCGTCTTTAGACAAGTTTATAAGCCACTAGGAGATAGTACTGTCCAAGGTTGATCAGTTCATTGGCCATATTCCTTTTTCTTTATTCAGGATTTCCTATGTATGAGGTCTAAGAATCCAACATGCAACTTATCCTGTATTTTTCCATCATTATGGGCCAGACCAAATCTGCAAACATTTTGAAAATGAAACGTCAGCGCGAACACTGGTGAATACAATTATCATGACAACAATTCATTTGGCACAAATAGTTATTAAATTCATAATCATAACATTATATGTTCAATCCACACATTCAGCATGCCCTTTTCTCCTGACGGTACGCACCACTTTATACACTTGTATCATGCATTATAACAATGGCCAGGTCTTTACCTCTGAAATTGTTATAAGGATATACCAGCCATGATCCGGGACATTCACTCGTGACCCGTGTATCCCTTGCAAGTTTTACGTATACCTATGGCCTGGATGCCTTGTTCGAAGAAGAACGTTATGCATTATTCTTTTAACACTTATTTGGCAATTTTCGTAAACGTAAATGTTTGACACAAGGTTTTAAAGTAGATAAAGTATTCACCTAAATAAAGTAGGATTAATATAACATTAGGATGAGGCTCTAAGCTTGGAAGTCAAATCCTAGCTTCCTATCTCCGCTTTTATGAGCGTTTCTGACTTCTACTAGCGTTTTCTCTTAATACGGGACTTCTAAGCGAGCGGGAATCGAACCGGGATCATTGGAAATCTTCTAAGTGGCTCTGGAACAAAATTGTGAAAGAAAGAATGAATTGGGATGCAGAGAAATGAATGAAATCATCCAAGTATTTCTAGGCTGAAAATCCAACCCATAGCGGAAGCCTACGTAGGCGGGTGGCGGTCCGCCACCGCTCAAGATGGCGTCAGCCCTAAGCGTCAACATCTGATTGGACCGTTCCTAGGATTCCGGCTAGCAGACCATTAACAAGGGCTGTAGCGGTCCGCCACTATGCTACGTGGCAGATTTTTAGAGAATTACGGCTCTCAGGCCGTTACCACCTAGTGTGGCGGTCCGCCACGTGTACACGCGTCACAAATATTGCCCATTAGTCACTGGACACCTGTCACACACGGATTATTTCCTTAACGAGCAAGTAGCGGACCGTTATGGCAAGGGTGGCGGTGCGCCACCATTTTTTCTACGTAGAGGACCAAGCCTTAGCGGACCTCTACTGAACCAACACCTGTAGCGGACTGATGTGTTGCAAAACACATGCATTTATCCTAGTGTAATTGTGCGTTTTGTATAGTCTTTGTATTCGTTTTGTGTCATTTTTAGTTCACTCTAAGTCGGGGTCATGTTTGCAGGTTGAAGTGTGCTAAGGAAGTGGAAAATGAAGAAAAATCCTGGAAATATCGAGCACACGAGGAAAGTTGGAGCAAGAGAAGAAAAAAATATTAATTTTCTGGGAAATATGCTCCCCGCGGTACGCGAGGAGGGAGAATCAAGCCCTCGTGGTATGCGAGGGATTCCCAAAAGCAACCCGACTATTTTGTCCCTCGCGGTACGTGAGGGACCCAGGAAAATCGCTCGCGATACGCGGGAGACATAAAAATCCGCAAAAGCCCTAGATTTAGAGCTTTAATAGTTTTGAACAGCCATTCTTCAATGACTTCGACATTCAGCCGTCTGAGCAAGGGTTACAGGCGATTTTGGCAAGAGAGAAAGCTATTGGGTCAAGGTGTTAGAGTTATAAAGATCAATCTGGTTAGATTCGAATCATTCGGTCACGATTAATCGTTCTACTTTGTTTAATTGGTTTTATAGACTCATGTTTGATACTTTTAACTCTGGATTTATAGTTTTTATCATGAATCTTGTCTAGTTATCTTGAACTACCTAGATTTTGGTGATTATGCATTGTTAATTGGATTTCTTTTGGTTTTCGGTTGTTTGATGATGGAGTAACAATCAAGTAAAGAACTTGTTTTGAATTGATTAGATGTGTATGCGTATTTAGTCTTGATTGATGATTGGTTGAATGTTCCATATGTGTCTTTGTGAATGTCTTTCATGTATAGATGCATATTAGGTCACTAGCTGTGTACATGTGATTCGTTTATGGTTTACTAACGTCGTATCCATAGGAACATTGATTGAAAGTCTTTTAGGGTTAGGTATTCTTCCTATTTCGATAGCTGAGAGGTGAGAAATAGCCGGGTAATCTTTGGTGTTAGGTTTCTTAGGTCAATTGCTCTGAAAGGAGGGTTTCCTAGGGTTTCTTAGCATCGTTGTTATTCCGTGTCTTATCAAGAGGATTCAGGTTACTCCTTACATTGAAAGGTGTATTGAGATAGTGAGACCGAGAGGTAAGCTGTCTAGCGAGTACTTTAGTGTTAATGGAGATAGCTGAGAGGTTATCCGACTAACTGGTGAGTTTACACATCCCTTAGGGTTTCCTTTTTGGTCACACCCGGAAAATGATCTGGGATCCACTAGGTTGTCTATGTGTGTCGTATTATAAGAGCCCGGTTCCATCATAGTTTTCGTATCCGAGATAGTTTCAAGGTACATGCATATGATTCAGAGTCTAGGTAGTGATTTCCCCATTAGTGAGTCCATCTAAAGTCTTGTGCTTTATATTTGGTTGTCATTAGTTAGAGAGTCCATTAATTTAATTGCAGTTCAACATAAATTTCCCCCAATATAATTCAGTTTAGTTAGTTGAGTCATAGTCGAGGTATAGTTGTCACTAGTGTCTCGTGGGTTCGATATCCGGACTTTCATTAGACTTTACTGCAGTCGATAGGTACACTTGCCTGTTATGTGGTCTAGTATTAGGATAGTCTAGAATTTTAACTAGAGTATCTAGGTTAGGTTTTTCCGTTAGGGTTGACCTTAGCGGTCCGCCAGGGTCCAAAGTCTCAATTTTTTTCATTTTAAACCCTGGACTTTGTTAATTTAAATACAACAAGTCCTTGAGGTTCAAATCTTAGCACTTCTCGGATATTTTTGTGGCAGGTGTTACATCCTCCCCACCTTGTTTTAATCTTGTCCTCGAGATTATTTGAACAAGTGAGGATACTTCTTTTTCATTTCAGACTCTAGTTCCCACGTGTACTCAGGTCCACGTCCGGAGTTCCATTTTACTTTCACAATCACCAGACTCTTTCTTTTCAATTTCTTTACCTACATATCCTCGATTTTCAAAGGTTGTTCCACAAACTTAAGCTTTTCATTGACCTCTACATCTTGTAGGGGCATTATTAGTGATTCGTCTGCCTAACACTTACGCAGATTTGACACATGGAATACATCGTGTACTCAATTCATTTCTTCTGGCGATTTGAGTAGATATGCCATAGGGCCAACTCGGTTCAAGATTTTGAATGGTCCTACAAATCATGGACTTAATTTTCCCTTTTTACCAAATCTTACAACGCCTTTCCATGGTGACACCTTCAATAGAACGTTATCACCTACGTTGAATTCTATCGGCTTTCGTCTTTTATCAGCATAACTTTTCTGACGATCATGAGCCGCTTTCAATTGATCTCTTATTTGAATAACTTTATCAGTGGTTTCCTTGACTATTTTAGGTCCAGACAACTGATTTTCTCCTATCTCATACTAGCAAATAGGAGTTCTACATTTACGATCGTATAAGGCTTCGAAAGGAGCAGCATGTATACTCGTGTGATAACTATTATTATAAGAGAATTCCATCAGAGGTAAGTGGTCGTCCCAAATTCCTCTGAGGTCAATCACACATGCCCTTAACATATGTTCCAGAGTTTGAATGGTTCTTTCGCTCTACCTGTCTGTTTGATGATGATAGGCAGTGCTAAGATTTAGTTTCGTTCCTAGAGCTTTCTGGAAGCTTTGCCAGAATCGAGAAGTAAATCTACTATCTCTATCCGATATAATAGATAGTGGCACTCCGTGTAATGACACGATTTCATTAACATATAACTGTGCCAACTTATCCATACTGAATGTTTCTTTCATGGGAAGGAAATGTACAGACTTAGTAAGTCTGTCAATGATAACCTAGGGTATCATTTCGTTCGGGGAAGTTTCATAATGAAATCCATGGTTATCAATTCCTATTTCCAAATAGGAAGTTCAAGTTGTTGTAACAAGCAAGACGACTTTTGATGTTTAGCTTTAACTTGAGAATAGGTTAAGCATTTTGCAACGTAGATAGCGATATGTTTCTTCATCCCTATCCACCAATAATTGGCATTTAGGTTTTTGTATATTTTATTGCTACCAGGATGCATTGTATACTTGGATTTATGGGCTTCCTTAAGAAACTTCTCACGTAATTCACAATATATTGGAACCCAAATTCTTTGATTCATTCTAAGGATATCGTCATTTCCTTAGACTAATTGGTCAGTCATTCCTTTCATGCTTTCTTTTTCAATGTTTGCTTCTTCTAAGGCAATCTTTTCAGATTTCTTAATACGAGTTATAAGATCGATTTGGAGGTCGAGTCTTAAAGCATGAACTCGTTTAGGTTTCTCAATTTCGTTTCTGCTTAAGATATCAGCTCCACCATTAGCCTTGCCTTCATGATAGCAGATCTCACAATCATAGTCATTTAATAATTCCAACCAACGTCTCTGCCTCATGTTCAGCTCTTTCTGAATTAATATATACTTTAAGGTTTTATGATCGGTAAACACAGTGAAGTTAACTCCATAAAGATAGTGCCTCCATAATTTCAATGCGAATATTATTGCACCCAATTCTAAATCATGAGCCGTGTAATTCTTTTAATGTGTTTTCAGTTAACAAGAAGCGTAAGAAATAACCTTGCTTCCTTGCATCAATACAAAACTGAATCCGGTATATGATGCGTCACAATATATTGCAATGTTTTCATTTCCATCTGGTAAAGCCAGTATCGGAGCTTGTGCAACTTTTGCTTCAAAGTTTCAAAGGCTTCGGATTTTTTTGGTTTCCATTCATACTTAATTGATTTGCGAGTCAAGGAAGTTAATGGGACAACAATCCTAGAGAAATCTTGTATAAATTTTCTATAATATCCAGCTAAACTGAGGAAACTACGTACTTCGGTTAGTGACTTTGGAATTTCCCATTTAGATATAGCTTCTATTTTCACAGTATCTACTTGAATGCCATTTCCATTAATGACATAACCAAGAAATTGTACTTCAGATAACCAAAATTCACATTTTAGAAATTTGGCATACAATTTCTCATTTCTCAGGAGTTCAAGTAGTGTTCTTAGATGATTTGCATGTTCTTCCTTACCTTTGCAATAAATAAGGATATCGTCAATAAATATGATAACAAATTTATCCAAATAAGGTTTGTAAATTATATTCATCATGTCCATAAAAGCTTACGGTGCATTAGTGAGTCCAAACGGTATCACTGTGAACTCATAATGACCGTATCTTGTTCGGAATGCAGTTTTGGGAATATCTTCTTCCTGGAATTTCAATTGATGATATCCAGAATGAAGATCGATTTTAGAAAAACAACGTGCTCTTTGAAGTTTGTCAAATAAATCATCAATCATAGGGAGTGGATATTGATTCTTAATCGTGACTTTGTTCAGTTCATGATAGTCGATACACATGCACATCGACCCATCTTTTTCTTGACAAATAAGACCAGAGCTCCCCAAGGCGAGAAGCTTGGTCTAATGAATCCTTTCTCTAGCAACTCATCAAGCTGTTTCTTAAGTTCTACCATCTCAGTTGGAGCTAATCTATACGGGGCTTTAGGAATTGGTGTCGTACCTGGTACAAGATTAATTTTGAACTCGACTTCTCTTTCGGGAGGTATACCAGGCAGTTCATCAGGAAATATGTTAGAGAATTCAACTACTATCGACACATCTTCTATTTTCTTCTTCATGTCGGTGATTATTGATACCAGGTATGCTAAGCATCCCTTTCTGAGGTATTTATTGGCTTTCAACAAATAAATTATTCCAGCGGAGTTGGATAATTTATCGCCATTAATAGTGATGGTATTGCCTTGAGGCGTATGAATTTCAATGGCCTTTTTATCACATAATATGTGGGCTTGGTTAGAGGATAACCAATCCATTCCTAGAACAACATCAAATTCTGCTAATGTCATTGGCAACAATTGTGCAGATATGATATGTCCTGATAATGTGATCTTACAATCATTTAGAATTTCAGAGATTTGGACATGATCCCCATTGGCAGTCTCTACCATATATTTCTTGTCTAGCGAAGCTAGGGCTTTATTTAATAGACTACATAATTTATGATCTATGAAACTTTGGTTTGCACTAGAGTCAAATAAAACCCGAGCATAAAGATTATCGATAAGAAACGTTCTCGTTATCACGTCGGGCATTCCTGCTGCTTCATGGGCATTTAGAATGAATGCTCGAACATTCCATTTGACTCCCTCATTAGGCTTGGGACATGTCCCTTCTGGTTTCTTCAATTTAGGATAGTAACTCTTGATGTGGCCCGTTTCTCCACATTCGTAGCAAACCACTGGGTTCTTTTTGTAGCAATCTTAAGTCTTATGGCCTGACATTTTGCAATGGTTGCAATGGAATCCGACTCTACATTGTCCCAATTGTCGTTTCCTACACTTCTGGCATTCAGGGATTATAGAGTTTTTATTTCTAGAGGTAAAGCCTGAGCTTGGCCTTTTGAACCTACTTGGACCTTCCCCCCTACCTCCTTCTTCTTCTTTCCCTCTTCCTGATTCCTAATCAGGTTGTCGGTTAAAGATGCGCCAAGTTCCATAGAGTCATCAAGGGTTTAGCATTTGGCCACTTTGACCATGTCATGAATCTCTCCAATTAGCCCCCATATGTATCTTTTTATTAGATTAGACTCTGGGCAGCTAAATGTGGTACTATACGTGCATACTCCAAAAGTTTCATTACATAATCCTGGTGGTTTGTACCCACCATTTTCAGACTAAAAAACTTTCCCTCTATTTTATCTTTCTCATTAAGAGGAACATATTTCTTCTCAACTCTTGCCTTAAATGCATTCCAGCTCATAGCATAGGCTCATTCTCTTCCTTTGGCAGCAATAATGTTATTCCACCATTCAAGGGCTTGGTCCTTGAATAAGTTGGAAGCATAGAGGATCTTGTCCTCTTCAGCATATTTGCTTATTGCCAAGACAGATTTTGTCTTCTCTGTCCACCTCAATGTGGCAATTCCTCCTTCTATTCCAGATAAGTTGTAGGGTTTACATTCTTGAAACATCTTGTACGTACATCCTACTATTCTTTGTTTATTTATAGGATAGATGAAGTTATTCCCCATCCCTTCTTCTTTTGAGGAATTGTTGTAATATTCTTTTCTCTCGGTTTTCTTTGTTTTGGATCCCCGATAGCTAGCAGATCCTTCAGGTTTATGAGTGACAGTTACTGGTTTAGAATGAGTGATGGATTTGACATGAGTAATAGGATGAGAATATATAGATTTCTGGATTGATGGTTGAACAGACCGTTCTTTGGATTTATCAAGCTGCCTTTTCTCTATTTCGGTGAAAATCATGAGTAGAGCATTCTTGATTCCTTCATAAATCAGCATTATCAACCATTGTTTATTTCCTTTTTCCACGGGTGTTTTGAGAAGATCCGGTTTGTTTTGACATTCTAGAAAAGAAATACAATTGGAATTAAAAACAACATATTTATTTTATTGATAATATATTACATAGAGCAAAATATAATATAAAACAAGTTTCTAATTATGATTCTTTTCTTCTAGAGCTTGAACTAGCAAGAAGTTTTGAGCTTGTATCTCTGCCTTCTCTTGTTCTAGTTCAGCTATTTGGTTTTATAACATTTGCACCCTCTCATCTCCAGATGTATCTTCATTCACACGTGGAGTAAGGATATTAACAGTCTCATAATAAGGAAAATATGGTCTATTAGAGTCTGCTCTTTCTTCATCTTGGGGTACATATCTGTTTTCATAAGGTATTTAGGGAAATCTTTCATGAAAATTATGTGAATAAATGGGAGTAATATTTTAACTTCCCGTCATTGGAGCAGAATGGAAACTTATAGATGGATTATAGGGAATATTAGGATTCCCTATTTCTCCGAGGCTTATAAAAGTAAAACTTCCAGTATCTTCATTAGTTTTGATAGTAGTTTCATTAGTGATGTGTTCCCGGTAATTGGGGGGAGCAAAACGACGAAAGAAACTAGGTTATTTTCCCTTTCCGGCCATTTCTGACTAATATAAAACGTTCTTTTATTAAAATATTAAAATATATTACAACCGATATAAAGTACAAAAACATTAGTCTTTCATTAATTCCTCTCCAAGGATCATCAGATTTTCTCCATGCTCATAAACTTGTTTCCCGTAAAATTGTGTCCTCGCCTTGTCCATAATCCATCCCCTTTTTACTTCATTTGTTTCTCGTAACGAACGATCTAAACATTCAATCAGGGATGATGGCATACTATGCTCATAACCATATTTTGGTGGTGGCTCTCAAAGACCAACCTTAATATCATTGTAAGCATTTTGGTATCCAGGAGGATCTTGGAAATAATCCTCAAAAGGACCATTATACATAGGTTCAGGAAAGACATAGGGGTCCTAGAGAACAGGAGATTCAAGATTATTAAAGGATAATCTTATGTGTTTTTAGAAATAGGTTATCATGATAAGATTCTTACTCCTCAGAAGGTTCTTTTGTTGGCATATTTTGGTAAGCTTCTTTTATCTCATCTGTTGAAATGGAAATTCCTTCTGTTGGTATCCTCACCCTCATTCTTGGTTTCCTGGCTCTACAAGATTCTGCTTCATCGTTTCTTGGTGGTGGTGTGACAAAATTGCAGTTGCTAAAGTTTGATCCAACTGCCATCCTCGAACTTGTCGAATCCTTGGACTGCGGGTGGTACTCATGAGTAGGGGTATCCGAGATTATGGTAAAAGGGTCATTATCATTAGGAAAGGTGATATGATTCATCTGAGAACCCGAAATTGGATACTCAGGCGGTTCCTGTTTTATTGGCCTGTTAGGATCGTAATAGATGTTATCTCCTGACATCTTGCAACTTAAAGTATTAGTAATATTCTATCCTTAATTTGGTCAAAACTTAGATACTAAAGTCAGTATCCTTATCTTAACATTGAGGCAATACATAACTTATGGTTAAAGCTTAGATACTAAATCCAGTATATAATTTGCTAAAACCTGTGGCTCTGATAACAACATGTTACACCCCGCCTCAGACACCCCCTGGATGTGTGTGAGCATGATTGGTACCTGCTTTGATTTCAGAGTTTTTATAAAACAGCGGAAGACTTTTCAAGGATCGTTTCATCATAATTCTTAACCTCTAGTGTTGCTTTTGTAAATACCAAGACCCAGTTGGAAAACAATAGTCTCGTATTTATAAATATTAGGATTTAAATACCCATTTCATTTAGATTACAAACATTGTTCGAAATTAATTACAACACTCGTCTTCAGACAAGTTTATAAGCCACTAGGAGATAGTACTGTCTAAGGTTGATCAGTTCCTTGTCCCTATTCCTTTTTCTTTATTCAGGATTTCCTGTGCATGAGGCCTGAGAATACAACATGTAACTTATCCTGTATTTTTCCATCATTATGGGCCAGACCAAATCTGCCCTTTTAACATTTATTCTCATCACATTTTTTTCATTACCTAAAAATATTTTGAAAATGAAACGTCAGCGTGAACTCTAGTGAACACAATTATCATGATAGTAAATCATCTGGCACAAATAGTTATTAAATTCATAAGCATAACTTTATATGTTCAATCCACACATTCAACATGCCTTTTTCTCTTAACGGTACGCACCACTATATACACTGGTATCATACATTATAACAATGGACAGGTCTTTGCCTCTGAAATTTTTATAAGGAAAGTACCAGCCATAATCCGTGACTTTCACCCGTGACCCGTGTATCCCTTGCAAGTTTTACGTATATCTATGGCCCGAATGCCTTGTTCGTAGAAGAACATTATGCATTATTCTTTTAACACTTATTTGGCCATTTTCGTAAACATAAATGTCTGACACAAGGTTTTAAAGTAGATAAAGTATTCACCTTAATAAAGTAGGAGTAATATAACTTTAGGATGAGCCTCTAAGCTTAAAAGTCAAATCCTAGCTTCTTATCTCCACTGTTGTGAGCGTTTCTGACTTCTACGAGCGTTTTCTCTTAATGCGGGACATCTAAGCGAGCGGGAATCGAACGGGGATTGTCAGGAATCTTCTAAGTGGGCTCTGGAACAAAATTGTGAAAGAAAGAACGAATTGGGATGAATAGAAACTAATAAAATCGTCCAAATATTTCTAGGCTAAAAATCCAACATGTAGCGGACTGCTACGTACGCGGGTGGTGGTCCGCCACCGCCCAAGATGGCCTCAGCCCTGAGTGTCAAAATCTGATTGGACCATTCCTAGGATTGCGGCTAGTGGACCGTTACCAAAGGCTGTAGCGGTCCGTCAAAATCTGATTGGACCGTTCCTACGTGGAAGATTTTTAGAGAATTGCAACAGGCGGACCGTTACCACCTGGCGTGGCGGTCCGCCACGTGTACACGCGTCCCAATTGTTACACATTACTCACTAGACACGTGTCACACGTGGATTATTTCCTTAACGAGCAAGTAGTGAACCATTATGGGCAAGGGTGGCGGTTTGCCACCATTGTTTGTGCTTAGAGGACCAAGCCTTAGCGGACCTCTACTGAACCAACACCCGTAACGCACCTTTAGGGTTGAGCTTAGCGGTCCGCCAGGGTCTAAAGTCTCAAATTTTTCATATTAAACCCTGGACTTGGGTAATTTAAATACAATAAGTCATTGAGGTTCAAACCTTAGCATTTCTCGGATATTTTTGTGGCAGGTGTTACATTGAGAGACCTATCGAGATGCTATGTGACAACAATGATGTTATTGCTCAATCAAAAGAACCAAGGTCACATTACAGCACCAAGTACATACTTAGGAAGTTCCATTATATACATGAGATACTAGAACGTGGAGACATCACTATAAACAAGGTGCATACAGATCATAATCTAGCAGGCCCGTTTACTAAGGTTATGCCTCAACTGAAACATGAGGAGCATGCTAGAAACATAGGGCTTAGGATTGCTAGTGAGTGGATATGATTTGTTTTGGTATTTGGACGTTTTTGAACTGTAACAGTAATATTTGAATGATTCTGAATCAAAAGAGTTGAATTCCTTATCGTTAATATTTACTGTGTTTAATATTTGTACGTTTAAGAATCCTTGAATAACGGTTATTCTAAAGGTTCGTGATCGATCAAATATATGGGAATAGAGTTTGAACCAAGACAATTGTGAATCGTTAGCTTGTTTCATATGATGAAAAGTCCAAAAAGTTGGAGGCTAAATTCACAGATATTCATTAAAGAATGGATATTGAACGCAATTCGCTTCAAAACTACTTCAAGGATCATTATCATGAGTAGTTTTTTAAAATGTCATACTCCTTGTATCCTTACACCTAAGATGCATATTCGAACATGATTAAGTGTAAGGTTACTCCTTGACATAATCTAACGTCGTATATTGACCAGGCAGTAATAAGGATCATCGTTGGGAGTTAATCAGAAACTTAGTGAGAGTTGTATGTAGTCGAAGGAATCTATTCCCTCGCAATGGTAAGTGGCTGACGTCTCTGGGTGGAATGAACCAAATTTGGGTTTGCCCTATAATATAATAATTATATTGTAAGGGGGTATATTTATATAAATTGTAGTTGGAGGCATTTTGTAAATGGTGGAAACTTGTAGTTTTGGAGCAAAGAGTCAAAATTACAAGTACAGGGACTAAAGGTGTAAAATCTAAAAACTTAGATTTGTTTATGTGGGGATGGCACATACACACACTCATTTGAGAGTGTGTGTGTCGTGAAAAGCAAAGGAGAAAAGGGAGGAGGGCCAAGAACAAGAAATTAAAATTTTGCAAGTGCAATCTGCTTGATTTGGAGTGTTCATCATCTTCTAGATTTCAAGTAAGTATCAATTACTTCCTTTGAACCTCCATGTTAAGTGTTCTTGGTGGATTTTAGAGAAATCCGAATTAGGAGCTATTTTTGGGTGTGTTAATGGTTATTAACTTGATTTAAGTGATATCCTATCTTGTAGAAATCAACATCTAAACACCAAAATTATTGATTCAAGAATTAGGGTTCTTGAGGGAAATTTGGGGGTTTTTAATCTAATGTTGATTAAATGTTGAATCGGTGGTTATTAAGTGTCTAGGGTGTTGTTAGACACATCTTACGATAAAAACCTCAATCAATTTGATGATTTCAAAATTAGGGTTCTTGAGAACCTAATTTGGGGGTTTTATAATTGGAGGTGTTTTAATGGTGAATTGAGTATGGATAAGTGTTTATGGTGTAATATAAACACATTTTCAAGTATAAAACTCAATTAAATTGGTGTATCATGAATTGATGAAATTGTGGAAATTGGGTGAAATCTTTAACGGGTCAAATAGGGTAGAATTGGTTTAGTAATGGTTAAAAGCTTGTATAAAGCTTAATAAACCAAGGTTAGATGATAGTAATGATCATAAGATCTTGGGTGGGTGTCAAACCTCAAATTGGTGATTTAATATGACTTTACTAGATTACTAAACAAATGGATTGTTTTGGTGATCAAGGTATGGAGTGGCTAGCTTGGAAGAAGAATTGGAATCTTCATTTGCAAAGGTAAGTGCTTTTCACTTACTTAGTAGTAGATAAGTAGTAGTTACATGTAAATAGATGCGTTGTTATTTTATTAATGTGTTGTATGTCGATTTTGACTTATGCGGTAAATAGTCAAAGTAAAGTTATATGTGGTAGGATTGTTGAAGTTGACAAAATGACAAAATTACTCAGACTAATGAATGACACTTAGTAAACGTGGTGTAGTTGAACTATGTGGAATATAGTCAACTAAAGGTGGTGATTTGTTGTGAATTGACTTAATGTGGTATTAGTCAAACCATTGTGGATAATGGGGGAATTGTTATAAAATTGACTTGTTATGGTATAAGTCAAACCATTATGTATAACGGTGAAATTGGTGTAATTTTACCTTAGTGGTATAGGGTCAAACTTTTATGTTGAAAAATGTGTAATTAGACTATGTGGTTAATAGTCAAACTTGAATGTGCAAATGTGGTAAATATGTGTAATTAGACTATGTGGTAAATAGTCAAACTTGATTGTATAAATGTAGTAAATAAATGAAAGTTGATATATATGGTTAATGGTCAAACTAATGTGTGATATGTGGATAAATGATGTATATGACTCAATGTGGTCAAGAGTCAACTAAATGTAGAATGTGGTAAAATTAGACTAAAATTGACTTATGTGGTAAAAGTCAACCGTTGGTAGTAAAACAGTAAATTGGTTTATCATATGAAGTGTGGATATTTCATGGATGTGTTTACGTGAAGTGTGGATACTTCACGGGTGGTAGTGAGGTCAAGTACTTCACGGGTGAAAATGAAGTCAAGTACTTCACAGATGACATACTTCATGGGTTGGCATGGAGTCAAAGACTCCATGTGAGAATGCGAGAGGTGGATCTCTCGTCGGACATGTCGATATGTCAAGTTGAAATAATGGTAAAACACAAGATGAGTATGGGTCGTTATATGTCTAAATTTGTAGGTTGATATGTACCTAAACTAACACATTAATAACACTTGTTGTTAAACTCTTAATGAGTGGGAAACGAGTAGTGTACTCGGGTTTGGGGATAGTAAATGAGGGCAGGCTTATATGAAGTTTAAATATAAGTTTATGTTCAATAACGGCTTACAGATGCAAACGGGTCGGAATGGGTCGAAACGGAAAACGAGTAGTGGTACTCGTAATGGGGGTGGATAAACTAACAAATTAATGTTAGTTAATGTGGTAGACATTGGGTGGTCGAAAAACAAGTAAATACACGTTAGATACTTGTTATATGAAAAAATTTGTAGAACTAGTGAGAATAGTAGATGCTGTCAAGAAACATGGTTGTGTTCATCTAAACACTATCATGACAGGAACCTTGTATTTTCCTGGTGCTGAAAGGGATCACGACCGTGTTCATTCAGAACACAATGACTTTTTCTTGGGTTTTACCCATTAGGGGACTTGTGGAGAGGTCCCTAGGGCTATTTATCTATACTAACCATATACAAATTGATGTTTTGTATGTAGGAAAACTCCAGAGTGATTCTCAGGTCTCGCATCATGTGGATTGGATTCTCATGGACGTGTTTTGTAAATGAATTTGTTAACCTTCTCGTGGGGAGTCTTTACAAACTATTTGGGGTCGTAACAAGTTGTGGTTAACTTGTTTTATTAACCTTTGATTAAACTACTTTTGGGGGAAATATTGTAGTTTAATTCATGTTTGTAAAACTAAAACGTATGGATACGTTAAAACGTGTGGTTCGAATTTTTGGGTGTTACACTGGGCCTCTCGTTTTTCAAACTGGTGTAAATAAATGGCCATGCTCAAACTGGGAGTTTCATTAGACCACTTTGAGAAAGAGAATGTTGAACATTATATGCGAATGAAACATGATCCAAGTCTCATGTTCAATGGGATGCCAATTACAGAAGGATAATCGACTGATGATCATAACTATTACGAATATTTGAGTAAGAGTACTTGGACTATCGGGAAGAGTAGATAGCTTTAAAGCGTCATACCTTGTAGGGGCAGTGAGATGTAGCTAGACGTCCACCACTGTCTATACTTATAGATAGTCGAGACTTGTGCAAGTAGGAGTCTGTTGGACATGTATGCCCAAGTAACGACATCTGATAATACTACTATCAAGGTAGGATCCTAAGGGTTGCACCACGAGCAACGGACAATAAGATCATTTAAATGGTTTAAATAATCTAACATAATCGCACTTAAGCAAGATGAGAGACGTTTATTTATTCGTAATTGATTGCGAATAATTAAAACGAATTAAATTAGTTAATTATCAAAGAGTTAATAATTAGATAACCGATTTAATAAATTATCAAAGTGTTTGATAAATACTGATTAGGTGATTTTACTAGATTGATTATTAATTGGATTAATAATTAATTAGTAAAATTATTTTATTTATTTAGTAATTAAAATTTTTAATTATTAAATAACCTAACTTAATCCCTAAATTTAGGAATTTATAAATATGGGATTAAGAGTAGGCAAAATAGAGAACACTAGTTGGAAACCCTAATCTCACACTCCCATCCCTCTCTACGTCCGTCAACCACCGCCACCAGGACGCCGCCGCCGACGGCGTTCCTGCTGTCGTGCGTCACCTCCTCTTTCCGCGTAACCGTGCGCCGCCATAATGGGCCGCCGGTTCTTGCCGTCATTAGGTTTTTTGTTTTGTACGCTTATTTATTTATTTTTTGACGCGTTATCGTTTATATTTTGGTTCAAACCCACCACCCTGCCACAAAACGCAAGTTCCAAATACTAATTACAACTTATATTAAAGCAAAGGGCTCTTGAACAGTCCCTTCTCCATTTAATTTTTGACAGCTGTTTTTTTTTTTGCTTTTTTTATTTTTTTATTTTAATTCCTCATACTATATATAATATACGCTTTTAACCCGTTTAATTTTCTAATAATTTTGTTTTCCTTTAATAACTTTCGTTCGTTAATTTTTTTTAAAATGGTTCGCGCTGCTGCTTTTGATTTTTTATCAACGTTCCGATATAATTTTTTTTTAAAATGAGTTGTATCAAAAATCGCATTTTTTAGTATCGTAGCCTATAGTGAGCGTCGTTACCGTTGTGCTACCATCATGAGCCAAACCTATTATGAGCGAACAACATCGACGATATTGGTCTTATCGGAACCGATATTGATATTCGCTTTTATGGTTTTCTTCGAACCGAACCGATAATAACCAATGTTAAGATTTGTTTAAGTATATAAATGACCTGAACAGGAAGACTAACAAAAGAAGACACATAGCCTGGTGGTAGACGCATTTTGCTTCCGGCGGAGAGCCATGGGTTCAAGCCCCTCTCCCACTCTAATTCTTCAAAATAATATTTTTGTTTTTTCCTTTTTTATTATTTATTTTAGATTTCTTTTTTATTAACATTATTTTTACCATTACGTCTACATTTTATTAACGAATGGACCGACACCTGTTGCGGAGCACGGGTACACCCAAGTACCCAACTAGTTTTATTTAAAAAAGATTGTTTATAGAATTAGTCGATTACTAATTTGCTATAATAAATTGTTACAGCAACGAAGAAAGGGTACCTCCCACGTGGCGTGTACGGTCAAGTGCCGGTGCCAACAGGGGGACACGTTGATCCCCAAATCGTTTATCTTGACATTTTTGTAAACTTTTGACTGTTGTAATCGTTGACATATTCCTAAACTATTAAAGTCAAAAGTACGAATACAAAAATAAATTAAATAATAACCCCAGTATTTCTTTTGAGAACCAATATTCTTTTTATTATTCTATGTCATCATATGCCATTTAAGGGGGTGTTTGGGATTACTTATTTACTCTACTTATTAACTTATTAACTTATATAAGTTAATAAGGTGTTTGGGAAAGCTACTTATTTAGCCTACTTACACCATTTTTCAAGAAGTAAGTCATTCCTTACTTATTACTTATAACTTATTAACTTATAGCATAAGTCAATAAGTAGTTTTCAAAGAAAATCCTAAAGTTTTTAAGAAGTTACAAATTGTGACTTATGACTTATGACTTATTACCTTTTTGAATAAGTCATAAGGAGTTTCAAATAAGTAATCCCAAACACAGCCTAAGAAAAAAGATTACAGATTTAACCAATCGTTGGTTACGGTGGTGCAACTATAATTTTTTTGGAATCGTCGTCAAGTTATATTGTACCGATTACAACTGAGATCCAATACCGATTACAACTGAGATCCAACTCATATTTATATACAGGAAGAATCATAAGAAAATCACTATCATTATTAAAAAACTGACCTATTACGATGGCCTTTTCAGTCGTAAATTTGTCGCAAAAACCTCCATCGCAAATCCAAATTTACGATCGGGACTGCGACCGGCGTTAACCTGCGACCGTTATATACGACCACAAATGCGGTCGCAAAATTGGCGACCTGAAATGCAGTCGCCAAATTTACGACCGCTCTTTTGCGACTGGCAGCTTCGATCGCCTTGCGACCGAAATGTTGAGACCAGGTTGCGACCGCAATCTGCTTCCAGGTTGCGACCAATTTGCGACCGCAATGCTTTTTTTAACAAAATTTTTTTCCTCTTTTTATAGTTTTATATTTGGAATCTCCTATCAATTTTTAGATTTTCAAATATTAACCCTTCACAAATTCTGAATAGCGCAAAACATTCTAATTAACATTTACAAAAAAAATCAAATATCTGAGTTATCTAAACATAATAGATACCCAAACATTCAAATAAAAGTGTTTATAAATTTAAGTAGGTGGTTGAATGTTTTAGTACATAAATTTTAATAATGTTTCAAAGTTCGTCATCCTATCATTCAAGTATGGCTTGTTTCTTCACCTTTTTTCTTTTTTCCTTGACCAATGCCTCAATAACTCCGTTCAACTTTTTTTTTCTTTTAGCAACTCCTCGATAACTCCGTTCATTCTTTCTTTATCTTCTTCCTTTTCTTTCACAAGCTCCTTAATGATTCAATTCAACTTTTGTATCAAAAAATAATAAACATGTATTTAAATTTACACTTAAATATAAAAGCTCAAATATAACTCATTTAAACCTGTTGTAACCAAATGGCTCATTAGAACCCGTTATAACCAAACATGACCCATTAGGTACCGTAATAACCAAACATGACCCATTAGGACCCGTTATAACACAACATGACCCATTAGGACCCATTATAAACAAACATGACCCATTAGGACCAGTTATAACTAAATATTACCCATTAAGACCGATTAGAATTAGACATGGCAAAATAAACCCAAAAAACTAACCTTGGGACATTATGAGTATTTTGGAATGTTTTAAGCTAACTCTTAAAAATGTTTGTGTAAAAAACAAGTCTTAAAAATGTCTGTCTCCAAAACAAACTCAAAAAGCTAACCTTGGGTCATTATGCACAATTCTAATAAGTCAAATAAAAAAATTGTAGTTCATTATTGAAATAGTAATTGTATTTATCATATTTGACAAATTGTTTAGACAAAAATCTACCTGACCATTTATAACCTCAAAAATGACCCTTTTAGACTCAAACCTAGTTTGACCCGTTTACAGCATGTACATTTCCCAAGTTCTGCTTAAGTATTGTTGTATATACTTCTATAGAACTAAAGCACAACATGGAATCTATACAAGGACATGAAACCAAATTTAAGTTTGGCTACTAATTTGCATTTTTGCTTTATATATAAATATTGATATGAATTAAACTCTCGAAAAGACTCGGTTTAAACTAGTACCATGTTTTTGTATTTCTCATTTATGTGTTTTTTTAATTTCTTCGTTTTGAGTTAAAATAAGCTTGAAATTGTTTGATTGGCTCTTGGTGGTTTTACGGTTTTTAATCGGTTGCCAACCAAACATGAAAAGAACTTTTTAACACGGTAATTGTTACTGTTTGACAATATAAAAAGGGTTGAACAGGTACAATTTCAAGTTTATTGTAACGCAAAACATGGAAATTAAGAAAAAACAGATAATGAGAAATACAAAAACATGGTAAACTGCCAAGAGTCAATCAAAAAATTTATATATTTTTTAGTTTTTTATATTATTTCTAATAGTATTAATGTAATATTACGCATTTTACAAGAAAATCATTTTACGTATTGTGTTTTACGTATACGTAACTGCATTTTTTTGTTTTTCATTTACGTATGTGTAACACTATGTGTTACGTATACATAACCAATATTAAAATGATTTTTTGGTAAAAATGTATATCATTACATTGATACTCTTATAAATCAAATAAAATAAAAAATTATTATTATATAATTGGTCAGAATTAGTCTTCTTGGTGGTTTTCACGAATTTTCGCATACATAACCCATAGTGTTACATATATGTAACAACCTCTCATTCGACATAGTGTTACGTATATGTAACACATTGGATCACATATACGTAAGACTACTCATTCTCGTATTTATATTCAACATATATGTAATAGATACTTAAATACGTTTTGACAACTAAAAGTAAAAATAAGATGTAAATTATGTTATTGGTTTGGTTAGTGTTCTCTACATTTCACATAACTATGTGGTTTTCTCTAGAACCACACATATATATATATATATATACACACACACACGTGTGTGTGTGTGTGTTTGTATGTATACATACTAGGTTAGAAACCCATGTATTACATGGGTTAAATAGATCCAACATATTGTAAACTAACATTTTTTATGAAGATTTATATGTGGATATCATCAACCATTGGTAAAATAAGAAATAATGAAGATTTAGGAATTATAAATAATAGAGTAAATTACTATTTGAGTCTCTGACGTTTGTCCATTTTAACTAGTTGAGTCACTTATGTTTCAAACCCTCGGTCTGAACCCTGACTTTTCATTTTTGACTCCATTTGAGTCCAAATGGCTAACGTCGTTAGATTTAATAGTTAACTTTTTTTTAAATGACCAAAATACCCTAGGGGACTCAAATTGTTAAAAATACCTTTATTTTTACCTACCCACTTTCTTCAACCTTTATCTTCACCACCACCACCATTATCTCCAACCACCACCACCGTTTAACACCTAAAACATAGATCGGTCTTCACCACCACCACCACCATCACCGGAAACCACCATCATCTCCATTCTCCGACCACCACCACCACCACCGTTTAACACCTAAAACAAAGATCGGTCTTCACCACCACCACCATCTCCGGCAACCACCATCATATCCGAACACCACCACCTTTTAACACTTAAAACATAGATTGCCAACCACTGGTCGCCTGAAACCCTCTCCGTTTTTCGCCTGAAACCCACCCTCACCTGATCCACTCTCTTGAGTCCCGGTCTTACTCTCGATTGAAATCCCCATCACCTGATCTACACTCATCACCTCTTTTTCATGGGGACTAAATCTAGAAACCTGGGAATTGGGGGGGTTCGCCGGAGGGGGACTTCAAGTTTGTCGGAGACGGCAGACTGTTTCTTTAAAACCCCTCTCTCACTGGATTGCGTTTACTGCGAAGACAAGTTCGTTGGTGAAGACGAGTTGGCCAGAGAAGACGACCCCGGTGGCGACGGAGACGACAAGCTGTTTCTTGGTGTAGGTGGAGCAGGGGAGACGGAGGGGGAGGACGTGGAGCGGTGGTTGTGGGTGGCGCCGGCTGGGAGGTCGCCGGAATGCATTTTGGGATGGAAGTTGAAGAATTACGTTGATGAAATTGGGAATTTAAGATGAGATGTATTCAAGGGGGATTTTATAAAACATATTTTGATATTATTTTTTTAATATCATTGTTTTAAAAGTGAAATATAAAACGGTTTTAAAACAAACTGTTAAAAAATGAACGTGTAACATCCCAAATAAATGAATAATGAATGAAATAAGAAAAGCCTTGAAACGTGAGATCAGAAGGAGGAATACCAAGGAAATGAAACGGGCTTGGAAATGGGGCGGCTCATGGGCCGAAGGAGAAGGGATAAAACCCTTAAGCCCAGCAGCCCTCCACCCTTCACACCCATTTTCTTCCTGCGCAAGTTTCTAGAGAGAGAAAGGGGATTGCGGCTAGAGAGAGAAACCGCAGGGAGACGACCCAGAAGCTCGGGGAGTATTGCGCACCATCTTAGCAACATCTAGCAACAGAAACCAGACCCCAGAAGGTAACCATCTAGCCCGAATCTGGAATTTTGTAGTTTTAGGATTTTGGGTTAAATATCATGTAAAGTCACGGTTTTTACGTTTGAAATGGAAACTAAGCTTGGATCCATGTTCAAGAATTAAAATGTAACGTTTTTTACGTAAAAAGATCAAAGCTTGATTATTGGGAACCTTAGACGAAAAAATTTGGGTTTCCTGATGG
This sequence comes from Smallanthus sonchifolius, assembly GCA_023525975.1. Classification (NCBI taxonomy): domain Eukaryota; kingdom Viridiplantae; phylum Streptophyta; class Magnoliopsida; order Asterales; family Asteraceae; genus Smallanthus; species Smallanthus sonchifolius. The sequence continues at coordinate 32,688,086 of CM042019.1, read as the reverse complement.
GGAAGAAAGCCACGCAGGCGAACTTATCAAGTTCGACTGGAACCGTTTTAAGCAAACTTAGTCTATGTTCGCTGATATGAGCGAACTTATCATCTACGCTATAACATGTTCGCCTAAATGCGAAAGTAGCGAACTTGTCATGTTCGCTTAGCACAAATGTAGTGAACCTATCACATTTTCGCCTAGTTCAGTGTAGCGAACTTATCATGTTCGGTTAAACCAAATATGATGAACTTACCTAGGTTCGCTAAACCCTAAATATAGAAACGTCTAGTGTGGTTTAGGTTCATTACCTTATCTTGTATGACTTGATTATATAGATTGTGTGTGACCTTAGTAACGCTCACTATCCAACTGTTATACTTCAAGGACCTGCTCATTAGGTGAGTTCTATGTGCCCCTTATGTGTTATGTGCAAATGTTTTCTAATGTTTTGGGGCTGAAGTGTATATATGCAAAGTGAATAACTATTATCAATGATAATATGACCGTATGTGTTATATGAAAGTAAATGATGAATTATGATATGAAAAATGAATGTTTACAAAGAATGTTCACAAAGAATGTTTACAAAGAATGAAACGAATGTATGACTTAATGTTAAAACGAATGAAATCTTGCTTTATATTTATATATATTGCACGTTATGAATGTACTAAAATGTTAAGGACAAAATTACAGACTATTTCGGTAGGACGGTTCGATGATGACGTCTACCACGGTAGGCAGACGACCATGCGACTATTATGCAGACGGTATGTTATAGTTTAGAAAGGTAGACTAAATACGGACTACAACGATAGATGGAGGCCCTTAATCGAAGCACGACTGCATATATAGTTCGTATGGGAAACGGATGCCTTAGGGCAAACGGGAGAAAGGGCGGACTACGACGGTAGGACGGTATGATGGACGGCCAAAGGTTTGTTGGACCGTAATGAAGGACGGACTACTTCGGTAGACACAGGATGAATGATGGACTACGACGGTAGGAAGAAGCGTCTGTATTTGTGACTTACGCAATCAATGGATGGCTGATCACCCTATGTGTAAGACCAATGAATGTTTCAATGAAATCAAAGATGTATATATATATATATATATATATATATATATATATATGTACTTACAAATGAATGTTAAACGAAGACAAGTGAAGTGTTAATGTGTATTTATATATATATATATATATACACGTATACTTATAAAGAAATGATGTTTATACCTAATTGCTTTAAACTAGAATTCACCAGCGTTAGCTGACTTAAAGTATGCACTTCTGGTAACAAAAAGAAAGGACGGGCAAAGGCGTGAAAGCTACTTGGTTCAAGACTAACATCCCTTTATGTAAGACAATGTTTTAAAATGTTAAGACTTCCGCAGTTTATGTAACCGAATGATGTACGCTTCTGCTAGTTTTGCATGTTTTTTTAATGATCAGTGAATGATGACTATGTTTATGAGTAAATACAACAAGTGAGGTCTCCTGGGTTTGTGGCCTTACAAGTTCATATCAGAGCAAGAGTTTGAGAGATTCAGACATCCCTAAATCTCTGGACTCAAGTTGATATTGGGACCAACGCGAGGATGTCAGTACGGGTAGCCAACGCCAACACAGTAAGTAAATAACAAGGTTAATGCTTGTAGCTTAGGGTAGATTCAATAACTTAGAATACATAGATGTCAATGTCACTACTGATGTGAAGACTTTTGAACCTAAAAAGCAAAGCAGATTATTAATCACAAACCGGTCACTGTAATTAACAATTTACCTTGCTCATACTGTTCTAAACTATGATCTGAATGAATGACATTGGTGTTATTAGGAATTTAGAAAACTATGGCAAGAAAAGGAAGAAATGGACGCCGTGGCGGTTGTACCGAACGACGCGGCAGGCCACCGTTGAACCAAGCACGTAACGAGGAAGAAAGTACGCACGTGGATCGTGAGTATAGCGTGCACGAGACCAACGTGACTCCACCGGGAAATGGCAATGAAAGACGTCTTCAACTGGAACCCGAGGTTAGGGATGCCAATGCCTGAGAGGTTGTACTCACTCTGAAAGATGTACTGCCTGACTTGTTGACTGAGGCACTAAAGAAAAGCAATCATGAGGAATAAGAAAACCCTAAAGAGAAGGTTTATGACAGTGATGGGGATGAGGTGAATGTGGGACTGACTACTCGGGGATGCACCTACAAAGGCTTTAAGGACTATGACCTGCCCAAGGTCGACGAGAAGAAGGACTATGTATACACATTTGAATAGATCGAGATAATGAATGGGGTGATTAGCATCAGTGAATGCCGAGCTGACCAGGCAGTTAAGTTTGTTGCTCATTCTTTCACCAACGAGGCACTAAGTTGGTGGAGGACCATCCAAAGGTCAAAGTAGCCAAATGCTCTAAGGAGAATGACCTGGGATGACCTTAAGGTACTGATGATCATTAAGTTTTGCCCACAGAACGAAATTGACAGAGTAGAGAACGATTTTATGAAATTCAAGGCTGGCAACATGACTCATCGCTAGTACACTTCATGGTACAATGAGTTAGCTCGGCTAGTACCTCATCTGGTGGATACTGAAGAAAGGCTAATTAAGTACTATGTTAAGGGCTTGCCTCAAAGGGTCCGCATTCATGTGAAAGCTAACATACCCTCGACCTTCGAGTCGGTAGTGAATCTGAGTGGAATCGTCTTTGATGACTATGCTTACGAGGACCCGACACCTGAGGCACTGAAAAGAAAGTGAGAAGACCCGTATAGGGGAACTAGAAAGGGAAGCTATGCAGCACATGCTAAGAAGCAAACAACATCGAAGTGAGTGGCTCTACCATGTGTTACCAATGTGGAAAGGCAGGGCACTACTCACGAGACTGTAGGGGTAAAACCAAATGCGAGAACTGTGGCATGTTTGGGCACGCAACAAAGGATTGTAAGAGAACTGGAGAAACTGGTTCGGGAAAAGAGAAGGAACATGAACAGCCTAAGACTAGGACCTGGGCGTATGCTTTGACTGAGGAAGAAGCAAGAGGAAACCCTGATGTCGTGTCAGGTACGTTCCTAGTTAATAATGAACATGCTGCAATTTTATTTGATTCTGGTGCAAGTAAAAGTTTTATATCTGCCACATTTAGCCACAAACTAGACTGCACAATTAGCAACATTGTAAGGGCCTTTAGTGTAGAAACTGATGTTGGTAGAAACTCAATAGTTTTTGAAATGACTGACGATTGCATCATAGAAATAGAGGGCCATATGTTTCCTTGTAGATTATTCCTTCTGACCTTAGGAGGATTCGATATAGTATTGGGCGTGGATTGGCTAGCTGCCAATGAAGCACAAATCGTATGTAAACAAAAGATGATACATCTCAAAGCTACTAACGACAACTCTAATATGGTCTATGGTGATTGGAATTGCACAATGCCAAACATTATCTCAATGATTAAGGCCGAAAGTTACATGAGGCGCGGTTGCGAAGCTTATCTGGCGTATGTTATCGATGATAGAATGAAAGCCAAGGAACTTAATGATGTGCTCGTGGTGTGCAACTTTCCAGAAGTGTTCCCAGAGAACCTACCTGGCATGCCACCCGATCGGGAGATAGAATTTCAAATTCACTTACTACTAGGAGCTCAGCCCGTTGCCAAAGCACCCTACCGATTGGCGCTGGCAGAAATGAAAGAAATAATGTCTCAACTGGAAGAGCTCACTGAGAAAGGATTTATTATGCCGAGCATCTCACCATGGGGCGCTCCAGTACTTTTCGTGAAGAAGAAAGACGGTAGCATGCGCATGCGCATCGATTACCGATAACCGAATAAACGAACGGTTAAGAATAAATACCCGCTACCAAGGATAGGCTATATTTTTCATCAATTACAAGGCGCAAGCTGGTTCTCAAAGATCGATCTTAGGTTGGGTTACCATCAATTGAATGTAAGGGATGAAGACGTACCGAAAACAGTGTTTCGCACACGCTATGGGCATTTTGAATTCCTCGTAATGTCATTCGGTCTAACCAACGCCCCTGCGACATTTATGGATTTAATGAATAAAATGTGCCGACCAATTTTGGATCGGTCAATGACAGTCTTCATAGATAACATTCTCATCTATTCAAAGAACGAATGTGATCACCACTGTTACCTAAGAGAAGTATTGGAGGTTCTGAAGCAGGAGAAGTTATATGCAAAATTCTCCAAATGCGCATTATGACTGAGGGAAGTCCAATTCCTAGATCATTTATAAACCCAAACGGCATTATGGTAGACCTTTCAAAGATCGAAACCATGAAGGAATGGAACATCCCAAAGGCACCGACAGAGATACGGAGCTTTCTGGGATTTGCATGTTACTATGAGAGATTAATTCAGGATTTCTCGAGAATAGCCTCGCCACTGATAAAATTAACGCGTAAGGAGATAAAGTTTGAATGGGGTCCAACCCAAAACAACGCGTTTGAAGAATTAAAGACACGACTAACCTAAGCTCCAGTCTTGACCTTGCCTGAGGGAAATGAAGACTTGGTAGTTTACTCTGACGTTTCAGGGATTGGGTTGTGTACTTATGCAATAAGGAAAGGTGATTGCTTACACCTCACGACAATTAAAGGTGAACGAAGCTAACTACCCGACTCACGATCTGGAGTAGGCGGCGGTACTTTTCGCATTAAAGATTTGGAGGCACTACTTGTACGAAGTGAAGTGCATCATTTACTCCTATCATAAAAGCCTGAAGTATTTCTTCGAGCAAAAGGAGTTGAACATGCGATAAAGAAGGTGGTTGGAACTACTAAAGGACTACGACTGTGAGATATTATACCATCCAGGCAAGGCAAACGTGGTGGCTAACGCCTTGAGTCGAAAGGAAGACCTCGAACCCTATCCGACTAAACGACTGTGGTTAATTATAACACAAGATCTGATGACTGAGATAGCAAAGGTACAAGGGGAGGCTCTGTTAGAAAATAATGTGAAATGGGAAAGAATAGTAGGTCAACAAGCAAAGCTGGGAAGTAATGCGTACGACGTAAGAACTCGGTTTGACTGGATGTGGATACCCAAGATTGGTCAGTTTAGCGCCAAAATCCTTGATGAGGCCCATAAGTCTCGCTACTCTATCCACCCCGGGACGAACAAAATGTATCAGGACTTGAAGAAAGAATACTAGTGGCCCCGCATGAAGAATGATGTGACTGGATATGTGAGCAAGTGTTTGACTTATTCACTAGTTAAGGTCGAGCAATAGAAACCATGTGGTAAAATGCAACCTTTGCCAATACCATAATGGAAGTGGGATGAGATCATGATGGACTTCATTACCAGGCTACCACGAACAACTAAGGGCAATGACACGGTATGCTATTGTCAATTGTGTCCGACATTGACACTCGATTCACATCAAGATTCTAGAAGAGGTTCAATGAAGCAATGGGTACCAGGTTAAACATCAGCATCGCTTACCACCATCAAACTGATGGTCAATTCGAGTGAACCATCCAGACCTTGGAGGACATGCTCCAGGCCCGTATCATTGATTTCGATACCGTTAGTAGAGTTTTCATATAACAACAACTATCATTCAACCATTTGCATGCCGCCATTTGAGATGATGAACGGAAGGAAATGTAGAACCCTGGTTTGTTGGGGGGATATTGGACATAAAGACTTTGCGAGTCTCGAAGTGGTCAAAGCTACTTCAGAGAAATTTGAACAGATCAAAGCTAGCATGAAAGCCATTAAAGACAGACAGAAATCATACGCGGACAAAATACGAAGGGATTTAGAGTTCCAAGTAGGAAACATGGTGTTATTGAAAGTGTCACAGTGGAAGGGAATCATTCGGTTCCAAAAACGAGGAAATCTGAGTCCTAGGTTTGTCTGACCTTTCAAAATTTTAGCAAGAGTCGGTGAAGTAGCTTACCGACTTGACCTGCCGATGAGCTTAGTGGAATTCACCGTACATTCCATGTGTCGCATTTACGCAAGTGTCTGGCTGACGACACGGCTCACATTCCTTATGACGACATCAAAGTGGATAACAGTTTAAACTACGTAGAGGAACCCATAGCTATTCTTGACTGAGCTGAGAAATAGTTGCGCAGCAAATCGATTCCCTTAGTCAAAGTGCAATGGAAACATAGGAAAGGGTCGGAAGCTACATGGGAAAAAGAAGGCGAGATGAAGGAGCTATACCTACAATTGTTTAACTCGTAACAATTTTCGAGGACGTTTTTGACGTAAAATGGACTAAGCTTAGATGCATGTTCATGAACTACAATGAAACGTTTTTGACGTAAAAAGATCAAAGTTTGATTATCGGGAATCTTAGCCGAAACGATTAGGGTTTCCTGGTGGGGAAGAAAGCCACGCATGCGAACTTATCAAGTTCGACTGGAACCGTTTTAAGTGAACTTAGTATATGTTCGCTGATATGAGTGAACTTAACATCTTCCTTATAACATGTTCGCTTAAATGCCAAAATAGCAAACCTGTCATGTTCGCTTAGCACAAATGTAGCGAACCTATCACATCTTCGCCTAGTTCAGTGTAGCGAACTTATCATGTTCGCTTAAGCCAAAGATGGCGAACTTACCTAAGTTCGATAAACCCTACATATAGAAATGTCTAGTGTCATTTAGGTTCATTACCTTATCTTGTATGACTTGATTATACAGATTATGTGTGACCTTAGTGACGCTCACTGTCCAACTGTTATACATCAGGGACCCGCTCATCAGATGAGTTCTATGTGCCCCTATGTTTTCCAATGTTTTGGGGCTGAAGTGTATACGTGCAAAGTGAATAAATGTTATCAATGATAATATGACCGTATGTGTTATATGAAAGTAAATGATGAATTATGATATGACAAATGAATGTTTACAAAGAATGTTTACAAAGAATGTTCACAAAGAAGGTTTACAAAGAATGTTCATAAAGAATGTTTACAAAGAATGAAACGAATGTATGACTTAACGCTAAAACGAATGAAATCTTGCTTTATATTTATATATATTGCATGTTATGAATGTACGAAAACATTAAAGAAGGAATTACGGACTACTTCGGTAAGACGGTACGATGATGACGGCTACTATGGTAGACGGATGACCATGCAACTATTATGCAGACGCCATGTTAAAGTCTAGAAAGGTAGGCTAAATACAGACTACTATGGTAGACGGAGGCTCTTAATCGAAGCACGGCTGCATATATATTTCGTATGGGAAGTAGATGCCTTAGGGCAAACGGGCGAAAGGACGGACTACGATGGTATGACGGGCGGCCAAAGGTTTGCTGGACGGTGATGAAGGACATACTACTTCGGTAGACACGGTATGAATGACGGACTACGACTGTAGGACGGAGGGTCTGTCTTTGTGACTTACGCAATCAATGGCGTGTTGATCACCCCTATGTGTATGACCAATGAATGTTTCAATGAAATCAAAGATGTATAAATATATTTATATGTACTTCCAAATGAATGTTAACCGAAGACAAGTGAAGTGTTAATGTGTGTATATATATATATATATATGCGTATACTTATAAAGAAATGATGTTTATACCTAATTGCTTTAAAGTAGAAGTAACCAGCGTTAGCTGACATTTAATATGCACTTCAGGTAACAAAAGGAAAGGACGTGCAAAGGTGTGAAAGCTACTTGGTTCAAGACTGACATCCCGTTTATTTGATTATGTGTTAAGACAATGTTATAAAATGTTAAGACTCCCGCTGTTTATGTAACCGAATGATGTACGCTTCCGCTACTTTTGCATGTTTTTTTAATGACCAGTGAATGATAACTATGTTTATGAGTAAACCAACAAATGAGGTCTCCCGGGTTTGAGGCCTTACAGAACGTTAAAAAAATTGAACGGTTTAAAAAACGAACATTAAAAAAATTGAACGGTTTAAAAAACGAACGTTAAATAAATAAATTAAAAAACATTTTATAAAATAAAAAACATTTTTTATAATATACAAATAATAAATTTTATTTATTATATATATATAGACACACCCTAATAGAAATACACAAAAATAAATATTTTTTTTAACTATTTGAGTACTCTGAGGGTGTTTTGGTCATTTATGAAAAACAATAACTAGTAAATCTAACGGTGTTAGCCATCTGAACTCAAATGGTTAGGAAAATGAATAGTCAGGTAACAAAGTGTTAAAAAAAGAGCAGAGACTCAAATAGTTAAAATTACCAAACCTCAGGAACTTAAATAAAGAAATTTACTCTAAATAACAAATAAAGAAGATTTATGAATTATAAAATAATATTTTCAAATAAGATATAGTTGAAATCATCTTATGAATTAGTAAGTTTTAATGAAATATTAGAATAAATTTTAGATTGTAAGGCCCCGAATCCTGGGAGATCTCACGTGTTGGATTTACTTTTTCACACATAGTTCTTAAACATAAACCTTCATTCATGTAGCGGTAACATCATTACATAAAAGCGTACTTGTCCAAAACAGTTAAAAACACTATATTTACATAACAACTTCCAAACATAATAGGGGGGGTGTCAGATCTTCGATAGCCGGATAACTCTTTGCTGCTAGCCAAGCATTCGCGAGCTACCTTCATAACCTACAGTTAACCTGATGTACATACTAAAAGTAAGCTAACGCCGAGTGAGTTCTAGCTTTACATAAAATAATAACTTCAAATATATTGCCATAACGTAAACATTTAACTTCGTTAATAAAATTATACATAAGCATGCTAAAACATAATTAAACATAAGTCAAGCATATATATTAAATATGTGCCTTCTCGTAATCATCAATTCCAACATCAAGGACGGCTACCCCGAAAAGTAACGCATACCAAACTGCAAGCATTACTATCTAAGGAGTAGCAAGTACCAAACTTCAAGCACTGCTATTTCGTAGAGTAACGAGTACCAAACTTCAAGAATCACTTTAATCCCCTTGATGACCGTCGTCACCACCAATTGTACAACAGTTGGCCAGCCACAAAGGCCCCTAATATATTATTGCTAAACATAACATAACTTCACCTTTATTTCTGAAGGAACCATGGCAGGTTCGTTCATATTGTGACTTTCGAAAAACATTAACTTCATTCACTTCAAACTTCAGTTAAAGCATCTGTACCTTTTATTAAAGTAACTTCTCATTCATAATCCTTTCATAAACTTTTATAGCAAAACATTTCATAAACACATTATCGTAAACTTTACTTCATAAACCTTATTTCGTAAACATCAGTTCATTATGTATGCACACCAACCCCAAAACACAGTAAAACTTCATACAAGGGGGCATCTAGAACTCACCTGACTTCTTGGTACTACTTCTTTCGTAGGTATCTGGCTAGGTAGAATGCTAAACGATCTGTATAAAAGTTAACACGCAAAATTCTATCAAAACCTGGTATTGTCGCCCATAGTGTTGCCAGGACTAGTGTCGATTTTCAGGGATAGAACTATAGTGTCCCCTATAGTGTCGTCTGTCAGGGGCGCCACTATAGTGTTGCCACAATAGTGTGACCATAACTTTCGTTACGGACTTTAGTGTTGTTCTTTCAGTGTCTCCATCCACAAAACAGGCCCGACTAGTGTCGCCCCATGAATCCTACTAGTGTCACCCCATGAATTCTAACAGATCGAGCCGTCATTTTGATCTAAAATTGAAACTTTTTACGTTCAATTCATTTGTTTAACTTCCATGTTGCTAGATCTAAGGTTTTTAGGCCATTATACCCATAAACACCCAAGCTTTTGGGATCAAACATTAGTTTATTCACTTTTACCCAAAAACCCTTAAAACAAAGATTATGGTATGAAAATCACCTCAAAATGTCTTGTTTCTCTTGTAGGAGTGTCGGAGATCGATGGATATAGATGGAGGAACCTTGGAAGAAACTTGGAGCTTTCTCTCTCTAGATTCTCTCTCTTTCTCTATAGAAAAGTGACGAAGATGGTGAAATGAGGAAGATGTGGTGTGGCTAAGGGTTTAAGGCCCTTCCCCACCCCTTCATTCCCACTCCTTGGCGTTTAGCCCGCTCGACCCACGATCTCTAATCCCTCCACCTCATTCTTGACCCAACACTATAATTATCGGGTTTTAGGATGTTAAAAGTCTACCCTCATTAGAAGAGGTTTCGTCCTCGAAACCTGTTATTGGTCGAATAGTTGAGGGTATGACTCTTTCATTTCATCATCGACTTGCCACGTAGCTTCCGACCTCTATTTGTGCTTTTATCTGACGGGTCACCTTATTAGGTAACATCCTCTATTTTATATTAGTGATTACCATAAATGTCTTATCATAGTTCAACCGATCATCCACTTTAATGTCTATTAGCGGTATATGAGTCGTTTCGTCTGCTAGACATTTTCACAAATGTAACACGTGACATGTTGGATGAATTTCATGTAGCTCTTTTGGTAGTTCTAATTGGTAAGCTACCTCTCCCACACGGGCTAATATCCAAAAGGGTCCAACAAACATCATACTTAACTTTTCACGCTTGCGGAACGGGATAATACCCTTGCACTGGGAAACTTTCAACATAACCTTGTCTCCCATGTTGAACTCAATCGGTCGGCGCCTTTTATCTGCATAGGACTTTTGTTTATCCTGTGCAGATTTTATATCCGCTTTAATCTGATTAAATTTCTCGGATGTGGTTGTCACAACTTCTAAGTTTCCCAACGCTTTCTTCCCAATCTCACCCCTAATACACCAGAGTTCTACATCTCCTTCCAGAAAGCATCTAGTAAGGCGGCATGCCTATACTCGAATGGTAATTGTTATTGTATGAGAAATCTGCAAGTGGTAAATGATTATCCCAACTTCCACCAAAGTCGATTATACCGGCACGAAGCATGTCCTCTAAGTTTTGAATGGTCCTTTCAGACTGACCATTCGTTTGTGGATGATATGTTGTGCTGATGTTCAACCTCGTGCCCATAGCTTCATGAAACTTCTTCCAAAACCTCGACATGAACCGTGTGTGTCCAAAATGATTGAAATCGGCATGCCATGGCAAGCTACAACTTCATTGATGTGACTCTCACCCGGAATGCAGGTCAGTTGTCGGATTTACTCATAAACATATAGTAATCAGAGAAGCATTCACACCGGAAGACTTTTAAAAATAACATTTCTTTATTTATAAAACTCGTCTTAGTAAATTCTTAAAGAAAGTACAACATAATCCTAATGCCAGTTTTCAGTTTTGATGCGAGATAGCCTGCTCATGATGCCTCCTTGCCATTTCTGCTTGAGACTACATTCTTACATTACACACATGCTTAAACACGGGTCAGCTTACGCTGGTGAGTTCTAAGTTTAATCAAAGTATTTTTTATCCATTCAAATGGTTTGTATATGACACGTTTAAAAACACCACCTTTACCTTTCACATACGCCCTTGCCAAACATAACATTTATTCTTGCACAACTTATATCTTATCGAGGTTCGTAAACCTCTTAAGTGGTCGTCACCACTTTCCATAACCTTTATAAAGGTCCATTCCCCAGTTACATACCACGAAGGAATGTAAAGATCCACATTCAATTCGTCCCCTTTCAGAGATATAGCAATCACTGCCCATAAGTTGCAAGATATTATGTGGGATTTGACAAAACTTTTTTACAGACCAATGTGGTTAAGACATTCCATGTCAATGCAATCACTGCCAATGACATCTTTTCATCATTACTTATCTTGGTAAACCAGGACAAGTCCTTAAAACATTTTACGTGTCAAACCATAATCTTCTCTTTCATTAAAACATTACAAGGTGATTATCATCCCAGAGTAGTACCTCCAACATATATGTTCCCAGGAAAGATTGAAGGGTCCAGGAGGGATTTATACACCACTCTTTCCTCAGAAAGAACATTTCGTTTGCAAGATAACTACATACTGGTCGAATATTTACCTTTTATTTTATAACATAACCATTTCTCTTGCAACATCATGGATACTGGCTCACATATTTAAATCAATGGCATACAGTATCTAAATCATTCATAACACGTGTATCATGCCCAAAACATTTATAAACATTAAAAAGGGGCATCATAGAACTCACCTCTAACTTCCTTCCTGTTTAGATAACTTTAACTTTTGCTAATGTAAATAGCACAATGACTCGGATCAGGGTCCTACGTCATTACAACATTACTCAATAACAAGTTCCTAGTTTAGTGGAAATAACCAAGTCATTAGGAACTAGTCAGAACCTTACCTCAGAACTATCTACTGCGTATTGGTGTCAAAAAGATGGAAACTAGTCTTCTCTACATGAATCGGGACTTCTGGGCATGCTTAACGAGGCTAAGTGTGTTTGCTATGTGGGTCCATCTATTTATAGGCTGGTCGATGGGTCCATGTCAGACCGTTATACATATGGATATCGGTCCGACATCCATATGAGGCGGCTTATTTGGCTTGGTGAACACATATCGGACCATTAAGTCTTGTTTCTTCGGTCCGCTATGGGTTTTTACGGCTTGTGGACCGCAATGGATCCCATGTCGGTCCGCTATCGGCCTTCCACGCGTCAGATTTTGGTGATTAGTCAGCTGACACATGGCACTTCCCCGGTGATTCCTTGCTCCCTACATATCGAACTGATATCCCCTCTGATGTCGGTCCGACATCTGACCACTTTCACAAATTTCATTTTTAGCCCTTGAAATTTGAATCAATTGCACTTTAACCCCTTATACTTTAATATAATATCACTTTAACCCCCTAGGGTTTCATCAAATGTTCATTTTAGTCCTTTAACTTGTATTTCTTTAAAAATTGGGATGTTACAAATCTACCCCACTTACAAAGGTTTTGTCCTCGAAACCGGACATTTCCTCGAATAAGAAGGGATAAGATTGTCTCATTTCTTCTTCTGTTTCCCATGTGGCGTCAGATCCCTTTCGATGTTGCCACTGAACTTTTACTTGCTTGATCATTTTATTTCGTAACCTCTTTATTGAATGCTTCGTCTAACCTTTCAGAAGAGTAAGTCTCACGTATTGGTAAGAAGTGAGCACTCTTAGTTAGCTTGTCAACTCTCACCCATATGGTATCATAACCTTTAGCTGTTCTTGGTAGCTTAGTTATGAAGTCCATAGTGATATGTTCCCACTTCCATTCTAGAATATCTAGTGGCTGTAATCTGCCATAAGGCTTTTGATGTTCTGCTTTGACTTGGGAGCAAGTCAAGCATTTAGCCACATACTTCATGATATCGGGCCACCAATAATCTTGGCGTAGATCTTGGTACATCTTTGTAGTACTCGGATTGTCACACACCGACCGACGGCGGATTATACGTCGGGGCTGACGTGGTTGTTCAAAATCACATGATAGACTATTAAATGCATTACAATATTTATTCATCATATTAAATATCCGTTACAAGGAAAATGAGAAAACATAGAGTTCAAATGAAACATAACATAATCAAAACTTGAATTTATTTTAGCTAGGTCCATAGCCCTAAGTGATTAAGACTAGTCCTCAAACGTTATAAATGGTTTACAATTCAATATGTTCAAAGTAAGTAACATAGGTTTTGCCACCAACAAAAGTTATAAATGGTTTACAATTCAATATGTTCAAAGTAAGTCTAAGGTATAGATGTGAAAACATACGAGGTTCCAAAGCGTATAATCAAGCCATGTAAATATGTATGCACAATCCCTCGGACTGCGTGAAGAACCAAAATGTATACACAAACCCGCCAAGGTTTATGTTAAGTAATGAATCAGATTCCCATATAAATGATCATAAAAGATACTACTTTAGGCTTGTCACACAAGTTAATGATTGTACTAAACATGAACACATGTATCATCAGGTAGTTTAAGACATAAAGCACAAAGACTTTTGCATAAGAACATAGGTAATTGAATTGTGTTTGTAAAGCATGTAGACATGTTCCACCTCGAATATTTGTAAACAAAAGTAATGTAAAAGGGGCTATGAAACTCACTTATAATGAAGCTAACAAGTAGTATGAATTGTTAATGATTGATAGGCTTTGTGAGAATTCCTCAAAATCAACCTACACGGATAATTGTATTCTAAACTCAAAGTATGACTAATGAAAGTAAGAGATTATGAGATTTTAGGATTTCATAGGATTTGGGATTGGATATGGGACTTGTACAAGTTTTGTAGGAGAAATATGTTTATCACAAGTATTGAAATAGTTTATAAAATTAATTAGAATCTCTAGTTAACTATACAGTGTTTATAGTAATAATAATGCGTTTGAATTTATTTAAATAAATATTCTAAAAATAATTAATAAATAAATTATGGATTTAGTAAAAGTTTAAATAATTGTTTCATTTAAATAAAATAATTATTTAAATGATGTAAATAATCTTCTTTACTAAAATGACACATAAAGAGGTATTAAATTAATATTAGTAAGCTTTAAATGAAATTAATGAATTTGTATAATTATTTATTTAAAATAATCATTTAAGCATTTCTATAAATTTTAGAGTGTTTTAAATTATTACTTTTGCCAAAATAATTATTTATGTGTTTAAAATATGGGTTAATAATGTTTAAACGATTAATTAATACTGGTGTAGTAAACATTATTATTTTACAAATAAAACCACATAATTAGATTTGTATAAATAAATCATATATAGTGTTTATTTGGGATTTTATAATATTTATAATATGTTTTTAATTGATTAAAAATAAATAAAACATTATTTGATATTTCCTGTTTTTATAAAAGTTTCAAAATATATTTATAAGATTTATAAAAATTAAATTATTAGTTTATATAATAAAATAACAAGAAAATATTTAAACAGAAAAGAAAAGGGGGTAAAGGGACTCGAACCCGTGACCTTTCTAGGGAGGGGAAAGCTTTTAACCGGTTGATCTAGGGCCAATGCCTTGTCAGGAAAGGAGTTGTTTGGGTTTTTAAATACAAGGTTTCAGTCACCTTCTTCCCCAAATCAAGAGATTGAAACCCTAACTCCCAATTCAAATGAAATTCGTAATCAGAATTATGGGGCTTTGAATCAGAACATCAAATTGAGTAGGTATACCTGCAATTCGACTTTGATTTCACCACGAATATGAGGACTCGCTCTCCCTGCCCGATCGCGACGAGAGGGGTAATGGACGGATTTTGGGTGGCCGATTTTCAGTTGTAAACGACTTGGGTATATGCGAATTGTAAGGCCCCAAATCAGGCACCATACAATTGGTTCTCATAACGGGCTTTACTCATTTAAAACACATAACTTTCATTTAAGTAAACAGCGGAAGTCTTTTTCAAAATAATGTTATCTTTAAACTCGTTAACTTTCATAACGTTACCTGACAAATACATGCGCACCAACCCGAGTAGCCCCGCTTCCAATCCAAGATACCTCGCCTAGCAGGCTAACCTGCAAACAATTTAACGTACATACAGAGTCAGCTACGCTGAGTGAGTTCTAATAGTTTAATTTAAACAAAAGTCAGCTCGTCTCATTTATTGTTTATCTACATTCAAGACCCTCTGGTCATTTGAAAATAGTTGTATAGATTTTCATCATATAAATAACCCCCGTTATTTATAATATCCCCAAAGGATTCATCACCCTAGACTCTACCCACCATTTTAACAAAGTAAGTCTCTCCGACAAAGAACGAGCTTACTACTCTGATAACACACATTCTTACCATATATATTAACCATACACTGGTAAACTCATCCAACCTCTAGACACCGACTTACCAATCCTAACTAGGACTCTCATAAACCAACTATCTCAACAGTTGTACACAATGTACTCAGCCCGACACGTCGGTCAATCTAACTCGACACACCACATTGATTTCATCTATTTATCACATCAATATCATCTCGTACGCAATTAATATAACTCATCACTTGCATGCAATTTAACACACACACACACACACACACACACACACATATATATATATATATATATATATATATATATATATATGCACATAAACACATACCTCATCACAGCACCCTCGTCAGGGTTATCCCCGTCGAGATGCTCGTCATAAGCTCAACTCCACCCTTGTTACAAGGCCCCGCCGCTAAACATAGCGACACATTCGTCATCTATGATGACTACCCAGCCACCACACGGTGACTATATCATCTACCATACGGAGACTAACACGTCACACGTACAGTGATGAACCCGAAGGACTCCGTCCCCCACACCACTATTAGCCGTATACACAGACAACAATGCAAGCACACAAAGCAACACATATATACACATGACACTACCTGGACATGTACTACAACTCACCACCATTTCACGGATCACTTACGTGTGTAAACCAACACATACTTTAGACGTACTCCCTTAGCGTCTAGACACACTACACAAATCTTTCCGAATAATTTATTATATGACACACGAAAAACATACTGACTTATAGCCCGTATATACTATGAACACCCCATAGACTCATGCAGACACGTTACCCGTCGTGTCACATGGACAACAACACAACACAACACAACATCTGGCACATGACATATAATAGCATACTAGTATCTGCTTGACTCATTAATGAACCACGTACGGGTTCCCATGCTAACTTTCCTTATATGGCCACCACTGGTTTAACTAAATTCCCTACTCACCCCGACTAACTCATAGCCACAACTCTTGTTCACCCATACTAAGGATCCCATAACGACCCTTAGCTTCATTAATACACAATGGTCTCATAAAACACTTCAAGTTAAAATCATAACTCATAATACATTCATTTAATAAAACATGTGAGTATGTACGATAACCCCAAAAAATTAAAAGCATTTAAAGAGGGGATTCTGCAACCTGTCCACTCACCTTGAATCCCGGACCTGTCAAGCGTACGATCACAGGATCAGAATACGTTCTACATATACGTCGTATAATGCATAAAATATAAACTACAACGCCGTCTCGTCAGATCGTCATTTCTTTCTACGGAGGCCTAGTCCCACTTGTCCACACCAACCGGATCGTCCTCGACCTGTCTAATCCTCAACTCAAGCCGGGGTCTCATGCATGCACGTACGGGTACATGCATGCACATGCAAACCCTAATCCACGACAATACTCGTACTCGAAACGATTATTTCCCATGCACGCACGTAAGGCATGCCATGCAAAAACCCCAATCGGGTGGAGTCCTAACCGGTTCTTGCCACCGTGTCCCGCCTCCTCCACCGCACACCACCGCACGCGTCGTCTTCATCTTCTCCATTGTGCCAACCCTAATCGGCTAACACCATAGAGTTTCGCCCGTTGTTCACCATGCCGGGAATACCACCCTCGGCACCGTCCACCGCTCGCCGTTGTCGTGCACCACCACAGCTGCCACTGTGATAGCCGTCGCGTCCCCTGCCGGACCACCGTAGCTCATCCTCTCCCCCTTCTATTCTCTCTCGGCCATCGACTCCAACCTCCCCGGGTTACCATTGAGCCTTCACCCTTCGGCTGTCCCCTCACGAACTGGCCCCACGCCTCCTTTGCCACCTACTGCTGCCATCGGGTACCAACACCTTTGCCACTGCCGGTCACGCCTTCTTCCCCGATCAACTTGTAACCAACAATAAAACCCTAGTCGGATCTCCCATTCACAGCCGTAACATCCAAGGAAAATATTTAGATGAATGTTACCTTAATTTTTCGGAAGTTACTTATGTCAAACCACCGTTTCCACCGCCGTACAGCACCGCGAACCACCACTCTCCTCCTTTCCGGCTTCCTCTCTTTTTCTTGATTCCGTCTCACGAAACCTAGCCAAATGGGCTAGGGTTTGCGGCTAAGGTGGTTTAAATACCACCTTCAAGTTACGTTCCGGGTCCCTCAATATACGTCTAATGTTTTCCTTATCCGAACTTTTAAAAATACAACTAATCGGGTCCTCAAAGTTTGATAATCCGAGCTCTACGTGAAAACCTCATAACCCGTGTTATTTGAAAGAGGCTCGGTTTACTAATAACCCGATTCATTTAGTTAACGAATTTCCGGGATGTTACAAGTCTACCCCCCTAAAAGAGGATACGTCCTCGAATCCTGTATCGCACAAACCAACACAACATATCCTTCGGTTGTTAAACATGCACCAAATCCATTTGGTGACAAATACTGACTCACACTCTTGATAACGATGTCTCTTTGCTTAGCAATACGACCACCGCCCCTGGTGTTCAAAGAAACCTGCTCCGTTGCTCGCTTTCAACCTTGTGGCATGTAGGTTTCACCCACCCATTCTCTCATCTCTCGTCTTTCCAGCCATTAATCAAACGGTTGCCTTCCCAACCCTTTTTATTCCGACACTTGCCATAAGTTGCCATCTGGGATTGCTTTGACTACTCACCTTTTTCACGAAGGTTTTATTGTCATTGTCCTTGACAATACTTCGTCGCCCTCATTGTTCTTAAGAACATCGTACGTATCATTTCTAGTATCACATAGCACAACCCCTGTGAATTGTCCGCTCACCTGTCACAATATCACTTCATCTCACGGGCACAACTGCCTTTATATCTTGTATGGTCCTGACAATCTTGTCACTCAGGCAATCCTCTCCCCAAATGGGCTTCTTGCCTATCATGTCTAAGGACATTTGTTGTGCTTCCCAATTGAAATCGTCATACTTCTCACCTCACACTTTGATTACCATCCTACGATGAGTTTTCCAACTCAAGCCCACTGCTTACCTATAAGGGTATTACTTCTGCCTTTCTTTGATGATCTCCAGGAGCTTGTACAAAGCTACACTGGTCTCCACAAAATTCATCTACCATAGTATCTATTTACTTCATTACCATGCGATCACCGAGCGAATCTCGTTTATAATTTACGAACACGAAGTCCGTCTACTCACAAGCCTCAGCTACTCGTCATCTCGCCCAGGGAAAACATCCCTATTCATCTGGTATCTCTCCTCGACTGAATCCTGCATATGGAACGTGTTCCATGAAGGTCCTTCGTCACTTTGTTAACTCCGTGCTGAAATCTTCAGCGTCATCACTTTGATCTCTTCATAACCTTTCTGGTCAAGCGTATACGTAAACGCTTTTATCACCTACTCTCACAGCTCCGCCCATTGGCTTCGTGCTCCGAATTCCCGAGATATAAGCAAAGGCATCTCGTAAGAGCACCTCACCGATCATCTAGAAAGACGTCAAAACTCCTCGCATCACCTCGATGTATCAACGTCGAGAAAATCATCAAGATAGAAATACTATACTTGAGCATACTAACCATCCGTTCTATGCACGACTAAACGTGTACTACAAGGACACACACCGACACACATATCTACAGAACACACATTGTTCTACACACGTACTAGTAACTCAACCTTCTAACTCACACAAAGTGCACATACACAACTATCTAGATCTGGGTAAATCTACACGCATACAATATGACCCCGTGATTTATAGACACACAATTATATCATGTTGTTTGGCCCAAAGGCACCAACAAACACAATCTCCCACCTGACTGCCGTCAGACACAATAACCCATTGGCAAAAGTCAACACCCTATCCAGCTTACACTTGATCTCCCGCCTGACTAATGCTAGACACAATATCAAGCTTACGCTTGATCTCCCGCCACGACTATTAAGTACGTGACACAATTAACTCATACTCATAAGCAACTCAATTAACGACATAAAAGTTTATTCACAAAACACTTTCATGTCCTTGTGCACCAAAACATTTACGCTGTGAAAATCTATGCCTTAAGATATAAGGACATTCAATATCATAATAAGGCTAAACACCCCCTTACACTTCACACGTCACCTAAGCATAACACATATGTGACACTATCTTAAGACCCTAGAAGCACACAAGTAATCAAAACTCAGGTCTACACAGGTCTACCCATATAGTCAAATCAACCAAGCTCTAGCATCATATAAAAGATCGCATTCAGGTGTGAACTCATGTTGTTCAAAGGAAATCACATTATCACCTAATTAGCATTCCACCACCAATAGCAAGATATCACACATGCAACTATCATTTTTCATACCCAAATCATCTCGCGGTATAACCCGCACTCAATGTCAAAATCAAATAGTCAATAATTGAAATAATCATCACACCATGTGAACGTCTAATCATTCATAATATTAAATCACCCCACAATCTCTCGTGACAACCGTCACGTCCAAAAGTCATCTAGAAGTCCAAAGTCTCAAACAACGCTCGCAAGATTACTACGGGACCATATTAGGTGTATCTATTGTGTCCTCCTCTGGTTCCTCCTCATCGGACCCCGTGTCAATCATCGAATCCTCTTGAAATAAAGCTCTCTTAGCTGACGCATGTGGTCAATCTCTCAGCCATATAGGTCCACATCTTGGAGGGAAATCTTGTATTGTCGACACGGCCCTCCTTTTCCATCCTGTCATTCTGGTTTCAGCACCACGCGAGACGCTGCCATCCTCACCTCTAGTCGCACTTGACGCGGGAAGCGCCAACACCACTTCTATGTCACTATCCTTCTTATCTATAGCAGCCGCATGTTTGTTCTGACGATCTGCTCATCCCCCAGCCGGAGCTCCACGTCTGACAGATCTGGTATGCTTTGTCTTAGCCATCAGTACCTGCACATGATAGAACGTTGGAATGATTACTATAGGGGTCAAATTCAGAATATGAGAGTAATCATAGACTGCCAAATCACTGTGATCAAATGCAATTTGGTGGTCCACATTACTGCTCGGATTCTAAACCTTCCCCATCATATTCACACTAGCTTTCTATCTTTCACACACCCCGGATGCACATGCATCCCACACAACTCACATAGCACCACACAATAATCTAGCAAGTCATCATCTTATCACAGTTTCAGACCATTCAAGGTTACACACAAAATTACTAAATCATATCGACACACCAAACTATCTCACATAGTCATAACTAATGCTATTCCACATTACTCAACTCACACTATAGTCTCATTCAATCACACCACACAACTTCAACTTGTTCTACATAATACTACAACACATACCACACTACATGATCCCACACGGAACCATAAATCATTTACTTACACCGATCACTTTACCTAGTGTAACACTACACAAATGGTAAATAATAATTACTGCTCAACTCGAAAGACGTACCTCTTGGCTCGCGGTGACCCGTTGTGGCATTCATTTCACACTCTTCCCATTCTCAGTTTAAGTTAAGACATTTTATTTGTTTAAAAACACCAGTTTCTCTTAAACTACGGCTCTGATACCAACTTGTAAGGCCCCAAACCAGGCACCCTACAGTTGGTTCACATAACGGGCTTTACTCTTTTAAAACACTTAACTTTCATTTAAGTAAACAGCGGAAGTCTTTCTCAAAATAATGTTATCTTTAAACTCGTTAACTTTCATAACGTTACCTGACGAATACATGCGCACCAACCCTAGTAGCCCCGCTTCCAAGCAAAGATACCTCGCCTACTAGGCTAACTTGCAAAACAATCTAACGTACATACAAAGTTAGCTACGCTGAGTGAGTTCTAATAGTTTAATTTAAACAAAAGCCAGCTCGTCTCATTTATTGTTTAACAACATTCAAGACCCTCTGGTCATTTGAAAATAGTTGTATAGATTTTCATCATATAAATAACCCCCGTTATTTATAATATCCCCAAAGGATTCATCACCCCAGACTCTACCCACCATTTTAACTCAGTAAGTCTCTCCGACAAAGAAAGAGCTTACTACTCTGATAACACACATTCTTACCATATATATTAACTATACACTGGTTCCAACCTCTGATAACACACATTCTTACCATATATCGTAGCCAGGACTCTCAAAAACCAACTGACTCAACAGTTGTACACAATGTACTCAGCCCGACACAACAGTCAATCTAACTCGACACACCACATTGATTTCATCTATTTATCACATCAATATCGTCTCGTACTCAATTAATATAACTCATCACTTGCATGCAATTTAACACACACACACACATACACACACATATATATATATATATATATATATATATATATATATATATATATATATATATATGCACACAAACACATACCTCGTCACACCACCCTCTTCATCTATGATGACTACCCAGCCACCACACGGTGACAATATCATCTACCATATGGAGACTGACATGTCACACGTACAATGATGACCCCGAAGGACTCCGTCCTCCACACCACTATTAGCCGTATACACGGACAACAACACATATATACACATGACACTACCTGGACATGTACTACGACTCACCACCCTTTCACGGATCACTTACGTTTGTAAACCAACACATACTTTAGACGTATCCCCTTAATGTCTAGACATACTACTCAACTCTTTCCCAATAATTTATTATACGTCACACGAAAAACATACTGACTTCTAGCCCGTATATACTATGAACACCCCATAGACTCATGCCGACACGATACCCGTTGTGTCACATGGACAACGAAACAACACACACAACATCAGGCACATGACACATAACAACATACTAGCATCTTCTTGACTCATTAATGAACCACGTACAGGTTCCCATGATAACTTTCCTTATATGGCCACCATTAGTTTAACTAAAATCCCTACTTACCCCGACTAACTCATAGCCTAACACACACAGACCATCACAACTCTTGTTCACCCATCCTAAGGATCCCATAACGACCCTTATCTTCAGTAATACAGAATGGTCTCAAAAAACACTTCAAGTTTAAATCATAACTCATAATACGTTCATTTAATAAAACCTGTGAGTATATAGGATAGCCCAAAACATTAAAAGCATTTAAAGAGGGGATTAGAACCTCACAGGTTATGCCAAGCCTCAGTCCTTGCTCTGCAACCCGTCCACTCACTTGAATCCCGTACCTGTCAAACGTACGATCACAGGATCAGAATACGTTCTATATATACGTCGTATAATGCATAAAATATAAACTCCAACGCCGCCTCGTCAGCTCCTCCTTTCTTTCCACGGAGGCCTAGTCCCACTTATCCACACCAACCGGATCATCCTCGACATGTCTAGAAATCCTCAACTCAAGCCGGGTTCTCATGCATGCACGTATGGATACATGCATGCACATGCAAACCATAATCCACGACAATACTCGTACCCGAAAAGATTATTTCCCATGCACGCACGTAAGTTATGCCATGCAAAAACCCCAATCGGGTGGAGTCCTAACCGGTTCTTGCCACCGTCTCTTGCCTCCTCCACCGCGCACCACCGCATGCGTCGTCTTCATCTTCTCCATTGTGCCAACCGTAATCGGCTAACACCATAGAGTTTCGCCCGCCATTAACCACGCCGGGAACACCACCCTCGGCACCGTCCACCGCTCGCCGTTTCCGTGCACCACCACAGCTGCCACCGTGATAGCCGTCGCGTCCCCTTTGGACCACCGTAGCTTATCCTATCCCCCTTCTCTCTCTCGGCCATCGACTCCAACCTCCACGGGTTACCACCGAGCCCTTCACCCTTCGGTTGTCCCCTGACGCACCGGCCCCACTCCGCCGTTGCCACCTATTACTGCCATCGGGTACCAACACTTCTGCCACTACCGGTCACGCCTTCTTCCCCGATCAACTTGTAACCAACAATAAAACCAGAGTCGGATCTCCCATTCACAGCCGTAACAACCAAGGAAAAGATTTAGAACGAGTGTTACCTTAAGTTTTCGGAAGTTACTTATGTCGAACCATCCTTTCCGCCGCCATACAGCACCTTGAACCACCACTCTCCTCCTTTCCGGCGTCGTCTCTTTCTCTTGATGTCGTCTCACGCAACCTAGCCAAATGGCCTAGGGTTTGTGGCTAAGGTGGTTTAAATACCACCTTCAAGTTATGTTACGGGACCCTCAATATATGTCTAATGTTTTCCCTATCCGAACTTTTAAAGTTACGACTAATCGGGTCCTCAAAGTTTGATAATCCGAGCTCTACGTGAAAACCTCATAACCCGTGTTATTTTAAAAAGGCTCGGTTTACTAATAACCCGATTCATTTAGTTAACGAATTTCTGGGATGTTACACGAATGGTGTTGTTAATGCATTTACAGTCGTAAATGAGTGGCATTTGAGGAAGTTCGAGGCTCGTTACAAAGGTTTAAAACCCATAACTGAAGCTTTAAATGGGTCTCTTAAATCCTTGATTTCTAAATCAAACTAACGGTTTCAGGTTCCAAACGATTGAAATTTCGTGGCAAAATGATTTGGGTAGATTTAGATTCCATATTAACAATTATTGATGAGCTTGAAATCGATTTTGACTTTAGGAAGTCAAAGTTCATGTATGGGGATATCCAGGGTTCACATAAGGGGTTCAAAGCATATGTGGGGGGTTCATGAGCATTGAGAGGGTTCAACTCTAATTCCATTGATAAGAGTTAATATATTTATTTACAAAATTGTTTTAATAAGAATTATAAAAAATAAATTACAATTATTTTATAAAGGAATAAATCTTATTTTTTTTATAAATTTATAAATTGTACAAACGGTTTAATTAACATGATCATTTATATATATATATATACACATATGTAATTATAATTAAATACCTATGTAATTGTGAAAAGATGAAAATACATTATTAAAACTCAGAAGTTTTATTTTTGTAAAATTAAGAGTTGTATAGTCGATTTATTTAGTATAATCAAATCAAATGCCTATATTTATATATATATATATATTTACACAAATATATTTATATATATATATATATATATATATATATATATAACGAGAATAAAATATGTAGATACATGGTTAATGACTCTCTCATGTTTTATTTTAATATATATTGATCATATCATAATGTTTACATATATATACATATATATATATATATATATGTATATATAAGTATTTTTAAAATGTATATATATATTTATTTAAAATGTGTTATAGAGAAATGGCATGTAATGCAAGGTTGAGAAATTGCATTGATATATGTTTAAAATAATTAATGTGACATAATGTGTTTGAACATGTACGGGATTTAAATGTTGTATCATTATTGTATAAAAAAATATGGCCAAAAAATCATGGATGTTACATGGATGAATTGAATATCGTGACTTATGAGCTTCATCCAGAATTTTAACTCTGAATTCTCCCATGTGTGGTATCCACATACGGCCGAATCGAGTTTTAACTCCATACTCATTCTCTTCCAAGTATTTCTCTTGTCTAGTCATTCTCTCTTTCTTAAAATTTTCTGCTTTCAATGATTCTATCTGGACATTCCTGAGCTGAGTCATAAAGTCAGGGGTTACAACTAACTTATATGAGTTCACCCTGATAGGAGGATGCTCTTCCTTACGGCTTAGAGCATCTGCCACCACATTGGCTTTCCCTGGGTGATATAGGATTTCACAATCATAATCCTTTATCAGCTCTAACCATCTTCGCTGCCTCATATTTAGATCTTTTTGCTCAAAGAAATACTTTAAGCTTTTATGATCTGTGTAGATTGTGCACTTAAGTCCATATAGATAATGCCTTCATATTTTAAGTTCAAATACTACTGCGGCTAACTCTAAATCATGAGTTTGGTAGTTAGCTTCACGGGGTTTGAGTTGCCGTGAAGTATAGGATATATCCTTGCCTCTCTGCATTAATACACACCTCAGTCCCTGATACAAAGTATCATAGTAAACTACCAGATTCTCTGTCCCTTCTGGTAAAGACAAAACTAGAGCTTGAGTTAATTTCTCCTTTAACCTTTGAAAAGAGCTTTCTTGCTCTGCTCCCCATATAAATTTTGTCTCCTTCTTCGTGAGTTTTGATAATGGGGTAGCAATCTTGGAGAAATTTTGAATAAATCTTCTATAGTAACTAGCCAAACCAAAGAAACTGTGTATCTCTGTAGGTGTCTTTGGCGGGTTCCATTTCAACACTGTTTCTATCTTTGAAGGATCTATAAGAATTCCTTCTGTGTTTATAACATGACTCAAGAACTGAACTTCTCGGAGCCAAAACGCACACTTTGAAAATTTTGCATATAGCTTTTCCCTTCTAAGTGTTTCCAGCACTTCTTTGATATGACACGCATGATCACATTCATTATTGGAGTAAATTAGAATATCATCAATGAACACGATCATAGATCGGTCCAACATCGGTCAGCATACCCTATTCATGAGATCCATGAATGCATTAGGGGCATTAGTCAAACTAAATGACATTACTAAGAACTCATAGTGTCCATATCTCGTACGGAAGGCAGTTTTTGGAATATCTTCATCTCTAACCTTCAACTGATGATAACCTGACCTTAGATTGATTTTGGAAAACCAGTTTGCTCCTTGTAATTGATCAAACATGTCATCGATCCTTGGTAACGAGTATCTGTTCTTTATGGTAAGTTTATTCAACTCTCGGTAGTCTATGCACATACGCATACTACCATCCTTCTTCTTCACGAATAATACCGGAGCACCCCAAGGTGAGATACTCGATCTGATGAAACCTCTGTCTAACAACTCTTGCAGTTGAGACATTAGTTCCTTCATTTCTGATGGAGCTAAACGATAAGGTGCCTTAGCTACAGGCTTAGCACCAGGCACTAAGTCAATTCGAAACTCCAGTTCTCTTTTAGGAGGCATTCCTGGTAATTCTTCGGGGAATACATCAGGAAAGTTACAGACTACTGGTACGTCTATTAATTCCTTAGTTTTCACTTTGGAATCAATAACGTATGCCAGGTTCGCCTCACTGTTTCGATTCATAAACTTCATGGCTTTTATCATGGAGATAATTCTAACGGTTGATCTCATCTTATCACCGTGAATTGTAATCCAATTACCGTCCGGGGTTTGTATTTGGACTTCTTTCTTGTTGAAAATGATCTGGGCATCGTTTGCTGCCAACCAGTCCATCCCCAAGACTATATTAAACCCCTCGAGGATCGTCGGATATAGTTTAACGGGAAATTTGTGCCCTTCAAGATCGATAAAACAATCTTGAATGACTTCTGCCACCTTTATCGTCTTTCCGATAGCCATTTCAACTTCAAAGGTTTCATCTAATCTTACTATAGGTCTAGTTAAAGGAGGATAGAAATTTAAGGTACGAAACTTCAGCTAGGACCGGAATCAAATAATACAGTGGCAGGTACGTGGTTAACGAGAAACGTACCAGATACTACATTTGGTAACGCCTTAGCTGTAACCTTTCTGATTTTCATGTTTTTCTTATTTTATTTTATGTCGTGCAATAAAAGACGATTCCGATTCCAACCTTACATTCATTGTTCATGTGCAATAACAAATATACACGCGTTTATTATATTACAATATTAACTAAAACAATCTTACAAACCTCGAGGACCAAACTTGACCAAAACTCAAAACAACATCAAGACTACAAAACTACAGGGACCATTCTTGTAAATATCAAAAAGTGCACAAGCACGGTCGTGCTTAGTCCTAAGCACGGTCGCGCTTAAGCCATGACCACGGTCGTGCTTATCATTAAGCACGGTCGCGCCTCTTTTACAGTTTGACTCTGAAAAGGTCAAACAGACTCAAATCTTGTCCAAAAATAGATCGTAAACACGTTTAGAAGGTCGCGAAACTTGCAGAAGAAGATATTCGACGAATTGAGACTAAAACACGATCAAATACACATGCAATCGTCCAAATACTCGCAAATTCTAAACCGACTCCTTTTTAAAACGAATCAAGTAATTGGGGCAAGAAATCAAACGAATTAAGTAATCAAATACCTACCTGCGACCTATATAAGCTTCCTTAAACCCTAAATCCGTCATTACATCGTCTCTATCTCGTCTGTCGATCAAGAAAAGCCGCGATCCTCCTTCCGTAGCCGTCTGCACTTGTTGCCCATTCAGAACAGGTTAGTATTAGCCCACTAGATTCGTCTCATCACGTAAATCAAAAGCCCTAACCTAATTCGGATTCATAATACACGATTTTACCGAATTAAAATCTAAGTTTTGTTTTAACAAAGTTTTAATCGAACTACACCATAAACGCGATATAAGTCCAATCAAACTATGTGGTTAGATTCGTAATCAACCACTTAGTAAAAGCCCCATGAATCCAACAGCTTTTAATATAAGAACAATCGAAATTGCTTCTGGAATTGATCAGACACGGTCGCGCTAACCTATGAGCGCGGTCGTGTCTGACCAAGCACAGTCATGCCCGGGTGTGGCGCGGTCATTCTTAACGACCAAACAAAATCCTGACCTAGTCAAACCCCAGGCGCGGTCGTGTCGGGTACGAGCACGGTCGTGTCTGATGAACAGACCCTTGTTGTGACTTCTGACCAACCACGGACGCGTTACCGGCCAAGCGCGGTCGCGTTTGAGCCGAGCACGGTCGTGTTCATCCTTTAACAGAATCTTTTATTTAATATATTTTATATTTTAATCAGTTTTTAATGTTATAAAAAAATTATTTTATAAAATATCCAGAACCAAGTGTTGCTTATCAAAGATCAATCATTCAATATCTCTTTAAATTAAAATCAATAAAATACTACAAGTTTTATAAACAACAATATATTCCATACGTTTTATCTTTGACAAATATTATTTATTTAAACTTATATTTTAAATGTATATTCTATTACTATTGATTAAATAAATAGTATATTCAAACAAACCTTAAACTTAAACAAATCCACTTCCAACATCGAATAACGCAACTCAATAATACGTAAATCATATTGTTCATTAGGTCGAATCTAGCGATCTACAACACACCGCTGTTTTCCATTTGCTTGTGCAATCTACACTCTGCATAACACGTGAGTTACATAGCCCCTCTTTTACTCTATTTTACAAACTTTTGGGGTGGAACATGCGTTCTATTTACATGTTTTCAATTATACACATATACAGTTCCATCCTATGCATATACAATTTTGCGCTTTGTGCTTGAGTACTAGGTGTGTAGACCAATTATTATGCTCTTCATGTACAATCATTAACTATCAGCCGACAGTAAACAGTGGTAGATCTACTGAGTCTGACAAACCCACCCAGGTAGGGTGACTGTTACTGACAACACTATTTTGCGTGCAAGTTACAAAGGTTTGATTGTATAGGTCACCCGATAGTTTCTCTCCATAATTGCCTTAATTGTCATGTTGTATTGAACTGTATGCACACAACACGTATTTTTCTATCACACAATAAAACCTATGTATTCTCACCAACTTTTTAGTTGACTCTGTTTTAACCATGTTTCAGGTACCAATGTTTGAAGTAATCAAGATATGCTACATATAGGATTTTTGGACCTAGAATTCAATTAAACCAGTTTATTCTATGTAATTTACATTTTTGTTTTGTGGATTGGTTGTGTTTTGATTAAACTTGTTGAATGCAATGAAAACAATTATTTAATATTCAAACGTTAGCAAACCATGAGCAATGAACAGTCTGCACGCTTCACGCCCCGACGTTTCCGCCGTCGGTTGGGGTGTGACAGATTGGTATCAGAGCCTTGGTTATAGGGAATTAGGTTATTAGACACCTTTGACCTAGACTATAACTTTAGGATACCCACTTATGCCATGCTTCATGATTTACATGCTATGTGCTACATGCTATATGATATATGCTACATGTTTTATATGTATATATGAATAACAACTTAAATAAACAATATCCCTACCCATATCCTAAACCACATATCCTTCATGCCTGCTTCCATGTCATCATCAACATAACCTGAATCATATTCTTAGACTTGGGTCTATAAAATTTTCTTTTACACCCGTTAAGGTTTTTAGACTTTGTTTAATTGTTAAAGGACACGTGCAATCTGGAAGAGTGACACCTGTATTATGGGCTTTCTGTCTAGGAAAGTATTTCATATAAATCCCAATCAACCGAGGGATCCGTATACTTTCCTGGGAATTCCCGGGATGAGTGTTTACTTATAGGCTAAAGCACGTCTCCTTGATAATTATCTGAGTTTAAATTAACCTTAATATGTCATAGTACTCGAGTGATTATGTCACTATTTGAGTACAATCCAAACTATGAACTACTTACATCTATTTATTCTTCTATTTAATCCAAGAAAATCTCACAATTCTTATTGTGTCTAAATCTGTAGAATGCCTCCCCGTCGTGACAACAGCAACAACAGCAATAACACTGACCTGGCTGCTCTACTCACACAGCTGGTGAACCAAATTACCCAAGCCAACAACAACACTAATGGTCATGCCAGTGGGAGTGCTAACACTGGAGGTGGTGGTGGTGCCAACCCGCCACAATGCACCTTCAAACACTTCAACTCCTGTAATCCCCTCAAATTCTATGGCAGCGAAGGAGCCACGGGACTCCTTCAATGGTTTGAAAGCATTGAGAGCACTTTCCTCAATAGCGACTGTCCCGACAACCTCCGTGTTCGTCATGCTACTAGTGTCTTTCAAAAAAGGGCGCTTACTTGGTGGAATGGTGAGAAAAGGACTAGGGGAGTGGATGTAGCAATGGCACTGCCGTGGGATGAGTTGAAGAGGATCATGACTGAGGAATTCTATCCTCGAAATGAGATGAAAAAGCTGGAAGCGAAATTTTGGGATCTTGCTCAAGATAGTGGTGAAAGCTTAGCATACACCACCCGTTTCCACGAACTGAGTCTACTTGTGCCACACATGGTTACACCTCTGTCTAGGTGTATTGAAAAGTACATTGGTGGTCTACCTAGACAAATTCAAGATACTGTGGTAGGAGGAAATCCTGCTACTCTGGAGGATGCTATCCGCTTGTCAGCCACACTTACTGACAACCATGTTAAAGCGGGTACACTTATAAGAAAGGGTGCCAAGAAAGTTTCTGACACAACAACACCTCCCGCTCATGTCAAAGAAGTCCAAACTGAACCATACCGCAACACTAGGAAGAGAAAGGTCAAGAACTGTGCTGTAATCACTCCGGCTGCTCCAGTAAATCAAGTTGCACCCATGGCTCAAAACCCAGCAAAGAAACCCTATGGGGGCAGCCACCCACTTTGCAACACCTGCAACTATCATCACCCTCCAGGCATACCTTGTCGTCTTTGCAACCACTGCGGGAAACATGGCCACACAGCCAATATTTGTCGAGCCAAGGCACTTGCCAACCAAGCCAACCCAGCAAATCAAGCCAATAATCAAGCAACTAACCAAGCCATCCCAGCCATTGCAAATGGACGTGCTTGCTTCGAATGTGGCAACCCGAACCACTTCTGTAACCAGTGCCCAAGACTGGTCAATGTTAACCAAGGCGGAGCTCGTGGGCGTGCTTTCAACATCAACGCCAATGAGGCTCAGGCCAACACTGATGTGGTTAACGGTATGTTCCTTATGAATAATCAATATGCTTCTATACTATTTGATACCGGAGCCGATAAAAGTTTTGTGTCACTAGACTTCGAACCGTTACTTGCAAAAACCCGGTCTAAACTAGAGAAAACCTTTACCGTTGAGGTAGCCGATGGTAACACCGTTACAATTGACACCATCATTTATGATTGCTCCCTAGAACTAAATAAGCACACCTTTCCAATCAACCTCGTACCAATGCCATTAGGGAGTTTTGACGTCATCATAGGTATGGACTGGTTGTCAAAGCACCATGCCGAAGTCATGTGCTTTGAAAAATGCATCCGTATACCACTCCCATCCGGTGAAACGTTGACGGTCTTTGGTGAGAAACCTTGCAAAGGACTCAAACTAATGTCATGCATTACCGTCCAAAAGTATATACGAAAGAAGTGCATGGTTTTCCTAGCCCATGTTATCCAAAAAGAAAACAAAAAGAGGAGTGTACAAGACATCCCCATCGTTCGGGATTTTCCCGAAGTCTTTCCTGATGACTTGCCCGGTCTTCCACCTGTTCGGCAAGTGGAATTTCGCATCGATCTTGTACCTGGAGCAAACCCGGTGGCTAAAGCTCCATACCGGCTTGCACCTTCCGAGATGCAAGAACTTGCAAGTCAACTTCAAGAACTCGCCGACAAAGGGTTCATACGCCCGAGTCATTCACCGTGGGGTGCGCCGGTCTTATTTGTTAAAAAGAAGGACGGTTCATTCCGCATGTGTATTGACTATCGAGAACTCAACAAGCTTACAATCAAAAACCGCTACCCTTTACCTAGGATTGACGATCTCTTCAATCAACTCCAAGGTTCTACCTACTTCTCGAAGATTGATCTTCGATCTGGTTATCATCAACTCCGTGTGCAAGAGGAGGATATTCCCAAGACCGCCTTTCGAACGAGATATGGTCACTACGAGTTCATGGTTATGCCTTTTGGGCTAACCAATGCACCTGCTGTCTTCATGGACCTCATGAATCGCATGTGCAAACCATACCTTGATAAATTTGTTATCGTGTTCATTGATGACATCTTGATCTATTCAAGAACTAAGGAAGATCATGAACAACACCTTAGGTTGATTTTGGATCTCTTGAAAACCGAACAGCTATACGCCAAGTTCTCTAAGTGTGATTTTTGGCTAAAAGAAGTGCAATTTTTGGGTCACGTTGTCAATGAAAAGGGAATTCATGTTGACCCCGCCAAAATTTAAGCTGTTAAGAATTGGAAAGCTCCTAAAACCCCTACCGAAGTTCGTTCGTTTCTTGGCTTAGCAGGTTACTATCGAAGGTTCATCTCTAATTTCTCCAAGATCGCTGTTCCCCTCACTGCCTTAACCCAAAAAGGTAAACCCTATGAGTGGGGACCGAAACAAGAAGAAGCCTTTCAAATTCTCAAGCAAAAGTTGTGCAATGCTCCTATCCTCACCCTTCCTGAAGGTGAAGATGATCTAGTTGTTTACTGTGATGCTTCAAACCAAGGTCTTGGTTGCGTTCTCATGCAACGAGGAAAGGTGATCGCTTATGCATCAAGACAACTCAAAATCCATGAGAAGAATTATACGACGCATGATCTGGAGTTGGGTGCTGTCATATTTGCGTTGAAGATTTGGAGACATTATCTCTATGGCACGAAATGTGTGGTGTTCACTGACCACAAAAGCCTCCAACATATCTTCAACCAAAAGGAACTCAACATGAGACAACGACGTTGGGTTGAACTCCTCAACGATTACGATTGCGAAATTCGTTATCATCCCGGCAAGGCTAATGTTGTAGCCGATGCACTAAGCCGCAAGGAACATGTCATGCTTCAAAGTGTCAAGATCCATTCCGATATACAAGTTCGCATTCTAGAAGCTCAACATGTCTCGGTTACCGAGGGCAATATGTATATGGAAATGTCTTGTGGTGCTGAATTCCAATTAGAGACTAAAACCAATGGCTTGCTTTATTTTCTAAATCGTCTTTGGGTTCCCGATCGTGACGATCTCCGAGCATTCATCATGACCGAAGCACACAAGTCTCGATATTCTATCCATCCTGGTGCGGATAAAATGTACCAAAATCTTCGTCCACAATATTGGTGGCCTGGTATGAAAAAAGACATTGCTTTGTTTGTAGCAAAATGTCTCACATGTTCTAAAGTCAAAGCTGAGCATCAACGTCCTTCTGGGTTACTTGAACAACCGGAAATCCCCGTGTGGAAATGGGAGAATCTAGCTATGGATTTCATCACTAAACTCCCTCGCACTTTGAGCGGTTATGACGGCATCTGGGTGATCATTGACCGTCTCACTAAGTCCGCACACTTCTTGCCTATCCGTGAAGACTATAAGGTTGAGAAATTGGCCCGAATTTACATTGACGAGATCGTGAGTCGTCACGGCGTTCCTTTGAACATAATCTCCGATAGAGATGCTCGTTTCACTTCTCGGTTTTGGCAATCTCTTCAAAAGGCACTTGGTACACGACTGGATTTGAGCACGGCCTACCATCCCCAAACTGATGGTCAGACCGAGCGAACAATCCAAACCCTGGAAGACATGCTGAGAGCCTGTGTCATCGACTTTGGTGGCAATTGGGATTCACATTTGACACTTATCGAATTTTCCTACATCAATAGTTACCACACCAGCATCGACATGGCTCCGTTTGAAGCTCTCTACGGTCGTAAGTGTCGTTCCCCCATCTGTTGGAACGAGATTGGTGAAGCACAAATCACCGGTCCCGAGTTAATTCAAGAAACCTCCGACAAGATTATTCAAATCCGTGACAACATTCGAGTTGCGAGGAGTCGGCAAAAGAGCTATGCCGACAAACGACGCAAACCCTTGGAATTCCAAGTTGGTGATCTTGTACTTCTAAAGGTGTCTCCTTGGAAGGGGGTGATCCGTTTTGGGAAGAAAGGAAAGCTAGCACCTCGCTATGTGGGTCCATTCAAGATCCTTGAAAGGATTGGGAAAGTGGCTTACAAGCTCGAGTTACCTCCATCACTTGGCAACGTACATCCTACATTCCACGTATCCAACCTCAAGAAGTGTCTTGCTGATGAAAACCTTCATATACCTCTTGACGATGTGCGCATTGATGAGACGATGCACTTCGTTGAAAAACCAGTCGAGATTATGGATCGTGAGATAAAACAACTCAAGCGCAGCCGTATTCCTATTGTCAAGGTTCGTTGGGAATCTAAACGAGGACCCGAGTTTACTTGGGAACGAGAAGACCAAATGAAGCTCAAGTACCCACATCTTTTTGCTGAAGCAGTAGCCTCAACCAGTTGAATTTCGGGACGAAATTCCCTCAACATGGAGATACTGTAACCTTTCTGATTTTCATGTTTTTCTTATTTTATTTTATGCCGTGCAATAAAAGACGATTCCGATTCCAACCTTACATTCATTGTTCATGTGCAATAACAAATATACACGCGTTTATTATATTACAATATTAACTAAAACAATCTTACAAACCTCGAGGACCAAACTTGACCAAAACTCAAAACAACATCAAGACTACAAAACTACAGGGACCATTCTTGTAAATATCAAAAAGTGCACAAGCACGGTCGTGCTTAGTCCTAAGCACGGTCGCGCTTAAGCCATGACCACGGTCGTGCTTATCATTAAGCACGGTCGCGCCTCTTTTACAGTTTGACTCTGAAAAGGTCAAACCGACTCAAATCTTGTCCAAAAATAGATCGTAAACACGTTTAGAAGGTCGCGAAACTTGCAGAAGAAGATATTCGACGAATTGAGACTAAAACACGACCAAATACACATGCAATCGTCCAAATACTCGCAAAGTCTAAACCGACTCCTTTTTAAAACGAATCAAGTAATTGGGGCAAGAAATCAAACGAATTAAGTAATCAAATACCTACCCGCGACCTATATAAGCTTCCTTAAACCCTAAATCCGTCATTACATCGTCTCTATCTCGTCTGTCGATCAAGAAAAGCCGCGATCCTCCTTCCGTAGCCGTCTGCACTTGTTGCCCATTCAGAACAGGTTAGTATTAGCCCACTAGATTCGTCTCATCACGTAAATCAAAAGCCCTAACCTAATTCGGATTCATAATACACGATTTTACCGAATTAAAATCTAAGTTTTGTTTTAACAAAGTTTTAATCGAACTACACCATAAACGCGATATAAGTCCAATCAAACTATGTGGTTAGATTCGTAATCAACCACTTAGTAAAAGCCCCATGAATCCAACAGCTTTTAATATAAGAACAATCGAAATTGCTTCTGGAATTGATCAGACACGGTCGCGCTAACCTATGAGCGCGGTCGTGTCTGACCAAGCACAGTCGTGCCCGGGTGTGGCGCGGTCATTCTTAACGACCAAACAAAATTCTGACCTAGTCAAACCCCAGGCGCGGTCGTGCCGGGTACGAGCACGGTCGTGTCTGATGAACAGACCCTTGTTGTGACTTCTGACCAACCACGGACGCGTTACCGGCCAAGCTTGGTCGCGTTTGAGCCGAGCACGGTCGTGTTCATCCTTTAACAGAATCTTTTATTTAATATATTTTATATTTTAATCAGTTTTTAATGTTATAAAAAAATTATTTTATAAAATATCCAGAACCAAGTGTTGCTTATCAAAGATCAATCATTCAATATCTCTTTAAATTAAAATCAATAAAATACTACAAGTTTTATAAACAACAATATATTCCATACGTTTTATCTTTGACAAATATTATTTATTTAAACTTATATTTTAAATGTATATTCTATTACTATTGATTAAATAAATAGTATATTCAAACAAACCTTAAACTTAAACAAATCCACTTCCAACATCGAATAACGCAACTCAATAATACGTAAATCATATTGTTCATTAGGTCGAATCTAGCGATCTACAACACACCGCTGTTTTCCATTTGCTTGTGCAATCTACACTCTGCATAACACGTGAGTTACATAGCCCCTCTTTTACTCTATTTTACAAACTTTTGGGGTGGAACATGCGTTCTATTTACATGTTTTCAATTATACACATATACAGTTCCATCCTATGCATATATAATTTTGCGCTTTGTGCTTGAGTACTAGGTGTGTAGACCAATTATTATGCTCTTCATGTACAATCATTAACTATCAGCCGACAGTAAACAGTGGTAGATCTACTGAGTCTGACAAACCCACCCAGGTAGGGTGACTGTTACTGACAACACTATTTTGCGTGCAAGTTATAAAGGTTTGATTGTATAGGTCACCTGATAGTTTCTCTCCATAATTGCCTTAATTGTCATGTTGTATTGAACTGTATGCACACAACACGTATTTTGCTATCACACAATAAAACCTATGTATTCTCACCAACTTTTTAGTTGACTCTGTTTTAACCATGTTTCAGGTACCAATGTTTGAAGTAATCAAGATATGCTACATATAGGATTTTTGGACCTAGAATTCAATTAAACCAGTTTATTCTATGTAATTTACATTTTTGTTTTGTGGATTGGTTGTGTTTTGATTAAACTTGTTGAATGCAATGAAAACAATTATTTAATATTCAAACGTTAGCAAACCATGAGCAATGAACAGTCTGCACGCTTCACTTCCCGACGTTTCCGCCGTCGGTTGGGGTGTGACATTAGCCTCTTCGGTTGTCAGGGTATAAGCTCTACTCTTAGCTTTGGATGCTTCTCCTTCCTTCACCTTCAAAGGCTCAGGATTATTAATCTTAGGTGTTGGGCATTCCAATATTCTATGTCCAATTTCTCCACACTTAAAACATTTAGGTTTGATAGGACAGTTGTACGCCAACTGCCCTGCCTTGCCACATTTGAAGAATGTGCCGGACTTCAATCTAAGTTCTCCTGCATGATTCATACCACATGTGGTATATGTAATGAAACCACTAGTAGTTATCTTCTTCTTCCATCCACCATTGTTTTGCTTCTTATATCCCTGAGAACTTTCAGACCACTTTCTTTTTTATTCCAGTTGGTAGGAACCATAGACCTCGTCGTACATAGTCGAAGCAAGTTGTATGGCAGATCTAAATCTTTTCAACTCCGAAGTTTTCACTAACATTCGGATTTCAGATGGTAACCCTTGTACGTATCTCTTGATTCGTACAGCTTCAGGGGTTACTAAATGAGGTACCAAACGAGCCATCCTATTGAATTTTGTAGTATACTCTCGATGAGTCATACTACCGGCTTCTTGCCTGAGAAAATCCCTCTCGAGTTAGTCCATTTCGTTATTAGGACAGAACTCCTTAATCGGTAATCTTTTCAATTCATCCCATGACATTCGGTCAATAGCTTTCTCCCATTGCTATGACCAGATTCTCCCACCAACATAACGGCTCTGATACGAATGAGTGAGCGGCGTATTTCACCCTCTGATCTTATCTGCATTCACTAATCTAGATTACTGCTTCAATCTCCCTGATCCACTGATGAGTGACTGTGGCATCTTTTGTACCATCAAACTTTGGAGGACTACCATCCTTGAATGCTTTGTAAGAGCACCCCTTCCTCCCTTTCTTCACTAGTCTGATCTCATAAGAATCGTCGGATTCATATTCGTAAAGATCGTTGCCATCTAAATTCTTAGTAACCTCCTCAGTCTTATCCTTTTCCTACTTTCTTCGAGGCTAGCCAATAAGATAGGAAAAGTTGTATCTAAGGCTTTAGCCACAGCCGTGTCTATGGCATTTTCATTTGTGGTTCTACTGCCGGTTCATTCACTTCTACATGATCCCTATTTTCTATTTCAGGTTTGACATTTGCGGTAGACCACGTCTACCTTCTAGGAGTATTGGAATTGACCTTTCCTCCTCTCTTACTCTTTCCTCTATTGACCATTTTCTATAAAAGATATGGAGTGTTTTAGGATTCGCATGATAGAATGATAGCTCAGAACACAAGTGTATCGTAAACATTAATAACTGTGGCCATGATGAAATTAATCATTTACGCCACTTTTGGTGCTCTAGTTATCTTTCTCTCATGTTCTTACTAAATACTCATACCTTTTTCCCTTTCACTTGTCATGAGGCTATCTTGACTGGCATCACAACTCGCATTCTTACGGTCCCTTAATCCTAGTTTAAGTCTAGATACTTGGACAAGTATCCATATCTCTCAAACTACAGCTCTGATACCAACTTGTGACACCCACATCCCAGATCACCCGAAATGCCGGTCACTTATCGGATTTACTCATGAACATATAGTAATCAGAGAAACATTCACAGTCGAAGAGTTTTAAAAATAACATTTCTTTATTTATAAAACTTGTCTTAGTACATTCTTAAAGAAAGTAAAACATAATCCTAATGCCAGTTTTCAGCTTTTGATTCCCGATAGCCTGCTCATGATGCCTCCTCGCCATTTCTGCTTGAGACTACATTCTTACCTGACACACATGCTTATAAACGGGTCAGCTTACGCTGGTGAGTTCTAAGTTTAATCAAAGTATTTTTGATCCATTCAAATGGTTTGTATATGACACGTTTCAAAACACCACCTTTACCTTTCACATACGCCCTTGCCCAACATAACATTTATTCTTGCACAACTTATATCTTATCGAGGTTCGTAAACCTCTTAAGTGGTCATCACCACTTTCCATAACCTTTATAAAGGTCCATTCCTCCGTTACATACCACGAAGGAATGTAAAGGTCCGAATTCAATTCGTCCCCTTTCGGAGATATAGCAATCACTGCCTATAAGTTGCAAGATATTATGTGGGATTTGATAAAACATTTTTACAGACCAATGTGGTCAAAACATTCCATGCCAATGCAATCACTGCCAATAACATCTTTTCATCATTACTTATCTTGGTAAACCAGGACAAGTCCTTAAAACATTTTACGTGTCAAACCATAATCTTCTCTTTCATTAAAACATTACAAGGTGATTATCATCCCAGAGTAGTACCTCCAACAAATATGTTCACAGGAAAGAATGACGGGTCCAGGAGGGATTTATACACCACTCTTTCCTTAGACAGAACATTCTGTTTGCCAGATAACTACATACTGGTCGGATTTTACCTTTTATTTTATAACGTAACCATTTCTCTTGCAACATCATGGATACTGGCTCACATATTTAAATCAATTGCACAAAGTATCTAAAACATTCATAACACGTGAATCAAGCCCAAAACATTTAAAAAAGTTAAAAAGGGGCATCATAGAACTCACCTCTAACTTCCTTCCTATTTAGATAACTTTAATTTTTGCTAATGTAAATAGCACAATGACTCGGATCTGGTTCATAAGTCATTTCAAATTTACTCAATTACAAGTTCCTAGTTTAGTGGAAATAACCAAGTCATTAGGAACTAGTCAGAACCTTACCTCAGAACTATCTACTGCGTACTGGTGTCAAAAAGCTAGAAACCGGACTCTCTACACAAATCGGGACTTCTAGGCATGCTTAACGAGGCTAAGTATGTGTTTTGTATGTTTGTTTGCTATGTGGGATGTCTCAAAACTGAGCTCATGGTCCATCTATTTATAGGTTGGTCGATGGGTCCATGTCGGACCGTTATACATATGGATGTCGGTCCGACATCCATATGAGGCGGCTTATTTGGCTTGGTGAACACATATCAGACCGTTATGTCTTGTTTCTTCGGTTCTCTATGGGTTTTTGTGGCTTGCGGACTACAATGGATCCCATGTTGGTCCGCTATCGGCCTTCCACGCGTCAGATTTTGGTGATTAGTCAGCTGACACGTAGCACTTCCCGGATGATTCCTTGCTCCCTTCATATCGGACCGATATCCCCTCTGATCTTGGTCCGACATCTGACCACTTTCACAATTTTCATTTTTAGCCCTTCAACTTTGAATCAATTGCACTTTAACCCCTTATACTTTAATATAATGTCACTTTAACCCCTACGGTTTCATCAAATGATAATTTTAGTCCTTCAACTTGTATTTCTTTAAAAATTAGGATGTTACAGTTGATGAATACTTCTGCCAAACGTTCTGACGTGTAGGTCTCATGAATTGGCAAAAGTGAGCACTCTTCGTTAAACGGTCAATAATCACCAAAATGGTGTTGTAACCCTTAGTTGTACGTGGTAGCTTGGTTATGAAGTCCATTGTCATGTGTTCCCACTTCCATATCGGTATCTCCAGGGGTTGGATTTTACCATAAGGCTTTTAGTGTTCGCCTTTCACTTGTGAACAAGTCAAGCACTTGCTTACATAAACGTTCACATCATTATACATGCCTTGCCACCAGTAGTCTTTCTTCAAATCTTGATACATATTTGTAGTTCCCGGATGGATGGACTAACGACACTTATGGGCTTCATCAAGGATTTTGGCCCTAAGCTCCCCTTCCTTCGATATCCATATTCGGCCAAACTTGGTCTTGACACCTAATACATTACCCCTGGGGCTTCTCGCTGGCCTACCATTCTTTCCTTCTTTACAGTCTTGTCCCTTAGTGCTTCGACCTGAGCTTTACTGATATGACCCATAACATGTGGCGTGACAATCAAGTTTTATGGTTTCACGCGGATAGGAGGTTGGTTCTCCTTCCGACTCAATGTGTCATCTACGATGTTGGCCTTTCCTGAGTGATACATAATCTCACAATCGTAGTCTTTTATCAGCTCTAACCATCTTCTTCGTCTCATATTCAGGCCTTTCTGATCGAAGAAATAATTCAAGCTTTTATGATCGTTATAGATAGTGCACTTAGTTCCGTAATAATAGTGCCTCCAGATCTTCAACGTGAACACTACCGCCGCAAGTTCCAAATCATAAGTCAGGTAGTAAACTTCATGGGTTCTCAGCTGTCGCGAAGCATAAGTTATCACTTTGCCTCGCTGCATGAGTACCCGGCCTAATCCCTGATACGAAGCATCAGAGTAAACTACCAAGTCCCCACTGCCTTCTAGTAAGGCTAATACCGGAGCTTGAGTCAACCTCTTATTTAATTCCTCAAAGGCATTATCCTTTGCAGAACCCTAGTCAAACTTCACTTCCTTCCTAGTTAATTTTGTCAATGGCAAGTCTATCTTCGAAAGTCCAAGATGAACCTCCGATAGTAACCTGCCAATCCCAAAAAGCTCCTAACCTCGGTCGCTGTCCTAGGAGGACTCCGTTCCATAAATGTTCCAATCTTTGCGGGGTCTACCAAAATTCCATTTGGATTAATAACAAGGCCCAAGAATTGAATTTCCCTAGAGCCAGAAGGCGCATTCAGAAAACTTGGCGTATGGCTTCTCGAAGATGACAGGCGTGGTCCCCTACAGTCTTTGAATCAGGATGTCATGAATAAAGACAAAGACAGTCTTATCAAGCATTGGACGGCACACTCGATTCATCAAATTGATGAATAATGTCGGTGCATTCGTCAACCGGAAGGACATCACTAGGAATTCGTAATGACCGTATCGAGTACGAAAATCCGTCTTCGGTATTTCATCTTCTCTAACCTTCAGTTAATGGTAACCCGATCGGAGATTGATTCTCGAAAACCAGTTTGCTCCTTGAAGTTGATCAAACTGTTCATCGATTCCCAGTAACGGGTACTTGTTCTTTATCGTGATCTTGTTCAACTCTTGGTAGTCAATACACATACGCATACTACCATCCTTCTTTTTGACAAACATAACCGGAGCGCCCCACGACGAGATTCTCGGTTTGATGAAACCTTTATCCAGTAGGTCTTGTAGTTGGGTTAATTCCTTCATCTCCGATGGGGGCCAAACGGTAAGGTCCTTGGCGACGCGTTGGGCTCCAGGCTATAGATCGATTTGAAATTCTATCTCCCGTTATGGTGATACTCCAATTAAAACCACAGGGAATACGTCTTGAAAGTCTCGCACCACGGGTACATCATCCACTTCCTTCACTTCTGCTTTCACGTCGATAACATACGCTAGATAAGACCAGCACCCACGTTTCATAAATTTCACCGCCTTGATAATAGAAATGACTTTCGGCACCATACATACTTTATCACCATACACCATGACTAGACTCCCATTAGGTACTTTAAGATGAATCATTTTATCTCGACAAACAATATGTGCTTCATAGTCAGATAACCAATCGATACCCAAAACAACATCAAACCCTCCTTGTGTCATGTGGAACAACTTCACTGGGAATCTATGACCCTATACTTCAATAGAGCAGTTATCTATGGCTCTCACTATCTTAGTAGTCTTACCAATAGCAGTTTCTACTTTAAAGGCATCCTGAACTACCTGAGTCATTCTATTCAGTAAGGGACAAACGATAGAGGACACAAAACTCCTACATGAACCAGAAAAAAAAAGAACAGAAGTGTAAACGTCCTTAATCATAAACGTACTTGACACTACGGCAGGGTCCTCCTTTGCCTCATTTTGATTCAGCATGTAGGCTATGGCTCTTGTTCTAGGCCTCTCATCTATCTTCTCCGTACCCTTCCCGTTCCCGGCTTCTCCCATCATCGGCTTCGGGCACTCCCTGCTCATGTGCCCTGCTTCCCCACAGTTACAACACTTAAAGGCTTGTGGACAATCATGGGAGTAATGCCCGGTCTTGCCACATTTGAAGCACAAGTTTGACCATGTCCTACATTCACCACTTTGGCTCTTTCCACACTTCCCACACATACTCTCAGCTCCCACAATCACCTTCTCGTCTTTGTGCCTAAGCACATTTCCTCTGGTTTGCTGTCCAGACCAAGCTAATTTTTTCTTTAGCTTAACGGGAGTCGGATCTTCTATACCCAAATCATCATACACCACTCCAGTAAGTTCCACGATAGAGTCTAAGGTCGTTGGTTAGTTAGCCTTTACGAAAGTGCGAACCTTCGGAGGCAGTCCTTGGATTTAACACTTGATTCTCCATTCCTCAAGGGTAACAAGGTGAGGAACCACACTTGCCATTTCATCAAATCTAGACAAGTACTGACGGTGGGTCATGTTACCCGCCTTTAGTTCCTACAATTCCCTCTCCATTCTGTTAAGCTCATTCTGGGGGCATAATTTCTTTAGTACTAGCTTCTTTATACCTTCCCACCTCATCAAATTCATTGCACGGTTTCCCTTGGCCTGCTTTATCATTTCCCACAAGTGCAAATCCTCCTCCCTAAGTGATTGCACTGCAAACTTGACTGCTTGATCCCCATGACACTCCCTCATGTCGATAGTGGCTTCCATTCTTGTTTTCCAATTAACGGTGGTGATGGCATCCTTCTTGCCATCAAGAACTGGAGGGTCACAAACCCGAAATCCATTGTAGGAGTAATCATTGGGGGGGGGCTCCTCATCATCACAGTAAACTGTCGGCCCAGTTCCAAAGTTCCTATCAGTTTCCCAGTTCGCTGACTTCATGGTTTCAGTCAATAGAGTAGGCGGGGTGGTATGTAGTAGTTGATTCATCTCAAGTTCCAGGGTTGCTTTGACTTCTAGCTCAAAGCTAAACTTCTCCCTGTGGTTCTCAACGACGGAGTCTTTATAGTTTCATTCTAACGGTCAACCGTATCCCTAGGCACACTCTCCTCATCATTCTTCCTTCAATTGACAAGTGGGCTACCACAGCGCCCAATATGCTCACCACCTCGATTTCCACCTTTTCTTTCACCCATGTTGTTCAACTAAAAGAAAAGGAACAAGGAACTCAACGTTATCATGCTAGTTTACAAACATAACATAGTAAGTAAAGTTAGTTGTTTGATAGGTGCAATTTTATATATATATATATATATACATATATACATACATACATACATACATATATATACACATACATATATATATGTACATACATATATATATATACATACATATAATACATACATATATATATATACATACATATATATATATATATACATACATATATATATATACATACATATATATATATACATATATATTTATACATACATACATATATATATATATATACATACATACATACATACATACATACATACATACATACATACATACATAAATATATAGGGGAGGGATCAAGAGAAAACCAAAAAGTTTGGGGAAAACCGAGAAAACCACTAAAAGCCAATCAAATAATTTATAGATTTTTTATTTTTTTTAATTTATTTCTAAATGTATTAATATAATATTACACAATTTAACAAAAAATCATTTTACGTATTGTGTTTTATGCATACGTAACCGTAATTTTTTAGTTTTTTGTTTACGTATTCGTAACAATATGTGTTACGTATACGTAAGCCAATACTTAAATATTTTTTTGGTAAAAATGTGTAATATTACATTGATACTCTTATAAATAAATAAAAATAAAATAAAGTAAAAAATAAATATTATTATATGATTGGTTAAAATTGATTTTTTAGTGGGTTTCTCGGTTTTTGCCTAAATATGTGGTTTTCTATGGAACCCTCTCCTATATATATATATATATCATGCAA
Source organism: Smallanthus sonchifolius (assembly GCA_023525975.1). Classification (NCBI taxonomy): domain Eukaryota; kingdom Viridiplantae; phylum Streptophyta; class Magnoliopsida; order Asterales; family Asteraceae; genus Smallanthus; species Smallanthus sonchifolius. The sequence continues at coordinate 32,643,266 of CM042019.1, read as the reverse complement.
TTTTAACCCTCGTTTTTAGTCATTTTATTAATAAATTCAATTGAACTGATACGTAATCAATTTATATATGAATTTTGTAGGTATTAAATGAAAACGAGTTCAAACGAAGAATTTAGGGAGGTTAAAGTAGGACATTGAAAAATTAAAGAGACTACAACAAGTTTGATTCAATAATTAATTAACGACCCGAAAAAATGAAATAAATGACCTTTATTGGGCCACTCCTCTAGACCAAAAATTAAATTATTAGGTCAAATATTTAAAAAGAGGAATTGAGGTGATTATTTTTTTCGAACAGAAGGATTACGGAAAAGAAAAAGAAGAAGTGAGCCGATTGAGAGTTTACGAACAAGAGAAAGAAAATGAAGCAAGCTAGCAAGCAGGAGGAACATTTGCATCGGCTATTTCATGGAAGAAAAGAATTCGAAGCTAGCTAGCACATAGGTCAATAATAATTGAAGAAGTCAAATAGGCAGGTGACTTAATTAAGCTAGCAGGCAGACAGAAGAACTAATTTAAGCTAGCAGGCATGCAGTTTTATTATTTTCTGTTTTATGATAAACGATATTATTGACTCTTTAGGTTATGTTATTCTCATGATTGGCTAAAAGTTTTTAAGCTACCTAGGGTTGACGAATACATTCGTGTTTTCATATATTTTCGGTTTTTAATTGTATGATTTACTATGTTGATCTTAGAATCAGATTCTCGATTGCTTATGAATGGTTATGTATATGGTAAATGCTTGATAATTACTGCCTTGATCATGTGTTGCTTGTTTCTAGTTGGATTTGTGTCATCTAGGTCGAGTATTGCATGCTAGAATCACTACACTATGTTCTGATTGTATTGACAATTGATTTGACTATAACAGTTGGTGTCTAGGTTGTTCTTAGAGAGTATTTTCAGTGTCCTACCTTGTCTTGACACTTACCAATTGATAGACATAGCCTGAAAACTCCTACCCATAGTGTGTTAGGTCTAGATTACGTGACCGTACGAGTCTTGCCTTTCATTCGTGGTGTTAGTGTTCGCTTTCTAGTTATTTATTGTCCCTTGCTCTGGGGTTGTGGACCACATTCTTTCACGACATTTTGAGTTGTGAGACCGAACGGATATTCCTCATTAGGCATTTTAGCATAGTCTACCCCGTTCTTCATACTAGTCTTTTGTTTTTCTCAGGGAGTAGAACCATACCTGGTTGAGTTTAGATTTGTACCTTTAGAGATAGTCGTACTGTTAAATATCCTCATCATTAAATGTTAGTAGGATTCCTACCTAGATGGTTGCTTCCGTTCTTTGATTTCATCTAATGTTTTAGTTATTGTCAGTTGCATTACCAATGTCGTATAGTATTTGAATCTTAGTAGTCATTTACATTTGCGTCTAGCATTAGTTTATGTGTTTAGCTCTTAGTTAAATCTTCTTTGATTATTTAGGTTAGGACCCGATAAATGTTTATTATCGAGAGTTGTCATCGGTGTCCGCTGATTGATATCCAATCTTACCTACACTTGCTATATACTTACCGGTACACTTGCCGTTGTGTGTGGTTAGGATTAGTGATTCAATTTTAAAACCGTTGTGTAAGTTCTAATTATATATATATATATATATATATATATATATATATATATATATATATATATATATATATATATATATATATCTTGCACATCAAGTTTTTGTCGTCGTTGCTAGGGACACTTGTATTGGCGATGAAACACCCTACTTATTTCTTTATTATTTTATCAGAGTTTAATGCGAAAAACGGTCCCAGATTTTTCAAAACCTTATCACTAGAGTGATAAAGGTAAATTTTATTATAATATTATTTTTACATTAAATATTACATCATGTAACATAGGGATTCTTCAACTCCGATCAGCCTCGTCCTAAGGAAGCCTCATTCCACGTGCTCTTAACCTGCGGTGTTTGGAAAACGTTTTTTGATTAGATTACGCTAAGTAAGTACACTGCATCGTTCATTTTATTGTGAACCCTTTAGGTTATTATTATTGTTCAAGTTTTACAGGCTCTCGGCGCCCCCGTGACCATCTCTGGATGTACCTCCGGTCACATCATTCGTATATTTTAATGGGTGTGCTAACCCCCTCTCGACCATCTTCGGACGTACCTCCGGTCAGAGTTTTCATCTGAGACTCGCCCCGTAGGCTGGACATCTCTTCCATACTTATTTCTTATTGAGACCTGTCCCGTAGGCTGGACATCTCTTTTCATTGGGACCTTGAGTATCATAGACTCACAGCCTCCCAATGTATTCCCAACCAGTCCTCACCTTAAAACTTCCTAACGGTTTCCCCATAATGTACTAAAGAGGTTTATATATAAGAAGTACCAGCGGCGTATCCACCACCCCTTAACATTTCATGAGTACTCCGTTATTCCATTTTACGACTTAGACTCGTTTCCATTACATATTCATATTTACACATATAGCATGATCATTTATCATGAATTCACATATTCTCATTTAACACACATTGCATATTTGCATGTAACATCTCGGATTTTTAGTATTCCTATTTCAATTCAATATAATGCAATTTCAAGTTCTATACTCGTGCAATGTCTTATTATTTTCTCGCCGTAAATTTAATGCAATGATTCTATACAAATTCGCAAGTTTTACTCGATTATTTACATTTAAACGCTATACAAGAAACTATTTGGTACAAACTTATCAAACCTGAAAAGTCACGGACTAAAGTTGAAAAATATCAAGAAAACCCTAGTTAGCACGGTCGTGCTTCATCCTAGCACGGTCGCGCCAAGTGCTTTGGCACGGTCGCGCCTATCTTGGCACGGTCGCGCCTATCTTGGCACGGTCGCGCCTGCGTAACAGTCGAAACGTAAATGCAGTTTCAAAACGCCCGATTGTTCGAAATTCAAAACCGATACGTTTCATTTTCATTGACAAAGAAAATAATTTTGCCATTTACGATCATTACCATTCGATTGCATATCCTCTCAAGAAAAACGTCCAAATTATCTCCCAAGCCTCGAATCTCTGTTTTCGATCAAAATTCTACCAATTATTCAAGGAACTCGATCCTCCGATCATTTCTAAGGTTTCTAAAGGGTTGGATCAGCCGGAATCGCAGCAGAAGCCGCCGGAAGCCAATCTTGCCGTCGCCGGAACTCCCTTCTTCTGATCGCTATCAATTCCCTCCTTTTTGAGGTAATTAAATCATCCCTCTCTTTCGTTTCGGTCCATGTATCAAAAGCCCTCCGTCAATTCGGGCTTTCATTACAGGAATCATTCAGAACCAGAATCCTTTTTATAAGAAAAATGGTTTAATCGGAATCACTCCTAATCATGTTATTAATACAATTAAAATATCTCAGAACACTCGTAATAATCCATAAATGAAAAGCCCTAACAATTTCACCAATTAAAATACAAGAAATTCTCGATTCGTGTCTGAATTGGAATAGACACGGTCGCGCTAATCATCTAGCGCGGCCGTGCCTCTTTTAGCGCGGTCGTGCCGTTTATCAGCGCGGTCGTGTCCTCCTGTCCAGACCTTGTCATGCCCTCTGGGCTAGTCCCTGTTGTGTCCAAAGATCATAGACACGACCGTGCCTGGCCAAGGCACGCTCGTGCCTGTCAATCTTGTCTAGATTGTGCTCCTGTTGATCAACCCGGTCGCGCCCGTGGCTTGAGCACGATCGTGTCCTTCCGAGGCACGGTCGTGCTAGACTCAGAAATTTTAACAGAATTTCAATTTTATATATTTTAATCAGTAAACATTACAGATTTTATAAAAATATGTTTTCTGTATTTAAAAATAGATTAAAAGTTTAATCTTGGCACAAAAATAATTTATTGAAAAGTTTATAAAAAAAAATTAATATTTATTATCTTTACTTAAATGATATTTTAAGTTACAAAATTTATAAATAATGATTAGTTATTTAATTTACATTTTAAATCAAAAATCATTCATTTATTTATACTTAATTACAATTAATATTTACATTATTTCATAAACTATAGTTATACACTTACTTATTTAATTCAAACCTAATTAAATTGTTTCAAACATATTTTACCTCAAACTTTATACGTCTTTCTTATCCAACACTTTTTAAATACAAACCCATGGTTTTATATACAAATCCAACTTTCATTTTAGACTTAAACTTTATGCATCTATGTGATTCAATACATATTACTCTTTAGGTTAAAGTGTGCATTTCAAGGATCTTAATTGCTACCTATATTCCTTGTTAGCTTCACTTCCATACCAAGTGAGTATTCACAACCCCTTTTTTTCTTTTACACTTTTGGGGTGAAACATGAACTCTATACTCATTACACATTACACATTTACATTTACACAAACAACACAAGTGCAAAAATCCTATATACATACATGTGTGCAAAAATTTGAGCTTTGTGCCCAAGTGCTAGGTGTGTTGACCTTTGTATGCTCTTATGTGCAATCATTAACTATACAAGCCGGCGGTTTTCAATGATGGATCTATTGAGTCTGACAAACCCACCCATGGTACGCGGTGATTGAAACCGACAACACATTTGTTTTGCATGCTAGTTACAAGGTTTGATTGTACATTTGGTTACACAATAGTTACTCGCCATAAACGCCTTATTTATCATGTCATGTAAAGGATTTGTTTTCATCTATATGCTATCTATATACAACTGTGTTATACTCACCAACTTTTTAGTTGACTTTATTTTATTCATGTTTCAGGCCCCAATATGTGAGATTGATTCAAAACGTGTTCAACATAGGATTTGGACTTAGCAAAATAAATCAAGAATTTTATGAGTTGTTATGTTTCTTGTTTGAATTTGATCTCGTACTTGGATTTCTTGTAATGCAAATTTGACTTTAATATATTTCAATTTAGTCAACCATGTGCTATGAACAGTCTTACATGTCCCGCCCCGATGATTCCGCCATCGGTCGGGGTGTGACAGATTGGTATCAGAGCCTTGGTTATAGGGAATTAGGTTATTAGACACTTTGACCTAGACTATAACTTTAGGACACCCACTTATGCTATATTCCATGATTTTTGTGCTATGTGTTACATGCTATGTGCTACATGCTTATCATGATAAATTATTATTATATTTGATGCTTTACTTGATAGAAATGCAGACTTATTAGGATCTTCTTAAATAATAATTTAATAAATAATATCCTTTCCTATATCCTAAAACCTTATAATATTTCTATCTTCTTTTCTATCTTTATTCTTTCTAAGCATGTGGAAAATTCTTGAAGCGAAGATCTTTAAATTTTTATTTTCTTCGTTAAGGTTTTTAAACTTGTTTAATTATTTGAGGACACGTGCAATCTGGAAGGGTGACACCTGTATTTTGGGTTTTCTGTCTAGCAAAGCATTTCGCATAAATCCCAATCAACCGAGGGACCCGTATGCTTTCCTGGGAAGTCCCGAGATGAGTGTTTACCTATAGGCTAAAGCATGTCTCCTTGAAAATTATATGAGTTTAAATTAACATTAATGTGCCATAGTATTCAAGTGATTTTATCACTTTTTGAGTACAATCCAAACTATGAATATCTATCTTTTTATTTGATTATCTCATTCTATTAAAATCCTAGCAATTCTCATAAGTTCTTACAATCTTTTCTTGTTTTGTGAAAATCTGTAGAATGCCTCCTCGTCGTGCTCCCGCCGCCAACGCCAACTCCGACATTGCTGCTATTCTTACCCAATTGGTGACACAACTCACCCAAGCTAATGGTGCCACTAATGGCAATGGTGGAAATGGAAGCAATAGTGGTAATAGTGGTGGTAATGGTGGAAATGGTGGAAATAATACATCTCAATGCACCTTCAAGCACTTCAATTCGTGCAATCCCCTAAATTTTTATGGAACCGAAGGAGCTACTGGACTCCTTCAATGGTTTGAAAGTATTGAGAATACCTTTCTCAATAGTGACTGTCCCGACAACCTCCGCGTTCGTCATGCCACAAGTGTCCTCCAAAAGCGGACACTTACTTGGTGGAATGGGGAGAAAAGGAATAGGGGTGTTGATGTAGCTATGGCCTTACCTTGGGATGAGGTCAAAAGGCTTATGACCGAGGAATTCTGTCCTCGAAATGAAGTGAAGAAGTTAGAGGCCGAATTTTGGGATCTTGCCCAAGATAGTGGGGAAAGCTTAGCATATACAACTCGGTTCCATGAGTTGAGTCTTCTAGTGCCCCACATGGTCACTCCTTTGTCCCGTTGTATTGAGAAATATATTGGTGGGCTACCAAGACAAATCCAAGATACTGTCTTAGGTAGAAATCCTGCTACCTTGGAAGATGCCATCCGCCTGTCTGCTACCCTAACTGATAATCATGTGAAAGCTGGAACTCTTACTAAAAAGGGTTCTAAGAAAACTGCTGAAACCGTAACCCCTCCTACCCACAACAAAGAAACCACAACTGAACCCCCTCGCAATAACAAAAAGAGGAAGGTTAGAAATTTTGCTGTGGTTACTCCTGCTGTTCCCGTCAACCAAGCTGCACCTATGGTTCAAGCACCGGTCAAAAAGCCATATGGTGGAATTTACCCACTTTGTGCCACCTGCAACTACCATCATCCCCAAAACATCCCATGTCGCCTTTGTACTTATTGTGGGAGATATGGTCATACGGTTAATGTTTGTAGGACCAAAGCCCTTACGGGCCAAGTCAACCCTCCAAACCAAACCGTACCTCAAGTGGCTAACCAAGGTGCTCCCGCCATTGCTAATGGGCGTGCTTGTTATGAGTGTGGTGACCCGAACCATTTTCGTAATCAATGTCCAAGACTTGCAAATGCTAGACAAGGTGGAGCTCGTGGACGTGCGTTCAACATAAACGCCAACGAAGCTCAAGCCAACAATGACGTGGTTAATGGTACGTTCCTTATTAATAGTCAATATGCCTCCATTTTGTTCTATACCGGTGCCGATAAAAGTTTTGTGTCACTTAATTTTGAGCCTTTACTTCCAAAGACACGATCCCAATTAGAGAAAACCTTCACCGTTGAAATAGCAAATGGTGACTCCCTTACAATTGAGTCTATTATCTATGATTGCTCTTTAGAACTTAATGATCATGCATTCCCAATCAACCTTGTTCCAATGCCACTAGGAAGATTTGATATTATCATAGGTATGGATTGGCTATCAAATCATCATGCCGAAGTCATTTGCTTTGAAAAGTGTATCCGAATTCTGCTACCATCGGGAGAAACATTAAGGGTTTTTGGTGAAAAGCATTGCAAGGGTCTTAAATTGATGTCTTGTACTACCGCTCAAAAGTACTTACGAAAGAAGTACATTGCTTTCTTAGCTCATATTGTTCAAAAAGATGTCAAGGAGAAGAGTATCCAAGACATTCCGATCATTCGGGATTTCCTCGAAGTTTTTCCTAAAGATTTATCCGGTCTTCCTCCCGTTCGTCAAGTCGAGTTCCGTATTGATCTCATGCCCGGAGCTAACCCCGTTGCTAGAGCTCCTTATCGTCTTGCACCTTCCGAAATGCAAGAGCTCTCAAGTCAACTTCAAGAACTCTCTGATAAAGGGTTCATTCGCGGGTGCACCCGTCTTATTTGTAAAGAAGAAGGATGGATCATTTCGCATGTGTATTGACTATCGCGAACTCAATAAGCTTACTATCAAGAACCGTTATCCTTTGCCTAGAATCGATGATCTCTTTGATCAACTTCAAGGTTCTACTTGCTTCTCGAAGATTGATCTTCGATCTGGTTATCATCAGCTCCGTGTTCAAGAAGATGACATTCCTAAGACTGCTTTTCGAACAAGGTATGGTCATTACGAGTTCATGGTTATGCCTTTCGGGTTAACCAATGCACCCGCAGTTTTCATGGATCTCATGAACCGTGTGTGCAAACCGTACCTTGATAAATTCGTGATCGTTTTCATTGACGATATCTTAATCTATTCCAAGACTAAAGCCGACCATGAAGAACACCTTAGATTGGTTTTGGACCTTTTAAAGAAAGAACAACTATATGCCAAGTTCTCCAAATGTGAATTTTGGTTAAAAGAAGTTCAATTTCTTGGTCACATCGTCAACGACAAGGGTATTCATGTTGATCCTGCTAAGATCGAAACGGTTAAGAATTGGAATGCCCCGAAGACTCCTACCGAAGTTCGTTCATTTCTTGGTCTTGCGGGTTATTATCGTCGTTTCATCTCAAACTTCTCAAAGATTGCTGTCCCTCTTACCGCCTTGACCCATAAGGGTAAAGCTTATGAATGGGGACCGAAACAAGAAGAAGCTTTCCAAACTCTTAAGCATAAGTTGTGCAATGCTCCCATTTTAACTCTTCCCGATGGAAATGATGACCTAGTTGTCTATTGTGATGCTTCTAACCAAGGTCTTGGTTGTGTCCTCATGCAACGAGGAAAAGTAATCGCTTATGCATCAAGGCAACTCAAAATTCATGAAAAGAATTATACGACGCACGATCTCGAGTTGGGTGCAGTCGTATTCGCGTTAAAGATTTGGAGACATTACCTATATGGCACGAAATGTGTGGTATTCACCGACCACAAAAGTCTTCAACATATCTTCAACCAAAAAGAACTCAATATGAGGCAACGACGTTGGGTCGAACTCCTTAACGACTACGACTGCGAGATTCGTTACCATCCCGGCAAAGCGAATGTTGTAGCCGATGCTTTGAGTCGAAAGGACCATGTTATGCTTCATTGTGCCCGTATTCAATCCGATATTCAAACCCGTATCTTGGAAGCTCAACACGTCTCGGTAACCGAGGGTAATATGTATGAAGAAATGTCGTGTGGTGTTGAACTTCTTCTTGAATCAAAACCCAATGGCTTACTATATTACTTGAACCGTATTTGGATTCCCGATCGCGATGCTCTCCGTGCAATTCTCATGAACGAGGCTCATAAGACTCGTTATTCTATTCATCCTGGTGCGGATAAAATGTACCAAGATCTTCGCCAACTTTATTGGTGGCCCGGTATGAAGAGGGACATTGCTCTTTATGTTGCCAAATGCTTAACTTGCTCCAAAGTCAAAGCCGAACATCAACGTCCTTCTGGTTTACTCGAACAACCGGAAATTCCCGTGTGGAAATGGGAGAATTTAGCTATGGATTTCATTACCAAGCTCCCTCGCACCTCGAGTGGTTATGATAGTATTTGGGTGATCATTGATCGACTCACCAAATCTGCCCACTTCTTGCATATTCGTGAAGACTTTAAGGTGGAGAAATTAGCCCGAATTTACATTGATGAAATTGTGTGCCGTCATGGTGTTCCCTTGAACATAATATCCGATAGAGACGCTCGGTTCACTTCTTGATTTTGGCAATCTCTCCAATCTGCTCTTGGTACTCGATTGGATTTGAGCACGGCTTACCATCCGCAAACTGATGGTCAAACCGAGCGAACAATCCAAACTCTTGAAGACATGCTTAGAGCTTGTGTAATCGATTTTGGTGGCAATTGGGATTCACATTTATCCCTTATTGAGTTTTCTTACAACAATAGCTACCACACAAGTATCAACATGGCTCCATTCGAAGCTCTCTATGGTCGCAAGTGTCGTTCTCCTATCTGTTGGAGTGAGATTGGTGAAGCACAAATCACTGGTCCCGAGTTAATTCAAGAAACATCCGACAAGATCATTCAAATCCGTGACAATATTCGAGTAGCGAGGAGTCGGCAAAAGAGTTATGCCGACAAACGTCGAAAACCCTTGGAATTCCAAGTCGGTGACCTTGTTCTTCTAAAGGTGTCTCCTTGGAAGGGTGTGGTCCGTTTTGGAAAGAAAGGCAAGTTAGCACCTCGTTATGTTGGTCCATTCAAAATCCTTGAAAGGATTGGGAAAGTGGCTTACAAGCTCGAGTTACCTCCATCTCTTGGCAATGTGCATCCTACATTTCATATATCTAATCTGAAGAAGTGTCTCGCCGATGAAAATCTCCATATACCGCTCGACGATGTGGGCATTGATGAAACGATGCACTTCGTTGAGAAACCGGTAGAAATTATGGATCGTGAAGTCAAGCAGCTCAAGCGAAGTCGCATTCCTATCGTTAAAGTTCGTTGGGAATCTAAGCGTGGTCCTGAGTTCACTTGGGAACGAGAAGACCAAATGAAGCTCAAGTACCCCCATCTTTTTACTAATAATGTTGTTCCCTCTAGCTAAATTTCGGGACGAAATTCTCTCAACATGGGGAGACTGTAACATCTCGGATTTTTAGTATTCCTATTTCAATTCAATATAATGCAATTTCAAGTTCTATACTCGTGCAATGTCTCATTATTTTCTCGCCGTAAATTTAATGCAATGATTCTATACAAATTCGCAAGTTTTACTCGATTATTTACATTTAAACGCTATACAAGAAACTATTTGGTACAAACTTATCAAACCTGAAAAGTCACGGACTAAAGTTGAAAAATATCAAGAAAACCCTAGTTAGCACGGTCGTGCTTCATCCTAGCACGGTCGCGTCAGGTGCCTTGGCACGGTCGCGCCTATCTTGGCACGGTCGCGCCTGCGTAACAGTCGAAACGTAAATGCAGTTTCAAAACGCCCGATTGTTCGAAATTCAAAACCGATACGTTTCATTTTCATTGACAAAGAAAATAATTTTGCCATTTACGATCATTACCATTCGATTGCATATCCTCTCAAGAAAAACGTCCAAATTATCTCCCAAGCCTCGAATCTCTGTTTTCGATCAAAATTCTACCAATTATTCAAGGAACCCGATCCTCCGATCATTTCTAAGGTTTCTAAAGGGTTGGATCAGCCGGAATCGCAGCAGAAGCCGCCGGAAGCCAATCTTGTCGTCGCCGGAACTCCCTTCTTCTGATCGCTATCAATTCCCTCCTTTTTGAGGTAATTAAATCATCCCTCTCTTTCGTTTCGGTCCATGTATCAAAAGCCCTCCATCAATTCGGGCTTTCATTACAGGAATCATTCAGAACCAGAATCCTTTTTATAAGAAAAATGGTTTAATCGGAATCACTCCTAATCATGTTATTAATACAATTAAAATATCTCAGAACACTCTTAATAACCCATAAATGAAAAGCCCTAACAATTTCACCAATTAAAATACAAGAAATTCTCGATTCGTGTCTGAATTGGAATAGACACGGTCGCGCTAATCATCTAGCGCGGCCGTGCCTCTTTTAGCGCGGTCGTGCCGTTTATCAGCGAGGTCGTGTCCTCCTGTCCAGACCTTGTCATGCCCTCTGGGCTAGTCCCTGTTGTGTCCAAAGATCATAGACACGACCGTGCCGGGCCAAGGCACGGTCGTGCCTGTCAATCTTGTCTAGATTGTGCTCCTGTTGATCAACCCGGTCGCGCCCCGACTAGCGCGGTCGCACCCGTGGCTTGAGCACGATCGTGTCCTTCCGAGGCACGGTCGTGCTAGACTCAGAAATTTTAACAGAATTTCAATTTTATATATTTTAATCAGTAAACATTACAGATTTTATAAAAATATGTTTTCTGTATTTAAAAATAGATTAAAAGTTTAATATTGGCACAAAAATAATTTATTGAAAAGTTTATAAAAAAAAATTAATATTTATTATCTTTACTTTTAAATAATGATTAGTTATTTAATTTACATTTTAAATCAAAAATCATTCATTTATTTATACTTAGTTACAAAATTTATAAATAATGATTAGTTATTTAATTTACATTTTAAATCAAAAATCATTCATTTATTTATACTTAATTACAATTAATATTTACATTATTTCATAAACTATAGTTATACACTTACTTATTTAATTCAAACCTAATTAAATTGTTTCAAACATATTTTACCTCAAACTTTATACGTCTTTCTTATCCAACACTTTTTAAATACAAACCCATGGTTTTATATACAAATCCAACTTTCATTTTAGACTTAAACTTTATGCATCTATGTGATTCAATACATATTACTCTTTAGGTTAAAGTGTGCATTTCAAGGATCTTAATTGCTATCTATATTCCTTGTTAGCTTCACTTCCATACCAAGTGAGTATTCACAACCCCTTTTTCTCTTTTACACTTTTGGGGTGAAACATGAACTCTATACTCATTACACATTACACATTTAGATTTACACAAACAACACAAGTGCAAAAATCCTATATACATACATGTGTGAAAAAATTTGAGCTTTGTGCCCAAGTGCTAGGTGTGTTGACCTTTGTATGCTCTTATGTGCAATCATTAACTATACAAGCCGACGGTTTTCAATGATGGATCTATTGAGTCTGACAAACCCACCCATGGTACGCGGTGATTGAAACCGACAACACATTTGTTTTGCATGCTAGTTACAAGGTTTGATTGTACATTTGGTTATACAATAGTTACTCCCCATAAACGCCTTATTTATCATGTCATGTAAAGGATTTGTTTTCATCTATATGCTATCTATATACAACTGTGTTATACTCACCAACTTTTTAGTTGACTTTATTTTATTCATGTTTCAGGCCCCAATATGTGAGATTGATTCAAGACGTGTTCAACATAGGATTTGGACTTAGCAAAATAAATCAAGAATTTTATGAGTTGTTATGTTTCTTGTTTGAATTTGATCTCGTACATGGATTTCTTGTAATGCAAATTTGACTTTAATATATTTCAATTTAGTCAACCATGTGCTATGAACAGTCTTACATGTCCCGCCCCGATGATTCCGCCATCGGTCGGGGTGTGACATTGCACATATATCATGACCTCTTATCATACTTTCATATTCATCCCTGCTCTAATTCCTTATAAAGGTTTCTCCATGTTACGTTAAAGATGTTTATATATAGGAAGTACCAGCGGCGTATCCACCACCCCTTTAACGTCTCATGAATACTCCTTTACTTAGAATTAAGCTTTCTCATTTAATTTTAGTAGCATGATCTCTTTATGCATTTATCTTAACTCTTGCTCTAATCCCTTACAAAGGTTTCGTCATGTTATGTTAAGGACGTTTATATATAGGAAGCACCAGCGGTGTATCCACCACCCCTTTAACATCTCATAAATACTCCTTTGCTTAAGATTAAGCGTTTCTCATCATTTATTTGATAGCATGACTTCCACATGCTTTTATCCAATCCTTGCTCTAATTCCTCTTAAAGGCGTCTCTATGTTGCATTAAAGACGTTTATATATAGGGTGTACCTGCGGCGTACCCACCACCCCTATAATACATCACAGATATTCCTTTATTTAGAATTAAGCCCTCCATTAGTTATACTTATCATATATTGTAAACTGGGGTGATTATCTTTCGAGAGTAGTACCTCCAACAGAGATGTTCCCAGGAAAGGGTGACGGGTCTAGGAAAGATTTATACACCACTCTTTCCTTAGACAGAACATTCCGTTTGTCAGATAACTATATACCGGTCGGAAGTTCTCCCGTACGTTTACTATATTTTCATTACTGACTTTTAGTCTATACCCATAAACATTCATAATGGTTTCATTATGAAGCACCAAAAGATTTATATATAGGAAGTACCAGCGGCATATCCACCACCCCTTGGATATGTCGTGGCTACTCCATTATTCCCGTTTAGAGTAATCCCCATGACCTTTATTTAATTCCCCGTACCTTATTCCACATATAGCACGTAATACGTAATCACATAAAAAAAGGGTATCCTGAGCAATTGCAATAATCGGATTCACTGATATTCCTAGTATAGTAGATGCTATCACACATACAATCATACTCAATTTGGTGGAATTGTTTGATCGTAAAGGGGATCTTCTATAATTTCGCACGTGAGGGGTTATTTCTTGGTTTTGTCCAGTCATTAATAACTTGATTATTTTTAGATAATAGTAGATAGAAATAACGCTTGTAAATCGGTTCCATTACGATAGTCGGCTTTTCTCTACTTATTTTATTTGATGTCTTACATGATTGATAATGCATCTTTTAAATCAAAAGAATATTGAAAAAAGTGTCTTCCTCTTTTCCTAAAAGCCATTTATTTATTATGTTATAGGAATCTCCAACTATCTAACGAAAAGAATCCTTTACTTTTTCTGGTACAGAAGTTCCTATAAAAATGGGAAAAGCCCTACCTTTGAGTGCAGTTTTAACTATTGATTTACGTAATTGGATGTAACCAATTAGGTTTACGACAAAACCTAGAAATCAATCACTGATCCAATTGAGTACCTCTACAGGATAGACCTCAACAGAAAACTGAAGAGTAACGGCAGCAAGTGATTGAGTTCAGTAGTTCCTCATACAAAATTATTGACTCTAGAGATATAGTAATATGGAAAAGACAAAATTGTTTCAAGCACCGACAGAACCGGAAGAGCCCCTTCTTTCAAAGACTTGATCATCAGATTATAGATTATAAGTTCATAACCCAAGCCCATTACCATTTTGGTCGGAACAGATCTACTAATTCTTTGATTCCAGTTAGTAAGAGGGATCTTGAACTAAGAAATAGACCCTAGAAACTAAAAAAGGGTATCCTGAGCAATTGCAATAATCGGATTCATTGATATTCTTGGTATGGTAGATGCTATCACACATACAATCATACTCAATTCGATGGAATTTTAGTTTTAGTCATTTTATTAATAAATTCAAGTGAACTGATACGTAATCAGTTTATATATGAATTTTGTAGGTATTAAATGAAAATGAGTTCAAACGAAGAATTTGGGGAGGTAAAAGTAGGACATTGAAAAATTAAAGAGACTACAACAAGTTTGAATCAATAATTAATTAACGACTCTAAAAAATGAAATAAATGACCTTTGTTGGGCCACTCCATCTTGACCAAAAATTAAATTATTAGGTCAAATATTTAAAAAGAGGAATTGAGGTGATTATTTTTGTCGAACAGAAGGATTACGGAAAAGAAAAAGAAGAAGTGAGCCGATTGAGAGTTTACGAACAAGAGAAAGAAAATGAAGCAAGCTAGCAAGCAGGAGGAACTTTTGCGACGGCTATTTCACGAAAGAAAAGAATTGGAAGCTAGCTAGCACATAGGTCAATATTAATTGAAGCAGTCAAGTAGGCAGGTGACTTAATTAAGCTAGCAGGCAGGCAGAAGAACTAATTTAAGCTAGCAGGCATTCAGTTTTATTATTTTCTGTTTTATGATAAACGATATTATTGACTTTTTAGGTTATGGTTTTCTCACGATTGGCTAAAACTTTTTTAGCTACCTAGGTTTGAAGAATACATTCGTGTTTTCACATATTTTCGGTTTTTAATCGTATTATTTACTGTGTTGATCTTATAATCAGATTCTCGAATGCTTATGAATGGTTATGTATGTTGTAAATGCTTGATAATTACTGCCTTGATCATGTGTTGCTTGTTTCTAGTTGGTTTTGTGTCATCTAGGTCGAGTATTGCATGCTAGAATCACTACACTATGTTCTGATTGTATAGACAATTGATTTGACTATAACAGCTGGTGTCTAGGTTGTTCTTAGAGAGTATTATTAGTGTCCTACCTTGTCTTGACACTTACCAAGTGATAGACATAGCCTGAAAACTCCTACCCATAATGTGTTAGGTCTAGATTACGTGACCGTATGAGTCTTGCCTTTCATTCGTGGTGTTAGTGTTCTTTAGGTTCGTTTGCTTTCTAGTTATTTATTGTCCCTTGCTCTGGGGTTGTGGACCACATTCTTTCACGACATTTTGAGTTGTGAGACCGACTAGAGATTCCTCATTTGGCATTTTAGCATAGTCTACCCCGTTCTTCATACGAGTCTTTTGATTTTCTCAGGGAGTAGAACCATACCTGGTTGAGTTTAGATTTGTACCTTTAGAGATAGTCGTACTGTTAAATATCCTCATCATTAAATGTTAGTAGGATTCATACATAGATGGTTGCTTCCGTTCTTTGATTTCATCTAGTGTTTTTAGTTATTGTCAGTTTGCATTACTAGTGTCGTAGAGTATTTGAGTCTTAGTAGTCATTTACATTTGCGTCTAGCATTAGTTTATGTGTTTAGCTCTTAGTTAAATCCTCTTTGATTATTTAGGTTAGGACCCGATAAAGGTTTATTGATATCCGATCGTACCTATACTTGCTATATACTTACCGGTACACTTGCCGTTATGTGTGGTTAGGATTAGTGATTACATTTTAAAACCGTTGTGTAAGTTCTAATTATATATATATCTTGCACATCAAGTTTTTGTCGTCGTTGCTGGGGACACTTGTATTGACGATGAAACACCCTACTTATTTCTTTATTATTTTATCAGAGTTTAAAGCGAAAAACAGTCCCAGATTTTTCAAAACCTCATCACTAGAGTGATAATGGTATATTTTATTATAATATTATTTTTACATTAAATATTACATCATGTAACATAGGGATTCTTCAACTCCGATCAGCCACGTCCTAAGGAAGCCTCATTCCACATGCTCTTAACCTGCAGTGTTTGGAAAACGTTTTTGGATTAGCTTACGCTAAGTAACTACATTGCATCGTTCATTTTATTGTGAACCCTTTAGGTTCTTATTATTGTTCAATTTTTCCAGGCTCTGGACGCTCCCGTGACCATCTCCGGATGTACCTCCGGTCACGTCATTCGTATATTTTAATGGGTGTGATAACCCCCTCTCGACCATCTCCAGACGTACCCCCGGTCAGATTTTTCATCTGAGACTCGCCCTGTATGCTGGACATCTCTTCCATACTTATTTCTTATTGAGACCCGCCCCGTAGGCTGGACATGTCATTACATTGATTAATTTCTTTTTGAGACCTGCCCCGTAGGCTGGACATATCTTTTCTTTGGGACCTTGAGTATCATAGACTCACAGCTTCCCAATGTATTCCCAACCAGTCCTCACCTAAAAACTTCCTAACAGTTTCCCCATAACGTACTAAAGAGGTTTATATATAGGAAGTACCAGTGGCGTATCCACCACCCCTTTAACACTTCATGAGTTCTCCGTTATTCCATTTTACGACTTAGACTCGTTTCCATCACATATTCATATTTACACATATAGCATGATCATTTATCGTGCATTCGCATATTCTCATTTAACACACATTGCATATTTGCACATATAGCATGACCTCTTATCATACTTTCATATTCATCTCTACTCTAATTCCTTATAAAGATTTCTCCATGTTACGTTAAAGATGTTTATATATAGGAAGTACCAGCGGCGTATCCACCACCCCTTTAACGTCTCATGAATACTCCTTTACTTAGAATTAAGCTTTCTCATTTAATTTTAGTAGCATGATCTCTTCATGCATTTATCTTAACTCTTGCTGTAATCCCTTACAAAGGTTTCGTCATGTTATGTTAAGGACATTTATATATAGGAAGTACCAGCGGTGTATCCATCACCCCTTTAACATCTCGTGAATACTCCTTTGCTTAAGATTAAGCATTTCTCATCATTTATTTGATAGCATGACTTCCACATGCTTTTATCCAATCCTTGCTCTAATTCCTCTTAAAGGCGTCTCTATGATGCATTAAAGACGTTTATATATAGGGTGTACCTGCGGCGTACCCACCACCCCTATAATACATCACAGATATTCCTTTATTTAGAATTAAGCCCTCCATTATTTATACTTATCATATATTGTAAACTGGGGTGATTATCTTTCGAGAGTAGTACCTCCAACAGAGATGTTCCCAGGAAAGGGTGACGGGTCTAGGAAAGATTTATACACCACTCTTTCCTTAGACAGAACATTCTGTTTGTCAGATAACTACATACCGGTCGGAAGTTCTCCCGTACGTTTACTATATTTTCATTACTGACTTTTAGTCTATACCCCTAAACATTCATAATGGTTTCATTATGAAGCACCAAAAGATTTATATATAGGAAGTACCAGCGGCATATCCACCACCCCTTGGATATCTCGTGGCTACTCCATTATTCCCGTTTAGTGTTTAGAGTAATCCCCATGACCTTTATTTAATTCCCCGTACCTTATTCCACATATAGCACGTAATACGTAATCACATAAAAAAAGGGTATCCTGAGCAATTGCAATAATCGGATTCACTGATATTCCTAGTATAGTAGATGCTATCACACATACAATCATACTCAATTTGGTGGAATTGTTTGATCGTAAAGGGGATCTTCTATAATTTCGCACGTGAGGGGTTATTTCTTGGTTTTGTCCAGTCATTAATAACTTGATTATTTTTAGATAATAGTAGATAGAAACAACGCTTGTAAATCGGTTCCATTACGATAGTCGGCTTTTCTCTACTTATTTTATTTGATGTTTTACATGATTGATAATGCATCTTTTAAATCAAAGAATATTGAAAAAAGTGTCTTCCTCTTTTCCTAAAAGCCATTTATTTATTATGTTATAGGAATCTCCAACTATCTAACGAAACAATCCTTTACTTTTTCTGGTACAGAAGTTCCTATAAAAATGGGAAAAGCCCTACCTTTGAGTGCAGCTTTAACTATTGATTTACGTAATTGGATGTAACCAATTAGGTTTACGACAAAACCTAGAAATCAATCACTGATCCAATTTGAGTACCTCTACAGGATAGACCTCAACAGAAAACTGAAGAGTAACGGCAGCAAGTGATTGAGTTCAGTAGTTCCTCATACAAAATTATTGACTCTAGAGATATAGTAATATGGAGAAGACAAAATTGTTTCAAGCACCGACAGAACCGGAAGCGCCCCTTCTTTCAAAGACTTGATCATCAGATTATAGATTATAAGTTCATAACCCAAGCCCATTACCATTTTGGTCGGAACAGATCTACTAATTCTTTGATTCCAATTAGTAAGAGGGATCTTGAAGTAAGAAATAGACCCTAGAAACTAAAAAATGGTATCCTGAGCAATTGCAATAATCGGATTCATTGATATTCTTGGTATGGTAGATGCTATCACACATACAATCATACTCAATTCGATGGAATTTTAGTTTTAGTCATTTTATTAATAAATTCAAGTGAACTGATACGTAAGCAGTTTATATATGAATTTTGTAGGTATTAAATGAAAATGAGTTCAAATGAAGAATTTGGGGAGGTAAAAGTAGGACATTGAAAAATTAAAGAAACTACAACAAGTTTGAATCAATAATTAATTAACGACTCTAAAAAATGAAATAAATGACCTTTGTTGGGCAACTCCATCTAGACCAAAAATTAAATTATTAGGTCAAATATTTAAAAAGAGGAATTGAGGTGATTATTTTTGTCGAACAGAAGGATTACGGAAAAGAAAAAGAAGAAGTGAGCCGATTGAGAGTTTACGAACAAGAGAAAGAAAATGAAGCAAGCTAGCAAGCAGGAGGAACTTTTGCGATGGCTATTTCACGAAAGAAAAGAATTGGAAGCTAGCTAGCACATAGGTCAATATTAATTGAAGCAGTCAAGTAGGCAGGTGACTTAATTAAGCTAGCAGGCAGGCAGAAGAACTAATTTAAGCTAGCAGGCATGCAGTTTTATTATTTATTGTTTTATGATAAACGATATTATTGACTTTTTAGGTTATGTTTTTCTCACGATTGGCTAAAACTTTTTAAGCTACCTAGGTTTGACGAATACATTCGTGTTTTCACATATTTTCGGTTTTTAATCGTATTATTCACTGTGTTGATCTTATAATTAGATTCTAGAATGCTTATGAATGGTTATGTATGTTCTAAATGCTTGATAATTACTTCCTTGATCATGTGTTGCTTGTTTCTAGTTGGTTTTGTGTCATCTAGGTCGAGTATTGCATGCTAGAATCACTACACTATGTTCTGATTGTATAGACAATTGATTTGACTATAACAGTTGGTGTCTAGGTTGTTCTTAGAGAGTATTATCAGTGTCCTACCTTGTCTTGACACTTACCAAGTGATAGACATAGCCTGAAAACTCCTACCCATAATGTGTTAGGTCTAGATTACGTGACCATATGAGTCTTGCCTTTCATTCGTGGTGTTAGTGTTCTTTGGGTTCGTTTGCTTTCTAGTTATTTATTGTCCCTTGCTCTGGGGTTGTGGACCACATTCTTTCACGACATTTTGAGTTGTGAGACTGACCAGAGATTCCTCATTAGGCATTTTAGCATAGTCTACCCCGTTCTTCATACGAGTCTTTTGATTTTCTCAGGGAGTAGAACCATACCTGGTTGAGTTTAGATTTGTACCTTTAGAGATAGTCGTACTGTTAAATATTATCATCATTAAATGTTAGTAGGATTCCTACATAGATGGTTGCTTCCGTTCTTTGATTTCATCTAGTGTTTTTAGTTATTGTCAGTTTGCATTACCAGTGTCGTAGAGTATTTGAGTCTTAGTAGTCATTTACATCTGCGTCTAGCATTATTTTATGTGTTTAGCTCTTAGTTAAATCCTCTTTGATTATTTAGGTTAGGACCGATAAAGGTTTATTGATATCCGATTGTACCTATACTTGCTATATACTTACAGGTACACTTGCCGTTATGTGTGGTTAGGATTAGTGATTACATTTTAAAACCGTTGCGTAAGTTCTAATTATATATATATCTTGCACATCAAGTTTTTGTCGTCGTTGCTGGGGACACTTGTATTGACGATGAAACACCCTACTTATTTCTTTATTATTTTATCAGAGTTTAATGCGAAAAACAGTCCCAGATTTTTCAAAACCTTATCACTAGAGTGATAATGGTATATTTTATTATAATATTATTTTTACATTAAATATTACATCATGTAACATAGGGATTCTTCAACTCCGATCAGCCACGTCCTAAGGAAGCCTCATTCCACATGCACTTAACCTGCAGTGTTTGGAAAACGTGTTTGGATTACCTTACGCTAAGTAACTACATTGCATCGTTCATTTTATTGTGAACCCTTTAGGTTCTTATTATTTTTCAAGTTTTCCAGGCTCTCGACGCTCCCGTGACCATCTCCGGATGTACCTCCGGTCACGTCATTCGTATATTTTAATGGGTGTGCTAACCCCCTCTCGACCATCTTCAGACGTACCCCCGGTCAGATTTTTCATCTGAGACTCGCCCCGTATGCTGGACATCTCTTCCATACTTATTTCTTATTGAGAGCCGCCCCGTAGGCTGGACATGTCATTCCATTCATAAATTTCTTATTGAGACCTGCCCCGTAGGCTGGACATATATTTTCTTTGGGACCTTGAGTATCATAGACTCACAGCTTCCCAATGTATTCCCAACCAGTCCTCACCTAAAAACTTCCTAACGGTTTCCCCATAACGTACTAAAGAGGTTTATATATAGGAAGTACCAGTGGCGTATCCACCACCCCTTTAACACTTCATGAGTTCTCCGTTATTCCATTTTACGACTTAGACTCGTTTCCATCACATATTCATATTTACACATATAGCATGATCATTTATCGTGCATTCACATATTCTCATTTAACACACATTGCATATTTGCACATATAGCATGACCTCTTATCATACTTTCATATTCATCCCTACTCTAATTCCTTATAAAGATTTCTCCATGTTATGTTAAAGATGTTTATATATAGGAAGTAACAGCGGCGTATCCATCACCCCTTTAACGTCTCATGAATACTCGTTTACTTAGAATTAAGCTTTCCCATTTAATTTTACTAGCTTGATCTCTTTATGCTTTTATCTTAACTCTTGCTGTAATCCCTTACAAAGGTTTCGTCATGTTATGTTAAGGTGGTTTATATATAGGAAGTACCAGCGGCATATCCACCACCCCTTTAACATCTCATGAATACTCCTTTGCTTAAGATTAAGCGTTTCTCATATTTTATTTGATAGCATGACTTCCTCATGCTTTTATCCAATCCTTGCTCTAATTCTTCATAAAGGCGTCTCTATGATGCATTAAAGACGTTTATATATAGGGTGTACCAGCGGCGTACCCACCACCCCTATAATACATCACAGATATTCCTTTATTTAGAATTAAGCCCTCCATTATTTTTACTTATCATATATTGTAATCTGGGGTGATTATCCTCCCAGAGTAGTACCTCCAATAGAGATGTTCCCAGGAAAGAGTGACGGGTCTAGGAGAGATTTATACACCACTCTTTCCTTAGACAGAACATTCCGTTTGTCAGATAACTTCATACCGGTCGGAAGTTCTCTCATACGTTTTGTAACATTTCTGATCTCTTTTATCTGTAATTCAATTCAATGTGACACGTTTCAAACCAAATTCTAGTACAATGACTTGTTCAATTTGTACCAACAATTAAATACTATGTTCCAAAGCAAATCCACAAATTTTACATGAGTATATTCTATTTAACAATACATAAGTCCATATTTATACAAACCTGTCAATACTGAATCGTGCAAGGACCGATTTTATAAATTAACAAGAAACCCTAATAAGAACAGTCGTGCCTCGTTCTGGCACGGTTGCGCCAAGTGCTATGGCACGGTCGCGCGCCTTGCTTTGGAACGGTCGCGCCTCTCGTCTGTTGAAACGTAAATGCAGCCTTTAATCGCAAGACCATTCGACTTCGTAACCGTTTCACACTTTAACAAACCCAATTAAGATTTTAATCATTATCTTTACGACGTATTAACCCAATCTTGTCGATCCCCCTCATAATCGTCGATCATCTTCTTTGCAACCACGAATAACTCCATTACAATCCAAATTCTCACAAGAAAACAAACAAACAATATCCAATTTAACACGAACCTGAATCTAGGGCTCATTCTAAAATGGTTTAATCGAACCCTGCTTTGAACACGTTTTAAATACAATTAATATATTCCAATAGACTCGTAATAACCCCACATATGAAAGCCCTATGAAATCCAACATTAACAATATAAGAATTAAGAAATTCGTTCCTGTTTTGGAACAGACACGGTCGCGCTAGTCTTCTAGCACGATCGTGCTTCATGAGACACGGTCGCGCCGAATACCAACGCGGTCGTGCCTCACACACTCAGACCCGGTCATGCCTCTTGGCTAGACTTGGTCGTGCCTCAGAACCCTAGACACGGTCGTGCCTAGTGAACAACTTAGCTATATCCTCGGTATTGGTCAACACGGTCGCGTCCCTGACTAGCACGGTCGCGCCCGTGGTTCTAGCACGATCGTGCCTTGTCCCAGGCACGGTCGTGTGTATGAGAAAAATCTTGGCAGAATGATTATTTTTGTATTTTAAAATCAATAAGCATTCCAAATGGATTTTTAAAGAATTGAGTTTATAAAGATTTATATTAATGTTATTTAAAAAGATCAAATTTCTATTCTAAAATAAATAGAAATTAGTTATTTAAAACATACAAAATTTAATTTATATTTATTGTTAAACCTTACACTTAATTATTATTTACACAATTTATTTAAACATCTTTATGAAAATAAAGTAAAGAAATTTATATTTAATATAAAACATCTAATACATTTTTATAACCAAATGACTAAGTTACATATTTTATAAATAAATAAATAAGGTAACAATTATTTATTTAATTTATATTTAAACAAAAATCAATTTTTTAGGTTATACTTAATTACCCCTACTACCTACATTATTTTTATAACTAAGTAAATAAATAATAATTTGTTTTATTATTTAGTTATCCCAAACACAAACCTTAGTTTTATACAACACCATTCAAGTACGAACCACTAACATCTACAACTTAAATTCCTTATACACACATCCAATTCAACCCTAGACTTAGACATAGACTATTGTGCACACTATTGACTCAATACATATTACACTCTAGGTTAACGTTGTGCATTACGAGGACCTCGTTACTATCTAGTCTCTCGTTTAGCTACGCCTTTTGAATCATGTGAGTATTACATAGCCCCTTTTACTCTTTTACACTTTTTGGGGTGGAACATGAACAATATAAAATCTATTGCTTACATTTACACAAACTACAGAAGTACAAATTCTTTTTATATTCATGTGTGCAAATTTGAGCTTTATGCCTGAGTGCTAGGTGTGTTAACTTTTGTGTGCAATTTATGTGCAATCATTAACTATTCAAGCCGACAACACAATTTTGCATGCTAGTTACAAAGGTTTGATTATACTTGGTTACACAATAGCTACTCTCCATAAATGCCTTATTTTATCATGTTATGTAAGGATTTGTTTATTCATAATCTATATGTTATCTATATACAAACCTGTGTAAGCTCACCAACTTTTTAGTTGACTTTAATTTATTCATGTTTCAGGTACTAATGTGTGAGTTTGATCAAGACATGCTACACTTAAGTTTGGACTTAGTTAATTTAAATTCAAAGAACAATTTGTATTTTCATTTATGTACTTGTTGAATTTTGCTATTTGTGTTTGAATTGTTTGAAATGAAAGTGATGATTAAATATTGAAATCTAGTGAACCTTGTGCTCATGAACAGTCTATGTCCCGCCCCGATGATTCCGCCGTCGGTTGGGGTGTAACAGATTGGTATCAGAGCCTTGGTTATAGGGAATTAGGTTATTAGACACCCTTGACCTAGACTATGAGTTTAGGACACCCACTTATGCCACGCTTCATGATTATGTGATATGTGCTACATGATATGTGTTACATGCTTACTATGATTGGTTATTATTCCGTGTACAAGAGGAAGATATTCCAAAGACTGCCTGTAACATTTCTGTTTGTTATCTGTATTTCAATTCAATGTGACACGTTTCAAATTCAAATTTAGTACATTGACTTATTCTATTCGTACCAACAATTAAATACTATCTTCCAATGCAAATCCATAAATTTTACATGGGTATACCCTATTAAACTATACATAAGTCTATATGTATACAAATCTATCAATACTGAAATTGCAAGGACTGATTTTATAAATAAATAACCAGAAACCCTAATAGGCACGGTCGCGCCTCGTTCTGGCACGGTCGCGCCAAGAGCTGTGGCACGGTCGCGCCAAGTGCTGTGGCACGGTCGCACACTTTGCCTTGGAACGGTCGCGCCCGGTGCCTTGGCACGGTCGCGCCTCATATGGGCATGGTCGCGCCTCTCATTAGTTGAATCGTAAATGCAGCCTTTAATCACATAGACGTTCGATTTCATAACCGTTCTACACGTTTTCACCATTAACGAATTCAATTAAATCTTTTAACCATCACCATTACAAAAAATAAACTCAATTTCGTCGATTTATCACATAAACGCCTAATCCTCTCACGAAACCATCGAATTCACCATTTTGATTTGCAATTCTCCCAAGCCAACATACTATCGATCCTCTCTAAAGCTTCTTGACACGACGATTTAGTCAGAATTGCAGCAGAAGAACTCATTCTACTCGTACACCCTCGATTCATCCTCCTTCCGGGTAATTAAAACCTTCCACACTTTCGATTTAGTCTATAGATCAAAAGCCCTAATCTAATTTGGGCTTACAATATGGGAATCATCACGAACCAGAATCTAGTTTTCGTTCAAAATAGATTTAATCGAACCCTGCTCTGAACATGTTTTAATACAATTAATATATTCCAAAAGACTTATAATAACCCTACAGATGAAAGCCCCATGAATTCCAACATTAACAATATTAGAATTAGTCAAATCATTTCTGTTTTGGAATAGACACGGTCGCGCTAGCCTTCTAGCGCGGTCGTGCTTCATGAGACACGGTCGCGCCAATACCAGCGCGGTCGTGCCCCACACACTCAGACCCGGTCATGCATCTTGGCTAGACTTGGTCGTGCCTCAAAACCCTAGACACGGTCGTGCCTGGCCCAGACACGGTCGTGCCTAGTGAACAGCTTAACTATATCCTCTGTATTGGTCAACACGGTCGCGTCCCTGACTAGCACGGTCGCGCCCGTGGTTCTAGCACGATCGTGCCCTGTCCCAGGCACGGTCGTGTGTGTGAGAAAAGCCTAAACAGAATAATTATTTCCATAATTTAGAAAACAATAAGTATTTCAAATTAATTTTTAAATAAAAATAATTGATTTTATAAAAATAAATGAATAGAAATTGTTTATTTAAAACTTACAAAATTAAATTTATATTTATTGTTAAACCCTACACTTAAATATTATTTACACCATTTACTTAAACATCTTTATGAAAATAAAGTAAAGAAATTTATATTTATCTAATACATTTTTATAACTAAAAGACTAAGTACATATTTTATAAATAAATAAATAAGGTAACAATTATTTATTTAATTTACATTTGAACAAAAACTATTTTATTTAGGTTATACTTAATTACCACTAATATCTACATTATTTTTATAACTAAGTGAATAAATAATAATTACGTAATTTATTTATTTAGTTATTTCCAAACTCAAACCTTGATCAAAATATTCTACAAATATCCATTTTAAATTCTTCATTTTATAATAACTTTCAAGTACAAAACCACAAGCGTTATACACACATCCAATTCAACTCTAGACTTAGACATAGACTATTGTGCACACTTTAATTCAATATACATTCCACACTAGGTTAACGTTGTGCATTACAAGGACCACGTATTACTATCTAGTCTCTCGTGTTAGCTACGCCTTCAAATCAAATGAGTATTACATAGCCCTTTTTACACTTTTACACTTTTTGGGGTGGAACATGAACATTATACATTACTATAGTTTACATTTACACAAACAACACAAATACAAATCCTCTTTACATTCATGTGTGCAATTTGAGCTTTATGTCTGAGTGCTAGTTGTGCTAACTTTTGTGTGCGATTTATGTGCAATCATTAACTATTCAAGCCGACGGTAAACAATGATAGATCTATTGAGTCTGACAAGCCCACCCAGATTGGGTTGATTGTTACCGACAACACAATTTTGCATGCTAGTTACAAAGGTTTGATTGTACTTGGTTACACAATAGCTGCTCTCCATAAATGCCTTTTTTTATCATGTTATGTAAGGATTTGTATATTCATAATCTATATGCTATCTATATACAAACCTGTGTATGCTCACCAACTTTTTAGTTGACCTTATTTTATTCATGTTTCAGGTACTAATGTGTGATTTGATCAAGACTTGCTACACATAAGTTTTGGACCTAGATAATTTTAATAAAGGATTATGGATTTCATTTTATGTACTTGGTTTGATTTGGTTTTGTCTTGAATAATTGAAATGAATTTTGATGTTTAATATATTTCAATTTAGTCAACCTTGTGCTCATGAACAGTCTACATGTCCCGCCCCGATGATTCCGTCGTCGGTTGGGGTGTGACAGATTGGTATCAGAGCCTTGGTTATAGGGAACTAGGTTATTAGACACCCTTAACCTAGACTATAACTTTAGGATACCCACTCATGCCATGCTTCATGATTATGTGATATGTGCTACATGTTATGTGTTGCATGCTATGTGTTACATGTTTTCTTTGATTAATTAGTATTTCATTTTGATGCCTTACTTGTTAAAATTCATGACTTATTAGACTATGCTTAAATAATAACTAAATAAACAATATTCCTACCTATACCCTAAAACCTCATAATATTCTTACCTACTCCTCTATAATTATCTTCTTAGCATGTGGAAACTTCATGGATCTAAATCTATAAAAATTTTCTTTATTTCCTCGTTAAGGCTTTTAAAATTTGTTAATTATTTGAGGACACGTGCAATCTGGAAAGCTGACACCTGTATTCTGGGTTTTCTGTCTAGGAAAACATTTTGCGTAAATCTCAATCAACCGAGGGACCCGTATGCTTTCCTGGGAATTCCTGGGATGAGTGTTTACTTATAGGCTAAAGCATGTCTCCTTGAAAATTATATGAGTTTAATTAACCTTAATGTGTCATAGTATTCAAGTGATTTTATCACTATTTGAGTACGATCCAAAGTAAAATTAACTATTTTATTTGCTATCTTATCCTTTTAAATCCAAATAACTTTCATAAGTTCTTACATCTTTTCTTGTCTTGTGCAAATCTGTAGAATTCCTCCCCGTCGTGCTCCCGTGACCAACAACAACACCGACATTGTTGCTATTCTTGCATAACTTGTAACTCAAAAGTTAACGGTGCCACAAATGGTAACCATGGAGCTAATGGGGGTGGTGGTGCCAACCCACCACAATGCACCTTCAAACACTTCAACTCATGCAATCCTCTTATGTTTTATGGCACCGAAGGAGCTACGGGACTTCTTCAATGGTTCGAAAGTATTGAGAACACCTTTCTCAATAGTGACTGCCCCGATAACCTTCGTGTTCGTCATGCCACAAGTGTCTTACAAAAACGGGCACTCACGTGGTGGAATGGGGAAAAGAGGAATAGAGGTGTGGAAGTAGCAATGGCCTTACCTTGGGATGAGGTTAAAAGGCTAATGACCGAAGAATTTTGTCCTCGAAAGGAGGTAAAGAAATTGGAAATCGAGTTTTGGGATCTTGCCCAAGATGGTGGTGAAAGTCTAGCTTATACAACTCGGTTCCATGAGTTAAGTCTCCTTGTGCCCCATATGGTCACACCTTTATCCCGCTGCATTGAGAAGTATATTAGTGGATTACCTAGGCAAATTCAAGATATTGTCTTAGGGAGAAATCCCACAACACTTGAAGATGCTATCCGCCACATTAACTGACAATCATGTGAAAATGGGAACTCTGACTAGAAAAGGCACCAAGAAAGTTTCCGACACCACAACTCCTCCCGTACACATCAAAGAAGCCACAATTGAACCCTCTCGTAATAATAGGAAAAGAAAGGCTAGAAACTATGCTATGGTCACTCCTGCTATGCCTGTTAACCAAGTTGCTCCTATGGTTCAAACACCAGCCAAAAAGCCATATGTTGGGATCTACCCGCTTTGTGCCACATGCAACTATCATCATCCCCAAACCATTCCATGTCGCCTTTGCACTCATTATGTGAAATATGGCCATACGGTCAATGTCTGTAGAACCAAAGCACTTGCAGGCCAAGTCGACCCACCAAACCGAACCAACCCCCAAGTGGCTAATCAAGGTATTCCCACTATTGCAAATGGGCGTGCTTGTTATGAACGTGGTAACCCAAACTATTTCCGTGATCAATGCCCAAAGTTAATTAATGCTAGACAAGGCGGAGCTCATGGACATGCTTTCAACATAAACGCCAATTAGGCTCAAGCCAACAATGATGTGGTCAACGGTACGTTCCTTGTTAATAGTCAATATACCTCAATTTTATTTGATACCGGTGCCGATAAAAGTTTTGTGTCACTTAATTTTGAACCCTTACTTGCAAAGACACGATCCCAATTAGAGAAAACCTTCACTGTCGAAGTAGCAATTGGTGATTCACTTACAATTGAGTCTGTTATCTATGACTGCTCTCTAGAACTTAATGAACATACATTCCCAATCAATCTTGTACCGATGCCACTAGGAAGTTTTGATATTATCATAGGCATGGATTGGCTATCAAATCATCATGCCGAAGTCATCTGTTTTGAGGAGTGCATCTGAATACCTCTACCGTCGGGAGAAACATTAAGAGTCTTTGGTGAAAAGCCTTACAAAGGACTTAAGTTAATGTCATGCACTACCGCCCAAAAGTACTTACGAAAGAAGTATGTAGCCTTCTTAGCTCATGTTGTTCAAAAGGATGTCAAGGAAAAGAGTATCCAAGACATTCCCATCATTCGGGATTTTCCCGAAGTATTTCCTGAAGATCTATCCGGTCTTCCACCACAAGTGGAATTTCGCATTGACCTTATACCCAGAGCTAACCCCGTGGCTAGAGCTCCTTACCGTCTCGCACCTTCTGAAATGCAAGAACTTGCAAGTCAACTCCAAGAGCTCTCCGACAAGGGATTCATTCGTCCAAGTCATTCACCGTGGGGTGCACCCGTCTTATTCGTCAAAAAGAAGGATGGATCATTCCGCATATGTAATAACTACCGCGAACTCAACAAGCTTACCATCAAGAACTGTTATCCCTTGCCTAGAATTGATGATCTCTTTGATCAACTTCAAGGTTCTACTTGCTTCTCGAAGATTGATCTTCGATCTGGTTATCACCAACTCCGTGTACAAGAGGAAGATATTCCAAAGACTGCCTTTCGAACAAGGTAAGGTCACTACGAGTTCATGGTCATGCCTTTTGGGCTAACCAATGCACCCGCGGTTTTCATCGACCTCATGAACCGTGTGTGCAAACCATACCTCGACAAATTCATGATCGTCTTCATTGGTGATATCTTAATCTACTCCAAGACTAAAGCCGACCATGAGCAACACCTTAGACTGATTTTGGACCTCTTAAGGAAGGAACAACTACATGCCAAATTCTCCAAATGTGAATTTTGGCTAAACAAAGTTCAATTTCTTGGTCATATCATCAACGACAAGGGAATTCATGTCGACCCTGCTAAGATCGAAGCTGTTAAAAACTGGAATGCCCCGAAGACCCCCACCGAAGTTCGTTCATTTCTTGGTCTTGCGGGATATTATCGTCGTTTCATCTCAAATTTCTTTAAGATTGATGTCCCCCTTACCGCTTTGACACACAAGGGTAAAATTATGAATGGGGACCAAAACAAGAAGAAGCTTTCCAAACTCTCAAGCAAAAGTTGTGCAATGCTCCTATTTTGACTCTCCCTGATGGGAATGATGATCTAGTTGTCTACTGTAATGCTTCCAACCAAGGTCTCGGTTGTGTCCTCATGCAACGAGGCAAAGTAATCGCTTATGCATCAAGGCAACTTAAGATTCATGAGAAAATTATACGACGCACGATCTCGAGTTGGGTGCGGTCGTATTCGCATTGAAGATTTGGAGATATTACCTCCATGGCACAAAGTGTGTGGTGTTCAACGACCACAAAAGTCTCCAACACATCTTCAACCAAAAGGAACTCAATACGAGCAACGACGTTGGGCCGAACTCCTTAACGACTATGGCTGCGAGATTCGTTACCATCCCGGCAAAGCGAATATTGTAGCCGACGCTTTGAGTCTAAAGGACCACGTCATGCATAATTGTGTCCGAATTCAAACCGACATTCAAAATCGCATCTTAGAAGCTCAACACATCTCAGTCACCGAGGGTAACATGTATGAGGAAATGTCCTGTGGTGTTGAACTTCAGCTTGAATCAAAACCCAATGTCTTACTCTATTACTTGAACCGTATTTGGGTTCCCGATCGCGATGATCTCCTTGCACTTCTCATGAACGAGGCTCACAAGACTCGTTATTCTATTCATCCTGGTGCGGATAAAATGTACCAAGATCTTCGCCAACAATATTGGTGGCCCGGTATGAGGAAAGACATTGCTCTCTATGTTACCAAATGTCTAACTTGCTCCAAAGTCAAAGCCGAACATCAACGTCCTTCCGGCTTACTTGAACAACCGGAAATTCCTGTGTGGAAATGGGAGAACTTAGCTATGGATTTCATTACCAAATTCCCTCGCACTTCAAGTGGTTATGATCGCATTTGGGTGATTATTGACCGTCTCACCAAATCTGCTCATTTCTTTCCTATCCGTGAAGACTATCGGGTTGAGAAACTAGCCCGAATTTACATTTATGAAATTGTGAGCCATCACGGTGTTCCCTTAAACATAATCTCCGATAGGGATGCTCGGTTCACCTCACGTTTTTGGCAATCTCTCCAAACTGCTCTTGGTACACGATTGGATTTGAGCACGGCCTACCATCCCCAAACCAATGGTTAGACCGAGCGAACGATCCAAACTCTTGAGGATATGCTTAGAGCTTGTGTAATTGATTGTGGTGGAAATTGGGATTCACATCTATCCCTAATCGAGTTCTCTTACAATAATAGCTACCACACGAGTATCAACATGGCTCCATTTGAAGCTCTCTATGGTTGCAAGTGTCGTTCTCCTATCTGTTGGAACGAGATTGGTGAAGCACAAATCACCGGTCCCGAGCTAATTCAAGAAACATCCGACAAGATTATCTGAATGCGTGACAACATTCGAGTAGCGAGAAGTTGGAAAAAGAGTTATGCCGACAGATGAGGAAAACCCTTGGAATTCCATGTCGATGACCTCGTTCTTCTAAAGGTGTCTCCGTGGATGGGTGTGATCCATTTTGGAAAGAAAGGCAAGTTAGCACCTCGCTATGTGGGTCCATTCAAGATCCTTGAAAAGGTTGGGAATGTGGCTTACAAACTCGAGTTACCTCCATCACTTGGCAACGTGCATCCTACATTTCATGTGTCTAATCTGAAGAAATGCCTTGCTGATGAAAACATCCACATACCACTTGACGATGTGCACATTGACGAAACGATGCACTTCGTTGAGAGACCGGTAGAAATCATGGTTCGTGAGGTCAAGCAGCTCAAGCGAAGCCGTATTCCTATTGTCAAAGTTCGTTGGGAATCTAAACGTGGTCCTGAATTCAGTTGGGAACGAGAGGACCAAATGAAGCTCAAGTACCCCCATCTCTTCACCGATGCCGTCGCTTCCACTAGCTAAATTTCGGGACGAAATTCCCTCAACATGGGGATACTGTAACATTTCTGATTTTTATTATCTGTATTTCAATTCAATGTGACACGTTTCAAATTCAAATTTAGTAAACTGACTTGTTCTATTCGTACCAACAATTAAATACTATGTTCCAATGCAAATCCACAAATTTTACACGGGTATACCCTATTAAACTATACATAAGTCCATATTTATAGAAATCTGTCAATACTGAAATTGCAAGGACTGATTTTATAAATAAGTAACTAGAAACCATAATAGGCACGGTCGCGCCTCGTTCTGGCACGGTCGCGCCAAGTGCTGTGGCACGGTCGCGCGCTTTGCCTTGGAACGGTCGCGCCCGATGCCTTGGCACGGTCGCGCTTCATATGGGCACGGTCGCGCCTCTCATCAGTTGAAACGTAAATGCAGCCTTTAATCACAGAGACGTTCCATTTCATAACCGTTCTACACATTTTCACCATTAACGAACTCAATTAAATCTTTTAATCATCACCATTACAATAAATAAACTCAATTTCGTCGATTTATCTCATAAACTCCTAATCCTCTCACGAAACCATCGAATTCACCATTTTGATTTGCAATTCTCCCAAGCCAACATACTATTGATCCTCTCTAAAGCTACTGGACACGCTGATTTAGTCGGAATTGCAGCAGAAGACGCCGGAGGTCAAGCCCGTCATCACCGGAACTCATTCTACCCGTACACCCTCGATTCGTCCTCCTTCCGGGTAATTGAAACCTTCCACACTTTCTATTTAGTCTATAGATCAAAAGCCCTAATCTAATTTGGGCTTACAATATGGGAATCATCACGAACCAGAATCTAGTTTTCGTTCAAAATAGATTTAACCGAACCCTGCTCTGAACATGTTTTAATACAATTAATTTATTCCAAAAGACTCGTAATAACCCTACAGATGAAAGCCCCATGAATTCCAACATTAACAATACAAGAATTAGTCAAATCGTTTCTGTTTTGGAACAGACACGGTCGCGCTAGCCTTCTAGCGCGGTCGTGCTTCATGAGACCCGGTCGCGCCAATACCAGCGCGGTCGTGCTCCACACACTAAGACCCGGTCATGCCTCTTGGCTAGACTTGGTCGCATCTCAAAACCCTAGACACGGTCGTGCCTAGTGAACAGCTTAACTATATCCTCTGTATTGGTTAACACGGTCGCGTGCAGGCACGGTCGTGTGTGTGAGAAAAGCCTAGACAGAATAATTATTTCCATAATTTAAAAAACAATAAGTATTTCAAATTAATTTTTAAATAAAAATAATTGATTTTATAAAAATAAATGAATAGAAATTGTTTATTTAAAACTTACAAAATTAAATTTATATTTATTGTTAAACCCTACACTTAAATATTATTTACACCATTTATTTAAACATCTTTATGAAAATAATGTAAAGAAATTTATATTTATCTAATACATTTTTATAACTAAAAGACTAAGTACATATTTTATAAATAAATAAATAAGGTAACAATTTTTTATTTAATTTACATTTGAATAAAAACTATTTTATTTAGGTTATACTTAATTACCACTAATATCTACATTATTTTTATAACTAAGTGAATAAATAATATTTAGGTAATTTATTTATTTAGTTATTCCAAACTCAAACCTTGATCAAAATATTCTAAAAATATCCATTTTAAATCCTTTATTTTATAATAACTTTCAAGTACAAAACCACAAACGTTATACACACATCCAATTCAACTCTAGACTTAGACATAGACTATTGTGCACACTTTAATTCAATATACATTCCACACTAGGTTAACGTTGTGCATTACAAGGACCACGTATTACTATCTAGTCTCTCGTGTTAGCTACGCCTTCAAATCAAGTGAGTATTACATAGCCCCTTTTACACTTTTACACTTTTTGGGGTGGAACATGAACATTATACAATACTATAGTTTACATTTACACAAAGAACACAAATACAAATCCTCTTTACATTCATGTGTGCAATTTGAGCTTTATGTCTGAGTGCTAGTTGTGCTAACTTTTGTGTGCGATTTATGTGCAATCATTAACTATTCAAGCCGACGGTAAACAATGATAGATCTATTGAGTCTGACAAGCCCACCCAGATTAGGATGATTGTTACCGACAACATAATTTTGCATGCTAGTTACAAAGGTTTGATTGTACTTGGTTACACAATAGTTGCTCTCCATAAATGCCTTATTTTATCATTTTATGTAAGGATTTGTTTATTCATAATCTATATGATATCTATATACAAAACTGTGTATGCTCACCAACTTTTTAGTTGACCTTATTTTATTCATGTTTCAGGTACTAATGTGTGATTTGATCAAGACTTGCTACACATAAGTTTTGGACCTAGATAATTTTAATAAAGGATTATGGATTTCATTTTATGTACTTGGTTTGATTTGGTTTTGTCTTGAATACTCGAAATGAATTTTGATGTTTAATATATTTCAATTTAGTCAACCTTGTGCTCATGAACAGTCTACATGTCCCGCCCCGATGATTCCGCCGTTGGTTGCGGTGTGACACTGCCTTCCGAAGAAGGTATGGTCACTACGAGTTCATGGTCATGCCTTTTGGACTAACCAATGCAACCGCAGTTTTCATGGACCTCATGAATCGTGTATGCAAACCGTACCTTGATAAATTCATGATCGTCTTCATTGATGATATCTTAATCTACTCCAAGACTACAGCCGACCATGAGCAACACCTTAGATTGGTTTTAGACCTCTTAAGGAAGGAACAACTATATGCCAATTCTCCAAATGTAAATTTTGGCTAAAGGAAGTTCAATTTCTTGGTCATATCGTCAACGACAAGGGAATTCATGTTGACCCTGCTATGATCGAAGCGGTTAAAAATTGGAATGCCCCGAAGACCCCCACCGAAGTTCGTTCATTTCTTGGTCTTGCGGGATATTATCGTCGTTTCATCTTAAATTTCTCTAAGATTGCTGTCCCTTTTACCGCTTTGACCCACAAGGGTTAAACTTATGAATGGGGACCAAAACAAGAAGAAGCTTTCCAAACTTTCAAGCAAAAGTTGTGCAATGCTCATATTTTGACTCTCCCTGATGGGAATGATGATCTAGTTGTCTACAGTGATGCTTCCAACCAAGTCCTAGGTTGTGTCCTCATGCAACGAGGCAAAGTAATCGCTTATGCATCAAGGCAACTTAAGATTCATGAGAAGAATTATACGACGCACGACCTCGAGTTGGGTGCAGTCGTATTCGCATTAAAGATTTGGAGACATTACCTCTATGGCACAAAGTGTGTGGTGTTCACCGACCACAAAAGTCTCCCACACATCTTCAACCAAAAGGAACTCAATATGAGACAACGATGTTGGGTTGAACTCCTTAACGACTATGACTGCGAGATTTGTTACCATCCCGGCAAAGCGAATGTTGTAGCCGACGATTTGAGTCGAAAGGACCATGTCATGCTTCAATGTGTCCGAATTTCAAAATCGCATTTTAGAAGCTCAACACGTTTCAGTCACCGAGGGTAACATGTACGAGGAAATGTCGTGTGGTGTTGAACTTCAACTTGAATCAAAATCCAATGGCTTACTTTATTACTTGAACCATATTTGGGTTCCCGATCGCGATGATCTCCATGCATTTCTCATGAACGAGGCTCACAAGACTCATTATTCTATTCATCCTGGTGCGGATAAAATGTACCAAGATCTTCGCCAACAATATTGGTGGCCCGGTATGAAGAAAGACATTGCCCTCTATGTTGCCAAATGTCTAACTTGCTCCAAAGTCAAAGCCGAACATCAACGTCCTTCCGGCTTACTAGAACAACCAGAAATCCCTGTGTGGAAATGGGTACCAAACTCCCTCGCACCTCAAGTGGTTATCATAGCATTTGGGTGATCATTGACCGTCTCACCAAATCTGCTCATTTCTTGCCTATCCGTGAAGACTACCAGGTTGAGAAACTAGCCCGAATTTACATTGACTAAATTGTGAGCCGTCACGGTGTTCCCTTAAAAATAATCTCCGATAGAGATGCTCGGTTCACCTCTCTTTTTTGGCAATCTCTCTAAACTGCTCTTGGTACACGATTGGATTTGAGCACGGCCTACCATCCCCAAACTGATGGTCAGACCGAGCGAACAATCCAAACTCTTGAGGATATGCTTAGAGCTTGTGTAATTGATTTTGGTGGCAATTGGGATTCACATCTATCACTAATCGAGTTCTCCTACAATAATAGGTACCACACGAGTATCAACATGGCTCCATTTGAAGCTCTCTATGGTCGCAAGTGTCGTTCTCCTATCGGTTGGAACGAGATTGGTGAAGCACAAATCACTGGTCCCGAGTTAATTCAAGAAACATCCGACAAGATTATCCAAATCCGTGACAACATTCGAGTTGCGAGAAGTCGGCAAAAGAGTTATGCCGAAAAACGATGAAAACCTTTGGAATTCCAAATCGATGACCTTGTTCTTCTAAAGGTGTCTCCGTGGAAGGGTGTGATCCGTTTTGGAAAGAAAGGAAAATTAGCACCTCGCTATGTAGGTCCATTTAAGATACTTGAAAGGATTGGGAAAGTGGCTTACAAACTCGAGTTACCTCCATCACTTGGCAATGTGCATCCTACATTTCATGTGTCTAATCTGAAGAAATGCCTTGCTGATGAAAACATCCACATACCACTTGACGATGTGCACATTGACGAAACGATGCACTTCGTTGAGGGACCGGTAGAAATCATGGTTCGTGAGGTCAAGCAGCTCAAGCGAAGCCGTATTCCTATTGTCAAAGTTCGTTGGGAATCTAAATGTGGTCCTGAATACACTTGGGAACGAGAGGACCAAATGAAGCTCAAGTACCCCCATCTCTTCACTGATGCCGTCGCCTCCACTAGCTAAATTTCGGGACGAAATTCCCTCAACATCAGAATACTGTAACATTTCTGATCTTTGTTATCTGTAATTAATGTGACACGTTTCAAACCAAATTCTAGTACAATGACTTGTTCTATTTGTACTAACAATTAAATACTATGTTCCAAAGAAAATCCACAAATTTTACACGAGTATATTCTATTAAACTATACATAAGTCCATATTTATATGAACCTGTCAGTACTGAAACGTGCAAGGACTGATTTTATAAATTAACAAGAAACCCTAATAAACACGGTCGCGCCAAGTGCTATGGCACGGTCGCGCGCCTTGCTTTGGAAAGGTCGCGCCCAGTGCCTTGGCACGGTTGCGCCTCATATAGGCACGGTCGCGCCTCTCGTCAGTTGAAATGTAAATGCAGCCTTTAATCGCAAGACCATTTGAATTCGTAACCGTTTCACACTTTAACAAACCCAATTAAGATTTTAATCATTATCTTTACGACGTATTAACCCAATCTTGTCGATCCCCCTCATAACCGTCGATCATCTTCATTGCAACCACGAATTACTCCATTTCAATCCAAATTCTCTCAAGAAAACAAACAAA
Organism: Smallanthus sonchifolius; assembly: GCA_023525975.1. Classification (NCBI taxonomy): domain Eukaryota; kingdom Viridiplantae; phylum Streptophyta; class Magnoliopsida; order Asterales; family Asteraceae; genus Smallanthus; species Smallanthus sonchifolius. Next base: position 32,605,305 of record CM042019.1, on the reverse strand, counting down.
CCACACCACTCGATCCTCTCTAAAGCTTCTCGACACGCTGGTTTAGTCGGGATTGCAACAGAAGACGCCGGAGATCAAACCGTCGTCGTCGGAACTTGTTTCTACCACGCGCTATCAATTAATCATCTTTTCGGGTAATTGAAACCTTCCATAATTTCCTTTTAGTTTATAGATCAAAAGCCCTAACCTAATTTGGCTTACAATATCCAATTTAACATGAACCCGAATCTAGGGCTCATTCTAAAATGGTTTAATCGAACCCTGCTTTGAACACGTTTTAAATAAAATTAATATATTCCAATAGACTCGTAATAACCCCACAGATGAAAGCCCTACGAAGTCCAACATTAACAATATAAGAATTAAGAAATTCGTTCATGTTTTGGAACAGACACAGTTGCGCTAGTCTTCTAGCGTGATTGTGCTTCATGAGAAACGGTCGCGCCGAATACCAACGCGGTCGTGCCTCACACACTCAGACCCGGTCATGCCTCTTGGCTAGACTTGGTCGTGCCTCAGAACCCTAGACACGGTCGTGCCTGGCCCAGACACGGTCATGCCTAGTGAACAGCTTAGCTATATCCTCTGTATTGGTCAACACGGTCGCCTCCCTGACTAGCACAGTCGCGCCCGTGGTTCTAGCACGATCGTGCCTTGTCCCAGGCACGGTCGTGTGTATGAGAAAAAACTTGGCAGAATGATTATTTTTGTATTTTAAAATCAATATGCATTCCAAATGGATTTTTAAAGAATTGATTTTATAAAGATTTATATTAACGTTATTTAAAAATATCAAATTTCTATTCTAAAATAAATAGAAACTAATTATTTAGAACTTACAAAATTTAATTTATATTTATTGTTAAACCTTACACTTAATTATTATTTAGACAATTTATTTAAACATCTTTATGAAAATAAAGTAAAGAAATTTATATTTAATATAAAACATCTAATACATTTTTATAACCAAATGACTAAGTTACATATTTTATAAATAAATAAATAAGGTAACAATTATTTATTTAATTTACATTTAAACAAAAATCATTTATTTAGGTTATACTTAATTACCCCTACTACCTACATTATTTTGATAACTAAGTAAATAAATAATAATTTTTTTTATTATTTAGTTATCCCAAACTCAAACCTAATTTTATACAACACCATTCAAGTACGAACCACTAACATCTACAACTTAAATTCCTTATACACACATCAATTCAACCCTAGACTTAGACATAGACTATTGTGCACACTATTGACTCAATACATATTACACTCTAGGTTAACGTTGTGCATTACGAGGACCTCGTTACTATCTAGTCTCTCGTTTAGCTACGCCTTTTGAATCATGTGAGTATTACATAGCCCCTTTTACTCTTTTACACTTTTTGAGGTGGAACATGAACAATACAATCTATTGCTTACATTTACACAAACTACACAAGTACAAATCCTCTTTACATTCATGTGTGCAAATTTGAGCTTTATGCCTGAGTGCTAGGTGTGTTAACTTTTGTGTGCAATTTATGTGCAATCATTAACTATTCAAGCCGACGGTAAACAATGATAGATCTATTGAGTCTGACAAACCCACCCAGATTAGGGTGATTGTTACCGAAAACACAATTTTGCATGCTAATTACAAAGGTTTGATTGTACTTGGTTACACAATAGCTGCTCTCCATAAATGCCTTATTTTATCATGTTTTGTAAGGATTTGTTTATTCATAATCTATATGCTATCTATATACAAACCTGTGAAAGCTCACCAACTTTTTAGTTGACTTTATTTTATTAATGTTTCAGGTACTAATGTGTGAGTTTGATCAAGACATGCTACACTTAAGTTTGGACTTAGTTAATTTAAATTCAAAGAACAATTTGTATTTTCATTTATGTACTTGTTGAATTTTGCTATTTGTGTTTGAATTGTTTGAAATGAAAGTGATGATTAAATATTGAAATCTAGTGAACCTTGTGCTCATGAACAGTCTATATGTCCCGCCCCGATGATTCCGCCGTCGGTTAGGGTGTGACACGTTTACTATATTTTCATTACTGTCTTTTAGTCTATACCCCTAAACATTCATAATGGTTTCATCATGAAGCACCAAGAGATTTAAATATAGGAAGTACCAGGGACGTATCCACCACCCCTTGGATATGTTGTGGCTACTCCATTATTCCCGTTTAGTGTTTAGGGTAATCCCCATTACCTTTCTTTAGTTCCTCGTACCTTATTCCACGTATAGTACGTAATACATAATCACAAAAAAAAGTGTATCCTGAGCAATTTCAATAATCGGATTCATTGATATTCCTGGTATAGTAGATGGTATCACACATACAATCATACTCAATTCGATGGAATTGTTTGATCTTAAATGAGATCTTCTATAATTTCGCACGTGAGCGATTATTTCTTGGTTTCGTCCAGTCATTAATAACTTGATTATTTTTAGATAATATTAGATAGAAACAACGCTTGTAAATTGGTTCCAATCTGATAGTCGACTTTTCTCTATTTATTTTATTCGATGTTTTACATAATTGATAATGCATCTTTTAAATCAAAGAATATTGAAAAAAAGTGTCTTCCTCTTTTCCTAAAAGCCATTTATTTATTATGTTATAGGAATCTCCAACTATCTCATGAAAAGAATCCTTTTCTTTTTCTGGTACAGAAGTTCCTATAAAAATGGGAAATGCCCTACCATTGAGTGCGGTTTGAACTATTGATTTACGTAATTGGAATTAACCAATTAGGTTTACGACGAAACCTAGAAATCGATCACTGATCCAATTTGAGTACCTTTACAGGATAGACCTCAACAGAAAACTAAAGAGTAACGGCATCAAGTGATATAAGTTCGGTAGTTCCTCATAAAAAATTATTGACTCTAGAGATATAGTAATATGGAGAAGACAAAATTGTTTCAAGCACCGACAGAATCGGAAGTGCCCCTTCTTTCAAAGACTTGGTCATCAGATTACATATTATAAGTTCATAACCTAAGCCCATTACCATTTTGGGCGGAACAGATCTACTAATTCTTTGATTCCAGTTAGTAAGAGGGATCTTGAACTAAGAAATAGACCCTAGAAACTAAAAAATGGTATCCTGAGCAATTACAATAATCGGATTCATTGATATTCCTGGTATGGTAGATGCTATCACACATACAATCATACTCAATTCGATGGAATTGTTTGATCTTAAAGGGGATCTTCTATAATTTCGCACGTGAGGGGTTATTTCTTGGTTTCGTCCAGTCATTAATAACTTGATTATTTTAAGATAATATTAGATAGAAACAACGCTTGTAAATCGGTTCGATTCCGATAGTCGGGTTTTCTCTATTTATTTTATTCGATGTTTTACATGATTGATAATGCATCTTTTAAATCAAAGAATATTGAAAAAAAAGTGTCTTCCTCTTTCCTAAAAGCCATTTATTTATTATGTTATAGGAATTTCCAACTATCTCATGAAAAGAATCCAACTTTCGATTCACTTGTGGGAACCTGGCGGTCCCTGGCGGATGGGTAATACCGGGAGTGGCTCTTTATGATACCATGCAATTTGTGCAACCAGATGTACATACAATATGCATGGGATCGGCCGCTTCAATGGGATCTTTTATCCTGGTCGGAAGAGAAATTACCAAACGTCTAGCATTCCCTCACGCTTGGCGCCAATGAGGCTTTTATTTGAGAGAAAAAAGAAGACGAATGAATCGAGATTGATAAGGAGATGGTTAATGATGCTCGAACATGTACTTGTTTTGAGTGCCCATTTATTTTCTGTCGGTCTATTGAATTCCCGGTAGAAAGAGATTTCCCTAATGACAGAGCTTTTAACGCCGCCCCATATCCTTTCCTTTTCCAAATATTTTTACGAATACGCTTTTTGATATCGAAGTATGTTTCTTTGGAACTGCCATTTAAAAGTTACTCATTGTTATAGTTGGATGTGAAAGACATCTATAGGTAAAGGATTTCTAATCATCTTGTTATCCACGAACATAAATACTTCAATTTAAATGGAAAAAGAGAAGATAGAGAATCTGTTGATAAGTTTATCTATATCCGAGGTATATATTCGGTTTGTATTATAATACCTTGTTTTGACTGTATCGCACTATGTATCATTTATAAACCCCAAAATCCTCTACCTTTCATTTAAATAGAATTTCAAATGTAGAAATTCCAAAGCTATTTAAGGCTAGATAGATCTCACTACTTCTTATATCCACTTATCTTTCACGAGTATATTTATGTACTTGCTCATGATCATGGTTTTAATGGATCGGTTTTGTTGGAAAATGCAGGTTATGACAATAAATCCAGTTTACTAATTGTGAAACGTTTAATCATTCGAATGTATCAACAAAATCATTTGATTCTTTCACCAACGGATCGTTTTAAAAGATAAAAAGAAAGGGGTGAATCTGCTCTTAGGTATCATGAAATCCTAAAAAAATGATTGTTCTTATGTATCATGGAAATTATTTGAAAGGCAAGAATCAAATAATTTTCTATGGTAGAACAAAATATCTTTCATTTCCCCTTCTAATAGATTCTTTTTTTTAGTTCAAAGGCAATGCTGTTAGGAATGTTGTTAGGTTCGCTTGAAGGTGTTTTGAAGCCGCTACCAACAGGTATCATCCCCCCAGAACAACGTTTTCTTTCAGGCCTTTCAACCAAATAAAAAAAATTATAATCTATTTGGAACATAAAAATGACTAAATCAGATGAAAAAATAAAAAATTTCCCGATCAAAAAAAGAAAGAAATTTTTAAAATGCTGGACCATCCCCTATTTCTATGTTATCCACTTTTTCTATACATATGCCCAGCAGTGAGAAAAATAAATGCAATAGCTAAATGATGATGAGCCATATCAGTCAGCCATAAACTTTGGGTTTGTGGATGGAATCCCCCGAGAAGGGTTAAAATGGCAGTTCCTGCTCCTTTGGAGGTACCAAATAAATGACTACTTGAATCGGGGTTTTGAGCATAAAGATTCCACTGACTTGTAAATAAACGTTTATCTAAGGTACGGGAGTGTACTTACGATAGTCTCGGGTCGTTTTCCTATGTTGGTTCCTCGCTTAAACGTCTCTCCGGATCTGAACCGCACTCGCAACGTATCGCTCTCGCACTTAAACGCGCCGCACTGGGTCCCTTGCTCATTCTCAGACTCGTTTGTGTGTGTTATAGTGTTTATGTGTGTCGTATATTCATTTGAACGGCCAAAAGCTTCTATTTATAGGCTGCCTGGAGGTCCTTGTCGGACAGACATGTCATGCCAAGTCGGTCCAACTTTGGCTGAAGTCGGTGACAAACGTCAAAACCTCATTTTTTGCTTCTGCAGCACATATCAGACCGACGTGTATTTCATATCGGTTCGACATCCCTATATCGGACCGACGTGTAAATCATATCGGTCCGACATCCCTATATCGGACCGCCGTGTAAATCATATCTGTCCGACATCTACATGTCGGACCGACATGTAAAGCATATCGGTCCGACGTGGGTGCTGAGTCAACAAAATACCTGTCAAAGCCTCTTGAATTGCTTCGGGAACACATGTCGGACTGTTATGCTTAGGATATCGGTCCGACATACCTCATTTTGGGATTCTCCTCGTCGAAACACCCCATTTTCATATATATGGCTCCCGTAACTCATTTTCTAGCCCGAGATATGCTTATGCGAAGTTTTGGGCTATTTCCGGGCGAATAGTCTTCCCGTTTCTTACTCGGTTGGGTTCTTAGGCCATGTTTTTCAACCGAAACGTGTCCCATCTTATATTTAGGAGTTTTGGGATGTTACAACCCTCCCCCCCTTAATTTAGATTTCGTCCTTGAAACCTGTTAGTCCTTAGGATAAGTCTTTCCCATTTCTTCCTTGCTTTCCCAAGTCATCTTTGACCCGTTCGTGTGCCTCCTATTGCACTATCTGCTTAGTGTTTAGAATCTTCACAGGTTTTTTTTACATAAGTCAGTTTTTTGTCAGTCTCTTTCTCTTTCAAAGGTATTTGAGTAGTCTTGTCAGCTATACACTTCTGTAGATGTGGAACGTGTTTCGGTTCTTCTGGTAGCTTTAGTTGACAAGTCGCTCTTCCGACTTGTTTAACGATCCTTTAAAAGGACCAATGAATCGTGGACTTATCTTGCCATGTTTCTTAAGTCGGATTAGACCTTTTCAATGAGACATAAAACATAATCTCCTTTTTTGAATTCTATTGCTCTGTATCTTTTGTCCAACAACTTTCTCTATTGTGACATACATTTCTTCATTCCAGTATGTGCTGATTCGTAAGGAGTTTTAACCATTTTCAGGATTTAAGTCAAATTCGATCTTTCTCTTAGATTGAACACTTGGAAGATCGTCTGGAATTCTCCTGTGAATTTGGAACATGCTCTAGTTCTTTCCCTTTTATCTTCACATCGGCCATATAAGCTGTGAAGGTTTGGTGACCTTGTCACACATAGCTTTTTATCTTAGCCATCGTACATCTGGTTTCATTGTTCGCCAGTGACACTAATCTCCCTTCTTGCAACTGTCGTGAGTCGCACAATCTTTTGATTGCATACAATATGCGAAGATAATTAGTCCGATCATGTCAAATTCTTGCATCGAAATCGGAAACAAGTTATTGAGATATTCTTCTCCTTTTAGTAGTAAGTAACCTCAGCACATTTTGGTTACTACACGGTTTCTATTACTCATGGTTTTAATTTCTAATGCCCTAGTCAGCTTACTTCTATTGAAGTTTCTTGAGTTTACAGACCGGCTAGTTCTCGTATCGAATAAAACATAAGTAAGTAGAAATTTCAAGATGAAGATACCTGATATTTTGTCAGGGATCTCCTACTTCCTCGGTTGTGATTTGAAAATCCCTTCCTCTTGGCTTTGGAGCCTCGATCCTTTTGATTTCATTATATGCCACTTTCGTCCCTTCACCGGTCTTTTCAATCTGAGATCGTAGTTCAGGACATTCTCTACTGAAATGTCCTGGCTTGTAACAAGTGTAGCATAGTCTAGTTGAACTCATACACTGTATTGCAGTGTGTCCAACTTTCCCGCATTTGCTATAATTTAGAATCTTGAATCGGCATTCTCCAGGATGCCTCCTTCCACAGATTTCACAGTCGTTTATTTCTTTCTCTTAAGAGGAATCACTATCAGATTTTCTAAATTTAATTCTCCTCAGAGGCATAGGAGATGGATAATTCTCTCCTTTCCTCTTCTTGTCCTCTTTTTCCTGTCTCTTGAGCTCTATTTCTCGTCCTCGTGCCCAATCAATCATTTCCTCCAAGTTCGCGCACTTGGAAGGATGAATGAACTCTCTAATTTCTGTTTTCAGAATGAGATGGTATCGTGTTATCCACATCTCAGGAGTAGTAAACAAAGCAGGACAGAATCTGGCTTTATCGAAGAAAATGCCAGTAATCTCGTCCACAGATTCATTTGTTTGACGGAGTTGAAGGAACTCCTCAGTGATTCTGTCTATTGCCGCTCGTGGGCAATAATGTTTCAGAAAGATATTCTTGAATTCTTCCCACTTCATCTCTTTGATATTATCTCTACCTTTCTCTTTCTTCCTTACACCCCACCAATCGTCAGATCTTTCTTTGAGTTGGTTGGTTGCGAAGGTTACTTCGTTATCCTTACTGTAATGACAAGTATCAAATGTCGTTTCCATTGCAAATATCCATATTTGACTCTCTAAGGGATTAATGGCTCCATTGAACTCCATTGGTTTGGACGTCATAAAGTCCTTATACCTGCATCGGTTTGATTTAACATTTCTATCTTCTCTATTCTGGGATTTCTCACTCTCTCTCTTTATGATTCTCAATCCATCTCTCTAGTGAACTTTGCAGTTCTGCTTTCATAAGTGGGAGGTTTGCATCAAACGCCTTCCCTACTTCTAACGCAATCTGTATCTGGATATTCTCCGGGACCTGTTCTCATCGTGAAGTGGGGACGCAGCTCTCCATTGGCTCCCTTTGTCGCGTACTTCATTGTTCTGATGTTCAGCCATTGTGGCTGATAAATGAATTTTGTTTAATCACTCGCTCGTTCACCCTAATTATAGTCTAGGGTTTCATATTTACAGGCCTCATACTATTCTAACCCTAATTAAGCATTCTAGGGTTTTACGTAAGGCCCCCTTCATACATTTATACAGGACATAAGTTATCATATGATGCTTGCGATATCACGGGGTCCCATACATTAGCTCCAATACTGACCAGGTATAAGGCAATGTATGTTACGCATTATGATACTCCCAACTATCATATGGAGCTTATCTCATACGAAGTTCAGCCCATGTATACTCACACAATTATGTTTTAACACTGGAATTTTAAACATACCTGCTTCCTCGAATGGCCTCGGGTTGAAACCCTATTTATATCATGAGCACTTTATGGTTTGAGTTTAGGTATCCTTCCGATACTCAAATCCCTCAAACCGTGCTCTGATACCAACTTGAAACACCCTAATTATATGTTTATTATTTTATCAGAGTTTAATGCGAAAAACGGTCCCAGATTTTTCAAAACCTTATCACTAGAGTGATAAAGGTATATTTTATTATAATATTATTTTTACATTAAATATTACATCATGTAACATAGGGATTCTTCAACTCCGATCAGCCACGTCCTCGGGAAGACTCATTCCACGTGCTGTTAACATGTAGTGTTTGGAAAACGTTTTTGGATTAGCTTACGCAAAGTAAGTACACTGCATCGTTCATTTTATTGTGGACACTTTAGGTTCTTATTATTGTTCAAGTTTTCCAGGCTCTCGGCGCCTCCGTGACCATCTCCGGATGTACTTCTGGTCACGTCATTCGTATATTTTAATGGATGTGCTAACCCCCTCTCGACCATATTCGGACGTACCTCCGGTCAGAGTTTTCATCTGAGACCCGCCCCATAGGCTGGACATCTCTTCCATACTTATTTCTTATTGAGACCCACCTCGTAGGCTGGATATCTCATTCCATTCATTCATTTCTTATTGAGACCCGCCCCGTAGGTTGGACATCTCTTTTCATTGGGACCTTGAGTATCATAGACTCACAACCTCCCAATGTATTCCCAACCAGTCCTCACCTTCAAACTTCCTAATGGTTTCCCCATAATGTACTAAATAGGTTTATATATAGGAAGTACCAGCGATGTATCCACGACCCCATTAACACTTCATGAGTACTCCGTTATTCCATTTTAAGACTTAGACTCGTTTCCATCACATATTCATATTTACACATATAGCAAGATCATTTATCATGCATTCACATATTCTCATTTAACACACATTGCATATTTGCACATATAGCATGAACTCTTATCAAACTTTCATATTCATCACTGCTCTAATTCCTTGTAAAGGTTTCTCCATGTTACGTTAAAGAGGTTTATATATAGGAAGTACCAGCGGCGTATCCACCACCCATTTAACGTCTCATGAATACTCCTTTACTTAGAATTAAGCTTTCCCATTTAATTTTAGTAGCATGAAATATTTATGCTTTTATCTTAACTTTTTCTCTAATTGTAACGAACCAAAATCCAGGTTTCGTTATAAATAAATAAATAATCTAATAAATATTATGGTGAAAACAATATTTCAGAAATAAGTTGAAACAAGTGGGTGTCAAGTTAGTAATCGGGTTATATTAGTTTTTAACTAATTATGGAATAAAATGGGTGAAATGGTAGTTGAGGGGCTAAAGTGTAAAATGGCAAAATCTGTCATATTTGACTAGTAAAAGTCAAAATTATCTTAATTTGGTGAAAGAAATCGTTCTTGAGCAAAGGAGAAAAAGGAGAAAAGCTAATTGATGCTTAAATTGTGCATTTTAGGCTTGTTTTGTGAAGGTTTTGGCTCACACATCACCTTCCTAACATCAAGTAAGTGATTATCTTTTTTTTTATTACACCATTGATGTGTTCTTGGTGGGTTTTGGGTGAAATCCGAAATTTATGATGCATGTGGTTAATTAGTATTAGATTGTTGATAATCTAGCAAAACTAAAGGTAAAAAATGGTGATTAACATCCTAGAACCCTTTGATTTTGATTATGAGAAGTTAGGGTTCATATTGAGAAATTTGGGAGTCTTTGGATTATGATGATATAATGTTGAATTACTGTTGATTAAGTGTTTTAATGATGTTAGACACTTGAATGAACACCAAATTAACCTAATAATAATTATTGAATGAAAAATTGTGTTAAGATAAGGATAATGAAACATAAGTAGGTGAGTTTGGGGTGAAAGTGGGTGTTTAGATATGAGTATAACTCAAACGGGTCTGTTTGGGTTGGAAATGGGAAATTGGATTGTAAACCCAATTATAATATGATTTTGATGTATGGTTAGATTACTAAACTAGGTGTATATACTTAGGTAATCAAATTGCAAAACTTGAAGGTGGTGCGGGATCTTCAAAACCCGAAAGGTAAGTGCTCTTGCACTTAATTAGTAATTGATGATAAATAGTGTTATATGCAATGTTGTATGCATAATGTGCTAAGTTGCATAATGTGTTATGTGGTATGAATGTGCAAAGAGGTATCTGAGTAAGTGAATGAATGTAGTTATAGTTTAAATACTATAATGGATGTGTAGATATGGAGTTATGGTCTAAGTACCATAATGGATATGTGGATATGGAGTTATGGTCTAAGTACCATAATGGATATGTGGATATGAAGTTATGATCTGAGAATCATAATGGAAATGAGGTTATGGCCTTTGTGCCATAATGGAAATGGAAATGTGTTGATTATGTATGATAAATGAAAAGAATGAAATTTGTAGGTAAAATGCATGTGATATGTAGCCTAACGACACATTTGGGTGGAAACGGGTCAAATGGGTGAATGGATGAAAACAAGTGGTATTTACTTGTTTGATATGTTTTATCTTCATTACTAATAATGTTATACGTGGTGTTATGTAGGAAAAGCTCCGGGATAGTCAAGGTCAAGTTTATGGCAAACGTTGGATTCTCGTATGCACTTTTGGTGATTTTGGGTGAAATTAGATGTCCATCTAATGGATGTAAATGGATTACTTGAAAATGTATTTTGATGTTAAAAATGTGGTATGAATGTTTTTGGTCAAAACCCATGTGTTGGAAATTTTTGGGTGTCATGTTATATTGGTAAAAGTTGAAAAAAATTGTTAAGTGTTGAAATCTGTAGGTCTGGAAACTCTCTGGAAGTTTGGCGCCTCACGGTACGCGAAGAACCGGGGAAGGTTCTCTCGCGGTACGCGAGGGACCTGTTTTACGGCTTGGCTTTCTGAGGCTCCCCCGTGGTGTCACACCCCAACCGACGGCGGAATCATCGGGGCGGGACATGTAGACTGTTCATGAGCACAAGGTTGACTAAATTGAAATATATTAAACATCAAAATTCATTTCAAGTATTCAAGACAAAACCAAATCAAACCAAGTACATAAAATGAAATCCATAATCCTTTATTAAATCTATCTAGGTCCAAAACTTATGTGTAGCAAGTCTTGATCAAATTACACATTAGTACCTGAAACATGAATAAAATAAGGTCAACTAAAAAGTTGGTGAGCATTCACATGTTTGTATATAGATAGCATATAGATTATGAATAAACAAATCCTTACATAACATGATCAAATAAGGCATTTATGGAGAGCAACTATTGTGTAACCAAGTATAATCAAACCTTTGTAACTAGCATGCAAAATTGTGTTGTCGGTAACAATCACCCCAATCTGGGTGGGTTTGTCAGACTCAATAGATCTATCATTGTTTACCGTCGGCTTGAATAGTTAATGATTGCACATAAATCGTACACAAAAGTTAGCACAACTAGCACTCAGGCATAAAGCTCAAATTGCACACATGAATGTAAAGAGGATTTGTATTTGTGTTGTTTGTGTAAATGTAAACAATAGTATTGTATAATGTTCATGTTCCACCCCAAAAAGTGTAAAAGAGAAAAAGGGGCTATGTAATACTCACTTGGTTTGAAGGCGTAGCTAACACAAAAGATTAGATAGTTTTACGAGGTCCTTGTAATGCACAATGTTAACCTAGAGTGTAATATGTATCGAAATCAATAGTATGCACAATAGTATATGTCTAAGTCTAAGGTTAAATTGGATGTGTATATAATGAATTTGAAGTTGTAGGTGTTAGTGGTTTGTACTTGAATGGTGTTGTATAAAATTAAGGTTTGTGTTTGGAATAACTAAATAATAAACAAAATTATTATTTATTTACTTAGTTAAAAAAAAATAATGTTGGTATTAGAGGTAATTAAGTATAACCTAAATAAATGATTTTTGTTTAAATGTAAATTAAATAAACAATTGTTACCTTATTTATTTATTTATAAAATATGTATTTAGTTCTTTAGTTATAAAAATGTATTAGATATATATAAATTTCTTTACTTTATTTTCATAAAGATGTTTACGTGTATGGTGTAAATAATATTTAAGTGTGGGGTTTAACAATAAATATAAATTTAATTTTGTAAGTTTTAAATAAACAATTTCTATTCATTTATGTTTATAAAATCAATTATTTTTATTTAAAAATTAATTTGAAATACTTATTGTTTTTTAAATTATGGAAATAATTATTTTGTCTAGGCTTTTCTCATACACACGACCGTGCCTGGGACAGGGCACGATCGTGCTAGAACCACGGGCGCGACCGTGCTAGTCAGGGACGCGACCGTGTTGACCAATACAGAGGATATAGTTAAGCTGTTCACTATGCACGACCGTGTCTGGGCCAGGCACGACCATGTCTAGGGTTTTGAGGCACGACCAAGTCTAGCCAAGAGGCATGACCGAGTCTGAGTGTGTGGGGCACGACCGCGCTGGTATTGGCGCGACCGTGTCTGTTCCAAAACAGAAACGATTTGACTAATTCTTATATTGTTAATGTTGGAACTCATAGGGCTTTCATCTGTAAGGTTATTACGAGTCTTTTGGAATATATTAATTGTATTAAAACATGTTCAAAGCAGGGTTCGATTAAATCTATTTTGAACGAAAACTAGATTCTGGTTCGTGATGATTCCCATATTATAAGCCCAAATTAGATTAGGGCTTTTGATCTATAGACTTAATCGAAAGTGTGGAAGGTTTCAATTACCCGGAAGGAGGATGAATCGAGGTTGTACGGGTAGAATGAGTTCCGGTGATGACGGGCTTGACCTCCGGTGTCTTCTGCTGCAATTCCGACTAAATCAGCGTGTCCAGAAGCTTTAGAGAGGATCAATAGTATGTTGGCTTGGGATAATTGAAAATCTAAATGTTGAATTCGACGGTTTCGTGAGAGGATTAGGCGTTTATGAGATAAATCGACGAAATTGAGTTTATTTGTTGTAATGGTGATGATTAAAAGATTTAATTGAGTTCGTTAATGTGAAAACTTGTAGAACGGTTATGAAATCGAACGTCTCTGTGATTAAAGGCTACATTTACGTTTCAACTAATGAGAGGCGCGACCGTGCCCATATGAGGCGCGACCGTGCCAAGGCACCGGGCACGACCGTTCCAAGGCAAAGCGCGCGACCGTGCCACAGCACTTGGCGCGACCGTGCCAAAACGAGGCGCGACCGTGCCTATTAGGGTTTCTGGTTATTTATTTATAAAATCAGTCCTTGCAATTTCAGTATTGACAGATTTGTATAAATATGGACTTATGTATAGTTTAATAGGGTATACCCGTGTAAAATTTGTGGATTTGCATTGGAACATAGTATTTAATTGTTGGTACGAATAGAACAAGTCAGTGTACTAAATTTGAATTTGAAACGTGTCACATTGAATTGAAATACAGATAAAAAAATCAGAAATGTTACACGCGGTACGCTAGGGGATTGAGCCTGGTCTCTCGCGGTACGCGAGGGACCTAAAAAAATAAATAAATAAGTAAATAAATATTTTTTTTGGACGAATGCTTCCATGCGTGTAATTGTTTATTATAGCTGGTGTTTTAAAATTAAGGATGTTACAACTTGGTATCAGTGCGATGGTTTGAGGGATTTGGTGTGCGAGGGACCAAACTCAAACCGGATGCTCATGATATGGGGGAATGGTACGAGAATCCATAAAGGACTTGAGTAAGACTCGAAGCTTACGGAAACGAAAGGTTAGTAATGTTATGATTAATGTTGTTAAGTATGGTGTATATGTATGATTGAACGATAAGGTGTTATGTATGCCGAAACTTGTTTTGTGATTTGTTATATGAATATGATAACTTGTTTTGTGATTTGTTATATGAATATGATAATTACAATTGGGCATAGCGTATTATTAAACATGTCTGGCCAATATGATTAATAAGAAGAGATGTGCAGGGTATTTATGATAACCATATGACAATGAACATTTGCAAGGATTAGGTGAAGGTGATTATATATGTATGTATGTATATAGGTAGATATATATAAATATATACTTAATACCTATAAGAGTGCAAGTGTGATGGATACTTTAGGTATTGAAAGTGTAAGGATGTTAAGGTGTTTTTGTTCTAATTCTCAGCTAAGAGATGTCAGACGATGCGAATAGGGAACTGCTGGATCCAAGAATCCAAGAGTTGATAAAGGAAGAAGTGGCCAAGGCTTTTGAGAAAGCCACGACTCTGCTTATGGATGAAATGAGAGGGGCTATTAAGCTCACTGTTGAAGAGGTTATGAAAGAAAAGGAAAAAGAATCACAAGGATGTACTCTTAAAGAGTTTATGGTAATCAAGCCAAAGGAGTATAACGGGCAAGTGGACCCGATCCTTAGCCACAGGTGGGTGGTGAATATGGAATCGAAATTTGAGACGAAAAAGTGCAAACCCGAGGAGAGGGTTATGTTTAGTGTGCCACTACTGACGGGAAGGGCAAAAGAATGGTTATTGAATCTTCGAAAGGAGAGGGGTGAATTGGGTGTGACCTCCATGACTTGGGAGGAGTTTAAGATGGCTTTTCTGAAATACCATTTCCCACAAGCCGAAGTTGATCGGATGACTGAGGAGTTCCTCCTCATGAGGCAAAAGAATGAGTCAATAGATGAATTGAATGGGGCTTTCTTTGATCGCGCCAAATTCTGTCCGGACGTGGTGTCGACCGAGAAGGCGAAGATCGACAGATTTTATGCTATGTTGACTGTGGAGTTCGGAGATAGCATATCTCCATCCTCTTTTACCACACGTGTAGACTTGATAAACACGTGTCGGGAAAGAGAGGTGGAGTTGAGGAGGCAAGAAGCTAGAGGTGAAAAGAGGAAAAGGGAGATTGTGGATCAAGTGGTGAATAAGATAAAGGGCAGGAGCCCTAGTAAGAATCCTTTTAGCAAGTTTTCTCCGCGGGGATGCAAGATTTGTGGAAATGAGCACTTTGGGTAGTGTAGGAAGGGTACATCAAATTGCTATAAATGTGGGAAGCCAGGGCATATGGCTAATCAATGCCCAAGCCAAATCTGTATATGCTACAATTGTTACAAGCCCTGGCACAATAGGGTGGATTGCCTCGAGCTGAAGCAAAGTGGAAGTGAAAAGAAGGTTTAAATACCAAAGCCTAAGGGTAGAGCTTTCCACATCTCGGCAGAAGAGGCAAAGGCGAACTCGGAAGTGGTGTCAGGTACATTTAAGATTAACTCTTTAGCTGTACTAGTTCTTTTTTATTCGGGGGCTAGTCATTCGTTTGTGTCTTTGAAATTTGTTAAGCATTCTTCGTTTCTAAGTAGCAAGTTAGATGAACCCCTAGAAATCGAGGCGGCAAATGATAAAAGTTTCCTAGTGTTTGATATTTATAGAAATTGCAAGTTAAGGGCAGGGGGTGAAACGTTCCTTATTGATTTATTTCCTATGACCATGGGGGATTTTGATGTGATAGTGGGGATGAATTGGTTGTCTATGAACAAAGCGAGTATCTTATGTGGACCTAAGGCGATACAACTCGATTCCCCATCGGGTGAGTCCATTTACATAAAGGAAAGGTAAGATTGTGTTCTTATGTGAAGGCAACAAAGTACATGGCGCGTGGGTGCAAGGCGTACATGTCTCGTGTTGCGGATGTGATCGAGAAAGTGAAGGATATTCATGATGTTCCGGTTGTGAATCAGTTTGAGGATGTGTTTCCAGATGAGTTACCGGGGGTTCCTCCGGAATGGGAAGTAGAGTTTGGAATTGACTTTATACTAGGTGCTAAGCCGGTAGCCAAAGCACCTTATCGGATGGCACCGCCGGAGATGAAAGAGCTAATGGAGCAATTCAAGAACTACTTAATAAAGGTTTTATTCGCCCAAGCTTCTTGCCTTAGGGTGCACCAATTCTCTTCGTTAAAAAGAAGGACGGAAGCATGAGGATGTATATGGATTATCGGGAGTTGAACAAGTTGACGGTGAAGAATAGGTACCCTTTACCTCGGATTGACGACCTCTTCGATCAATTGCAAGGAGCGTCATGGTTCTCTAATATTTATTTGAAGTCCGGGTATCATCAGTTGAAAGTGAAAGAAGGTGATGTTCATAAGAAAACTTTTCGCACTCGATACGGTCACTATGAGTTTACGGTTATGCCTTTCGGTTTAACCAACGCGCCTGCGGTTTTCATGGATCTTATGAACCAAGTGTGTAGACCGTTCCTCGACCGTTCAGTCATTGTGTTTATTGACGATCTTCTCATTTATTCAAGGAGCGAGGGTGATCATGCTTGTCATTTGCGTGAGATTCTTGAAGTTTTTCAAAGGGAAAAGCTTTATGCAAAATTTTCCAAGTGCGCCTTTTGGTTGCACGAAATCCAATTTTTGGGTCATGTGATTAATGAAAAGGGATTACAGTCGACCTATCCAAGATAGTGGCAGTAAAATATTGGTCATCACCGAAGACGCCTTCGGAGATTAGAAGTTTCTTGGGGTTGGCGGGTTACTATCGGCGGTTTATTGAAAACTTCTCTCGGATTGCTTTGCTGATGACGAAGTTGACGCATAAAGAGCCTAAGTTTGTATGGGGTTTCGAGCAAGAATCTGCCTTTCGACTCTTGAAATAAAAGTTGAATAAGGCGCCTATTTTATCCTTGCCGGACGCGACCGAAGATTTTGTTGTGTATTCAGATGTCTCGCATTCGGGGTTGGGTTGTGTTTTGATGCAAAGGGGGAAAGTAATTGCCTATGCGTCTAGGCAATTGAAGACTCAGGAGGTGAACTACCCTACTCATGATTTAGAGCTTGCGGCCGTGGTTTTCGCACTCAAAATTTGGAGGCATTATTTGTATGGGGCTAAGTGTATGATATACACCGATCACAAAAGTCTAAAGTACTTCTTTGACCAAAAAGACTTAACATGAGGCAAAGGCGGTGGCTTGAATTAGTCAAGGACTATGATTGTGAGATACTTTATCATCCGGGTAAAGCGAATGTGGTATTGTTAAGTATGTGGAGAGATGTCTTACATGCTTAAGAGTATAGGCGGAGCACCAAAAGCCGTATGGAAAGCTTCAACCGCTTGAAATACCGCATTGTAAATGGGAGAATATTACCATGGATTTGATCACTAAACTACCAAAGACTCGAAAAGGCTATGATGCGATATGGGTAGTAGTGGAACGGTTGAAAAAGAATGCGTATTTCCTTCCTATAAAGGAAACGTATTCTTCGGATAGATTGGCGGAAATGTATGTGAAGGAAATTGTGTCATGTCATGGTGTACCAGTGACGATTATATCGGATCGTGATACGAGATTTACTTCTCATTTTTTGAAGAAATTCCATGCGGATATGGGGACTAGATTGAATCTTAGCACCGCTTATCATCCACAAACGGATGATCAAAGCGAGCGAACGATTCAAACGCTCGAGGATATGTTGTGAGCGTGTGCTTTGGATTTTGGGGGTAATTGGAACGACCATTTACCGTTGGTGGAATTTTCTTATAACAATAGCTACCATTCTAGTATTGGTATGCCGCCTTTTGAGGCGTTGTATGGGAGGAAATGTCGAACGCCCGTGTGTTGGGGCGAAATTGGTCAACGGGAACTTGGTAGTAAAGAGGTGGTCAAGGAAACTAATAGTAATATTGACCAAATAAGGGCACGCTTGAAGGCGGCTCAAGATCGCCAAAAGTCCTATGAGGATAATAGAAAGCGGGTGATTGAGTTTCAAGTGGGGGACTTTGTGCTTTTGAAAGTCTCTTCTTGGAAAGGGGTGATACGGTTTAGGAAACGGGGGAAGTTAAGTCCACGTTTCATCGGACCGTTAAAGGTGATAGCAAGGGTGGGTGCGGTGGCTTATCGTTTGGAGCTACCGGAAGGACTAAGTAGACTTCATCACACGTTTCATGTGTCTCATTTGCGAAAATGTTTGGCGGATGAATCTACTTTTGTTCCATTGGATGATATTGAATTGGATGAAAAGTTGAATTATGTTGAGGAACCGGTGGCAATCTTGGAAAGAAAGGTGAAGCGTTTACGCAATAAAGAGACTTGCCAAGTTTTGGTGAGGTGGAAACATAAGAAGGGAGCGGAAATGACTTGGGAAAACGAGAAAAAAAATGCTCAAATATTATCCGAACCTTTTTATGTGAAGTTGGGTTTCGGGGACGAAACCCAAATAAGGGGAGGTGATTTGTAACGAACCAAAATCCGGGTTTCGTTATAGATAAATAAATATTCTAATAAATATTATGGTGAAAATAATAATTTAGAAACAAGTTGAAACAAGTGGGTTTCAAGTTAGTAATGGGGTTATATTAGTTTTTAACTAATTATGAAATAAAATGGGTGAAATGGAAGTTGAGGGGCTAAAGTGTAAAATGGCAAAATCTGCCATATTTGACTAGTAAAAGTCAAAATTATCTTCATTTGGTGAAAGAGATCGTTCTTGAGCAAAGGAGAAAAAGGAGAAAAGCTAATTGAAGCTTAAATCGTGCATTTGAGGCTTGTTTTGTGAAGATTTTGGCTCACACATCACCTTCCTAACATCAAATAAGTGATTATCTTTCTTTGGATTTCACCATTGATGTATTCTTGGTGGGTTTTGGGTAAAATCTGAAATTTATAATGCATATGGTTAATTAGTGTTAGATTGTTGATAATCTAGCTAAACTAAAGGTAAAGAATGGTGATTAATTTAATATTCCAGATTTTCCGACCCTATTTTAATTTATTTTAACTAATAAAATAACAACACGACATTGAATCATATACTTGTTCAAACCTACACCTCATTAATCGTTAGCCGATCGTGTTCAATTCAGAGATTTAGAACTCATAATCAGGTGGTAACACCTCTTAGAGTTAATCCAGTTAGTAATCCCGTTAGGTGTTCTGTTAAATCCTAACCAAGCTAATTCTGTCAAAGCTGAAGTTGCAAGGGCTGATTTTGTAAATAACCAGAAACACTAGTAGGCACGGTCGCGCCACGTTTTGGCACGGTCGCGCCTCATCTTGGCACGGTCGCGCCTCTTATAGGCACGGTCGCACCTCACATCAGTTGAAACGTAAATACAGCCTTTAAATGCAAAATCGTTCGAATTCGTAACGGTTTCTCACATTAACAAACCTAGTTAAAGGTTTTAATCATTTTATTTATGACACATAAACCCAATTGATCGATTCAAATTATAATCGTCAAAACCCTCCATGTGACCATCGATTTCAAGATTTTGGTTGCAATCCTCTCAAACGAACTACACAAATACATCATTCGATCCTCCCTAAACCTCCAAAACAAATTGAGTTAGCCGGAGTTGCAGCAGAAAGCGCCGGAGATCAAACCGTCGTCGCCGGAACTCGTTTCTACCGAACGCTATCAATACATCATTCTTTCGGGTAATTGAAACCTCCTACATCTTAGTTTTAGTCTATAGATCAAAAGCCCCAACATAAATTGGGCTTACAATAACGAATATAACATGAACCCGAATATAGAGTTCATTCTAAAACGGTTTAATCAAATCCTACTATGGACATGTTTTAAATGCAATTAAACTATACCAATAGACTCGTAATCACCTAATGGATGAAAGCCCTAAGGTTTCCAGTATTGATATCATAAGAATTAGACAATTCGCCTCTCTTTTGGATCAGACACGGTCGCGCTAGTCTTCTAGCGCGGTCGTGCTCCATGAAGACACGGTCGCGACTCTCCAAGCGCGGTCGTGCCTCACCCTCTGACCCGGTCGTGCCTCTTGGCTAGACCTAGTCGTGCTATCAGAACCTTAGACAGGGTCGTGCCTGGCCTAGGCACGGTCGTGCCTAGTGAGCAGCCTTGTTGTGTCTTCTGTTTGATCAATACGGTCGCACCCTTGACAAGCGCGGTCGCGCCCGTGGTCCTAGCACGATCGTGCCTTTTCCCAGGCACGGTCGTGTGTGTGAGAAAATTTTGACAAAATGCTTAATTTTATATTTTAAAAACAATGAGTATTCCAAATTAACTTTCAAATAAAAATAATTGATTTTATAAAGATTTATATTAACTTTATTTAAAAAAAAGATCAAATTCTTATTTCTAAAATAAATAGAAGTATTTATTTTAACATACAAAGTTATGTTTATATTTATCATTAAACTCTATACATAAATATTATTTATACAACTTATTTACTCATCTTTATAAAAATAGCGTAAAGATTATTTATTAAATTTATATTTAATATAATACGCCCGATACATCTTTATAACTAAATGGCTAAGTTACATATCTTTATAAATAAATAAATAAAGTAACGATTATTTATTTAATTTATATTTAAACAAAATTTGTTTATCTAGATTATACTTAACTAGACCTAACACTTTCATTGTTTTTATAACTAAATGAATAAATAATAATTATTTAATTTATTTGGTTATTCGAACCCAAACCCTAATCAAAATGTTCTAAAAGTATCCATTTCAAATCGTTCATTTTATACAACATCTTTCAAATACAAACCACTAACACCTACAACTTCAACTCCTTATACACACACCCAATTCAACCCTAGACTTAGACATAGACTATTGTGCACATTATTAATTGAATATACATTACACTCTAGATTAACGTTGTGCATTACAAGGATCACGTTACTATGTAGTCTCTCGTGTTAGCCACGCCTTTTGAATAAAGTGAGTATTACATAGCCCCTTTTACTCTTTTACACTTTTTGGGGTGGAACATGAACACTATACAATACTATTGCTTACATTTACACAAACTATACAAATACAAATCCTCTTTACATTCATGTGTGCAATTTGAGCTTTATGCCTGAGTGCAATTTGAGCTTTATGCCTGAGTGCTAGTTGTGCTAACTTTTGTGTGCGATTTATGTGCAATCATTAACTATTCAAGCCGACAGTAAACAATGATAGATCTATTGAGTCTGAAAACCCACCCAGATTGGGGTGATTGTTACCGACAACACAATTTTGCATGCTAGTTACAAAGGTTTGATTGTACTTTGGTTACACAATGACTACTCTCCATAAATGCCTTATTTTATCATGTTATGTAAGGATTTGTTTATTTACAATCTATACGCTATCAATGTACAAACCTGTGTATGCTCACCAACTTTTTAGTTGACCTTATTTTATTCATGTTTCAGGTGCTATCATATGAGTTTGATCAAAACATTTTACTCATAGGCTTTGGACTTAGTTAATTTTAATTCGAAAACAAATTGTATTTCATTATGTACTTTGGAATTGATTCATGTTTGTTTGAATGGAAATGGATTTAATATATTACAATTTAGTCAACCTTGAGCTCACGAACAGTCTACATGTCCCGCCCCGACGATTCCGCCGTCGGTTGGGGTGTGACAGATTTGTATTAGAGCCTTGGTTATAGGGAACTAGGTTATTAGACACCCTTGACCTATGTTATAACTTTAGGACACCCATACAATGCCATGCTACTACATGTTACATTATTAGTTCATGTGTAAATATTTTTACATGCTATCATAAGTATTTACACTACGTGATACAATACATAATGACTTGTGTGTCACACTACTTGATAACTTTTGTGCTTACACTCATTACTATTTACATGCTATATGATTATTTTTTATGTGAATATTCTTACATGTTATACTATATAACTACATCATATGATACAATACTTAATAATCTATGTGTCACATTACCTGCCAACTTTTTCTCATATTCATTGCTACCTATTTAATTTATTTAAAAGTGCTATCCTAAGTTTCCACACACACTCATACACACTTAGTTATTCATGCACCCCTAAACTCACATACATAATACCACACCTCTTGTGAACAACAAATTTTTAAACTATTGGACCTAATGTCCATCAATAATAAACTAAGAAGTCCATCTATCATCCAAGAAGCAAAAGTCCACTGAAATGCATAAACCTTACTTCCGGGCCACAAGGCCTAGTTCACAACAATTCTCATCATGACCATGAGCCCAACAATAGTGTTATTAATACATGATGGTTGGAAGAGTGTGTAGGCCCATGAGGGATTCTGGCTAAGGAAAGATAGGGTACTTAAGTGTGTCCTAGTGACCCACCCCTCTTTCATGGGAATTCTCCTCAGGGATACACTACTTATAGGTCAAGTGTACTCCTAAAATACTATTGTGAAGACTCGGCGTTATGACTAGTCAAACTCTAAACCTATGAGAACTACTATATTTGACACTCAGTATTTTATTATCGCTTACAACCTTTCCATTGTTTCCCTGCTAAGCATGGACTCCTACTCTCCTACCTCCCCGGTATACCGTCCCGAAGAAGAGTCTGATTGGGAAGAAGACATCGGATCACCCGTGCATCGATCACCAACACCCGCAGCTGCTAGACGAAGGTTTGATGTAAGGTCATATTGGATTAGGAACACCGGCCCAAGACTTCGAACACCTGGATCACCCGCACCCAGAAACACGTATCAGACACCCCATCTCCACAATCAGTTACCACCCCCACTAAGAGACCGATATCTAATTCCCAACCCGTATCACTCTAATCCTTGGGTAGGGCATATCATGGCACTAACTAGTACTATCGAAATTCCAATTAATGACACGCACCAATATGTAAGGACCTCAGAATTTAAGAGGCAAAGAATGGAGCAAGGGGTAATGCACGAATTGCAAGGATAAAGAATGGATGGCCTAGCAAACCAATTAGGGTATCAAAAGGAGTTAACCTCCATCCTCGAAAAAGAAATACTGGAGCATTGCACAGAGACAACTAAAGCTGAAGCCAGATCGGCTACCCGAGTGACCATAGCGGTGCTCACCTTGGGAATTATTCTCCTTCTAGTGTAAAGCTACAAGAGGCGTTAACAGAATTATTTTTCTTATTTATTTCAGTTTGAGAACCATTTCCCTGTGTTTTGAGTAATGTTTAACATTTCAGCATTTAATCAATTTTATATATATTTCAACTCTGAAGTTATTATTCATTGATTTGACCCGTTGAGTGTGAATTACACCCATCATATTTTCATCAAAATTTCTCAAGTATCACCTTCTTCATTCAATACGATTTAGTACACTACCAACAATATCCTTCGTAAACAAATCATCCTATTGTTCAATTTAAACAAAACCTCGTTATCTTGTTCAAACAAAATGTTTATCAAACTTTTAGATAGTATCAAAAACATAAATCTTCAATAAAACTTTCCACTTGATAAGGAAAGTTAATACAACCGATTTTATAAAAAAAAATATATATATATTATTTCGAATAGATAAATAATTATGGTTTCCTCATTAAAGTAAATATTTCTAAACCCTGGCTAAATTAATATACGACTACTTGTTTAGCCAATAATTTCGCTTAAAAATATCCTCTTATTAATAGTTGAAAATTTAAATTAAAAGATTTTTCCCATAAATTGTCTACTTATTTAAATTATGTGATCCAATGGTTTCACTACTTTATATATCTACAATCAAGAATAATTTACCACTTTCTATTTTCAAACAAAGATCAGTAATTGTAAACACATTTCCCCGAATATTTTCAGAACCTCCTCGTTACCTTTCACTTGTCACTTCAAGAGACGATCGTACAGCGTAAACGTTAACCCCCCGCCCCCCCCCCCATCAACCTCAATGAGATTTAAGAGCTACAACCTAACTACCACATTATACAGGAACGCCAAACAACACGCTTGTCCGCAACACTCGATCACATGCAAAACCCGTTAGTATACATCACACACGAAGTCCAACAACTTACGTATACACGTTCACAATATACCCAACATAACCACATGGTACATGAAACTCAATTATTCTCAATATACCCAATGCTACACAAATTATTTAATACAAGAAACTAGTTTGCCTACAAATCACAATTTACTGGATTGATCACATAACACACGAAACATGTTTATTTACAATACACATGCTACCGGATTGAGCACATAATACACGAAACTTAGTTGTTTGCGATATACATGATACATAACAATTGTTTGATTGATACATAATTCTAGATTGACCACATTAAACTGAAACTCATTTAGTTACAAAGCACATCATACTAAACTGTACACATTATGCAATATACATGATGCTAATTTGTAAACATCATACATGAAATTCATTTCCTACAATACACATGATGCTATGTTGTTTACATTACACGTGAAAGCATATTGATTTACAAAATACATGATGCTAAGTTGTCAACGCCATACATGAAATTCATTTCCTACAATACACATGATGCTATGTTGTTTACATTACACGTGAGAGCATATTGATGTATAAAACACATGATGCTAAGTTGTCAACGCCATACATGAAATTCATTTCCTATAATACATGTGATACTATGTTGTTTACATTCCACGTGAGAGCTCATTGATTTACAAAATACATAATGCTAGCTGTTCATGCTACACAAGAGACTTGTGTGTTTACTTTATACATGAAACGAAATTGCTTACAATTATTACAATTGATTGATTACATTATACACAAGACATGGTCATGCACTTTGTTCACCAAAGTTGAAGACCATAATACATGAAAACGACTCGTGGTTTGACGTATTCTTGTTCAAACATGAGCAAACTAAGAAACTTTAAGTTATTCTACTTTACTACTCTTTGGTTGCGAACTGATCTGATTTAGGACATAGTTACTTATTAGCGACTTTTATGTGAAAACAATGGACATGAACGGAGTAAAATTTTGCCCCCCTTGACCCGCACACAACGGAATGACCTATACGGACCATGCGATGATTTGAGTAATTACGGGTGCACATGGAATTATAAAAACCAGCGCATGGAAAACATAGTAAAATTTTGTCGTGTGTTGTGACCTAAAGCTTATCATGATATGTAACAACGAAACTGACGTGATATGACAAGGGCATGGTGGATACGCCGATGGTACTTCCTATACATAAGTGTCCTATCATGTTATAAGAAGTATCGTTGTTCGTGTCACGTGAAGTTTTGACCTAGACCAATCTCTATGAAATCTGTTACCCACTGACATTTTTAAACATATTAGACTACATCATGCACAAACCCTAACGATCAAGGTCCCATCAAATTCATTCCAAATAATACATCTCACATTTAGAATTCAGAATTATTATTCGACAATCTCCTCCTTAAATTCATTTCAAAACAAAATTCATTATCACCCTTCATATTCAACTTTGAGTATCAGGCCTAAGCCATGTCAATGGTTACACTCCCCTGAATCCAATAATCAAAACTCACCGAGAACCCAAAAACTCCCACCTTTTTCTTGATTTTTAGTAGCCTCCATTAGTTAAATTTCGGGACGAAATTCCGTTAACATGGGGAGACTGTAACATTCCTGATTTTCCGACCCTATTTTAATTTATTTTAACTAATTAAATAACAACACGACATTGAATCATATACTTGTTCAAACCTACACCTCATTAATCGTTAGCCGATCGTGTTCAATTCAAAGATTTAGAACTCATAATCAGGTGGTAACACCTCTTAGAGTTAATCCAGTTAGTAATCCCGTTAGGTGTTCTGTTAAATCCTAACCAAGCTAATTCTGTCAAAGCTGAAGTTGCAAGGGCTGATTTTGTCAATAACCAGAAACCCTAGTAGGCACGGTCGCGCCACGTTTTGGCATGTTCGCGCCTCATCTAGCACGGTCGCGCCTCATCTTGGCACGGTCGCGCCTCACATCAGTTGAAACGTAAATACTGCCTTTAAATGCAAAATCGTTCGAATTCGTAACCGTTTCTCACATTAACAAACCCAGTTAAAGGTTGTAATCATTTTATTTACGACACATAAACCCAATTGATAGATTCAAATTATAACCGTCAAAACCCTCCATGTGACCATCAATTTCAAGATTTTGGTTGCAATCCTCTCAAACGAACTACACAAATACATCATTCGATCCTCCCTAAACCTCCAGAACACATTGAGTTAGCCGAAGTTGCAGCTGAAAGCGCCGGAGATCAAACCGTCGTCGCCGGAACTCGTTTCTACCGAACGCTATCAATACATCATTCTTCCGGGTAATTGAAACCTCCTACATCTTAGTTTTAGTCTATAGATCAAAAGCCCCAACATAAATTTGGCTTACAATAACGAATATAACATGAACCCGAATATAGAGTTCATTCTAAAACGGTTTAATCAAATCCTACTATGGACATGTTTTAAATGCAATTAAACTATACCAATATACTCGTAATCACCTAATGGATGAAAGCCCTAAGGTTTCCAGTATTGATATCATAAGAATTAGACAATTCGTCTCTGTTTTGGATCAGACACGGTCGCGCTAGTCTTCTAGCGCGGTCGTGCTCCATGAGGACACGGTCGCGCCTCTCCAAGCGCGGTCGTGCCTCACCCTCTGACTCGGTCGTGCCTCTTGGCTAGACCTGGTCGTGCTATCAGAACCCTAGACACGGTCGTGCCTAGTGAGCAGCCTTGTTGTGTCTTCTGTTTGATCAACACGGTCGCACCTTTGACCAGCGCGGTCGCGCCCGTGGTCCTAGCACGAACGTGCCTTGTCCGAGGCACGGTCGTGTGTGTGAGAAAATTTTGAAAAAATGCTTTATTTTATATTTTAAAAATAATGAGTATTCCAAATTAACTTTCAAATAAAAATAATTGATTTTATAAAGATTTATATTAACTTTATTTAAAAAAAAGATCAAATTCTTATTTCTAAAATAAATAGAAGTATTTATTTTAACATACAAAGTTATGTTTATATTTATCATTAAACTCTATACATAAATATTATTTATACAACTTATTTACTCATCTTTATAAAAATAGCGTAAAGATTATTTATTAAATTTATATTTAATATAATACGCCCGATACATCTTTATAACTAAATGGCTAAGTTACATATCTTTATAAATAAATAAATAAAGTAACGATTATTTATTTAATTTATATTTAAACAAAATTTGTTTATCTAGATTATACTTAACTAGACCTAACACTTTCATTGTTTTTATAACTAAATGAATAAATAATAATTATTTAATTTATTTGGTTATTCGAACCCAAACCCTAATCAAAATGTTCTAAAAGTATCCATTTCAAATCGTTCATTTTATACAACATCTTTCAAATACAAACCACTAACACCAACAACTTCAACTCCTTATACACACACCCAATTTAACCCTAGACTTAGACATAGACTATTGTGCACATTATTAATTGAATATACATTACACTCTAGGTTAACGTTGTGCATTACAAGGATCACGTTACTATCTAGTCTCTCGTGTTAGCCACGCCTTTTGAATCAAGTGAGTATTACATAGCCCCTTTTACCCTTTTACACTTTTTGGGGGGAACATGAACACTATACAATATTATTGCTTACATTTACACAAACTATACAAATACAAATCCTCTTTACATTCATGTGTGCAATTTGAGCTTTATGCCTGAGTGCTAGTTGTGCTAACTTTTGTGTGCAATTTATGTGCAATCATTAACTATTCAAGCCGAAGGTAAACAATGATAGATCTATTGAGTCTGACAAACCCACCCAGATTGGGGTGATTGTTACCGACAACGCAATTTTGCATGCTAGTTACAAAGGTTTGATTGTACTTTGGTTACACAATGGCTACTCTCCATAAATGCCTTATTTTATCATGTTATATAAGGATTTATTTATTTACAATCTATACGCTATCAATGTACAAACCTGTGTATGCTCACCAACTTTTTTGTTGACCTTATTTTATTCATGTTTCAAGTGCTATCATATGAGTTTGATCAAGACATGTTACACATAGGCTTTGGACTTGGTTAATTTTAATTCGAAAACAAATTGTATTTCATTATGTACTTTGGAATTGATTCATGTTTGTTTGAATGGAAATGAATTTAATATATTACAATTTAGTCAACCTTGAGCTCACGAACAGCCTACATGTCCCGCCCCGACGATTCCGCCATCAGTTGGGGTGTGACAATTAACATCCTAGAACCCTTTGATTTTGATTATGAGAAGTTAGGGTTCATATGGAGAAATTTGTGGGTGTTTGGATTATGATGATTGAATGTTGAATTAGTGATGATTAAGTGTTTATATGATGTTAGACACTTGAATGAACACCAAATTAACCTAATAATAATTATTGAATGAAAATTTGTGTTAAGATAAGGATAATGAAACTCAAGTAGGTGAGTTTGGGGTGAAAGAGGGTGTTTAGATTTGAGTATAACTCAAATGAGTCAGTTTGGGTTAGAAATGGGAAATTGGGTTGTAAACCCAATTATAATGTGATTTTGATGTATGGTTAGATTACTAAACTAGGTGTATATGTTTAGGTAATCAAATTGCAAAACTTGAAGGTGGTGCATGATCTTCTAACCCAAAAGGTAAGTGCTCTTGCACTTACTTAGTAATTGATGATAAATAGTGTTATATGCAATGTTGTATGCATAATGTGTTAAGTTGCATAATGTGTTATGTTGTATGAATGTGCATAGAGTTATATGAGTAAGTGAATGAATGTAGTTATAGTTTAAATACTATAATGGATGTGTGGATATGGAGTTATGGTCTAAGTACCATAATGGATATGTGGATATGGAGTTATGGTCTAAGTACCATAACGGATATGTGGATATGAAGTTATGATCTAAGAATCATATTGGAAATGAGGTTATGGCCTTTGTGTAGAAATAAATACTGATGGCTACAAAATTCTCTAAGTACAAATGCTACTGATCTCAAAGATTGCTGCGGATCGACAAAGTTGCAGTTGATAGGCTTTATCCACTGCTGACTAAAGCTGCAGCTGATAAGTCTTATCAGCTGCTGACCAAAGTTGCAGCTGATAGGCCTTATCTGTTGCTGACCAAAGTTACAGCTGATATGCCTTATCCACTGAAGTTCAAAGTTGCAGCTGATAGCCTTTTCACTGAAGATCAAACGTTGCAGCTGACTGTTCTTGATAAAGTAACCAATACCACTGACAACTTTCTGTTGTTACACTGACACACTCCAGGCAGAAAGAATGTCATTGGCACAAGACAATAAAAGACAACGACGCTCTCCTTTTGAGTATTCAAGCAATGATACAAAAAAGACGTTTGAATAAATTTAACCTTTGTAGTTATTATTATTGTCTGTATATATAGAATAACTTCAATACAAGATCAACGGTCTGTGTAGATCTGATCCTTAGAATCAAGGGTTTGTCTTGATTCTAAGTTACTATATAACTAGTACTTAGATTCATTGTAAAAGTACTTTTTTGCTAAAAGAGTTTTCTCTGTAATCTTGTAACACTTGAAGCTTAATACAAATTGCATTTATCAGTATTCTTCTTGTCTACTTGTTTACTTTGCTTAAGTTGTGATTGTTTCCGCCAATCTCAACTGGAATAGAACCATCTTGTATTTACCGATCCAACACTTTGTGACATAATGGAAATGAAAATGTGTTGATTATGTATGATAAATGAAAAGAATGAAATTTATAGGTGAAATGCAAGTGATATGTAGCCTAACGACACATTTGGGTGGAAACGGGTCAAATGGGTGAATGGATGAAAACAATTAGTATTTAGTTGTTTGATATGTTTTATTTTCATTACTAATAGTGTTATATGCGGTGTTATGTAGTAAAAGCTCCGGTACACTCAAGGTCAAGTTTATGGCAAACATTGGATTCTCGTATGCGCTTTTGGTGATTTCGGGTAAAATTAGATGTCCATCTAATGGATGTAAATGGATTACATGAAAATGTATTTTGATGTTAAAAATGTGGTATGAATGTTTTTGGTCAAAACCCATATGTTGGAAATTTTTGGGTGTCATGTTATATTGATAAAAGTTGGAAAAAATGGTTAAGTGTTGAAATCTGCCGGTCTGGAAACTCTCTGGAAATTTTGCGCCTCGCGGTACGCGAAGAACCGGGGAAGGTTCTCTCGTGGTACGCGAGGGACCTGTTTTCCTGCTTGGCTTTCTGAGGCTCCCCCTCGGTACGCGATGGGATGGAGCCCGCGAGAGACCTAAAAAAAAAATTATTGGGATGAATGCTTCTGCGTGTGTAATTGTTTATTATAGCTGGTGGTTTAAAATTAAGGATGTTACACTAATCCCTTACAAAGGTTTCGTCATGTTATGTTATGGAGGTTTGTATATATAAAGTACCAGCGACGTATCTACCACCCACTCCCTTGCTTAAGATTAAGCGTTTCTCATCATTTATTTGATAGCATGACTTCCTCGTGCTTTTATCCAATCCTTGCTCTAATTCCTCTTAAAGGCGTCTCTATGATGCAATAAAGAGATTTATATATAGGGTGTACCAACGGCGTACCCACCACCCCTATAATACATCACAGATATTCCTTTATTTAGAAATATGCCCTCTCTTATTTATACTTATCATATATTGTAAACTGGGGTGATTATCCTCCCAGAGTAGTACCTCCAACAGAGACATTCCAAGGAAAGAGTGACGGGTCTAGGAGAGATTTATACACCACTCTTTCCTTAGACAGAACATTCCATTTGTCAGATAACTACATACTGGTCGAAAGTTCTCCCGTACGTTTACTATATTTTCATTACTGTCTTTTAGTCTATACCCCTAAACGTTTATAACGGTTTCACCATGAAGCACCAAGAGATTTATATATAGGAAGTACCAGCGGCGTATCCACCACCCCTTGGATATGTCGTGGCTACTCCATTATTCCCGTTAAGTGTTTAGACTAGTCCCCATTACATTTCTTTAATTCCCTGTACCTTAGTTCCACACATAGCACGTAACACATAATCACATAATTCAAAAAAATATTTATCTAAGGTACGGCTCCAGTGTACTTACGATAGTCTCGGGTCGTTTCCTACGCGGGTTCCTCGCTTAAACGTCTCTCCGGATCTGAACCTCACTCGCAACGTATCTCTCTCGCACTTAAACGCGCTGCACCGTGTCCCTTGCTCCTTCTCAGACTCGTTTGTGTGTGTTATAGTGTTTATGTGTGTTGTATATTCATTTGAACAGCCAAAAGCTTCTATTTATAGGTTGCCTGGAGGTCCATGTCGAACCTACATGTCATGCCAAGTCGGTCCGAATTTGGCTGAAGTCGGTGACATGCGTTAAAACCTCTTTCTTTGCTTCTTCAGCACATATCCGACCGACGTGTAATTTTTATCGGTCTGACATCCCTATATGGGACCGACGTGTAAATCATATCGGTTCGACATGTAGATGTCGGACCGACATGTAAAGCATATCGGTCCGATGTGGGTGCTGAGTCATCAAAACACCTGTCAAAGCCTCCTGAATTGCTTCGGGAACACATGTCGGACCGTTATGCTTAGGATATCGGTCCGACATACCTCATTTTCAGATTCTCCTCATCGAAACACCCCAATTTCATATATTATGGCTCCCGTAACTCATTTTCTAGCCTGAGATATGATTATGCGAAGTTTTGGGCTATTTCCGGGCGAATAGTCTTCCCGTTTCGTACTCGGTTGGGTTCTTAGGCCACGTTTCTCAACCGACACGTGTCCCATCTTATATTTAGGAGTTTTTGGATGTTACAGACGATTTTGAGAACGACCCGAGTCGGGGATCCAATGATTTTGTTTTTCCTTTTCTTTTTATTTTTGTGTAATTTTTATTTTCTAAGATTAGTATTCGTGTGCTTTTGCTTTTTTTAGGATTTTTAGCTCGTCAATAGTTTTATTATTCTAGGATTAATTTAGTTTTCTTTTATTCTGCATTATTTTTATTTTATTTCATTTATATTTGTATTTTCTATCCTGCTACTTTTAGAGATTGAGGTGATGATTGCTTACATGGAGTCTCGTCGCGAGAAGGCTTATACCCATATGAACGAAATGGGGAATTTCTTGGGTTATGAGGATTCATCTGGCGTGATGATAGAGCAAACCCCATAACCGGAGACGATATTGGACGACGTTTTTTTTGCTATTCCACATAGTTACACACATGCCCCACCTCCGGTTCAGCATGAGTTTGATCATGACGAGGTTGATGCTCCACAAGAATTTAGTCTTAGGGATTTTGTAGAACAACTCCGGATGACGGAAGCATTATGTGCTAGGGTCAGTGAGATATGTGCTGATCTTCGGAGGGAGAATCATTCACCCAGTGATGAGATGCAGCACGACATAGACCCGGAGATGGTATACAGCCTCGAGCCATGTAAGTATCCCTCCTCTACTTATTTTAGTCATGAGTGTGTGGA
This sequence comes from Smallanthus sonchifolius, assembly GCA_023525975.1. NCBI lineage: Eukaryota > Viridiplantae > Streptophyta > Magnoliopsida > Asterales > Asteraceae > Smallanthus > Smallanthus sonchifolius. The sequence continues at coordinate 32,572,547 of CM042019.1, read as the reverse complement.
TGATATATATTTAATTGCATCTAGTAATACACATGATTCCTCTTTTCCTTATTTTAGTCATGAGTGTGTGGGACAATGATTAGATGCAGAATTCAAAGTTTGAGGATACGTACGAGGATGACTTTGTTGATGAGACTAAGGATGAGTCTGCTGAAAAGATCGAGGAGAAGTGTATTCCCTCATTTCTAGATGAGTTTGGTGATGAGTTGATAGACATACCAACTGCAGACGGATGAGAGTTTGACCCTTTTTGGCGATCTCGCTGAGTTAGAGAAATTACTATTTGGGGAGCCAAAGCGGGAGATGGAAGGAGCACCGCACCACGGTGAGGAAGAAGAAGGAGAGCAGGAGGAAGTGGTTGAGGAACCATATCAACCACTTCATGTTGAGGATAGTCGGCCTATGGAGGAGAGATACGGTGGATCGCCACCCCAATCGATACGACCACAGGAGAGGGCACGGAGACGTATGGACCGACATGTTATGAAGGTGCTCAGATGGTCACACAAGGACCATAGGCAGACACCATATCATAGAGATGACTGATTACTTACATTCCTTATATTAGATTTGTTCCAAGTAGGTTTAAGGACCGGTGGGTCGACTCAGATACATATATCTGAGTCTGTGTTAGCCCTACTGTCCCATTCTTCCCAGCAGACTGTAGGAGGAGGAGACCGAGTCAGGTGAGTGGGAAGAGAATAAAGGAGAAGCCACTTGATTGAGGTTGTGGTTTGAGTCCGGCTGAAGACTCGTCTATAAACTTAGCGCTTCCGGGAGGCAACCCGATGGTTAGTTTTTGTTTTCTTTTTTATTTTGTTTTTCTTTCTTTTATGTTTGTTTTGTGTGCATGTTTGCATTCCGAGCTATGAGAGGTTGTTGATACTGTGGATTGCATGTTTGAGGTTGCTATATACTATGGAGGATTGTTTGCTACATCTGTAAGGGAGTCCCGTTCTTTCCCTTTACTTTTATACATTGCATTTTTGATTGACTTTGTTTTCAAATGTTCATTGAGGGCAATGTACAGTTTAAGTGTGGGGATGGGAACGTGACTTGCTTTGGAGATTTTGGATTTTTACCCCATTCTTTAGACACATTAGGGACAATGTGTGTTTCAAGTGTGAGGATGCTAGCTTTGGTTAGAATGAAAAAGAGTGTTTTTGCAAGTCCTAAGCTGACACATTTTTTGAGTTCTAATGCACACAAAAGACCTGTTTTATTCAATGTAAATCGAAAGCAAACGGCGAGTCGGGTGCGGGTTTGCGTTTCTTTAAATGTGGTTTTCCTTAAGTTTTGGGATTAAGTAGACCCAATAGAATCGTTTTTTCATGTAATAAAATTGTTTGAGATGCCTAGGATAGTGTAGCAAACTGGATAGTGATAATTGTGCACGACTTGTAAATTAGTAACCCGATTCCGCACGATTTCAGTGAGATTTTGAGCATTTTTATTTTCATATATATTCAATGTTTCGTTTGTTGAGTGTTTGCCTACGTGTTGCATTTTATTAGAACTTGGACATTTTGATACATTATGAAACCCTAGGCTAAGATGATACACATAGATAATAGAGGCATTAGGATTTAGCCCAATGTTTAGCCTTTTTTGTTTCTTTTCCCTACCCGAACATTATCCTTTAGTGAACTTAGCTTGAGTGTTATTCCCTTTCATTTGATTAACACATATTACACCTTGAGCCTTTTAGCCTTTTTATTTTTAAACTTGTGTTATTAATCCGGTTCGAGTCAGTGTTTTAGTTTGTGTTAGTAATTTTTTGTGACTTTGAGCAATATAGCGTATGTTATCAGCAAAAGTAGTTGAGTAGTGTGTAAAAAAAGAAAAAAAAATGAAAAAAATTGAGAAAAAGAGAGAAAAAAATATATATATGTAAAATAATAAGTGTGAGGATCAAAGATCCTCAAAAGTTTATGAGTTTTGTTTATTTGTTAGTTACTAGCCTGACTTGACCGGATTATTATCACTTTTGCCACTTTTATAACTTTTATCCATACTCTCACCCTAGCCTTATGTAACATTCGTAAAATTTTCGTGTTCAAAATAATAAAAATATAAAGTACAGGGACTGGAAATGTAATTATATGAAAATACAAGGACCAAAAGTGAAAAACATGAAAAATGGACGGTAACGGACCGTCATGATCCGTTACGGACTCGACACGCAGACAATGATGGCGTGCCACGTGTCCGATGACTAACGAGTTGATTCTGACGCGTGGAAACCTATGACGGACTGTCACGGCTCCGTAACGGTCCGTCACGCCACAATTCAACCAGATGCTGATGCGTGTCAGCTGACTTCGTAAACCTAGACCGGTGACGGACCGTCACCATTTGTAACGGTCCGGTACAACCCAAGCGGCGACGGACCGTCACCACCCATAACGATCTGTCAAATCCGCCAAATCCTTCTATACATAGAAACCCGCATCCAGCAACTTTGAAACATCAAAACTCGTACTTCTGAGTTCAAAACTGATATCCCACCCTCACAAAACCATTCCCACTCATACGTTTAAGTTCCCGAAGTGCCGGTTCGCTTTAGAGAAAGACAAAAAGCTAGGAAACGCTCATTTTGAGAATCCAAGCTAGACGATCTGAGAAGAGACACTGCCCACTAGGACACTCACTCTACAAGCCTACTAAGTCGAGACTCTGTCAAATTGAATACTTGTATTTTTATAAAATGATTTCTGTCGCACCCCAACCGACGGCGGAATACGTCGGGGCGGGACATGTAGACTGTTCAAAAGCTCAAGGTTTGCTAAAGTTTAAATATTTAAACTACCAACTTCATATCATAAATAATCATGAATCCAACAATACAAGGAAAATAGAAATACATAAATAATTTCTTTAAATTAGATTCTAGGTCCTCGGTCCTAAGTGAAGCAACTTGTACTTATTCTCAAGCATTGGTACCTGAAACATGATGAAAACAAGGTCAACTAAAAAGTTGGTGAGCATACATAGGTTTTAACACATAACCAAGCTTAAAGTGTCTTATACAATTCATATGATATACGTGTATAAGGCAATTACGGAGAATCTATAGTTAAACTGAGTGTGGACAATCAAACCTTGTGACTGAGGCATTACACGCAGGTTACCCTTATGTAGAGTCGGTAACAAACACCCTAACCGGGTGGGTTTGTCAGACACAATAGATCTATCAATGTTAACCGTTGGCTTGTACGGAGTTAATGATTGTACTAATTTCATGTATATGTAGTCTTAACTCATAGCATTCAAGCAGAAAGCGTATAACACATAATATCATATTATTGAATTGTATTTAAGTCTATGCAAAACTTTCAAAAAGTAAATCATGTTTCACCCCAAAATTACAAAATGAAAAAGGGGCTATGTAAACTCACTTGTATGTATCTTGTGTGGATAACACGAGCAAGTATGAAACACAAGTGATTACCAAATCACAAGTTAACCTAGTGTGAAAAGCATGATCGTAGATTAATAACGTGCACAAGTCTAAGGATAGGTATAATGTTCATCGGGTCTTGTTATCGAAAGTTTGGAGTAAACGTTGGAAGTTCAAAATGTTTATATGAAAATATTATGTGTCTTTAGGGTTTTAAATAAATAAAACTCTTTTTATTTATTTAATTAAAATAATGATTATTGCTAAACATAATATGGTTTTTTTTACAAAATATTGAATAAATCCATCGCTTTATTTACTTATGACAAAGTGTTAAAATCGTACTAATATGGGTTAAAGAAAACCCTAGATGCATTGTAATAATAATACTTTTATTTATTATAAAATAAATAAAGAATATAATATGTATATATATATATATATTTAGAAAAGGGTTTTGTTCAAATGTATATATGTATATATAGGATAAATAAATGATTTACAAAAATACATATTTTATAACATATCTTGTGAATATATTTATGAATTATAAAATTAATTATTTTGATTAATTATTTAAAAGTATATTTTTAAATAATTAAAAGTGAGATTTTTAAACAACTAAATTTGAAAAAATTGATATTTTATGTTAAAAATATCAAAATTTTATCGTGTTCCGGTCTAAATAGGGTATAGTTTGTAAAAGTAATTTTTATAAAAAGGTTGGGTTATTAAAACTGACTTTAAGAAAAGAAAAAGACCACCCGGCTCGAACCCGGGTGGTTTCTGTGTGAGGCAGCCGAGTTACCAGTGGACTAGGGACATTTCTCTTATATAAACCCGGTCATAATTTTTATTTAATTTTATAATCACCGGGAACCGGATCTGGGTTTGAGGTGCTTGTAAAAAAAAGCCGGGTGAGTGGGTTTCGAACCCACACCCTCTAGTCCGACGGTGCAATGTCTTAACCGGTCGGACCAGATGGTCTCGCTGTTATAAACTAAAGTGTAAAAACTTAAATGCATTGAACCATTTTAATCGAAATTTCTTTTTAAAACCGTATGAACAGGTTCGTAAGATTTCCAGGAATTGAAAACGATTTGGATTGTTGTTTTGTAAAGTGATAAGGGGCTTTCGATAAGTGATTAAATGCGAATCGAACGATGTAAACCATACCTGTGATGGTTGCGTAACAAAGCCTGGCTACTAAACGGTCAGCGGCGATGTTTAGGGTGCTTGATCGACGAACAGGGATGGAATGAGACTCAATTGAGGTTTAAGCGAGATTATATAGGGTCGTACGAGGGTCCATGAGGGTTTAATTCAATTGATTTGGTCTTGAATGTTTGATTCGATTGCAAAGGTTACGGGTGTCGGCTATGGCTTCAATTACGCATCATTCCAACTGCAATGGGATGAATTGAGTCGCGTAATGGGTTTAGGTACATGCACGGTCAGTGATGGAATGATTTACGGGAGTCAATTGCATTTAATTTCTGGTTTTGGAAAGGATTGAAACGCGGTTTGACTAATCCGAGTCAAATTCTTTCAAACTTGAATTGGCAGCGTGATTGAACGAATTAGGTTGCAAAACTGGACTAGGTACAGAGGGGATCAGTCTACGCATGATTTCTGGGTTTGAAACGCTTCTAATTTATTGAATTTCGACCGAATTGATTCTGCTTTGACTCCACGAAGTCAATTTGTTTGAATTCGAATTCAACCGCGTTTTAAACTGAATTGGGCCGTTACATGGGTCAGGGTATGATGGATTAACATCCTTGTGCGTAAGGAAAATCCATATCAACAGGCTTAATCGATTTCATAATTTGGATTTCATAGATTTGAGCTTGTTTGACTTTTATAGTCAAAATTGACGAATGAGGGTCAATTTGGAGTCATATGGGGTCCAATCTAAGTCAAAGGTCCAATTGAAAAAGGGGGGGGTCATGTTTAGGGTTCAAGGACTTTGGGGAGGAGGTTGAAGACCAATTGGTTTACAAAATATAATTATATATATATAGTTACATATATGAAGAGACCATGAGCTTCAATATTCATTCTTGTATGGCATATGCGGAATCAACTTGGAAAGTTTTCGTTTCTTCGAATTAGTATTAGTATGAATTGAATTATATACATGAAATCCTAGAAAATGTATCAAATGAAATCAAGGTTTGCATTATCATTGAATTGTTGTTTATGCACCAAACAAGTACACAAAAGAAAAATCAGAGATGTTACAGTATCCCCATGTTAAGGGAATTTCGTCCCGAAATTCAACTAATTGAGGCTACTAAATCAGAAAAGAGGTGTGGATACTTAAGCTTCATTTGATCCTCACGTTCCCAAGTGAACTCAGGACCGCGCTTAGAATCCCAACGAACTTTAACATTAGGAATATGACTTCGCTTGAGTTGCTTGATCTCACGATCCATGATCTCTACCGGTTTCTCAACGAAGTGCATCGTGTCATCACTGCGCACATCGTTAAGAGGTATATGGAGGCTCTCATTAGCAAGACACTTCTTTAGGTTGGACACGTGAAAAGTAGGATGTACATTAGCAAGTGATGGAGGTAACTTGAGTTTGTAAGCCACTTTCCCAATCCTCTCGAGTATCTTGAACGGTCCTACGTAGCGAGGTGCTAGTTTGCCCTTCTTCCCGAAACGGATCACCCCCTTCCAAGGTGATACCTTTAGAAGTACAAGATTACCGACTTGGAATTCCAAGAGTTTACGTCTCTTGTCGGCATAGCTCTTTTGCCGACTCCTTGCTACTTGAATGTTGTTACGGATCTGAAGGATCTTGTCAGACGTTTCTTGGATTAATTCGGGACCAGTGATTTGTGCTTCACCAATCTCGTTCCAACAGATAGGAGAGCGACACTTCCGACCATAGAGAGCTTCAAATGGAGCCATGTTGATGCTTGTGTGGTAGCTATTGTTGTAAGAGAACTCAATGAGGGATAGATGTGAATCCCAATTGCCACCAAAATCAATTACACAAGCTCTAAGCATGTCCTCGAGCGTCTGGATTGTTCGCTCGGTCTGACCATTAGTTTGGGGATGGTAAGCCGTGCTTAAATCCAAGCGTGTAGCAAGAGCAGTTTGGAGAGAATGCCAAAAGCGGGAGGTGAAACGAGCATCCCTATCAGAGATTATGTTAAGTGGGACCCCGTGACGACTCACAATTTCGTCAATGTAAATTCGGGCTAATTTCTCTACCCGGTAGTCTTCTCGGATGGGTAGAAAGTGAGCAGACTTGGTGAGACGGTCAATGATTACCCAAATTCTATCATAACTTCTAGAAGTATGAGGGAGTTTGGTAATGAAATCCATGGCGAGGTTCTCCCATTTCCATACAGGGATTTCCGGTTGCTCAAGCAAACCAGAAGGATGTTGATGTTCAGCTTTGACTTTGGAACAAGTTAGACATTTTGCAACATAAAATGCAATGTGTTTCTTCATCCCGGGCCACCAGTATTGTTGGTGAAGACCCTTGTACATTTTATCCACGTCGGGATGGACGGAGTAACGAGTTTTGTGTGCCTCATTCATAAGAACTGCGCGAAGGTCATCACCATCGGGGACCCAGATACGATTCAAGTAATAGAGGAGGCCATTAGGTTTGGTTTCTAATAGGAGTTCAACACCACATGACATTTCGTTATACAGATTACCCTCGGTGACCGAGACGTGTTGAGCTTCTAAGATGCGATTTTGAATATCGGTTTTAATCATAACACAATGAAGCATAACGTGGTCCTTACGACTCAAGGCATCGGCCACAACATTCGCTTTACCGGGATGGTAACAAATCTCGCAGTCGCAGTCGTTTAGGAGTTCGACCCAACGTTGTTGCCTCATGTTGAGTTCCTTTTGATTGAAGATGTGTTGGAGACTTTTGTGGTCAGTGAACACCACATATTTCGTGCCATAGAGATAATGCCTCTAAATCTTCAATGCGAAGACGACCGCACCCAATTCAAGATCGTGCGTCGTATAATTCTTTTCATGAATTTTGAGTTGTCTTGATGCATAAGCGATCACCTTGCCCCGTTGCATGAGAACACAACCGAGACCTTGGTCTGATGCATCACAGTAGACAACCAGATCATCATTGCCATCAGGAAGAGTGAGAATAGGAGCATTGCATAATTTTTTCTTGAGGAGTTGGAAGGCTTCCTCTTGCTTTGGTCCCCACTCATAGTGTTTACCTTTGTGGGTCAAGGCCGTGAGAGGGACAGCAATCTTGGAAAAGTTTGAGATGAAACGACGGTAATAACCAGCAAGACCAAGAAATGAACGAACTTCGGTAGGGGTTTTAGGGGTACTCCAATTCTTAACGACTTCGATCTTTGCGGGATCAACATGAATTCCCTTTTCGTTAACAATATGACCCAAAAATTAAACTTCCTTTAGCCAAAATTCACACTTGGAGAACTTAGCATACAGTTGTTATTTTCTTAAAAGGTCTAAAACCAACTTAAGGTGTTGTTCATGATCTGATTTAGTCTTGGAGTAGATCAAGATATCGTCAATGAAACGATCACGAATTTATCTAGGTATGGTTTGCATACGCGATTCATAAGATCCATGAAAACCGCGGTGGCATTGGTTAGCCCAAAAGGCATAACCATAAATTCGTAGTGACCGTATCTTGTACGAAAGGCAATTTTTGGAATATCCTCCTCTTGCACACGAAGTTGGTGATATCCGGATCGAAGATCAATCTTCGAGAAGTAGGTGGAACCATGGAGTTGATCAAAGAGATCATCAATCCTAGGCAAGGGATAATGGTTCTTGATGGTAAGTTTGTTGAGTTCGCGGTAGTCAATAAACATCCGGAATGAGGCATCTTTCTTCTTCACGAATAGGACGGGTGCACCCTATGGTGAATGACTGGGACGAATGAAACCCTTATCAAAAATTTCTTGAAGCTGACTTGCGAGTTCTTGCATTTCAGAAGGTGCTAGACGGTACGGAGCTTTAGCCACGGGATTAGCTCCAGGTACAAGGTCGATACGAAACTCTACTTGACGAACGGGTGGAAGACCGGATTGATCTTCAGGAAATACTTTGGGAAAGTCACAAATGATGGGAATGTCTTGAATACTCTTCTCTTGGTCCTTCTTTTGAACGATATGGGCTAAAAAGGCCACATACTTCTTCCGTAAGTACTTTCGGGCCGTAGTGCACGACATGAGCTTAAGCCCACTACATGGTTTCTCACCAAAGACTTTTAATGTATCACCCGAGGGGAGAGGAATTCGGATGCACTTCTCAAAACAAACGACCTCGGCATGATGACTAGATAGCCAACCCATGCCCATGATGATGTCAAAGCTTCCCAATTGCATAGGTATGAGGTTGACGGGAAAGGAATATTCATTAAGCTCGATGAAACAATCGCGGATAATGGAGTCAATGATGATGGGGTTTCCATCCGCTACTTCAACGGTAAACATTCTCTCTAACTTAGTTCGTATTTTAGCAAGCAAAGGTTCAAAATTAAGTGAAACAAAACTCTTATCGCACCGGTATCAAATAGTATGGAAGCATATTGGTTATTAACGAGGAACGTACCGTTGACCACATCATTGTTGGTCTGGGCTTTATTAGCATTTATGTTGAAAGCACGCTCTCTAGCTCCACCTTGATTAGAGTTAGTAAGTTTTGGGCATCGGTTTCGGAAGTGGTTTGGGTTACCACATTCAAACCAAGCATTCCCATTAGTGATAGTTGGAACCCCTTTGTTACCCTGGTTGGCTGTATTGCTGGGTGGTTTGACTCTGCAGGTGTTAGCTAAATGCCCATATCTTCCACAACTGGCACATATCCGATATGGTAGATTTGGGAATTGATGGTAATTGCACGTGCTGCACAAAGGGCTGCTGCCCACATAATGCTTCTTGGCTGAATTCTGAGTTATAGGAGCAACCTGATTTACTGGGGCAGCTGGGGTAACAACAGCAAAGTTCCTACTCTTTCGTTTCTTGTTGTTGGAAAAAGGTTCGAGTTTGATCCCTTTGGAGGGCTCAGAAGGTGTTGCCATTCTCAGACTTTCTTGGCACCCTTCCTTGTTAACGTACCTGCCTTTACATGGTTATCGGTTAATGTGGCGGATAGCATCTTCAAGGGTAGCTGGGTTTCTCCCTAAAACAGTGTCTTGAATCTTCATCGGCAGACCACCGATGTATTTTTCAATACCCCGAGCCAAAGGTGTGACCATATGTGGTACTAGAACACTTAGCTCATGGAAACGGGTGGTGTAGGATAAACTTTCACCACTATCTTGGGCAAGATCCCAAAATTCGGCCTCTAACTTCTTCATTTCGTTGCGAGGACAGAATTCCTCGGTCATGAGCCGTTTGACCTCATCCCATGGCAAGGCCATTGCCACATCTATGCCCCTATTCCTTTTTTCACCATTCCACCAAGTGAGCGCTCGTTTTTGGAAGACGCTGGTGGCATAGCGGACCCGAAGGTTTTCGGGACAATCGCTGTTGAGAAAATGCTTTCAATGCTCTCGATCCATTGCAAAAGACCTATGGCTCCTTCAGTTCTATAAAACTTAGTGGGGTTGCACGAGTTAAAGTGCTTGAAAGTACATGGGGGTGGGTTGGCACCACCACCACCGCCGTTAGCACTACCACTAGAGCCCCCATTAGCCTGGGTGAGTTGGTTCACAAGTTGAGTGAGAAGATGTAGAAGCATTTTTTGTAACTATAGATTAAATTCTATGTATCGGTGTACGTGGCTAGTACGTAGGAGGGTGTTCCTGAGTACTTAGCCCGCCCACCAGTTTGGTCCTGCGTACTTAGTAAGTACGCAAGGCTTTTGTCTTGCGTACTTGTCAAGTACGCATGACCAAACCATGCGTACTTAGTAAGTACGCAAGGCTTTTGCCTTGCGTACTTGTCAAGTACGCAGGTAGTGTTCCTGCCCCTATAAATAGAAGACTTGTCTTCATTTGTAGGTGGAACTTCTGGAACAAGGTTGTGAGATGTCCGGGTCGGGAAGAGCTCTCCCGACCCCTGGACCGTGAGCTTAGATGAGAGATGTGTGTTCCTTCGGTATGTAGTCTGTAATACGGGATGACTTCTTTGTTATGGATTATGTTTCGTTTCATTATCTTTTGTCTTTGTTCGTGTTTATCTGCTTCGTTTCTTTGTTCCCACACAAATCGCAGAACAGATCGTGTTATTTCCGCTGCCCGACGAGGCTCCCGGGACCTACAAGTGGTATTAGAGCCTCGATGTTCGTTGATTTGTGTTCCAGTTTCGGGTTTTAGGGTTTTCGAGCAGATCTGAAAAATAAAAGTTTGCTACTTTTTCATCCAAAAATCCTCAAATCCGAGTTTGTTATCACTTCATTTGGTGTTTGGAAGGCTAAGGGTTTGTTAGATGATGTTTTCGAAGCTTTTGGAAGCATTAATTTCTCAGATCCGTCACTTTTCGAGCATTCTCCTCAAGATCCGTCAAGAACACTGCTGTACTGAACAAGTACGCAGAATCACCTTTTCTGCGTATTTGCTAAGTACGCATGGGTTAGCCCTGCGTACTTAGTAAGTACGCATGAGAAGTGACCTACGTACTTAGCTAAGTACGCAAGAGCATTTCTCTGCGCACTTAGCAAGTATGCATGAGTACTTGGCTTTGCGAACTTACTAAATACGCAGCAACACCCTACATATGTGTATTTACTAAGTACGCATGGACTAGCCTCTAGGATTCGAAAAAAAAAAAAAAAAATTTGGCGGGAAAACTTTTCTTGGCCAAAATTTTGTGTGATCATTTGTACGCGTGTTTCGGGCCATTTTTGAGAAGATAGTAATTTTGGTTTTTCCGGACCATAATTTGTATACGATGTGCCTTGGCGAAACACGAACGACATTTTTGTTGGATGATACCACTTGTCATACATTGTTTAAGGGTCCATACCTGAAAATGTAGGCTACGAGTATCCGGGATACTTATTTAATAGGGTATGAATGCTGAACTAATGGGAGCAATTGGGTCGTCATCGGCTAAAGGTCTCATTCTATTTGTGAAGATGTGGCTGCTTTGGGTCTTTTGGAAAGAGAATCATCTTGTTTAGGTATTCAAACCTGAATATGTAGGCTACGAGTGTCCCCGGATACTTCTTTAATAGGGGGTGAATACTGGAACAACTTGAACCCAAGGATTTGCTGTTTTGGATCTTTGCAAAGGAATAAAAGAATAAAATCCTGGAGTTGGCTAGTTGTGCTTTTTGAGGATTTGAGTGAAGTGGTGATGAAGCTGGTCATAGTTTACAGAGAAATGAGGGGGATAAAATCTAGTATTCATGAGACATTAAAGAGGTGGTGGAAAAGCCGTTGGTACTTCCTATATATATACCTCTTTGACGTAACATGGATCTCAACCGTGATTTCTCGTGTAAACTATATTATTCGTGTTGGATTCTATCGTGTGTTTTCAAGATGAAGCTGGATATTCGTTGGATTATTAGTTGAAGATGGAACCTTTTATCATTGGCCGATGGGATAGGAAACATACCCTTGTTTCTGGTCTAGTCAGATGGAGTTTAACCTGAAAGGGGATATTGGAAATGAACATCTTCGGGAATTTGGTTGACTCGTGAAGATACAGGATAGAGTTGGACACATCTGGTTGAAGACTTAAGTTTATCTTACTGGAATTCCTATGGGAGCTGATTAGTTTGATGCAGGTTATTGGAAACTCAAACTCTCTATCATATGCCAGCTGATTTGGAGTTATCTTAGTCTACTATTGTTACTTGGATAGGAAGACATTGTCAGACTCAGAGTCCTAAGTCAGGGTGGAGGTTGCTACTGCCGAGAGGATGAACTACAATGAGTTGTGTTGGGTTAGTTGGTTCTTATTGAAGCACTTGGTTTGGTCTACAATGAAAGCTACAGTTAGAGGGAGTCGGGTTTGTCATCACTCGGCAACTGAAGACTGAAGTTTGAAGATTTAAAGATCTCAAGTGGAATGCCAGAAGATCAAGTCTCGCCAGAAAACACGTGATGTCATTAGTTTAGAGGGAGTCTGTTAGGACATTCTTTGTAAACTGATGATTATCAGTGTTAGTGATAGATAGAATTTGATGCTATAGTTAAGAGGGAGTTTGTAGAAGCATGTTTTGTAACTATAGATTAAATTCTATGTATCGGTGTACGTGGCTAGTACGTAGGAGGGTGTTCCTGAGTACTTAGCCCGCACACCAGTTTGGTCCTACGTACTTAGTAAGTACGCAAGGATTTTGCCTTGCGTACTTGTCAAGTACGCATGACCAAACCATGCGTACTTAGTAAGTACGCAAGGCTTTTGCCTTGTGTACTTGTCAAGTACGCAGGTAGTGTTCCTGCCCCTATAAATAGAAGACTTGTCTTCATTTGTAGGTGGAACTTCTGGAACAAGGTTGTGAGATGTCCGGGTCGGGAAGAGCTCTCCCGACCCCTAGACCGTGAGCTTAGATGAGAGATGTGTGTTCCTTCGGTATGTAGTCTGTAATACGGGATGACTTCTTTGTTATGGATTATGTTTCGTTTCATTATCTTTTTGTCTTTGTTCGTGTTTATCTGCTTCGTTTCTTTGTTCCCACACAAATCGCAGAACAGATCGTGTTATTTCCGCTGCGCGACGAGGCTCCCGGGACCTACAGAAGAGCAGCATGGTCATTGTTGGTCTCATTGGCACGACGGGGAGGCATGCTATAGATTTAAACAAAACAGTGAGAGGTGTAAGAATTTATGAAAGTTGATTGAATTTAAAGAGGATGAGATAATAAAGAAATTAATCATAGTTTGGATTGTACTCGAATAGTGACATAATCACTTGAATACTATGACACATTAAGGTTAATTAAACTCATATAATTTTCAAGGAGACATGCTTTAGCCTATAAACACTCATCCCGGGAATTCCCAGGAAAGCATACGGATCCCTCGGTTGATTGGGATTTATATCAAATGCTTTCCTAGACAGAAAACCCAGAATACAGGTGTCACCCTTCCAGATTGCACATGTCCTCTACTAGTTAACAAAGTTTAAAACCCTAACGAGGTGAAAAAAAATTAATAAACTTATGTCTATGAATATGACGTTCCACATGCTATGATGATGATGATGACATTAGAGAAGGATTGAGGCTTAGGGTAATGGAAAAGGTATTATTAATTTGAATTTACTATTTAGATAACTCCTAGCAAGTCATGGGGTCTAAAAAATAATCATATAGCACATAGCATGTAGCATATCATATAATCATAGAACATGGCAATAATGGGTGTTCTAAGGTTATAGTCTAGGTCAAAGGTAACTAGTAACCTAATTCCCTATAACCAAGGCTCTGATACCAATCTGTCACACCCCAACCGATGGCGGAATACGTCGGGGCGGGACATGTAGACTGTTCAAAAGCTCAAGGTTTGCTAAAGTTTAAATATTTAAACAACCAACTTCATATCATAAATAATCATGAATCCAACAATACAAGGAAAATAGAAATACATAAATAGTTTCTTTAAATTAGATTCTAGGTCCTCGGTCCTAAGTGAAGCAACTTTTACTTATTCTCAAGCATTGGTACCTGAAATATGATGAAAACAAGGTCAACTAAAAAGTTGGTGAGCATACATAGGTTTTAACACATAACCAAGCTTAAAGTGTCTTATACAATTCATACGATATACGTGTATAATGCAATTACGGAGAATCTATAGTTAAACTGAGTGTGTACAATCAAACCTTGTGACTGAGGCATAACATGCAGGTTACCCTTATGTAAAGTCGGTAACAAACACCCTAACCGGGTGGGTTTGTCAGACACAATAGATCTATCAATGTTAACCGTTGGCTTGTACGGAGTTAATGATTGTAGTAATGTCATGTATATGTTGTCTTAACTCATAGCATTCAAGCATAAAGCACATAACACATAATATCATATTATTGAATTGTATTTAAGTCTATGCAAAAGTTTCAAAAAGTAAATCATGTTTCACCCCAAAAGTATAAAATGAAAAAGGGGCTATGTAAACTCACTTGTATGTATCTTGTGTGGATAACACGAGCAAGTATGAAGCACAAGTGATTACCAAATCACAAGTTAACCTAGCGTGAAAAGCATGATCTTAGATTAATAACGTGCACAAGTCTAAGGATAGGTATAATGTTCATCGGGTCTTGTTATGTGAGAACTTATATATAAAGTTTGTGTTATTTTATGTGAAAGAATAAGTTATCGAAAGTTTGGTGTAAACGTTGGAAGTTCAAAATGTTTATATGAAAATATTATGTGTCTTTAGGGTTTTAAATAAATAAAACTCTTTTTATTTATTTAATTAAAATAATGATTATTACTAAACGTAATATGGTTTTTTTTTTACAAAATATTGAATAAATCCATCGCTTTATTTATTTATGACAAAGTGTTAAAATCGTACTAATATGGGTTAAAAAAAACCCTAGATGCATTGTAATAATAATACTTTTATTTATTATAAAATAAATAAAGAATATAATATGTATATATGAGATAAATAAATGATTTACAAAAATACATATTTTATAACATATCTTGTGAATATATTTATGAATTATAAAATTAATTATTTTGATTAATTATTTAAAAGTATATTTTTAAATAATTAAAAGTGAGATATTTAAACAACTAAATTTGTAAAAATTGATATTTTATGTTAAAAATCTCAAAATTTTATTGTATTCCGGTCTAAATAGGGTATAGTTTATAAAAAGTTTAGGTTATTAAAACTGACTTTAAAAAAAGAAACAGACCACCCGGCTCGAACCCGGGTGGTTTCTGTGTGAGGCAGCCGAGTTACCAGTGGACTAGGGACATTTCTCTTATATAAACCCGGTCATAATTTTTATTTAATTTGATAATCACCGGGAACCGGATCTAGGTTTGAGGCGCGTGTAAAAAAAAGTCGGGTGAGTGGGTTTCAAACCCACACCCTCTGGTCCGACGGTGCAATGTCTTAACCGGTCGGACCAGATGGTCTCTCTATTATAAACTAAAGTGTAAAAAATTAAATGCATTGAACCATTTTAATCAAAATTTCTTTTTAAAAACATATGAACAGGTTCGTAAGAGTTCCAGGAATTGAAAACGATTTGGATTGTTGTTTTGTAAAGTGATAAGGGGCTTTCGATAAGTGATTAAATGCGAATCGAACGATGTAAACCATACCTGTGATGGTTGCGTAATGAAGCCTGGCTACTAAACGGTCAGCGGCGATGTTTAGGGTTCTTGATTGACGAACAGGGATGGAATGAGACTCAATTGAGGTTTAAGCGAGATTATATAGGGTAGTACGAAGGTCCATGAGGGTTTAATTCGATTGATTTGGTCTTAAATGTTTGATTCGATTGCAAAGGTTACGGGTGTCGGCTATGGCTTCAATTACCCGTCATTCCAACTGCAATGCGATGAATTGAGTCTCGTAATGGGTTTAGGTACATGCATGGTCAGTCATGGAATGATTTACGGGAGTCAATTGCATTTAATTTCTGGTTTTGGAAAGGATTGAAACGCGGTTTAACTAATCCGAGTCAAATTCTTTCAAACTTGAATTAGCCGCGTGATTTAACGAATTGTGGTGCGAAACTGGACTAGGTACAGAGGGGATCAGTATATGCATAATTTCCGGGATTGAAACGCGTCTAATTTATTGAATTTCGACCGAATTGATTCGGCTTTGACTCCACGAAGTCAATATGTGTGAATTCAAATTCAACTGCGTTATAAATTGAATTGGGCCGTTACATGGGTCAGGGTATGATCGATTAAAAGCCTTGTGCGTAAGGAAAATCCATATCAACAGGCTTAATCGATTTCATAAGTTGGATTTCATAGATTTGGGCCTGTTTGACTTTTATAGTCGAAATTGACGAATGAGGGTCAATTTGGAGTCATATGGGGTCCAATCTAAGTCAAAGGTCCAATTGAAAAAGGGGGGGGGGTCATTTTAGGGTTCAAGGACTTTGGGGAGGAGGTTCAAGACCAATTGGTTTACAAAATATAATTATATATATATATATACATATATATAGTTACATATATGAATAGACCATGACCTTCAATATTCATTCTTTTATGGCATATGCGGAATCAACTTGGAAAGTTTTCGTTTCTTTGAATTAGTGTTAGTATGGATTGAATTATATACATGAAATCCTAAAAAATGTGTCAAATGAAATCAAGGTTTGCATTATCATTGAATTGTTGTTTATGCACCAAACAAGTACACAAAAGAAAAATTAGAGATGTTACAATTTCAAAACTGAAAATGGTTTTGATTATATTCTGACTTGAATGAATTTATATAACCATTGGTTGCATAACGTGATTTACCATATAGCAGTCAGCCCATTGAGTCACGTATATATACACGTGTTACAGATGTGACACTGTAACATGGCTAGGGGTTGAACCCGTGGTTGTTATAAAGCCCATCGCTTAAAGCGTAAGGCAGATAGACATAAAAATATATCCAAGGTCCTGGTGTGGCTAGTGGTTAGTCCGTTGACTGTGTAAATTGACTAGAAACTATGGGCAAATTGTTCTACTTATTCACGCTTGTCTGATTATGATTCCAAATATACTTGTATTCCCCTGTTTATATTGATAAAATATTTTCAAATGTTTTACAGGTAACTAAGGATGAATTGATATTGATAAAACCATGTGATGACAAAGAAAAGATGTCATGAAAAAGGGAACGTCCAACCTAGACATCAGTTGAAAGAAATGGCTCATGAAAACCTTGGTTTTGTAAATTAAAACATTTTTATACAATATCAGGGTTTATCCTTACTTATGAAATGAAATGAAACTGGAGATTCCATGTGTTTTTGAAAAAACCCTGAGTTATGAATTATTCCGCTGTGTTTATAAATCTCTGAGGAGATAAAATAAGAAAAGGTACCAATCGTTGGTCGCACACCCGGGTAGGCTAAATCCGGGGTGTGACAGGTTGGTATCAGAGCCATTTGTTTCAGCATATTAGATACTAAAGATTAGTATGTAAGCTGTAACTTGATTCTGATATTGTTTGGTTTAGCAAATTAAGATACTCAGGTAATGTATCTAAGCTTAAACCAGGATACACTGCCTGCTAAGAAAAGTATGTAGATCTCCATAATAATTAAGTGATAACTATACAAATGTCTGGAAATAGTTATTATGCTTATATCTTCGGACGAGCTGAAGAAGAACGTTATCATCCGACTGGGTCTATGGAAAATCCTGTAATCATTCCTGATACTGGTGAATCCCTTTCTGATCCTGTCATTGTCTCTGACAATGAATCTTATCATCAAAATCAATCTAGCTCATCCTGGATGGAAGCTACTTCGGATTTTGAGAATTGGAGAACTGATACTCCACCTCCAGTAAAACAGGTAGACATAAATAAAGCTGGACCAAATCGGTCTACTAAACCAAAAATGCGTGTTACAATGTCAACAGAGCATGTACACGTATCTGCAAAGAAACTCACGACCCATACCTCTATCCAATTGGTGAATAAAATCCATATACTCTTCCAAAAATGTTAAAGGAGTATATTGAAGAACGAGCTGATGGTCCTGATAATCCATACAATAATGTGTTTAACGACATATTATTTGGTATTCGTGAACCTCCTCCTCAGTATAATTATTCTTCAGCTCATCTTGGAACACCCATAGAATTCCTTGATCGTGCCTTAAGAGAAACTGATGAAGTCAAGAAAGAATCAAGGCAACTCAAGGAAAGGGTTCGTTAACTGGAGAAAGAAAAAGAAAAGAAAAATAAAATAAAAGATAAAAAGAAAGAGTAAATCAACTAGACGTAAGGGAAACCATCCGACCGGTATTTAGTTATCTGGCAAACTGAATATTCTGTCTAAGGAAATAGTGGTGTATAAATCTCTCCCAGACCCGTCGTTCTTTCCTGGGAACAATTTAGTTGGAGGTACTACTCTGAGACGATAAACCCTAGTCTACTAAATATAATAAATTGGAAAATTTATTATTTTAGTATGTAAAATATAAAGTATAAATAAAAGTATTTTGTTTTACTGGAAAAGGAAAAGGTCACTTCTATGTTCAAAAATATGCTCCACCTGGATATGAATTACAGCTTACAAACGAAACGGATTTAGAAACTGGAACAAGTTCAAGACATTCAGGAAGTACATATCGGATCTTAGGAGAATTAATACCTCCAGCAAATCCTTATGTACCTTCCATCAGTTTTCATTCTGCTATTATAGCCGCAAGTCGGAATCCTGATTATGGAGAAAATCCATACTATAATCCTTATTATTATAAGCGACTACCTGAAATTCCGTATGAAAATAATCCTGTTCCTGAAGGAGAAGAAAGAGAAGATTCGAATACGCCATATGAGTATTATGAGCCTACAAATGCACAAAATCCTCAAGAAAATGAGGAGAGTTCTGATAATGATCATATTAGAGCCTTACAGGAACGAGTAGCAGAATTGGAAAGAGAAAATCATAGATTAGCATTTGTAGACGCTCAGAATAGAGCATTAAGATAAATGCTAGAAAATGCCTGTAACTAGGGTTTTATGTAAATTTCCTTTCCAATCTTTGTATTCCAAATATTAATAAAATTCCTCTTGTGAATAGAATGTCGAAACAAGATCCTTCTCATAACACAAGGGGCAAGAGCAAACAAATCCAAAATGAAAATTCCGAACAACTACAACAAAAAACATAAATAAAGAAAATGGTTGAAGAAGGAATAGATGAAGCTCTTCCTAAAATTCTGAAAGCCATGAAGGAAGATAAAATGAAAAATAAATTGGCTGAATCTAAAAATAATCATAATGAAGAAACCATAGTTCAAATGGAGACAATTCATCAAGCAATGATGAAGAAGTTAGCAAGAAAAGGAAGAGAAAGAAGGGATGTACGTTCCGTGCATTCCAAGGATGTAAACCTTTGGAATATGCCAGAAATGAGGGTGCAGTTGCATCCCTAAGATGGTTAGAAAAGACCGAATCTGTCATCTCCATCAGCAAATGTGCTGATGAAGATATGGTGCTTTATGCATCAAATCTTTTTAAAGATGAAGCATTGGAATGGTGGAACTCTATCATTCAAGCCATGGGTGGACACAAGGCCTATGCCATGGAATGGGAGGAATTCAAAGAAATGGTGATACAAAGATTCTGTCCCATTAATGAACGAGAGAGAATTGAAACCAAATTTTTAAATCTTCGTATGGAAGGAACTAAACATCAGGAGTATGTCTCCAAGATGTTCGAATATGCTCGTTTAGTTCCACATCTCTCAACCACCGAATCCAATCTAATCAAAAGATATATTTGGGGTCATGCAGTAGAGATTAAGGATATGGGCAAGGCTACTATGCCTCAGACCATTGCTTCTGCCATACAGCTAGGAGGAATTCTAAGTGACGATATGATAAGAAAACAAGAAGAAGGGAAGGCAAGGGAAGTGGCCAAGAGAGCTACAGAGAACCAGAAAAGTAATTCTTCTTGGAAAAGAAGAAATCAGTCTGTCAAAGGAGGATTTAATTTTTCTATCCCTGAATGTAAAATCTGCAAGAAGAGGCATACTAGAGAATGCTTCTTCAAGAAATTTTACTGTCATTTCTGTAAACAGACTGGGCATGTATTTGAAAACTACCCAAAGAAGAAAAACATCTCTTGTTTCAATTGTGGAGAGACTGGCCATTTTAAATCAAACTGCCCAAAGCTTAATCAAGCAGGATCTAGTGGGGCAAAAGCCAATGAAGGAAATAAAAAGAATGTACGAACTTCCGTACTTAATACTCGCGATGCTGCAGCTATTCCAGATGCAGTCACTGATACATTCCTCATTGACAATATTTATGCTCGAGTATTATTTGAGTCTGGTGCAAATTTATGTTTTATAGATTATAAATTCTGTAATCTATTAAACAAGCCCTTAGTTCCACTCGATAAGATTTATGAAATAGAAACGGCCGAAGGAAATCTTGTCAAAATTTCTGAATTCCTAGATGATTGTGATATCACAATATCAGGACACATCTTACATGTGCAATTAATGCATATGACATTAACAGGATTTGATGTTGTCTTAGGAATGGATTGGTTAGACATTAACCAAGCTCACATCCTTTGTGATAAAAAGGCAATAGAAATCCAAATTCCTTCTGGAAAACTTTTAACAATCTATGGCGACAAACAAAATCGACCTATGTGAATCATCTCAATGCTGAAAGCAATTAAATGCCTTCAGAAGGGATACATTGCATACTTGGTTTAGATTTCTACCAGAATAAAAGAAAAGAAGACTGAAGATGTATAGGTAGTAGCTAATTATGCAGATATATTTCCAGATGAATTACCTGGTATACCATCAGAAAGGGAAATAGAATTCAAAATCAATCTTGTACCAGGAACGACTCCTATTGCCAAAGCTCCATAGCGATTAGCCCCAACTGAAATGAAAGAATTGAAGAATCAATTGGATGAATTGCTTGAAAAAGGATTCATTCACCCAAGTTCATCTCCTTGGGGTGCTCCAATTCTTTTCGTTAGAAAGAAAGACGGTACAATGCGGATGTGCATTGATTACCGGGATCTAAACAAAGTAACGATTAAAAATCATTATCCTATTCCTAGAATTGATGATCTATTTGATCAATTACAAGGCGCTTGCCATTTTTTCTAAAATAGATCTTCGATCAGGATGTCACCAACTGAAAGTTCAAGAAGAAGATATTCCAAAAACTGCTTTTCAAACTAGATATGGAGATTATGAGTTCATGGTTATGCCGTTTGGACTTACTAATGCTCCTGCCGCATTTATGGATATGATGAATCGTATATGTAAACCCTATCTTCATAAATTTGTTATTGTCTTTATTTACGATATACTTATTTATTCTAAGAATGCATATGATCATGAAAATCATCTCAGAATAGTGCTTGAACTTCAGAGAAAAGAGAAATTGTATGCTAAATTCCCCAGATATGGAGTTCATGAAGATCATCTCAGAAGTACAATTTTTGGGTCATATAGTAAATACATAAGGTATTCAAGTAGACCCATCAAAAATTGAAGCTATATCCAAATGGGAAATTCCTAAATCTCTTATAGAAGTCTGTAGTTTCTTGGGTCTTGCAGGATACTACAGACGATTTATTCATGATTTCTCAAGGATTGCAGTTCCTTTGACTACATTAACTCGCAAAAAAGTAAAGTATGAATGGGGAACAAAGCAAGAAGAAGCTTTTCAAAGTCTAAAAGGGAAACTGACTCATGCACCTATACTGGCCTTGCTAGATGGTAATGAAGACTTTGCTGTCTATTGTGATGCTTCTCACAACGGTCTAGTTTGTGTGTTAATGTAAAGAAACAAAGTTATTGCCTATGCATCTCGTCAGTTAAAGACTCATGAAAAGAATTATACAACTCATGATCTAGAGTTAGGTGCCATAATTTTTGCCCTAAAATTATGAAGACACTATCTCTATGGAGTTAGATATATAGTTTATACTGACCATAAGAGTTTGAAATATATCTTTGGTAAAAAAGAACTGAACATGAGACAAAGAAGATGGTTAGAAATCTTAAGTGACTATGATTGTGAAATATGTTATCACGAAGGTAAGAAAAATGTTGTTGCATTTTCCTTAAGTAGAAAAGAAAGAGGGAAACCTAAACGGGTTCATGCTCTCAGACTTGAACTTCGTATACAACTTATGTCTCAATTAAAAGATGCTCAACATTCTGTTCAAACAGAAGAAGACTTAGAACAAGAAGGATGGAGAACATTATTAAACAATTAACTAAGGGAGACGATGAAATACTTCGTATGAATAAAAAAATCTAGGTTCCGATCACCAGAAATATTCGGGAAAGAATACTCGAAGAAGCACATAAATCAAAATATATGATGCACCCAGGAACTGACAAGATGTATAAAAACCTAAAAGAGAATTACTGATGGATTGGTATGAAGAAAGATATTGCCATATATGTTGCAAAATGTCTTACTTGCGCACAAGTGAAGGCAGAACACCAAAAACCTTCTGGTTTATTGTAACAATTAGAAATACCAGTATGGAAATGGGAGATGCTAACAATGGATTTTATTACTAAACTTCCTCGAACTAGTAAGGGAAATGATACTATTTAGGTTGTCATTGAGAGATTGACTAAATTTGCCCATTTTCTCCCAATGAAAGAAACCTTCAGTATGGATAGATTGGCTCGTCTTTATGTAAATGAGATTGTATCTTTACATGGAGTGCCATTATTCATAGTGTCAGATAGAGATAGTCATTTTACATCTCGATTATGGCAAAGTTTCCAAAAAGCCATGGGAACTTGTCTGAACCTAAGCAATGCCTATCATCCACAAACAGATAGGCAAAGTGAAAGAACAATTCAGACATTAGAAGATATGCTTCGAGCATGTGTGATAGATTTAGGTGGTAGTTGGGATGATCATCTACCCCTAATGGAATTTTCATACAACATTATGTAGGTCCCGAGAGCCTCGTCGCGCAGCGGAGATAACACGGATCTGTTCAGTGATTTGTGTGGGAACAAAGAAGAACGAGACAGAGAGAAACACGAACATAAAGAAGAGAATCAACACAAAAATGATATGTAATCCATAACAACGAAGTCATCTCACATTACATACCGAAGAAGCACACATCTCTCGTCTAAGCTCACGGTCCAGGGGCGGGAGAGCTAAGTAACATTTCTGATTTTTAGTATTCATATTTCAATTCAATGTAATACAATTTCGAATTCAATACTCGTGCACTGTCTTATTATTTTTCTCACAGTAAACTAAATGCAATGATTCAATACAAATTTACAAGTTTTGCTCAATTATATACACTTAAACGCTATACAAGTAACTATTTATTTCGAACTAATCAAACCTGAAAAGTCAAGGACTAAAGTTGAAAAATTTATCAAGAAACCCTAATTAGCACGGTCGTGCTTCGTCCTGGCACGGTCGCGCCAAGTGCCTCGTCACGATCGCGCGACTGGTCCTGGAACGATCGCGCCCGGTGCTTAAGCACGGTCGCGCCTCTCTTGGGCACGGTCGCGCCTGCGTAACAGTCAAAACGTAAATGCAGTTTCAAAACGCTCGATCTTTCGAATTCAAATCCGATTTACGTTTTACTTTTGTTATCAAGGAAAATATCTCAGTCAATTACCATTATCATTTTCAAAATACAAATTACTCTCAAGAAACCGTCCAAATTATCTCCCAAGCCTCAAACCGATATTTCTTGATCCAATTGCTACCAATTAATCAAGGAACTCGATCCTCCGATCATCTCTAAGGTTTCTGAAGGGTTGGAGCAGCCGGAATCACAGCAGAAGCCGCCGGAAGCAAATCTTGCCGTCGCCGGACCTCCCTTCTACCGATCGCTATCAATTCCTTTCTGTTTGAGGTAATTGAATCATCCCTCCCTTTCGTTTCGGTCCATATATCAAAAGCCCCCTATCAATCTTGGCTTTCATTACAGAAATCGTCCGAATCAGAATTTATATTTTAATAAGAAAAGATTTAATCGAATCCATTCTTAGACACGTTTTCCATACAATTAATTTATATGAATAGACTCGTAACAACTCAGTAATCAAAAGCCCTAACAATTCCAACGCTATAAATACAAGATTTGTTCAATTCGTGTCTGATTTGGAAGAGACATGGTCGCGCTAATCATCTAGCGCGGCCGTGCCTCATGAAACGCGGTCGTGCCGATTAGTAGCGCGGTCGTGTCCTCCTGTCCAGACCTAGTCATGCTCTTTGGGCTAGCCTCTGTTGTGTGTAAAAATCATAAACACGACCGTGCCAGGCCAAGGCACGGTCGTGCCTGTTGACTGATCTAGTTTGTGCCCTCTGTTGATCAACACGGTCGCACCCCGACTAGTGCGGTCGCGCCCGTAACTTGAGCACGGTCATGCCCTTTCGAGGCACGGTCGTGTGTGACTCAGAAATTTTAACAGAATTATAATTTTATATTTTTCAATCAATAAATGTTTCAAATTTTATAAAAATATGTTTTCTGTATTTGAAAAGATAAACATTATTTATTTAAAAGTTTATTTAAAAATTTATAAAAATTAAATTTATATTTATCTTACACTTAAATGATGTTTTAAATGATTGAGTTACAAGTTTATAAATAAATAAGATAATAATTATTTATTTAATATTTAAACAAAAATCATTTATTTATTTATACTTAATTACAACCAATATTTACATTATTTCATAAACTATAATCATTTATTTAATTATTAATTTACATTTAACACGTGCATTATTTTCATAATCAACAATCTTATAAAAATTCTATTTTATTATTTATATACCAAACTTTAATCAAATGTTCTAAAAATGGGTACTACAACTTTATATATTTCATTTAATACTTTTTATACACAACCTCAACCTTCAATGTTAGACTTAAACTTTGTACACCGATTTGATTCAATATACATTACTATCTAGGTTAACCCGTGCGTATCAACAACCCTTATTTTATCTATACTCTTTGTTAGCTACATCACCATACCAAGTGAGTATTCACAACCCCTTTTTACTCTTTTACACTTTTGGGGTGGAACATGAACTCTATACACATTACACATTTACATTTACGCAAACAACACAAGTGCAAAATCCTATTTACATACATGTGTGCAAAATTTGAGCTTTGTGCCCGAGTGCTAGTCGTGCTAACCTTTGTATGCGATTATGTGCAATCATTAACTATACAAGCTGACGGTTTTCAATGATAGATCTATTGAGTCTGACAAACCCACCCAGGTGCGCGGTGATTGAAACCGACAACACAATTTTTGCATGCTAGTTACAAGGTTTGGTTGTACATGGTTACACAATAGCTGCTCCCCATAAATGCCTTATTTTATCATGTTTTGTAAAGGATTTGTTTTCAACTATATGCTATCTATTTACAACTGTGTTATACTCACCAACTTTTTAGTTGACTTTATTTTATTCATGTTTCAGGCCCTAATATGTGAGAATGATTCAAGACGTGCTCAATATAGGATTTGGACTTAGCAATTTAAATCAAGAATTCTATGAGTTGTTTTATGTTCTTTGTTTGAATTTGGTTTGTACTTGGATTATTTGTAATGGAAATTTGACTTTAATATATTTCAATTTAGTCAACCATATGCTATGAACAGTCTTACATGTCCCGCCCCGATGATTCCGCCATCGGTCGGGGTGTGACAGATTGGTATCAGAGCCTTGGTTATAGGGAATTAGGTTATTAGACACCTTGACCTAGACTATAACTTTAGGACACCCACTTATGCTATATTTCATGATTTTTGTGTTATGTGTTACATGCTATGTGCTACATGCTCACCATGATTAATTATTATTATATTTGATACCTTACTTGTTAGAAATTCATGACTCATTAGGATCTTCTTGAATAATAATTAAATAAATAATATCCTTTCCTATATTCTAAAACCTCATAATATTTCTATCTTCTTTTCTATCCTTATCCTTTCTAAGCATGTGGAAAATCCTTGAAACAAAAATCTCTAAAATTTTTATTTCTTCGTTAAGGTTTTAAACTTGTTAAATTATTTGAGGACACGTGCAATCTGGAAGGCTGACACCTGTATTTTGGTTTTTCTGTCTAGGAAAGCATTTCGCATAAATCCCTATCAACCGAGGGACCCGTATGCTTTACTGGGAATTCCCGAGATGAGTGTTTACTTATAGGCTATAGCATGTCTCCTTGAAAATTATATAAGTTTAATTAACCTTAATGTGCCATGGTATTCAAGTGATTTTGTCACTTTTGAGTACAATCCAAACTAAGAATATCTATTTTTATTTTCTCATTCTATTAAACCCTATCAAATCTCATAAGTTCTTACAATCTTTCTTGTCTTGTGAAAATCTGTAGAATGTCTCCTCGTCGTGCTCCCGCAACCAACGCCAACAACGACATTGCTGCTATTCTTACCCAATTGGTGACACAACTCACCCAAGCCAATGGTGCCACCAATGGCAACAATGGTGGAAATGGAAGCAATAGTGGTAATAATGGTGGAAATGGTGGAAATGGTGGTAGCAATCCATCTCAATGCACCTTCAAGCACTTCAACTCGTGCAATCCCCTCAAGTTTTATGGAACCGAAGGAGCTACTGGACTCCTTCAATGGTTTGAAAGCATTGAGAATACTTTTCTCAATAGTGACTGTCCCGACAACCTCCTTGTTCGTCATGCTACAAGTGTCCTACAAAAACGGGCACTTACATGGTGGAATGGAGAGAAAAGGAATAGGGGTGTCAACATAGCTATGGCCTTACCTTTGGATGAGGTCAAAAGGCTCATGACCGAGGAGTTCTGTCCTCGAAATGAAGTGAAAAAGTTAGAAGCTGAATTTTGGGATCTTGCCCAAGATAGTGGGGAAAGCTTTGCATATACAACTCGGTTCCATGAGTTGAGTCTTCTAGTGCCCCACATGGTCACTCCTTTGTCCCGTTGTATCGAGAAGTATATTGGTGGGCTACAAAGACAAATCCAAGATACTGTCTTAGGTAGAAATCCTGCTACTCTGGAGGATGCTATTCGTCTATCCGCTACCTTAACTGATAACCATGTGAAAGCGGGAACACTTAATAAGAAGGGTACTAAGAAAGTTTCTGACACTATAACCCCTCCTACTCACAAAAAAGAAGCTACAACCGAGCCCTCTCGCAATAATAGAAAGAGGAAGGTTAGAAATTTTACTGTGGTTACTCCTGTTGTTCCCGTCAACCAAGCTGCACCTACGGTTCAAGCGCCCGCTAAAAAGCCATATGTTGGAATCTACCCACTTTGTGCCACCTGCAACTACCATCATCCCCAAAACATCCCATGTCGCCTTTGTACTTATTGTGGGAGATATGGTCATACAGTTAGTGTTTGTAGGACCAAAGCTCTTACGGGCCAAGTCAACCCTCCAAACCGAACCGTACCTCAAGTGGCTAATCAAGGTGCTCCCGCCATTGCTAATGGACGTGCTTGCTATGAGTGTGGTGACCCGAACCATTTTCGTGATCAATGTCTAAGACTTGCAAATGCTAGACAAGGTGGAGCTCGTGGGCGTAAGTTCAACATAAACGCCAACGACGCTCAAGCCAACAATGACGTGGTCAATGGTACGTTTCTTGTTAATAGTCAATATGCCTCCATTTTATTCGATACCGGAGCCGATAAAAGTTTTGTGTCACTTAATTTTGAACCTTTACTTGGAAAGACTCCGTCCCAATTAGAGAAAACATTTACCATTGAAGTAGCAAATGGTGACTCCCTTACAATTGAGTCCATTATCTATGATTGCTCTTTAGAACTTAATGATCACACATTCCCAATCAACCTTGTTCCAATGCCACTAGGAAGCTTTGATATTATCATAGGTATGGATTGGCTATCAAATCATCATGCCGAAGTCATTTGCTTTGAAAAGTGTATCCAAATTCCGCTACCATCGGGAGAAACCTTAAGAGTTTTTGGTGAAAATCCTTGCAAGGGACTTAAGTTAATGTCGTGTACTACCGCTCAAAAGTACTTACAAAAGAAGTACATTGCTTTCTTAGCTAATATTATTCAAAAGGATGTCAAGGAGAAGAGTATCCAAGACATTCCGATCATTCGGGATTTCCCCAAAGTTTTTCCTAAGGATTTATCCGGTCTTCCCCCCGTTCGTCAAGTAGAGTTCCGTATTGATCTTATACCTGGAGCTAACCCTGTTGCTAGAGCTCCTTATCGTCTTGCACCTTCCGAAATGCAAGAACTTGCAAGTCAACTTCAAGAGCTCTCCGACAAAGGTTTCATTCGCCCAAGTCATTCACCGTGGGGTGCACCCGTCTTATTTGTCAAGAAGAAGGATGGATCATTTCGCATGTGTATTGACTACCGCGAACTCAACAAACTTACTATCAAGAACCGTTATCCTTTGCCTAGAATCGATGATCTCTTTGATCAACTTCAAGGTTCTACTTGCTTCTCGAAGATTGATCTTCGATCCGGTTATCATCAACTTCGTGTTCAAGAAGATGACATTCCTAAGACTGCTTTTCGAACAAGGTATGGTCATTACGAGTTCATGGTTATGCCTTTCGGGTTAACCAATGCACCCGCAGTTTTTATGGATCTCATGAATCGTGTGTGCAAACCGTACCTTGATAAATTCGTGATCGTCTTCATTGATGATATCTTAATCTATTCCAAGACTAAAGCCGATCATGAACAACACCTTAGATTGGTTTTGGACCTCTTGAGAAAAGAACAACTATATGCCAAATTCTCCAAATGTGAATTCTGGCTAAAGGAAGTTCAATTTCCTGGTCACATCGTCAACGACAAGGGTATTCATGTTGATCCTGCTAAGATTGAAACGATTAATAATTGGAATGCCCCGAAGACTCCAACCAAAGTTCGTTCATTTCTTGGTCTTGCGGGTTATTATCGTCGTTTCATCTCAAACTTCTCAAAGATTGCTGTCCCTCTTACCGCTCTGACCCACAAGGGTAAGACTTATGAATAGGGACCGAAACAAGAAGAAGCTTTTCAAACCCTCAAGAAAAAGCTGTGCAATGCTCCTATATTGACTCTCCCCGATGGAATCGATGATTTAGTTGTCTATTGTGATGCTTCTAACCAAGGTCTTGGTTGTGTTCTCATGCAACGAGGCAAAGTAATCGCTTATGCATCTAGGCAACTCAAAGTTCATGAGAAGAATTATACGACGCACGATCTCGAGTTGGGTACGGTCGTATTCGCGTTAAAGATTTGGAGACATTACCTATATGGCACAAAATGTGTGATATTCACCGACCACAAAAGTCTTCAACATATCTTCAACCAAAAAGAACTCAATATGAGGCAACGACGTTGGGTCGAACTCCTTAACGACTATGACTGCGAGATTCGTTACCATCCCGGCAAAGCGAATGTTGTAGCCGATGCTTTGAGTCGAAAGGACCATGTTATGCTTCACTGTGCCCGTATTCAAACCGATATTCAAACCCGTATCTTAGAAGCTCAACACGTCTCGGTAACCGAGGGTAACATGTACGAAGAAATGTCATGTGGTGTTGAACTTCTGCTTGAATCAAAACCCAATGGCTTACTTTATTACTTGAACCGTATTTGGGTTCCCGATCGCGATGATCTCCGTACATTTCTCATGAACGAGGCTCACAAGACTCGTTATTCTATTCATCCTGGTGCGGATAAAATGTACCAAGATCTTCGCCAACAATATTGGTGGCCCGGTATGAAAAAGGACATTGCTCTTTATGTTGCTAAATGTTTAACCTGCTCCAAAGTCAAAGCCGAACATCAACGTCCTTCTGGTTTGCTTGAACAACCGGAAATTCTCGTGTGGAAATGGGATAACTTAGCCATGGATTTTATTACCAAACTCCCTCGCACCTCGAGTGGTTATGATAGTATTTGGGTGATCATTGATCGACTCACCAAATCTGCTCATTTCTTGCCTATCCGTGAAGACTATCGGGTTGAGAAACTAGCCCGAATTTACATCGATGAAATCGTGAGTCGTCATGGTGTTCCCTTGAACATAATATCTGATCGAGATGCCCGGTTCACTTCTCGATTTTGGCAATCTCTCCAAACTGCTCTTGGCACACGATTGGATTTGAGCACGGCTTACCATCCCCAAACTGATGGCCAAACCGAGCGAACAATCCAAACACTTGAAGACATGCTTAGAGCTTGCGTAATCGATTTTGGTGGCAATTGGGATTCACATCTATCCCTCATTGAGTTCTCTTACAATAATAGCTACCACACAAGTATCAACATGGCTCCATTCGAAGCTCTCTATGGTCGCAAGTGTCGTTCTCCTATCTGTTGGAACGAGATTGGTGAAGCACAAATCACCGGTCCAGAGTTAATTCAAGAAACATCCGACAAGATTTCTCAAATCCGTGACAATATTCGAGCAGCGAGGAGTCAGCAAAAGAGTTATGCCGACAAACGTCGAAAACCCTTGGAATTCCATGTCGGTGATCTTGTTCTTCTTAAGGTGTCTCCATGGAAGGGTGTGATCCATTTTGGAAAGAAAGGCAAGTTAGCACCTCGTTATGTTGGTCAATTCAAAATCCTTGAAAGGATTGGGAAAGTGGCTTACAAGCTCGAGTTACCTCCATCTCTTGGAAATGTGCATCCTACATTTCATGTATCTAATCTGAAGAAGTGTCTCGCTGATGAAAATCTCCATATACCGCTTGATGACGTGCGCATTGATGAAACGATGCACTTCGTTGAGAAGCCGGTGGAAATTATGGATCGCGAAGTCAAACAACTCAAGCGAAGTCGCATTCCTATTGTCAAAGTTCGTTGGGAATCTAACCGTGGTCCAGAGTTCACTTGGGAACGAGAAGACCAAATGAAGCTCAAGTACCCTCATCTTTTTACAGATACTATTGTTTCCACTAGCTAAATTTCGGGACGAAATTCTCTCAACATGGGGAGACTGTAACATTTCTGATTTTTAGTATTCATATTTCAATTCAATGTAATACAATTTTGAATTCAATACTCGTGCACTGTCTTATTATTTTTCTCACAGTAAACTAAATGCAATGATTCAATACAAATTTACAAGTTTTGCTCGATTATATACACTTAAACGCCATACAAGTAACTATTTATTTCGAACTAATCAAACCTGAAAAGTCAAGGACTAAAGTTGAAAAATTTATCAAGAAACCCTAATTAGCACGGTCGTTCTTCGTCCTGGCACGGTCGCGCCAAGTGCCTCGGCACGATCGCGCGACTGGTCCTGGAACGATCGCGCCCGGTGCCTAAGCACGGTCGCGCCTCTCTTGGGCACGGTCGCGCCTGCGTAACAATCGAAACGTAAATGCAGTTTCAAAACGCTCGATCGTTCGAATTCAAATCCGATTTACGTTTTACTTTTGTTATCAAGGAAAATATCTCAGTCAATTACCATTATCATTTTCAAAATACAAATTACTCTCAAGAAACCGTCCAAATTATCTCCCAAGCCTCAAACCGCCATTCTCGATCCAATTGCTACCAATTAATCAAGGAACTCGATTCTCCGATCATCTCTAAGGTTTCTGAAGGGTTGGAGCAGACGGAATCACAACAGAAGCCGCCGGAAGCAAATCTTGCCGTTGCCGGAACTCCCTTCTACCGATCGCTATCAATTCCTTTCTGTTTGAGGTAATTGAATCATCCCTCCCGTTCGTTTTGGTCCATATATCAAAAGCCCCCTATCAATCTGGGCTTTCATTACAGAAATCGTCCGAATCAGAATTTATATTTTAATAAGAAAAGATTTAATCGAATCCATTCTTAGACACGTTTTCCATACAATTAATTTAAATGAATAGACTCGTAACAACTCAGTAATCAAAAGCCCTAACAATTCCAACGCTATAAATACAAGATTTGTTCAATTCGTGTCTGATTTGGAAGAGACACGGTCGCGCTAATCATCTAGCGCGGCCGTGCCTCATGAAACGCGGTCGTGCTGATTAGTACCGCGGTCGTGTCCTCCTGTCTAGACCTAGTCATGCCCTTTGGGCTAGCCTCTGTTGTGTCTAAAAATCATAGACACGACCGTGCCAGGCCAAGGCACGGTCGTGCCTGTTGACTGGTCTAGTTTGTGCCCACTGTTGATCAACCCGGTCGCGCCCCGACTAGCGCGGTCGCGCCCGTAGCTTGAGCACGATCGTGCCCTTCCGAGGCACGGTCTTATGTGACTCAGAAATTTTAACAAAATTATAATTTTATATTTTTCAATCAATAAATGTTTCAAATTTTATAAAAATTTGTTTTCTGTATTTGAAGAGATAAACATTATTTATTTAAAAGTTTATTTAAAAATTTATAAAAATTAAATTTATATTTATCTTACACTTAAATGATGTTTTAAATGATTAAGTTACAAGTTTATAAATAAATAAGATTATAATTATTAACTTAATATTTAAACAAAAATCATTTATTTATTTATACTTAATTACAACCAATATTTACATTATTACATAAACTATAATCATTTATTTAATTATTAATTTACATTTAACACGTGCATTATTTTCATAATCAACAATCTTATAAAAATTCTGTTTTATTATTTAAATACCAAACTTTAATCAAATGTTCCAAAAATGGTTACTACAACTTTATATATTTCATTTAATACTTTTTATACACAAACTCAACCTTCAATGTTAGACTTAAACTTTGTACACCGATTTGATTCAATATACATTACTGTCTAGGTTAACCCGTGCGTATCAAGAACCCTTATTTTATCTATACTCTTCGTTAGCTACATCTCCATACCAAGTGAGTATTCACAACCCCTTTTTACTCTTTTACACTTTTGGGGTGGAACATGAACTCTATACACATTACACATTTACATTACGCAAACAACACAAGTGCAAAATTTGAGCTTTGTGCCCGAGTGCTAGTCGTGCTAACCTTTGTATGCGATTATGTGCAATCATTAACTATACAAGCCGACAGTTTTCAATGATAGATCTATTGAGTCTGACAAACCCACCCAGGTGCGCGGTGATTGAAACCGACAACACAATTTTTGCATGCTAGTTACAAGGTTTGGTTGTACGTGGTTACACAATAGCTGCTCCCCATAAATGCCTTATTTTATCATGTTTTGTAAAGGATTTGTTTTCAATTATATGCTATCTATTTACAACTGTGTTATACTCACCAACTTTTTAGTTGACTTTATTTTATTCATGTTTCAGGCCCTAATATGTGAGAATGATTCAAGACGTGCTCAATATAGGATTTGGACTTAGCAATTTAAATCAAGAATTCTATGAGTAGTTTTATGTTCTTTGTTTGAATTTGGTTTGTACTTGGATTATTTGTAATGGAAATTTGACTAATATATTTCAATTTAGTCAACCATGTGCTATGAACAGTCTTACATGTCCCGCCCCGATGATTCCGCCATCGGTCGGGGTGTGACAAGCTCATCCCGCCCGGACACCTCTCGACCTAGTTCCTGAAGTTCCGCCCATAAATGAAGACAAGTCTTCTATTTATAGGGGCAGGAACACTACCTGCGTACTTGTCTAAGTACACAGGGTTTGGTCATGCGTACTTGACAAGTACACAAGGCAAATGCCTTGCGTACTTACTAAGTACGCAGGACCAAACGGGTGTGCAGGCTAAGTACGCCGGAACACCCTCCTGCGTACTAGCCACGTACACCGATATATAGAATTTTATCTATAGTTACAAAAATATGCTTCTACACAATAGTTATCACACAAGCATTCAGACGGCACCTTTCGAAGCTTTATATGGAAGGAAATGTCGAACTCCTGTGTGCTGGGCTGATATAGGAGAAAACCAATTGTCAGGACCTGTACCTATTCAGGAAACAACTGATAATGTAGCTCAAATACAAGAACGATTGAAAGCAGCAAGGGATAGACAAAAGAGCTATGCTGATAAAAGAAGACAAGGTGTTAGGAATAGTTTGATTCGGAAAGAAGGGTAAACTAAGTCCTCGATTTGTTGGACCCTTGAAGATTATTAAATGAATAGGATCGGTGGCTTATCAGTTGGAATTACCAGAAGAGATGAGTGGAATACATGACGTATTCCATGTCTCTAATCTTCATAAATGTTTAACTGATGAATCTTTGATAATGCCTCTTCAAGACATAGAGGTAAATGAAAAACTCAGATTTGTAGAACAACCTCTACAAATAGAAGATCGTTAGACTAAAAAGTTGAAAAAGAAAATATTGAAACTGGTCAAAGTCAAGTGGAATTCTAGACGTGGTCCTAAATACACTTGGGAACTAGAATCAGAAATGAAGAAGAAATATCCACACCTGTTCCAGTAAATCTCGAGGACGAGATTCTTCAAAATGTAACATTCATAAAATTATCATGTTCAAAATAATAAAAATATAAAGTATAGGGACTGGAAATGTAATTATATGAAAATAAAAGGACCAAAAGTGAAAAACATGAAAAATGGACGGTAACAGACTGTCATGGTCCGTTACGGACTGGGCACACATACAATGATGACGTGCCACATGTCCGGTGACTAACGACTTAATTCTGATACGTGAAAACCCTATGACGGACCGTTACGGCTCAGTAACGGTCCATCACACCGCAATTCAACCAGACGCTGACGTGTAGGTCCTGAGACTTCACAACCTAGAGCGTGTCAGCTGATTTTGCAAACCTAGAGCGTTGACGAACCGTCACCATTTCTAAGGGTTTGTTATGACCCAAGCGGTGATGGACCGTCACCACCCATAACGGTCTGTCACACCCGCCAAATCCTTCTATAAATAGAAACCAGTATCCAGCAACTTTGAAACATCAAAACTCGTACTTCTGAGTTCAAAACTGATATCCCACCCTCATAAAACCATTCCCGCTCATACGTTTAAGTTCCCGAAGTGCCGGTTCGCTTTAGAGAAAGACAAAAAGCTAGGAAACGCTCATTTGGAGAATCCAAGCTAGACGATCTAAGCAGAGACGCTGCCCACTAGGACACTCACTCTAGAAGCCTACTAAGTCGACACTCTGTCAAGGTGAATACTTGTATTTTTATAAAATGATTTCAAAACTGAAAATGGTTTTGATTATATTCCGACTTAAATGAATTTATATAACCATTGGTTGCATAAGGTGATTTACTATATAGCAGTCAGCCCATAGAGTCACGTATATATACACGTGTTACAGATGAGACACTGTAACAGGGCTAGGGGTTGAACCCGTGGTTGTTATAAAGCCTATCGCTTAAAGCGTAAGGCAGATAGACATAAAAATATATCCAAGGTCCTGGTGTGGCTGGTGGTTAGTCTGTTGACTGTGTAAATTGACCAGAAACTATGGGCAAATTGTTCTATTTATTCACGCTTTTCAAATTATGATTCCAAATATACTTGTATTCACCAGTTTAT
Organism: Smallanthus sonchifolius; assembly: GCA_023525975.1. NCBI lineage: Eukaryota > Viridiplantae > Streptophyta > Magnoliopsida > Asterales > Asteraceae > Smallanthus > Smallanthus sonchifolius. The sequence continues at coordinate 32,537,094 of CM042019.1, read as the reverse complement.
ACTGATAAAATATTTTCAAACGTTTTATAGGTAACTAAGGATGAATTGATATTGATATAGCCATGTGATGACAAAGAAAATATGTCATGAAAAAGGGAACGTCCACCCTAGACATCAGTTGAAAGAAATGGCTCATGAAAACCTTGGTTTTGTAAATTAGAACGTTTTTATACAAATCCGGGTTTATCCGTACTTATGAAATGAAACGAAACGAAACGGGAGATTCCCCGTGTTTTGAAAAGATCCTGAGTTTTGAATTATTCCGTTGTGTTTATAAATCTTTAATGAGATAAAATAAGAAACAAGTACCAATCGTTGGTCGCACGCCCGGGTGGGCTAAATCCGGGGTGTGACACCTTACATTACAACCCATTAAAGTCCTTTTGATCTGTGTGTTTGTCTTTGCATTTGGGTGGTGCTTTGATTGATGTTCAAGCATATGACATAAATGTTTCACTGTTAGGTTGTGAGATTATAGATTAGATACTGGTACATCTTTTGCTAGTTATAGATACAAATCGGGTGGAGAGTACCATTGTGAGGGGTATATGCCGTGTATGATTAGAATCTTAAAGGTAGGTTAAACTTGAATAGGTATGTCCATGTTTTTCAAAACATAGCACCATCTTGACTTGTTGGGTCGTAAATCTATTGAACATGTAAATCTTGGGGAATTAAGTGTGTATTTGGATTTCGTGGCATGCATTTGATTTTGCTTAATGTGATCGTGTTTGTTTAATTACATTGTTAGATGTGTTGCATTGGTGTAAGTGTAAGGATGTTTGATACTTGCAATTATATATATATATATATATATATATATATATATATATATATATTTCATGCAATTTTAACCCTCGTTTTTAGTTATTTTATTAATAAATTCAAGTGAATCGATACCCTTTTTCAACTTCTTTTTCTAAGTGCAGGATAACCCCAAGAGGTTATGAGTTTTTTTCTACCAATTGGGGCCCCCGTTGGCCAAAGGAAAGGGGGTCTTGATTCCGGGACGGAGCCTTATGATGCGACGAAAACTCCTGCGCTAGGAGAAGTATTTAGTTTAGATATGAATTTTGTAGGTATTAAATGAAAAGGATCTCAAATGAAAATTTTTGAGAGATTAAAGTTGGACATTGGAAAATTAAAGGGACAATAATAAGTTTGGATCAATAATTAATTAATGGGTCCGAGAAAAATGAAATAAATAAGCTTGGTTGGGTCACTCCATCTAGACCCAAAATTAAATTATTAGGTCAAATATTTAAAAAGAGAAATTGAGGTGGTTCTTTTTGTCGAACAGAAGGATCATAGCAAAAATTAGAAGTTAGCCGATTGGGTGTTTACCAACAAGAGAAATAAAACGAAGCAAGCTAGCAAGTAGGAGGAACATTTGTGGCGGCTATGTCATGAAAGAAAAGAATTCTAAGCTAGCAAGCACATAGGTCAATATTAATTGAATTAGTTAAGCAGGCAGGTGAATTACTTAAGCTAGTAGGTAGGCATGTGAACTAATTTAAGCTAGCAGGCAGGCAGCTTAAATTTTTTTTTCTGTTTTACGATAAACGATATTATTAACCTTTTGGGTTATGTTTTTCTCATGATTGGCTAAAACTTGTTAAGCTACCAAGGTTTGATGTATACTTTCGTGTTTTGACATATTTTCGGTCTTTAATCGTATTATTTACTGTGTTGATCTTAGAATCAGGTTCTCGAATGCTTATAAATGGTTATGTATGTTGCAAATGCTTGATAATTACTGCCTTGATCATGTGTTGCTTGTTTCTAGTTGGTTTTGTGTCATCTAGGTCTACTATTGCATGATAGAATCACTACTTTGTGTTCTGATTGTATAGGCAACTGATTTAACCATAAGGATTGGGTGTTTACGAACAAGAGAAATAAAACGAAGCAAGCTAGCAAGCAGGAGGAACATTTTGCGGCGGCTAGGTCATGAAAGAAAATAATTCTAAGTTAGCAAGCACATAGGTCAATATTAATTGAATTAGTCAAGTAGGCAGGTGATTTAATTAAGCTAGTAGGTAGGCATGCGAACTAATTTAAGCTTGCAGGCAGGCAGCTTAATTTTTTTCTGTTTTATGATAAACGACATTATTAACCTTTAGGGTTAGGTTTTTCTCATGATTGGCTAAAACTTGTTAAGCTACCAATGTTTAATGAATACTTTCGTGTTTTGACATATTTTTGGTTTTTAATCGTATTATTTACTGTGTTGATCTTAGAATCAGGTTCTCGAATGCTTATAAATGGTTATGTATGTTGCAAATGCTTGATACTTACTGCCTTGATCATGTGTTGCTTGTTTCTAGTTGGTTTTGTGTCATCTAGGTCTACTATTGCATGATAGAATCACTACTTTGTGTTATGATTGTATAGGCAACTGATTTAACCATAAGGATTGGGTGTTTACGAACAAGAGAAATAAAACGAAGCAAGCTAGCAAGCAGGATGAACATTTGCGGCGGCTAGGTCATGAAAGAAAATAATTCTAAGCTAGCAAGCACATAGGTCAATATTAATTGAATTAGTCAAGCAGGCAGGTGAATTAATTAAGGTAGTAGGAAGGCATGTGAACTAATTTAAGCTAGCAGGCAGGCAGCTTAATTATTTTCTGTTTTACGATAAACGATATTATTGACCTCTTGGGTTATGTTTTTCTCATGATTGGCTAAAACTTGTTAAGCTACCTAGGTTTGACGAATACTTTCGTGTTTTGACATATTTTCGGTTTTAATCGTATGATTTACTGTGTTGATATTAGAATCAGATTCTTGAATGCTTATGAATGGTTATGTATGTTTTAAATGCTTGATAATTACTGCCTTGATCATGTGTTGCTTGTTTCTAGTTGGTTTTGTGTCATCTAGGTCGATTATTGCATGATAGAATCACTACTTTGTGTTCTGATTGTGTAGACAACTGATTTGACCATAAGGGTTGGTGTCTAGGTTGTTCTTAGAGAGTATTATCAGTGTCCTACTTGTCTTGACACTGACCAAGTGATAGACAAAGCCTCAAACCTTGTATCCATAGTGTGTTAGGTCTAGATTACGCGACTGTACGAGTCCTGCCTTTCATTCGTGGTGTTAGTGTTCTTAGGATTCGTTTGCATTCTAGTTCTTGAATTTCCCTTGCTCTGGGGCTGTGGACCACAATCTTTCACGTCATCGTGTGAGAACGACCGGAGATCCCTCATTAGGCATTTTAGCATAGTTTATCCCGTTCTTCATACGAGTCTTTTGGTTTTTCGGGGAATAGAAAATACCTGGTTGACCTTAGAATTTTACCATTAGAGATAATCGTACTGTTAAATTCCCTGGTCATTACATGTTAGTAGGATTCATACTTAGGTGGTTGCTTCCGTTTTTTGATTTCATCTTTGCGTTTTCAGTCATTGTCAGTTTGCTGTCCGGTTTGCATTAGCAGTGTGTAAAGTATTCGAGTCTTAGTAGTCATCTGCATTTGCGTGTAGCATTAGTTCTTGTGTTTCGGTCTTAGTTAAATCCTCTTTTGATTATTTAGGTTGGGTCCCGATAAAGGTTTATTATCGAGAGATAATATGGGACCTGATAAACGTTTATTATCGAGAGTTGTCATCGGTGTCCACGGATTGATATCCGGTGTTACCTATACTTGCTACATACGTACCGGTACACTTGTCGGTTGTGTGTGGTTAGCATTAACCGTTGTGTGAGTTCTAATTATATATATATATATATATATATATATATATATATATATATATATATATATATATATATATATATATATATATATATATATATATATATATATATATATGGTGGAGGGTTAGGCTAGAAAGGGAGAAAAATCTAAAGAGTTTAGGAAACATAATTAGCACGACACATGTCTAAGGAGGGAAAAAGAGGGAATGGGCAATTGCGTCAAAACAAAAGATTCCTGAATTAGCACATGCACATGAAAGTCACATGCCATTTCCCCCCTTATTATAAACGTCCATAGCTTTTTTATACGTCATTATTTTTTTTAAATATACCATAAAATTGAGCGTTTTTTTTATCTTTTCAACGAGTATGGTATTGCTATATTTAAAAAAAACGACCAACTGTGTTGTTTGAAATTAGGCATTTTTATGGTGTTTTACACATGTTTGAAATTATGCATTTTACACATGGTGTTTATACTTTAACATCCATATACATGGTATTTTATTGTGTTTTATGGCATGTATATGTCTATGTCGTTTTTCTTTTATTATGGTGTTTTACACTTTTGACGTTTTACGTCAAATTTCAACATAGTGTTTAGTTTGACGCCAAATTTCAACATGGCGTTTAGTTTTTCATTATGTTTTACAACTGGAGTGTTTAATTTTATCATGATGTTAAAATTTCATGTTGAAATTTGACGTTTTAATTTTTCATTATGTTTTTACCTTTAAAAAACTTCATTTTCAACATAAATTAAACGCCAAAATTGTAAAACACAATGACAAACTAAACACCATGTAGAAATTTAACCTAAAAAATATCTAAAACGCAGTTTTACAAAAAGAGGTAAAACATCACAGTTGTATACAAAATAAAAAAAACTAATCGTCATGTTAAAAACACCATGACCAAAAAAGTTAAAACGCCATGTTGAAATTGGCCCCCATGTGTAAAACACCATGACCAGAAAAACGCCATGTTGAAAAACACTCAGCTAAAAACACCATGTTGAAAAACACCTTGTTAAAAACACTATAGATCTAAAACACCATAAGCAAAAAAACTTCATGTTGAAAACACCATGATCAGAAAAACTCAATGTTCACAACACCATGACTAGAAAAACTCCATGTTGAATAAAACTTAGTTCAAAACACCATAGATCTAAAACACCATGACCGGAAACACTCCATGTTGAAAACACCATGACCAGAAAAACTCCATGTTGAAAAAATGTTGAAGCACTCTGGATAGAGTCTTAGGTTATGTACTTTCTTTGTATGTATTTGTCTTTGTTTGTAAGCGTTTGTATGTATTAGTTATCGAGTTGTATTTACTAATGCATGTTGATTGTTGCTTAATTCCCTAAGTGTTTTGCGCACTTAGTATGTGCGCAGGAATTAGTTCCTGCGTACTTAGCAAGTGCGCAAGAATACTTTGCGTACTTGCTAAGTACGCATGAGTAATTTGCCCTGCGCACTTGCTAAGTGCGCAGAGATCAGGTTTTGTATAAATAGAATAGGTTGACAGGATGTAAGTACACAGACATTTGCACTCAGTATTTTCACACTGTAACCGATCAAGTTTATAATAGAAGGAACTTTAAAGTGATTTCTTTGTCAGTTTACTTTGTGTTGTTTGATTCTCCACCTAGTCATGGACATTCTGCACCCGGTCCAACTAGTCACACACCCACGCGTAATGATCCGAGACACCCAGGGACCTAGAGAAGGAGAAGGCATCTAAACCTACCGGTGATGAACCTTGTCATCCGGTTGATCTGACAATGGATAATGACAAAGACAAGGATCCTGAAGTCCGTCCTAGTGGAAGTGAGCAACAAGCTTTGGCGATAGTACCCATTTCTGCTGTTCCAATGGCTGAGGGGGAGTCGACTCATCTGGAAGGTGGTGATACTTCCGGTGGTGATAAAAGGAAAGTCAATGGCTGATACTCTAAAAGATCCATCGGACGATGTGATCTTATTCTTAGAGCCTAACTTTTCCAAAGAAGCACAGATCGAGACTCTCTACAATCTTGAAGAAGGAGAGATCGACTCTAGTGATAATTGGGATGAAGACGATGATGATGTAGTTATCGAAGTTCCCAAGGGCGACGGGGAAGGAGAGTATGAGTTTGAAGATGGAGAGATCTTCGAAGTTCCATCCTTTGAATCTCATCTCGACACAGGTTCAGTCGAGACAGCTAGTAATGTTGAAGCATCTACTGAACCCTCCCCTGCCGACCCTACACCTGTGGATCCAGAGGCACAGAAAAACAAAGATATGTCTGCTAGTTCATCAAAGGATCCTGCTCCTGTCTGGCAAAAGACTTCTAGCATAGACAAACACAGAGTAACAAGAATGATCTTAGCTGTGAGGTTCGAGGAGGATAAGCAGTTGTTTGCAATCAAGCAAGCTGGGGGGTTCAATACTTGAAACCAACCAGCGAAACTTTCAACTCCTTACCTAGATACGACCTCGTGAACCTAGCAAACCAAGAGTTGCTGGGTCACTCAATTCACGTAGTAGCAATGGGTTTGTAGCAGGTTCTACAATATGAAGTAAGATCTGGGAAATTTGATATGTTTAAGCCTCAAGTGCCCAAGCGAGTCAAACATAAGAACACTAGAAATCCTTTGACTAACAGAAGCATAAAGAAACTTGTATACAAGCCAGTGCTGTGTGAAACCAAGATTCCCCTGAGCAAGTTATCTCAGGATATCCTCGGTAACATATGGTCCTAGTACGTAGATCCTAAAACGGGTGAGGCATTGGTGATAGGAAAGGTGTGGTCCGATAGTGGAAGCTTAGTGCCAAGGGAAATGATCAGAGTATTTGATGAATTATGTTTCATAAACTTCTCTGTGAAAGATCTAGAGGCACTAGCTGACAGGTATTGCATGCATACGGATGAATGGACAAAGTTCCTTGCTTCTAAATACGACAGGGTGATCAAGTTTTGCTTTGACTACAGGAAGACGATGGAAGCTAAAGATGCAGAGCTATGAAGACCGAAGACGAACCAGAGCTGTTGTCAAGGGGGAGTTTGTTGAAGCACTTTTGTATGAAAAACACTCTGGATAGAGTCTTAGGTTATGTACTTTCTTTGTATGTATTTGTCTTTGTTTGTAAGCGTTTGCATGTATTAGTTATCGAGTTGTATTTACTAATGCATGTTGATTGTTGCTTAATTCTCTAAGTGTTTTGCGCACTTAGTATGTGAGCAGGATTTAGTTCCTGCGTACTTAGCAAGTGCGCAAGAATACTCTGCGTACTTGCTAAGTACGCATGAGTAATTTGCCCTGCGCACTTGCTAAGTGCGCAGAGATCAGGTTTTGTATAAATAGAATAGGTTGACAGGATGTAAATACGCAGACATTTGCACTCAGTATTTTTACACTGTAACCGATCAAGTTTATAATAGAAGGAACTTTAAAGTGATTTCTTTGTTAGTATACTTTGTGTTGTTTGATTCTCCACCTAGTCACGGGCATTCCGCACCAGGTCCGACTAGTCACACACCCACGCGTAATGATCGGAGACACCCGGGGACCTACAAGTGGTATCAGAGCTTTGCTCTTGATCTCGAGTGTTGTGAGTGTGTTAGGAGTATTTTCTACACATCCTACAGAGTTTTTGTAAGCAAAAGTGGGTGTTTTTGTTGATTTTTGTGATAAATTAGGGGTAGCTCTTGAGCACTAATTTAGAAGCAAAAATCACTCAAAAACTGACTTTTTTGTGTATTTGAGTGTTTTGAGCATCAAAGGTTGGAGAGTTTCTAACCCTTTGGCTCATTTTGTTTGGTCACATTTTCGATTTCTGCCATCTCCGGTGAGTTTCCAGTGACCGGAAAAAGTTGGTGAGAGTTGGTGAAAAAGTGATCTGCGTACTTACCTTATTTGGCAACAAGTACAGTCTTGCTGCGTACTTACCAAGTACGCAAGACCATATTTGCTGCGTACTTACTTAATCTCATGCGTACTTATCATTTACTTTTGCGTACTTATCAAGTACGCAAGAGCAAATTCTAAATACGCAAGACTAGGTTTGTTAAGTGCGTAAGGCCAAAGACAAGTGCGCAAGTTTCTTTGACTTTTCTGAAATTTGACTAAATGTTCACCATGTCAAATCTTCAGAACCTCGGTAACCTTCTGATCTATGGCAACGAGATCGGAACCCCACAGAAACCCCCAAAACTGCTTAATGTAAATGATTATTCAATCTGGAAAGCACGTTTTGAACATTATATTTCTTATACCGATTCTTCGTTATGGATACCCATTCTAGAGGGCTATAAGCATCCCACATACACTTACCTTGATGAGGAAGTTCCCAAGCCTATCTCTAAACTTGATGAAGAAGAAAAGAAAGTTTATGATAGAGAGAAGAAGGCACACTGTTCTATCACTATGGCCTTGACCAGGGAGTTATTCCACAGCTTCAGAGGATATGATAACTCCAAGGATCTCTGGAAGGCGTTATAGATGAGATTCGAGGATAACAATGACATCAAGAAGAGTAAAAGGGATCTTCTCAGGAAGCAGTATGAGTGATTCAGATATTTGGAGAATGAATCCATAGGTGAGCTCATCTCTAGATTCTATCATTTGCAGACTGAGTTGAAAGCTTTTGACCTCATCTATCCAAATGAGGAATTAGTTGAAAAATTTCTGGATGCTTTGCCACCCAAATTTGAGATGTATACTATCGTGAAGAGAGAGAATTCTAAGTTTTATGAGATGACAATTGATGAGGCAATTGGAAAGGTTCAAGCTCATGACATGAACCTAAAAAGAAAGGAGAGCTCAGGAAGACCTCAAATACAAGACCCTTCTATGTATTATAGGACGTCTTCTACAACCAAGTCATCGGGCTCTGGAATTGCCCTTTTCTCAGGAAACTCTTATGAGGAAGAAACTTCAAAGGCTTGTGGTGGTCATGCATGCTATGCATCATCAGGTTCTAGATCTCATCACCAAAACTCCTCAAGAAATCCTTCTCCCACATCTTCAGCTAACCAATCAGCAATAGCCAAGATAACTGAAGATCATGTGGCTTTATTCTCTTCATGAATGCTTGCCTATGAGAACTTCATTGGCGGTAAGCTCACGGATCCTGAAACCATTGAAGAAGACTTTAATCAGGTGGATCCAAATGATATGGAGGATATGGATATTCAATGGAATATGGCCATGATCTTGAGGAGGGTGAAGCGTTTCCTGAACAGAACTGGCCGAAAGTTCATTGGTGGCCATTCTAATGCCAAGGTTGGTTTTGACAAATCCAAGGCCAAGTGCTACAAGTTTCTAAACTTTAGTCATTTTTCTCGTGAATGTCAGAAGGACAAAGCACCTGCATCTGGATTCACAAGACCAAGCCAGGGAAGCAATCAAGGAAACAACCAAGGGTATAACTCTAACAACCGCAATCAAAGTCAAAGTGGAACGTCCAATGTATTGGTGGCTCAACAGGACGATAGCTTTGATTGGGGTGTTCATTTGGAGGATGCCCTTATTGCACAAACACAAGTTGGTCTCATGGCTGAGATTATGGTGATGATGGAAGCAGAGGAACGGGAAGCTTCTGTGGCTGATCCAGAAGAGTCTACAACTGCAGTTGCCCACATGGCTATTGGAGAGGCATCATGTTCAACAAATGAGGTAGATTCTAATCCTTTTGCTGTCATTTCTTGTTCCAAATGTCTGCACTTTAAGGTTGAAAACTCTAAGCTTCAAGACAAAGTCAAACCCCTTCGTATTGCAGCGTTAAGCTACAAGGAAAATGAAAAACGTTATAAAGATTCAATTGAAACGTTGAAGAAAGAAAAACGTGATTAGTCACTTAAAATCAGCGATCAACAGTTTCATTTGGATGTTGCGTACAAGGGGTTGGAGAAAAGGAACAATAAGATCAACAAGCTGCAAAATGAGATCTTGCAGTTGAAAGGAAATATTGAGAAGTTGAAAAATTCTCGGTTTGTGGTGGAACCCTACGAGTCTGTAGTAAGGCAAGTAAATGGCTTAGGGCTGGGTACTAATGCCATTCCTCCACCAGTTAGCGGGAAATTTATCAACAGCTTAATTGAGATTGATTTGTCTTGCCTTGATGAGTCCTCAAGTCAGGATGATTCCTCTAACAAGGATGATTCCTCAAGTAAGGCTGACTCTACAGCTAATGAAGAGTTCTTTACTGCTTCTGATGATGGGTCTGAGAACACCTGCCCTGAAGGAGTAGTCTCTGAGGAGTTGCTAGGTGAACAAAAAGTTAAGAAAAACATTATCACTGATAGTGATAATTGTATTTTGACTAAACCCGATATCATTGAATCTAATGAAAAATTAAAAGTGATGCTTTATGGGGGATATAAAAATATTAATCAAGTTAAGAAAGAAGCTTTTTCAGCTCATTTCGGGCTTGGTTATCATGAAAATTTTCAAAAATATTATGTTCCCAAAAACCAATCTTTATCGGGTCAAACTACTGTTCACCAAACAACTTCTCCTGCTCATCATGCTGAGTCATCTAATGCCAGATCTTATGAGCCTTACGGGAGGACTTACAAAGAAAAGAGAAATTGCTTTCACTGTGGTATGGTTGGTCACATTCTTGTGCACTGTCCTGCTAAGAACCAAGGGAAACGGCCAATTGTTTCACAACCGGCTGTTATTGCTAAGTCACCACTAGTGAAGCATCCCAAAAGTCCAAAAAAATTGTGGTGAAACCACCAGTAAAACCTATGGTAAAGCCAAAGATCACATCTGAGGGTAAACCATCTGTTTCAAAAAGAGGAAAGCTACCTGCTAAACCTTGTGTATCTACCTCTGGTAGTACACTTACTGGTGAGAAACCTGTGGTGAAACTCTCTAAGCCATAGAGGTGGATAAGGAACAAGAGATTGAGAAAGCTAGAACATCTGACTGAAATTCAATCAGGTGAAGCTTCCACAAGTTCACCTGCTGCAGTTGAATCTAAGTCTACTGTTCCAGTTAAGAAAAAGAAGAGGTCCTGGAACAAGAAATCCCAAAGTTCTCAATCTTCTGGTCCAAAATCCTCTAATGATTCATCCATGTTTGACAGTCACGACTGTGAGTTAATTGAGGGTGTTTATTTTAAGAAATACGGACGACCCAAGACCACTATGGCTTGGGTCTCCAAATCTAATTAATTCTTTTTATGACTCGTGCAGGGACATCCGAAGGGTACTATCTCTAATCGTTGGTATGTATATAGTGGATGGTCCCGGCACATGACAGATAACATGGCCTTGCTTCAAGATGTGAAACCATTCAGAGGCAGCTATGTGGCCTTTGCTGGAGAGAAAGGCGGTAGTATCACGTGTCAAGGCGTGGTTTCAAATGGTTGTGTCAGCTTTGACAATGTCAACTACTGCGAGCAGCTGAAGCATAACTTGTTGAGTGTCTCCCAGATGTGCGACAAGGAGTACTCGGTGATGTTTGACAAGACTGAATGCTTGATTCTCAAACCTGGTTTTGATGTTCCTGAAGACTTGATTCTGATGAGAGCGCCAAGGACAAACGATACCTATCAGATTGATATGAGCGTGGCAACAACCACCTCATCAATTGCTACCTGTTTGCTTACCAAAGCGACAGAGCTTGACTCTATCTTGTGGCATAGGAAACTCTGACACATTTCTTATCGAAAAATGAATCATCTTATCTGAAACGGTTTGGTAACCGGTGTTCCTAAGCTGAGATTTACCGTTGCAGATGACTGTATGCCTTGTAAAAAGGGCAAACATCAACGGAAGTCTCACAAGCCCAAGCTCCAAAACTCCATCGGTACCCCTTTGGGGCTATTACATATGGATCTGTTTGGCCCAATAAGTATCAGGAGTATTGGAGATAAGTCATTCTGTCTGGTTGTAACTGATGATTTCTCACGTTTTTCTTGGGTGCATTTTTTAGGTACGATGGACGAAACTGCTGATATTATTCAATACCTGATCCTGAGCTTGGAATCTCTTTGCAAGTTGAAGGTTAGAAGAATAAGGAGTGACAACAGAACTGAATTCAAGAATAATTTGATGGAACTTTTCTGTCTCAAGAAGGGGATCCGTCACGAATTTAGTGCCCCGTACACACCTCAGCAGAATGGAGTCGCAGAATGGAAGAACATAACCTTGATTGAGACTGCAAGGATAATGCTGTCTGATGCAAAGCTTCCTGTCAGTTTCTGGGCAGAAGCAGTTAATACATCTTTTCACGTCTTGAACAGAGTTCTGGTTGTGAAGAAGCACAACAAGACTTGTTATGAGTTGATCAACAATCGACCTCCCAATCTTGACTATCTAGTTCCTTTTGGTAGTCCCTGTTCCTTATTGCTACAATACAAAGACCGCAAGTTTAAGTTTCATGCAAAAGCGGTGGAAGGCTTCTTATTAAGATATGTTGCCAACTCGCCTTGCAAGAGAGTGTACAATATAGGAACTCGTACTGTCGAGGAATGGTTTGGAGTTGATTATAGTAAACACAGCATTCCACCAGAACCAAAAGGTCCAGCTTGGGGTTTTGATTATGATGCGCTATTCAAATCTTTCAATCTTCCAGACTTGTCTGCAAATGATGCCGCAAATGTATATGAATTATTTGGTGGCGGTGATGACTCCAGTTTCTCAACTCGTGCTACTGTACCGATTGTAACTCATGATTCCTATGGTGCATCTGCATCTGGAACTCATGACGATGATAACAGTGAAGGTGTTCATGTGGACGGAAATGACGCTCAAGTTAATCCTAACACAATTATAGGAAATGAAGCTCCAGCTGATCCAATTAACATTGAATCTTCTTCCTCTGGAACACAGGAAATGGGGGAGTTAAGCACAAATCTAGATCCAGAAATTCAAGAACCAATTGTACCGGAGACGAGGGTGCATAGGAATCATCCAATCGACAACATCATTGGTGATCCTTATGCCGGTGTTCAGACTCGTCATAGAACCATCACTGAGAACATCAGTCTTTACAAAGAGATATTTGACACTGGTGTCATGGAAACATGTCTGCATGCTGCATTCGTGTCCCATGTAGAGCCAAAGAATGTGAAGGAGGCTTTCGCTGACAACTGCTGGATTGAGGCGATGCAAGATGAACTGTCTCAATTCAAAAAGTTGTAAGTGTGGGATTTAGTTGACTTGCCAAAAGTCTCTTAACCAATTGGCACCAGATGGGTGTTCAAATGCAAGACGGATGATCATCATGTTGTAGTGAAGAATAAAGCAAGTTTGGTTGTTTAGGGTTTTTATCAACAAGAGGGCTTGGACTACACAGAAGTATATGCCCCAGTTGCTAGACTTGAGGCCATTCGACTGTTTCTGGCTTATGCCTCATATGTTGTTTTCAAGGTCTATCAACTTGACGTGAAGAGTGCTTTCCTGTATGTAAAAATTCATGAAGAGGTCTATGTCACTCAACCTCCCTGGTTTGAAGATCCGCATAATATCAGTAAAGTGTATAAGCTCGACAAAGCACTTTATGGTCTTCATCAAGCACCTCGGGCATGGTATGAGACATTATGTAAACATCTACTGTCTAATGGTTTTGACCGTGGACAAATTGACTCGACCCTCTTCATACGGAAAGCAGGAGGTGATATTCTTCTCGTACAAGTGTATGTGGATGACATTATCTTTGGGTCTACAAACGAAGAGATGTGTAGGGAATTCAAACAGGTGATGAAGCCCAAGTTTGAAATGAGTAACATGGGTGAACTGTAGTTCTTCCTGGGTCTGCAAGTCAGTCAAAGAGAGGATGACATTTATCTGCATCAAACAAAGTGTGTGTAGGACATCTTGTCGAAATACAAGATGAATGATAGCAGTACTTATGGCACACCTATCCTCGTCAATCATGGTCGGCATCCTGACAAAGATGGAAAGGATGTGGATTGCAAATTGTACAGTGGGATGATCAGATCTCTTATGTATCTCACAGCTTCAAGGCCAGATATAATGTTTGCTGTATGCTTGTGCTCAATGTCACACCCCGACCGATGGCGGAATCATCGGGGCGGGACATGTAAGACTGTTCATGAGCACAAGGTTGACTAGATTGTAATATATTAAATCCATTCCCATTCAAACAAACATGAAACAAGTTCAAAGTACATAATGAAATACAATTTGTCTTTGATTTAATATTACTAGGTCCAAAGCCTATGTGTGGCATGTCTTGATCAAACTCAAATGAAAGCACCTGAAACATGAATAAAATAAGGTCAACTAAAAAGTTGGTGAGTATAACACAAGTTTGTACATAGATAGCATATAGTTTGTAAACCAAATCCTTTACATAACATGATAAATAAGGCATTTATGGGGAGCAGCTATTGTGTAACCAAATGTACAATCAAACCTTGTAACTAGCATGCAAAACAAAGTGTGTTGTCGGTTTCAATCACCGCGTACCATGGGTGGGTTTGTCAGACTCAATAGATCTATCATTGAAAACCGTCGGCTTGTATAGTTAATGATTGCACATAAGAGCATACAAAGGTTAGCACACCTAGCACTCGGGCACAAAGCTCAAATTTTTGCACACATGTATGTAAATAGGATTTTTGCACTTGTGTTGTTTATGTAAATGTAATTGTGTAATGTGTAATGAGTATAGAGTTCATGTTCCACCCCAAAAGTGTAAAAGAGTAAAAAGGGGTTGTGAATACTCACTTGTTTCGAAGGCGTAGCTAGCACAAATACTAAATAGTATAATGATCCTTGAGATGCACAAGATAACCTAACGTGTAATATATTGCATTAATAATACACAATAGTCTAAGTCTAAGTCTATGGTTGAATTGGATGGAGTTAGTGATTTGGTACTTGAAAGTAAAATAGAAGATTCGAAATGAATATTTTTAGAACATTTTAAATAAGGTTTGATTTTGGGATAATTACCTAAGTAAATTAAAAAAATTATAGTTTATGGAAATAACGTAGGCATTATATGTAATTTAGTATAATTAAATAAATGTTTTTGTTTAGTTATAAATCAAATACATAATTATTAACTTATTCATTTATTTATAAAATGTAACTTAAACATAACAATATTATTTAAGAGTAGAGTTTATGAATTAAATGTTGAACTTTAAATAATTTCCATTTATTTTAAGATTAAATATTTGATCTTTTCTAAATAAACAATAATACAGATTTTTATAATTTCAATCATTTTTATTTTAAAAATTAATCTGAAATACTATTTGTAAAAGAAATAAAAATTATAAATATTCTGTCAACACACACGACCGCGCCTAGACAGGGCATGATCGTGCTCGGGTCACGGGCGCGACCGCGCTAGCCAACGAGCATGACTGTGTCTGAGCAGGAGGCACGACCGCGCTAGAAGTCGGCACGACCGCGTCTCCCGAGGCACGACCGCGCTAGATGATTAGCGCGACCGTGTCTCTTTCAAAACAGACACAAATTGATTGATCCTTATATTGATGGAGTCGGGATTGATAGGGCTTTCATTCACAAGATTATTACGAGTCTTTTGGTGTAGATTAATTGCTTTTAAAACATGTTTAAAGTCATATTCGATTAAACCATTTTGGAATGAAACATAGATTCTGATTCGGGATGATTTCTATAATGGAAGCCCAAATTAATATGGGGCTTTTGATACATGGATTGAAACGAACAAGAGGAATGATTAAATTACCTAAAACAGAAAGGAATTGATAGCGATCGGTAGAAGGGAGTTCCGGCGGCTTCTGCTGCTATTCCGGTTGTTCCAACTCCTTCAGCAACCTTAGAGATGATTGGAGGATTGAGTTTCTTGATTATTTGGTAGCAACGGGATCAAAAATAATGATTCGAGGCTTGGGAGAAATATTGGATGGCTTTTCTTGAGAGAATTTGCAATTGGATGATAGTTATCGAAATAGACGATTATTTTCTTTGATACAGGAAATGAAACGCACATAAGATTCGAATTCGAACGACCAAGCGTTTTGAAACTGCATTTACGTTTCGACTGTTACTCAGGCGCGACCATGCCAACAATAGACGCGACCGTGCCAGACGAGGCGCGACCGTGCCAACACGTGGCGCGACCGTGCCTACTAGGGTTTCTGGTTATTTACAGATTCAGCCCTTGCAACTTCAACTTTGACAGAATTAGCTTGGTTAGGATTTAACGGAAAATTAACGGGATTACTAACTGTATTAACTCTAGGAGGTGTTACCACATGATTAAGAGTTCTATATCTTCGAATTGAATACAATCGGCTAACAATTAATGAGGCGTAGGTTTGAACAAGTATATGATTTAATGTCGTATTGTTATTTTATTAATTAAAATAAATTCAAATAGGGTCGGAAAATCAGGAATGTTACAGTCTCCCCATGTTAAGGGAATTTCGTCCCGAAATTTAATTAATGGAGGCTGCTAAGATCAAGAAGGAGGAGGGAGTTTTTGATTCTCGCTGAATTTTGATTGTTGGATTTCAAAGGGGTGTAACGGTTGACATTGTTTAAGAAGAAGATTGGACGAATAATAAAATGAAGGTGAGAGGTATTATTTGAAATTGAAATGGGGGGAATTTTAAAATTTTTGAGTTCGTGTAAGATGTAGACTAATGTGCTCAAAATTGTTAAAGGGTAAAAGATTTCACAAACATTGGTCTAGGTCAAAACTTCACGTGACACGAATAACGCTACTTTTGATAATATGATAGGACACTTATATATAGGAAGTACTATAGGCGTATCCACCATACCCTCGTCATATCACATCAGTCTCGTCGTTACATATCATGATAAGTTTTAGGTCACAACACACTACAAAATTTCACTATAGTTTCCATGCGCTGATTTTTATAATTCCGTGTGCACCCGTAATTATTCAAATCATCGTATGGTCCGTATAGATCATTCCATTGTGTGCGGGTAAGGGCACAATTTCACTATTATCACGTCTATTGTTTACACATAAAAGTCGCTAACAATTAATTATGCATCAAATCAGATAAGTTTGCAACCAAAGAGTAGTAAAGTAGTAACACTGAAAGTTTCTTAGCTTGCTCGTGTTTGAACTAGAATACGTCAAACCCCGAGGCGTCTAAATGTATCATGGTCTTCAACTTTGGTGTACAAAGTGCATGACCATGTCTTGTGTATAATGAAATCGATCCATTGTAATAATTGTAAGCAAATTTTGTTTCGAGTATATAGTAAGCACATAAGTCTCATGTATGTAAAGTAAATAATTTAGCATCTTGTATTTTGTAATCGGTAAACCATAACGTGTAATGTAAACAACATAGTATTATGTGTATCGAAGGAAATGGACCTCATGTATAGTGTTAGCAACGTAGCATCATGTATCTTGTATAGTGTACACCGTTTAGTATAAAGTACTTTGTAATCAAACAAGTTTCATGTACAGTGTGGTCAATCTAGAATTATGTATCAATGAAGCAATTCTTATGTATCACGTAGATTGCAAACAATCTAAGTTCCGTGTATCATGTGCTCGATCCAATAGCATATGTATTGCAAATAAACATGTTTCGTGCATTACGTGATCAATCGAGCAAATTGTAATTTGTAGGCAACTAGTTTCATGTATCATGTGGTTGCGTTGGGTATATTGTAAACGGGCATACATGAGTTTTGAACTTCGCGTGCGATGTGTACTAACGGGTTTTGCATGTGATCGAGTGCTGCGGACAAAGGTGTTGTTTGGCGTCCTTGATCATGTGGTAGTTAGGTTCAAGTCCTCAAATCTCATTGATGTTGGTGGGAAAAGGTTAACGTTTACGCGGTATAGATCGTCTTTTGAAGCGTCAAGTGAAAGGTAGTGAGGAGGTTTTGGAATTATTCGGGAATTATGTTTACCAATACGGGCCTTTGTTTGAATATAGAAAGTGGGAAAATGTCTTTGGTTGAAGATATATAAAGTAGTGAGATCATTGAATCGCATATTTTAAATGGATATGCAATTTATGAGAAAATATTTTTTTTTAACTTAAATTTTCAACTATTGGCTAAATAAGTTGTAGTATATTAATTTAGCCAACTTTAGAAATATTTACTTTAATGAAGAAAAATCAAAATTATTTATCAGTAGAAAGAAATTAATATTTTTATAAAAATGGTTGCATTAACCTTTCCTATTAGGTAAAAAGTTTTATGGAAAATTTATGTTTTTGGTATTATCTAAAATTTCGTTAAACATTTTATTTAAACAAGATAACGAGGTTTTGTTTAAATAAAAAAAAAATAAGATGATTTATTTAATGAAAGAGATTGTTGGTAATGTACTAAATCATGTTGAATGAAAGAAGTAATATTTGAGAAGGTTTGATGAAAATATAACAGGTGTAATTTACGTTCCACGGGTCAAATCAATGAAAAATAACTGTAGAGTTGAAATATATGGAATTGACTGAATACTGAAATGTTAAACATTACTCAAAACATAGGGTAATGGTTTTCAAATTGAAAATTTAAAGGAAATCAGTAGAAGCTTCTTCTAACGTCTTAGGTAGCTTTCCACTACGAAGAAAATAATCGCTAAGATGAACACCGCTATGGTTACTCTAGTAGTAGATCTGGCTTCAGCCCTGGCGGTCTCCGTGCGATGTTCTTGAACTTCCTTTTCGAGGATGGAGATCAACTCCTTTTGGTACCCTAATTGGTTTGCTAGACTATCAATTCTTTGTCCATGTAAATCGTGTATTATCCCCTGCTCTAACCTTTGCCTCTCAAATTCTGAGGTTCTTACATATTGATAGAGGTCATGGGTTGGAATCCCCATAACACCAGTGGGTGCTATGGTTTGTCTTACCCAAGGGTTAGGATGGTATGGGTCGGGCATTAGGTATGGGTCTCTTAGTGGGGGTGGCAATTGATTGTGGAGGTGTGGTGTATGATATGGGTTTATGGGTACGGTTGATCCAGGTGTTCGAAGTCTCGGGTTGGTGTTCCCAATCCCGTACGCCCTTACATCGAACCTTGGCCTAGCGGGTGGGGGTGTTGGTGATCGATAAACGGGTGTCTCCGTGTCTTCTTCCCAATCAGATTCTGATCCAGGACGGTAAACCGGGGAGGGAGGAGCGTAGGAGTCCATGTCTAACAGAAAAACAATGAAAAAGTTGTAAGTGATAATGAAATATGAAGTGTCAAATATAGAAGTTCTTATGGGTTTTAGAGTTGGACTAGTCATAACGCCGAACCTTCACGATAGTATTTTAGAAATACACTTGACCTATAAGTAATGTATCCCTAAGGAGAATTCCCAGGAAAGAGGGGTGGGTCACTAAGACACACTTAAGTACCCTATCTTTCCTTAGCCAGAATTCCTCTTGGGCTTACACACTCTTCCAGCCATCATGTATTAATAATACTATTGTTGGGCTCATGGTTAAGATGAGAATTGTTGTGGACTGGGCTTTGAGGCCCAAGGTAAGATTTATACATTTAAGTGGGCTTCTTCTTCTTGAAGGATAGATGGGCTTCTTGGTTTATTATTGGTGGACATTAGGCCCAATAATTTAAATCTTTGCTCATAAAGGTGATGGTATCATGTATGGGAGTCTAAATGTGTATGAACAATTTGGTGAGTATGTGTGTGTGTCAACTTAGGATAGTGTTTAAATAATTTAAGTAGGTAGCTATGAATAGAAGGAAAAGTTGACACATAAACTATTGAATATTGTATCATGTAATGTAATCATATAGTATAACATATGAAGATATTCACATAGGAAATATTCATATAGTATGTAGGTAGTAATGAGTGTAAGCATGGGAGTTATCAAGTAGTGTGACACATAAGTCATCATGTATTATATCAAATGGTGTAAATACTTATGATATCATGTAAAAATAATCGCACAGGAATTGAAAAATGTAACATGTAGTAGCATGGAATTGTATGGGTGTCCTAAAGTTATAGTCTAGGTCAAGAGTGTCTAATAACCTAGTTCCCTATAACCAAGGCTCTGATACCAATCTGTCACACCCCGACCGATGGCGGAATCATCGGGGCGGGACATGTAAGACTGTTCATGAGCACAAGGTTGACTAGATTGTAATATATTAAATCCATTCCCATTCAAACAAACACGAAACAAGTTCAAAGTACATAATGAAATACAATTTGTCTTTGATTTAATATTACTAGGTCCAAAGCCTATGTGTGGCATGTCTTGATCAAACTCAAATGAAAGCACCTGAAACATGAATAAAATAAGGTCAACTAAAAAGTTGGTGAGTATAACACAAGTTTGTATATAGATAGCATATAGTTTGTAAACCAAATCCTTTACATAACATGATAAATAAGGCATTTATGGGGAGCAGCTATTGTGTAACCAAATGTACAATCAAACCTTGTAACTAGCATGCAAAACAAAGTATGTTGTCGGTTTCAATCACCGCGTACCATGGGTGGGTTTGTCAGACTCAATAGATCTATCATTGAAAACCGTCGGCTTGTATAGTTAATGATTGCACATAAGAGCATACAAAGGTTAGCACACCTAGCACTCGGGCACAAAGCTCAAATTTTTGCACACATGTATGTAAATAGGATTTTTGCACTTGTGTTGTTTGTGTAAATGTAATTGTGTAATGTGTAATGAGTATAGAGTTCATGTTCCACCCCAAAAGTGTAAAAGAGTAAAAAGGGGTTGTGAATACTCACTTGTTTCGAAGGCGTAGCTAGCACAAATACTAAATAGTATAATGATCCTTGAGATGCACAAGATAACCTAACGTGTAATATATTGCATTAATAATACACAATAGTCTAAGTCTAAGTCTATGGTTGAATTGGATGGAGTTAGTGATTTGGTACTTGAAAGTAAAATAGAAGATTCGAAATGAATATTTTTAGAACATTTTAAATAAAGTTTGATTTTGGGATAATTACCTAAGTAAATTAAAAAAATTATAGTTTATGGAAATAACGTAGGCATTATATGTAATTTAGTATAATTAAATAAATGTTTTTTTTTAGTTATAAATCAAATACATAATTATTAACTTATTCATTTATTTATAAAATGTAACTTAAACATAACAATATTATTTAAGAGTAGAGTTTATGAATTAAATGTTGAACTTTAAATAATTTCCATTTATTTTAAGATTAAATATTTGATCTTTTCTAAATAAACAATAATACAGATTTTTATAATTTCAATCATTTTTATTTTAAAAATTAATCTGAAATACTATTTGTAAAAGAAATAAAAATTATAAATATTCTGTCAACACACACGACCGCGCCTAGACAGGGCACGATCGTGCTCGGGTCACGGGCGCGACCGCGCTAGCCAACGAGCATGACTGTGTCTGAGCAGGAGGCACGACCGCGCTAGAAGTCGGCACGACCGCGTCTCCCGAGGCACGACCGCGCTAGATGATTAGCGCGACCGTGTCTCTTTCAAAACAGACACGAATTGATTGATCCTTATATTGATGGAGTCGGGATTGATAGGGCTTTCATTCACAAGATTATTACGAGTCTTTTGGTGTAGATTAATTGCTTTTAAAACATGTTTAAAGTCATATTCGATTAAACCATTTTGGAATGAAACATAGATTCTGATTCGGGATGATTTCTATAATGGAAGCCCAAATTAATATGGGGCTTTTGATACATGGATTGAAACGAACAAGAGGAATGATTAAATTACCTAAAACAGAAAGGAATTGATAGCGATCGGTAGAAGGGAGTTCCGGCGACGGAGAAAGTGGCTTCCGACGGCTTCTGCTGCTATTCCGGTTGTTCCAACTCCTTCAGCAACCTTAGAGATGATTGGAGGATTGAGTTTCTTGATTATTTGGTAGCAACGGGATCAAAAATAATGATTTGAGGCTTGGGAAAAATATTGGATGGCTTTTCTTGAGAGAATTTGCAATTGGATGATAGTAATCGAAATAGACGATTATTTTCTTTGATACAGGAAATGAAACGCACATAGGATTCGAATTCGAACGACCAAGCGTTTTGAAACTGCATTTACGTTTTGACTGTTACTCAGGCGCGACCGTGCAACAATAGACGCGACCGTGCCAGACGAGGCGCGACCGTGCCTACTAGGGTTTCTGGTTATTTAAAGATTCAGCCCTTACAACTTCAACTTTGACAGAATTAGCTTGGTTAGGATTTAACGGAAAATTAACGGGATTACTAACTGTATTAACTCTAGGAGGTGTTACTACATGATTAAGAGTTCTATATCTTCGAATTGAATACAATCGGCTAACAATTAATGAGGCGTAGGTTTGAACAAGTATATGATTTAATGTCGTATTGTTATTTTATTAATTAAAATAAATTCAAATAGGGTCGGAAAATCAGGAATGTTACACTCAAGGTTTCAGTCACAACCAAAGGAGTCTCATATGATAGTTGTAAAGAGGATTTTCAGATACTTGAAAGGGAAACCCCGATTGCGTCTTTGGTACTCTAAGCAGCAGTCATTTGACTTCAAAGCCTACACTGATTCAGACTATGGTGGTTGTAACCTTGATAGAAAGTCAACTTCTGGTTGATGTCTATTCTTGAGAGCAGACTGGTTTCCTGGCAGTGTAAGAAGCAGTCAACAGTTTCTGTCTCAATATGTGAAGCAGAATACATTGCTGTAGCTAGCGGTTGTTCTCAGATATTGTGGATTCAGCAGCAATTGAGAGACTACGGCTTGAACTTCACTGGCACTCCTCTGTTCATTGACAACAATGCCACCATGTGTCACACCCCAACCGACGGCGGAATCATCGGGGCGGGACATGTAGACTGTTCATGAGCACAAGGTTGACTAAATTGAAATATATTAAACATCAAAATTCATTTCAAGTATTCAAGACAAAACCAAATCAAACAAAGTACATAAAATGAAATCCATAATCCTTTATTAAAATTATCTAGGTCCAAAACTTATGTGTAGCAAGTTTAAATGTAAATTAAATAAATAATAGTTACCTTATTTATTTATAAAATATGTACTTAGTCCTTTAGTTATAAAAATGTATTAGATAAATATAAATTTCTTTACTTTATTTTCATAAAGATGTTTAAGTAAATAGTGTAAATAATATTTAAGTGTAGGGTTTAACAATAAATATAAATTTAATTTTATAAGTTTTAAATAAACAATTTCTATTCATTTATTTTTATAAAATCAATTATTTTTATTTAAAAATTAATTTGAAATACTTATTATTTTTTAAATTATGGAAATAATTATTTTGTCTAGGCTTTTCTCACACACACGACCGTGCCTGGGACAGGGCACGATTGTGCTAGAACCACGGGCGCGACCGTGCTAGTCAGGGACGCGACCGTGTTGACCAATACATAGGATATAGTTAAGTTGTTCACTAGGCACGACCGTGTCTGGGCCAAGCACGACCGTGTCTAGGGTTTTGAGGCACGACCAAGTCTAGCCAAGAGGCATGACCGGGTCTGAGTGTGTGGGGCACGACCGCGCTGGTATTGGTGCGACCGTGTCTCATGAAGCACGACATCGCTAGAAGGCTAGCGCGACCGTGTCTGTTCCAAAACAGAAACGATTTGACTAATTCTTATATTGTTAATGTTGAAATTCATGGGGCTTTCATCTGTAAGGTTATTACGAGTCTTTTGGAATATATTAATTGTATTAAAACACGTTCAAAGCAGGGTTCGATTAAATCTATTTTGAACGAAAACTAGATTCTGGTTCGTGATGATTCCTATATTGTAAGCCCAAATTAGATTAGGGCTTTTGATCTGTAGACTAAATCGAAAGTGTGGAAGGTTTCAATTACCCGGAAGGAGGATGAATCGAGGGTGTACAGGTAGAATGAGTTCCGGCGATGACGGGCTTGACCTCCGGCGTCTTCTGCTGCAATTCCGACTAAATCAGCGCGTCCAGAAACTTTAGAGTGGATCGATAGTATGTTGGCTTGGGAGAATTGCAAATCAAAATGGTGAATTCGATGGTTTCATGAGAGGATTAGGCATTTATGAGATAAATCGACGAAATTGAGTTTATTTGTTGTAATGGTGATGATTAAAGATTTAATTGAGTTCGTTAATGTTGAAAACGTGTAGAACGGTTATGAAATCGAACGTCTCTGTGATTAAAGGCTGCATTTACGTTTCAACTGATGAGAGGCGCGACCGTGCCCTTATGAGGAGCGACGACCGTTCCAAGGCAAAGCGCGCGACCGTGCCACAGCACTTGGCGCGACCGTGAAAGAACGAGGCGCGACCGTGCCTATTAGGGTTTCTGGTTATTTATTTATAAAAATCAGTCCTTGCAATTTCAGTATTGATAGATTTGTATAAATATGGACTTATGTATAGTTTAATAGGGTATACCCGTGTAAAATTTTTTGATTTGCATTGGAACATTGTATTTAATTGTTGGTACGAATAGAACAAGTCAGTGTACTAAATTTAATTTGAAACGTGTCACATTGAATTGAAATACAGATAACAAAAATCAGAAATGTTACAGTATCCCCATGTTGAGGGAATTTCGTCCCGAAATTTAGCTTGTGGAAGCGACGACATCGGTGAAGAGATGGGGGTACTTGAGCTTCATTTGGTCCTTTCATTCCCAAGTGAATTCAGGACCACGTTTAGATTCCCAACAAACTTTGACAATAGGAATACGGCTTCGCTTGAGCTGCTTGACCTCACGATCCATGATTTCTACCGGTCTCTCAACGAAGTGCATCGTTTCGTCAATGTGCACGTCGTCAAGAGGTATGTGGAGGTTTTCATCAGCAAGGCATTTCTTCAGATTAGACACATGAAATGTAGGATGCACGTTGCCAAGTGATGGAGGTAACTCGAGTTTGTAAGCCACTTTCCCAACCCTTTCAAGGATCTTGAATGGACCCACATAGCGAGGTGCTAACTTGCCTTTCTTTCCAAAACGGATCACGCCCTTCCACGGAGACACCTTTAGAAGAACGAGGTCATCGACATGGAATTCCAAGGGTTTTCGTCGTCTGTCGGCATAACTCTTTTGCCGACTTCTCGCTACTCGAATGTTGTCACGGATTCGGATAATCTTGTCGGATGTTTCTTGAATTAGCTCGGGTCCGGTGATTTATGCTTCACCAATCTTGTTCCAACAGATAGGAGAACGACACTTGCGACCATAGAGAGCTTCAAATGGAGCCATGTTGATACTCGTGTGGTAGCTATTATTGTAAGAGAACTCGATTAGGGATAGATGTGAATCCCAATTTCCACCAAAATCAATTACACAAGCTCTAAGCATATCCTCAAGAGTTTGGATCGTTCGCTCGGTCTGACCATCGTTTTGGGGATGGTAGGCAGAGCTCAAATCCAATCGTGTACCAAGAGCAGTTTGGAGAGATTGCCAAAAACGTGAGGTGAACCGAGCATCCCTATCGGAGATTATGTTTAAGGGAACACCGTGACGGCTCATAATTTCGTCAATGTAAATTCGGGCTAGTTTCTCAACCCGATAGTCTTCACGGATAGGCAAGAAATGAGCAGATTTGGTGAGACGGTCAATAATCACACAAATGCTATCATAACCACTTGAAGTGAGAGGGAGTTTGGTAATGAAATCCATAGCTAAGTTCTTGTAACATCCCAAAAATAAAACGACAGTTATAATAACGGAAATAAACGAACGAGGCATGGCGAGTCGGGTCGGATGGGTCAGCGGGCTATAAATAGCCTATGCCACCCCTCTTTCTCTCATTTGCAACTTTTAGAGAGAGAAACCGTAGAGAGAGAAAGTTGGCGGATCGACCCGAGACTTCAGCAAAGTGTTACTCCATAACTCGTGAGAAGAACCTCCGGATCAGAAACTCGATTCAGGTAACGATCCGACCTAAATCTGAGTTTTAGTTCGTTTTTGGGTTTTTCGGGTTTTGGGTGAAAAGGTAAGGTTTGAACGGATGAAACTGAAAGATAATCATGGATTTGAGTTCCTTAATGGAAAGCGAACGTTTTGAATGCAATAGGTTCGGGATCTTGACACGATCAGACCCGAATGCGAAAGTTAGGGTTTTTCGCGAAGAACAGGTCGTGCGCACGGAGCAGGTCCTTCGCACTTGCTAAGTGCGCAGGAGGAGGAACCTGCGCACTTGCTAAGTGCGCAGGAGGAGGAACCTGCGCACTTGCTAAGTGCGCAGGAGGAAGGACCTGCGCACTTGCTAAGTACGCAGGAAGCATGGTCTGCGCACTTGCTAAGTGCGCAGGCAGCAGGGTCTGCGCACTTGGCAAGTGCGCAGACATCAGAACAGATTAAGTGAAGTCAGTATGTTAGAATGGTTAAACCGTTAGAGTCAGGATTGGTCTGATGTGTATTTAACTAATCAATTCAGATCGGAAGTGACGTTGTTGGACCTTCGTTTAGGACAACCCATATTAGCGTATCAGGTGAGTTCTAGAGCCCTTTTTTAAATGTTTTTGTTAAATGTTTTGGGCTGGTGTGCATACTTACGAAATGATGTTTTAACGAAATGATGTTTTAACGAAACGATGTTTACGAAAGGAAAGGTTATGAAGTGTTTTTGCCAAATAGGTTTACGAATGTTTATGAACGGTCTAAATGAGGAAAGGTTTAATGAAAAGGGAAAGAGGTAAAGGATTAGATAAGTCATTACAAATATAATCTGTTAAATGAATGGAATTGACGAATGAAGTCTGGGAATGAGATTCCCAGCCTTGTGGTAGATTATGGACAGCGAGCCATAGTTGCCATAAGAACAACAGGGGTAGTGTCTTAGTGGCCTGCCAATGGTTTTGATGTTGTACAACTGGTAATGGAGTAACGACGGTTACTCGGGTGATGACGATCATCCTAAGTGAATGGTAATGGGAAATTAATGACGGCGATACGTAACGGTTAATTTCCAAAGGAAAGATGCGTGTTGGGCAATGACGGCGATACGTAACGGTTGACCCCACGTATTGAATGGTAATGGGAAATCAATGACGGCGATACGTAACGGTTGATTTCCAAAGGAAAGATGCGTGTTGGGCAATGACGGCGATACGTAACGGTTGACCCCACGTATTGAATGGTTGTGGCAATGACGGCGATACGTAACGGTTGCCCACAACATCAAGGGTCCCTTCGGGGACACAAAGACGCGTAACGATACAGAAATTAGATAATAATGTATGACTTAAATGAATGTTAAAAGTTTTAATGAACGATCCGTTTAACGGTGTTTATGATTATGATGTTGATGATGATATGGGTACGAAACCTTTTTAAAGATGTTATTATTACATGCTTTTGTGAAAGGTTTTACTAAATGAATGAATCATATGTTTTTGGCAAATGTTGATGTTAAAGTTTTTATGAAATGCTAGAACTCACCAGCGTAGCTGACTTTTTAGTATGCACATTCAGGTTAAGGCAGGTATGGACGATGGACGGTGATGCTTGGCAAGCGAGAAGAGTTACCCGGTTGATCATGAAGACTGGCATCCCGTTATGAGTTGTTTATGTTAAGTTTATGTAATTGACAATGTACGCTTCCGCATGTATGAACAAGTTTTTAGTTATGTTGAATGAATGATTCCGCTGCGTTATTTGATATTCATGTTTAAGAACTGTTTGTGAATGTGTAAATCCAACGAGTGAGGGCTCCCGGGTTTGGGGGCCTTACAAGTTGGTATCAGAGCAATAGTTTGAGAGATTCGGACACTCCTAGTGTCTGAACTTAAACTTTTAATGGGACCGAAAGCGGATGCCAGTACGGGTGACTCGAGCCAAAGCATCAGGTATGAAAAGTAGAGTATGTGTATGTAGTATGCCTTAGAAAGGGGTAGGTGAGGACTTGTGTTCTGATGGAATCACAAAGGTGGTCAAATAGAAATCGAAAGGTAGTGTAATGGTTAATTGCAGATGGCCAGTGTATATTAACATCTTACAGTACTTATTGAATTTTATTTGTTAACTAGCGTGATAACATTGGATTCCTTGTCTTATAGAACGAAATGGCTAGGAGAGGGAACGGAAGGCGTGGTGGCCGTACCGGTGGTCGTACCGGTGATCGAAATGGTGGGCGTGGCAGGATTCCTGCGCGCCAAGAGCACAGCGAAGAAGGAAGTGTTCACACTGAACCGACGGTTAGTGTGCATGGAACTGAACAGACACAAGTTGCAGAACAACCTTTCACTTTTGAACCAGAAGTGAGAGCAGCCATAGCTCGAGAGTTCTCCGAGTTGATGAAGAATTCTCTGCCAGGTCTGTTGGCAGAAGCATTGAAGCAGGTCAATGGGGAAGGTGGGTCTAACCCGACGGTTGATACCCTGAACACTGAGGCAATCAACGCACCGCCTGCTCGCGGATACGACTATAAGTCCTTCAAGGCATGTGACCCGCCAGTCCTGACAGGAAAGAAAGACGCGGTAGCTACGTTTGACTGGATAGTCCGTATGGAGGCTGCCATCCGTCTCAGCGAATGTCGAGCGGATCAAGTTGTGAAATTTGCTGCTAACTCCTTGAGGGAGGAAGCATCCCATTGGTGGGAAGGTGTACGTCAGGCAAAAGGGAGCGAGATTGTGGATGCGATGATGTGGGCTGACTTGAAAACTTTGGTGATCAAGAATTTCTGCCCAAGGAACGAGATTGAGAAGGTAGAGAGGGAATTTCTGGGTTTGAAAGCCGGGAGCATGACGCACCGGCAGTATACAACCCGATTCAATGAACTGGCACGTCTGGTGCCACACCTTGTCACTACTGAAGAGAGAAAGATTGCCTGCTATATTCAAGGGTTGCCGGACTAGGTCCGCACCTATGTTAAGGCGAACGCCCCTACTACCTATGATTCGGCAGTAGAGTTAAGTGGCGTGGTATTTGACGATCTGGCACTGAATGTTGTTGCCGTTGAAGAGCAAAAGAAGAGACCGAGCTTCTCAAACAAGCGAACTGGGGAAGGATGTTTGGGACTCGTGATAAGAGAGCTCGGGTGAACGAGCCGACTGTTTGTAAGAAGTGTGAAAGAGAGCATGTAGGTGAATGCAGACTGGGATCTAACTTGTGCTTTAAGTGTGGCAAGACCGGGCACTACTCCCGTGAATGCCCACAACACTTCAAGTGCTATAATTGTGGGGATGCCGGTCATCTGAGTAGGGAATGTCCGAAACCGAGAATGGGTGGAGCCGGGAAAGGGAAAGGCCCGGAAAGGAAGGAAGAGAGGCCCCGAGCAAAGACTCGTGCGTACGCGCTGACGCAAGACCAGGCCAGAATGGACCCCGACGTGGCGTCAGGTACGTTCGTCCTTGACAACACTCTTGTTTGTGTGTTATTTGATTCGGGTGCCAGTAAGAGTTTTATATCTGCGACTTTTTGTAAACGCGTGAAGTACACTATCAGTAAGTTAGAAAGGGCCTTTAGTGTAGAAACCGCTGAGGGTAGAACTGCAAGAGTAACCGATGTAGTAGAAAACTCCACGATAACAATAGAAGGTCATAGGTTCCCTGTCAGATTGTGTGTTATGGTTTTGGGAGGGTTCGATGTCGTGTTAGGCATGGATTGGCTAACTGCCAATGAAGCGCAAATTATATGTAAACGAAAGATAATCCGACTCAAGGCTCCGGATGGTAGCAAAGTCGAGGTTTTTGGAGATCGTGACGTCCCGATGCCAAACGTCATCTCAATGATTAAGGCAACAAATTACTTGAGGCGCGGATGCGAGGCCTATCTGGTGTATGTGATTGACAAGTGTAAGGAAGTGAAGGAACTAGACGATGTACCCGTGGTACGCGAGTACCAGGAGGTGTTTCCAGAGGATTTGCCTGGGATACCACCCGATAGAGAAATTGAGTTCCGAATTGACTTAGTACCAGATGCCCAGCCCGTGGCTAAGGCTCCATATCGACTAGCACCAGTGGAAATGAAAGAACTTATGGTACAACTAGACGAGTTACTTGAGAAAGGATTTATCCAACCAAGCATCTCACCTTGGGATGCTCCGGTGTTGTTCGTAAAGAAGAAAGACGGTTCGATGAGAATGTGTATTGATTATCGCGAGTTGTACAAACGTACAGTGAAGAACAAGTACCCGTTACCAAGGATCGACGACCTGTTCGATCAATTGCAAGGCGCAAGTTGGTTCTCAAAAATCTACCTTCGATCCGGGTACCATCAGTTGAAGGTGAGGGAAGAAGACATACCGAAAACTGCATTTCGCACGCGTTACGGACATTTCGAGTTCCGTGTAATGTCTTTCGGATTGACGAACGCCCCCGCAGCGTTCATGGATTTGATGAATAGAGTGTGTCGACCAATGCTGGATCGATCGGTAATCGTATTCATCGATGATATCCTCATCTACTCCAATAATGAGGGTGATCACGCGTGTCACTTGAAGGAGGTATTGGAAGCTCTGAAGAAGGAAAAGTTGTATGCTAAGTTCTCCAAATGCGCGTTCTGGCTTAGGGAAGTCCAATTCATAGGTCACGTCATTAACCCGAATAGCATTATGGTTGACCCAGCAAAGATAGTAACGGTAAGTGAATGGGACATTCCTAATACGCCAACTGAAATCCGCAGTTTCTTAGGATTGACAGGCTACTATCGGAAATTCATCCAGGATTTCTCGAAAATAGCTTCGCCATTGACAAAGTTGACTCGGAAAGAAGTAAAGTACGAATGGGGTTCGACCCAGGATGAGGCGTTTAAGGAATTGAAAGAGAAGCTAACACAAGCTCCAGTCTTGGCCCTTCCCGAGGGCAGTGAAGACCTGGTGGTATACTCTGACGCGTCGGGTCAGGGGTTAGGGTGTGTGTTGATGCAACGCGGTAGGGTGATTGCATATGCGTCGTGGCAATTGAAAGTTCACGAAGTCAACGACCCGACTCACAATTTGGAACTTGCTGCTGTCGTATTTGCATTGAAAATCTGGAGGCACTACCTGTACGGGGTAAAGTTTACTATTTACTCCGACCACAAAAGTTTGAAGTACTTCTTCGAACAAAAGGAGCTTAACATGAGGCAGAGGAGATGGTTGGAACTCCTGAAGGACTATGACTGTGAAATAATGTACCACCCTGGAAAGGCAAACGTGGTGGCTGACGCTCTAAGCCGAAAGGATGTGCCTACTCCTATTAGAGTGAAAGCTTGCCAATTGGTGGTAACATCGGATGTGATGAGAGAAATCGAAAGAGCTCAAGATGAAGCTTTGAAGGAAGAAAATATAAAGGGAGAAAGGATGGTGGGCCAACAGGACAAGTTGGAATATAACACCCTTGGTGTTAGAACACGTTATGGACGGGTATGGATACCTATGGGTGGCGAACTTAGGACCAAAATCTTGGATGAGGCGCATAAGTCTCGTTACTCTATCCATCCCGGTACCAATAAAATGTACCAAGATCTGAGAAAGGAATACTGGTGGCCTGGAACGAAACGTGATGTGACGAAGTATGTAAGCAAGTGCTTGACTTGCTCGCAAGTAAAGGCCGAGCACCAGAAACCGTATGGAAAGATTCAACCACTTGATATACCGGAATGGAAGTGGGAACACATTACCATGGACTTCATAACTAAGCTACCTCGCACAGCTAAAGGTCATGACACCATTTGGGTAATTGTGTACCGATTAACGAAGAGTGCTCATTTCCTGCCTATCCGCGAGACGTTCTCGTCAGAGAGGTTAGCGGAAGTGTTTATTAATGAAATAATAGCACGGCATGGGATGCCATTGACGATCGTATATGACCGGGACACACGATTCACATCGAAGTTCTGGAAAAGATTTCACGAGGCGATGGGCACGAGGCTTAATATCAGCACAGCATTCCACCCGCAAACGGATGGTCAGTCCGAAAGGACCATTCAGACATTGGAGGATATGCTCCGTGCTTGTATTATCGACTTCGGTGGCAGTTGGGACAGCCATCTGCCGTTAGCTGAATTCTCCTACAACAATAGTCATCACCCGACGATAGGCATGCCGCCTTACGAAATGTTGTATGGGAGAAGATGTAGGACCCCGGTTTGTTGGGGTGAGATTGGACAGAAGGAATTAGGAAGTCTCGAAGTCGTAAGAGAGACGACGGAAAGGTTTGATCAGATCAAAGCGCGAATGAAGGCCGCACAAGATCGTCAGAAATCCTATGCGGATAAACGACGAAGGCCTATTGAGTTTGATATTGGTGACAGAGTGATGCTGAAAGTGTCACCATGGAAGGGAATCATACGATTCAGAAAGAGAGGAAAGTTAAGTCCGAGGTTTGTCGGACCATTCAAGATAATGGCACGGGTTGGGGAAGTCGCTTATCGGTTGGAGTTTCCTGATGAGTTAAGTGGGATTCATCCTACTTTCCATGTATCACACTTGCGAAAGTGTTTGGCGGATGAATCGGCTCACGTACCACTTACTGACATCGAGGTTGACAACAGCCTTAATTACATCGAAGAATCCGTGGCCATCCTTGATCGAAAGGAGAAACGTTTACATAATAAAGTTATCCAATTGGTTAAAGTCCAACGGAAGCATCGAAAGGGATCGGAAGCCACTTGGGAAACGGAGAAGGAAATGAGGGAGTCGTACGCTCATCTATTTGACTTATGATAGGTTTCAGGGACGAAACCTATTGTAAGGGGGGTATACTTGTAACATCCCAAAAATAAAACGACAGTTATAATAACGGAAATAAATGAACGAGGCATGGCGGGTCGGGTCAGATGGGTCAGCGGGCTATAAATAGCCTATGCCACCCCTCTTTCTCTCATTTGCAACTTTTAGAGAGAGAAACCGTAGAGAGAGAAAGTTAGCGGATCGACCCGAGACTTCAGCAAAGTGTTACTCCATAACTCGTGAGAAGAACCTCCGGATCAGAAACTCGATTCAGGTAACGATCCGACCTAAATCTGAGTTTTAGTTCGTTTTTGGGTTTTTCGGGTTTTGGGTGAAAAGGTAAGGTTTGAACGGATGAAACTGAAAGATAATCATGGATTTGAGTTCCTTAATGGAAAGCAAACGTTTTGAATGCAATAGGTTCGGGATCTTGACACGATCAGACCCGAATGCGAAAGTTAGGGTTTTTCGCGAAGAACAGGTCGTGCGCACTTGCTAAGTGCGCACGGAGCAGGTCCTGCGCACTTGCTAAGTGCGCAGGAGGAGGAACCTGCGCACTTGCAAAGTGCGCAGGAGGAGGAACCTGCGCACTTGCTAAGTGCGCAGGAGGAGGAACCTGCGCACTTGCTAAGTGCGCAGGAAGCATGGTCTGCGCACTTGCTAAGTGCGCAGGCAGCAGGGTCTGCGCACTTGGCAAGTGCGCAGACATCAGAACTGATTAAGTGAAGTCAGTATGTTAGAATGGTTAAACCGTTAGAGTCGGGATTGGTCTGATGTGTATTTAACTAATCAATTCAGATCGGAAGTGACGTTGTTGGACCTTCGTTTAGGACAACCCATATTAGCGTATTAGGTGAGTTCTAGAGCCCTCTTTTAAATGTTTTTGTTAAATGTTATGGGCTGGTGTGCATACTTACGAAATGATGTTTTAACGAAATGATGTTTTAACGAAACGATGTTTACGAAAGGAAAGGTTATGAAGTGTTTTTGCCAAAAAGATTTACGAATGTTTATGAACGGTCTAAATGAGGAAAGGTTTAATGAAAAGGGAAAGAGGTAAAGGTTTAAATAAGTCATTACAAATCTAATCTGTTAAATGAATGGAATTGACGAATGAAGTCTGGGAATGAGATTCCCAGCCTAGTAGTAGATTATGGACAGCGAGCCATAGTTGCCATAAGAACAACAGGGGTAGTGTCTTAGTGGCCTGCCAATGGTTTTGATGTTGTACAACTGGTAAGGGAGTAACGACGGTTACTCGGGTGATGACGATCATCCTAAGTGAATGGTAATGGGAAATTAATGACGGCGATACGTAACGGTTAATTTCCAAAGGAAAGATGCGTGTTGGGCAATGACGGCGATACGTAACGGTTGACCCCACGTATTGAATGGTAATGGGAAATCAATGACGGCGATACGTAACGGTTGATTTCCAAAGGAAAGATGCGTGTTGGGCAATGACGGCGATACGTAACGGTTGACCCCACGTATTGAATGGTTGTGGCAATGACGGCGATACGTAACGGTTGCCCACAACATCAAGGGTCCCTTCGGGGACACAAAGACGCGTAACGATACAGAAATTAGATAATAATGTATGACTTAAATGAATGTTAAAAGTTTTAATGAACGATCCATTTAACGGTGTTTATGATTATGATGTTGATGATGATATGGGTACGAAACCTTTTTAAAGATGTTATTATTACATGCTTTTGTGAAAGGTTTTACTAAATGAATGAATCATATGTTTTTGGCAAATGTTGATGTTAAAGTTTTTATGAAATGCTAGAACTCACCAGCGTAGCTGACTTTTTAGTATGCACATTCAGGTTAAGGCAGGTATGGACGATGGACGGTGATGCTTGGCAAGCGAGAAGAGTTACCCGGTTGATCATGAAGACTGGCATCCCGTTATGAGTTGTTTATGTTAAGTTTATGTAATTGACAATGTACACTTCCGCATGTATGAACAAGTTTTTAGTTATGTTGAATGAATGATTCCGCTGCGTTATTTGATATTCATGTTTAAGAACTGTTTGTGAATGTGTAAATCCAACGAGTGAGGGCTCCCGGGTTTGGGGGCCTTACAGTTCTCCCATTCCCACACAGGAATTTCCGGTTGTTCAAGTAAGCCGGAAGGATGATGTTCGGCTTTGACTTTGGAGCAAGTTAGATATTTGGCAACATAGAGAGCAATGTCTTTCTTCATACCGGGCCACCAATATTGTTGGCGAAGATCTTGGTACATTTTATCCACACCATGATGAATAGAAAAACGAGTCTTGTGAGCCTCGTTCATGAGAATTGCATGGAGATCATCGCGATCGGGAACCCAATTACGGTTCAAATAATAGAGTAAGCCATTGGGTTTTGATTCAAGCTGAAGTTCAACACCACACGACATTTCCTCGTACATGCTACCCTTGGTGACTGAGACTTGTTGAGCTTCTAAGATGCGATTTTGAATGTCGGTTTGAATTCAGACACAATGAATAATGACGCGGTCCTTTTGACTCAAAGCGTCGGCTACAACATTCGCTTTGCCGGGATGGTAACAAATCTCGCAGTCATAGTCGTTAAGGAGTTCGACCCAATGTCGTTGCCTCATATTGAGTTCTTTTTGGTTGAAGATGTGTTGGAGACTTTTGTGGTTGGTGAACACCACACACTTTGTGCCATAGAGGTAATGTCTCCAAATCTTCAATGCGAATACGACCGCACCCAACTCGAGATCGTGCGTTGTATAATTCTTCTCATGAATCTTAAGTTACCTTGATGCATAAGCGATTACTTTGCCTCGTTGCATGAGGACACAACCGAGACCTTGGTTGGAAGCATCACAGTAAACAACTAGATCATCATTCCCATCAGGGAGAGTCAAAATAGGAGCATTGCACAACTTTTGCTTGAGAGTTTGGAAAGCTTCTTCTTGTTTTGGTCCCCATTCATAAGTTTTACCCTTGTGTGCTAAAGCGGTAAGGGGGACAACAATCTTAGAGAATTTTTAGATGAAACGACGATAATATCCCGCAATACCAAGAAATGAACGAACTTCGGTGGGGGTCTTTGGGACATTCCAATTTTTAACAGCTTCGATCTTAGCAGGGTCGACATGAATTCCCTTGTCGTTGATGATATGACCAAGAAATTGAACTTCCTTTAGCCAAAATTCACATTTAGAGAATTTGGCATATAGTTGTTCCTTCCTTAAGAGGTCCAAAACCAGTCTAAGGTGTTGTTCATGGTCAGCTTTAGTCTTGGAGTAGATTAAGATATCATCAATGAAGACGATCACGAATTTGTCGAGGTATGGTTTGCACACACGGTTCATGAGGTCCATGAAAACCGCTGGTGCATTGGTTAGCCCAAAAGGCATGACCATGAACTCATAGTGACCATATCTTGTTCGGAAGGCAGTCTTTGGAATATCTTCCTCTTGTACACGGAGTTGGTGATAACCAGATCGAAGATCAATCTTTGAGAAGCAAGTAGAACCTTGAAGTTGATCAAAGAGATCATCAATTCTAGGCAAGGGATAACGGTTCTTGATGGTAAGCTTGTTGAGTTCGCAGTAGTCAATACACATGCGGAATGATCCATCCTTCTTTTTGACGAATAAGACGGGTGCACCCCACGGTGAATGACTTGGACGAATGAAGCCCTTGTCGGAGAGCTCTTGGAGTTGGCTTGCAAGTTCTTGCATTTCAGAAGGTGCAAGACGGTATGGAGCTCTAGCCACGGGGTTAGCTCCGGGCACAAGATCAATGCGAAATTCTACTTGTCGAACGGGTGGAAGACCGGATAGATCTTCGGGAAATAGTTTGGGAAAATCCCGAATGATGGGAATGTCTTGGATACTCTTCTCTTTGACATCCTTTTGAACAATATGAGCTAAGAAGGCCACATACTTCTTTCGTAGGTACTTTTGGGCGGTAGTGCATGACATTAACTTAAGTCCTTTGCAAGGCTTTTCACCAAAGACTCTTAACGTTTCTCCCGACGGTAGAGGTATTCGGATGCACTTCTCGAAACAGATGACTTCGGCATGATGATTTGATAGCCAATCCATGCCTATGATAATATCAAAACTTTCTAGTGACATCAGTACAAAATTGATTGGGAATGTATGTTCATTAAGTTCTAGAGAGCAGTCATAGATAACAGACTCAATTGTAAGCGAATCACCATTTGCTACTTCGACAGTGAAGGTTTTCTCTAATTAGGATCGTGTCTTTGCAAGTAAGGGTTCAAAATTAAGTGACACAAAACTTTTATCGGCACCAGTATCAAATAAAATGGAGGCATATTGACTATTAACAAGGAACGTATCGTTGACCACATCATTGTTGGCTTGAGCCTCATTGGCGTTTATGTTGAAAGCACGCCCACGAGCTCCTCCTTGTCTAGCATTGATTAACCTTGGGCACTGATCACGGAAATGGTTTGGGTTACCACATTCATAACAAGCACGCCCATTTGCAATAGCGGGAATACCTTGATTAGCCACTTGGGGATTGGTTCGGTTTGGTGGGTTGACTTGGCCTGCAAGTGCTTTGGCTCTACAGACATTGACCGTATGGCCATATTTCCCACAATGAGTGCAAAGGCGACATGGAATGGTTTGGGGATGATGATAGTTGCATGTGGCACAAAGCGGGTAGATCCCAACATATGGCTTTTTGGCTGGTGTTTGAACCATAGGAGCAACTTGATTAACAGGCATAGCAGGAGTGACCATAGCATAGTTTCTAGCCTTTCTTTTCCTATTATTACGAGAGGGTTCAGTTGTGGTTTCTTTGATGTGTACGGGAGGAGTTGTGGTGTCGGAAACTTTCTTGGTGCCTTTTCTAGTCCGAGTTCCCGCTTTCACATGGTTGTCAGTTAATGTGGCGGATAGGCGGATAGCATCTTCAAGTGTTGTGGGATTTCTCCCTAAGACAGTATCTTGAATTTGCCTAGGTAATCCACCAATATACTTCTCAATGCAGCGGAATAAAGGTGTGACCATATGGGGCACAAGGAGACTTAACTCGTGGAACCGAGTTGTATAAGCTAGACTTTCACCACCATCTTGGGCAAGATCCCAAAACTCGGCTTCCAATTTCTTTACCTCATTTCGAGGACAAAATTCTTCGGTCATTAGCCTTTTAACCTCATCCCAAGTTAAGGTCATTGCTACTTCCACACCTCTATTCCTCTTTTCCCCATTCCACCACGTGAGTGCCCGTTTTTGTAAGACACTTGTGGCATGACGAACACGAAGGTTATCGGGGCAGTCACTATTGAGAAAGGTGTTCTCAATACTTTTGAACCATTGAAGAAGTCCCGTAGCTCCTTCGGTGCCATATAACTTAAGAGGATTACATGAGTTTAAAATGCTTGAAGGTGCATTATGGTGGGTTGGCACAACCACCACCATTAGCTCCATGGTTACCATTGGTGGCACTGTTAACTTGGGTGAGTTGAGTTACAAGTTGTGTAAGGATAGCAACAATGTCGGTATTGTTGTTGGTCACGAGAGCACGGCGGGGAGGCATTCTACAGATTTGCACAAGACAAGAAAAGATGTAAGAACTTATGAAAGTTATTTGGATTTAAAAGGATAAGATAGCAAATAAAATAGTTAATTTTACTTTGGATCGCACTCAAATAGTGATAAAATCACTTGAATACTATGACACATTAAGGTTAATCAAACCAAAATAATTTTCAAGGAGACATGCTTTAGCCTATAAGTAAACACTCATCCCGGGAATTCCCAGGAAAGCATACGGGTCCCTCGGTTGATTGGGATTTATGCGAAATGCTTTCCTATACAGAAAACTCAGAATACAGGTGTCACCCTTGCAGATTGCACGTGTCCTCAAATAATTAACAAAGTTTAAAAGCCTTAACGTGGAAATAAAGAAATTTTTACAGATTTAGATCCATGAAGTTTCCACATGCTAAGAAGATAATGATAAAAGAGTAGGGAAGAATATTATGAGGTTTTAGGGTATAGGTAGGGATATTGTTTATTTAATTATTATTTAAGTATATCTTAATAAGTCATGAGTTTTTAACAAGTAAGGTATCAAAAATGAAATAATAACTAATCATAGTAAGCATTTAACACATAGCATGTAGCACATATCACATAATCATGAAGCATGGCATAAGTGGGTGTCCTAAAGTTATAGTCTAGGTCAAGGGTGTCTAATAACCTAGTTCCCTATAACCAAGGCTCTGATACCAATCTGTCACACCCCAACCGACGGCGGAATCATCGGGGCGGGACATGTAGACTGTTCATGAGAACAAGGTTGACTAAATTGAAATATATTAAACATCAAAATCCATTTCAAGTATTCAAGACAAAACCAAATCAAACCATGTACATAAAATGAAATCCATAATCCTTTATTAAAATTATCTAGGTCCAAAACTTATGTGTAGCAAGTCTTGATCAAATCACACATTAGTACCTGAAACTTGAATAAAATAAGGTCAACTAAAAAGTTGGTGAGCGTACACAGGTTTGTATATAGATAGCATATAGATTATGAATAAACAAATCCTTACATAACATGATAAAATAAGGCATTTATGGAGAGCAGCTATTGTGTAACCAAGTACAATCAAACCTTTGTAACTAGCATGCAAAATTGTGTTGTCGGTAACAAGCACCCCAATCTGGGTGGGTTTGTCAGGCTCAAGAGATCTATCATTGTTTACCATCGGCTTGAATAGTTAATGATTGCACATAAATCGCACACAAAAGTTAGCACAATTAGTACTCAGGCATAAAGCTCAAATTGTACACATGAATGTAAAGAGGATTTGTATTTGTGTTGTTTGTGTAAATGTAAACAATAGTATTGTATAATGTTCATATTCCAGCCCAAAAAGTGTAAAAGAGAAAAAGGGGCTATGTAATACTCACTTGGTTTGAAGGCGTAGCTAACACAAGAGATTAGATAGTAATACGAGGTCCCTGTAATGCACAATGTTAACCTAGAGTGTAATATGTATCGAAATCAATAGTATGCACAATAGTCTATGTCTAAGTCTAAGGTTAAATTGGATGTGTGTATAAGGAATTTGAAGTTGTAAGTGTTAGTGGTTTGTACTTGAATGGTGTTGTATAAAATTAAGGTTTGTGTTTGGAATAACTAAATAATAAACAAAATTAATATTTATTTACTTAGTTATAAAAAATAATGTAGGTATTAGAGGTAATTAAGTATAACCTTAATAAATGATTTTTGTTTAAATGTAAATTAAATAAATAATTGTTACCTTATTTATTTATTTATAAAATATGTACTTAGTTCTTTAGTTATAAAAATGTATTAGATAAATATAAATTTCTTTACTTTATTTTCATAAAGATGTTTAAGTAAATGGTGTAAATAATATTTAAGTGTATGGTTTAACAATAAATATAAATTTAATTTTTTAAGTTTTAAATAAACAATTTCTAATCATTTATTTTTATAAAATCAATTATTTTTATTTAAAAATTAATTTGAAATACTTATTGTTTTTTAAATTATGGAAATAACTATTCTGTATTGGCTTTTCTCACACACACGACCGTGCCTGGTCAGGGACGCGACCGTGTTGACCAATATAGAGGATATAGTTAAGCTGTTCACTAGGCACGACCGTGTCTTGGGTTTTGAGGCACGACCAAGTCTAGCCAAGAGGCATGACCGGGTCTGAGTGTGTTGGGCAAGACCGCGCTGGTATTGGCGCGACCGTGTCTCATGAAGCACGAC
This sequence comes from Smallanthus sonchifolius, assembly GCA_023525975.1. Taxonomy (NCBI): domain Eukaryota; kingdom Viridiplantae; phylum Streptophyta; class Magnoliopsida; order Asterales; family Asteraceae; genus Smallanthus; species Smallanthus sonchifolius. Next base: position 32,497,058 of record CM042019.1, on the reverse strand, counting down.
CGCGCTAGAAGGTTAGCGCGACCGTGTCTGTTCAAAAACAAAAACGATTTGACTAATTCTTATATTGTTAATGTTGGAATTCATGGGGCTTTCATCCGTAAGGTTATTACGAGTCTTTTGGAATATATTAATTGTATTAAAACATGTTCAAAGCAGGGTTCGATTAAATCTATTTTGAAAGAAAACTAGATTCTGGTTCGTGATGATTCCCATATTGTAAGCCCAAATTAGATTAGGGCTTTTGATCTATAGACTAAATCGAAAGTGTTGAAGGTTTCAATTACCCGAAAGGAGGATGAATCGAGGGTGTACGGGTAGAATGAGTTCCGGCGATGACGGGCTTGACCTCAGGCGTCTTGTGCTGCAATTCCGACTAAATCAGCGTGTCCAGAAGCTTTAGAGAGGATCGATAGTATGTTGGCTTGGGAGAATTGCAAATCAAAATGGTGAATTTGATGGTTTCGTGAGAGGATAAGGCGTTTATGAGATAAATCGACGAAATTGAGTTTATTTGTTGTAATGGTGATGATTAAAAGATTTAATTGAGTTCGTTAATGGGGAAAACGTGTAGAACGGTTATGAAATCGAACGTCTCTTGATTAAAGGCTGCATTTACGTTTCAACTGATGAGAGGCGCGACCGTGCCCAATTGAGGCGCGACCGTGCCAAGGCACCGGGCGCGACCGTGCCAAGGCACCGGGCGCGACCGTTCCAAGGCAAAGCGCGCAACCGTGCCACAGCACTTGGCGCGACCGTGCCAGAACGAGGCGCGACCGTGCCTATTAGGGTGTCTGGTAATTTATTTATAAAATCAGTCCTTGCAATTTCAGTATTGACAGATTTGTATAAATATGGACCTATGTATAGTTTAATAGGGTATACCCGTGTAAAATTTGTGGATTTGCATTGGAACATAGTATTTAATTGTTGGTACGAATAGAACAAGTCAGTGTACTAAATTTGAATTTGAAACATGTCACATTGAATTGAAATACAGATAACAAAAATTAGAAATGTTACACCATGTCCATCACAAATAACCCGTGAAACAATCCAAAACTAAACATATTAAAATTCGCCATCATTTCATCTGTGATTGTGCTGAAAAGCATCTCATTGAACTTGTAAAGGTTCACACGGATGACAACTTTGCTGACCTTTTCACTAAGACGTTTGACCGATCCCGTTTTGACCATCTTGTCAACTTGATAGGAATGTTCAATCCAGAGTGAAAACTTATTTTTCTTAAATCAATTCAATTCATGAAAGTTAAATTTTATTTCTTTTAAATATTTCTATAAAGTTCTTTTAATTTTCAAATATTTTACAAAAAATCAAACAAAATAGAAAATGAAGAAACATTTCAAAGTTATCTTGAGAAAAGAGGAAATGATAGTACATCATAAATAATCTAAACGCCACAGGTTGCTCATATGGGAAATGATTGCGTCATGCTTACTTGATTGTTTAAATTATTATGTTTTTAATCTGCTTATTTACAAGTAATTTGAATTGTCAGTAGGCTTTAGGCGTCTTTGAATCATTAGTAGTGTGGAAACTAAATATAGACTACAACTGTGATTTGAACCCATGTATGCATGTGTGCGTGTGTAAAAGAATACAAAAAGATCATTATCAGATAAAGGATGTAAGATTTTAGCAAATATTTTCTTCAAAGACCAGTTTCGGGTTATGTCTTGAGCATAATTACTTTGGTTCATCTCACTGCTCATACTCACAAGTATGTAATGAGAGATTGAATCAAGACATGTCTTTACATCAACCGTTGAGCATGTATTCACCCTTGAATCATACCTGATTCATTGAAATCAAATCCAGATAAAAGATGGATCACCTTACCTAAATCCTCAGACTCCATATCTATTAACCTGAATCATCATATGATAGTCATAGAAGAAAATCCAATCAAACAAAGACATCCGAATCACTCGATTCTGAATCTTATGATTCTTGATAATCCTTATGGATTCTGCTTGATTTTTTCTGTGCTAAACGATGTAACTTCATTCTGGAGATTTGGAAAATCTTTAGGAAAATCTTAGATGCCTTGAGATAGTGCAATTTACATTACTATAGCATATCAGTAGGGTACATGTTGTATATCTTACAATTAATACCTTAACACACAAGAACGTGATACAAAGATGCTTATGGTTTCAAATATCATAATATTGTCAACTCCTTATTTGACTGACGGTTCATATGGGTCGATTTTTAGGTCAAAATTTGACTAGGTTAACGGGTCATTGATGTGGATAGAGGTTCCATAGGTCCTTATCATGGTTTTCGACCTTATGGTAACCATATTCCACGTCAATGTCTTACATCTGTTGAATATTATATTTTTTAAAAAATTTGGCTAAGTGCATTTCTTGCGTACTTAACAAGTATGCAAGAAGTAATTCATGCGTACTTGTTAAGTACGCAAGAACAAATCCCTGCGTACTTGCTAAGTACGCAGGAATAACACTTGTGAAATTTTCCTAAGTGCTATACATGGTCATGTGTGTTCAATTTCAATGAATCTTCTTGATCTTATTATGTTTATTGTGTGTTTTTGCAGTGATGGCTCGTGCCTTTACCAGTGAGTTCAATCTCCTTGCACATACAAAACCGAAATGGAAGGGTGGTGCACTACAATACCGAGAGATAGTTGATTTCTTGAATCGTTCAAAGATCAGCTATGCTATATCAGCAGATCCAATAGTCTCAAGACCGTACCTGGAGCAGTTCTAGGATACAGCGGATCATGACAGCACGGTAACCCCTAATGTCATTCGGGATACTGTGGCAGGTCATGACGTTGCTTTTTCTGAGGACACAATTCGACGGGTCTTACAGTTCCGGTATCTCACCACCGACCCAACTGCCTATCCTGATTATTTTGTGGATGGGTGTTAGAGGCAGCGTATGGGATAAGTCAGTGTACGAGATTACTCTTCTTACAAGAAGATGTGGGTGCTCGATCAGTGGAGGTACTTTGCCCACGTGATGATCATGTGCATTTCTTCCAGGAAGGCGGGGAAGGATGCTATGGGACATGATCTTGCAGCAGCCATGGTTGGCCTGTCTCTCAACATGGGTTATAACTTTTCACGATACATCTTCAAGGCCTTAAATGATCAGATCAATACAACTGAGAGGTTTAGATTCCTGTTATACGCAAGATTTGTGCAACTACTGATCAATGACGCGTTGCCAAATCTGTCTGCTATTGGGGAGAGACTGCAAGTAAAACGGGTGAACAAGAGAGTGTTTGCCCAATTCCTAAAGCCAGGCAGTGTAGAACCTACCCCTGAGCACACCGCACTCTTTGGCCACCTGCTTAATGAAGCGTATGTGGCACCAGCTTATTGGAGATGGTTTAGTCATGATTCTAAGCCAGAACTCAGTGAACATTCTGATGAGCAACAAGAAGATGAGGACGTTGAAAGTGAGGATGAATTGTCTGAAAGTGGAGACGAAAAAGCAGGTAATGATGGTGCTGAAGGATCCGACTCCGAAGATACAGAGTCTGATTCATCTTATTCTGATGATGCACCATCACAGGCACACCCGAGAAGATTGACAAAGGTGACCCTTCCTGGGTCATCTTCTAAGAGAAAGCGACAATCGACGAGTAGTGAATACGAGCCAGATTCTGACTCGGACACTGCTATACAAAGACGAAGACGTGAAAGCATCAACAAACAACGGGGGGATAGGCAGCAACAAGCTATTCCTCGTGAGGTAGAGGATAGTGCTCAGAGGCAAGTACAAGTATCGGCTGCGAGTACTGATTCAGCTTCTACCCCACTTTGACAACAGTTGTACCGGCGACAGCGGAGGAGGCCACTAGTAACACCTGATGTGGCAGTCACTGATATCACAGAGGACGTTCCTGTGATAGTGACCCTCCCTGTACCATCTGTTCAAGTGGCGATGACAACTCCGATTCGTACCGAGCCAGTCACCATCACTCCTTCCATCACTCCTACAACCACCATCCCATCCACAATCCCTACTACCACCATTGAACATATCAGTCAACCCTACAACTTTGGAGACTTTTCTCAGGGTTTTGACTTTGATATGCTCTTCTCCTCTCCCCTCCATAATGCTGAAGCCTCTACGTCCAGGAATCCTGATCCAAATGATGCAAGGATAGCTACTTTGGAAACCCAAGTGGCTGGGCTACTAGAAACTGTTCGGAAATCAAGGGAAGAATCTGAGGCTCAACAGGCTCAGATAAATTCATTGGTGGACGAAGTTACTATTTTAAGAAGCCAGAGAACTGGGACGGAAGAGAGACTAGCAAATGTGATGGCCCAGAACGAACTACTGATCAAAACAAACAAAATGATTCTGGGACACAGGTCGTCTCTGGAGGTTCGGTTTGACATGCAGCGGAAAGAACAGGAAATGATGGTCAAGTTAGTAACTAACCTGACCAAGAAGCTTGCTGCTCAAGGGGAGAAAGAAAAGGAGAAAGAAAAAGAGAAAGAAAAAGAGAAGGAGAAGGCATCTGAACCTACCGGTGATGAGCCTTGTCATCCGGTTGATCTGACAAAGGATGATGATAAAGACAAGGATCCTGAAGTCGGTCCTAGTGGAAGTGAGTAACAAGCTTTGGCGATAGTACCCATTTCTACTGTTCCAATGGCTGAGGGGGAGTCGACTCATCTAGAAGGTGGTGATACTTCCGGTGGTGATAAAGGAAAGTCAGTGGCTGATGTTCTGAACGATCTATCTGACGATGTGATCTTATTCTTAGAGCCTGACTATTCCAAAGAAGCACAGATCGAGACTCTCTACAATATTGAAGAAGGAGAGATCGACTCTGGTGATGATTGGGATGAAGATGATGTAGTTATCGAAGTTCCCAAGGGCGACGGGGAAAGAGAGTATGAGTTTGAAGATGGAGAGATCTTCGAAGTTCCATCCTTTGAATCTCAGCTCGACACAGGTTCAGTCAAGAGTGCTAGTAATGTTGAAGCATCGACTGAAACCTCCCCTGCCGACCCTACACATGTGGATCCAGAGGCACAGAAAAATAAAGATATGCCTGCTAGTTCATCAAAGGATCCTGCTCCTATCTGGCAAAAGACTTCTATCATAGACAAACACGAAGCAACATGAATGATCTTAGCTGTGATGTTCGAGGAGGATAAGCAGTTGTTTGCAATCAAGCAAGCTGGGGGGGTTCAATACTTGAAATAAACCAGCGAAGCTTTCAACTACTTACCTAGACACGACCTCGTGAACCTTGCAAACCGAGAGCTATTGGGTCACTCAAATCACGCAGTAGCAATGGGTTTGTGGCAGGTTCTATAGCGTGAAGTAAGATGTGGGAAATTTGATATGTTTAAGCCTCAAATGCCCAAGCGAGTCAAAGATAAGAACACTAGACATCCTTTGACTAACAGAAGCATAAAGAAACTGCTATACAAGCCAGTGCTATGTGAAACCAAGATTCCCCTGAGCAAGTTATCTCAGGATATCCTCGGTAACATATGGTACTGGTACGTAAATCCTAAAACGGGTGAGGCAGTGGTGATAGGAAAGGTGTGGTCCGATAGTGGAAGCTTAGTGCCAAGGGAACTGATCAGAGTATTTGATGAAGTATGCTTCATAAACTTCTTTGTGAAAGATCTGGAGGCACTAGCTGACAGGTACTGCATGCATACAGATGAATGGACAAAGCTCCTTGCTTCTAAATACGACAGGGTGATCAAGTTTTGCCTTGACTACAAGAAAAAGATGGAAGCTAAAGATGCAGAGCTGTGAAGACCTAAGACGATCCAGAGTTGTTGTCAAGGGGGAGTTTGTTGAAACACTTTTGTGTGACAATCACTCTGGATAGAGTCTTAGGTTATGTACTTTCTTTGTATGTATTTTTCTTTGTTTGTAAGCGTTTGTATGTATTAGTTATCGAGTTGTATTTACTAATGCATGTTGATTGTTTCTTAATTCTCTAAGTGTTTTGCGCACTTAGTATGTGCGCAGGAATTAGTTCCTGCATACTTAGCAAGTGCGCAAGAATACTCTGCGTACTTGCTAAGTACGCATGAGTAATTTGCCCTGCGCACTTGCTAAGTGCGTAGAGATCAGATTTTGTATAAATAGAATAGTTTGAAGAATGTAAGTACGCAGACATTTGCACTCAGTATTTTCTCTCTGTAACTGATCGAGTTTATAATAGAAGGAACTTTAAAGTGATTTCTTTGTCGGTTTACTGTGTGTTGTTTGATTCTCCACCTAGTCACGGGCATTCCGCACCCGGTCCGACTAGTCACACACCCACGCGTAATGATCCGAGATACCCAGGGACATACAAAAAACACCAAGTTCAAAACACCCTAGATATAAAACACCATGACCAGAAAAACTACATGTTTAAAAAACCATAACCAAAAAAACTCCATGTTGAAAAACATGATGTTGAAAAACATTCAATTCAAAACACCACGGATATAAAACACCATGTTGAAAAGCACACCGTTTAAAGTTTTTTTTAAATAAAAAAATTTAAAAAAAAATAAATATATATAACTGTATCATACCAAGTTTAAAGTTTTTTAAATTTGACGTTTTAATTTGTCATTGTATTTTTAGTTTTTTTTAAATGAACGCTTACTTCAACATAAATTAAACGCCACAATTATAAAACACAAGGACAAACTAAACGCCATGTTGAAATTTGACGTCAAAAATGTAAAACATCATCGCCAAATCTAAAACGCCATAGTTTAAATGATGTAAAAACATCACAGTTGTAATAAAAAATAAAAAACTAATCGTCACGTTGAGAACACCATGACCAAAAACGCTAAAACTTCATGTTGAAATTGGCCCCCACGTGTAAAACACCATGACTAAAAAAACTCCATGACTAGAAAAACTCCATAACTAGAAAAACTCAATGTTGAAAAACACATATCTAAAAACCACCATAGATCTAAAACATCATTTGGAAAAAAAAAAACCCACTTTAAGTTAATTTAAATAAAAACAATTTAAAAGAATATATATATATATATAGGGAAGGGTTCAAATACTAAACAACTTTTTATGTGATAACCGTGCTAACCATTATAAAACAATTACATAATTTATAAATTATTTTTTCTTTTAATTGTTAAAATAATATTTAAGTATCTTGAATAAATATTTTGAACGTAAATACGAAAATGATGAGTCTTACATATACGTACCAAATAACGTTACATACACTGACACATAGTGTTTACATATTTGTAACATTAACATAATGATAATTGTTACATATACGTAACACTATGTTTGAGAGTGGTTATCATAGTTATCATATAAATATTGGTTAGCATTTGAACCTCACCCTATATATATATATATATATATATATATATATATAAAGCAATACCCAACTCGTTGGAAAGATAAAAAAACGCTCGATTTTATGGTAAAATGTAACATCCCAAATTTCTAAAATAAATAAATATAAATGAGGTCGGGATTTAATCAAAGATTTGAATGAAAAGAAAAAGGAAGGGGAACGGGCTTGTATCGGCTCCAATGGGCTGATGGAAGCCCAAGTATATAAAGGCATAATCAGCACCCCTTCCCATTTCCACCATTTTCGCAAACAAGAGAGAGAAAGAGAATCGGGTCTACAGAGAGAAAGCAAGGGAAAAGGCTCAAAAGCTAGGGGATCTTAAGTCTCCATCTCAGCAACGTATATAAACCGAAACTGGACTCCAAGAGGTAAGCATCACCTCTAAATCTGAGTTTTTGTAGTTTTTGGGGTATTCGGGGTAATAACGAATAAAGGTACGATTTTTACGTATGAAACTTTAAAAAAAACCTAATTCTAGAATCATGGAAGGAAACAGAACGTGTTGAACGCAAAAAGTTTAAGGTTTGAACAACTAGAAATCGGAGACCAGATCTAGGGTTCTTGGTGGGGAAGATGATCGCGCAGGCGAACTTAGCATGCCACCATTCCAGCGAACTTAACAAGTTCGCTATTTCAAGTTCGCCTATACTAAGGGGTGAACTTACTGTATGTTCGCCTAAGTCAATGTTAGTGAACTTACCATATGTTCGCCTAATGTCCAAGTAGCGAACTTATTATGTCCGCCTAAGCTCAATGTGGCGAACTTATCACATCTTCACCTAATATCCATGAAACGAACTTATCATGTTCACCTAAGCTCATATATGGTGAACTTACCCAAGTTCGCCTAGCTCAAAGGAAAGAACTTACCTAAGTTCGCCAAACCCTAATTGTAGAGACATCTAGCATCATTTAGGTTCATTATCTTATCTTGTATGACTTGATTATACAGATTTTGTGTGTCCTTAGTGACACTCACTGAACCGCTCATCAGGTGAGTTCTATGTGCCCCCTATGTGTTATATGCAAATGTTTCCAATGTTTAGGGACTGGAGTTTATACATTCAAATGAATGAATGTTATGAATGCTAATATGACACACGTGTTATATGAAAGTTAATGACGAACAAAGAATGAAACCAATGTTTACAAAGAATGAAATGAATGAATGACGTAACATAAATGAATGAATCTTGCTTTATATTTATATATATATATTGCATGTTATGGATGTATGTATACATTATGGATGGAAATACGGACAACTCGGTAGGACGGCACGATGATGACAGCTACTACGGTAAACGGATGACCATACGACTATTATGCAGACAATATGTTAAAGTCTATAAAGGTAGACTAAATACGAACTACTATGGTAGTATGGAGGCCCTTATTGTAACATCCCGAGTTTTAGTGCGCGAAAGAATTCTCGAGAATTAAAACTTAAATAAGAAAAAGGGAAGCGGGCTTGGGCCGGGGTGTATAGGCCAAAAGGGGCCAGGGTATTGGCCCTTATAAGCCTCAAGACCAACCCCAAACCCTCACTTCCAACACCATTTTCGTTTTCAAGAGAGAGAAGGTGGGAGAGAGCCTAGAGAGAGAAAGTCTCGGTTTTCGAATCCGAACTCAAAGGACCGTAGGCATACGTATCTGGAACATTTAGCTGCGGAGAAGAAGCATTTACAGGTAACCGATTCTCCTAGATCTAAGTTTTTGTTATGAGTTGGGTTTTAAAGAAAAATCGGGTAAAGGTTAGGTTTTTACATTTAAAAAAATGGAAATAAAGTATAGATTTAGACTCTCGGTTAGAAAACACACGTTTTGAATGTAAAAAAAGTTCGGATCTTGACGAGGTCGGATCTACATGAAAAAGTTAGGGTTTTGCGCCCGCAAGCACGTTCTGCGTACTTATAAAGTACGCAAGAAGCAAAGCCTGCATACTTTTCCTGCGTACTTATCAAGTACGCAAGAAGCAGGTTCTACGTACTTATCAAGTACGCAAGAAGCAAAGCCTGTGTACTTATCAAGTACGCACGAACGAAGTCTGCGTACTTATTATGTACGGAAGAACATGGCCCTGCGCACTTGCTAAGTGCGCAGGCATCAAGTCTATGGATATATATAGCTGGTTAGTGAAGTCAGTATCTTCGTCAGGATAGAAAGAGGCGAATTTAGCCTTAAGTTCGCCTAGCCAGAAATGGTGAAACCGTTTAGTGTCGAGTTAAGTCTGATACGCGTCGAATTGTTATGATTGTTCAGATTGTGTGAGATCCGGTACACCATTCCCGCTAAGATACCAGGTGAGTTCTAATCCCCTTTTTTTCTTCTTTAGGGGTGATGTGCATACTTAGTGTAAAGCGTTTATTATATTTTATATATTGTAAACTGAAGGGAAAAGCTATGTTTTAATGAAAATTTTAAAACAGGCAAATGTACGTTTTGAGCAAAGTATAGTTAAATCTGACAAGCGTTTACTATATTTTCATATACATAAACAAGGCATGATATTTATGAAAATTTGTGTTTCAGTAAAGTATAGTTATATCATTGGCAAGCATTTAATATATTTTCATATATATAAACAAAGGCATGATATTTATGACAAGTTATGCTTCAGTAAGGTATAGTTATATCATTGGCAAGCGTTTACTGTATTTTCATATACATAAACAAAGGTATGATATTTATGACAAGTTATGTTTCAGTAAAGTATAGTTATATCATTGACAAGCGTTTACTATATTTTCATATACATAAACAAGACATGATATTAATGAAAAGTTATGTTTCTGTAAAGTATAGTTATATCATTGGCAAGCGTTTACTATATTTTCATATACATAAACAAAGGCATGATATTTATGACAAGTTATGTTTCAGTAAAGTATAGTTATATCATTGGCAAGCGTTTACTATATTTTCATGTACATAAACAAAGGTATGATATATGTTTAGTATGATCAAGTTAAAGAAAGTTTATGAACATAAAGTGAACAGTCTTCCTATGGGAAGTGAACCAGTTGGATAAGGTCCTTGGGACAGATGTTACTTGTACAGGATGCCAGATATGGGTGCTACCCATTAGTAAGAGTCTTGATGTCTCATTAACAGTTGTACAATTTTGATGAGTGACGGCGGTTGCTCGGGGGACTACGCAATCCCCCATGTACCAGTTAAGCGGTATTGATCACGAGGACAATACCCGATGTTGATCACGAGGACATAACTTGTCTGTCATAAATATCATGCCTTTGTTTATGTTTATGTCGTGTATATGTTTAGTATGATCAAGTTAAAGAAAGGCATGATATATGTTTACTTTAACATCCATATACATGGTATTTTATTGTGTTTTATGGCGTGTATATGTTTATGTCGTTTTTCTTTTATTATGGTGTTTTACACTTTTTATGTTTTACGTCAAATTTCAACATAGTGTTTAGTTTGACGCCAAATTTCAACATGGCGTTTAGTTTTTCATTATGTTTTACAACTGGAGCGTTTAATTTTATCATGATGTTAAAATGTCAGGTTGAAATTTGGCGTTTTAATTTGTCATTGTGTTTTTAACTTTAAAAAAACGTCATTTTAAACATAATCTAAACACCAAAATTGTAAAACAAAATGACAAACTAAACACCATGTAGAAATTTAACCTAAAAATATCAAAAACGCATTTTTACAAAAGAGGTAAAACATCACAGTTGTATACAAAATAAAAAAAAACTAATCGTCATGTTAAACACACCATGACCAAAAAAGTTAAAACGCCATGTTGAAATTGGCCCCCACGTGTAAAACACCATGACCAGAAAAACTCCATGTTGAAAAACACTCAGCTAAAAACACCATGTTGAAAAACACCTAGTTAAAAACACTATAGATCTAAAACACCATAACCAAAAAAACTTCATGTTGAAAACACCATGACCAGAAAAACTCAATGTTAACAACACCATGACTAGAAAAACTCTATGTTGAATAAAACTTAGTTCAAAACACCATATATCTAAAACACCATGACCAGAAACACTCCATGTTGAAAACACCATGACCAAAAAAACTCCATGTTAAAAAAACACCCAGTTCAAAAAACCATAGATATAAAACACCATGACCATGTTGAAAATACCATAACAAAAAAAAACTCCATGTTGAAAAACATTCAATTCAAAACACCATAAATATAAAACACCATGTTGAAAAGCACACAGTTTAAAGTTTTTTTTAAATAAAACGATTTAAAAAAATAAATATATTTAACTGTATCATACCAAGTTTAAAGTTTTTTAAATTTGACGTTTTAATTTGTCTTTGTATTTTTAGTTTTTTTTAAATGAACGCTTAGTTCAACATAAATTAAACGCCACAATTATAAAACACAAGGACAAAGTAAACGCCATGTTGAAATTTGACGTCAAAATTGTAAAACATCATCGCCAAATCTAAAACGCCATAGTTTAAAAGAGGTAAAAACATCACCGTTGTAATAAAAAATAAAAAACTAATCGTCACGTTGAGAACACCATGACCAAAAAAGCTAAAACTTCATGTTGAAATTGGCCCCCACGTGTAAAGCACCATGACTAGAAAAACTCCATAACTAGAAAAACTCAATGTTGAAAAACACATATCTAAAAACCACCATAGATCTAAAACATCGTTTGAAAAAAAAACCCACTTTAAGGTAGTTTAAATAAAAACAAATTAAAAGAATATATATATATATATATACATAAATATATATATATATATAGGGAAGGGTTCAAATACTAACCAACTTTTTATGTGATAACCATGCTAACCACTATAAAACAATCACATAATTTATAAATTATTATTTTTTAATTGTTAAAATAATATTTAAGTATCTTGAATAAATATTTTGAACGTAAATACGAAAATGATGAGTCTTACGTATACGTACCAAATAATGTTACATACACTGACACATAGTGTTTACATACATGTAACATTAACATAATGATAATTGTTACATATACGTAACACTATGTTTGAGAGTGGTTATCAGGTTATCACATAAATATTGGTAAGCATTTGAACCACACCCTATATATATATAGCAATTCCATACTCGTTGGAAAGATAAAAAAAATGCTCGATTTTATGGTGAAATGTAACATCCCAAATTTCTAAAATAAATATAAATGTGGCCGGGATTTAATCAAAGATTTGAATGAAAAGAAAAAGGAAGGGGAACGGGCTTGCCTCGGCTCCAATGGGCCGATGGTAGCCCAAGTATATAAAGGCATAATCAGCACCCCTTCCCATTTCCACCATTTTCGCAAACAAGAGAGAGAAAGAGAATCGGGTCTACAGAGAGAAAGCAAGGGAAAAGGCTCAAAAGCTAGGGGATCTTAAGTCTCCATCTCAGCAACGTATATCAACCGAAATCGGACTCCAAGAGGTAAGCATCACCTCCAAATCTGAATTTTTGTAGTTTTTGGGGGTATTCGGGGTAATAACGAATAAAGGTACGATTTTTACGTATGAAACTCTAAAAAAAAATCTAATTCTAGACTCATGGAAGGAAATAGAACGTCTTGAACGTAAAAATGTTGGGGATTGAACAACTAGAAATCGGAGACCAGATCTAGGGTTCTTGGTGGGGAAGATGATCGCGCAGGCGAACTTAGCATGGCACCATTCCAGCGAACTTAACAAGTTCGCTATATCATGTTCGCATATACTAAGGGGTGAACTTACTGTATGTTCGCCTAAGTCAATGTTAGTGAACTTACCATATGTTCGCCAAATGTCCAAGTAGCGAACTTATTATGTCCGCCTAAGCTCAATGTGGCGAACTTATCACATCTTCACCTAATATCCATGAAACGAACTTATCATGTTCACCTAAGCTCATATATGGTGAACTTACCCAAGTTCGCCTAGCTCAAAGGAGAGAACTTACCTAAACTCGCCAAACCCTAAGTGTAGAGACATCTTGCGTCGTTTAGGTTCATTATCTTATCTTGTATGACTAGATTATATAGATTGTGTGTGTCCTTAGTGACACTCACTGAACCGCTCATCCGGTGAGTTCTATGTGCCCCCTATGTGTTATGTGCAAATGTTTCCAATGTTTTGGGGCTGGAGTTTATACATGCAAATGAATGAATGTTATGAATGCTAATATGACATACGTGTTATATGAAAGTTAATGATGAACAAAGAATGAAACCAATGTTTATAAAAAATGAAATGAATGAATGACGTAACATAAATTAATGAATCTTGCTTTATATTTATATATACATATATATATATATATATATATATATTGCATGTTATGGATGTATGTATACATTATGGATGAAATACGGACTACTCGGTAGGACGGCACGATGATGACGGCTACTACGGTAAACGGATGACCATACGACTATTATGCAGACGGTGTGTTAAAGTCTATAAAGGTAGACTAAATACGAACTACTATGGTAGTACGGAGGCCCTTATTGTAACATCCCGAGTTTTAGAGCGCGAAAGAATTCACGAGAATTAAAACTTAAATAAGAAAAAGGGAAGCGGGCTTGGGCCGGGTTGTATGGGCCAAAAGGGGACAGGTTATGGGCTCTTATAAGCCTCAAGACCAACCCCAAACCCTCACTTCCAACACCATTTTCGTTTTCTAGAGAGAGAAGGTGGGAGAGAGCCTAGAGAGAGAAAGTCCCGATTTTCGAATCCGAGCTCATAGGATCGTAGGCATACGTATCTGGAACATTTAGCTGGGGAGAAGATGCATTTACATGTAACCGATTCTCCTAGATCTAAGTTTTTGTTATGAGTTGGGTTTTGAAGAAAAATCGGGTAAAGGTTAGGTTTTTACATTTAAAAAAAATGGAAACAAAGTATAGATTTAGACTCTCGGTTAGAAAACACACGTTTTGAATGTAAAAAAGGTTGATAGTGTTCTTACTGATAGTGTCTTGATAGAGTTTTACTTGTAATCTTGTAATCTCAGAAGTCTAATACAACAGTGCATTTATCAGTATTCTTGCTGTTTACTTGTTTACTTTGTTGGTTGTTATTGTTTCCGCCAATATAAACTAAGAAAAGAACCATCTTGTACTTTCACGATCCTGCAAGTGGTATCAGAGCTTTGGCTCAGATTAAACAAACTCACACTTGTTCAATCACTTCTGGTTCTATTCTAAACTTTCTCTTTGATCAAGTCACCCAAAATCACAAAACAAAAATTGCACAAAGCAATGGTTTTGAAAACATCCTGAAGCAGCAGTATGAAAACTTCGTCTGGAAGGAATGTGAGTCTCTAACTGTTCTATACAACAGATTTACCTCTCTTGTAGGAGAGCTGCAGTGCTCAAAGGTGAAGCTAGAGAATGAAGATATCCTCAAGAAGTTCATCAGGTCTCTACCAAGCTGCTGGACACTTTACACAGTGTCAATCAGAAGAACGGAGAATCTGAAGACTCTCCAGATAACTAAGCTCTTCGGAATGCTAAAAACCTATGAGCTAGAGATGATTCAGGCAAAAGAAAGAAGCTCAAGCTACCAAACAGCCTCAACATCCACCACCACCTCATCTGCCCTCTATTCTGAGCACTCGGGTCCTAGTTCAAGTAACTACTATCCTCCCATCATCACAAATCCAGTCACTTCTCAGTCAAGACAAGCCCAATCCAGATAACAACATCAAGTTACTCCTCCAGTTCAAACTGTAGCCTGTGCAACTGTTGGAACTTCTGAGTTCAACTGGAGCTTTCAATATGAAGAACTGCCCGTCAACAATCAAGCTCTAATGGCAGACACTACAGAGATACCACCTCAGGTATTGAACATCTTTGCTCTCAAGCCTGTATTGATAAAGTTTTGGGTTATAGAAAGCATAACCAAAACCTTATAGATCAAAATGAAGAGTTTCATCAGATGAAATCTGAGTTCAAAAAGGTTGAAAATACTTATAAAGAAAAGATTAACTGCCTTAAGAAAGAGATTTCATCGCTAAAACACGAACAAATTAATCTTGAAACTCAGATTGATGATCTACTGGTCAAACTAAAAGCTACCAGAGCTGAACTGGCAGAACAGAAAGTTCATGTTGAAAAATATGAATTTTCCTCCAAAACGTTACAAAGACTTTTAGATATTCAAGTCCATGAGAAGGTAAAAACTGTACTTGGGAATAACAATGATCAGTACAATGCTGTTCCTCCTCCTGCTGACTATATTGCCATATACGAACCAAGCTTCAATGTTGAAAATCTTGACACTGCAAACCGAAACCTTGATCCTTCAACGGATGAACCTTTCATTGAAGACTGCACTACCTCATCGGAATCTGAGTCAACTCACTCAGACCATGATGAAACCAGTGCAGTCCCATCTGAAGCTGTTCTGAATAGAGTTGCAGTTCCTGCTGTTCTTCCAGCTATTCCAGCCCCTGTACCATTCAAACAGATCAATATCAGCTATCCTCCAGATGGAAGAAAGCTAAACACTAAAAAGGGACAGACATCAGAACCCACAAACCCCAAGCCTCAGTTCAAGCCAATCACAAAGAGAAAGGTATTTGATATATGTCGTAAGCCTGAAGAAAAAGTTCCATATGTTCAAAGGACCCTAGAAGAAGCCACCTTTGAACATAACAAATCTCATCCATGGAACTTCAAGGATCTGTTCCAAAGAAAGGACTATGTCTACCTTTCAAGAGACAAACTGGCAAAATCATGCTTTGTGTGTGGCAGATATAACCACACTGCCAGCACCTGCTTTCATTACCTGGAATATCAAAGAAATTCAAAGCAGCATGTCTTTGAAAAGAATAACAAAAATAAGAAGGCAAGAAGCTACAAAGACAAAGCAACTAAGTTCAACGAGTCTCTATCTCCCTCAAGAGTGAAGCTGCCTAAATCTCAACAAACTTGTATCATTTGTGGTAAATCAGACCACTTTGTTGCAAACTGTAAGTTTAACCCTTTCAACCAGATCCTTCATCAAGCCCCTCAAAGACAAAGGGTAAAGAAGGATCAGCATACATCGGTTGTTAGTCCAGTTAAGCCCAAGAAAACAAAGCAAAAGCTTTCAGCAGCAACCAAGCCTGCTGCTGATAAGCTAAAATCCTCCACAGCAAAATCTGCTGCTGATAAGGCAAAGACATCAGCAGCAAGAGTGTCCACTGCTGATAAGGCAAAATCCAAATCAAAGCCTATAGTAGCAAAGAATGCTGACACTTCAACAAAGCTATCAGCAGCAACAAAATCTGCTGCTGTTAAGCCAAAGACCTCATATACAACGTCTGCTGCTGAAAAGCCAAAGAGAGCTGGAAAACCACCAACTCAACAATGGAAGGCAATGAAACCACCAAGCATCATCATCAGTTCAGTTGAATGCGTCTATCCTTTGTTGTAAATATGATCAAAGGTTTGAGATCTTCAGGGGGAGAACTGAAAGAAGAAGATCTATCTACAGATCTATTGATGAAGTTTTGCAATTGCCAGATTCAGATCTTGACATAATTTTGGAGCTGGGTGAAGCTCATGAGCCTGCAAATGAGGGTGGGAAACTTCTTGTGCTAGCCATCAAACACTACTTCAACCCTAGCAAAGATGTGATCATTGGCATTAAACCAATCAAGTCCCACTCTCCATTTGTAAGTTGGTCCTATAATGCTGATTTGGATGAGTTCACTTTAACTCATGTAAGGAAGCAGAAGATGATATGTTCAAGCAAAACAATCTACAAAATGCCACATAAAGACATCAAGACTCTGTCTGCACTTCCACTGAACAATCCCAGCAAGGATCCAAGAGGCTATGAGGTTGAAAGGATAGTCAGCCACATGCAAAAGCTTCAGCAGCAAAGTGATTAGAAGAATTTTGGTTGCATCAGTCTAAGGGGAGTTTGTAGAACCAAAGACTGATTGCTACTAAATTATTCTAAGTACAAATGCTGCTGATAGGCTTATCAGCAGCATTCAACACATGTTGCTGCTGATGGGCTTATCAGCAGCATTCAACACATGTTGCTGCTGATAGGCTTATCAGCAGCATCATTCTCATTCTTGCTGCTGATAGCTGTGTTCCTTGAAGACAAATCGTTGCAGCTGACTATCCATGCCAAGTGTCACTGACAACTTTCTGCAAAAGCGACTGACACACTCAAAGCAGAAGGAACCTCAGTGGTGCAACCAATGACGGACGACAATGCTCTTCTCCAGACATGCAAGCAATAATGCATAAAGAAGACGCTTCAATAAAGTTAATTAGATATAGACAAAACGTGTAATAGTTAGCTAGATACAACAGATCAACGGTCTGTGTTAGATCTGATCCTTAGAATCAAGGGGCTGTCTTGATTCTAAGTGAGTATAAATAATGTGTAAACACTTCATTGTAAGTGTGCTTCTTCACTGAGTTTTCAATTGTAATCGTTTATTCACAAAGCTTAATACAACAATGTTCTTATCAGTATTCTTTCTGTTTACTCGATTGTAATTGTGCAGTTGATATTGTTTCCGCCAATCTCAACTAAGAACAGAACCATCTTGTAATTTCACGATCCTACAAAAAGGCACAAAATCTAGGGGATCTTAAGTCTCCATCTCAGCAACGTATATCAACCGAAATCGGACTCCAAGAGGTAAGCATCACCTCCAAATCTGAGTTTTGTAGTTTTTGGGGGTATTCGGGGTAATAACGAATAAAGGTACGATTTTTACGTATGAAACTCTAAAAAAAACCTAATTCTAGTCTCATGGAAGGAAATAGAACGTTTTGAACGTAAAAAGTTTGAGGATTGAACAACTAGAAATCGGAGACCAGATCTAGGGTTCTTGGTGGGGAAGATGATCGCGCAGGCGAACTTAGCATGGCACCATTCCAGCGAACTTAACAAGTTCGCAATATCATGTTCGCATATACTAAGGGGTGAACTTACTGTATGTTCGCCTAAGTCAATGTTAGTGAACTTACCATATGTTCGCCTAATGTCCAAGTAGTGAACTTATTATGTCCGCCTAAGCTCAATGTGGCGAACTTATCACATCTTCACCTAATATCCATGAAACGAACTTATCATGTTCACCTAAGCTCATATATGGTGAACTTACCCAAGTTCGCCTAGCTCAAAGGAGAGAACTTACCTAAACTCGCCAAACCCTAAATGTAGAGACATCTTGCGTCGTTTAGGTTCATTATCTTATCTTGTATGACTAGATTATATAGATTGTGTGTGTCCTTAGTGACACTCACTGAACCGCTCATCCGGTGAGTTCTATGTGCCCCCTATGTGTTATGTGCAAATGTTTCCAATGTTTTGGGGCTGGAGTTTATACATGCAAATGAATGAATGTTATGAATGCTAATATGACATACGTGTTATATGAAAGTTAATGACGAACAAAGAATGAAACCAATGTTTATAAAAAAATGAAATGAATGAATGATGTAACATAAATTAATGAATCTTGCTTTATATTTATATATACATATATATATATATATATATATATATATATATTGCATGTTATGGATGTATGTATACATTATGGATGAAATACGGACTACTCGGTAGGACGGCACGATGATGACGACTACTACGGTAAACGGATGACCATACGACTATTATGCAGACGGTGTGTTAAAGTCTATAAAGGTAGACTAAATACGAACTACTATGGTAGTACGGAGGCCCTTATTGTAACATCCCGAGTTTTAGAGCGCGAAAGAATTCACGAGAATTAAAACTTAAATAAGAAAAAAGGAAGCGGGCTTGGGCCGGGTTGTATGGGCCAAAAGGGGACAGGTTATGGGCTCTTATAAGCCTCAAGACCAACCCCAAACCCTCACTTCCAACACCATTTTCGTTTTCTAGAGAGAAAAGGTGGGAGAGAGCCTAGAGAGAGAAAGTTTCGGTTTTCGAATCCGAGCTCATAGGATCGTAGGCATACGTATCTAGAACATTTAGCTGGGGAGAAGATGCATTTACAAGTAACCGATTCTCCTAGATCTAAGTTTTTGTTATGAGTTGGGTTTTGAAGAAAAATCGGGTAAAGGTTAGGTTTTTACATTTAAAAAATGGAAACAAAGTATAGATTTAGACTCTCGGTTAGAAAACACACGTTTTGAATGTAAAAAAGGTTTAGATCTTTACGATGTCGGATCTACAAGAAAAAGTTAGGGTTTTGCGCCCGCAAGCAGATTCTGCGTACTTATCAAGTACGCAAGAAGCAAAGCCTACGTACTTATCAAGTACGCAAGAACAAAGTCTGCGTACTTAATATGTACGCAAGAACAAGGCCCTGCACACTTGCTAAGTGCGCAGGCATCAAGTCTATGGATATATATAGCTGGTTAGTGAAGTCAATATGTTCGTCGGGATAGAAAGAGGCGAATTTAGCCTTTAGTTCGCCTAGCCAGAAATGGTGAAACCGTTTAGTGTCGAGTTTAGTCGGATACACATCGAATTGTTATGATTGTTCAGATTGTGTGAGATCCGGTAGACCATTCCCGCTAAGATACCAAGTGAGTTCTAATCCCCTTTTTGCCTTCTTTGGGGGTGATGTGCATACTTAGTGTAAAACGTTTATTATATTTTATATATTGTAAACTGAAGGGAAAAGCTATGTTTTAATGAAAAGTTTAAAAGAAGCAAATGTACGTTTTGAGCAAAGTGTAGTTATATCATTGGCAAGCGTTTACTATATTTTCATATACATAAACAAGGCATGATATTTATGACAAGTTATGTTTCATTAAAGTATAGTTATATCATTGGCAAGCGTTTACTATATTTTCATATACATAAACAAAGGCATGATATTTATGACAAGTTATGTTTTAGTAAAGTACCGTTATATCATTGGCAAGCGTTTACTATATTTTCATATACATAAACAAAGGCATGGTATATGTTTAGTATGATCAAGTTAAAGAAAGTTTATGAACATAAAGTGAACAGTCTTCCTATGGGAAGTGAACCAGTTGGATAAGGTCCTTGGGATAGATGTTACTTGTACAGGATGCCAGATATGGGTGCTACCCATTAGTAAGAGTCTTGATGGCTTGTTAATAGTTGTACTATTGGGATGAGTGACGACAGTTGCTCGGGGGACTACGCAATCCCCCATGTACCAGTTAAGCGGTATTGATCAAGAGGACAATACTCAGTGTTGATCACGAGGACAACATCGTGTCGTGTGGTGTTGATCACGAGGACAACATCAATGGGTCACGAGGACCTTGGGTCACGAGGACCAAACTATGCTAAGCAGTATTGATCACGAGGACAATACCAGTTGTTGATCACGAGGACAACATCATGCTAAGCGGTATTAATCACGAGGACAATACCACTAGTGACAAGGAATTGACGGTTAAGAGGTACTGATCACGAGGACAATACCAGCAGTGATAAGAATTGACGGTTAAGCGGTATTGATCATGAGGGCAGTACCAACAGTTACAAGGAATTTACGGCTAACTTATGAATGTTTTAAATTGTTTTTTGAAAAGTGAAGTATGTAAAGTTTTTCCTTAAGGGAAGTATGTATGTCACACCCCAACCGACGGCGGAAACGTCGGGGCGTGAAGCGTGCAGACTGTTCATTGCTCATGGTTTGCTAAAGTTTGCATATTTAATAATTGTTTTCATTGCAATCAATAAGTTCAATCAAAACACAACCAATCCATAAAACAAAAACGTAAACTACATAGAATAAACTGGTTTAATTGAATTCTAGGTCCAAAAATCCTATGTGTAGCATATCTTGATTACTTCAAACCTTGGTACCTGAAACATGGTTAAAACAGAGTCAACTAAAAAGTTGGTGAGAATACATAGGTTTTATTGTGTGATAGCAAAATACGTGTTGTGTGCATACAGTTCAATACGACATGACAATTAAGGCAATTATGGAGAGAAAAACATCGTGTGACCTATACAATCAAACCTTTGTAACTTGCACTCAAAATTTGTGTTGTCAGTAACAGTCACCCTACCTGGGTGGGTTTGTCAGACTCAATAGATCTACCACTGTTTACTGTCGGCTGTTAGTTAATGATTGTACATGAAGAGCATAATAATTGGTCTACAAAATGTACTCAAGCACAAAGCGCAAAACTGTAAACATGCATAGGATGGAACTGTATATGTGTATAATTGAAAACATGTAAATAGAACGCATGTTCCACCCCAAAACGTTTGTAAAATAGAGTAAAAGAGGGGCTATGTAACTCACGTGTTATGTAGCGTGTAGATTGCACAAGCAAATGGAAAACAGCGGTGTGTTGTAGATTGCTAAGTTCGACCTAATGAACAATGTATATGTGTTATTGATTTGCGTTATTTAATGACGGAAGTGAATTTGTCATTCTTAAACGTGTAGGGTTTGTCTTAAAAATAATAATTAACTATGTTATTTATTATATATATTTATTTGTATTAGTTTAAGTAATAGAATATTTATTTAAAATATAAGTTTAAATAAATAATGTTCATTCGGAACAGTGTAAGGTATTCCAGTAATTAGTTTATAAAAATAATTATTTAAACTGTTATTTAATTTATTTATCAAATTAACAGAATAAAAATAAAAATAAAGGTTCTGTTTAAGGGATGAGCACGACCGTGCTTGTATATGGCACGACCGCGCCCGGCACGTACGCGACCGCGCTTGGTCGGTAACGCGCCCGTGGTTGGTCAGAAGTCAAAACAAGAGTCTGGTCCTGAGACACGACCGCGTCCGTATCCGGCACGACCGCGCCTAGGGTTTTGACTAGGTCAGGACTTGGTTTGTTCGGTAAACACGACCGGGCCTCTTACGGGGCACGACTGTGCTTGGTCAGGAACGACCGCGCTCATAGGCTGGCGCGACCGTGTCTGGTCAATTCCAGAAGCAATTCGCCTGATTCTTGTAATAAAACAGATTAGAAACTTAGGGTTTTCATTGATATGATGTTTGCGAATCGAATCACACCATTTAATTGGATTTATAACGTGTTTACCGTGTAGTTCGATTAAAACTATTTCTTTTCAAAAACTTTGATCCGAATCGGTTTAATCGTGTATTAATATACTGAATTGATATAGTGCTTTTGTTTAGGATGGAGAAACGAACAAGTTGGACTACTACTTACCTGTTTAGATCGGGCAACAAGTGCAGACGGCTACGGGAGGAATATCGCGGCTTTTTCTTGATCGACAGACGAGATAGAGATGATGGAATGATGGATTTAGGGTTTAGGGAAGTTTATATATGTCTCGGGTAGGTATGGGCTTAACTTAATTCGTTTGATTCTTGCTCAAGTTACCAGATTTGATTTAAAAAGGTGGGTTGGTCAAAGATGCGCGAATTTGGGCTTTTGGATGTGTAATTGATCGGGTATTAGGTTGAATAAACCGAATATCATCTTTTGCAAGTTTCTCAAACTTCTAAACGTGTTTACAATCTATTTTTGGACAAGATTTGAGTCGGTTTGACTTTGCGGAGTCAAACTGTAAACGAGGCGCGACCGTGCTTAATGTTAAGCATGACCATGGTCATGGCACAAGCGCGACCGTGCCTAGGACTAGGCGCGACCGTGCTTGTGTTGGTTTTTGGAAGTTTCAACACTAGTCCTTGTAGTTTTGTAATATTGATGTTGTTTTGAGTTTTGCTCAAGTTTGGTCCTCGAGGTTTGTAAGATTGTTTTCGTTAATATTGTATTATAATGAACGCGTGTATGCTTGTAAGTGTATATGAACAATAAATGTAAGGTTGAAATCTTTTATTGCACGACATAAAATACATAGGAAAAACATGAAAATCAGAAAGGTTACAGTATCCCCGTGTTGAGGGAATTTCGTCCCGAAATTCAACTGGTTGAGGCTACTACTTCA
The DNA here is from genome assembly GCA_023525975.1 of Smallanthus sonchifolius. Lineage (NCBI taxonomy): Eukaryota > Viridiplantae > Streptophyta > Magnoliopsida > Asterales > Asteraceae > Smallanthus > Smallanthus sonchifolius. The sequence goes on along the minus strand of CM042019.1, from coordinate 32,473,819 downwards.
GCAAAAAGATGTGGGTACTTGAGCTTCATTTGGTCTTCTCGTTCCCAAGTAAACTCGGGTCCTCGTTTAGATTCCCAACGAACCTTGACAATAGGAATACGGCTGCGCTTGAGTTGTTTTATCTCGCGATCCATAATCTCGACTGGTTTTTCAACGAAGTGCATCGTCTCATCAATGCGCACATCGTCAAGAGGTATATGAAGGTTCTCATCAGCAAGACACTTCTTGAGGTTGGATACATGAAATGTAGGATGTACGTTGCCAAGTGATGGAGGTAACTCGAGCTTGTAAGCCACTTTCCCAATCCTTTAAAGGATCTTGAATGGACCCACATAGCGAGGTGCTAGCTTGCCTTTCTTCCCAAAACAGATCACCCCCTTCCAAGGAGACACCTTTAGAAGTACAAGATCACCAACTTGGAATTCCAAGGGTTTGCGTCGTTTGTCGGCATAGCTCTTTTGCCGACTCCTCGCAACTCGAATGTTGTCACGGATTTGAATAATCTTGTCGGAGGTTTCTTGAATTAACTCAGGACCGGTGATTTGTGCTCCACCAATCTCGTTCCAACAGATGGGAGAACGACACTTACGACCATAGAGAGCTTCAAACGGAGCCATGTCGATGCTGGTGTGGTAACTATTATTGTAGGAAAATTCGATAAGTGCCAAATGTGAATCCCAATTGCCACCAAAGTCGATGACACAGGCTCTCAGCATGTCTTCCAGGGTTTGGATTGTTCGCTCGGTCTGACCATCAGTTTGGGGATGGTAGGCCGTGCTCAAATCCAATCGTGTACCAAGTGCCTTTTGGAGAGATTGCCAAAACCGAGAAGTGAAACGAGCATCTCTATCGGAGATTATGTTCAAAGGAACACCGTGACGACTCACGATCTCGTCAATGTAAATTCGGGCCAATTTCTCAACCTTATAGTCTTCACGGATAGGCAAGAAGTGTGCGGACTTAGTGAGACGGTCAATGATCACCCAGATGCTATCATAACCGCTTGATGTGCGAGGGAGTTTAGTGATGAAATCCATAGCTAGATTCTCCCATTTCCACACGGGAATTTCCGGTTGTTCAAGTAAACCAGAAGGACGTTGATGCTCAGCCTTGACTTTAGAACATGTGAGACATTTTGCTACGAACAAGGCAATGTCTTTCTTCATACCGGGCCACCAATATTGTGGACGAAGATTTTGGTACATTTTATCCGCACCGGGATGAATAGAATATCGAGACTTGTGTGCTTCGGTCATGATGAATGCTCGGAGATTGTCGCGATCGGGGACCCAAATACGATTTAGACACAATAAGAGTTGTGAGATTTTCTTGGATTAAATAGAAGAATAAATAGATGTAAGTAGTTCATAGTTTGGATTGTACTCAAATAGTGACATAATCACTCGAGTACTATGACATATTAAGGTTAATTTAAACTCAGATAATTATCAAGAAGACGTGCTTTAGCCTATAAGTAAACACTCATCCCGGGAATTCTCAGGAAAGCATACGGATCCCTCGGTTGATTGGGATTTATATGAAATACTTTCCTAGACAGAAAACCCAGAATACAGGTGTCACTCTTCCAGATTGCACGTGTCCTTTAACAATTAAACAAAGTTTAAAAAACCTTAACGGGTGTAAGAGAAAATTTTATAAACATGGAAGCAGGCAAGAAGGATGTGTGGCTTAGGATGTGGGTAGGGATGTCGTTTATTAAATTTGTTCTTCATATATACATATAAAACATGTAGCATATATCATATAGCATGTAGCACATATCATGTAAATCATGAAGCATGGCATAAGTGGGTATCCTAAAGTTATAGTCTAGGTCAAAGGTGTCTAATAACCTAATTCCCTATAACCAAGGCTCTGATACCAATCTGTCACACCCCATCCGACGGCGGAAACGTCGGGGCGTGAAGCGTGCAGACTGTTCATTGCTCATGGTTTGCTAAAGTTTGCATTTTTAATAATTGTTTTCATTGCAATCAATAAGTTCAATCAAAACACAACCAATCCATAAAACAAAAACGTAAACTACATAGAATAAACTGGTTTAATTGAATTCTAGGTCCAAAAATCCTATGTGTAGCATATCTTGATTACTTCAAACCTTGGTACCTGAAACATGGTTAAAACAGAGTCAACTAAAAAGTTGGTGAGAATACATAGGTTTTATTGTGTGATAGCAAAATACGTGTTGTGTGCATACAGTTCAATACGACATGACAATTAAGGCAATTATGGAGAGAAAAACATCGTGTGACCTATACAATCAAACCTTTGTAACTTGCACTCAAAATTTGTGTTGTCAGTAACAGTCACCCTACCTGGGTGGGTTTGTCAGACTCAATAGATCTACCACTGTTTACTGTCGGCTGTTAGTTAATGATTGTACATGAAGAGCATAATAATTGGTCTACAAAATGTACTCAAGCACAAAGCGCAAAACTGTAAACATGCATAGGATGGAACTGTATATGTGTATAATTGAAAACATGTAAATAGAACGCATGTTCCACCCCAAAACGTTTGTAAAATAGAGTAAAAGAGGGGCTATGTAACTCACGTGTTATGTAGCGTGTAGATTGCACAAGCAAATGGAAAACAGCGGTGTGTTGTAGATTGCTAAGTTCGACCTAATGAACAATGTATATGTGTTATTGATTTGCGTTATTTAATGACGGAAGTGAATTTGTCATTCTTAAACGTGTAGGGTTTGTCTTAAAAATAATAATTAACTATGTTATTTATTATATATATTTATTTGTATTAGTTTAAGTAATAGAATATTTATTTAAAATATAAGTTTAAATAAATAATGTTCATTCGGAACAGTGTAAGGTATTCCAGTAATTAGTTTATAAAAATAATTATTTAAACTGTTATTTAATTTATTTATCAAATTAACAGAATAAAAATAAAAATAAAGGTTCTGTTTAAGGGATGAGCACGACCGTGCTTGTATATGGCACGACCGCGCCCGGCACGTACGCGACCGCGCTTGGTCGGTAACGCGCCCGTGGTTGGTCAGAAGTCAAAACAAGAGTCTGGTCCTGAGACACGACCGCGTCCGTATCCGGCACGACCGCGCCTAGGGTTTTGACTAGGTCAGGACTTGGTTTGTTCGGTAAACACGACCGGGCCTCTTACGGGGCACGACTGTGCTTGGTCAGGAACGACCGCGCTCATAGGCTGGCGCGACCGTGTCTGGTCAATTCCAGAAGCAATTCGCCTGATTCTTGTAATAAAACAGATTAGAAACTTAGGGTTTTCATTGATATGATGTTTGCGAATCGAATCACACCATTTAATTGGATTTATAACGTGTTTACCGTGTAGTTCGATTAAAACAATTTCTTTTCAAAAACTTTGATCCGAATCGGTTTAATCGTGTATTAATATACTGAATTGATATAGGGCTTTTGTTTAGGATGGAGAAACGAACAAGTTGGACTACTACTTACCTGTTTAGATCGGGCAACAAGTGCAGACGGCTACGGGAGGAATATCGCGGCTTTTTCTTGATCGACAGACGAGATAGAGATGATGGAATGATGGATTTAGGGTTTAGGGAAGTTTATATATGTCTCGGGTAGGTATAGGCTTAACTTAATTCGTTTGATTCTTGCTCAAGTTACCTGATTTGATTTAAAAAGGTGGGTTGGTCAAAGATGCGTGAATTTGGGCTTTTGGATGTGTAATTGATCGGGTATTAGGTTGAATAAACCGAATATCGTCTTTTGCAAGTTTCTCAAACTTCTAAACGTGTTTACAATCTATTTTTGGACAAGATTTGAGTCGGTTTGACTTTGCGGAGTCAAACTGTAAACGAGGCGCGACCGTGCTTAATGTTAAGCACGACCATGGTCATGGCACAAGCGCGACCGTGCCTAGGACTAGGCGCGACCGTGCTTGTGTTGGTTTTTGGAAGTTTCAAGACTAGTCCTTGTAGTTTTGTAATATTGATGTTGTTTTGAGTTTTGTTCAAGTTTGGTCCTCGAGGTTTGTAAGATTGTTTTCGTTAATATTGTATTATAATGAACGCGTGTATGCTTGTAAGTGTATATGAACAATAAATGTAAGGTTGAAATCTTTTATTGCACGGCATAAAATACATAGGAAAAACATGAAAATCAGAAAGGTTACAATGTATGTATTAGTAAATCTTTTGCATAATTGATTTAAAGTAAACGTTAGAACTCACTCAGCGTTGCTGATTTTTAGTATGCATATCAGTTAAGTGCAGGAGCAGTTGATGGATGTGGATTCTTGGCATAGCGAGAAGAGTTACCCGAAGATCAGCGTCTGGCATCCCGTTTATGTTTATGTTATGTTTTAATTTGATGTTGTTAAAGACAAATTGTATTAGACATGTTTACGTTTCTGCTACGTATGTTGATGTTTTAAATCGTTTTCGCTGTGTTGATGAATGCCTTATGTTTAATGTGCCATGCGTTGATGAGTAAATCTAATACGTGAGGCCTCCTAGGTTTGGGGCCTTACACTTATTCGAAGCACGACTGCATAAATATTTCGCATGGGAAATGGATGCCTCAGGGCAGACGAGCGAAAGGACGAACTACGACGGTAAACACGGTAGACGGATAGCCAAAGGTTGCGGGATGGTAATGAAGGACGGACTAATTCGGTAGACACGTCATGAATTACGACCTACGACGGTAGGACGGAGTGTCTGTCTTTGTGACTTACGCAATCAATGGCAGGCTGATCACCCTTATATGTATGACCAATGAATGTTCAATGGAAATAATGATATATACATATGCACATATTAATGTGTATAGTCAATGTATGTTCAATGGAAAACAATGATATATATATATATATCTATATATATACAAATGATACAAATGAATGACCGAAGTTATACCTAATTGCTTTAAACTAGAACTCACCAGCGTTACCTGACTTTTAGTATGCACTTCAGGTAACCAGAAGAAAGGACGGGCGAGGGCGTTAAGGCTACCTGATCTAAGACTGACATCTTGTTTTATGGCTTATGTATTAAAACAATGTTTCTTTTAATGTTACGACTTCCGATGTTTATGTAACCGAATGATGATTGCTTCCGCTATGTTTCTAATGTTTTAATTAAAGTTCAGTATATGATGACTATGTTTATTAGTAAATCCAACAAATGAGGTCTTTCGGGTTTGAGGCCTTACAAGTTGGTATCAGAACTATAGTTTGAGAGATTCAGACATCCCTAAATGTCTGGACTTAAGATGATAATGGGACCAACGCAAGGATGTCAGTACGGGTAGCCTACGCCAACACCATCACAATAAGTAAGTAACAAGGTTAATGCGTGTAGCTTAGGGTACATGCCTTAACTTAGAATACATAGTTGTTAATGTCACTACTGATGTGATGAGTTTTGAACCCGAAAGGCAAAGCAAATTATTAATCATAAGCCGGTCACTGTAATTAACAACTTACCTTGCTCTTAATGTTCTAAACTATGATCTGAAGGAATGACATTGATGTTTTCCCTTTTACTCATCAGGAATTTTAGAAAAATAAATATGGCTGGTAGAGGAGGAACTGTACATCGTGACGGTCGCATTGGACGATGCGGTATGCCACAAATGAACCAAACACGTAACGAGGAAGAAAGTGTGCACGTGGATCATGAGGAGTGTGTATACGAGACCAATGTGACTCCACTGGAAGATGGAAATGATGGACCTCTTCAAGTCGAGCCCGAGGTTAGAAATGCTATTACCCGAGAGGTAGTACTAACTCTGAAAGTCGTGCTGCCTGATTTGTTAGCTGAGGCACTAAAGAAAAGCAAACAGGAGGAGGAAGAAAATCCTGGAGACAAATTCTATGACATTGATAGTGATGAGGTGAATGTTGGACTGACCACCAAGGGATGCACTTACAAAGGCTTCAAATATTGTGACCCGCCTATGTTTGACGGGAAAAAAGACTGTGTGGATACATTTGAATGTATCGAGAGAATGAATGGGGTGATTAGCATCATTGAATGCCGAGCTGACCACGCTGTTAAGTTTGTTGCTCAATCTTTCACCAACGAGCCACTGAGTTGTGAAGGACTATCCAAAGGTCAAAATCACCAAATGCTCTAAAGAGGATGACCTGGGAGGACCTTAAGGTACCGATGATCAAGAAGTTCCGCCCACAGAATGAAATTGACAGAGTGGAAAATGAGTTCCTGAACTTCAAGGTTGGCAACATGACTCACCGCCGGTACACTTCAAGGTACAACGAGCTGGCTCAGTTGGTACCACATCTGGTGGAGACTGAAGAAAGGCTGAACAAATACTATGTTAAGGGCTTGCGTCAAAGGGTCCGCATTCATGTGAAAGCTAACCTACCCTCGACCTTCGATTCGGTAGTGAATTTGAGTGGGATCATCTTCGACACCCGAGGCACCGAAAAGAAAGTGGGAAAAGCTGTCTAGGGGAAATGGAAAGGGAAATTATGCAGCAGAGACCACGAAGCCAAGAACTGAGGAGATTGAAACTTGCACGAAGTGCGAGAAACAACACAGTGACGAGTGCCGAGATGGCTCCACCATGTGATATCGATGTGGGAAGGCAGGGCACTACTTGCGAGACTGTAGGGGTAACGCCAAGTGCCAAAACTGTGGCATATTTGGGAACGCAACCAAGGATTGCAGGAAAACCGGAGAGTCTGGTTTGGGGAAAGAGAAAGAGAAGGAACAGCCCAAGGCAAGGACCCGAGCCTATGGCTTAACTGAGGAAGAAGCAAGAGGAAACCCTGATGTCGTGTCAGGTACGTTCTTAGTTAATGGTGAAAATGCTGTTATTTTATTTGATTCTGGTGGTATTAAAAGCTTTATATTTAATGCCTTTAGTCGTAAACTAGACTGCACAATTAACACCATAGTAAAGGCCTTTAGTGTGGAAACTGTTGTTGGTAGAAACTCGACAGTATTTCAAGTGACCGAAGATTGCATGATAGAAATAGAGGGCCATAAGTTTCCTTCTAGATTATTCCTTCTAACCATAGGAGAATTCGATATAGTATTGGACATGGATTGGCTAGCTGCCAGCGAAGCACAAATTGTATGTAAAAGAAAGATGATCCATCTCAAAGCTACTGAAGGCAGCCCGATTAGATTTATGGTGATTGGAATTGCACGATGCCAAATGTTATCTCAATGATTAAGGCCGAAAGTTACATACGGCATGGTTGCGAAGCTTACCTGGCGTATGCTATCGATGATATATTGAAAACCAAGGAACTCAAAGATGTGTATGTGGTGTGCAACTTTCCAGAAGTGTTCCCAGAGTACCTACCTGGCGTGCCACCTGATCGGGGAGATAGAATTTCTAATTGACTTACTGCCAGGAGCCCAGCCCGTTGCCAAAGCACCTTACTGATTGGCTCCGTCAGAAATGAGAGAATTGATGTCTCAATTGGAAGAGCTCACTCAGAAAAGATTTATTAGGCCGAGCATCTCACCATGGGGCGCACCGGTACTATTTGGAAAGAAAAAATACGATAGCAAGCGCATGTGCATCGATTACCGAGAGTTGAACAAACGAACGGTTAAGAATAAGTACCCGCTACCAAGAATAGAGAACCTTTTAACCAATTACAAGGCGCAAGTTGGTTTTCAAAGATCGATCTTAGGTCGGGATACCATCAACTAAAAGTAAGAGAGGAAGACGTACCAAAGATCGCGTTTCACACGCTCTATGGACATTTTGAGTTCCTCGTCATGTCATTCGGTCTAACCAACACCCCTGCAACGTTTATGGATTTAATAAAGATAGTATGCCAACCAATGTTGGATCGGTCAGTAATAGTGTTCATAAATGACATTCTCATCTATTCAAAGAACGAAGGTGATCACCATTGTCACCTTAGAGAAGTATTGGAAGTTTTGAAGCATGGGAAGTTATAAGCAAAATTTTCCAAATGCGCGTTCTGGCTTAGGGATGTCCAATTCTTAGGTCATGTTATAAACTTGAACGACATTATGGTAGACCCTGCAAAGATCGTAACATTGAAAGAATGGAACATCCCGCAGACACCAACGGAGATACGTAGGTTACTGGGATTGGCAGGTTACTATCGGAGATTCTTTCAGGATTTCTAGAGAAAAGCCTCGCCACGGAAAAAGCTTACGTGTAAGGATGTAAAGTATGAATGGGGTCCAACCCAAAACAACACGTTTGAAGAATTAAGGACACGATTAACCCAAGCTCCAGTCTTGACCTTACCCAAGGGAAACGAAGACCTGGTAGTTTACTCTGACACTTCAGGTCAGGGATTGGGTTGTGTACTTATGCAAAGAGGAAAGGTGATCGCTTATGCCTCATGACAGCTAAAGGTTCATGAAGTCAACTACCTGACTCATGATCTAGAGTTGGCGGCGGTAGTTATCGCATTAAAAATTTAGAGCATTTCATGTACAAAGTCAAGTGCATAATTTACTCCGATCATAAAAGCCTGAAATATTTATTCGATCAGAAGGAGTTGAACATGAGACAAAGAAGGTGGTTGGAACTACTAAAGGATTACGATTGCGAGATATTATATCACCTAGGAAAGGAAAACGTAGTGGCTGACGCCTTGAGTCGAAAGGAAGAGTCGACACCTATCCAGATTGAAGCATGCCAACTAATTATAACACCGGATTTGATGACTGAAATAGGAAAAGTACAAGGGGATGCTCTGTTAGAAAGGTGTGTGAAGCGTGAAAGAATAGTAGGTCAACAAGCAAATCCGGGAACTAATGCATATGGTGTACGAACCTGGTTTAACCAGATGTGGATACCCAAGATTGGTTAACTTAGAGCCAAAATCCTTGGTGAGGCCCATAAGTCTCGCTACTCTATCCACCCCGGAACGAACAAAATGTATCAAGATTTGAAGAAGGAATACCGGTGGCGTGGTATGAAGAACGATGTGACTGAATATATGAGAAAGTGTCTGACTTGTTCACTGGTTAAGGTCGAGCACCAGAAACCATGTGGAAAAACGCAACCATTTCCAATACCTGAATGGAAGTGGGAGGAGATCATGATGGACTTCATTACGAAGCTACCACAAATAGCTAAAGGCAATTATACCATTTGGGCGATCGTCGACCGCTTGACGAAAAGTGCTCACTTCTTACCGATACGTGAGGTTTTTTTCATTTAAGAAACTGGCAGAATTATTTATCAACGAGATAGTAAGCAGCCACGGTATGTCATTATCAATTGTGTCCGACAGAGACACTCGATTCATGTCGAGATTGTAGAAGAAGTTCAATGAAGCAATGGGTACAAGACTAAACATCAGCACCGCTTACCACCGTCAAACATATTGCACAGAAAGACTTTGCGATTCTCGAAGTGGTCAAAGCTACATCCGAGAAATTTTAACAGATCAAAGCTCACATGAAAGCCGCTAAAGACATACAGAAATCATACGCGGATAAAAGAAGAAGGGATTTAGGGTTTCAAGTGGGAGACATGGTACTGTAGGTCCCCGGGTGTCTCAGATCGTTACGTGTGGGTGTGTGACTAGTCGCACCGGGTGCGGAATACCCGTGACTAGGTGGAGAATCAAGAAACACATAGTAAACCGACAATGAAATCACTTTCAAACTCCGTCTATTATAAACTTGAAGGTTACAGAGAGAATATACTGAGTGCAAATGTCTGCGTACATAAATTCTATCAACCTATTCTCTTTATACTATACCTGATATGTGCGCATTTAACAAGTGCGCAGGGCAAATAGTTCATGCGTACTTAGCAAGTATGCAGAGTGTTCTTGCATACTTGCTAAGTATGCAGGAAGTAATTCCTGCTCACATGCTAAGTGCGCAAAACATTTAGAGAAATTAGACAACAATAACATGCATTAGTAATTACAACTCGATAACTAATACACACAGACACTAACATACAAAGACTAATACATACAAGACAAGTACAAAAGCTAAGACACTAACCAGAGTGTCTATCACACAAAAGTGCTTCAACAAACTCCCCCTTGACAACAGCTCTGGATTGTCTTCGGTCTTCACTGCTCCCGAGCTTTAGCATCCATCTTCTTCTTGTAGTCAAGGCGGAACTTGATCATCTTATCGTATTTAGAAGCAAGGAACTTTGTCCACTCGTCCGTGTACATGCAGTACTTGTTAGCTAGCGCCTCCAGATCTTTCATAGAGAAGTTTATGAAGCAGACTTCATCAAACACTCTGATTAGTTCCCTTGGCACTAAGCTTCCACTATCGGACCACACCTTTCCAATCACCACTGCCTCGCCGGATTTAGGATCTACGTACCAGTACCATATGTTAATGAGGATATCCTGAGATAACTTGCTCAGGGGAATCTTGGTTTCACACAGCACTGACTTGTATACCAGTTTCTTTAAGCTTCCATTAGTCACAGGATGTCTAGCGTTCTTGTCCCTGACTCGCTTGGGCACTTGAGGCTTTAACATTTCAAATTTCCCAGATCTTGCCTCTCGCTGTAGAACCTGCCACAAACCCATCGCTACTACGTGATTTGAGTGACCCAACAGCTCTCAGTTTACTAGGTTCACGAGGTCGTATCTTGGTAAGGAGTTGAAAGCTTCGCTGGTTGGTTTCAAGTATTGAACCCCCCCAGCTCGTTTGATTGCGAACAACTTCTTATCCTCATTGTACTTCACAGCTAAGATCATCTCTGTCACTCTGTGTTTGTCTATGATTGAAGTCTTTTGTCAGACAGGAGCCGGATCCTTTGATGAACTTGCAGGCATATGTTTGTCTTTCTGTGCCTCTGGATCCACAGGTGTAGGGTCGGCAGGGGAGGCTTCAGTCGACGCCTCAACAGTACTAGCAGGCTCGACTAAACCTGTGTCAAGATGAGATTCAAAGGATGGAACTTCGAAGATCTCTCCATCTTCAAACACATACTCTCCTTCCCCATCACCCTTGGGAACTTCGATTATCACATCATCATCTTCCTCATCCCAGTCGTCACCAGAGTCGATCTCTCCCTCTTCCAGATTGCAGAGAGCCTCGATCTGTGCTTCTTTGGAATAGTCTGGCTCTAAGAATAAGATCACATCATCCGACACGCCGTCAGATAGATATTTCAGAACGTCAGCCACCGACTTTCCTTTATTGTCACCTGAAGCATCACCTCCACCTTCACTCTGAATGGACTTCCCCTCAGCCATCGGCATGGCAGAAATGGGAACAATCGCCCAAGCCGACGATTGCTGCTCACTTCCGCTCGGTCCGGCTTCAGGATCCTTGTCCTGATCATCACCCTTAGTCAGATCAACTAAGTGACAAGCCTCTTCACTGCTAGGCTGAGGTGGTTGCTTCTTTAACAGCTCCTTCAACTTCTCCCCCTGAGCAGCAAGCGTCTTGGCCATATCACAGACCAATTTCACCATAGTGTCATGCTCTAACCACTGCTTGTCATCAGCCGCCCGCTGTTTCTTCAACGCGGCTACTTCATCAATCAAAGAGTTTATCTGGCCCTGCTGCTTGTCAGATTCTTCTTTTGATTTCTGTACCGTTTCAAGAAGACTCGCGACTTGAGTTTCTAGGGTAGTGATCCGTGTATCACGAGGATCAGGTCCCCTTGAAGACGATGCATCAGCTTGATGAGATGGGAAGGTGAAGATTTCATCGAAATCAAATCCATGAGTAAAATCGAACTCATGAAATGGTTGACTGATGTGTTGAAGAGTGGTTGTGGGGATTGAGTTAGGGATTGTGGTTGTTGAATGGTGGTAGGAGTGATTGTGACAGACTCGGTTAAAATTGGAGTTTTCACCGCCACTTGGATAGATGGTACAGGGAGGGACACTATCACAGGAACTCCTCTGTGATAGCCACATCAGGTGTTACACGTGGCCTCCTCCGCTGTTGCCTGTAAAGCTGTTGTGAAGGTGAGGTAGAAGTGGAATCAGTACTTGCAGCTGTTACATGTGCTTGCCTCTGAGCACTGACTTCTACCTCATGAATGATAGCTTGTTGCGGCCTATCCCCCCGTTGCTTATTTATACTCTCTCTTATGCGTCTCTGTATAGCAGCGTCCGAATCAGAACCGGGCTCGTATTCACTGCTAGTCTCTTGTCTCTTTCTCTTGGAAGATAACTCGGGAAGGGTCACCTTCGTCAGTCTTCTTGGGTGTGCCTGGGACGGTGCATCATCAGAATCAGAGGAATCTGAATCAGTTGATTCAGAGTCAGAATCTTCAGCACCTCCAACTCTCTGTTCTTCATCTCATTTTCTTCTTCAGACATTTCATCTTCAGATCTAACTTCCTCTTCTTCTTGTTATTCATCACTGTGCTGACAGCGTTCTGGCTCAGACTCGGCACTAAACCATCTGAGGTCAACAGGGGCCACATACGCTTCATTGATCAGGTGGCCAAAGAGTGGAGTATGCTCAGGGGTAGGTTCTACACTACCTGGCGTTAAGAACTATGAGAAAACTCTCTTGGCCACCCGTTTGACCTGAAGTGTCTCTCCAATTGCCGGTAGATTAGGTACATCATCATTAATCAACAGCTGCACAAACCGAGGGTATAATAGAAATCTAAACCTATCAGCAGCATTGATCTGATCGGTGATAGACTTGTAGATATATTTTGAAAAGTTATAACCCTTGTTAAGAGAGAGGGCAACCATTGCAGCTGCCAAGTCATGCCCCATGGCATCCTTTCCCGCCTTTCTAGCAGACATGCACATGAACATGACGTGCACGAAGTAACGCTACTGATCAAGTACCCACATCTTTTTGTACGAGGAGTAGTCCATCCTACTGACATACCCCATCCTTTGTCTACAGCATCCATCAACGAAGTAGTCAGGGTAACTCACCAGATCAGTTGATAAGTCCCTAAACTGTAGCACGTGTCTGATGGTGTCTTCAAAAATAGCAATATCATGACCTGCTACAGTAGCCCTAATGACGTTTGGGGTTACTGTACAGTCATGATCAGGAGATTCCCAGAATTGCTTCAGGATCGGTCTTGAGACAATAGGATCAGCAGAGATGGCATAGCTGATCTTCGATTGGTTCAGGAAGTCGACAATCTCCTTATAGTGAAGTGCAGCACCCTTCCACTCGAGCTGTGTTAGAGCCAGTTGATTGAATTCGCTGGTAAAAGCACGAGCCATCACTGCAAAAGCAAACAATAAACACAATAAGAACAAGAAGCATCATTGGAAATGAATCAAACATGACTTGATATAGCAACTAACAATGAACTGAATATCAGACTTAGAAATTTTTCACAAGTGTTCTTCCTGCGTATTTAGCAAGTACGCAGGGGTTAGTTCTTGCGTACTAAGCAAGTACGCATGAATTACTTCTTGCGTACTTGTTTAGTGCGCAAGAACTTTCACTTATCCAAATTTTAAATTCCAAAATTCAACAGATGTGAGGCATTGCTGTGGATTAGGGACACCACAAGGTCGAAATAAATGTTTAGGACCCATGGAACCACTATCAATAGCATTGAGTTGCTAGACTCATCAATTTTGACCTAGCCTTATCCGACGGTAGCCTACAGTCAAACAAGGGGTCAAAAGCAAAATCAAACCCTGATACATATAGTTTCGGAGTCAATAAGCTTCGATTTGAGACTAATAACAAGTTTTAGGTCTTAATTTTCATGTAGAACAGCCAAAATCGGCCAAAGCTTCACTAATAAGAACTTAGAGAGTCAGACAATAATCGGAGATGTAACGGGTTAAATGTACTGAGATTCTCACCAATGATTAGTAAGGAGAAGATGACACAAAGATTGGGAAGAAAAATGATTAGGAACACACGAGAATCTTGAAAGAAAAAGAGCAGGATGTATTACACAGTGAAAAGTTTGAAATGAGATGAAACCCAAGAAAAATGCTAACTGTTGTATATATACCCAACACAAACTTGTCGTGCGTACTTTTTAAGTGCGCAGGACTTAACTCCTGCGTACTTACTAAGTACACATGACTTAAGTCTTGCGTACTTGTAAAGTACGCAGGGTTTACCTCATGCGCACTTAATAAGTACATAGAGACCCTTGTGTGCTCAAACTTTCAACTCAAATTATGAAGATTTCAAGTCAAATAACGGACAAGATAAACACATTCAGTCAAGAGGATTCAAAGTCAATCCAAGAAGGTTAAACATAAATATTTTTGGCTTTACTGATTAAAATTGAACTGTACACACACTTAGAATCTTTCTGATCTTTTCTACATAGAAATATACAAGTATATACACACACACTATTTTTGTTCCAATACACGAGCAGAGGATCATATCAGGCTAAACTATAGCAAAAATGATACAAGATAAACGTCAAAGAATATGGGATCATGTCATGGATTACAATTTATTCATATGTAATAAGCACATAAACAAGTAATTCAATTTGGCAATATTATAAGATTTGAAACCATGAGCATCTTTGTATCACATTCTTGTGTGTTAAGGTATTAATTATAAGATATACAACGTGTACCCTACTGATATGCTACAGAAATGTAAATTGCACTATCTTAAGGCATCTAAGATTTCCCCAAAGATTTTCAAATCTCCAGAATGAATTTACATCGTTTAGCAAAGAAAAAAATCAAGCAGAATCCATAAGGATTATCAAGAATCATAAGATTCAGAATCGAGTGATTCAGATGTTTTGGTTTGATTGGATTTTATTCTTTGAATATCATATGATGATTCAGGGTAATAGATATGGAGTCTGAGGATTTAGGTAAGGTGATCCAACTTTTATCTGGATTAGATTTCAATGAATCAGGTATGATTCAAAAGTGAATACATGCTCAACGGTTGATGTAAAGACATGTCTTGATTCAATCTCTCATTGCATACTTGTGAGTATGGACAGTGAGATGAACCGCAGAAATTGTGCTAAAGACATAATCCGAAACTGGTCTCTTAAGAAAATATTTGCTAAGATCTTACATCCTTTATCTGATAATGATCTTTTTGTATTATTTTACACACGAACACAGGCATACATGGGTTCAAATCACAGTTGTAGTCTAGGTTTAGTTTCCACACAACTAGTGATTGAAAGACGCCTACAGCCTACTGACAATTCAAATAACTTGTAAATAAGCAAATTAATAACACAACAATTTAAACAATCAAGTAAGCATGACGCAATCATTTCCCATATGAGTAGTCTATGGCGTTTAGATCATTACTGATGTGCTATAATTTCCTCTTTTCTCAAGATAACTTTGAAATTTTCTCCATTTTCTATTTTGTTTGGATTTTTGTAAAACATTTGAATAGTAAAAGAACTATACAGAAAACTTAAAAAAATATAAACTTTAACTTTCATGAATTGAATTGATTTAAGAAAAACAAGTTTTCACTCTGGATTGAACATTCCTATCAAGTTGACAAGATGTTCAAATCGGGTTCGAACAAACGCCTTAGTGAAAAGGTCAACAAAGTTGTCATCCATGTGAACCTTTACAAGTTCAATGAGATGCTTTTCAGCACAATCACGAATGAAATGATGGTGAATTTCAATATGCTTAGTTTTGGAATGTTTCACCAGTTGTTTGTGATGGACATAGTGGCATTGCTGTCAATGAACAGTGGAGTTCCAGTGAAGTTTAAGCCATAGTCTCTCAATTGCTACTGAATCCACAATATCTGAGAACAACCGCTAGCTGCAGCAATGTACACTGTTGAGACAGAAACCGTTGACTGCTACTTACACTGCCAGGAAACAAGTCTGTCTCCCAAGAATTGACATCCACCAGAAGTTGACTTTCTATCAAGGTTACAACCGTCATAGTCTGAATCAGTATAGGCTTTGAAGTCAAATGACTGTTGCTTTGAGTACCAAAGACCCAATCGGGGTTTCCCTTTCAAGTATCTGAAAATTCTCTTGACAGCTATCATATGAGACTCCTTCGGTTGTGACTGAAACCTTGAGCACAAGCATACAGCAAACATTATGTCGGTTCTTGAAGCTGTGAGATACATAAGAGATCCGATCATCCCACGATACAATTTGTAATCCACATCCTTTCCATCTTTTTCTAGATGCAGACCATGATTGACGTGGATAGGTGTGCCATAAGTACTGCTATCATTCATCTTGTATTTTGACAAGATGTTGTACACAGACTTAGTTTGATGCAGATAAATGCCATCCTCTCTTTGACTGACTTGCAGACCCAGGAAGAATGACAATTCACCCATGTTACTCATCTCAAACTTGGAATTCATCACCTATTCGAATTCCCTACACATCTCTTCATTTGTAGACCTAAAGATAATATCGAACACATACACTTATACAAGAAGAATATCACCTCCTGCTTTTCGAATGAAGAGGGTCGAGCCAATATGTCCACGATCGAAACAATTTGGCAGTAGATGTTTTGATAATGTCTCATACCATACCCGAGGTGCTTGATGAAGACCATAAAGTGCTTTGTCAAGCTTATACACTTTATTGATATTATGCGGATCTTTAAAGCCGGGAGGTTGAGTGACATAGACCTCTTCATGAACTTTTCCATACAAGAAAGCACTCTTCACATCAAATTGATAGACCTTGAAGCCAACATAGGTGGCATAAGCCACAAACAGTCGAATGGTCTCAAGTCTAGCAACTGGGGCATATACTTCTGTGTAATCCAAGCCCTCTTGTTGATAAAAACCCAGAACAACCAACCTTGCTTTGTTCTTCACTACAACATGACGATCACCCGTCTTGCACTTGAACACCCATATGGTTCTAGTTGGTTGTACACCTCTTGGCAAGTCAACCAAATCCCACACATGCAACTTTTAGAATTGAGACAGTTCTTCTTGCATCGCCTAATCTAGCAGTTGTCAGCGAGAGCCTCCTTCACATTCTTCGGCTCTAACTGAGACATGAATGCAACATGCAAACATGTTTCCATGACACCAGTGTCAAGTATCTCAGAGTACAAACTAGTGTTCTCAGCAATGGTTCTATGACGAGTTTGAACATCGGCATGAGGATCACCAATAATGTTGTCAATTGGATGATTCTTATGCACTCCCGTCTCTGGTACATTCGTTCCTGAATTTCTGAATCGAGGTTCGTGCTCAACTCCCCCATATCCTGTGTTCCTGAAGAAGAAGATTCAATGTTGATTGGATCAGCTCGAGCTTCATTTCCGTCAACATGAACACCTTCAATGTTATCACTGTCATGAGTTCCAGATGCAGATGCAACATCGGAATCAGGAGTTACAATCGGTACAGTAGCACGGGTTGAAAAACTGGATTCATCACCACCACCAAATAATTCATACACATTAGCGGCATCATCGGCAGACAAATCAGAAAGGTTGAAAGATTTGAATAGCGCATCATAATCAAAACCCCAAGCTGGACCAATTGATTTTGGTGGAATGCTGTGTTTACTGCAATCCACTTCAAACGATTCCTCGACAGTACGGGTTCTTATATTGTACACTCTCTTGCAAGTCGAGTTGGAAACATATCCTAAGAAAATGCCTTCCACCGCTTTTGCATGAAACTTAGACTTTTGGTCTTTGTATTGTAGCAATAAGGAACAGGGACTACGAAATGGAACTAGATAGTCAAGATTGGGAGGTCGATTGTTGATCAACTCATAGCAAGTCTTGATGTGCCTCTTCACAACCAGAACTCTGTTCAAGACGTGACAAGCTGTATTAACTGCTTCTGCCCAGAAAGTGACAGGAAGCTTTGCATCTGACAGCATTGTCCTTGCAGTCTCGATCAAGGTTCTGTTCTTCGTTCTGCAACTCCATTCTGCTGAGGTGTGTACGGGGCACTAAATTCGTGACGGATCCCCTTCTTGAGACAGAAAAGTCCCATCAAATTATTCTTGAATTCAGTTCCGTTATCACTCCTTATTCTTCTAACCTTCAACTTGCAAAGAGATTCCAAGCTCAGGATCAGGTATTGAAGAATGTCAGCAGTTTCGTCCTATGTACCTAAAAAATGCACCCAAGAAAAACATGAGAAATCATCAGTTACAACCAGACAGTATGACTTACCTCCAATACTCCTGATACTTATGGGGCCAAACAGATCCATATGCAATAGCTCCAAAGGGGTATCGATGGAGTTTTGGAGCTTGGGCTTGTGAGACTTCCGTTGCTGTTTGCCCTTTTTACAAGGCATACAATCATCTGCAATGGTAAATCTCAGCTTAGGAACACCGGTTACCAAACCGTTTCGGACAATATGATTCATTTTTCAATAAGAAATGTGTCCGAGTTTCCTATGCCACAAGATAGAGTCAAGCTCTATCACTTTGGTAAGCAAACAAGTAGCAACAGATGATGTGGTTTTCGCCACGCTCATGTCGATTTGATAGGTATCATTTGTCCTTGGCACTCGCATCAGAATCCAGTCTTCAGGAACCTCAAAACCAGGTTTGAGAATCATGCATTCAGTCTTGTCAAATATAACCGAGTACTCTTTGTCACACATCTAGGAGACACTCAAAAGGTTATGCTTCAGCTGCTCACAGTAGTTGATGTTGTCGAAGCTGACACAACCATTTGAAACCACGCCTTGACACATGATACTACCGCCTTTCTCTCCATCAAAGGCCACATAGCCGCCTCTAAATGGTTTTACATCTTGAAACAGGTCCATGTTGCCTGTCATGTGCCGGGAGCATCCACTATCTACATACCGACGATTAGAGATAGTACCCTTTGGATGTCCCTGCATGAGTCACACGAAATTAATTAGATTTAGAGACACAAGCCATAGTGGTCTTGGGTCGTCTGTCTTTTTCTAAATAGACAACCTCAATTAATTCACAGTCGTGACTGTCAAAAATGGATGAATCTTTAGAAGATTTGGGACCAGGAGATTGAGAACTTTTAGATTTGTTATTCCAAGACCTCTTCTTCTTAACTGGAACAATAGGCTTGCATTCAACAGCAACAGGTGAACTAGTCACCAGTTGGTGCACTACCAGAGGTAGAAGTACAACGTTTAGCAGGTACCTTTCCCCTTTTTGAAACATATGGTTTAGCCTCAGATGTGATCTTTGGCTTTACCATAGGTTTTACTGGTGGTTTCACCACATTTGCTTTTGGACTTTTAGAATGCTTCACTAGTGGTGACTTAGGGATAACAGCCGGTTGTAAAACAATTAGTCGTTTCCCTTGGTTCTTAGCAGGACAGTTCACAAGAATGTGACCAACCATACCACAGTGAAAGAAAGTTCTCTTTTCTTTGTAAGTCCTCCTGTAAGGCTCATTAGATCTGGCTTTAAATGACTCAGCATGATGAGCAGGAGAAGTTGTTTGGTGAACAGTAGTGTGACCTGACGATGATTGGTTTTTGGGAATATAGTATTTTTGCAAATTTTCTTGATAGCCAAGCCCAAAATGAGCTGAAAAGGCTTCTTTTTTAACTTGATAATGTTTTTATATCCCCCATAAAGCATCACTTTTAATTTTTCATTTGATTCAATGATATCGGGTTCAGTCAAAATACAATTATCACTATCAGTGATAATGTTTTTCATAACTTTCTGTTTACCTAGCAACTCCTCAGAGACTACTCCTTCAGGGTAGGTGTTTTCAGACCCATCATCAGAAGTAGTAAAGAACTCTTCACTAGATGCAGAGTTAGCCTTACTTGAGGAATCATCCTTGTTAGAGGAGTTGTCCTGACTTGAGGACTCATCAAGGCAAGACAAATCAATGTCAATTAAGCCGTTGACAAATTTCCCGCTAACTGGTGGAGGAATGGCATTAGTACCCAGCCCTAAGCCATTCACTTGCCTCACTACTGATTCGTAGTGTTCCACCACAAAGCCGGAATTTTTCAACTTCTCAATTTTACCATTTTACTGTAAGACCTCATTCTGCAGCTTGGTAATTTCATTATTTCTCTTTTCTAACCCCTTGTATACAACATCCAAATGAAACTGTTGCTCGCTGATTTTAAGTGAAAAATCACATTTTTCTTTCTTTAAAGTTTCAATTGAATCTTTGTAACGTTTTTCATTTTCCTTGTAGCTTAACGCTGCAATACGAAGGGGTTCGACTTTGTCTTGAAGCTTAGAATTTTCTTCTTTCAAGCCAACACATTTGGAACATGAAATAACAGCAAAAGAATTAGAGTCTACCTCAGTTGACGAACTTGATGCTTCCCCAATAGCCATGAGGGCAAAGGCAGTTGTAGACTCTTCTTGGTCAGCTACAAACGCTTCCCGTTCTTCTGTTTCCATCATCTCCATCATCTCAGCCATTAGCCCAACCTGTGTTTGTGCAATGAGGGCATCCTCCAAATGAACACCCCAATCAAAGCTTTCGTCCTGTTGAGCCACCAATGCATTGGACGTTCCACCTTGACTTTGATTGCGGTTGTTAGAGTTGTACCCCTGATTGTTTCCTTGGTTGTTTCACTGGCTTGGTCTTGTGAATCCTGAGGCAGGTGCTTTGTCCTTCTGACATTCACGAGCAAAGTGTCCAAAGTTCTGACACTTGTAGCACTTGTCCTTGGATTTGTCAAAACCCACCTTGGCATTTGAATGCCCACCAATAAACTTTCGGCCAGTTCTGTTCAAGAAACGTTTGGCCCTTCTCAAGATCATGGCCATATTCCACTGAATATCTATGTCCTCCATGTCATCTGGATCCACCTGATTAAAATCTTCTTCAATTGTCTCAGGATCTGTAAGCTTGCCACCGATGAAGTTCTCATAGGCAAGCATACATGATGAAAATAATGCTACATGATCTTCAGCTATCTTGGCTATAGCAGTCTGGTTAGCTGAAGATGTAGAGGGAGGATTTCTTGAGGGATGTTGGTGGTGAGAAGCAGATCCAGATGCTGTAAAGCATGTATGACCACCACAACCATTCGAGTTATCCTCTTCATTCGAGTTCCTTGAGAATAAGGTGATACCAGAACCAGATGATTTAGCTGTGGAAGACGTCCCATAATACATAGAAGGGTCTTGGATTTAAGGTCTTCCTGAGCTTTCCTTTCTTTTCATGTTCATATCGTGAGCTTGAACCTTACCGATTGCTTCTTCAATCGTCATCTCATAGAACTTCGGGTTCTCTCTCCGCAGAGTGGTATACATCTCAAACTTTGGTGGTAAAGCATCCAGAAATTTTTTAACTAATTCCTCATCAGGATACTTTAGCTCAAAAGCTTTTAACTCAGTTTGAAGATGATAGAATCTATATATAAGTTCATCAGTAGATTCATTCTCCAGATATCTGAAGCACTCATACTGCTTTCTCAGAAGATCTATCTTGCTCTTCTTGATGTAATTGTTCCTTTCAAATCTTTTCTGCAATGCCTTCCATAGATCTTTCGAATTATCATAACCTCTGAAGTTGTGAAAGAGTTCTCTAGTTAGGGCCATTGTGATAGATCCATGTGCTTTCTTTTCTCTATCATAGACTTTCTTTTCTTCTTCGTCTAGCTTAGAAATAGGCTTGGGAACAACTTCATCGTGATATGTATAAGTTGGATGTTTATACCCCTCAAGTATAGGTATCCACAAAGAGGAATCAGTATATGAGATATAATGTTCAAAGCGTGCTTTCCAATTTGAATAATCATTTACATTAAGCAGCTTTGGCGGTTTTTACGGGGTTCCAATTTCATTGTCATAATTAAGTAGGTTACCGAGGTTCTGAAGATTTGCCATAGTGTGACACTTAGTCAAATTTTAGAAAAGTCAAAACAACTTGCGCACTTGACTCTAGCCCTGCGCACTTAAAAAATCTGGTCTTGCGTATTTAGAATCTGCTCTTGCGTACTTGACAAGTACGCAGGAGAAAATGATAAGTACGCATGAGATCACTTAAGTACGCAACAAATATGGTCTTGCGTACTTGGTAAGTACGCAGCAAGACTATACTTGTTGCCAAATATGGTAAGTACGCATGTCCCTTTTTCACCAACCCTCACCAACTTTTTCCGGTCACTGGAATCACACCGGAGACAGAAGAAATTGAAGATATGACCAAACAAAATGAGCCAAAGGGTCAGACACTCGTTTCTAACCAACCTTTGATGCTCAAAGCACTCAAATACACAACAAAAGTCGGTTTTTTTAGTGACTTTTGCTTCTAAAATAGTGCTCAAGAGCTACCCCTATTTTATCACAAAAATCAACAAAACAAAACCCCCTTTTGCTTACAAAATCTCTGTAGGATGTGTAGAAGATCCTCCTAACACACTCACAACACTCAAAATCAAGAGCAAGGCTCTGATACCACTTATAGGTCCCCAGGTGTCTAGGATCGTTACGTGTGGGTGTGTGACTAGTCGCATCTGGTGCGGAATGCCCATGATTATGTGGAGAATCAAGCAACACAGAGTAAACCGACAACGAAATCACTTTCAAACTCCGTCTATTATAAACTTGAAGGTTACAGAGAGAATATACTGAGTGCAAATGTATACGTACATAAATTCGGTCAACCTATTCTATTTATACTAGACCTATCTTTGCGCACTTAACAAGTGCGCAGGGCAAATAGTTCATGCGTACTTAGCAAGTACGCAGAGTGTTCTTGCGTACTTGATAAGTACGCAAGAAGTAATTCCTACGCACATGCTAAGTACGCAAAACACTTACAGAAATTAGACAACAATAACATGCATTAGTAATTACAACTCGATAACTAATACATACATACACTAAGATACAAAGACTAATACATACAAGACAAGTACAAAAGCTAAGACACTATCCAGAGTGTCTGTTACACAAAAGTGCTTCAACAAGTACTGCTAAAAGTATCACCATGGAAAGGAATCATCTGATTTGGGAAACAAGGCAAACTATGTCCAAGGTTTGTTGGACCTTTCAAAATTCTAGCAAAAGTGGGGCAAGTATCTTACCGACTAGACCTGCCCGATGAGCTTAGTGGAATCCACCCTACATTCCACATTCTCACTTACACAAGTGTCTAGCTGATGAACGGCTCACATACCATATGAAGAAATCGACGTAGATAACTGTTTAAACTATGTAGAGGAACCAATAGCTATTCTTGACCAAGCTGGGAAACGGTTACACAACAAATCAATTCCCTTGGTCAAAGTACAATGGAACCATATAAAAGATCAGAAGCTACATGGGAGAAAGAAGACGAGATGAAGGAATTGTACCCTCAATTGTTTAACTTGTAACAGGTTTCGAAGACGAAACCTTTATAAGGGGGTAGACTTGTAACATCCCAAATTTCTAAAATAAATAAAAATAAACTAGCCGAGATTTAATCAAAGATTTGAATGAAAAGAAAAAGGAAGGGGAACGGGCTTGGGCAGTATATAAAGGCATAATCAGCACCCCCGCCATATTTCCACCATTTTCGCAAACTTCTAGAGAGAAAGAGAATCAGGTCTAGAGAGAGAAAGCAAGGGGAAAGGCTCAAAAGCTCGGGGATCGTTAGTCTCCATATCAACAACGTATAGCAACAGAAACCGGACTCCAAGAGGTAAACATCACCTCTAAATATGAGTTTTTGTAGTTTTTGAGGATATTCGGGTAATAACGAATAAAGGTACGATTTTTACATATGAAACTCTAAACAAAACCTAAATCTAGACTCAGGGAAGGAAATATAACGTTTTAAACATAAAAAGTTTGAGGTTTGAACAACTAGAAATCGTAGACCAGATCTAGGGTTCTTGGTGGGGAAGATGATCGCGCAGGCAAACTTAACAAGTTCATCGGGAACCATTCCAGCGAACTTAACAAGTTCGCTATAGCATGTTTTCCTATACTAAGGGGCGAACTTACTGTATGTTCGCTTAAGCGTAGGTTCGCCGAACCCTAAATGTAGAGGCATCTATCGTCGTTTAGGTTCATTATCTTATCTTGTATGAGTTGATTATACAGATTGTGTGTGAACTTAGTGACTCTCACTGACCGGCTAGTATACTCCTAGAAACCGCTCATCAGGTGAGTTCTATGTGTCCCATGTGTGTTATGTGTAAATGTTTTCTAATGTTTTGGGGCAAGAGTGTATGCATACAAATGAATGAATGTTATGAATGTTAATATGACATACGTCTTATATGAAATTTAATGATGAACAACGAATAAACCAATGTTTACAAAGAATGAAATGATTGAATGATATAACGTAAATGAATGAATCTTGCTTTATATATATATATATATATAAATATATATATATATATATTGCCTGTTATGGATGTATGTATACGTTAGGACGGTACGATGATGACGGCTACTACGGTAGACGGACGACCATATGACTATTATGCGGACAATATGTTAAAGTCTAGAAAGGTAGACTAAATACGGACTACTACGGTAGGACGGAGGCCCTTATTCGAATCACGGCTGCATAAATAGTTCGCATGGAAAATGGATGCCTTAGGGCAGACGGGCGAAAGGACGGACTACGGCGGTAGACATGGTAGACGGATGACCAAAGGTTGTTGGACGGTAATGAAGGACGGACTACTTCTGTAGACACGGTATGAATTACGGCCTACGACGGTAGGACAGAGCGTCTGTCTTTGTGACTTACGCAATCAATGGCAGGCTGATCACCCTTATATGTATGACCATTGAATGTTCAATGGAAATAATGATATATGCATATGCACATATTAATGTGTATAGTCAATGTATGTTCAATGTAAAACAATGATATATATATATATACACACAAATGTTACAAATGAATGACCGATGTTATACCTAATTGCTTTAAACTAGAACTCACCAACGTTAGCTGACTTTTAGTATGCACTTCAGGTAACGAGAAGAAAGGACGGGTGAGGGCGTGAAGGCTACCTTATCCAAGACTGACATCTTGTTTAATTTCTTATGTATTAAAACAATGTTTCTTTTAATGTTAAGACTTCCGCTGTTTATGTAACCGAATGATGAATGCTTCAGCTATGTTAAGAATGTTTTAATTAAAGTTCAGTATTTGATAACTATGTTTATGAGTAAATCCAACAAGTGACTAGCGTGTGCACTTTTTTGTCTTGGCTCTTCCCATTATACTCTTCCCAATGATTTTAAAATTGCTATTATTTACCAAAATGTCATCGCGTGAATCTCAACGACAAATCACAAAGATCTTATGGCTAAGATTCCTTTCTAGACTTTTTAGAGTTTTGATCCTTTCTAGCTTAACCACATACTATATATATATATATAGATATATATATATATATATATATATCTTGCACATCACTGTTAATATAAACTGTCCATCTGCAATTAACCATTACGCTACTTCTTGGTTTCTATTCATCACCTTTTGATTAACATTAAGACCTTCTCCCTAATCTAATTCATTTAACGGGGAATCCTTATTTACTACACATATTAGATGCTTTGGATTCGAGTTACTCGTACTGGCATCTGTTACTCGGTCCCATTCTCTGGTTTAGTTCATACATGGGGATGGCTGAATCTCTCAAACTATTGTTCTAATACCAACTTGTAAGGCCCCAAATCCTGGGGGACCTCACATGATGGATTTACTCTTTCCCTCATAGTTCTTAAACTTAAAACATCATTCATGCAGCGGAAACATCATTAAATAAATCATACTTGTCCAAAACATTTTAAAACATTGTCTTTACATAACAACTTTCAAACATAATAGGGGGAAAATAGTCGGATAATTCTTCGCTGCAAGCCAAGCATGCACGAGCTACATTCATAACCTACACTTAACCTGATGTGCATACTAAAAGTCAGCTAACGACGAGTGCGTTCTAGCTTTACATAAAACAATAACTTCAAATATTTTGCCATAACGTAAACATTTAACTTTATTAATAAAATCGTACATAAGCATGCTAAAACATAATTAAACATAATTCAAGCATATATATCGAATCTGCACTGTCTCGTGACTGTCAATTCCAACTTCAAGCATGGCTACTACGAAGAGTAACGCATACCAACTTCAAGCACTGGTATCCGAGGAGTAGCAAGTACCAAACTTCAAGCACTGTTGCTCCGTATAGTAACGACTACCAAACTTCAAGGATTACGTTAAACCCTTGATGACTGTCGTCACCACCAGTTGTACAAAAGTTGGTCAGCCATTAACGCCCCGGTATTGCCAAACATAACATCCCGAAAGAACCATGGCATATTCGTTCATATTGTAATTTTCGAAAAACATTAACTTCATTCAATTCAAACTTCAGTTAAAGCATTTGTACACTTTATTAAAGTAATCTCTCGTTCATAAATATTTCATAAAGTTTTATAGCAAAACATTTCATAAACACATTTTCGTAAACTTCACTTCATAAACGTTTTTTCGTAAACATCAGTTCGTTATGTATGTACACCAAACCTAAAACATTGTAAACATCATAAAATGGGGCATCTAGAACTCACCTGACTTCTTGATACTTCTTCTTTTATAGGTGTCTAGCTAGGTAGAATGCTAAACGATCTGTATGAAAATTAGCACGCAAAAGTCTATCAAAACCTGCTATTGTCGCCCATAGTGTCGCCACGACTAGTGTCGCCTGACTGTGTCACCTATGGTGTAGGGATCAAATGAAAACCATAACATTGTATAACATATATATAACAATTTCTCATTCTTCATTTTATTGACATAGTGTTACTTATACGTAGCACTCTTTATTCATGCATTTATATTTAACATATATTTAATAGATATTTAAAGATCTTTTTGACAATTAAAAGAAAAAATAATTATAAATTATGTGATTGGTTTTCTTTGGTTTTCACATAGGTTGATGTTTTTCATTTGAACTGCACCCTATATGTGTGTGTCACGCCCGCGCTTGGGCGCGCTTTGGGTTTGAAATAGGGTTTATGAAATTGCCATCTGAAAAATGGCCTCAAAATTTTACTTCACTTTGGACCCTAGTGATTAGCATAAAATAGTTTGGTGCGTGGCTTAAAAATGTATTTATAAATATGTTTAAGAACGTATTTAAGAAATATAGGAAAAGTTGGCTAAATCATCTATCGAGTTCAATATTTATTTCTTTTGATCAACTTTTAATGTTTTCGCATCGGACAAATTCTAAGTGCGTGTTGTATTTTTTAACATTTTAGTGTGCATGATGTATATTCAAAAGTTTGGTGGTTTATTTTGGTGTTTAGTTAGTTGTTGAACCATTTATTATATCTTACAAACGAATAAACGATGATGGTATATTTATGTATCATACCTAAAATCAATTAAAGAGATCGAAAAAAAAAATCTTTTTGTAGAGCTAATTACGGCATAATCTCGATCATTAACTACTTGAATTATACGTGTATGTAATGTAAGAAACTATGAATTTACGTTTAGAATAGTCAACTGTTTTTTTTCTCTTGATGTTAATGGTTACAAAATAAGAATTATTATGTGAAATATAATGTAATATATTTTAACCAAATTTTAAATAATAGAAATCATCATAACAACGGGAAATCATCTATTGAAGTAAAT
The DNA here is from genome assembly GCA_023525975.1 of Smallanthus sonchifolius. Classification (NCBI taxonomy): domain Eukaryota; kingdom Viridiplantae; phylum Streptophyta; class Magnoliopsida; order Asterales; family Asteraceae; genus Smallanthus; species Smallanthus sonchifolius. Next base: position 32,446,360 of record CM042019.1, on the reverse strand, counting down.
ACTGTTGAGACAACTTGATAGGAAATTGATTGCAACTAAGATGAATTAATTGATAACGTTAAATGTATTAAAGGAGATTTATGTTGTAAAATAGATGAATTAATATAGTTGATTGGGACAAGGATTTTTGAAGATTCACATAAGGCTTGTGAATAGCTTGTGTTCTCATAATAAACTTACGCAATATGAAGATTTTGATAAAAAAAAAAAAAAGTGTAAAGATTTTCATAAAAAATTGAATCTTTGCACGTAATAATTTTGAATATCAATTAATTAGTCGTATTATCTCTAAGTAATTTTATAACATCTCAATATTGTTGATATAAGATTTAGAATATTTAAATGTAAAAGATAAATATTTATAACAAGTGTTAAAAATCTTAACATTTTTTATTTATCTGTACATAAACATCAAAAAGCCATGTTTTGGGACAAAAGAATAAATAGAAAAACTTTGTGACTCAAACTTTATAAATCATTTTTGAACGAACTTTTATTGTCAATTAGAAAGTTTGTAAAAAGATGAAGTGTACGGATGAGCATTTGGTATTGAGTACCGATACCTGTACCGTATTGATAGATTCGGTACCGGTACTGGTACATATTTTTTCATAAATTCGGTATCGGTATTTTCGGTATCGGTACCGTGACACCATCTAGAGATGAACATTTTGTAATGAGTACCAGTACCGTACTAAACCGGTACCCACTTGAAAGGACCCAAATCGGATACCTCTCATAGTTGGCAAACATAGTTGGCAAACATAGTTCTTAAACATTGAATACACATTAAAGTCTGTTGGATATTAGGTGTCCGATAATCGTTAATAACAACGTTACTATCGAGGTACGATACAAAGAGTTACACTTTGAACAAAGAACAAAGCATAGCGTTTAAATGTTAAACGTTATTTCACAAAACACGAATTATGAATTCGCTAGATAAAATATTTTGAGAAATATTAATCTATTATGGGGATTTCGTGTTTAATTATTTAATGAAATAAATAATTAACGAATATCAGAACGGGTTTTCATATTTAATGGTTAAATGTGAAACGAGTTACCTTTACGCTAAAAAGTTTATTAAATACTGTAATTATAAATTACAGGGACCGGAACTGATTAAGAGTTAACCAATGGGTAATTAAGAGTTAATTACACCGGGGGTTGACTTGTAAATAATGGGATTTTATATACATGCTTAAGTCAAAACCCTAATGTAATTTTTGGCCTCCCTATCCTTTCTTGCGCAAACCGTGAACCCCCTCCTCCTCTCGGTTTTTCGATCGGACGCCACCACCAGCCGTTGTTGACTTGCCAATCGCCAGCCACCGTCCGTCGTTTCTCCGCCGCTGTGGAGCTGGATTTCGTGACCAGCCATATCCCATCCGCAAGACGAACCGGAGGCTACCAGTGGACCGGGTTTTGCGATTAGAAGTTTTATTCATGTGACGAGGTAGTGTATTGTCAACTAGTGTGACGTTCTGTAACATCCCAAAAATAAGTAATAGAAAAGAATAAAATGGAAGGCGACGGGTAATGAGTAAAGAAGAGAATGAAAGGAAACGGATCACGGGCTCGCGGACTCGGATTTGGGCCGGTCATGTGGGGCGCAGGAATGGGGTAAAACCCCCTCATCTTCCTCATTCTTTTCCATTATCATCTTCACCATCTAAATCTAGAGAGAGAAAGTAGAGAGAGAAAACTCCAAAACCCATACCCGAGGCTAGCACCGTGACGTGCGATCATTGCTGAACCTTTCTGTAGACCAAAGAAGGGAGAATCACGCACAAAACTTGGTAAGAAACCCTTCCAGATCTGAAGTTTTACTTGAAAATGGGTTTAGGGTTTTATGTGGGTTTTTCTTAAAAAGTTGGGATTTTTACATATGAAATGGCTTAAAAAGAGTGGATCTAGCTTCATGGCAGCTAGATAAGAGTTTTGACATAAAAAGATTTAACCTTGGATAAAAAAACGACGATTTTGGCCAAGAACAGATGAATCGTCCGAAAACGTGATGAATGGTCCGAAAACTATGGCCCTTACGAAAAGTATTTCGGACTTTGATAGTTTTCGGACAGAATACTTTCAAACGAAATAGTTTTTGGTTGAAAAGTATTTCGACCGAAATAGTTTTCGGACAGAATACTTTCAAACGAAATAGTTTTTGGTTGAAAAGTATTTCGACCGAAATAGTTTTCAGACATAATGTTTTTCAAATGAAATAGTTTCCGGTTGAAAAAGATTTCGACCGAAATAGTTTTCAGACATGATGTTTTCAAACGAAATAATTATGGGAAGTAAGACATTTCGAACGATTAGTTTTCGGTCGGCAAGGATTTCGGTCGAAAAAATTTCGATCGAAATAGATTTCAATCGGAAAGGATTTCGGACATAGAGTTTTCGAACGAAATGACTTGGTGTTAATTTGTCTAGTTCGTGACTCTTGAACAGATCCCTTAGCCTCCACCTAGCTTGAAGTTCATGCTGAGTGAGTTAACCCCTTAAGAAAATCAGGTGAGTTCAAGAATACCTGTTTTACTGTTTTAGGGTGGTGTGCATACTCAAGAATTAGACGTTTATAATAAATGTATTTTACTACTTAAACGTTTGCGAAGAAATATAAGAAAGATAACAGTTTATTTAACATAACGTTTTGTAAGAAAGAAAGATAACGGTTTATTTAACTAAACGTTTTATAAGAAAGAAAGATAACGGTTGTTTAACCGAACGTTTTTACAAGAAAGAAAGATAAGAAAAAAGAATGGTTTATTTAACTATATATTTTATAAACAAGAGAAAGAAAGAAGAATGATTTATTTAACTATGTTTTATAAATAAGAGAAAGAAAGAAAAATGGTTTATTTAACTATGTTTTATAAACAAGAGAAAGAAAGAAAAGGTTTATTTAACTATATCTTTTATAAACAGAAAGAAAGAGAAAGTCATATAAATTTTCTAATATGTAAGAGTATGTTTACTCAAAGAAAGTCTTGAGGTAGTAGCATAGTCTTCATAGCTAGTGCTATCCGAAGCTTATGGTTGCGTCATGGGCTGAGACCATGGTCCCACCATATGAACAACTGGTTAAGATTAGTAACGACGGTTACTCTAGCGGCGACGGTCGCTAAGTAAGAATGAAGAAACCCGTTTGGGGGCACAGAAAGTGGGTATCGGCCTTTGGACGTTGAGCCTTAGGGAACAATACCTGCGAACGAACGTTCCTTCGGGAAGTAAGAATGAAGAGGCCCGTTTGGGGGCACGGAACACATTGTAGACGCTAATGTATGACTTAAAGAAATGAGTTCAAAGTAAATACGTATGTATTTAAAAGAAGGAAGAAAAATTTTATTGTATTATGTCTACAATATAATATGTATGTTTAAAGAACGTTTTAGAAAACCTTTTTTTTATAAAGTTAAAAAAAAGCTTGAACTCACCAGCGTGTTAGCTGACTATTTTAGTATGCACATCATGTAGCAAAGGAAAGAAGCAAGCTTGATGCTGAACAAATAGGAATGGATGGCTGCTGCTGACCAAGGCTGACATCCCAATAGTTCTAATGTTATGAATGTCGAACAATGTTGAATTAAAAGTTTTAATTAACTCTGAAAATGTAAAGACTTTCGCTGTTGATTTTTTTGTTTATTCAAGGTTTAAGAACTATGTTTATGCTATGTTTATGCTATGTTTGCCAACTATGAGAGGTATCCGGTTTGGGTCCTTTCAAGTTCTTTGATCCTAAGTGTTTCAACGTGGTTATTTGTCAAAGGTATAATCTTGGAACACCTTATGGTTGCATTTATTATTTATTTTCTATTTGTCGTGTAATCGGATCATTGTCGGAGTAAAGTTTAGAACCTTATAATCGTGTGCCTTTTATCGCTTCCGCCTACGCAAATATGATTTTGTAAACTCATCGTTTTAAAAGTTAAAGCCGGTGCACGATTCCCAACAGTGGTATCAGAGCCAGGTTTACGCGCGTTTAGACATTTTTATTTATTTTTCGATCTTCGTTTTATTTGTCAATACTTTTGGTTGACAAAAGATCGAACCTTTTTCGTTTAGATTGATTGTGTTTGGAACATCGAGCCCTAGTGACCCGTGGGTGTGTTTGTCATGATTTTGGTTTTATATTCTTTGTATTTTGTGGGTTATTTGGAACTCGATGTAATAGTTAGGTTTGTTTTATTTATTTTTATTGTAAAAGTATATAATTTGTAAACCTAACAAGAAGAAGACATGAATACCAAAGACTGACATGAACGGGACTTGAAGATAGAGATCTTAGACTAAATGGGAGATGACAAACTTTATTTTTTTTTTGTTGTCCCTTAGACCGGTTCGGTTTCCGTTTGATGGCTCGAATGAAACCGAACAACCTTTACTAGTGGCTCAATTGTTTGTTTTATATTATTTTGTGGTTGTTAAAATTATTTAGGATAATAATTTAAACTCCAAATATTTTATAAAACGTTTTAACATGGTCTTATAAAACGACGAGAAAATTAAAAGGTTTAAAGATTTTTCGGAAAGGTAATTAAATAAAAGTGTTTTTATTTAAAAGTAAAACGGGTTTTTAAATTTAATTGTTTTATTTAAAAACTAATTTAAATTAATTAAAGAGTTAATTAGTTTAAAATAAGTTTGCGATTAACGACCAATTTAGATTAAAATAGGGTATTTAAAATTGGATCGCGTCGAGTATTGAAAGACGTTTCACGAACTAAAATAGTAAATCTGGTTTACTAAATTTGCACGACTTGGATCGTGCTCCTAGTCGTCCAATATGTTTTTGACCCTTACATGGTAATTTAAAACATTAAAGCAAATCCCAATTTAAATCGATATTTATGCGTGACTTCAACTGATCTATCCGAACCCCTAGTGTTAGTGAATGACCCTGCATCCGGCCCTACGGTTTTGGTTGAAGGTACAGTCGTGATTCCTAAGTTACTTAGGTCGGCTCTACAGTTGCGATTGAAGGACAAATATCACTTAGGTCGTTTAAACGGGCGTAGTTGAGGGAAAACGTATCTAAGCTTGACAATACTCGTCATGTAAAATATCCTACTTATTTCTTTATTATTTATCAGAGTTTAATGATGCGGAAAATGGGTCCCAAATTTTTCAAAACCTTGCCACTAAAGTGACACGTGTAGGATCGTAAGATTACATGGTGATTCTATTCTAGTTGATATTGGCGGAAACAATAGCAACCAACAAAGTAAACAAGTAAACAACAAGAATACTGATAAATGCACTGTTGTATTAGACTTCTGAGATTACAAGATTACAAGTAAAACTCTATCAAGACATTATCAAAGAGCACTGTGAAGGCACACTTTGTTTGAAGTGTTTACAAGATATATATAGTAACTTAGAATCAAGACAGACCCTTGATTCTAAGGATCAGATCTAACACAAGCCGTTGATCTTGTTTATTAATCTAAATTACACGTAAAGGCTAATCTAGTTAACTTTACTGAAACGTCTTCTTAGGCATCATTGTTTGCATGCTTGGAGAAGAGCGTCATTGTACTTTATTAGTTGCACCAGTGAGGTTCCTTCTGCTTGGAGTGTGGCAGTTGCTTTTGCATAAAGGTGTCAGAGGCGCTTCGCATGGATAGTCAGCTGCAACGTTTGGTCTTCAGAGAATAAAGCTATCAGCAGCAGAGATGAGGACCAGCAGCAAGATTGATCTATCCGCAGTTGTTGAGGATATGCCTATCAGCAGCAACATGTGTTGAATGCTGCTGATAAGCCTATCCGCAGCTACTTTGGTCTTCAGTAGCAGACAAAGTATCAGCAGCTGTTTTGGTCAGCAGCAATCTTGTGTTGTCTGCAGCAGTTGTACTTAGAACAATTTTGTAGCAATCAGTCTTTGGTTCTACAAACTCCCCCTAGACTGATGCTACCAAAATTCTTCTAGTCCCTCTGTTGCTAAAGCTTTTTCATGTGGTCGACTATCCTTGCTACTTCATACCCTCGAGGATCCTTGCTGGGGTTGTCAAGAGGAAGTTCAGACAGAGTCTTGATGTCCTTACTTGGCATTTTGAAGATTTCCTTGCTTGAACATCTCATCTGGTGACCCTTGATATTTGTGATGGTGAACTCATTCTTCTCAGCATTGTAGGACCATCGTGCAAATGGATAGTGGGATTGTAGAGGTCTAACATCTAAGACTGCATCTTTGCTGGGGTTGAATTGATGTTTGATCACCAGCACAAGATGTTTCCCGCCATCATTTGCAGGTATGATTTCTTCACCCAGCTCCATGATTCTCTTGAGATCTGAATCTGGAAGTTGTAGAACCTCATCAACAGACTTGTAAATCGACCTTCTTCGTTCAGTTCTCCCCCTGAATACTTCAAACCACTGATCTTGGGTACTGTAAAACCATTGGACTATTTCTCTGGATTCTTCAGGTTTGGATATGGGTTTGGATTTCTTCAGGAGTGGTTGTTAATGAGAAAGAGCTGGGTGGGATGTTTTGAACTTTTTGGGTTGAGGAGAGGAAGGCTTGGGGATGTTTGTGGATGGTGTTCGGAAAGTGGAAGTAGTTTCTGGTGCAGAGGTTCTTTGTTTCTTGATTGGTCTCTTTCCCAGTCTTTCTTCCTCTTCCTTTTTCACTTTTGTATACAGGGCTTGTAGGTTCATGAAGGACATGGGACCTAACCTTTTTCCACTTTCTCCCCTTACCTTAAGGAAGTCAATCATCACCTTCCTTTCTTCATGGGTCCTTTGGTTAAGGGCAATGGATTTCTTTGACTTTTGTCGAGCTTTCTCTTTCTCTTCATCTTTCTTATTCTTTGCCAATTCCACCTGCTGACCCATGAAGGCTCTGTAGATCTCTTTGTTTGAAAGTTTTTCAAGGTAGTCTGCATCCTCACCTTGAGAGATCAGAGCTTCAGTCCACTCCTCCCTTAATTCTTTTGCTAATTTAGAATCAGTGATTCTAAACTTAGCATCTTCCTTCCTCTTCTTTTCATTCTCCTCTTCTACTTTGCAAACTGTTCATGCAGCTGTCTGGCAAGTTGTTCATCTTCCTCAACTTGAGACCCTGCATGGATTTTAACTTTCATCTCATCCAGCTGTTTGGCACACAGCTGGATTGTCTGTTGTCTTAGGAGTATGGCTGCCTTTCTTTCTTGATGCCTTTGTTCATGAGCCATCTCTTCAGCCATCTCTTCTTCTTCTCTTTTCCTTCTTCTTTCTTCTTTCTCCTTCTTTTCTTTTCGCAACCTCTCTTCATCCTCTTCTGTCATAATGCCCTTCCCTTTATTAACATTGGATGCCTCTGCTCTGGCTTCACTGATCACAGAAACAGCTGATTGTTGTGCTGTTGGGATCTCTGCCTCGGCTTCATTGGCAAGTTGAGAAATTGACAAGGGACGGTCACTGTCTTCATCAAGTTGGTACTCAGGACCTTCTATTTCTCTCAGTTGATCCCTAAGTGAAGATCTTGTGCCAAATGCTACAGATGTGGCTTCAACTTATGGAGTATCTGAGTTGGAGTCAGTATCAGAAGTTGACACAGACTCTTCCTGAGGAATCAGTCCTTCTTCTTCAAGATGGGCTTTGATGGTGACCATCATTGCCTGGCTCTCTAATGAGTTAATATTGCAGATGTTGGCTCTGAGCTGAAAGATCTTGAATAGGAAGTCTGAGGGCAGCTGGAGGATGTTCCTGGTGTTGATGGTGATAGAGGAGCCGTTGCTTAGAAGGAAGGTATGGTCAAGGCACTTATTGCTTATCCATCCTAGCACATCTAAGTCCTTGACCATTAGTTTGTACAGGAGTCTTTTCAGGCTCAGAACTTCTTCTTCATTGAGAAGACTGCTCCTTGTGATTTGGAGATTGTTGGGAGACAGTCTTCTTTCTGCAGCCTGAGATGACTCAGTAGACTCTACCCGTTTTAGTTCTTTGATTAGTCTTATGAAGTTGGGTAGGTTGTCCTCCATCAAAGCATAGAACATGTCAATGGAGAGGTCTGCTGAGAGGTCTGATGAGTTGTTGATGCAGATAAGATCATATAGGTCAAGGATTTCAAATGGATGAATTAAATCCCAGTCTAGCTCTTCTACTCCGCTAAACTCCCGACCAATCCAAAACCTCTCAGTTTTCCCATCGTACCCCCAAGCTAGTATAATGTCAAACTCTAGCTGTGTTGATGTCAGTGGGAAGTGGGGGGCAGCTGCATGACTTATGATGGCTGCAACTTCTGGGATGATGCTGAAGGATGTAGATGTTTCGTCTTGCTTGTTTTCATCCATCAGCACCTCATCTATAGCTTTGACAACTAGCTTCCAGTCTTCAGTAGATTCTTCTTCATTGTCATATGAGACTGGCAAGTCCTGAACTTGGACAAAAGCTGGTCTGAATAGAGTACTTTGGAAGGCAGCCTGCTCTTGAATCCAGTTGTCGAGACTTTCAGTGTCTTCTTCCATAGGGACTTTCTCCCCCATTTTGGTTGCATCAGTGAACAAATAGGCATTTGTTTGAGTGCCCACTGAGACAAGAGAGGGAGAAGCCGCGGAGGGGCATTGATGGGCTTCATGCATCAAGGCTTGGGGTCGTAGTTTGGACACTTCAGCCTCAAGCATAGCCACCCTGGCCGTCAATTCCAAATTGTTTAGTTTCAGACTGTCCTCATCCACAGTTGTGGAATCCTTGGACCCAGATGGGGCCGTAGGCCGAGCCTCAGCATCCCCATCACCCGTGGTTTCTTGGCGCCTGGGATTCCTCTCAGTGAGGGGAGTTTCCAAGGAAACACCCTCACCATGAGTTGCCATGGTTGAGGTCTTAAAGATGTTGTCACTATCCTCCTGGTCATTTGATGAACCAGCAGTAGTGACAGCCTCTTCCACATCCACTCTTTCATTACTCCTAGAGTGGACCTTCAAGGGTGAAGAACTTGGGTTGGGTGTTTCGGAAGCAAGACCAATCAGTACCTCCTTGATAGTGGTAGTTGGAGAAGGTACATCACTTTGGTCAGGTTCCTCAACACTTAAGTCCAAAGAAGATAGGAATGGCTCAAAGGGCTGTTCTATGGATCCGGGAAGTGATCCTAATCCTAATAGAGAGACTTCCGAAGGAGTCTCCCTAACAGTGTGGCTTTCCCTTATGATATTCTCACTAGAATGTTGTGATTCTGAGTGAGGGAAGTTGGCTTGGGTTTGGGCCTTGGAGGCAAGAGAAGAAGGAGTTCTCTTGCCCCTCTTCCTTGTATATTTGGCTGCAACCGGGGCCCTGTGTTCCGGTTGAGCAATCAAACTGTGGGTGAGTAAAGTATGTGCCTGTACATCCTCAGTAGAATGCACAGGGGTTCGATCAAGGGAAGCAGCAGTTTGAGTTTGTGGCAGTGAGGTGGAGGGTGTGGGATCAGTATCAGCTGGGTTTGCTGAACTGTCACCCTAGGCACTTTGCGTGTTCAACATTGTAGACAACAATGGAACATCGGCCCCTAAGAACTTTGATGAAACTGTTCTCATGCTTTGAAAAATGTTGTTCTTATGTCCCAGCATTATGTAGATTCTTGCAGTTTTTGAAAGATCTTGGTGCTCAATGTTGAACACTTCCTGCAAGAATCTTGGGTACATGAAGAACTGTGATTTCACCCCTTCTTGAAGGTTGTATCTCAAACCTTCAAGAATGAGGTGGGAAAAATTGAAACCCGCCCCAGTTATCATACCGTGAATTGCTGACGCAAGTCCGGAGCTAAGTTGGTTCCAGCCACTCCTCTTCTGAGATATGCATTGGAGAAGAGTGTGGCAGAGATACTTCCATTTGGGACCCATGAGTGCCTTCTCTATCGTATACTCTGTTTCATTCCCAGCGTACCCTATGGATACAAAGGTCCTCATGTATACGTCTCTTGGGTAAGAGATGGCGTCCCCTTCATCCTGAAGCTTGAGGTGTTGGCGGAGCTTTGCTTCAGTGATAATCATCTCCTTGCCGTCTACTGTGCCTCTGATTTGGGGAGTGCCCTAGTCAGTAGAATACATGGCTGAGCTCTAAAACTCTTCCATGTGGGAAGTATAGATGGTTGGGTTGACTGGTAAGGCATGGTGGATTTTGGACCGACAAAGGACGTCGATCATATCATCGAAACCTTCGGATTTCTTGCCCTTTATTAGGTATGCAGTGAGGTTGTGATATGGGGAAAACTTGTCGTTGGGGTTGTTTATGTCTGCGCCTGCCATTGTTATGGATTTGGAGGGAAGAGAGAAGGGTGTTTGAATGGTGGTTAATTATGGAGGGCTTTGAATGCTGTGGGGACGGGAGAGAAAGTGATGGGAGGTTAGGGTTTGAAATTGAATATGAAGAGGTTGTGGGAACGTTTGAGATTGTGATATAATGGCAGACGAAGAAAAAGCAACTTTACTTGTACAGTACAACCTGTTTCACTTTTCATTGTTACAGCTGTAAAACACTCGAGCAGTCATGGTAAAGACTGAGAGTAGTTTTTACCTCGGGTAAAAGTTAATGTAGACTTGTTTTACCCATCAGCAGCAAACTTGGTTGCTGCCGATGGATAAGCCTGTCCGCAGCAGCTTTGGTTGCTGCGGAAGGTTAAGTCTGTCAGCAGCAAACTTAATTGCTACTGATAAATGCAATGATCTGCAACAGGGATGTTACTACGGATGGCCTTAAAGCTATCCGCAGAAAACTTGTTCCTGCTGATAATTTAAGGCAGTCAGTGGCAAATCCTTTGCTGATGAAAATTTAAACATGTCAGCAGCTGAGAGGCAAAAATGCTGCTGACTTATAACTTTTATTTACAACATAAGACAGACATATTTACATCAAAGGATAGATGCACTCAACTGAACCGATGATGATGCTTGGTGGTTTCTTTGCCTTCCATTGTTGAGTTAGTGGTTTTCCAGCTCTCTTTGCCTTTTCAGCAGCAGACGTTGTATCTGATGATTTTACTTGAGCAGCTGCTGACTTTGTTGATGTTGAAGGCTTTGCCTTGGATCTTGCCTTATCAGCAGTGGACACTTTTGCTGCTGATAGCTTTGCCTTATTAGCAGCAGATTTTGCTGCGGACTTTGTTAGCTTATCAGCAGCAGATTTGGTTGCTGCTGAAAGCTTCTGCTTCGTTTTCTTGGGCTTAACTGGACTAACAACCGATGTATGTTGATCCTTCTTTACCCTTTGTCTTTGAGGGGCTTGATGAAGAATCTGGTTGAAAGGGTTAAACTTACAGTGTTCAGCAAAGTGGTCTGATTCTCCACAGATGATGCAAGATTGTTGAGGTTTTGACAACTGCTCCCTTGGTGGAGAAAGAGATTTTCTGAATTGAGTTGTCTTAGCTTCAAAACTTCTTACCTGTTTGTTCTTCTTTGTCTTCTCAAAAGCATGTTGCTTGAGGTTTCTTTGCTGCTGTAGGTAGTAGAAGCAGGTGCTGGCAATGTGGTTATATTTTCCACAGACAAAACATGATTTTGCCAGTTTTTCCCTTGAAAGATGCACATAATCCTTTCTTTTGAAAATGTCTTTGAAATTCCAAGGGTGAGCTTTGTTGTGCTCAAAAGTAGCTTCTTCCAATGTTTTTTGAACATATGGAACCGCATGACATATGTCAAACGCCTTCCTTGGCTGGACTGAAGATAAGGACTGGCCCTTTTCAGTATTTAGCTTCCTACCTCCTGGAGGATAGCTAATCTTGATTTGTTTGAATGGGATGGGAGCTGGAATAGCTGGAGTAACAACAGGACATTCAGTTTTGTTCAGAACAGCTTCAGAGAAAGGAGCAGATGGGACTGCACTAGTTTCACATTTGTCTGAGCAGGTTGACTCAGGTTCTGAAGAGGTGGAGCAGTCTTCCACAAAACATGCATCCATTGAAGGATCAAGGTTTCGGTTTGCCGTGTCAAGATTTGCAGTATTGAAGCTTGGTTCGTAAATGGCAACATAGTCAGCAGGAGGATGAACTGTCTTGTACTGGTCATTATGATATCCAAGTCCAGTTTTTACCTTTTCATGGACTTGAATATCTAACAATCTTTGTAACTTTTTAGATGAAAATTCATATTTTTCAACATGAACTTTCTGTTCAGCCAGTTCAGCTCTGGTAGCTTTAAGTTTTACTAATAGATCATCAATCTGAGTTTCAAGATTGGTTTGTTCATGTTTTAATGAAGAAATCTCTTTCTTAAGGCAGTTAATCTTTTCTTTTTAAGTATTTTCGACCTTTTTGAATTCAGACTTCATTTGATGAAACTCTTCATTTTGATCTATCAGATTTTGGTTATGCTTTCTATAACCTAAAACTTTGTCAATGCAAGCTTGAGAGCAAAGATGTTCAAATACCTGAGGTGGTATCTCTGCATTGTCTGCCATAAGTGCTTGGTTGGAGGTAGGAACATCTTCATATTGAAAACTCCAGTCAAAGTCTGTAGTTCCAACATTTGCACAGGCTGCAGTTTGTGCTGGAGGAGTTCCTTGCTGCTGCTGCCTGGGCTGACCTTGGTAAGCTTGTCTTTGATGGCTGGCACCCTGATTGGCTTTAGGTGCCTTGCACTCCCTAGCAAAGTGACCCATTTGGTTACAGTTGTAACATCGGATCTTGCTTTTATCAAGCCCAACTCTAGTGTTTGAGTTGTTGCCTGGAACTGATCTCCCGGTTCTAGAATAAAACCTTTTTGCTCTGAGGGAGAGCATGGCATATGAGTGCTGAATTTCCATTTCTTCAAGATCATCTGGATGAAAGCATTCCAGATCCTCCTTTATGAAGTGCATGCTGCTTGAGTTGTCAGAGACAAAAGCAGTAGAGGTTGGCTGTTGAGGAGGTGCCTCAAGAAGAAATGGTGATGAGTTGGATTGTGAAGCAGTTGGTGTTTGAGGATGAGTAACAATGGGAGGATAGTAGTTGCTTGCACTAGGACCGGAATGATCAGAGTGAAGTGCTGAGGTGGTGGTGGAGGAAGTGGTAGCTGATTGATAACTGGAGCTCCTTTCTTTAGCTTGAATCATTTCTAATTCATAGCTTTTGAGCATGCCAAAGAGCTCAGTCATCTGAAGAGTCTTCAGATTCTCTGTTCTTCTGATGGACATTGTATATAATGTCCAACAACTAGGAAGAGATCTTATGAACTTCTTGAGAATGTCTTCATTCTCCAGCTTTACCTTGGAGCACTGCAGTGACTGTTATATAAAACTGTTAGTGACTCACCTTCCTTCCAGACGAAGTTTTCATACTGTTGCTTGAGAATGTCACGTCTGTTCTCCTTGACCTCCTCATATCCAGCAAACATCTTTTCCAAGGCTTCCCATAGCTCCTTTGCAGTTTTGTAAACCCTGAAGTTGTGAAAAACTTCATTTGGAAGGCCCATTTGGATAGCTCCTAATGCCTTGAAGTCCACCTCCATTTTCTTGATGTCTTCTTCAGAATACTTGGAGGGTTCCTTCGGAACTAGTGCTCCTCCGGAGTCAGCAGATGCCACCATGGGAACATAAGGTCCATCCCTTATGGATTTCCACATTCCGTATTCTTGGTAGCAGAAGAAGATTTCCATACGGTTCTTCCACATATCATAGTCCTCCCCAGACACCAACCTCGGTGGTCGGTTGATACTGCCGATGTCTTCAGATCCATTACTTTGTGCCATTTTGTTTTGTGTGACTTGATCAAGAATAGAGTTTTGAATAGAATCAGAAAGTGATTAAACAAATGTTAGTTTGTTTAATCTTGAGCCAAAGCTCTGATACCACTTGTAGGATCGTAAGATTACAAGGTGATTCTATTCTAGTTGATATTGGCGGAAACAATAGCAACCAACAAAGTAAACAAGTAAACAGCAAGAATACTGATAAATGCACTGTTGTATTAGACTTCTGAGATTACAAGATTACAAGTAAAACTCTATCAAGACACTATCAAAGAGCACTGTGAAGGCACACTTTGTTTGAAGTGTTTACAAGATATATATAGTAACTTAGAATCAAGACAGACCCTTGATTCTAAGGATCAGATCTAACATAAGCCGTTGATCTTGTTTATTAATCTAAATTACACGTAAAGGCTAATCTAGTTAACTTTACTGAAACGTCTTCTTATGCATCATTGTTTGCATGCTTGGAGAAGAGCGTCATTGTACTTTATTGGTTGCACCAGTGAGGTTCCTTCTGCTTGGAGTGTGGCAGTTGCTTTTGCAGAAAGGTGTCAGAGGCACTTCGCATGGATAGTCAGCTGCAACATTTGGTCTTCAGAGAATAAAGCTATCAGCAGCAGAGATGAGGACCAACAGCAAGATTGATCTATCCGTAGCTGTTGAGGATATGCCTATCTGCAGCAACATGTGTTGAATGCTGCTGATAAGCCTATCCGCAGCTACTTTGGTCTTCAGCAGCAGACAAAGTATCAGCAGCTGTTTTGGTCAGCATCAATCTTGTGTTGTCCGTAGCAGTTGTACTTAGAATAATTTTGTAGCAATCAGTCTTTGGTTCTACAACACGTTTGTATTTCATTATAAATATTGTTTTTACATAAGATGTTACATTTATATCATATTACATAGGGATTATTCAACTCCGATAGATCTATCCTCAGGAAGCTTCATTCCACGTGCTTCTTTCCATTGAAAAATGTTTTTGAATTAGGTTACGCTAAGTAAGTACACTGCCACGTTCATTTTATTATGAACCCTTTAGGTTCTTATTATTGTTCAAGTTTCCTAGGCTCTCGGCGCCCCCGTGACCATCTTCGGACGTACCTCCGGTCACGTCGTTCGTATATTTTATAGGCGTGCTAACCCCCTCCTGACCATCTTCGGCCGTACCTCCGATCATAGTATTTATTTCATTCATGGGTGTGCTAACCCCCTCCTGACCATCTTCGGACGTACCCTGGTCAGAGTATTGGCAAGGTCCTTATACTCGTCAGTATAGTGCCCTTTCATTTGTCACGAAGACTCAATTGCCACGAAGGCTCATTCATTTCTTAGCCCTGTAAGCTTTAATCTTTAGTTTTCTTCTTTATTATTGAGATCCACCTTACGGCCGGGTATCTCTTTTCATTTGGGACATTAAGTATCTTAGACTGAAAGCCACCCAAATGTATCAAGCATTTGTCTTTGTTGGGTAAAGAATTGAGACTGATGCTGTCAATAGAAACTACAGTATCGAAACTACTAGTTTCGGTTGAACATTTGTTCAATCGAAACTACTAGTTTCGGTTGAACAATTGTTCAATCGAAACTACCTAGTTTCGATACCTGTTTTTCAGGCCCATTTGGCGGTAGCTTGGAAAACAAGGCATATGTGCTTGGCCTCCTATAAATAGCAGATTATCTCATAGGAGGAGTGTGTGTCTGTAGAGGGAATCACCACCCATGGGGAGCTCACCCTGGGTTGGTGATTCCCTCTACATCACAAACTCCTCCTATGAGATAATCTGCTATTTATAGGAGGTCAAGCACATATGCCTTGTTTTCCAAGCCACCGCCAAATGGGCATGAAAAACAGGTATCGAAACTAGGTAGTTTCGATTGAACAATTGTTCAACCGAAACTAGGTAGTTTCGATTGAACAATTTTTCAACCGAAACTAGTAGTTTCGATACTATAGTTTCTATTGACAGCATCAGTCTAAATTCGATACTGTAGTTTTGCTCTGATACCAAGAAGGCACAAGTTGATCAAGTGTTCGAGAATGTCAAGAATCTTTGTAGAAAGATGGTTATTTACTGCTAAATACTTGGGATTTAAACCTTTATCAATTGCCTACAAGATATGAGGGTCTACACTTGAGGGGGAGAATCACAACGAAAGGCATTGGATCATCAGTTAATATATGGAGACGAAAGACAGAGTCGGACAAGAATTGAAAGCCTCAGTTTAGGGGGAGATTGTTGGGTATAGAATTGAGACTGATGTTGTCAATAGAAACTACAGTATCGAAACTACTAGTTTCGGTTGAACATTTGTTCAATCGAAACTACTAGTTTTGGTTGAACAATTGTTCAATCGAAACTACCTAGTTTTGACACTTGTTTTTCAGGCCCATTTGGCGGTGGCTTGGAAAATAAGGCATATGTGCTTCGCCTCTGATAAATAGCAGATTATCTCATAGGAGGAGTGTGTGTCTGTAGAGGGAATCACCACCCCATGGGGAGCTCACCCTGGGGTGACTAATTGTGAGTGTGTGAGGGTGGTGGAATATGATTAGGTGAGTGAGTGGGGTTTAGGTGTTCAGGAATGTCAAACAGTTATTCATCAGAAGATGTTAAGGACTCCAGTCCTGTCTTAATTTTCTTTGCAAGAGGTTCTTCTTGTTCATAATCAGACTCGGAATCATCTCGTCTCTTGGAGGAGGATGCAGGCAGTTCAGTCTGTTCCTCATCTTCAGACTCATAGTCAGATTGATCATACTTAGTGCCATATATGCCTTCATCCAAGGTGTCACTAGACTCAGCATCAGCTTCAATATTCTCTTGAACCTCATCATTAACATCTGCTTCTATGTTTTCAGCATGTTGCTCTTCAATTACTGGCTCAAGATTTTCTAACAGTTGATCCATAAAAGGAGCCTCTAAGATAGGCTGTTCAATATCTTGCTATATATGTTGGTCAGCATTAACATCTGGCTCTTGGTTCCCTTGACCCTGTTCTGCTTCTTCTTCTTCAGATGATGATGATTTAATGACTTCATCAGGATCGATATCAGGGACTATAGGTTCTACTTCTCCAATCACATGCCCAAAGAGTGGAATGTCCACAAATATCTTGTTCGATCTTGAACTAGAACTCTTCATATAACTGAGTGTCTGGGCTATCATATGATCAAGAACAAGAACTGGTCCTACATATTGAAGATTTGGTAGAATGTGGTTAATTATCATTTGTAGAAATCTTGGGTACACGAGAAATTTGTCTCCTACTCTTCCAGTGAGATTCTCTATAAGTTGTTTGAATACCAACCCAGAAAAATTATAATCCCTCATCAAGCCAAGAATAGCAGATGCCACCATGGCATTGGCCGAATCAAATCCACCTTTTCTGATTGAGATGCAGTGAATGAACACATACACAATATACCTCCAGTGAGGGGCAATGAATGTCTTTGTGATCTGCCCAATTTTGAACTCATCTGGGTGATCCATTCTTCTGAAACATTCTCTGATGTAGAAACTAGGAAATTCCACATGGGCTTCATGATTATCACCAAACTGCAGTACCTCTCTTATGGTGGCCTCAGAAAATAGAACTTCTTGGGTGTACACAGTTGCTCTTATGTGCTCCATATTGTTGATGGATACTCTTTCAACAGTGGCCCAGAAATGCCAGATTGTGGCTTCAAAAATGGGCAACTTGTGACTTATAGAAAAGCTCACATTAGAGTTAGCTAGAAAATTAAGCACAGGTACAAATCCCTCACTCTTGGGATCAGCAGCATTAAGAAAGGCACAGATATTGTGCTTCTTCACAAATAGAAGATCCATGTCTGTCAGAAAAAAAATTATCAAACATCAGTCCAACGCTTAGAAAATTTCAGAGAAGCCTGATCGAAACTACTAGTTTCGGGCAAGAAACTCTAATCGAAACTACTTAGTTTCAGGCAAGCTTGGGTATCGAAACAACTAGTTTCGATAGAAACCTGTTCAAATTAAAAAAAAAAACATATTTTAAAATCAAAAGAAAACACCCTTTTATCGAAACAACTAGTTTCGATGCCCAAAACCAGAACAGATTTCATACCCTAAACAGAAAAAGCTAAGTTAAAACTATATACAGATTATCAAAATATAAATAAAAATAAAAGAAGGGTAAAGGAAGCCTGTGAGGTGTCGAAACTCCTTCTTACCAAGAGTTTTTTGAGGTAATCAGCAAAATTAAACATAGAAGAATGAGATATCAACAATGGTGAGTTTATAACCAAGATTTGAACACAAAACGACCAAGATTATGAAGATTTAGTCATAAAACTCTCAGAATTGAAACCCTAGGTCCGACATTTTGTAAAAACGCACACTTATGAATAGAAATCAGTACCTGATGATGAAGACGACGGGGGAATCAGATGAGAAACCCTGATTTCGCAAACCTAGACCGTATTGAGAGATTTTGTGTGTGAAGATGAAGGTGTGAAAGGTTCGGAGAGTTCAAGTGAACTTGGCATGGAAGAAACCTGATTATGAAGACATTTAATTTGAGCTAGACAAAAGACTAAAAAGCCCCTGTCAAAAGTATTAGTTTCGATAGAGAAAAGTAGTTTCGGGTGGGTGGTAGTTTCGGATGGTTTAAGTAGTTTCGTTGATAATATTGTTTCGGGTGAACAGTAGATACTTGATGAAAAACAAAGTAAAAACACTCATATGTACAAAATTTAAACAAGCTAATAAGAAAGATTATGAAATTTATATAGAAAAATAAAAGTAAAAACAGTAAAAGATATAAACACTTAGCCTTGGAAAAGATCCAACGTGAGATCATGTCTTGTCAAACCCTTGAAACACTTCATTTTGCACTCAGCTACTATGAATCCCTGAAGATAGCTGATATTTGTGCAAGATAAACCCGAACATTTGTTTGTACAATGTTTTCATGTGACTAAGAGGTACCATTTTGAGCACGAAACACGGCGTACCCCACATTTTGAAATAAAATGGTTTTGAAAGCCTATCAATCCTCAAGAAATACCCGCATTCATCTTATCATTTCTTACAGGTTAACCAGCGTACCATCTTGGTAAGTCAAAATCACTGCCAAAAGTAAAATAAAATCCAACTGGATATAAGAAGTTGTAAAATGAAAAATATCCAAGTGGATATTAAAAGGTACGAACATTCTAGATCTTTGCGTAAGCAAAACAAAAGAAGTTGTAAAATTATCCAAGCGGATAGGAAAAGTTTGAACACCCGAGATCTTTGCATAAGCTAAACAAACGGGGTCAAATCATCCAAGTGGATGGGAAAAAGATGAACTCCCGAGATCTTTGCGTAAGCAAAACAGACGGGGTCATCGGCGGAAACTCTCGTTACTTTGACGTTCACCTGGCGCATGAATCAGAATCTAACACGTAAGCCTATTGAATCGGTTTTCTTAGCTTTAAAATGGGTTAGATGTTTCAAAAATGGGTTCAAACACACGTGTATGATAGAGAAATAGGTTTTCACATTACTAAAGAGTTATAACCGTATGTCGGGCCTACCGGCTATACCTCAGTAAGCACCATCGCTTATGGTCCATTCCATGTTCAAGAAGTGTGATCAGACTCTATCATTTCTCACATGGTCGGATCCGATTTTCCTGAAACAAAACATGATACTTACAGTGAGTTTTTCTTAAGCACAAAACACACAAAATTTTTCATTTCATTTTGACTAAACAAAGCAAATCTTTTTCTTTCTAATAGCAAATGCCAATTTCTCCCCCAAAAGTTTTGCTTTCAAAGGTAAATAAAGAAAACAACTATACAGAAAAGTAAAATCTTTTTGAAAATCTTCCCGATTAACAAGTTTAAATAGAGAATAGTGTAAGACATTGATGCAGCAGCATAGGGGGAGATTGTAGAGTTTTTTTATTGTATAAGTTGTTGTCATCAATGTATTTCTTTTTAATATTTTTTAGTTAGTTTATTTACTTGTAATTTCATTTTATTGTAATTTCCAGATTTATTTCTAAGTCTGGGCCATCGAAACTACTTAGTTTCGATTGAGGTTTTTTCAATTAAAACTAGTAGTTTCGATAGATAATTTAGTTTCGACATGCTTATCACACATGTAAATGCTTCACCGAAACTAGTAGTTTCGGTAAGCATAGTGTCGATGCCTGTCAACTTGCTATAAATAACCTAGTTTGATAATTTCTAGGGTGTGGATAACGGCTGTAACCCTGAAATTCTCTCTTTCACAGTTTTCTGAATCAATACACATTTGGAGTTAGTTCATCTGTTGTTCTTACAATTTCATATCTTATTTGTGTTCATTCCTGTGTGGTTTTGCCTATTTATCTTCACCAATTCTATTTCTACCATCTGTTTCACCACCCTACACACAGATTCTGTCTGTGTGTGTGTGTAATCGATCTGTTGAGTGATTTTCAATTGAAATTTGGACCTACATTTTTATCAAAGCTTTATGCTCTTGATTTCTGAGTATATTCAGGTTATTTTGATCGATTTTAGGTGTTTTTAGGCATATTATTGAAGTTTTTCTGCATCGGAGTTTTGGAAGTACTGTTTCATCGCTTTCGGCACTATTTCTTCGAGTTTTTCGGATCTGAAGATTGATTTGTGTTCAGAAGATTATTTGGAAGCTTTTCGCTAGATCAGATTATGAGTTTATTATCTTTGATATTTGAAGCTTTTCATGATGGAGTCTGCTGAAGCTTGAAGAAGGAGGTATCGAAACAACTGGGAGACAATTTCTGCTTTTAGTTGGTCATCGAAACTTCTTGTCTGTACTTTTTGTCGGGAGAAGGTATCATCGAAACTAGCTGTTTGACTTGTTCTATCGAAACTAACCTTTGCAGATTGAGCACCTAAAACTACTGGATTATCGAAACTAGTTTCAATCAAAACTTGTAGTTTCTATTGAGTTTGCTGGATTTTCTGCTAAGTCTTCTTCATCGAAACTAGTTGTTTCTGGTTTCTGCTTTCACTATTGAAACTAGAAATTTCGGGAAGTTTTGTGACATTTCGGGTTTTATTCACGTTTTTATATTATGTATCCCGTAAACATTTTCTATTCAATGGAATGCAAGTGTTTTTATTTAAATTTTTGTACAAAGTATATATATATATATTTAATTTATGGATTTGAAATAAATAAAATTTTATAAATTTTAAACTTATATAAAATTTTATATAAAAATCTAAATTAAAAGGTTCATTTATAAATAAGATAACCTATTTAAATAAAATAATTAACTTTTATAAAAATATTTATAATAATAATAAAATAAGTTTATAAAATAAAATTGAAATTAAAAAGAAACTTAATTAATTATTTTTATAAGTTAAGGGGCTGTTTTGAAACTTATTAAACTAAAAGGTTTTAAATAAAAATAAGTCAAGGGGCTATTCATGGATAAACTAAACCACAAGGACTAAGGAGAATAAATCACAGGGACTGTTTTAATGCAAAAACAAACTCTAGGGATTATTCTTGCCAATTTCCAATTCGTAATTCCGGTCGTCCCTTCCTTTGTCCGGCGGTCCAAGCTATTTTCCGGCGACCCCTCGACACGCCTGTTCCCTGCACCTCGACAGCCGAAAATGGTCTCCCTGACCTCGTCGTCCCCACGCGAGCAAAAGCCCCCGACCAATTTGTCTCCCCAACATTCGAAACGTCTGATCGTGTTTGTGGCCGAAAGTCCACGCCACGAATTCGGCCCCGAAAGTAGACCTCCACGCCTGCTAGATGGCTCGTTAGCTTCGTCTTGTCCAGACGAGTGTCTGGACATACTCAATTGCATGTTTTATTATAGGGATCTAGCTCGGCTATAAATAGCCATTTACGGACCTGCTCGAGCTCGCCACCCCTCCTCCACCCACTCTCACTCAAAATTGAAGCCGGCATTGTGTTCATCGTCTCTGTGAGAAGCTGTGACCAAAATCTCAGAGCCCAATTCCATCCTGAAGCTTGAATTCCCGATCTTGGTATTTTCGGATTAAAAGCCCTGTCGTCCAGCCCCTTCACGACCTAGTAGGTACCTCGAATTCGTTCCTTTGCCTTCTATTATCCTCTGGCAATCTGTACCAATCGAAATCATGACTTCAAACCATCGATTACCGGGCAAACCCGTGTTCTCGGACACGGTTTGCCGGTTGCCGAGAATCAGCGACCAGTTTCGCGTAAGTGGTTATCAATTAAACGTTACACACATAACCAGCGATGGGCGATAGCCCGGCTGGTTATGCGTGTGTGTGTTTGAGCCTTAGGTCGCGGGTTCGATCCCTGTGGCCTCCGGCCCAACCATTTTTTTTGCTGTTTTATAATATCTTTTATTTTATTTATTTTGTTTATTTTATCTCGCTTTATTTTATTATTTTCTATACACATTAAAAATTATTACGAACCGGTTGACTCGTTCGTTTATTTTGGAAACCATTAAACGAATTTTTTTACACATATTTAACCCATTGAAATTTTATAAAATAATAAACCCTATGTTTTATAAACTCGTTTAAATAATTTTAACTCACAAAAGAAAATATATAATAATAATAATATAAATAAACAAAATAGAGATTTTTATATAATATATCTACTTATTTAAAAATATAATATTTTAACAAGATTAAAAATTATATTTTTTTGATGTTAAGTTTTACAAAATCATTATCATCTTTCTACAATATTTTATACAAATAAATTTTAAGAAATATTATTATAAACCTATACACGTTTAAATACGAATACACACATATAAAACCTACAATAATATCTATTTATCCACATAGGGTTCCAACGTGCTTAGGTTTCAACATCCTTATCACCTACACTCGTGGACTAAAATACCCGCTAGCCAGGTGAGTTACATAGCCCCTATTTTACATTTTTACATACTTTGGGGTGAAACATTATACATGCTACTCATCAAATTGTTTATACGTGTTATACATGTGGATTATATGCTTGTTCATCGTGAATTATCTTGGGTGTACATTTATTTATTTTAAACACAAGAGAACCAACAGTAATATTAATAGATCTATTGTGCCTGATCAGCCCACCCATGTAGGGTGTTTATTACTGCATACTCGGATATAGCCACGTGTTATATTCAAACATATCGGATATAGTGGGTAACTATATTCAAACATACCGGGCCTAGCTGTTGTGCTATGCTCAAACGCGTCAATCAAGGTTTAAATTGTGCTTAGATAAACATGAAGGATTCAACCATATATGCTATGTATAACAAGTTAAACAATGAGTTGCAAAACGTTTTTATCTACTATTTATCGGGTCCACAAAACCTATGTACTTACCAACTTTATAGTTGACACTTGATTTAAATAATGTTTCAGGTTTGGATATGTGATTGCTTGCTGAAGATTCTTCCACTTAAGAACTTATGGACCTAGTTAATTAAATCAATGTTTTGGAATAGACTAGGTTATTTGAATTGTATTGTACTTGAATATTTGTTGTTTTTAATTAAATTAATGAATTATGCAATATTTTAGCTATCATGTGCTTTTGAACAATTATCCATTGCTCGCCTCGATGATTCCGCCATCGGTCGGGGTGTGACAAGTTTTGTTTTATCAAAACTAGGAGTTTTGGTCAGCTTCTTCTCTATCGAAACTAGTTGTTTCGACCAACCCTGTCCACCCGAAACTAGCTACTGTTTGACTTTCTTTTTCTGAGATTATGGCAACTTCAGGCTCCAACGAGTATGTTGGGGGAAACAAACCACATGTCTTGGTGTCTACTAGAGATTTTGATGACTGGACCAAGAAAATGAAGACTTTCTTTCAATTCCATGACCACACTCTTCTGTAGTCAATCACTGATGGTCCACACAAGCCAGTTACTACCACTGCAGATGTTCAACGTCCCAAGCTTGTGTCTGAATATGATGAAAATGATATTGCTCTAATTGCCAGAGATAACAAGGCTTATGGATCTATTGTTATGGCTCTTCCTATGGATGTGTTCAACATATTTGCTGAGTATACTACTGCCAAAGATCTTTGGGTTGCTTTATGTACAAGGTATGAGGGAAGTGATGAGGTTAGAGAAAGCAAGAGGGATTTAATCAAGAAACAATACGAAATGTTTAGCTGTGTCCCTGGTGAACCCATGTCTGAATTGATCAACCATTTCTCAAGCATTGTCTCTAAGTTGAAAGTTTTGGGAACTGAGTATCCCACTATTGAGTTAAACAAGAAGCTGCTTGATTCACTGCCAGAGGAATGGAATATGTACCAGATTATGATCAAGAAAACCAAAAAGCTAAGTGACTTATCACAGCAAGAACTCTTTAGAATTTTGGAGTCTTATGAGTTGGAGATAAAGAAGGGTGCAGTCACTCCAACTAATCAGTATGGAAACACAGCTCTTCTTGTAGGTCAAGGTTCCTCCACTTCATCCAAAAAAACTACTATGGCTTATTTTCAAACTGATGACCCACCTTCGATTTATGGAGTTCAGCCTACTACTTCATCCAACTCTCAGAAGCCAACCACTATGATTCCTGATGAGTATCTGCCAATCATGACTGCTTTCATGTCATGCTATGATGCCCTAATTTCTGGAAACTTGACACCTGCCAGCTTTCAACCTAATGACTTGGATCAGATCAACCCGGATGATTTGGAAAAGATGGATATTGATTGGTGCATGGCTATGCTGAATCTGAGGGCTAAAAGGTCCATCAAGAGGACTGGAATGGATAGATTCAAGCAAGGAAAGACTCTGGGGTTTGACATAAAAAAGGTGAGATGCTACAACTGTGACCAACTGGGTCATTTTGCTAGAAATTGCAAGGAGCCATCATCAAAGGAGTAGCATGAAAAGATGAACTCCTCTGGAAAGCAAGCTGTTGTCTCTCCCAAATCCATTACATGTTCCAGCTCAACAGCTCTGGTCTGTCAAGCTGATGGACACTATCATTGGGGAGATCAAGAAGGGGAAGCAGCTAACAAGGCACCGATGGCAGACATTGAAGAAAAGGAGAAATGTGTCATGATTGAACCATCTAAGGATCTCACTGCCATACCAGCTGAGGTAATGTCTAGACTTTGCAGTGCTAAATCCTGTTAAAATGAGATTCAGAAATATAGATTCATCAACCAGGCTTTGGTCGATGAACGAGATCATATAAAGGTGATATATGATTCTGTGGCTAAAAATGAGAAACTTTACTTAAAGAAAATTCGTGATATTTCTGGAGAAAACCGATCTTTGATTGTACAACTTACTACAAAAAAGAATAATAATCAAATTTTAACTGAAAGACTTCAAAAGGCTGAAAAAGCAAATTTTCAAGTTGAACACATGGGTATGGATCGGAAAATTCTTTTTGAAATCATTGACAACCAAATTCATAACAAGGTCACAGAAGGCAATGGGTATAACTCTCACCCTCCTCTATATTCCAAGTCTGGAAGATTTACTGATATGCCAGTTCCTCATGTTCCCACACCTTTTGTTTGCAATTTATCTATTGATGATTATATCCAAACTTCAGATTCTGACAGTTTGCTTCCAGTGTAGAGTCAGATTGTGTAGGTTCCGAAGATGATTGAAATGAGAGTTCTAGTAAGGGAAATGTTTTAAATGAACTTGAGTCGGATGAATGTAATAATATGTCAGTGTCAAAACCAGATATTTGTGAACACACTGAAAATTTGTATTTTGGTTATGTGCCTTCTGAGCATGACAGTTTGAGAAATGTTATTTTTAAGTTTAAGCATGCTTTGCCATTTGTTCCTAACTCTGTAAATGCTATGAGTTGTATTGCAAATTTTGAAAGTGCATGAGTTGTTGTGACTGATATTCCACAAGAAACAATTAGCAATCTGGAATTTTTCATATTAAAGGAAGATCAAAGTATTCAAGAAAGAAATATTGAAGAAAGAATTGCCTTTAGTTCTGATGTCTCAACATCACAATCATCTTCATCATCCTATGATGACAATTATCAGGCTAAGCCAACATGTGATAAAGTTTGTTTTAGTTGTTGGGAATCCAATCATGTTTTCAAGACATGTAAATTGTCTACATATCATTTCAAAGAAGAAAATGTACCATCTATTTTCCAAAATTCTGTTGATTATGCTTCAAACGTGTTATCTAAATCACAACATAGTATAACTTTGCAACATAAAAGATTAAAAATTCTAAAAATTGGTCAAAAAGGATTTGGAAAATTAAGAATAATGATCTTTTTGAGAATACATTAAAGGAGGATTCTGATTATGATTTCCGAGACGCATCTTGCAAAATTAAGAAATATCAAGTTAGCAATGCTTTGGGTACAAATGTCTAAATGATTCATGCTGTGTAGGCACAGTTGAGGAGGACTTGAGATAATATCTGGCATGTCGACAGTGGTTGCTCAAAACATATGACTGGTCATTTTTCTTTATTACAAGATTATCATCCAATAGATGGAGATTTTGTCGCCTTTGCAGGCAATCCAAGAGGAGGAAAGATTGAAGGTCAAGGAATTGTGTCTAATGGTGTAAATAGCTTGGAGAATGTCAATTTCGTCCCACAGCTGAAGTATAATTTGATGAGTGTGTCCAAGATTTATGATAAAGACTTTTGTGCCCTCTTCAACTCCAAGGAATGTTTGATTTTGAAGCCTGGAGTGGTTATTCACGAAGATCTAATCCTCATGCATGCTCCTCGAAGATTCAATACTTATAGTCTGGATATGAATAATCCATCAAGAATCAAATCCTGCTTTCTTTCAAAAGCTTCAGAGGATGAGTCCTTTCTTTGGCACAAAAGATTAGGACACGTGAATTTCAAGACTATGAACCGTCTTGTTGGAGAAAACCTTATCACTGGCTTGCCTCTAAAATACTTCTCACCCGTGGAACATTGTCTCTCTTGTTCTAAGGGCAAGCAACACAAATCTTCCCATAAACCCAAAACCACTAATTCCATTGACTCTCCTCTTCAATTGTTTCACATGGATCTCTTCGGTCCTATGAGTGTCATGAGTCATGGAAGGAAATCTTACTGTTTGGTGGTAACCGATGACTTCTCTCGGTTTACTTAGGTATTCTTCCTTGCAAAGAAAGATGAGCCGCCAGAGACTATGAAGATTCATCTGCTTCAAATCGAGAACATATTCAAT
Source organism: Smallanthus sonchifolius (assembly GCA_023525975.1). Lineage (NCBI taxonomy): Eukaryota > Viridiplantae > Streptophyta > Magnoliopsida > Asterales > Asteraceae > Smallanthus > Smallanthus sonchifolius. Next base: position 32,419,586 of record CM042019.1, on the reverse strand, counting down.
TTAAGTGTGCAGACTATTCGCAGTGATCATGACAAAGAGTTTAATAATGCCATTCTAGATTCTTTCTGTGAAAGTAAGGGTATCTCTCGGCAATTCAGTGCACCTCGCACTCCACAACAAAATGGTGTAGCTGAACGAAGAAATCACACATTAATAGAAGCAGCAAGAACTATGATCGTTGATTCTAACCTTCATGTCACGTTTTAGGCCGAGGCAGTCAATACCGCATGTTTTGTGCAAGATCGAGTTCTCATCACCAAAAGCTGCAACAAGACTCCTTATGAAATTATGTACAAGCGCAAGCCTGTTATTGATTCTTCAGTAAATTTGGGTGTGTTTGCACAATGCTGAATACTTCTGATCAATTGAGCAAGTTTGAAGCCAAAGCGGATGGGTGTTATTTCTTGGGCTATTCCTCTAACCAAAGAACTTTTCGTGTTTACAACAAGAGACGGAGGATTGGGCTGGAGTCCATTGATATCAACTGGCATGAAAGCAATCATAGGGACGCAGGGGACGGTCCTGATTAGCTTTTTGATGTCGATTCTTTGTTTAAATCATTTAATCTTCCTGATTTCACTAACATGTTTGTCTCAGCTAATCCTCTTATGTCTGTGAATATCTTAGGTACCTCTTCTGCTTCTGCTTCAAGCTCCTCTTCATCATCCTCTCCGGATTCTTTGGACTATGTAGCAACAAGTGAAACTGTTGAGGAAGAAACTCCTCCAATAATAGATGTTGCTCCACAATCATCTGCTGAAGATCCTATTGATGATGAAGTTAACCTTTCTGACAATAACATTACCAATCTGGATGAACAAGTGGAAGAGGATGAGATTCCACAGTTGAGAATTCACAAGGATCATCCTACAGACAACATCATTGGTCCACTCAATGTGGGAGTTCGAACTCGTAGTGCCACAGAAGCAATGAATGACGGTCTCTTCACTTGCTTCATATCTCAAGTCGAGCTTAAGAAAATCAAAGCTGCATTTCTTGAGAACAGTTGGGTAGAGGCCATGCAGGAAGAACTGCAACAGTTCAGCAAGTTACATGTGTGGAATATGGTAGACCTTCCAAAGAACAAAGTTCCAATCGGCACTCGTTGGGTATTTCGTAACAAAAAGGATGAAGGGGGAATCGTGATTCGAAACAAAGCCTGCTTGGTGGTTCTGGGGTTTTATCAAGAAGAAGAAATTGACTTTGACGATTTTTTGTACCAGTGGCTCGCTTGGAAGCCATCAGAATGTTTCTCGCATATGCAGCCTATATGGACTTCACAGTTCATCAGATGGATGTCAAAAGCGCATTTATGTATGAAAAAGTTCAAGAGGAAGTTTATGTCAAGCAGCCACCAGGTTTCATTGATTCAAGCTATCCTGAAAGAGTTTACAAACTTGAAAAGGCTTTGTACGGTCTTCATCAAGCACCTCGTGCGTGCTATGAGACGTTATCTATGGATCTGCTTGATAATGGTTTCACACGAGCGGCAATTGACAAAACTTTGTTCAAACGAAAGGATGGTGCGGATATCATTTTGGTGCAAATCTACGTTGATGACATCATTTTCGGATCCACAAATCCTCGGTTGTGTAAAGAGTTTGAGGATGTGATGCGTTCTAAGTTTGAATGAGTTCTATGGGAGAAATGAAGTTCTTTCTTGGTTTGCAAGTAGATCAGTCTGAGTCGGGAATTCTTATCCATCAAGAGAAGTATTGTCACACCCCGACCGATGGCGGAATCATCGGGGCGGGACATGTAAGACTGTTCATAGCACATGGTTGACTAAATTGAAATATATTAAAGTCAAATTTGCATTACAACAAATCCAAGTACAAGATCAAATTAAAACAAGAAACATAAACAATTCATAAAATTCTTGATTTATTTTGCTAAGTCCAAATCCTATGTTGAACACGTCTTGAATCAATCTCACATATTGGGGCCTGAAACATGAATAAAATAAAGTCAACTAAAAAGTTGGTGAGTATAACACAGTTGTATATAGATAGCATATAGTTGAAAACAAATCCTTTACATGACATGATAAATAAGGCGTTTATGGGGAGTAACTATTGTGTAACCAAATGTACAATCAAACCTTGTAACTAGCATGCAAAACAAATGTGTTGTCGGTTTCAATCACCGCGTACCATGGGTGGGTTTGTCAGACTCAATAGATCCATCATTGAAAACCGTCGGCTTGTATAGTTAATGATTGCACATAAGAGCATACAAAGGTTAAACACACCTAGCACTCGGGCACAAAGCTCAAATTTTTGCACACATGTATGTAAATAGGATTTTTGCACTTGTGTTGTTTGTGTAAATGTAATTGTGTAATGTGTAATGAGTATAGAGTTCATGTTCCACCCCAAAAGTGTAAAAGAGTAAAAAGGGGTTGTGAATACTCACTTGGTATGAATATAGATAGCAAAAGATCCTTGAAAAGCACACTTTAACCTAAATAGTAATATGCATTGAATCACATAGATGTATAAAGTTTAAGAATGAAAGTTGGATTTGTATGTAAAACCATTGGTTTGTATTTAAAAATGATTGAATAAAATATATAAAGTTTGAGGTAAAATATGTTTGAAACAATTTAATTAGGTTTGAATTAAATAAATAAGTGTATAACTATAGTTTATGAAATAATGTCAATATTAATTGTAATTAAGTATAAATAAATAAAACGATTTTGATTTAAAATGTAAAGTAAATAAGTCATCATTATTTATAAATCTTGTAACTTAATTATTTAAAATATCATTTAAGTGTAAGATGATAAATATAAATTTAATTTTTATAAACTTTTCAATAAATTACATTTATGCCAAGATTAAACTTTTAATCTATTTTTAAATACAGAAAACATATTTTTTATAAAATCTGAAACATTTACTGATTAAAATATAAAAATTATAATTCTGTTAAAAATTCTGAGTCTAGCACGACCGTGCCTCGGAAGGGCACGATCGTGCTCAAACCACGGGCGCGACCGCGCTAGTCGGGGCGCGACCGGGTTGATCAATCAGGAGCACAATCTAGACAAGTCATCAGGCACGACCGTGCCTTAGCCCGGCACGGTCGCGTCTATGATTTTTAGACACAACAGAGACTAGCCCGAAGGTCATGACAAGGTCTGGACGGATGACACGACCGCGCTTCTAGTCGACACAACCGCGCTAAACGAGGCACGGCCGCGCTAGATGATTAGCGCGACCGTGTCTAATCTAAATCAGACACGAATCGAGAATTTCTTGTATTTTAAACACTGGAATTGTTAGGGCTTTTGATTAATAGGTTATTACGTGTCTTTTCATATACCTTGATTGTATGGAAATCGTGTTTAAGTATGGGTTCGATTAAATCATTTTTATTGGAAACATGGTTTCTGATTCTGGTCGATTTCTATTGTGGAAGCCCAAATTGGATGAAGGCTTTTGATAATGATACTGAAATGAATGAGAAGACGATTATATTTACCCTGAAACGAAACGAATTTATAGAGAACGGTTGGAAGGAAGCTCCGGTGACGACGGCTCGAGTTCCGACGATCTTTACTGCAACTCCGGTCAATCCAGACAGTCCGGAAGCTTCAGAGATGGTTTGATATCGCGATTCTGCTACTGAGTTGGGAGAATTTGGGTCGAAAAGCTTTGAGAGAGTTTCTTTCTTGAAATTTGCTTGAGAGAGTTTTCTTGCAAATGAATACTGAGGCGTTTGGGATTTGAAAAGTGGTAATACAATTGTTAAGGGGAAAAGAAACGTATAACGGTTTCGGATTCGAACGATCGGGTGATTAATCTGCATTTATGTTTTTCTGTTACGCAGGCGCGACCGTGCCAAGGAGAGGCGCGACCGTGCCTAGGCACCGGGCGCGATCGTTCCAGAGCAGGTCGCGCGACCGTGCCAAAGCACTTTGTCACACCCCAACCGGCGGCGGAAACGTCGGGGCGTGAAGCGTGCAGACTGTTCATAGCTCATGGTTTGCTAAGGTTGAAATATTTAAACATGCAGTTTTCATTGAAATCAAACAACAATCCAACAAGTACACGAAACATAACAAAATACATAACAATGTTTATTTTAGAGCCTTTTAACTAGGTCCTCAAACTAGGTGGAAGCAACTTGTAATCATCTCAATTGTTAGCACCTGAAACATGATTTAAAAACAAGGGTCAACTAAAAAGTTGGTGAGCATACATAAGTTTTGACACACAAATGAGAGTTCAAAACTGTTGATACAATTCCTTGATTCACATGGTATATAAGACAAATATGGAGAATCTATAGTTATACTAGGTGCACAATCAAACCTTGTGACTGAGGCATAACACGCAGGTTACCCTAATGTAAAGTCGGTAACAAACACCCTACCCGGGTGGGTTTGTCAGACTCAATAGTACTATCCTTGTTTACCGTTGGTTTGTACAGAGTTAATGATTGCACGAGTTGCGTCATGTATGTATAGTAATAACTCATAGCATTCAAGCATATTGCATAAATAATTCATGTAATCAAGTAAGGATTGTACTATGAAAGAGTTGCAATTTGTTTAATGTAAATCATGTCCACCCAAAGGTGAAAAAGAGTAAAAGTGGGGTTATGTAGACTCACTTGTGTTGGAGAGTGTAGATTGCACAACCAAGTAAATGTTAAGTGTTTGTGGGTCACGAAGCTTGACCTATCGAGTAAATGTATGACGTGTATTAATGCGGTGTATAAGGTTTAAAGTAACTATAGTGTTTCAGTGTATTGCAAGCGTAAGGATTTGCACTAATGAATTGTATCGTTTAGTTATGTAATTAAAATATGAGGTAGTGTGGTATATATATTTAATTGAATGTAATATAAACAAACGAATTCGTTTTATCTACTTATTTTAGAAAACTTCACAAAATACAAAGTAGTTTATATTTATATAAGTTTTATTTGATGTAACTAGGATTTATACAATTGGTTTATAAAAGTCTTTTTCATAATAAAGTGTTTTATAAAATCTTGTTATAACTTTTTATAAATTTAGAAATTTTAAATGAAAATGTATTTTCAAATGGTAAGAATCGGTTTAAAACAATTTAATCGATGAAATAATTGTTGTGCTTAATAATGGTGAGATTATGTTTAAACAGTTAAGTTTATAACATAAGTTTTATAAAAATCATCAAATCTGAGAAACTGTAAAGATTCAGTTCTGACTGAGCACGACCGTGCTCATCAACGGCACGACCGCGCTCGCCTCCGGGCGTGACCGTGGTGGTCTGGAGCGCGCCCGTGGTCGAGTCAGAAGGCTACAGAGGTTCTGGTCATGGAGCACGACCGTGCTCGTGTCCAGCACGACCGCGCCTAGTGTTTGTTTTTGGTCAGGACTTGTTTGCTCGGTAAGCACGACCGGGCCTTACTCGGACCACGACTGTGCTTGGTCAGGCACGACCGCGCTCAGTGATGAGCGCGACCGTGTCGGGTCTTTTCCAGACATAATTCGATCGATTCTTATATTAAAAGCTTCTGTATTCTTAGGGCTTTCACTTAGTGGATGCTTTCGAAGCTATTTACATAGTTTAATTGTATTTATATCGTGTTTAAGTGGTAGTTCGACTAAAAGTGTAGTTTCGACTTTTTAGGTTCAAAATCGGATCGATCGCGTATTTTTACTACGAATTGACATAGGGCTTTCGTGGTAGAGGTAGATACGAAGCTAGAGACATATTACTTACTTGTTTAAATCGGGCAATTTAATGCAGTCGGCTACAAGTCGTGAGGTCGGGTTTCTCGGCGATCGATCGGACGACAGAGGTTGTATGCGAGTCGAGTGAATGCTCCGAGAGGTCGAGAGGGTGTGTGTGAAGGTGTAGGGGGCATTGGATTCTCCTTATAACGTCAAATTTGCGAATTCATGATTGTGGTGGGAGTGGGTAGTTGATGATTGAAATAGGTCGATTGGAGTACGAAATTGGAGACGTGTTTCAGATGGTGTACAGTTGCGTATGGTCGGACGCGTGAAATCCGGCCTTAACGCGATTTGATTCGACGAGCATGGACCACTGACTGACTCTGCGGAGTCACGTGGTTTCAGCAGCGCGACCGTGTTTGTATTAGGCACGACCGTGCTTTGACTCTAGGCGCGACCGTGCTTGTATCTAGGCACGATCGTGTTTGACACTTTTTATCGTTTTTGAGTTTTTATCAATTTTGGTCCACGAGGTTTGTGAGATAATGGCGTTTTCAGTTGTTATTGTAACATAATGTATTGTATGTGTAATTGCTTTTACGGTTGTTGCACACGAATTGAAATTGAAATACTCGTTTATTGCATCGAAACGTTTATATGGTAAAAACCAGAAATGTTACAGTCTCCCCATGTTGAGGGGATTTCGTCCCGAAATTCAACTAGTTGAGGCTGCTGCATCGGTGAAGAGGTGAGGATACTTGAGTTTCAATTGGTCTTCACGTTCCCATGTAAACTCAGGACCACGTTTAGAATCCCAACGGACTTTGACTATAGGAATGCGGCTACGTTTGAGTTGCTTGATCTCACGGTCCATGATTTCCACCGATTTCTCGACAAAGTGCATCGTTTCATCAATGCGCACGTCGTCAAGAGGTATGTGGAGGTTCTCATCAGCGAGACATTTGTTCAGGTTGGACACGTGGAAGGTTGGATGAACATTGTTGAGTGCTGGAGGTAGCTCAAGTTTGTAAGCCACTTTCCCGATTCTTTCAAGGATCTTGAACGGGCCTACGTAACGAGGTGCTAGCTTGCCTTTCTTTCCAAAGCGGATCACACCCTTCCAAGGGGATACTTTGAGAAGCACAAGGTCACCCACTTGGAATTCCAAGGGTTTTCGTCGCTTGTCGGCATAGCTCTTTTGTCGACTTCTCGCTACTCGGATGTTGTCACGGATTTGAAGGATTTTTTCTGATGTTTCCTGAATTAACTCGGGACCGGTGATTTGTGCTTCACCAATCTCGTTCCAACAGATGGGAGAACGGCATTTGCGACCATAAAGAGCTTCGAATTGAGCCATGTTGATGCTGGTGTGGTAGTTGTTATTGTAGGAGAATTCAATAAGTGTCAAGTGTGAATCCCAATTGCCACCAAAGTCTATGACACAGGCTCTCAGCATGTCTTCGAGGGTTTGGATTGTTCGTTCAGTCTGGCCATCAGTTTGGGGATGGTAGGCTGTGCTTAAATTCAATCGTGTGCCAAGTGCCTTTTGCAGAGATCGCCAAAATCTGGAAGTGAAACGAGCATCTCTGTCGGAGATTATGTTCAAAGGTATACCGTGTCGACTCACAATTTCGTCAATATAGATTCGGGCCAATTTCTCAACCCGATAGTCTTCACGGATGGGCAGGAAGTGTGCGGACTTTGTGAGACGGTCGATGATTACCCAAATGCTATCATAGCCGTTTGAAGTACGGGGGAGTTTAGTAATGAAGTCCATGGCTAGATTTTCCCATTTCCACACGGGGATTTCCGGTTGTTCAAGTAAACCGGAAGGACGTTGATGTTCGGCTTTGACTTTAGAGCAGGTTAGACATTTTGCAACATAGAGTGCAATGTCTTTCTTCATACCAGGCCACCAATACTGTGGTCGAAGATTGTGATACATTTTATCCGCACCGGGATGGATAGAATACCGAGACTTGTGTGCTTCAGTCATGAGGAATTCCCGGAGGTCATTGCGATTGGGAACCCAAATACGATCCGAGAAATAAAGCAAGCCATTGCTTTTAGTCTCTAGTTGGAATTCAGCACCACACGACATTTCCTCATACATATTGCCCTCGGTAATCGAGACGTGTTGAGCTGCTAGAATACGGGTTTGAATGTCGGAATGAATCTTGACACTTTGGAGCATGACACGTTCTTTACGGCTCAGCGCATCAGCTACTACGTTTGCCTTGCCGGGATGATAACGAATCTCGCAATCGTAATCATTGAGGAGTTCAACCCAACGTCGTTGCCTCATGTTGAGTTCTTTTTGGTTGAAGATGTGTTGGAGGCTTTTGTGGTCGGTAAATACCACACATTTCGTGCCATATAGATAATGTCTCCAAATCTTCAAGGCAAATATGACTGCACCTAGCTCCAGATCGTGCGTCGTATAGTTCTTTTCATGGATCTTTAGTTGCCTCGATGCATAAGCGATTACCTTGCCTCGTTGCATGAGAACACAACCAAGGCCTAGGTTAGAGGCATCACAGTAGACGACTAGATCATCGTTCCCTTCGGGAAGAGTCAGAATAGGAGCATCACATAACTTCTGTTTAAGAGTTTGGAAAGCTTCTTCTTGTTTCGGCCCCCATTCATAAGGTTTACCTTTATGAGTCAAGGCGGTGAGGGGAACAACAATCTTGGAGAAATTGGAAATGAATCTTCGGTAATAGCCCGCTAAACCAAGAAACGAACGAACCTCGGTAGGGGTTTTAGGAGCACTCCAGTTCTTAACAGCTTCGATCTTGGCGGGGTCGACATGAATTCACCTTTTGTTGATAACGTGACCCAAAAATTGAACCTCCTTTAGCCAAAATTCACATTTGGAGAACTTGGCGTATAATTGTTCGGTTCTCAGGAGATCCAGAATCAGTCTAAGGTGCTGTTCATGTTCTTCCTCAGTCTTGGAATAAATCAAGATGTCATCGATGAAAACAATCACGAATTTGTCAAGGTATGGTTTGCACATGCGGTTCATGAGATCCATAAAGACAGCAGGTGCATTGGTCAACCCAAAAGGCATAACCGTGAACTCGTAATGACCATATCTTGTTCGAAAGGCGGTCTTTGGAATATCTTCTTCTCGGACACGCAGTTGGTGATAACCAGATCGAAGATCAATCTTCGAGAAACAAGTAGAACCTTGGAGTTGATCGAAGAGGTCGTCAATCCTAGGTAACGGGTAGCGGTTTTTGATTGTAAGCTTGTTGAGCTCTCGGTAGTCAATACACATGCGGAATGAACCATCCTTCTTTTTAACAAACAAGACTGGTGCACCCCACGGTGAATGACTTGGCCGTATGAAACCTTTGTCAGCGAGTTCTTGAAGTTGACTTGCAAGTTCTTGCAATTCGGAAGGTGCAAGCCGGTATGGAGCTTTAGCCACAGGGTTTGCTCCGGGTATAAGATCGATTCGAAACTTTACTTCCCGAACAGGTGGAAGGCCAGGCAAGTCATCGGGAAAGACTTCGGGAAACTCCCGAATGATGGGAATATCTTCTATTCTTCTTTCCTTGTCTTCTTTTTGGATTACATGAGCTAGGAAAACCATGCACTTCTTTCGTAAGTATTTCTGGGTGGCGATGCAGGACATCAGTTTGAGTCCTTTGCAAGGTTTCTCGCCAAAGACTTTCAATATGTCTCCCGATGGAAGAGGTATTCGGATGTATTTTTCAAAACACATGACTTCGGCGTGGTTTTTAGACAACCAATCCATGCCGATGATGACGTCAAAACTCCCTAATGGCATTGGTATTAGGTTGACTGGAAATGTGTGACCATTGAGTTCTAGTAAGCAGTCATGGACAATGGAGTCAATAGTGATGGAATTTCCATCCGCTACTTCAACGGTGAAGGTTTTCTCTAGTTTGGATCGTGTTTTTGCAAGTAAAGGTTCAAAGTTAAGGGACACAAAACTCTTATCGGCTCCGGTATCAAATAGTATAGAAGCATATTGGTTATTCATAAGAAACGTACCGTTGACCACATGATCGCTGGCCTGAGCCTCGTTGGCGTTGATGTTGAAGGCACGCCCACGAGCTCCGCCTTGAGTATTGTTCACAAGTTTTGGACATCGGTCTCGGAAGTGGTTTGGGTCGCCACACTCGAAGCAAGCATGCCCATTACCAATAGCTGGAACTGCTGGATTAGCCCCGTTTCCCCGGTTGACTTGATTACCAGTTGGATTACTTCTGCAGGTGTTAGCTACATGCCCATATCTTCCACAGCTGGCACATAGGCGGCAGGGTACATTTGGGAAATGGTGATAATTGCAGGTGTTGCACAACGGATTGTTTCCCACATATTGTTTCTTAACTCGGTTCTGAGCCATAGGAGCAACTTGGTTGACTGGGGCAGCCGGAGTGATCACAACATAGTTCTTAGCTTTCCTCTTCCTCGTGTTGTGGTTCGGTTCGGCTTTGATCTCCTTGACATGAGCAGGAGGTGTTGTGATGTCAGAAACTTTCTTGGCCCCCTTTCTGGTAAGAGTACCTGCTTTAACGTGATTATCAGTCAAAGTAGCAGCCAGACGAATAGCATCCTCCAGGCTTGCAGGATTTCTTCCCAAAACAGTGTCCTGGATTTGTCTCGGTAGGCCACCGATATATTTTTCAATACACCTAGACAAAGGTGTAACCATGTGAGGTACCAGCATGCTCAGTTCGTGAAAACGGTTGGTGTATGCTAAGCTTTCACCACTATCTTGGGTAACATCCCAAAATTCTGCTTCCAGCTTTTTCATTTCGTTCCGAGGACAGAATTCCTCGGTCATGATCCTTTTTAGCTCATCCCATGGCAGAGCCATTGCTACTTCTACTCCCCTTGTTCTCTTCTCCCCATTCCACCAGGTTAGTGCCCGTTTTTGGAAGACACTAGTGGCATGGCGGACTCGTAGATTGCCCGGACAGTCACTATTGAGGAAGGTGCCCTCAATATTTTCGAACCATTGAAGGAGTCCCGTGGCTCCTTCGGTACCATAAAATTTCAAGGGATTGCAAGAGTTGAAATGCTTGAAGGTACATTGTGGCGGGTTGGCACCACCGCCACCACCAGTATTAGCACTACCACTGGCGTTCCCATTGTTGTTGTTATTGGCTTGAGTTAGTTGAGTTACTAGCTGAGTGAGGAGAGCAGCAAGGTCGGTATTATTGTTGTTGTTGGCATTGCCGGTATTGGTGTTGGTGCTATTGTTGGCGTTGTCGGTGTTGTTGCGGTTGATGTTACGACGAGGAGGCATTCTATAAAAAGAGAATGGATACAAAAGTGTTGTGAGAATTTAAAAAAAATCCGTTGAAATTTAGGATAGGAGGAATAATAACACATTTATTTCATAGTTTGGATTGTTTTCAAGTAATCACATTTCTACTTGAACACAATGACATATTAAGGTTAATTAGACTTATATAATTTTCAAGGAGACGTGCTTTAGCCTATAGGTAAACACTCATCCCGGGAATTCCCAGGAAAGCATACGGATCCCTCGGTTGATTGGGATTTATATGAAATGCTTTCCTAGACAGAAAATCCAGAATACAGGTGTCACCCTTCCAGATTGCACATGTCCTTTAATAATTAACAGAGTCTAAAACCTTAACGGGTATATAAAAATATTTTTGATAGACTAGTGTCTACGAGTATGAGTTTTTCCACAAGTTATGGCGATGATGACATAGAAGCAGTTAAGGAGGATACGCGGCTTAGGATACGGGTATGGATACGATTTATTTAATTTATTATTTACGTATGCTTATTAAGTCGTGTAGTCTAAACATTTTAAGTATCAAATAACTAACACATAAAGCATGTGACATATAGCAAATAGCACGTATCACATAAAACATGTAGCATGACATTGTTGGGTGTCCTAAAGTTATAGTCTAGGTCAATGGTGTCTAATAACCTAATTCCCTATAACCAAGGCTCTGATACCAATCTGTCACACCCCAACCGGCGGCGGAAACGTCGGGGCGTGAAGCGTGCAGACTGTTCATAGCTCATGGTTTGCTAAGGTTGAAATATTTAAACATGCAGTTTTCATTGAAATCAAACAACAATCCAACAAGTACACGAAACATAACAAAATACATAACAATGTTTATTTTAGAGCCTTTTAACTAGGTCCTCAAACTAGGTGGAAGCAACTTGTAATCATCTCAATTGTTAGCACCTGAAACATGATTTAAAAACAAGGGTCAACTAAAAAGTTGGTGAGCATACATAAGTTTTGACACACAAATGAGAGTTCAAAACTGTTGATACAATTCCTTGATTCACATGGTATATAAGGCAAATATGGAGAATCTATAGTTATACTAGGTGCACAATCAAACCTTGTGACTGAGGCATAACACGCAGGTTACCCTAATGTAAAGTCGGTAACAAACACCCTACCCGGGTGGGTTTGTCAGACTCAATAGTACTATCCTTGTTTACCGTTGGCTTGTACAGAGTTAATGATTGCACGAGTTACGTCATGTATGTATAGTAATAACTCATAGCATTCAAGCATATTGCACAAATAATTCATGTAATCAAGTAAGGATTGTACTATGAAAGAGTTGCAATTTGTTTAATGTAAATCATGTCCACCCCAAAGGTGAAAAAGAGTAAAAGTGGGGTTAGGTAGACTCACTTGTGTTGGAGAGTGTAGATTGCACAACCAAGTAAATGTTAAGTGTTTGTGGGTCACGAAGCTTGACCTATCGAGTAAATGTATGACGTGTATTAATGCGGTGTATAAGGTTTAAAGTAACTATAGTGTTTCAGTGTATTGCAAGCGTAAGGATTTGCACTAATGAATTGTATCGTTTAGTTATGTAATTAAAATATGAGGTAGTGTGGTATATATATTTAATTGAATGTAATATAAACAAACGAATTCGTTTTATCTACTTATTTTAGAAAACTTCACAAAATACAAAGTAGTTTATATTTATATAAGTTTTATTTGATGTAACTAGGATTTATACAATTGGTTTATAAAAGTCTTTTTCATAATAAAGTGTTTTATAAAATCTTGTTATAACTTTTTATAAATTTAGAAATTTTAAATGAAAATGTATTTTCAAATGGTAAGAATCGGTTTAAAACAATTTAATCGATGAAAATAATTGTTGTGCTTAATAATGGTGAGATTATGTTTAAACAGTTAAGTTTATAACATAAGTTTTATAAAAATCATCAAATCTGAGAAACTGTAAAGATTCAGTTCTGACTGAGCACGACCGTGCTCATCAACGGCACGACCGCGCTCGCCTCCGGGCGTGACCGTGGTGGTCTGGAGCGCGCCCGTGGTCGAGTCAGAAGGCTACAGAGGTTCTGGTCATGGAGCACGACCGTGCTCGTGTCCAGCACGACCGCGCCTAGTGTTTGTTTTTGGTCAGGACTTGTTTGCTCGGTAAGCACGACCGGGCCTTACTCGGACCACGACTGTGCTTGGTCTGGCACGACCGCGCTCAGTGATGAGCGCGACCGTGTCGGGTCTTTTCCAGACATAATTCGATCGATTCTTATATTAAAAGCTTCTGTATTCTTAGGGCTTTCACTTAGTGGATGCTTTCGAAGCTATTTACATAGTTTAATTGTATTTATATCGTGTTTAAGTGGTAGTTCGACTAAAAGTGTAGTTTCGACTTTTTAGGTTCAAAATCGGATCGATCGCGTATTTTTACTACGAATTGACATAGGGCTTTCGTGGTAGAGGTAGATACGAAGCTAGAGACATATTACTTACTTGTTTAAATCGGGCAATTTAATGCAGTCGGCTACAAGTCGTGAGGTCGGGTTTCTCGGCGATCGATCGGACGACAGAGGTTGTATGCGAGTCGAGTGAATGCTCCGAGAGGTCGAGAGGGTGTGTGTGAAGGTGTAGGGGGCATTGGATTCTCCTTATAACGTCAAATTTGCGAATTCATGATTGTGGTGGGAGTGGGTAGTTGATGATTGAAATAGGTCGATTGGAGTACGAAATTGGAGACGTGTTTCAGATGGTGTACAGTTGCGTATGGTCGGACGCGTGAAATCCGGCCTTAACGCGATTTGATTCGACGAGCATGGACCACTGACTGACTCTGCGGAGTCACGTGGTTTCAGCAGCGCGACCGTGTCTGTATTAGGCACGACCGTGCTTTGACTCTAGGCGCGACCGTGCTTGTATCTAGGCACGATCGTGTTTGACACTTTTTATCGTTTTTGAGTTTTTGTCAATTTTGGTCCACGAGGTTTGTGAGATAATGGCGTTTTCAGTTGTTATTTTAACATAATGTATTGTATGTGTAATTGCTTTTACGGTTGTTGCACACGAATTGAAATTGAAATACTCGTTTATTGCATCGAAACGTTTACATGGTAAAAACCAGAAATGTTACACACTTGGCGCGACCGTGCTAGAACGAAGCACGACCATGCTAACTAGGGTTTCTTGATGTTTTTCAATTTTAGTCCTTGACTTTTCAGGTTTGATAAGTTTGTACCAAATAGTTTCTTGTATAGCGTTTAAATGTAAGTAATCGAGTAAAACTTGCGAATTTGTATAGGATCATTGCATTAAATTTTACGACGAGAAAATAATGAGGCATTGCACGAGTATAGAACTTGAAATTGCATTACATTGAACTGAAATAGGCATACTAAAATCCGAAATGTTACAGTCTCCCCATGTTGAGAGAATTTCGTCCCGAAATTTAGCTAGAGGAAACAACATTATTAGTAAAAAGATGAGGGTACTTGAGCTTCATTTGGTCTTCTCGTTCCCAAGTGAACTCAGGACCACGCTTAGATTCCCAACGAACTTTAACGATAGGAATGCGACTTCGCTTGAGTTGCTTGACTTCACGATCCATAATTTCCACCGGTTTCTCAACGAAGTGCATCTTTTCATCAATGCGCACGTCGTCAAGCGGTATATGGAGATTTTCGTCGGCGAGACACTTCTTTAGATTAGATATATGAAATGTAGGATGCACATTGCCAAGAGATGGAGGTAACTCGAGCTTGTAAGCCACTTTCCCAATCCTTTCAAGGATTTTGAACGGACCAACATAACGAGGCGATAACTTGCCTTTCTTTCCAAAACGGATCACACCCTTCCATGGAGATACCTTAAGAAGAACGAGATCACCGACTTGGAATTCCAAGGGTTTTCGACGCTTGTCGGCATAACTCTTTTGTCGACTCCTCGCTACTCGAATATTGTCACGGATTTGAATAATCTTGTCGGAAGTTTCTTGAATTAACTCGGGACCGGTGATTTGTGCTTCACCAATCTCGTTCCAACAGATCGGAGAACGACACTTGCGACCATAGAGAGCTTCGAATGGAGCCATGTTGATACTTGTGTGGTAGCTATTGTTATAAGAAAACTCAATAAGGGATAAATGTGAATCCCAATTGCCACCAAAATCGATTACACAAGCTCTAAGCATGTCTTCAAGAGTTTGGATTGTTCGCTCGGTTTGACCATCAGTTTGGGGATGGTAAGCCGTGCTCAAATCCAAACGAGTACCAAGAGCAGATTGGAGAGATTGCCAAAATCGAGAAGTGAACCGAGCGTCTCTATCGGATATTATGTTCAAGGGAACGCCATGACGGCTCACAATTTCATCAACGTAAATTCGGGCTAATTTCTCCACTTTGAAGTCTTCACGAATAGGCAAGAAATGGGCAGATTTGGTGAGTCGATCAATGATCACCCAAATACTATCATAACCACTCGAGGTGCGAGGGAGCTTGGTAATGAAATCCATAGCTAAATTCTCCCATTTCCACACGGGAATTTCTGGTTGTTCGAGTAAACCCGAAGGACGCTGATGTTCGGCTTTGACTTTGGAGCAAGTTAAGCATTTGGCAACATAAAGAGCAATGTCCTTCTTCATACCGGGCCACCAATAAAGCTGACGAAGATCTTGGTACATTTTATCCGCACCAGGATGAATAGAATAACGAGTCTTATGAGCCTCATTCATGAGAATTGTACGGAGATCATCGCGATCGGGAACCCAAATACGGTTCAAGTAATATAGTAAGCCATTGGGTTTAGATTCAAGAAGAAGTTCAACACCACACGACATTTCTTCATACATGTTACCCTCGGTAACCGAGACGTGTTGAGCTTCCAGGATACGGGTTTGAATATCGGATTGAATACGGGCGCAATGAAGCATAACATGGTCTTTTCGACTCAAAGCATCGGCTACAACATTCGCTTTGCCGGGATGGTAGCGAATCTCGCAGTCGTAGTCGTTAAGGAGTTCGACCTAACGTCGTTGCCTCATATTGAGTTCTTTTTGGTTGAAGATATGTTGAAGACTTTTGTGGTCGGTGAATACCACACATTTCGTGCCGTATAGGTAATGTCTCCAAATCTTTAACGCGAATACGACCGCACCTAACTCGAGATCGTGCGTCGTATAATTCTTTTCATGAATTTTGAGTTGTCTTGATGCATAAGCGATCACTTTTCCTCGTTGCATGAGGACACAACCAAGACCTTGGTTAGAAGCATCACAATAGACAACTAAATCATCATTTCCATCGGGGAGAGTCAAAATGGGAGCATTGCACAACTTATGCTTAAGAGTTTGGAAAGCTTCTTCTTGTTTCGATCCCCATTCACAAGCTTTACCCTTATGGGTCAAGGCGGTAAGGGGGACATCAATCTTTGAGAAGTTTGAGAAGAAACGACGATAATAACCCGCAAGACCAAGAAATGAACGAACTTCGGTAGGAGTCTTCGGGGCATTCCAATTCTTAACCGTTTCAATCTTAGCAGGATCAACATGAATACCCTTGTCATTGACGATGTGACCAAGAAATTGAACTTCTTTTAACCAAAATTCACATTTGGAGAACTTGGCATATAGTTGTTCTTTCTTTAAAAGGTCCAAAACCAATCTAAGGTGTTCTTCATGGTCGGCTTTAGTCTTGGAATAGATTAAGATATCGTCAATGAAAACGATCACGAATTTATCAAGGTACGGTTTGCACACACGATTCATGAGGTCCATGAAAACTGCGGGTGCATTGGTTAATCCAAAAGGCATAACCATGAACTCGTAATGACCATACCTTGTTCGGAAAGCAGTCTTAGGAATGTCATCTTCTTGAACACGGAGCTGATGATAACCAGATCGAAGATCAATCTTCGAGAAACACGTAGAACCTTGAAGTTGATCAAAGAGATCATCGATTCTAGGCAAAGGATAGCGATTCTTGATAGTAAGCTTATTGAGTTCGCGATAGTCAATACACATGCGAAATGATCCATCCTTCTTCTTTACAAATAAGACGGGTGCACCCCACGGTGAATGACTCGGGCGAATGAACCCTTTATCGGAGAGTTCTTGAAGTTGACTTGCGAGCTCTTGCATTTCGGAAGGTGCAAGACGATAAGGAGCTCTAGCAACAGGGTTAGCTCCGGGCATGAGATCAATACGGAACTCGACTTGACGAACGGGAGGAAGACCGGATAAATCTTTAGGAAACACTTCGGGAAAATCTCGAATAATGGGAATGTCTTGGATACTCTTCTACTTGACATCCTTTTGAACAATATGAGCTAGGAAGGCGATGTACTTCTTTTGTAATTACTTTTGAGCAGTAGTACAAGACATCAATTTAAGACCCTTGCAAGGCTTTTCACCAAAAACCCTTAAGGTTTCTCCCGAAGGTAGCGGAATTCGGATGCACTTTTCAAAGCAAATAACTTCGGCATGATGATTTGATAGCCAATCCATACCTATGATAATGTCAAAGCTTCCTAGTGGCATTGGAATAAGGTTGATTGGGAATGCATGATCATTAAGTTCTAAAGAGCAATCATAGATAATAGACTCAATTGTAAGGGAGTCACCATTTGCTACTTCAACGGTGAAGGTTTTCTCTAATTGGGATCGTGTCTTTGCAAGTAAAGGCTCAAAATTAAGTGACACAAAACTTTTATCGGCACCGGTATCGAACAAAATGGAGGCATATTGACTATTAACAAGGAACGTACCATTAACCACGTCGTTGTTGGCTTGAGCTTCGTTGGCGTTAATGTTGAAAGCACGCCCACGAGCTCCACCTTGTCTAGTATTTGCGAGCCTTGGACATAGATTACGAAAATGATTCGGGTCACCACACTCATAACAAGCACGCCCATTAGCAATGGCGGGAGCACCTTGATTAGCCACTTGAGGTACGGTTTGGTTTGGAGGGTTGACTTGGCCCGTAAGGGCTTTGGTCCTACAAACATTAACCGTATGACCATATCTCCCACAATAAGTACAAAGGCGACATGGGATGTTTTGGGGATGATGATAGTTGCAGGTGGCACAAAGTGGGTAAATTCCACCATATGGCTTTTTGACTGGTGCTTGAACCATAGGTGCAGCTTGGTTCACGGGAACAGCAGGAGTCACCACAGCAAAATTTCTAACCTTCCTCTTTCTAGTGTTGCGAGAGGGCTCGGTTGTAGCTTCTTTGGTGTGGTTAGGAGGGGTTACGGTTTCAGCAACTTTCTTAGAACCCTTTTTGGTAAGAGTTCCAGCTTTAACATGATTATCGGTTAGGGTAGCAGACAGGCGGATGGCATCTTCCAAAGTAGCAGGATTTCTACCTAAGACAGTATCTTGAATTTGTCTTGGTAGTCCACCAATGTACTTTTCGATGCAACGAGATAATGGAGTGACCATGTGGGGCACAAGAAGACTCAATTCATGGAACCGAGTTGTGTAAGCCAAGTGTTCCCCACTATCTTGGGCAAGATCCCAAAATTCGGCCTCTAACTTCTTCACTTCATTGCGAGGACAGAACTCCTCGGTCATAAGCTTTTTGACCTCATCCCAAGGTAAGGCCATAGCTACATCAACACCCCTATTCCTTTTCTCCCCATTCCACCATGTAAGTGCCCGCTTTTGAAGGACACTAGTAGCATGACGAACACGGAGGTTGTCGGGACAGTCACTATTGAGAAAGGTATTCTCAATACTTTCGAACCACTGGAGGAGTCCGGTAGCTCCTTCGGTTCCATAAAACTTTAGGGGATTGCACGAATTGAAGTGCTTGAAGGTGCATTGGGATGGATTACCACCATTTCCACCATTACCACCATTATTACCACTATTGCTTCCATTGTCATTAGTGGCACCATTGGCTTGGGTGAGTTGTGTCACCAATTGAGTAAGAATAGCAGCAATGTCGGAGTTGGCGTTAGCGGCGGGAGCACGACGAGGAGGCATTCTACAGATTTTCACAAGACAAGAAAGGTTGTAAGAACTTATGAGAATTGCTAGGATTTAATAGAATGAGAAAACCAAATAAAAGATAGATATTCATAGTTTGGATTGTACTCAAAAGTGATAAAATCACTTGAATATTAAGGCACATTAAGGTTAATTTAAACTTATATAATTTTCAAGGAGACATGCTTTAGCCTATAGGTAAACACTCATCTCGAGAATTCCCAGGAAAGCATACGGGTCCCTCGGTTGATTGGGATTTATGCGAAATGCTTTCCTAGACAGAAAACCCAAAATACAGGTTTCACCCTTCCAGATTGCACGTGTCCTCAAATAATTTAACAAGTCTAAAAACTTTAACGAAGAAATAAAAAAAATTTTAGAGATTTTTGCTTCAAGAATTTTCCACATGCTTAGAAAGGATAAAGATAGAAAAAGAAGATAAGAATAATAAGAGGTTTAAGACATAGGGAAGGATATTATTTATTTAATTATTATTTAAGAATATCCTAATAAGTCATGCATTTCTAACAAAGAAGGTAGCAAATATAATAATAATTAATCATGGTAAGCATGTAGCACATAGCATGTAACACATAGCACAAAATCATGAAGCATAGTATAAGTGGGTGTCCTAAAGTTATAGTCTAGGTCAAGATGTCTAATAACCTAATTCCCTATAACCAAGGCTCTGATACCAATCTGTCACACCCCGACCGATGGCGGAATCATCGGGGCGGGACATGTAAGACTGTTCATAGCACATGGTTGACTAAATTGAAATATATTAAAGTCAAATTTGCATTACAACAAATCCAAGTACAAGATCAAATTCAAACAAGAAACATAAACAATTCATAAAATTCTTGATTTATTTTGCTAAGTCCAAATCCTATGTTGAACACGTCTTGAATCAATCTCACATATTGGGGCCTGAAACATGAATAAAATAAAGTCAACTAAAAAGTTGGTGAGTATAACACAGTTGTATATAGATAGCATATAGTTGAAAACAAATCCTTTACATGACATGATAAATAAGGCGTTTATGGGGAGTAACTATTGTGTAACCAAATGTACAATCAAACCTTGTAACTAGCATGCAAAACAAATGTGTCGTCGGTTTCAATCACCGCGTACCATGGGTGGGTTTATCAGACTCAATAGATCCATCATTGAAAACCGTCGGCTTGTATAGTTAATGATTGCACATAAGAGCATACAAAGGTTAAACACACCTAGCACTCAGGCACAAAGCTCAAATTTTTGCACACATGTATGTAAATAGGATTTTTGCACTTGTGTTGTTTGTGTAAATGTAATTGTGTAATGTGTAATGAGTATAGAGTTCATGTTCCACCCCAAAAGTGTAAAAGAGTAAAAAGGGGTTGTGAATACTCACTTGGTATGGAAGTGAAGCTAACAAGGAATATAGATAGCAAAAGATCCTTGAAAAGCACACTTTAACCTAAATAGTAATATGCATTGAATCACATAGATGTATAAAGTTTAAGAATGAAAGTTGGATTTGTATGTAAAACCATTGGTTTGTATTTAAAAAGGATTGAATAAAATATATAAAGTTTGAGGTAAAATATGTTTGAAACAATTTAATTAGGTTTGAATTAAATAAATAAGTGTATAACTATAGTTTATGAAATAATGTCAATATTAATTGTAATTAAGTATAAATAAATAAAACGATTTTGATTTAAAATGTAAAGTAAATAAGTCATCATTATTTATAAATCTTGTAACTTAATTATTTAAAATATCATTTAAGTGTAAGATGATAAATATAAATTTAATTTTTATAAACTTTTCAATAAATTACATTTATGCCAAGATTAAACTTTTAATCTATTTTTAAATACAGAAAACATATTTTTTATAAAATCTGAAACATTTACTGATTAAAATATAAAAATTATAATTCTGTTAAAAATTCTGAGTCTAGCACGACCGTGCCTCGGAAGGGCACGATCGTGCTCAAACCACGGGCGCGACCGCGCTAGTCGGGGCGCGACCGGGTTGATCAATCAGGAGCACAATCTAGACAAGTCATCAGGCACGACCGTGCCTTAGCCCGGCACGGTCGCGTCTATGATTTTTAGACACAACAGAGACTAGCCCAAAGGGCATCACAAGGTCTGGACGGATGACACGACCGCGCTTCTATTCGACACAACCGCGCTAAACGAGGCACGGCCGCGCTAGATGATTAGCGCGACCGTGTCTAATCTAAATCAGACACGAATCGAGAATTTCTTGTATTTTAAACACTGGAATTGTTAGGGCTTTTGATTAATAGGTTATTACGTGTCTTTTCATATACCTTAATTGTATGGAAATCGGGTTTAAGTATGGGTTCGATTAAATCATTTTTATTGGAAACATGGTTTCTGATTCTGGTCGATTTCTATTATGGAAGCCCAAATTGGATGAGGGCTTTTGATAATGATACTGAAATGAATGAGAAGACGATTATATTTACCCTGAAACGAAACGAATTTATAGAGAACGGTTGGAAGGAAGGTCCGGCGACGACGGCTCGAGTTCCGACGATCTTTACTGCAACTCCGGTCAATCCAGACAGTCCGGAAGCTTCAGAGATGGTTTGATATCGCGATTCTGCTACTGAGTTGGGAGAATTTGGGTCGAAAAGCTTTGAGAGAGTTTCTTTCTTGAAATTTGCTTGAGAGAGTTTTCTTGCAAATGAATACTGAGGCGTTTGGGATTTGAAAAGTGGTAATACAATTGTTAAGGGGAAAAGAAACGTATAACGGTTTCGGATTCGAACGATCGGGTGATTAATCTGCATTTACGTTTTTCTGTTACGCAGGCGCGACCGTGCCAAGGAGAGGCGCGACCGTGCCTAGGCACCGGGCGCGATCGTTCCAGAGCAGGTCGCGCGACCGTGCTAGAACGAAGCACGACCGTGCTAACTAGGGTTTCTTGATGTTTTTCAATTTTAGTCCTTGACTTTTCAGGTTTGATAAGTTTGTACCAAATAGTTTCTTGTATAGCGTTTAAATGTAAATAATCGAGTAAAACTTGCGAATTTTTATAGGATCATTGCATTAAATTTTACGACGAGAAAATAATGAGGCATTGCACGAGTATAGAACTTGAAATTGCATTACATTGAACTGAAATAGGCATACTAAAATCCGAAATGTTACAAGTATGTCAAAGAAATCCTGACCAAGTTCAAAATGACCGAGTCTCATCCTTACAAGACTCACGTGGAAGTTTGACACTGTCTGTCTCCTGATTTGGATGTTGAAAGCGTTGATCTGCACCTCTATCGCTCGATGATAGGATCTCTTATGTATCTCACTGCTAGCAGACCAGACATCATGTTTGTAGTGTACTTGTGTGCACACTTTTAGGCTAATCCTAAACTCTCTCATTTAATTGTTGTCAAACGTACTTTAAGATATTGGAAGTATAAGCCAAAACTTGGGCTTTGGTATACCAAAAATAACTTGTTTGATCTTTTGGCTTATTCGGATTCAGACTACGGGGGATGCAACTTAGACCGAAAGTCCACTTCTGGGGGTTGTCAGTTCCTTGGCAACCGCCTCGTCTCCTGGCAATGTAAGAAACAAATCACCGTTTCCCAATCCACAACCGAAGTTGAATACATTGTCGCAACCCTTTGTTGTTCCCTAGTAAGGTGGATCCACCATCAAATGCTTGATTACGGGATCACCTTCCATTAAACTCCCATCCTGTGTGATAACACCGCTGTTCCCCATATCACCAAAAATCCCGTTCAACATTCTAAAACCAAACACATTGAGATCAAACACCACTTCATCCGTGATTGTGTAGAAAAGAAACACATCAAAATCGTTGAAGTCAAAACCGACAAGCAAACCGCCGACATCTTTACAAAAGCATTTGATTCTGCTAGATTTGAGAAATTGGTGGAGATGCTCGGCATGATCAACTTTCAGTAACCTTTGTGTATTTTTTTTTATTTAAACTTGTTAATCGGGAAGATTTTCAAAAAGATTTTACTTTTCTGTATAGTTGTTTTATTTATTTATCTTTGAAAGCAGAAGAAATTGGCATTTGTTGTTAGAAAGAAAAAGATTTGCTTTGTTTAGTTAAAATGAAAAGAAAATTTTTGTTTGTTTTGTGGTTAAGAAAAACTAACTGTAAGTATCATGTTTTGTTTTAGGAAAATCGGATCCGACCATATGAGAAATGATAAAGTCTGATCACACTTCTTGAACATGGAATGGACCATAAGCGATGGTGCTTACTGAGGTATAGACGGTAGGCCCGACATATGGTTATGACTATTTAGTAGTGTGAAAACCTAATTCTCTATCATACACATGTATTTGAACCGATTTTTGAAACATCTAACCCATTTTAAAGCTAAAAAAACTGATTCAATCAGATATAGGCTTACGTGTTGGATTCTGATTCATGCGCCAGGTGACCGTCAAAGTAACGAGAGTTACCGCCATGACCCGGTCTGTTTTGCTTACGCAAATATCTTGGGAGTTCATCTTTTTCCCATCCACTTGGTTGATTTGACCCCGTCTGTTTTGCTTACGCAAAGATCTCGGGTGTTCAAACTTTTCCTATCCGTTTGGATAATTTTAAGACTTCTTCTGTTTTGCTTATGCAAAAATCTAAAATGTCCGTACCTTTTAATATCCACTTGGATATCTTTTATTTTACAACTTCTTATATCCGGTTGGATTTTATTTTACTTTTGGCGGTGATTTTGACTTACCAAGATGGTACCCTGGTTAACCTGTAAGAAATGATATGATGAATGCGGGGATTTCTTGAGGATTGATAGGCTTTCAAAACCATTTTATTTCAAGATGTGGGGTACGCCGTGTTTCGTGCTCAAAATGGTACCGTACAAGCAAATGTTCGGGTTTATCTTGCACAAATATCGACTATCTTCAGGGATTCACAGTAGCTGAGTGCAAAATGAAGTGTTTCAAGGGTTTGACCAGACATGATCTCATGTTGGATCTTTTCCAAGGCTAAGTGTTTATATCTTTTACTGGTTTTACTTTTATTTTCCTATATAAATTTCTTAATCTTCCTTATTAGCTTGTTTAAATTTTGTACATATGAGACGAGTTTAGGGAGGGGATGTTTGGGGGTTTAGCAGAACAGGCCCCTCTAGTTCTAAGGTTTATCCTTTCATGTGGAAATTTTTATTTTTATTAAAATTAAGTTTCAGAATTGGCATAACTAGTCCCTGGACTTTATAAAACATAAAAATACTTTAAGTTTTATATCTTTTTAAAATTGTATGTATTGAATTTGAAATGAATGCACTCAATGTATGTATGTAGGAACACTTATGAAATGTAATTGGAAAATAGGACACTTTCATAGATGTAAATTAGATAATAGTGGAATTACAATGCCGGAAAAGTAAAAATATAGGCTGGAATTTCTTGGGGATTACAGTCCCGAAATTGTTTAGGATGAGGCCTAGGAAAAAGAGATGTGTATTTGGATCCTCAACTAGTTTTGCTTGCCGATTTGAGAGGTATAGTTGATGACAAGGTTCAGGTCAGGTTATCGCGTCAGGTATGGATGGTGGTAGTGGATTTTGTTTGAGTTAAAATAAGGAGAAGATTGCCCTAGAATGATTTTAGACTCAAATTATGGGATGCATCACTTGTAATGAGGATGATGAAAATTTTAAGATCTAACCTCGTATAGAATATGATCTAATATGTTCAAGTAATGTCACTGGATAAGGATTTCATAACTATTGGTCAAGGTTAAGGTAATAGGAAACCCTACGTGATACGAACAATGCTACTACTGACAATATGACAGGAGCACTTATATATAGGATGTACCAACGACTTATCCACTATGCCTTTATCATATTCCATTATTTCGTTACTGTATATCACCATAGGTTTTATGTCATCACACACGACAAAATTTACTATACTTTCCATGCGCTAATTTTTATAATTACGTGTGCTCCCGTGATTACTCAAATCGTTGTATGGTCTGTATAGGTCATTCCATTGTGTGTGGGTACAGTGGGGGGAAACACCCAAAAACATTTAGTTTATTATTGTTTTCATGTATCAGTTGTTAATAAGTGACTGTGTCTCTATGTGGTAAAGTCAGTCAGGAAATAAAGGCTAACAATGTGGCACAACCCCATACATGGGTGTCCTAAGTAACTGGTATATCCTACCAGATTACCCATAAAGTTGATAGCTCTCTCGTGTCTGAACAAGAATACGTCAAACCCCGAGTAACTCAAAGTTTATAGCTCCCTCGTGTTTGAACAAGAATACGTCAAACCCCGAGTAGCTCAAAGTTTATAGCTATCAATTTTCATGGATAAAGTGAATGATCATGCCTCATGTATATAGTGGGCAATCAATTGTGAATAATTTATAGCTATCAATTCGTATGTAATGTAGGCACTAAAGTTTTCATGTATAGCGTAAATAATCTAGGATTATGCATATTGTAAATAACCAAGTATCATGTATCGTGTGAACAATCTAGTATCATGCATATTGCAAGTAATCAAGTTCCGTCTATAATGTGATCAATCTAGTATCAAGTATATTACAAGTAATCAAGTTTCATGTATAATGTAAATAATCATGTATATTGTATATACCAAGTTTCATGTATAACGTGAACGATCAAGTTGCGTGTATAATGTAAACAGTTTAGTCTCAGGTATATTATGAACGTTCATATGTAAATAATTGAACCTCGTGAGTAATGTAAACTATCGAATTTTGTCGGTGATCGAGTGCTGTGGACAAGCGTGTTGTATAATGTAGGTAGTTGGGTTTCAATTTTTCAACTTTATTGATGGATGGTTAACGCCTGTGCTAAAGGATTCATCTTTTTAAAGTGGCTAGTAAGTTCATACATTTTCGAAGGTGCAAGGTGATGAGAAAGTTTTACAAGTATTTATAATAATACGCACAAGAATAACTGATTTTAGCCTTTTTGTTTATAAATGACAAATGATTGAAATTTTACACTTGTTTGTAAATTTATAAGTGAAAGTAATAGGTTGAATAACTAGGTAATTGGGTAAATAAAACTTTTTTTTATTTATTTATCATAAGAAAATGTTTCAAAAGAAATAATAGTAAAATCATTTCGTAATTAGGCCAAGAATTTAAAAATAACGAGACTGTAATGAAATAATTAATCGAGCCATAATTAATTATTACTAAGATAATGAGATAAATGTTTTTATAAAAAAACTTACATTTAGTTCCTTCACAAGGTGAAGGGGTTTGTAATAATTTATAATCTAGATGTAACTTATAAACCAAGGGCTTCATAAAGGTTTTGTTTGAACAAAATGACTACATTAGTCAAATCGGGAAATGATAAAATAATTAGTTTACGAAGAAGGTTTAGATATCAATCATTAAGGATAGTCAAAAATAATAACATTTATATTTGGGTACTGGATATGGGTTTCAATTTAAGTTTTTAAGAAACGCGAAATGAAATATCCGACTAACATCTCAGATACTTCTCCATCGGAAAGCAGACGGGCACCACGACGAACATCGTTGTGGTTATTCGCATTGCAAACCGGGCTTCAGCCCTAGTTATTTTCGTATGTGCATCAAGTATTCCCTGGTCTCCACTCCTTGCCTCAGAAACTCTGCGGTCCTTACATATAGGTGAGCGGTATCAGCTGGAACTCCTAAGGCACTGGTAGGTTCCTTGGCTTGTCCTGCTCCTGGGTCTGGATGGTATAGGTTATGTGCTAAATAAGGGTCTCTCGAAGGTGGTGATTCAGCTGCTCAGAGTCTCAAGTCTGCTCCCAAGCCAATCTGCTCTGTGGTCAAACATGTATCTGGTAGTTAGTCGTGCCGGTGACTGGTTGTCTAGTAACGGGGACCCAAACTCTGCTTCGGGGTGATTCTCAGGGGAGTGAGGAGGGTATGAGGCCATGTCTAGCACTAAAAGGTCGTAAGTGTAATGGTAAGTGTTAAAGGTGTTCATGAGTTTAAAATTTTGACTAATCATAACACCGAGTTCTTATAATAATATATCTGTAGAAGCACTTTCGTGTGACAAACACTCTGGATAGAGTCTTAGTTTTGTACTTTCATTGTATGTATTTGTCTTTGTTTGTAAGTGTATGTATGTATTAGTTATCGAGTTGTATTTACTAATGCATGTTGATAGTTGTTGAAATCTCTAAGTGTTTTACGCACTTGTATGTGCGCAGGAATTAGTTCTTGCGTACTTAGCAAGTACGCAAGAATACCTTGCGTACTTGCTAAGTAGGCATGAGTAATTTTCCCTGTGCACTTGCTAAGTGCGCAGAGTTCAGGTCATGTATAAATAGGATATGTTGACAGTAGACAAGTATGCAGTCACATACGCAGACATTGTATACTCAGTATTTCTCTCTGTAACCTTCAAGTGTTTATAATAGACGAAAGTTTAAAGTGATTCTCTTGTCGGTTTACTTTGTGTTGTAAGACTCTCCACCTAGTCACGGGCATTCAGCACCCGGTCCGACTCAAGAACACACTTGCATGTGACGATCCGCCACACCCGAGGGACCTACAAGTGGTATCAAAGCATTGCTCTTGATTTTGAGTGTTGTGAGTGTGTTTGGAGAGTTTTCTATAGAGATTTTACAAGCAAAAGTGGGTATTTTTGTTGATTTTTGTGATAAAATAGGGGTAGCTCTTGAGCACTATTTTAGAAGCAAAAATACTCAAAAACTGATTTTTGTTGTGTATTTGAGTGTTTTGAGCAACAAAGGTTGGTTAGAAACAAGTTTCTGACCCTTTGGCTCGTTTTGTTTGTTCATCTGTCCGATTTTTGCCATCTCTAGTGAGATTCCAGTGACCGGAATAGTTTGGTGAGAGTTAGTGAAAAGGTTATCTGCGTACTTACCATATCTGGCAAAAAGTTCAGTCTTGCTGCGTACTTATCAAGTACGCAAGACTAATCTTTCTGCGTACATAAGTTAACTCATGCGTACTTATTTTCTACTCATGCGTACTTATCAAGTACGCAAGACCATTTCTCTAAGTGCACAAGGCCAGTATCAAGTGTGCAAGTGTCTTTGACCCTTCTGAAATTTGACTAAGTGTTCACCATGTCGAATCTTCAGAACCTCGGTAACCTTCTGAACTATGACAACGAGATCGGAACACCACAGAAACCACCAAAGTTGCTAAATGTAAATGATTATTCTAACTGGAAAGCACGCTTTGATCATTACATTTCTTATATTGATTCTTCGTTATGGATACCAATTCTAGAGGGATATAAGCATCCCACACACATTTACCTTGATCTTATTTCTAAACTCGATGAAGAAGAAAAGAAAGTTTATGATCGAGAAAAGAAGGCTCACGGTTCTATCACTATGGCCTTGACTAGGGAGTTATTCCACAGTTTCAGAGGATATGATAACTCTAAGGATCTTTGGAAGGCGTTACAGAAAACATTCGAGGGCAATAGTGACATCAAGAAAAGTAAACGGGATCTCCTCAAGAAGCAGTATGAGTGCTTCAGATTTTTGGAGAACGAATCTATAGACGAGCTCATCTCTAGATTCTATCATCTGCAGACCGAGTTGAAAGCTTTTGAGCTGAAGTATCCTGATGAAGAATTAGTTGAAAAGTTTCTGGATGCTTTGCCTCCCAAGTTTGAGATGTATACAACCCTGATGAGAGAGAATCCTGAGTTCTATGAGATGACAATTGATGAGGCATTGGAAAGGTTCAAGCTCATTACATGAACCTAAAAATGAAGGAGAGCTCAGGAAGACCTCAGATACAAGACCCTTCAATGTATCATGGGACGTCTTCTACAACCAAGTCATCAGGCTTTGGAATTGCCCTTTTCTCTGGAAACTCTCATGAGGAAGAAACTGTGAAGACTTGTGGTGGTCATGCATGCTATGCAGCATCCGGATCAGGTTCTGGATCTCATCAACAACATCTCTCAAGAAATCCTCCCGCTACATCTTCAGCTAACCAATCAGCGATAGCCAAGATAGCTGAAGATCATGCGGCTTTATTCTCTTCATGCATGCTTGCCTATGATAACTTCATTGGCGGCAAGCTAACGGATCCTGAAACAATAGAAAAAGACTTCAATCAGGTGGATCCGGATGACATGGAGGACATGGAAATTCAGTGGAATATGGCCATGATATTGAGGAGAGCCAAGTGTTTCCTGAACAGAACAGGAAGAAAGTTCATTGGCGGCCACTCTAATGCCAAGGTTGGTTTTGACAAATACAAGGCCAAGTGCTACAAGTGTCTGAACTATGGACACTTTGTTCGTGAATGTTAAAAAGACAGAGCACCGGCTTCGGGTTTCACTAGACCTATCCAAGGAAACAACCAAGGCTACAACAACTCAAACAACCACAATCAAAGCCAAAGTGGAACGTCCAATGCACTTGTAGCTCAACAGGACGAAAGCTTTGATTGGGGTGTTCATCTGGAGGATGCCATTATTGCACAAACTCAGGTTGGTCTCATGGCTGAGTTTATAGAGATGATGGAAGCTGAGGAACGGGAAGCTTCTGTGGCTGACCAAGAAGATTCTACAACTGTTGTTGCCCTCATGGCTATCGGAGAGGCATCACATTCATCGAATGAGGTAGATTCTAATCCTTTTACTGTCATTTCTTGTTCCAAATGTCTAGGCTTAAAAATTGAAAACTCTAAGCTTCCAGACAAAGTCGAACCCCTTCGTATTGCAGCTTTAAGCTACAAAGAAAACGAAAAATGATTTAAAGATTCAATTGAAACGTTGAAGAAAGAAAAACGTGATTATTCACTTAAAATGAGCGATCAACAGCTTCACTTGGATATTGCATACAAGGGGTTAGATAAAAGGAACAATGAAATCAACAAGCTGCAAAATGAGATCTTGCAGTTGAAATGTACAAATGAGAAGTTGAAAAATTCTCGTTTTGTGGTGGAACACTACGAATCTGTAGTGAGACAAATGAATGGCTTAGGGTTGGGTACTAATGTCAATCCTCCACTAGTCAGCGGGAAATTTGTCAATGTCTTAGTAGACATTGATCTAACTTGCCTTGATGAGTCCTCAGGTAAGGATGATTCCTCTAACAAGGATGATTCCTCAAGTAAGGCCAACTCCGCATCTAATGAGGAGTTCTTTACTGCTTCTGATGATGGGTCGGTTAACACCTGCCCTGAAGGAGTAGTATCTGAGGAGTTGTTATCTGAACAAAAAGTCAAGAAAAACATTATCCCTAATAGTGATAATTGTATTTTAACTGAACCCAATATCATTGAATCAAATGATAAATTAAAGGTAATGCTTTATGGGGTGTATAAAAATCTTAATCAAGTTAAGAAAGAAGCTTTTTCAGCTCACTATGGGCTTGGTTATAAAGAAAATTTGCAAAAATACTAACTCCCAAAAACCAATCTATATCGGGTCAAACTTTTGTTCACAAACCAACTCCTCCTGCTCATCATGCTGAGTCATCTAATGCCAGATCTAATGAGCCTTATAGGAGGACTTACACAGACAAGAGGACTTGCTTTCACTGTGGTACGGTTGGTCACATCTTTGTGAACTGTCCTTCTAAGAACCAAGGGAAATGGCCTATTGTTTCACAACCGGCTGTCATCCCTAAGTCACCACCAGTGAACCATTCCAAAAGTCCAAAAGAAAATGTTGCGAAACCACCGGTAAAACCGATGGTAAAGCCAAGGATAATCTCTGAGGCTAAACCATTTGTTTCAAGAAAGGGAAACCAACCTGCTAAACCTTGTGTATCTACCTCTGGTAGTACACCTACTGGTGAGAAATCTATGGTGAAACTCTCTAAGCCACAGAGGAGGAGAAGGAATAAGAGGTTGAGAAAGCTAGAACAGCTGACTGGAGTTCAATCAGGTGAAGCTTCCATTAGTTCACCGGCTGTTGTTGAACCTAAGTCTACTGTTCCAGTTAAGAAACAAAAGAGATCCTGGATTGCCAAATCTAAAAGTTCTCAATCTCCTAGTCCTAATTCTTCTAAGGATTCATCCATTTTGAACAGTCATGACTGTGAGTTAAAAGAGGTTGTTTATTTTGAAAAAGACGGACGACCCAAGACCACTATGGATTGGGTCTCCAAATCTAACTAATTCTTTATGTGACTCGTGTAGGGACATCCGAAGGGTACTATCTCTAACCGTTGGTATGTAGATAGTGGATGCTCCCGGCACATGACGGGAAACATGGCCTTGCTTCAAGACTTGAAACCATTCAGAGGCGGCTATGTGGCCTTTGCATGAGAGAAAGGCGGCAGTATCACGTGTCAAGGCGTGGTATCAAATGGTTGTGTCAGTTTTGATAATGTCAACTTTTGTGAGCAGCTGAAGCATAACCTGTTTAGTGTCTCCCAAATGTGCGACAAGGAGTACTCGGTGGTGTTTGACAAGAATGAATGCCTGATTCTCAAACCTGGTTTTGAAGTTCCTGAATACTGGATTCTGATGAGAGCGCCAAGGACAAACGACACCTATCAGATTGATATGAGCGTGGCAACAACCACCTCATCAGTTGCTACTTGTTTGCTTACCAAAGCGACAGAACTTGACTCTATCTTGTGGCATAGGAAACTCGGACATATTTCTTATCGTAAAGTGAGTCATCTTGTCCGAAACGGTTTGGTAACCGATGTTCCTAAGCTGAGATTTACCGTTGCAGATGACTGTATGCCTTGTAAAAAGGGCAAACAGCAACGGAATTCTCACAAGCCCAAGCTCCAAAACTCCATCTATACTCCCTTTGGAGCTATTACATATTGATTTGTTTGGCCCCATAAGTATCAGGAGTATTGGAGGTAAGTCATTCTGTCTGGTTGTAACTGATGATTTCTCACGTTTTTCTTGGGTGCATTTTTTAGGTACGAAGGACGAAACTGCTGACATTCTTCAATACCTAATTCTGAGCTTGGAATCTCTTTGCAAGTTGAAGGTTAGAAGAATAAGGAGTGACAACGGAACTGAGTTCAAGAATAACTTGATGGAACTTTTCTGTCTCAAGAAGGGGATCTGTCACGAATTTAGTGCCTCGTACACACCTCATCAGAATGGAGTTACAGAATGGAAGAACAGAACCTTGATCGAGACGGCAAGGACGATGTTGTCGAATGCAAAGCTTCCTGTCACTTTCTGGGCAGAAGCAGCTAATACAGCTTGTCACGTCTTGAACATAGTTCTGGTTGTGAAGAGGCACAACAAGACTTGTTATGAGTTGATCAATAATCGACTTCCCAATCTTGATTACCTAGTTCCTTTTGGTAGTCCCTGTTCCTTGTTGCTACAGTACAAAGACCGCAAGTCTAAGTTTCATGCAAAAGTGGTGGAAGGCATCTTCTTAGGATACGTTACTGTAACATTTCCGATTTTTCATGTTTTCTCCTTTTTGATTTATGTCATTCAATAAAAGACGATTCCAATTCCAATTTTTACGATCATTGTTTCACGTTCAATAACGAGTATGCACGCGTTTATTAGGTTACAATATGAACTAAAACCATTTTACAAACCTCGAGGACCAAACTTGACCAAAACTCAAAACAACATCAATTCTACCAAACTACAGGGTCCATTCTTGTAAATATCAAAAAGTACACAAGCACGGTCGTGCTTAGTCATAAGCACGGTCGCGCCTGTGCCATGACCACGGTCGTGCTTATCATTAAGCACGGTCGCGCCTCTTATACAGTTTGACTCGGAAAAGGTCAAACCGACACAAATCCTGTCCAAAAATAGATTTCAAACGAGTTTAGAAATCGCGGGACTTGTAGAAGAAGCTATTCGACGAATTGAGACTAAAACACGACCAAATACACGTCTGATCGACCGAATCCTCGCGACTTCGACCAAACCTTCCTTTTTAAATCAAATCTCGTAATTAAGACAGGATCAGACGAATCAAACCATTTTAATACCTTCGCACGATTTCTATAAACCTATCGCAACCCTAAAATCATCGGAACAACACCTCTAATACTCTGTCGATCAAGAAAAAGCCGCGAGTCTTCCTCGTAGCCGTCTGCAATTGTTGCCCAATCAAACCAAGGTAAGTAATAGTTCAATTGCTTCGTTTCTTCATTCCAAACGAAAGCCCTAAATCAATTCGGTGGAGTAATACACGGTTAAACCAATTGAATCTAAGTTTTTAGTATTAAATGGTTTTAATCGAACTACAAGTTAAACGCATTATAAATCCAATTAAATAATGTGATTGGATTCGCAATCATCATATCAATGAAAACCCTAAGTTTCTAATCTGTTTTATTACAAGAATCAGGCGAATTGCTTCTGGAATTGACCAGACATGGTCGCGCTGTCCTACGAGCGCGGTCGTGCCTGACCAAGCACAGTCGTGCCCCGTAAGAGGCCCGGTCGTGTTTACCGAACAAACCAAGTCCTGACCTAGTCAAAACCCTAGGCGCGGTCGTGCCGGATATGGACGCGGTCGTGTCTCAGGACCAGACTCTTGTTTTGACTTCTGACCAACCACGGGCGCGTTACCGACCAAGCGCGGTCGCGTACGTGCCGGGCGCGGTCGTGCCATATACAAGCACGGTCGTGCTCATCCCTTAATCAGAATCTTTATTTTTATTTTTATTCTGTTAATTTGATAAATAAATAACAGTTTAAATAATTATTTTTAAGACAAACCCTACACGTTTAAGAATGACAAATTCACTTCCGTCATTAAATAACGCAAATCAATAACACATATACATTGTTCATTAGGTCAAACTTAGCAATCTACAACACATCGCTGTTTTCCATTTGCTTGTGCAACCTACACGCTACATAACACGTGAGTTACATAGCCCCTCTTTTACTCTATTTTACAAACGTTTTGGGGTGGAACATGCGTTCTATTTACATGTTTTCAATTATACACATATACAGTTCCATCCTATGCATGTTTACAGTTTTGCGCTTTGTGCTTGAGTACATTTTGTAGACCAATTATTATGCTCTTCATGTACAATCATTAACTAACCGCCGACAGTAAACAGTGGTAGATCTATTGAGTCTGACAAACCCACCCAGGTAGGGTGACTGTTACTGACAACACAAATTTTGAGTGCAAGTTACAAAGGTTTGATTGTATAGGTCACACGATGTTTTTCTCTCCATAAATGCCTTAATTGTCATGATTGTATTGAACTGTATGCACACAACACGTATTTTGCTATCACACGATTAAACCTATGTACTCTCACCAACTTTCTAGTTGACCCTGTTTTAACCATGTTTCAGGTACTAATGTTTGAAGTGATCAAGATATGCTACACATACGACTTTGGACCTAGAATTTAATTAAACTAGCTTATTTGATGTAATTTACATTTATGTTTTGTGGATTGATTGTGCTTTGTTGAACTTATCTATTTGCAATGAAAATAATTATTAATTATTCAAACATTAGCAAACCATGAGCAATGAACAGTCTGCACGCTTCACGCCCCGACGTTTCCGCCGTCGGTTGGGGTGTGACAGATTGGTATTAGAGCCTTGGTTATAGGGAATTAGGTTATTAGACACCTTTGACCTAGACTATAACTTTAGGATATCCACTTATGCCATGCTTCATGATTTACATGCAATGTGCTACATGCTATATGATATATGCTACATGTTTTATATGTATATATGAATAACAACTTAAATAACAATATCCCTACCCATATCCTAAACCACATGTCCTTCATGCCTGCTTCCATGTCATCATCAACATAACCTGAATCATATTCTTAGACTTGGGTCTATAAAATTTTCTTTTACACCCGTTAAGGTTTTTAGACTTTGTTTAATTGTTAAAGGACACGTGCAATCTGGAAGAGTGACACCCGTATTCTGGGTTTTCTGTCTAGGAAAGCATTTCATATAAATCCCAACCAACCGAGGGACCCGTATGCTTTCCTGGGAATTCCCGGGATGAGTGTTTACTTATAGGCTAAAGCACGTCTCCTTGATAATTATCTGAGTTTAAATTAACCTTAATATGTCATAGTACTCGAGTGATTATGTCACTATTTGAGTACAATCCAAACTATGAACTACTTGCATCTATTTATTCTTCTATTTAATCCAAGAAAATCTCACAACTCTTATTGTGTCTAAATCTGTAGAATGCCTCCCCGTCATGACAACAGCAACAACAGCAATAACACTGACCTGGCTGCTTTACTCACACAGCTGGTGAACCAAATTACCCAAGCCAACAACAACAATAATGGCCATGCCAGTGGAAGTGCTGCTACTGGAGGTGGTGGTGGTGCCAACCCGCCACAATGCACCTTCAAACACTTCAACTCCTGTAATCCCCTCAAATTCTATGGCAGCGAAGGAGCCACGGGACTCCTTCAATGGTTCGAAAGCATTGAGAGCACTTTTCTCAATAGCGATTGTCCCGACAACCTCCGTACTCGTCATGCTACTAGTGTCTTTCAAAAAAGGGCGCTTACTTAGTGGAATGGTGAGAAAATGACTAGGGGAGTGGATGTAGCAGTGGCA
This sequence comes from Smallanthus sonchifolius, assembly GCA_023525975.1. Taxonomy (NCBI): domain Eukaryota; kingdom Viridiplantae; phylum Streptophyta; class Magnoliopsida; order Asterales; family Asteraceae; genus Smallanthus; species Smallanthus sonchifolius. The sequence continues at coordinate 32,384,091 of CM042019.1, read as the reverse complement.
CTGCCGTGGGATGAGTTGAAAAGGATCATGACTGAGGAATTCTGTCCTCGAAATGAGATGAAAAAGCTAGAAGCGGAATTTTGGGATCTTGCTCAAAATAGTGGTGAAAGCTTAGCATACACCACCCGTTTTCACGAGCTGAGTCTACTTGTGCCACACATGGTTACACCTCTGTCTAGGTGTATTGAAAAGTACATTGGTGGTCTACCTAGACAAATTCAAGATACTGTGGTAGGAGGAAATCCTGCTACTCTGGAGGATGCTATCCGTTTGTCAGCTACACTTACTGACAACCATGTTAAAGCAGGTACACTTATAAGAAAGGGTGCCAAGAAAGTTTCTGACACAACAACACCTCCCGCTCATGTCAAAGAAGTCCAAACTGAACCGTACCGCAATACTAGGAAGAGAAAGGTCAAGAACTGTGCTGTAATCACTCCGGCTGCTCCAGTAAATCAAGTTACACCCATAGCTCCAAACCCAGCAAAGAAGCCCTATGGGGGCAGCTACCCACTTTGCAACACCTGCAATTATCATCACCCTCCAAACATACCTTGTCGCCTTTGCAACCACTGCGGGAAACATGGCCACACAGCCAATATTTGTCGAGCCAAGGCACTTGCCAACCAAACCAACCCAGCAAATCAAGCCAATCATCAAGCAACTAACCAAGCCATCCCCGCCATTGCAAATGGACGTGCTTGCTTCGAATGTGGTGACCCGAACCACTTCCGTAACCAGTGCCCAAGACTGATCAATGTTAACCAAGGCGGAGCTCGTGGGCGTGCTTTCAACATCAACGCCAATGAGGCTCAGGCCAACACTGATGTGGTTAACGGTACGTTCCTTACGAATAATCATTATGCTTCTATACTATTTGATACCGGAGCTGATAAAAGTTTTGTGTCACTAGACTTCGAACCGTTACTTGCAAAAACCCGGTCTAAACTAGAGAAAACCTTTACCGTTGAGGTAGCCGATGGTAACACCGTTGCAACTGACACCATCATTTATGATTGCTCCCTAGAACTAAATAAACACACCTTTCCAATCAACCTCATACCAATGCCATTAGGAAGTTTTGACGTCATCGTAGGTATGGATTGGTTGTCAAAGCACCACGCCGAAGTCATGTGCTTTGAAAAATGCATCCGTATACCACTCCCATCCGGCGAAACGTTGACGGTCCTTGGTGAGAAACCTTGCAAAGGACTCAAACTAATGTCATGCATTACCGTCCAAAAGTATATACGAAAGAAGTACATGGTTTTCCTAGCCCATGTTATCCAAAAAGAAATCAAAAAGAGGAGTGTACAAGACATCCCCATCGTTCGGGATTTTCCCGAAGTCTTTCCTGATGACTTGCCCGGTCTTCCACCTGTTCGGCAAGTGGAATTTCGCATCGATCTTGTACCTGGAGCAAACCCGGTGGCTAAAGCTCCATACCGGCTTGCACCTTCCGAGATGCAAGAACTTGCAAGTCAACTTCAAGAACTCTCCGACAAAGGTTTCATACGGCCGAGTCATTCACCGTGGGGTGCACCAGTCTTGTTTGTTAAAAAGAAGGATGGTTCATTTCGCATGTGTATTGACTATCGAGAACTCAACAAGCTTACAATCAAAAACCGCTACCCTTTACCTAGGATTAACGACCTCTTCGATCAACTCTAAGGTTCTACCTACTTCTCGAAGATTGATCTTCGATCTGGTTATCATCAACTCCGTGTGCAAGAGGAGGATATTCCCAAGACTGCCTTCCGAACGAGATATGGTCACTACGAGTTCATGGTTATGCCTTTTGAGCTAACCAATGCACCTGCTGTCTTCATGGACCTCATGAATCGCATGTGCAAACCATACCTTGATAAATTTGTTATCGTGTTCATTGATGACATCTTGATCTATTCAAGAACTAAGGAAGATCATGAACAACACCTTAGGTTGATTTTGGATCTCTTGAAAACCGAACAGCTATACGCCAAGTTCTCCAAATGTGAATTTTGGCTAAAAGAAGTTCAATTTTTGGGTCACGTTGTCAATGAAAAGGGAATTCATGTTGACCCCGCCAAAATTGAAGCTGTTAAGAATTGGAAAGCTCCTAAAACCCCTACCGAAGTTCGTTCGTTTCTCGGCTTAGCAGGTTACTATCTAAGGTTCATCTCTAATTTCTCCAAGATCGTTGTTCCCCTCACTGCCTTAACCCAAAAAGGTAAACCCTATGAGTGGGGACCGAAACAAGAAGAAGCCTTTCAAATTCTCAAGCAAAAGTTGTGCAATGCTCCTATCCTCACCCTTCCTGAAGGTGAAGATGATCTAGTTGTTTACTGTGATGCTTCAAACCAAGGTCTTGGTTGCGTTCTCATGCAACGAGGCAAGGTAATCGCTTATGCATCAAGACAACTCAAAATCCATGAGAAGAATTATACGACGCATGATCTGGAGTTAGGTGCTGTCATATTTGCGTTGAAGATTTGGAGACATTATCTCTATGGCACGAAATGTGTGGTGTTCACCGACCACAAAAGCCTCCAACATATCTTCAACCAAAAGGAACTCAACATGAGACAACGACGTTGGGTTGAACTCCTCAACGATTACGATTGCGAGATTCGTTATCATCCCGGCAAGGCTAATGTTGTAGCCGATGCACTAAGCCGCAAGGAACATGTCATGCTTCAAAGTGTCAAGATCCATTCCGATATACAAGTTCGTATTCTAGAAGCTCAACATGTCTCGGTTACCGAGGGCAATATGTATGAGGAAATGTCTTGTGGTGCTGAATTCCAATTAGAGACTAAGACCAATGGCTTGCTTTATTTTCTAAATCGTATTTGGGTTCCCGATCGTAACGATCTCCGAGCATTCATCATGACCGAAGCACACAAGTCTCGATATTCTATCCATCCTAGTGCGGATAAAATGTACCAAAACCTTCATCCACAATATTGGTGGCCTGGTATGAAGAAAGACATTGCTTTGTTTGTAGCAAAATGTCTCACATGTTCTAAAGTCAAAGCTGAGCATCAACGTCCTTCTGGGTTACTTGAACAACCAGAAATCCCCGTGTGGAAATGGGAGAATCTAGCTATGGATTTCATCACTAAACTCCCTCGCACCTCGAGCGGTTATGACAGCATCTGGGTGATCATTGACCGTCTCACTAAGTCCGCACACTTCTTGCCTATCCGTGAAGACTATAAGGTTGAGAAATTGGCCCGACTTTACATTGACGAGATCGTGAGTCGTCACGGTGTTCCTTTGAACATAATCTCCGATAGAGATGCTCGTTTCACTTCTCTGTTTTGGCAATCTCTCCAAAAGGCACTTGGTACACGATTGGATTTGAGCACGGCCTACCATCCCCAAACTGATGGTCAGACCGAGCGAACAATCCAAACCCTGGAAGACATGCTGAGAGCCTGTGTCATCGACTTTGGTGGCAATTGGGATTCACATTTGACACTTATCGAATTTTCCTACAACAATAGTTACCACACCAGCATCGACATGGCTCTGTTTGAAGCTCTCTACGGTCGTAAGTGTCGTTCTCCCATCTGTTGGAACGAGATTGGTGAAGCACAAATCACCGGTCCCGAGTTAATTCAAGAAACCTCAGACAAGATTATTCAAATCCGTGACAACATTCGAGTTGCGAGGAGTCGGCAAAAGAGCTATGCCGACAAACGACGCAAACCCTTGGAATTCCAAGTTGGTGAACTTGTACTTCTAAAGGTGTCTCCTTGGAAGGGGGTGATCCGTTTTGGGAAGAAAGGCAAGCTAGCACCTCGCTATGTGGGTCCATTCAAGATCCTTGAAAGGATTGGGAAAGTGGCTTACAAGCTCGAGTTACCTCCATCACTTGGCAGCGTACATCCTACATTTCATGTGTCCAACCTCAAGAAGTGTCTTGCTGATGAAAACCTTCATATACCTCTTGACGATGTGCGCATTGATGAAATGATGCACTTCGTTGAACGACCAGTCGAGGTTATGGATCGTGAGATAAAACAACTCAAGCGCAGCCGTATTACTATTGTCAAGATTCGTTGGGAATCAAAACGAGGACCCGAGTTTACTTGGGAACGAGAAGACCAAATGAAGCTCAAGTACCCACATCTTTTTGCTGAAGCAGTAGCCTCAACCAGTTGAATTTCGGGACGAAATTCCCTCAACATGGGGATACTGTAACATTTCCGATTTTTCATGTTTTCTCCTTTTTGATTTATGTCGTTCAATAAAAGACGATTCCAATTCCAATTTTTACGATCATTGTTTCACGTTCAATAACGAGTATGCACGCGTTTATTAGGTTACAATATGAACTAAAACCATTTTACAAACCTCGAGGACCAAACTTGACCAAAACTCAAAACAACATCAATTCTACCAAACTACAGGGTCCATTCTTGTAAATATCAAAAAGTACACAAGCACGGTCGTGCTTAGTCCTAAGCACGGTCGCGCCTGTGCCATGACCACGGTCGTGCTTATCATTAAGCACGGTCGCGCCTCTTATACAGTTTGACTCGGAAAAGGTCAAACCGACACAAATCCTGTCCAAAAATAGATTTCAAACGAGTTTAGAAATCGCGGGACTTGTAGAAGAAGCTATTCGACGAATTGAGACTAAAACACGACCAAATACACGTCTGATCGACCGAATCCTCGCGACTTTGACCAAACCTTCCTTTTTAAATCAAATCTCGTAATTAAGACAGGATCAGACGAATCAAACCATTTTAATACCTTCGCACGATTTCTATAAACCTATCGCAACCCTAAAATCATCGGAACAACACCTCTAATACTCTGTCGATCAAGAAAAAGCCGCGAGTCTTCCTCGTAGCCGTCTGCAATTGTTGCCCAATCAAACCAAGGTAAGTAATAGTTCAATTGCTTCGTTTCTTCATTCCAAACGAAAGCCCTAAATCAATTCGGTGGAGTAATACACGGTTAAACCAATTGAATCTAAGTTTTTAGTATTAAATAGTTTTAATCGAACTACAAGTTAAACGCATTATAAATCCAATTAAATAATGTGATTGGATTCGCAATCATCATATCAATGAAAACCCTAAGTTTCTAATCTGTTTTATTACAAGAATCAGGCGAATTGCTTCTGGAATTGACCAGACACGGTCGCGCTGTCCTACGAGCGCGGTCGTGCCTGACCAAGCACAGTCGTGCCCCGTAAGAGGCCCGGTCGTGTTTACCGAACAAACCAAGTCCTGACCTAGTCAAAACCCTAGGCGCGGTCGTGCCGGATACGGACGCGGTCGTGTCTCAGGACCAGACTCTTGTTTTGACTTCTGACTAACCACGGGCGCGTTACCGACCAAGCGCGGTCGCGTACGTGCCGGGCGCGGTCGTGCCATATACAAGCACGGTCGTGCTCATCCCTTAATCAGAATCTTTATTTTTATTTTTATTCTGTTAATTTGATAAATAAATAACAGTTTAAATAATTATTTTTAAGACAAACCCTACACGTTTAAGAATGACAAATTCACTTCCGTCATTAAATAACGCAAATCAATAACACATATACATTGTTCATTAGGTCAAACTTAGCAATCTACAACACATCGCTGTTTTCCATTTGCTTGTGCAACCTACACGCTACATAACACGTGAGTTACATAGCCCCTCTTTTACTCTATTTTACAAACGTTTTGGGGTGGAACATGCGTTCTATTTACATGTTTTCAATTATACACATATACAGTTCCATCCTATGCATGTTTACAGTTTTGCGCTTTGTGCTTGAGTACATTTTGTAGACAAATTATTATGCTCTTCATGTACAATCATTAACTAACAGCCGACAGTAAACAGTGGTAGATCTATTGAGTCTGACAAACCCACCCAGGTAGGGTGACTGTTACTGACAACACAAATTTTGAGTGCAAGTTACAAAGGTTTGATTGTATAGGTCACACGATGTTTTTCTCTCCATAAATGCCTTAATTGTCATGATTGTATTGAACTGTATGCACACAACACGTATTTTGCTATCACACGATTAAACCTATGTACTCTCACCAACTTTCTAGTTGACCCTGTTTTAACCATGTTTCAGGTACTAATGTTTGAAGTGATCAAGATATGCTACACATAGGACTTTGGACCTAGAATTTAATTAAACTAGCTTATTTGATGTAATTTACATTTATGTTTTGTGGATTGATTGTGCTTTGTTGAACTTATCTATTTGCAATGAAAACAATTATTAATTATTCAAACATTAGCAAACCATGAGCAATGAACAGTCTGCACGCTTCACGCCCCGACGTTTCCGCCGTCGGTTGGGGTGTGACAGTTACCAACTCGCCTTGCAAGAGAGTGTACAACATAGGAACTCGTACTGTCGAGGAATGGTTTGAAGTGGATTGTAGTAAGCACAACATTCACTAGAACCAACTAGTCCAGCTTGGGGTTTTGATTATGATGCGCTATTCAAGTCATTCAATCTTCCTGATTTGTCTGCAGTTGACGCCGCAAATGTATATGAATTATTGGGTGGCAGCGATGACTCCAGTTTCTCAACTCGTGCTACTGTACCGATTGTAACTCCTGATTCCAATGCTGCATCTGGAACTCTTAATGGTGATAACAATGAAAATGTTCATGTTGAAGGAAATGACGCTCAAGCTAATCCTAACACTAGTGTAGGAAATGATGCTCCAGCTGATCCAATTAACATTGAATCTTCTTCTTCTGGAACACAGGATATGGGGGAGTTAAGCACGAACCTTGATTCAGAAATTCAGGAACCGAATGCACCAGAGACGAGAGTGTATAAGAATCATCCAATTGACAACATTATTGGTGATCCTCATGCCGGTGTTCAGACTCGTCATCGAACCATTACTGAGAACACTAGTATCTACTCTGAGATACTTGACACTGGTGTCATGGAAACATGTCTGCATGCTGCATTCGTGTCCCAGTTAGAGCCGAAGAATGTGAAGGAGGCCCTCGCTGACAACTGCTTGATTGAGGCAATGCATGATGAACTGTCTCAATTCCAAAAGTTACATGTATGGGATTTGGTTGACTTGCCAAGGGGCGTACAACCAATTGGCACCAGATGGGTGTTCAAATGCAAGACGGATGATCGTCATGTTGTGGTGAAGAACAAAGCAAGCTTGGTTGTTTAGGGTTTTTATCAACAAAAGGGCTTGGATTACACGGAAGTATATGCCCCAGTTGCTAGACTTGAAGCCGTTCGACTGTTTCTGGCTTATGCCTCATATGTTGGCTTCAAGGTCTATCAACTTGATATGAAGAGTGCTTTCCTGTATGGAAAAGTTCATGAAGAGGTCTATGTCACTCAACCTCCTGGCTTTGAAGATCCGCATAATATCAATAAAGTGTATAAGCTCGACAAAGCACTTTATGGTCTTCATCAAGCACCTCGGGCATGGTATGAGACATTATCTAAACATCTACTGTCAAATGGTTTCGACCGTGGACAGATTGACTCGACCCTCTTCATTAGGAAAGCAGGAGGTGACATTCTTCTTGTACAAGTGTATGTCGACGACATTATTTTTGGATCTACAAATGAAGGGATGTGTAGGGAATTCGAACAGGTGATGAAGTCCAAGTTTGAAATGAGTAACATGGGTGAATTGCCGTTCTTCCTGGGTCTGCAAGTCAGTCAAAGAGAGGATGGCATTTATCTACATCAAACAAAGTATGTGCATGACATCTTGTCGAAATACAAGATGAATGATAGCAGTACTTATGGCACACCTATCCCAGTCAATCATGGTCTGCATCCTGACAAAGATGGAAAGGATGTGGATTGCAGATTATACCGTGGGATGATCGGATCTCTTATGTATCTCACAGCTTCAAGATCCGATATAATGTTTGTTGTGTGCTTGTGCTTAAGGTTTCAGTCACAAACGAAGGGGTCCCATATGATAGATGTGAAGAGGATTTTCAGATACTTGAAAGGCAAACCCCGATTGGGTCTTTGGTACTCTAAGCAGCAGTCATTTGACTTTAAAGCCTATACTGATTCAGACTATGGCAGTTGTAACCTTGATAGAAAGTCAACTTCTGGTGGATGTCAATTCTTGGGAGATAGACTGGTTTCCTGGCAGTGTAAGAAGAAATCAACGGTTTCTGTCTCAACATGTGAAGCAGAATACATTGCTGCAGCTAGCGGTTGTTCTCAGATATTGTGGATTCAGCAGCAATGAGAGACTACGGCTTAAACTTCACTTGAACTCCTCTGTTCATTGACAACAATGCCACCATGTCCATCACAAATAACCCAGTGAAACATTCCAAAACTAAACATATAGAAATTCACCATCATTTCATCCGTGATTGTGCTGAAAAGCATTTAATTGAACTTGTAAAGGTTCACATGGATGACAATCTTGCTGACCTTTTCACTAAGGCATTTGATCAATCCCGTTTTGAGCATCTTGTCAACTTGATAGGAATGTTCAATCCTGAGTGAAAACTTGTTTTTCTTAAATCAGTTCAATTCATGAAAGTTAAATTTTATTTCTTTTAAATTTTCTGTATAGTTCTTTTAATCTTCAAAATATTTTAGAAAATCAAAAACAAAACAGAAAATGGACAAAATTTCAAATTTAACTTGAGAAAAGAGGAAATGATAGTACATCAGAAATGATATAAACGTCATAGACTGCTCATATGGGAAATGATTGCGTCATGCTTACTTAATTGTTTAAATTATTATGTTTTTAATCTGTATATTTATAAGTAATTTGAATTGTCAGTAGGCTGTATGCGTCTTTGAATCACTAGTAGTGTGGAAACTAAATCTAAATTACAACTGTGATTTGAACCCATGTTTGCTAGTGTGTGTGCGTAAAAGAATAGAAAAGATCATTATCAGATAAAGGATGTTAGATTTTGGCAATAATTTTCTTCTGAGATCAATTTCGGGTTATGTCTTTAGCACAATTAATGCGGTTCATCTCACTGCCCATACTCACAAGTATGCAATGAGAGATTGAATCAAGACATGTCTCTACATCAACCGTGGAGCATGTACTCACCCTTGAATCACTCCTGATTCATTGAAATCAAATCCAGATAAAAGTTGGATTCCCCTACCCTAATACTCAAACACCATATTCATTATCCTGAATCATCATACCGATATTCACTGAAGAAATCAAATGAAACCAAGACAAATGAATCACTCGATTCTGAATCTTATGATTCCTGATAATCCTTATGGATTCTGCTTGATTTTTCCTGTGCTAATTGATGTAGCTTCATTTTGAAAATTTAGAAAATAATTGGGAAAATCTTAGATGCCTTGAGATAGTGCAACTTACATTACTATAGCATATCAGTGGGGTACACGTTGTATATCTTATAATCAACACCTTAACACACAAGAACGTGATACAAAGATGCTTATAGTTTCAAATCTTATGATATTGTCAACTTGAATTACTTGTTTATGTGCTTATTACGTATGAATAAATAGTAATCCATGACATGTTCCCATATTCTTTGATGTTTATATTGTATCGTTTTTGCTATATGTTAGCCTGATATGATCCTCTGCTCGTGTCTTTGATCAAAATTAGTTGTGTGAATATGTGTATATCTCTATCTTGAAAAGATCAAAAAGGTTTTAAGTTTGTGTATAGTTCAATTTTATTCAGAAAAGCCAAAAATATTTGTGTTTAACCTTCTTGAATTGATCTTGAATCCTCTTGATTGAATGTTTTTTATCTTGTTCGTTATTTGACTTGAAATCTTCATAATTTGAGTTGAAAGTTTGAGCACAAAAGGGTCTCTGCGTACTTGATAAGTGCGCATGAGGTAAACCATGCGTACTTAACAAGTACGCAAGACTTAAGTCATGCGTACTTAGTAAGTACGTAGGAGTTAAGTCCTGCGCACTTAGTAAGTACGCAAGACCATTTTGTGTTGGGTATATATACAGGACTTAGAAAATTTTCACAATTTTATCTCATTCAAATCATTTTCGACTGTTGTATTCCCTCTGCTCCTTCTACTCAGAAAATTTCGTGTGTTCACAATCGGTTTTTCGTCCCGTTTCTAGTATCATAATTGTCTTAACATCTTTTGGTGAGAATCTAAAGGCAGTTCATCCACTAAATAGAGAATTAAGGACCGATTATAGATTTTGAAATTTATAGGGTTTGAATCTTCATTTTGAACGTTTATTAGTCGATTTGGTAACACATTAAGATTTAAACATGTTTAAAATCATCAATCGAACCTTAATATGTACTTAATCGTCCTTATTGATTCTTGATTTTGACCTTGACCCCTCGATTGACCGTCGTTCGTCTGGGTAGTCATTTAGGTCAAATTGTGACTAATGTAGTGGCTATTTAGTGTTGATATTGGTTTGATCACTGATTTTGACCTTGTGGTGACCTAATCCGCATCAATGTTCATCATCGGTTGAATAATTGGATTTCTGAAAATTTGAACAAGTGCAATTCTTGCGCACTTAACAAGTACGCAAAAAGTAATTCATGCGTACTTGTTAAGTACGCAAGAACAAATCCAGTTCAATGAGTAACTACTATACTTAGTCATGTGTATTCAATTACAATGAATCTTCTTGTTCTTATTATGTTTTTCTGTGTGTTTTGCAGTTATGGCTCATGCGTTTACAAGTGAGTTCAACCTCCTAGCACATACTGAACCAGAATGGAAGGGTGCTGCACTACAATACCGAGAGATAGTTGACTTCTTGAACCGTTCAAGAATCAGCTATGCTATTTCAGCAGACCCGATAGTATCAAGACCGTATCTGGAGCAGTTCTGGGAGACCGCGGAACATGACTGCACGGCAACCCCCAAATGTTATACGGGCTATCGTAGCAGGTCATGACATCGCCTTTTCTGAGGACACCATTAGACGGGTCTTGCAATTTCAAGATCTCTCCACCGACCCAACAGCTTATCCTGACTACTTTGTGGATGGATGTTTGAGGCAGCGTATGGGATACGTCGGTGCAAGAGATTATGCTTCATATAAGAAAATGTGGGTGCTCGATCAATGGAGATATTTTGCCCACGTGATGATCATGTGCATATCTTCAAGAAAGGCATGGAAGGATGCAATGGGTCATGATCTTGCTGCAGCCATGGTTGGCTTATCTCTCAACAGGGGTTACAACTTCTCAAGATACGTCTTCAAAGCCATAAATGATCAGATAAATACGGCTGAGAGGTTTAGGTTCCTGTTATACCCAAGGTTTGTGCAACTACTGATTGATGATGAGTTGCCAAACCTACCTGCTACTAGGGAGATATTGCAAGTCAAGCGGGTGGACAAGAGGGTGTTTGCACAATTCTTAAAGCCAGGCAGTGTAGAACCTACCCCTGAGCACACATCACTCTTTGGCCACTAGATAAACGAAGCGTATGTGGCACCGGCTGACTGGAGATGGTTTAGCCATGACTCGGAGCCAAGACTAAGTGAATATTCGGATGAACAACAAGAAGGGGAGGAAGTTGAAAGTGTGGATGAATCGTCTGAAAGTGGAGACGAAGAAGAAGTTCATGATGGTGCTGAAAGATCCGACTCCGAAGCTACAGAGTCTGATTCCTCTGATTCTGATGATGCACCATCATAGGCACACCCGAGAAGAATGACGAAGGTGACCCTTCCTGAGTCATATTCAAAGAGAAAGTGACAATCAACAAGCAGTGAGTACGAGCCAGATTCTGACTCGGACGCTGCTATTCAAAGACAAAGACGTGAAAGTGTAAACAAACGGAGGGGGGATAGGCAGCAACATGCTATTCCTAGTGAGGTAGAGGTTAGTACTCAGCAGCAAGTACAAGTATCAGCTGCAAGTACTGATTCAGCATCTACCCCACCTTCACAGCAACTATACCGACGACAGCGGAGAAGGCCACAGGTACAACCTGGTGTGGTGGTCACTTCTATCACATAGGAGGTTCCTGTGATACCTGTATCATCTGTCCTTGTGGCGGTAACATCTACAATCCCAACAACCACCGTTGAACCGATCAGTCAACCCTACAACTATGGCGATTTTACTCAGGGTTTTGACTTCGATACAATCTTCTCATCCCCACTTCATAATGCTGAAGCGTCTTCGTCCAGGAATCCTGATCCTAATGATGCAAGGATAGAAACTCTGGAAACTCAAGTGGCTACTCTATTGGAAACTGTTCGGAAATCAAAGGAGGAATCTGATGCCCAACAGGTTCAGATAAATTCGTTGGAGGACGAAGTTACAATTCTAAAAAGCCAAAGGACGGGGACTGAAGAGAGACTGAAAAATGTGATGGCCCAGAACGAGCTACTGATCGAGACAAACAACATGATTCTGGGACACAGGTCATCTCTTGAGCTTCAGTTTGACGCGCAGCGAAAAGAGCATGACATGATGGTCAAATTAATTGTTGATCTGACCAAGAAGCTAGATGCTCAGGGGGAGAAAGATAAAGAGAAAGAGAAGGAGAAGACATCTAAACCTACCGGTGATGAGCCTTGTCATCCTGTTGATTTGACGAAGGATGATGACAAAGACAAGGATCCCGAAGTCGGTCCTAGTGGAAGTGAGCATCAAGCTTTGGCAATCGTGCCCATTTCTGCTATTCCAATGGCTGAGGAGGAGTCTACTCATCAAGAAGGTGGTGATACTTCTGGTGGTGATAAAAGAAAGTCAGCGGCTGATGTTCTAAAGGGTCTATCTGACGATGAGACCTTATACTTAGAGCCTGACTATTCCAAGGAAGCACAGATCGAGGCTCTCTGCAATCTTGAAGAAGGAGAGATCGACTCTGGTGATGATTGGGATGAAGATGATGATGATGTTGTTATTGAAATTCCCAAGGGTGACGATGAAGGAGAGTATGAGTTCGAAGATGGAGAGATCTTCGAAGTTCCATCCTTTGAATCTCAGCTCGACACAGGTTCAGTCGAGTCTGCTAGTAATGTTGAAGCATCGACTGAAGCCTCCCCGGTCGACCCTACACCTGTGGATCCAGAGGCATAGAAAGATAAAGATATGCCTGCTAGTTCATCAAAGGATCCGGCTCTTGTTTGGAAAAAGACGTCTATCATAGACAAACAAGGAGCAACAGGGATGATCTTAGCTTTAAGGTTCGAGGAAGATAAGCAGTTGTTCGCAATCAAACGATCTGGGGGTTCAATACTTGAAACCATCCAGTGAAGCCTTCAAATCCTTACCTAAATACGACCTCGTGAACCTAGCAAACCGAGAGCTACTGGGTCACTCAAATCACACAGTGGCGATGGGTTTGTGGCAGGTTCTACAGCGGGAAGCAAGATCTGGGAAGTTTGAAGTGTTCAAGCCTCAAGTGCCCAAGCGAGTCAAGTATAAGAATGCTAAACATCTTGTGACTAAGAAACGCTTAAAGAAACTGGTATACAAGCCAGTGCTATGTGAAACCAAGATTCCCCTGAGCAAGTTATCTCAGGATATCCTCGATGACATGTGGTACTGGTACGTAGATCCTAAAACGGGCGAGGCGGTGGTGATAGGAAAGGTATGGTCAGAAAGTGGATGCTTAGTGCCAAGGGAGCTAATCAGAGTATTTGATGAAGTCTGCATCATAAATTTCTCTGTGAAAGATCAGGAGGCACTAGCAGACAGGTATTACATGCATACGGACGAATGGACGAAATTCCTTGCTTCTAAATATGACAAGGTGATCAATTTTTGCCTTGACTACAAGAAGAAGATGGAAGCTAAAGATGCAGAGCTGTGAAGACGGAAGACCGAAGACGGAAGACCGAAGACGATCCAGAGCTGTTGTCAAGGGGGAGTTTGTTGAAGCACTTTCGTGTGACAAACACTCTGGATAGAGTCTTAGTTTTGTACTTTCATTGTATGTATTTGTCTTTGTTTGTAAGTGTCTGTATGTATTAGTTATCGAGTTGTATTTACTAATGCATGTTGATAGTTGCTGAAATCTCTAAGTGTTTTGCGCACTTGTATGTGCGCAAGAATTAGTTCCTGCATACTTAGCAAGTACGCAAGAATACCTTGCGTACTTGCTAAGTACGCATGAGCAATTTGCCCTGCGCAAGAGTTCAGGTCGTGTATAAATAGGATAGGTTGACAGTAGACAAATACGCAGTCACATACGCAGACATTGTATACTCAGTATTTCTCTCTATAACCTTCAAGTGTTTATAATAGACGAAAGTTTAAAATGATTCTCTTGTCTTTTTACTTTGTGTTGTAAGACTCTCCACCTAGTCACGGGCATTCCGCACCCGGTCCGACTCAGGAACACACTTGCATGTGACGATCCGCCACACCCGAGGGACCTACAATATCAGGAGTAACACTTGACCTATAAGTAGTGTACCCACAAAAAGGATTCCTAGAAAAGAGAGGTGGGTCACAAGGGACACACTGAAGTACTCAGTCTTTCCTTAGTCAGAATCTTCCATGGACTTACACTCACTCTTCCAGCCATCATGTACCATTAGCATTATTATTTGAACTCATGGTTATGGTGAGAATCGTTAAGGATTGTGTCAAGTGACTCCAGAGGTGTGCTTTATCTATTCAAGCATCTTCCTTACCTTGGATGGTAAGGTCTGAGGGTTTAAATCATTTGCAAATGATAATAAGGGTGATAAAATTTTCAAGGCATCAGGATGAAGGGGGTATAGTTGGCTCAAATATGATTAAGTGTAAGGATAAAATATGAGGTTTAGACTTGTGTACCAAATTATAATAATTAAGCGAATGACGTTTAGATTGCATTCATCTGGCATATAACCAAATGGATGTTGTGACAAATCAAAGTGATTCAAGTTCTTATACTTTCAAGAAGACCTACTTTAGCCTATAGGTGAACACTCACTTCAGGAATTCCCAGGAAAGCATACGGATCCTTCGGTTGATTTGGATTTATATGAAATGCTTTCCTAGACAGAAGACCCAATGTACAGGCATTCACCCTTCCAGATTACACATGTTCTCTACTAATTTTCAGAACTCAAAACTTTGACGGGATTTTAAAATTTTAATAGGCATTGGGCCTAAGAGTTTGAATCTTTCCATAGGTGTTTAGTGATTATGTGTATGTCAAAAACTTAGGATAGCATTTAGTGATATCAAATAGGTATTGGGCAAACAATTCAACTAGTGTAACAAATAAGGTATCACAGAAGTAGTAGTTTTTGTAAGCATGTAGGTTATCAAGTAACATAGCATGTAAGATAATTTGTGTAATATACTAGGTAATATGTAGGATAATTGTACCAAAGTATCCTAAGGTTATAGACTATAGACTAAGAGTATGTTTCAAGTAACCCATGTAGTTTCAAATAGTTTCATGTAGTCCTTAGAATGTTGTAATTGCATCATGTAAGCAGAAGTAGTTAAATGAGTATAGTGTGGAGTTCCTAATAAAAGACACGAGTTAAACTCATGTTTGGGGACTCCTAGGTTATAGTCTAGGTCATGTGTGTCTAATAACCTAATTCCCTATAACCATGGATTATACGCCGGGGCTGACGCGGTTGTTCATAATCACATGATCATCTATTATTAAATGACAATATTTATTCATCAATTTAAAAGCATCCGTTACAAAAGGAAATAGAAAATGAAAAGTTCAAGACAAGACATGAATTTAATTCAAACTAGGTCTAAGTCCTAGGTGAGCAAGTAGTGTCCTCAAACAGATGCACCTGAAACATTTGAGTAAATGTCAACTACAAGTAGTTGGTGAGATACATAGGTTTTGACACGAAACAAAGTTAAGTATAGTTTAAATTTCAATATGTTCAAAGCATGTCTAAAGCATATATGTAAAAACATACAAGGTTCTAAGCGTACAATTCAATCCTGATAATGGAAAACTAGATACGCAATCCCACTGATTGCCATTTTGAAAAAGGGACAAGAGGATACCCAAGTTGTAATTTGATACCTAACAAAAACCCGCCAAGGTTTTGTGGTAAGTTATAGTTTCGGATTCCCGTATAAATGATCATAAAAGGTACTACCTTAGGCTTGGGCTGCAAGTTAATGAATGTACTGACATGAACACATGTAATGGTCACCGGGTAGTTCAAGACATAGAGCATAAAGATTAAGGCATAAGAACATAGGTATTGAATTGTGTAAGGAAAGTGTTTGAAAACATATTTCACCCCAAAAGTAAAAAAATAGTAAAAAAGGGTTATGTAAACTCACTTGAGTTGAAGCTAGGAGTAATAGAGTTTGATGAGGTGGATAGTTATTGTGAGGATTTCTCACAACAAACCTACATAGATAATTTGTATTCTAATTTTAAAGTAAGTTGAATAAGATAGTGAAATTCTAGGGTTTTAGGGTTTGGTAGGGTTTGGATTGACGATGGACTTGCTTGGTTGTTTTGTAGAAATATAAAATAGTTTGTAAAATTAGTTTAGTAAATCATTTGATTTGCATATTTATTCTAAAGAAATTAAATAAGGTTGATGAAATAAAAATAGTGCATTAAGATTTATTTATAAAACCATTTTATAAATAGTTTGTGAAATGGAGAGTTAAATCAATTAATTTATGTAATTAAAATAGTTAAGGTAAATAAAATGTTTGATTAATAATAAATGTAAATGAAATTATTAGTTAATGAAATTAATTTGGCTAATTAATTTATTATCCAGTTCATTATAAATGAGTTATAACAAAATTAAATATGATTAATGGATTTTTGATAAAATAATTGTTGAATCACTTTCCTGTGACAAACACTCTGGATAGATAGAGTCTTAGTCTTAGGTTGTTTTGTCTTGTTTGTAATTGTCTTTGTATGTAAGAGTCTTTATGTATTAGTTTATCGAGTTGTATTTGCTTTTACATATTGAATGTTGCAGATTTCTCCAAGTGTTTTGCGCACTTGTAAATGCGCAGGAGAAAGCTCTTGCGTACTTGGCAAGTACGCAAGAGTAACTTTGCGTACTTGCTAAGTACGCAAGAGCATTCTGCCCTGCGCACTTGCTAAGTGCGCAGGCATCAGGTCCTGTATAAATAGGATAGGTTGACAGAAGTTAAGTACGCAGGCTTTAGTGCAAATACGCAGATTGTAACCTAAGTGCTTTTCTCTGTAACCTTCAAGTGTTTATAATACAAAGAACGTTTAAAGTGTTTTCTCTTGTCGGTTTACTTTGTTTAGCTAGACTCTCCGCCTAGTCACGGGCATTCCGCACCCGGTCCGACTAGTAGACCCACTTGCATGTGACGATCCGCCACACCCGAGGGACCTACAAGTGGTATCAGAGCCTCGGTGTTCGTTGATTTGTGTTCCAGTTTTGGGTTTTAGGGTTTTTGAGCAGATCTGAGTTATAAAAAGTTCGCTACTTTTTCATCCAAAAATCCTTAAATCCGAGTTTGTTATCACTTCATTTGGTGTTTGGAAGGCTAAGGGTTTGTTAGATGATGATTTCTAAGCTTTTGGAAGCATCAATTTCTTAGATCCATCACTTTTCGAGCATTCTCCTCAACATCCATCAAGAACGCTGTTACTTTTTTATAAGTACGCAAATTCAGATTTTCTGCGTACTTACTAAGTACGCATGGGTTTTGTCTTGCGTACTTACTAAGTACACAAGAGAAGTTGTTCTGCGTACTTGTTAAGTACGCATGAGTATTTGACTCTGCGTACTTAGCATGTACGCATGGGCATTTTGGATTTGCGAACTTATCAAATACGCATGAGCACTTGGCTTTGCGTATTTACTAAATACGCATGAGCACCCTTTATGTGCGTATTTACTAAGTACGCATGAACTACCTCTGGGATTAAAAAAAAAGTTTTTTGGCGGGAAAACTTTCCTTGGTCAAATTTTTTAGTGATCATGTGTACGCGTGTTTCGGGCCATTTTTGAGAAGATAGTAATTTGGTTTTTCCAGACCAGAATTTGTATACGATGTGGCTTAGCGAAACACGGACTAGATTTTTGTTGGATGATACCACTTGTCATACATTGTTTAAGGGTCCATACCTGAAAATGTAGGCTACGAGTATCCGGGATACTTCTTTAATAGGGTATGAATGCTGAACTAATGGGAGCATTTGGGTCGTCATCGGCTAAAGGTCTCGTTCTATTTGTGAAGATGTGGCTGCTTTGGGTCTTTTGGAAAGAGAATCATCTTGTTTAGGTATTCAAACCTGAATATGTAGGCTACGAGTATCCGGGATACTTTTTTAATAGGGGATGAATACTGGAACAACTTGAACCCAAGGATTTGCTGTTTTGGATCTTTGCAAAGGAATAAAATAATTAAATCCTGGAGTTGGCTAGTTGTGCTTTTTGAGGATTTGAGTGAAGTGATGCTGAAGCTGGTCATAGTTTATAGAGAAATGAGGGGGATAAAATCTATTATTCATGAGACATTAAAGAGGTGGTGGAAAAGCCGTTGGTACTTCCTATATATATACCTCTTTGACGTAACATGGATCTCAACCATGATTTCTCGTGTAAACTATATTTTTAGTGTTTGATTCTATCGTGTGTTTTCAAGATGAAGCTGGATATTCGTTGGATTATTAGTTGAAGATGGAACCTTTTATCATTGGCCGATGGGATAGGAAACATACCCTTGTTTCTGGTCTAGTCAGATGGAGCTTAAACTGGAAGGGGATAGGAAACATACCCTTGTTGACTCGTGAAGATACAGGATAGAGTTGGACACATCTGGTTGAAGACTTAAGTTTATCTTACTGGAATTCCTATGGGAGCTGATTAGTTTGATGCGGGTTATTGGAAACTCAAACTCTCTATCATATGCCAGCTAATTTGGAGTTGTCTTAGTCTACTATTATTACCTGGTTAGGAAGACATTGTCAGACTCAGAGTCCTAAGTCAGGGTGGAGGTTGCTACTGCTGAGAGGATGAACTACAATTAGTTGTGTTGGGTTAGTTGGTTCTTATTGAAGCACTTGGTTTGGTCTACAATGAAAGCTACAGTTATGAGGGAGTCGGGTTTGTCATCACTCGGCAACTGAAGACTGAAGTTTGAAGATTTGAAGATCTCAAGTGGAATGCCAGAAGATCAAGTCTCGCCAGAAGACACGTGATGTCATTAGTTTAGAGGGAGTCTGTTAGGACATTCTTTGTAAACTGATGATTATCAGTGTTAGTGATAGATAGAATTTGATGCTATAGTTAAGAGGGAGTTTGTAGAAGCATGTTTTGTAACTATAGATTAAATTCTATGTATCGGTGTGTTGGGTATAATTTTGAGACTGATGCTGTCAATCGAAATTACAGTATCGAAACTACTAGTTTCGATTGAACTTTTGTTCACTCGAAACTACTAGTTTCGGTTGAACTTTTGTTCAATCGAAACTAGGTAGTTTCGATACCTGTTTTTCAGGCCCATTGGCGGTGGCTTGGAAAACAAGGCACATGGTTCTCCTATATATATTAGAAAACCTTGTTAGGTTTGGGTGTGTCTGTAAGAGGGAATCACCACCCCAGGGGGAGCTCACCCTGGGGTGAGACTAATTGTTAGTGTATGATCGAGCTTTTAAATTTCATATCAATCAAAGTATCATACGTTTTTATGCTTTCAATTAGCTGTTCTTTTTCATTTTCATATGTTTCTGTTCGTGTTTGTGATTCCCGCACCCGTCTCTACCATTTCTGATTCGAGAGTGATACCGGATCCAGAGATTCCGCCTCTCGATCCGGGCTGTTTCGTGTATTTCTTTTCAGATCTGTTGTTTCAGGTCTGATCAGGACCTACAAGTGGTATCAGAGCCATGGTGGCTCTTATTGCTCTCGAATCTGCTCGAAAAACAGAGAAAACCCGCCATTGAGACGTTAAACATGAAGAAATCGATGTGTAGCAGGTTCGTGACTGCTGTTCTACATTTCCACTTTCAAAATCTGAAGATGTAAGGCTTTTGAAGCATTTTTCAGAACTGGATTGGGGGTATCGAAGTAGCTGAAGGTTGAAGATGGTAAATCGAAACTATGTGGCGGCTGAACATTTTCTATCGAAACTACTGGTGTTGCCCTAAATCAGAAGTAGAAGACATCGAAACTAGGCTGTCGAAACTAGGCTATCGAAACTAGAGGGTATCGAAACTACTAGTTTCGATTGAAGAATCTCCTATCGAAACTACTAGTTTCGATTGTAGAATCTCTCTATCGAAACTTCTTGTTTCGATACTGCCTCTATCGAAACTAGCCTTGTTTCGACTAAAGTACAGCCTATCGAAACTACAGGCAGAACTGTCCAAGTACTTTCCAAAAAAAAAAAAAAAAAAAAAAAAAAAAAAAAAAAAAAAAAAGAGTTTTTTTGGAAGTTTTTTTTGGATAAATTTTTTAACAGGATATTACATAGAAGGAGGGGAGTTTTGGAAGAAAACTTGGAGACAGCCGTTTTCGGGTTTTCGAAAATCTCGTTTCTTCGGTAATATACACGATGTTCTGCCTGATTCAGCCGTAATTCCTTTATTTAAAGTTCAAGTTTGAGCAGTGGGCAGCAAAGTCAAGCATTTTTGTGACAAACCGGATCATTGGTTGTTGATTACATGGTGATTCGATCCCTTATCTTTTGCCTAGAAATAGGAGGTTCTACACTTTCAGAGGGAGAATCACCACGAAAGGCTTCGGATTATCAGCAGAGTTATGAAGATGCAAGACAAAGTGAGCCTCCGCTTGAAATTGACCTTTTTTTAGGGGGAGAGAAGGCACAAGTTGATCAAGTGTTCGAGAATGTCAAGAATCTTTGTAGAAAGATGGTTATTTACTGCTAAATACTTGGGATTCAAACCTTTATCAATTGCCTACAAGATAGGAGGGTCTACACTTGAGGGGGAGAATCACAACGAAAGGCATTGGATCATCAGTCATTCTGTGAAGACGAAAGACAGAGTCGGACTAGCATTGATAGCATCAGTCTAGGGGGAGATTGTTGGGTATAATTTTGAGACTGATGCTGTCAATCGAAATTACAGTATCGAAACTACTAGTTTCGATTGAACTTTTGTTCACTCGAAACTACTAGTTTCGGTTGAACTTTTGTTCAATCGAAACTAGGTAGTTTCGATACCTGTTTTTCAGGCCCATTGGCGGTGGCTTGGAAAACAAGGCACATGGTTCTCCTATATATATTAGAAAACCTTGTTAGGTTTGGGTGTGTCTGTAAGAGGGAATCACCACCCCAGGGGGAGCTCACCCTGGGGTGAGACTAATTGTTAGTGTATGATCGAGCTTTTAAATTTCATATCAATCAAAGTATCATACGTTTTTATGCTTTCAATTAGCTGTTCTTTTTCATTTTCATATGTTTCTGTTCGTGTTTGTGATTCCCGCACCCGTCTCTACCATTTCTGATTCGAGAGTGATACCGGATCCAGAGATTCCGCCTCTCGATCCGGGCTGTTTCGTGTATTTCTTTTCAGATCTGTTGTTTCAGGTCTGATCAGGACCTACACGGTGTACATGGCTAGTACGTAGGAGGGTGTTCCTGAGTACTTAGCCCGCACACCAGTTTGGTCCTGCGTACTTAGTAAGTACGCAAGGCTTTTGCCTTGCGTACTTGTCAAGTACGCAGGTAGTGTTCCTTCCCCTATAAATAGAAGACTTGTCTTCATTTGTAGGTGAAACTTCTGGAACAAGGTTGAGAGGTGTCCGGGTTGGGACGAGCTCTCCCGACCCCTGGACCGTGAGTGTAGATGAGAGATGTGTGCTTCTTCGGTATGTAGTCTGTAATACGGGATGACTTATTTGTTATGGATTACGTTTCGTTTCAATATCTTTTGTCTGCGTTCGTGTTTTCTCTGTCTCGTTTCTTGGTTCCCACACAAATCACAGAACAGATCGTGTTATTTCCGCTGCGCGACGAGGCTCCCGGGACCTACAATAATTATCTAACATAATTATTTGAATATTTATAAGTCTAAAAATAATTATTCTTACAAGAATTATTATTTATAAACTTGAAAAAATATAAAATGCCTAAACATTTAACATAGCAGAAATAGCAGCAGAGGGACTTTGAACGAGTGTATTCAGTGAATCTGTAAACTCTGTGTTTTGTGGAATACAAAGAGAAAGTTTATTTACCTGCTGTTTCTATTGTCAATTCGTATAAGAACGTTAATATGGTAGGATTCCGCACTCCGTGTTAACGAGACGTCCTGTCACGAGATCGATCTCGTGACAGGACGTCTCATTAACACGGAGTGCGGAATCCTACCGTATTAACGTATGTATATCAATTGACAATAGAAACAGCAAGTAAATAAACTTTCTCTTTGTATTCCACAAAACACAGAGTTTACAGATTCACAGATTACACTCGTTCAAAGTCCCTCTGCTACTACTCTTGAACAGAATCTGTAAACATCTATTTATAGACACAAACATGCAATAGGCGAACTTAACAAGTTCGCCTCAAAGATGATAAGTTCGCCTCTCTATGAACTTGAACAATATTCCTAAGGCGAACTTAACAAAGTCGCTCCTAAAGATGCTTAGGCGAACTTTCGCCTCTCTATGACTTACACAGAATTTTATCAACAGTTACAAAACATGTCCTAACAGACTCCCCTTTAACTGTTGCTAACAATTCTATCAATTACAACTCAAAGACTCTAAGACTAAGACATAATATCTTCAAGCGCATTGTCACCAGAATATGCTCCAAAAATGACATATCATCGCAACAGGGTTGTAGTCAAATAAACTTTCCAAATAAAAAATCTTTATTTATATAAATTTAAACCTATGGCGACGATATGCCGTCGCTATTGGGTTTAGGACTTATTTTTCCTTCGGACCTATGGCGACGACATGTCGTCGCTATAGGTAATGCATTTTTAATTTTTTTTTTTCTAGGTTTTTGAACGACTGATTTTTTTACTGATTATTTTTTAAAATTAAATTGAAATAAGAGGTAACAGTGAATAAAAATTCATTAAATAATAAACAAGTTTTAAAATTATTCAATTTAAGTCAAAATGGGAAAAAAATATAATTATTAAATATCAACCAATATTTTATACATATTTCATTTACTTCACCTGATTAAATTAAAAAAAATTAACATTTACATAAAAATATTATACAAGACTAGAACACGCAATGAAAGTTGAGCGTATTTAAAGGAAAAAAAATTTTAAATAACTTTATTTAACATTTGAGAAACTTGATTAATAAATAGTTTAAAGTTATCATTTCTCAAATATACGAATTAATTAACGAGACTTCCTCAACCTTACCTTTCTTATTATTTTATATATAACATCCCGAAAGCGATAGCTAACGATATGTCGACTATGTATGCAGACATATGTATATATAATTATGCATTTTCACATGTCTCGATTTGATTTATTTAGATTAAAAATATATATAAAATACTGTGAACACTTTTGCATTATAGTAGACTTGATAATAGAGTAAATTAAAAATTGTCTCCTTTATAAATATATCAAATTTCATGGTATGTTCTTAAGCTTTAATATATTTTTTTAGAATTTTTACACACAATAAGTCTTTTTCACTAAATGAGGTTTTTTTTTCTGTTAAATTCCTTCATGTGCAACATGAGGGTATAATATATTGTCATTTTAACATCTAAAGTACTATTTAGGTAATGTGATTCAAAAAAGTGGGACCCACCCTCTAACAATAATAATAATAATAACAATAATAATAATAATAAACCCCAAATTGGGTATTCTCCTTCACGAAATCTTCCACCGCCTCCCTCCTCCATCGTCTTCCGCCGTCTCCCATCTTCCACAGTACCTTTTCTCCTTCTCCCTTTCATCCTCCTCATTCTCCTCCTCCGCCGCAACCACCGCCTTCTCCGATAGCCTCCTCGTTTCCATCTCCGGCACCTGCCCTAACCTTACGCACCTCCACCTCTCCATCGGCCCTGTCTCCTTGTTTCCTTTGCTGTGACACCCGACTACTTAGGGTTAATCCTGTTAACCCAAATCCAGTTAAATTTAACCTACTTAACTCAAATTCAAACTTCAGGGACTATTCTGCCATTTTCTAAACTCAAACACATGAAAACTACAGGGACAATTTCTGTAATTACCACAAACCCAATATGTTGACTTTGGAAAGTCAAAATCCAGCCCTTGAGTCCAAATCAAACACGTAACTAGCATGGCTATTCGAATTCAGAATGGTAATGAGTAGCATTGATGAATTTGAGCATAACCTATCAGTTTCCATACGTATTAACTCTGTAATGATTAAGAATTAATCGAATTAAAGTCCGCAAAGCCGAAACCGTCGACCCCATCGTCGACCACTATCAAATTCGCCCAATTCAATCATCATTCTGCAATCAAACATTTCCCACACATTGAACGAACCTCTAGGAAGCAATTGCACACATCAATTTGGTCGAAGACGAAGCCAAAATCGCTGAGACCAAGCCACGCATGTCGAAAACAAATCTAGTAGAATACTTCAATTCGACACCAATTCTGGTAACTAACCTCACCCTTAGCTTCGTTTCGGTGTCTTGATTGAAAGCCCTATGTTAATTGGGGCTTATAACACCGATCCGATCGAGAACAGATTTTAGGGTTCTTCGTATGAACCGGTCTAGTCGAGCACTACCCTAGACCCAACCTAAATCAAATTAATTTGTATGGTTAGAATCGAAATCCCCAGCTTATTGAAAGCCCTATGAATTCAACAACGTATATTACAAGATTTAATCAAATCGATTCCATGTTCTTAATCTAGGGTTTCGGGCATTCAATTCGTAATTAAACGATTCAAAACTTGATCTTTTTGCAATTAAACACACCCCTAGGTTCGTTATACCTTGATTAACTAAACCCCTAAACCGTTGTGGTCAATCGCGATCAAATTCAAGGGAATCGGGACTGGTTTTGGTTCGGGTTTTCTATAGGGAGAAGAACACTGTGACCTTGTGTGTTAAAACCAAACAGAACCACTCTCCAACACGATTCCCCTAGCGGGTGGAGTGGTTAGGGTGTGTGGCTGTTGTGGGAGAGACCTGGGTTCGAGTCTCTCCACTATCTTTTTATTTTTAAACAGTTTTTAATTATTATATTTAAATAAAAATCAAACCCTATATTATTATTATAATATATTAATACATTTTGAACCCGGAAAGCACCGTAGGCTTGTGTTTGGTTTAATAACCCATTTTTAACATTATTTCCCACTTTTAAAATAATATATTTATATTATTTTCAAACCACGACTCCGAATAAATTGATATATTTATATTATTTTCAACCCGTAACTTCAATTAAAAATAATACTTATATATTATTTTTGCCGCGTTTATAAACATGGTGTAACGATTCAACTAACAAATAATATAATTATTTATATTATTACCCACGTTTATATCCTCGAAGAAAAATAATAGATTTATTATTTTTGTCACGTAACTAATTATCGTGTTATTTTACTAAACTTAAAAATAATATAATAAAATATATTATTTTCCTGGGCCATTTTAGATGGTATAAACGCACGAATATATTTTTATATATTATTATTCGTAATTAGAAAAATTCGACACTAAATGTATTTATCTTAATAATTATATTAAGAAACCCTTATTCTCGTGGACAAGTTCGTCTACTCGTTGATTCTTAGAATGTTTTAAGACGTTCAAAATTTTCGTGTCATCGTCACAAAAATCCCATGTGTCCCTAATCATTATACATATAAATCTAGGGCATACGTAGACGGTTCACAGGCAAACTCTTGTGCTTTCTATTGCACCCTTGTGTAGTGCTACTCGTACACAACCCAGGTGAGTTTACATAGCCCCTTTTCACTTTTACATCTTTGGGATGAAACATGATTACATACAAACTATTTGCAACTATTACAATTCAAACATTATGATCATGCGTGCAATTTGTGCCTTATGCTTGAATACTGTTAGTGCAAACTACATTTACATACTTTTTATGCATAGTGCAAGTGCAATCATTAACTCTGTACAAGCTAACGGTATACAATGATAGATCTATTGAGTCTGACCAACCCACCCGGTTAGGGTGATTGTTGCCGAAAACACTAAGGATAACCTGCGTGTTATGCCTATCAGTCACAAGGTTTGATTGTGCGCCCAATTTAAACAATAGTGTTTCTCCATAATTGCCTTATTAATCCATGTATCATATGAATTATACCTAAACTCTTGATATTACTTGTGATGTCAAAACCTATGTATGCTCACCAACTATTTTTAGTTGACCCTGTTTTCATCATGTTTCAGGTACTAGTGTATGAGATCATATGCAAGATGCTACATATAGGATTTGGACTTAGTGAACAAAGAAATTGAACATGTTGATGTATCTGACCTTGGTTGTTGATTGAAATATTGTAATGAAATCTTGATTAAATTAATATATGAAACTGTAATTGATCATGAGCTTATGAACAGTCTCCACGTCCGCCCCGACGTATTCCGCCATCGGTTGGGGTGTGACAGATGCTACACTCCCGCACCGGCAGCACTCCGTTCATCTTCAACCGTGGATGTAGGTAGGGACGGTGACCACCGTATTTTTTATGGTGGTGCTTCATCAATAACTTCTTCTTAGATATTTGGACTTTGGGTTGAACAACCGATGCATGTCGCAAAATTGGTGGCTAAGAGTTGCAGATCTGTGGCTGATTTCCGATGGTGCTCTTTTTTCATGCGGCTGACTCCGTCTTCATATCAGGCTACATGGTTGTGAAGGTTTTCAGGGTTTGCGAGTAGATGTGAACCAGGTGTGGGATGTTTATGATCGGATCTGAACTAGGGGTGCAACCGTATTCTTGACGACTAGCAGAGGGTATTGCAATCGGATTTACAAAAATTGAAACTTATGTTTTCTAATTTTGTTTGAATTTATATTTGATTTTATGTTTTCTTTTTCAATCGGATTGCAATCGGATCTGAACTAGAGTGCAAAATGACTGGACCTAACTTTAGAAATGGATAGGAGTTAGTGTAAACACAGAGAATGTGCAAAAATTCCTAAAAAATGATATCTAGTGTAATTATTGAAGCTTAAGCCATGCAATTTGATATGTTTATAAAGGACACAATTTGTAATTTACTTTTGATAACGCGCACGCACACACACACACATATATATATAGAGAGAGAGAGTTTCATTTCAAAACACTTAATTATTGAGAGAACAAGGGGAACAAACATAAATCGTTTATTTTTTTTATTAATGGTTCATAATTTTTAACAATTTTACTTTTTACATACAAATGTGTATATTATCTATATAAAAAACCATTAAACTAACTTGTTTATATATTTTTAACTTTTAAATTTTACCTATACATGCACATATTATGCGTAGGTGATATAACCTACACATGACTTGCACATGTGTAGGTACTATAATTAAAAGAAATTTTTTCATAAATATATTAGTTTCAAGAGAGATGAATAAACATTACATTTCAACCATTTTCATATATTTTAATATTTTTTAAAATTGAAAAAAATGAATGGTTCATTTTGTTCCCCCTGTTCTTACAATATTTAGTGTTCTAAATTGAACCATGCCCTATATATATATATATATATATATATATATATATATATATATATATATATATATATATATAGGGTTAGGTTATAGTAAAAAAGGTTTTAAAAATAAGAAGGGTAAGAAGGATTCTGGGCTTGACATTTGTCCTTTTATTATTTTTAAAGGGATGGCATAATGGTCATTGTGTAATATACCAGGTCATTACACAATGAACTTGTATTACACAATGAACTTATATTACACAATGACCTGGCTAATTACACAATGACCTGACTAATTACATAATGAACTTGTATTACACAATAACCTGACTAATTACACAATAAATATGTAAAGAATAAAAATTACATCTAGTTCTTAAATAGAAAATAAAAAGCTAAGTTTAGATCTATTCACAAGTTTTTTCCATCTCGTATGTGAATATTGCTACATATGATAGCAAACTTGGGTTCAAACTTCTCATATTTGATATCATTACACAAGTTTTTTCCTTCTCATAATGCAACGCAAATTTAAGAACAAGTTAATGGAAAATGGAGAAGTTAATTTTATGTACCACTAACAACATTTATCATATTGAAATATATCGCAAGCTTCTTAAATTACACGATTATTTTTTCTATAGAAGACCAATAGGCTATAACCATCATTTTTTTTTAATTTCTCGACTGTTCTACATTATTGATATCGAAGTATAATTAAGACCAAAACACATTTTTTTTAATAATCATTTAAAATATAATCCAGTCACCATAATAAAGCTTATTATATTTATCTTTTAAACGCGTATTTGGAAAAATAGAAAGGAAGAAAAGTATTTGTAGCACCAAAATGGGTGACACCAATTAAAGGAGTGTGTATATATTTATTTATTTGTTTATTTATGTGGTCGATCTAATTTATTTTCCCAAAATGGACCGCAAAGTTTTAACATTCAACTTCCATCCATTTGCTTGTGAAAAAGACGTCATCTTTATGTATGGTCCATTTTTGAAAAATTCAACTTCAGCATAACAATTGATTTGCAAAAAGAAAACAACCTTTGAACCCCTTAAAGTGACAAACTAAAAGGAAACTTTTAACAACATAAGTATTGAAATATGTACACTTTTTTGGGTTAAATTAAAGGAGAAACCCAAGCTATAATCAATAAATATAAGAAACGCATGATCGAATTGTGTACCGTTTTAAAGAAAATTTTAAATTGAAGTTTTATCAGTGTCATAAAATTCCGTTGCGATGTAATTATTTGCTTAGCTAAAACATAAATCTAGCTACTCAAAGATACGTTGCTAATGTTCAAGACAGTTGGTTTGTAAGGAGCATGTTGAGCAAATTTTAGTAAGGTAACTAATAAGAAACATGTGTATTCGTTATTCAATAATTAAGAGCTTCAACAACCCATGGGTTCACAAACGAGGCCACATCACGACTACTCGGCTTCTAACCCACGGACTTTGGCCGTTCTTTCTTCTTGTCCACGGACTTCGGTCATTTCTCTCTCCTCCTCTCCTTTCAAAACTAAGGGGCTGTTTGGCAACTTCTGAACCAGTAAGTGCTGAACCAGTAAGAGGTCTGAATGGGTAAGAGACTCTGAACCAGTTAAGTGCTGAACCATTAGTGTTGTTTGGTGGGGCCTCTGAATGACTGTGCAAAACGACTACTTTACCCCTCTGAACTATGTTTTTTCCACACCTTCTTGTTTCCAATTAATCCCAACCTTTTTTGTTGCCACTTCTTTAAACAATAAAAAAAACAGATTACCATAACTCAATCATCCACTCAATTAACTTCTAACTTTTAATTCAATGTCTTATATCTAACCAATCAACATATTAAATTGCAAAGAAAGAACAATAACAAGATTAGAATATCAAATCAAAGGGGTACTAGAACAAACAAAAACAATTTCCCTAGGTCTCTGTAACAAAGAAACAGGGAGGTGCACCTGAGGTGATTTTTGTTCTTCCTTTTCAAATTGAATTTATTACTTTTTACTTTTTTTTTTCAAATATGAAAAGAAACAAAGACCTAAGGTTGAATCTAAAATTATGAAACTCGGATAAGAAAATCACACCTGAGGTGATTTTTGTTCTTCTCAACCAAACAATATTAATATGAAATCACATCTAGGGTTGAATCTAATATAAAAAATCAAACAACAAAAGGAAGTTGATTCCAAAATCACATCTATGGCCAAATAGCAAGCATACAAATAGAAATTAATATGAAAAGAAACAGAGAAATATGTAAAGTGACATAGGGTTGAACGTACCTTGGTAATCTGTTGAGAGGACGAGTGGCAGCAGCAGCGGAGAGGGAAAGAGACGAGTGGTAGCAGGTGGAGAGGGAGAGAGACGAGTGGTAGCAGCAGCGGCGGCTCCGACTGGTAGCAGGAGGGGAGTCGTGCGCAGAAGAAGGTGAGTCCTGTGCGCAGGTGGAGGCTCCCACTGGTAGCAGCGGCGTGCGCAGGTGGAGGCTCCCACCGGTAGCAGCGGCGTTTTTTGAGAAGATGGGCAAAGGGGGAAAATTAGGTTATTATTTCATTCAGAGAGTTTTAGTTGCTGAATGGTTAAGAGGCATTCTGAACCGTTAAGAGGTGATTTTTCAACGAATCAAACACCCACACCTCTGACCGATTCAGAGGTGGCCTCTTAATGGAACCATTAAGAGGCTACCAAACAGGGCCTTAGCCTTTCTTCTCTCATAAAAGGTGGGCTTTCTCTCTCCTCATCCTCTCTCCTCATCCTCTCTCTTTCACGTTTACCTCTCTCTTTTCATGCGACTGAAGCTACAAACCATGTGTTGGTGATGCTCTAATTAATAATGCATATAGGTCATGGAAAGACATATTTCTTATATTAATTATTTATTATATAATTAGCTTGTTTAAACTTAAATAACTTAATATTTCATAATTTGAGTCAATATCATTAGTTGTCCAAATTGTCCATAGATATTGTTACATCTTATATTATAAATAGTAATTTAAAAATTCGCATATTACATGTGTTGAATAAAAAAATTATTAAATAGTTAGTAATGAATATACTTATTAGGTATTTATTAACAAATATTAATAATGAAAAAAAGAAATCCTGGGATCACATAATTATGACACGTGTCGTAATTAGTTTTTTTATTAGATATAGATATCATATATAATCTATTTTACTTTGTTCTAAAATATGGGACTATTTAAGTTTTTATAACATTGATAGTACTTAACATAAAATTATTATGTCAATACACATATCTCAACATATATATATATATATATATATTAGATATAGATATTATATATATATATACATACTAGCTTTAACCCCGTGTGTTATACGGGGTGAAACGTTAATATTATATTGATAAATATCTTAACAACATTTTTTATACAAATTTGATATTGTATTTGTAACATTTTTATTTTGTTACATATATGGATGAGAGTAATTAAAACATCAGAAAATACATGAAAATTAATTTAATAAGTTATGCACTTTTTACAATTCATTAAATTACATGCCAAATGAAACCTTACAATGATTATTTACAAATTTGAAAATACTTCATTGTATGTAACATTTGACGTGGCACTGGTAATTTTTCCATTTTTACCAAAGACTAATAGCTTGAGTTCATCTCTACTTTTAACTCTTGATGATGCAACATACAACTGATTATGAAGATCATGAATAAACACTTGATCTTTCAATACAAACCAACATTTGAAAGTGATTGTCCTAAACTTTTATTCATGGTCATTGCAAAAATACAACAATCGTATATTTTTTCTTTGAAGTTTTAATGAAAATCTTTTGTCTGAATATGTTAATTCAATTATAGGGATAAAATTGTGATGATCAATATTTCTTCAAAATATAATCTTTGTTTCTATAACGCGATTACATTGTGATTTGACCTAAAGACTTGTTACATTACCTAAACAATTTTTTCATCAATATTTATTAATAGCATAACTGAACACCGACATTTAAAACTAACTTATGGTTTAACAAACCTGATAATGTAAGTCCATTTAGAAAATCAGAAGATTATAAACTTTCATCAAAATCATCATCAATATATTCTGATTGACGGATACTATTTGTACTTATATGAAGAAAATCTCGTTAAACTTTTAATACTAAATATCTCATTAGAAAAATAATAAAAAGACACAAATAAAATTTAAATTTCAACAATATATCGTCTTTTAAATTCAAAATTTAAAACTCCAAATTTTAAAAATTTCACTCCTTAATATTTTGACACAATTAAGTTTAAAATTCCAAAAATAAATATGAAAAATTTAAAACTAATAAATTAGAATTAAAACTTATAAACATGTTTTTTTTTTAAATCTCTGTCATTTAAAAAAATTAAAGTTTAAAGTATAATGCACTTTTAAAAATAAATATTTACAAGTT
The DNA here is from genome assembly GCA_023525975.1 of Smallanthus sonchifolius. NCBI lineage: Eukaryota > Viridiplantae > Streptophyta > Magnoliopsida > Asterales > Asteraceae > Smallanthus > Smallanthus sonchifolius. The sequence goes on along the minus strand of CM042019.1, from coordinate 32,352,130 downwards.
TCTTAATTTTATTAAAGAGTTAAATACAGTTTTAGTCCCCGTGGTTTGACAAAAATAACTATTTCAATCCAAAAGTTTAAATTTGACTTTTTCAGTCCAATAGTTTCACTTTTGTTTCAATTACAGTCCGGTCCACTAACTCCGTTAAATAATTCTGTTAAATACTATACAAAAGGATAAAAATACCCCTTTTACCTTTATTTTATATAAAAACTATTATTATTAATATAATTAAACTATAAATAAATGTATATATGTATGTATGTAAAGGCAACCCCTCTTTGTCTCTTTCGTAGACCAAAGACACCTACTGCCTACCTCCACATCCGTCCACCCCACCGCCGGCTACCTCCACACCCGGCAACCCCCACCGTCATCCACCCACACATCCAACCAACCCCATATTTCTCTCTCTCTATCTCTCTCTCTCTCTCTCTCTTCTCCTTTCTCTCTCGCCGGTACTCATCTTTCATTTTCTTCAGATCCATGCCCTCAACCCTCACACAGATCTACCAATTTCATAAATTTACCATCTTGAAAAGTTGCTTCCTTTTTCAGTTGATAAAGAAAACACCAGAAAGGAATTTGCAACAAAAAAACTACGAATTTACTAAAGAAACTACAACTCACAACAAAAATTTCTCAATCGATGTTCGTCACCAATTGATTTCTCCATCGTCAATTGCAACATTTGTAGGTGAGAAAATTCCTTGTTCCAAGAACGACGTTGATTGTAGGTTGAGTAATCGAAGGTTGATTGCAACTATTGCTAGTAGATCTCACCATTTTTCTGGGTTATGATTTTGTATTTGGGGAAATCAAACTATTTTGTAAACATCTGGGTATTTGGTTTTAACAATTTTTGGAATTTGATATTGATTATACTTATGGCGATGGTTGCAAACTTTGGATTTGTGCTTCTTTTTCAACGATTGGGACGAGATGTTATTAAGATAAGTGGGTGAAGAATAATAAAGATGAGGGTGGGCTAGGGTTTTGATCGGGGAAAATGAAGGGGCTAGAAATTATGGGGTTTTGGAGGTGAAGGTGGTGGAGTGTGGAGGTGGAGGAGGTTGTGGCCGGAGGTGGAGGTGGAGGTGGAATAGGTTAACTTCAACATTTGATTCGGAGATGGGGGAGTGTGGAGGTGGAGGTGGCGGTGACAGCCGGATGGTGAAGGTGGGGGTGGTTTTTTTTAGAGATGGCTGATGAGGAAGATAGGGTTTTTGTAAAAAATGATTATTTATTTATTTATTTGGTTAAAGGGGTATTTTAGTCTTTTTAAAAAAGTTAACAGAAAAATTTGGATGGAGTTAGTGGACCGGATTGTAATTGAAACAAAAGTGAAACTATTGGACTAAAAAAGTCAAATTTAAACTTTTGTACTGAAATGGTTATTTTTGTCAAACCACAGGGACTAAAACCGTATTTAACTCAAAAAAGAAATAAAAAACATGTAAAAAAATAACCAAAATCTGCGTCTTTTTTGCTTACGTATGTAATACGTCAGCATTTACATATGTAAATAACATTAGATTTAAAAAAAACGCTCGGCGTTTTTTAATTTTTTTTCACAAAAAGTGATAAAATTGAATTTAGAATTCATCCTAAAAATAAAAACTATTTTTTTACATATATAAAAGAGGGTTTAATGGATTTTTTCAACTCAGATAAGTTTTTATTAGAAACACCTCCTATATGTATTTGTATATATAATTGCATATGTCCAAGCATTTAAAAAGAAAATGATAAAGCGTAGTCTTAGGGTCTAACAAGTAACATTCATATCTTTGTCAAACATCTTTTAGATAGTGGGGTTAGCAACTCTCATTCAAATCTCTCTCTCCCCAATAAACACATAAACATTGTCAAAGCATAAATAAAGACTCCTCATCTATTATTTGTCAAACTTCCCTTCTTCTCTTCCTTCGTCTATTTCTACTTCTTCTCCATCTTCAGCCATGTCTGAGGACCAAAGGGATCTCTACTACCATGATCCATTTCAAGATGATCAAAGAACCAGTGAGACTCTTTTCTCTTTCTTTGGCTCTAATCCCACCGTTAGAGATGATTCTTCACCACCAAATCATCAAAGATTTCAAGACTACATGGGTTTACCTCAATTCTTCACTGGATCTGGTGACTATAACACACCTGCAACAACTTTTGGCTACTCATCTTCTTCATCACAACCACCTTTTGCTTTTCAAGATGATCAAAAGCCCGTTATGGATACCGGAAACTTGCTTGGTGTAACTGAGACTACTCCTGTCGCACCCAACTCTTCTTCTGTTCGTTCTTCATCTACCGAGGCTGCTGATGATGAGCATGAGCTTAAAGAAGGTAAGAAAGAAAACCAATCAAAAGACGTAGCCGAAAATGGAGGAGATGGCTCTAAGAAAGTGTAAGTTTGTATGTTGCATGAATCAGGATCATATTAGGGTTTATCTAACAAACATACCCAGTAAATCTCACTCATATCAAACGTATGGGTAGAGTCTAGTGTGGGATCAAGGCAAACCTTTCCTCTATCTCAACAGATAGAGAAGCTGCTCTCATTAGGTTTATTTTATATTGGTATATTGATTTGTACATGATAATTGTCAACAAATAGGTTTAAGCAAAACAAGAAAGAAGAAAAGAAGAAAAGAGAGCCACGGTTTGCCTTTATGACAAAGAGTGATATTGATCATCTTGAAGATGGATATCGATGGAGGAAATATGGACAGAAAGCTGTCAAGAATAGTCCTTATCCCAGGTACATATAATATATGTGTGTGTGAATTGCTATGATCACAAAGTCTACGTACATGAATTTCTTGGATTCTGATTATTTGATTTTAAAGTTGACTAGTAAATCTTGAATGGGTTCATAATATAATTTAAAAATGAAACCCTTATATTTTAAGAACTAGAAAATGCATTTTTATATATGTGAGTGTGAAATGATATGATCAGAAAGTCTACAAATTACATGGTTTCTTGGATTCTGATTATTTGATATTAAACTTCAGTAAATATTGAATGGGTTCATAATATAATTTAAAAATGAAACCTTATATTCTCTGAAGGTTTTGATAGGTTTTGAACTATCAGATGAAATATTTCATCAGTAATCACGAAATTCAAAACCTACGATTTTTTAAAAAACCCAAGTGGGAAAATGACCTTTTATGTTCTAAGAACATGCCTTGATCTGTCACAGAAGCTACTATCGATGCACGACACAAAAGTGCACGGTGAAGAAACGTGTGGAAAGATCATATCAAGATCCATCGACGGTGATCACGACATATGAAGGGCAACACAACCATCATTTGCCAGCAACACTTAGAGGAAATGTTGGTGGTGGAATGCTATATCCGCCATCTATGATGGCGGTACAAAGTGCGATGATGACTGGTGCTGGCGGACCAAGCTTCCCACATGATTTTCTTGCTCAGATGCCTCATAGTTTCTACAACTCCGGCGGTGGTGGTGGTGATGGCGCCGGTGGTGGAGGTGGTGGTTCAATCTACCAGCAAACCACACTAACACCAATTCAGCAACTTCAAATTCCTGATTATGGCCTTTTACAAGATATGGTCCCATCCATGACTTTTAAACAAGAACCCTGAATTCGACCGACCCCTACCTCCCCGATACAACCTCTGACCTTTTGTTGACTTTCATCATTTTATTCATGTATAGGGTGTTGTTTTTGGATCATAATATTAAACACCTTGCTTATATTATGTAATTACACTTTTAATTTAGTGCATCATCTATATAGAAGCTTTTATTCTTCTAGAACTGTTGTTTAATTTATGTTTATAATGGTTTCTAATTGTTGAGCTAAAAGTGATGTTTTTTTTGTTAAAAGTGTTTCCAAAGAACACGTTTAATTTACATACTAGGAAAATTCCAATAAATTTACTAATTTAGGTGTGTACAATCACTATTGGATATTAATGAGGTTCATTACATTCTATACATAATCTAATTTGTTTTATTAAAAAGTGATTTAGATTTTAAATTAATAAGAAAAGACTTATAATAAACCATATGAAATCAAATATTGTAATTTCTTTTTCCAAAACGTGTAATGCTACGTAGACAATCATATACTAACTTTATGTGATTTTCAATCACATAAGTTTATAACATTCATTAATTAATCTATACTATATAATAAATAAAGGTTTTTCATGTCACGTGTCGTCTCCATATTTATTTTCATCAATTTTTTCCGTCTATCTTTTATTAAATACACCTATATCTTTTAATAATAATATATTTTTAAATAACGTATTAATTATAATAATAAAACACATTTATTTTAAATTGTCTCTTATTATAAAAAACTTTAAAATCTAATTAGTGAACTTTTATTTTAAATCAAATAGTAAATGAAAGTCAAATTATATTAAATAATAATTAATGTATTTTTGAAACTCAATTATATATTAATTTTTATATTTTTTGAATTTTGTTTTATATCTTTGGTACACGTAATACATTTTCACATGTAAAATAAATACATAAAGATTTAAGAATTTTATATATTAATATTTTTCACCCCATGTGTATTACACGGGTTCTAAGCTATATGTAATATGTAAATATTTATTACTAAGTATATAAAATTGCATTTATTCATACCGTGTAATACACGTGAATCTAACCTAATATACATATATATATATATATATATATATATAGAAAGAGAGAGAAATTTAGTCTTTAATTTCATTACATTAATGATAATAATCGACCATGTGACAAAAATAGAATTAATATAAAGTTAAATACACAGTACGCGTAAAGAAGAAAAATCAAGGATGCAGTAGGTTTGTTCACGGTCCAGTTTGGTCAAGATTTTTGGGTAAACCGACAGTTTAACGGTTTGTATAAACGTAAACCAAACCGGCCGATGGTTTGACAATTGACGGTTCGGTTTTGACGGTTTAAACTGTCATGTAAACAGATATGCAAAACCAATTAACTTTTATAATAATACAATGCATGTGTTGATAATTTTTTTACAAACATATAAGCAAGAACTAATAATACCGTGCATCCTTATTTTCTTTTTTTGCTTACTTTCTTTTCTAAACATAAATAGAAATATGGCTATTAGAGAAAATTAACATGCTAAACAACATAGATCTTTCGTACGATAGTTGAACAACATCCATGTTTTATATATATTTATATATTTCCAACAATTGCACCAGCCACCAAGAACCTGTTTGCCGGAATGTATTTCAAAATTTTCAAGTCACAAGCAGCCAAAGACCAGGCACTTTCACCGGAAGGTTCAACATAGTTCATAGTATATTCACACATTTAACTAACAAATAAATCTATATGACTCCATTGTACGGTTTGATTCCTATGCTCGGCAGCGTGAGTGCCTTTTTCATATCACTACAAGATATTTTTGTCTGATACGACGAAGCTATACCAACGACAGAAAGTGAAATGTCGTCGGCATAGCCTATACCGACGGCATGTCGTCGGCATGGGCTTCATCTTGAGAAATTCGACGGTAAAGGTGGAAAAGGTCGTCGCTGTAGTATCGTCGGCAAAGAGTAACCCTATATTGACGACGTGTCGTCGGTATATGGTTGGTCCCAATGTATATTTTAGTATATAGTTGACAATGATTTTAACGAATAACTACAACAAGAAAACTGTAAATTAACGACTAATTATAATTACAAAAATGTCAATGTTCATAATTTAAATAAAGTTGAAATCTAATACAAATTTCATAACTAATAACTAAGAATTATCTTAATCTTGACTCGACGACCCACGGTTTTTGTTAGACTTTAGTTCATTGATCTCGTCTTGCATCCGTTTCATATTTTCATTCATTATGCGCGTGTTTTCTTCCATTGCACTATAATATGAAGTGTAGACATCATGGGTTACATTTCTAACTTTTCGCTCAACACCCCATTGCCAACCATGCCTATAACTGAGGTTACGTCGTAGACACTCGGCCTCATCAACCGACTTCAATTTGCATTATACAATACAATAAACATATATTAATTTTGTTAACTAAAATTCAACAGTATAACTATGAAAGGATCCAAATCGGGTACCTCCCATAGTTGGCACACATAAGAATAAACATAATTCACACAAGGGTCGGCCCATGGGCCCGAAAACGCGGGGATCAAATGAAAAGTGAATGGATTTCACACAAGGGTCGGATTTCACATGAAATAAGAAGACACTCGTAATGCGGGGATCAAATGAAAAGTGAATGGATTTCACACAAGGGTCGGCCCAAGGGCTCGAAAACATGGGGAGGGGACTCCATAAGCCTCAACAGCTCCAAACCCCCCTATCTCATTTCCTTATTACGCAAGTTTAGAGAGAGAGAGAATCGTAGGTTAGAGAGAGGAAGCAAGGAAGTCGGCTCAAAGGCTCGGGAATCACCATTCGATATCACAGCAACAGAAAGCCACAGAAATCGGACACAAATAGGTAAGCATCACCTCTAAATCTGAGTTTTTGTACATTTTGGGTTTCGAGTTAAAAACGAATAAAGGTCCAGTTTTTACTAATGGAATTGAAAACAAATCATAGATTTAGTCTCACGGGTGGGAATGGAAGGTTTGGAATGTAAAAAGTATGAAGCTTGAACTATTAGAAAAAAGTTGGCCAGATCTAGGGTTTCAGGTGGGGAAGATGATCGCACAGGCGAACTTACCAAGTTCGCCTGGAACCGTTGTGGCGAACTTAATATGTTCTCTATGACATGTTCGCTTAAACTAAGGGGCGAACTTACTATATGTTCGCCTAAGACAAAGTAGCGAACTTACCTTATCTTCGTCTAAAGTCTAAGTAGCGAACCTACTATGTTTGCCAAAATTTATAAAGGGCGAACTTATCTAAGTTCACCAACCCTAGAGATAGAAATGTCTAGTGTCGGTTAGGTCTATTATCTTATCTCGTATGACTTTATTATACAGATTGTGTGTGACCTTAGTGACGTTCACTACCAACCACTATACTTCAGGAACCTACTTATCAGGTGAGTTCTATGTGCTCCCTATGTGTTATATGCAAATGTTTTACAAATGATTTGGGGCAGAAGTGTATACATTTAAATGAATGAATGTTATAAATGACAGCATGACCTTAAGTGTTATATAAAACTAAATGATGAACAATGAAATGACCAAACGAACGTTTACAAAGAATGGAATGAATGTACGACCTAACGTTAAAACGAATGAAATCTTGCTTTATATTTATATATTGCATGTTATAATGTACTAAACGCTATGGACGGAATTACGGAATACTTCGGTAGAACGGTACGATGATGACGACTACTACGGTAGACGGACGACCATATGACTATTATGCAGACGGTATGTTAAAGTCTATAAAGGTAGACTAAATACGGACTACTACGGTAGACGGAGTCCCATAATCGAAGCACGGCTGCATATATAGTTCGTATGGGAAACGATTGCCTTAGGGAAAACGGGCGAATTACGGACTACGACGGTAGGAAGATAAAGACGGACGGCCGAAGGTTTGCCAGACGGTAATGAAATACGGACGGCCAAAGGTTTGCCGTACGGTAAAGAATGACGGACTACGAAGGTAGGACGGGACGTCTGTCTTTGTGACTTACGTAATCAATGACGGGTTGATCACCCTTATGTCTATGACCAATGAATGTTCAATGAAGGAAATTATATGTGTGTATATATATGTATATGTATGTGTACTTACAAATGAATAATGTTATACCGAGTTGCCTTAAACTTGAACTCACTAGCGTTAGCTGACTTTTAGTATGCACTTCAGGTAGCAAAAGGAAAAGACGGGCAAAGGCGTGAAGGCTTATTTGATTATGTGTTAAGACGATGTTTTAAATGTTAAGACTTCTGTTTTTTATGTAACCAAATGATGTATGCTTCCGCTACGTTTACATGTTTTAAATTAAGTTCAGTATTTTGACGACTATGTTTATGAGTAAATCCAATAAGTGACGTCTCCCGGGTTTGAGGCATTACAAGTTGGTATCAGAGCAATAGTTTGAGAGATTCAGACATCCCGAAATGTCTGGACTCAAACTGATAATGGGACCAACGCATGGATGTCAGTACGGGTATCCAACGCCAACGCCAGCACAGTAAGTAGCAAAGTTAACACGTATAGCTTAGAGTAGATGCCTTAACTTAGAATGCATGCTTTAGATGTCAATGTTACTACTGATGAGAAGAGTTTTGAACTTGAAAAGCAAAGCAAATTATTTATCACAAACCGGTCATTGTAATTAACAATTTACCTTGCTCGTACTGTTCTAAACTATGATCAAAAGGAATGACATTGATATTCCCCTTTACTTATCAGGAATTTAGAAACTATGGCTGGTAGGGGAGGAACTGGACGTTGTGACGGTCGTATTGGACGACGCGGTAGGCCACTATTGAACCAAGCACGTAACGAGGAAGAAAGTGTGCACATGGATCATGAGCATTGCGTGCACGAGACCAACGTGACTCCACAGGGAGATGGCAAGGAAGGAACTCTTCAACTGGAACCCGAAGTTAGGATGCCATTGCCCGAGAGGTTGTACTCACTTTGAAAGACATACTGCCTGACTTACTGACTGAGGTACTAAAGAAGAAAGAAGAGCAAACAGGAGAAAGAAGAGAATCCTGATAAATAGTTTATGAAAGTAACGGGGATGAGGTGAAAGTGGGACAGACTACTCGGGGATGCAACTACAAAGGCTTTATGGACTATGACCCGCCTAAGTTTGACGGGAAGAAGGATTCGGTTGACACTTTTGAATGGATTGAGAGGATGAATGGGGTATTTAGCATTAGTGAATGCCGAGCTAACTAGGCTGTTAAGTTTGTTGCTCATTCTTTCACCAACGAGTCACTGAGTTGGTGGAGGAATATCCAGATATCTAAGTCGCCAAATGCTCTCAAGAGGATGACCTGGGAGGACCTAAAGGTAATGATGATCCAAAAGTTCTGTCCCCAGAACGAGATCGATAGGGTGGAGAATGAATTTCTAAATTTCAAAGCTGGCAACATGACTCATCGCCCGGTACACTTCTAGGTACAATGAGCTAGTCCAACGGGTACCTCATTTAGTGGAGACCGAGGAGAGGCTGATCAAGTACTATGTCAAGTGCCTACCTCAAAGGGTCCGAATTCAAATGAAAGCTAACCTACCCTCGACCTTCGAGTCAGTAGTGAATCTGAGCGAAATCGTCTTTGACGACTATGCTAATGAGGACCCGGCACATGAAGCACCAAAGAGGAAGTAGGAGAACCCATCAAAGGGAAACGGGAAAGGGAACTATACATCTGAGGTTAAGAAACCGAGAAATAAGGAGTATGAAACTTGTAAGAAATGTGGGAAGCAACATCTAGGTGAGTGCCGAGCTGGCTCCACCATGTGCTTCAAATATGGGGAGGCAGTGCACTATTCCCGAGAATATATGAGAGAAACCAAGTGCCAGGGTTGTGGATTGTTTGGACATCTGACAAAGTATTGCATGAATACGGGGCAATCCGGTTTGGGAAAAGGGAAAGAGCAGGAACAGCCTAAAGCTAGGACCCGAGCCTATGCTCTGACAGAAGAGGAAGCCAGGTGGAACCCTGATGACGTGTTAGGTACGTTCCAAGCTAATGATTAACATGATGCAATTTTATTTGATTCCGGTACTAGTAAAAACTTTACATCTAATACCTTTAGCCACAAACTAGACTGCACAATTAGCATCATCGTAAAAGCCTTTAGTGTAGAAGCTGTCGTCGGTAGAAACTCAGCGGTATTCCAAATGACTGATGATTACATGATAGAGATAGAGGGCCATAAGTTTCCTTCTAGAATATTCCTTCTGACTTTAGGAGGATTCGATATAGTATTGGGCATGGATTGGCTAGCTGCCAACGAAGCACAAATTGTATGCAAGCGAAAGATGATCCATCTCAGAGCTACTGATGGCAGCCCAATCATAGTTTATGGGGATTGGAATTGCACGATGTCGAACGTCATCTCGATGATCAAGGCCGAAAGTTTCATGAGATGCGGATGCGAAGCTTATCTGGCGTATGTTATTGACGATAGAATGAAAATGAAAGAACTTAAAGGTGTACCTGTGGTGTGCAACTTTCCGGAAGGGTTCCCTGAGGACCTACCTGGAGTGCCACCCGATCGGGAAATAGGATTTTAAATTTACTTACTACTAGGAGCTCAGCCTATTGCCAAAGCACCCTACCGATTGGTTCAGTCAGAAATGAAAGAGTTGATGTCTCAACTAGAAGAACTCACTGAGAAGGGATTCATTAGGCCGAGCATCTCACCATGGGGCGCTCCGGTACTTTTTGTAAAGAAAAAAGATGTTAGTATGCGCATGTGCATCAATTACCGAGAACTGAACAAACGAACGGTTAAGAATAAATACCCGCTACCGAGAGTTGACGATCTTTTTGATCAGTTACAAGGCGTAAGCTGGTTTTCAAAGATCGATCTTAGGTCGGTACCATCCATTGAAAGTAAGGGAAGAAGATGTTCTGAAGACCGCGTTTCTCACATGCTATGGACATTTTGAATTCCTTGTAATGTTATTCAGTTTAACCAACGCCCCTGCAACGTTAATGGATTTAAAGAACAGGGTGTGTCGACCAATGTTGGATCGATCGGTGATAGTCTTTATAGATGATATTCTCATCTATTCAAAGAACTAAGGTGATCACCACTGTCACCTCAGGGAAGTATTGGAAGTTCTAAAGAAGGAAAACTTGTACGCAAAATTCTCCAAATGCGCGTTCTGGCTCAGGAAATTCCAATTCCTATGTCACGTTATAAACTCAAACGACATTATGATAGACCTTGCAAAGATCATAACAGTGAAAGAATGAAATGTCCCGAAACACCGACAAAGATACAAAGTTTTCTAGGATTGGCAGGTTATTATCGAATATACATTCAGGATTTCTAGAGAATAGCCTCGCCATTGACAAAGTTAACGCCTAAAGAGACAAAGTTTAAATAGGGTCCAACCTAAAACAATGCGTTTGAAGAATTAAAGACACGACTAACCTATGCTCCAGTTTTGACCTTGCCTGAGGGAAACGAAAACTTGGTAGTTTACTCTGACGCTTCGGGTCAGGTATTGGGTTGTGTACTAATGCAACGAGGAAAGGCAATCGCTTACGCCTCATGACAGTTAAAGGTTCACGAAGTTAACTACCCGACTCACGATCTAGAATTGGCGGTGGTAGTTTTTGCATTAAAGATTTGGAGGCACTACCTGTACGGAGTTAAGTTGACCATTTACTCTGATCATAAAAGCCTGAAGTATTTCTTCGAGCAAAAAGAGTTAAACATGAGACTAAGAAGGTGGTTGAAACTACTAAAGGATTACGACTGCGAGATATTATATCACCCAGGCAAAGCAAACGTAGTGGCTGACGCCTTGAGTCGAAAAGAAGACTCGGCTCCTATTCGGGTTAAAGCATGTCAGTTGATTATAAAATCGAACCTGATGGGTGAGATAGCAAAGATACAATGAGAGGCTCTGTTAGAAATGAACGTGAAACGAGAAAGAATAGTAGGTCAACAAGAAAAGCTGGGAACTAATGCATAAGGAGTACGAACTCGGTTTGACCGGATGTGGATACCCAAGATTGGTGAGCTTAGAGCCAAAATCCTCGGTGAGGCCCATAAGTCTCGCTACTCTATCCACCCCAGGATGAACAAAATGTATCAGGACTTGAAGAAAGAATACTGGTGGCCTTGCGTGAAGAATGACGTGATCGAAAACGTAAGCAAGTGTCTGACTTGTTCACTAGTTAAGGATGAGCACCAGAATCCATGCGGCAAGATGCAACCCTAGCCGATACCCGAATGGAAGTGGGAGGAGATCATAATGGACTTCATTACTACGAACAGCTAAAGGCAATGATACCATTTGGGAGACCGTCGACCGCTTAACGAAAAGCGCTCACTTTTTACCGATACGCGAAACTTTTTCGTCTGAGAAGCTGGCAGAATTATTTATCAACGAAATAGTATCTAAACATGGTATGCAATTGTCAATTGTGTCCGACGGGGACACACGATTCACATCAAGATTCTGGAAGAGGTTCAATGAAGCAATGGGTACTAGGCTAAATATAAGCACCGCTTACCATCCTCAAACTGACGGTTAATCCGAACGAACCATTCAGACCTTGGAGGACATGCTCCGGGACTATATCATTGATTTCGGTGGGAGCTGGGATAGCCCTTTTCCGTTATCATAGTTTTCATATAACAATAGCTATCACTCAACCATTGGTATGCTGCCATTTGAGATGTTGTACGGAAGGAGATGTAGGACCCCGGTTTGTTGGGGGGGAAATTGAACAGAAAGACATTGCGAGTCTCGAAATGGTCAAAGTTACTTTCGAGAAATTTGAACAGATCAAAGCTCGCATGAAGGCCGCTAAAGACACACAGAAATCATGCGCGGACAAAAGGCGAAGAGATTTAGAATTTCAAGTGGGAGACATGGTACTGCTGAAAGTGTCTCCCTGGAGAGGGATCATCCGATTCCGGAAAAGGGGCAAACTAACTGCGAGGATTGTCGGACCTTTCAAAATCATGGCAATAGTCGGTGAAGTAGCTTACCGACTGGAGTTACCCGATGAGCTTATTGGAATTCACCCTACATTCCACGTGTCGCACTTAAGCAAGTGCCTAGTTGATGACACAGCTCACATATCATATGACGACATCGAAGTGGATAACAGTTTAAACTATGTAGAGGAACCGATATCCATTCTTAACCGATCTGAGAAGCAGTTACGCAACAAATCAATTCCTTTAGTCAAAGTACAATGGAAACACATAAATGGGTCCGAAGCTACTTGGGAAAAAGAGGACGAGATGAAAGAAATGTACCTGCAATTTTTTAACTTGTAATAGGTTTCGAGGATGAAACCTTTCTAAGGAGGGTAAACTTGTAACATCCCAAAAATGAATAAACCGAATAAATGAAATAATAACGACACTCCTAACGCGGGGATCAAATGAAAAGTGAATAGATTTCACACAAGGGTCAGCCCATGGGCCCGAAAACAAGGGGAGGGGACTCCATAATCCTCAAAAGCTCCAAACTACCCCACCCACCCACCATCATTTCTTTATTGCGCAAGTTGAGAGAGAGAGTCGTGGGTTAGAGAGAGGAAGCAAGGAAATCGGCTCAAAGGCTTGGTAATCACCATTCGATATCACAGCAACGGAAGGCCACAGAAATGGGACACAAACAGGTAAACATCACCTCTAAATCTGAGTTTTTGTACGTTTTGGGTTTTGGGTTAAAAATAAGTAAAGATACGGTTTTTACGCATGGAATTGAAAACAAATCATAGATTTAGTCTCATGGGTGGGAATGGAATGTTTGGAACGTAAAAAGTATGAAGCTTGAATGATTAGAAAAAAGTTGGCCAGATCTAGGGTTTCTAGTAAGGAAGATGATCGCACAGGCGAACTTAACAGGTTCGTCTGGAACCGTTCTGGCGAACTTAATATGTTCGCTATGGCATGTTCGCTTAAACTAAGGGGCGAACTTACTGTATGTTCGCCTAAGCCAAAGTAGCCAACTTACCTTATCTTCGCCTAAAGTCTAAGTAGCGAACCTACTGTGTTCGCCAAAATTTATGAAGGGCGAACTTATCTAAGTTCACCAACCCTAGAGATAAAAATGTCTAGTGTCGGTTAGGTCTATTATCTTATCTCGTATGACTTGATTATACAGATTGTGTGTGACCTTAGTGACTTTCACTACCAACCACTATACTTCAGGAACCTACTTATCAGGTGAGTTCTATGTGCCACCTATGTGTTATGTGCAAATGTTTTACAAATGATTTGGGGCTGAAGTGTATACGTGCAAATGAAAAAATGTTATGAATGATAGTATGACCTTATGTGTTATATGAAACTAAATGATAAACAATGAAATGACCAAACGAACGTTTACAAAGAATGAAATGAATGTACGACCTAACGTTAAAACGAATGAAATCTTGCTTTATATTTATTTATTACATGTTATGAATGTACTAAACGTTATGGACGGAAATACGGACTACTTCGATAGGACGGTACGATGATGATGGCTACTACGGTAGACGGACAACCATATGACTATTATGCAGACGGTATGTTAAAGTCTAGAAAGGTAGACTAAATACGGACTACTACGGTAGACGGAGGCCCATAATTGAAGCACGATTGCATATATAGTTCGTTTGGGAAATAGTTGCCTTAGGGAAAATGGGCGAATTACGGACTACGACGGTAGGACGGTAAAGACGGACGGCCGAAGGTTTGCCGGACGGTAATGAATGATGGATGGCCAAAGATTTGTTGGACGGTAAAGAATCGGATTACGATGGTAGGACGAGACGCTTGTCTTTGTGACTTACGAAATCAATGACGGGTTGATCACCCTTATGTGTATGATCAATGAATGTTCAATGAAGGAAATGATATGTGTATATATATGTATATGTATATGTATATGTACTTACAAATGAATGATGTTATACCTAATTGTCTTAAACTGAAACTGACCAGCGTTAGCTGACTTTTAGTATGCATTTCAGGTAGCAAAAGGAAAGGACGGGCAAAGGCTTGAAGGCTACCTGGCTCCAGACTGACATCCTGTTTATTTGATTATGTGTTAAGACAATGTTTTAAATGTTAAGATTTCCGCTGTTTATGTAACCAAATGATGTATGCTTCCACTATGTTTACATGTTTTAAATTAAGTTCAGTATTTTGACGACTATGTTTATGAGTAAATCCAACAAGTGATGTCTCCCGGGTTTGAGTCCTTACATGTATAAGCTTAGGTCACACATAATTTTTTTTTCAATGACGTTTGGTATCATTCCTTCACCTAAATAAAAAACAAAGTGACTATGGTGTCAGTAATGGTTATTTATAACCACACGAAATTTTGGAATTTTAAGTGTGGCTATTGTATAACCTTTGGTCACACATAAGTTTTTTTCTCATCATGTTTGTTATCATTCCGTCACACAAACAAAAAACAAAGTTACTATGGTGTGGCTAATGGTTATTTATAGCCACATGAAATTTTGGAATTTTAAGCTTGGCTATCGTCTAACCTTTGGTCACACATAAGTTTTTTTCCCATCACGTTTGCTATCATTACGTCACACAAACAAAAAACAAAGTTACTATGGTGTGGCTAATGGTTATTTATAGCCACACGAAATTTTGGATGTTTAAGTATGGTTATTGTCTAACCTTTGGTAACACATATTTACTGTGGTTCTATGTGACCATTTTTATGCAATTAGCCATTTTATTTTCATTTTTTATAATAATTAAAAACAACAGTAAGCATGCATGACAAAACCAAAAAACCAAATTATATTAAGAATAATAAACCAAAATCTATACATAAGTTTTTAACGTAAATCCTAAATAACTATTTATTGGCTATTCTTCTTGCTCCTTGGGTGCTGTTTTTTCATACCTTCTAATGTTGTAAAACATTTCTTTTGCTTCTAAGCAACTTTAGTTATAGTGTTTTGTGTTTGATTAGATGGTGGATCTGGTAGCTGGAGCAACAAACACTACTAGAAAATATACCTTTAATGATACGCATTGCGTGTCATAAAAGGGGGTAGATGACACGCGGAAAAGTATCAAGGATAGCCCTGTCAAGAATGAAGATGACACGCATTTTTTGTGTCATCTGTTTACGTTACGCATTTATGACACGCCTTTACCACACGCAATGCATGTCAAGGAAGGCCTTGTCAAGAATGAAGATGACCCGTATTTTGTGTGTCATCTATTTATGACGCGCATTTTTTGTCATAAATGTGTGTCATGGTTAAAGCTGTTTAAAAAAATATTTTTATAAAATTACTAATTTCCTGTTTTCCACATTAATATCATAATATAGTAATAAACATTTCATAATACAAAATAAAATACACATGAAAAAACAATCCATTTCATAAAATATAAACAAACATTTAAAAGTAACAAAAGTCGAGTACAAATTCAACGTAATATCAGTACAAAGTTTCACCGAAAAATGAAGTTTGATACAAAAGTCGACTATATTCACGAACTCCATCAATATCAACATCTGTGTATTCATATTTCTTTCCCCCAACCTAAGAAAAAATTTGTAAATAAATAATTATCAAAGATACATACATATATATAATACTATTGAAACATGAGGGTATGATAGAATTAATACAATCAAAACGGTGAGTAAGGGCCATGCTACCCTCAAAACAGTGGGTGAGTGCCAATTAAACAGCTGGGTCAGGGCCACCCTCAAAATAGTTTTTCAAGGTAAATCATTTTTTTAA
The DNA here is from genome assembly GCA_023525975.1 of Smallanthus sonchifolius. Classification (NCBI taxonomy): domain Eukaryota; kingdom Viridiplantae; phylum Streptophyta; class Magnoliopsida; order Asterales; family Asteraceae; genus Smallanthus; species Smallanthus sonchifolius. The sequence continues at coordinate 32,335,736 of CM042019.1, read as the reverse complement.
ATTGGATCATGTGGCGAATAATACTAAGGTGAAGCTAGCTGCAATTCATTTTGAGGATAAGGCGTGGTACCAATCTTTCATTACTCAGAGAGGTGAATTACCTTTAAGTTGGACTGAATTAGTTACAGAATTGAAAGCTCGATTTGGTAAGTTGTTTGATGATCCTGTGATCGAACTTAAGAATTTGAAACAAGTAGCAACAGTTCAGGAATATCATGATGCATTTGATGCCATTATTAGTAGATTACAACTTCCTAATTCATATGCATTAAGCTGTTTAGTGGCTGGGTTGGAAGAAGAAATTCAACTACAAGTTAGAATGTTTAACCCTAAAAACATTCAGGAGGCTTTTTGTTTGGCTAAATTGCAAGAAGCCACTATTAAAGCCAGGAAAACAAAAAGTGGATCTAAAACTCCAATTCTTCCTAATCCAACAGATAACCCTAATAAAAGTAGTGTTCCATATGCTAAACCGATACCTTTAACTGCCAAGAAAACATTTAGCAATAGAAGGACTTTAACTCAACAAGAAATGGATGATAAAAGAGTAAAAGGGTTATGTTTTAATTGTGATGAGAAATACTTACCTGGTCATGTATGCAAAGGAAATAGACCTCAATTATACCATATTGAAGTGGAATTAATAGATGAAACAGTAGAACAGGAAGCAGAAATAACTGAGGAAGTAGAATTTGCTCAAATATCAGTTAATGCTTTAGAAAGGAATGATAGGTTTCAGTCATTGAGAGTAACTGGACATTTTGGAAAAAATGAGTTGTAGATTCTCATGGACACAGGAAGTTCCCACAATTTTATAGATTCGACATTAGCCAATCAATTAGGGTGTAAAATGATACCTAAGCCTGCTATGTTGGTTAAAGTAGTTAATGTTCAGGAAGTAATTTGTGACAGAATGATTGAAAGGTTCAAGTGGAAAATGCAAGGATTAGTATTTGAAGCAGATGTATATGTGATGCCTTTGGGAGGTTGTGATATTGTGGTAGGGGTACAATGGTTCACTACATTAGGATGCATTAAGATGAATTATAAAGACAAAACAGTAGAGTTTACGTACCAAGGACAGAAAGTCATTTTAAGAGGGCAACAAGGAAAGAAATTGATTAAATTCAATAAGGGAGGTTTGAAGAAAATTAGTCAACAAAGAGGGGAATTGTTAATGTTACAGGTTATGGTCATAGAAGGTCAACAAACTCCTACTTCCATTGTTTTACATAAACCTGAGAGTTCTCAAACATAAAAAATTGCTTGCTGTTTCACAGAGAATGCAAGACTCGTCAAATAATCATATACTAAACAAACATAAAAAAATAAAAATTGCTTGTTGTTTCACAAACAAGCAGAAGTTCGACAAACAGTTTAATCCAACAGTGTAACATGATACTTCAAATTCCAGAATATTAAATGTCTTGTCATACCTCGTAAGAAAAATGACATGCCCTGGAGTATCAATAAGATTAAGGCAATAGGGTTCACCCTCGTGCACAAAAAGCATTCTAGCAGCCTGAAAGAAGAGCAAAATAATCAATAAGTAGGAAATACGTGAATGGCAAAGAAAGGCAACACATAAAAGAATTAGTATCATCTTGCTTCTGCTTTTAGACCTTGCACTCGTGAATTATTTATTACCATGTTTACTTGTATGGACTATCAATTATAACATGGCGTCATGGCTCAGCCCAAAACTCCAAACCATAATTAATTTAGCAAATTTTATCTTTCTTGCTTATGAGAAAATAATGATGAAACTGATTATGTAGTATAGCAATATCTACCAAAAGAAAACCCCACCTTCCAACTATAAGTCTATAACCCTCCAAGTGGCCCAACATATATCATGCAGCTATAAGCTATGCATATTTTTAATATACACATCTGTGTAATTGTTGGTTTAAGGATCTTCTATTTACAGGCTTCATTAAGTAGTTTGCCTGAATCAACTAAAACTAACCTAACCAAACCAAACCAAACCAAACCAAACCAAACGTACCCAGTATAATCCCACACATAGCTAACGTTATTAGTAGGGTCTGGGGAGGGTGTGATGAGGGCAAACCTTACCCCTATCCCAAGGGATAGAGAGGCTGCTCCCGTTTAGACCCCCGGCTCCATGGGAAAGAAAAAGATAAAAATATAAATAAAATTAATGAGTAATAAAGTAAAATAAATCTAACAGTAATCTAACAATTAGCAGTGTATGACTAGAGTATATTAGTCACAAGAAACACAACACACCTACAAGAAACACAACACACCTACAAGAAACAAGACATACACAAAATCTTTGCTAAACAACTCTACTCTCCCACACAACGGGTCACTCATCCTAAAACCCTAATACGACGTCTCCATGAAATCCTATCATTGATCATGTCCTCTGAGAGGTGTAAATCTAGCAAATCAAGCCTAATCCTCTCATCCCACGTTAATTTCGGTCTCCCCCTGCTCCTTTTCCCCTCTACAACGAGAGTTTCCACCGTTCTCACTGGATCTATGCTCTGTCTCCTCTTGACATGTCCAAACCATCTCAATCTTCCTTCTCTTATCTTATCTGAGATACATGTGACTCCCAATCTCTTCCGAACAACTTCATTTCTTATTCGGTCCTTTCTTGTGTGTCCACACATCCACCTCAACATCCTCATCTCAGCTACATCCATTTTTCAAGCTTGTGTCTTCTTGATGGCCCAACAATCGGTTCCATATAGCATTGCTGGGCGAACTGCTACCCTATAAAATTTACCCTTTAACCCTATTGGGAACCTCTTGTCGCACAAAACACCTGAGGCCGCTCTCCATTTACACCAACCAGCCTGCACCCGATGGACTACATCATTGTCGATGTCCCCGTTACTCTGGATGACAGATCCTAGATACTTGAACTTCAGTGACTTAGGGACAACCCCACCTTCAATAGAAATCTGGGTCTCCTCGTCGACGTTTGCACCACTAAAGTTTCAATGAAGGTACTCGGTTTTAGATCGGCTTATCTTCAAACCTTTGTGCTCTAAGACTGTTATCCATTCCTCTAGTCTGTTGTTCAATGTCTCTTTACTTTCTGCAATCAACACGATATCATCAGCAAAAAGCATGCACCATGGAATTGCATCTTGAATCGACTTTGACAACTCATCCAAAACTACTGCAAAGAGAAAGGGGCTTAGTGCCGACCCCTGGTGAACTCCCACTTCCACCGGAAAAAAGTCTGTATCCCCCACGGGTGCTCGGACGCATGTCTTAGCCTCATGATACATATCCCTAATTGCCTCAATATATTTACTAGGGATCCCTCTTCCCTCCAGACTTTCCCAGATCAATCTTCTTGGCACACTATCGTACGCCTTTTCAAGATCGATGAACACCATATGTAAATCATGTTTCTTCTCTCTGTACTTTTCCATTAATCTTCTTAAAATGTGTATCGCCTCCGTAGTGGACCGGCCTGGCATGAACCCAAATTGGTTTGTTGTAACCTGGGTTTGTCGTCTAATCCTTGTATCTATAACTCTTTCCCATAATTTCATTGTATGACATAGGAGCTTAATCCCCCTGTAGTTAGCACAACATTGAGCATCTCCTTTGTTTTTATATAGGGGTACTAAGACACTACGCCTCCACTGATCTGGCATCTTCCCGGTTTTGAAGATATTGTTGAACAGTCTTGTCAACCACTGAACGCCTTCCTCTCCCATACACTTCCACGCTTCAATGGGTATGTTGTCTGGACCGACTGCCTTAGCTCTTCCCATCTTCTTAAGAGCACTCCTCACTTCTTCCTGTGTGATATTTCGACAATAACAATTATTTCGTTGACTGGATTGAGTAGTGGGATTCTCCGTTATGGCTAGACTTGGTCTACAACTGTTGAAAAGGGTGTAGAAATAGTTTTGCCATCTCAGCTTGATGTCTCGTCCCTTTACCAAAACTCTTCCATCATCTTCCTTGATAAACTTCACGACCCCAAGATCTTGTCTCCTACGCTCCCTATTTTTGGCAATCTTAAAACTGAACTGAACTTGCATAATCTACGATTGAAAAAGGAAAGATGATCATCTCACAATGACATAACATGCAGGTACATCAGGCAAGGAGAAACCTTAATTAGTTTTAATAACATAAGGAGTATCAACCTGCTCACGACAGTAACAAACCAAGTACCATGTCCTATTGCAGAATATTGAGATGAAACCTTATAAAACCTTATTCTTATCATGTTAACTTACTTTTCATGTAGAAATGTACATCATCTACAAGGGTATGACGTAAGAATATGCACCTGTAATTTGATAGTGATTCCCCTTTCCCTCTCAAGATCCATGTTATCCAAAAATTGTTCCTTCATGTCACGTGATTGCACTTTACCTGTCACTTGCAGCAACTTACTTACTCTTAAGATTCACAAGCAGATAATAGTACACATAATTCATGAAATATTGATTAAATCTAGAAGGATTACAAAGAAGAAAGAAATAATACCTGCTCATGCTAGAAGAAACATACAATTGACTTGTTTTGACTCATCATATCTGCCATTTCACTCAAAAAATCAGCCATCCCTTGATTCAAGTTTCATTTTGTAAGGCCCCTTTCCCGTGTGACCTCACTTGTTGAATTTACTCATAAACATAGTCATCAATACTGAACTTTTAATTAAAAACATTCAAACATAGCGGAAGCGTATCATTCAAATACAAAACGTAGCAGCGGAAGTCTCAACATTAAACGTAAACATCATTTTCACACGTAAGCAAATAAACGGGATGTCAGTCTAGAATCAGGGTAGCCTTCATGCCTTCGCACGTCCTTTCTTCCTCTTACCTGAAGTGCATACTAAAAGTCAGCTAACGCTGATGAGTTCTAGTTTAAAGCAAATAGGTATAAACATTATTTCTTTGTAAGTATATATAAATGTATATATATACACATTAGTACTTGAATTTTCCTTCATTTATCATTCATAATAGATACATATAAATATATGTACACATCTATACTTTCATTGAACATTCATTGGTCATAAACATATGGGTGATCAACCTGTCATTTGCTTACGTAAGTCACAAAGACAAACGTTCTCGAACTACCGCCGTAGCCCATTTCATACCGTTACTACCAAAGTAGTCCGTCCTTCATTACCGTCCAGAAAACCTTTGGCCGTCCGTCATACCGTACTACCGTCGTAGTCCGTCCTTTCGCCCGTATGGCCGAACGCATCCGTTTCCCACCCGATCTATATTATGCAGCCGTGCTTCGCTTAAGGGCCTCCGTCTACCATAGTAGTCCGTATTTAGTCTACCTTTCTAGACTTTTAATTCTGGTTGCATAATAAATGAGTGGTCGTCCGTCTACCGAAGTAGCCGTTAGCATCGTTTCCATCCATAACGTTTACATACATTCATAACATGCAATATATATAAATATAATGCAAGATTTCATTCATTTATGTTATGTCATACTTTTCATACTTGGCAAGCAATATATACATAGATATAAAGCAAGACGTCATTCTTATACATTATGTCATACTTTCATTTCATAGTTTATATACATAATTGTCATTATTGTATTCACAATGTATTGTCACATAACACATAAGATTACATATAGCATTTATACCTTTCTTTTAATTCATGTATACACTTCAGCCCCAAAACATTTAAAATCGTTTGCATGTAACATATAGGGGGCACATAGAACTCACCTGATAAGCAGTTCCTGAAGTATACTTAGCAAGGGAGATTTAAGCTAAGTGGGATGCTAACAGATCTGTCAAGGGTCACGAATGGAACAAGGTTATAACCTATGTGTTTCATCCAAAAACTTCCTATCCGAAATCTCATTATCTATCTCGGTCGAAATCTTTTTCGACCGAAAACTATCCAGTTAAAAATATCTTTTACTAAGTAACTACTTCGTTCGAAATCCTTTGTCTGAAAACCTTTTCATTCGAAATCTTCCATCCGAGAACAATTTCGTTCGAAAACATCTGTCCGAAATCGTGCTGTCCGAAATACTTTTCGAACGAACAGTAGTTTTCGGACCATTCATCGAGTTTTCAGACTATTCAACTGTTCTTGATCAAATTCTTCGTTTTTGATTCAAGCTTCGATATTTTTTCGTCCAAAACTTGTATCTAGCTTCCATGAAACTAGATACATACTTTTTATGCAAATTCATATGTAAAAATCCCGTCTTTATGTGAAACCCACCTTAGAAACCCTAAAACCCATTTCAATCCAGAAATCGAATCTAAGGAGGTTTTTGTTACCTATTTTCGCGTGAATCCTTCTTCTTCAGCCTTCGGAGATGCTCCAGCAATGATTTAGAGCAAAACGAAGGTCTCGGGTGGGGATCCTGGAAGCTTTCTCTCTTTGCTCCCTCTCTCTAGGTTAAAGATGGTGAAGGTGGTGAAGTGGAGTGACAAGGGAGAATAAAGGCTTTTACTCCTTCTCTTTGCGCCTCCCCTACTCGGCCCGCGACCCCAGCCCACGAGTCCGTTCTGTTTCTTCCGTTATCTCCCGAACTTCGTTCGTAAACTTTATTCTCTATTATTATTATTTTCAGGATGTTACATATTTAACAAACTTCAATAAACAACATTCTTTAAATCTTATTTCAAGATAATTAAGTAAATAACAAAACTTTAAAGGGGATCGTGTGCTTACTCAGGGAACTTACATGCAATAAATACAAAAAAAGCACACCACAATGAGGTTAAGTTACCTTGAAGAACATTTTTAGGAAATATAGGTTGTGTAAATGGTTGGCAGTTAACAGAATTCTTAAAAGTGTGGTGTTTCCATCCGGTGTATATTACCTAAATTTATATGTAGACAATATATTAGTTTATGTGTGAATTTACACTGATATGAGTATAAAAAACTTAGTTAAATTCACAATATAACTTCATAATTGACACCAATTCACACATATTTAGAAACCCTAAACCCTAACTAATAACAACCAGTGTCTTCTTCATGATGTCAAAAGCAGCTTAAATTGAGACAACGGCGGAGTGATTTGAACAATGTTGCTATTGACCGAATCAATGGCAAACAGCTCACCACCCTTTGATACTCTAATGGAATAAAGTACAACCCCTAACTGATTCCCTTCCACAACTGTTTCCACCACCGCGGACATCTCCGAGCCTTAATCAACATGCCCAGGATCTCATAACAAACACCACCGCTACCGCAGCCATCTCCAAGCCCTAACACTCGTCGTCCGCCATTTCAGGGTCGGAGACCACCACCGCTCTCGCCATTCGTCGTAGTGTTTGTGAGGGGTGCGGCTGAGCCAGCCGGACTCGTCGTCGGAGGTGGAGCCCGCCGAAGGTGGCTGGCGGCTCCCCTCATCCTCTCTCTCTCTAGATACACACGTATGTGTATGTTTGCAATGAAATTGAAAACAGGGATAAATGATGGAGGAATTGAAAAAATGTGGGCGCTAGAAAGGGGCGGGATATATAGAAAACATAAGATGACATTGAAATGACATTTTTTTATGACACATACTTAATGTGTTATGATTCGCGTGTCATTAAAGGTCTGTTTTCTAGTAGTGAAAACAAATATGAATACCTATTTTAGTTGTACTTAATCAAATATTAATTAAGGAACAAACCTGTTGGTCACTTTTGACAAGGGATCTTGGCCAAGGAACAAAAGAACCTACTGCTTCCCCAAATGTTTTGAACTCATCAGCTTCTATTATTAAAATGTTGCCCCCTTTACAACTTCATCAATAGAAACTCTATAGCAATCATCTTGTAATTGAACTCCATGCATGGTTTGTGGTTTCGTTGACCAATTAATTTCAAATGTACATAACACAGAGTACACTTAAATGTCTACAAAAATTATGGGATATTAACATGGTAAAGTTGAAGTCAATATATATGTGCATTTCGCGCAATACATACGTGTGGACATCTTCTTGTGATTCCAAATGAGATGGCATCTCAAGAGGTGGAGTCTCAGGCGTAGATAGATGAACTTTTCCTTTCCTAGTTTTCACATTTCTCTTAAAACATTCAATTAAGTAGGTTATGGAAAATCCGAAATCACATGGAAAATTATAAAAAAGAATGAAATTGTCAAATACTTACTGGTGTTACGGTTTCTTTTTGCTCCATTTTAGATAAGTTACTCAGAGGAGTGACTTCTTTTTGCACTGTTGTTTTGTTAAGATTGTTTTCCACATGATTGACGTACAGTTCAATTAATCAGGTTATGGAAAATCAGCAATCACATGGAAAATTATAAAAAAAAAGAATTAAATTGTCAAATACTTACCCTTGTTAGCTTTTCTTTTTGCACCATCTTAGATATGTTACTCTGAGGAGTGACTTCTGTTTGCATTGCTTTACATGATGCGTTAGATGAGGTAGCATTAGTATTGTCCTTAGAGCTAAGATTGTTGTCGACATAATTGACCTATAATTCAATTAATTAGGTTATGGAAAATGAGAAATCACATGGAAACTTCTAAAAAAGAATGAAATTGTCAAATACTTACTGGTGTTACCATTTTATTTGGCACTATTTTATATGTGGTAGCCCTAGTCCTTTGGTTTGATCCAACATAATTGTCCCAAGAATTTACCTACAAAAGGTAACGACAAAGGAGCAATTAATTTGTGAATAAAATAAGTCACTTACCGAAGATGGGCAGATTGATAACGGCGCTCCTTATGTAGCCAAATGAGCTATAACTTGATTAAGTTTGTTATTTGTTTCTTCTATCTAAATGGACAGGGTGTTAACTTTTTCATCCTTTTTCTCAGCCTCAAGTCTCCCATCGTATAGTTGAGACTCAAGTTTTGCAATTCATTCTTTTATTGATCCTTTTGTTCGAGGGTGTTGTGTTTTTGGTTTCGAGGGAAAATGACGATGAAAACCCTAATGTGGACGCGATGGGGGAAACGAGAAATCCTGACTAGTATTTAGACGCGACTGAAACCCCGATCATCTTCTGACAAATTGAATTTGGCGACGAGAAGTGGAAAGACGATGATTACTTTGGCCACACACACTATTAACCATGTCCATTGTTTACTTTTAGCCTCACATAAAACGTTTAACAATGACCATTGATTATTTTTAACCACACAAAATAACTTTAATCGCCACAATTGATTACTTTTAGCCACACAAAACACTACTTTTTGGTCACACAAGCTAAAATAAGTGGCCATATCCATTAGCTCTTAGCCACATCACTAAAAATATACTATTGAAATTCGTCACATTTGGCCACACTAATCAAGAGTGGCCAGTAGATGCCACATTTTTGTCTTACAGTTCGACAAATAGATGTGTTTTTGCTGACATAAATAAAAAATCAAACAAATACTATGACAGTTGGCCACATTTTTCTAGTGTCGCTACTAAATGTCACATTTTTTTCTTAAAATGTGGCTAATAGATGTGTTTTTGTTCACATGTATTAAAAATCAAACAAATATTGTGGTCGTAGATCACATTTGGCCACACTTTTCTAGAGTGGCTACTAAATGTCATAGTTTTTTCTTAAAGTGTGGCTAAAGGTTTTGAACCGTTATACAATGGTCAAAAGTAGGCTAGAAGGTTTTGAAATGTGATTAATGACCTTTAGCCACACATTTAATCAATACTGTGGCAGGGCGATTTGTGAAAAAGTGTGGCTAAAGGTCAGCTTTGGCGTAGTATATGTTTCAGCATGTTTGCATACGTTTTGTTATGAAAGTTGAAAGTTTATGTTTTGGCAAAACCCATTTAAATGTATGTGTTATGTACCCAAGCCCAAGCAAGAGAAGGAGCCCAAACCCATGCAGCCCATGCGTGAATAATCCAACGAGAAGTAGGCTGCACTTTATTTATTATTTTAATTGTTGCTTTGTTTTACATTTTCTTAGTAAGTTAGGATTGTGCTAGAATAAAGGAGACAGTGGGGATGCCCAGGTCTTCATGTTCATAATTTTAGGAAGTAGTGGTTTACGTGTTCTTGTTTTATGTTCTTGTTTTATGTTCTTGTTTCTCTTTTAAAAAGGGGAGACTTTTATGTTGGGAAATATACTGAAAATTGCTCCAAAACCTTCTCACTCGTTTCTTTCTTTCTTAGGTATTATCAATTCAAATCGATCCACGTTTTCCCCAAGAGTTTTCAAATAAATTAAAATATCATCAAAAAATACCAAGATAAACTTACGAAGGTACGCCGGAATAAATCATTCAATAAGCATTGGAAGGTGGCGGGTGCGTTGCTGAGACCGAATGGCATCACAACAAACTTGTAGTGTCCCTCATGAGTTTTAAACGCCATCTTATGAATGTCTTCATCTCGTACTCGAATTTGATGATACCTCGAACGAGATCAAGCTTTGAGTAGAACCGGGAACCATCTAACTCGTCTAGTAGTTCATCAATCATGGGAATGGGATATTTGTCTTTCACCGTAAGCTCATTCAAGGCCCTATAGTTGATACAAAACCTCCATGTGCCATCCGATTTTTTTACCAATAAGACCGGTGATGAGAATGGACTATGACTGGGGCGAATCAACCCTTGTTGGAGTAACTTGTAACATCCCAAAATTTACAACAAAGAATAAACGACGCTTATGGAATAACAAAATAAAGAAAGAATGAAAGAATAAGTGGGCTAGAGCGGATCGGGCCTTGGGCCGGGTATAGGGGGTGCAAGGAGGGGGAGGGAGTGAAACCCTAGCCACCCTCTCGACTCCCCAGAGTTCATCTTCACCATATTGAAGTTAGAGAGAGACTAGAGAGAGAAAGCTCAAAGAACCAGACTAAGGCCTTCGTGTTGCTGTGAATCATTGCTGGAACATCTCTAGAGGTTGGAGAAGGAGAAATCAAACAGAAACATGTAACAAAACACTCTCAGATTCGAGTTTAGATTTGAAAGTGGGTTTTAGGGTTTCAAAGTGGGTTTTCATAAAAAGATGGGATTTTTATGTGTAGATTTGATTAAAAAGTATGTATCTAGCTTCATGGAAGCTAGATATAAGTTTTGGACGTAAAAAGATTAGAACTTGGATCAAAAACGAAGGATCTATTCAAGAACAGATGAATCATCCGAAATCTCCATGAATGGTCCGAAATCTCGGATACGTCCGAAAAGTATTTCGGAACACCATATATCTCGGACAGAACTTTTCGATCGAGAAAGTATCTCGGATAGGACATTTCGGTCGAAAAGTATTTTGGACAGAAAGGGATTTCGGACAGATATTTTCGAACAAAACAGTTCTCGGACATAAGTTTTCGAACAAAAAGCCATTAATATAAAATAGTTCTAACACCAAAGTTTTCGGTCGAAATAAATTTTGACCGAAAAAGATTTTGGACATAGGAGTTTTCGGATGAGATATGTAGGTTATAACATTATTCCATTCATGACACATGAAACAGATATAATAACATCCCACCTAGCTTGAAGTTTTAGTGCTAAGTGAGATATACAAGTAGAAGTCTGGTGAGTTCTTATTGCCCTTTTTCATAAACGGTTTTGGGCTAGCATGCACACTGTTAAGGAGATAGTTTTGAAAGATAAAGTATATTTTTATAAGAATTATATGTTTTTATAAAAATAAAAGAGAAAGTGTTAAAGAGTAAAGTACTATCTTTAAACTTGTTTTAAAGAAATTAAAGAGTTAAAGTAAAGGATGGTAAAGAAGCTGCACCACGGTGTAGCTTGACAGTGACAGTGACAAATGCCATACTATGTGTCTATGTCTTGATATGTGATATTTGTCTATGTGTTATGTGTTTCAATGGCATTATATAATGTGACGTAGTATAGTTGCGTAGTAGTTGCATTGTAGTCGCAAAGTAAAAAGTCCTGCAGGCAAGCAAAGTAGAAGTCTCACACTTCGATGTGAGCAGGCAAAGGAGTCTTTACTTCGGTGAAAGCGAGAAAGTCCTACCCTGAGGTGTGGGCATAGAAAAGTAAAAGTCTTACCCTGATGTGTAAGCGAGCAAAGGGATCTTGCCTTCGAGCGAAGATCCACATGTGATAGTTAAAATGTTATAGTTACTTGTCATGTACGAGTGAAACGTAAAGATGCAAAGAGTAAAGGAGGACACCTTAACCGGTTGCCTCAAAGCTAAAGTTTTTTAAGAAAGATAGTAACGTAACAGTTTTATAATTGTAACGTAGTAAAGTTTTAAAGTAAAGTTAAAGTGTTTTAAAGATAGAGAAAGAAAAGCTTATTTTATTTTTATAAAACTAAGCTACCTAATAGAAAGTTTTCAGATTAAAGTAAAGATAAAACTCACCAGCGTTAGCTGACTTTTAGTATGCATGACAGGTAGTAAAGGTAAAGCAAAAGTAAAGTAAAGGAGCCGTGAGGGCTGGATAGCATGGACATCGGGCTGCAGCACTGAAGACTAACATTTCTAATCCTGATAGTTCTCATTATAGAAAATGATTACATTATCGTTTGTTGAATGTTTTAATTTAAAGACTTCCGATGTAATAGATTCTGATTTCCGGTTTAAGAACTATGTTTGTTATGTTTTGTGCCAACTATGAGACATACCCGGTTTGGGGCGTTTCAAGTTGGTATCAGAGCAATAGTTTGAGAGATTCAGACATTTGCGATAATGTCTGAACTTAAACTGAGAATGGGACAAAGGAAAGAAAGGAAAGGAATGTCAGTCAGAGCAGCCCATCCATGGAACGATAGTAGACAGAAGGTAGTCAATGTCCTTACATAGAACATAGACAATAATGCCTTAGTACAGATAGTAGAAGGTAAATGCTTTAGCATAAAGAGTACATAGTACATGCCTTAGCACAGACAGTAGATAGTATGTGCCTTATAGTAGAAACTCTGAACTTGAATGCAAACGTTACTCTGAAAGGAGATGTTAAGAACCCGAGTAGTAAAATAAATTAGTAATTTCATACCGGTCTCTGTAATTAGTAATTTACATTACTCGAGGTGTTCTAAATTATTACCTATCATGATAACACGAGCTATCTTTGTTCGTAGTAGACACTAATGGCCAGAGCAAAGAGAGGTGGTCGCACTGGGGGTCGTCCTGGTCGTCGAGGCCGACCGCCAGGTAACCGAAACCGTCATGAGGAAAGTGAACACTCCCGCAATGAGACTGAATCGGTGCACGTGGAGCATAATGACAGTGGGAACCATGAGTCGGTTCATGACGATGCCCATAATGAGGCGCTTGAGTTGGAACTGATTGTGAAGGAAGCTATCGCGGCAGAGGTTACTTCAATCCTGAAGAAAGTTCTACCGGAAGCACTGGGCGAGGCCCTTAAAGAATTTGATATAAGGAAGAAAGAGTAAAGCAGCAAGAGAACTGAAGTCACTGATGGTGACGATTCTGATTATGAAATGGCAACTCGGGGTTGCAACTATAAGTCTTTTCGGGGGTGTGACCCGCCGAAGTATGATGGACAGAAAGATGTTGTTGCCACTTTCGAGTGGATAGAAAGGATAAATGGGGTGATCAGCATTAGTGAGTGTCGTGATGACCAAGCGGTCAGGTTTGCCGCTCACTCATTCACTAATGAGGCATTGAGTTGGTGGAGATTGATTGAAAGAATCAAGTCTTCTGCTGAAATGAAAAAGTTGAAATGGGATGACATGAAAAGGCTACTGATCAATAAGTTCTGCCCGCAGAATGAGATTGACAGAGTTGAGAGGGAATTTCTGGGGCTCTGTGCTGGCAGTATGACTCATCGCCAGTACACCTCCAAATACCAAGAGTTGGCCCAGTTGGTTCCACATCTGGTGGACACTGAGGAAAGGAGGATTAAGTATTACATCAAGGGACTACCACAAAGGGTCCGTCTGCACGTTAAAATAAATGCTCCTACAAGCTTTGAATATGTGGTGTCACTTGTTGGGATAGTTTACGATGACTTCGAACCCGCGGACCCACTGCCTACTGAGAAGAAAGGGACAAATGTAGTTAAGCGGCCAACAAAAGAGTGGGCAGGCCCGGAGGCGAAGAAGCTGAGGATAGAGGATGGGAATGATTGTGCACAGTGTGGACAAAAACACTCTGGGGAGTATCGTGTGGGTCTGAGCATTTGCTATCGATGCGGAAAGACGCGGCATTACTCTCGAGAGTGTCCTGGTGCACCGTCATGCTATAACTGTGGAATCCCTGGCCATCTGGCCAAGGACTGTCGTAAGCCTAAAGCAGCTGGCACAGAGAAAGGAAAAGAGGTCGATAAGTCAAAGGCAAGGACCCGAGCGTATGCACTGACACAAGAAGAAGCTAGGGGCGATCCAGATGTGGTGTCAAGTACGTTCATCCTTGATCATACCTTTGTATCTATACTATTTGATTCGGGTGCCAGTAGGAGTTTTATATCATCCTCTATGTGTAGAAGAATGAAATGCAAAGTTACTAAAGTAGAACAGGCCTTTAATGTGGAAACTGCGATGGGCAAGACCATGGTAGTAAATGAATTGGTAGATAATTGCACGATAAAAATACATGGCCATAGATTCCCAGTTAGGTTATATGTTATGACCTTGGGAGGGTTTGATATAGTTTTGGGTATGGATTGGTTGGCTGCCAACGAAGCCCGGATTGTATGTAGACGAAAGATAGTTCAGCTCAAAGCTCCGGACGGTAGCGAAGTTTTGGTTTACGGGGATTGATGCGTGTAAACTATATATATATTTTAATAAAGATTTTTACACAATTAGTTTAAAAATGGTTTTCACCAAAAGACTAATCACACACACACACCGGGCAGTGTACCCGTCGAATGGCAATATAGTAAAGGTAAGAACCGGATATCAATCCGTGGACACGGTGGAATGCGATAATAAACCGGGACTAAAATTCAATCAAGTATGGGTAAAGGATGTTAAATTGATTTTTAATTAAACTAATATGCAAGAATATAAAACTAAACTAAGAACACAAGTCAAACAATCAAGGAAGGAATATCACTTCGGTCTCGAATCCATTTAGTAAACACCCAACAACAACTATGGATACATGGCAAATACACGAAACATATGTTAACTAAATTCTCGTCAAAGACATCTAATCAAATGACTATTTGGAAAGCTAGAATGAATTATACAAACTAAACACCTAAAATCATACAATGAAGCTCACGTGCTATGAATACGTCAATGTTTAATAAAGATTGAACTAGCTTCATGTTAAGGTTGGCTAACTCAACAACTAGTTGGAAAGATTACATGAATCAACACATAACCCACCTCAAGTTGATTAAAGTAAACAATAACATGCACTTCCTCAACATATAATGTTAATATCAAGATTACATAAATTAGAAGATTGCGTCAGCAAGTCCTAGATAAACATAATACTAAATATGACACACCATAACAAACACTTTGTCTTTCCAAACACAAGCACAAGGATGCACATTCAAGAGTTTTCAACCATAAACAAGACTTCATCCACCATTCCTAGTCAAAAGCCATAAACTAGCATACATACATACACTAATCAATGAATACATGCATAAACCATGGGTTTTCCAACATACAAAGCCTACACATATACAAGTCTTGCAAACAATATCAACTCCAAAATACACAATATCATTGAAGAATAATCATGCCATTGTTATAACATTAACATAAATTATGCCAAAAATCCATAAATGTTCTCAAACGTTACTAAACTTCATCTAAACCAAAGTGATATCAAGAGTTAGCTCATGGTGAGCATAAGAACAAGAACAAAGCAAGGAAAAGTTACAAGACTCATAAAGAAATGCCAAGAATCAAACCAACTTCCCCAAGCTAGATGATGATGATGATGTATGGTGATCCTCTTGATGTTGTAGTCCTTCCTAGAAGCTTGAAATGTGGCTAGAAACAAGGAAATTCGGAGCACAAAACAGTGCTCAAGTCTCCAACTCTCCAGGTCTCCAGCCTTCTTTCTGTGGGAAAACTTCTTATATATATAAAAGCAAGGAGGAACGACCGTGCCAGGGCACTTGGCACTACCGTGCCTGAGCATGGGGCACGACCGTGCCACCTTTTGGCATGGTCGTGTGACAGATGTGTTGACCAATCTGATTCTTTCATTGGCTCTCTTTCTTCGAGGAAGTATGGCTTTCAGACTAACGGGTTACACGCGACCGTGGGGAAGCAAGAGCACAGTTGTGCTTGGATTCTGATGCTGGCGCGGCCGTGCCATTTCTGGGCGCGACCGTGCCTAGGCTGACGCGGTTGTGCCAGGTAGGGGCGCGACCGTGCCTCCAACTTAGAAAACCTAATTTACTTGAAAACTCCTGGAATCTCCTCCTTTATCCACTTAGCTCCACAAAAACCTATAAAACTGAACATGAAGCAAATAAGTGTCTAAACTTGGGGAATAACCGGGAATTGATCATAAAACGGGCGAAGTTTTGTGCTATAAAGATGTGTAATTTCAAGCACATCATGGATCGTGACGGTTCACTAATGAACGTCATATCGATGATAAAGGCAGAGAAGTATATAGGGCGTGGATGCGAGGCCTACCTTGCCTATGTGAAATACAATGATTTAAAAGTAAAAGAGTTGAAAGACGTACTAGTGGTATGTAAATTTTCGGAGGAGTTACCTGTGTTACCACCTGACTTGGAGACAGAGTTCCAGATACACTTAGTGCCAGGTGCCCAGCCCGTGGCTAAAGCACCATAAAGACTTGCTCCTCTTGAGATGAAAGAGCTAATGATACAGTTGGAAGAACTTTTGGATAGGGGTTTTATCAGGCCGAGCATTTCTCCATGGGGTGCTCCGGTTCTGTTTGTAAAGAAGAAAGATGGGTGCCATGAGAATGTGCATCGACTACAGAGAGTTGAACAAACGTACAGTAAAGAACAAATATCCGCTACCAAGGATCGATGATCTGTTCGACCAACTACAAGGCGCCAGATGGTTTTCCAAGATCGATCTGCGGTCAGGATATCATCAGTTAAACGTATGGGAAGAGGACATACCTAAGACAGCGTTTCACACGCGGTATGGGCATTACAAATTTCACGTGATGTATTTCGGTTTGACCAATGCTCCAGCTGCATTCATGAGTATGATGAACCAAGTGTGTAGACCGATGCTGGACAGGTTAGTGATAGTATTCATAGACGACATACTTGTTTATTCGAAGAGTGAAGGTGACCATGATTGTCATCTTCGAGAAGTACTAGAGACGCTATAGAAAGAAAAGTTGTATGCCAAGTTCTCCAAATGCGCGTTCTGGCTTAAGGAAGTCCAATTCTTAGGTCATGTTATTAACGCAAACGGCATTATGGTTGACCCTGCTATGATAGAGGCGGTACAAGAATGGGAAATCCCGAAGACACCAACGGAGATTCGGAGTTTTCTGTGATTGGCAGGTTATTATCGAAGGTTCATTCAGGACTTCTCGAGAATAGCCTCGCCACTGACAAAGTTGACACGCAAGGAAGTAAAGTACGAATGGGGCCAGGCCCAGTCTAAAGCATTTGAAGAGTTAAAGAAGAAGTTGACCCAAGCCCCAATGTTAGCATTACCCGACGGTAACGAGGACCTTGTGGTGTATTCTAACTTTTCGGGACAGGGGTTAAGGTGTGTTTTGATTCAGAGGGGAAAGGTGATCGCGTATGCGTCACGAAAGCTAAAGATTCACGAAGTTAACTACTCGACTCGTGATTTGGAGCTCGCGGCAGTTGTCTTCGCGCTAAATATTTGGAGGCATTACCTTTACGGGGTAAAATGCATAATTTATTCGGATCACAAGAGCTTGAAGCATTTCTTTAAGCAGAAATACCGGAATATGCGACAAAGGCGGTGGTTAGAATTGATGAAAGACTATGTCTATGAGATCCTATACCACCCGGGAAAGGCGAATGTGGTCGCTGATGCCCTAAGTCGTAAGGAGACTCATTCTCCTTTTAGGGAGAAAGCATACCAGTTGGTGATAACCCCATATTTTATGGCAGAGCTAGAAAAAGCACCGACAGAAGCACTAAAGGAAGTGAACATAAAGAAAGAAAAAATAGTCGGTCAACAGACGAAGTTACAAATAAACACTCATGGAGTGAGGACCAGATGTGGTCGCATGTGGGTACCGAAGGACGGAGAGATTAGGGCCAAAGTACTCGACGAGGCCCATAAGTCTCGATATTCCATCCACCCAGGAACCATGAAAATATACCAGGATTTGAAGAAAGAGTATTGGTGGCCTAACATGAAGAATGATGTGGCCGGATACGTAAGCGAGTGTCTGACTTGCTCAAAATTTAAAGCAGAGCATCAGAAACCATACGGTAAAATCCAGCCTCTGGAAATACCTGAATGGAAGTCGGAGCGTATCACCATAGACTTTATTACAAAGCTGCCCCGCATAGCTAAAGGCCATGACACGATTTGGGTTATAGTGGATCGTCTGACAAAGAGTGCACACTTCTTACCGATCCGTGAAACCTATTCATTGGAGAAGCTGGCAGAAGTGTTTATCAATGAGATTGTGTCTCGTCATGGCGTGCCAATATCGATTGTATCTGACCGGGACACACGATTTACATCGAGATTCTGGAAAATATTTCATGAGTCAATGGGTACAAGGTTGAACATCAGCACGGCTTATCACCCATAGACGGATGGTCAATCGGATAGGACCATCTAGACGTTGGAGGATATGCTCCACGCATGCATTATAGACTTCGGTGGCAGTTGTGATAGCCACCTACCGTTGGCAGAATTCTCCTACAACAACAGCTACCACACCACCATTGGTATGCCGCCGTACGAGATGTTGTATGGTAGAAAATGTCGAACCCCAGTCTGTTGGGGGGAGATAGGAAAAAAAGAGTTGGGAAGTTTAGAGGTAGTCACAGCAACCTCCGAAAAGTTTGACCAGATTAAGGCCAAAATGAAAGCAGCACGGGATCGTCAAAAGTCTTACGCGGATAAAAGGTGGAGACCGATCGAATTCAATGTCGGGGATCAAGTATTATTAAAGGTATCCCCCTAGAAGGGGATTATACGGAAGTTAAGTCCAAGATTTGTCGGGCCCTTCAAGATACTGGCACGGGTTGGAGAAGTTGCCTACCGGTTGGAATTGCCTGAGGAGTTGAGTGGAATTCACCCAACCTTCCACGTGTCACACTTGCACAAGTGCCTGCTGACGAATCAGCGCACGTGCCACTTGAAGACATCGAGATGGATAATAGTCTCAATTACATCGTGGAACCGGTTAACATACTAGACAAGAAGGAGAAGCGGTTACGGAACAAAGTGATTCAGTTGGTTAAGGTACAATGGAAGCATCATAAGGGATAGGAAGCTACTTGGGAAACCGAAGCAGAATGAAAGATTCGTACCCGCACCCGTTTCACTTATAGCAGGTTTCAAGGACGAAACCTTTCGTAAGAAGGGCAGACTTGTAAAATTCCGAAATTTACAACAAAGAATAAACGACGCTTATGGAATAACAAATAAAGAAAGAATGAAAGAATAAGTGGGCTAGAGCAGATCGGGCCTTGGGTCGGGTATAGGGGGCGCAAGGATGGGCAGGGAGTAAAACCCTAGCCACCCGCTCCACTCCCTAGCGTTCATCTTCACCATATTGAAGTTAAAAAGAGATACTAGAGAGAGAAAGCTCCAAGAATCCACACCAAGGCCTTCACATTGCTGTGAATCATTGCTGGAACATCTCTGGAGGTTGGAGAAGGAGAAATCAAACAGAAACAGGTAACAAAACACTCTCAGATTCAAGTTTAGATTTGAAAGTGGGTTTTAGGGTTTCAAAGTGGGTTTTCATAAAAAGATGGGATTTTTACGTGTAGATTTGATTAAAAAGTATGTATCTAGCTTCATGGAAGCTAGATATAAGTTTTGGACGTAAAAAGATTAGAACTTGGATCAAAAATGAAGGATCTGTTCAAGAACAGATGAATCGTCCGAAATCTCCATGAATGGTCCGAAATCTCGGATACGTCCGAAAAGTATTTCAGAACACCATATATCTCGGACAGAACTTTTCGATCGAAAGGTATCTCGGATAGGATATTTCGGTCGAAAAGTATTTTGGACAGAAAGGGATTTCGAACAGATATTTTCGAACAAAACAGTTCTCAGACAGAAGTTTTCGAACGAAAAGCCATGAATAGAAAATAGTTCTAACACCAAAGTTTTCGGTCGAAAGAAAAAGATTTCGGACATAGGAGTTTTCGGATGAGATATGTAGGTTATAACATTGTTCCATTCGTGACACATGAAACAGATATAATAGCATCCCACCTAGCTTGAAGTTTGAGTGCTAATTGAGATATACACAGTAGAAGTCTAGTGAGTTCTTATTGCCCTTTTTCCTAAACGGTTTTGGGCTGACATGCATACTGTTAAGGAGATAGTTTTGAAAGATAAAGTATATTTTTGTAAGAATTATATGTTTTTATAAAAATAAAATAGAAGTGTTAAAGAGTAAAGTACTATCTTTAAACTTGTTTTAAAGAAAGTAAAGAGTTAAAGTAAAGGATGGTAAAGAAGTTGCACCACGGTGTAGCTTGACAGTGACAGTGACAAATGTCATACTATGTACCTATGTGTTGATATCTGATATTTGTCTATGTGTTATGTGTTTCAATGGCATTATATAATGTAACGTAGTACAGTTGCATAGTAGTTGCATTGTAGTCGCAAAGTAAAAAGTCCTGCAGGCAAGCGTAGTAGAAGTCTCACACTTCGGTGTGAGCAGGAAAAGGAGTCTTCATTTCGGTGTAAGCGAGAAAGTCCCAACCTGAGGTGTGGGCACAACAAAGTAAAAGTCTTACCTGAGGTGTAAGCGAGCAAAGGGATCTTGCCTTCTGGCGAAGATCCACATGTGATAGTTAAAATTTTATAGTCACTTGTCATGTACGAGTGAAATGTAAAGATGCAAAGAGTAAAGGAGGACACCTTACCCGGTTGCCTCAAAGCTAAAGTTTTTATGAAAGATAGTAACGTAACGGTTTTATAATTGTAACGTAGTAAAGTTAAAGTGTTTTAAAGATAGAGAAAGAAAAGCTTATTTTATTTTTATAAAACTAAGCTACCTAAAAGAAAGTTTTAAGATTAAAGTAAAGATAGAACTCACCAGCGTTAGCTGATTTTTAGTATGCATGACAGGTAGTAAAGGTAAAGCAAAAGTAAAGTAAATGAGCCGTGAGGGCTGGATAGCATGGACATCGGGTTGCAGCACTGAAGACTGACATTTCTAATCTTGATAGTTCACATTATAGAAAATGATTACATTATCGTTTGTTGAATGTTTTAATTTAAAGACTTCCGCTGGAATAGATTTTGATTTCCGGTTTAAGAACTATGTTTGTTATGTTTTGTGCCAACTATGAGACATACCCGGTTTGAGGCGTTTCATAACTCACGAACCTATTTTTCTATTTCAGCCTTCTGTAAGTAGGGCTGTCAGTATGGACGGGTGCTCACGGGTTGGGCCCCTGGAAGTAAGGGGATCCCATGATCATGGAACCTTTTTGGTGGGAAGGAGGTGGGGGTTTGAAAAATCTTAGCAGATTGGTTCAAGACCCTCTGAATGGCCGGGCAAGGAATCCTTCCGTGTATGTCTTCGGTGGAAACGGGGCTGATTTGGAATGGAAAAGCCGACCCTTGTATTCCCATCAATTCATGAGCCTTCAACGCAGGGAGTTCTGAACCTTTCAGACCCTGAAGCTTATGTGATGAACCCGCCAGGTGGAACCCTATTGTCAACTGCTCATAATCAATCTCAACTAGTCCTAAGGTTTTTAACCACTGAACCCCAAGCACTATCGGACATGCCGCCACCGGAAGCACAAAGAAATCAGTACAGACAACGTACCCTTGTATCACGATGGTTAAGTCCCGTCCCCGACCGACGCAAGAGACATCTTCCCGGATGGCGACCACCACCTTAAAAGGAGTATCACCCTCAACCACTAGACCAAATCGATCAACCAAGGCTTGGTAAACGAAATTGTGTATACTGCCCCCATCTACTAATACCACCATATTCTTATTTTTTATTTTTCCAGATAACCTTAAGGTTTGAGGGTTAAGGGTGCCTGAGATTGAATGAAACGAGATCTCTGCATGTGAATCATCCGAATTTTGTTCCTTCGTATCACCCGTAGGTTCCTCATCTTCGACCTCTAGAACGGCATTGATCATGAACAATTGTGGCTTGCTACACTTATGTCCCAGCGTATACCGATCGTCACAATAGTTTCTCTCGCCATTCACGAGCCTCTATTTGTGACAGCCTTCAGATCAGGTTTGGGGCATGTAGAGCGAGGCGTTGGGTTGGACTCGGACCGAGTATTCCATGGGTAGTGGTGGTCCGGGTCGGTGTAGGGAGGGCCGACGTTCTCGGACTCGCGGAACCCTACGCTGGAGATTGAGTTTTTCCTTCACCAACAGAGCCATGCCAATGGCTTCCATTAAAAGTCGGGGTTTCTTGAGCTTAACCTCCAACTGGATTTATTTCTGTAAACCCCCGACAAAACACCCCACCAGAAAAAAGAACATAAAACAAGAACACGTAAACCACTAATTCCTAAAATGGTGAACATGAAGACCTGGGCATCGCCACTATCTCCTTTATTCTGGCACAATCCTAACTTACCAAGAAAATGGAAAACAAAGCAATAATTAAAATAATAAATAAAGTGCAGCCTACTTCTCGTTGGATTCTTCACGCATTGACTGCATGGGTTTGGGCTCCTTCTCTTGCATGGGCTTGGGTGCATAACATTCCACCCCACTTACACTCGGCTTGTCCTTAAGACAAAAATCAGGATATGGACGAGCTCCTCCCAAGCTGGTACCTTATGTTCCGGGCACGAAAAACGTGCAAGCCGTTGATGAGTATCTTCGTGATCGGGATTGCGTGTTAATTTAATGGCAGCTCAACATCGAATGAAGATTCAAGTAGACCATAATAGGAGAGAATTACAATTTGAGGAGGGTGATCTGGTCTTTGTGAAGTTACAGCCATACCGGCAGACGAGTGTGGTGGCTCGGGTGTCCGTTAAGCTCAGCCCTCGATTTTTCAGACCTTATCGAATTCTCAATAGGGTGGGGCTGGTGGCGTATCGGGTTGAGTTGCCACCTGGGTCACTCATACATGATGTGTTCCATGTCAGTTTGCTAAGAAGATGTGTTGGACAGTCTACCGAACCAAGTTCTGCAACCATAGATGACTCAGTACTACCTTCAGCTCAAACCTCAACCGGAATGTATTTTGGATGAACGGGTGGTTAACAAGGGGAAGTATCGGCCTAAAACGGAGCTATTGGTCAACTGGTCGGGACGTCCTCGTGAAGACGCAACCTGGGAAACGAAGTGGAGGTTTGCTCGTTCATATCCTGATTTTCGTCTTGAGGATAAGCTGTAGAAGCATGTTTTGTAACTATAGATTAAATTCTATGTATCGGTGTACGTGGCTAGTACGTAGGAGGGTGTTCCTGAGTACTTAGCCCGCACACCAGTTTGGTCCTGCGTACTTAGTAAGTACACAAGGCTTTTGCCTTGCGTACTTGTCAAGTACGCATGACCAAACCATGCGTACTTAGTAAGTACGCAAGGCTTTTGCCTTGCGTACTTGTCAAGTACGCAGGTAGTGTTCCTGCCCCTATAAATAGAAGACTTGTCTTCATTTGTAGGTGGAACTCTGGAACTAGGTTTAGAGATGTCCGGGTCGAAGAGCTCTCCCGACCCCTGGAACGTGAGCTTAGATGAGAGATGTGTGCTCCTTCGGTATGTAGTCTGTAATACGGGATGACTTCTATGTTATGGATTACGTGTCGTTTTATTATCTGTTGTCTTTGTTCTTGTTTATCTGCTTCGTTCTCTTTGTTCCCACACAAATCACAGAACAGATCGTGTTAAATCCGGTGCGCGACGAGGCTCCCGGGACCTACAAGTGGTATCAGAGCCTCGGTGTTCGTTGATTTGTGTTCCAGTTTCGGGTTTTAGGGTTTTTTTTGTAACATCCCAAAAATAATAAAACGAATAAATATAGCGAGACCGGTGATTTAGTCAGAATATTTAAACAAAAGGGAGCGGGCTTGGGCTCGGCTTCAATGGGCCGAGAGAAGCCCAGGTATATATAAGGCAAGGCAGCCCTCTTCCCTGCTCATTCCACACTCACGCAGCTTCTAGAGAGAGAAAGGAAAGCTCGGGTCTAGAGAGAGAAATTTGACGGATCGTCACGAGATTGGAGGAGCACGTTACAGCTGAGCCCGCGAGCAAAACCTCCGAATCAGAATTACAATCCAGGTAACGATTCGGCCACATTATGAGTTTTTGTTCGTTTTAGGAAGTTTCGGGTTTTGGCTAAAAAGATAACGATTTTGCGGATGAAACTTGAAAGTGAACTTAAGTATAGCATCTAGAATGAAAAACGAACGTTATGATGAAATAAAAATTTAGATATTGACTCGATCAGACTTGCATGCAAAAACTTCAGATTTTTGGGGAAGACGATGTGCAGACCCATCGAAACTACTTAGTTTCGATATGTGCAGATCCATCGAAACTACTTAGTTTCGATATGTGCAGTAGTTTCGATATGTGCATACACATCGAAACTACTCAGTTTCGATATATGCATACCCATCGAAACCACCATAGTTTCGATATAAGCCCACGATCCGAAGCTAAGATTACACCTAAGTTACTTATCGAAACTACCAATTTTCGACAGAAGCAACCTATCGAAACTACCAAGTTTCGACAGAAGCAACCTATCGAAACTACCAAGTTTCGACAGAAGCAACCTATCGAAACTACCAAGTTTCGACAGAAGCAACCTATCGAAACTACCAAGTTTCAATAAAGCAAATCCATCGAAACTACTAAGTTCAAGCATAGTAATGTCTAATGTCATCTAGGAGCACTACCTTACGAGTATGACTTTATTATACAGATCGTGAGTGGCATTAGTGACGCTCAGTAGCCAGCTTAGTGTATTTCAGAAACTACTCATCAGGTGAGTTCTATGTGCCCCCTTCTATGTTATGTGCAAATGATTTATAAATGTTTTGGGGCTGAAATGTATACACTAAATGAATAACAGTTATGAATGTCAATGTGATCATACGTGGTATACAAATATATATATATATATATATATATATATATATATATCTTTACACGAAATAGAATTATGAATAAAGAATGAAACGTATGATTTTTAAAGAATGAACGAAAGTATGACAACGTGTAAAGAAGAAATCTTGCTTTATATCCATGTATATATTGCTTGCCAAGTATAAGAAAATGTTATGGACGCTTCGATGATAACGGCTACTTCGGTAGACGGACGACCACGTGACTATCGTACAACCGGGACAAGTGCGTTCCTTCATCAGCTAGGACGTACGAATGCTACAAGTGCGTTCCTTCATCAGCTAGGACGTACTAAAGTTATTAACGGACGGTCTAAGAAAAAAATTGGCATCTTATAGTAGAACGGTTATATAAATAATAGTCGCATGGGAAACGGATACCTTCGGGTAGACGGGCGAATTACGGCCTACGACGGTAGGACGGTTGTAAGTCATGACGGATGGACAAAGGTTGCCGGACGGTTGTAAGAATAAAATGATGGACGGCACTTGTTGCCGGACGGTTGTAAGTATAGGTGGGCCATGACGATGGACCGCGGCGATTATCTTTGTGACCTTCGCAACCAAAAGACGGGTTGATCACCCTTAAGAGTATTACCCATGAATGTAAAGAAAAGAAAAGAAAAGGTGAATGCATATATATATGTAATCACCAAATAAAGAATAAAGAGAAGCAAAAGTTATGAAAATAAAGGAGACCAATGATGTGAATATATATCTATATGTATTTGCGAAGAATGATAAATGAGAAGCAATTCAAGTCAATGTGTACTTATATAACGTATATATATACTTATGCATACTTATAAAGAAAAGAGTGTTTATACCTAATTGCATTAAACTAGAACTCACCAGCGTTAGCTGACTTTTAGTATACATTTCACGTAAAGGAAGATGAGGTCGTGCGATGGCGTGGAGGTTACCCGGCACGAGACTGACATCCCTCTTTTGTTTTATATGTCTTCGAACAATGTTATGTTTTTAATTGTAAAGACTTCCGCTGTTATGATTATGTAATTGGATGACGAATGTTTTTAATATAAATTCAGTATTTTATGACTATGTTTATGAGTAAATCCAACAAGTGAGGCCTCCCGGGAAAGGGGCCTTACAAGTTGGTATCAGAGCAATAGTTTGAGAGATTCAGACATCCCTAAATGTCTGGACTCAAACTGATTATGGGACCAACGCACGGATGTTAGTATGGGTAACCAACACCAACGCCAGCACGGTAAGTAAGTAGTAAAGTTAATGCTCTTGATAAGAATAGATACCATAACTTAGAACAAATAGATGTTAATGCCATAAGTAAGTAGTAAAGTTAATGCTCTTGCATAAGAATAGATACCATAACTTAGAACAAATAGATGTTAATGCCATGACTGATTTGAAGAGTTTTGATCCCGAAAGGCAATGTAAATTAGTAATCACAAACCGGTCACTGTAATTAAGAATTTGCCTTGCTCGTACTGTTCGAAACTATGATCTGAAGAAATGACATTGATGTATTCCCTTTTTAACTATCAGGAAATTAAGAGCTATGGCTGGTGGAGGAAGAACAGGACCTCATGGCGGTCGCACTGGCCAACGAGGTAGACCTCCGTTGAACCAAATAATTGAAGAAGAAGAGAGTGTGCACGCAGAGCACACCGAAAGTGTGCATGAAACAGAAGTGACCCCAATTAGGGACGACAGTCCAGGGCCTATACAGTTGGAACCTGAAGTCAGGGATGCTATTGCCCGTGAAGTTGTGCTCACTTTGAAGAAGGTATTGCCTGATCTACTATCCGAGGCAATAAAGAAAAGTAAAGAGGAGGATGAAGGAGACAATGAAGAGAAAGTATATGATAGTGATGGGGATGAAATAAAGATAGGATCGAGCAACCGTGGGTGTACTTACAAAGGCTTTAAGGACGGAGACCCACCCAAGTTTGATGGGAGCAAGGATTCAGTGGCAACGCTTGAATGGATTGAGAGGATGAATGCTGTAATCAACATCAGCGAGTGTCGACCAGACCAGGCCGTTAAATACGTTGCTCATTCTTTCACCAACGAAGCACTAAGTTGGTGGAGGAATATTCAGAGAACTAAGTCACCAAATGCTATAAACAGAATGACATGGGATGACTTGAAGAAGCTGATCATCCAAAAGTTCTGCCCACAGAACGAAATTGATCGAGTGGAAAATGAATTCCTAAACCTTAAGGCTGGAAACAAGACGCACCGCCAGTATACTTCGAGATTCAATGAGCTAGCTCAACTAGTACCCCACCTAGTAGAAACTGAAGACCGTTTGATCAAGTACTATGTTAAGGGGTTGCCACAACGGGTCCGTGTTCATGTAAAAGCTAACCTACCCTCGACCTTCGAGTCGGTAGTGAATCTGAGCGGAATCGTCTACGACGACTACGCCAATGAGGACCCGGCACCTGATACACAAAAGAGATAGTTGGAGAACCCGTCTAGAGGTAACGGAAGAGGGAACGTAACTACTGAAAATATGAAACCAAGGTCGGATAAATATGAAACCTGCAAGAAATGTGGAAGGAAACATTTTGGCGAGTGCCGGGTCGGCTCCACCACATGTTACAGGTGTGGGAAGGCGGGGAACTATTCTCGTGACTGCTTAAGAGACACTAAATGCCAAGTATGTGGACTGTTTGGTCACCTGACTAGGGATTGCAGAAAAACCAGACAATCTGGTTCGGGAAAAGAAAAGGAACAGGAACAACCAAAGACTAGGACTCGAGCTTACGCCCTGACTGAGGAGGAAGCAAGGGGAAATCCTAATGTTGTGTCAGGTACGTTCCTAGTTAATGATGAACATGCGGCTATATTATTTGACTCGGGTGCTAGTAAAAGCTTTATATCGAATGCATTTAGTCGTAAATTGGATTGCACTATCAACACATTAGTAAAGGCCTTTAGTGTACAAACTGTCGTTGGTAAAAATTCGGCAGTATACCAAGTAACAGAGGATTGCATAATAGAAATAGAGGGTCATAAGTTTCCTTCTATATTATTCCTTCTCACCTTAGGAGGATTCGATATAGTATGGGTATGGATTGGTTAGCTGCCAACGAAGCTCAAATCATATGTAAACGTAAGAGGATACACCTCAAAGCTCCTAGCGGATGTCCAATTACGGTTCATGGGGATTGGAATTGCACAATGCCGAACATCATCTCGATGATCAAGGCCGAAAGTTACATGAGGCGCGGTTGCGAAGCTTATCTGGCATATGTTATTGACGATAGAATGAAAACGAAAGAACTCGAGAATATACCCGTGGTGTGCAATTTTTCGGAAGTATTCCCTGAGGATCTACCTGGGTTGCCACCCGATCGGGAAATAGAATTTCAGATTGACTTACTGCCAGGAGCTGAGCCCGTTGCCAAAGCCCCCTACCGATTGGCTCCGTCAGAAATGAAAGAATTGATGTCTCAACTACAAGAATTAACAAAAAAAGGATTTATTAGACCGAGCATTTCACCATGGGGCGCTCCGGTACTATTCGTAAAGAAGAAAGACGGCAGCATGCGCATGTGCATTGACTACCGTGAACTGAACAAGAGGACAGTAAAGAACAAATACCCACTGCCTAGAATAGATGACCTTTTTGATCAACTGCAAGGTGCGAGTTGGTTCTCAAAGATCAATCTTAGGTCGGGTTACCATCAGTTGAAAGTAAGGGAAGAAGACGTACCAAAGACCGCGTTTCGCACGCGTTATGGGCATTATGTGTTTCTCGTGATGTCCTTCGGATTAACTAACGCACCAGCAGCGTTCATGGATTTAATGAATAGAGTGTGTCGACCAATGTTAGATCGATCAGTGATAGTTTTTATAGACGACATACTGGTATATTCGAAAAACGAGGGTGATCACCACTGTCACCAAAGAGAGGTTCTGGAGGTGCTAAAGCAGGAAAAGTTGTACGCAAAATTCTCCAAATGCGCGTTCTGGCTTAGGGAAGTCCAATTCCTAGGTCATGTAATAAACCCAAACGGCATAATGGTGGATCCTGCAAAGATCGAGACAGTAAAGGAATGAAACATCCCAAAGACACCAACAGAGATACGAAGTTTTCTGGGATTGGCGGGCTACTATCGAAGGTTCATTCAAGATTTTTCAAGAATAGCCCTGCCACTAACTAAGTTGACACGGAAGGAAGTGAAGTATGAATGGGGTCAAACCCAAAACAACGCGTTTGAAGAACTTAAGGCACGATTAACCCAAGCTCCAGTCTTGACTCTGCCTGAAGGAAATGAAGACTTGGTAGTCTATTCTGACGCTTCGGGGCAGGGTTTGGGGTGCGTACTTATGCAACTAGGAAAGGTAATTGCATACGCCTCGCGGCAACTAAAGATTCACGAGGTTAACTACCCAACACACGATTTAGAGTTAGCAGCAGTAGTTTTCGCATTGAAAATATGGAGGCACTATCTGTATGGAGTCAAATGCACCATCTACTCAGATCACAAAAGCCTGAAATACTTTTTCGGGCAAAAGGAATTAAACATGAGACAAAGGAGATGGTTAGAGCTACTGAAAGACTATGATTGTGAGATATTGTACCATCCAGACAAGGCAAACGTGGTGGCTGACGCTTTAAGTAGAAAGGAAGAATCGGCACCTATCCGGATCAAAGCGTGTCAGTTGATTATAACACCAGACTTGATGGGTGAAATATCAAAGGCACAAGATGAAGCATTGTTAGAAAGAAATGTGAAACGGGAAAGAATAGTAGGACAACAAGGGAACTTAGATGCAAATGCATACGGAGTACGAACTAGGTTTGGCCGGATGTGGATACCTAAGATTGGCGAGCTTAGAGCCAAAATACTCAATGAGGCCCATAAGTCTCGTTATTCTATCCACCCCGGGACAAACAAAATGTATCAAGACTTGAAGAAAGAATACTGGTGGCCTGGCATGAAGAATGATGTGACAGAATACGTAAGCAAGTGCCTAACGTGTTCTCTAGTTAAGGTCGAGCACCAAAAACCATGCGGTAAAATGCAACCTCTACCAATACCGGAATGGAAGTGGGAGGAAATCACGATGGACTTCATTACCAAGCTACCGCGAACAGCTAAAGGCAATGATACCATTTGGGTGATCGTCGACCGCTTGACAAAGAGTGCTCACTTCTTGCCAATACGTGAGACCTCTTCGTCATAAAGACTAGCAGAAATTTTTATCAAGGAAATTGTGAGCAGACATGGTATGTAGATGTCGATTGTGTCCGACAGGGATACTAGATTCACCTCAAGGTTTTGGAAGAAATTCAATGAATCGATTGGCAGTAGACTGAACATCAGCACCGCTTACCACCCTCAGACCGATGGTCAATCTGAAAGAACCATTCAGACCTTGGAGGACATGCTCCGGGCCTGTATCATTGACTTTGGTGGGAGCTGGGACAGCCATCTACCATTGGCAGAATTTTCATATAACAACAGCTATCACTCAACTATTGGCATGCCGCCATTTGAGATGTTGTATGGGAGGAGATGCAGAACCCCGGTTTGTTGGGGGGAAATTGGGCAGAAGGATTTTGCAAGTCCCGAAGTGGTCAAAGCTACTTTCGAGAAATTTGATCAAATCAAGGCTCGAATGAAAGCCGCAAAAGACAGACAGAAATCATACGCGGATAAGAGAAGAAGGGATTTAGAGTTTCAAGTGGGGGACATGGTACTGTTGAAAGTATCACCATGGAAAGGAACCATCCGATTCAGAAAGCGTGGCAAACTAAGTCCAAGGTTTGTCGGACCTTTCAAGATTTTAGCAAGAGTGGGTCAAGTTGCTTACAGACTCGACCTACCCGTTGAGCTTAGTGGAATACACCCTACGTTTCACGTGTCGCACTTACGCAAGTGCCTAGCTGACGACACAGCTCACATACCTTACCACGAGATCGAAGTGGTTAACAGTCTAAATTATGTAGAGGAACCGATAGCCATTCTTGACCGAGCTGAGAAACGACTACGCAATAAGTCGATACCGTTAGTCTAGATACAATGGAAGCACAGAAAAGGGCCGGAAGCTACGTGGGAAAAAGAAGACGAGATGAGGGGACTATCCCCTCAATTGTTTAACGTATGAACAGTTTCGAGGACGAAACCTCTTTAAGGAGGGTAGACTTGTAACATCCCAAAAATAATAAAACGAATAAATATAGCGAGACCGGTGATTTAGTCGGAATATTTAAACAAAAGGGAGCGGGCTTGGGCTCGGCTTCAATGGGCCGAGGGAAGCCCAGGTATATATATAAGGCAAGGCAGCCCTCTTCCCTGCTCATTCCACACTCATGCAGCTTCTAGGTCTAGAGAGAGAAAGTCAACGGATCGTCACAAGATTGGAGGAGCACGTTACAGCTGAGCCCGTGAGCAAAACCTCCGAATTAGAATTACAATCCAGGTAACGATTCGGCCACATTATGAGTTTTTGTTCGTTTTGGGAAGTTTCGGGTTTTGGCTAAAAAGATAACGATTTTACGGATGAAACTTGAAAGTGAACTTAGGTATAGCATCTAGAATGAAAAACGAACGTTATGATCAAAGAAAAATTTAGATATTGACTCGATCAGACTTGCATGCAAAAACTTTAGATTTTTGGGGAAGACGATGTGCAGACCCATCGAAACTACTTAGTTTCGATATGTGCAGACCCATCGAAACTACTTAGTTTCGATATGTGCAGTAGTTTCGATATGTGCAGACCCATCGAAACTACTCAGTTTCGATATATGCATACCCATCGAAACTACCATAGTTTCGATATAAGCCCACGATCCGAAGCTAAGATTACACCTAAGTTACTTATCGAAACTACCAAGTTTCGACAGAAGCAACCTATCGAAACTACCAAGTTTCGACAGAATCAACCTATCGAAACTACCAAGTTTCGACAGAAGCAACCTATCGAAACTACCAAGTTTCGACAGAAGCAACCTATCGAAACTACCAAGTTTCGATAAAGCAAATCCATCGAAACTACTAAGTTCAAGCATAGTAATGTCTAATGTCATCTAGGAGCACTACCTTACGAGTATGACTTTATTATACAGATCGTGAGTGACATTAATGACGCTCAGTAGCCAGCTTAGTGTATTTCAGAAACTACTCATCAGGTGAGTTCTATGTGCCCCCTTCTATGTTATGTGCAAATGATTTATAAATGTTTTGGGGCTGAAATGTATACACTAAATGAATAACAGTTATGAATGTCAATGTGATCATACGTGGTATACAAAAATATATATATATATATATATATATATATATCTTTACACGAAATAGAATTATGAATAAAGAATGAAACGTATGATTTTTAAAGAATGAACGAAAGTATGACAAGTTGTAAAAAAGAAATCTTGCTTTATATCCATGTATATATTGCTTGCCAAGTATAAGAAAACGTTATGGACGCTTCGATGATAACGGCTACTTCGGTAGACGGACGACCACGTGACTATCGTACAACCGGGACAAGTGCGTTCCTTCATCAGCTAGGACGTACGAATGCCACAAGTGCGTTCCTTCATCAGCTAGGACGTACTAAAGTTATTAACGGACGGTCTAAGAAAAAAATTGGCATCTTATAGTAGAACGGTTATATAAATAATAGTCGCATGGGAAACGGATACCTTCGGGTAGACGGGCGAATTACGGCCTACGACGCTAGGACGGTTGTAAGTCATGACGGACGGACAAAGGTTGCCGGACGGTTGTAAGAATAAAATGACGGACGGCACTTGTTGCCGGACAGTTGTAAGTATAGGTGGGCCATGACGATGGACCGCGGCGATTGTCTTTGTGACCTTCGCAACCAAAAGACGGGTTGATCACCCTTAAGAGTATTACCCATGAATGTAAAGAAAAGAAAAGAAAAGGTGAATGCATATATATATGTAATCACCAAATAAAGAATAAAGAGAAGCAAAAGTTATGAAAATAAAGGAGACCAATGATGTGAATATATATCTATATGTATTTGCGAAGAATGATAAATGAGAAGCAATTCAAGTCAATGTGTACTTATATAACGTATATATATACTTATGCATACTTATAAAGAAAAGAGTGTTTATACCTAATTGCATTAAACTAGAACTCACCAGCGTTAGCTGACTTTTAGTATACATTTCAGGTAAAGGAAGATGAGGTCGTGCGATGACGTGGAGGTCACCCGGCACGAGACTGACATCCCTCTTTTGTTTTATATGTCTTCGAACAATGTTATGTTTTTAATTGTAAAGACTTCCGCTGTTATGATTATGTAATTGGATGACGAATGTTTTTAATATAAATTCAGTATTTTATGACTATGTTTATGAGTAAATCCAACAAGTGAGGCCTCCCGGGAAAGGGGCCTTACATTTTTTTAGCAGATCTGAGATATAAAAGTCGCTACTTTTTCTTGCAAAAATCCTCAAATCTGAGTTTGTTATCACTTCATTTGGTGTTTGGAAGGCTAAGGGTTTGTTAGATGATGATTTCTAAGCTTTTGGAAGCATCAATTTCTCAGATCCATCAGTTTTCGAGCATTCTCCTCAAGATCCGTCAAGAACGCTGTTACTTTTTTATAAGTACGCAAATTCAGCTTTTCTGCGTACTTACTAAGTACGCATGGGTTTTGTCCTGCGTACTTACTAAGTACGCAAGAGAAGTTTTCCTGCGTACTTGTTAAGTACGCATGAGTATTTTCCTCTGCGTACTTAGCATGTACGTATGGGCATTTTGCGAACTTATCAAATACGCATGAGCACTTGGCTTTGCGTATTTACTAAATACGCATGAGCACCCTTTATGTGCGTATTTACTAAGTACGCATGAACTAGCATCTGGGATTAAAAAAAAAGTTTTTTGGCGGGAAAACCTTCCTTGTCCAAATTTTTTAGGGATCATTTGTATGCGTGTTTCGGGCCATTTTTTAGAAGATAGTAATTTTGGTTTTTCCGGACTAGAATTTGTATACGATGTGGCTTGGCGAAACACGGACGAGATTTTTGTTGGATGATACCACTTGTCATATATTGTTTAAGGGTCCATACATGAAAATGTAGGCTACGAGTATCCGGGATACTTATTTAATAGGGTATGAATGCTGAACTAATGGGAGCAATTGGGTCGTCATCGGCTAAAGGTCTCGTTCTATTTGTGAAGATGTGGCTGCTTTGGGTCTTTCGGAAAAAGAATCATCTTGTTTAGGTATTCAAACCTGAATATGTAGGCTACGAGTATCTGGGATACTTCTTTAATAGGGGATGAATACTGTAACAACTTGAACCCAAGGATTTGCTGCTTTGGTTCTTTGCAAAGGAATAAAGAATAAAATCCTAGAGTTAGCTAGTTGTGCTTTTTGAGGATTTGAGTGAAGTGGTGATGAAGCTGGTCATAGTTTACAGAGAAATGAGGGGGATATAATCTAGTATTCATGAGACATTAAAGAGGTGGTGGAAAAGCCGTTGGTACTTCCTATATATATACCTCTTTGACATAACATGGATCTCAACCGTGATTTCTCGTGTAAACTATATTTTTCGTGTTTGATTCTATCGTGTGTC
The DNA here is from genome assembly GCA_023525975.1 of Smallanthus sonchifolius. NCBI lineage: Eukaryota > Viridiplantae > Streptophyta > Magnoliopsida > Asterales > Asteraceae > Smallanthus > Smallanthus sonchifolius. The sequence continues at coordinate 32,301,041 of CM042019.1, read as the reverse complement.
TTCAAGATGAAGCTGGATATTCGTCAGATTATTAGTTGAAGATGGAACCTTTTATCATTGGCCGATGGGATATGAAACATACCCTTGTTTCTGGTCTAGTCAGATGGAGCTTAAACTGAAAGGGGATATTGGAAATGAACATCTTCGGGAATTTGGTTGACTCGTGAAGATACAGGATAGAGTTGGACACATCTGGTTGAAGACTTAAGTTTATCTTACTGGAATTCCTATGGGAGCTGATTAGTTTGATGCAGGTTATTGGAAACTCAAACTCTCTATCATATGCCAGCTGATTTGGAGTTGTCTTAGTCTACTATTGTTACCTGGTTAGGAAGACATTGTCAGACTCAGAGTCCTAAGTCAGGGTGGAGGTTGCTACTACTGAGAGGATGAACTACAATGAGTTGTGTTGGGTTAGTTGGTTCTTATTGAAGCACTTGGTTTGGTCTACAATGAAAGCTACAGTTTTGAGGGAGTCGGGTTTGTCATCACTCGGCAACTGAAGACTGAAGTTTGAAGATTTGAAGATCTCAAGTGGAATGCTAGAAGATCAAGTCTCGCCAGAAGACACTTGATGTCATTAGTTTATAGGGAGTCTGTTAGGACATTCTTTGTAAACTGATGTATATCAGTATTAGAGATAGATAGAATTTGATGCTATAGTTAAGAGGGAGTTTGTAGAAGCATATTTTGTAACTATAGATTAAATTCTATGTATCGGTGTACGTGGCTAGTACGTAGGAGGGTGTTCCTGAGTACTTAGCCCGCACACCAGTTTGGTCCTGCGTACTTAGTAAGTACGCAAGGCTATTGCCTTGCGTACTTGCCAAGTACGCATGACCAAACCATGCGTACTTAGTAAGTACGCAAGGCTTTTGCCTTGCGTACTTATCAAGTACGCAGGTAGTGTTCATGCCCCTATAAATAGAAGACTTGTCTTCATTTGTAGGTGGAACTCTGGAACTAGGTTTAGAGATGTCCGGGTCGGGAAGAGCTCAAACCCATTCAACCCATGCATGAATAATCCAACGAGAAGTAGGCTGCACTTTATTTATTATTTTAATTGTTGCTTTGTTTTCCATTTTCTTGGTAAGTTAGGATTGTGCTAGAATAAAGGAGATAGTGGGGATGCCCAGGGCTTCATGTTCACCATTTTAGGAAGTAGTGGCTTATGTGTTCTTGTTTTATTTTCTTGTTTCTCTTTTAAAAATGGGAGACTTTTATGTTGGGAAATATACATAAAATTGCTCCAAAACCTTCTCACTCGTTTCTTTCTTGCTTCCATCTTTTTTCTTGGCTATTATTAATTCCAATCGATCCACATCAGTATGAAGTTAATGTTTTATATAAAACTAGAACTCACTCAGCGAAGATGATTTTTTTAGTATGCACATCAGGTTAAGTGTAGGTTGGATGCTCGTTGATGGATGCAGGACTTGAGCTGAGGATTTACCCGAGCAAAGAGATCTTCCATCCCCTTATGTTAATTTATAGAACCTAAATGGATGAATCATACATTTTACTTTAAGGTCATTCGTAGTGGTTTCACATTTACGTCCATCAAGTCACCGCCACATCAACATGGGGCAATCACTAAACCAAATCACTGAGGTGTGTAGTGTTTCACTATTCACACACACACACACATAACACACACAAGCCAAGCCCCCAACTCCCGTGAAACCCCTCACGCCGCCAGCCCCACGCCCCAGGGAGACGGTGTTCCGTGCCCATGATTGTCCCAGGTGGTGTACGGTGGCCTAAAAAAATTAATCTATACTATATAATAAATAAAAGTTTTGATAAGACACTTGTCACTCTCTCATGCTTCCTCAACTTTTTTTCCCACCTCTCTCTCCTATTAATTATATAAATTTTTTTAACTGTTTTTATAATTTTTTGTTTCCCGTCTTTATCTTCTATTAAATAATAATGATTTATATGATTCTTTTTACAAAACGTTTTTCATAAATATATAATATGTAAATCTTTATTACTAAGTATATATAACATTGCATTTATTCAATCCGTGTAATACACCGGGTTTCTAAAGTTTAATATGAATTAACATTTATCAGTTACATAAAAAAATAATACTCAGCAAAAAAATTGATTTAAAAATTAACTTAACACAATCTATAACTTTCACGTAATATTTTATTCAGCCTGTTTAATACACGGGTTTTTAAAGACATAATTTTTTTACTACTAAGTATATAAAATTACATTTATTCAACCCGTGTAATACACGGGATTCTAACCTAGTTTTTGTATATATAAATATGAGTACCTAAATTTTAAAATCAGAAGTACCTTATTTTATAAGTTTAGTTTATTGCGCTTTGGTAGTTCTTCTAATAAGTAATATGTTTATGAAAATTGAAGGTTGTACTTTAAACTCTTTATTTATTCAGGCGTGCAATTGAATATATGACAATTTACATCTTCATTAATTTGCCTATGCATAAATAAATGGTTTCATTGATTTCTTCCAAACGAACAACATCGTGTCATGTTTTGATTGCATTAAAATTTTTATTTATGAGCCAATGATAGGTTTTGGTAGAAAATAAATATGAGTAGTTATAATCATATGGTTTAATTTAAACAAATCTACTTCATCTTTTCTGTATAAGTGAGATTATTAGATTTAACGGGTCATTTTTTTTTTTGATTTGATATCTTATAAAATATTAGGTCTTAGTTTTGATTATCCTTTGGTACTATCAACTTTTTTTTAATCAAATACTTTATTTAAAAGATCTAAAACAGGTTAAACTCCACATAATTATCACCAAATAAGTAACTAAAACAAGTCACTTAATAGAAAGTGACATTTCAAGATTCTCGCACCATGTTTAAGAAACCTTATCCTTGAACTATCAACATTAATTATGGTTTAAGGCTTAGGTATAAGAGGAAATGAGGTATCGATTAATTAAGATTTAGGGTTTATGATTGGGACGTACGAATTTCATTTAGGAAGGTAACATGGGAAATCAAGAGAGAGAAAGAGAAAATTATTTTCATCAATACTAAATACTAAATAGTTCTTGATCTAGTAGTTTTTCTAAACGTTTGGTGTTAGGATACGTTTTAAACCCTCAACCTCCTGTATATGACGCATGATACAACTTGCTCGGCTTACAATTAGGTGTGGCAAAGACAGTAGTCAATAATTAGTTAAACATGTGCAGACAATATAAGTTCTTCCCAAACAATGTTCTACCATCGGTAGAAACAATTTAAAAAGAAATTTCAAACATGACATTCAAGTTTCAAAACCCATACCAAGTTATGAACCCTATTAAAAATCCTAGATCTACACTTAAAAACCTAAAGTGTTTCAATGAAGCAACCTTATGCGAGGAAAAATTTATGATGACCCGAGCCGGTAAAAATCTCTCAGGATAGACATACAAAGACTGAAAAATTGTGACCATGTTGAAAAATTCCTAGTTAGGTCCGTCACTGAGTATATTTGTGATGATCCATGGTTAAGTTACAAGACCAAATAGCTTCTTCGTCTTGTTCGGGCCTTTGGTCTAGGTACTTGCTTTACTTTGTATCTTTGGGGTCTTCATCAACATATTGATGAAGACGTATTTTACTTATATGCTCCATGTTTTGGCCAAAAGAAAAGCCTCCATTTATCAAACTTAAACTCTAGATAGTTTTTTATTAATAAATTAAATATACTCAACTCTTTTATTAATGAAGCTTTAGTTTTAGCTAGTCTTGATCAAGACATCTTGCACCTCTTTTGCTTGGAGTGTTGGGAATTTCTAGCTTATCACTTTCCCCACTAAGGTACGTACTAGCTTGGGGCTCATATTTGTAGCCGCCCATTCTCCATTAATTCTATTGTGGATTGAAACAAATAATATGTGTAAAGTCGTATGGTAATAGATTGGGAAATTTATATATGTATTATTACAAAGTCTATGTCCCCACCTAATTACTACTCTAGGTTGGGGACTCTTGTCTAACGTGGCTTCATTAAATTTCATATAGGGGGAATAACTTTGAAGTATTTATCATGTATTTTACGACCTCATATACTTGAATAATCTATCCATTTTCATGTTATGTAAGAAACAGAGAGAAATAAAATAAGTAGTCATTTAATTTTCTTTATATATATATATATATATATATATATATATATATATATATATAAAAGTCGGTTATTATACAAAGAGTTTTTAGCGTACGAAGGCCTCAGCATGCGATACGTGTTCAGTGGGCGAGGGATATATCCGTCCGCGTTATAATAATAACGCATGTTTTTATAACAACACATGTTTAAAATGATAATAACGCATGTTTAAAATGATAACGCATGTTTAAAAAGATAATAACGCATGTTTAAAATGATAATTACGCATGTTTTATAATAACGCATGACCATGATCACGTATATTTTATAATAACGAATGACCATAATAATCCATGTTATACACATAATCATGCATGTTTTATAATAAGGCATGACCATAATCACGTATATTATACGCATAATCACGCATGTTGTACACATAATCACGCATGTTATATAATAATGCATGACTATAATCACACATGTTATGTTGGGATTCAGTGGTGATCAGTTTGACTTTTTGTAAAAAACGGGTTTTGACAGAGAAATTAATTAATTCAGTTAATTAATAAATACGCAGCGGAAAATAAAATCATAACATATTTAACAGCACTGACAAACCGAACAGGATCTAGTTATGAACACGTAAACACACAAAAAAACAATTAATCTACTGATGAGATTAATTATACCTTAGTTGTTAATGATTAACCAGTCGAGACACCTAAGGTACAACGAACCGATGCTAGACACGAACCAACACGGGAACGCGGAGGCGTGGTTGGCGGCGGCTTGAGGCTGCCGGAATCTCCTTCAAGCAGCTTAAGAAAATCAACAAAGAAGTCAATTACTTCTTTGTTTTGCGGCTAGTTGGTTTTGACCGGAAAAAAAGCCAAGAATTATTTCTTTCTTTTTCCTTACGGCTGGAACTGGTTGGGAACAATTATTAGGGTTATTATTATATAATAATACTAATTGTTTCCGGGCCCATAGTCCAATACGAGATGCAAAAGCCCGAACCCATTTAATTGTTTTAATGAAAGATTAAAACAATATATATACAATTATTATTTATAAACTAATATAAATAATAATTTACGTCTAACGAATATATATAAAATATATCGTCTTGCTAACAGTTCGTAATTACCAGTTAAGCAGGTTAAGTGGATTTAATGTTCGTTGCCCTAGGTGTAACTCTTTCGGGTTATAGCTCGGTCAGCCGCGTTGTCCATCGGGTCGGTCCATAAAATCCAACAATCTCCCACTTGGACGATCCACGATAAATCAACGCAAACAGTCAGCGGCGCTCTAGCTGCACATGGATGTCCCTAACAAGGTATGACGCTTTAAAGTCATTAACCAAATATTTCGGTATTAGTAACAGCTAACTAAAGCAAGACAATAGACTTATGGCAATAGTTGTCATTCATCCTTTCCGTATAAAACATCAATTGAATCAATGAGACATGGATTTAGTTCATTCTCATATGGCGTTCAATTATTATTGTTCTCGATCAAGAATCAAAGTGGTCCAATCAAACACACAGTAAGTTTGGATAAGGCCTTACACTTCACCAGTTTGAATCAACGAGGGCGCCACGATGCCTATCTATTACATATAATGTAAGAGTACAGAATCCCTTATTGATTACATATAACTCCCACTGAACTTCAGAACTATTTCTAATCAAAGTCTTTATGACTGGCAGTTACGCGACAGCGTTTGACAGTGATTAAAGAATGGTTCCTGGTAAACGGCAGTTCTAGTACGTATATCAGGTCAGAGGATACTAATGAGTATACCAATAGAAAAACATCTTATGCCAAAGATCCATGAAGATGATTTGATGCGAGTTACATCTAACGTCATTCAAAATGAGGCCTGTGAAGTTCGGAGTCAACTCCTTGAGCCGAAGTTCAAAAAAGTCTTAATTCAGAGACGTTCCCACAAGTCTGACCGACTACGGATAATTAAGAATACAAGATTCATGGATTAAACGTATTAAAATTGAACACAGTTATAAGAATTCAGAATTGCATTTAAATCAGTAAACCAAAAAAAAAATCAAAAGTACAACTGTTTAATTGTTCACACATTCAAAATACTAAATCAAAACATATCACTAGCAAATCTAAGACCAATAGCATCTATGTGAAGATCATGCTTGTCCTGAGTCATGGGCTTAGTAAACGAGTCCACTAGGTTTTGATATGTGTCTACTTTTCTTATCACGACGTCTCCACGTTCCACAATTTCCCGTATATAGTGGAACTTCCTTTGAATGTGCTTGGCTTTGTGATGAGATCTGGGCTCTTTGGCTTGAGCTATAGCACCTGTGTTATCACAAAGTATCTCGATTGGTTAGCGAATATTCGGAACCACATCGAGGTCAGTAATGAATTTCTTCATCCAAGCAGCTTCCTTAGAAGCATCTGATGCGGCTATATACTCAGATTCGGTGGTTGAATCCGCCACTACACTCTGCTTGGAGCTTTTCCATGAGACAGCTCCTCCATTAAGAGTGAATACGTCACCTCGGTCAGTTTGAAAGCTAGCATCAGTGTAACACCGTACAGTGAGCTCCTCTTTCACTCCTCCAAATATTAAGAACATGTCTTTGGTCCTTCTCAAGTACCTCAGGATGTTCTTGACTGTAGTCCAGTGGGCAATGCCAGGACTTTGCTGGAAACGGCTGGTCATGCTTAAAGCATACGAGACGTCAGGTCTAGTGCACAACATAGCATACATGATAGAACCAATCGCTGAGGCATATGGAATTGCTTCCATTTCCTTAATTTCAATGTCCATGGAAGGAGATTGTGATTTGTTCAACACAGTGCCTTTAGTCATCGGAACACCTCCTTTCTTGGAGTTTTCCATCCTAAAGCGTGTCATCATTTTGTCTATGTAAGTACTCTAACTTAGCCCTAGAAGCCGCTTAGATCTATCCCTGTAGATCTTGATTCCTAGAATGTAAGCAGCTTCTCCAAGATCCTTCATTGCAAAACAAGTTCCCAACCAGTGTTTAACTTCGTTAAACATAGGTATGTTGTTTCCAATGATAAGTATATCATCCACATACAGGATAAGGAATGATATAGTGCTCCCACTAGCCTTTCTGTAAACACAAGGCTCATCTTCATTCTTGACAAAACCAAATTCTTTGATTTTCTGATCAAAATGAAGATCCCAGCTCCGAGATGCTTGTTTAAGTCCATAAATGGACTTATTCAGTTTGCAGACCCTACTAGGATACTTTGGATCAACAAAACCATCAGGCTGAACCATATAGACATCTTCAGAGAGATGTCCATTAAGAAAAGCGATTTTGACATCCATTTGCCATATCTCGTAATCATGGTACGCGGCTATGGCAAGCAGTATCCCGATCGATTTGATCATAGCAACGGGTGAGAAAGTTTCATCATAGTCAATACCTTGAGTTTGAGTGAAACCCTTTGCAACTAGCCGTGCTTTATAGGTTTGTACATTACCATGCATGTCGGTTTTTCTTTTGAAAATCCATTTGCTCCCTATTGCCCGAGAACCGGGGGTAGCTCAATCAAGTCCCAGACCTGATTATCACGCATAGATTGCATCTCGGCGTTCATGGCTTCAAGCCATTTCTCGGATTCAGGATCTGAGATAGCAGATTTGTAGTATGTAGGTTCGTCATTTGACTCAGCTACTAACAGGACTTTATAAGCTTCAAGATGCCATAGGTATCTATTAGGTTCTTTACGAGACCTGCAACTTCTGCGAACGCTTGTGTTTATGTCTGATTCATTAGCAACAACTTCTTGTTGATCAGACGCTCCGACTTCCTCAGCGGTTGTTTATGTTTCTCGAATTTCTTCAAGATCCATAATATTATTTCCAGTTCCTCGATTTAGAAGATCTTCCTCGAGAAAGCGTCCTTTCCTTTTGATGGAAACAATGTTTGCATCAGGATGATAGAAATAATATCCGCTTTTGTTGTAGTAACCGACGAAAACAACTTTTTCGCCTCTGGGATCGAGCTTGTCATCAGAATCGCTGGTGACATATGCATCACATCCCCATACTATAAGGTAAGACAAATTGGGTTTAGACTTGTGCCATATCTCATATGGGGTTTTGTCCACCTTCTTAGTCGGTGCCAAATTTACAAGGCGGGCGGCGGTCATAAGAGCATAACTCCAGAAGGAGTGAGGCAACTTAGTTCTACACATCATCGATCGAACCATATTAAGTAGGGTTCGATTTCTCCTCTCGCTCATGCCATTAAGTTGGGGTGTGCGAGGAGGAGTGTGGAGAGAAATAATTTCGTGCTCCTTCAGATGATTAAGAAATTCTAAGCTGAGATACTCACCACCTCGATCTGATCGAAGTGTCTTAATAGATTTGTCGAGTTGTTTCTCTACTTCATTTTGAAACTCTTTGAACTTTTCAAATGTTTCATGCTTGTGTTTCATAAGATAGACATAAGCATATCGACTATAATCGTCAATAAATGAAACGAAGTATCTTTCATGATTTCTAGACATTGTTTCGAAAGGGCCACACACATCAGTGTGTATAAGGCCTAGCAGATCCTTGGCTCGTTCACCAACATGAGTGAAGGGGTCCTTTGTGAGTTTTCCAGCTAAAAAAGACTCGCAATTATCAAATGAGTCATGTCTGGTAGGTTCAAGAATTCCCTCGGATTGGAGTCTTTTAATGCGTGTCTTGCTTATGTGGCCAAGTCGACAATGCCATAGAAAAGTATCATTAATGCCAGATTTGATACGTTTAGAAAGATTATATATGTATTGTCAGTTTGAATGTCAATCTCATAAATACCGTTTTGAGGTTTAGCCTCAAAATAAAAGATATCATTTAAGTAGGCAGAAATAGCAATACCATTAAAAACGTACTTAAATCCTTGTTCAAACAATAAAGAAACTGAAATAATGTTTCTGGTTAAACCAGGTGCAAACAAACAATTGTTCAAGATAACCACAAGGCCAGAAGGACATGAGAGATGATATGTTCCAGTTGCAAGAACTGGTACTCTTTTCCCATCACCAACGATGAGCTCCATGTCGCCTTGTTTCAGCTTCCTCCAACTTTTAGGCTCCTGCAAGACATTAATGATGTGGTATCCACATCCAGTATCAAATACCCGTGTGTTGCTAGAAATAGTAAAAATTTCAATAACATAAATGAGAATACCTAAAGAGGTGCCCTCACCACTGGCCCGCTGCAGCTTCAGCTTGGCTAGATATTCAGGACAGTTACGTTTCCGGTGTCCCATTTTGTTGCATTCAAAGCATTGGCGCTCCTCAGGAGGGGGTGCTTTTGAAGCTTTCTTGTTATTGTTGGTGGCAGGCTTGGCAGCAACATTAACCTTCTTCTTGCCTTTGCTATTATAACCTCTTTTCTTAGGGTTAGGTTTTTTAACACCAGCAGATCTGCCATTAGAACTTGATTTTTCTTTCCTTGGATATTCATCTCGGCCGTTTTGAGCATACCATGTAGCTCGGCCACTGTCTTCTCCAAGCCATTCATGTTGAAATTCATTACGAATTGAGCATAGGAGCTTGGGAGAGAATTTAAGATGAAATCAGTAGCAATGCCATCCTTCATGGGATATCCAAGTTTGTTCATCTAGTCGATGTACCCTTTCATCTTAAGTACATGAGCACTAACAAGCGTGCCCTCTTGCATCGTGCAACGAATGAGCTGAGACATGGTTTCATAGCGTTCTTGTCGGGCTTGTTTCAGGAACAGTTGCTCAATCATGTCAAAGGCACTCAGGTCCTCCATGCTCTTTTGGAGCTCACGGGACATGCAGGCTAGCATAAGGCAGGCCACCTCAGTGGCATCATCTCTTTGTTTTTCCCAGGCCTTACGAGCGGCAGCCGTGTTACCATCGGGTGCCTCAGGGACTGGTGCATCGAGAACATAGAGCTTCTTGGCCATCTTGAGAACTATTCTCAGATTGCACTGCCACGAGAGAAAGTTGGTGTTATCCAGCTTTTCATTCTCAATGATAGACTTGAGAGCGAAGGAGTTATTAGTATTATTATTTTCAGTAGACATCTGTCAAGATAAGCAAAGAAAATAAATTAGTATAAAGAAAGTGAAAAGTCCTTATTAATTTATGACCCAATTACATAAATTAAAATAAGGAGTAAGAATCTAGCTAAATCAGTCACTAGTGGTAATTGTGGCATACAACATTAGTAAGTGGGTAACTAGACTGACAATTAGTGTCAATTGTGAAAAGATGCACAACTCTCGTGTATGAGGCCGCTAAGACAAGACATGTCTATGCATTGATACGTTTAGCCTCATCTATGCCACAACACCGATGTTTCATTTTATGCTCCAAGTGTTCCTTATAATAGGATGGCATAGACCATTGGTTTTAAATATGGGTTCCAATTTTAGTGTTTACCGAATAGGGTCAAACACAACGAATGGTTAAATCATACGTGTGTTGTAAAAAGCCAGTTTACTATTTAAAGTCATGATAAATTTGATGAACCATTTCATCTCTCAGGACACTTAATTTTAAATAACCTATTAAAAATAAGTTTGTCGCGACTTGAATAACCAGTTAAAGTTAATAGTTGAAAACTATTAAGTTACAAGCCAGTTGTTATTTTTATAAAATTCTACAAGTTGTAAAATTAGAACTTGTGGTGACAAATTGTGACATTTTAAAACTCCTTTTAAACGATTGGCATTTGGTTGGTTTATTATAAAATTAAGTTATAAAAAAAATAAAAGCAACCATAAAGCAAATAAATATGTAAATCTTTTAGGGCCAAGTTTGTTTGATCTTGCTAGAGCCAGTTAGCAAAACCAAACGGGTCACGGGGTCAAAAAAATTAAAACAACCACAAGGATGGACTTCCGTGCATCTAGTTGTCTCGGATGACTCCCACTGATTCCATGATTCCTGTTGCGTCTTCAGATTTGTCTTCGGGTTTGTATTACATTACATAAAATAAAAAGCCTATTCTATTACAACTTTGAGCCATCAAAAGTGGGTCAAAACCATAAAACAAAAAACTGAATAATAAACACAAACAACTCAATCACATGGGTCGGGCCAGATTTACATATTCAACACAATCACATACGGGCAATAAATTTGGTCAAATAAAAAAATTAAAAACGACCAAATTAATAAATAAAAAAAATTCTCCAAAAACATATTAGATCAGAAACTTCAAGATAGTTAAAGTTTGTGATTAATCTAACCGGTGAAACCAGACCGGTTTCGATTTACGTGTTATAACCCAGGCTCTGATACCATTGTTGGGATTCAGTGGTGATCAGTTTGACTTTTGTAAAAAATGGGTTTTGACAGAGAAATTAATTAATTCAGTTAATTAATAAATACGCAGCGGAAAATAAAATCATAACCTATTTAACAGCACTGACAAATCGAACAGGATCTGGTTATGAACACGTAAACACAAAAAAAAAAATTAATCTACTGATGAGATTAATTATACCTTAGTGGTTAATGATTAACCGGTTGAGACACCTAAGGTACAACGAACCGATGTTAGACACGAACCAACACGGGAACGCGGAGGCGCGGTTGGCGGCGGCGGCTTGAGGCTGCCGGAATCTCCTTTAAGCAGCTTAAGAAAATCAACAAAGAAGTCAATTACTTCTTTGTTTTGCGGCTAGTTGGTTTTGACCGAAAAAAAAACCAAGAATTATTTCTTTCTTTTTCCTTACGGCTGGAACTGGTTGGGAACAATTATTAGAGTTATTATTATATAATAATAATAAACCCTACTAATTGTTTCCGGGCCCATAGTCCAATACGAGATGCAAAAGCCCGAACCCATTTAATTGTTTTAATGAAAGATTAAAACAATATATATATACAATTATTATTTATAAACTAGTATAAATAGTAATTCACGTCTAACTAATATATATAAAATATATCGTCTTGCTAACAGTTTGTAATTACCAGTTAAGCAGGTTAAGTGGATTTAATGTTCATTGCCCTAGGTGTAACTCTTACGGATCATAGCTCGATCAGCCGCGTTGTCCATCGGGTCGGTCCATAAAATCCAACATGTTATACGCACAGCACATCGACATTTTTTTTAAAGTCGGTTTTTTTAAATAAAAGTATAGCAAGACTATACTCAAATTAAGGAGAATAAAATACTCGATTTTATGGTGTATTTTTTTTTTTTAAATAATGTCGTATAAAAAATTTATGTTTGTTTTAAAAAAATGGGGAAACTTGTAAAAAGTTAACAAAGGTGGGCTATTTCAATTTTACCCTTTCTGAATTTTTTCATGTTTAAAACAATCACCTTTGATATTAACCCTTGATTTCCTAGATCAATAACTCAAAATCTTTCGTACCTTCGCACGAAATAATTCTTTTGTATTAAAAACTCTCTCTCTCTCTCTCTCTCTATATATATATATATATAGGTGAGGGTTTATGAGAAAACCAAATGGTTAGGCGAAAACTACTAAGAAAGCCAATTTTAATCAATCATATAATAATTATTATTTTTTATTTTTTTTAATGGTAAGGTTATCAATGTAATATTACACATTTATCAAAAAATCATTTTATGTATTGGCTTACGTATGCGTAACACATAAGTTACGTATGTGTTACGTATACGTAAAAAGAAGACAAAAAAGTTATAGTTAAGTATACGTAGAATGATTTTTTGGTAAAATGTGTAATATTACATTAATACCCTTAGAAATAAATTAAAAAAATAAAAAATCTATAAATTATTTTATTGGCTCTTTATGCAGTTTTCTTGGTTTTCGCCTAACTATGTATTTTTCTCATTATCCCTCCCCTATATATATATATATATATATATATATATATATAGGGGTATGTTCTTTTGAGAACCAACAATATGTTAAGAACCGTGAGAACCGCATAAACTCTTCCTCTATTTATAATATAAATTGACTAGAATTCATGTACATTTCAATATGTTTAAGGTTTGGTTTTAAAAGACCTCGAATTTATAGTCGTTTTTTTTAAATGCATATATGCACTCACACTATATGCACAAATGAATGCATATATGCATATTTTTATACTTTTCTTAAAAAAATTCAGGAGAGAGGAGATAAACTCAAACTAAGAGTGGGAAGAGATAAATAAAACATTGTTGTTGAATTTTACTTTTTTCACTAAAGCGATATGTACACGTTTTGTGCGGTTCTTTCGGTTCTCAACATATAGTTGGTTCTCAAAAGAACATGCCCCTATATATATATATATATATAATATAGGGGATGGCTAGAATGCAAACCCACGTGAGTTAAGAAAATAAAAAACAACTCTATGTAACAACTTTTTTTTTAAATATGGTAGGTTTGTTACATATTTTCGTCACTTTTTATAAAAATAAAAAAGTTCCGAAGATATTTTTTTAAATATGTAACAATTGGAAAAAAAATCCCCGTTTTTTGTGTTGTTACATATGTAACAAATGCTGTTACATATAAAAAAATTACAATTTTTTTTTAAATCTGGTCGGCGCTTTTTTAATATTTTTTTATAAAAAGTGTTGAAATTAGGTAACAACTATAAAAAAAGAGGTTGTTGGATAGAGTTTTCATGAGTTTGCTCATCTCAAGTGGGTTTTCTCCCTATACTTCCCATGTATATATAGGGGCCGTTTATCGTACAAAGGGCCCAAAGCGTACGAAAGGCCCCCAGTCATACGATTAATATGATCTAGGGTTGGGGATAACGCGGTGGCATAAACGTAATTAATTTGAAAAAAATAATGCTTCGTCCAGGTTAAAAAGGGCATAAATGTCAATTTGTACCCACAAGCGTCCAACTCGGATCTCTGTAAAAACGTAAAAAAAAGAGGTTTTACGGATATTCAAACGATAAGAAAAAAACCCTTAATGAAATTAAACAATTTAATGTGATTTCAATTTAATTCAATTTACGTTTAATCACGTGAAACATGGAGTTTTTGATTATATATATGTGGAGGCTTCATATTAGAACTGGCCTAATCATGTCATATATATGTGTATCTTCAAAGATAAACGTGAATTTTTTAATAATTACGCATTTTGCGTAATTTTTTTAATAATCACGCTTGATGCGTTATTTTTTTATGAGGGATTTTTTGTGAGGGATATTTTATGGATAGAGGTTTTTTTAATAGTCAGAAAATCATGTTTTTAATTATATGTTATAGATAGAGGGTTTTTTAATTATCTGTTATGGATAGAGGTTTTTTTTTAATAATTACGCTTTTTAATGACGTGATTTTTTATATGTAAGTTGAATTTAATTTACGTTTTTAATGAAATCATGTTTAATGACGTGATTTTTTTTATACACATGTATAAATAAAAACTGCTACAATGATAAAAATATTCATCTCACTCAAAATTAAAAGGAACACGCGGCGCGTTGCTATCCTTTTGTACGCTTCGTATGAAATAAGTCCTTTGTATTTTAAACTTATCCAATATATATATATATATATATAAATATATAGGGAGGATCAAATAAGAAGTTGTTTTCGGCTAAGAACTCTAAGAAGTGACAAAAACATTAAGAAACGATATCAAACGAACTCGAATTGAGCTCATTCCAGCGGCGTTGGAACCGTATCGTCGAACTCTACCATCTTAGCTTTTAGGGTTTAGCTTTTAGGGTTTAGATCTTAGCGTTGAATTTTAGGATTTTAGCCTTAGGGTTTAGCCTTAGGGTTTAGCTTTTAGGGTTTAGATTTTAGGGTTTTGGTTTTTTTTGGGGGTGGGGGTTTAGGTTTTTGGGGGTGGGTTGGGGTGGGTTTAGGTTTTTGGGGGGGTGGGGTGGGGGGGTTTAGGTTTTTGCGGGGTGGGGGTGGTGGTTTTAGGCTTTTCGGGGTGGTGTTGGAGGGGGGTTTAGGTTTTTGGGGGTGCGGGTGGAGAGGGGTTTAGGTTTTTGGGTCCGGATTAGAGTTCGATGAGGCGGTTCCAACACCGCTCGAATGAGCTCAATCGGAGTTCGTTTGACCCACTTCTTAGCGTTTTCTTAGCAAAAAACCACTTCTTAGCGGAACCTTCCTCTATATATATATATAGGGGGAGGATCAAATAAGAAGTCTAATTTGGCTAAGAAGCCTAAGAAGTAATCTCATCCATTTAATTAGATGATCAACGGTAGAGATTTAAGTATATGAAAAATAAGGGGTGGAAGGGTATTTAAGTAATAGCCACTTTTGTTGACTTTTTTCAACTTCCCCCACTTTTTTTAAACGTTCATAACTTTTTCATAGGACATTATTTTTAAAAAAAAAATTACACCATAAAATCGAGCGTTTTTTATCTTTAATTTGAGTATAGTATTGCTATATTTTTTTTGCAAAAATAAAAACGACACTTAACGAAATTGTGCTAATTTACGTAAATGTGCTGGTTTCTCGTAAATAGCACAATTTAACACATTAAAAATTTACTGGTTTCTGGTAAAAAACATAATTTACGTAAATGTAATGGTTTCTTTAATGTGTGTACTTTTAGTCAATTATTATGTGCCTAATTTGGTAGCATTATTTAAAAATAAAATTTTAAAACATCCATACACAAAAAAAAAAAAACGGTTTAGTGGTAGGTAACAAAAAGCTTATGCATCAAAATGTTGTTTTGTGCTGGTTTGATATACTAGTTTTATTGTGCTGGTTTTTTTTTTGTGTTTGGTTAGCTAAGAAAAGCAAGATACACAATGAACCGTGTTCTTTTGGTGTTGTGAAACAACACAACTAATTGTTATGTTTGGTGTTGTTTTATGATAAAGCAACACAGTTAATTGTGCTGTTTTACAATGCAACACAGTTAATTGTGTTGTTTTACAATGCAGCATAGTTAGTTGTGTTGTTTTACAATGCAGCATAGTTAGTTGTGCTGTTTTACTATAAACCAGCACATTTACGTAAAGTAGCACAATTTCACTAAGTGTTGATTTTGTTTTAGAGTAAAATATAGCAATACTAAACAATTTCACTAAGATGCATTGAACGCTCATCCTTTTTATGATTTTTAAGGTAATTATTTATTAACAGTTCAACTAAATAATAACTTTTCTAGCAGTTCTTCTTGCTTTACCGTGCTCTATTTTTTTTCATTGTTATGATTTTACCAAAGAGAAAATGTATTGTGCTGGTTTTTTTTGTTCTACTGAATGTGCTGGAATTTTGTTTTCCTGTGACGTATTTTTTTATGTTGTGTTGGTTGGTTGTGCTGACTTTTTTTGTGCTGTTTTCCTCTACTATTTTTTCGACTGTGCTGAATTTCTCTTGTGCTGTTTTCCTCTACTATTTTTTCTGTTGTGCTGTTATCACACGTGCTGGTTTTTTGTGCTAATTATTGTGCTGGTTGGTCTTGTTCTCATTATTTGTGCTGATTTGTTTTTTTAAATCACATTGTTGTTGTGCTAGTTTGTTAGTGCTGGTTGTGCTAGTAACTGTGCAGGTTTGTTGTTTGTGTGCTAGTTTGCTAATTTTGTGCATGTTTATTTATGCTGGTATGTCTTGTTCTCATTATTTGTGCTGATTTGTTTTTTTAAATCACATTATTGTTGTGATAGTTTGTTAGTGCTGGTTGTGCTAGTAATTGTATAGGTTTGTTGTTTGTGTGCTTGTTTGCTAATTTTGTGCTTGTTTATTTGTGCTGATTTGATATTTTTGTTTGTGTTGGTTTGATTTTCCATAAAACAGCACAATTTATGTAAACCAACACAATTTATGTAAAATAGCATAATTTTGTATAGTGTCCGTATTTTTTAATAAAAAATATAGCAATACTATACTCGAATTAAAGGTAAAAACACTCGTTTTTATGGTGAAATTTTTTTAAAAAAATAAGGTCGTATGAAAAAGTTATGTACGTTTAAAAAAAAAAGTGGGGGAATTTGAAAAAAGTCAACAATTGTGGGTTTCCAAAAATGCCCCTCCACCTCTAAGTTTTCCTACATTTAAATCTCTACCATTGATCATCCAATTGAATGGATAAGATTGCGTCTTAGACTTCTTAGCCAAAGTGCACTTCTTAGGGGAACCATCCCCTATATATATTATATATATATAGTATCAAGAGAAAACTCATTTTTCATGAGAAAACTAGAAAACTCTTTCTCACTTAATTTTTAAACTTTAATAATTTTTTCATACGTTATCATTTTTCAAAAGAAAATTAAATCATAAAATCGATCATTTTTTATCTTTAATTTGAGTATAATACTGCTATATTAAAAAGAAATTTTTTTTAACGTGTCGGGTTTATTCAATACTACATATAAGCAGTATGATCATACTATATATAAGCAGTATCATCATATTGTATATACTACATATATGCAGTATGATCATATTGCATATATGTAGTATCATCATACAGTATGATGATAATGCATATATGTAGTACCGAAAAAGTTCGACACGTTAGTTTTTTTGTTTTTTTAAATAGCAACGTTATACTCAATTTAAAGATAAAAAAATGCTTAATTTATTGGTGTAATTTAGAAAACAATAATAATAACGTATGAAAAAATTATTAAGGTTAAAAAATTGTGAAGAGTTTTCTAGTTTACTTGTAAAAATAAGTTTTATTATGAATCAAAAACCCTATATCTAAACTTCTAAACTATATAATATATATATATTAGAAGGACAAGAAGGCAATTTGATAAAAAGTCTTAATTTTAAGACTTGTACAACTCTTAAAGCAAGAAATACAAGTCATAAAGCTTCCTAAAGCTTTCAACCCCCTTTCAAAAACGCTTAAAACACAGATCCCCTTTCAACCCCCTGGTTGGGTTAAGGGACAATGGGTTTAAGGCGGGTCAGGCGATAAACAAGGCAGAGGCGGGTAAAGTAGCTAAGCACGAAAAAGCTTGCCTTGTGAATCAGCACGTGTTCGTACCGTTTGCCTTTGACACCTTTGGCGCTCTCGCCCCTGATGCGGTGCGGTTCCTTAAGCGGGTTCAGCGGGTGGTCAGCAGTAACACCGCATATATTTATGGGGGGAACTTTGTGTTTAGTAGAGTAGGATTTGCTATTCAGAAGGGGGTAGCGGCGCAGCTTGTTGCCCGTCTACCTGCCATTAGTTTGTAATTTTGGTACTTCTTGCCGTTAATCTCATTGATGACTAAAGGAAAAAAAAAAAATATATATATATAGATCTGATACACTATCACGTTCGGAGCACCAAACCAGGGCCACCGATCACCATTGCCTTCGCCACTGGTTCTACGATGAAGATGCTGACGCCGTCTTCCAAATTCCGATCGTCCCTACTTTTACAACATCTGTTCTTAGCAGCTATTACATTCTCTAAGGTTTCATTCAAAATTTTCCAAAAGTGCTTCTGTAAGTCAACAAACCACGGTGAGTTGATTCCCATTCGCTGCATAATTCGTCTCCGTAATCGACAAGAATGATGATTTAATTTGTTTTATCTTTGCATGCTTTTAATTGTTTTAACTTTTGCAGGCTTTTAATTTTCGATTTGGAAAAAAAGGGCGTGATATAGGGTTTGTAAATGAGTCTTATTTTTGTTTAAATCATCTTCTGCAAGTAAGTTATCTTCTTCCCTAAATCAGTTTTGATGATTTAATCGGTTAAATTCTATTTACAGATGACCGATTACAAGTATTGAAGCAATTAGTTAAATATTCAGATTACCGTCGTTAATTGTCTTTTCGGTTTAGTCAAATTGAAATCTAAAATTTGCTTAATATAGTGGAAACCGAATTGGATTTATCAGAAAGAAGCTGAGATTCACCTCGGGGATCTTGACTCGATGGATGGGTTCACCATTTCTATGAAGGATATCGGGAGTTCGCAAGTGCGGAACCTGCGCTACAGGTATATACCACTGTTAAAAAGTCGGTTCACCAAGTGTTTGTGAAAATGGTAAGAAAATGATGTTACCTATAACATTTTTTATGGGCACTTTTATTATTTTAACAAAATGGATTTTTATACAATTTTAATACAAAAATGACAGAATTTGTTGATGAGCCAGTCCAGCCCATTTTGACCCGGACCGGTTTTGACCCGTTATCCAAACCGCTCATTGTCACATCTAGGTTGTCTGGTTCGGGACAGTAAGAAAATGATGTTACCTGTAATATTTTTTATGGACACTTTTATTATTTTAACAAAATGGATTTTTAATCATTTTGAACCTTAGACTAACCTAATATTATGTGATTTCATAAATATTATAGGAAACTCTCTCAGAAGTTTGTGTAGAAGGCCTGAGACACAAACAAAAAGCATTTGATGATGAGACTGAGAGGACAACAACTGAAGCACATAAACATTTTTGAAAAGCTAAAATGAATATGCAGACCCTTGGAGGTTAGCTTATCTTATTATTATCCATTTTAATTGTGCTTCATACGAGCCAAAGTTTCTAATCTGGACTGTTACACGCAATTGTGATTCAATTTTGGAATTGCAATTCTGATTCAATTTTGGTCACTTCAGTTTTGTGCTATGTTACTATCTGGTATATTTGTTAGTTTTGCTTATTGGATTGACAGGAAGCCCTACAAAGCATTGCTTCTATCTCCATTCGGGAGGTCTAGCTTTGCCATGTAAGCGCGCATCAGTGTTTCAAGAGCAGGGTAAACGTAGAGACTTTGTTTGTCTTGAAAGGTAGTTTTACTGATCACTATTGATTGAGTTTGTATTTTTACAATAAAATGTGAATGCTTTATATATTTTGTAATTTTTGTTGTAATTTTATAATTTTAAAGTATTAATATGCAGAAAAATAAACCAAACCAAACCAAACCAAACGTACCCAGTATGCAGAAAAATAAAAATAGGGTTAAATCGGTGGTGTTCGAGTCAGCCCGTTAATATTCGGGTCGTGTTCATTCAAAGATTTAGATAACTGTCTTAGTATTGTTTTGAACCATAATTGACGAATGGGTTTTTACAAAAATCTGAATTGACCCATTTTTAATTGACGAATGGGTTAAATGGGCGGTGTTTTCTTTCTCAATCTGAAGTTTTGATTCGGGTATGTTCCGACTCCCAATTTTTTATGTTTGTGTGTGCTACTAATCAAAAATGTGTAATTAATTACCAAAACAATTTCAATGTCTGATGTTTTTTTTGCTTGAATTAGGATACAATGTGATATAGCATATCAGTTATGCACTCTAAATGCAATAATATAATTTCGGTAAATAGGTAGATTACCGATTCTTTGGCAACTGAGAACTGATTTTTCCTGTCTCCAACAAGTCCTGCAAACGAATAATAACCATGGGAATGACTGTATATAGGGTTTGAAATGTAAAAGACAATTATTTATTCAATAAACACATGATGACTACATTATAACTACGTTTTACTAATGCAAGAATCAGAGAGAACAAATTATTCAAGTTTTTTACATTTTTGTTTTATAGTCTCTAAATGCAATTTTTCTTTTGGCAGAGTTACTACTCGGATATGTATGTGACTTCTTGGCAGTCCCTCAACAAGGTATACACTAGCAATCATGTTGTATTCTGTACCTCTAATATACTAATATCATGATTTTTATTTAAAACTGAATAATTTTGTTGCTGCATAATTTTTATTTCGTGTGGTTATGCTCTCATTTTTGCCCTTCTTTGCAGCTGTTATTGTAGTTTACATTCCCTGTCTGCTGGTGATTGTAGCTGCTATTGAAAGTAAGCGTTAAGGAACACCTTTCGGTTTCTTTTTACGTTTTGAGTTTTAGTTTTCATTTTGGAATGTACATATGGGATCATTGCATTGATGGTTGTGCGCGTGAGTATGGGGGTACTTATTAAGAGGATATAACTTTTTAGTTTTTGAATGATGATATTTTTAAATAAGGGACTCATGATTTCAAAATTGGTACAGATGCATGTGTTAAACAATTTGGAAGTATAAGAACGTGAACATCATGATGTTGGATATTGTTCTTACTTTTTCTTTTGGATTATGCAGTTTTTGCGACCCTAACACTTATCCTCTCTGCAGGTTTGTTTTGTGAAGCTCTACTTCTATTGCTGCCGTTCTTTGGAGCTGCTGGTATGTATCTTTATTTTTTTTATGTCATTTTACCCACACTTTAGTTTGCTTTATGTCTACCTCAAAATTTGTTAATGTATGTTTATTCTTTTTTTAGTATGTACGAGTATGACTATATGTCTGTATGTTACATACTCCACAAAATAGAATCCACATTCCAGCTTATGTACGTTTTCATCGTTTACTATACAACACTACTCAAGTCAACTTAAGTATGAATGCTTATTTGCATTTTCAGTTTTACAGTTCATCCTCATCCCATATAACTTGTAGTTACCTGATCAAACAAGAGTGTACGTATTAAGGTCGTGGTACAGAGCCTACCCTTTGCTGCTGCAGAACTTAACCTGGGCCATAGAACATTCACACAAGAGTTTATACAATAACACAGATTAATATTTTATTTTTAGGTTATTGAATTACATTTAAACAAATTTATACATCATTTGATAAGGTGTTAAAATAACTGTGTTATAAATCAAACATCAGATTCCTTGTCTGCAAATACGTGGTCTGCACCCTCCGTTGAGGCTTTAAAACAAAACATATATTATTTTAAAACAAAACAGATTCTTATTTCTCAGATTCAATAGCTTTGGTTCGACTTTGAAAGTCATATTACCTATTTTTTCATCTTATTTAGTTCATTTAGCATTGGTTTGACTGTCTTATTAAGACTTTAAAACAAAAGAGATTAAGGCTTTAAGGTCAAATTACCTGTCCAATTGGTTTGACTTTTATTTCCGAAACAGATTACATACCAAGGTTCCTAGCTTGAACTCTTTGAATGTTGATGGTTTTTTCTGGCCCAAAATCTGAAGCAGAAATCATACCAAAATGTTTATTTTTAGAACAAGTTAGCCCTTTAAAATATGCTTTTATGTAAGAAATTGATTCATTACCTTTCGTCTTGTATATATACGTTTAAGATGGGTTTTTGGTGATAGATGATTTTTGATGCAATAGATGTGGTGATTGCAGATCATGGTGGTGAAGAGAAATAAGATCTGGATGATAAGGATGGCACACACTCTTCAACTGCTAAGAAACATTATAATGGTTGATTAATATTCAACCTGACAAACATATGGGCCTGGTTGGGTCTAATCACTGGTCGCTTTAAAAACGACTTTTTAAAAAATGTCCGTTTGGTTATGCTCATAACAGATTCTGACCAAAATAGGCCCAAGTCGTTTTACAAAAAAAGATGTATCAAAATAGGTTCATCTACTATCTTTTTTTTTATGACGTGCGTGGTGGCAGACCAGTGACCGAGATCAACCTATTTAGAAAATCAACTTATCTAAATTAACCAATATCTTGAAGAATGGCCAATGGGTGCTAGGTGTAATTAATATTAATAAACATAAGAAAAAAGTATGTTCATGCAGGAGGTGATAGAACCGTGGGTTGGGTCCTCGGGTGGCTAGGAGAGCTTCATAAAGTGGTTCGTGACCTGGTTCGACCTACTGTTGTATTTTTGCGATTATCATTTACTTATTTTTCCAGCTTTTATTATTATTTCTGGATTATGAGTTGATTTTTTTTTATCAATATTCTCCTTTTTTTTCATTTTCATGTTGATGGGAGAAAGTGTACCAGAGCTTATAATTCTTTTTGTTGTATTTTATTGCATACACTGCAACTCCACTTGTGCACCCATATGAAAGCTTATATAGATAGGGCGTGGTTCAAATGATAACCAATATTTATGTGATAACCATGAAAACCACTCTCAAACATAATGTTACGTATATGTAACAATTATTATTCTGTTAGTATTACATATGCGTAAACACTATGTGTCACGTATATGTAACATCATTTGGTATGTATATATAAGACTTATCATTTCCGTATTTATGTTCAAGATACTTAAATACTCTTTTAACAATTAAAAAAATATAATTTATAAATTATGAGAGTGGTTATCACGATTATCATATAAAAAATTGATTATCATTTGAATCATTCCCTATATAGATAATAGTTATTAGTACATTGAAATCATGATGAATTATTGTATTTATAACACAAACAAAATTTGTTTGGTTCTAATAAAATTTGCTTTAAAAAAAACTAATATTTATCAAATATTTATTGCCGTTAAAAAAACTAATATTTATCAAACCGCTTATTTACGAGGCACTACAATTTAAATATATCGTAAGATCATTTTCAATTCATGTTACCCATTCAACGAATTTGACATGTTTCTTTTGTGTAAATATGTTTGTTTCCGGTTAACATACTTTGACTTCATGTCAAAATACAATCCAAAATAACTTGTTATCGAATGAATTAGTTAAAATTGTTATATATAATATGGTTTAGCCATTTTAGTCACTTTCATACAAAAAACTTTTTTTAGCTTTTTCGTCCTTGACTTTTCAAAATTTAGCCATTTTCATCCAACTGACTAACTCCGTCAACATTTTAACGTTAAATCAGGGGCAATTTGGTTAAAATGTAGACGGAGTTAATCAAGTGGATGAAATGGCTAGATTTTGAAAAGTCAGGGACGAAAAGGCTAAAAAAAAGTTTTTGGATGAAAGTGACTAAAATGGTCAAACCATAGGAACGAAAATGACACTTTACTCTAAAATAAAATATTTGAACCATTTCTTATTATTCATTCGTTTTTAATAAGTTTAGGGTAACGTTTAGCACGTGGACAAATATTTTTGTGTGAAATTGGTTAATTTTGTCAGTCACGTGCTATTGATTTTGAATTAGTGACCGGACTTGTCAAAAATATATATATACAAAAAATAAAACTTTGAAAGCTTGAACATTATGCAATAATATTACAAATTTATATTCAAAGCATGTGATACACGATTACACGGTGTGTTTGTTTCGTTCTTCGTCATAAACACACAAAACGTTGGTTGCTAAAGCCACATCGCTTATGTACGTTGGTCCTTTGGAATTATTTTAGAACTATTAGAATAAGAATAACAACATTGAAAGCTAATAAGGTTATAGATTTTGTAAAAAGATGTATTATGAAATCAATTCCATATATAAATTTGATTAATTAAAATATACAGGGGAGCAAACACATATAGAGAATGATCCTAAGGGAGAGGGTGTATAATACCCAACTAAGTAGCAACAACAAAGAAAAGGATTATAAGGGTGGACGGGGTGGGCTTCGGCTCACCTTCGGGTTCAAACCCAGAACATTTCATAGTTGACATAAAACTTAATAACATAGCTCTTAAACTGGTAATCAGAATCTATTACAGCGAAAGTCTGGAATTAAACAAGTCTGGAATTAAACATTCATAATCCAATAATAATTAAACTTTAACAACTTTAACATTCATTGTTCAAACATAACTATCGGGAAAGGGAATGTAAGTCTTCAGCGCAACAACCCGGCAGTCCATGCTATCACGTCCTCACGGCTCCTTTACTTTTCACTTTACTTTATCTTTGCTACCTGACATGCATGCTAAAAAGTCAGTTAACGCCGGTGAGTTTTATATTTACTTTAAACTGTAAACTTTCCTTTAGTTAACATTGTTTTAAATAAAATGAGCTTTCTTTCTTTACTTTAAACAACTTTGCATTTGCCTTTACTTTAAAACTTTGCAAAGTTACAATTTATAAAATCGTTCTGTTTCTTTCTTTCATTAAAACTTTAATTTTGAGGAAACCAGTTAAGGTATCCTTCTTTACTCTTTCAAACTTTACTTTTTACTCGTACAATACAAGTGACTATCACATACCTTAACTATCACATATGGATCAAAGTCCGAGGACAAAATCTTGTAGCACCTACTTTTTACAGGCTTTCTTCGATTTAAATATTTCTTTTAGTTTTTATTTTGCAAGCTAACTTCATTTAGACATTCCTATTAGTTTTTATAGATGTTTAAATATGTTTAAATATATAATTTTAACTTATCTATTTTCTTAATATATATATTTATAAAAAATAATTATAATGTTATTCGATTCTAAATCCGGTTGAAACTGTCCGAACGATCCAACCAGTGAACCTCTTATGCGACCAGTTCAAAAACCAGTCTGATTTTAAAAACATAGGTTATTAGAATCTATGATAAAAGTCAATGTTATGAAACCCGGACCGGTCGGTCGAACCGGTTAAAACGAGAACTCATCCACCAAGGCTTTTGTGTATATCAGATTTTTATAGCTGGAAAGTCCGGTTTGAACAGTTCGTGTCAGACACTGATGCAAATTTTTGGATACCCATCAGCGTAGGGTATTCACATCCTACATATTCATGTTGGGTTGTAGTGATGTTCCTAAACCGATGTCTGCTCTAAATGCTAAGGAGAAGATACTCTATGATCGAGAGATGAAGACGCTTAAGACTCTAATGATGTCTTTACCAAAAGAAATCCTTCGTACTTTCAAGAAGTGTACGACTTCAAGAGATCTATGGGAAGCATTGATGATGCGATGTGAAGGTACTTTTGATGTGAAGAAGAGTAGGAGAGACTTGCTGAAGAACCAATTCATGGTTTTCAAGTATTTGGAGAATGAAACTATTGATGATATCGTTACCAGATACTACCATCGTTTGCGAGAGTTAGTAAATTATGATGTTTCTTACAGTAATACTGAGGTGAATGAGAAGTTGTTGGATGCTCTTCCACCAAAGTTTGAGAAGTACTCAGTGCTCATCAAGAAAAATGAGAAGTTAACCGATATGTCTTTAACGGACTTGATTGGTACAGTTCATTCTTATGAAGAAAGTGATGTGACTGAAGTTAGTGACAAAAGTGATGACAAGAAGCAGAGTGTTTCAGAGAGTGAAATTTTTGTTGAATCAAGTGATAGTGAGAGTGTTCGATTTGATGAAAGCACCCAGTCTACCGAGAGTGATATGAAGACTGAAGAAAGCTTCCAGACAGTTGAACAGGAGCTGACTGATGAATCAACAAGTCATAATGCAGAGGCAAAGGTGACTAGTGAAGAGTTGATGAATAATAATGGAGCTGCAGGAAAGGTGATAGAGAAAATAGCTGAAATGTTTACTGAAACCAGTGGATTCAAGGCTGATTTTACACGGGTAAATGAGGTTGTTTATGTTCCTTGTTCTAAATGTGTTGATTCTGATTTGAAAATTCTGAGATTGTGTGATGATGATAATACTAACCTCATCTATGACTTGAAGGCAAACTACTTAACTAATCAAACTTTAAAAGAAAATGAGAAGCTTTTAAATACAAGAATTGAATCATTGAAAGATGATATCAAAGTTTTACAATCAAAAGTAAATGAACAAGCTTTTCACATTGATGTAGCATACTCTGAGTATGAAAAGAAAATAAATGAACTTGCCCAGTCACAGAGTGAAGTCACCAAATTGATGAGAAAGCTTAAGGGTTATAAGAATTCCAGTTTTCTATCAGAATATTATAATGAGAAAGCTAGTGGTGAGAAAGTGGTTGGAGGAGTTGGTTATTGTCCACAACATGATGATAAAGTTGTTGGGGGAGTTGGTTTTTGTCCTCCGTTTAATGGTAATTACACAATTCGTAGCATTGAGATAGTGACTGAAGAAGAATTGGAACCTAAAACCGTTCTTAATGTTAATCCGGTTACGGGAGAATATATGGTTTATGAGGATGACAATGAAGATGAATGCTTTTATGATGATAAGGTTGAAGGAGTTCCGAAAGAAGTTGAAATTAAGGAACCTAAAGTCATCAAGCAAGTTACTCGTGATCGATGTATTTTGATAGAACCTGATGAACATGAGCAGTCAAAACCAGGTTTGGGTCAACATGGTTTTATCAAATTTGGAGATATCAATGCTAAAATTCCAAATATTTCTGAGAAGTGCACACTAGATTTTATTAAGGAGAAAGTGTATTTGGAGAAATCTAAGACTGCACATCTTCAATCTTCTGATGGTTCTTTTTGTCAAAAGAATACAAGTTTTTATGTTGGTGAATCATCTGGTTGTCAGGCTAGTCTGATGACATCTTCTTATGTTCAACAATATAAAGAGAGACGTACTTGTTTCCATTGCAACGAGGTTAGACACATCTTGAAGAACTGTCCTTACAAGAACAACGGTAAGCGACATGTTATTCCTGAGAAGATGAAGCAAGAAGCAAAGCCTGTTGTGAAGCCAGTTAAGAAACCAATAGTGCATCCTGATTCGGTTAGACCATTATTGAAGCCAGTTGTTAAACCAGGGGTTAAACCAATGTCACAAGTTCAGCAACCAAAAGTTGTAAATCAAAGTAATGCGTCTAGTTCTAGAGGTTCAAGAGATATGACTCCTAAAGTTCCTTACAAAAGGAAGTTTATTGAGAGGAGAGCCTGTTTCCATTATGGTGTAATGAGACACATTTATGTGAATTGTCCTTCAAAGGATGCGGGTACAAAATTGTTTCTTACGCCAAAAGCAAAACATATGGTTAAACCAGAGACCCAGTCTTATACGACACCGAAGACTAGATCATTTGTGACAAGATCAGTTGGTACACAGTCTTTTAATTCAAAATCTGAGGTTAAGCTCTCTAGACCTCAGCGTTGGAGAAGAAACAGAAGATTGAGAAAACTTATAGAAGAACAAGAGGTTTCACAATCAAAACATACTTCAAATGAACAAGAATGTTCAAACACTTCACTTTTTGAGAAGAACGCACTTAGTGAACAGAAGAGTGTTTGGAAATCGAAAGTTTCTGTTTCTGACTCGTCGGAGCAATCACCAAAAATCGATGAGAGATTCGACTTTGAATTGCGTGAAGTCATTTATTTTGATACATATGGTCGACCCAGAACCACCATGGCTTGGGTCTCATTGTCAAATTAATGATTCTTGTTTAATGTGCAGGATTTACCAAGAAGGACTATTAATACCATTTGGTTTGTGTACAACTTGTTGTTCATAGCACATGACAAGGAATGACATCTGCAGGAGCACAAAGTTGTTAGATAACTGGAAAATCTATTTTATTCAACGACTTGATGCTCAGGGGGAGAATATGTCTCACACAATGTCCAAAAGACAACCTGATACTTAGGATGACGATGGTGAGCATAAAGTCGTTGATGCAACCATTTGACTAGTTGAGGGGGAGTCTACAGGACAGAGGGAGTACAGTATTGTGTTGATTACAAAGGAAAAGGCATTTGATTATATGGGTTTGAGTTTTTGATTGATTGATTGAAATGCTTTGTCCAAAGTAACCAAGTAAAATATTTTTCAAAAATATTTTCATGGAAGTTTTATTTTCTAAAAGATTTTGAAAAATCCAAACAAATTGAAAAAAGATAAAATTGACATCATTTGAGCATGAGAAGAAATGATAGTACATCAGTAGAGTTTTAATCACACATGACCTTAGATTGACTGGTTGGTAGTTTATGTTCATTCAATATATCTGAATTATATATGTTTTGATCTAAACTTCAAAGTCTGCACAAAAAGGAAATGATAGTTTGTGTATGCATATAATTTAGCTTGTCAATAGGCTAAAAGCGTCTTTGAACCATCAGTAGTGTGAAAACATAATTGCTTATGTTACAACTGTGATTTGAACCCATATTATGTCGGGTGTATGTGTTAAAAGATCATTATCAGATATAGAATATGAGACTTTAAGAACTTCATGAGACCAGTATCGGACTATATTGATTAGCACAATTTTTCGGTTCACTTCACTGTCCATGCCCCGAAAAACATGCAATGTGAAGTTGGACTAAGATATGTTTCTGACGACATTTGTTAGAACATATGATAGCTATTGGATCATTTATCTTGATTCCATTGAATATATCCATATAACAGTTGGATCACGCTACCATGTTTCATTGAATCAATCGATTCCTTGATCATTCTTATGTTGAAGAATTCTATCGGTACAATCTTTCTGTTGATATGAATCTTGATACTTCATCCAAATCAAGCAATATGAATCATTCGATTCTGAATCATTCTGATTCCTTATATCCTTCGGGATCTGCTTCTTTTCCTGTGCTAATTAAGATAGTTTCATCCTGGAGATTGATTTAATCTTTGCATAAGACTCATATATCTTGAAGATAGTGCAATTTACATTTCTATTGGCATACTTGTGGGTTACACGTTCTATTTCATACTTAAATGATACATTAACTCATAAGAAAGTGGGAATGAGATGCTTTTAGTTTCACATACTATAATATTGACAATTTAAATTTGTGTGTCACATCCTGATCCTATTTTCTTTGAATGTTTATCGCGTATCGTTACAAAAAATATTTGAAAGTCTGAAAAAGTAAGATTGTGATAATCTTGAATGTTGATACTTGCACAAGATGCATGTTTGATAAGTCTAAAAAATGGAGACTTGAAAGAATGGCATACGATACCAAATTACCTTGATATACGAATTGTTATCCATGACGTGTGATTGATATATCATAAATACTGATCTGATCTTCTAGCTCATGATGTTCAACAAAAATATGTGCTTTATTGTTTGCTGCAGTTTATTTCATTTCAGTTTGTACAGAGATATACCAAAAATATTTTAGGTGTGTTTTGATATAAAGTTTGAAAAATCAAAAAGATTTTGTTTTTTCCAGCTTCCATGAAATTTTACCTGTTGGTTATACTTGGTGTTTCTTCTTTGCCTAAACTGAAAATTGCAGACATAAGTTGACAGGGGTCCTTCTTCCGAGTTTTCTTCTAGAAAGAGAGAGTGTGCAGATAAACAAGACGAAGACTACAATTCATTTGATGATGTGAAGACTGATGGCAATCTTCTGAAGATTTGATGTCTTAGTCTTAGAGTCTTTGACTTGTAATGTGTTAGAATTGTTAGCAACAGTTAAAAGGGAGTCTGTTGGTATATTTTGGGTAACTGTTGTTAAAATTCTATGTTATAATTAAGCGAACTTGTCAAGTTCGCATAGCTTCTTAGAGGGGCGAACTTGACAAGTTCGCCTAAGCATATTAAGGGGCGAACTTGTTAAGTTCGCCTGTGGTGCTTATGATCTTTGGGGTTTCCCTATAAATAGGTGTTTACATGTCTTAGTTAATAGTGATCAGAACAGTAGTCAGTCAAGAACTGAGTTAGATTGTAAACAGATTTGTGGTGGAAATACAAAGAGGTTTATTTACGCCGTGTTGTTGATTGAGTTACACATTGCACGTTGATCATGGATTCCGCACGTTATCATCGTGTCGTACCGCGAGTCTAGAGATCCATCACACCGCATCGGGACCTACATTATTTATATTTCTAAAACTTTTATTTATAGTCCAAAACTTTACATTTGAGACATTTCACACAAAAGTTTAAAAATCTAACTGTTCCTTTTAGAACAAATAACGATAAAACCTAATATAGTTGTCAAGTCAGTTTCTTTTTCCTTATTAGCACACTAAAAATGGAAAAAAAAAAACTTACCTCATTCTCATTAACACTCAAATATTTGGTTGAATGAGTCAAACTGAAAAGCTTACCTAAAAATGAAATAGGTCAAGTGGGTCAAATAAGTTGAAGGTCACCCAAAGTGTTATTCAAAAGTTTTCATGCTCTTAAAATCAATTCATTCAAACAAATTATATCATATTTTTCATGTTAGTCATATGTGTTTACAACATGTAAGTGGGTCAACCCGACCCGACCCGATTGAACAACCCCTAGCTCTAAAGTTCACATATATAAATGAAATGTCCATTATACTAACCTTTATGTGAACCGTTGCTTAACGCTACAAGAAACATAAACCAATTACAGCAACTTATATTTTTGCTTCTGCAGTCCAAATCAATCTCACTTATATTAAAAAAAAATAGGATATAATAATGTTCATGAAAAACAAAATCAAATCCAATCCCATTAGCATTATGCAGAATCAAACCCACAATTAAAGCTTTGAAATGATTTTCACATTGCCATTTTGAGTAAAATTTCCAAGCAGAAACTTAATCTGGAACATATTAACCATCACAAAGATCAAACTTTTCATAAACAAAAAGGTTTCAGTTAAAAACAAAACATAAATCAATTTGTAGGATCGTGAAAATACAAGATGGTTCTGTTCTTAGTTGAGATTGGCGGAAACAATAACAACTACACAATTACAATCGAGTAGACAGAAAGAATACTGATAAGAACACTGTTGTATTAAGCTTTGAGAATAAATGATTACAAGTGAAAACTCTAATTCAAAAGCACAAAAAGCACACTTACAATGAAGTGTTTACAGATTATTTATACTCACTTAGAATCAAGACAGCCCCTTGATTCTAAGGATCAGATCTAACACAGACCGTTGATCTGTTGTATCTAGCTAACTATTACACGTTTTGTCTATATCTAGTTAACTTTATTGAAGCGTCTTCTTTATGCATCATTACTTGCATGCTTGGAGAAGAGCATTGTTGTCCGTCATTGATTGTGCTATTGAGGTTCCTTCTGCTTTGAGTGTGTCAGTTGCTTTTGCAGAAAGTTGTCAGTGACGCTTGGTATGGATAGTCAGCTGCAACAATTTGTCTTCAAGGAACATAGCTATTAACAGCAAGAATGAGAATGATGCTGGTGATAAGCCTATCAGTAGCAACAAGTGCTGAATGCTGCTGATAAGCCTATCAGCAGCAACATGTGTTGAATGCTGCTTATAAGCCTATCAGCAGCAACATGTGTTGAATGCTGCTGATAAGCCTATCAGCAGCATTTGTACTTAAAATAATTTAGAAGCCATCAGTCTTTGGTTCTACAAACTCCACCTAGACTGATGCGACCAAAATTTTTCTAATCACTTTGCTGCTGAAGCTTTTGTATGTGGCTGACTATCCTTTCAACTTCATAGCCTCTTGGATCCTTGCTGGGATTGTTCAGTGGAAGTGCAGACAGAGTCTTGATGTCTTTATGTGGCATTTTGTAGATTGTTTTGCTTGAACATATCATCTTCTGCTTCCTTACATCAGTTAAAGTGAACTCATCCAAATCAGCATTATAGGACCAACTTACAAATGGAGAGTGGGACTTGAGTGGTTTGATGTCAATGATCACATCTTTGCTAGGGTTGAAGTAGTGTTTGATGGCTAGCACAAGAAGTTTCCCACCCTCATTTGCAGGCTCATGAGCTTCACCCAGCTCCAAAATTCTGTCAAGATCTGAATCTGGCAATTGCAGAACTTCATCAACAGATCTGTAGATAGATCTTCTTCTTTCAGTTCTCCCCCCGAAGATCTCAAACCTTTGATCCTGTGGATTATAGACCCAGTCAACTATGTCTCTTGAGTCTTCTGGTTTAGGTGTGGGTTTGGATTTCTTTAAGGGAGGCTGTTGATGAGTGGGAGCTGGGTGGGATGGTTTGGACTTTTTGGGTGGAGGAGTGGAGGGTTTGGGGAGGAGAGTGGAAGGTTGTTGGACTGAGGAAGAGGTAGGTGAGGGAGAAGGCTTGGTTTCTTTACTTTTGTTTCTTTTTCTTCCTGAATAGGTACCATTTTCTTGGATCCCTTCTTCCCCAATTTTTCTTCCTTATCCTTCTTGACTTTGAAGTAGAGGGCTTGTAGGTTCATGAAGTTCATGGGACCTAGCCTCTGTCCACTCTCTCCTCTAGCCTTAAGGAAGTCAATCATGACCTTCCTTTCTTCATGGGTCCGTTTATTAAAGGCAATGGTCTTCTTGGACTTTTGTTTGGCTTTTTCTTCTTCTTCAGCCTGTTTCTTCTTTGCCAATTGACCTTGCTGACCCATTCTGTAGACTTCTTTATTTGATAGTTTCTCAAGGTAGTCTGCATCCTCACCTTGAGAAACTAGAGCCTTTACCCACTCTTCCCTCATTTCTTTGGCTAGTTCAGAATCGGTTATTCTGAACTTAGCTTCTTCTTTCTTCTTCTTCTCCAATTCTTCCACTTCTCTGTTAAATTGTTCCTGCAGTTGAAGAGCAAGAGCTGCATCTTCTTCTATCTGGTCAACTGCAGGAATCTTTCTTTTCAGTTCATCCAGCTGTCTAGCATACAGCTGGATGGTTTGTTCTCTAAGGAGAATGGCTGTTTTTCTTTCTTGAGCCTTTTTAATGTCAGCCATCTCCTCTTCTTCTCTTCTCTTCCCTCTCTCTTTTCTCTTTTAGCAATCTCTCTTCATCTTCATCTGCCATAATTCCCTTTCCCTTGTTTATATTGGATGCCTCTGCTTCGGCTTTACTGACCACAACAGCAGATGATGGTGCTGCTATTGGGATCTCAGCCTCAGCTTCAATGGCACATTGAGAGATGCACAAGGGAAGGTCAATGGCTTCATCCGATTTGCACTCAGGACCTGTGACTTCTTTCAGCATTTATTTGATTGTTGATCTTGACTCATATGCTGCAGCACAGATGTCTACTCGAGGGGAAGCTAAGTCAGTATCAGTGTCAGAGTTTGACACATATACTTCCTCAGTAATTCTTCCTACGTGTTCAAGTTTGGCTCTGACAGTAGCTATCATTGCCTGGCTTTCAAGTGAGTTGACATTGCAGATATTTGCCCTGAGTTGAAAGATCTTGTCGAGAAAGTCTGTAGGAAGTGACAAGATGTTCCTGGTGTTGATGGTGAGAGAGGAGCCGTTGCTTAGTAAGAAGGTGTGGTCAAGAGACTTAGTGCTTGTCCATCCCAGCACATCTAAGTCTTTGACAATGAAGGAGTATAGAAATATTCTTAAGCAGCAAATTTCTTCTTTAGTGAGAAGACTGCTCCTTATAATGTCAAGTCTTCTAGTAGTCAGTCTTCTTTCTGCTGCTGCCGAAGATTCAGGATAAGCTACCCGTTTTGCTGTTTGTATTAGTCTTTCGAAGTGGGGTAGATTATCCTCCATCAAGTCATGGAACCTGCCAATGGCAAGTTCTGCTGAGAGATCTGATGAAGTGTTGATGCAGTTAGTTAAATACAGTTGTAGGACTTGGAGGGCATTGAGAGAGTTCCAGTTTAGCTCTTCTACTACACTAAACTCCCATCCAATCCAAAATCTCTCAGCTGATCCATCATACCCCCAAGCTAGAATGGAGTCAAATTCTAGTTTCTGTGTAGTTTGAAACAGTTGGGGGGGTAATGGATTGACTTATGATGGTTGCTGCTTCATGAAGGATGCTGAATGATGTATTTGTTTATTCTGTGTCTTCAGCATCATTCAGCATTTCATTAACAGCCCTGACGACCAACTTCCAGTCTTCAGATGTCATTTCTTCTTCGTTATCTAAGACTGGCAAGTCATGAACTTGTACAAAAGCCGGCTTGAATAGTGAGCTTTGAATTACAACCTGCTCTTGAATCCAGTCGTCAAGACTGTCTGTGTCTTCCTCCATTGAGACTATCTCCCCCTTTTTGGTTGCATCAGTAGACAAGTAAGCATCAGTTTGAGCATTGATGGGTTTCATGCATAGAGACTTGGTGTCTTTGTTTGGACACTTCAGCTTCTAGCATAGCCACCCTGGCCGTCAATTCCAAGTTATGAAGTTTCAGTCTGTCCTCATCCACAGTTGTGGAATCCTTGGACCCAGATGGGGCCTTAGGCCTAGCCTCTTCATCCCCATCACCCATGGTTTCTTGGCACCTGGGATTCCTCTCAGTGAAGGGAGTTTCCAAGGAAACATTCTCACTGTGAGTTGTCGTGGTTGAGGTCTTAACAATGTTGTCACTGTCCTCCTGGTCATTTGATGGACCAGCAGTAGTGACAGCCTCTTCCACATCCACTCTTTCATAACTCCTAGAGTGGACCTTCAGGGTAGATGAACTTGGGTTGGGTGTGTTGGAAGCAAGATCAATCAGTACCTCCGAGATAGT
This sequence comes from Smallanthus sonchifolius, assembly GCA_023525975.1. NCBI lineage: Eukaryota > Viridiplantae > Streptophyta > Magnoliopsida > Asterales > Asteraceae > Smallanthus > Smallanthus sonchifolius. The sequence continues at coordinate 32,266,125 of CM042019.1, read as the reverse complement.
AGTAGTTGGAGAAGGTACATCATTTTGATCAGGTTCCTCAACACTTAAGTTCAAAAGAAAAAGGAAAGGCTCAGGGGGCTGTTCTATGGATCCGGGAAGTGATCCTGATCCTAATAGAGAGACATCCAAAGGAGTCTCCCTAATAATGTGGCTGTGCCTTATGATATTCTCACTAGAATGTTGTGATTCTAAGTGAGGGCTGTTTGGTTGGGTTTGGGCCTTTGAGGCAAGAGAAGAAGGAGATTCCTTGCCCCTTTTCCTAGTCGTCGCAACCGGGGCCCTGTATTCCGGTTGAACGATAACATCCAAAAGAGGTGAAGTGATTTTTTGTACCTGTGCATCCTTAGTGGTATGCACAGGGGTTCGAATGGTAGAAGCAGACTGTTGTTCAGGTTGTGAGGTGGAGGGTGTGGGACCAGTATCAGCTGGGATTGCTGAACTGTCACCCGGGGTACTTTGTATGTTCGGCATTGTAGATAACAATGGAACATTGACCCCTGAGTACCTTTTTGGAAACAGCTTTATCTTATCACTCCAAATCGGCGAAAATGCAGATCTTCGTGAAAACCCTAATTGGTAAGACGGTCAGGTTTGAGGTCGAATCCTTTGACACAATCGACAACGTGAAGGCAAAGATCCAGGACAAGGAAGGCATCCCGTCAGACCAGCAGCGTCTAATCTTTGCCGGAAAACAGCTCGAGGACGGCAGAGCCTTAGCCGATTACAACATCCAGAAGGAGCCAACTCTCCACCTTGTCCTTCTTCTCTGTGGTGGCAAGAGCAGAGCTTACTTGATGCCATCTGCTTTTCTTCTGATATATGCATTGGAGAAGAGTGTGACAGAGATACTTCCATGGTGGGCCTATCAGCGCCTTCTCTACTGTATACCCATTTTGATTTCCAGCGTACCCGATTGATTTCCAGAGATACTTCCATGGGGGGAAGGTTTGAAGGTTGGTGGATGAGGGTTGGTTGGGATTTGTGAGAAAGTGATGCTGGTGGGTGGAGGTTGGTGGGGACTTCCATGAGAAAGTGATGTTGGTTTATGGAGGAAGGTGAAGAGGTGGTAAGGAAATTTGATTTTGTTTTTATAATGGCAGAGGTGAGAAAAAGCAAAATGACTTGTACCGTACAACCTTATTTACCTTTTATTGTTACAGCTATAATGCACCGAGGCAGTCATGGTAAAGACTGACGTTGATTTCTTTTACAGCGGGTAAAAGTTAATTTGGACTTAAATTTACCCATCAGCAGCAAACTTGGTTGCTGTGGATGGATAAGCCTGTCCGCTGCAAGCTTGGTTGCTGCGGAAGGTTAAGTCTGTCAGCAGCAAACTCAATTGCTGCTGATGGATTCAGTGATCTGCAGCAAGGATGTTGCTGCTGATGGCTTTAAAGTTATCCGCAGGAAACTTGTTCCTGCTGATAAGTTAAAAACAGTCAGGGGCAAATTCTTTGCTGCTGAAGATCAGACCTGTCAGCAGCCAAAAAGGATGCTGCTGAGTTATAACTTTTATTTACAACATAAGACAGACATATTTACAAAAATGGATAGACGCATTCAACAGAACCAATGATGATGCTTGGTGGTTTCTTTTCCTTCCATTGTTGAGTTGGTGATTTTCTAGTTTTCCTAATACTGTCAGCAGCAGATTTTGTTACTGATGTTTCTGACTTGTTGACAGTAGATCCTGCTGCTGACAGCTTTGTTGAAGTGTCAGCATTCTTTGCTACTGTAGGCTTTGCCTTGGATTTTTCCTTATCAGCAGTGGACACTCTTGCTACTGATGTCTTTGCCTTATCAGCAGCAGATTTTGCTGCGGAGGATTTTAGCTTATCAGCAGCAGACTTGGTTGCTGCTGAAAGCTTCTGTTTTGTTTTCTTGGGCTTAACTGGACTAACAACCAATGTATGCTGATCCTTCTTTACCCCTTGTCTTGGAGGGGCTTGATGAAGGATCTGGTTGAAAGGGTTAAACTTACAGTTTGCAGCAAAGTGGTCTGATTCATCACAAATGATGCAAGTTTGTTGAGATTTAGGCAGCTTCACTCTTGAGGGAGATAGAGACTCTCTGAACTTAGTTGCTTTGTCTTCATAGCTTCTTACCTTCTTATTTTTGTTAGTCTTTTCAAAGGCATGCTGCTTTGAATTTCTTTGGTATTCCAGGTAATGAAAGCAGGTGCTGGCAGTGTGGTTATATCTGCCACACACAAAGCATGATTTTGCCAGTTTGTCTCTTGAAAGGTAGACATAGTCCTTTCTTTGGAACAGATCCTTGAAGTTCCATGGATGAGCTTTGTTATGTTCAAAGGTGGCTTCTTCTAGGGTCCTTTGAACATATGGAACTTTTTCTTCAGGCTTACGACATATATCAAATACCTTTCTCTTTGTGATTGGCTTGAACTGAGGCTTAGGGTTTGAGGGTTCTAATGTCTGTCCCTTTTTAATTTTTAGCTTTCTTCCATCTGGAGGATAGCTGATCTTGATCTGTTTGAATGGTACAGGGGCTGGAACAGCTGGAAGAACAGCAGGAACTGCAACTCTATTCAGAACAGCTTCAGATGGGACTGCACTGGTTTCATCATGGTCTGAGTGAGTTGACTCAGATTCCGATGAGGTAGTGCAGTCTTCGATGAAAGGTTCATCCGTTGAAGGATCAAGGTTTCGGTTTGTAGTGTCAAGATTTTCAACATTGAAACTTGGTTCGTATATGGCAATATAGTCAGCAAGAGGAGGAACAGCATTGTACTGATCATTGTTATACCCAAGTCCAGTTTTTACCTTCTCATGGACTTGAATATCTAAAAGTCTTTGTAACTTTTTGGAGGAAAATTCATATTTTTCAACATGAACTTTCTGTTCTGCCAGTTCAGCTCTGGTAGCTTTTAGTTTGACCAGTAGATCATCAATTTGAGTTTCAAGATTAGTTTGTTCGTGTTTTAGCGATGAAATCTCTTTTTTAAGGCAGTTAACCTTTTCTTTATAAGTATTTTCAACCTTTTTGAACTCAGATTTCATCTGATGAAACTCTTCATTTTGATCTATGAGGTTTTGGTTGTGCTTTCCATAACCCAAAACTTTATCAATACAGGTTTGAGAGCAAAGATGTTCAAATACCTGAGGTGGTATCTCTGTAGTGTCTGTCATTAGAGCTTGATTGTTGACGGGCAGTTCTTCATATTGAAAGCTCCAGTCGAACTCTCCAGAATGGGTGATGATGGGATGATAGTAGTTACTTGAACTAGGACCCGAGTGCTCAGAATGAAGGGCAGAGGAGGTGGTGGTGGATGTTGAGGCTGTTTGGTAGCTTGAGCTTCTTTCTTTTGCCTGAATCATCTCTAGCTCATAGGTTTTTAGCATACTGAAGAGCTCAGTCATTTGGAGAGTCTTCAGATTCTCAGTTCTTCTAATGGACACCGTGTAGAGTGTCCAGCAGCTAGGTAAAGACCTGATGAACCTTTTGAGAATATCTTCATTCTCTAGCTTCACCTTTGAGCACTGCAGCTTCCCTACAAGATAGGTAAATCTGTTGTATGAAACAGTTAGAGACTCACCTTCCTTCCAGACGAAGTTTTCATATTGCTGCTTCAGGATGTCTTCAAGCTCGTTGCTTTGTGCCATTTTTGTTCTTGGTGACTTTCTGAAGGAGAGAGAGTTTAGAATAGAACCAGAAGTGATTAAACAAGTGTGAGTTTGTTTAATCTGAGCCAAAGCTCTGATACCACTTGTAGGATCGTGAAATTACAAGATGGTTCTGTTCTTAGTTGAGATTAACGGAAACAATAACAACTACACAATTACAATCGAGTAGACAGAAAGAATACTGATAAGAACACTGTTGTATTAAGCTTTGAGAATAAACGATTACAAGTGAAAACTCTAATTCAAAAGCACAAAAAGCACACTTACAATGAAGTGTTTACAGATTATTTATACTCACTTAGAATCAAGACAGCCCCTTGATTCTAAGGATCAGATCTAACACAGACCGTTGATCTGTTGTATCTAGCTAACTATTACATGTTTTGTCGATATCTAGTTAACTTTATTGAAACGTCTTCTTTATGCATCATTACTTGCATGCTTGGAGAAGAGCATTGTTGTCCGTCATTGATTGTGCCATTGAGGTTCCTTCTGCTTTGAGTGTGTCAGTTGCTTTTGCAGAAAGTTGTCAGTGACGCTTGGTATGGATAGTCAGCTGCAATGATTTGTCTTCAAGGAACATAGCTATCAGCAGCAAGAATGAGAATGATGCTGCTGATAAGCCTATCAGTAGCAACAAGTGCTGAATGCTGCTGATAAGCCTATCAGCAGCAACATGTGTTGAATGTTGCTTATAAGCCTATCAGCAGCAACATGTGTTGAATGCTGCTGATAAGCCTATCAGCAGCATTTGTACTTAGAATAATTTAGAAGCCATCAGTCTTTGGTTCCACACAATTGAGAAATGAATACCTGCAACCACAAATGCCTTAGATGTGGAGAACTTAACTGTGATGGTAAGCGCGAAACCGCGGGGAACTTGTGCAGGATTTGCCCTGGTGTAAGTGTGGCATAAACCAAGTTAAGCTTTCTTCAAATCACTATGCTACATAAATGTTACCAAAAAAACTTGTAGTTGATTTTTGGATGAATTAAAATATTCTGCTTATGATGAAAATTTAACAAAAGAAACTACGTAAAAAGAATACCTTGAGACTCCCAATGTTACCTATCAAAATGCAAACGAACACCTCACTTGAGATTAAGAACAAACTCATTGCTCTGGCAGGGGTCTTGGTCTATACACCCCTCTATGGGCATCATATACACCGAAGAAAGAGGAAGCATCAATAATATTATCAAAATCATGCATCAACAATAAAAATCTGTCTACATCTTTTGGGCTCCCAATGCTTACCCAAGTTAATGTATATGAATATTTATTTTATAAGTTTATCATTCTTTGTATGATGAATTGATGATAGCATTTAGTGATTGCATCATACTCATGCAAATTCATTTAGAAGCCAAATCTGTCTCAGAAAGCACCTTTTTATGTTTTTTTGTAAATTATATGATTCAAATTTCAAAGCCATCATGTATAGTACACATCTAACCAGCGGCGGACTTAGTAAGAGCCGAGGGGGTTCACAGGAACCTCCCGAGTTTCGAAATTTATATAGAACGGTATGTAAAAACACTGAGGTGAACCCCTTAAAAAACATAGAGTGAACCCTCTGAAAAAAAATCCTAGATCCGCCACTGCATCTAACACCCCCTAAATTCATTATATACACTAATTAATTGAGGATGATGGTTGCTAATTTAGTAGAGAGACGACTCTGCTAATTTTTTTCTCAATAACATCTCTGCTATAAAAAGTAAACCATGACCAGCATACTCAAATCCATAATTATCTTACTTGACCAACAAAAATGATCATGGTAACTACTTCAACTGAAATTCAATACAGAATCAAGCCACAACAAAAAAGAAATAAAATTTGATTTCACAAATACAAATCATGATATATAAGTTAATTTATAACCTCAAACATAATGTCATTCAATCTTGTTAGAGAGGGAAATCAATACCTAATTTGTTGTTTGTTGAATCAAGTGTCCATGCAGATCAATAACTTAATTAAAAATCAGCAATGAACATCAACAACGCACACCGATTAGCAACAGCAATACATACTTACAACAACACCGAGGCAGAAAAAAAACCGGCACAGAAGCAAAACTGTTTACATTTAGTGTAAAATTGAGGATTGACAAAAAAATATGACTAACACATATGAATTAACAACACAGTAATCCAAAGAAAACAGAAGACATACCAATCAACAACATAGGAAAAGCCCACCTTTTATTGCCCTATAGAATTGACCTTTGAACCCACAAAAACCTAATTAAAAAACCAAGAACCCAAAAAGTGTTCAGAAATGAACTTCATTCAACAAAGATGAGGATTCCATTACCTGAGATAGTCGGTTATACACAGACAGCCACGATCTCCTAAGCCAGTTGAAAAGATAAGTCAAAATCAAAGGCAACGCAAATAAAGTAGTAGCAACGTACACATCATAATCAAAAGTAAATTCGTTTTAGATCCATATCCATAGACAATAACAACAATTGGAATTAAACAAAAGTGGTACGATTAGATTAAGAGTAGACAATCACCTGCAATTGAAGTGTGTGTAAGATAAAGTTCCATACAATATCATACTCCCCTTTCAAAAGAAAAGCTATCCCAGATGGTATGAAATCACGAATGAACACTTGATCATAGTTGAGAATGCTAGAATCACTTGGATCGTTAGCAGCAATGGTTCCAACTGGATGAACACAGTAATAAACCATTGATGCACGTAAGAACTCCCATGCTTCATCCTCTATGGAATTTATGCCGCCTACTTGCAATGTATGTTAGGAATCAGAGTCGGTAGCGCAGCGGACACAACACACAAACACACTTAAACGAAAAGAAGAAAGCAATAAAACGACACAAGGATTTATAGTGGTTCGGTCAAGGTGACCTACATCCACTTGCTGCAACTAGGGTTTACTTTTATTGATAGGTGCTACAAGAAATTACAATTACAAGACTGGGTATTTATAAACCAAGATTAGGGCTGGTTAATAAGGCAATTACTAAACAATAGGAATTAGGGCCGGCAGCCCCTCTTCCCTCTATTCCAGCCGTAACAGGCTAAGTAGCCCAGGCCCAAACCTGGCCCAGCCCGATCCAGCCCAAAAGCCTTCATAACCCAACAATCTCCCACTTGAAGGCTTTGCCCATACAAAACATCCAAGCAAACTCAGCACCAGTAAATCCAGTAATCTTTATAAACAAGTCCTCCAAGCCCAAGCTAAGACTCCATGTCAAACCCTCCTAGTTGCAGCGGCCCTTGTCATCAGTTACCTGAAAGGCCCGTTGAAGCTCCACCGAGCTTCAACCCAATACCAGTCATACCAGACCCAGCCGTGATTATCTCCATCACCGACCCATCTTCTGTCTCAACCGACTTGCACGTTCCGCCGGCTCCAGAGATACACCGAAGACCATCATCACTCTCCAAATTCAGCAAACAATCCTCAGGAGAGACTTTCTCATTCGGAATCTTGGTTTTCAAAACCCAACGGACTCTTGGAACTGTACCCGGAACACGTCCCGTGCTCCCACTGTTCCCAAACCCCTTGACTGGTTTCACCCTCCGAACACATTCAACTGACATCTCAGTAGCTCCAGGCTTCACGTTTGTAAAGTGAACCCTCTTAGTGCGAGATTCAGTGAACCGGATTTTATTACTCTGAACCGGGACGGTCACACATCCCTCAGCAGGTACCTCAACTAAATACAGTGATACTCGTTTTTCTCCCCGAGCAATAACGAGATTTCCATCTAACATTTTCCACTTTCCACCGCCAAACTTGACATCCAGTCCCTGTTCATCCAATTGACTAACAGAAATAAGATTTATCATCAGACCTGGAATTACCCTGACGTTTTGCAAGTTCCATGCAGTTCCTAATGGAGTCTTCAGATTCACATCTCCCATGCCCGTAACCTTTAAGGTTTCACCATTTCCTAGTCTTACCTGTCCAAAATCACCTTCTTTTAGATTCACCATTGATTCACCGCTGTGCATAGCATGAATCGATGCTCCTGAATCCATGACCCAAGAGCCCACACTGCTTTCCACACTACAAACCAGTACATCATCATAACAGACGACCTCAGTAGTGTTCACTTCAGCAGACTTTTCCTTTTTGGCCTTTGGACACTGACTCTTAAAATGCCCAACTTCTTTGCAGCCCCAACATGTGACAGTCTTAGGAGTTCTGGATGCATTCCTACCCCTGCTCCCACTTTCCCTGTTATTTCCTCTTCCCTTGCTTACACTTAACAATTCAGAAGAAGATGAGCTACCTTGCTTCCTGCGTCTTACGTCTTCTCCAAGAATCAAATCTCTCATCCCTTCAAATGTAAAACCACTGGGCCCTGTAGAATTGGTAATAGCAGTTACCGTTCCGGACCAGCTATTCGGCAGTGAAGATAACAGCGCCAGACCTTGAGTTTCATCATCAAAATTGATTCCCACAGAACTCAATCTGGACAAAAGTGAATTTAAATTGTTGATATGTTCTGTCACAACGTCTCCTTCCTTCATCATAGTCAAGAAAAATTCTCTCAACAAGAACAGTTTATTTGCCCCCGACGGTTTCTCATACATGTTTGACAGAGCTGTCATCATGCCACGAGCCGTGGTTTCCTTTATGATGTTGAACGCGACACTCCTCGTCAAAGACAATGTAATAGCCGCCTTGGCCTTCTTGTCCTTCGAAACCCAAACATCTTGACTAATCTTATCAGTTTTTTCTTCCAATACCACATCCAAGTCCTTTTGACTCAACAGAGCTACAATTTGCATCTTCCACCATGCAAAGTCCGTCCCGTCGAATTTTTCAATCTGTACCTTCCCGTCCTCAGCCATCTTAATAGCAAACAGAAAACAGATAAACGAACTTGAACACGAAAAAAAAACTTAACCCGTCGACTCAAGGGTTAGAACCCTAATCGGCGATCAACCTGGCAGCAACCCAATTCAACAGCGACTAGAAAACCAGCCACCACAGTCCCAGCGACCAACAGTTTGTCCGGCGGCTACCTCAAAACCCTAATCGAACCCGCTCTACACGTCCTCCCTTCCTGCGACAGCGATTAGTAGCCAAAACAGGCTCCAAACAGCAGCAACAGTCAGCGACAAAACCAGCCGCAGAACAGACCCAACCAGCCCTTGCGGCTTCGAACCAGTAACACAGCAGATTGGTTAAACACCAATCTCAATTCTGACAGCCTCTCGGATCGTTTTTCCGTGGGAAAACCGTGTGTAACAACGAACCAAATCTCTGATACCAGTTGTTAGGAATCAGAGTCGGTAGCGCAGCGGACACAACACATAAACACACTTAAACGAAAAGAAGAAAGCAATAAAACGACACAAGGATTTATAGTGGTTCGGTCAAGGTGACCTACATCCACTTGCTGCAACTAGGGTTTACTTTTATTGATAGGTGCTACAAGAAATTACAATTACAAGACTGGGTATTTATAAACCAAGATTAGGGCTGGTTAATAAGGCAATTACTAAACAATAGGAATTAGGGCCGGCAGCCCCTCTTCCCTCTATTCCAGCCGTAACAGGCTAAGTAGCCCAGGCCCAAACCTAGCCCAGCCCGATCCAGCCCAAAAGCCTTCATAACCCAACAATGTATTGCTAAATGTTCTATTTACATTTGTAGTTAAATCACCTTTAAGAAGTGGATCTCTCTTTTCACTAACCACATCAGTAACACTGTTAATTTGGCTGCATTTACAACTTAATGACCTAAAAAGATCATGAACATTAAACGCAGAGATCACGCTATAACATTTATGCCTTGGACTTTTTATTTGGGTGCAACCAGACCCTTTTTTTCTCCTAAAACCTAAACCAAGAAATTTGACTTGTTGGGGGTATAAAACCATATGAGATATGCTAGCCCCTGCACCACATACTTGAAGGATAGCTTCTGAAGTAGCAGCCATATAGTTAAGCAAATTGAATCAGGGGACCTTGTTATTGCGTACACCTACAAAAAGATTAAACAGTAAATGCTCAGGTCGATAAAAAAACGTACAAACTATCTGTTGCATAAAATATATGCACCCTTAAATACATGAAGATTAACACAGATTCCTTTACACACACTCTCTCTCTCTTTTAACATAATCAGATCTCTTTTCTCTTTCTCTAAATTCATCCTCCCTCTCTCTAAACACTTCTCTCTCTCTCTTAACACAATAAAGAACACCCAGTGGAGAAACGTTGAATTCGAGCATTCTCTGCCGGAGAAAGGGTTTGGAATTTTCCGGGGACCCCGTTGAAGTAGACGTCAACCGTCGATCACCCAAATCACCGGTGTACGTATTAGGGGTTACGAAAGTCCCACTCACGCTCATATCCCTGCCGCTGCTCCAGATCTAGTGGCGGTTGCCACCAACGGTGCTCGTAAAACTTCCATCAACCAGATCTGAAGAAGGTGAATGAGAAAACTGAGTTTTTTTTTTCTGGTATTAAACTGGCTTATGCATTTAAAAATTCTTTTTATGTAGGGCATAATCGTAATCCTCAAATAGAAGCTTTGTTACAGTTTCTAGAACTTTCATATGTTCTTGATGATAGTGAGCCAGCAATTTTCAAAGGTATGAATTTTTGGGATTATTTGAAGCTCATTGAGTTACTGATTATTATTGTAATTTAGTTAGCCTTTTTATTTTCATCGTATTTATATTATATAAAAATATCTATTTAAAAAAGAAAAAGAAGAATTCTGTGTCGGGTGACTTGATGTAATTTTTTAAAATAACATTTTTAAGGAGTGGTTCACTCATATTTTACTGATATAAAATAACATTTTCATAAAAATGGATGGAAATTTTTTATATAAAATGAATGCTGAAGATTTAATGATAAAAAAAATTATGGGGAACTAAATATTGATGAAAGAATGAAACAAAACTTAAGGAGTGGTTCACTCATATTTTACTTTTAAAAGTTACAGAAATATATTTCTATTGATATGTTAGTTTCGGTTATTTTTGTAAAAATTATAACTTGAACCGTTAACTACGTTTTTGAAACCGGTAAATTAATCGCGATTGAAGGGAAAATCTAGGAAAAATTTATGAATCTGAGTTTTTGTTAACAATCTAGATCTGAGTTTTTATTCATGTGGTTATGTCAATTCAGATCTGAACATGTTGAACAACCCATATTTGAATTTACACAAGTGTAAGCTGAATATACACAAGTGTAAACTGAATTTACACATGTGTAAAGAGTTGTTATTCATGTGTTTATATGTTGACTCAGATCTGAACAAGTGTGAGCAGTCTATATTTTTTTACACTTGTGTAAACTGAACGAGTGTCCTTGAGATTTCAGTGAGATAATTGATAAATTTGTTGCTCATTTTTATGTTTTATGACGCCTTTGATGTTTAGATAGTGTAGAAAAGCACATGAGGATCGAAGTATGACAAGAAAATCTATGCTCAAGACGGTGTAAAAATCTGGATTTTAAAGGATTTGAATTCAAGATCGAGTTTGATTTTACAAATAGGGTGTATTCGATTTTTAAATATGTGTATTTTATTTTTTACACAATTGTAAACTGATTTTACACATGTGTAAAAAGTTCTTATTCATGTGTATTTAATTTTATTCTGTTTATATAGTGTAATTATGAGTTTTATGAATATGTTTTTAGGGATTACACTACATAAAATTTGTGTTTTAGGTTATTACTTATGTTTATTTTGATTATTACACATGTTTTTTTTTATTTTTACACATGTGTAAAGATCGTCTTTTTCAATTATTTCATATATATATATATATATATATACACAAAAGTTAAAATTCTCATTCAATCAAAAAAGAAAAAAGGAAAAAGAAAAAAAAAGTAAAATGACATTTTTACCCTCTTATTTAATCTAAGCCATAAACTTTTATTATTAAAATTACAAAATCATTTCTAGCCACATATTAAGTTATTAGGAAATGAATATGTGGTCCAAAATGAGTTTAAGAGTTTTCACAATAAGAAATAGTTTTCATTTGATACATCTCCTACATATATATATATATATATATATATATATATATATATATGTATATATATGGGGAGCTTCAAATAAAAAGTGAATTTTCGCTAAAAAACCTAAGAAATGATTTATTTTTTAACCGAAACCGGGTCAAACGAACTCCGATTGATCTCATTCCAGCGGCGTTGAAACCGGCTTTTCGATGTTTTTTTAGGGGGTGGTGTTTAGGTGTTTGGGGGTTGGGGGGATTTAGATTTGTGGTGGTGAGGGTGAGGGGATTTAGGTTTTTTTGGGGTGAGGGGGTGGGGGTGGGGGTTGGGTGGGTAGGTTTAGGTTTTTTTGGGAGTGAGGGTTGGAGGATTTAGGTTTTTGGGGTTGGGGGTGGGTGGTTAGGTTTTTGGGTTTAGCTTTATCGTTTAGCTTTTAAGGTTTAGCTTTAAGGGTTTAGGGTTTAGCTCTAGGCTTTATTTCGACGAGCCGGTACCAACGCCGTTGGAATTAGTTCAATCGGAGTTTGTTTGACCTAGTTTCTTAGCGAAAATTCATTTTTTAGCGTAGCCTTCCCCTATATGTATATATAATATTATATATATATATATAGGGGACGGTTCCACTAAGAAGTGGTTTTTTGCTAAAAATTCCTAAGAAGTGGGTCAAACGAACTCCGGTTGAGCTCATTTCAGCGACGTTGGAACTGTCTCATCGAACCTTAACCCGGACCCAAAACCTAAACCCCTATCCACCCGCACCCCCAAAAACCTAAACCCCCTCCAACCCTACCCCGAAAAGCCTAAAACCACCACCCCCATCCTCCAAAAACCTAACCCCCTACCCCACCTCCCCAAAAACCTAAACCCACCCCCACCCACCCCTAAAAACCTAAACCCCCCACCTTCACCAAAAAAAAAACCTAAACCATAAAATCTAAACCCTAAAAGCTAAACCCTAAGGCTAAACTATAAGGCTAAAACCCTAAAATTCAAACGTAAAATCTAAACTTTAAAAACTAAATCCTAAAAGCTAAGATGATAGAGTTCGACGAGACGGTTCCAACGCCGCTGAAACTAGCTCAATCAGAGTTCGTTTGATATCGTTTCTTAAGGTTTTTGTCATTTCTTAGATTTCTTACCGAAAAACTACTTCTTATTTGATACTCGCATATATATATATATAGGGGTGGGTTCATTAGAAAACTCATTTTCATGAGAAAACAAAAAAACTCCTCATTAAAGGTGCTGCATATGTGTAGTACACCCAAAAACCTAACCTCCACCCAAAAACCTAAACCCACTCCACCCACCCACCCCTAAAAACCTAACCCTCCCACCCACCCACCCCCCAAAAACCTAACCTAAAAGCTAAACTAAACTCGAAAAACTAAACCCAAAAGCTAACCCTACTACACATATGTAGTAGGGCGCTGGTTTTTTTTTAAAAGAGGACGACGTGAGGATCAAGGTCTCCGAATCGGTTTTTAGTTTTTGATTTATATTTTGAGTTATGATTTTTTTATTATTTTTTTACCTTTAATAAATAGTTTTTTTAGTTTTATCATGAATAATGAGTTTTCTTATGATCTTTCTCATATATATATATATATATATATATATATATAAATAATCTTCTCATCATCCGGTTCTTAAATCCGATCCGACCGATTCGACCATTGAACCTCTAAAACGTCCAGTTCGATGTCCGACCCGGTTTTAAAAATATTGGTTATAATCTAATAAAAAGAAATGTTTCATCTATTCTAGATCCTGGGTGGACAAGACAACATCGAACAACGATCCTATTGTGGAGATCAACCGAACACAAACATCCCGAGAGGTGAATGACGAGGTTACTGTCCACAACGTTCAGATCCCTCAAACCTCATCCCAAAATTCAAAATCACCGGCCACCAAACTTCCAGTTTCATTGGCATCACCGTCAAAGTCAAACCCCTCGCCATCGGTGGCCTTTCAATCGGAATCACATCCTAATTGGTCCGCATATCTCATCCTCTCCACCAATCCCCCCATCAAAACTTACGTTGGCGTCACCAACAACTTTTCCCGCCGGTAGATATATATATATCTCTCTGTTATATGTTTATGCCGTATGTATATGTATATGGTTCTAAATTTCATTAAATTCAAGTAATTTGTGAATTAGGGTTCATGACCTAAATCATGATGAATGTTGTTTTATTGTGATAATCAAAATTCAATCAATCAATCGTACAGTAGGGTGGGATTGGGGGTAAACCTTATATTTTTCTAGAGAATAGAGAGGCTGCTCCTGTTGAGAACCATGACTCCAAAAACCTCCTTTTTTTAGTATAGTATTAGTATAATACTCCAAATAACATAAAATAACTAAGAGAATCCGAGCAAACAATCATATAAGGCTGTGTGTAATGGATGGGGGTGAGGGGCGTGACCAGGCTGACGTGGAGGGGGTGAGGGGCGTGGAACACCGCGCCGACTGGGCGTGAGAGGGGGTTGGGGGGCAATTGTGAGGGGGCGTGAGTGTGGTCAAGGGCGCGAGGGGGGAGGAGCTGCAGCTGGTGAGGTGGCCCAATGAGAAGGAGGCTTGGGCGTGGGGCGTATTACGCACTGCCTAAGAGTACTAATAAGGGGTCAATGAGGATGACAAATAAACAAGAAATGACAATGATACGGTCGTTTCTGAACAACTTTGGCATGTTTTATCAAGGATTACTTTTCTCCTACCCACCCTTTTGCACCTCAACATGCAAGAAGCCAAGGAAGCGGTAATATATCAACTACGAAAATAAACAAACATGAAAAGACCTATGGTCAAGAGGCAGGGTAGCTGTCCTTTTGTAACAATCTTTTTGAAATTAATCACTCAGTTGTCTTTGGTAATGATAATAAGCATGCCCAGCACATTGCCCGACCATTCTATTTGTAGAGTAAGTAAATTAAAATATCAAAATTACTAAATAGTGCCAATACAGAAAATGTTCACCTATTGTTTGTACTGGTGTTGTTGGATTAACCTAAATTACTTTATAGTTAGTAAGTGATTAATGTATGGGTAATGATGTTTGAGTCTCTACATGCTCAGCATGATAAATGCTTAAAGTAGTCATTTTACAAGAATACAACACCGGCGTGAAGTTTTCATGTGTGGTCTGTTGTAGGTATGACAGTTCGCCTATGGTGATGTTACAAGTAGAGATGCAATTTTGACTGATTTACTTGTGAATTGGTCATTTAGAGTTTAGACTATGATTCATCTCTTATGGCAAAATCAACACCAAACCAAACCAAACCAAACCAAACGTACCCAGTATAATCCCACACATAGCTAACGCTATTAGTAGGGTCTGGGGAGAGTGTGATGAGGGCAAACCTTACCCCTATCCCAAGGGATAGAGAGGCTGCTTCCGTTTAGACCCCCGGCTCCATGGGAAAGAAAAAGATAAAAATATAAATAAAATTAATGAGTAATAAAGTAAAATAAATCTAACAGTAATCTAACAATTAGCAGTGTATGACAAGAGTATATTCGTCACAAGAAACACAACACACCTACAAGAAACAAGACATACGCAAAATCTTTTCTAAACAACTCTACTCTCCCACACAACGGGTCACTCATCCTAAAACCCTAATACGACGTCTCCATGAAATCCTATCATTGATCATGTCCTCTGAGAGGTGTAAATCTAGCAAATCAAGCCTAATCCTCTCATCCCACGTTAATTTCGGTCTCCCCCTGCTCCTTTTCCCCTCTACAACGAGAGTTTCCACCGTTCTCACTGGATCTGTGCTCTGTCTCCTCTTGACATGTCCAAACCATCTCAATCTTCCTTCTCTTATCTTATCTGAGATACATGTGACTCCCAATCTCTTCCGAACAACTTCATTTCTTATTCAGTCCTTTCTTGTGTGTCCACACATCCACCTCAACATCCTCATCTCAGCTACATCCATTTTTCGAGTTTGTGTCTTCTTGATGGCCCAACAATCGGTTCCATATAGCATCGCTGGGCGAACTGCTACCCTATAAAATTTACCCTTTAACCCTATTGGGAACCTCTTGTCGCACAAAACACCTGAGGCCGCTCTCCATTTACACCAACCAGCCTGCACCCGATGGACTACATCATTGTCGATGTCCCCGTTACTCTGGATGACAGATCCTAGATACTTGAACTTCAGTGACTTAGGGACAACCCCACCTTCAATAGAAATCTGGGTCTCCTCGTCGACGTTTGCACCACTAAAGTTGCAGTGAAGGTACTCGGTTTTAGATCGGCTTATCTTCAAACCTCCTTTAATTCATTTTAGTCAACATTTTTTGTATTATTATTGTTGAAATATTGTACTTTTTGTAATCATATATTCATGTTTGGCACACCCATTACGTATAACAAACAAACATACCTAGTAAAATCCTACTCATAGCAGTACTATTGGTAAGGTCTGGGGAGGGTGGGATGAGAGCAAACCTTTACTCTATCCCCGAGGATAGAGAGGCTGCTTCCGCTGAGACCCTTGACTCCAAAATACCTTTTTTTACTCTTTTTTTACGAGTACATTATGTAATATACTAAACAACTGTAAAAGTTTTTGACAAAAAGTGTTTAGGATCAACAACGTGCTGAAAATTACTTGTTTTGACCCATTACCCATTCAACCCACCTTGACGAATCCACCTTGCCACATGTAGGGAGAACATATCTTTTCTTGATTATCATTAAGATGTATCACATACCTTTTTATGTCCTAAATGGTGAGAATTTCTAACAAATTTTTTATTTGGAATGCTTTAATATAATTGACGTAATAGACTCGATTGCTTCGTTTTAAGTAACACGGATAGCAGCAAATTAAAGGGTATTTTCATAAGTTCATTCTTCTGTCTATGCAGTTAATGCGGAAAAATATCGGTTATCGGTCAAGGACCGATATTTGAGATATCGATTCTCGCGGTAGGATATCGGTAATTTTTATATTCATGCATAAACTTATATATATATATATATATACATATATAATATTAATAGTCAAATCAAAAGTCAAAACTAAAAAGTGTCAATATTTTATATTAGAAACATGATTTAGCAGGTGTGCGAAGTGCGAAGTGCGAATGTGGGTGTATTAGGGAGTTAGGTCATTTACTTTGATGGTTTTGGCTATGGGTACAAGGTATTGGGCCAACATTTTTAAAGGGGGATGGGCTTTGGGGCAAAAAAATGTTAAAAAAAGGGTCAAGATTAGTAAACCGAGAAACTCGATGAGACAACCGATATTATGGACTTAAATTATCAGCGATATATCGCTAAATATCGCCGATAATATCGGTACCGATATTTCTTCCGATATTTTGCACCGATATTTTCTCAGAGGACCGATAACCGATATATCGGTGATATATCGGCGATATCGACTGCATAGTCTTCTGTCTTGTTACCATATAATTTTCTTCTTGATTTCCCTTTTGCAGCTTGAAACAACATAATGGTGAACTAAAGGGTGGTGCAAAAGCATCACAAGCTGGAAGACCATGGATTTGTGCATGCCTCATTCGAGGCTTTGGGAGTAAAAGCGAAGGTAAACATGTAATCTCTTGGTCATTTTTGCTGTTATGGTTATGCAGAAGAATTAATTAATTAGTATATCTGCCCCACCAAACAACGTCAACAACAACAACCATACCCAGTAAAATCCCACCCATAGCCAAAGTATTTGTTGGGTCTGGGGAGGGTGGATGTAGGCAAGCCATACCCCTATCTTTTATGATAGAGAGCCTGCTTCCAGGGAGACCCCCAATTCCAAAAACTTTGTCAGGACCTGAAAAGGTATATTAGTACCATAGTGCTCACCACATTGCATCTACACAACAAACAATAAGTCAGCTAATAAAAATAGTAATAATCTGCCGCACCAAACATCAACTTTATATAATGAACACGTGCATTAAATCGACTCTTACTGTGCTTTTGCTTACGGGTTTATGATCAGAACAATTAGATAGAGGTTGCAATTTCAACTCATTTACTTATGAACAAGTTGATTTAAATTATATTTTGTGTGTGACTGGTCAAATGGGTAAATAAAATGATTAACTAAACATGGAGTTTTTTTTTGGGAGGGGGGGGGGGGGTTGTTGAACAGGTTGAAAATTACCATAAGTGTATCTTTAATCAGATCATTATTGTAATAATAATATAGTGTTTTGTCATGCTTAACACATTAATATTTGGGATGAATAAACTACATAGCAGGGTTCTATTTGCAAACACGCGATGTGTGTTTTTGGATAATCGATAACATCTAATTTACTATCATTTTGTTGTGTTGCATCATGCAAGTTTGAGTTTAAATGGAAGAGCGTGTCAAGTAAAATGTCGCGTAAAAGGAACTCGAAGGAGGACGATGGAGGGCTTCATTTGTTGCAGCACAGGAATGCAGCACTGCAGAAGGTAAAAGGTTCAATTGATTGTACTCACTTAGAATTTGATTGGAAATTAGAACTCCTCTGATCTGTCTGCCTGTTTTTGCTTTACTTTTTATTTATTTATTTTTAATATTTTATATACAAAATATTGATTGAAAACATGAATGTATACAACAATTTAACTCTGTGGCATCTTAAAATGACCAAAACTGATGTAAATTTACCAGAAAAGGGGATTTTTGGTTATTTTTAATCTATTTATTCGTAAAATGTGATGTTTAGTTCAACTATGTATCAGTTAATGAACCAACTTTGTATGATTGGTCATGTTAGAGAGCAGGGATCTTTTGAAAGGCAAATCTTGGATGAGTTTGGCTCATTTTGAGCTAGTTGTCGTGGGTAATTTTTCAAGCTTGGGTTTGGATAAATTATTATTAATTATTTTATTTATATACCTATATAATTATTTTATTTATATATTTATATTTATAATTTTATATATAACGTAATACATATTATTTAGTTATTTATATCATAATTCTATATATATGCATACTTGTTGTAATTTTACATTAATTGTATAAAATAAAAATTGTTATATTTTTATAAATAATAGGGTTGTTTATGCTCACGAATATAGTCAAATTCTGACTCGAGCTCATTTCTTAAATTAGAAGGGTAAATTTATGCTTGGCTCTATCTAAAGCTTTTTAGTGGATCGGTTTTGAGTAATTTTCTTTTACAGTTTATTGATAAATATTCTTTGTATATTTAAAAAAAGTTAATTACAAGATTGGTGTTCGCGCTAAATACAGATTATGAATTTAGTCTTTTATTACTTTTATTAATAACCTGTGGGCGGTATGAATAGTATCGGCCACGTGGCGTCTTTTCAGAGGTCCACATGTTATTTGTCCAGTGGTTAAATTTTTTTTAATTTATGATGCAGAGTGTGTGTGTGTGATATAGAGAGAAATAGAGGAAGAGGGTAAGTCAGTGGTGTTTGCTGGTCGGAGACAGAAGGGGCAGAAGATGACGGTTGTGGTGGTAGTGGTTCAATGGTGCTAGCCGGTTTCTTTTGTCACACCCCTAATTTTAACTAACGGAGTTTTACCGTTTGGAAGGTGACACACCAGGATCTCAGTCATTAGTTACATCAAATGACACTATTTGGGACTTGAAATGTCAAAACATAAAAGTTCAGAGTTAATGCGGAAGCGTAAACGTTAATATGAAATCAAAAGTAATTACACGCAATAGGCTTCAATCAATGTAAATAAGTAAACTGTTTCAAATGTTTGAAATGGATAATATGACAGTAGGACTCCATGCATGTCCTAAGTGTGCAACCTGTGCCTTAGCGACCTGAGAAACATGTAAGAAAAAGTGTCAACACGAGGTTGATGAGTTCACAGGTTTCAAGTTTGCAATAAGAGAGTATTTGCCAGATTATGTACATTCAATATGCATATCTATAGGTAGCTAACCTATGTTCATGTCTTACTAAAGCGCTCGCAACCGAAGCTGACTGTGTTTAAATGCCTCCTGCCAGGTCTATCAACTCTGGCACATGTGAGTAGGCTAACATTTCACCCGTTCGATATCCAATCGAGTTAGCGCGACTAACGCGGGTGGGATTTGTCAAACCCAGTAGTACTACTAAACATTACCTCGCTAAGATCCATATTAACGGTTCGAAATAAGATGAGGACTTTCTGTGATAGTGTGTTACGCTTAGTCTCAACAGTGATATCATATAAAGTACCATAATCAAATAGTTGCGTCATGTTTTCTCCCCTGACGGGAAAAACAATATTTGCTTGCGTACCTGTTTCTTCCCCACGGGGAAAACAAGTAAAAGTATGATAGTTGGTGTTTCATGTTTGTTTCTTCCTCAACAGGAAAACAAGTAAAATACGTTTGTGTGTAAGCATGTTTCTCCCCCAATAGTAAAACAGGTAAAAAAAAGGGGCCTTGAAACTCACCTGCGTTGCGTAGTAGGTAGTATCACACAATTATGAGATTTAGAATCTCAAGTGTTAGCCTGCACGGCTTACGTATGTCCTATAATTATAACACATAAGTTAGGGACATATGGGATTTGTGACGACGACACGGAAGTTAGAACATCTTAACGCTTTCTAAGGATTTAAGCGTAGACGAACGTGTCTACGGAATTATATAAATTTCTTAATATAATCATTAAGGAAAAAGCGTTACGTGTCGTACGTTAATAACGAATAATAAATAAATAAATACATTCGTACGTTAAAGTTGTTTACAAAAGTTAGAAAAATAATATAATTTAATATATATTTTTTTTAGGTTCGAAGGATTAACTAAAATAGTCATTTGTGTGGAAAAATAATAAATATATTATTTTTAATCGAATATATAAACGTGGATAAATAATAACAATCATATTATCATTTAGTTTAAAACGTCACACGAGGTACTCAAACGAGTCGAAATAATATAAATTATATATCATTTTATAACATGAGTCACGTGTTGAAAATAATATAAACATATTATTTTATACGAAGTTATGGTTTGAAAATAATATAAATGTATTATTTTTAAAAGTGGGAAATAATAATAAAAATAGGTTAATAATTCAAAACCGAGCCTACGGTTGTTTTCCGGAGAGACTTTAATATATTAATATAATAACATGGGGTTGGGTTTTAATATCAAAATAATATTAAAAATCGGTTTTTAAAATAAAAATGTGTGGAGAGACTCGAACCCGGGTCTCTCCCACACAAGCACACTGCTTTAACCAGTCCAACCCGCTAGGGTAATCGTATTAGAACCCGGTTCCCATTGGTTTTGACATACAAGTTCCTATGGTTCCCCCCCATATACACACCATCGATCGAAACTAGTCCAATACCCACAACTTCGTCCGCGATTGAGCAAGATTGATCAGGGGTTTTGCTAAACGAGTATATACGAATATGTAGGTGTAATTAATTTGAAAAAAAACAAGTTTGATATCGTTTAATTACAGATTTAAGAACCGAAAACCCTAGGTTTGGTTTTGAATCGATTTGATTGATTCTGATATTGAAAAGTGTTGGATTCATAGGGCTTTCAATAAAAAGAGGGTTGCGAATCGAACCATATAATTTAATTGGATTGAGGTTGGGTCTGGAGTGGGTTTCGATTAAACCGAATCAGTATGAACCCTAGATACTTGTTTATGTTAAATTCGATAATGTAAGCCCCATTAAGGATAGGGCTTTTGATCTAGAGACTGAAAAGAAGCTAAGGAAGCATTTGATTACCAGATTTGATGATGAATTGATGGAGTCCAAGTAAAACCCGGTTGCGGCTTGCGTAGTTTGATCTCCGGCGAGACTGACTGCTTTTCCGACGAAGCAGAGGTGTGCAAAAGTTTTAGTGGGGGTCGTTTGAAGTGCGCAGAGTGTTCAATTGTGAGAGTAATGATCAAAACAACGAATTTGATGAGTATGAGATCGTGGTCGACTGTTTCAATCTTAATGCCCATAATTGGGATTAATTCACGATCGTTAAAGCTGTTAATTGATTTAATAATGGTCGGTTATGACATTTAGGAACAAATCAGTTACGAATTCGGGTTGTTAATGAGTTATAATTTGAGATTGGAGTCAAGAACTATCGATTTTGACTTACAAAAGTCAACGAAATCGATTTTTGATTAATTACAGGACCAGTCCCTGAATTTTCATGTATTTAGGTTTGAGATAAGGCAGGTTTAGTCCCTGGGGTTTAAATAGAGTTAAGGACTAGTTTGTTTGACTTTCAAAAGTCAATACAATAACAATTTTGACTTTGCAAAGTCAACAGATTTGATTTATGAGAATTTACATAACTAATCCTTGTAGTTTCTGTTTTCTTATTGACAGAATAAGTCCATGAGTTTTGACTGGACTAACCGAGTTCGTGCGAGATAACGGAGTTCGAGTTAACTGTGTTAACTGAAATTTGTCGGGTGTCACATCTTTCGCCGGTGATGAGGCAGTAGGCAGCTGTTTGCCACGAAAGGCCTTTCACGGCTCACCTAACTCACACACCCCGCTCACCATGGATCGCCACTGATGGCCGGAAATGCTAAAGACGAGGCCACCGTCGTCGCCTAGCCGAGGTTGACCGGAGGTGAGATGCTCCCCACCTGTCTCTTGGGTCTAATTTTTTACTCTAATTTAATCATTTTTTATTTATTTAATCATCCCCAATTTGCTCTAATTTAATCATCCCCAATTTGCTCATACTTTATTTATTTATTTTTTACTCTAATTTAATCATCCCCAATTTGCCTTTTCATTTTTTACTCTAATGTAATTATCTCCGCGATCAAGAGGTATACTGTCACTTTGCATTTTCTTCTCGTAATCACCTCCTCGATCAAGAGGTATATTGTTTGATTATGATTTATGAACCCTAGATCATTACTGATAGTATTTCATAATCATATGGCTATTAAAACTTGTCTAAAACATACAAAAAAGTGTCCCTCGAAACCTAGTGTTGTCGCCGGAAACTTGGTCGAGAAAAGAGGAAGAAGGCCAGAAGGGGATAATTAAATGAGAGGTTAAATTATGGATGATTAAATGAGAGTAAAAAAAAATGAAGAAATAAATTAAAAATGTAAAAGGACTGAAATACCCCTCATTTAACTGAGAAAAATGAATGGTGTTAACTGATTGGATGAAAGTGACAAGATTTTAAAACCATGAGGACCCAAATACGAGAAAACAAACTATTGGATAAAAGTGACAATTTTGATCAAATCATAGGAAAAAAATAACAGTTTACTCTATTTTTTAGTTTGTTTTATGAGGAGTGGAGGAGTGAAGCACCAGGACAATAAAACTAATTTCAGCTATCTTTTTAGCTTGATCAGCATTTTGAATATTTGTTTTTTGTTTTTTTTCCTTTTGCTATTTAATTTAATATCTACATTTATTTTTTTAATTAATTAAATAGTTAATTTTATCTTTTTAACTTCCGAATATATCGTTGAGAGTGCTTATTTAGCTTTTTTCTACCAACATTTCGATACGAAACTTTTTCACGTTAACAACGCCATCACCGCTATATGTGGGCTTAAGTGACCGTTTGGGATTTTTTCCAAGGCGCTGAACTTTATCAGCGTCTCTGCCGCAGCGGTGACCCTTTTGTAGATAAGCTTTTAGTTTCTCTATGACTTTTTTTTATACTATGGCAAATAGGTTTTTTATGACTCGTTAACCCATATTAAATTAATGTGCATAACCCGTGGCAACGCAAGGGAAACTATTCGTTTTTCACGACGTGTTTGATTTTATTTACGTTTCTATATAAGTTAATGCCCGCCGCGAAGCGCGGGTTAAACCTACTAGTTTTTATAAATTACAAAATTGATGGTAAAGTCGAAATAATCATTTTACCCTTACTATTTTAAAATTTTTTATTAAATAAATAAATAATCATCTCACTCGTCGGTGGCTTATCTCCACGCCACTACTACCACCAACAACCCCTTCTTTCTTAGGCAGCTCGCTAATCCGCCCATTCAGTGGCGAAGCTTGAAGAAAACCCCGGGGGGGGGGGGGTCGGGATTTTTTTTCCCTATCAGAGGGGGGCCAGAACTGTAAAATTTTCACCCGAATACATATAAATTAACACTATTGAGCGAAAAATCGACCGAATACCTATAAATTAACACTACTGAGCGAAAAATCGGCCCTAAGAAAGATTCGCCCCTAATTTCTAAGCACCTTTTGTGGGTTAACATTCAAATTTTTTTACACCATTGAAAACTCTAAAACCAATATCACCAAGACCAAATATTAAATTTTACAACTTTTGATGGGTCTAAAACTCACTATTTTATCAAGATAAACAATTTTTAGTGACCAGATTATAAAAAAGAACATGCCCTAAAAAGCCCAAAAATTACCATATATTAATTCACAAATTGCCATACATCAAGTTTCAATACATTCACTTTCCGGGAACAAAGTTTGTAGCATAAGACCAGGCATTGTTGGCAACGGGGTCCGCAAGGTGGTCAGCCAGGTTCTCCAATGGTCCCTTTCCGGTCACAATGGCTTGAACAAAGAACCCAAACATAGAGAACATGGCTAGTCTACCGTTCTTGATCTCCTTCACCTTGAACTCAGCGAAAGCCTCTGGATCATCAGCAAGACCCAACGGGTCAAAGCTACCACCAGGGTAAAGTGGGTCAACAACCTCACCCAAGGGCCCACCGGCAATTCTGTATCCCTCAACCGCACCCATCAAGATGACTTGGGTGGCCCAAATGGCCAAGATGCTTTGTGCATGGATCAAACTTGGGTTTCCCAAGTAATCAAGCCCACCTTCGCTAAAGATTTGGGCTCCAGCCTTGAACCATACGGCCCCACCAAACTTCACACCGTTGCGGGCCAAGAGCTCTGGGAAGACACACCCTAGAGCCCCAAGCATGGCCCATCTGCAGTGGATAACCTCAAGCTCACGATTCTTGGCAAATGTTTCTGGGTCAGCAGAAAGCCCAGCAGTGTCCCAACCGTAGTCACCTGGGAATTCACCGGTGAGGTATGATGGTGCCTCACCGGAGAATGGGCCCAAGTATTTGACACGGTCAGGACCGTACCATGGGCTTCCTGATGGTGCAACCTTCTTGGGTGCTGCGATTTTCCTCATGGAAACCCGCCCGTTTCCAAGAAGCTCCGAACAGGATGGAGCTGCTTTCACAGCTTGTCCGGCGAAGGGTGATGAGAGAGCCATGGTGGAGGCAGCCATTGTTGAAGTTTGTAGGAAGATGTTTTTACTTTTTATTTTAGAGTTGTGAGGATGTGTTGAGTCTAGGAGTTCATTTATAGGATGAAACGGCTGGCTTAGACTTTATCTTAAAATATCTGCATCTTCATTGTGATTGGTCACGCAAGATCTTTCATTTTTAGTTATATATTTGTTAAAAAAATATATTTAAAATCAAAATTAAATTGCCTTATTATAACTTCTATTAAAATTTAAATAGTGAAAAATCCAAACAGAGATAAGATGACAAGGAATAATTTTTTTGTGACATAATTATTTCTCATTTTTTTTAATTAAATTTGATAAGATATGATGAAACTAACGCACTATGTTTGATTTCAAGTATATAGATTTTTAATTTTTTTGAATGGTAATTTAGATCAATGACGGGCTACTGATCCATTCGATCATCTCCACCTCTCTTAGGAGGAAACCCAGCATAGGTGAGAAAACCCTCTGGCCCAACCTGGACCTTTTTTTTTTATCATAAGTGGGACTTGAACCCAAGACCTTCTCATTTTAGTGAAGTTTTAGAAATACACCTTTGCCACTAAGCTAAGCTAGTGGTTGATATAGATTTTTACTGATAAATTGATTTTGGTCACATTTAATGGTGTTTTTATCAGTTTGTGGTTGGCTGTTATGCATTTACACGTGGCAGTTCTGTAGCCCACAAGTCTTTGATATTTCACCAATTTGATGGTAACCTTGGAAACGAAATACTAAATATCATTCATTTTTGGTGTACGCCATCGATAATTGTCATGCAAGAACAACTTGTACTTTGCGCTGCACCTATTTATTGTTTCACGAACCAACCTTACTATCAATTTGTGTATGTTTTATTTTTCTAACACTTTTATTACTCTCTAACTAGCAAGAAACTACGCACAAGAAAAAATATACAAAAAAATTTGATTTTATAATCAGTAGTAGTTTTTCTATTCCTATTTATAAACCATCAATAAGAATACATTACAACTAAATCAAATATGTTCTCACTGGTTTTTTTGATGTCTTCAAATGTTCCACCAGCTATATAAACTGATGACTTCAATAAAAAATTGTTTAGCTTTCGAAGCAACCATCGATTCCATCCAATCCACCATTGAAGAAGGAGTTTGTTACAAAGGAAGAGGAAGATCCAGCAATCTTTCTATCGATTACCACGTTTTAATAGCCAACTCAGACGAACCAAACACATGATCCACATATTTTATTTCTTTAGCACAAGAAACACATAATGAAGAAGGAACATCCACACCTTTATCAATTAAATTGGACCTCGTAGGGACTCTATTAGTGACAATTCTTCACTCCAATATATTTACTTTCCTCGGAACAAACTGACACCATCTCATAGGAGTAATACCATCCGAAAGACAAACCATATCGATACGCTTCTGAGCAACCCTTATCATAAAAGTATCATCACCATCCAAATTCCAAACCCAGCTACCACTTTATTTGATCACGACCACTTATCCAACATCCAAATAAGGTCTTGTAACTGATCTCCTTCGACCCTTCCTCTAACCTCCCTCCTCCATTTTCAATCCCTGTTGGAGCATGTTTGTGTGACAGACACTCTGGATGTTGTCTTATGCTTTTGTACTCTACTTTCTGTATTTGTAATTGTATTTAGTATATGTATGTACTGGTTTATCGAGTTGTAATCGTGTATGTAGGTACTTGTACTTGTCTAGTCTTTATAAAGTGTTGTAGTGCGCAGACGTATTTAGCAAGTACGCAAGAACAAAGGCTGCGTACTTGCTAAGTACGCAGGAGTTAAGCCCTACGCATTTGCTAAGTGCGCATGCAACATGTCTTAGTATATATAGCTAGTTAGTGACAGAATCATGTACGCACTCATTTTGCACACTGTAACCGGCTGTGATTATCAATAGACGAAGTTTAAAGTATCTTGTGTTTGTTATCGGTTTACTTTGTGTTGTTTGATTCTCCACCTAGTCATGGGCATTCCGCACCATGTTAGACTAGCCAACACACTTGCATGTGACGATCCGAGACACCCGGGGACCTACAAGTGGTATCAGAGCACTTGCTCTTGATTTCGAGTGTTATGAGTGTGTTAGGAGCATTTTCGACACAATCTATAGCCTTTCTACAAGGAAAAGTGACCGATTTTGATATTTTTGTGATAAAATAGAGGTAGCTCTTGAGCGCTATTTTAAAAGCAAAAATCCTTCAAAATCCGACCTTTTTCTTGTTTGTTTGAGTGTTTTGATCATCAAGGGTTTGTTAGAAATAAGTTTTTAACCTTTTGGCTTGATCAATTTGTTCATATCTTCAAAATTTGAAGATCTTAGCTATTTCCGGTGACCGAAAAAAGTTGGTGGAGCAGGTGGATAAAGCATACTGCGTACTTACCTTATTTGGCATAAAGGACTGTCTTCCTGCGTACTTGCTAAGTACGCAAGACCATTCTTGTGCGTACTTAACTTTGCTTCCTGCGTACTTAACATTTTGTCCTAAGTACTTACTAAGTACGCAAGAGGAAATCTCAAGTGCGCAAAACCAAATTTCAAGTGCGCAAGGCCAGTTTTAAGTGCGCAAGTTGTCCTGAAATTTCTGAGTTTTGACTAAGTTAATCACCATGTCAAACATTCAAAACATTAGTAGTCTGCTGAACTATGATAATGAGATTGGTACTCCATAGAAACCACCAAAGCTACTTAATGTAAATGATTATTCGATCTGGAAAGCACGCTTTGATGAGTATATCTCGTATACTGATTCCACCTTATGGATACCAATTCTTGAGGGATATAAACATCCAACCTATCTGTTTCTTGATGAAACTGTTCCCAAACCTATCTCCAAGCTAGATGAAGAAGAGAAGAAGGCTTATGACCGAGAAAAGAAGGCACATGGCTCTATAACTATGGCCTTGACTAGGGATCTATTTCACAGTTTCAGAGGTTATGATACTTCTAAGGATCTCTGAAAGGCTTTACAGAAGAGGTTCGAAGGAAACAGTGACGTCAAGATAAACAAGAGAGAACTACTGAGGAAGCAGTATAAGTGCTTTGGATATTCAGAGAATGAATCTATTGATGAAATTATTTCTAGATTCTATCACCTGAAAACAGAGCTAAACTCTTATGAACTCAAGAATCCTGATGATGAATTGGTGGAGAAGTTTCTTGATTCTTTGCCACCAAAATTTGACATGTATACCACATTGTTGAGAGAGAATCCAAAGTTTTATGAGATGACAATTGATGATGCAATTGGAAAGGTTCAAGCACACGACATGAACCTGAAAAAGAAAGAAAGTTCTGGAAGACCTCAGATTCAAGATCCTTCTATGTAATATGGAGTGTCTTCCACAATAAAGTCATTTGGTTCTGGAATTGCCTTGTTCTCTGGGACTCCTCAGGAAGATGATAATTCTAATGGTTGTGGTGGTCATACTTGTTTTGCTGCATCAGGATATGGTTCATACCACCAACATTCTTCAAGAAGCCCTACCTCTACCCCTTCAGCAAACCAACTGATATTGCCAAGATAGCTGAAGATCATGTGGCACTGTTCTCATCCTGCATGCTTGCCTACGAGAACTTCATAGGTGGGAAGCTAACGGATCCTGAAACCATTGAAGAAGACTTTAATCAAGTGGATC
Source organism: Smallanthus sonchifolius (assembly GCA_023525975.1). Lineage (NCBI taxonomy): Eukaryota > Viridiplantae > Streptophyta > Magnoliopsida > Asterales > Asteraceae > Smallanthus > Smallanthus sonchifolius. The sequence continues at coordinate 32,237,632 of CM042019.1, read as the reverse complement.
GGGATGATATGGAGGGTATGGATATTCAATGGAACATGGCCATGATCTTGAGGAGGGCTAAGCGTTTTCTAAACCGAACATGTAGGAAGTTCATTGGTGGGCATTCTAATGCCAAGGTTGGATGTGATAAATCCAAAGCTAAGTGCTACAAATGTAATAACTTTGGACATTTCGCAAGGGGATGTCAAAAGGATAAAGCACCAGCTTCGGGTTTCACTAGGCCAAGCCAGGGAAACAACCAAGGGTACAACAATCAGAACAACCGCAATCAGAGTCAAGTTGGAACGTCCAGTGCATTAGTGGTTCAACAGGACGAGAGCTTTGATTGGGGTGTTCATCTGGAAGATGCCATACTTGCACAGACTCAAATAGGTTTAATGGCAGAGATTGTTGAGTTGATGAAAGCTGAGGAAAGGGATGTGACATCTGACATTTTCAGGTTAACTCCGTTAACACAAACATCGTTATTTCAAACATTTATTTATTCAAACTGAGTTATCTCAAACATTCACTCATGCATTACATTTAATTAGGATTAGTTAGATGTGTTAGTTTCGCACAAACACTCCCGTATCGGTAATTCGTAGAATTACCGGATCGCACACGAGTCTAACCCGGAACGTTGGTGAACTAATAAAAAAATAATTGCGAACAATTATTTTAATATAAATTATGTGCTATGTGAATTTTCTGTGAATTATGTGAACTTTCGTATAATCGCGTAGAATTATCAGATATATATTTTACTGATTATTTTTATAGATATGGAACTTTTATAAAAATAATTGTTTAAACAATTTTATCTAGTGGATTAATTAGATAATCTAAAAACCCATTTAAAATAAACCATGGATCATCTAAACTCAATTTTTAAAACCCATGTAAATTGAATAAAAATAATTTTATAAAATTTAAAACCCTAATCTCTCTTTCTCTCTCCCTAATCGTCGACCCAAACCCCCCTTCCCCCTCTTTGCGCCGTGACCAAACCACCACCATACACCACTCGTTTGATCTTCACTCTTGCAATTGAACACGTATTCGGACTCCCCTAGGCGTTCCTAACACTACTACGTAAGTCGTTTCATTCAATTTCGTTACTTTTTGATTCCAATATTTTAGATTGAAACCCTAGTTCATCCAAACATGAATTTTTATAATAAAGATGGTGACTTTATTATTGTTTTGTAATTTTTTGATGATTATATGCTTATTTGGAAAACCCTAGCTTCATATGATTATTAACTTGTTAAAAGATGAAACTTTTTGATTATGTGATGTTGTAGGATTTCATGTTAGAGATGTTTGATGCTTGTTATGGTTATAATCATATTAGATAGGTTGTATGCACTTGATTTGGTGCTTTGAATCTCAATAAACAAGCTAGAAATCATAGCTTACTTATAATGGAAACTTTTTAGTAATTCTATCTTGCATACTAGACATGATTTGGATGATATGATGATGTTTATATGCTACTTGATTCATGTATAAGTGAATTGTGAAACTAGATTTCTAATACCTAGCTCGGTTTTACAAACTTGCTAAATAAGGAAACTTTAATTTGCAAAAGTGTTCATAGCTTGCTATTTAAACATGTATGATATGGTTTAATGATAGCTTTATGCTAGTTAGGATATAATAACATGTTGCAATGTGTTGGATGCTTAAAATCATGCATATCTCTCATAGGTTACTAAAGATAGAAACTTTGTCTTGAATTGGGAATCACATGTTAAGTTCTATACAATTGGTATGTGATGTGACGATCTTGAACATGTTAGAGTAATCATACAAACATATTAATAATGATAATTCCTGGAAACATGAATCTTGAACATGCTTACTATTTATGGAAACTTTCTATTTATAGAAACTTGCTAATTATGGAAACTTGCTATCTTGATAGAACAAATAGGATTTGTTGCTAAGTGATACATCATGATCATTTGTGTATAATGTAGTATTGTTATACTGAACAAACATAATTTCATACAACGTGTCACCAACGGGTCGTCGGGTCAAACTTGAGTCAAACTTATAAATATTTTCTAAACACTTAAACAATGGCCTTGTTTGGATACTAAGGGTTCATGTCAACATACACGAACACACACTTATAGACCTATGGTTTTAGGTGGCAGTTAGAGGTCCAACAATTTTCATTTAGCATTCATCTGCACGCATACTAAGGTGAGTTTCACTACCCCACTCTTTTACTTACATTCCTTTTTGGGGGAGAAAACATGCTCGCAAACATTTTGGATATTGTATTATTGTATTATCGCTTGCTTACTAAAGTGCAAACATACCACATAAGTCCTTACATTCTCGAACCGTTAGTATTGGAACATAGCGAGGTAATCTTGAGTAGTACTACTGGGTTTTGACAAGCCACACCCGCGTTAGTCACGCTAACACGACTGGAGGTCGAACGGGTGTAATATTGACCTAAAATTTGCCATTGTTCGGTAGACATGGTGGAAGGAAAACAAACACAAACAGTCAGCTTCGGTTTCGAAACACTTGTAGTTGCATGACATAGACTAGCTATCTATCGGTATACATTATTTACACTTTCTGGCAAACATCAAACTTTTACTTACATTCAAACTTGTGAACTCACCAACCATTGTGTTGACACTTTTAGCATGTTTTTCTCAGGTCGCTAAGGTATTATGCACGAGCATAGGATATGCATGGAGTCCCATCATTTTCAAACACTGAACTTATTTTATTTACTTAAACTGCATGGTTTGGGCGCCTTGTTTTGCGCATTTGACTTTTACTTGCATTGGATTTTATTTACGCTTCCGCAACATTTTCAAAATCCAACCGGCCAAGTGTGGGGAAGTGACATAAGTTTTCAAGTGAATCTGGTACAATTGAATATGTTCGGTTTTTATCGAGTCGGTTTTATGTTGTTGGTTATATATATCGAGTCAGTTTGATGCTCTTAGGTTTGTTCGAGTTTAACTTTGCAGGTTTAGATTGGTCCTCCCGTACTCAATCTCCATTCGGGTGGTTATGTTCGAGCTTCGTATTCATGTAAAAGGCAACCCAATAGCAGATTTTGAATACGATCGCGAAAGAAATGCTATACGATCGTGTGAGGTTGGATTGAAGACAGTTACAGTTCGAAACCAGCTAAGTCCTTTCCAATTCTCTGTATAGTTTTGTTTATTTATTTATTTATTTTTTTATATATTTGCATAATCTCTCATCCTACATTGAGGACAATGTAGTGTTTAAGTGTGGGGAGGGGAGACCGAGTCTGTATTTTGAGTCATAAAACTGAGTCTGTATTTTGAGTCATAAAAAATAATATCCATAAAAAAAAAATTCAAAAATGTCATTGAATTAGAATTTTTGCAAATAAATAGAAAATGATAGGTAGAATTGGAAACTGCTTGTGAATTGAAATACAAAAATAAAGAATAGAAAGCGCGTCTGATTTGTAATGTTTTGGTAGGCCCAACCGACTTAAGAGATTAAACATCCTGATAATGTATCTAGGTTTAAATGAATAATTAATTCAGAATATCTTGTGGGTTCTCATCTTAGGGGTGTCGGTAAGGTCGAAACTGTCAACATAGGGTGATAGGTACCTTTATAAACAAAAATTTATAAGTTTTTAAAATTATTTGTCACACCGCTTTATTTTTATGAAAATAAATCCGAAAGTTGGTGGCGCCCACATTCCATAATCCATCTTGCATGAGCTTAATTAAATCAATTGAAAGCTTGAGTTTCGCCTACGTGTTTCCCTTCGGGATGGTGACTTGGAGGATACACCCATGTGCGGGACTTAGGTGATCAATAAGTTTGGATGACTAAGTTAGGTTTATGTGTTTCCCTTCGGGATGGCGACTTGAAGGATACACCCCTATTCCGAAGCTTATGAATTTCATTGCTTAAGAACTGCAGCCTACGTGTCATATATCGTGTTCCAGCGTGATTGAAACACCACTGGGTTAGGTTCATTCATAAAATAATAATAAAAACTAAAAACATGCACCCATCGATCCATAATTCCATAATTTTCAAAAACATATAAATTGGTGTTTATAATGGTGGGAAATCTATATGGTTTAACCCAGGCCTAAACATGACCTTGAGATGGAATTAGGCTAAGTCGTAGTTTTCTGAGTATGAGACCCATAGATAGATTTTTGGCTTGGTAATAGATAGAATAATAGATCACGTAATCGGGTTCTCGAGAGTCGGTGGTTGGGTTTAGTCGGATAGAAATACTATTTGTTACAGTCAATGCGTGATTATGTTTTAATTGTATGAGATTGTGAGCGCAGGTTCCAATTATGATTTCGTTGCATAATTCTTTTTCGGGACGCAAAAGAGTAACTGTGGGGATGATTTTGATCGATGTCGTTAGGTCGGTCAAAAACAATCCTTAAACACTTAACTAGTAAGGGTAAGAAGAGTATCGTATCCACGAGGAATCAGTGGTTAGTGAAATTGTTTAGTTTGATAATTAGAATGAAAACACAGATCAAATAAAAATGCAACCTCCTCCAAACTTCAGATTCTAGGTTTATGCAAAACTCAGTTATTTAATTGGACACCACATAGACATAGTGTTGGAAAATCAGTTAAAATAGTAATTGAAGACAGGCTGTTGTCAGCAACCTATACAACCAGTTCCGTCACAAACCAGTATAATTCAATCACCCAATTTATGAATGCCAAATTGCCCCCTTTAGTCACCCAACCCTGCTACTAGGTTTTGTCATCAACCGAACAAGATCGTAAAGCAAGCAAACTCAAAGCACTCAAATAAACTGTTTAAAATAACTAATACATCAATCTACTCAGTTATTGTCAGAAACTAAATAGATCCAAAAGCATAAATAAACTGAATCAAAACATGAAACCTATATGAACCGTCCGCGTGGAGGAAGCCACAAGTGAATTAGCCGCTCATGGTGATGGAGATCATGTTCAATCTTCAAGTGAATGTTAGAATCGTGTTCCTTAGCCTCCAAGAACTCCCAAAATCGCCCAAGAACTGATGTCAAAAAGAGGATTTCGAATTTGGGGAAGAAACCCCCAATTAAACACTGAAAATAGGCTGTTTCACTAAAAATCCGCGTCTGAAACGTAACCAGCGTAAGCTTACGCTAGGGGGCGTAAGCTTACTCCGTCGAGTTGAAGCTTCTGTTCAGAAAATGTTACCGGCGTAAGCTTACGCCCCTAGTGTAATTTTTTAACCAAATATTTGGATTCGGCTTCTCGAGCTACCCAAGATTCATATATTATGGGTCTCGTAACTCATTTTCTAGCTCGAGATATGTCTGTTTCAAGATTCAGCTTCTAGAACTTCCACATCAGCCTCCATTTTTTGCATAGTTTCCGATCCAAACCCTCTACTTCCTCTCTAATGCTTCCAAAACACGTACTTAGCATCCAAACACCTACAAATCATAAACACATGCAAAGTAAACGCGTTCCATGCTAAATCACACATAAAAACGTACAGTTAAGCATCATAAACACCCAACGAACACCTACACATCAGGCGCCTTGTTTTGCGCATTTGACTTTTACTTGCATTGGATTTTATTTACGCTTCCGCAACATTTTCAAACTTAAAGATTGTTGTCTCGTGACTATGAGCAGCATCGGTATTTTATTTAAATTCATATAGATTCGTTCCTTGTAACTAATGACTGAGATCCTAGTGTGTCACGCGCCTCGCGGTAAAACCCCGCAGGTGGATTTTGAGGGTGTGACAAGGGAAGCATCTGCTGCTGACCAACAAGAATCTACATCTGCGTTTGCTCTCATGGCTATTGGATCGGCATCCAGTTCGTCAACTGAGGTAGATTCTAATCCTTTTGTTGTTGTTTCTTGTTCCAAATGTCTTACCTTGAAGGACGAGAATGATCGTATCCAGGATCAACTCGAACCCTTACGTATTGCAGCTCTAAGTTATAAAGAAAATGAAAAACGATTTAAAGATTCAATTGAAAATCTTAAGAAAGAAAGACACGAGTTTTCAATTAAAATCAGTGAACAACAATTTCACTTAGATGTTGCATACAAGGGGTTAGAGAAAAGAAATGTCGAGATCGCCAAACTGCAAAATGAAATCGTGCAGTTTAGTGGAAAACTTGAGAATTTGAAAAAATCTCGCTTTATGGTGGAATACTACGAGTCTGTGGTAAGAAAAGTGAGTGGCAAAGGTTTAGGTACTAATGTCATTCCTCCACCAGTAAGCGACAAGTTTGTCAACGGGCCGGTGGACATTGATTTGTCTTTCTTGGATGACTCTTCGAGCAAGGAAGAATCCTCTAACAAGGATGATTCCTCAAGTCAGGCCGAGTCAGCTTCTGATGAGGAGTTCTTCTCTGATGAAGGTTCTGAGAACACCAAGGTCGAGGGTGTTGTCTCAGAAGAGTTGATTGGTGAACATAAAATTGAGAAAAACATTGTCACTAATCATGACAACTGCATTTTAACTGAACCTGATACAATTGAGTCCAATGATAAACTGAAAATGATGCTTTATGGAGGTTACAAGTCCATAAAGCAAGTGAAGAAAGAAACTTTTGTTAATCATTTGAGTAAGAATCATCATGAAAACATGGAAAAAAATTTCACTCCTAAAAGCAAATTAGGTCAAGCACAAGATGCTGTTAATATTCATCAAACAACTCCCATTGCTCATCAAGCCGAGTCATCTGCATTCAAAAGCAGAGAGCCCTATAGGAGGACGTACAAAGAAAAAACGAGCTTGCTTTCACTGTGGTATGGTCGGTCACATCCTGGTGAACTGTCCTGATAAGAACAAAGGGAAACGACCAATTGTTCAACAACAAACTGTTTCCCCTAAGACACCATCAGTGAAGCAACTCAAGAGTCCCAAATCAAATGTGGCGAAGCCACCAATGAAACCAATGGTTAAGCCACCAGCAAAACATGTGGCTGAATGATGTGTTAAGATTTACACATCTATTTGGTACAAAACTTCGCTCATTTAACGATCAATTCTTGGTTATATTCAACGTTTAGACACTTATTTGCTTCATTTCCTGTTTTGTAGGTTTTTGTGAAGCTTGGTGAACAAACAAGAGGATTCTAGGATAAAAAATTAAAGTTTTAGGGTTTCTGTGATGGAGGCACGGTCGTGCCCCCTACTTGGCACGGCCGTGCCAAGCTTGCAAACCCTAGGCACGGTCGCTCCCACATCTTGCATGACCGCACCAAGCCAAAATTCAAGGCACAACCGTGCCTTGACTCCCCACGGTCGCGTGTCACCTCGTGAGTCTGAACAATCGTACGTCCTCGATCAGCGGGACCCAATAGAAGCTCCGGATCGGTCAACCCTCTGTCACACGGTCGTGTTAAGACCTAGATACGACCGCGCCTTTGTACCAGGCACGGTCGTGCCTTCTCTCCTAGCACGGTCGTGCCTCCCCCTTTTCTATATAAACAGAACCTAAACTCTTATTCAGACATTCAGCAACCAGGGAGAAAAACCCATTGTTCCAGCTCGTATTATCCTTGTTCCAGCCACATTTCAAGCTTGTTGGAGAGGATACAACATCAAGAGGATCACCATAAATCAACAACAACATCTAGGCTTGGAGGAGTGGTTTGATTCTTTTTTTTCATATCATGTTTCTCACTATTTTTCCCTGCTTATTTGTAATTTTTGTGCTCATGATGAGCTAAAACTCTTGTTCACTCTGGTTTAGATGAAGTTTAGATACATTTGAAAACATTCATGGATTATTGGCAATTATTGTGTTAATGTTATGACAACCGTATGATTATTCTTCGATGAAATTATGTATTCAAGTATTTTGAGTTGTTTACAAGACTTGTATTTGTGTATGCCATATTATGTTGAAAAACTTGTGGTTTATGCTTATATTTATGGATTGGTGTATGCATTTATACTAACTTATGACATTTGACTAGGAATGGTGAATTAAGTCTTGTTTATGAATCATTATATTTGTATGTGTATCCTTATGTTTATGTTTGGAAAGACAAAGTGTTTGTTATGATGTTCCATGCTTAGTTTTATGTTTATCTAGGAATTGTTGACACATTCTCCTAATTTATATAACCTTTGTATGAACATTGTATGTTGAAGAAATGCATATTGTTGTCTAATTTAATCAACTTGAGGTGGGTAGTGTGTTGTTCATATTATCTTTCCAACTAGTTGTTGGATTAGTGTACCTTAATCGGAAGCTAGTTCAATCTTTATAAACATTGACATGATTGTTAAACACGTGAGCTTCATTGTATGAGTTTAGGTGGTTGGTTTGTGTAATTCATGCTAGTTTTTCGAATGGTCATTTGATTAGATATCTTTGATGAGAATTTAGTCAATTTATGTTTCGTGTATTTGCCATGTTTCTATGAGTGTATTGAATGTATTCTAGATGGATTTGACACCGAAGTGATATCTTCTCCTTAATTGTTTGACTTGTGATCTTAGCTTAGTTTATATATTTGCATGCTAGTTAATTAAAACAAACTCTTCAAAATATCTTTATACCATCACTTGATTGAATCTTAGTTTCGCTCTATTATTGCTTCCCACCGTGTCCACGGATTGATATCCGGTTCTTACCTTAACTATATTTCTATCCGACGGGTACACTTGCCCGACGTGTGTGTGATTAGTCTTTGGTGAAAACCCATTTTAAAACTCAAATTGTGTGAAAAGTACTTATAAATATATATATATATATATATATATAGTTTACACATCATCAAGTTTTTGGCGCCGTTGCCGGGGATACGGTTTTTCGAGAACGATTGGAATTAATTTTTAGTCATTTAGTATATAAATTTTTGTGCATATCGTGTTTTCTTATTTGGTATTTTGCAATTTTTTTTGTGTATAGATATTTTGTATTTTACTTGTTATTTTTAGCTGCATTTGTATATATATATATATATTTTAGTAAAGTTTTTATTCCATTTTATTTTCATTTTTATTTTTTATTTTTATTTTTTATTTTCAATTATTTTATCTTTGTTTAACTTGTGTTTTCTTTGTCCTAGGTTCGCGTATTCAAATCTAACTTGTCGTGCAGATCGCGTATGTTTTCAACTCCCGTCGAGGAGGTTCCTGAGCCGTCTTCCGAGCCGGAGTGTGATCTTCATCGGAGATTGCAAGCCCGTTCCCGATTTGTGGCCCGGTTACTCGAGTTTGACGAGGTAGAGGAGATGGCGGGCGAGGATGCGGGTCGGACGCTTTCGGATTTTGGCAAACCGACACTTGAGGGTTTGGAGTCGGGCATCAATAGGCCGACGGTTGGAGCACATCAGTTCGAGATCAAATCCAGCATTATACAGATGGTGCAGAACATGTGTCAGTTTGATGGCAAGGATCCCGAGGATCCTAATACTCATTTGGCCGGTTTCTTAGAGATTTGCGCCACTTTCAAAATTCGTGACGCTACTGACGATGCTATTCAGCTCCAGTTGTTCCCGTTTTCCTTACGGGATCGAGCCAAGGCTTGGTTACTATCACTTCCCCCTAGGTCCATTAGTACTTGGGACCAGATGGCTGCTAAATTCTTAGAGAAGTACTTCCCTCCGGAGAAAACATCAAAGTTGAGAGCTAGGATTCTTTCTTTCCTGCAGGACGACGGGGAGATAATCTATGAGGCGTGGGAGAGATTCAAGGAACTGATGAGGAAGGTTTCCCACCATGGATTGTTGAAGTGGCAGCAGTGTGAGACCTTCTAGAATGGTCTAGAGATGACAGGGAAGCAGCTGATCGACACATACGCGGGTGCGCATGACTTGCTAGAGAAGGTGGCATCGAAGAGCTACACTCAACATACTTCCCGAGAAAGAACTCAGAGGCAGGGTGTCCATCAAGTGGATGGAATTACCTCTTTAGCTGCCCAGGTGGAAGCACTTTCCACCAAGATTGATCAGATGCACGTCCATAAGGCCCAGTCCTTGTGTGAGTTTTGTGGTGGGGCGCATCCCACTAGTGCTTGTCAGGTTGGGGATCAGGGGGCCCACGAGCAGGTTGATTTCATGTCCAACCAGAATCGTCCCCAGAATAATCCCTACAGCAACACATATAATCCGGGGTGGAGGAATCACCTGAATTTCAGTTGGAAGTCTGGCAATAATAGCCAACAACCACCCGGATTCACTCAGCGCCCCCATTCCAGCATCAGTCCCACCAGTCTTAGGGACAGAGTTCCCAGTTTCGACCTCAGCAGGGCCAGTTTCAAGGCCATGGTTCTAGCAGCGGTCCACCACCCGCACCTGAGGGTAAATCCAGTTTGGAGGACATGGTTGCACGGCTACTTGCCAACTCGGAGAGTCAGAATCAGTTGGCAGAGAAGCAGAACCGTTACATGGAGGAGCGTTTTCACACGCATGAGACTGAGTTGAGGAATCAGAAAGCTTCGATCCAGACCATAGAGAACCAGGTCGGGCAGATCGCGAAGCTTCTTTCTGAGAGACCGCCAGGTGGCCTGCCTAGCAACATTGAGCCCAATCCCAAGGCTCATGTGAAGGCCATCACTTTTAGGAGCGGTAAAGGCATAGGACCGGATCCACAGGTTCCTGTGCATGAGTCATCAAAGGAGGAGGTTGCGATTGAGATTCATGATGAGACACCGCCTAGGGGTAAGCCGGCGAGCACATTGCGCCCTCGCGAGCCTGTGAGGGATTACACTCCCGCCGTTCCATACCCAAGAAGATTGAAGAAGTAGAAGATGGAGGAGCATTATGGTAAATTTTTAGGGTTATTTAAGAAGTTGCATATCAACTTGCCATTTGTGGAGGCTCTAGCTCAGATGCCTAAGTATGCGAGATTCTTGAAGGATATCCTCACGAATAAGAGGAAATTAGAGGAGTTGTCTCAGGTGACGATGAATGAGGAGTGTTCGGCGGTAATTCAGAACAAGCTACCGGAAAAGAGACGAGATCCGGGGAGTTTCACCATCCCCATTTTTATAGGTAGCTTGTCGGTTAGCAATGCTTTAGCTGACCTTGGTGCTAGCATTAACCTCATGCCATATGCGGTCTTTGCTAAGCTTGAGTTGGGAGAACCTACACCGACACGCATGAGCATCTAGCTGGCCGATCATTCGGTCAAGTATCCGCGAGGGGTAGTGGAGAATATGTTGGTTAAGGTTGATCGTTTTGTGTTTCCTTTAGACTTTGTGATTCTGGACATGGATGAGGACAAGAATGTCCCTATTATCCTAGGTCGACCGTTCTTGGCCACCGCCAAGGCCCTGATTGATGTGTATTCGGGGAGGCTTACATTGAGGGTGGATGAAGATAAGGTGACCTTTGATGTTGGGAGATCCATGCGGCACACCCATAATCAGGATGATTCACTTTACTTTGTTGAGAATGTTTATTCTTGTGTGAGTGATCATCTCCAGGACACAGCTGAGGAGGAGTCCCTGGACACCCAGATTGTAGGAGGGGAGACATTTGATCCAGTTGATGAGGATCAGTTTGATGAGCAGTTGCATAGCCAAGAGAGCTATGAGTTTCCCCAGTGTTCAACGGTTTTTGCAATGGTTGATAGAGAGTCTGAGCCGATTGAGCGGCCTTATATTAAGGACCCACCACCTGTTGAGCTTAAGGAGCTCCCGAGCCATTTGGAGTATTCCTTTTTAGATGGTGAGTCTCGATTACCTGTCATTATCGCCTCTTACTTGACGAGTGATGAGAAGGAGAGGCTATTGGAGGTGCTGAAGCAGCACAAGCAGGCTATTGCATGGAGGATTATGGACATTAAGGGAATTAATCCCTCTTTCTGTACCCATAAGATCCTTATCGAGGATGACTACAAGCCCGCTGTGCCACACCAGAGGAGGTTGAACCCGAACATGCAGGAGGTAGTGAAGAAGGAGGTAATTAAGTTACTTGACGCTGGTTTGATTTATCCTATCTCCGATTCACCTTGGGTTAGCCCGGTTCAGGTTGTCCCTAAGAAGGGATGCATGACCGTTATCACCAACGATAGGAATGAGCTGATTCCTACTCATACAGTCACAGGTTGGAGAGTTTGCATCGATTACTGCAAACTCAATGATGCTACTCGGAAAGACCATTTTCCCCTCCCGTTCATTTATCAGATGTTGGAGAGATTAGCGGGGAAGATGTTCTATTGTTTCCTGGATGGCTTCTGTGGCTACTTCCAGATCCCGATTGCTCCTGAGGACCAGGAGAAGACGACATTCACATATCCCTATGGCACATTTGCTTATCGGCGGATGCCCTTTGGATTGTGTAATGCTCCTGCCACTTTCCAGCGTTGCATGGTGGCCATTTTCCAGGATATGATTGAGGACTCGATGGAGGTTTTCATGGATGACTTTTCTGTGTTTGGGAGTTCCTTTGATCACTGTCTCGGGAATCTGGAGAGGATGTTGGCCAGGTGCGAGGAGGCCAATCTAGTGTTGAACAGGGAGAAATGCCACTTCATGGTGAAGGAGGGCATTGTGCTTGGGCACAAGGTTTCACGTGCGGGGATTGAGGTTGGTAGAGCTAAGATTGATACCATATCTAAGCTGCCCCCACCCACTTCTGTGAAATCTATTCGGAGTTTCCTTGGTCACGCGGGCTTTTACAGACGCTTTATTAGAGATTTTTCTAAGATTGCCCGACCGATGACCCGACTTCTTGAGAAGGAATCCCAGTTCGTGTTCTCCGACGAGTGCCTCAGTGCATTCAATTTGTTGAAGGAGAAGTTGGTGAATGCCCCTATCATGGTGGCTCCTGATTGGAAGCTGCCATTTGAGATCATGTGTGACGCGAGTGACTTCGCTGTTGGGGCGGTTTTAGGACAGAGGAGAGAGAAGCAGTTTCATCTGATTTATTATGCGAGCAAGACACTCAATGACACACAGGAGCACTACACCACGACGGAGAAAGAGCTCCTAGCCGTTGTCTTCGCTTTCGATAAATTCCGGTCTTATCTCGTCCTATCAAAGACCATTGTATTCACTGACCATGCAGGTCTTCGGCACCTGTTCAGCAAACACGATGCCAAACCCCGACTAATCCAGTGGGTTTTGCTGCTTCAGGAGTTCGACATTGAGATCCGCGATAAGAAGGGCGCGGAGAATGTCACAGCAGACCACTTGTCCCGTCTTGAGTGCTCAACTTCATCTGAACTTGTGGGGTTATCCATAAATGACAATTTTCCTCACGAGTTTCTCATGCACATACAAACACAGGATGAGGAGTGTCCATGGTTTGCTGATTTTGCAAACTTTCTTGCTAGTGGGATTGTGATTAAGGGCTTAACGCATCAGCAGAAGCGAAAGTTCTTTGCGGATGTGAAGCACTATCTTTGGGAGGATCCTTATTCGTTTCGAGTCGGGGCTGATCAGATCGTGCGCATGTGTGTGTTTGGAGATGAGGCACGTCAGGTGCTTAGACACTGCCACGAGGGCCCGACAGGTGGACATCATGGAGCTACCTTGACCGTGAAGAAGGTCTTTGACGCCGGTTTCTTCTGGCCTACCATCTTATGAGATGCTCATGAGATGATCCGAGCTTGTGACGCTTGCCAGAGGGCGAGCAACATTTTGTCGAGGAATGAGATGCCCTAGAACAGCATCCAGATTTGTGAGATTTTTGATGTCTGGGGTATTGACTTTATGTGACCTTTCCCAGCTTCTCGTGGCAACCGGTATATCCTAGTGGCTGTTGACTACGTTTCTAAGTGGGCCGAGAAGCCTTGCCTACTAATGATGCTAGGGTGGTTGTTCGATTTCTGAAGAAACTGTTCTCTCGCTTTGGTGCCCCCAAAGCTCTTATTTGTGAACGTGGGACCCACTTCTGCAACTCCCAGTTGGAGAAGACACTATCATGATATGGTGTGAACCATAGATTCTCCACATCCTACCATCCACAGACCAGTGGACAGGTAGAGGTCATGAACCGGGGCATAAAGTGGATTCTCGAGAAGACGGTTTGTCAGAACCGTAAGGATTTGTCGAATAGGTTAGATGATGCACTTTGGGCCTTCCGGACTGCGTATAATACGCCTATTGGTACCACACCATTTAGGTTGATCTATGGGAAGGCGTGCCATCTTCCGGTGGAGTTGGAGCATAAGGCTTATTGGGCGTTGAAGGCGGTGAATCTTGACTTGGTGAGCGCGGGTGAGAACCGATTCACCCAGATTCATGAGCTTGATGAGTTGAGGAATTAAGCCTACGCAAACTCCACGATCTACAAGGAGCGCACAAAGAGTTTACATGACCGACGCTTGAAGGACAAGAAGGAATTCCGAGTGGGTGGTCGTGTGTTGCTTTATATCTCTAGGTTGCGATTGTTTCCCTGGAAGTTGAAGTCCCGATGGACGTGTCCCTACACGGTTAAGGAGGTGTTTCCTTATGGGACCGCCGAGATTGAGCACGAAGATGGGAGGATCTTCAAGGTCAACGATCATCGTCTTAAGCCATACATTGACGGACCGGTTAACCCAGCGTTGGAGGTGGTTGACCTCCACCCCAAGGACAAATGAATTCAGGGTCTTGAGTCTAGCTAACAACTCGTTAATAAACTTAGCCTGTTTCGGTATCATCTTTGGTAACAATTCTTAGATTTTGTTTCTATGTTTATTTTTCTATTTTTATTTTTCTAGGATTTTACCATTTATTTTTGCGTTTAGGTGATCGGAACGTGTTTTGGATCAAGCGGACTTGGGTTGATGATTGGAATATCACAGGTATGTTTTCTGAATTTTTTGAAATTTTAATTTGGAAGGATCGCAGATGGGTTTGGCAATTCCTGCATAAAAAAAATCAGGTTCTGTGTCTGCTGGGCAAAAGACACGGTCGTGCCCCTCTGTGTGGCGCGGTCATGCCTGAAACCACAGGCGCGGTCGTGCCTAGACACATGGCACGGTCGTGCCTTAATTTTTGGGGTTCGATATAAATTGCTTTTTTTTCAATTGAGACTTTTCAAAGTCTCCCCAAAATCCCCACCAGTAGACCGAACCCCCACTTCGGCGATCTTCTTCCCCGTCACCATTTCCGGCCTCCTTTCATT
Source organism: Smallanthus sonchifolius (assembly GCA_023525975.1). Taxonomy (NCBI): domain Eukaryota; kingdom Viridiplantae; phylum Streptophyta; class Magnoliopsida; order Asterales; family Asteraceae; genus Smallanthus; species Smallanthus sonchifolius. The sequence continues at coordinate 32,222,596 of CM042019.1, read as the reverse complement.
TGTTTCTTTGATCTAAGGTACACCCCCGAGCTCTTTATTCTCTCTATTTTCATGCTTCGATTGAGGATTATGTTGCGATTTCGTGTTTATAGACCTAGGTTTTTCTTTTTAGTTTTTTCTTTACAAGTGTTCGATTCACAGAGATCTAAGTTTGTAAATACGAAGAAATAGGTCGTACTTGCCCCCTGGGATGCTAGGCCAAGAAAGCCCCTTCATAAAACGTGTTTAATCGATGAATTTTGAAACTGGAAAACCCTAAATTGGGTGGAGCACGGTCGCGCCAAACCCTCGGCGCGGTCGTGCTAGGCTTTCAGCATCTCAGGAATTTTTGGAACTTGGTCAGGCACGGTCGTGCCCCTTTCAAGGCGTGGCCGTGTCTCCTTTGTTTTGCCTTGACGCAGTCGTGCCTAAACCTGGCGCGCCCGTGTCTGTCATGTTTGTGTGCCCGTGGTCGGCCAAGCGCGGTCGTGGGCTTCCCTTTTCGACCTAGGCACGGTCGTGCCTAATTCTTGGCACGGTCGTGCCCCTTCATACATTTAGGTCAGAAACTTCATAAATTCAGTCTAGCGTCTTCATAACTGTTCTGATTTCATTTTTTGTTGTCTTGCAGATTACAGGCAACCGGGATCACCCATACTTGGGGTTTGATCTCAACGAGCATGAGTACGAGGCTCGTCTTTATGTTTTGTGGCCCCGTCGGGTCCGGATTTTGGCTGCACGTCGCCTTGAGCCAGCTACTATTGACGCCATTGGTCAGCAGGACCGATGGAACGATCTTGTCACCGCCTCCTGGCGCCGTTTGTTCAGGTTCCACGCTATCCAGTACATAGTGCTTGTGATGGAGTTTTTCTCCTTGTATGAGTTCTATTATCCTTGCGCAGACCTAGAGCCGCCCGAGACGATTAGGTTTAGGCTAGGCGGGGAGTGGCGAGTGATGTCCGTTGCCAGGTTTAGGAGACTATTGGGTTTGTACACGAGGAAGGAGCTTCAGACAGAGATATTCACCGAGGGTATCACCGAGTTTCCAACAGAGGAGGACAAGGACCAGTTCTGGCACGAGTTTGGATTTGGGATGTATGATCTAAGTTTGACCAAGGCTTCGAGCCTTCGGGATCCTCTGCACCGTGTTCTTTGTCGCTACATTGTTTATTCTATATCTCGAAGAGGTCAGGGGGAGACGGTAGTGAACCTGAGGGAGCTGTTTTATTTGTATTACCTTGTACGCCCGCGCACCTGCAATCTTGCGCATTCTATCGCGGGGTAGTTGGTGAACAGTTCAGGGCGCGATGTTACCAGCGCTATCTGTGGAGGTCACTTTGTGACCAAGCTGGCGAGGCACTTTTAGTTGTTGACCGATGATTTGTTAGAGGACCTGACCCATGTGGCAGAGACCGTCGTGATGACCGTGCAGACACTGAGAAACATGTACGTAGCTCGTCGTGGCACATGAGGGATTCGATTGGTTGATAGGTGGGGACGGATATGGGATCCAGACCGTCCGGGCCCCGATCCAGATGTTGTCGAGGCCGAGGCCATAGCCGCCGCCCATCAGGCGTATGCGTCTCAGCAGGAGCACGAGCAGCACGAGCATGATCACGAGCACCATGTTGAGGATCCGATTACTCCTCCGCCTCCACCACCACCTCCGGTTACCTTCACCCATGATTTATTCATGCGCTACTGGGCCTGGCAGTATGAGGTCTAGTGCGCCGCTGCTTCTGCTGGGGGGGCACCATACATGGTTCCCCTCCCATTCTTTATGCAGCCAGAGCAGCAACCCGTTCAACCACCACCATCACCTCAACACCAGCCACCACCTTCACCATAACCACATCATCAGTCACCACCACCATCACCACCCGGAGGAGGTGGAGCCGAGGGGGGCGAGGGTGCCGGCCTTGCTCTTGAGGATTTTGAGATGGAGGAGTAGTGCCCTCCACTGTTTTGGTATCACCTTTTGTTGAGTTGTACTTTTGTTGTACTATACAAACTCTTATATCACGCTTCAGCGTTAATTGTTGTTTTCTTGTACTTTTGTTTCCGTGTACTGTTGTATATATTTGTCTTTACGTTTCTGTTTTTATTTTTGCTTGATGTTACTGATCTGTGTTTGATGTTGTTAGTCTTGATTAAATCTTGGAATTGTGGAACTACTTGTGGGTCGGCTTTTTGCGTGTGCCATGATCGACATGAGGGAAGTTTCAGTTCTCCCTTCACATTCCATTGCATTGCATTCCATTTTGCTTTGCATGTTTTTGTATACATTGAGGGCAATGTATGTTTCTAAAGTGTGGGGTTGGGTGTTTATTCTTCGCTTTACATTATTTTTTTGTTGTACATTGAGGGCAATGTACGATTCTAAGTGTAGGGTGGGAATTTATTCATGCGATGTTTGTTCTTTTGAGCACTTTATCACTTCATTTTTTATAAAATCTTCCTTCATAATTTTTATTGGCACTAAATTAGTTTTATAAAATTAAAAAACATAAAAATATAATAAAAGTTAACCGTTTAGCATTCACAGTTTTTAGTAAATAATAGAGGTTTGATTTTTCGAAAGAAATTGAGATAGAAATTCCATCGAGTCAAACCCATTTTTTTATGATAACCATGAGTTTTAGTGGGCTAAATGAATGAATTGCATGTAACCTTTTGCTTACACCCATTCCTTTCCGTTTCCGTGAGTTTATTTTTGAGCCTTGATAGCTTTAGACATTGTTTGCTCTCGTTTGGCGGATTTGAGTGTGCCGGATGTTTTATGCTTGTTAGAACTTGCTTTTAGTATACATTTCGAAATCATGAACATAAATATTTCATAAAAATGATTGAGGCATTAGGATAAACCACTTTGTTAGCCTTTCATTTTTATTCTTCCCTCATCCGAACACATCCACTAGTTAGTCACGTTGAGCTTATCCCATGTTTTTCTTTTATTACGCACATTACACCGCCATTAAACCTTCATTAGCCTTATTATTTATTTATTCTATTTTTCACCCATGTTAGAAATCCGGTTGGCTAATGTTAATTTTATAGCTTTTATTTTGTTGTAATCTTCTAATTCTTAAGAAGTTTTTAGCTAAGGAAAGATGCATAGGTGAATTATAGCCGATTAGAGCAATTTTGCGAGCAAAGATGGAAAGAATTCGGTTGTTAGCTCTTATCTATACGGAAGTATTAGTTAGTTTATTTTTCTTATTAGAAGTTGTTTTAGGTTTTGAGTTAGCATAGCCGCCGGGTTTTAAGCCATTTAGCCACTTTTAAATCCTACTTCCTTACCCTTAGCCGTTGCCAAGTTACAACCCGTTTAAAGCCCTCTTGATTTGTGCTTTGTTTCATGTTAGTTGGTAGAGATTTGATCTTTTAGCAAGCTTATGATTTATGCATGTTCATTGTCTTGGCATTTGAGTATTCTATACACACACCATTACTTGTATGATCATATATATTCCCGAGTGTGTGTGAACATTATGAGAAGCATAAAGTTGCATACTAATGATTTCCTAGGCATATTCATTTGCTCATTCGGTTGTTACTTCATTGGGCTCATTGGGTTTCATTTAGTTAATTTTGCATTTCTTGAAAATCTTTTCAAACCTTTATAAGTTTATTAATGCTTACGGTTTTCAGATTTGATCCATAGTGTCATTGGAAGTTTTGTTTTATTTTGATTTCTTGCTTGAGGACAAGCAATGTTCAAGTGTGGGGTTTTTTGATGTGTTAAGATTTACACATCTATTTGGCACAAAACTTCGCTCATTTAATGATCAATTCTTGGTTATATTCAACATTTAGACACTTATTTGCTTCATTTCCTGTTTTGTAGGTTTTTGTGAAGCTTGGTGAACAAACAAGAGGATTCCACTATAAAAAATTAAAGTTTTAGGGTTTCTGTGATGGAGGCACGGTCGTGCCCCCTACTTGGCACGACCGTGCCAAGTTTGCAAACCCTAGGCACGGTCGCGCCCACATCTTGCACGACCGCGCCAAGCCAAAATTCAAGGCACAACCATGCCTTGACTCCCCACGGTCGCGTGTCACCTCGTGAGTCTGAACAGCCGCACTTCCTCGATCATCGGGACCCAATGGAAGCTCCGGATCGGTAACCCTCTGTCACACGGTCGTGTTAACACCTAGACACGACCGCGCCTTTGTACCAGGCACGGTCGTGCCTTCTCTCCTAGCACGATCGTGCCTCCCCCTTTTCTATATAAACAGAACTTAAACTCTCTTTCAGACATTCAACAACCATGGAGAAAAACCCACTGTTCCAGCTCGTATTATCCTTGTTCTAGCCACATTTCAAGCTTCTTGGAGAGGATATAACATCAAGAGGATCACCATACATCAACAACAACATCTAGGCTTGGAGGAGTGGTTTGATTCTTGTTTTCATATCATGTTTCTCACTATTTTTCCCTGCTTATTTGTAATTTTTGTGCTCATGATGAGCTAAAACTCTTGTTCACTTTGGTTTATATAAAGTTTAGATACATTTGAAAACATTCATGGATTATTGGCAATTATTGTGTTAATGTTATGACAACCGTATGATTATTCTTCGATGAAATTATGTATTCACGTATTTTGAGTTGTTTACAAGACTTGTATTTGTGTATGCCATACTTTGTTGAAAAACTTGTGGTTTATGCTTATATTTATGGATTGGTGTACGTATTTATACTAACTTATGGCATTTGACTAGGAATTGTGAATGAAGTCTTCTTTATGAATTATTATATTTGTATGTGTATCCTTATGTTTATGTTTGGAAAGACAAAGTGTTTGTTATGATGTTTCATGCTTAGTTTTATGTTTATCTAGGAATTGTTGAAACATTCTCCTAATTTATATAACCTTTGTATGAACATTGTATGTTGAAGAAATGCATATTGTTGTCTAATTTAATCAACTTGAGGTGGGTAGTGTGTTGTTCATATTATCTTTCCAACTAGTTGTTGGATTAGTGTACCTTAATCGGAAGCTAGTTCAATCTTTATAAACATTGACATGATTGTTAAACACGTGAGCTTCATTGTATGAGTTTAGGTGGTTGGTTTGTGTAATTCATGCTAGCTTTCCGAACGGTCATTTGATTAGATATCTTTGACGAGAATTTAGTCAATTTATGTTTCGTGTATTTGCCATGTTTCTATGAGTGTATTGAATGTATTCTAGATGGATTCGACACCGAAGTGATATCTTCTCCTTAGTTGTTTGACTTGTGATCTTAGCTTAGTTTATATATTTGCATGCTAGTTAATTAAAACAAACTCTTGAAAATATCTTTATACCATCACTTGATTGAATCTTAGTTCCGGTCTATTATTGCTTCCCACCGTGTCCACGGATTGATATCCGGTTCTTACCTTAACTATATTGCTATCCGACGGGTACACTTGACCGACGTGTGTGTGATTAGTCTTTGGTGAAAACCCATTTTAAAACTCAAATTGTATGAAAAATACTTATAAAAATATATATATAGTTTACACACCATCACTGAACCATCTGTTCCTAAAGGGGTAAAGAAAGTTGTTAAACCCAGTATATCTACCTCTGGTAGTACACAAACTGGTGAGAAGCCTGTGGTGAAACTTTCTAAGCCACAGAGGAGAAGAAGGAACAAAAGGTTGAGAAAACTTGAACAACGGCTAGCTGGTAGTCAACCAGGTGAAGCTTCCACTAGTTCACCCAAAGTTGAGACTAGCAAGCCTAATGTTCAGAGGGAAAAGAAGAAAAGGTCATGGAACAAGAAAACCAAAAGTTCTCAATCTTTCGATCCCAAATCTTCAAAGGATTCACCCATTTTTGATAGTCATGATTGTGAATTATATGAAATAGTTTATTTTGAGAAAAAACGGACGACCCAAGACCACCATGGCTTGGGTCTCCAAATCTAATTAATTTCTTGTGACTCGTGCAGGGACAATCGAAGGGAACTATCTCTAATCGTTGGTATGTAGATAGTGGATGCTCCCGGCACATGACATGCAACATGGCCTTGCTTCAAGATGTCAAACCATTCAGAGGCGGCTATGTGGCCTTTGCAGGCGAGAAGTGCGGTAGTGTTACTTGTCAAGGCGTGGTTTCAAATGGATGTATAAGCTTCGACAATGTCAACTATTGTGAGCAACTGAAGCATAAATTGTTGAGTGTATCTCAAATGCGCGACAAGGAGTACTCCGTTATGTTTGACAAGTCAGAATGCTTGGTTCTCAAACCTGGTTTTGTGCTTCCTGATGATTGGATTCTAATGAGAGCGCCAAGGATAAACGACACCTATCAGATTGATATGAGCATGGCTACAACCACCTCATCAGTTGCTACTTGTTTGCTTACTAAAGCGACAGAATTTGACTCAATCTTGTGGCATAGGAAACTCAGACACATTTCTTATCGTAAAATGAACCATCTTGTCCGAAATGGTTTGGTAACCGGGATTCCTAAGCTGAGATTTGTCGTTGCAGATGATTGTACGCATTGTAAAAAGGGCAAACAGCAATGGAAATCTCACAAGCCCAAGACCCAAAAATCTATCGATACCCCTTTGGAGCTCCTACATATGGATTTGTTCGGGCCTATAAGTATCAGGAGTATTGGAGGTAAGTCATACTGTCTAGTTGTAACTGATGATTTCTCACGTTTTTCTTAGGTGCATTTCTTAGGTACAAAGGATGAGCCTGCTGATATTCTTCAATACCTGATTGTGAGCTTGGAAACTTTATACAAACTGAAGGTTAGAAAAATAAGGAGTGACAATGGCACGGAGTTCAAAAACAACATGATGGAGCTTTTCTATCTCAAGAAGGGTATTCGTCATGAATTTAGTGCACCGTATATACCCCAGCAGAATGGAGTTGCAGAACGGAAGAACAGAACCCTAATTGAGTCTGCAAGGACAATGCTGTCAGATGCCAAGCTTCCCGTAATGTTCTGGGCGGAAGCAGTCAACACAACTTGTCACGTCTTAAATAGAGTTCTAGTGGTTAAGAGGCACAATAAAACTTGTTATGAGCTGATCAACAATCGACCTCCAAATCTTGACTACCTAGTTCCTTTTGGTAGTCCCTGCTCATTATTGTTACAGTACAAAGATCGAAAGTCTAAATTTCATGCAAAAGCGGTGGAAGGCATCTTCTTAGGATATGTTGCCAATTCACCATGCAAGAGAGTGTACAATATTGAGAGTAGGTCTGTGGAGGAATGGTTCGAAGTGGACTACAGTAAACACAACATTCCACCAGAACCAACTGGTCCTGCTTGGGATTTGATTATGTTGTTCAAGTCTTTTAACCTTCCTGATTTATCAGCTGAAGATGCTGCCAAGTTGTATGAGTTCTGTTATGGCGACGACGACTCCAATTTCTGAACCAGAGCAATGGTACCTATCCCAACTTCTGATTCCAATGCTGCATCTGCATCTGGAACTCTTGACAGTGACAATGGAGATGAAGTTCATGTTGAAGGAAACAATGCTCAAGCTGATCCTAATGTTCATGTAGGAAATGATGCTCCAGTTGATCCAATCAACATTGAGTCATCTTTGGGTACACTTGTAATGGGGGAGTTGAGCACTAACCTCGAGTCAGCTATTCAAGAACCTCAATTACCAGAGACGAGAGTGCATCGGAATCATCCAATTGACAACATTATTGGTGGTCCTGATGCCGGTGTTCAAACTCGTCACCGAACCATTACTGAGAACATAAGTTTGTATGCTGAGATACTTGACACAGGTATCATGGAAACATGTTTGCATGCTGCCTTCGTATCCCAATTGGAGCCGAAGAATGTGAAAGAGGCTCTCGCTGACAACTACTGGATAGAGGCGGTACAAGATGAATTGTCTCAATTCCAAAAGTTGCACATGTGGGATTTGGTTGACCTTCCGAAGGGTATGCATCTGATTGGAACCTGATGGGTGTTCAAATGCAAGACGGACGATCGACATGTTGTAGTGAAGAATAAAGCAAGGTTGGTTGTTTAGGGTTTTTATCAGCAAGAGGGCCTGGATTACACAGAGGTGTATGCCCCAATTGCGAGACTTGAGGACATTCGACTGTTTCTGGCTTATGCCTCCTTTGTCGGCTTCAAGGTCTATCAACTTGATGTGAAGAGTGCTTTTCTATATGGGAAAGTTCATGAAGAGGTCTATGTCACTCAACCTCCAAGTTTTGGAGATCCGCATAATATCAATAAAGTGTACAAGCTGGATAAAGCACTTTATGGTCTTCATCAAGCACCTATGGCATGGTATGAGACTTTATCAAAACATCTACTGTCCAATGGTTTCGACCGATGACAAATTGACTCGACTCTCTTCATTAGGAAAGCAAGAGGTGATATTCTACTAGTGCAAGTTTATGTCGACGACATTATCTTTGGGTCTACCAATGAAGAGATGTGTAGAGAATTCGAAAAGGTGATGAAGTCCAAGTTTGAAATGAGCAACAAGGGTGAACTGTCGTTCTTTCTAGGTCTGTAAGTCAGTCAAAGGGAGGATGGCATTTATCTACATCAAACTAAGTATGTGCAGGACATTTTGCCAAAATACAAGATGAATGATTGTACTACTTATGGCACACCAATCCCAGTCAATCATGGTATACAGTCGGACAAAGATGGAAAGGATGTGGTCTGTAAATTGTACCGCGGGATGATCGATTCTCTAATGTATCTCACAGCTTCAAGGCCTGACATTATGTTTGCAGTCTGCTTGTGCTCGAGGTTTCCATCACAATTGAAGGAATCTCACTTGATAGCTGTGAAGAGGATCTTCAGATACCTGAAAGGAAAACCCCGATTGGGTCTTTGGTACTCCAAGCAGCAGTCTTTTGAATTCAAAGCCTATACCAATTCTGATTATGGCGGTTGTAACCTCGATAGAAAATCAACCTCAGGTGGATGTCAATTCTTGGGGGACAGGCTGGTCTCCTGACAGTGTAAGAAGCAGTCAACCGTTTATGTCTCAACATGTGAAGCAGAGTACATTGCTGCCGCAAACTGTTGTTCTCAGATATTGTGGACCCAGCAGCAATTGAGAGACTATGGCTTGGACTACACTGGAACTCCTTTATTCATTGAAAATAATGCCCCTATGTCCATCACGAACAACCCGGTCAAACATTCCAAAACTAAGAATATAAAATTTCGCCATCATTTGATCCGTGACTGTGCTGAAAAGCATTTGAGTGAACTTGTCAAAGTTCACACGGATGACAACTTTGCTGACCTTTTCACTAAGGCGTTTGATCGTACCCGTTTTAAACATCTGGTCAACTTGATAGGAATGTTCAATCCTGAGTGAAAACTCTTTTTCAAAATCAAATCATTTCATGGAAGTTAATCTTTATTTCTTTTAAATTTCTTTTATTCAGAAAATCTCTTGAGTGAAAACTATTGTTTGGATTTTCTGAAGGGTTTAGGGTTTCAAAATCAAACCCTAAACCCTAAAAGTTCGTTTTCTCTTTAATTAACATCTTCAGAAAATCCAAACAAAATAGAAAATCATGAAAATTTCAAAGTCATTTGAAGAAAAGAGGAAATGATAGTACATCAGTAAGTGATCTAAACGTCTTAGACTGCACATATAGGAAATGATCACGTCATGATTAGTTAAAAGTTTAAGTTGTTTCAGTTTTAATTTGAATATTTGCAAGTAATTTGAATTGTCAGTAAGCTATAAGCATTTTTGAATCATTAGTAGTGTGGAAACTAAATCAATACTACAACTGTGATTTGAACCCATGTATGCATGTGTGTGTGTGTGTAAAAGAATACAAAAAGATCATTATCAGATAAAGGATGTAAGATTTTGGCAAATATTTTCTTATGAGACCAGTTTCGGGTTATGTCTTTAGCATAATTTTTCGGTTCACTTCACTGCCCATACTCACAAGTATGCAATAGGAAGTTGGGCCAAGATATGTCTTGACATCAACTGTTGAGCATATATTCACCCTTGAATCATACCTGATTCATTGAAATCAAATCCAGATAAAAGTTGGATCCCCTTACCTAAATCCTTAGACACCATATTTATTAACCTGAATCATCATATGATATTCACAGAAGAAAAACCTATCAAACAAAGACAAATGAATCACTCGATTCTGAATCTTATGATTTTTGATAATCCTTATGGATTCTGCTTTATTTTTTCTGTGCTAAACGATGTAACTTCATTCTGGAGATTTGGAAATATTTGGGAAAATCTTAGATGTCTTGAGATAGTGCAATTTAAATTTCTATAGCAGAACTGTGGGGTACACGTTGTATACTTATAATTAATACCTTAACACACAAGAACGTGATACAAAGATGCTTATGGTTTCAAATCTTATAATATTGCCAACTTGAATTACTTGTTTATATTGCATACTACGTATGAATAAGTAGTAATCCGTGACATGATCCCATATTCTTTGATGTTTATTGTGTATTATTTTTGCTTATAATAGCCTGATATGAACCTCTGCTCATGACTTTGACCAAAAATAGCTTGTGTGTATATTCTTGTGCATATTATCTTCATTCAGAAGAGCCCAAAAAGATTTTAAGTTAATGTACAGTTCAATTATTATCAAAAATGCTAAAAATATTTTAAGTACAGTTTATCAAAACTTAAGAAAAGCTAAAAATATTTGTGTTTAACTTCCTTGAATTGCTTTTGAAACCTCTTGATTGAATGTTCTTATCCGGTTCGTTATTTGACTTGACATTCTTCATAATTTGAGTTAAAATTTAAGCTCATAAGGGTTTCTGCATACTTGACATGTACGCAGGAATTAAACCGCAAGACTTAAGTCATGCGTACTTGCTAAGTACGCAGGAGTTAAGTCCTGCGTACATGTTAAGTACGCACGACCCATCTGTGAAGGTTATATTTACATGTGTTAGAAAAGTTTTAAAGCTTCATCTCATTTCACACGACCAACACTGTGTTATTACCCGCTGCTCATATTTCCTCGAACATTTGTGTGTTCCTAAGCTTGTTTTTCGTCCCATTTCTAGTTTCATCATATCCTAACTAACAATTGGTGAGATTCTCAGACGATTCCATCCACAAAATCGATTGTTTTCGACTGATTTCTTGACCCTCAAGAACTAGGGCTTTCGTTATGATTTTTTGACCGATTGTAGGTGTTTGTGACCCAAATTACGACCTAAAACTTGTTTTAAATCATTTTTCGAAGCTCAAGTATCAAAGATTAGTCCTTAACATGGTTGGATTTTGGATTTGACCTCCTGTGATGCCGTGGTTCTACGTCGGACCAGGGCTAGGTCAATTTGTCTGTGGTTTAGCTTGATTTTGTTGTTGGTATTGGTCCCTGAAGTCCTATTCTTGTTTTTCGACCGTGTGTTGACCATAACCCACAACAAAATCTCTCGTTCATGTATTATGAAAAATTGAAAAGGTTGCTAAGTGTTAAACCTTGCGCACTTGGTAAGTACGCAAGATATAGCTCTTGCGTACTTGCTAAGTACGCAAGACATAAACTCTGCGTACTTGCTAAGTATGCAGGAAAGGCCACTTGGAAAATTTTCTAAGTCTGGAACTCTGATCTTTGTGAATGTACTATACCTATTCATGTCTGTTCAATTCTAATGAATCTATGTGTTCTTTTAGTGTTCATTGTGTGTTCTTGCAGTAGTGGCTCGTGCATTTACTAGTGAGTTCAATCTTCTTGCTCTCACGAATCCAGAATGGAAGGGTGCTGCACTTCAATACAGAGAGATTGTGGACTTTCTGAACTGCTCCAAGATCAGCTATGCCATTTCTGCTGATCCAATCGTTTCAAGACCTTATCTGGAACAGTTCTGGGAGACAGCTGATCATGACTGTACGGTAACCCCAAATATCATCAGGGCTACCGTAGCGGGTCATGATATTGCTATTTCTGAAGACACCATTCGGAGAGTCCTGAAGTTTAGGGATCTAGTAACTGACCTAGTCACTTACCCTGATTACTTTGTGGATGGGTGCTGGAGACAGAGGATGGGCTACGTCGGTGCTAGAGATTATGCCTCTTATAAGAAGATGTTGTTACTAGACCAATGGAGGTACCTTGCCCATGTCATGATCATGTGCATCTCTTCACGTAAAGCAGGAAAGGATGCAATGGGTCATGACCTGGCAGCTGCAATGGTTGGGTTGTCTCTCAACAAAGGGTTCAACTTCTCCAAATACATCTACAAAGCTTTAACCGATCAGATTAACACGGCGGATAAGTTTAGATTCCTGTTGTATCCACGATTTGTTCAGCTATTGATTAATGACGCCTTGCTGAATCTTCTGGCAATAGGTGAAAGATTACAAGTCAAGATAGTGGCCAAGAGAGTGTTTTCTCAATTCCTTACACCACTCCTCTCTTTGGCCATCTTATCAATGAAGCATATGTGGCCCCTGCTGAATTCAGATGGTATAGTGCTAAGTCTGAGCCTGAACTGAGTGAACACTCTGATGAATAAGTAGACGAGGAAGAAGAAGGAGATGAAGAATCTAACAGTGATGAATCTGATGATGATGGTGATGAGGAACAAGAAGGAGGAGATGGTGCTGAGGAGTCAGATTCTAAAGCCACTGAATCTGATTCATCTAACTCTGATGAGGCACCAGATCAATCACACCCTAGGAGAACGGCGAAGGTTTCCCTTCCCGAGTCGTCTTCGAAAAGACAGAGACAAGAGAGTACTGGAAGCGAATATGAACCCGATTCCGATTCGGATACTGAATTACAAAGACAGCGAAGAGAAAGAAGTGTTAAGCGACGGGGGGATAGGCCATTTGTTGTTATCCCTAGAGAGGTCGAGGTTAGTACTCAAAGGGATACAATCACAGAGGTCGTGAGTACTGCTTCACCCTCTACTTCAACTTCCAGCCAGCTGTATCGACGACAAAGAAGGAGGCAGCCACATATTAGTACTGAGATGGTTGCCACTACTGTGACAGAGGAGGTTCCTGTTATAGTATCCCTCCCAGTTCAATCTGTTCAGCAGGTGATGGTGACGACTCCAATTCAAACTGAGTCAGTCACTATCACCCCAATCACCATTGCAACATCTACCATACAAACTTCCACCCCAACCACTATTCCCACTACCACCCTTCAACCAATCAGTGAACCCTTTACATATGGTGACTTCACCCATGGGTTCGAATTTGATGAGATCTTCACCTTTCCCACTCATACAGCCATTGCCTCTACATCTAGGGATCCAGATCCACGGGATGCAAGGATTGCTACCCTGGAGACTCAAGTTGCTGGTTTACTTGAGACGGTACAGAAATCAAGGGAGGAGTCTGACAAGCAACAAGGTCAGATTAACTCTTTGGTTGATGAAGTAGCGGCTTTGAAGAAACAAAGGGCGGTTGATGAGTTGTAGCGTAAAGAGCACTATATGATGGTTAAATTGGTCTATGATATGACCAAAACGCTTACTGCTCAGGGGGAGAAGATTCAAGAGTTGCCGAAGGAAAAGGAGAAACCGACAAAGCTAAGTAGTGATGAGGCTTGTCACCTAGTCAACCTGACTAAGGATAATGACACAGAAAAGGATCCTGAAGCGGGTCCCAGGGGAAGTGAGTAACAAGCGTTAGCGATTGTTCCCATTTCTGCTGTGCCTATGGCTAAGGGGGAGTCCACTCAACATGAAGGCGATGTGTCAGGTAGTGAAGGTGGTACAGGAAAGTCTGCGGCCGATGTACTTAAAGACCTATCTGATGATATTCTTATAATTGAGCCACACTATTCAAAAGAAGCTCAGATCGATGCTCTCAGCAATCTAGAAGAAGGAGAGATCGAGTCTGATGATGAATGGGGTGTAGAAGATGAGGATGTTATGGTAGAGTTTCCTAAAGGGGACGGTGAAGGAGTTTACGAGCTTGAGGATGGAGATATCTTTGAAGCTCCAGCCTTTGAAGCTACTTCTAACACAGGTTCAGTCGAGCCTGAATTTGTTGCTAAGGCTAGTGGTGCAGCAACCTCGACTGAAGCCTCTCCCACCGATCCCCAACCTGTTGATCCTAAAGCAATGAAAAGTAAATATCCTTGTGGATGGTTTACCAAGGTGGGGTTCTCCTATCTGGCAAAAGACATCCATCATAGACAAACATTCAGCTACAAGTATGATCTTGTCTGTCAAGTTCGATGACGACAAGAAGTTGTTCGCTATTAAACGAACTGGTGGGGTTCAATACTTGAAACCTACCAGTGAAGCATTCAGCTCCCTGCCGAAGTACGATCTGGTGAACCTTGCAAACCGAGAGCTGCTTGGTGAGTCTCATCACGCGGTAGCAATGGGTTTGTGGATGACACTACAGAGAGAGGGAAGACCAGGAAACTTTGAAATTTTTGAAGCCTCAGATGCCCAAGAGAGTCCGGGATAAAAGTGTTAAACATCCTGTGATAAACCGTAGTCTTAAGAAGCTGGTTTACAAGCCAGTGTTGTGTGAAACCAGGATTCCCCTAAGCAAGTTATCTCAGGATATCCTTGGTAACATATGGTACTGGTATGTGGACCCAAAGACAGGCGAGGCGATGGTGATTGGAAGAATAAGGTCCGCAAGTGAAAGCTTAGAACCAAAGGAACTGATCAGAGTCTTTGATGAAATCACTTTTATTAATTTCTCTGTGAAAGATCTGACGGCCCTAAATGAAAAATACTGCATCTACACGGACGAGTGGACAAATCTTCAAGCATCTGGTCAAGTTCTGTCTTGACTACAAGCTGAAGATGGGAAGCTAGAGCTGCAGGAAGTTGAAGACCGAAGACAATCCAGAGCTGTTGTCAAGGGGGAGTTTGTTGGAGCACGTTTGTGTGACAGACACTCTGGATGTTGTCTTATGCTTTTGTACTCGACTTTCTGTATTTGTAATTGTATTTAGTATCTGTATGTACTGGTTTATCGAGTTGTAATCGTGTATGTAGGTACTTGTACTTGTCTAGTCTTTGTAAAGTGTTATGCGTACTTAGCAAGTACGCAAGAACAAAGGCTGCGTACTTGCTAAGTACGCAGGAGTTAAGCCCTGCGCACTTGCTAAGTGCGCAGGCAACATGTCTTAGTATATATAGCCAGTTAGTGACATAATTATGTACGTACTTATTTTGCACACTGTAACCGGCTGTGATTATCAATATATGAAGTTTAAAGTATCTTATGTTTGTTGTCGGTTTACTTTGTGTTGTTTGATTCTCCACCTAGTCACGGGCATTCCGCACCCGGTTAGACTAGCCAACGCACTTGCATGTGACGATCCGAGACACCCGGGGACCTACAATCCCAACCAATTGAATTCCTTCTATTAGAAATGGAGCACCGTTTATCAGTTTCTAGCCTGTATAGCCAAGGAAACTGAGAGGAAAAATACGTATCCTCTAGCCACACATCATTCCAAAACGAGGTGGCCATCCCATTACCACTATATTTCTCAAACACGAAAAAGGAATAATACCATCTTCATCAAGTTTCTTTATATGTGAAATAATACGGTTCCACACCCTGTTCCCATTCCTTGACGATTAATGTCTTGAAACCCGATCTTATCCCCATGAATGGCTTTAATTATTCTAACCCACAAATCTTTTTGATTAATACACAAACACAAAAGCCACTTAAGTAATTACGCATTGTTGAACCCGTTGAGACTACCAATACCCAAAACGCCCTTACTTTTTTTTCTCATTACTAACAACTCCCAAACTTAGAACGTAAAGATTCTAGAATTTTAGTTACCTCAATATGCACGAGAAAGATAGACATGTAATATATTCCGAGAGCACCTAGAACCATAGAGATGATTCACGAGAAAGATAGACATGTAATATATTCCGAGAGCACCTAGAACCATAGAGATGAGCATATATCGACTTCCTATAGATAACATATTTGCTTTCCATTTGAAGAGTTCAGAATTAAATCTATCCACTATGGGTTGCCAACTTTGCACTCTACTCATATTCTTCCCCACCGAAATCACCGGTTTGCATCTAGACATACGAACAAAAGATTGAACTCCATGAAAATCAACCCCACACCAAATAAGCTTGATTTCATTACCAAAGATACTATTATTATAGCTCTATGCTTATAAAGTTTACAAATAGACACTAGAATAATAAACAGCCAAGAGTACTCACAAACAAATATAAATGCAATAATTGAAAAGCCTCTAATAGACTGCAGCACTAAAGCACAAGCAAATGGACATTAGTCACTTCTCAGCACAAATTTTTTTACACCATTGAAAACTCTAAAACCAATAACTTGACCCGAGACCAAATATTAAATTTTACTTCAGATGGGTCTAAAACTCACTATTTTATCAAGATAAACAATTAGTTAGAGACCAAATTATCAAAATGAAAATAGCCATATATTAATTCACATATCCTTATACGTCAAATTTCAATACATTCACTTTCCGGGGACAAAGTTTGTAGCATAAGACCAGGCATTGTTGGCAACAGGGTCCGCAAGGTGGTCAGCGAGGTTCTCTAATGGTCCCTTTCCGGTCACAATGGCTTGAACAAAGAACCCAAACATAGAGAACATGGCTAGTCTACCGTTCTTGATCTCCTTCACTTTCAACTCAGCGAAAGCCTCTGGATCATCGGCAAGACCCAACGGGTCAAAGCTACCACCAGGGTAAAGTGGGTCAACAACCTCACCCAAGGGCCCACCGGCAATTCTGTATCCCTCAACCGCACCCATCAAGATGACTTGGGTGGCCCAAATGGCCAAGATGCTTTGTGCATGGATCAAACTTGGGTTTCCCAAGTAATCAAGCCCACCTTCACTAAAGATTTGGGCTCCAGCCTTGAACCATACGGCCTCACCAAACTTCACACCGTTGCGGGACAAGAGCTCTGGGAAGACACACCCAAGAGCCCCAAGCATGGCCCACCTGCAGTGGATAACCTCAAGCTCACGATTCTTGGCAAATGTTTCTGGGTCAGCAGAAAGCCCAGCAGTGTCCCAACCGTAGTCACCTGCGAATTCACCGGTGAGGTATGATGGTGCCTCACCGGAGAATGGGCCCAAGTACTTCACACGGTCAGGACCGTACCACGGGCTTCCTGATGGTGCAACCTTCTTCGGTGCTGCGGATTTCCTCATGGAAACCCGCCCGTTTCCAAGAAGCTCCGAACCGGATGGAGCTGCTTTCACGGCTTGTCCGGCGAAGGTAGATGAGAGAGCCATGGTGGAGGCAGCCATTGTTGAAGTTTGTAGGAAGATGCTTTTGATTGTTAGAGTTGTGAAGATGTGGTGATTCTATGAGTTCATTTGAGTTCATTTATAGGGTGAACCGGTTAACTAGCTTAGACTTTGTTATCTTGAAATATCTGTATCTCCATTGTGATTGGTCACACAAGATCTTTCTTTTTTAATTACATATTTGTTAAAAAAAATATAAGGTGTAACATCCAAATTGATAGAAGATGACAAGGAATAAATAAAAAAAGTAGTGTTTTTATTCGGGCTAAAGAGTGATCCGTTTGACAGAATGATCTTGTGTGTCAGGGCTTTGCTTAAAATAAAAAAAGTAGTGTTTTTATCTGTTTGTGGTTGGCTGTTAAGTATTTACACATGGCCCCTCTGTAGTCCACAAGTCTTTGATATTTCACCAATATTTGCTGTTTCACCGACCTTAGCATCATGTGTATTGCTTTTATACTTTCTACCTTTTCTTTCTAGTTGTTAAAAAAAAGGTAAAAAATAAGTACCATCACCTCATTGCCACGTATATAGGAATAAAATCACTTACGATAACCATTAAAATGTGTAATGGTTTCATTATTTATCATTACAATAACCATTAGAATGTGTAATGGTTTCATTATTTATCATTAATAAGTAACCTTTTTTTTAATTTTTAATTCTTTTTATTAATACTTTTAAACAATCGATATTTATTTTCTAAAACAATTACTTATCATCAGAAAATGTCGATCCAAACACGTTACAAAACCACTTGCGAGTCCAAAAAATAGTTTTTTTTACAACTTCGTTTATTTACACAGGAATGTTCAGGAAAAAAAATAAGTTGTGTATTTTGTTATTTTTTTAAAGCTAACGAGTGAAAATTATTTGACAAAAAATAGATTAAATGTTAAATGAAATATTAGTATAAAGAATTAAAAAAAACTAATAGTGAGGTGTATAACTATAATTGGCCCAAAGAAATCATTTAGTTCCATCAACCTTGCCAAACACCCATTAGCGGGTTCTCGGTTGCAAGGGCAACGCCCCATTCATGCCTGAAGGGGCGGTGTGCAACGCCCATCACGACGCCACATCACCCGGGCCCTATCCATTCCATGCTTATTACACATAGCCTTATTTTTATTTCTAAATTATAAGAACTTTAGAGTATACTTTATACATAAATCACACCATTTTTTTTAACGGCAACACTTAGATATTCTAGGATAATTGGGTTTTCGCGGGGCAACACCTAGAACATCTAGGGCAGCCCATCACAGGAGGAACCCCCTGACCTGGCCACATACCGCTTTTTTGCTGTTGCCAGGATTCGAACTCCCTGACCTGGCTACACACCATTTTATAACATTTGATTTAATCAACTTGGATAAAATTTCAAAATGCATATAAATACAATATAATTGTAAAAGTTTAATCAAAATTAATTTTATATTAATATCTTATATTAACGGTTATTACTGGATAAAATTTATTATAAGTTATTATATAAAATATATTAAGTTATATGGTGTAGATTACTAAGAAAATTAATGTAACGCCCTGGAATCCCAACATTATATTTTTTTTGTGTTAGGGTCGAATTATGAAAATAAAGACCAACAGGCTAAATTTGTCAAACATGAAAGAAAGGAGATAAAGCCTTTAACCCTAGCAGTATTTTACCATTTCCTTGTCTATTACCATTGTGTCTGGGAAGTTTGATTCTATCAGTTATGTACATGGAAATAAGTAATTCACAAAAGCTGTTCAAAGTGAACAAAAATTTATTTATAAAACAATTTAATCAAATTTATTTATTATTATTATTTTTATTATTATTATTTATTGAAATCTTCAGTTAGTTCGTTAGTAAGTTTTGGCATAGCCAATACGTTTTATACAGGCTCCTCCTTGGATAGCCTTAGCCACATAATTCTTGAAGCGAATGTAAACACAACTTACTAGCTTTCTGGATAGAAAATCTCAACAGAAAAAAAATATATACACGTGTCTTCTTTTGATTGGTCCTTTGGAATTATCTTTCTTAGAGCGATCGAAGATATCACCCACCAATTAAACTCAAGAAAGAGATCTTGAAGATAAGAAGCCTGAAAATTAAAACTCCTATTTGACTATTTATACCCACTTTGAAGAACTCATAAAACTCAACCTCCCTCAATTACAAATTTTCTCGGTAGTCTTACCCTCTCATTCAATGGCTGCTTCATCCATGGCTCTCTCATCTCCGTTCGCCGGACAAGCCGTGAAAGCAACTCCATCTGGCTCTGAACTTTTTGGAAATGGACGGGTTTCCATGAGGAAAACTGCAGCACCCAAGAAGGTTGCACCATCAGGAAGCCCATGGTACGGTCCTGACCGTGTCAAGTACTTGGGCCCATTCTCCGGTGAGGCACCATCATACCTCACAGGTGAATTCCCAGGAGACTACGGGTGGGACACTGGTGGGCTTTCTGCTGACCCAGAAACATTTGCAAAGAACCGTGAGCTTGAGGTCATCCACTGCAGATGGGCCATGCTTGGGGCTCTTGGGTGTGTCTTCCCAGAGCTCTTGGCCCGCAACGGTGTTAAGTTTGGTGAGGCCGTATGGTTCAAGGCTGGAGCCCAAATCTTTAGCGAAGGCGGTCTTGATTACTTGGGAAACCCAAGTTTGATTCATGCCCAAAGCATCTTGGCCATTTGGGCCACCCAAGTCATCTTGATGGGTGTGGTCGAAGGGTACAGAATTGCAGGTGGACCCTTGGGTGAGGTTGTTGACCCACTTTACCCTGGTGGTAGCTTCGACCCGTTGGGTCTTGCCGATGATCCAAAGGCTTTTGCTGAGTTGAAGGTGAAGGAGATCAAGAACGGTAGACTAGCCATGTTCTCTATGTTTGGGTTCTTTGTTCAAGCCATTGTGACCGGAAAGGGACTATTGGAGAACCTGGCTGACCACCTTGCGGACCCTGTTGCCAACAATGCTTGGTCTTATGCTACAAACTTTGTCCCTGGGAAGTGAATGATTTGACATATAGAGTATGCTGTATTGAAAAATGATTTTAAAGGTTTTGATAACAAGTTAAGTTCCTTGTAACTATATTAATGTTGAATATTCATATTATTTGCTCATTTTAAGGAAAAAAAAAAGCAAAATAATGTCAGCAGGAAGCTGAAGTAGATCAAGAAAGAAACAACACAAATAAAAACAAAGGAAAACCAAACCCAACACCACTATATGACCCATACATAACTACGAATGGAACCAGAGTATCATTCTACATCTCCCGAGCTCAGCTCTACTTCGATCTATATTTAACCCAAAGTAACAGTTGGGATTTGTTATCATCAAGAATTTTTGATAAGGTGGTGTATACAATAGCCAGCATGAGTTTCCTTCCTGTTTTTGTTGTGACCATACCTTCTATAGAAGACACCATGCGGAATGTTAGCAAATCAAGGTCGAAACGTGTAGGATTTGGTGTTATAAAAAAGAATTAGACCTTTAGTTTATATGTATGGGATGATATCAAAAAATTAATGACGTGTAAGAAAAAAATGTTTTGTTTACAAACATGATATAAGATTCTACTATAAATTAAATTAATACTTGGTTCTAAATAATCCAATATTTTAAGGATTAAATTAACACTTACCTGTAATTTATAAAAATATAGCATATATAAGACTAATAATAACTAGAGTTAAATACGCTTTTAGTCCCTATCGTTTGACCAAAATAACTCTTTTAGTCCAAAAGTTTAAATTCGACTTTTTTAATTCAATAGTTTTATTTTTGTATCGGTTAAAGTCCAACCATTTAACCCCCATGACTTTCCAAATGTAAGGTCATGGGTTCGAGTCTCGCTTGGGACAAATTGTTCGAGGTTGAGCCAGAGGGTTTTCGCAGTTGTGGGTTTCCTCCTAAATGGGTCCCGGGTTCGAGTCCGCTGCGATTATAACCCATTGGGAAAGGCATACATGACTTACAGGAACACCCAGGCTACTCTCGAAAGGAGTATGAGTTTAAAAAAGTCGCCTTTCAAAAAACAAAACAAAAATTTAACCCCCATCTAATTTTTCTGTTAAGTTATTATAAAAATACAAAAATACCCTTGAACTATAATTCTTACTCAAATATCATGATTATTGTTCTTATTATTTTCCTCCCACCACGACCACCACTTGGAACATTAAACCACTCCACCGACTTGAAACTATGCACCTTCTCATCATCATCTACCTCCTCAGCCTTGAAACTCTTCCTACAATCAGGGCACATCAAATTATGTCTAAATACTTCCTCTCAAACAGATGCAACAACCTACAAGACGAACACGCCGTCCAAAACGTTTCTAACGTTGCCGCACCACCATCAGACTCCACCCCTGCCGCCGCCTCAGTCTGCATTGCTATTTTAAGTTTCATATCATACTCCTTCCTCCTAATCGTATCATTCTAAGTTTCATATTTTAGACTAAAATGGTTATTTAAGTCAAACCACAGGAACTAAAACCGTATTTAACCCTAATAATTAATAAATGGTATTATCATTTTTCTTTTATTTAGTCATTGATGAATTAAGTGTTATCCAATAAGAATAGGAATGAGAAACAATCAAATTTTCCAGTAACATCATTTTAGTAAATATTTTTTCAACAACACCATTATGATAAATAAGTTTTCCATCAACACTATTTTGGAAAAAAAAAACAAACTCTACGGAGGGTGGATAGAAAAGTGTAGGAAAACAAAACATCCAAAGAGTTGTCAGTTGTAAGTTTACTTATGGATAGCAGTTTATTTGTGAGATTAGGAACCACCAAAATATCTTTTAATAGAATATCATTAGGTAAAACGGTGTGTCCAAATATGAGAATCAGGGAGGGTGTTACCTTTTTCGAAGGTTACTTCAGTGTCTTTGCAAAATGGTTTAGCGGTTTGGACATTGGCGGGGGATGAGGCCATGTGATCAGTGGCTCCGGAGTCTACGAACCAGTCCGACCCAGATGTGTTAACGTGACAGGAGGCATGAAATGCTTTGGCCAGATCAGTTTCAGTGGGAGCAGATTGAGAGGCATATGATGCTAAATTAGGGCACATGTTTGCATAGTGGCCATCTGTGCGGCAAAGCTGGCAATGGGGGAACACCTGCCCCAGCCACATCCACCAAAGCCTCCACGGAAAGAACGTCCATCACGTTCCCTAGGGACAGAAGCCTGTGGAGTAGGATGTTGGCCGAGAAGGCTACTGTTGGTATGGACGTACCAGACAGAGAATGGAGTAAAAGCTCATGGGATTCGGCTTGAACGAGAAGTTAAGGTGGAGCCGGTTTGGTTGCCCTAACAGCAGTAGAGAATGTTTCAAAAGCAACTCCCAAACCACTGACAAACCAAGAATTTTTTTTGGGAACGGTATATTTCAGCAAAAAATTTAGGTTAAAGGGGAAGTTAAAAAAAAAAAAAGGTTTATGGTGTATCCGCTATTACCAATAGCGGATTAGGAGGAAGGAACTTGAAAAATCTGACACAACTGCGAATGTTGCAGGAGTTAACATAAGCCGCTATTCACAATAGCGGATTAGGAAGAAATGGTTTTTCAAATTTCTCCTAATCCGCTATTGTGAATAGCGGCTTATTTCAAATTTCTCCTAATCCACTATTGTGAATAGCGGCTTATGTTAACTCCTGCAACATTCGCAGTTGTGTCAGATTTTTCAAGTTTCTTCCTCCTAATCCGCTATTGGTAATAGCGGATACACCATAAACCTTTTTTTTTTACTTCCCCTTTAACCTAAATTTTTTGCTGAAATATACCGTTCCAAAAAAAAACTCCAAACCAATGCATCTTGTCGGCTTCATCAACGGGCTGACCAACAACGGTAAGTTGGGCACAAATGAATTTGAGCTTTCAGCGATATCCGGTTACAGTCATGGAGCCTTTGGAGAGATGTCGGAGTTGATCTTTCAAGTTTTGGACACGCTTAATGGAGTGTTGCTGTAGGCAGTTTCAAGGCCGAGGCAAATGTCACGAGCGGAGGAAAGTCCCAGAATTTCAGTGACCGCTTCCTCGGAGAGAAAGGCATGGAGAAGGAGAATGGCTCTCTGATCATCGATGACCCAGTTGGTGTAAAGAGGATTTGGAGCAGGTTTGTCAACTTTGGTGATTATGGGTACCGGAGGCAAGGTGCCATCAACGTGCGGGAATAATTTTTGAAATGTGAGGATTGGAACCATTTGGTTTTTCCAATAAAGATAGTTGGAAGGGGTGAGTTTGATTATTATCATATGGAGGAGGGTATTCATGGGAAGGCTGCCGTCAGAATAGAGGAAGGAGTACCATGGCCGGCGGAAGAGAAGAGGAGAGGGAAGGGTGGGGAGAGAAAAGAGGAGAAGGTGAAGTGAGGGGTCAATGGAAGATGAAGGAGGGAGGAAAGGGAACGCTTGATACTATGTGATTATGAGAAAAGTATGTGCATGCTCAATTAGGAGCAATGCAAGGCTTTATATAGAGAGTAGATTTAAACTTAGGTACAAAAGAAATAAAAGAATTACAAATAAAATACAAACAAATACTAAATATTAATGAGCTTTAATAGTTAACACTATTTAGTTTTTAAAAGAAAGTTATCTCATATGTTATCCACGTGACTTACGATTGTAAACTTAACTCTAAAAATGAGCTAAAATTAGTAAAATTAAGTAAAGTTTATTGAATTTTTATTAGTTTTTATTGCTTTTTTTATTGATTTTTTAATTATTTTTTTATTGGAGATCATTTGAATCTTTATGTTAATCAATAAAGGTATTTATAATCTTATTAAGACCAGAGTTTTGTAGGGTTAGAAACTGTTCTCCTCACTATATGACATATAAAATGGATCTTGTTCGAGTCGACCCGTCAACGCATTTAGTTAATCAAGTCGACCCGCTAACCCGTTTAATTAAACAAATCAACTCACCAATCGTGCACGACCCTTTTAACCCATTTATGGCAACCCGTCAACCATTTAAGACGTTTGCAACTTGATTATAACATGTCATCCCATTTGATTCGTTTAGATAAATGTAAAGAAAATCCGAGTTTAGGCAGAAAGATTTACCTTTTTAGGTTTGAGGTTTGTATGATCTTTGAAGCTTTAAAATCACTGTTAAACGAAAAACCTAGATTAAACACTTAATGCCAAAGTTCACTAAAAATAAAATTATCAACACAAAAAGTATTGAAATTAAAGGAACCCAATAACCTCATGAAATTGGCGTTAGTTTAAGAAAGGCTGCAACTGGTACCAGAAGTAGCGCACAATTTCTAATCCACACCGTCATAGACCCATGAACCCTAATAGTCGTCAGAATGGCGAAACGCGAATTCATGTTCATCTTTTGCGTCTGAAACGCAGTTCTTCATCCCCTACCCTTTCCCGATCACCAGTCCATCAGTCGGCGTCAAAGGAAAACCTTAAACGACGAACTGATTCGCCAAGAGAGACAGAGAGATCAAGATAGAGAGAGCGTAATCTGGACCCTAACATAGGTCTTTCAATCGGTGTGAAAATGGGAACATGGAATGAGACATAATAAAGTGGATGACTTGTTGATAAGTAGTTAATAAATCCGTGCTAATTGTATATACTTTTGTGTTTTTAATCCTAATTATGTATGAAATAATGTGCTTTGATTGTATTTGTGTGTTTAGGGTAGATTAGACAGAAACAGACTAAAACATTCAATTAAGCCTAAAAGAAAAACCAACCGATCAAGAATCATGCCATTTTTATATGTTATTATTGTTGGTGTTATTTAGTTAAAATCAAAATATTTGTGAGTAAATAAAGGAAAAGAAAGATGATGCGGAGTAACATGAATTAAAATGTTATGAAATCAAATAAACCAAATGGACTTGTTGATTCTCATGATCTTTTATTTTATATGTTTTTATTGTTTGCAGTGGACTAGGAAGAGCAAATGAAAGTCAAGGAAATTGAGATGGGCACACCAACTTCATTCATGTAGGAATTATGTGGGCTGATTTAATGCTATTTGATCTTAAATCAAATATCACGTGTGGACTACGTATCAAGAAAAAAATCAATTAATTCATGTGGGCTGATTTAATGCTATTTGGGCTGGGCCATATCAAATGAAAAATAAAATATCAGAGAGTTCACGCAGGAATTATCACGGCTGAATAGGGGAGTTGCCTTAGGGCACGAAAACCGAGGTTCAAGCCTTACTCTTGGCGGCTGGGAATTACGGCAGAAAGAAGAAAAGCATGTTGTTTGCTGTTTTGCATGCGAATCGAGGGTTAGAATTTGGAGCATTTGATTATGTGTTTATTATGATTCGCTAAATCACTTGTGCCTTCTTTCAGGAGAACGGTTTGTATAGGTTTCATATTTTGATTAAGTTTTTTAATGATTTTGGATCTGTTAGTTTCTGACAATAACTTGATAGATTGATGTATTGGTTGAATTAAACAGTTTATTATTGTGCTTTGAGTTTTCTTGCTTTACAATCTTGTTCGGTTGATGATAAAACCTAGTAGCAGGGTAGGGTGACTAAAGGGGGTAAACTTGGTACTTATAAATTGGGTGATTGAATTATACTGGTTTATATCAAAACTGGTTGTATAGGTTTGCTGACAACAACCTGTCTTTAATTACTGCTTTAACTGATTTACAACACTATGTCTATGTGGTGTCTAATTGAACAACTGAGTTTTGAATAAACCTAGAAGCTAAAGTTTGGAGCAGGTTGCATTCTTTATTTAATTTGAATTTTGATTAAAAGAATTTTCTAAACTATTACAATTTATTCTTTCCACAAATTTCTCGTGCAGACGACTCGACTTTCCACTAACTATTAAATTCTTATTTTTTGACGGACCAAACGACATCGATCACTTGTATTCAATGCAAAAAGAGGCGTAAATCATTGTATATACTGCTCATCCTTAGCTTAGAACCCGTGTAATACACAAGGGGTGAAAAATATCAATACAAAAAATTCTTAAATTTTTATGTATATATTTTGCATGTGTAATGTAATTTGGGTTTCGAAAATACGTTGATTACTATTTAATATAATTTGACTTTCATTTACCATTTGATTGAAAATAAAAATTACATAATTAGATTTTAAAGTTTCTTATAATAAAAGATAATTTAAAATAAATATGTTTTATTAATATAATTAGTATTTTTTTTAAATATATTATTATATATTAAAAGAAAGAGGTGTATTTAATAAAATAGAGATGCCCAAAAAAAATGATAAGAATAAATATGAAGACAAAATGTGTCACGAAAAAACTTTTATTTATTAGATAATTTTAAATTATATACTAAATGAAAGAGGAACCTTGCGTAATAGTAGCATTTTCATTGGAACATAAAAAAGACAACAAACCACGACCTGCCACCTGCTAGTCTAATTTTTATAAACTGACGTTTTTTTAAAGCTATATACAATTTAATGTATGTTGATGACAAAGGAATGAGTTGGTGGAGTTGATAGTACCCCTGCCCTCCCAGCGTCCACCAGAGTCTAATTTTTTATAATCTGACGCTTTTTTTATTTTATTTTTTAAATTTGTTTCTCAAATTAATTTTATGTTTCTTCTATAAATTTTTTTGTATTGTTTAACCAAATCATTCTTAGAACCTTTTTTTTAGTTTTCTTGTTTGTTTGTTCATTTATTTAACTTTTTTTAAATTTTGTCCTTATTTAACTAATTTTAGGTTTACTAATCGGTCGTGGCACGGGGTTTAGAGAGAAAAACACCCGCCTCAACACGCAATGGTTTATTTAAGTTTATATTTTTTCTTCTTCTTTAACTAACTTTAGGTTTACTCATCGGTTATTACATGACATTTTGAGAGAACAAAACCCACCGCAACGTGTGACTGGTAACCATTTTCCTCTTTATTATGATTCAATGAAATTTTCGGTTATTCATTACTAACAAGTTGGTAATTGTTATTTCTAATAATAATAATTACTCTTTACTAAATAGAATTGCGATGTACAATTTCATGTTGTGATTGGTTTTTGTGGGTGGTAAACTACAATATTGGCAGGACCCATCCGGTTTCGATCCCTATGGTGGAATTTACCTTTTTAACATTTTTTTACTTTTTTGTTTGGCATTTTTTTTTATTATTTTTCGTTCGTTTTAACGTTTTTTTGCTACCCAACCGCGTTGCGCGTTACTCTAACCCCATCCGTATCTACATTTCGAACCCGCCCATTAATTCGTCATTTTAATAAAAAAAGGAAATGATTTACTCTTACAACTTTTAAACTATAATGTTTTATAAAATTTCGAAATTGACATTGCGACATGCCTACTTTTATTTACGATTCGGCGTGAATTTTTGTAACATTATTCTTAAATCAATCGGTTGTTTTAAACGTTTTATAATCCGTCTGGCGCTCATCTCAAAATACACCATTGCGGCGTTTTTTTTTCCTACGTTTAAACTGACCCATCATAATGCGCCGCCGACATGCTTATTTTTATCTACGTTTTGATGTAATTTTTGTTCGAATAACTTCACTTTCGTATACAACGAGGTAGCTTTTTCGTGACTATCAAATATACCGTTGCGATGTGATTTTTTTTAACGTCACGTAGAATGTACCGTCGTGATTTGCTTAGTTTTATCTACGTTTCGAATCCGCCGCGAAGCGCGGGTGGTAACCCACTAGTTATAGCTAAATCGATAGGTTTTATAACTCTGATTATTGAGCACATCAAATATTTAATTAGTTTCGTAGCATGCCATCTATAGGGTCCACCATGGATCGCTTTAGCCACATAATTCTCATAGTGAATGTGAATACAACTTGCTAGTTTTCCGGATAGAAAATCTCCATATGAAAAAAATATGTACACATGTCTTCTCTGGATTGGTCCTTACAGTATATATCGTTCTTAGATATCGAAGATATCACCCACCAATCAAAATCAAGAAAGAGATCTTGAAGTGAAGATAAGAAACCTGAAAATCCAAACCCCTATTTGGCTATTTATACCACTTTGAAGAACTCATAAAACTCAAGCAGTCAACCTTCCTCAATTACAAATTTTCTCACTGGTCTTACCTTCTCATTCAATGGCCGCTTCATCCATGGCTCTCTCATCTCAGTTCGTCGGACAAGCCGTGAAAGCAACTCCATCTGGTTCAGAGTTTCTTGTAAATGGGCGGGTTTCCATGAGAAAAACCGCAGCACCCAAGAAGGTTGTACCATCAGGAAGCCCATGGTATGGTCCCGACAGGGTCAAGTACTTGGGCCCATTCTCCGGTGAGGCACCATCATACCTCACCGGTGAATTCCCAGGTGACTACGGTTGGGACACTGCTGGGCTTTCTGCTGATCCAGAAACATTTGCCAAGAACCGGGAACTTGAGGTCATCCACTGTAGATGGGCTATGCTTGGAGCTCTCGGTTGTGTTTTCCCCGAGCTCTTGGCTCGTAATGGTGTGAAGTTTGGTGAGGCCGTATGGTTCAAGGCTGGAGCCCAAATCTTTAGCGAAGGTGGTCTTGATTACTTGGGAAACCCAAGTCTGATTCATGCCCAGAGCATCTTGGCCATTTGGGCCACACAAGTCATCTTGATGGGTGCGGTCGAGGGGTACAGAATTGCTGGTGGACCTTTGGGTGAGGTTGTTGACCCACTTTACCCGGGTGGTAGCTTCGACCCCTTGGGTCTTGCCGAAGATCCGGAGGCTTTCGCTGAGTTGAAGGTGGAAGAGATCAAGAATGGTAGACTAGCCATGTTTTCTATGTTTGGGTTCTTTGTTCAAGCCATCGTGACCGGAAAGGGACCACTAGAGAACCTAGCTGACCACCTTGCGGACCCTGTTGCCAACAATGCTTGGTCTTATGCTACAAACTTTGTCCCTGGAAAGTGATTTATTTGTATGCTATATTGAAATTCGTTTTCGAAGGTTTTGATAACAAGTAAAGTTTCTTGTAACTAAATTAATGTTGTATATTCATATTATTGGCCATTGATAATTACATATTCTCCCTTAACTGTTAATTGAACACACGGTGACCACAAGGGTAAGTCTGTCAAATTACATATCTAAGTATAAAACACTTGCCAGTTGATAGATGCAAGATATACTAATTATTTGCTAGGAAATTCTTCTTTATTTTACAAAACTTTACCACTGTTTCTTTCATGTTTATCCTTCGAGAAGATGAATCAGAGGTACAATCCATTCCCAGATTGAAAATAGATGCCAAAGACTCTTGCTTTGTATACAAATGCTCGTTGATCAAAATTTTCGTCAACAACTTCAAAAACTGAACTCTGTGCTGCTTTAAGAGCCCAACTTCTCAAAGTTACCTCACCACTGAATGTTGCTTCTCTGGGCTTCTTCCTAGTGAATGTTTCCAACAACAGAATGCCGAAACTATAGACATCACCTCCGGTCGATACTATTCCTTCCATCCCGTACTCTATGCACAACAAGATAGGTACAAAGTATTAGATATTGTCGATTCTTCTAAATCAACCAAATTAGCGCTTATAGACATTTCACTTCAAGCCTTAATTAAGAGCTTTAATGAAAATAACGTGTGGGAGTTAGTGATACAATAATATGTTTGCGAAGTATACAATTGAAAAGGAGGAACCTTTTAAAATATTTTGTGAAAAAATATATTGATTTAACAAAAAAAAGATCACAACTAGCATTAATGCTTGTATAATATCACCAGGCAGAATCTTCTTCCTAGACATTTCATCAAAGCACCTGATTTTTATGAGATTAATCACATTATCATTCTCCATGAAAACTTCAAGGGTCATTATGTATTTATTTATTTTATGTTTTATGTCAATATGTCAATGTATATAGTTGAAGGGGTGTAAGTGTCAAGTTGTAAGATACAAAACTGTAAATACGGTTGTATAGTTGTGTCGGTCCTTTACGCTCTGTTCCCGAGTTTACTTAAGAAAAGAAAATAAGGGAAGTGAAAGGAAAAAAAACTTGATTGTGTTCGAGAGATTTTTTTTAGAAACAAGTGAAAGAAAAGAAAAGAAGGTTGTGTTCT
This sequence comes from Smallanthus sonchifolius, assembly GCA_023525975.1. Classification (NCBI taxonomy): domain Eukaryota; kingdom Viridiplantae; phylum Streptophyta; class Magnoliopsida; order Asterales; family Asteraceae; genus Smallanthus; species Smallanthus sonchifolius. The sequence continues at coordinate 32,192,323 of CM042019.1, read as the reverse complement.
AAAGATTTTTATTGGAAAAAAAAGAGAAAGGGAGAGGAGTTTGGGCCTAAATTCCATCCTTACAAATTGGAAAGAAGTGGAAAGAATAGAAGAGGAGAGGAGAGGAGAGGAGAGAGGGGAAAGGAAATAGAGTCTTTATCTTCTCTTCTTTCCTTAAAAAAACTCGGGAACAGAGCGTTAAGGTTAAAAGGGGACGAACTGGTCTGTAATCAATAGTACGCATTCTATCAATTTAATCAAAAACGTTTCTTTCATCTTGGTGTTTATCAATTGCTATTCAAGATCCAATTTGGGACAACAATTGGTATCAGAGCACAAGACTTGGGGATTCAATCGCGATCATCTGCGACTGCAGAAGAAACTCAACCGTGTTCTATAAAGATCATCAAAAGGTGTTCGTTTTTGTCACCATCATCGTTCAGGGATGCTTGGGCGTTGATAAGAATCAAGAAAGCCAAAAGGGTATTTTCGATTTAAGTCGGAAGGCAAAAGGCTTGAAGGCTATATATGAAATCAAATTCAAAACAGTACACACGACTGTTGGTTTCTTAATAGTTTACACAGGGAAGCCATAAGGGCACTTGCGGGATCGATTTAAGGTTTGTTACAAATAAATTTTGCGTCTTTCATTTTATTACTATCTGGTAATAATTGGCGAGGAAACCCGGAAAATACCATAAGGGCATTTCGTGGCTAAGAAAACAGTCACAAGGAAGAAGTTTTGGTTTGTTTCTCTTACAAAATCAAACACACAGCCGGTATTCCTTTGCTGTTTTTTGGTATTCCTTTACGTTTTTAAAGAAAATTTGGTTGGCTCTAAGTTGCAGAAAATTTGCAATTTTTGGTTTGACCACAAGGAACATAGAAGGCCACAAGGGTATTCAGTTTCGTTCTTATTTTGGTTTTTCACTACAAGAAACAAGAGGACGCCATAAGGGAGTTTTCCTTTTTCGCGGTTCAAATTCAACAACATAAGTCAGGAAGTTTTGTGTTGTGAGATCGTTTTTTGCTTCACAAACAGTCAAAGAATCAAAGGGATTCAGTGTTTGTTTTATTTGGATAATCAAGTTTGCAAAAGTGAAGAAGTTCTTGACTGGTTGGTCAGTTTTGCTCCAAGAATCAGTCAAAGACTCTAGAAATTAAAGGGTCGGATTTTTGCATCAAGATTTAATTCTCTGTTTATCAAGTGGGAATAAAGAAGGAGCCGGACGCGTTTTTGCTCTCGGATTCATTTTCATTCCAAAAGGAGAATTCTAAAAATTCCAGGTTCTAAGTTCCAATCTTGAATCTGAATATTCCTATAAATTAGGTTTAGAATTTTCTTGTTTTGATTCCTTAAGGTAAAACGAACATAGGAATCACTCTAGTTTTTCATAAGGGAAAATTTATTTAAATTATCCCAAATATATTTAGACTTAGTGTTTTAGAAAAAACCTAAGGAAATTATAGGGGATAAATCACCTAAGTCAAAAAGTAGTAGTAGCACCATTGTAACATACAAAGAGGTCGGCTCATCACTATCAAACTTTCAATGCCCAATTTTAAAATCCACTAACTACACGGTGTGGGCAATACGAATGAAGACCATACTGGAAGCAAATGGATTATGAGAGATGATAGAACCGACTGCTACAAAAGAACCAGATGTCAAGAAAGATAAGGCTACAACTGCGTACCTGTTTCAAGCCTTACCTGAAGATTTGGTGTTACAAGTGGCAAATAGCAAGACTGCTAAAGAGGTGTGGACAACTTTAAAGACTAGACACATTGGTGTAGACCAAGAGCAGAAGGCACGGTTGCAAACACTCAAAACTGAGTTTGAGTTGTTGCAAATGTAGGAGGATGATACAATTGATTCTTTCGTATCAAAGATAACTAGCATTGTAACTAGGGCAACTAGTTGTGGATCATGTTTTGATCGACCTACTCTAGTGCGTAAGCTTCTAAACTCTGTACCAGAGAGGTTCATACAAATAGTTGCATCAATTGAACAAATCACGGACCTAGATACAATAACGCTAGATGAGATCATCGAGAGGCTCAAGACATTTGAAGAAAGAATCAAGTCCAAGAAGGGAGGTCATACGGATAATCAAGATAACTATTGTTTACACTAGGGGTGTTCAAAAGTATCCGTATCCAAAAACGAACCCAAAATATCCAAAATTCCGAATTATCCGAAAATTCGGATATCCGAAATTTTGGATTCGGATAGCATTTTTCAAAATTTTCGGATATTCGGATATCCAAATATCCGAAAATAATTTTTTTAAGATATCTTTACTAAAAAGTGTTATGAATACAATATATATAAAGTATACGGTTTTTATTTTATGTGTATCTCTTATTTTTTTTAAATAAAACGTATTCGCGTCGTAATTTCGAAAATTATATTCTTTTGGCCAAATTTATATATTGTTTCCTAGAAAGTGTTATAAATACAATATATATGAAGTATATGGATTTTTATGTTATGTGTTTAGCCTTCTTATTTTTTTTTAAAACTAAAACGTATTTGCATCGTAATTTCATAAATTACTCAAAAATTGGTTTTTAATGTTTTTTTTAATTATTTCATAAAGATGATGTTTATTTAGTATATTTAGATTTTAATTTAAAAAAATATTTAAGTTTAAAAAAAATGGATATCCGTTTCACTATCCGAATCCGAAATTTCGGATTCGGATACGGATAGTGAAATCCACTATCCGAAATTTTTGGATATTCAAAATTCGGATATCCGAATTTTCGGATATCCGACTTTGAACACCCCTAGTTTACACGTTATGACAAAAACAATGGTCGAGGAAAACACTTTGGTAAAAATGGACAAAGAGGTTTCAAGTCATCACATAGCAATTGGCGTGATGGTAAGACCAAACACTCTGACAAGGAACAAGGCTCATCACAAAAGCCTCACTACAACATAGGAAAGGGGGCAGGTAGCTAAGAACCTTAGTAGAGTGAAGTGTTACAAATGTAACAAATTAGGACACTATGCTAATAAGTGTTATTCAAAAGAAAGTGCACAAGAACAATCAAAACTCATGCGAGAAGATGAAGAGCCTACTCTTCTAATGGCTAGTTACAGAAAGAAAGGAAGACTATGAACAAATCTTCCTAAATGAGAAGGAAATTAAGCCAAGTCTATATACATCTACTGATGAAAGCTTATGGTACTTAGACAATGGGACCAGTAACCATATGACGGGAACTAGAACTCATTTCAAGGAAATAGACGAAAAGGTCACGGGCCAAGTTCGTTTGGAGATAGGTCACATATAGAAATCAAAGGAAAAGGCTCTATTTTATTGGAATGTAGGAACAAAGAACAGAGAATCATATCTCAAGTTTATTACATTCCAAGTCTAAAAAGTAATATATACTGAGCCTAGGACAACTTAAAGAAAATGGATGCAAAGTTGTAATGGAACATAACCTTCTATTTTTGCATGATCAAAATCAGAAGCTACTTATGAGGGTCACACGTTTAAGGAATAGACTTTATAACATCAATTTGAAGATTGGTGTGCCTACCTGTTTATTAGAAAGTCTGGAAGACCAAGCATGGCTTTGGCATGCAAGGTTAGGTCATTTAAACTTTGATTTAATCAAAACAATGACTCAAAAGAACTTGGTTAAAGGGATCCCCCGAATAAACCATGCAAGTCAAGTTCGTGATGCATGCTTATTAGGGAAACGCAGTAGAGCTCCATTTCCCAATCAAGCTAAATTTAAGTCGTTAAATCCTTTTTATTTAGTTTATGGAGATCTATGTGGTCCCATTTCCCCCACCAACAAACTCTAGAAAAAAGTATATATATCTACTTGTGTTTGATTGTACACGCTACATATGGGTATACTTCTTAACATCAAAGGACCAAGCATTTGAGTTCTTTAAGGAATTTAAGAAGAAGGTGGAGAATGAGGTAGGAACCAACATAAAGATGCTAAGTTTAACATCCCGAAAATAACAAAAAATATATAACGGGTTCGAAGGAAATAATAGGAATAAAGGAACGAACCGGAATGGAACGGGCCGCGCGAATAGGCCGCGTGATTGGGCCAGAACGGGTGGGCCGCGATAGGGTGGTGGCGAAACTAAGGGGGGAAAGGTGGGCTTATCTCTGGCCTCACCCTTCATTTCCCTCACTTGTCCCTCAAGCAAACACACTCCATATTCTAGAGGGAGAAATCGAAGAGAGAGAAAGTTGCCGGTTTGTGTCAAGATCGAGTTCTACTTCCATCTCCACAGCTTGGGTGAAGATCAGCTGAAGAAGGGCGTCGTTTTGAGGTAAGGATCCAACCCTAATATGAGTTTTTAACTTTGGTGGGTTTTACGGGTTTTTGAATAAAAAGGACTGGTTCTTATGAGTTAAACGAGAAAATGATTATGGATCTGGGATCACAAAAGGAAACTACGTGTTTTGAACGTAAAAAGGTAGAAACTTGAACGTTGAAGATTTGAGCCGCCATCTCCATGCAGAAACTAGGGTTTCTTGCTGGAGAAGACGAACGGGCGAAACCACTTGGTAGTTTCGCTAGAATAACGGTGGCGAAACTTAATAGTGTCGCCAATATGATGTGGGGCGAAACTACCTAGTTTTGCCAAGAAAGAAACTAGAGAAACTGTTCTAGATTCGCACGATTAAAATGAACGAAACTACCTAGTTTCGCTAAAGGCTCAAGACGTGAAACTGACCTAGTTTTGCCAAACACTTAGAAGTTTAGAAATTGATGTGTTATTCGATAACTCAGATTGACGGTAACGCTTTCGAACATAATTGGTAAGAGATATTGGATAGCATAACATGTGAGTCAAGATTCCCTATTTACTTGTTTCTAGGGTGACATGCATACTTATGAAATGTTTATGAAATGATTTCTATGAAATGTTTATGAAATGATTTATGACGAAATGTTTATGAAACGAACGGTTTGTGAAAGGAATGATGTTTGAAATAAGAAACGAATGTTTATGAAAATGAATGTTTATAAAGAGATGGTTTTGAAATGAACGGAAAGGGTTTTATAAACGAATGAATGTTTTACGAAAAGAAAACAGGCAAATGTTTTATGAAAGTCATTACAAATCTAATATGTCGAATGAATGGAATTGACGAATGAAGTCTGGGAATGTAATTCCCAGCCTTATGGTAGATTATGGACAACGAGCCATAGTTTCCATAAGAACAACAGGGGTAGTGTCTTTGTGGCCTATCATTGGTTATTTGGTTGTACAATCTGGACTGGTGTGACGACGGTCACTCAAGGTTAACATGACCCATGAATGGAATCACTCTGGGGCTTGCGGGTTCTAAGGGTGATAATGAATGGAATGGAATGATACTGTCGGTCTTCATGCATGATAGCCTTAGGGGCAATACAATATGATATGGACGGAAAGTATTCTATTGTCGGTCTTTGTGCATGATAGCCTTAAGGGCAATACAATACTAAATGGCGGAATGGACGGTAAAACAGATTTAGATATTTCTTGTATGACTTGAATGGAATGGTAAATGTTTTTACGTATGTATGAATAGGATGTGAATGTTAAGCCCCGGTTTAATTATGAACGATAAAAACCCTAATAAATGAATGAAAGGTAAACCATTTTCTTTATAATCGAATAAAAACTTGAACTCACCAGCGTTAGCTAACTTTTAGTATGAATGTTCAGATTTAGGATAGAGGAACGATGAATGGATGCTACTTGGCTACTCGAGGAGTTACCCGGCTATATACGAGACTGACATCCCTTATGTTTGTTTTGATTGTTGAATGAATGCGTGTTTAAGACAATGTTTTAATTTGTCGCTATTTGGCAAACAATGTAATGACGTTTATTCCGCTGCTTATGATAATTAAAGTTTAGGAACCGATTATGAATGAGTAAATCTAACACGTGAGACCTCCCGAGTTTGAGGCCTTACACTAAAAACAGATAGAGGTGGAGAATTCACATCAAATGAATTCTCACAATTCTGTAAGGAAAATGGGATAGCAAGGCAACTCACAGCACCTTATTCACAACAAAAAAACGGAGTGGTCGAAAGGGGGGAATAGGATAATGTTATCTACAACAAGCATGATGAAAATAATGAAGATGCCTCAGAATTTTTGGGGTGAAGCAGTCAGACATGCTATCTATGTGTTGAATAAAGTACCAACCAAAGCTCTAACTAACAGTACACCTTATGAAGCCTTAAAAGGTAGAAAACCATATTTAGGGCATTTAAGAGTTTTCGGTTGTGTAGCATATTCCAAGGTACCATCACAACATCTGAAGAATTTAGATGATATAAGTATCAAAATGGTATACCTAGGAACTGAAGAATGATCAAAGGCTTGTAGGTTATTCGATCCTATGACTAAAAGAATTTGCATCAGTAGGGATGTAAAGTTCGTTGAGAAAGATTCATGGAATTGGGAAGAATACATGAATGAAGTTGGAAGCGGAGAAGCTGAATGGGGAGATTTCACTATAATGGGCAATCAAGATGTATGTCCACAAGATAATAATGAAAGAGAACCCATAGATCTAGAAGGTGAACTCTCAAATGAAGATGATTTTGAACGAGTTGTTCAATCACCAATAAATTCACCTGATACACCTAAGACTCCACCAACATACATGATACACCTATGAACCTAACTCAGCAGAGGTCATAGCAGTTTCATCAACTTTTGGAAGTTCTGCTAGACCATATGACCATACACCTATTCAAGGTTTTAAAACCTTGTCTAGAATAAATGAACTAGCACTAGTCGTAGAAACAAATCTATGGGTTATTTGCATATCTCATCAACTATGAAACTCTCAAACTGTCAAAAGAGGAGGAACCATTTAAATCTCATCAACTATGAAACTCTCAAACTATCTTTATGTTCCTTCAATATCACACAAATTACTATCTATCAGTCATGTAACAAAGGAACTCAATTGCACAGTTCTAATGAATCCTACCTTTTGTATCTTACAGGATATCAGGATGGGAACGATCATTGGGCGTGACACTGAACGTCAAGTATTGTACTACGAGGATGAAGTGACTTAACAAGGTACTGTAATGCTTGCTCATGGAACAGCGGATCGTGAAGCTCAGTTATGGCATAAGAGATTGGGACACCCATCTACGGGATATTTGCATATCTTATTTCCTAAATTGTTTTCTTCTAATAATATGTTAAACTACGAAACGTGTTTGTTAGCTAAAATCCATAGGAAAACTTTTAAACTAAGTAACACAATGGTTGATTTACCATTTCCATTAATTCACCGATTTTAGGGTTCTGACTCCGATTGTTAGGGGCAAAACTTTCGTTTTTTCGTAATGCTTGTGGATGATTACACCCGAATGACCTGGGTTTATTTCCTAAAAACTAAATCTGAAGTCTTTGCCAAATTCACTTCATTCTATACCATGATTCAAACCCAGTTCAAAACGGAAATTCAGATTTTCCAATCAGATAATGGAGGAGAATTTGTTCCCCTATGAAACAGTTTTTTTTAAAACAAAGGAATAATCCATCAGACTACATATCCACACACACCAAAATTAAACGAAGAAAAAAATCGTCTTATGTTAGAAATAACTCGGGCACTTATCATTGAGTCTAAAGTTCCTAAGTCTTTTTGGCTCGAAGCCTTTGCTATTGCCACCTGTTTTATCAATCGGCTTCCAACAAAAATCCTAAATCTAAAACCCCATCACAAACTCAGTCAGAATTCACCAAATTACCTCATACTCTCACCTTCCCGCCTCGAATATTTGGGTGCACTGCCTTTTTTCATATACCCAAAGAAAATCGAACTAAGCTCGATCCATGTGCGGAGAAATGTGAGTTCCTCAGATATGGAGTAAACCAAAAGGGATACAAATGCTATAACCCTAAGACACAACACATGTTCACCACCATGAACTGTGATTTCCTTAAAACTGAATATTACTACAACTCCCAACACAATGGTAAGCGGGAGAAGGAATGTTTAGACACACTGAGTTGGTTAAAGTATGTCTCATCATCAGAAGAAACTGATCTCAGTACCATAGTTGAGTCACTCTCCACCACACAATATGCGAAACCAACGGTTAGTTTCACTCTGAATGCTCCCAACCTGACATCTAAGGTAAGTAATACTCACTCTTCTAATACACACCTAAATGAAAACTATAAAGATACATCTAATGCTTCTGGTCAAGGTGAGCATGAGCAAACGTTAGAAGATGTTGAAAATACATAGGATCAGGATGAACCAGAAAGGTATGTGTTGCCTCCTAGGGCAAACATGGGAGTACCACCGAAACGACATTCCCCATAAAAGGAGGCTTGTGGCTCAAAGTACCCGGTAACCAACATCGGTCATGGGAATCTATCTAAAGAAGCTAAGGCATTTGTATCTTCCCTATATTATGAAGAAACCCCTACAACTATAAAACAAGCCTTAGAATAATAAAAATGGAAGGATGCAATAGGAATATAAATGGAAGCACTAATGAAGAAGACATGTGGGAGAAGTGTGATCTTCCACCTAAAATAAAATCGCTTGAATGTCGCTGGGTTTACACAGTTAAACATAAACCAGCTTGAATGCCTTCCCCTATACATCCTATCGATGTATAAAGCACCCATAAAGATCATTAAAGACTTGGAAGCTATTAGGAGAAGGTTCCTATGGAGTGGAAACGCTTCGTGAAAGAAAATCCATTGGGTGGCGTGGGACAAAATCTCTACACCAAGAAGATTAGGCGGGCTGGGAGTTGGAAGTTTAAGCACCATGAATCATGCACTTCTCACAAAATGGAGATGGAAAGCATTGCATGATCCAAATAGCTTATGGGCCTCATGCATTAAAGCAATTCACAAATAAGTCATTCGATTCTAATGAAGAGCTAAACAGGAATTCAATCTCGGACCAATGGACAAACATTATTTCTGCCCCCAAGGAATTGGGATGGAAGGGTTCGGCTCTTATCAATCAAATCAAGAAACAAATTGGAAATGGCCGTAGATCGGAGTTCTGGAAGACCTGTTGGTTTGGGTTCGGCTCTTTCAAATCACATTTCCCGCATTTGTATAAAATGGAAAAACGGAAGGCATGCTTGATTCTAGATAGAGTGTGGAGAAAAGAGGATGGGGAGATAGAATTTAGATGGGAATGGACAACCAAAAAAGAAGCAAAGGAAAGGGTGGACGAGATTATAGACCTAGAGGAGATGATAAAATCATATAACTTCAAAGATGGGGAGGATATGTGGATTTGGTTGGGTGATCCAAGTGGCAACTTCACAACTGAATCCTGCCGGAAATGGTTACATGATAAGTCGCTAGAAAACTCAAAAATAGAGGTGGTATGGATTAAATGGGTTCCTCTAAACATCCGATGTTTTATATGGAGACTAGCGCACTACAGGCTTTCTATGGCAACCTCTCTGGCGGCGCGAGGAGTCCCCATACAATCTACTCTATGCGCATTGTGTCTACAAGAATCCGAATCGGAAGATCATTGTAAGGCCCCAAACCCGTGAGACCTCACTTGTTGGATTTACTCATTCACAAACAGTTCTTAAACATGAATATCAAATAACGCAGCGGAAAATACTTCATTAAATCATAACTATTACATTGTTCATACATGCGGAAGCGTAAACATTGCTTAAAACATAAAATAAACTAAAACAAAACATAACGGGATTGCCAGTCTTTAAAAGCAGTCGGGTAACTCTTCATCTCTAGCCAAGCATCACCGTCCATCCTCATAACATGCCTTAACCTGAATGTGCACACTAAAAAGTCAGCTACGCTGGTGAGTTCTAGTTTTCGTTCGATTTAAGAAATGGTTCATCATTCAAAACATTCAATAGGGTTTAACATCACGTATAAGAAAACAGGGCCTTTCATTCATAAACCTTCAAACATTTAAACACATTGAACGAATCATTTCTTTAAAACATTTAACATTCATTTAAGTCATACATTACTATCTAAAATATGTATCTTTCTTTACGCGTCTCTGTATCCCCGAAGGAACCCTGCATGTCGTGGACAACCGTTACGTATCGCCGTCATTGCCACAACATTCCGTCAATTCCCTTTTTGGTATTGCCCCCAAGGCTAACTGCACGAGGACCGACAATACCCATTCAGTTGCCCCTATGGCTCTCATGTCCATAGACCGACAACCACCATTGAAGGTTATGGCTCTCAGCCATAGACCGACAACTTTCATCGATGACTATGGCTCTCAGCCATAACACCGTCGGATCATAATTTAACCTTACGTAGGGTCACGTTAACCCCTGAGTAACCGTCGTTACTCCATACCAGTTGTACAACATCAAACCATTGGCAGGCCACTAAGACACTGCCCCTTGTTGTTCTTATGGTAACTATGGCTCGCTGTCCATAATCTACCACAAGGCTGGGAATTCCCAGACTTCATTCGCCAATTCCATTCATTCGACAGATTAGATTTGTAATGACTTCTTTAAAACTATTGCCCTTTTTCTTTCCTTTTCATAAAACCTTTCACTCGTTTTCAAAACCCTTTACCTTTACTTTAAACCATTTCTTATTAAACATTCGTTCGTAAACATTCCATGCATAAAACTTTCTTTCCATAAACCGTTCATTCCAAATCATTTCATTTCATAATTATAGTTTCATAAAATATCATTTCATAAAACATCATTTCATATGAATGTACACCAGCCCGAAAACATTATATAAAACATTTAAAAGAGGGCTTCTAGAACTCACCTTATAAGCTAGTCTCGGTTGTCCTAAACAAAGGCCCAACAACGTCACTTTCGATCTGAATTGATTAGTTAAATACACATCAGACCCAAACCCGACTCTAACGGTTTAACCTTCTAAACATATCGACCTTACTTAACCAGCCTGATGCCTGCTCACTTAGCAAGTGCGCAGACGCTGCTGCCTGCGTACTTGATAAGTACGCAGTGCCCCTCTTCCTGCGTACTTGATAAGTACGCAGGACCTGCTCCGTGCGCACTTGGTAAGTGCGCACGATCTGTTTCTTCGCAAAACCCTAACTTTCACAATCAGGTCTGATCACGTCAAGATCTCAAACCTGTTTGCATCCAAAACGTTCGTTTTCCATTAAGGAACTCAAATCTATGTTTATCTCTCAGTTTCATCCGTAAAAACGTTGCCTTTTTACCCAAAACCCGAAAAACCCAAAAACGAACTAAAACTCAGATTTAGGTCGGATCGTTACCTGAATCGAGCTTCTGATCCGGAGGTTCTTCTCACGAGTTATGGAGTAACACACTTCTCAAATCTCGGGTCGATCCGCCAACTTTCTCTTTCTACGGTTTCTCTCTCTAGAAGGTGCAAATGAGAGAAATGGGTGGTGACCTTGGCTATTTATAGGGGAGGCTCCCCTTCCAGCCCGCCGGCCCATCCGGCTTGACCCGACATGCCTCATTCGTTTATTTCGTCATTTCAACTGTCGTTTTATTTTTGGGATGTTACAAGTCTACCCCCCTTACAATAGGTTTCGTCCCCGAAACCTATCATAAGTCAAATAGTTGAGGGTACGACTCCCTCATTTTCGTCTCCGTTTCCCAAGTAGCTTCTGATCCCTTTCGATGCTTCCATTGGACTTTAACCAATTGGATAACCTTATTACGCAAACGCTTCTCCTTTCTGTCTAAGATGGCCACGGGTTCTTCGATGTAATTAAGGCTGTTGTCGACCTCGATGTCAGTAAGTGGTACGTGAGCTGATTCATCCGCCAAACACTTTCGCAAGTGTGATACATGGAAGGTAGGATGAATCCCACTCAACTCATCAGGCAACTCTAGCCGATAAGCGACTTCACCAACCAGTGCCATTATCCTGAATGGTCCGACGAACCTCGGACTTAACTTTTCTCTCTTCTTGAATCGTATCATTCCCTTCCAGGGTGACACTTTCAACATTACTCTGTCCCCAACATCGAACTCAATAGGCCTTCGTCGTTTATCCGCATAGGATTTCTGACGATCTTGTGCGGCCTTTATTCGTGCGTTTATTTGATCAAACCTTTCTGACGTTTCCCTTACTACTTCAAGACTCCCTAATTCCTTTTGTCCAATCTCACCCCAACAAATCGGGGTCCTGCATCTCCTCCCATACAACATTTCGTATGGCGGCATGCCTATAGTCGTGTGATGACTATTGTTGTATGAAAATTTGGCTAACGGCAGATGACTGTCCCAACTGCCACCAAAATCGATAATACAAGCACGAAGCATATCCTCCAACGTCTGAATGGTCCTTTCGGACTGACCATCCGTTTGTGGGTGGTATGTAGTGTTGATATTAAGCCTCGTGCCCATCGCCTCGTGAAATCTTTTCTAGAACCTCGATATGAATCGTGTGTCCTGGTCAGATATGATCGTCAAAGGCATCCCATGCCGTGCTACTACTTCGTTAATAAACACTTCTGCTAACCTTTCCGACGAGAACGTCTCGCGAATAGGTAGGAAATGAGCACTCTTCGTTAAACGGTCCATAATTACCCAAATAGTATCATGACCTTTAGCTGTGCGAGGTAGCTTGGTTATGAAGTCCATGGTAATGTGTTCCCACTTCCATTCCGGTATATCAAGTGGTTGAATCTTTCCATACGGTTTCTGGTGTTCGGCCTTTACTTGTGAGCAAGTCAAGCATTTGCTTACATACCTTGTCACCTCAAGTTTCATCCCATGCCACCAGTATTCCTTCCTCAGATCTTGGTACATTTTATTGGTACCGGGATGGATAGAGTACCGAGACTTATGAGCCTCATCCAAGATTTTGGTTCTAAGCTCGCCACCCATAGGTATCCATACCCCGTCCAAAACGTGTCCTAACACCAAGGGTGTTATATTCCAACTTGTCTTGTTGGCCAACCATCCTTTCCTTCTTTATGTTTTTTTCTTTAAGTGCCTCATCTTGAGCCTTTTCAATCTCTCTCATCACATCCGATGTTACCACCAACTGGCAAGCTTTCACACTAATGGGAGTAGGCACATCCTTTCGGCTTAGGGCGTCAGCCACCACGTTTACCTTTCCAGGATGGTATGTTATTTCACAGTCATAGTCTTTCAACAGTTCTAACCATCGCCTCTGCCTCATATTAAGTTCCTTTTGTTCGAAGAAGTATTTCAAAATTTTGTGGTCGGAGTAAATAGTAAACTTCACCCCGTACAGGTAGTGCCTCCAGATTTTCAATGCGAATACGACAGCAGCAAGTTCCAAATCGTGGGTTGGATAGTTAGCTTCGTGAATCTTCAACTGTTGTGACGCATACGCGATCACTCTTCCGCGTTACATCAACACGCATCCCAATCCCTGACCCGAAGCGTCAGAGTATACCACTAAGTCTTCATTGCCCTCGGGAAGGGCCAAGACTGGAGCTTGGGTTAGCCTCTTCTTCAGTTCCTTAAACGCCTCATCTTGGGTCGAACCCCATTCATACTTAACCTCTTTCCGAATCAACTTTGTCAACGGCGAAGCTATTTTTGAGAAGTCCTGGATGAATCTCCGATAGTAGCCTGCCAATCCCAAGAAACTACGGATTTCAGTTGGCGTCTTAGGAATATTCCATTCTCTTACCGTCACTATCTTTGCTGGGTCAACCATAATGCCGTTCGGGTTAATGACGTGACCTAGGAATTGGACTTCCCTAAGCTAGAACGCGCATTTAGAGAACTTAGCATGCAACTTTTCCTTCTTCAGAGCTTCCAATACTTCCTTCAAGTGACACGCGTGATCACCCTCATTCTTGGAGTAGATAAGGATATCATCGATGAACACGATTACCGATCGATCCAGCATTGGTCGACAAACTCTATTCATCAAATCCATGAACGCTGCGGGGGCGTTCGTCAATCCGAAAGACATTACGCGGAACTCGAAATGTCCATAACGCGTGCGAAATGCGGTTTTCGGTATGTCTTCTTCCCTCACCTTCAACTGATGGTACCCGGATCGAAGGTCGATTTTTGAGAACCAACTTGCGCCCTGTAATTGATCGAACATGTCGTCGATCCTTGGTAAAGGGTACTTGTTCTTCACCGTACGTTTGTTCAACTCGCGATAATCAATACACATTCTCATCGAACCGTCTTTCTTCTTCACAAACAACACCGGAGCACCCCACGGCGAGATGCTCGGTTGGATAAATCCTTTCTCAAGTAACTCGTCTAGTTGTGCCATTAGTTCTTTCATCTACATTGGTGCTAGTCGATATGGAGCTTTAGCCACGGGCTGGGCATCTGGTACTTAGTCGATTCGAAATTCGATCTCTCTGTCGGGTGGTATCCCAGGCAAGTCCTCTGGAAACACCTCCGGGTACTCGCGTACCACGGGTACATCATTTAGCTCCTTCACTTCCTTACACTCATCAATTACGTACACCAGATAAGCCTCGCATCCGCGCCTCAAGTAATCTGCTGCCTTAATCATCGAGATGACGTTTGGCATCGGGGCGTCACGATCTCCAAGAACCTCGACTTTGCTACCGTCCGGAGCCTTGAGTCGGATTATCTTTCGTTTGCATATAATTTGTGCTTCATTGGCAGTTAGCCAAGCCATACCTAACACGACATCGAACCCACCTAAAACCATAACAAACAATCTGACAGGGAACCTATGTCCTTCTATTTTTATTGTGGAGTTGTCAACTACATCGGTCACTCTCGCAGTCCTACCCTCAACGGTTTCTACGCTAAAGGCCCTTTCTAGCTTACTGACAGTGTACTTCACTCGTTTACAGAAAGTCGCAGATATAAAACTCCTACTGGAACCCGAATCAAATAACACAGAAACAAAAGTGTTGTCAAGGATGAACGTACCTGACGCCACATCGGGATCCTTCCTAGCCTGATCCTGCGTCAGTGCGTACGCTCGCGTCTTCGCACGAGATCCTTCTCCCTTCTTTTCCGGGCCTTTTCCCTTCTTGGTTTCCCCTATCCTGGGCTTCGGGCAGTCCCTACTCAGATGACCAACATCCCCACAGTTATAGCACTTGTAGTGTTGTGTGCACTCACGGGCGTAGTGCCCGGTCTTGCCACATTTGAAACACAAGTTAGATCCCAGTTCACATCCACCTGTGTGCTCCTTTCCACATTTCTTACAAACGGTCGGCTCATCAACCCGAGCCCTCTTATCACGAGTCCCAAACATCTTTCCCCCAGATCGCTTGTTTGAGAAGCTCGGTCTTTTCTTTTGCTCTTCAACGGCAACAACATTCAGTGCCAGATCGTCAAATACCACGCCACTTAGCTCTACTGCCGAATCGTAGGTAGTAGGGGCGTTTGCCTTAACATAGGTGCGGACGTGGTCCGGCAACCCCTGAACGTAGCAGACAATCTTTCTCTCCTCAGTGGTGATCAGATGTGGCACCAGGCGTGCCAACTCGTTGTACCGGGTGGTGTATTGACGGTGAGTCATATTACCAGCCTTTAAATTCAGAAATTCTCTCTTCACCTTCTCAATCTCGTTCCTTGGGAAAAAATTCTTAATAACTAAAGTTTTCAAGTCAGCCCACATCATCGCATCCACAATCTCACTCCCTTTTGCCTGACGTACACCTTCCCACCAATGGGATGCTTCCTCCCTCAAGGAGTTAGCAGCAAATTTTACAACTTGATCAGTTCGACACTCGCTCAGACGAATGGCAGCTTCCATACGGATCACCCAATCAAACGTAGCCACCGCGTCTTTCTTTCCAGTGAGGACCGGTGGGTCACATGCTTTAAATGACTTGTAGTCGCATCCGCGAGCAGGCGGTGCGTTGTCGGTCTCATTGTTCTGAGCACCTATTGCCGCACTAGACCCACCCACCCCATTAACCTGCTTCAATGCTTCTGCCAACAGACCTGGCAGAGAAGTCTTCATCAATTATGTGAACTCTCGAGCTATAGCTGCTCTCACTTCTGGTTCAAAAATGAAAGGTTGTTCTTCAACCAGTGTCTGCTCAGTTCCATGCACACTAACCGCCGGTTCAGTGTGAACACTTCCTTCTTCACTATTCTCTTGGCACGCAGGGATCCTGCCACGCCCACCATTTCGACCGCCGGTACGACCACCGGTACGGCCACCACGTCTTCCGTTTCCTCTTCTTGCCATTTTGTTCTATAAGACAAGAATCCAATGTCATCACGCTAGTTAACAAATAAAATTCAATAAGTACTGTAAGATGTTAATATACACTGGCCATCTGCAATTAACCATTACACTACCTTTCGATTTCTATTTGACCACCTTTGTGATTCCATCAGAACACAAGTCCTTTCCTAACCCTTTCTAAGGCATACTACATACACATACTCTACTTTTCATACCTGATGCTGTGGCTCGAGTTACCCATACTGGCATCCGCTTTCGGTCCCATTCACAGTTTAAGTTCAGACACTGGGAGTGTCCGAATCTCTCAAACTATTGCTCTGATACCAACTTGTAAGGCCCCAAACCCGGGAGGCCTCACTTGTTGGATTTACTCATTCACAAACAGTTCTTAAACATGAATATCAAATAACGCAGCGGAAAATACTTCATTAAATCATAACTATTACATTGTTCATACATGCGGAAGCGTAAACATTGCTTAAAACATAAAATAAACTAAAACAAAACATAACGGGATTGCCAGTCTTTAAAAGCAGTCGGGTAACTCTTCATCTCTAGCCAAGCATCACCGTCCATCCTCATAACCTGCCTTAACCTGAATGTGCACACTAAAAAGTCAGCTACGCTGGTGAGTTCTAGTTTTCGTTCGATTAAAGAAATGGTTCATCATTCAAAACATTCAATAGGGTTTAACATCACGTATAAGAAAACAGGGCCTTTCATTCATAAACCTTCAAACATTTAAACACATTGAACGAATCATTTTTTTAAAACATTTAACATTCATTTAAGTCATACATTACTATCTAAAATCTGTATCTTTCTTTACGCGTCTCTGTATCCCCGAAAGAACCCTGCATGTCGTGGACAACCGTTACGTATCGCCGTCATTGCCACAACATTCCGTCAATTCCCTTTTTGGTATTGCCCCCAAGGCTAACTGCACGAGGACCGACAATACCCATTCAGTTGCCCCTATGGCTCTCATGTCCATAGACCGACAACCTCCATTGAAGGCTATGGCTCTCAGCCATAGACCGATAACTTTCATCGACGACTATGGCTCTCAGCCATAACACCGTCAGATCATAATTTAACCTTACGTAGGGTCACGTTAACCCCTGAGTAACCGTCGTTACTCCATACCAGTTGTACAACATCAAACCATTGGCAGGCCACTAAGACACTGCCCCTGTTGTTCTTATGGTAACTATGGCTCGCTGTCCATAATCTACCACAAGGCTGGGAATTCCCAGACTTCATTCGCCAATTCCATTCATTCGACAGATTAGATTTGTAATGACTTCTTTAAAACCTTTGCCCTTTTTATTTCCTTTTCATAAAACCTTTCACTCGTTTTCAAAACCCTTTACCTTTACTTTAAACCATTTCTTATTAAACATTCGTTCGTAAACATTCCATGCATAAAACTTTCTTTCCATAAACCGTTCATTCCAAATCATTTCATTTCATAATTATAGTTTCATAAAATATCATTTCATAAAACATCATTTCATATGTATGTACACCAGCCCGAAAACATTATATAAAACATTTAAAAGAGGGCTTCTAGAACTCACCTTATAAGCTAGTCTCGGTTGTCCTAAACAAAGGCCCAACAACGTCACTTCCGATCTGAATTGATTAGTTAAATACACATCAGACCCAAACCCGACTCTAACGGTTTAACCTTCTAAACATATCGACCTTACTTAACCAGCCTGATGCCTGCTCACTTAGCAAGTGCGCAGACCTTGCTTCCTACGCACTTAGCAAGTGCGCAGACCCTGCTCCCTGCGTACTTGATAAGTACGCAGTGCCCCTCTTTCTGCGTACTTGATAAGTACGCAGGACCTGCTCCGTGCGCACTTGGTAAGTGCGCACGATCTGTTTCTTTGCAAAACCCTAACTTTCGCATTCAGGTCTGATCACGTCAAGATCTCAAACCTGTTTGCATCCAAAACGTTCGTTTTCCATTAAGGAACTCAAATCTATGTTTATCTCTCAGTTTCATCCGTAAAAACGTTGCCTTTTTACCCAAAACCCGAAAAACTCAAAAACGAACTAAAACTCAGATTTAGGTCGGATCGGTACCTGAATCGAGCTTCTGATCCGGAGGTTCTTCTCACGAGTTATGGAGTAACACGCTTCTCAAATCTCGGGTCGATCCGCCAACTTTCTCTCTCTACGGTTTCTCTCTCTAGAAGGTGCAAATGAGAGAAATGGGTGGTGACCTTGGCTATTTATAGGGGAGGCTCCCCTTCCAGCCCGCCGGCCCATCCGGCTCGACCCGACATGCCTCGTTCGTTTATTTCGTCATTTCAACTGTCGTTTTTATTTTTGGGATGTTACAATCATACTTTTATCTGTTGCCCAGTCACGTCAGAGGTACTTCGCAGGATTCAGTGGTGGTCAGAGATGAACTATTCTTCCCATCCTTCGGTCAGCAAGCTACTCTATAGCCTAAAGAACTCGGCTGGATCAAAAGAAATAAGAAGAATCATATGCTCGATTGGTTATTGCACTCCCTGGACAATATGGAAGGCTAGGAACAAATGGGTCTTTTCAAAGGTTAAAAGTTCGATCGAAAACATGGTAGAAGACATTTAAACCTTGAGCTTCAAATGGAGGAAACTAAGGGGGAACAATACCAGGAGTAATTGGGAGAATTGGGTGACTAAACCAAGAAAAGGTATTGGATAAAATGGGTGAATTAGCTAGAATAAAAGGTATGATGTATTGGGTAGGTTTTTCTTTCTAAATTGGTATGGTTATAACGGGGGTATTGCTAGTTCCCCGCTAGCCTTTCTATGAGATTACTCATTGTTGCTGTTAAAAAAAAAAGTATATGATTTCTTCAATTTATTTCTTTACTTCATATGGGAATGTGTAAAAATCATAAATATATTCCACACTTATGGGCTCATAATTAAGCATGGTTGTAATTGTACAAAAGAAATTAAAAGTGTCCATTCTTATAAACGTCTATAAAGAATATTCAAAGACGATTCAAAAAAATCCAATTAGATAATAGAAAAAAAAAGAAACGTTCATGCGAATAGATGTGAAAATTCGAAAGAAGAAAGTTGAAGATTTAACAGTGTGTTTTGATCCTAGGGACCATTGAAATCAATCATCCAATCAAGAATATGAACAAGCAGAATAAGAGAACATGGATGAACCCTAAAACGTATTCTTATTAATCGATCATCATCTTGAATATTAATATGGAACTCGTATATATACAGACATATGGAAACGGCATGTTTATCCTTGACGTCGTATCCTTTGAGAATTACGATTTCTAGGTTTGTTAGTTTACATACTTAATCCTTCTAGTAATTACATTCTACACAACACACTAAAACTTAACTTTAAACTAGCTAATTACAATTTTGACCTGTTAACTCTTATCCAAACTTGTATAAATAATTAAGGCCAACAGTGTGAAGATCTAATAAATGTCCACGTGCGTAAGTGTGGAGGTTAAACCAATTACTCCACATTTGAAGTGTGGAGATTCAGATATAACATGTAGCGCCATATATGTTTGTGCAAATGGAACTGTGCCCTTGACTATAGTACATATGCCATAAAGGGTGTAGAATTAATCCATTTGCTAGAGTGTAAGAACTTATAAGAAAGAAGTAAGCAACTGAAAAAGCCATACCTGGAGCCATGTATTCAATTGTGCCTAAAGTTGCGGTTCTTAGTATGAACTCCTCTTCACCAAAGATTTTGGCAATACCACAAACTCTTGCATTCATATCCCCATCAAGGAGGACAGTGCTTGGCTTCAAATCACAGTGAATAATAGGTGTTGTTTGACCATGATGTAAATATTCCAGGGCCGATGCAACATCTATCATTATTTGTAGTCTTTGTACAAGATTGAGGTGATTGTTATGCGAGTACAACCACTGATCAAGGCTCCCATTTGACATGTATTCCATGACTAAGCATCTAAAATCCATGTTGGTGCAACTGCTAATGATTTTAATGAGATTCCTATGGAGAATACTGCATAGTACTTCACATTCAACATTGAAACTCTTTACTGCACGCTCAGAGAGCAAATTAAAAACCTTTATCGCTACAGTTACTCCATCCGAGAGTTCCCCTTTAAATACTGAGCCGTAAGACCCATTTCCAATCAAGTTGCTTTGATCAAAAGATTTTGTTGCTCTTACAAGTTCATAATATGATATTCTTGTCCATTCATGAAGTGATGGCTGCTCTACTTTTGTTCGGATTCGGTTTCTGTCTTCTTAGAAGATATGCAGCGACAGCTAACCCTATTACTGACGCAACGAAGGGTAGACAAAGCCCTTGATTCATGTTGTTTGCTTCTACATGGCAAGACTTGCAGTTTTTGTGCACCACATAGATCTTTATTATGCATAAATGAGGAAGCAGTAAAGTTACTAAAAAGTCCCCCAATTGGAATTTCTCCTTGTAGCCAATTGTAAGAAAGATTTAGGTATTGTAGATGCCTGAGTGCCTCTAAGGATTTAGGAATCAGACCAGACAGATTATTTTGAGATAAATCCAGAAACTCCAAACTTATTAACGCGCCAAGTGACTCTGGAATTGAACCTTGTAGTTTGTTGTGAGCTAAGGAGAGTTTGTTTAGCATTTGGTACGTACCGATGCTACTTGGAATTTCACCTGACATTCTATTAAATGACAAGTCTAACCCATTTAGAGGTGAATTAGAGCTTCCAATACTCGATGGTAATTTTCCGATTAAGAGGTTAGAGGACAAGTTTAGACTCACAAGTGATTTATGCCTCCACAATGTCGATGGTATGGTGGAGGTGAATGTATTCGAGTCCAAGAATAACCAAGCTAGGGAACCAATATCTCCCAAACATGGTGGTATAATTCCTGAAAGCCGGTTGTGGCTCAAGTATAACTCCCCAAGGTTTTTCAGGTCACAAAATTGCTGTGGTATCCCTCCTTGTAATTTGTTATTTTCAAGAAACAACTGGCCGAGATTTTGTAGCTTCCCAAGTGTTGTTGGGATGTTTCCTTCTAACTCATTGTTGTCCAGACCTAACATTCGCAAACTAGTCAAGTTGCCAATTCCACTTGGAATATTGCCTTTGATTCCGCACTCATGTGCTTGAAATGTTACGAGAGATGTAGACAAGTTACCAATCGAAGCTGGAAGGAAGGCCTTGAATGGATTTTGTGCAAAGGACAATATTTGCAACTTTCTGGAATTTGTCAATGATGACAAAAAATTTAGTTCTGAGCCCTGAGTGGTGAAATAATTTCCTCCACACACAAAGACTTCCAAATGTTGTAATCTACCAAATGTGATTGGTATGGAGCCAGTAAATGAGTTTGCAGCTATAGATATACTAGAAAGTTTGGAAGCATTGATGATTGAGTTAGGCAGAATTCCTTGGAACTTGTTGAAGTTTATGTATAGTTCTTGAAGATTGGGAAACCTGAAGCCGAAGTCTGCGGGGAGAGATCCTGAAAATGAATTTTTAGTCAGGTCCAATTTCTTTAGTGTTGACATGTTGAATAGAAGGCTTCCAGTAAAGTTATTTTCCTTTAGACTCAATGCCTCAAGCTGATCAAGGTAGCCAATTTCATTTGGAATAGTTCCTGTCACAATGCTAATAGATAAGTTGAATTTATTTGAATATATCAGCTTAACGCAATGCTGCTAAAAAGAATGCTACTATGGATGGGTTGATTTCATAATTTTCATATTATAAGAGGCAACACAACAAATATATAGAACATGATTTTGATGGAACCTGTTGAACATAATTCAAACTAGGATAGGGTCAGTTGGATGGATCACAAGCAAATGGGTCGGATGCTATTTAAAATCCAATAAGAGGCTGTTGGTAAATTAAGTTCTACGGTTGATCGGGTTTCATGCAAGCTATTAGTATGATGCTAGCCGAGTTTATAATTATCTATTATATTTAGTATTATTTGATTTATCTTTTGTTTGAATTTTAGGATATTTATTCACGTTTTATCATTATCATTAGTTGGTTAGCTTTATCTTTATCTTTTTCATATGCTCGATTTGTATGCTTCATTTCAAGCTACACGTTACTCTCAATGTCCAGCTTGAGGGGGCATGCTAAACTAGTTTGTAATTATCTATTATATTTATTATTATTTGATTTATCATTTATCTTTTTGCTTGTCATTACTCTATCTCTAGTTTGAATATTAAGATAGTTATTAACGAAAACTCAGTTTGATGTTTTTTTACTGTATTTGATCGATTTTGACTACATCTGTGATTCGGTTGGCCTAAAATGTTCTCGGATTGTGTATTTCAACATGAAGAACAATTGTATCGGATTGGATTTGTTAAATCAAATCAAATTTGTAGTAGATCTGAGATTTCATGGATTTCTTGGGTTTTGGCAGTCCGATGAAACTTTTGGCTCCATTTTTTTAGAATTGGAAGATTCGAAGTACACGAAACTTTCTGTTTTAAGTTCCACACATAACCTGTCACTTTCATATAAACATTCACCCAAAAAGTTTATTGTTTCGTATGAACTTTCACACAAAAGTTTCTGGAGTACCAAAGTTTCACAACAAACTTTAGTACATTCGGATAGCCTTTTATCCGAAAGATTGAGTTCACATGAAACTTTTAACTTGGGTGTGTCATGGCTTCAAACAGAAGTTTCATACAACACTTTGATACGTTCGCATACAAGTTTCACACGAGTATATTATACTTTCATTTACAAGTTTCACATGAAACTTTCTTCATTCAAAAGTTCATTGAAGTTTCGCATGAAACTTTCTTCATTCAAAAGTTCATTGAAGTTTCGCATGTATAAACTTTCATACGAAAGTGAAGGGATATCAACTTTCACACAAAACTTTACATGAAAGTTTTGTGTTCACACGAAAGTCAATCTGTTGGTCAAAGTTTAGTCAATCTCAAGTCAAATCTAGTTTCTGAAGATGGCATATATTCCAACTACTTAACTATGATAATGAGACTGGCACGGGTAACAAGCCACTCAGACTTCAATCAATCTTAGAGTTTGGAAACTGGAAACTTGGAATGGAATCATTCATATATTACGCTGATCACAGTATTTAGAATCCATTAGAGATGGTCCACACACACCTAAGGTGAGAGGCCCAAATGGTGAAACTCCTAAAGAAGAATCTCAATATTCTGCTCTTGATCGCAAGTTGATTGGTAGAGATTCTAAAGCATTTGGTTCTATAACAATGGCTTTGCCGACAGAGATATACAACAACTTCAATCAATTAAAGTCTCCTAATTAAGTCACTGTGGAATGCTTTATATGATAGGTATGAAGGTAATGCTGATCTGAAAGAGAGGAGGGATATGATTAAAAAATGGTTTGATGTGCTCAATCATGTTCAAGGTGAATCTTTATCAAATCAAATCAATAGATTTGTACAGACTGTGAGCAAGTTAAAGGGTATGAATGTGGAGCATGAACATGGAGATGTGAATAAGAAACTACTGGATTATTTGCTAATGGCATAGTGTATCTTGATCAAGAGGACCATGAATTTGAAAGTTATGACACTTGATGAGTTGACTGGTGTTTTGGAATAATATGAAACAGATATGAAGGAGTTGCCTTAATTTCTTCATCACCAATGGTTGAGTCCGCAACTAGTATGTACAATCAATATACTCCCACTGCCGATCAAGGTTATTATATTTCTCCTCTATCAACTCAGACTGTTACATCTCACGGTTCAACAAATGTTCAATCTAATCAATCCAAGTTACTACCATTCAATGAGGAGCATGTGGCTTTATGTAGTTCATTTATGTCAAGCTATGAGGGTCTTGTCTCTGGAAATTTGGCTCCTATAAGTTTTTCTCCTGAGGATATGGAGCAGGGTTAACCCTGATGATGTAGAATTACTTGATATTCAGTGGCAGATGGCCATGATTTCTCTGCGGTCTAAAAGGTTTTTCAGGATGATAGGGACAAATCAATTTTCAAAGGATCATGATAAAAGGACTGTTGGTTTTGATATGAAGGTTAGATGCTACAACTGTAGCTCTTTTGGTCACTTTGCATGTGAATGTGATGCACCCAAAGTTATTCCTACTCAAGACACTCCTGCAAGAAGAATTGTTGTAATTACTGGACCAGAGAACAATCAAGCTTCTACTTCAAAGGCAAATGCTTTGCTTTCACAACATGATGGAAGTTATAACTTGAGCACATTCAGGATGTACAAATCAAGCTCTTATGGCTAATTTTCCGTAAATGCTTCCTCATGTACTTGAGTCCTTATGTTCTAATACTTGCATCGCAACTGTTACTAGATATATGATCTATTATTAGGACTTGGTTGATGAGGCAAAATAAGTAAATTTCATGAATTCAGAATTAAAAGAACAAGGAAAGTTTTTCAAACAAAAAATTGATGCTTCTTTGAAAAAAGTTCATATCTAAAAGGTATTGTTGGTGAAAAGGAGTGTATTATTTATGATTTAATGAAGAAATAAACAAAAAACAATATCTGATTTGGCTCATGCCGAGGTTCTCATTGAAAAATATAATATGTCATCAAAACTTGTCAATTGAATTATTGATTCACAAATTTAAAGAAAACCAAGGATGGTGTTGGTTATTATCAAGTTCCTCATCCTTTAATTTCGATGATAATGGTCTATATCTAAAAATGACTGATTTGGATAAAGATTACAGTTTTGAACCAACTGTTCCAAAAAGTGTGGATCCTTGTGTATAAACTTATACAGATTTTGATAGATTCAAATCTTGTGCAGATTCTGATTTGATGATAAAGGTGAGGTGATGAAGATTGTGATGGTGATGGAGATTGTGATGAGAATAAATTTGTTTGTAATAAAGAAGAAATTTGTACTAAATGTGTTTCAATAAAAAGAAAACATTTTTGTTGCTCAATATTTTTACATCAGAAAACAATAGAAAATATTTTTACAAACCTCAATTTACGAAAATTGATCCTTTGAAAGCGAAAACGACAAAAAATTTTGAAGTATAGTTTGCTTGAAAATCAAAAATCAATTTGTGAAAAATCTAATGGAGAGTTTTTTAAGCAAAATGCTTCACAGAAGATGAAAAATGCAAAATTGAAATATGTAAATGTCTCTAAAAAAATCTGAAACAAAGAGGAAAGTTGTTGATAACTCATCTGCACAGATCTAATCATCATCCTCTAAAGGTGTTCAACTTGAACATATTTTTGATCAAAGAAAATTTCCAAATGAAAAGGCTTGTTTTGTTTGTGGTAAAAGTGGTCATGTTTCAAAAAAACTGTATTTACAGTTCCACAAACAAACAATTTCAGCTAGTTAAAATCAGGACTAAGAAAAATATTGAAAAAAAGAAGGCGAGTAGAAAAGAGGAAGATCTTGAAACAAATGTGGTTTTAAAAAAGAAATCTAGAAAGAAAGTTTATTTTGTTTGCAGAAATGTTAGCCATTGTTGGACACTAATTGTCCAAGTCTTGTTAGTTAAAGTTTAGGGACTAGATTGTATTTAGTCTAAAGTTGTATTTAGAATAGTTTATATAAAGTTTATAACTAGAAGGGTTAGATGTGTAAAAACCATAAGTTGGAAACCTACACACCGATTGAGGACAGCGATTAACAAAGGACGCGACGTATGAATCTATGTGAAGTAGTTCAAATCGGAAGAGACGCAATGGTTCAAAGAAACGATGCGATGGTTAGAATTAGGGCTATAAATAGAGTCGATCGAGTCTGTAAACATTAACCTACTGTTATGCAACAGAAATTCGTTTTGGGTTCATCCCTGTGTTTTTATATGTTCTTTGTTTGATTGTTGTTTTGAATCGATCGGAGAATGGGGCTGTGAGCCATCTGGCTAAGAATTGTCCTAATTCTTTCACAAAGAAACAAACTATGAAGGCTATTGCAAAGTCAAATATTATGTTTCATAAAACCAAAGTGGTTGAAAAAGTACCACAAAAACTTGACCATTCTACTTTAAAAGTCAAGGAAAAAGAACGTTAAACAAAGAGTTGAAAAACCTAAGCAGGTTTGGAAAGTTAAATCAATTTCTTGTTTTAATACAATATGATAAATTGATGAAGCAAAGGATTTAGTATATCAACAAGTCACTTACATAGGTTCACTAGCACGACCCCAGACCACAATGGCTTCAGTCCCACTCACTAATTAATACTGTTAAATGTGTGTAGGAGCAACCTAGGAGGCCTGTTAACAACGATTGATATATTGACAGTAGTTGTTCCCGACACATGACATGCCATGTTTATCTTTTGCATGATTTTAAATCTATAAATGGAGGATATGTAGCCTTTGCTCGTGACGAATATGGATGAAATATTTCTTGTCTCGGAACAGTGACGAATGGAACTATCAACTTGGAAAAGGTGAACTATGTTTCTCGGCTAAAATACATGTTCATGAGTGCATCCCAAGTTTGCAACAAGAAATTTTCTACGTACTTCAATGACAGAATGTTTGATATTAAAACCTGGTGTGATTATTTTAAAAGAGTTGATACTGATGCGTGCTCTGAGAAGAGGCAACACTTATATCTTGGATATGAATCTTCCTTACACATCTGAAAGTGCATATTGATTTTTTTCAAAAGCTTCAGAAGATGAACCGTCATTGTGGTATACACGGATGAGTCATTTAAACATCAAAACAATGAACCGTCTAGTTAGAGGAGATCTTGTGACTGGTTTACCACAGAAGGAGTTCTTCACTACTTCTCATTGTATAGCTTGTTCAAAGGTAAACAACATAAGTAGCCACATAAACCAAAATTGATGAATTTCATAGACTCTCCACTTCAATTGTTACACATGGATCTTTTTGGTCCAATAAGTGCGATGAGTATTGGAAGAAAATCATATTGTCTAGTGATTATAGATGAATTCACCAGATTTACTTTGGTGTTTTTTTAGCAACCAAAGATGAGACTGTCAAAATGTTAAAAGACTCATATCTTGAATATAGAAAATATCTGTAATCTCAAGGTAAAAACTATCAGAAGCGACAATGGAACTGAATTTAGAAACTATGTTCTAGATTCTTTCTGCAACGGAAAAGGAATATCCAGACATTATAGTGCAGCAAAAACACCTCAACAAAACGAGGTAGCCGAAAAAAAAATAGAACTTTAATAGAAGCGACTCGTTCTATGCTTGCCGATTCAAAGCTACCGATCACTTTTTGGGCCGAAGCTGTCCATACGGCTTGTTTCGTTCAGAATCGGGTATTACTCACAAAGTGTTAGAATAAAACACCATACAAATTATTCATAAACAAAAGCAATCATTGACTTTTTCAAGACGTTCGGGTGTTTATGCACAGTTTTGAATACATCTGATCACTTAAAAAAATTTGAATCAAAGGCTGATGCGTGCTACTTTGTTGGTTATTCATCACATCAATGGGTGTATCGTGTGTACAACAAAAAGAAACGGATCATTGAAGAATCGGCATATGTGGATTGGCACTAAAATAATCCAAAAGATTATGGCGAAGGTCCTAACCGGTTGTTTGATTATGATTCGCTAATTAAATCCTTCAATATTCTTCCAGAGGAGCTTTCTGAACCTGATGAAGTTCAAAATATCAAAGATAATCAAGATTATCGAGTTGAATTTGTTCGTCCTTCGACAATTTGGCATATTGATCCTCTTGATATTTTTAATTTTCCAGTTGATCAGGTGGATCAAACCAATTCAGTTTTATCTACCAACACTATCAGAGTCTAGAAGATACTATTAAGGAGTCGGTTCCTCAAGCAGTATATACCGAGGTTACTTCAAATCATGGTTCAGAACAAGGAACGGAAGAAGTTATAACTGAACACGCATCTGAATTTGAGGTTGCTGGTCAACGTATCATGAATTTACTCCAATTTTGAGGATTCATAAATTGCACCCAGTGGAGAATATTATTGGGTCGTTAGAAGCTGGTGTCCGAACGTGGAGCACTTCTGGAATGATAACGAATGCATGTATGCTTGTTTTCTTTCGCAAGTGGAGCCGAAAATTTTTAATATGGCACTCAAGGAAAATAGTTGGGTTGAAGCAATGCAGATTAAAGCTGACTGGTCGGATAAAATTTTCAGGGATTGACAATAGGCAGAGACGTTGAAACTGTCCAGCCTTGTGTTTGAGAGTTTGTGCTCAAGATAGACGGCGCGAGTGTTTTGGTTATTTGAAAGATATTAGCGAGAGTGGTCCATGCCTGATGTGCAGTTGAGTTGGGGTTGAAGAATAGTGTGTAGGAGATCATTCTAGATGGTGCCATAAATCCACTGCAGAACTATGGTATCTATGCGATTCCATGTGTCATCCAGTATGGATGGAGGTGGGGTGGTTTTATCGGCTTTCTTGTCAGAAGATGACGGAGGGGTTGCTTGTGTAGCCGGTGAAACATGCTTAGGTGAAAGGTGATCAAGTACTTGGAAGGCATGACAGTGGATACGGAATAGCTCTGCCCATGATCCGTACTGATTTGTTTCCATCTCCAAGGTGACCGGAATGAAGGTTTTGATGTTAGATACCGTTACTGCCGGATGAAGTTTGGTCTCCATGAGGACGAGGAAGGAAAAATAGAAGGCAGATAATATAGAAAAGGAGGACAGAAGGGACAAAGCGCCGGTGATGTTGTCCGGCAGAGAGAGGGCTGCCGACCGTCGGTGATTGGGTTAGGAGGGTTAGAGGGAAGAGGCCTTTTGGTAGGTCAGAGAGTGCTCTGATACCGTAAAAGGTTTTCATTCCCTCTATATATAAAACAAGATGCCAATCACTAATTACAACAGAATATCAGATAAATATGGACATGATATTATTTCTATAACTAGCGTATTCTATTATTTTGTTCAATCTAATTGATCCTAATATGATATAAACGAATCATGGGCATTTTATAAGGACTCTAGTAAGATAGTGTCTCCTAATTCAATCGAATTTCAGTTGCTAAAAGAAAGTCTTTTTTTTTCTTTTTCTTTGTCTATCTGGACTGCCAACTTGTGTAACAAACATACCTTGGTTAGATGGTCCTATATCCCATAGCATTATTACATGCTGTGAAGCTAGTAAAATTTCTCGTCAAACATAAAGTATAAAACTTGCCCTGTTACGAACAAGATAGAGCCGTTTCAGCCGCTTTAGATTGCCAACATCTGGAGGAATGCTTCCTGTAAAGTGGTTAATTGATAGCGCAAGCGTTAGGATTCCTCTCAATTTCCAGAAGCCAGGTGGAACTGGTCCTGTAAACAGATTATCAGAAAGTACAGATAATCTCTTGAATCCCGTTGCTGAAGTCCTCACAGATAAACCCGTTCCACGAAAGATCTCACAACACCATCACCTCCATTAGGTTCATCTCTTGAATCCAATCCGGAGGTTCAACACGCCTTCTCGCGCCGTTGCTGAAGTCCTCACAGCAGCCACTTTGAACGCATATCCTGGCTGATTAGTTTATTTTTCGATGACACCGCCAACACCAATGTCTTCCACGTTCGATTCCGATTTGAAGGTAACTTCGGCCGCCGCAAAACTCGCCGCCACGCGCCTCCGTGGCTCCACCCACCGGCGACGCCCGTCGTAATTCTTTCCGCCAGACGCCGAAACGCCAAAAGTTTATTTTTTCCAATTAATTTTTTTAATTTTTATATTTATTCGCCACATGTCGGGTCATCGAAGCGTCTACGTTTCCGACGAATTCGCATTATGTGGTTGTTTGAGCGAATTTGGTATGTTTAATTTGTGGAATTTGAAATTCCGATGTTTACATTACTTTTTAAATGCTTATTTTCGAATTTTCCCTTTTTTTTATTCAACTAAATCTTAAATCCTACTTTAGAGGATAAAATAACTCATAAGAAAGCTCCACTAATTACAAAGATATGTCAGGAATGTTTTCAGAACCGGAACGGATAACGAACCAGACGTCTTAGAGTTTCACTAGTCGGACCGGTCGGACCGGATTCAAGAACCGGATGACGAAATAAATAATATAAATATTCATAAAAATATATAGAAAAATATAAAAAATTTCAAATACTACATATACAATCATTTAAACAATTTTGAGTCAAGGACGATTGTTGTAGGTCTGTAGGAATTTTAATTCTTTTGAATCTTCAATTTTAATTTTGAT
The DNA here is from genome assembly GCA_023525975.1 of Smallanthus sonchifolius. NCBI lineage: Eukaryota > Viridiplantae > Streptophyta > Magnoliopsida > Asterales > Asteraceae > Smallanthus > Smallanthus sonchifolius. The sequence goes on along the minus strand of CM042019.1, from coordinate 32,162,034 downwards.
TAGGGTTTTGTAGGACATGTGGCAGCGTATAAGTTAAAAGAAAAGAGCCAAATTGAGTTAAAATTGTAAATAAAAGTAAGTAGAATGACTATAGGATAAAAAAGATTAAAAAAAATAGTATAAAATAAAAATTAAACATCCTGGTTCGACCACCGGTTCGCGGTTCGACCGCTGAATCGCTTGGACCGTCCGGTTCAACCAGCAAACGGTCTCAGAGCATGTAACCGGACCGGTGGAGGTCACGGTTCCCGGACCGACCGGCCGATCCGGTCCGGGTTTAAAAACATTGTATGCTAGTGATGGCAGGTAATTATGAAAGAGGGAGGTGGCAAGTAAACACTTGGTTTGGGTGCGTTTCAAATTATAATTAATATTTATGTGATAACTGTGATAACCATTCTCAAAAATAGTGTTATGTATATATAACAATTATCATTCTGTTAGGCTGCCTCCAACGCACCTTACTTATGCCGCCCGTGAGTCCACATGGCCCATCCGTCCAAAGGGCACTCGTTGAGGGTTCAACGCCCGTAGGCCTCCGCCCGCCTCGAAGGGCAGCTTTGTTTGAAGAATTGTGGGGCCCACTGAGTTTTGTATTTTTTGTTTCTTTATTTCTCTTTTTGCTAACGGTTAGAAATTTAATTAAAAATCAATTTAAAATTAATTTAAATTATATTAATTCTAACGGTAATATTAATTAAAAAATAATATTAATTTTTGTCCATACTCTAACGGCTAGTTTTATGTTTTGTTCTTATCTTAACGGTTAGTTTTTCATATCTAACTATAAATACCAGTATAAACCTCAACCTAATTTACACCCAACTTTCTCATCATACATTTCACCCATTCAATCCATATAATTCAAAATGACCCCCCGTGATGAGCAAATGCCGATAAATATTCCGCAAATGCTCACACAACAATTTCAAAGTATTATTTTCGATGATGTGGAAGATCTCGCCATGCAATTGTTTGAGCTTGACCCTTATGAAGAGTAAAGTTCTTCCAAGTGAAACAAGAAAAGCAAAGAAATAAATAGAGACCGTAAGGATGCTGACGCACGCTTGTGGAACGATTACTTTGCTCCAACCCCGGTGTTTGATGAGACTTTCTTTAGACGACGGTTCAGGATGAGAATATCGCTTTTCAATCGCATTGTCGCAGGTATATCCGAAGCAGGTAAATCTGAACACTATAAATATTTTACACAAAGATATGATGTTGTGGGTAGAAAAGGTCTATCACCAAGACAAAAATGCACAAGTGCTATTCGTCAGTTGGCATATAGCACTCCAGCTGACCTATGCGATGAATACTTACGTATCGGTGAAAGTACTGCCCTTGAATGTCTACACAAGTTTTGTAGGTCTGTTGTAGAGGTTTATTCGGCAAAATATCTAAGAAGGCCAAATCAAAATGACATCCACCGGTTACTGAAGGAGCATTTAGTTATGCACGGGTTTCTGGAATGCTTGGAAGCATTGATTGTATGCATTGGAGTTGGAGAAATTCCCCAACTACATGGAGAGGTCAATATACTCGTGGTGATCATGGGCATCCAACTGTTATGTCGGAGGCAGTTGCATCACACGATCTGTGGATGTGGCATGCATTCTTTGAAGTTGCAGGATCAAACAATGATATCAATGTGCTTAATTAGTCCCCAATGTTTAATCAAATATTAGAGGGGAATGCACCGGAGTGTAACTTTACAGTGAATGGGAATGTGTACACGAAAGGGTACTATCTTGCGGATGGCATTTATCCAGAATGGGTAACATTACTAAAGAGTTTCACGTATCCACCAGAAAATAATTTGAAAATGAAGTTATTCAAAAAACGTCAAGAGTCTGCAAGAAAAGATGTGGAGAAAGCCTTCGGTGTCCTTCGAGCAAGGTGGGGAATTATACAAGGTTCAACAAGATCTTCTACCTTACCGGTGTTAGGTGATATAATGTGTACATGTATTATACTACATAAATATGCTTATGGAGGATGAAGGTGCGGCCATAACTAATTGGTCACGTGAATAGCACGGACCTGTTTTACCAAGCTATAAAATGGAGCACCTCACAATTTCAAACACATCTAGAGAGGTTCAGAGACTTACGTAGCCAAGAGGCTCACCAGGCACTACGAAGTGATCTAGTAGAACATATTTGGACGAACAGTGACTAGCTTATTTATGTTTTCTATTTATTAACTTTGTATTGTCGTTTGATTTTATTGTTTTAGGTTGTTTTTTTATTTAATTTAATGTAATTTTAATTTTTGTTTTATTATTTAGTTATTTAGTTATTTATTAATTAATTTAAGTTATTTCATAACTAATAGTAATTTAAATAAATAAATGAAAATAAAAAAAGATGATGTGGAAATAATGAGGTTGTTTGTGGGAAGGATGAGTATGGTAGTGTTGGGGGTAAAATGAGTTTGTGGGAAGGATGTGAGAAAAGTTGATGTGGCATACTGACTAGGACTGTTTGTGGGAATGATGGTTGTTAGCGTTGCGGGCAGTCTTAGTGTTACATATACGTAACACTAAGTGTCACATATATGTAAGATTATGTGGTACATATATGTAAGACTCCCCATTTCCGTATTTATGTTCAATATATATATGTTTAAAGAGTATTTAACAATTAAAAGAAAAATACTTTATAAATTATGTGTTTGTTTGAGAGCTATGGTTATCACGATTATCACATAAAAAATCGATTATCATTTTAACCCTTATTTACTTGGTTATGCATACAAGTAGTTTCAACTCGTTTACCGAAAATGCGTTTCTTTCTTTTTTTTTTCTTTTTTTGGGAATACATTAAATAGGTCAAAGATAACAAAAGCTTTAAAAGTTATCAAAAATATACTCTAATGTTTTTAGCCTTAAAAATTATTTTATTAAAATAATTAAATTAGCTTTTTAATAATTATAGTTACAGGCAACAATATTTTAATGTATAGTGTTAATGATTTAGAACTACTATTGTAATTATTTAGACACACTCTTGTACTCAATATCGTATATATTGTTCTAAAACATTTTATTTTGAAAATAAATAAATGAAATTCTTAGCAAATTAAAGATAATATATTCTAAATTTTATGGTATAACTTTTTTAAGAAAATGAAGTAACAGTCAAATGAGTATCAGTTTTTCTTCGCTTACCCTTCAAGTCATACGTATATAAATACATACATACTTTTATCCATCCATACGAACATACATAAGTACATACGCGAATACATACCGACATGTGTCCATGCAGCATTGCACACATACACATATATAGGCATGGAAACGCTCACACGCACATGCACGCACACGTCCGCGCACAAACTATTGAAAGTTTAAAGTAAATATTAAAGTATAGAGGTCTAAGTGTCTTTAGTGTAAAGTATGTTTTAGTGTCAAAGTTGTAATATTGTAATTAGGAGGGGTCAAATATAATTAGGTCATTAGGTTTAGCGTTTGTTTACCAAACGACCTATCGTTTGTAGACACCAATTGAAAGTGTATATATACGCATGTATGAACAATGAACCCATCAGATCGTTAATCAAAAATTCAGTTTGTGTGTCAATTCAAGATCATTATCAATCGATTGTTTCTTTGGTTACCAACAATTGGTATCATAGCCAACAAATGAAAATCAAGTTCAATGATTGTTCACCTCAAGAATCCAATGAAGAACGATTAATACAAAATCATCAGAAACTAAATTCGCCCCTTTTTTTACTCGTGCAATTCACACAACTGATCAAACACAAAAAAGGATTAATACAATTCCTTCTACATGCAATTCGAGAATCAATTTCATAGATTGTTTGCTAGGCAGATCTTTGGTTGTTTCCTCATAGATCAAACGCGAACAGAAAGTCAAATTCAATTTGGCAATTCCTTGATTTGGATACGGTTCCAAAATTAATTCATAAACTGATTTCTTTATAAGTCTTTGTAAGAAGGAACATTCTATAGAATATTGAAACATCATTGACAAAAGCCGGTATCAAATCAATCAAAAGTTGTCAGAATCTAGAAGAAAATAAATTCAAGAACAAAGGTGTGTCAAAAACCAAACAAAAATCGCAAATCACGATCATCACTTGAATTCAAACAAACCCGGAAGGACGAAGGGCTCAACATAGAAATCACATCAAAGCCCTGTCACAAAAAAATCAAAATTTGAACCGGGTCTGCTAAAAGGATCGATCAAGAAATCAAGAGTGTAGCTGCCTAATTTGTACTTATTTCTAATCTATTGATTATCTTGTTCAATCAAATTTCTCTTTGTCAAGAATGATTCAGAATCTGGATTAGAAGGTTTACACGCGAACTAGATTAAAGAAAGTAAGTCGGATTCAAAATCTGTGAATTCATATGAATGAAAGAAATTAGAAAGAAAGTAAGCACGCACGAGAAAGAATGAAAGTAAGAATGTGCGAGAAATAAATAGAGGAACAACGTGCGAGAAAGAAAGAAAGGAAGAATGTGCGTGAAAGAAAGAAATTAAGAACGCGCGAGAAGGAAAGAAAGTAAAGAATGCGCCAGAAAGAGAAAGAATGCAAGAAAGTAAGAAAGGAATGAAACATGACAGGTAAGGAAGACAAGAAAGAAGAAAGTACATCGGTACAATTCTGTGTGCAAGGAAACGTATCTCTTCAATGTCCAAAATTGATTGACTCAAACTACACCACATGGAAAATTTCATGGAAACAATCTTGAAGGCCTATGGTAAATTGGTACATCTTTGGGAAATGGTTGTTTCAACAAAAGGAGTAGATGAAAAGAAGACTCATACAACCGTTTCTATTCAAATGCAAAGGAAGTAAGGGAATCGATTAAATTTCGACACCTACGAGCAGACCTAGCTCAGAAGGTACGCCTACAAACCTTGAGGAGCGAGTTAGAGACTTTAAGGATGAAAGAAAACGAAACCGTGTTTGACTTTGGAGACAAGTTGGGCAGCATAAAAGCTAAGTTTAAAAGTCTTGGTGTTAATTTTAAAGATAAGATAATTATAATTAGGAAATTGCTTTACTTGGTTCTAAAGAAGTTCCTACTGATCGTGGCATCTATCGAGCAATATTCAAAGGTTGACAAAATGCTATTTGAAGAAACAGTAGGAAGGATAATAGCCTATGAGGAACGCCTTAAAAGTCAAGATAACCCGGTAGTGGCAAGTTCAAGTAATCATCATGAAAGTTGGCACCATGGAAAAGGATGTGGTGATCATAGCCGTGGTAGGGATCAAGGAAGAAACTTTGGCAAAGGAGAAACATGACTTGGAAGAGGTATGGGTCGGGGAAATAGAGAAAAGAGTGAGTTCGGATGCTTTGAATATTGTGAGTTCGGTCACTTTGCATACGAATGCAACAATTGGAAAGATGGGAGAAAGAAAAGGAATAAGAGGCTCATCTCGCATGGGATGAAGGACCATCATTATTATAAAGGCATATCGAGCCTTGAAGATCTACATTGGACTAATATTTAGTTTTTTTTTGTGGTGGTGGGAAGGTGGGAGGGGGGGGGGGGTATTGAAAGTTTAAACTAAATACTAAAGTATAGGGGTCGAAGTGTCTTTAGTATAAAGTTTGTTTTAGTGTCAAAATTGTAATATTGTAATTAGGAGGGGTCAAATGTAAATAGGTCATTACGTTTAGCGGTTGTTTACCAAACGACGTATCGTTTGAGGACACCGATTGAAAGCGTATATATACTCACGTATGAACAATGAAGTCATCAAATCTTTAAAAAAATTCAGTTTGTATGTCCATTCAAAATCATTATCAATTGATGGTTTCTTTGATAACTACCAACACAAATTCATGTTGGGCCGCACCCCCCCCCCCCCCCCGCACAATGCATACACACACTCACACGTACATTCTCATGCACGCATAGGCGAGTGCGCCTTCACACGCGCATGCTCGGGAGAGTGCGCCCTCAAACATGCGCGTCCTCACACATAAATAGTATTTCTCATATTAGAAAACATACCCTTCATAAGGCTTTGGGGACTTCCCCCGTGAAAAGGTCATGGAAGTGAGGTGGCACCCTTGGTCGGCGTGGACGCCCCCTTGGCGTGGTCTACGAGCGTGGGTAGGCAGCATTGAAATCTCCACGACGTGAAGGGGATTGAAGTAGCCATTGAGAGTGGGGCCTACCCCCTCTCAAACTGTAGGATTAAAAAAAATTAATTTTTAAATATATTTTATACCTATAAATATAACCAATCTCTAACATATTTTTTATCCTCTCAACCATCTCAATTCTCATACCAATTTTCAATCCAATCCACTCTCAAATGGATTCACTCAATTCAACGGTTGCCGCAACTCTCATTGAAATAACTAGAGATGATGTCGAAAGTTCGAACACTTGCACGTACACACGGAGAGCCACTTTGAATCGAGACCCCGAAGCCACTCACGAGCGTTTAATTAAATATTACTTTTGCGACGAGTCGCTTTATAACGCGGAGATATTCCGAAATTGTTTTCGTATGAGTAGACATTTATTTTTACGAATTGTTAACGATTTGGAATGAGAGATGGATTATGTCAAATTGAAATGGGATGCAAGAGGTCGAAGAGGGTTCACCCCCATTCAAAAGTGCACCACCACTATGCGTCAGTTGGCATACAGATCCGGCTCCGACGAATTAGATGAAAATATAAAGATCGCCAAAAAACGGCACGAATTTGTTTATACAAATTTCATAAAGGTATAATTAATATCTACGGGCCAAGATACTTACGAAACCGACTTCTAGCGACATTCAACACATATGAAAACATCATGAGGAGGTGCATGGTCTACCCGGCATGCTTGGTAGCCTAGATTGTATGCATTGGGAGTGAAGTAATAAATGATATTTATTACCTCGTTGATCTTAGACGTACAAGATACAAGCACAACTATTACCTCGTTGATGGTATTTATCCCGAATGGGCTACTTTTGTGAAATCGTTTTCATGGCCGGAAGATGAACCTAGAAAATATTTCAAACGCCAACAAGAATTGGCAAGAAAAAAATTGAACGTGCTTTTGGTGTACTAAAACAAAAATTTCATATAGTGAAAACCCGACACGTGCATGGAAGCTGGAAAGAATAATGCGTGTGATGTACACTTGCATCATCCTACATAACATGATCATTGAGGATGAAGGCCGGACAATTTGCGAGTTCAACGAAGAAGAAATTGAAGCGAAAATTGGATTAGAGAAAGTTAGCGAGGCCCAACAAAGTGTAAACGAACAATATAAACGCAACCGTGAGATACACAACAATCTTCGTCAAGATTTGGTGCGTCATCTTGACTCGGGCAACAATTAAAGTCTAGTTTTATTATTAAGTTTTTAATGTATTTTTCCTTTTTTTATTATTAATGTATTTTTTTGTTTATTAATAAAAAATTATTATGGTCTTTTTAATTTATTAATGTATTTTTATTAATTATTAAAACAAATTAATATTAAATTAAATTAGAAAAAGAAATGACGTGACGGTGTGGAAATGCGGAACCATTTACTTGAAATGTGGAGAGTATGAAAAAACTGTGAAATCTGATGTGACGCTGACGACGACCAGGAGGGGTGTGGAGGTGTGAAAAGATATGGGTACTCCCCATAGCCTAAGTAGCTGATTCGGGAGAAAAACTTATAGTGTAAACCAGTGTGTGCTTTTTCTAAAACCCAAAAAGATATACCCTTCGTACGTAGCTGATTTCAGATATAAGCTTTTATTTTAAGGAAGTGTGTATTTTTTCTTAAACCCAAAAATAATATTTCTCCTTTTACAAATTATATCCTTCATAGAGTTGCTGATTTCTGAGATAATTAGCTAATAGTGTAAATCAGTTTGCTTTTTTTTCCTTTCTTGGAATCGTTATAAATCTGACCAAGTAGGTATTTTAATCTTTTGTGTAGTTATAGTTGAAAAGAAGTCGTTGGTAAATTAAAAACAACTATTCTATGTGTTGGTTAGAAAATCATACCATGTAAGTCATTCTCACTAAGAAATAACTGCTTCAGAAGGGTCAAGTTCCCTATTTCCCTGGGTATGCTACTGTTGAATTTATTTGTTGCCATATTTAAATACTGAAGTTGCTGACATTTGTAGATGCTTGACGGAATTAACCCTGTGAGTTTGTTTCCAGTTATAGCTATAACGGACAACCTGAGCTTAAAAAACTGATCACATACATTGTCTGGCAGAGTCCCAGAAAGACTATTGAACGATAATTCAATCAGTCTAATAGAAGACTGATTGAAAAGTGTTCGTGGCACAGGCCCAGTTAACTCGTTATTATTCAACATCAAATCTTGCAGGCTAGAAAGATTACCAATTTCTTCTGGTATTGAACCATGGAAGCTGTTGTTGCTGAGGTCAAGTGAGGTGAGGAATGAGAGGCTACCAATATCTGGAGAGATTCTTCCAACAAGACCCATGTCAGAAAGATCCAAACCAATTACCCTTTGAGTCTGAACTTGGAAGCCGCAAGAGACGCCTGTCCAAGTACAAATGGAGGTGTTTGCAGTCCAGGTTTTGGATAAAAGCCCGGAATGGTCCACGGTGATCTGAGCTCGGATAGCTTCAAGAGCATGGCGATCTGTGCTGAAAGTGACACCATCTTTGGAAGCATAAACACAGTAAAGGTTCAGAATCACGAGTGCAATTTTAAGTTTAGAGATTAAACAACTCTTGTTCTCCATAGTTGTTAATATGCAGTTTTCCATGAGTTTGTCATATATATAGGGTTCAATACTTGCAAACACTCAGTTAAACTATAAATTAATGATATAATTATATCAGTTACGACCCAACTGCATTAAGCAGTTACTTAGAAAATTCTAGATGGAATTTGCAATTATAATTGCATACCAAGTTGACAGGAGCACGTGACATTTATTAATGCAGTTGAATTCAATCCATCGTAACTAAATATATATATTAAATGGAACGGTATCAATCAAACCGTCGCAATTCTTCCAAGAGGTGTGGTTGTTTTAAGTGACCCATATCCAATGTAAGTATTTGACCCACTAATAACTAACATATTAACGATGTCACATTATCTAATTATGTGACTTATACTTATAATAATAAGTCTAGATTATAATACTCTACTAGGCCCTTGATTCAAAGAACTTCTGATTTTGCTCACGCGGCATGTGAAAATTCTATTGGATAAGAACTCGCTTACGAAAAAAACTACAAAACAACATTGACAACAAGTAAACGCTAACGAACAACCATTGGCGGAAACATAATATTTTTGGCTCGGTCACTTAGCTCCGGTGTTCATGTATCTATCAACTTAATTCAATGAATTTTTGGTTTGGGTCAGTCCGGTCTCACTACTAGAAATTTAGGTAGATTCGTCAGGGCAATCCCGACGACTCAAGTCGTCGGTAATAGTTGACATGTCGTCGTAACTGGTCCTGCATTATTTTTTTGATATTTTTCACTTATTATCGACGACATGTCGTCGGTATTGGTCAAGCGGGAAAAGCTGAAAAACTTGGCTCTCATCCATCACCTTTCTCGACGACATGTCGTCAAGATTGAGTATTTTTTTTTCTTTTTCTTTTTGCCCGGTGAAATAATTGTTCATTTTTTTTTTTGGAAATTACTTTTTCTCGATAACATGTCGTCGAGATTGGTATTAATACAAATTATTTTTTTATTTTTATTAATCAATTAATTAAATTAATAAAAAAACAGACCAATATCAATGAATTGTCGTCAAGAAAATTTGTCCAGGTTATATCCTGACGGGTTTGGGGATAATAGCTCATTTCTCCCTCATTTTTTCTTCTCCTCCTGGCGGCTGCCACCATTACTTTCTGCCAATTTTACCACCTTTGCCACCGTGGTCCACCTCTACCACCACCACCACTAGTCATCTTGTTCAAATGGTACGTATATTTTGGATTTATATGAGCACAGTTAAAATGTCACACCCCGACCGATGGCGGAATCATCGAGGCGGACAATGTGATGATTGTTCAAAAGCACATGATAACTAAAGGTTGCATAATTCATTCATTTAATTTAAAGACAACAAGTTCCAAATACAATACATTTCAAATAACCTAGTCTAGTTCAAAACATTAATTTATTTAACTAGGTCCATAGTTCCTAAGTGGAGAGACCTTCGGCAAGTAGTCACATATCCAAACCTGAAACATTATTTAAATCAAGTGTCAACTAAAAAGTTGGTGAGTACATAGGTTTAGTAAATCTAGTAAATAGTAGTGTAAATCGTTTTGCAACTCATTGTTTATCTTGTTAAACATAGCATAGGATGTAACATTTATTTAATCACAATTCAAACCGAGTTTGACGCGCTTGAACAGAGCACAACAGCTAAGTCCGGTATGTTTGAATATAGTTACCCACTATATCCGATATGTTTGAATATAACACGCGGTTATATCCGAGTATGCAGTAATAAACACCCTAACCGGGTGGGCTGGTCAGGCACAATAGATCTATCAATATTACAGTTGGTTGTCTTGTGTTTAAATGTATGTACATCCAAAGAATAAGCATATAGTCTCATGTATAACACGTATAAACAATGTGAGTAGCATGTATAATGTTTCACCCCAAAATGTATGAAAATGTAAAATAGGGGCTATGTAACTCACCTTGCAAGCGGGTATTTTCCACGCGTGTAGGTGATAAGTATGCGGAAGCCTAAGCACGTTGATACCCTATGTAGACAAATGGGTATTATTGTATGTTTATATGTATGTGCGTATTCGTATTTAAATGAGTATATGTTTTATAATAATATCCTTAATGTTTATTTGTATAAAATGTGGTAGAAAATGAATACGGTTTTGTAAAACTTGACTTATAAAATATTACATTTTTAAATATATAATCATTATGTTTAATGTATTTAAACAATAATAATAAATAAAAAGATAAGTCTTTATTTAACCAATTATGTTGATATTTAAGATTTATTTAAACGAGTTTATTAAAAATGTAGCTAGGTTTATAAAAAGATGAGACATTTTATATATATTAGATGTATTTTATTAAGTTTATAAAAATGTTACAAGAGTTATAAAAATATAGGACATTTTATATATAAAAGTGTATTTAAGTAAGTTTATAAAAGTATTACAAGATTTAAAAATATGAGATATTTTATATATAAAAATGTATTTAAATAATATTACGAGATTTATAAAAATATAAGATATTTATATATAAAAATGTATTTAAATAATATTACAAGATTTATAAAAATGGAATAGTTTATGGATTAAAAAGATTGTTTAATTGGTTTCAAAATAAACGAACGATCAAACCGACTCGTTTTAGTCTTTAGTGTATAAAAATGATATTAAAATAATTTAAGAAAATTAAATAAAATAAAAAAAAGACAACAGGAGCAAAAAGGGGTTGGGCCGTAGGCTAACCGGGATCGAACCCGCGACCTTTGACACAAACCCACACACGCATAACCAGCCGGGCCACAGCCCATCGCTGGTTATGTGTGTGTTAATTAATTGATATACACGACTTAGAAATTGGTCGCTGGTCCTCGGCAATCCGGCAATCGCGTCCGAGGACTCGAGTTTGCTCGGCAATCCTCGTGCGAATGCCGCGATTTTGAGTTGGATTGATTACCAGGGAGTAATAGAAGGCAGTGGACTTGTTTTGAGACTCGAACCAAGTCGAAACGGGTCTGGTTGGCACGGTCTTTGAACTCGAATATGTCACAAGTGGAATTCGATTTCTGTGTGGAATTGGCTCCTGAAATCCTGGTCGTAGCTTCACTCAGGGTCGACGAAGGTGTTGGAGTCCTCAATTTGGAGTGTGAGTGTGTGGAAGGAGGGTAACCAGTTCGTGCAGGGCCGACCATGGCCATTTATAGTCGGGCTTGATCCTGATAATGAGACAAGCAATTGAGCATGCCTGAACATTCGTCTGGACGAGACGAAGCTAACCAGACCATCGACAGGCGTGGAGGTGGCCTGTCGGGCCTGAATTCGGGCGTGGGTTCTCGGCCACCAACAGGATCAGACAATCCGTGTGATGGGGAGACCAATTGGTCGAGGGGTCTAGTTCGCGTGGGGGAGACGAAGTCGGGGAAACTTTTGTCGGGTGTGGAGGTGCAGGGGACAGGCTTGTCGAGCGGGTCGCCGGAAATTCGCTTGGACCGCCGGACAAGGGGAAAGGGGCGACCGGAATTGCGAATTCGACTTTGGCAGATTTAGTCCCTGGAGTTTGGTTTGTTACAGAATAGCCCTTATATTAAATACCGGATGAATCCCTGTGGTTTCATTTGACCAGAAACAGCCCCTCAACGATTTTAGTTTAAAAACCTTCTAGTTTAGTTAATTACAAAATGAACCCTGCACTTTTATTTAAATAAATCAATTCAATTTCTTTTAAATTAAATAAACTTAAAAATACTTTTATAAACTTATTTTATTATTATTTAAATAATAATTTTAATAAAAGTTACTAACCTTATTAAAATATGTTATTTTATTAAATATGTAACCTTTTTAAATATAGATTTTTATATAAAATTTTATATAAGTTTAAAACTTATAAAATTTTAATTATATTTATAAAATAAAATATATATATATATTTTGTACAAAATTAAATAAAAACATTTGCATTTCATTAAATGGAACGATGATTACATAATTTGTATTACAAAAGCGTAATAAAATTCGGAATGTCACAGTCTCCCCATGTTAAAGGAATTTCGCCCCGAAATTCAACTAGTGGAGGCTATGAAAAGAGGTGCGGATACTTGGTCTTCATGTGGTCTTCACGTTCCCAAGTGAACTCGGGTCCACGCTTAGACTCCCAACGGACCTTGACAATGGGGATGCGCCTACGCTTGAGTTTCTTGACTTCTCGGTCCATGATTTCCACGGGTTTCTCAACAAAGTGCATCCTCTCGTCAATACGCACTTCATCAAGAGGGATGTGGAGATTCTCGTCGGCTAGACACTTTTTCAAATTAGATACATGGAAAGTCGGATGAACGTTGATGAGTTCTGAAGGAAGATCGAGTTTGTAGGCCACTTTTCCTACCCTTTCGAGTATCTTGAAGGGACCCACATATCGAGGTGCAAGTTTTCCTTTCTTTCCAAATCGGACTACGCCCTTCCAAGGTGATACCTTTAGGAGAACCATATCCCCAACTTGAAATTCCAAGGGTTTCCGTCTTTTATCGGCATAGCTCTTTTGCCGACTCCTTGCCACTCGAATGTTGTCACGAATAAGAAAAATTTTATCGGTGGTTTCTTGGATAAGCTCGGGACCGGTGATTTGTGCTTCACCAATTTCGTTCCAACAAATCGGTGAACGACATTTTCGTCCATAAAGAGCTTCAAACGGTGCCATGTTAATACTTGTGTGATAGCTGTTGTTGTAGGAAAATTCGATCAGTGGTAGGTGAGAATTCCAATTGCCACCAAAGTCAACAACACAAGCTCTAAGCATATCCTCGAGAGTTTGGATTGTTCGTTCGGTTTGCCCATCAGTTTGAGGATGGTAAGCCGTACTTAGATCCAAACGAGTACCAAGTGCTGATTGCAATGATTGCCAAAATCGGGAAGTAAAACGCGAATCACGATCGGAGATGATGTTCAAAGGGATCCCGTGACGACTTACGATTTCATCAATGTAGATCCGAGCCAATTTCTCGACTCGATAGTCCTCACGAATAGGCAAGAAATGAGCAGACTTTGTAAGTCGGTCGATAATAACCCAAATACTATCGTGTCCACTAGAAGTGCGTGGAAGTTTGGTGATAAAGTCCATAGCAAGGTTCTCCCACTTCCACACGGGAATTTCAGGTTGTTCTAGGAGTCCGGAAGGCTTTTGGTGTTCGGCCTTCACTTTAGAACAAGTTAGGCATTTTGCCACGAAAAGGGCAATATCCTTTTTCATGCCGGGCCACCAATATTGCTGACGGAGACCCATGTACATCTTATCAGCTCCGGGATGCACCGAATATCGAGTTTTGTGGGACTCGTTCATCAAAAATATACGGAGATCGTCGCGATCGGGAACCCAGATACGGTCCAAGTAGTACAATAGACCGTTGGTTTTGGTTTCTAACAAGAGTTCTACACCACATGCCATTTCTTGATACATGTTTCCCTCGGTAACCGAGGTGTGTTGTGCTTTGAGAATACGGGCTTGGATATCGTTATGAATATAAGCACTATGAAGCATGATATGTTCTTTACGACTCAAGGCGTCGGCTACAACGTTTGCTTTGCCGGGGTGGTAGCGGATCTCGCAGTCGTAGTCGTTTAGAAGTTCAACCCATCGTCGTTGCCTCATATTAAGCTCTTTTTGATTGAAAATATGTTGGAGACTTTTGTGGTCGGTGAAAACCACGCATTTGGTACCATAAAGATAGTGTCTCCAAATTTTCAAGGCGAAAACGACAGCACCAAGCTCGAGATCATGGGTCGTATAGTTCTTCTCATGGATTTTGAGTTGACGTGATGCGTATGCAATCACTTGGCCACGTTGCATTAGAACACAACCAAGACCTTGGTTGGATGCATCACAATAAACGACAAAGTCGTCATTACCACTAGGAAGAGTTAGTATAGGAGCATTGCAGAGCTTGTGCTTGAGAGTTTGAAAAGCTTCCTCTTGCTTGGGTCCCCACTCGTAAGATTTACCTTTATGAGTCAAGGCAGTGAGTGGAACCGCAATCTTGGAGAAATTTGAGATGAAGCGACGGTAGTAACCTGCTAGTCCAAGGAAGGAACGAATCTCGGTAGGAGTCTTAGGAGTACTCCAATTCTTTACCGCTTCGATTTTTGCCGGGTCCACATGAATTCCCTTATCGTTGACTATGTGTCCCAAAAATTGAACTTCCTTTAGCCAGAATTCACACTTAGAGAACTTGGCGTATAGTTGTTCTTTCTTCAAGAGTTCCAGGATCAAACGAAGATGTTGTTCATGCTCTGCTTTCGTTTTAGAATAGATGAGAATGTCGTCAATGAAAACGATCACGAATTTGTCCAAATAAGGTTTGCACACACGGTTCATGAGGTCCATGAAGACCGCAGGTGCATTAGTCAAACCGAATGGCATGACCATGAACTCGTAGTGACCATATCTAGTTCGAAAGGCCGTCTTTGGAATGTCTTCATCGAGAACACGAAGTTGATGGTATCCGGAACGAAGGTCAATCTTGGAGAAACATGTTGAACCTTGAAGTTGATCGAAAAGATCGTCAATACGGGGTAAAGGATAACGGTTCTTTATTGTAAGCTTGTTGAGTTCACGATAATCAATGCACATTCGAAACGATCCATCCTTTTTCTTTACGAACAGCACGGGAGCACCCCAAGGTGAATGGCTCGGGCGGATGAATCCTTTGGATGAGAGTTCTTGTAATTGACTTGCGAGTTCTTGCATTTCGGAAGGTGCAAGACGATAGGGGGCCTTTGCCACGGGAGTTGCCCCGGGCACAAGGTCGATACGAAACTCCACTTGTCTAGTGGGAGGAAGACCAGGTAAATCCTCGGGGAATACCTCGGGAAAATCTCGGATGATTGGAATGTCTTGCAATTTCTTACCCTTGTCTTTCGTGTCAACTATGTGGGCCAAGAATGCAACGTACTTTTTCCGCAAGTACTTTTGTGCCAATGTGCAAGACATGATTTGAAGACCACGACACGGTTTTTCACCGAAAATAACTAACGTGTCACCCGAAGGGAGAGGCATACGAATGCATTTTTCATAGCAAATAACCTCGGCATGGTGCTTGGATAACCAGTCCATGCCAATTATAATATCAAAGCTTCCCAATTGCATTGGAAGGAGATCAACAGAGAATTCATGATTATTAAGCTCGAGATCGCAGTTGCGGATAACAGAGTTTATAGCAATAGATTTCCCGTTTGCTATCTCCACGGAATAAGGATTGTCAAGTTTCGTTCTTTGTTTAGCAAGTTGAGATTCAAAGGTAAGAGACACGAAACTCCTATCGGCACCGGTATCAAATAAAATGGATGCATAATGATTGTTTACGAGAAACGTACCGTTTATCACGTCGTTGTTTGCTTGTGCCTCATTAGCGTTTATGTTAAACGCTCGTCCTTGGGGACCACCTTGACGATGAAGTTTTGGGCATCGGTCACGGAAGTGGTCTGGGTCTCCACACTCGTAACATGCCCTACCATTGGGAAGTGCCGGATAGTTGGGACGGATGGCTGGAGCAGCTTGATGGACGGGAGGACGGGTACGGCAAGTAGTGACCACGTGTCCATATTTTCCGCAGCTCGAACACAATCGGCATGGTAAGTTGGCAGGATGATGGTACTTGCAGGTCTGGCATTGGGGATTCGGGCCCTGATAAATTTTCGGGTTCTGACCCAAAGGGGCCACTTGATTAGTAGGTACAGCGGGAATTACGGCTGCAAAGTTTCGACCCTTTCGTTTCTTGTTGCGGTTAGAAGACTCGGGTTTTATATCTTTGACAGCTGCAAGAGTGGAGACAACCTTCTTGGAACCCTTTCTTGTTAAGGTTCCGGCTTTGACATGGTTGTCGGATAGTGTAGCAGATAGACGGATAGCAGCTTCAAGAGTAGGAGGATTGCTTCCTAGCACAGCATCTTGAATTTGCATAGGCAGGCCGCCTATGTACTTTTCAATTCCCCGAGCAAGGGGAGTGATCATGTGAGGCACTAAAAGACTTAGTTCTTGGAACCGGGTGGTGTAAGCCAGATTATCCCCGCTGTCTTGGGCAAGATCCCAAAATTCAGCCTCGAGCTTCCTCATTTCATTCCGAGGACAGAATTCATCAGTCATGGCCTTTTTCAGATCATCCCATGATAAGGATGTAGCAACCTCAGCACCACGAGTGCGTTTCTCACTGTTCCACCAGGTGAGGGCTCTCTTTTGAAGTACACTTGTGGCATAGCGAACCCGAAGATTATCGGGACAGTCACTGTTTAGGAACGTGCTTTCCATGCTTTCAAACCATTGAAGTAGGCCGGTAGCACCTTCAGTTCCGAAGAATTTAGTAGGATTGCACGAGTTAAAGTGCTTAAACGTGCAATGAGGCGGGTTGGTACCACCGTTCCCTTGGATGTTGTGAGACCCGTCACTGTTGTTATTTGCTTGAGTCATTTGCCCTACTAGCTGGGCAAGAAGGGTAGCAAGATCCGGGTTGGAAGTGCTAGAGTTTGCACGTCGAGGAGGCATTCTAACATCATAAGAAAAGACAAGGATATTTTAGATAAGACGGATAAATACGAGTTATAGCGGGAAATAATGTAAGCAGAAATATGAGATTTATCATGACGCGTGCTAGTGCGTGTGTATTTATTCTAAGTTGATAGGGGAAACTAAGTCATCCTTTCCGGGTAGGACATGATGTTATAGATCATTATTTGCATAATAGAAATTTGCCGGGACTTGCATGCACCACAAATTGTTATTACGTGTGCACCCGTAATAATGATTTGTTTTGCATGTTCGTCTAGTTTTTCCTATTTTGCTATAATGTCCCCAGATTTTGAGTTTAAGTTCGGATCGTATCCTTGCGAATACATTGACTTATCAACGTTAAATAATTCCTCAAAACTTTCAAAGAGATATGCTTTAGCCTATAGGTAAACACTCACGTCAGGAATTCCCAGGAAAGCATACGGGTCCGTTTATTTGGATTTATACGAAATGCTTTCCTAGACAGAAAACCCAATGTACAGGTGTCACCCTTCCAGATTGCACGTGTCCTTTACTGGTTTCAAGAAATTAAGTCGTTGACGAGATTTTAAGATTTTAGTAGAATTGAGAGTTTATGTGTATAAAATGTGTAGAAATGTTGCAATTTATATGGATGAGGAGAGAGTATGGACAAGGATTTGTAGTGTATTTGTTTGCATAAGTGTGTTGATCAAATGTGTATGTAAAGTATGTATCATGTATCAAAGTCTTGTATGTATGTGTATAAGTCTCATGTACCAAACTTGGGAAAATTCAAATAATACCTAACTACAAATAATTCACATAGAAATTAATCATTTAGCACATAACACATAAAAGGGAGTCCTAGGGTTATAGTCTAGGTCATTGTGTCTAATAACCTAATTCCCTATAACCATGGCTCTGATACCAATCTGTCACACCCCGACCGATGGCGGAATCATCGAGGCGGACAATGTGATGATTGTTCAAAAGCACATGATAACTAAAGGTTGCATAATTCATTCATTTAATTTAAAGACAACAAGTTCCAAATACAATACATTTCAAATAACCTAGTCTAGTTCAAAACATTAATTTATTTAACTAGGTCCATAGTTCCTAAGTGGAGAGACCTTCGGCAAGTAGTCACATATCCAAACCTGAAACATTATTTAAATCAAGTGTCAACTAAAAAGTTGGTGAGTACATAGGTTTAGTAAATCTAGTAAATAGTAGTGTAAATCGTTTTGCAACTCATTGTTTATCTTGTTAAACATAGCATAGGATGTAACATTTATTTAATCACAATTCAAACCGAGTTTGACGCGCTTGAACAGAGCACAACAGCTAAGTCCGGTATGTTTGAATATAGTTACCCACTATATCCGATATGTTTGAATATAACACGCGGTTATATCCGAGTATGCAGTAATAAACACCCTAACCGGGTGGGCTGGTCAGGCACAATAGATCTATCAATATTACAGTTGGTTGTCTTGTGTTTAAATGTATGTACATCCAAAGAATAAGCATATAGTCTCATGTATAACACGTATAAACAATGTGAGTAGCATGTATAATGTTTCACCCCAAAATGTATGAAAATGTAAAATAGGGGCTATGTAACTCACCTTGCAAGCGGGTATTTTCCACGCGTGTAGGTGATAAGTATGCGGAAGCCTAAGCACGTTGATACCCTATGTAGACAAATGGGTATTATTGTATGTTTATATGTATGTGCGTATTCGTATTTAAATGAGTATATGTTTTATAATAATATCCTTAATGTTTATTTGTATAAAATGTGGTAGAAAATGAATACGGTTTTGTAAAACTTGACTTATAAAATATTACATTTTTAAATATATAATCATTATGTTTAATGTATTTAAACAATAATAATAAATAAAAAGATAAGTCTTTATTTAACCAATTATGTTGATATTTAAGATTTATTTAAACGAGTTTATTAAAAATGTAGCTAGGTTTATAAAAAGATGAGACATTTTATATATATTAGATGTATTTTATTAAGTTTATAAAAATGTTACAAGAGTTATAAAAATATAGGACATTTTATATATAAAAGTGTATTTAAGTAAGTTTATAAAAGTATTACAAGATTTAAAAATATGAGATATTTTATATATAAAAATGTATTTAAATAATATTACGAGATTTATAAAAATATAAGATATTTATATATAAAAATGTATTTAAATAATATTACAAGATTTATAAAAATGGAATAGTTTATGGATTAAAAAGATTGTTTAATTGGTTTCAAAATAAACGAACGATCAAACCGACTCGTTTTAGTCTTTAGTGTATAAAAATGATATTAAAATAATTTAAGAAAATTAAATAAAATAAAAAAAAGACAACAGGAGCAAAAAGGGGTTGGGCCGTAGGCTAACCGGGATCGAACCCGCGACCTTTGACACAAACCCACACACGCATAACCAGCCGGGCCACAGCCCATCGCTGGTTATGTGTGTGTTAATTAATTGATATACACGACTTAGAAATTGGTCGCTGGTCCTCGGCAATCCGGCAATCGCGTCCGAGGACTCGAGTTTGCTCGGCAATCCTCGTGCGAATGCCGCGATTTTGAGTTGGATTGATTACCAGGGAGTAATAGAAGGCAGTGGACTTGTTTTGAGACTCGAACCAAGTCGAAACGGGTCTGGTTGGCACGGTCTTTGAACTCGAATATGTCACAAGTGGAATTCGATTTCTGTGTGGAATTGGCTCCTGAAATCCTGGTCGTAGCTTCACTCAGGGTCGACGAAGGTGTTGGAGTCCTCAATTTGGAGTGTGAGTGTGTGGAAGGAGGGTAACCAGTTCGTGCAGGGCCGACCATGGCCATTTATAGTCGGGCTTGATCCTGATAATGAGACAAGCAATTGAGCATGCCTGAACATTCGTCTGGACGAGACGAAGCTAACCAGACCATCGACAGGCGTGGAGGTGGCCTGTCGGGCCTGAATTCGGGCGTGGGTTCTCGGCCACCAACAGGATCAGACAATCCGTGTGATGGGGAGACCAATTGGTCGAGGGGTCTAGTTCGCGTGGGGGAGACGAAGTCGGGGAAACTTTTGTCGGGTGTGGAGGTGCAGGGGACAGGCTTGTCGAGCGGGTCGCCGGAAATTCGCTTGGACCGCCGGACAAGGGGAAAGGGGCGACCGGAATTGCGAATTCGACTTTGGCAGATTTAGTCCCTGGAGTTTGGTTTGTTACAGAATAGCCCTTATATTAAATACCGGATGAATCCCTGTGGTTTCATTTGACCAGAAACAGCCCCTCAACGATTTTAGTTTAAAAACCTTCTAGTTTAGTTAATTACAAAATGAACCCTGCACTTTTATTTAAATAAATCAATTCAATTTCTTTTAAATTAAATAAACTTAAAAATACTTTTATAAACTTATTTTATTATTATTTAAATAATAATTTTAATAAAAGTTACTAACCTTATTAAAATATGTTATTTTATTAAATATGTAACCTTTTTAAATATAGATTTTTATATAAAATTTTATATAAGTTTAAAACTTATAAAATTTTAATTATATTTATAAAATAAAATATATATATATATTTTGTACAAAATTAAATAAAAACATTTGCATTTCATTAAATGGAACGATGATTACATAATTTGTATTACAAAAGCGTAATAAAATTCGGAATGTCACATAAAATGAGATAACAATATAATGTAATAACACTTTTTTTCTGTGTTGTTATCACGCTTACAATGTGTTGTTATCTCATTTTAGAATGTGCTGATATAATTTTTTATGTGTTGTTATTGCATGTACACGTGTTGTTAAACGAGGTTTTAAAAAAAGTTCATTTTTAAAAAAATATAGCAATAGTGTACTCATATTAAAGAGAATAAAATTCTCGATTTTATGGTACAATTTTTTTTAAATAATAAAGTATATAAAAGTTATTTGATTTAAAAAAAATTGGTGTAACTATTATTTAATTTAAAAAGTCAAAAGAAGGTGCTAAATTTCTCTTTTACCCTCTATAATTAATCCCTAATTAATCTTAGCTATTAAATAGTATGATCAAGGATTGAGATTGTTTCCTATCATTTTTATACTAAATGCATTTTATACATGATCCTACTTATATATATATATATATATATATATATGTGGGTGTGTGTGTTTGTTTATTTTAAGAAAAATTTGAGGAAAATGTATGTATGTATGTATGTATGTATGTATGTATATACGTTAGTAATTCAAAAACGAACCATTTCACATGTTTTGACCCGAATATTTGTATGTATTATGCATTTGGGTATTTGTATGTATTTTGATATATATGTTTGTTTTTTTTTAAGAAATTCGGGGAAACTGTATATGTTTGTATAGATATGAATGAATATATATATATATATATATATATATATATATTTGTTTCTTTGATGAAAATTGGGGAAAATGTATGTATGTATATATGTTAGTAATTCGAACACGAACCGTTTCACCCGTTTTGACCAGAATATTTGTATGTATTACGTATTTGGGTATTTGTATGTATTTGTATATATATGTTTATTTTTTTGGGGAAAATGTATATGTATAGGTTTTTATAGATATAAATGAATATATATGTAACGAATATGTAGGATTATGTAACGAATATATATGTATAGGTTGATATAAATGAATATATATTTGTATGTATTATGTATTTGAGTATTTGTATGTATTTGTATATATATCTTAGTAATTCGAACATGAATGGTCTCACCCGTTTTGATTTTTTATATTTGTATGATTATTTATATCTAATACATTTGTAATGAATATGTGGGATTTCCTGTTTAGCTTTCTCTTGTGTTTCGAATTTGACCCTACCAATTGGTAACACTTTTCTACTAAACCAAAAATTGTTTATATTATGTAACACTTTTTTAGTATGTCGAACTCGAACACGATCGGTTTGTTATCCCGTTTGCCGCGAGAAAGTGTTTTATTAACTTATCATAAGACACCTAACCAATTTAATTTATTATATAAAGTATATTTTTTGAAAAACAAAATAAAAAACAAACTGAATTACTAAGAAAGATAAATTTTGGATACCCTTTAGAAATCTCAAAAGCTCTTAAGAAAATACCAACACACTATCCAAGTTGGGAGAAAGTTTCAAAGGAAAAACGTCGTATTTCGCAATCTTCGTGTAAGTATAAAAGGTAATGTTTTATTTTTTTTAAATTTCATAATTATTAAATGTTTTCTAATTACTTGTTTTTGAAGAATTACTTTGATATTAATAGCCGGAGTAATACACCACAGTGGTCAAGAATATCAGCGGGCATCCATGATGACTGTGTCCGTAGATATCGTGAGCGGAAAACAATGTTAAAGAAACATTTTGAAGCGGTTGATGATTACGAGGATGTGGAAGAAGCAAAGGCACATCCTCATGAGTCAATCAGTTCCAGCCATTGGAGATCACTTATCGACAATTTGTTACTAAATCTTGGGTATATGGCACGTTGGCTCCAAAATTCTGCAAACCGAGCTAAACAACTTTATTCCAATACTAGTGGAAGCAAGTTATTTGCTCAACGGCGATACAAGGAGATAAGAAAAATTGTTACTATTATCTAAAAATGTATTCATAATTCAGTGAAATATTAGTAATAGTATTTTTATTGTTTATAGGTGCAACAAAGTGGAAGCACCAACCTTATTGATGGTTGGAGACGTATGCACACTTCTTATGGCATATGGATCAACGTTAGGACGCAAAATAATTGGGTAAGTATATATTTTGTTATTATGTTGCGATTCAAAGTATATTACATACATTTTTATGAAAATGAGTCAAAATGACATGTACCCACTCTAAATGGGTCAAAATGACCCGTTTAACCCAAGTCCATTAATAGATGGATATTATTGCTTTTTGATGCCTTTATTGTAGGTTTATTATAGTTTAGGAAATTATTGCGTATTAGGTTTGTAAGTTGTATTTAAAGTTTGAGAAATCCACTAAAATATTGATATTATTGGGTATTGTTGGTGTTATTATATGTTTTATTAAGTATTGGTAAATTATTATGTTTATTGAGTATTGTTAAACATGTTGGTTATCCATTTTACAACAGTTATATTTCCGGATTTTTCAAAAAAAAAATGATATATGTTTATTTTTTTTGTTTATTACAGATTTCAATTCAAGATGAGTTGAGTCAGATACAACAAGCCGACGAAGAGGTTGATGAGGAAGAGGTATTACGGTGTGCCCTTGGTGAGAGACGTGGTTGGAGCCGAGGGGTTGGATGAAAAGTGAGAAACATACCCTCGAATGTCTCGTCTTTGTCCGACTCTTAATTCAACGAATTGAAATAACAAATCCGCCAATTGAATGAGACCGTTAAACAGATGCAGGGGGACGGTAAACGATCCGCCAACCAAGATGACGAGAATGATGACGATGAAGATGATTAAACTATTTGTAACAATTAATTTGAACGGTTTGTATTAACTTGACATGTTTGTAACTTGACTCGTTTGTATAATTTGAATGGTTTGTAGAACAGTTTTTCCAGTTTTATGAGTTGAGTGGTTATGTGGAAAAATCTGGAAATTTTTATAAAATTTTTTAATTTTTTTTAGATTATACCTAATACCGACAACTTGTCGTCGATAAAAGGGTTGGCCCAGTGTCATTTTTAGCCTATAGAATAAAGATAAAATAAAATTAATAAATAACCAATATCTACCACATGTCGTCGATATTGGTTATTTATTAATTTCATTTTATCTTTTATTTAAATTGGGGAAAAAACTTTTCCGACGACTCAATATCGACGGTATTGGCGTAATATATATTGACGACGTTTTCTTGGCGATATTTTACCCTTTCTCGACGGTACTTTGCCGACGAACCTATTACCGACGACATGTCGTCGAGAAAGGCAATCTCAAGGTCGACGAATCTGCCTAGTATTCTTGTATTTTCTGGTCAAGTAATAAAATACAATTCCTTTAGAAAATACATATTTAAAATTCAATGTCATTAAAAACTTAGAATCTTTTGGTATATCAAATCTAAGAAAAGGAATAAATTAGGGTTCATATGTTGATAGAAATTAAAAAAAAAGGTACTCGATTTACACGAAGTAATTAAATCAACAACATTGAGTTAATCTTCTACAGCTTGAAAATAAATGTGGAACGTAATTGATTCTAAAGGGTTTTTATCCAAATATGTGGGATGGAAAGGAGTATAAATTAATAATAAAGAAAAGGGACACTCCTTCTTTTGAATAATATAAAAAAAATAAATAAGAGATTATAAATAGTAATAAATTCCACTAAAATTAGAAAAGAAAGAGTTAATTACACGGAAGATTCATGTGGTATGCTCTGATTTCACTTTTAGTATCTAATTTTGAGAAATTACATGATTGGACCATAACTTTACAATTTGAAACATAATTGGCCCCTGAAACGGATGGACGTTAACTTTACCTGTTAAACTTTTTAAAATAATTAAAATATCCTTTAAACTTAATTACACGGATGCCCCCTGTGGTATGCTCATAATTCACTTTTTGCCCATAACTTTGAGAAATTAAAGGGTTAGACCATAACTTTGCAGTTTGTAACACCATTGGCCCCTGTGGTATGCTTAGATTTTACTTTGCGTCCCTAACTTTGAGAAAATTACATGGTTGGACCACAATTTTGCAGTTTATAACATCATTGTCCCCTAAAACCATATTAGAGAAACTAATTGAAGCAGAGAGTGATAAAACATATCATTTAGTTGAATTTGGTTTAGTAATTGAGTTGTTTTATGTGTTTGTATACTCAATTGCTTACACATTTACGTGTTTGTTTTAATTTATTCTTGTCAAGGATTCTTTTGACTACAAATTCCGATGAATTTAGTTCTTAATGTGTCCGACATAACACCTTCTTAAAATCACTTGCGACATACGAAAGCATTTGTTTTAGCCTTCTGCATTAGTCTCTCTAACGGTGGACCTTAGTCATGCTTCTCAGCACAACAGTTGTAGCACTTGTCCGAGTAAAAGATCAAACAACAACGAACTAAGTCTAATCTCGTATATGACGACTAATGTAACATCCTGAGATTTGAAAAGATGAAGAATAATCATTTACGAAGGTTAAACTAAGCAAAGGGAAGGAACGGGCCATGAGCTTGGGCCAAATTAGGGAAGGAATTTGGGCTCCAAAAAGCCTCAACTTCATCCCTTCCACCCTCGTTTTACACCATCTTCATTTCACAAGTTCAGAGAGAGAGAGAAGTTAGAGAGAGAAGGTGTCAGTTTTGCTCCAAGATAGAGCCACTCTTCTTCTCCAGTGATTTCATGAAGCTTTGTTGAATAATCAAGCTGATTAGAGGTAAGAAACTTGCTCAGATATGAGTTTTTGCTCAAAATGGGTTTTTAAGGCTTCTTGGGTTTCATCACATAAAGATCAGATTTTTACGTATAAAAACACATGAAAAGTATAGATCTAGTTTCATGGAAGTTGGAGAAAATATTTGAATGTGAAAAGTTATAGTTTTAGATCGAAAACAAGTCTGATTTGGAATCAGGGTTCTTGAGCCGACTCTTGAGTGTCGCTACCTACAAGTAGCGACACTCGGTGAAAAAAACGGCTAGAAAGAATCGGCCAGGGAGAATCGGCCGGAGAGAATCAGCCCCTAGCATGACACAAGTCCTGAACGCAAGTTCAGGCGACTCTTTAGAGTGTCGGCCGACTATATCAGCCGACTCTTGAGAGTGTCGGCCGACTCTTGAGAGTGTTGTAGGCCGACTCTATCAGCCGACTCTCCTGTGTATCAGCCGACACTAGCAAGTTTAACTAATTCCATGTATTGTATTCGCCCAGATCACGTAGCACTAGTTTAGCCAAGCTTTTAGTTGCCTCAGTAGACAGTAAACCAGGTGAGTTCTAATCCCCTTCTTGCCTACTTTTGGGGTGGTGTGCATACTTAGTAAACAATATGTTTATTACATATTTTATATTAATAAACGATGACGAAAGTCATGAATTACATAAACGTTTAAAAGAGGCAAAAGAAACGTTTTATGCAAAGAATGGTGCTTATGAAAGGTTTATGAACAGCAAAGATATTTTTAAAAGAACGAAGGTGGAGTTTTAAAGAAAGTAATTAGCAAAGAAAGTAAAGAGAAATGTTTTTCCTACGAGAATGAGTATCACTATGTATAGAGAGTCAGTCATGGGCTCAGTGCCTAAGGTGGGCTTGGTGCCTGAGATGGGCTCGGTGCCTGAGATGGGTTCGCTGCCTAAGTAGGGCTTAGTGCCTAAGTGGGCTTTGTGCCTAAGAAGTTATAAATAGAATTAATGGTGTGGTAGCAGCGTCTTGACACTAGTCAGGGTTGTTACAAATGTTACGGTGATGCATTGTGTTTACTCTCCCTATTTGTCGGCATTTGGACTTGAGCCATTGGGACAATATGGAAAGTAATGAAAGGTAAAAGATACCATGTAAAGTTTTTCCATTCTGGTAGTAAAGGTTACGTCCAAGTAAAACTTTCTTCTTTTAATATATGTGATTGTGAATGTCTTATGTTTACGAGCTATGTGCTGATGAGTAAATCCAATACGTGAGGCCTCTCGGGTTTGGGGCCTTACAACTAATCACATTCTGGGGCAATGTCGTATGTGACAATCAATCTCTTTCTTAACATGTTGACTTAACGATTTGACGATTCGTAATCGATTTTGATCAACGGATATGGTCTGAAACTTGTTTCATGGGTTTCTTTGGGTTATGCAGGAATCCATGAATTTGAGTAGCCGGACTCCATGGATTTCTTTAGGTTGTATCTGGTTCCAACAGATAAGGTCTGAAGTTGCGAGGAGATAATAGGGAGTTTCCAAAAAGATAAGATGGCCGACAATGGTGGTTTGATCGGTGGTGGTATGACCGGCTTGAGGGAGGAGAAGAAGAAGGTTGTTTTAAGTGTAGCCTACACTTAAAATATATTATTCTAATTTTTGTTTTATATTTTTAATATTAAGAGATATTTTGGTCATTTCACATACACTTAACAATCAAAGTTAACATCCATTCATTTTATGGATCAATTGTGTTACAAACTGTAAACCTATGGTCCAACCCTGTAATTTCTCAAAGTTAGGGGCAAAAAGTGAAATATGAGCATATCACATGCACCATCCGTGTAATTATGTTCAATGGGTATTTTAGTCATTTAAAAAAAATTAACAGTCAAAGTGAACGTCCATCTATTTCAGGGGCCAATTGTATTACAAATTGCAAAGTTATGGTCCAATCATGTAATTTCTCAAAGTTAGGAGCAAAAAATGAAATCAGAGCATACCACATGAGCCATCCATGTAATTAAGAATAAAAATACTAAAAATAGCTCTAATCCTAGGTGGCTTGTATTTAAGAATAAAAATACTAAAAATAGCTCTAGGTAAGAATCAAACTTAGGCCATCCATAGTGGTTTCACGCCCGAGTGATTTACGTCCTGCCACGTCACTGCCAAATCAGCACAGGGGCAATCACTTGACAAAATCACTAAGCTACGTAATGGTTTCATGCCCAACATTATAGTGTGAATTTTTTTTATTTCATTTTGTTAATATTTATAAACAATTGAATTTTTTTTAAATTACTTATCATTTGAAATGTCGATCCAAACAAGTTAAAAAACAACTTATGTGACAAAAAATAGTTTATTTTAAAACAACTCCGTTTTTATTAAAATTTATACTTGGATGTTCAAAATTATGGCGTGAAAAGGGCGTGGAGCTTAAAGCATGACGGGATTCACGGAGAAGAGGCAAAACTTTCACAGCTCTATTTACATAGCCACATAGGTAGCAAGTTTAGTATTTCATATCATGTATATTTATTATCTGGAAATCTATGGTGGTAACTTTCTTTATTTTATATTACATATAAAAATTAAAAAATTATATGGTCACTTGACCGTGTCTATAAACTTGCTCCGCCACTGACAATGACAAGGACAAGTAAATACCAAACAACGACAATGGCAAAGAATGTATTGCGTTTTTTTTGTAATTTCCAAAACTAAAAAATCAACCTTTATTATGTTTTAAAATTTTGTATGTATTTATATTTTATTGTAAATTTAAAAAAAAAAATCAAATATAAACTAGATTACAAACCAGTTTCAACCGAATCATTTTCAAACCAACCTTAACCGGTTTGGAGATGTTAGGTTTTTCCAATTCAAAAACCAGTTCAAGTTAAAACCGGTTTATATTTAAAAGACTTAAATACACGGATAGCCAATGCTCAAAACTCATTTCAATCCCTAACTTTAATAAAATTACATGGTTAGACCATTAGTTTACGGTTTGTAACAACATTGACTTCCAAATTAGAAGGAATTGTTAAAATACCCCTTAATACATAAAACAAAAAATTAAAAAAACTACATAAAACAAAGTTATAGACCGTAAGTGAAATATGGACATACTAGAAGCGTCGTTCCCAAATTTTGCAGATGGTCCACTAGATTTATCATTTATTAACATCTATTTTATGGACATTAGCAAGTCCAAATCAATTTTTCGTAATTTTTCTTAAGGCCTCATTAATGCTAGACCCATCAATGTTCCTTTCACCCTTTCGTAATATTATTTTAGCCGTAACAGTTGGCCCAAGAGGAATACGTGGTTGATCATGAAGAAGCGGCCAGTATGTGTTATTATTAAGGCTAGAATATTTTTCACCACAGAAAATAATTATGTATTGAAGGAAGTAAGGAAGAAGATTTGTGGAGAAACACAAGGTAACATATAACTAACTTTGACTAAATTTAAAGGGAAAACATCATAGAATAGTAATCAAGTTTCAAAAGTGTTCCAATTAAGTAGCTCACCATAATATACCCGAGGGTGTATACCGTGTAAAATACGTATTTAGTGACCTAATTGGAACACTTTTGAAACTTGGTTACTATTCTACAAAGTTACCCCAAATTTAAAACCTTTTTAACGAGGTTGATTATTTCGAATACCCCCTCAAGCGAACGGGTGGTGGACATACTCATAACTAATCAATGTAGACGTGTTTTGTGCGTCTGTGGGCTACCAGACTTTGACTAAGAAAAAATGACACTCAAATTGTCACACAACAGTGTCGGACGTTCTGATGGCAAAGCGTTAAGGTCACGTAATAGATGTGTAATCTTTATAAGTCAGTATTTCCCAGCCCGATCTTCAAACTCACAACTCGAACATGAAATTGTTGGCTACTTTTTGGCACTCCAAGAAACATGATTGCCACCAAAGAAGAGAGAGTAGCAATGAATGGAACGACGTGTTTCGATACAGCGAGCACAATCAGCATCGGAGTATCATATGAGCGAAAGATTTGGTTGGGAAAGAGAAATGCAACTTGTAAGTGAGTGTGCCCTTAACAAATCCGATAATTCTATTAACTGTTTGAAAATGATTATCCATGGGAGAGTGAAGAACTAGCTAGCCTGATTTACAACATATGATAGATCAGATGAGTAATGATAAGATATTGTAGGGCATCAACCAGTGACCGGTATAGTGTGGGATAGGAAAAGGTGTACAAGTACTACTAAAGACATCATTTGTGCAAGAGGAGTGGCCAACGGTTTGGAATCAAGTAGCCCCGCTCGAGTAAGGATGTCATGAGCATATTTGGTTTGACTAAGAAAGAAGCCATCATCTGTATAGGATACTTCAATACCCAAAAAGTATTGAAGTATAGGATACTTCAATACCCAAAACAATGATGATTCATAAAGGAAGTAGAAGGTTTGACTACCCTAAGTCTGATTTCACCAAAATAGAAAAAGGAAGTAGCTGGGTCCGATTTCACCAAAGCAGAAAAATGGTTCAGAATTTTTACCAAAATGACACATTAAAATTTCAAGCTCTTAAACATAAGCCTAGTGATATGCCCTAAATAATACATGTTTTTCATGTATAATAATCCCCATATTATGTTACTAATTGAATAATAACCTTGCAATCGATACTTAAAACGTTAATATTTTATTATTGCAGGTTATTCGATGTCATGAGATAAACAAAGCTAAAACTAGTAAAAAAACGCCAAGAAATCAAGCCTTTTGGAAGATCATTCCCGAGCTTTGATCCCCAAGAAGTCAACCAAGGTCAACAACAAGTCAATAAACAGCTAAAAGATAAAGCAGAGAGCAAGCAGGGGGATGCACGGCCGTGCAAAGCCCTCCTTGCTCTCAAGGCTCTAGTACACTGTCCTCTGTACCTTGTTTGATTCCCGAGGTGTTTGCACGCCCTTGCAAACCAATGCACGGTCGTGCATTGCTTATTTTGAGGCCTATAAATAGATGACTTAAGTTCTTCATTATACACACCTCAAGATACATTACCACAACTCAAGAAGAGTCCGTTTCTGTAGTTTAGAGTAGAGAGTAGAGAGGTTCCTCCTCTTTGTCCGCAATAGGGG
Organism: Smallanthus sonchifolius; assembly: GCA_023525975.1. Lineage (NCBI taxonomy): Eukaryota > Viridiplantae > Streptophyta > Magnoliopsida > Asterales > Asteraceae > Smallanthus > Smallanthus sonchifolius. The sequence goes on along the minus strand of CM042019.1, from coordinate 32,131,311 downwards.
AGCCTACGAAACTCAGCATTACGCTAGTTAGTATGACCATTCGTGGCTAAACTCTTTGCATTGCTAAGGTGAAGATGAAGTTTGGTGATGTGACATCCAGCTAATTAGGGTTAACCCCGTTAACCAAATCCTATTAAATTCTAACCTATTTAACCCTATCTTAAACCCCAGGGACCAATTCTGCCATTTTCTAAACCCTTATACACCTAAAATTACAGGGACTGAATCTACCAAGTCTCAAAACTTAATTAATTTACCTTCAAAGTCAAAATCGAATAAATTTGAATTCTAGTTGACTTTAGAAAGTCAAACCGGTTACATTTGATCCAAATTCTCATTGCTTATTTGTAACTGTAGAACACGTTAAACATCATAAACGTCCATCATTAGAGCCTTAACACCACCATTAACTCGAATTTAAACCCAATCATGGGCATTCAAACCTTAACCGTCGACTATCATCACTTAGCCATCAAATTTGCTCATTTCGATCATTATTCTTATGAACTGGACGCCTGCGCACCCCTATCGCACCTCTCAGAAGCATTTGCACAGTCCATATTGGCCGGAGTTGAAGCCGGAATCGCCGGAGACCAAACTCACACAAGTCGGAACCCCATTTACTCGTACACCATCTATTCGAGCACTATTATGGTAATCAAGCACACCCTTAACTTCGTTTTAATATCTAGATTGAAAGCACTATCCTAATCAGGGCTTACAACACTAAATTAAACACGAATGAATCCTATGGTTCTTACTCATTCGGGTTTAGTCAAAATCTACTCTAGACTCAATTTAAATTCAATCAAATGGTATGATCAGATTCGCAAACAATTACACTTTGAAAGCCCTATGCTAATTTGATCATATATCATCGAATTGAACTCAATCCCGTATCTAGGGTTTGTTCATATAACGATTTGGGGGTTTTGATCCTAGACTCATTTATAATCGAATTAAACCACATGATTAGTTTCGCAAGCATTAACTTAACAAAAACCCTATGAATCGAACAGTTATTATAATCTGATTTGATCAAATTGACTGCACGTGCTAAATCTAGGGTTTTGATGTTTTCAAACAGAAATTAACGATCTTAAACTCAATGATTTTTGAAATTAAACTTACCCTCTGGTTCCCAAAACTCTGATTAACAAAAACCCTAAACTGTTGTTGCAAATCAGAGTCGAAATCAACGGATTTGAGAATGGATTTGGGATGGGTTTGCGTTAAAGGGAAGAGCACCATGAACTGTGGTGTTAAAAGCAGTTGGATCTGTTTATCCTTGTGATTCCCTAGCAGGCAGGCATGGTTAAGACTATTGACTGTTACGCAGGAGACCCGGGTTCGAAACCGGTCTCCTGCAATATTTTTTTGGGACTTTTCATTTGTTTCCTCTTTATAAAAATCGACTCCTATGATATTATAATCTTATATTAATATGTTTTAGCCTCGGGAAACTCCCGTAGACCCGGGATTGAATTTATAATACATTTTAATATTATTCCTCACTTTTAAAATAATATGTTTATATTATTATTTAACCCATGACTCTGATTAAAAATAATATATTTATATATTATTTTCACCACATTAATTATATTACTACCCACGTTTATACCCTCGTATAAAAATAATATATTTATTATTTTTGCAACGTAATTATTTATTGTGCTATTTCTTCAAACTTAAAATAATATATTAAGTTATATTATTTTCCTAGCCATTAATTAATGATGCGAACACACGAATATATTTATTTAATATTATTATTCGTAATTAGAGACGTTCGACACGAAACACATTTATCTTTTTTATAATTAAGAAATCCTTATTCCCGTGGACACGTTCGTCTACTCGTTGATCCTAAGAATGTTTTAGGACGTTCCAACTTTCGTGTCGTCGTCACAAATCCCATTATATCCCTAAATGTTATGTGTAAAATTCTAGGGCAAACATAAGTCGTTGCAGGCTAACACTTGTGGTCCCAATCTCATTCTTGTGTGAATCTACCACTACTCAACTCAGGGGAGTTTCACGACCCCTTTTTACTCGTTTTTCTGTTGGGGAAGAAACATGTACACAAACCAACATCTTTTACTTGTTTTTCTGTTGGGGGAGAAACATGCACGCAAGCAATCATACTTTTACTTTTTTCCCGTGGGGGAGGAACAGACACGCAAACAAACATTATTTTACATGTTTTTCCCGTTGGGGGAGAAAACATGACGCAAACTCTTTTGGTTATTGTAATTCATATGTTATCACTGTTGAGGCTAAGCGTAACACACTATCATGAAAGTCATCACACACATCGGACCGTTAATATGGATTTAGCGAGGGAACGTTTGGTAGTACTACTGCGTTTGACAAACCCCACCCGCGTTAGTCACGCTAACTCGATTGGAGGTCGAACGGGTGAAATGTTATCCTAAACACATTAGTCAGAATTGATAGACCTGGCTGGAGGCAAACAAGCAAACAAACTGTCAGCTTCGGTTGCGAGCGCTTTAGTAAGACATGAACACAAGTTAGCTACCTATTGATACACATATTAAATGTACATAATCTGGCAAACGCTACTATTACAAACATGAAACCTGTGAACTCACCAACCTAGTGTTGACACTTTTTCTTACATATATCTCAGGTTGCTAAGGCAAGGTTGCACACCTAGGAGATGAATGGAGTCCTACTGTAATTGCATTCTTATGCAAGCATTTAAAAACAGTTCACTTGTTTTTATTAAACTAAATTTGGGGGCGTTTGCTTTGCGCATTTAATTCTTTGTTTAAACGCTTCCGCACTCACTATGAACTTTTATGATATTTCATTTATGTCCCATATAGTGTCGTTTGATGTAACTAATGTCTGAGATCCTGGTATGTCACACGTCTAACGGTAAAACTCCGTTAGTGGAATTTGGGGGTGTGACAGGTGTATGTTAATGTTTAACGTATTAATCTAGTGGTATGTTTATGTCTTTAATTATTCGCTCTTAAAACCACCTTCTAGGTGGGCTTTTTATTATTTTCTAAACTTATCTTTACACTTGTGAGTGTTCTTGATTTTAAAGCGTAAGTTCGTAAAACTTTTTTAATCAAACTTCTCTCGAAACTTGTACGCCTTTATACAATAAGATTTTGATAAGCCAAGGCTTGGTTAATACTAATAAGGTCGTACGTCTTTTTAAGAACTTGTTTTGAGACCAAGAATTGGTGAACTCACGTTGGGAACGGTACGTCTTTATACATGGTCCCATTGTTGCACCGCCTCCCAGTGAACAAAGTCTAATCACTCTTTTACTAATAATACTTAAGCATTTAAGTTCGATGTCTTAAACCAACTTAAAGATAGCATTTAAAGAGTTGAGGGTAACGTTGTCCCTAACTAGGAATCATTACCATTTTATTATTAAAGATTATAATTCGTGAACCAAATGTTGTGAGAATGAGGATCTAGCGGTGTACCGTTCACACATTTGTATTAGTCATACCACCGGATTAATCAACATAACATTATCATATACCAATCAGATTCGAAGCCAAAAGCAATACTCTTCGTGACCTGATCATCTTCGAGATATTTATTTTCTTGCTATTTACTATTCTACTATTTACATTTCTGTTACACACTTCACGCACATTTTTACTTTTTTGTCATTTACTTTTCTGCTTCACAAGCACACAAAACCCACTCACTAATTAAACTGCCTAAATGATACCAAAAGTTGAGTATTGGAACTCGACCGTGTCCATTGGTTCGATACTTGGTTATTACCTAAACTATATTACGCTGCGATAGGTACACTTGCCTATTGTGTGTGTTTTAAGTTTAAAGTAAGTATCATTTTATAAATTTAAAAACTGATATCGTGAAACCAACATCTCTAAATAAATATATATAATATATTTTCTATATCACACGCACACTATCACCTAGAAATACAATTTAAATGGTTAGATAATGATCCATCATTTGGTCAAAAAAATATATTGAAATTATTTTAGAGAGATGAGTGTCTAGAAGTCAGGATGAAAAAGGGATCTAATATAATCTATATAAAAAATGCAACATATAGTTTAGTACATACTTTCATAAATATGTTTGAATGTAGATCAAATGTGTAAAATGCCTCCTACTAACAAAAAATAAAGAAAAAATTTTTAGCCAAACTGCAAAAGTGATGTTAAAAAACTTACTTTCTTTCGTAAACGACTTTTTCTTGCTGCTTCACGATTTTGAGCAAGCCTATGAAGCGTCTGAAGATTGATTCTAAGACCATCCGTAGTGATGGCGTGAAGAGGGTGGGCGTGAGCCACCTTAGCCTTTCACGCCCAGAAACACCGCCCCCCTAGGCGTGAAAGGGGCGTGAAAAGGGGGAGGAGGGCGTGGGGCATTTCACGGGCGGGTTGGGTTATTGTGTGGGACCCTATTCGAAGTAGCCGTTGTAAAAAAAAAATTATTTAATTTATATATATATATATATATATATCACATTTTCAACTTATAATCTCACCCATTCTCTCATTTTCAACCAAAACCTCACACGTTCTCATATTTTCTCAACCAATAACACCCCACTATTTAAAATGGAATGGTCTTCTACGTCGTCGGGTTCAACGAAAGAAGATGAAGTGATTGTTAAAGCGATTTGTTACGCGTACGAGCTACTTGAAGAAGCGGAGAGTTCATAGAGGGTAACACGACGAGTTCAAGTGATGCGGGATCGGGAAGCAGCTAATGAACGTCTAATACGTGATTACTTTAGTAACACTCCAATGTATGATGAAAAAAATATTCGAATCCTTTTTCGTATGAGCCGAGAACTTTTCGTGCGCACCTGGTTCGTCATTCATTGTTAATGATGTCGAATACGAGCACGGGTATTATCTTGCCGACGGTATATATCCGGAGTACGCCACGTTTGTCAAAGCATATGCTAGCCTAATTGGTGAGAAAAGAGAACTTTTCAAAAAAGCACAAGAATCGGCACAGAAAAATATTGAACGTGCGTTTGGAGTTTTAAAGAAAAAATGGGCTTTGATTAAAAACCCGTGCTGTATTTGGACTAAAGAAAAAATAAGAAATGTTATTTACACTTGCATAATATTACATAACATGATATTGGAAGACAAGGGGCTAGCCGTTTGCCAAAACTATGATGATAACCCGCAGACGACGCCAGCACAACTAAGCTCGGAAGAGAAACACGTAATTCGTAACGCATTACGCGACAGGGATACACATCTAAGCCTACGCGGTGATTTGACGGAGCATATTTGGACTAATCGTACGAGTGACAATTGATTTATTTGTATTTTAATATGTTTGTTTTTTAATTAAATAAAATTGTATTTTGTTATCTTTATATTTTAATTAAATAAATTTCTATTTTGTTATCTTTATATTTTAAATAAATAAATTTGTATTTTGTTATCTTTATATTTTAAATAAATTTATTTGTATTTTAGTTAAATGATTACTGAATGATTAAAAATTAAATGCGTGGCGTGAAACCACTACGCACCTCAGTGAAAATGGGCAGTGAAAACCCCTGTGCTGATGTGGCGCTGATGTGACGCTGACGTGGAGGGGCATGAAACCACTACGGATAGCCTAACTATAGTTGTTAGAGGAGTTAACAACTTTCTGAATTAAAATTGAGTTTAAAGCTTATACAAACTGATTTTAAAGCTTTTATAAACTGTTGAACAATGATAAATGCTTCATGTTTCAATATGTATGGGAAAAATTAAAATCATGTTGATGACGTCATGATACTTTCCCCATCAGTGATGTTTCCAACATTCATAGAATCATGAGGATCAAAGAAATTATCTATCTTATCGTCTCGTTTTGTTATGAAACTAGATAATTCCCGGCCGCGCGTTGCGGCGGCAATGAAGGTTGCGAGTTAAAAAGTTTTTCATTATAATAACATATCATATATGAAAATAGGAAACAGTTTACATAGCAAAAAAGTAGAACACAAAACTTGATGATGTTGGTAAAAACCTAAAACAACTTAAAATATCAAATAAGCAGAATATGAAACCGTTAAGTTAGAATAACAATGATGAAAAACTTAATAAACAGTTAATTAGATTCTATGATAATTAATTAAGTCTTCACAAATATGACAAAAAAAAACAAAGATATATTTTAGAATGACCTATTATATCCATTTATCCAAAAAACCAACCAAGGAAACACTACTATTCTTTTCTAAAAAAAATTTATGTCAAAATATGCTAGCTTAAATGCAATTAATCCAATCTGCGAAGCTAAATTATATTTTAAAATAGTTGATGAACCTCCCTAAGACAAAAAGTTCTAATACTTTAGTTACACAACATCTTATCTGTTTTAGCATATCTCATATAATTAATAATTGGTCTTAATAGATATCTTGTGATCCTACACTGGAACTGTTCAGCCCTGTTTCAACATGTCTCAAGTGGAAAATGTTTCAGCCTTTCACTTGATACAATTAGAAAAGGCATCTTAAAAAGGAAAAATATAACTTTTGATATATGCTGCTGTTCTAAGAAAAATGTTTTACTCTTTACCAGATACCCTCTTTCCCCTCACTAATACACACACACATAGAAAAAAAATAGAATATAACTACAGCTAAAAGGAATATAGCATATCAGTCACACTAAGAAAATGATTTAATAATCTATCAGAAGAGATAAAAATGAACAATAGGATTAAATAGCTAATGACAGTAACAAATGCATAAATGTTTATTGTAGCGATTTCATCCAAATAGCAGTTAATTACTAAAAATAAGTCATGGCACATTATAGAAAAATTTAGAACTTACATGTTTCATGTAATAATTATGCAAACAATTGATGAAGTTGCGAGAATTCCACCTGCAGTTTTGAATGTTAAGTCAATAACTACATTCTCAAATAAATGACAATATGATCCTAATTTTAACAATTATTTTCTGCATCTAACGCAATAACTGATCCACAAAATGTAAGATAGCAAATTTTTTAACTATAGCATAAGGGTAAACAGACATATCAATAACGACAGCGGATTCAACTTCTTTATCGTTAGAAAGTTTTAATTCATTCATTTAAGATCAAAATCAAAGGGATTTACTACAAAAGCTCATATGTAATACCCTACCTGCGGTCTGTTGAAAAGAGTAATAGAGGAGTAAAAATAAATAAATTTAAATGGAAACAGAAAAAAAAAAAACAAATGAAAACCATTAGTCTGTAAACATAAAGCGATAAAGTCAAAATAAGAAGGTAAATGTTAACACTAATTCTTATAAAAACCATGCAGCAAACGAACTTGTAAGTTTGGTTGTTAATATTTTGCAAAATGCTACAATGATAATATAAAGTTTGCCTACATATGCAAAAACTAAAAAAAAAAAAAGTAACGGTGTAAATTCATATTACCTTTGTACAGAAACCTAAACAGAAGCAAAGCTTTACAAAAAACTAAACATCAGGTCCTTCGTAGCTGCAAGAATGAAATGGTACCATAGATACAATCAGAACAGCAACATGTACAGTGAAAAAAAGCTTGAACATTGAAATAGATTTAAGCATATTATTCAAACCATACAACAGATGTAGTTTTATTATACATATGTGTCTACTATAGGTCAAAACACAATTTTTTTGTTTTTGTTTTTGTTTATCATCTGTAACACCAATAAAGCATACAACATTTACAACAACTAATCTGTAAGTTACAATGATTTAAACACAATTCCAAGATCAACTGGTGTGCAAATTCAATAGCAAACTATTAACAAACCACCTAACTCATCAATCTCATAACAACTTTTTACACATCTACAACATCGAGGGTAAATTTACAACTATTAATTCTCATTAGATCAACCTAATTGAACCGTTATCATCTTACAGGTGTTTCAACAACTATGGCTATTTATTTTATCACCCATTAGTGGTTTGCCTGTCTATAGTAAGTACAACAACAGAATAAACATACACAAAGCACAGTTTCTCTGCTGCTTTGATTTTATTTTCTAAACCCTAAACCCAAATCAACAGTTGACCAACATTCATAAGAATATATTCTTTTTACTTAAGAATAGCATAGAAGTTGGGCATTCTGGAGATGCTTGTTAAAAAACCAAAAGTGTTTAAACGTGTGTAAAGCACTTGTGATAAGCAAAACCTATTTCAATTTTGTCTCCGGCTAAAACCCCCAATTATCAAAACCCTACAAATAGGCAACCAAAGAAGAAACACTTCCTTTACAACACCCACCCCAGCAAAATTAAAAATCAAACATTTATTGCCAACAACGCAAAATCAAACAAAACAGAAAGAAAAAAAAGGATTTCGAAAGCAAGAAGAATACCTACAACGCAACAGCAGCAGCAGCAAGAATCAAACGTGAGAGGAAAAAAACATAAAGGATCGAAACAGATGATAAAGTTCGCTGAAAAGGGCAAAAATCGACAGCTTGCAAAGCTATATGCGTAGGCATGCCACATAAAGCCACGTATCCAACCTGAAACATCAAACCCAAAAAAAAAAGAGTTAAAGAAAAAGATCGAACTGAAGACCTAAAGGAACAAATAAAAAACCACTACCAACCCAAACACCAAAACTGCACCGGTCCGAATTACAACAAAAAGTTGAACCCAATAACAAACATTATTTTAACTCAACACAACCTGAGAGTAGATGATTTTAGATTGAAATTAAAATATTAAATGATAATCTTTTCATGCTAACCTAAAAATTCTCTGTATAAACATGATTTAATCTCAAATAACTTACCAATGGAGAATACTTGATGATTATGATTCCTACTTCTTGTCGATTGCACACACTATGACAACAGAAAACCCAGCCAACTGTAAAAGTATTTTAGTGATGTCCTTAAAGGAGCAATTAGAGAAGAAATTGAAGCCAAGAAGGGGTATTTCAACAGGAAAGGTCGATACCTGGTGGGATTCGGAACCCCTGATTTAGTGGTGGTAACCCTAGAGTAGAAACTTCGAACTCTTTTCTTCGTAATCGAACGATTTTGAATATAGAAGAGCACCGGTGCTGCCTGCGACAAACAGCTAAATATCAAAGTAATCGATTCTCTTCTTGTAACCCTAGCGGCGACAGCCGACAAAGGACGCAAAGGCGTGGCGAGGAAGGGGAAGATTCGTGGGCTACGACAGCCGAGAAAGGGTGAAAAAAACACGGTGCAGCAGGGGAAGAACCGTCTGAAACATAGCGCCACGGTCTAGCGGCGACAGCCGACGAAGGACGCAAAGGCGTGGCGAGGAAGGGGAAGATTCGTGGGCTACGACAGCCGAGAAAGGGTGAAAAAACACGGTGCAGCAGGGGAAGAACCGTCTGAAACATAGCGCCACGGTTCATCTCTGTCGCTCGTCTCTTTCTCTGGTGATGGTGGAAGCCTGATTTGAAATGTAATGAAACCCATCTGTTGTACCATCGCATAGAAGAAGGTATTCTACTGTTCATCAAGCTGGTATTTGTTTGATCTAACAAGATGATCGATTGAAACATTTGAATTGGCAGTAGCATGAACGAAAATGCCAAAAAAAATTATAGAAACGGAATTTGCATAACGAAACACTAACCTCAGCGGTAAAAAAATTTACATGTGCTATAATGAGGATCAGGTTTTGCGAAAGGTTAAATCTCATCGCTGCATTAAAGGTTGCAACTGAGAAGCTACCATCCTCTAATTAAGTAACGCCAAGGTATGAACTTCAACCTATCTATTAACTTATGACAGACACATGTTTAACAAAGCTTAATGAGAGCTAAACAAATGCAGAGGCACCAACAGGTAAACAACTATACTCAAAAGAGGTGTATGCACAACATACAGAACCAAACAAACAATTTACAATCAGACAATGAGTTTCGAAAGCGTACCAACACTGACCACAAACAAACAATTAACGGTCAGATCATGCAAGGAATTCGATGAGAAAGACCAAGCACAAACAATATAAGAAGATATTTTAATTCCAGAAAACACTACTCGTAATCGTTAGTAAATCATAGAGAACCGTAGCTCATGAAAGAGCTTTTACATATAGAAAAAAGCACATCAACAATAGAGGCCAACAAAATCGGCATTAACAAATATGTGTAAATCGTATAGAGTTAATAGAAATAAAAGATCGAGATTCTGCATAAAAAATAACATCTTCCATCGGACCAAATATGATACAGTGAGGCTTAGAGTTAGAAAATTAACGAAACCACCATGGCTATAGGGTAGGTTGCAGGTATTCACCTACCATCCTCCAACCCTGTAACACCAAGGTGAAATCTTCAGCAATATTTACTCAGATCTACAAATGTTTACTCAGATCTACAAACTCATCACAGCCCTGTTAGAAACCCTAACCAAGCAAAAGGGTTCGTAGGAGAAAAGCACGCGCACCACTCCTGAAAGGAAAACCCTAACCTGAGAGAGAGAGAGAGAGATTGACAGAAAGAGAGAGGCAGCGCCAATAGACGCTGTAGTAAGATGCGTACCCCGGTCGGCCACCATCCACCACCGAGCCGTCTAGCTAGAGGTATAGCCAAAGAAGGCGACGCAGAAGGCAAAGTGAAGTGATGGAACTAAAAGAGGACGCGTCGCAGAAGTTGTACATCATGCTCATGGCTATAGGGTAGGTTGCAGGTATTCACCTACCATCCTCCAACCCTGTAACACCAAGGTGAAATCTTCAGCAATATTTACTCAGATCTACAAATGTTTACTCAGATCTACAAACTCATCACAGCCCTGTTAGAAACCCTAACCAAGCAAAAGGGTTCGTAGGAGAAAAGCACGCGCACCACTCCTGAAAGGAAAACCCTAACCTGAGAGAGAGAGAGAGAGAGATTGACAGAAAGAGAGAGGCAGCGCCAATAGACGCTGTAGTAAGATGCGTACCCCGGTCGGCCACCATCCACCACCGAGCCGTCTAGCTAGAGGTATAGCCAAAGAAGGCGACGCAGAAGGCAAAGTGAAGTGATGGAACTAAAAGAGGACGCGTCGCAGAAGTTGTACATCATGCTCTGAAATTTGCACTTCACTATTCATCACGTTGGTGTTTGTTTTAGTTAGTAATATTATGACAAACTTAAAGCTACAATATAAAAAAATAATAAATAAAGTTGTAATCATTTTGTTAACTTTGACCCATTGGGGGTTCACATAAGATAAACATGGAAAGGGAGTTTAGAGTCACTTCCATTTAAAAAATGTCTGTTATAGTTTAATCTTAAAGCATGTTTTTTAAATAATATTTGTTTCTTTGATATATGGTGGCAATTCTAAAAAGTTCCTAAACAACTATGTTTCATGAAGATCAATGATTAGAGTAGACCCACTATTAGGCTACTAAAAGGAAGAAAAAAAGCACCATTAATTGAAAGCAACTGCACGAAATTACCTTGCAAAAGGTTTGTGGACCTTTAAATTACATAGTTAATTTATGCACAGATTAATAGGTGTAAAAGCATACACATTCAAGAAAACTTGTGGTCTATGTTGGTGTAATTTCTTTTTGGGCCTAATAATAAAGAAACAATGATTGGTTTTAGTAATATTGGCTATTTTAAATCTTTAATGGACGGATACAACTTCCCCAAATCCTCTATCACAAAATACCTGGTGATGATATCCACGATTAACGATAATCATGGAACTCTGAATATCTTGAAGGTAATCATCGACATAATCACCTTTACTCGACAACGCCGATGTTCCTTTTCACACACGAAAACCAAATTTCTAGAAAAGCATACACGGATTAGACGATTTTTATGGTACATATTGAATCCATTAACTCCAATAGCCGGTGCTTCTTTGATAAACAAGATGGTTGTCTCTGCAACAGTCTGTATCAGATTTATGACTAAAACAAATTAAAAATAAATATAAACACATGAAACCTTCATTTACAATCATCGCTATTAGTATCACACAAACTGCAGTATGGAAACACATGCTAATATTACTGCAAATTGTTTCTTCATTATTATCAAAGAAAGTAGATAACTAACATAAGGTATAAATAGCATTATATAAAGAACCATGAACAAATGACCTTCTAAACAATTAGACAACACTGCTGCTTGTTCACTACTTTCTAAAGAAAAGTTCATTTTTAAATGTTGGTTCAAGAGCTTTTGTAGAGCAAGATATGCTGTAATGTTCTAATCAAAGTGGGACTTTAATCAAATAAAATAGCAGTGGCTTCTTGATGCATAAAGGTCCCAACTGTATCCAAAAATAAATTTGTAATATAGAAGTATATGTGCACATTTATGTAATAACTGTATACCTCAACTGAATCTCCTATTCTTGTATTCAGGTCACATTCTTAGGTATTGGAGATTCTCTAACTCGGGCTTGTCTTCTAGAAACTACTGCGGCTTGTTTGCTTTCACAATCGGTTATAATCAATGTGATAACAAAGTTTAGAATCACTTGAGCACTTTATCAAAAGTGGCCATTTACATATCAAGGGATTACTGAGTGAGTCTTTGCTTCTTGCCTCATTTGGCTATAGTTTAGCAAGATGGCGGGCATCTTTTAAAGAGCACCAATTATCATTGCTCTAAAGGGAAATAAAATCTAAAATTTTGAGAAAACATAAAGTCAACATCAGTTAACAAGATTATGATGCACTTGATATATATATATATATATATAGACACACACAAAACCACTAAATTCTCAGAAGGATCCCTCTTTCGGTATGTCAAGTTTATGCTCTTTATCTACAAATAAAACACATAAATAAAGATTTCAAAAAACATGTCAATATTATTTCCAATTTTTGGTTATGAATATTATGGAACAAACACTTACATACAAGTCAATGTTATCAGTACACAATAAAGCCCTAATGAATGTTATCAGTACACAATTATAACAACACTTGACCCCAAAAGCACGATTTCAATTTCAATTAAGCAAACAATTCAAAGAAAAAGAATTGACAACTAACTAAATTAAGGTTTCGGTTGTACTTGTCAAATTGTCGTATAACCATCGTCTTCATCAGGGAACCCATCTATGTCCTCGCCGAACCAAAAAGTCATCGCCGCTTGAGGTCGTCTTTGGCACTGTGTCAAGCATTACCAGGCGTCTGCCCACATCTTCTACGATTTCAACTGCCAGGTGATGAGTGGGGAGAGGAAGAGTCGTTATTGCTTCGATTAGGCACTAGTGGGAACGTTATTGCTTCGATCGCTTCGATTGCTTACCCAATCGCTTCGATTACTCACCCAGTGGGTGGTAGGAAGAGCCGACGTGGGGTGGAGAGGAAGACGGAGTGGGGAGTACAAGTAGTGAAGCTGTGGTACATGCGTCTTAAAACAAGTGTCTTACATTTTGTGTTAAAAGACTGATCTATCCTTCTAATCTCCATTATACAGTAGTATAGATATAGATATAGATATAGATAAACACAATTGGTTCAAGAAAAAGACTATACCACTGATCGATGGCATAGATAAACCTAAAATTCTACATATAAAAACCTTAAAAAGTTTAGATTGAGGTCAATAACATGACTCTTGATGAACATTGAGTAAAAATGAGGCCTTTATAGGTTAATGTTGGATGTCAATTTTGAGCATGAAGAACATTACAAAAAGGATACACAATTATGTTTAAGGAACATCACAATTTTGAATAGTTATATGTATAATCGGTTCGGTTAATTAGGTTATGTCACACACTATAACCAAAACCGAACTACATATTTTGGTTCGGTTATGCCTCAACCGAACCATCGGTAGTTATTCGGTTCTGTTAGGTCGGTTAATTCGGTTACGGTTTGGTTAATTCGATTATTTGCTCACACCTACAATGTTTAAAAGAAAAATAGCTTTCCTATTGCGGAGCCTCTGACACAATGACCTATGATGCAAATGATATTATTGTCCACGCTAAACGTCACCAAGATAAAATTCAAAACGTTAATAGTGGGTTTTCCACGGTTCATGGGGCTGGCGCAATAGAAATCTCTCCTACAATTAACTTTCAAAAACAACCACTAGCTTAGCCTAGTGGCAAAGGTGTATAACCAAAACTTCACTAAAATGGAGAGGTCTTGGGTTAAAGTCCCACTTATGACCAAAAAAATGGGGGTCCAGGTTGGGCCAGGGGGTTTTTCTCACCTATGGTGGGTTTCCCCCTGAGGGAGGTGGAGATGATCGGGTGGGTCATTGGCCCGTCAGTGATCGAAATTACCGTTAAAAAAAATGAACTTTCAATATGTTTATATGTCCCATCTTTATCGTATAAACTATTATCTATCACCCAAGTCACAAAAAAATCTTGACTCCTACTTTTTGCCTTTTGCAAGATATTCATAAGAAGGCGATAAATGGTTGTAGTTCCGAGCAAGATGGATTGTATTATGTTGATGAAGTCTCTCACATAGGGCAAGCAGGCTTAGCCTATGGCACATCTGAGTGACAACATAGGCTATGGCATAGACGGCTTGGTCACCCTCTGACAGTTATCTTCATAGCTTATTTCCATCTCTATTTAAAAATAGATATTTAAATCATTGTGAAACTTGTATTTTGGAAAAAATTCATCGAACATCGTAAACATCAACAGAAAATAAATCAAAATCTTGTTTTTCACTAATACACTGGGATGTGTGGGGTCCTGCCCCTCACTCTTTCACGAGAGACTTTCGATATTTTTTGTTGTTTGTTGATGATTACACTCAGATGTCATGTGTATATATTTTTGAAACAAAAGTATGTCGTTAGTGAAAAATTCACATTTATATACTAAAAATATACCTCAGAATGAAAGTGAAGATAGACAAGAGCGATATACTCTAACACCAAGAAGTAATTGGGGAGTACCACCTAAGAGATACAGTCCATATATGAATATATATGTAACGAATATGTAGGATTATGTAACGAATATATATGTATAGGTTGATATAAATGAATATATATTTGTATGTATTATGTATTTGAGTATTTGTATGTATTTGTATATATATCTTAGTAATTCGAACACGAACGGTCTCACCCGTTTTGATTTTTTATATTTGTATGATTATTTATATCTAATACATTTGTAATGAATATGTGGGATTTCCTGTTTAGCTTTCTCTTGTGTTTCGACTTTGACCCTACCAATTGGTAACACTTTTCTACTAAACCAAAAATTGTTTATATTATGTAACACTTTTTTAGTATGTCGAACTCGAACACGATCGGTTTGTTATCCCGTTTGCCGCGAGAAAGTGTTTTATTAACTTATCATAAGACACCTAACCAATTTAATTTATTATATAAAGTATATTTTTTGAAAAACAAAATAAAAAACAAACTGAACTACTAAGAAAGATAAATTTTGGATACCCTTTAGAAATCTCAAGAGCTCTTAAGAAAATACCAACACACTATCCAAGTTGGGAGAAAGTTTCAAAGAAAAACGTCGTATTTCGTAATCTTCGTGTAAGTATAAAAGGTAATGTTTTATTTTTTTTTTAAATTTCATAATTATTAAATGTTTTCTAATTACTTGTTTTTGAAGAATTACTTTGATATTAATAGCCGGAGTAATACACCACAGTGGTTAAGAATATCAGCGGGCATCCATGATGACTGTGTCCGTAGATATCGTGACCGGAAAACAATGTTAAAGAAACATTTTGAAGCGGTTGAGGATTACAAGGATGTGGAAGAAGCAAAGGCACATCCTCATGAGTCAATCAGTTCCAGCCATTGGAGATCACTTATCGACAATTTGTTACTAAATCTTGGGTATATGGCACGTTGGCTCCAAAATTCTGCAAACCGAGCTAAACAACTTTATTCCAATACTAGTGGAAGCAAGTTATTTGCTCAACGGCGATACAAGGAGATAAGAAAAATTGTTACTATTATATAAAAATGTATTCATAATTCAGTGAAATATTAGTAATAGTATTTTTATTGTTTATAGGTGTAACAAAGTGGAAGCACCAACCTTATTGATGGTTGGAGACGTATGCACACTTCTTATGACATATGGATCAACGCTAGTGCGCAAAATAATTGGGTAAGTATATATTTTGTTATTATGTTACGATTCAAAGTATATTACATACATTTTTATATAAATGAGTCAAAATGAAATGTACCCACTCTAAATGGGTCAAAATGACCCGTTTAACCCAAGTCCATTAATAGATGGATATTATTGCGTTTTGATGCCTTTATTGTAGGTTTATTATAGTTTAGGAAATTATTGCGTATTAGGTTTGTAAGTTGTATTTAAAGTTTGAGAAATCCACTAAAATATTGATATTATTGGGTATTGTTGGTGTTATTATATGTTTTATTAAGTATTGGTAAATTATTATGTTTATTGAGTATTGTTAAACATGTTGGTTATCCATTTTACAACAGTTATATTTCCGGATTTTTCAAAAAAAAAATGATATATGTTTATTTTTTTTTGTTGTTTATTACATATTTCAATTCAAGATGAGTTGAGTCAGATGCAACAAGCCGACGAAGAGGTTGATGAGGAAGAGGTATTACGGTGTGCCCTTGGTGAGAGACGTGGTTGGAGCCGAGGGGTTGGATGAAAAGTGAGAAACATACCCTCGAATGTCTCGTCTTTGTCCGACTCTCAATTCAACGAATTGAAATAACAAATCCGCCAATTGAATGAGACCGTTAAACAGATGCAGGGGGACGGTAAACGATCCGCCAACAAAGATGACGAGAATGATGACGATGAAGATGATTAAACTATTTGTAACAATTAATTTGAACGGTTTGTATTAACTTGACATGTTTGTAACTTGACTCGTTTGTATAATTTGAACGGTTTGTAGAACAGTTTTTCCAGTTTTATGAGTTGAATGGTTATGTGGAAAAATCTGGAAATTTTTATAAAATTTTTTATTTTTTTTTAGATTATACCTAATACCGACAACTTGACGTCGATAAAAGGGTTGGCCCAGTGTCATTTTTAGCCTATAGAATAAAGATAAAATAAAATTAATAAATAACCAATATCTACCACATGTCGTCGATATTGGTTATTTATTAATTTCATTTTATCTTTTAATTAAATTGGGGAAAAAACTTTTTCGACGACCCAATATCGACGGTATTGGCGTAATATATATTGACGACGTTTTCTTGGCGATATTTTACCCTTTCTCGACGGTACTTTGCCGACGAACCTATTACCGACGACATGTCGTCGAGAAAGGCAATCTCAAGGTCGACGAATCTGCCTAGTATTCTTGTATTTTCTGGTCAAGTAATAAAATACAATTCCTTTAGAAAATACATATTTAAAATTCAATGTCATTAAAAACTTAGAATCTTTTGGTATATCAAATATAAGAAAAGGAATAAATTAGGGTTCATATGATGATAGAAATTAAAAAAAAAAGGTACTCGATTTACACGAAGTAATTAAATCAACAACATTGAGTTAATCTTCTACAGCTTGAAAATAAATGTGGAACGTAATTGATTCTAAAGGGTTTTTATCCAAATATGTGGGATGGAAAGGAGTATAAATTAATAATAAAGAAAAGGGACACTCCTTCTTTTGAATAATAAAAAATAAATAAATAAGAGATTATATATAGTAATAAATTCCACTAAAATTAGAAAAGAAAGAGTTAATTACACGGAAGATCCATGTGGTATGCTCTGATTTCACTTTTAGTATCTAATTTTGAGAAATTACATGATTG
Organism: Smallanthus sonchifolius; assembly: GCA_023525975.1. Taxonomy (NCBI): domain Eukaryota; kingdom Viridiplantae; phylum Streptophyta; class Magnoliopsida; order Asterales; family Asteraceae; genus Smallanthus; species Smallanthus sonchifolius. The sequence continues at coordinate 32,113,577 of CM042019.1, read as the reverse complement.
GACCATAACTTTGTAATTTGAAACATAATTGGCCCCTGAAACGGATGGACGTTAACTTTAGCTGTTAAACTTTTTAAAATAATTAAAATATCCTTTAAACTTAATTACACGGATGCCCCCTGTGGTATGCTCATAATTCACTTTTGGCCCATAGCTTTGAGAAATTAAAGGGTTAGACCATAACTTTGCAGTTTGTAACACCATTGGCCCCTGTGGTATGCTTAGATTTTACATTGCGTCCCTAACTTTGAGAAAATTACATGGTTGGACCACAATTTTGCAACCATATTAGAGAAACTAATTGAAGCAGAGAGTGATAAAACATATCATTTAGTTGAATTTGGTTTAGTAATTGAGTTGTTTTATGTGTTTGTATACTCAATTGCTTACACATTCACGTGTTTGTTTTAATTTATTCTTGTCAAGGATTCTTTTGACTACAAATTCCGATGAATTTAGTTCTTAATGTGTCCGACATAACACCTTCTTAAAATCACTTGCGACATACGAAAGCATTTGTTTTAGCCTTCTGCATTAGTCTCCCTAACGGTGGACCTTAGTCATGCTTCTCAGCACAACAGTTGTAGCACTTGTCCGAGTAAAAGATCAAACAACAACGAACTAAGTCTAATCTCGTATATGACGACTAATGTAACATCCTGAGATTTGAAAAGATGAAGAATAATCATTTACGAAGGTTAAACTAAGCAAAGGGAAGGAACGGGCCATGGGCTTGGGCCGAATTAGGGAAGGAATTTGGGCTCCAAAAAGCCTCAACTTCACCCCTTCCACCCTCATTTTACACCATCTTCATTTCACAAGTTCAGAGAGAGAGAGAAGTTAGAGAGAGAAGATGTCAGTTTTGCTCCAAGATAGAGCCACTCTTCTTCTCCAGTGATTTCATGAAGCTTTGTTGAATAATCAAGCTGATTAGAGGTAAGAAACTTGCTCAGATATGAGTTTTTGCTCAAAATGGGTTTTTAAGGCTTCTTGGGTTTCATCACATAAAGATCAGATTTTTACGTATAAAAACACATGAAAAGTATAGATCTGGCTTCATGGAAGTTGGAGAAAATATTTGAATGTGAAAAGTTATAGTTTTAGATCGAAAACAAGTCTGATTTGGAATCAGGGTTCTTGAGCCGACTCTTGAGTGTCGCTACCTACAAGTAGCGACAATCGGTGAAAAAAACGGCTAGAAAGAATCGGCCAGGGAGAATCGGCCGGAGAGAATCAGCCCCTAGCATGACACAAGTCCTGAACGCAAGTTCAGGCGACTCTTTAGAGTGTCGGCCGACTATATCAGCCGACTCTTGAGAGTGTCGGCCGACTCTTGAGAGTGTTGTAGGCCGACTCTATCAGCCGACTCTCCAGTGTATCAGCCGACACTAGCAAGTTTAACCAATTCCATGTATTGTATTCGCCCAGATCACGTAGCACTAGTTTAGCCAAGCTTTTAGTTGCCTCAGTAGACAGTAAACCAGGTGAGTTCTAATCCCCTTCTTGCCTACTTTTAGGGTGGTGTGCATACTTAGTAAACAATATGTTTATTACATATTTTATATTAATAAACGATGGCGAAAGTCATGAATTACAGAAACGTTTAAAAGAGGCAAAAGAAACGTTTTATGCAAAGAATGGTGCTTATGAACGGTTTATGAACAGCAAAGATATTTTTAAAAGAACGAAGGTGGAGTTTTAAAGAAAGTAATTAGCAAAGAAAGTAAAGAGAAATGTTTTTCCTACGAGAATGAGTATCACTATGTATAGAGAGTCAGTCATGGGCTCAGTGCCTAAGGTGGGCTTGGTGCCTGAGATGGGCTCGGTGCCTGAGATGGGTTCGCTGCCTAAGTAGGGCTTAGTGCCTAAGTGGGCTTTGTGCCTAAGAAGTTATAAATAGAATTAATGGTGTGGTAGCAGCGTCTTGACACTAGTCAGGGTTGTTACAAATGTTACGGTGATGCATTGTGTTTACTCTCCCTATTTGTCGGCATTTGGACTTGAGCCATTGGGACAATATGGAAAGTAATGAAAGGTAAAAGATACCATGTAAAGTTTTTCCATTCTGGTAGTAAAGGTTACGTCCAAGTAAAACTTTCTTCTTTTAATATATGTGAAGATGTTTTATGTAAGCGTTAGAACTCACTCAATATTAGTTGACTTTTAGTATGCATATCAGTTAAGTGTAGGTGGCAGTTTGGATGCTTGGCTTGCTTGAGGAGTTACCCCGGAAATCAGAGTATTGCATCCCATTTATGTTTAAAGTTTATTATGTTTTAAGACAAAGTTTAAATTTCATATCAGACAAGTATGTTAAAGACAAGTTATGTATTTTCGTTGCTTATGTTATGATTAAAATCGTTTCCACTGTGATTGTGAATGTCTTATGTTTACGAGCTATGTGCTGATGAGTAAATCCAATACGTGAGGCCTCTCGGGTTTGGGGCCTTACAACTAATCACATTCTGGGGCAATGTCGTATGTGACAATCAATCTCTTTCTTAACATGTTGACTTAACGATTTGACGATTCGTAATCGATTTTGATCAACGGATATGGTCTGAAACTTGTTTCATGGGTTTCTTTGGGTTATGCAGGAATCCATGAATTTGAGTAGCCGGACTCCATGGATTTCTTTAGGTTGTATCTGGTTCCAACAGATAAGGTCTGAAGTTGCGAGGAGATAATAGGGAGTTTCCAAAAGGATAAGATGGCCGACAATGGTGGTTTGATCGGTGGTGGTATGACCGGCTTGAGGGAGGAGAAGAAGAAGGTTGTTTTAAGTGTAGCCTACACTTAAAATATATTATTCTAATTTTTGTTTTATATTTTTAATATTAAGAGATATTTTGGTCATTTCACATACACTTAACAATCAAAGTTAACATCCATTCATTTTAGGGATCAATTGTGTTACAAACTGTAAACCTATGGTCCAACCCTGTAATTTCTCAAAGTTAGGGGCAAAAAGTGAAATATGAGCATACCACATGGGCCATCCGTGTAATTATGTTCAATGGGTATTTTAGTCATTTAAAAAAAATTAACAGTCAAAGTGAACGTCCATCTATTTCAGGGGCAAATTGTATTACAAATTGCAAAGTTATGGTCCAATCATATAATTTCTCGAAGTTAGGAGCAAAAAATGAAATCAGAGCATACCACATGAGCTATCCATGTAATTAAGAATAAAAATACTAAAAATAGCTCTAATCCTAGGTGGCTTGTATTTAAGAATAAAAATACTAAAAATAGCTCTAGGTAAGAATCAAACTTAGGTCATCCATAGTGGTTTCACGCCCGAGTGATTTACGTCCTGCCACGTCACTGCCAAATCAGCACAGGGGCAATCACTTGACAAAATCACTAAGCTACGTAATGGTTTCATGCCCAACATTATAGTGTGAATTTTTTTTATTTCATTTTGTTAATATTTATAAACAATTGAATTTTTTTTAAATTACTTATCATTTAAAATGTCGATCCAAACAAGTTAAAACACAACTTATGTGACAAAAAATAGTTTATTTTAAAACAACTCCGTTTTTATTAAAATTTATACTTGGATGTTTAAAATTATGGCGTGAAAGAGGCGTGGAGCTTAAAGCATGACGGGATTCACGGAGAAGAGGGCAAAAGTTTCACAGCTCTATTTACATAGCCACATAGGTAGCAAGTTTAGTATTTCATATCATGTATATTTATTATCTGGAAATCTATGGTGGTAACTTTCTTTATTTTATATTACATATAAAAATTAAAAAATTATATGGTCACTTGACCGTGTCTATAAACTTGCTCCGCCGCTGACAATGACAAGGACAAGTAAATACCAAACAACGACAATGGTAAAGAATGTATTGCGTTTTTTTTGTAATTTCCAAAACTAAAAAATCAACCTTTGTTATGTTTTAAAATTTTGTATGTATTTATATTTTATTGTAAATTTAAAAAAAAAATTCAAATATAAACTAGATTACAAACCAGTTTCAACCGAATCATTTTCAAACCAACCCTAACCGGTTTGGAGATGTTAGGTTTTTCCAATTCAAAAACCAGTTCAAGTTAAAACCGGTTTATATTTAAAAGACTTAAATACACGGATAGCCAATGCTCAAATCTCACTTTCAATCCCTAACTTTAATAAAATTACATGGTTGGACCATTAGTTTACGGTTTGTAACAACATTGACTTCCAAATTAGAAGGAATTGTTAAAATACCCCCTTAACACATAAAACAAAAAATTAAAAAAACTACATATTCACGGTTTCCACTAGGGGTGTTCAAAAAAATCCGAATCCGAAACCGAACCCGAATTATCCGAATCCGAATTATCCGAAAATTCGGATATCCGAGTTTTCGGATTCGGATTCGGATAGTGATTTTCGGATATTTCGGATAGTTCGGATATCCGAATATCCGAAATATTATATTTATATATATTTTTTAATTGTTTTTATTATTTAAAAATAAGAAAATTTGAATCAAAACCCGATATATTATATTTATATATTTTTATATGTATATTTTCTAATGTTTTTTAAGGTTTTTAATTGTTTTTGTAATTTAAAAATATTATTTTTATATATATATATATATATATATATATATATATATATATATATATATTTTTCGGATATCCGTTTCACTATCCGAATCTGTATCCGAATTTTCAGATTCGGATTCGGATAGTGAAATCCACTATCCGAAAATTTCGGATATCCGAAATTCGGATATCCGAATTTTCGGATATCCGACTTTGAACACCCCTAGTTTCCACCTCTCTCTCTCTCTCTCTCTCTATGAGCGTAACATCCTCCACCCTACTCAGTTGTCTTCTAAACCGCCAGTCAGAAACCACCATGAAATCTGGCGAAACCTGCAACTTCTAATGTATCTCTCTCTCACTCTCACTCTCACTTGATCTATTAACTCTCTCTCTCTCTCTCTCTCTGTCTCTCTCTCTTCCTCTCTGTCTCTCTCTCTCTCCGCCCTATAAAAGAACCAGAAAAATGAGTTTGAGATGATTCGTCGGATTCTAACACACCATAACTCCATCACTTGAAACCTAACCCAATCCCGTCACTTGAAACCCAACCCAACCCCGTCACATGAATTAGGGGTTTGATTTTCTGATTTGTGACTGGATTCAACACATTGGCGGCGATTCCTTTCAAATGCATTCATGCTCATAAAGATGCTCAAGTTTCTTGGTGATAAATTCCACAATGGAGGAAATATGAGAACTGTTCTTGATGTTGGTTGTGGTGTGGCAAGTTTTGGGTTATCTTTTACCACAAGGCAGATGAACCAAATTTAAAAAGAAGGAGCTCTAGATGAAGCGAGTCATGCACTTCAGTTGCAGAAAGCGATAGTCCGACGGTGGAGGTGGGGTGGGACTACCATGACAATGAGGGTGTGGTTTCAAGAGGGACCCACCATCAATATTTTGTTACATAATTTATTATATATATATATATATATTTATTTATTTATTTATATAAAGGGTTGGGGTGTAATGAAATTTAGGTTTTTTATATTTTAACATAAGCATAGTTTCGTCTATACAAATTATGGCCAAACTTGTTAAGTTTCGTCAAACTATAAGCTATGATAGTAATTTCTCAAAGTTATAGACCGTAAGTGAAATATGGACATACTAGAAGCGTCGTTCCCAAATTTTGCAGATGGTCCACTAGATTTATCATTTATTAACATCTATTTTATGGACATTAGCAAGTCCAAATCAATTTTTCGTAATTTTTCTTAAGGCCTCATTAATGCTAGACCCATCAATGTTCCTTTCACCCTTTCGTAATATTATTTTAGCCGTAACAGTTGGCCCAAGAGGAATACGTGGTTGATCATGAAGAAGCGGCCAGTATGTGTTATTATTAAGGCTAGAATATTTTTCACCACAGAAAATAATTATGTATTGAAGGAAGTAAGGAAGAAGATTTGTGGAGAAACACAAGGTAACATATAACTAACTTTGACTAAATTTAAAGGGAAAACATCATAGAATAGTAATCAAGTTTCAAAAGTGTTCCAATTAAGTAGCTCACCATAGTATACCCGAGGGTGTATACCGTGTAAAATACGTATTTAGTGACCTAATTGGAACACTTTTGAAACTTGGTTACTATTCTACAAAGTTACCCCAAATTTAAAACCTTTTTAACGAGGTTGATTATTTCGAATACCCCCTCAAGCGAACGGGTGGTGGACATACTCGTAACTAATCAATGTAGACGTGTTTTGTGCGTCTGTGGGCTACCGGACTTTGACTAAGAAAAAATGACACTCAAATTGTCACACAACAGTGTCGGACGTTCTGATGGCAAAGCGTTAAGGTCACGTAATAGATGTGTAATCTTTATAAGTCAGTATTTCCCATAGCCCGATCTTCAAACTCACAACTCGAACATGAAATTGTTGGCTACTTTTTGGCACTCCAAGAAACATGATTGCCACCAAAGAAGAGAGAGTAGCAATGAATGGAACGACGTGTTTCGATACAGCGAGCACAATCAGCATCGGAGTATCATATGAGCGAAAGATTTGGTTGGGAAAGAGAAATGCAACTTGTAAGTGAGTGTGCCCTTAACAAATCCGATAATTCTATTAATTGTTTGAAAATGATTATCCATGGGAGAGTGAAGAACTAGCTAGCCTGATTTACAACATATGATAGATCAGATGAGTAATGATAAGATATTGTAGGGCATCAACCAGTGACCGGTATAGTGTGGGATAGGAAAAGGTGTACAAGTACTACTAAAGACATCATTTGTGCAAGAGGAGTGGCCAACGGTTTGGAATCAAGTAGCCCCGCTCGAGTAAGGATGTCATGAGCATATTTGGTTTGACTAAGAAACAAGCCATCATCTGTATAGGATACTTCAATACCCAAAACAATGATGATTCATAAAGGAAGTAGAAGGTTTGACTACCCTAAGTCTGATTTCACCAAAATAGAAAAAGGAAGTAGCTGGGTCCGATTTCACCAAAGCAGAAAAATGGTTCAGAATTTTTACCAAAATGACACATTAAAATTTCAAGCTCTTAAACATAAGCCTAGTGATATGCCCTAAATAATACATGTTTTTCATGTATAATAATCCCCATATTATGTTACTAATTGAATAATAACCTTGCAATCGATACTTAAAACGTTAATATTTTATTATTGCAGGTTATTCGATGTCATGAGATAAACAAAGCTAAAACTAGTAAAAAACGCCAAGAAATCAAGCCTTTTGGAAGATCATTCCCGAGCTTTGATCCCCAAGAAGTCAACCAAGGTCAACAACAAGTCAATAAACAGCTAAAAGACAACGCAGAGAGCAAGCAGGGGGATGCACGGCCGTGCAAAGCCCTCCTTGCTCTCAAGGCTCTAGTACACTGTCCTCTGTACCCTGTTTGATTCCCGAGGTGTTTGCACGCCCTTGCAAACCAATGCACGGTCGTGCATTGCTTATTTTGAGGCCTATAAATAGATGACTTAAGTTCTTCATTATACACACCTCAAGATACATTACCATAACTCAAGAAGAGTCCGTTTCTGTAGTTTAGAGTAGAGAGTAGAGAGGTTCCTCCTCTTTGTCCGCAATAGGGGAGCCTACGAAACTCAGCATTACGCTAGTTAGTATGACCATTCGTGGCTAAACTCTTTGCATTGCTAAGGTGAAGATGAAGTTTGGTGATGTGACATCCGGCTAATTAGGGTTAACCCCGTTAACCAAATCCTATTAAATTCTAACCTATTTAACCCTATCTTAAACCCCAGGGACCAATTCTGCCATTCTCTAAACCCTTATACACCTAAAATTACAGGGACTGAATCTACCAAGTCTCAAAACTTAATTCATTTACCTTCAAAGTCAAAATCGAATAAATTTGAATTCTAGTTGACTTTAGAAAGTCAAACCGGTTACATTTGATCCAAATTCTCATTGCTTAACCGGTTGAATTTGTAACTGTAGAACACGTTAAACATCATGAACGTCCATCATTAGAGCCTTAACACCACCATTAACTCGAATTTAAACCCAATCATGGGCATTCAAACCTTAACCGTCGACTATCATCACTTAGCCATCAAATTTGCTCATTTCGATCATTATTCTTATGAACTGGACGCCTGCGCACCCCAATCGCACCTCTCAGAAGCATTTGCACAGTCCATATTTGCCGGAGTTGAAGCCGGAATCGCCGGAGACCAAGCTCACAATTGTCGAAACCCCATTTACTCGTACACCATCTATTCGAGCACTATTATGGTAATCAAGCACACCCTTAACTTCGTTTTAATATCTAGATTGAAAGCACTATCCTAATCAGGGCTTACAACACTAAATTAAACACGAATGAATCCTATGGTTCTTACTCATTCGGGTTTAGTCAAAATCTACTCTAGACTCAATTTAAATTCAATCAAATGGTATGATCAGATTCGCAAACAATTACACTTTGAAAGCCCTATGCTAATTTGATCATATATCATCGAATTGAACTCAATCCTGTATCAAGGGTTTGTTCATATAACGATTTGGGCGTTTTGATCCTAGACTCATTTACAATCGAATTAAACCACATGATTAATTTCGCAAGCATTAACTTAACAAAAACCCTATGAATCGAACAGTTATTATAATCTGATTTGATCAAATTGACTGCACGTGCTAAATCTAGGGTTTTGATGTTTTCAAACAGGAATTAACGATCTTAAACTCAATGATTTTTGAAATTAAACTTACCCTCTGGTTCCCAAAACTCTGATTAACAAAAACCCTAAACTGTTGTTGCAAATCAGAGTCGAAATCAACGGATTTGAGAATGGATTTGGGATGGGTTTGCGTTAAAGGGAAGAACACCATGAACTGTGGTGTTAAAAGCAGTTGGATCTGTTTATCCTTGTGATTCCCTAGCGGGCAGGCATGGTTAAGACTAATTACTGTTACGCAGGAGACCCGGGTTCGAAACCGGTCTCCTGCAATATTATTTTGGGACTTTTCATTTGTTTCCTCTTTATAAAAATCGACACCTATGATATTATAATCTTATATTAATATGTTTTAGCCTTGGGAAACTCCCGTAGACCCGGGATTGAATTTATACTACATTTTAATATTATTCCTCACTTTTAAAATAATATGTTTATATTATTATTTAACCCATGACTCCGATTAAAAATAATATATTTATATATTATTTTCACCACATTAATTATATTACTACCCACGTTTATACCCTCGTATAAAAATAATATATTTATTATTTTTGCAACGTAATTATTTATTGTGCTATTTCTTCAAACTTAAAATAATATATTAAGCTATATTATTTTTCTAGCCATTAATTAATGATGCGAACACACGAATATATTTATTTAATATTATTATTCGTAATTAGAGACGTTCGACACGAAACACATTTATCTTTATTATAATTAAGAAATCCTTATTCCCTTGGACACGTTGGTCTACTCGTTGATCCTAAGAATGTTTTAAGACGTTCCAACTTTCGTGTCGTCGTCACAAATCCCATTATATCCCTAAATGTTATGTGTAAAATTCTAGGGCAAACATAAGTCGTTGCAGGCTAACACTTGTGGTCCCAATCTCATTCTTGTGTGAATCTACCACTACTCAACTTAGGGAGTTTCACGACCCCTTTTTACTCGTTTTTCTGTTGGGGGAAGAAACATGTACACAAACCAACATCTTTTACTTATTTTCCTGTTGGGGGAGAAACATGCACGCAAGCAATCATACTTTTACTTGTTTCCCGTAGGGGAGGAACATGCACGTAAACAAACATTATTTTACATGTTTTTCCCGTTGGGGGAGAAAACATGACGCAAACTCTTTTGGTTATTGTAATTCATATGTTATCACTGTTGAGGCTAAGCGTAACACACTATCATGAAAGTCATCACACACATCGGACCGTTAATATGGATTTAGTGAGGGAACGTTTGGTAGTACTACTGCGTTTGACAAACCCCACCCGCGTTAGTCACGCTAACTCGATTGGAGGTCGAACGTGTGAAATGTTAGCCTAAACACATTAGTCAGAGTTGATAGACCTGGCTGGAGGCAAACAAGCAAACAAACTGTCAGCTTCGGTTGCGAGCACTTTAGTAAGACATGAACACAAGTTAGCTACCTATTGATACACATATTAAATGTACATAATCTGGCAAACGCTACTATTACAAACATGAAACCTGTGAACTCACCAACCTAGTGTTGACATTTTTTCTTACATGTATCTCAGGTTGCTAAGGCAAGGTTGCACACCTAGGACATGAATGGAGTCCGACTGTAATTGCATTCTTATGCAAGCATTTAAAAACAGTTCACTTGTTTTTATTAAACTAAATTTGGGGGCGTTTGCTTTGCGCATTTAATTCTTTGTTTAAACGCTTCCGCACTCACTATGAACTTTTATGATATTTCATTTATGTCCCATATAGTGTCGTTTGATGTAACTAATGTCTGAGATCCTGGTATGTCACATGTCTAACGGTAAAACTACGTTAGTGGAATTTGAGGGTGTGACAGGTGTATGTTAATGTTTAACGTATTAATCTAGTGGTATGTTTATGTCTTTAATTATTCGCTCTTAAAACCACCTTCTAGGTGGGCTTTTTATTATTTTCTAAACTTATCTTTACACTTGTGAGTGTTCTTGATTTTAAAGCGTAAGTCCGTAAAACTTTTTTAATCAAACTTCTCTCGAAACTTGTACGCCTTTATACAAGAAGATTTTGATAAGTCAAGGCTTGGTTAATACTAATAAGGTCGTACGTCTTTATAAGAACTTGTTTTGAGACCAAGAATTGGTGAACTCACGTTGGGAACGGTACGTCTTTATACATGGTCCCATTGTTGCACCGCCTCCCAGTGAACAAAGTCTAATCACCCTTTTACTAATAATAATTAAGCATTTAAGTTCGATATCTTAAACCAACTTAGAGATAGCATTTAAAGAGTTGAGGGTAACGTTGTCCCTAACTAGGAATCATTACCATTTTATTATTAAAGATTATAATTCGTGAACCAAATGTTGTGAGAATGAGGATCTAGCGGTGTACCGTTCACACATTTGTATTAGTCATACCACCGGATTAATCAACATAACATTATCATATACCAATCAGATTCGAAGCCAAAAGCAATACTCTTCGTGACCTGATCATCTTCGAGATATTTATTTTCTTGCAATTTACTATTCTGCTATTTACATTTCTGTTACACACTTCACGCACATTTTTACTTTTTTGTCATTTACTTTTCTGTCATTTACTTTTCTGCTTCACAAGCACACAAAACCCACTCACTAATTAAACTGCCTAAATGATACCAAAAGTTGAGTATTGGAACTCGACCGTGTCCATTGGTTCGATACTTGGTTATTACCTAAACTATATTACGCTGCGATAGGTACACTTGCCTATTGTGTGTGTTTTAAGTTTAAAGTAAGTATCATTTTATAAATTTAAAAACTGATATCATGAAACCAACATCTCTAAATAAATATATATAATATATTTTCTATATCACACGCACACTATCACCTAGAAATACAATTTAAATGGTTAGATAATGATCCATCATTTGGTCAAAAAAATATATTGAAATTATTTTAGAGAGACGAGTGTCTAGAAGTCAGGATGAAAAAGGGATCTAATATAATCTATATAAAAAATGCAACATATAGTTTAGTACATACTTTCATAAATATGTTTGAATGTAGATCAAATGTGTAAAATGCCTCCTACTAACAAAAAATAAAAAAAAAATTTGAGCCAAACTGCAAAAGTGATGTTAAAAAACTTACTTTCTTTCGTAAACGACTTTTTCTTGCTGCTTCACGATTTTGAGCAAGCCTATGAAGCGTCTGAAGATTGATTCTAAGACCATCCGTAGTGATGGCGTGAAGAGGGTGGGCGTGAGCCACCTTAGCCTTTCACGCCCAGGAACACCGCCCCCCTAGGCGTGAAAGGGGCGAAGGGGGGGGGGGGGGCGGGAGGGCGTGGGGGATTACACGGGCGGGGTTGGGTTATTGTGTGGGACCCTATTCGAAGTAGCCGTTGTAAAAAAAAAATTATTTAATTTATATATATATATATATCACATTTTCAACTTATAATCTCACCCATTCTCTCATTTTCAACCAAAACCTCATACGTTCTCATATTTTCTCAACCAATAACACCCCACTATTTAAAATGGAATGGTCTTCTACGTCGTCGGGTTCAACGGAAGAAGATGAAGTGATTGTTAAAGCGATTTGTTACGCGTACGAGCTACTTGAAGAAGCGGAGAGTTCACAGAGGGTAACACGACGAGTTCAAGTGATGCGGGATCGGGAAGCAGCTAATGAACGTCTAATACATGATTACTTTAGTGACACTCCAATGTATGATGAAAAAAATATTCGAATCCTTTTTCGTATGAGCCGAGAACTTTTCGTGCGCACCTGGTTCGTCATTCATTATTAATGATGTCGAATACGAGCACGGGTATTATCTTGCCGACGGTATATATCCGGAGTACGCCACGTTTGTCAAAGCATATACTAGCCTAATTGGTGAGAAAAGAGAAATTTTCAAAAAAGCACAAGAATCGGCACGGAAAAATATTGAACGTGCGTTTGGAGTTTTAAAGAAAAAATGGGCTTTGATTAAAAACCCGTGCTGTATTTGGACTAAAGAAAAAATAAGAAATGTTGTTTACACTTGCATAATATTACATAACATGATATTGGAAGACAAGGGGCTAGCCGTTTGCCAAAACTATGATGATAACCCGCAGACGACGCCAGCACAACTAAGCTCGGAAGAGAAACACGTAATTCGTAACGCATTACGCGACAGGGATACACATCTAAGCCGACGCGGTGATTTGACGGAGCATATTTGGACTAATCGTACGAGTGACAATTGATTTATTTGTATTTTAATATGTTTGTTTTTTAATTAAATAAATTTGTATTTTGTTATCTTTATATTTTAATTAAATAAATTTCTATTTTGTTATCTTTATATTTTAAATAAATAAATTTGTATTTTGTTATCTTTATATTTTAAATAAATTTATTTGTATTTTAGTTAAATGATTACTTAATGATTAAAAATTAAATGCGTAGCGTGAAACCACTACGCACCTTAGTGAAAATGGGCAGTGAAAACCCCTGTGCTGATGTGACGCTGACGTGGAGGGGCATGAAACCACTACGGATAGCCTAACTATAGTTGTTAGAGGAGTTAACAACTTTCTGAATTAAAATTGAGTTTAAAGCTTATACAAACTGATTTTAAAGCTTTTACAAACTGTTGAACAATGATAAATGCTTCATGTTTCAATATGTATGGGAAAAATTAAAATCATGTTGATGACGTCATGATACTTTCCCCATCAGTGATGTTTCCAACATTCATAGAATCATGAGGATCAAAGAAATTATCTATCTTATCGTCTCGTTTTGTTATGAAATATTATGACAAACTTAAAGCTACAATATAAAAAATAATAAATAAAGTTGTAATCATTTTGTTAACTTTGACCCATTGGGGGTTCACATAAGATAAACATGGAAAGGGAGTTTAGAGTCACTTCCATTTAAAAAATGTCTGTTATAGTTTAATCTTAAAGCATGTTTTTTAAATAATATTTGTTTCTTTGATATATGGTGGCAATTCTAAAAAGTTCCTAAACAACTATGTTTCATGAAGATCAATGATTAGAGTAGACCCACTATTAGGCTACTAAAAGGAAGAAAAAAAGCACCATTAATTGAAAGCAACTGCACGAAATTACCTTGCAAAAGGTTTGTGGACCTTTAAATTACATAGTTAATTTATGCACAGATTAATAGGTGTAAAAGCATACACATTCAAGAAAACTTGTGGTCTATGTTGGTGTAATTTCTTTTTGGGCCTAATAATAAAGAAACAATGATTGGTTTTAGTAATATTGGCTATTTTAAACCCGAATAAAGGCCTACATGTTGAAGATATGGTCAGTCGCCTCGAGAAGTGTTATTTTAACCAAATCTTTAATGGACGGATACAACTTCCCCAAATCCTCTATCACAAAATACCTGGTGATGATATCCACGATTAACGATAATCATGGAACTCTGAATATCTTGAAGGTAATCATCGACATAATCACCTTTACTCGACAACGCCGATGTTCCTTTTCACACACGAAAACCAAATTTCTAGAAAAGCATACACGGATTAGACGATTTTTATGGTACATATTGAATCCATTAACTCCAATAGCCGGTGCTTCTTTGATAAACAAGATGGTTGTCTCTGCAACAGTCTGTATCAGATTTATGACTAAAACAAATTAAAAATAAATATAAACACATGAAACCTTCATTTACAATCATCGCTATTAGTATCACACAAACTGCAGTATGGAAACACATGCTAATATTACTGCAAATTGTTTCTTCATTATTATCAAAGAAAGTAGATAACTAACATAAGGTATAAATAACATTATATAAAGAACCATGAACAAATGACCTTCTAAACAATTAGACAACACTGCTGCTTGTTCACTACTTTCTAAAGAAAAGTTCATTTTTAAATGTTGGTTCAAGAGCTTTTGTAGAGCAAGATATGCTGTAATGTTCTAATCAAAGTGGGACTTTAATCAAATAAAATAGCAGTGGCTTCTTGATGCATAGAGGTCCCAACTGTATCCAAAAATAAATTTGTAATACAGAAGTATATGTGCACATTTATGTAATAACTGTATACCTCAACTGAATCTCCTATTCTTGTATTCAGGTCACATTCTTAGGTATTGGAGATTCTCTAACTCGGGCTTGTCTTCTAGAAACTACTGCGGCTTGTTTGCTTTCACAATCGGTTATAATCAATGTGATAACAAAGTTTAGAATCACTTGAGCACTTTATCAAAAGTGGCCATTTACATATCAAGGGATTACTGAGTGAGTCTTTGCTTCTTGCCTCATTTGGCTATAGTTTAGCAAGATGGCGGGCATCTTTTAAAGAGCACCAATTATCATTGCTCTAAAGGGAAATAAAATCTAAAATTTTGAGAAAACATAAAGTCAACATCAGTTAACAAGATTATGATGCACTTGATATATATATATATATATATATATATATATATATAGACACACACAAAACCACTAAATTCTCAGAAGGATCCCTCTTTCGGTATGTCAAGTTTATGCTCTTTATCTACAAATAAAACACATAAATAAAGATTTCAAAAAACATGTCAATATTATTTCCAATTTTTGGTTATGAATATTATGGAACAAACACTTACATACAAGTCAATGTTATCAGTACACAATAAAGCCCTAATGAATGTTATCAGTACACAATTATAACAACACTTGACCCCAAAAGCACGATTTCAATTTCAATTAAGCAAACAATTCAAAGAAAAAGAATTGACAACTAACTAAATTAAGGTTTCGGTTGTACTTGTCAAATTGTCGTATAACCATCGTCTTCATCAGGGAACCCATATATGTCCTCGCCGAACCAAAAAGTCATCGCCGCTTGAGGTCGTCTTTGGCACTGTGTCAAGCATTACCAGGCGTCTGCCCACATCTTCTACGATTTCAACTGCCAGGTGATGAGTGGGGAGAGGAAGAGTCGTTATTGCTTCGATTAGGCACTAGTGGGAACGTTATTGCTTCGATCGCTTCGATTGCTTACCCAATCGCTTCGATTACTCACCCAGTGGGTGGTAGGAAGAGCCGACGTGGGGTGGAGAGGAAGACGGAGTGGGGAGTACAAGTAGTGAAGCTGTGGTACATGCGTCTTAAAACAAGTGTCTTACATTTTGTGTTAAAAGACTGATCTATCCTTCTAATCTCCATTATACAGTAGTATAGATATAGATAAACACAATTGGTTCAAGAAAAAGACTATACCACTGATCGATGGCATAGATAAACCTAAAATTCTACATATAAAAACCTTAAAAAGTTTAGATTGAGGTCAATAACATGACTCTTGATGAACATTGAGTGAAAATGAGGCCTTTATAGGTTAATGTTGAATGTCAATTTTGAGCATGAAGAACATTACAAAAAGGATACACAATTATGTTTAAGGAACATCACAATTTTGAATAGTTATATGTATAATCGGTTCGGTTAATTAGGTTATGTCACACACCATAACCAAAACCGAACTACATATTTTGGTTCGGTTATGCCTCAACCGAACCATCGGTAGTTATTCGGTTCTGTTAGGTCGGTTAATTCGGTTACGGTTTGGTTAATTCGATTATTTGCTCACACCTACAATGTTTAAAAGAAAAATAGCTTTCCTATTGCGGAGCCTCTGACACAATGACCTATGATGCAAATGATATTATTGTCCACACTAAACGTCACCAAGATAAAATTCAAAACGTTAATAGTGGGTTTTCCACGGTTCATGGGGCTGGCGCAATAGAAATCTCTCCTACAGTTAACTTTCAAAAACAACCACTAGCTTAGCCTAGTGGCAAAGGTGTATAACCAAAACTTCACTAAAATGGAGAGGTCTTGGGTTAAAGTCCCACTTGTGACCAAAAAAATGGGGGTCCAGGTTGGGCCAGGGGGTTTTTCTCACCTATGGTGGGTTTCCCCCTGAGAGAGGTGGAGATGATCGGGTGGGTCATTGGCCCGTCAGTGATCCAAATTACCGTTAAAAAAAAATGAACTTTCAATATGTTTATATGTCCCATCTTTATCGTATAAACTATTATCTATCAGCCAAGTCACAAAAAATTCTTGACTCCTACTTTTTGCCTTTTGCAAGATATTCATAAGAAGGCGATAAATGGTTGTAGTTCCGAGCAAGATGGATTGTATTATGTTGATGAAGTCTCTCACATAGAGCAAGCAGGCTTAGCCTATGGCACATCTGAGTGACAACATAGGCTATGGCATAGACGGCTTGGTCACCCTCTGACAGTTATCTTCATAGCTTATTTCCATCTCTATTTAAAAATAGATATTTAAATCATTGTGAAACTTGTATTTTGGAAAAAATTCATCGAACATCGTAAACATCAACAGAAAATAAACCAAAATCTTGTTTTTCACTAATACACTGGGATGTGTGGGTCCTGCCCCTCACTCTTTCACGAGAGACTTTCGATATTTTTTGTTGTTTGTTGATGATTACACTCAGATGTCATGTGTATATATTTTTGAAACAAAAGTATGTCGTTAGTGAAAAATTCACATTTGTGGGAGGGAATCTAGTAACAATATACCTCAGAGGTAAGTACTCCTAACACTCACGTATCATATTTATATACTAAAAATATACCTCAGAATGAAAGTGAAGATAGACAAGAGAGATATACTCTAACACCAAGAAGTAATCGGGGAGTACCACCTAAGAGATACAGTCCATATATGAATATATATGTAACGAATATGTAGGATTATGTAACGAATATATATGTATAGGTTGATATAAATGAATATATATTTGTATGTATTATGTATTTGAGTATTTGTATGTATTTGTATATATATCTTAGTAATTCGAACACGAACGGTCTCACCCGTTTTGATTTTTTATATTTGTATGATTATTTATATCTAATACATTTGTAATGAATATGTGGGATTTCCTGTTTAGCTTTCTCTTGTGTTTCGACTTTGACCCTACCAATTGGTAACACTTTTCTACTAAACCAAAAATTGTTTATATTATGTAACACTTTTTTAGTATGTCGAACTCGAACACGATCGGTTTGTTAACCCGTTTGCCGCGAGAAAGTGTTTTATTAACTTATCATAAGACACCTAACCAATTTAATTTATTATATAAAGTATATTTTTTGAAAAACAAAATAAAAAACAAACTGAATTACTAAGAAAGATAAATTTTGGATACCCTTTAGAAATCTCAAGAGCTCTTAAAAGTGAAATTGTAAGGACCAAAAATATAATAGGCTGATGCATCTAAGAATCACCGAGTTATTCAGAAGTTCGAAAGACGAAGATTGAAAGAAGCAAGAAAGAGTCGAGAAGCATACTTCATGCAGCAACATACTTCAGGCAGCATCATACTTCATGCAGCAACATACTTCATCCAGCAGCATACTTCAGAGCCAGCAGCATACTTGAAGTATGCGGTTCCCGACAGCATACTTGGAAGAAGCAAGAAAGAGTCCAGGAGCATACTTCATGCAACAGCATACTTCATGCAGCAGCATACTTCATCCAGCAGCATACTTCAGAGCCAGCATCATACTTGAAGTATGCAGTTCCCGGCAGCATACTTGAAGTATGCGGTTCCCGGCAACATACTTAAAGTATGCGGCCGCATACTTGAAGTATGCGGTACAGGTCCAGCGCCACCGAATACTTTTATCTTGGTTATAAATAGCTTATATTGTAACAGTATTCAGGTTAGATAAGTTGGACGTCTGAGACAGTCAGAGGGTTAGACGATTTGTTAAGCCACATTTGTATTGTTTTTCAGTGATTAATCAATATATGAATCGTTTGACAATCATTGGTGTCTCGTCATTACTGTTTGTACCTACAAGTCACGTGTCGAGTCTGTTTTCGCCAGGTTCAACACGTCGTTGAATCCGTTGATTGAAGATCCTCAGGAATCCGGACCTTACAATTGGTATCAAAGCCTTAGCGCTCATTCGGTGAAGCTTGCAACGGATTTCTTTGGATCGTGTGGTATCAAAGTTACTGATTTTGCTTTTATTTGAAATGACTTGTGTTTGGAAGAGTTTCTGGACAAATTGACAGGTATTGGACCTTGTTTCTATCACGTTTGTTGAAGTTTGCGGTTTTGGAAGTTTGCGGTTTTGAAAGTTCATGGTTTTTCAAAGTTTGCGATTTTTCAAAGTACGTGTCATCGGGTGCTAATACTTTTTGTTACGTGAACTTACGACATGGGAGAAAATAGAAAGGATATACTGAAGCAAAAGTTTAATATGTTCAATCATGTTCGGGGTGAAAATTTGGAAGCTCAAATCAATAGATTCACACAACTGATGACGGAGATGAAGAGTGCTGAAATAGGGTTGACAAAGGGAGAAATCAATAAAAGGCTACTCAACTCTTTACCATAACTTGGAACTTCAATTGCACCACTATCAAAAGAACCAAGGATATGTATCAGACATCCTTGAGTGAGTTGATCTCTATTCTATACTCTTATGATATGGATGATAAACAATGTCACCTTAATCATATCAGTTCAATGGATGTTTCTGAAATTGTTGAATCTAGTACATCTACTTCAGGTGAATCAAAGGCACTTGTGAGGCAGCAGGACAGGAGTGATAAAGTTCAAGATTTGGAAGTGAAACAACATCATGCCTTCGTGGTTGAGGTCACCGACACTGAGGTAACCAAAGATCTTTGCTCTGCTGTTTGTATTGAGAAAGTCAATCGTTACAAACATGATAACGATATCTTAAATCAAGAAATAACAAAGCTTAGATATTCCAACTCAGAACACAAACGATCAGAAAAGATTTTCAAAGATAAAATTGAAGCAAGCAAAAATGATTTTTCAAAACTTGAATTGGATTTTAGCAATAAGGAATGCCTTTATCGTGATGCATTAAAATGGATAGACGACCTTAGCTTAAAATTAAATGATGTTGTGACTCAATTGGCAAACACTAAACTAACAATCGAGAAAATTGACCATTCTTGATCAGTTGTTTATGACATGTCAGATTCCCAAGTTAGAAAGAAAGGGAATCCAGGGGTGGGTTGTCATGCTGTTAAACATCCATTTAATGAAAATTTTTCATCTTTACCAAATGACTACCCTGAAAATGTTGAGATGGCTTACGGTCTGGTATGTGAGCCTTCATCATCAAAGCAGTTAACTCCTGCGACTGCTAGTCCTGTGACCCCCTATGCAAATATTACTAATGTTTCTAAGCCTTGTGCAGAAGAATGTTTAGTAGAAGATTGGGATACCGATGATGAGGAAGAGAGTAAGGAAAAAGAGCCTAAGAGTGTTAGGATGTTTGTCCCTGGAAAAACTGATGATACTTTTGGAAAAGGGAATCAAATTAAGTTTGTGAAGGGTGGTGAGTTTGAAAAAGAAGAAAATATCTTTAAAGAAAGTAATCATGATTTTGTCAAAAACAAGGTTACAAATTCTAGAAAGGTTAATCAAAGAAACTCAAAATCATCTGTCAGTCAATTGAACCATAAACAATCTCCTCAAAAGTTTATAAAGAATGAATTATATTCAAAGTTTGATAATCATCATAGAGTTTTTGAACCAAAATTTAGAAGAGAAGAGAGAGATTGTATCAGGAGAAATCATAGAGAATATGATAGAGAGTTTGTTAGGAGAGATGATAGAAGAAATCACAGGCACATTGAGAATACAGGTTACTTGGAAAGGTCACCTCCTCAGTCATCATCATGGTTCGACCGATCGGGATGTGCTCCTTATGCTAGGAAACGGACATGCTAAACATGTGGCAAAGCCGGTCACATTGCAAGAAATTACAGACATCGTCCTCATGAGCCCTATTATTTGCAAAATCATAGGGCTACACCAAAAGTGTTATCCTAAGCCAATGAAGGTTGAAAAACCTAAGGCAATGGAGAATAAGCATCCCTAATTTAAGCCTTCTGATGGTGATTGGAATGCTGCCAAGAACAAATAAAAGGTTTTTCATGAAAACAAGCAATGTAAAAAACCTAAAGTTGGTACTCCTAAAGAAACTAAAAAGTTTGTTAAACCTACACCAATTTGAAAAACTAAATCAAAAGCAGTTGAATCACCAGTGTTAGAGAACGATAAGGATACGTGTTTGCAGGAAGTATCTTACATTGATGCTTTGGGCGTACCCATGACCACTATGGCTTGGGTACCTCTGTCTAACTAACTTACTTGAATCATGTAGGAACATCCAATGAGGACTGTCAACAACCTATGTTACGCTGATAATGGTTGTTCCAGGTACATAACGCGAGACATGTCTCTACTACATGACATCAAACACTTTGATGGAGGGTATGTTTCATTTGCATGAGATAAATGAGGTAAGATCAGCATGAAAGGTACGGTCACTAATGGTACTCTTTGCTTTAAGGATGACATTTATGTTTAAGATGTTTTTATAAAATCCTTTGATCTGACCAGATTCATTTTTCTGGTTTAGTGTGTCAAAATGTTCTGCTTTGATTAACGAGTCACAAGTTCGGTCACCAAAAATAATTTTTTGTTTATTTTGTCTTTCTTAGGATATAATTTTGTTTTGTTTATTAGTTGTACAAAAGCAAAATTTTTGGGGGAGAAAATTAAAAAAAAATAAACAAAAAGATTTTATCTTTGAGTCTTTCTATTTTTAAGTCCAGAAAAATACAAAAAGATTTCATGTTTATGTCTTATTTTATTACTATGAAAATTGAAGAACTCTATCAAATGGGAAATGATAGTATATCATTTTAGAGGTTGGATCATCATATGTAAGGACTGTAGTTGAAAAGATTAGGATCTTGGGGTGATATGTTGATAGGCTCTGCTAAAACTAGAAAGAAAGCATGATAGTGTTTCACTTAAACATAAAGGTCATTGTCAAAGTGAGGAACATCTCATAGATTGGTAGAATAATTATTTCCTGTTAATAATCGAGCACTTAAACATAAATGTTGTTGAACTGTGGATGAACATAATATATCTGGATTGCACAAGCCGAGACCCTTTCACAAAGGGGTTGCGAGCTGAATTGTTACAAGTCTGTACACACACACACACACACACACACACATATATATATATATATATATATATATATAGATAAAAGACATGCATTGGCATGCAATAGGTGAAAAGACACTCAATGATAGTGCAAAGCTACTCTGCAAAGCAGAATTCTGAGCAAAAAGACACGCAATGTTAATGTCGTGCTATAGGAAAATTTTAAAAAGATATGTCTAAAGACGTACATATAAGTATACTTGTAAATATTTTTCTCTTTGGGAATATGTGACTGGGAAGGAATCTCTTATCAAGACATGTAAGTACGTCGTGCTATGTTTTTTATCACATTTATTAGAGATCTCCTGAACAGTTCATTGACCCGTGCTAGTTATGCTCTTTTAGTTATTACTATGGTGCTCAAAAGATCATGAGGAATGAAGGTTTATCCGATAAGTTGTGGGTTCCATTCAGTTCATCAAAAACTCATCTAATTCACATTAAAATAATTGCAGGTTTCTCAGATGTGAGTGTGGGACCCACTAAGTCATGAATAATTATTACTCGAAAAACATGATAAATTCATTCACTGCTTGCTTGTCAATTAAGGTATAAAGGCTTGAGTTTAGAAGGATACTATATATTGACAATCATCAAGACCTATCTAAGAAAATGAACGGCTGATGAGTATGGTTTGGTTTGGTCTGCAATAGAATGATATGATACCATAACAGAGTTTCTCTAAAAAATAATGTGTTTCAGTAAGTGTCATATGTTGTCAAAAGAACAAAAAAGATTTTATGGATTTAACTTAGTTTGAGTCATTTTATTTTTGTTTTTGTCTTTCTTTTGTGTTTATTCTGTTTTTCATTAAAAATTGACCGTTATTGTTTGATTCAATAATCGTGAAAAATAGGCTTTATAAACAAATGAGGTTTTATTGGAAAGTTGAAAAGTTTCATAATTTTATAAGTTTGAGCATACTTGCATTTTGCACATACTTGTATTTGAGTGAACTTTTAGGAGCAACAAGATAACATTCCTTATCCAAGGGATGATGAAGAACAGAGCAACACTGTTGCACCAAGCGTCATCACTGCCGAAAAACACGATATCTTCCAAGAAGAAAATGAAGAAGAATATGTTGACTCTTCAGAAACCGAAAATGACAGAGAGAAAGTACTGATCAACAAACAATATAAAGCGATATTTCAAAAGAGAAAGGCTTTTGGAAATCCTCCTCTTAAACAACTCTTCTCAACATGTTGATGATTTTAATGAGGCAGATTATGAACTTTTTGCGGATCGAACTCTGAAGAAAAGAACGAGAGAAAATGAACAAAACAACAATCTCAACAACTACAAAGTCGTTCGTGAAGGTTTTGATAATGGCTCTAGAAAAGAAGTTATTGTAAGAGGTGGTAATCATAAGTCGACTTTTAAATTTGATTACTGCTTTGAATGCATCAGCCTAGGGGATATTGTAAGGACCAAAAATAAAATAGGCTGACACATCAAAGAATCACCGAGTTATTCAAAAGTTCGAAAGGCGAAGATTGGAAGAAGCAAGAAAGAGTCCAGCAACATACTTCATGCAACAGCATACTTCATCAAGCATCATACTTCAGAGCCAGCAGTATACTTGAAGTATGCGGTTCCCGACAGCATCCTTGGAAGAAGCAAGAAAGTGTCCAGCATCATACTTCATGCAGCAGCATACTTCATGCAGCAACATACTTCAGATCCAGCAGGATACTTGAAGTATGCGGTTCCCGGCAGCATACTTGAAGTATGCGGCATCATACTTGAAGTATGCGGCCGCATACTTGAAGTATGCGGCCGCATACTTGAAGTATGCGGCCGCATACTTGAAGTATGCGGTCCTGGAAGCATACTTGAAGTATGCTGCCAGGCCCACCGAATACTTTTGTCTTGGTTATAAATAGCTTATCTTGTAACAGTATTCAGGTTAGACATGTTGAATGTTAGAGACAGTCAGAGGGTTAGACGAGTTGTTAAGCGACATTTGTATTGTTTTTCAGTGATTAATCAATATACGTATCGTTTGACAATCATTGGTGTCTCGTCATTACTGTTTGTACCTATAAGTCACGTGTCGAGTCTGTTTCTGCCATGTTCAACACGTCGTTGAATCCGTTGATTGAAGATTCTTAGGAATACGGACCTTACATAAATTACTAACCAAAGGCAATGATTCCTAAGATAGGAGAAATTCAAACAAAGGTGATGGATGAAGCTCACAAATCCAGGTATTCGATACATCCTTGAGCTGATAAAATGTACAAAGGATTGAAGACTCATTACTGGTGGCCAAATATGAAGAGATTTATAACTCAGTATATAGAGAAATGTCTGACTTGTCTTCAAGTCAAGATCGAGCATCAAAAACCCGCAGGTCAACTGTAACAGTTGGAGATACCTGTGTGGAAATGGGATAGGATTACAATGGACTTTGTGACGAAACTACCGATAACCCAGAAAGGGCATGATGCTATGGTTAATAGATTAACCAAATTGGCCCACTTTATTCCTATCAATGAGAGTTATTCAATGGATAAACTAGCAAGACTCTATATTAATGAGATTGTGAGCCGCCATGATATACCACTATCTATTTGATGAGGGCTGGAATCATAAAACGATTATGGACTAGAATCAAGATGAGTACAACATATCACCCTCAAACCGATGGACAAAGTGAAAGAACAATCCAAACCCTAGAGGATATGATGAGGGCTTGGGCAACTGAATTTGGAGGTAGTTGGGATAATCATCTTCCATTAATATAATTTTCCTACAACAACAGCTACCATTCAAGTATAAAAGCTGCATCTTTTGAGGCGTTATACGGTAGGAAATGCAGAAATCCAATTTGTTGGATGGAAGTTGGAGATAGCCAACTATCTGGACCAGAGATCTTACAGGAAACAACTGATAAGATAATCCAGATCATAAAACGATTGAAAGCTACACAAGATAGATAGAAGAATAATGCAGATAAACGCCGACGACCGTTAGAATTTCAACTAGGCGACTATGTGATGTTGAAAGTATCACCTTGGAAAGGTATTGTATGTTTCAGAAGACGTGAAAAGTTAGGGCTAAGATATATTTAGCCTTATAAAATTATCAAAAAAGTTGGAGTTGTGGCATACAAGCTAGAATTGCCTGAAATATTGTAGAGTATTCATAACACGTTCCACGTGTCATGTCTACGCAAGTGCTTAGCAGACCCCGATAAGGAAATATCACTAGACGATGTCCATATTGATGATAAATTCCAATTCACTGAACAACCCATTAAGATTTTAGGAACAAAAAACCAAAAACTTAGAAAGAAAACGACACCGATGGTATTGGTACAGTGGCAAGGTCGGAAAGGTGCCGACAAAAATGGGGAATTAACAGAACAGATGAAAGCTAAGTATCCTCATTTGTTTGCCTGATATTGAATTTCGAGGACGAAATTCTTTTAAGCAGGGGATATTTGAAACACCCGGATAATTCCCAAGTATTATAAGGGCTAAAAATGATCAAAGGAAAAGCATAAGGGGTAAAAGTGAAAAGATCCAAAAGATCAAGGGCTAAAAATGACCAGTTGGGAAAAATAGCCTATGTCGGACCGTCACCAAGCCATAACGGTCTGTTACGCTTGTGAAGGCCAAAACTAGAAGCGGTTTAGGGTTTTCAACACGTGTCCGGTGACTCAGCTTTGTGACGGACCGTCACCATCTCGTAACGGTCCGTTACGTGGTTAGGAAGTGCGTAGCCGCCAAGCAAAGGCGTGACCCGCCAACCAAAGGCGTGACGGGCCATCACCACTTGGTAACGGTCCGTCACAGACCCAAAGATGGCCTTATAAATAGATGGACGAATTCAGTTCATTTAACTCCATCTAAACATCAACTTTACACAGACACACATTCTTGAGAAGTTAATTCCAAGCCGTGGTTCGTATACAAAGGTCTGGTTTCTAGCAAAACGTCTGCAAAATTGCCATATATAGTGTCGAGGTAAGGCTTTTGAACACCCTAAGGTTCCTTTGCGTAAAACTAAGATAAGGATGTTGATTATGATAATGTGGATATGATTTATGGTTCTGTCGAGGTGTTGATTGTTATATTTTGATTTTGAAGGAGGTTCTGCTTGAGGTGAGTTCCTCTAAACTATGCTCAACGTAAAATGTTTTGAAATGATTTTATCGAAATGAGTCAGATCCCTATTTGATTTCCATGTATATATACCTGTGAATAGCGCTTATTACAGTCGAGTTGGAATGGGACTGAGGGGTAAGACTGATCCTCTTGTTTTTAGACCGGTCTTTGTGTGGCCAGTAGCCTGGAAGGTCTCAGTATATATATTATAAAAGCTAAGAGTCCTTGTGTGGCCATGGGGTGGGGATTGGGATGGATGGTCATTTCGTATTATGAATATGATTATGAAAACATGATTTGTTTATGAACTCACCAGCTTCGTGCTGACCCAAATGTTTTCAAATGGTTTTAAGCACAGGTGACCACTAGTTTGTAGTTGGCATTCGAGGAAATATACAGGTGTTTTGGATAGAGATGACTGAGAGCATGTTCTTGTGTAACCGTAAGGCAAGAGTGGATGGCACGTTCTTGGGAACTATAAGGCCAGAGTTATATGTGCTCATGCTAGGGACAATATGTTGTATTTCCAGTCAGTACTTATTGTATAAACAATATTATATATGAAATGAAATAGTTATAAATTAATGTCTTCCGCTGTGTGTTTTGGTATTAACGTCACAGTAACCAGAAGGCGACCTTCTGATCGGTATGTAGTTATCTGACAAATGGAATGTTCTGTCTAAGGAAATAGCGGTGTATAAATCCCTCCTGGACCCGTCGTTCTTTCCTGTGAACATATCTGTTGGAGGTACTACTCTGGAAAGATAACCATCCCGGATTACGGATGTGACATGATCATCCAAACCTTTGGATACCTCTTAACCCGAAATTGAATGATCAAAAGGCACCAGTGTTACAGAGTCGGCTCTAGTTTCTGGATCCAGATCATTCCTTCAATTTTGGTCTTGCTATCCATAAGTTATATATTTTGACAGTTCTGAGATAGAGGATTCTGAAAGATCCCATATTGATGTATAAGAATGTCACACCCCGAAAAATGACATCCCGGGAGCGCGACTCAGATTGGTACCAGTTTTGAATAATCATTTTATTTGCACAGTGAAAATTACTTGGTTATGAGTTTCATGAATATTCTCGACTTTTGTAGTCGAGTAATTGTCATTTTCATAAAACATGGGGAATTAAACACCCATAATAATTTACAATAATTGTTCTGAAAATTCAACGTTTTATATTTCGTATTACAATATTGTATAATAATATCCTGAGCCACGGGAGCCATGCCCCTATATACTGTAGTCACCACCAGCTGGTCCAAACCTAAGTAAGGTATTATGGAGTCTAAAGGTATATCCTCCCTAAACCACTACCTTACTATCAAAACTATTCATGATTACCTAAAAACATTTTAAAAATATACATTATTAGACAATATATGTATTACTTGTAATTATAGGGATTAGACTGTAATTATGTTTCCTATTTATACTCCTTGTAATCATAAAATTATGACATACAATAATACAATACTGATTACCAAGATTATCTTGGTATCAGAGCCTAGCCCTAATTCTTACAACAGCCGCCACATAGCAGCCTGCTATTCCTTCTACTCCTTTCTTTTTTTTTTCGATAGCAGCAGCAGGCAAAACAACCTCTTTTTTTTCGATCGCAACAACCAGGCAACAGAGCCTTCTTTTTTCGATAGCAGCAGGCACACAACCCTGCGATTCCTTTTCCTCCTTTTTTTCTCCCACTCTGTTTGCGATTCCCACCTGCCATACATGGCCCTTCTTGCAGCTTTCACTCACACCGGCTAGGCTACCCACAATTCTCACAAGTTTGGATTCACCTTGTCTCCAACCAATTATGGCTACCGGAAGACTATGCTACAACCGTTTCTTATTAAAAACAATTTATTTGGCTATGTTAATGGCACGATTCCGTGTCCACCAACAACTATTCCATCGGTCTCATCCTCTAGCAAAGACAAAGAAGACACCATAGTGTCATCTTCTCTACCAAGCCCTAATCATGAAGTCTAGGTATCCAATGACGCTCACGTTCGCATGTTAATTCCGTCTACCATCTCTGAGGCGTCCTTTCAACATGTTTAGGGTACTACATCTAGAGAACTTTGGCTATCTCTCGAGCGTGCCTATGCTCATCATACCTCCTCGAGGGAATATACCCTAAAAACTCAACTTTTAAAGATTACCATGACAGGTGATGAGTCCTCTGCTGCGTACCTGACTAGGGCACAGGAATACACAGATGCACTCGCCAACATTGGCGAACCAGTGAAAGAAAAAGATCCGGTTATGCTTGTTATCTCAGGCCTCAAAGAAGTATACGATGGGCTGAAATCGACTCTCCTTGCTCGATAATTCCCGACTGCCTTTGCCGAACTTCATGGTCTCCTGTTAGACCATGATTACATGAACATGAAGTCTTCATCAGTTGTCTCACCAACACAGGCGTTTATGGCTGTTTCCAACAACCGTAACTCTACTACTTCTTTCGCTGTTCAATCCCCGTCTCCAACAGAGTCTCTCCTAGCTATTCAACAACTTGATACTCAGCTAGGGTTGCAACTCCAACCCTTTAATGCACAACCAACATAAGCTTACTATACAAATCGGTCAGGTTACAACCATACCCGTGGCTCCAACAATCGATCAGGCAACACCCGCGACCGCGCAAACTACAACAAATGCAATCAAGGCAGAGATAATCATAGTCAATTTACATGGGCTTATAACCA
Organism: Smallanthus sonchifolius; assembly: GCA_023525975.1. NCBI lineage: Eukaryota > Viridiplantae > Streptophyta > Magnoliopsida > Asterales > Asteraceae > Smallanthus > Smallanthus sonchifolius. The sequence goes on along the minus strand of CM042019.1, from coordinate 32,084,951 downwards.
GAATACTGTTTATAGCACTTGCAACAGGTGTGGTATTGGTCATGTCCCGTCGCAGTGCCCTAATCATGACCCTGCTACCTTGAGGACAAGACAACAACCTTCTGCTAACTTTGTAGATTCCCGCTCACAAGCATTAACTCCTTGGATTCCGGACACCGGTTCTAGTCAGCATGTTGCTCCAGATCTCTCTAGCCTTGACAACTCTGAAGCCTATTATGGTGAGGATAATCTTTATGTTGGCAACGGTAAAGGTTTACCCATTTTACACATTGACTCCTCAAAATTTTACTCTCCAAACAAAACCTTTTCTCTTCACAATATCCTCCTCATGGGTCAAAGTAATGGTGGCCTCTATTCCTTTCAACTACCACGTTTACAGCCTATCTCCAAAGTAGTTTTCTCCGCCACTAGGGCTTCCTCCACCACATGGCATCAAAGACCGGGACATCCACATCCATAGCTTTTGAAGTCTATTCTAGCTCATTATTGTTTACCTTTGCTTAATAAATGTGCTACTTTTGTCTGTGACTCTTGTTCTATAGGAAAATCATCAAAACTTCATTTACTCTTGTTCTATAGGTTTTGTTGAGCGTCGACACCAACACGTTGTCGAAACCGGACTTACCTTACTAGCCCAATCTCATGTTCCATAACGCTTTTGGCATTTTGCATTTGACACGGCAGTCTACCTTAATAACCGGATGCCATCTAGAACCAACTCCAACATTTCACCATTTGAGCAAGTCTTTCACCACCCACCTGATTTCTCCTTTTTACGTGTTTTTTAGGTGTCGATGTTACCCACATCTACGTCCCTACAACAAACACAAAATGAACTTTCGATCCCTTTCGTGTGTCTTTCTTGGTTATCGCACTTCCCACAATGGCTACCGGTGTTTTGATCCTAATTCTGATCATATATATGTCGCGAGACATGTTTGCTTTCATGAAAATTTTTTCCACTTTCACGACCGGCCTACCACCACCCCCATCTCACCTGATCCTTACATTTCTTCATATCCCACACCCGTCTCACCTTGTCACCCTACTTCTCGTACTCACACCAACACCACAGACCATTCCCACCTTTCTGACCAAACCACCTCACCCATCCAAACACCAGATCCAATAACCGACCAGACTCCTTCTGCCCCACACCAACCCCTCTCGGCCCAACTACCTACACCCCTTCTGCCCTCATATGCCCTAAATAGTACATCCCAATCACCACAACAACCCTTCCCACCACCTACGACCCAAAAACCTGCAGTCCCACAACCTACGGCCCACCCCCAATCCAGCCAACAACCACCCATTCCCACCCCACCTCTCATTCACACATATCATCACTGTTCCACTCACAATCCCTCTCATCCCCATCGAGCCAATCTCCGTCCCAACCCTAAACAAACCAAACCCTACAATGTACATTCCTTTCATACCCATACTACCTCTCCTGACATGGAACCTGCCACCTTTACTGTTGCTAACAAGCATCCTAGTGGTGTAAATCAATTGGCTGACGAGTATTCGACGCTTTTGAGAAATGGTTCATGGTCTCTAGTTCCACGTGTTCTGAATTCCAATATTGTTGACTGCAAATGGGTTTATAAATTAAAGAGAGATAAAATTGGGGCCATCAAACGTTATAAAGCACGCCTTGTTGCCAAGGGGTTTCATCAACAACCAGGCATTGACTATCAGGAGACCTTTAGTCCAGTGGTAAAATCAACCACTATTCGGGTGATTCTATCCTTAGTTGTCACTCAAAAATGGCCCTTAAGACAGCTTGATGTGCAAAATGCATTTTTACATTGTGACTTGAAAGAGACAGTTTACGTACAACAACCTCCTGGTTTTGTGGACCCAACCAAACCGGATCATGCGTGCCTTCTTCACAAATCCTTGTATGGATTGAAACAGGAACCATGTGCATGATTTCACTGTCTATCTACGGCTCTTCATGCTCTTGGGTTTCAGGGATCCAATAAAGATCCCTCCATGTTTATCTACTCATCACGGGGTACTATCTTATACATGCTTGTATACGTTGACGATATTATTTTGATAGGTAATAATTCACAAGAAATAGATCTGGTTGTCAACAATCTTAGCCGGTCCTTTGTTGTTAGAGACATGGGTTCTTTTCTATTGCCCGGAATAAAGGAGAAAAGGAGGTCCTATTTTCTCGGTATTGAAATCACCACTTAGGGCTCGGACATGACTCTCCCAGAAAAAAGTATATACTTGAATTGCTTGAGCGAGCCGGTCTCTCTAATGCCAAACATGTGCCTTCACCGATTACTACAACAACTAATCTAGTTCTCGGTGATAGCCCACCCTGTTCTGATCTCATGAAATATAGACAGGTCGTGGGTGCTCTCCAGTATGCCACCTTATCCTGACCAGAGATTACTTTTGCAGTCAACAAAGTCTATCAGTTTATGCATTCTCCGAACCACTGGTCGAATGTGAAACGGATTTTACGTTATTTGCAAGGCACAGTTGAGTATGGTCTTCTAATTAAACATGACTCAGGAATGCTTCTTCATGCCTATACAGATTCGACCTCTCCTTCTCTCACTACGTTTTCTAATGATAACTGGGCTGGTTGCCCGGATGACCGTCGATCCACCGGGGGCTATGCTATATATCTTATCCAATCCTGTGTCTCGGTCATCAACATAGTCTGAATACAAGGCTTTAGCTGATACAGTGGCTGAATTCACCTAGCTTCAAGCACTTCTACATGAGCTTCGAGTTTCTACAAAGTCTGTTCCTACATTATGGTGTGATAACATAGGTGCTACATATTTGTCAGTGAATCCAGTCTTCCATGCACGTACTAAACATGTTGAAGTAGATTTTCATTTTGTCAGAGAGAAGATTGCCCAAGGAAAGTTTTCGATCCAGTTTATTTCTACAAATGATCAGATTGCCGATGTCTTCACAAAGCCATTGCCCTCACAACGGTTCCTCTTCTTACGATCCAAGCTAAGGGTCTCTCCCCGGCCTTAGCTTGCGGGGGAATATTAGACAATATATGTATTACTTTTAATTATAGGGATTATACTGTAATTATGTTTCCTATTTATACTCCTTGTAATCATAATATTATGACATACAATAATACAATACCGATTGCCAAGATTATCTTACGTCAACGAAAAGTTGGTGAATTACATTTACAATACCCAAAACATTTTGTCACCTGAAACAGTTAAATCTATTTAATCATAATTTGCATGTTAACATACACATTCATTACCACCTCATACACTAGCTCCTGAAATTCAAGTGGATATAACTTTCGGTATATCTCTGGCTGCGCTATAATCCTTCAACAAGAATGAAGCTAGCCATACCATAGTAGCACCATGGTATGTATATCAATTTGATCAAACCATACGTACAATAAATGGCAAGATGCTTCCCATAAGTTACCTTTATGTATTAGATATAATTAACCGGGTTCATGTCATTTTGAAAGTATGAAAACTTTGTATGGTTTTAAAAAGACTATAAATGTATTCACCATAAATTTAGTACAATTGTATAGGTTGAGTTCCTAAATGAAAGCAGCGCTTCGTCTCTTATATCGAAGATTTCTGGGTCCTGATACAGTAACCCTAAGTTAAGTTAGAGTACACCTAACTACTTATTATCCTTGTTGATATTGGTTAACGCTGCCTTGTTTAAGCATGCGTGATCAGTCAATACCTAACTAAAGCTAGGCTACCCAATACCCACCCACACAATAACCCTAAGGCCTAATAATAATAACTAATAATTAACTAGATATAAACTTAAACGAAAATATACCTAAAAACTATCTATGACAAATTGGTGTAAAGTCTCCCTACTCGTGATCCAAAAACGACTGTTGACAAAACCCAAAAGTGTATTGAGAACTCGGGATTCTCTTTATACTAGAGTGTTCCCAGAAAACCTGATACTCTAAATGAACCTATATAGTTATATTTATGGTTTCGGTCCATGATTTATTTTACTTAACTTTCGATGTGGGATGGATGAATTGGAATACATGTACATGCATACACATATATAATGTTTGTTATCATTTATTATTATTATATTATTCTAATTAATTTAGTTGCTTACATCGTTTTTCTCTTATAACTTTTATAATATAGCGTTTTACAAAATTACGAATATGTCGTTGGGATAAGCTTATTTTTATCTACGTTTTGATCTATGTTTCATTAAAAAACGGATGAAGTTCAAAACTAATACATTTTATTATTATTAAACGGTCTCTTATGACACTAAAAGCTCGTCAAAACCTCAATTTTCAAATAGTCATTTTACTCGTTTAGGATCACGAGTTCGAGCGTTATAAAAATATTCGAGTTATTAGAAAGAATTTAGTGATCCATCAAAGATGTTGTATTCGAATACTCCAAAACAGAGGTTGTTAGGGAGTGATTCTCTGACTCTCGTGTGCTGACTTAGATTCATTCTAAGTTAAAGACTTTTTAACCAACTTAGCAGCAAGTTGATCAAAGCAACTGGACGGTGAATGTAAGATCGTAAACTAAACAAGCTTTATTAGCTTACAAGAGAACACTACAAGAAAGCTTGCAAGGTGTGTTTGTTGATGTCGTCCTACTTTGCTAAACAAATCACAAATCAAGAAAGTTCTAATCTAGAAAACTCGAAACAGGTATACACGATATTTGTTGGTATGACCTAGACTTTTCCATGGAGATATCCATGTAATAATATGGCTAGAAGTCTCCATAATAATCCAAAATTTTCCCATGATCACGATGCCTTAAGAAATCTCTAGAAAATTCCAAAATCTTCGCATTGCAACTTAAAATAGGGATGCTTAATATTTGGTTGCAAACCGAATTAACCGAATCGAATGGAAATTGATTTAAACTAAACCAAATTATATATTTGGTTTTCGGTTCGGATTAGGTTTGAGAATTTCCAACTCGGTTTAACCCAAAAAAACCGACTAACTTAAAACAATATTTTAGGTCTTTACTCTTTATTTCTTTAGCCCATATCTTAGCCCATATATATCTGAAACCTAGCAGCATACTAAGGGGGTGTTCGGGATTAAGTTTGAAAATGACTTATTGATTTATTAACTTTTTCAAAAAGCTAATAAGTAAAAAAAATGTTTGGCATGGATAAAATTCCTTTTTATTTTGACTTTTTGATAAATTTTAAAAAATTGTTTTTCAAAATTCACAAATCCTGACTTTTTAAAACTCCTTATGACTTTTTAAATATAAAATTACCGATCTACCCACCCTTTACCTACAATAAATATAAGTTAAACCAAACACTTTTTAAAAAAACAACTTATTGGCTTTTCCCATCACAAAAGCTAATACAAACATTTTTTAAAAAACTCATTTTAGAAAAGTTATAAGTTAATAATCACTTTTGACAAAAAAAAAACACTTTTGGAGTTAAATAAACAATCCCAAACACCCTCTAAGGCCCTAAATCTACAAAAAAAAAAAACTAACATAACCTAATGTTTAAACCGAACTTATCGACTTATGGCTACCCAAAAGAAAAAAAATTAGCTAATTCGGTTTATTTTGTTCAAACCGAATTACAATGTGGTTTTAGGCTCGTATTAGGTTTTCTCAAATGTGGTTCGGTTCGGATTGTGGTTCCAACAAAAAAAAATATCAAACCGAATAACCTGAAAAACCCGTAAGCCGACCCGATGAACACCCCATAACTTAAAAGTTAGGTGGGTCGTGGCAAGGTATTGCCATGGTATCATGCGCATCAACAACATCCGCACACTTTTTGGCTATCAAAGTCATCACCTTCCAATCATAGTAGCGTGACTCAAATCAATCTGATGTAGTAGTCGCACATAAACAACCCACATCCTATCCCGAATGCACACCATTTCTTGTGGGCATTAAATCCACCTCATCGAGTACCCCATCATTTGTCTAATCGTAATCAATACAACCTTGCTAATCTACATGGCAGTTGCGATGAATTCTTGGTGGTAGATGTTTTTTTGAAATTTTTCTACGAAATATGGTCTTGATTACTAAAGAACGTAGAATACAAAAAAGCAAAACAATTTGTGTGTATTTTTTTATTTCTTTAACCTACAATGAAATGAGATCTATAGACTAAAAGTTAAACGACGGTACCAATGCGCAGCTCGGATTTGAGATAGGCAAATTCCGTAGACAATCCATTTGTAAGATTACCAGCAAGTTCATGTGTGGTAGCAAGTAACACACTTTTAGAGATGAGACAGATCTTGAGATTCTTGGTGCACTGTTGAAAGACGAGATGAACAGCCTCAAACATAGCACCAATGTTGTCACACGAAATAACGTCTGTGCAACTCAAAGATACTCGTAGCACATGCATTAGACTTAATCAACCAAAGTGAATATACACAAGAAAGATATACCAAGAAGTAATCGGGGAGTACCACCTAAGAGATACAGTCCAGAACATGTACCAAAAAAGTCAAACTACCCGATAGCCTATATGGTCCATTGTGAAAAACTCTCTGACCTTGTGAAATCATTATGAAATAAATTTAGTTCTCAGAGGGTGCCATTTACCATAGAGGAAGCAAGTAAAACAAAAGAATGGCAAGAAGCAATGGAGGTTGAAATGGCAGTTTTACGAAGAAATGAGACTTAGGAAAAATGCATACTACCCGAAGGAAAAAAAAAACAGTTGGATGCAAATGGGTGTTCAACATAAATATTCTCCCAATGGAGATTATGAATGAAATGAAGCGTTACTCGTAGCTAAAGGATATACTCAAACATATGGGATAAACTACTCAGAAACCGTTTCACCTGTAGCTAAGCTTGACATGATTCGTTGTCGTTATCCATGACAGCAAATCAAGATTGCCACTTCACCAATACGATGTGAAGAATACACTCCTACATGGAGATTTGAAGGAAGAAGTTTACATGGAAGCACCGCTTGGGTTTGGAGAAAGTTTCAAGAAGGGAGAAGTATGTAGTTTCAAGAAGGGAGAAGTATGTAGACTAAAGAAAGTATTATATGGTCTCAAGCAATCACCCAGAACATGGTTTGGTAGGTTCACTATGGGTATGAAAAGATATGGGTATACACAAAGTAACTCAAGTCACACACTCTTCCTAAAAAGCATGGGAGATGACATGATCATTAAATGGAATGATATAGAAGAAATGGAGTGTCTCAGAAAGAACTTTGAATTTGAGATGAAAGACCTTGGAGGTTTAAAATATTTCCTTTGAATTGAGGCAATACGCTTGACCAACGTAATCTTCATCTTACAAAGGAAATACATCTTCGATCTCCTAGCCGAAACAAGACTTATGGATTGCAAACCAACATAAACACTGATGATGATGAATCATGATCTTCACAAGAACGCTCAAACAAATTCAGCTGACAAAGAATGATATCAGAGGCTAGTAGGGAAATTGATATACCTAGCACATACAAGACCGGAAATAGCTTATGCGGTGGGAATTGTAAGCTAGTTTATGCACAAACCTAGCAAAGATCACATGGACACAGCGTTACACATTGTAAGATACTTGAAATCATGTCTGGGTAAGGGTATTTAAATTAACTAAAATGGACATCTTGATGTGTTGGGGTACACAGATGCCGACCGGGCTGGAAAACAAGCTGGTCGAAGATCCATAACCAGGTACTTCACCTTTATAGGAGGGAATCTACTAACTTGGAGAAGCAAAAAAACAAAAAAGTTGTGGCTCTATCAAGTGCTGAAGCAATTCGTGAATGGAGTAGTTGAGCTCTTATGGTTAAAAAAAGTTAATGACGGATATAGGTTTTCCACCTCATGAGGCATTTAGACTATTTTGTGATAATACAGCTACCAATCAACTTATTGATTGGAGGTACCTGTTCGTATTGTATAGATAGGCATCAATTGTTTGAACAATTTGGGGATGAAGAAATTAAGTTTTATACGTTAATTCTCTAATTCTTGTTCAGGTGATTTTGCCCTCTTGATTTCTAACAATTGGTATGAAAGCGGTAAATAAGAATAGATCAATTGGGAAGTGTCTGTCATCATCGATCAAATAAAGAAAAACATGTGGCTTATACAACATCGATAAATTAAGTAGTACTGTTCTTTTGAAACAACATCAAAGTGCAAAGCATCTAAACCATCAATCAAATAAGGAAATCGGAAACCAAACGGATTTAAAATTGAAAAAACAATCTGTTTTGATGCCATGGATCTACGTCCTCAGCAATTGAAAACAAGAAGAAGCGATTATAATCAAGGTCAAAAGAAAAAACAAAATACAAGAATAAAATCAGAGTGGTTAAGGCAACCAAGAACGAAATCTTCTAGGCAACAGAAAGGACAGGACGAAAATGGTGAAACAATATCGCTACCCAAAGAAATTTTCACCACATCATTCCAACTGAATAATACGAACGATCATGCAGATTATTTGAAAATTGCAAAAGCCAATTCTGGAATCAATTAAATTCTGGGAAAGCAAGCTAACGACATTTAGATAAGTATCTCGTTCTTCAATTTGATGCATACAAATCGGGTAAAAAATCTTCAAATTAGGAAGAAACGAAAAATCAAAATCTATGTTTTTAAGATTTCAAAAAAAAAAGGGGAACGAGAAAGTAGCTTTAGAAGGAACTATAAACCGGAAGAAAATTTGGTTAAAGAACAATTTGGTTTTGATTCGCTCTAGGAAGAAATTCATTGGCGACCAAAAAACCTATGGACTGTTCTCACAAGGTAAAAAAGGTTTTGATTCGCCCTAAATTCATAGGGGACCGAAACACCAAAGGGTTGATTAATTTGATCCAAAATTATTACAATTGATATCAAATTCGGCACAGTCATGGGGAGAACATTAATTTGATATGAAGTTATTAAAACCGATATCAAATTAATTGTAGCTAAAAAATTACACTAATTTGAATTTGATCTGAAGCTACTTAAGATTGATATCAAATTAATATCAATCAATGTTGAAATCAAGTAGACCCGAAACTTTTAAAGTTGAAATCTAATTTGTTCCGAAACTAGAGAAGTTGATATCAAATTTGACCTGAACTAGTAAAGTTGAAATCAAATTTTATCTGAAACTACATGAGTTGATATCAAATTAATCAAAGGTAAAGGTGGGAGACTCATAATTGATGAAGGCGAATGGGCCAGAAATCATCGAACAAGGTTTGGAAAGACGGAATAACACGTGGCTTGTTTTTACGGTTGGTGGTGGATAGCAGATGGCTTATGGCCTGGGAAGAATAGAAAGTCAAGATGGACGAATTTGTCCGGATCTTGAAGTAAACGAAGATGAAGACCTTGTTAAACTAAATTTAGTTTAACAAGAAGTATTGAAAGTTAAACTAAATTATTAAGTATACGGGTATAATTGTCATTAGTGTAAATTACGTTTTAGGGCTTAAGCTGAATGTTGTAATTAGGAAGGGCCACATCGTAATTAGGTTTAATCAGTATTTACCGATCGACATATCGATTGGAGGCACCGGTTCATATTGTATATATAGGCATCGATTGTATGAATACGGGATGAAGAAATTAAGTTCTGTATGTTAATTCTCTGCTTCTTGTTCAATTATTTTGCCCTCTTGATTTCCAACATTTTCTACATAGTAGGCCGCCAAGTAGAGTGCCCCCCCCCCCCCCCCCCCCCTCTCCCACTGCACCTTATCCACCAATTGCCTTGAGTTTCTGAATCAATTCTAATAGTTTTGCATAAGTTTTTCATGATTGCTTACTGTTGGTTCAGGCCGATTACACACAATCTGTTTGTATAAAATTGCGTGAAGGCTTACTGTTACTAAAGAAAATGCAGACTATAAAAACCTTATTTATAATAAGCAAAACAAAGAAAAAGCCACATGCTAAATTAACCCACGAGCTCCTGTTTTCATGCGATTTGCCAAGTCCACTTTTCAATTCCTTAAAACTTGGTCAACTTAGACTTCTTCTTTGCCATGACCCGTTACCTACTCCATGACCCGACTTGACCCATTTGTTGAACCCGAACTATCAAGATTAAACCCAACATTCACCCCCTTAATTTTGATGTCGGTTCTTGCACTTCCTTCTTTCTTACTTGCATTCGTTCATGCTTTTCTTGCTACAACCGGAAATCGGTTTACTTGCTAAACTTACTAACTTGCTTTGATTCGAACCTGGTCTTTCTTGTTTCAGTCCAAGGAACTAACATGCCTATCAAACAACGCTAAGCTAGTTACCCTAGATAGTGCATCCACTACTACGTTATCTTTACTCATATTATAAAGGATTTCAAAGTTATTACATAAGTTTGGATAACCAAGTCTACTGCAGTGGTGTTGTGGTTGAGTGATCCAACATTTGTTTCAAGCTTCATTGATCTGTTTTGATTTATAAAATGGTTCAGAATAAGATAATGATGCCACTGTTTTCATATATTGACACAGTCTGTTGTCGAGTGGAAATTGCCTTGCTAAAGAATGAATCTGTATGATGATATTGCATAAGGATTATCCTATGCCCTTAGATTAAGCATATTTTTTCAATATAAAAGGTTTAGTAAAGTCAGTCGGTGAACTTAGAGCCAATTTGAGCTTCTCAAAAACCTTAATTAGTTGCTTCCATTATTCACACAAAGGAATCCGTTCTCAACAAATCCGTCAACAATTTATCAATGACTCCAAAGGATATAATTAAACGCATGTAGTACCTTACTAAGACTAAGAACCCTCGAAGCTATTTAATATTGGCACAAATTGTCCATTGCGTTGTAACTTCATTCTTTGTTGGATTCGTTGCAAACCTACACAAAATCCCATATCCCAAATACTCAACATTAGGTCCACCGAATGTACATTTAGATTTCTTTACAACCAATGAGTTTGATGTTAACAATGACAAGGCTTCCTTTAAATCCAACAAAAGTTGTTCAAATCTTTGACTATACACTAGAATATCATAAAAAAACACTAGTGCACATTTTCCTTAAAGTTGTTTGAATGTTGAGTTCATTAAACCCTGAAACGTAGCAGGAGCATTTGTCAATCCAAACGGCATGAAAAAGAAACTCAAAAAGACCTTCATGAGTTCTAAAAGTTGTTTTCTGTATATCTCCTTCAAACATCATGATTTGGTGGTAACACGACCTTAAAATCTTATTCATTAGGTATCTCCTTAATGTGTGGAACAGGAAAACGATTCTTCATCCTTGCCTCTTTAAGATTTCTATAATTGATACATAACTGTCAACTTCCATCTTTCTTTTTTAATAACAACACCGGAGAGGAAAAGGGACTAGTACTTTCATCATCTTTTCTATGACATCTTTTTGGCCAATAAGATACCTATAGGCTTTTTGATTAATTGTAACCTTGTCATCCTTCAACACAATCCTGTGATTACACATACGGCTGGGTGGCAGACCTTTTGGTTCTTGGAAAACATAATATAAAAAAAATCAGTTAATAACCACCCAAAGCTGGGTCTAAATATGTTTCAATCACTTTAGGATAAAGTTGATAGGTTCTTGTTTTGAAGCTTGAAGACAAACAATTAACAAGTTGTCAAGTGAACATCCTACGATAGTGAATCATTAAACTTTTTTTGATAATTTTAGTGTCATCTAGCTATTTCGTGTAATCGGGATTAGTTAATGACCAAATGATAAATCACAATGAAACATCAAACAAGTTGTTAAGTATGGAGTGCACATTTATTTGACAGTCTTATGATTTCTGGTGCTAAATACACATTGTTGAATCAAGGGGGTGAAGCCCACCGAACTACGGGGCTCGGGGAGCGGGGTCCAAGGGGCGGCAACCATTGGCGGGGTTTAAGTGGTAGAGCCCCCGGGTGGGGTCAAGCTGAAAACTATTATGCGTTGGAAAATTTTATTTTCATAACATGTTATGCATTGGAAAATTGATTTAAAGTTGAAAACTGTTAAAGTTAGTCATCCGGATCAACTTGTTAATGTGGAGTAAACTTGTTCTTTTGGAGTAGATTTGTTCCTCTGAAGTAGATTTACTCATCCAGAATAGACTAAAAAAACAGGTACTTTCCAAACGGTTGACGGTTGTGACGGTTATTAGCCAACCGTTATTACGTTTCATTGCGTAGATTCACCCCTGTGTGTACGAGTTTTTTTTTATCAATATTGGATACTAATTTAGTAATCCGTGTGGACAAAGTCTAAGGGTCCAAAATGTTAATAGGATAAAGTTATGTTTTAGTATGTTATATAAACATGTAAATAGTATAAGGGTGTATTGTGCCAAAATAGAAGTTAGAAACCTACCATATACACGTATATGTATATGCCAATGCTCAGAACCAGTGCCAACAAGAAAAGCGACGATTCAAGGCAACGGTTAGGAAGAAATTTGGTATAAATAGGAATGTAATTGAGTCTGTAAAATTAACGTTTGTTCATTTTAATAAAAGATTAGTTTGATCAAATTGTGTGTTCAATCGTTCAAGAGAGAAGACCAACAAACGAAACAAATCAAACGACATTTACAGTTTCTTGATAACCGTTCGCTCAAACATTGCATCGATTCATCATTGTTCCAATGGTATATAAGTTCGAGTCTCTATCTAAAAACAATTGTAGATTTATGTATTGCAAGGTTAATACAAAATCAAGTTTGTATTTCATTGCTCTTGTTTCATAAGTTTATGTTTTTTTTATTCAATCATGAAGTCTCCAAAGATCTTAGGAGGACCACTATGTTACAGTGGTATTAGAGTACAGTTCAATGGAGAAGAAAGAAGGGATATGAATAATGACAATCAGAGACCAAGGATGTTTGCCGATTCCATTGAAGAAACAAGTAACAGTGAGTCACGTGGTTTTAGCCTGATGAATGGGTAAAGTATAATCACCAAAAGACTCGCAGACTTGGATACAGCGGCTGTTCTAAAAGAAAGGAAAGAAGAAATGTATGCCTTGTTATTGAATGAATCCGAAACTGCGGGTTGCAAATAGGACAATAAAAAAAGTAAGATGCTTTATGCGGAGATTTCCTTATGCATTGTACTGAATATGGAAACTGGACCAAAATTTGGGTGTTAGATCAAACTTATAAGAAACATATGACTAGTGACAAAAGTACGATTTCAAAGTTCAAGGATTGTTTTAGTATTGAAACTTAAACTAAAGAAGAAGTGAGACTGTGTATAAATGCAAGATTTAGGATCATTCCTAGTCTGAATTAGGTTCCTAAGTTAAAGAAAAATGCTCTTAGTTTAGAACAACTGGGCTATCAAGGTTTTGATGTAACTCTTGAGTGCGATTCATGTTACATCAAAGATATGTTTGAGGATGGTTTGGATCTTAATGAACATGGTTCTAAAAATAAAAAAAGTTTGAAAGTAATTACTTGAATAATTACTTTGATGAATTAACCACATATGAGTTTGAAAAGGGTAAATTTGAGGCCTACCTTGAAGGCTACTATGATCATATGTGTAGAGGAATACAAGAGGAAATTAGTGACAACATATATCTGGAGAACCGTGATACAAAAAGGGTTCGCATTGCTTTAATGGAAACATGTGCCGCGTTTCTTGATATTTTACAAAGTCAAGATTGCATGATGATGTACAAGGAATCACTTAGGATGGATTTCATGAGACTTGCCAAATGGTTCTTTAATGACTTTATCAGGCAACCAAACGACAAGGAATATCCACCTAAGTTGCCAAATAGATGTGAGGTTGAACTGTTGGATCTTTACCTATTTGTTGAAAATGAAGGCGGTTATAGAGAGGCTTCAAGAAACAATAAATGCCCCAAGATTGTTTATAAATTGGGTATACATAGGGAGTATGCGGCTAATATGAAGTTTATTTATACAAGTTACTTAGATTTACTTGTTTCGAGGTATACTTTTGAAAAGGGGAATGAAAATGTTAAAGGAGAACTAAGTGCAATAATGGAACCAAAGCTTAGTGATGTCGATTATAAGGAACAAGCGGCAGAAGGTGTGTATGTACCAATAGGACCAAAAAAGAGGAAGGTTCGTGCTATTAGGGACTTCCTTCCAGGGTGTGGGCCTATAATCATAGACGAGGATGTAAAGGATAAAAAAGATCATGAAGATACACTTAATGAAGGCAATGATAACTATGAAGACTATGAAGATCCCATTGACGAGTATGAAGATGTTAATGAAGATGGTGATGTGTCGTTTTTAGTATAAAAAAATAATAAATATATTTTTATGATAGTTTTACGAGATCAGGTTTTAAATTTATAAAATAATAATTACTTTAACTTAAAAACACATAAAATAGCCAAATGTACCTATCGTAGCATAATATAATTTAGGTAAAAACCAAGTATCAAAGCAATGGACACGGTCGAGTTCCAGTACTCAACTTTTGTTATCGTTTAGCCGGATCAATTAGTGAGTGAGTTTTGTGTGCTTGTGAAACAGAATAGTAAATGACAGAAAATTAAATAACGGTAAAGTAAATAATAGAAAAGTAAAAACGTGCGTGATGTGTGTAACATGAATGTAAATAGCAGAATAGTAAACAACAAGAAAGTAAATATCTCGGAAATGATCAGGTCACGAAGAGTATTGCTTTGGGATTCTATTCAGCTTGGTACGTGATAATGTTAAGTTGACTAATCCAGTGATATGACTACTACAAATTTGTGACCCGGGTCACCGCTAGAGACTCGTCCTCACTACATTTGATTCACGAATTAAAATCCTTAAATTAAAATGGTAGTGCCCCCGTTAAGGACAACGGTTACCCTCAACCCTTCGAATGGTCATCTCCGGGTTGGTTTAAGACATCGAACGTAAATGCTTTGTATTAAGGTTAAATAGGTGATTATATTTTGCTCACCGGGAGGCGGTGTAACAATGAGACCAAGTATAAAGACGTACCGTTCCCAACATGAGTTCACCAATTCTTGGTCGAATAAGAAGTTCGTGTAAAGACGCACAACCTTAATAATGTTAACCAAGCCTTAGCTTATCAATCTCTGCTTGTATAAAGACGTACAAGTTTCAAAAGAAGTTTGATTAAAAATGTTTCACGATCTTATGCTTTAAAATCAAGAACACTCACAAATATAAAGACGAATTTAGACAATAATAAAAGCCCACCAAATGGTGGTTTTAAGGACGAATAATTAAAGACATAAGCATACCACGAGATTAATACGTCAAACATTAGCATGCACCAAACATCATCTTCACCCTAGCAATACAAGAAGCTTAGCCACGAATGGCCATGCTAACTAGCGTAACGCTGAGTTTCGTAGGCTCCCCTATTGTGGAACAAGGAGGAAGAGCCCCTCTACTCACTACTACTCTAATACTACTAGAAACGAACTATTCTCTCTATCTTGAGGTATGGAATGGTGTGTTGTGGTGTATGGAATGAAGAAATCAAGCTATCTATTTATAGGCCTCAAAATGAGCAATGCACAGCTGTGCATTGGATTGCACGGGCGTGCAAACACCTCGGGAATCAAACAGGGTACAAAGGACAGTGTACTGGAGCCTGGGGAAGCTAGACAGGCAATGCACGATCGTGCAATGGGATGCATGGTCGTGCAAAGCCCTGTCTACTTCCCAGGCTTGTCTTTTAGCTGCTGGTTGACTTGTGTTAACCAATTTTGACTTCTTGGGGGTTAATGCTCGGGTTTGGTCCTTCGAAAGCTTGATTAGTTCATGTTTTAAGCTGGTTTTTGCTTTGTTTATCTTGGGACACCGAATAACCTGCAATTTTGGAATTTTAACGCATTAAGTATCATTTGCAAGGCTTTTGTTTGATTAATACCATAATATGAGGATTATTATGCATGCAAAACATGTATAATTTATGACATATCATAATACCCCATACTTAGACTTTGCTTGTCCTCAAACAAACTCATGCATGATCATACCCATAACTAAAAACTTTATAGAAGGTAAGGGAGCTCCAAGTAGTTGGAAACTCCGGGATAACTCTTGAGTTGCTTATTCTATTTTTGTGCTTTTTTATGATGGAATCCATTACAAGCCTACTAGAATTTCATTTATGCATAAACTTTCACTCCTCACAATGTTCACTCAACTCTAGGGTTATATATGTAAGGATAATGTAGGTTAAGTGGAACACTCAAGTTCGAATCGAATTTTGCAATAGTCATAAGCTTGTATGCAAATCAATTCTCCACCAATTAACTTAGTAGTATGCATGAAAGGGTTGTAATGTGGCTAAAATAAAAATAAAGGGTGAAAATGAAAATATTTTTGGATTTTTAGGGGTTTAAAGGGTTGCAGCTATCGTGAAACACACAGCTATGGTTTCATGGCTTAACATGAAAAATACTAGCAGTTTCCTCTACAGTACTCAGATCATGAGGGTATAACTAGTCTGAGGGCTCGTTTATGGTTAGATTGCCAAGACCAAGATCTCTTATCATTCTCAACTCTTTCCTCACTGCATAGTACACATTACTGTCTTTCCGTAACGGATCTTTCGGCATGTAGCCTAACAGCTCCTACTTTGATCAGATGCGTATACTCCTGCTGGGAGTGAGTTTGATTCTTGCTACACTTTCCATCGTGGCTCCAATTTCCACACTTCACACATTTGTCGTATCTTTTGGCTCTTCTTTTGGCGGCACTTTTTGACAAGCTGCAAAATTGTGGCATTTGTTCTTGCTTGCGCCACCGTTTTCTTACATATCTAGTTGCTTTAGAAACTTTCTCTCAGAGTTCGGGTGGTAATTCAGGTTTTGCGAAATGAAGACAAAAAAGCAAATTAAAATCAAAAGAATACATATCCAGTTCTTTAAGGTCTAGTCGCCTCTTTCTTTCTTTTTCTATTTTTTTCTTTTCTTTTTGTATCAAGATAAATTCTTCAATAATTATTTTTCCTCAATTTCCTTGAAATAATATTTCCATAAATTCTTTGTAGATAGTTCGACTGTTTCTTCCTAATACATCCACCTTCTTGTATATTCCAATTACTTTGAGTGAAACAGATTATTTCCAAAATTGCCTCAATGGTAATAAACTTGAAATAACGACATGGGATAATTTTTCCATTTCGAAGACATTTAGCCAATAACCGGTGTTTACGAAAAGCTGGTTGGTTGATAAATGTGGGTAGTAGAAAAGAAAATGCTAAGGCTCAGAGAGTTATCTAGGCGGATTATATTTTTGGGATTTTTGGGTTTAAGGATAATATATAGGGGTAATAAAGTCCAATGAGTAGAAAACTTTTGTAAATTTTCAGGGTTTTACAAAAGGTAGGTTTTTGTAATGTCTTAGTCAAATCGGTAGAAAATCATGAGTTAAAATTTTACTGCTTTGAGGTTACGAGTAGTCCTGAATCTCTAATTCCCCACCCCACACTTGAAACTGTGCGTTGCCCTCAATGTACAAATGCTATGAGGGAATTAAATGCATGAAGTTTTAAGGGAAAATAAACTGGTACTCCCCTGCTCAATTCGGTGTGTAACCTAAGGCCAAAACTTATTGCCACTGTCAGGCTGTACCTATCAGCTGCTTGTCAACATGTTGCTTCAAAGAATTCATCGGATTTCAAAGAAATTTGATGTGGTTTTCGATTCCTCGGGTTGTAGAGATGGAGTGTGATTACTCAAAGAAGTAGAGAGACTATCTGGGGATGATGTTCTACCTGACACATAAAGGAAAACATAAAAGCAGACAAGGAAAATAAAAGGTAGTAGTTAAGCTACTAAGGTCCTACTATCGAGAAGCCATACCTGGAGGCTGAAGTAATAAAAACTTAAATTTGAAAACCAAACCTGAGGTCCATGCTTTCTTCCGTATGCACCAACTTCTCAATTTATTCATGATCATCGGGTTGCCTCCCGAAAGCGCCACGTTTATTTAATGGTCGTTGGCTAGACCCGTACATGCTTCATCAGTCTTTCTCCTCTAGTGGAACTTCGTCCACTATTTGATCAATAGGTCCTTCGAGGTAACGTTTCACTCGATAACCGTTAACCTTGAAATTTGTCCCGTTTGTTTGTTCCAATTCCAATGTTCCATAAGGGAATAATTTCCAAATTATGTATGGTCCCGTCCACTTAGATCTTAATTTCCCTTGGAATAGTTTCAATATTGAATTGTAAAGCAGGACCTTTTCTCCTTCTTGGAATTCCCCCTTCCTTAGCTTTTTATCATGAAGTTTCTTCGCCCTATCCTTGTATATTGCAGAATTCATATATGCATGATTTCGCAGTTCTTCCAATTCATGAATTTGTAAAAGGCGGTGCTCTCCTGCCGTGGATAGATCCAGGTTTACTGCCTTAAGCGCCCGGTATGCTTTATGCTCAATTTCTATTGGGAGGTGACATGCATTTCCATAAACCATTCGGCAAGGAGTGGTTCCGATAGGTAGTTTGTAAGCCGTGCGTAGAGCCCATAATGCATCTTCTAGTTTATCAGACCAGTCTTTTCGATTTGGACTCACAACCTTTTCCAAGATACGTTTAATTGCTCTGTTTGTAACTTCGACTTGTCCATTTGCTTGGGGATGGTAAGATGTGGATGGCTTATGGGTACAACCATATTGTTTGAGTGTCTTTTCCAATTGTGAATTGCAGAAGTGTGTTCCTCTATCAATGGTTAAAGCTTTTGGTGTACCGAATCGTGTGAACAGTTTTTTGAGAAACCGGATGACGACACTTGCGTCATTAGTTGGTAGTGCTTGTGCCTAAACCCATTTTGACATGTAATCTACAGCAACCAGAATGTATTAATTTCCCTGAGATGGAGGAAACAACCCAACAAAGTCAATCCCCCATACGTCGAATATTTCACAAACTTGGATGCTTGTTTGAGGCATTTCGTCACGCTTTGAAACACTTCCTGTCCTTTGACAGGAGTCGCATGTGTTTATAAGCTTATGTGCGTCCTTGAAAAAAGTTGGCCAAAAGAATCCGGCCTTAAAGACTTTCCTTGTAGTGTAATTGTCTCCATGATGCCCTCCTATAGGTCCTTCATGAAATTGCCATAGTATCTCATGTTCCTCCTTCTCGTACACACATCGCTGAACTATTTGATCCGTACAAACGCGAAATAGATACGGATCTTCCGAGATGTAGTGCTTAACATCTGCAGAGAATTTCTTCCTTTCTTGAAATGTTACCCCTTTTACTAGTTCCCCTCTTGTTAGGAAGTTTGCGATGTCAGCGAACCATGGATATTCATTGATGTCTTGTACGTGTAGTAAGTACTCGTGAGGGAAACTATCATTTATAGCAACCTTTTGGTTCTCCTGAGTAATTTCAAGTCGAGATAAATGATCTGCTGTGAAATTCTCTGCTCCTTTCTTATCTTTTATCTCGATATCAAATTCTTGTAGTAGGAGGATCCACTAATTAACCTTGGTTTTGCGTCTTTCTTGTTAAAGAGATGTCGTAGGGTGGCATGATCGGTGTAGATGATAGTTTTTTATAAGACCAGGTATGAACGGAATTTATCAAAGGTAAAAACTACAGCTAGTAATTCCTTCTCAGTGGTGGTGTATTTTTCTTGAGCATCATTTAAAGTTTTACTTGCATAGTGAATCGGGTGAAAATGCTTTTCGTTCCGTTAACCTAAAACTGCTCCTACTGCGTAGTCACTTGCATCGCACATGAGTTCTAATGGTTTTGTCCAGTCAGGTGCCGTCATGATAGGCGCACCAACGAGTTTCGTCTTGAGAGTTTCAAATGCTACTAAACAATCGTCAAAGAATAAAAAGGGTCGATCTTTTTCCAACAGTTGTGTCAAGGGCCTAGCGATTGATGAAAAGTCTTTTATGAACCTTCTATAGGATCCCGCATGACCAAGGAAGCTTATGATCCCCTTTACTGAATTTGATGGTGGAAGCATTGATATAGTTTCCTCTTTGGCTTTGTCGACTTCAACACCATTCTTTGAAATCTTATGTCCTAATACTATCCTTTCTTGGACCATAAAGTGGCATTTTTCCTAGTTTAGTGCTAGATTTGAGTCTTCACATCTTGCTAGCATTTTTTCTATGTTTTGTAGACAATGGTCGAAGGAATTTACAAAAATTGAGAAGACATCCATGAATACTTCCATTGATTCTTCTATCATATCATGAAATATATCAATCATGCATCGCTAGAACGTAGCGGGTGCATTGGATAGTCCAAATGGCATACGCCTATAAGCAAAGGTGCCATAGGGACAGGTAAACGTAGTTTTCTCCTGGTCTTCGGGTGAGATATGGATTTGAAAGTACCCCGAGAATCCATCGAGATAACAATAGAACATATTCCCGGATAGTCGCTCCAACATTTGATCAATGAAGGGTAGCGGAAAATGGTCTTTTCGAGTAGCTTCGTTCAACTTGCGATAATCAATACATACCCGCCATCCAATGACTGTGCGGGTTGGTATTAGCTCATTTTTCTCGTTTGTGATTACCGCCATACCTCCTTTCTTTGGTACAACTTGAACTGGGCTGACCCATGCTGAATCTGAAATGGGGTAGATAACCCCTGCATCTAGTAGTTTGATAACCTCATTCTTCACTACCTATTGCATTTTGGGGTTCAGTCGTCTTTGGTGCTGCACACTTATCTTGTAATTATCTTCCATAAGTATTTTATGAGTGCAAAATGTGGGGCTAATTCCTTTAAGATCCATTAGCTTCCATGTGATAACTTTCTTGTGCCTTTTCAAAACTTCTAGCAGTTTTTCCTTCTTGTCATTTTCCAATCTGGAGGAGATAATAATTGGAAGCTTGGATCCTTCTTCTAGGAAGGCATATGATAGATCAGGCGGAAGTTCCTTTAGCTCAAGTGTAGGTGGTTCTTCGATAGAGGGTTTTGTCTTCTCACTCTCGTCTCTATCTTCTAGCTCCTCAATGCCTATTGTTTCATCATTGTGATTAGTGTGCTTTATCATGAACCCTTCACAAACTAAATATTCCTCGTGTTTCTCAGTTGGCCGTTCTTCTTATTTTCCCAAGACGTCATGCATATTGTAGCCTACTAGGTAGTCTAAATCGTCAAAAAGAAAAGCTAGATTGTCATGACTACTTGGTCGCTGCATGGCCTTCTTTAGATCGAACGTGATTCGTTCTTGCTGAATGCTTAATGCCAGTTTTCCTCCCCAAACGTCGATAAGGGCGAGGGCTGTATTGAGAAATAGCCTCCCGAGGATAAGAGGCATCGTGTTCCTCCTTTTATGTCAACCACCACAAAATACACAGGGAAGATGAATTCATTAATTTTTATAAGCACATCTTCAACAATTCCCTTTAGATAGCGAACTGTCCTATTGGTTAGGCCAACTTCTGATTTTGTGGGTTAGAGTTTCTTGAGATCCATTTTGTCAAATATAACGCCAGGTAAAATGTTTACGCTGATATGTAGGTCAGCAATAGCATTACCCTGGATTGAGTCGCTTATAAGACAGGAGATCATGAATTGGTCGGGAGGTTTTCTTCCTCTTATAATGGCTAAGCATTCTTCGTTTGATGTGATTTTTGGCTGCTCTTCCATTTTGTTTCGGTTAGTCAGCATATCTTTGAGAAACTTTGCATGAGCTGGCATCTTATAGAGGAACAACTCGTAAGGCAGATTTAACTGAATTTGATTTAATAAAGTCTGAAAGCGTCTGAATTGTTTCTCCAACTTCGGTTGTTCTAAGGTTTCTTGTATAATTTCAGCCCTTACTATGTCATCTTCGCCGATATGCCCCGTGTTTTCCATGGGAATCATGGTTATTACCTCCATGTTCTGTTCTTGTGATGCTTGATCTACTTCGACACTCGGCGGGTGATCCAGAATTTCAGAAGGATCTTCATGTGGTTCCGTAGCATAGAGTTTAATGATTTGATTTTTTATTTCCTCTAGATTACGGAATAGTGTGTCTGGCTTAGAAGGATCTGGTTCATAGAATGCACAATCTGTGTTTACTGATGGAGGTGGTGAAGGAAGTAAATCCTCAAATGGTGACGGGTGGAGATTTATCTCATGATCCATAGGGTGCCATACGGAAAGATAACACTCCTCAATGTAGTGTGATCCTCCACATAACTCGCACCATGAATCTGAGAAATTGCTGTCAAATTTGAAAAATTCTTCCTCGGTATAGTTTTCATTGTATGGATCCATGATTTTTTTTGTGAAATTTTTACTTTTAAAAAGGCTAATCCGTTAACTCGAATTTTTCTTAAAATCATCGTGTCCCCGGTAACGGCGCCAAAAACCTGATTTGTCGTTTTTAGTATAAAAATATAATAAATATATTTTTAGGATGGTTTTACGAGATCAGGTTTTAAATTTATAAAATGATAATTACTTTAACTTAAAAACACACACAATAGATAAGTGTACCTATCGTAGAGTAATATAGTTTAGGTAATAACCATGTATCGAACCAATGGACACGATCGAGTTCTAGTACTCAACTTTTGTTATCGTTTAGCCGGATCAATTAGTGAGTGTGTTTTGTGTGCTTGTGAAACAGAATAGTAAATGACAGAAAAGTAAATAACGGTAAAGTAAATAACAAAAAAGTAAAAACGTGCGTGATGTGTGTAACAGGAATGTAAATAGAAGAATAGTTAACAACAAGAAAGTAAATATCTCGGAAATGATCAGGTCACGAAGAGTATTGCTTTGGGCTTTGAATCAACTTGGTATGTGATAATGTTAAGTTGACTAATCCATTGATATGACTACTACAAACTTGTGACCCGGGTCACCGCTAGAGCCTCGTCCTCACGACATTTGATTCACAAATTAAAATCCTTAAATTAAAATGGTAGTGCCTCCCGTTAAGGACAACAATTACCCTCAACCCTTCAAATGGTCATCTTTGGGTTGGTTTAACACATCGAACGTAAATGCTTTGTATTAAGGTTAAATAGGTGATTATATTTTGCTCACCGAGAGGCGGTGTAACAATGGGACCAAGTATAAATACGTACCGTTCCCAACATGAGTTCACCAATTCTTGGTCGCATAAGAAGTTCGTTAAAGACGTACAACCTTAATAATGTTGACCAATCGTTGGCTTATCAATCTCTGCTTGTATAAAGACGTACAAGTTTTAAAAGAAGTTTGATTAAAAATGTTTCACGGTCTTACACTTTAAAATCAGGAACACTCACAAATATAAAGACGGATTTAGACAATAATAAAAGCCCACCAAATGGTGGTTTTAAGGACGAATAATTAAAGACATAAACATACCACTAGATTAATACGTCAAACATTAACATGCACCAAACATCATCTTCACCCTAGCAATACAAGAAACTTAGCCATGAATGGCCATGCTAACTAGCGTAACTCTGAGTTTCGTAGGCTCCCCTATTGTGGAACAAGGAGGAAGAGCCTCTCTACTCACTACTACTACTACTCTAATACTACTACAAACGAATTATTCTCTCTATATTGAGGTATGGAATGGTGTGTTGTGGTGTATGGAATGAAGAACCCAAGCCATCTATTTATAGGCCTCAAAATGAGCAATGCACGACCATGCATTGGATTGCACGGGCGTGCAAACACCTCGGGAATCAAATAGGGTACACAGTACAGTGTACTGGAGCCTGGGGGAAGCCAAACAGGCAATGCACGACCGTGCATTGGGATGTACGGCCGTGCAAAGCCTTGTCTGCTTCCTAGGCTTGTCTTTTAGCTGCTGGTTAACGTGTGTTGACCAATTTTGACTTCTTGGGGGTCAATGCTCGGGTTTGGTACTCCGAAAGTTTGATTTCTTCATATTTTAAGTTGGTTTTTGCTCTGTTTATCTTGGGACACCGAATAACCGGCAATTCTGAAATATTAACGCATTAAGTATCATTTGCAAGGCTTTTATTTTATTAATACCATAATATGGGGATTATTATGAATGCAAAACATTTATAATTTATATCAGATGGAAATGAAGATCTTGAAGGTGTGGACATAGGTGATGCAAGGAACTTTGATGATGAAGGTGAAGAGTTAATTCTGCTTGATGACAAAGATGCAAATGATGATTGAATACTTGAAATTGTGTATGGCGTAACAAATGTATTAAGGGGGAATATTGTAATATAATCCATTTGTTAATCTATGATTGTGGGCCTACAAAATATGTTTAAGTTTATTGGGTTAAGGAAATTGTTTGTTTATTATGTTTAAACATGAAGTCATTAGGTTGGTTACTAAAGCAAAGCCCACTTCATGTCTATTATGTAATCGGGTCCTAAAGCCCGACTCAAAGTCCGGTTGTAGGTTAAATTCAACAGAAATAATCACATGACGTTTACGATTTCTTGATAATCGTTATCTCAAACATTGCGTCGATTCATGATTGTTCCAAGGGTATATAAGTTCAAGTTTGTATTCAGAAACACGTGTCGATTTATGTATTGCAAGGTTAATATAAAATCAAGTTTGGATTTCATTGTTCTTGTTTTACAAGTTTTTGGTTTATTTATTCAATCATGAAATCTCTAAAGATCTTTGGGAGGACCACTTTGTTTTACCCATTACCTTCGTTATGATATCCATCAGTAAATTCATGAAACGCCTGAGATATGAAATTCATTATTTAACACGATTACTACCTTCGTTATGAATATACTGTACCATTCATCTTGAAATTCATGTATATACTAACCTAAATCGATATCTCATTCATCTTATCTCTGTTTTATACAAGATTTGGTTCGTTGTAAAGATTACATATAGTAGAACACAAACCTAGAAAGAAATAAGTATATTAACATCCATATATAAATTTCCGTCCAAAGTTGGGAAAACATCATTTTTCTCATTGTTGTGAAAAAAATCCATTTTCACCAACTTTCCAACATATACTTGCAACGTATTCCTCATATAAGGTAACCTTATTCAATAATGCATCAAATGTCATGAATTAATCCATAATCGTGCCTCTTTATATCAAGGATATAAGTTTTACCATGACACCCTCACTTAATGTGTCTACAACCCTTGTAGAAAGTGCTTTCATGTATTTGTTCCATGCTAATTCACTGATGGATAGGCCTCTAGTGCGCATATACGATTAGTGCCAATGTAGGGTGCCAATGTAGGGCCACTCCTTCCAAATGAATGGTTTAGTTAAAACTTCAAATAGTTGGGAGTTTCAACCATCATAAAAAATTAACCGCACATATAACCACCTTCCACATCATCTCCATTATATTTTGGGAACTCTAGCTTACAGAATCGACTTTTGATTTACGATCTCTATTGTATTTCAGTGTTGGAATGTTATCCACGGGTACTGTGTGAGCTTCCATTCCTCGGCATCTTAATAACATCATTGAGTTTCGATCTAATGTATGTCGTCTCAGCAGCCGATTTATCAGAAGATGCTCCAATTCCTCAAACAATTTCTCTAGTTTGCTAGATGTTAATTCCAAAAGAATCAAGAACAAATTCATGACCCATAACTGATTTCTCCAAGTCCTGAGTTCCATCCGGACTTCAACTTGCCATGATTGCCAATTGTTAGCATCAATAGGGGTGGATTTTAGAGGGAGAACAAACAGAAAGGAAATATAGAGAAAGAAAGAGATTTCTTTAATGAGTTGAGCTATCTTCCCCAGTCTCAGTTAATGAGATTAACTACCCTCAATGAAAGGCTAGTTTCAAAGTTACAATACTAGTCCTCACACTTATTGAAAATATGAAAACATGATCAATTCCTCAAATAGAAAGAGATGCCTCTAATAACTTGGTTTATAAATGGGTTTTCCTTTTATTTTTCTTTTTACATGGCTCATCTTCTCCATAGAACTGTATTTGTTGGGCTAGTGATGTGGTTCCAAAGGTTTCTTTGGCAATAAGAAAATAGGGAGGAACGAGAGAGAACTTTAGAGAGAGATTCTTATATATTTTTCTGCATATCCTCCAAAAAAGCAAACGATCCTAATTATAGGATTACAAAACAAACAATAAAAAACCAACTAAGAACATGGGTAGTGTGGCATCCCACAACTCACTTTATTTCTGCCACTCTTCTTAAAAAAAGGAACATAAACAAAGACTAAAACAAACAATTAAACAAACACAAGCTTCCAATCCCATGTTGCCTGCTGCATGGTAGATGACCCACGATGACCTCATCTACTAAATGACCCATGCATGCATGACCCATGACCCGGTACATATCAATCCACCCCGCTTGAATTCGCCTTGTCCTCAAGGCGAAAATCCGGATACAACTTGGTGGGAACCACGGTGGACGCCACTCGACTCGTACGGTACCATTCGGAGCCGTTTCCATCAAGCGCCACTCGGGATTCCCAGCTACACCTTTGGGTGGTGTCCACGGTGCCTTTGCCATCAAGCAATGCATATCCTTCTTCAACATGTTACAAACTACTGTAGAAGCGGGTTTCGACACTAGTATGGTTGGGGTTGTTTATTCCGGTTTAGGTTCAGTTCTGGATCGACTATAGGGGTCGAAGGTGTGGATTTTGGGGTAGTTTTTGGTGCAGATGCTGGTATTAGGGTGGTTTTCCGGATTTTTGGTTGGCAAGTGTGATGGCAGGTGGTGGTGGCGCTACTGGCGGTGGTGCAGCGGCGGAAACGATTGGTGGCCCGGTGCCTGAAATGGATGGTGATGTTTTTGAAGCTGGGATTGGGGTAGGGGCTGGAAACGCGAGGTCGGTTTTTGAGAATATTGATCATCCGAGCAATACTTGATGCGATTCGATCCAACAACTCATTCCAGTCTTGACGGAATACATCCGCGGGTTGGTGTTAAGCGTCCATAGATGCGGATCACGACGGCTCTGATACCACTGATGTGGTTCCAACGGTTTCGTTGGCTAAAACAAAATAGGGAGGAACCAGAGAGAACTTTAGAGAGAGATTCTTGAATATTTTTATGCATATCCTCCAAAAAAGCAAACGATCCTAATTATAGGATTACAAAACAAACAATAAAAACCAACTAAGAACATGCGTAATGTGGCGTCCCACAACTCCCTTTATTTCTGCCACTATTCTTACAAAAAGGAACATAAACGAAGATTAAAACAAACAATTAAACAAACACAAGCTTCCAATCCCACGTTGCCTGATGCATGCTAGATGACCCATGATGACCTCATCTACTAAATGACCCATGCATGCATGACCCTTGACCGGGTACATATCAGCTAGTGTCATTGACATCAGCTAACCTAAATTTACTTGTCGTTATCTTATTCATCAAGCCACTAAGATGAACAGAATCTTCAATGGATCCCTTATCAATCTAAATCAAACACTAATTAATACGATACTCTGATTACTATAAAATCATCCATATGATCATGATCAGAACCCAAATCACAATCATATTCATGCAAAATTTCAACTGCAAGCTCTAATTGATCATAATCCAAATCACCATCATATTCATGTAAACTTTCTTGATTTGTGATTTGTCAAGCAAAGTATGAGGACATCAATAAACACACCTTTTACGCCTTCTTGTAGTGTTCTCGTGTAAGCTAAAAAAGTTTATGTGGTGTACGATCTTACATTCCCCATCTAGTTGCTTTGATCAACTTGTAGTTGGTTAAAATGGCTTAACTTGGAACGAATCTAAGTCGGCACACAAAAGTGAGCGAATCACTCCCTAACAACCTACTGTTTTAAGTATTTGGATACAACATCGTCTCTGCAGTCCGACTTCACCCGACAGTCTCAGCCTTTATCAGCGACCGTTGTACCGCTTATGGCCACTGGTATATCATGGTTCTAGTCCATCTTTAATAGGATTGTCTTTCCAGAATAGATACTGCTCCCAGAACTACCATACCGGTCTGTTGTTGCTTCTAGAACACGTTTTTGTACGAATCACTATTCATCGCTACGGTTTCGAGCACTGTTCACGCGTAGAGTGACTCTTCACTGACAGAGTTGATGTTTTCCATCATTGATGGGCTAGAGTGAGGGCTGTTATTCACTACAGTGTTTTTTTTCTGCTACTGTTCACCAGAGTGTTGTTCACCCCGATTATTTTTTTCTAATCACTTTTCAATTTTGTTCCAGATTTCGCACTATTCACTTGTATTAATACTCAATTACGATCACATCATTATTTGTCATAATTCCATAACTTCCGCTACCGCCTAGATAGTTGAATCTATAGTGGATCGTAAGAAGGTAACTACCGAACGAACACACTTGAATAACTTGTTCGACTCTTTTATTAAAACGTTGAAATGATTACAATTGAATTCTTTGATTCTAATGAATAAAATCAGAAAACAAAACCCCTATTTATAACTATTCAAAACTTGCTAAGCCAGTTGAAGACTTTCTCTAAAATACTAACTTAAATAACTTAATTACCAAAAATAAACAAACTTAATAACTAAGTTACTATTATAACATATTCAACTTTATGATCTCCTCCAAATCGCCCCTTCAAGATCAACCGTACCACCCCTGATGCTGTTACCTTTATCAATCCCACTTGAACATCAACTTCCATGTTTATTCCTTTGCAAAAAACCAACTAGCTTCAGTCCTAGAAAACTCTTAGTAAGCATATCAGCTGCTTTCTCCTGAATATTTATATACTCCAAGTTCACTTCTTTATGCAACATTGTCTCCCTTACAAAGTGGTAATAAACCCCAATGTGTTTCTTTTTTGCATTAAAAGTTGGGTTCTCAGCTAGCTTCATTGAAGACATGTTATCACAAAACAAAGTTACTTCATCATTCTCTAGATTTTGGTTCAAGTTATTTATGAGTAACCTTAGCCACGTTGCTTCTTTTGTAGCCTTAACAGTTGCTCGATACTCTAACAACACAATGATTTGTCTTTTGCTACACCAAACGATAGCACTACCTCCTAACATAAACACGTAACAAGCTGTGGATCTTCTCATATCCAAATCCCAGTGTAATGTGCATCACTATATCCGAGAAGTTCCACCTTCGAGTGTTCTGGAAATTAATGCCATAGTTCGAAGTCGTTTTCACATACCTTAGAACTTGTCTCACAACTACCATTGTTGGTTTTCGTGGCTTCTGCATGTACCGGCTCAAGACCCCTACAATGAAGGCTAGGTCCGGTCTTGTCAATGTAAGATAGATCAAACTACCATCTATTTTGTGGTACACGGTGGGGTCTTCTAGCTCCTTTCCTTTATCCACACGCAACTTCATGGTTGTATCTAAGGGAGTAGTCGAAGGCTTGCAATCAATCATGGGAAACTTGACTAGCACGTCCTAACAATATCATTTCGGGTGAAGGACTAGGTCATCAACTCTGTAGTCAACTTCTAATCTAAGAAATTGGCTTAGTCTTCCAAGATCTTTAATAATAAACCTAGTGCAACGGTTCTCTTTCAACTGACCAATCGCTTATCTCTAGAAAGCTATTATACTATAAAAACTCGCTTATCTTCCCGAACCACGCCATAGGTGACTGCTTCAAACCATATTGGGCTTTCTTTAGTTTACACACATAGTTTGGACGTTCCTTGCTTTCAAATCAACTTGGTTTTTCCATGTGATTAACATGGTCCAAGTCACCGTACAATAAAGCATTGCTAACATCCATTTTCCAAGGGTTCCAAGACTTACATGCTTCAATGGCAAGAACAACTCGTATCATGTTCAACTTCGCCACCGGACTGAAGGTATCATCATAGTCGATTCCGACTTCCTTGGAGAAATTGTGAGCTACTAGTCTCGCTTTAAAATGATCAATCATACCATATGCTTTCTTTTTTAGTTTAAACACCCATTTATTTATAACTGTCTTCACACTGGTCGGTTTCGGGAAAAGCTCCCACGTTTCATTTCGATGTAGAGATTCTATTTTAGAGTCCATGGCTCGAACCCAATTTGTCTTTCCATAAGGCTCTTCATAGGTTTCAGGTTTTGTTTTATCATCTTCGATCATTGCCATATTAGCAACATAGTAAGGATTTTATCTTCTTTAATGAGTTGACCTTTTGAGCTCTGACAGGTCTCCATTTATTCTCTGATCAGGCTGTTGATGGATTCATGTTCGCCATAAGCATCGGTTATGATGGATTCTTGCACTGGGCTTTCTTCATCATCGAAGTTTAGGACTATGTTAGAGGTTTCAAGTTCCTCTATCAGTTCCTTGGTGTCTGGAATGACTCCTTTTTCACTTGACAAGCATGAGGATTTTTTTCAAAAACAACATGCCTCGACAATTAACATTTCCCAGTTACCGGATCACAGCAACCCCACCTCTTTTTCTCTTGGTAGTACCCCACGAATATACAACTTGTCTCCTTCTTTTCCATCTTCGTTCTTAGTTGGTTTGGTATGAACCCGTAGCAAACACAACCAAACATTTTTAGGTGATTCATATTTGGCTTGACCATGCAAAGTTTCTGGTAGAGTGACATCTTCTCTTGATTTTGTTGCGGCAGCCTGTTTATTACATATGCAGCTACCTTCATTTCTTATGCCAGAAGCGTCAAGGCACGTTCTTTTCATGCACCATTCTTCTACATATTTTAACTAAGTGTCAGTTCTTTCGTTTCGATACATAGGTTCGTTGAGGTGTATTGGCACAGGTAAGTTGCCTTCTAATCTTGTGATTTTCAAGAATTTTGTGAAGTCGATTACATGGTATTCACCTCTGTTCTCCGACCTAAGACATTTAACTTCTTGCCATGTTATCATCTCCGCTCCTATCTTGAAAGCTTTGAACTTATCAAAGGCTTGTGACTTCTCCTTCATGAACTCAACTCAAACATACCATGAATAATCATCTATAAATGTTATCAAAAATCGCATACCTGTGATTGAGGCATGCTTAACTGGTCCAAACACGTCCGACTGCACTACTTCCAGGGGTGCTTCCGTTTGGAACATTGAATCATCAAATGGAAATTGATGTGCCTTCCTGTATTGACACCCGACACATATAATTTCCCTTTTTACTTCTGACTGAGGTAGTCTAAGAACCAAATTCCTTTTCATCATTAGGTCATGTTTATCATACCCGACATGAACTAACCAATAATTTCCATAGATCTGCATTATGAGTTAT
The DNA here is from genome assembly GCA_023525975.1 of Smallanthus sonchifolius. Classification (NCBI taxonomy): domain Eukaryota; kingdom Viridiplantae; phylum Streptophyta; class Magnoliopsida; order Asterales; family Asteraceae; genus Smallanthus; species Smallanthus sonchifolius. The sequence continues at coordinate 32,053,913 of CM042019.1, read as the reverse complement.
GTTGGTTCTTTCCATATATCTAGTTTCTGCTGAAAGAACGTAAACTGCTTCATTCCTTCTTCCTTGTTGTACCGGTTTGGAGTTTGTCTCAAATTTATCAAAGATTCTCACATCTTTGGGGTCGAATAAGACCAATTTTCCAGACGAGGTAACTTGTGGTACCAAGAACAAGTTTTTCCTTCCAGGGAACATGGAACACATCCTTCATGACAAAGTCCTTCTCATTCATTGCTTTGGGGAATTTCACATCCACTATATGAGCAATATGATGCTAGGAATGTAACAATACAGAGAAGATTAACATGGCCCTTTGTAACACCATAGGAAAATCCCACATCTGTCGTGGCCAGTAGAGATTCTTGGTTCACAAGAAATGCCCGGCCTCAAATACCATCAACGCGTTTTGGGGGCATTGGCTAAGGATGAGAGGAAAACTCCACAGTTAAGCATGCTCGAGTGGGAGTAATCTAGGGATGGGTAACCCTAGGAAGTTTTCACCCGGGCAACCAAAAATAAATCCCTGAGCTTCTAGTGAGCAAAGCGGACAATATTGATGGTATGAGGGGCCGGATGTTACAAAGAATCATCGGCTATATATTACCACTACCCGGTTTTCATTATACTTAACGAGTCTTGATAATCGTTCTTTGTCTCCATTCATATGGGTTGAGCACTCGGAGTCTACAATCCACTCACTGAATCTATTCTTCTTTGTTTCGGTAGTTACTATGAAGGCATAAGCTTGTTGCATCTCTACCACATGATCTTCTATGCCCCAGGGCTCCACTTCTTTAACAATGGCTGAATTCACTTCTTCCCTCGGTTGTCCGCAGTCCTTTTCCATATGACCTTGACGCCCACAATTATAGCATGAGTAGGGAAAGTGTTTGTTTTTCATTCCTTTCTTGCTACCTGAAGGCTCGTCTTTTGGATTGTTTCGGTCCTTCTTGCGGTACTCCTTCTTCCATGATTTTTCTTGATTACTTGAATCACTCATGTTGTATCGCCCTTTTGTGGATTTTTTGGCATATAGAGCCTTTTCTTTTTCAGCCTTAATTGTGACAGTGCTAAATTGTTTTATTAAGGCTTCTTGACCTGCAAGAAGGTTTTCAAGGTCGGTTAAGGACGACTGGATCGACCACCCTTGGACGGCTGGCTCAACCACACTTGGACAGTTGGTATAAAGCTTTGAAACTCCAGTCTCAAACCATGTAAGATTATCCATTTCATTCTTGAATCATCGATCTTTACTTGTTCATCCAGATCCCCAATCTCCCTGTACAATGATTTCACTATGCAAAAAGTATTATGGTGTCGTCGTCTCTTTCTAGCTAACCTACAAAAGCTCGCTTTCAAGAAGCTGGAGTTTCGTGTCGTTTTTATTTAAGAACAAAGAAGCTAACATATCTCATGCTTGATTTGGGGTTTCAAGATCATGAATATTATCCAAGAGTTCTTTTTTCAATTGTTGTATTGAGTAGGTACATGGCTCGTCCTACCTTGATCTTCCACTTGTTGATTGCACCGTTCGTGTCAATTCTTGGCATTGCATTATTTGCACCATTAGTGACTTCCCATAAGTCTCGACCTTGTAGGTAAGACATCATGCAGGTGGACCATGTGTTTTAGTTGGTGTTGTTCTATTTCTTGATGTCGCTAACCAGTTGCATCGCCGCCATTCTTGATTAGGTTCTGATCACGGTTCTTATGTGGATCTTCTTGTGTTATTCGATCAAACATTTTCACTCCCTTTTATCGGATCTTGGAGTGTACGCTGTCGATCGGGTCTCTGGTGATCAAGACTTTGATTTGTTGTTGCCTTCTTCTTCGAACGGAATCTGATACTACCGTGATTGAGTTCATGGCTACTACGTAATCAAATTCTCCTTCTTCTTGCCAAGCTCTAATACCACTTTTTGAATATGTATAGGATCGCAAGATGGTAAATACCGAACCAACACACCCAACATGAACAACTTGTTTGACTCTTTTATTAAAACTTTGAAACGATTACAACTGAATTCTTTGATTCTAATGAATAAAATCAGAAAATTAAACCCTAATTTATAAGGATTCAAACCTTGCTATGCATGTTGTAGACTCCTAAAATACTAACTTAAATAACTCAATTACCAAAAGTAAACAAACTTAATAACTAAGTTATTATTATAACCCCTTCAACTTTATGATCTCCTCCAAACTGCCTTTCAAGATCAAATGTACCGCCTAGTTGTCAACGCTCCATATTTTTCTGCCGCAAAGCGTCCCCAAATTTGCCACTCCAGATTTTTCATGTTTGAGTTTTTCATTGTTGTTGATGTTCGAGTTTATCCCTGTTATGGTTTCTACTCATGTTCTGGTTTCCGGCACCTGTCAATCTTCTTTGTTCAAGATTCCTAATTATGTTCACTTATGTACTTGTTTTTGCTTCAAGTTTCCTGCTCGTGTACCTTGATGTGCTAGAAATTACACGTCTTTTTTAGCATTAAATTATTCCCAATATAAACTCATGAACTGAATCCCGTAGACAAGTTCAGCAAGTGAGTATTGCCTTGTTTTCTAAAAACTGGTAGTCTCATAAAGTTGGTTGGTTTCTTTAATAAAAATTGTAGATATCTTTGAAAAACGTTTATGCCTTTAAATCCTTAATTATCTAGGACTTGTTTATTGATTGCAATATCTAGGGGTTGTTGGAATGTAGTTCGAGAGTTTGCTTAAGGGCATGCAAAGTTTAAATGGGGAGACGTTTGATGTGATATAAATTACACATCTTTTTAGCATTAAGTTATTCCTACTTAAAAATTTTTTTACTGTAAATTACTATTATCTGTGCTGAATTGTATTATTAGTGAATTTACAGCTCTACTTGGTGAATAGAAGAAATTATGGAGAAGAAACTAGTAGATATCAAAGTTCAAGAACTTGGAAGAAAAGAAGAATTTTCATAGAAGACACCATACAGGTCGTACGATTTCCCAAGTTCCTCTTTTGTAGCGGCGTCTGAGGATGTAAGGTCGTATGACATGATATAGACCGTACAAATTACCATGATATAAGCCTATATAATGGATTGATGGACAGAGAAGAAATTATCATCAAAAATACAAACCTACATACCTACACAAACATTCAGATAGCCATTCTCAACATTAGTATTCAGAGAATACCACTTCAAAAGAGAATATTCGAGTTAAAGATTGCCTTCGAGGAGAAGCATTGAAGACTGGAGCCCTATATTTGATTCTGTCTTTCTTGTTTATCTTCGATTTTATCTTCAAATTTGTTTGCTTATTCTTTCTACACTTTGAGTAGATAAACTCACTTGTGTCACCTAGATATAGATGAATTTTGAATACGAATGTTTAATTGTTTGATTAGTTCATAAAACATTTTTTATTTGATTAATCTTATTTCAAGATCTTATGTTGCATATGTGTTTATGTTATTATTCAATACAGTTTTGAACTAGGTGTTGGTTTTGTTCTAAAGTGTAAGGCCTCTTTGGAATTATCATTCAACATTCTTCGGGTATAGTCTTCGGGCTATATTCTGGGTCTTACTACACTAGTGAAAGAAAGGTATGTCCTGGTTATCTTGGGTAGATAAAAACACTGCTTAATAAATAATTCTGAATAAAAGAAATTAAGAGTTTATTTGAGTTTTCCTTATGTATTCTGGAATTAGGAAGAAAAAAAAACCTCTCGCGAGTGATACTTTTTCTTGAAATGTCTTGGAGGTTCTAAGACATAAAATAGTTGATTAGTATTTACTTAGGTTGATTAGTGTTTTCTATGACATAATTATTCCTTGGATTTCCAACAACCTTGGCGGATGAGGATTCATGCTACAAGCTCAATCATTAAGAAGGTGGTGGATTCTTCATAGTAGTGGCACTATGAGGACCGACAGTGAGTCCGTAAGTTTTAGATTGTCACTCGTCTAGTTTACTCAGGCGAGATTCTAGTTCTTTATGAAACTACCTTCATAAATCCAGTCATTCAATTATCCATTCTAGTATTAGTCAAAAGAATTTAAAGTCTAGATGATACAGTCGCTCTATCTCTAAATTCATCTAAAGTTATTTTCTTGTTTATTTACTTTTAATATTCTTTTCAAAACCAAAATACTAATTAACCAGATATAGAAGGTCTACTATTAGGAGTTATTACATGTGTCCATGGATCAATACTTTTTTTTTGTTAAAAGCAAATTTCTTTATTCCTATGGGAATTGAACTCATGACCTCCTCAAACCTTGGTGTTCTTAGAGGATTTTCCTCTATCACTGGGTCACCAACCTTGGTGTTGTAGATACGATATGTGTACTTGCCTAACGTCTGTGCGCTAAAAATATTATTCAAACCATTTTTATAAATTTAAAACTTGTCAAAACACTAGTCTTAGGTTGTCTCTACACACTCATGAACAACATACTACTTTGAGATTACCGTCCTTCTCCAGCCGATTATGGCTCTATTCGTGTCTATGTTCCAGTTTAGATTCCAGATTCCAACAACAGTTCAAGATACAACAGTTCAAGATGCAACATAAGCGATGATGTTTCTAAATTTCGTAAGTAGTAAGTTGGACAATATTAACATCTATACTCCAACTTGAGAAAGTGTGTTAACTATAGTTGTTAGTGTGTGATTATTATGGGTTATTGGTATATGGCCCCTCGACCCATATTAGGTTTCCTTTGGGTTTCTTTTCTATACATTGAGGGTTACACTCCAATATAATTACAACATTTACTTAATTCAATCCAGTTATTATACAATGTTACTCGATTGAATCAACTGAATGTTGTAATTATAATAGCATGGAACCCTCAATATATAGGAAAGAAACGTTAAGCCAACATATTATGGGCTTACGAGCCATCTACTAATAAACCATGATAATAGCACACTAATAAAAATAATTAACAACCATGTCTTCAAACTTTTCGTCATCATGGCGTTAGCAAGTTCACCCAATCGCATATTTTACTTACTAGTTCCTTTCACATGGTCCTTTTATTGAAATACCAGACAATGTACCGAAAGGTTGTAGTCCCGCTAATATGTTCATTGATTCAAAGACATATTGGTATCATATTAATTACTTTCTAAAAGAATTAGATGCTAATATCTTCTACGTTCAACTAAGTTCTCAAAACGGTTAATATACATAGTTTTTTGACTGAGCTATGTAACAATTTTTGCTTAAATACTTCATATGGTCTATTTAATAACGTATTCTCTATATAAATAAGAAACAATTGGTCTATCAAACAATAGGCTAGCCCGTAAGATCCTAACCATACCGAGGGGAAAACAGAATATGAGATCTCATATCACGATTGGAAATAGACCCAAGGAATGACTTTAGAATGTCAGCTTTTCCCTAGCTAACTTCAACACATCGAAATAAAAGGGGAAGGGCAAGGTGGCAATGAAATTTCAGTAACTCCTTCAGGCATTTGAACCACCTTCTTCATGGATGGCCTTAAAGATGATCCTCCTGAATGCACCAAATCGCCACCATCACTAGTCTCTCCACCCTCTTCATGTCGTTTCTCGCCTCATCCTCATTCTCGATCAGCTTTTCCAACTCACGTCCTTTGTAACAATCATATGCCCAATCTGTTAGAATGATTTCTTCTTCGTTCTCACTTTCCACTTTAACATTCTTTCTACAACAAACAAGCTCTAGTAACAACACACCGTAACTATAAACATCCACTTTCACGGACACAGGTTTGCTCCTGAACCATTCTGGTGCTACATATCCTTTTGTCCCTCTAATCATTGTATTTGTTTGAGTTTTATCACTCATTAGAAGTTTTGCTATCCCAAAATCAGATATCCTAGCGGTGTAGGATTCATCAAGAAGCACGTTTTGTGGCTTGATATCACAATGGATGATCTGTGTTGTACATTCTTCATGTAAATACGCAATCCCTCTAGCTATCCCAATCGCCATTTGTTGCCTCTTGTTCCAATCTGGCTTTGAAATCCCGAAAACAAAGCTTGCCAATGTCCCATTGCTCATGAACTCGTAAACAAGAAGCCTGTTTGGACCTTCTTCACAAAACCTGACGAGTCTAACCAAGTTCTTGTGATGTGTTTTCGCTATGACACTTGCCTCTGTTTTGAACTCCTTATCACCTTCTTCTGCTAAGTTCTCTAGTTTCTTAATGGCTACTACTGATTTTGAATCCAAAGATGAGTTAGTGATGACACCCTTGTATGCTGTTCCAAATGCACCTCTTCCAAGCTCTTCCCTAAAGCCATTCGTTGCTTCTTTTAGCTCATCAAATGTGAAAACACGTAGATTAGTCTCTAAAAGGCTTGAACTTGTATGTAGTTTCTTGGTCTTTTGGTATGAAAGAAAAATAGCGATGGAACTAGCCCCGACTAGTACAAAATTTAGAAGCAATGAAGATCCAAACAGTATCGAGAGAACTAGAACCAGCGTCGATTGATCCTTCTTATCACCTTCATACCATTGTCCCAAGAAGTGTTGTTATTTTTTGCTCTCTTTATGAGAGCCTTTCCATATGTGTCCCTCTCTTTCCTCCCATTTGAAAGCGGCAACTTCTTTTTCCAACATATTCCATCTTTAATTACCGCGACAATGCAGTTGCAATCACCAAAACAAGATCTGCTACACTTGTCTTCACTCAATAAGGGAAACCGCTCATAGTTCTGTGAAGAAGGCCAAAATGCGTTATTGATTGACCTCATCTCGTAGGTTTCCCTAACCTTTTCCAAATCGTTTGCATCACAGTTTTGAACAATCTCTTGCTTGCATCCCCCATATGGATTACTTGAATCAGTAAGCGTAAATCCAGGTAGACACTCACAAGATGGCCTTCCATAAGAATCGAGTGAGCAAATGCTATTAAATCCACAAGGTCCTCTTCCATAATCACCCGTTGAGCCCAAACATATGTTCTGAGGCTCATACCAAACACTATGCCACGCTTCATCCCAGTTAACCCCGTCTCATGGAGACTTTGGATGTGAATACAATGTGAACAACCCGTCAATATCAAGCGTGGCTCGAAAATAGAAATCTTCCCAGGACTCGGTATTCTGGGAAGTAAGATTGATTAAACCTCCATTCCTTCTAACAACATACAAATTACCCATTTCATTGAGAACTACTCGATTCCCCGAGTTCATAGTGTTGTTATCATCTGCAGTTTTACTACGATAATACGGTCCGTAGGAAACACCAGTCGGTTAGATACAACCGTAAGAACAAGATCACCTTCTGGCATTAGCCGTAACTGATACCTTCCACTCAAAAAACTACTTTTTGTTTCCCTTGAAGACAAAACTCCATTAATCTGGAGTTCTTGAGTAGGCAAAATTGTATCTCTAGGATGATCAAAACTCTGCCATAGATATCTACTACTAGATCTGTCATCTGCCAAGATAAAATCCCCAGAATCAAGCAATGAACCGTAGGAAGCATTAGTAATCTGGGCCTCCCAAATGGTACCCCCATCAGGGTCCGTCAGCTTGAGCCGCCCAGCAGAGGTGAGCTCTAATTTCGATCTTTCCTGCGCAGGTTGTCTCCATTGGCGTACCAGACTATAGTTTTGTCAGGTATTTTTTCAAACCAAATTGCTAATAAGTAGAGGTTTTGATCATCAAGATGACGAAAGCCCATGGCGAAATCACCCGAGGGCGATTTCCATGCAGAACCGCCATTGGGTGAAGCTAGGATGGATGAACCTAAAGGGATTCTGGAGATGGTTTGAGACTGTGTTGGGATGATTAAAAATATGAAAGCACAAAATATAGAGAGGAGATCATAGATGGATATTCGGATGGAAGCCATTTTCATAAAGAACAAGAATTTGATATGCTTTTTAATTTGCTTATATTAAAAGAGTATATATAGACGTGAGTTGGGAGCTGCCAACATATTGCAGGTGACACTATTGATCAAATTAAGCAATAAGCATGGTTGAAAGACTTATAATATATGCTGTTTGGTTTAGTACTTTTCAAAACACTTTTTCATACTCAAAATAACTCATCATCCACGTCTCTAAACAAGAACTAAACTATTCGGTAAACCGTCACTCAATAAATAAAATAATGAAAATAATGAAAGCTATTAGTTAGTTATAATTATATTTTATACGAAACATTTTAAACACCATATTGACTATAAAATCGAAGAACGATGACCATACCTATTAGCTGATCACGTCTGTCAATAACCAAAATAAGGTTGAATTAGTTATTCAACTTCTAAAATCTTCAGAGTTAATTTGACTGGACTTTTATGCTGTCTTCCTTAATCAGATTAAGTTAATCTTACACGTAGCCTCCAAAGAAATTAACCATGTATTCCCAATTTGAGTATACATTTTTGTTTTTAACTTTTTTAGATGCCATGTATACTTTTTTTAGAAGATTGAATCATCTAACTTTTTTTAGAAGATTGAATCATGTATACATTCAGGTTTATTTAGTATTTAATTATATGAATATTGTAACACCCCACCCGACGAGGGCTGACAGGGCATTGGTTTTTTAAACAGATAGAGGATAATAAAGGCCAATTTTATTTTAGTAAACAGGGCATTGGTTTTTTAAAGTTCTTTCAAGTCTATGAATCACATATATTTTTTTAATTCTCAAACTTAGATAATATTTAATAAAAATATATATTCCAAACAACTTCAATCCCAAAGGACCATACATGCACATTACTTCAAAACACATTTTCATAACGTATCATATGCGAAACGGTCTATATAAATAAAATAAAGTTTTCATATATTCGTAAGCTATACGTACCTGTGGTTATAAGCAAATACCAAGATAATCAAATCAAAGTTCCCGATGACCACATATGCTTTAAAATAGTAATCCTTTATGTATAAGCATGAAAACCGCTTCAAAAAGGTGTTTTTTGACGTGATTTCTATAAACCCCCCCAAAAGAGTGTTTTCTTGGAGCGGTTTCTATTTTAGGAGGGGTTATTTTAGTTTTGAGAGGAGAAGGCTAGAGATAGAAAGCTTGAGGAATCAAGGATTTCTTGGGGTTTTGGAAGCTTTCAAGCATTGTAGGTCATTGTTAATCATTCCATGATAAGCTCAATTTTAAGAAAGAAACTTTAGAGAGAGAATACCCAAAATCAAGCTAACCAATTTGGTTGCTTCCAACTGATTATAACGACCGTAGGGTTACAGTTAAAAGAAATGACAAAACCAGTCCCTCAACTTTGACAGAATTACAAAATGAACCTTTAACTTGTTTACACATATCAATACCCTACCCTTATTAAGAATCCTTGACCACAAGGATAGAACAACAACAATCAAGACTATTTACAAGGTAAAATCAGGAAAACAAAGTACAAAATCATCTCTGTTTTCCCAAGTAGCTTCCAAAACAGATTGACCCATCCATTGAACCAACACTTGTGCAACTCCTTTCCTGCCTCACCTGATAAAACGATGATCCAAGACTTTAGCAGGTTGTAAAGTGAATCGAGGAGTTTTAGGAATAGGTGTAATAGAAGCGGGGCTCCTCGTGCCTGCCTGCTTCAACAAGGAGACATGAAATACCGGATGCAGTTGGGCATCAGCAGGCAAGTCTAGCTTATAAGCAGCTTCACCAATCCTTTGAACCACCAAATAAGGCCCATAATACCGTGGAGAAAATTTGTTGTAACCTACCATGCGTAAAGAAGACTGAATGTAAGGCCGCAGCTTAAGATAAACCCATGAACCTTCCTTGAAAACTCTATCAGAACGATGTTTATTGGCTTGTTGCCTCAACCTATTTTGGGCCAAATGTAAGGTTTGTTTGAGAATAGTAATAGCATCTTCTTTAGAACACATCTCACCATCTAAAGCTTCCACATTAGTGTCTCTATGTACATAAGGCACATGAATAGGAGGTGGGAACCCATATAAAGCTTGAAAAGGAGAGGATTTGAGAGAAGAATGATAGTTAGTATTATACCACCATTCGGCCAAGGATAACCAATTGACCCAAGAAGTTGCATAGTGCAGAACCATACACCTGAGGTAAGTTTCTAAACACCTGTTAACCACTTCAGTTTGCCCATCAGTCTGTGGGTGATAAGCAGTTGACATAGCCAATGATATTCCCTGCAGCCTAGTGAATTCTTGCCATGTAATTTATACACATTATCAATGAAAACTTGAGCTACATCAGCAGCAGTAACAGGTTGAGTAAGCACCATAAAATGAGCATACTTAGTCAATCGATCCACTACCACAAAGATCACATTTTTACCCTTAGATTTAGGCAATCCAGTAATAAAATCCATACTAATATCAGAGAAAATACCAGTAGGAATAGGTAAGGGCTGGATCAGTCCAGGAGAAGCTACAGTTTCATACTTGGCCTGCTGACAAACATGACATTGTCTTACCACTTGTCGAACAGATTTGTTTTGGCCTTTCCAATAGAACATACTCTTGAGTCTTTGTAAAGTGGCATGAAAGCCAGAATAACCACCCAAAGAAGAAGCATGACACTGGTGAATAATGTCAAGTCTAAGGCCCTCATCACTGCCTACTACCAATTTTCCCTTTCTTTTAAGTAACCCTTGCACCAATTGGAAGTGGCCACAAGTGTCATTAGACTGTAACTTTAACAGAATAGGTTGCAAATGCACATCAGTGGACCAAGAAGTTTTGATTCTATCAAGTAAAAGAGGTGCAAAGGTTGAGATGGACAGTTCAAAGAAGACAGAACTTTGTATTCTAGATAAGGCATCTGCAGCTACATTCTCTACACCCTTCTTGTATTGGATCTCAAAATCATAATGCATCAATTTCACCATCCAAGAGTGTTGTAGTGGTGTAGTAATTTTTTGTTCCAATAAGTGTTTAAGACTCTTCTGATCAGTTTTGATAATGAAGTGTCCAACAATCAAGTAATAATGCCACTGTTTAATTGCCAACAAGATAGCTAATAATTCCTTGTCATAGACAGAAAAAACCTGTTGTCTAGGAGATAAAGCCCTACTAATAAAAGCCAAGGGATGGTGATTCTGCATTAGTACAGCCCCAATACCCATAGCAGAAGCATCAGTCTCCACTACAAAAGTTTGAGTAAGATCAGGCAGGGCTAAGACAGGAGCAGAACTTAAGGCATGCTTCAGTTGTTGAAAAGCCATTTGGGCACAGTCAGACCATTTAAACCCATTCTTCTTGAGAAGTTCAGTTAAAGGTTTAGCAATGACCCCATAAGTTTTAATAAATCTTCTGTAATACCCAGATAAACCCAAGAATCCTCTTAACTGTTTAACAGTTGTAGGAATAGGCCATTGAACTACAGCTTCAATTTTGGAAGGGTCAGTAGAAACCCCAGCCTTAGTGATTATATGACCCAACTATTCAACTTGTTGACCCCCAAAACTACATTTAGACCTTTTAGCATACAATTGATGGAGTCTCATAGTTTCCAAAACTTCTTGAAGATGAATTAAATGTTGTGGTAAATCCTTACTATACACCAATATGTCATCAAAGAAGACCAAAACAAACTTCTTTAAACAATGTTTAAAAGTATGATTCATGAGAGCTTGGAAAGTAGCAGGAGCATTAGTCAACCCAAATGGCATGACTAGAAATTCAAACAGACCCTGATGTGTCCTAAAAGCAGTCTTAGGAATGTCAGGTTCATACATCCTAATTTGATGGTAACTACATCTTAAATCTAGTTTAGAAAACACAGTAGCACCCCCCCAATTCCTCCAACAACTCATCAATAAGGGGTATGGGGAACCTGTTCTTCAATGTGGCTTCATTCAATTGTCTATAATCAACACACATCCTCCAAGTACCATCTTTCTTCTTAACCAACACCACAGGAGCAGCAAAAGGACTCTTGCTGTTTCTAATCACCCCTGAATCCAACAATTCCTGAGTCATCTTCTCAATCACATCCTTCTGCAAAGATTGATATCTATAAGACTTGAGATTAATGGTTTGTCCTTCCTTATTAAGAACTATCTGATGGTCATAAGGTCTGGAAGGAGGAAGAGATGTGGGCACTTGGAAAACAACTTCATAAGAATCTAATAATTCCTGTAAGGAATCATCACTGATAGGATCACCCACAATAGAGCCAAAAGAATTATGAGTCTCACCAGACTCCATAGACATTAATTGTAACCCAAACATCTGGGATGGAACCACTTCAGAAGAGTTATTCAAAAGAGAAGCCATTTTCTCAGTTGAACATAAGCTCATACCATTAGAGTCAGTCCCTTTCAATGTATACACCTTGCCTTGTAAAGTAAATTGCATAGTCAACTTAACGGTTATCTCGAGCATCCCCTGCGCCTACATCCGGTCCTCGATGATGCGCATTGCCCATTGTAGCCAACCGATCCAACACAACTTGAATTTGTAATTGCATTTGCGCCACTGCCAACCCATTTTCTTCAATATTCGTCGCCATTGTCTGAACATTTTCTGAAATTGCATGCGTATTAGCTTCTAATCCTTGAACATTCAAATCAATTCGATCAATTGACATTGCATTATCGCGAATCGCCTTTTCCATTTCTTGTTGTCTGGTCATCGTTGCCGTCGTCATGAATTCGTCACTTTAGGTCACCGAAGCTTGAATCGATCAAGCTCTGATACCAATGATGAGCTCAATTTTAAGAAAGAAACTTTAGAGAGAGAATACCCAAAATCAAGCTAACCAATTTGGTTGCTTCCAACTGATTATAACGACCGTAGGGTTACAGTTACAAGAAATGACAAAACCAGTCCCTCAACTTTGACAGAATTACAAAATGAACCTTTAACTTGTTTACACATATCATTCCAGCAGAGAAAGCACGAAGAAACAGAGCCATTACAAGGTAATAATCGCACTAAATCTTGTGTTTTTCTTCGGTTAGGGTTTTGGGTAAAAAAACTAGGGTTTTGATCTTAAAACAGGGGTTTATACGTATGGAATGATGTTTTGACTCAATAGTTACCTTAATAAAAGTTAGACAAGAGTTTTGAAGGTAAAAAGTTACAGATTTTGGTCAAAAACAATGTGTGAAACACTTAATCTTCAAGTGGTGATATTATTTCTTGGGGTGACACTAGTCGCGGGTTTAGTGGGGAAAGTGCGACAATCGAGGAAGTGACGTCACTAATAAGTGACTCCATTATTGATTGGCGACACCGTCGGGGACACTAAGTGTCGACACTAATGGGACGATACTAAGTCCATAACAAAATTTATGGAGATACTCGTGTAGGAGACATTATCACTGGCATCACTGTCACTGGCATCACTGTCACCACGACACTGTTGGGCAACACGGTTGGGCGACACTGTTGGCCCACACTAGTCGGGGCGACACTAGTTAGAACTTATAGATTTCACATGTTGGGTTCGTACAAATTGTGTAGTTTTTCGCCTAGGTTGACAGACGTAAAGTTGGATAATGATGGCGTATCTAGTGAGTTTCTATTGCCCTTTTTCTTACGTTTTGGGCTGAGGTGCATACTTAACCGGTGAACGTGTTTAATGAATGGTATAGAAGAACGAATGAATGTTTTATAAAATATTTATATATTTTGTGAAGAAAGTGAAAGTAAAAAGATAGAGTAAACTTATATACACAGTCTTTAAAATTATATTTTTAAAGAGAACAGAAATAAGTGAATAGCGGCACTTCGGTACTGGATGACAGTGACAGAATCATATACTATTCCTATGTGATAATATGTGTTGAATGGTTTATGTGCATGGTAAATGGCGGTACTTCGACGCTCGATGATTGTGATAGATGGCATGTATTATACTTAAATGATAATATGTGGTGTATTGTAACATGTATGTATTAAATTGTTATGTAATAGTTAGTTTAAATGTGTGTGCATGCATTGAATGAACAGTGGAGTTTTGTATACAAGTAACAGAGGAGTCTTGCCTTGTGCAATCAACAGAGGAGTCTTGTTGAGTGCAAGCAACAGATGAGACTTGTATATGAGCATAAGGGAACCTTGTCTTTCGGCAATGGTTTGGTAGCAATGGAGTCTTGTCTTGTACAAGCATATGAGAATTTTGTCTTCGGGCAATGGTTCGGTAATGGTTTCACACGAGTGCTTGTTCACTTGTTGACGGATTGATTATATTTTTGGTCTCCGTGCAGTTAGCCTTAGGGGCTATATAATATGAAGGAACAGAATGAATCATATTGTCGGCCTTCGTGCAGTTATCCGTAGGGGAAATATGATATGAATAGACGGAATGAAGGAACGGTTGAATGTATGATACCTTTTGGTTTGCTAAAACAAGGTTTCTAACCAATGATAACGAACGTAGAGGATTTCATAATAATGAAATTGTAATGATTGAATATGAAGTGAATATTTTGTTAAAACCTAATTGTATTGAAAGCTTATATTATTTTAATAAATAAAGCTATGATAATTGATAAATGGGGTTTATAGTAATTAAAGAAAATATAGAACTCACTAAGTATATCTAACTTTTAGTATGCATTTTAGATGAGAATTGAGTTGTACTTTGGAGCTACGAGAGCTCAGATTGCCTGGAATGAAGGGCTACATTGACTTAAAGACTGAAATTTCTAGTTGATTGAACTATTTGCATTGTTATGTTTGAATGTTTTAATTGGTTGTGATATTTGGTTATGTTTTTGTATGACTTCCGCTGTAATGATTCTGAATTCAAAGTTTAAGAACTACATTATCCATGTTTTGTTCCAACTATGAGATTTACCCTGTTTAGAGCGTTTCAACCCGACCTGATGTACCTATGGAATTCATTAAGTGTGTTAATGGGTTTAAGGGGTTGTAATTAATGTTTTTATTATATTTGGTAATGTCTTTGCTAGTAAGTTAGGGTTACTCAATATAAACCAAGTTATGATTAGACATTATGTATTTAATTTTTTAGTTATATTTTCCGGTTATAATAAAGAGTTCTTTGGGAGTTAGCTAAATTAACATGTTTTTGTTTTTGATATCGAATTCACCACCTGAATTAGTATCAGAGCCATGTTCAAGGTACCCGGAATTGATACCAAGATCCAACGAAGCTAGCCGTTACCATCGTGGGATCAAGGGTCGATCGTTGTGTTGCCAAGGGATCTAAGGTGTAACACCCGCAAAACCGACACCCATTTTGGGCCAAGGAAGAAAGAAAGAATAAAAGACGTGGGTTTTTGGGGATTTGGGCTTGGCCCATTATCGGCTCCATAAACCCTAGGGAACACCTTAACCGGCCTCCATTCACCATCTCTGATATTTTCGTTTAGAGAGAGAAAGCAAAGAGTTTAGAGAGAGAAAGTGAAGAATCACTCTACAGCCAGAAACCGCGAAGAATCATAGTACTTGAGGTATGGATCGAACCTAATTCTCTGTTTTTTGTTCAAAAAATGGTTTTTGGGGTAAAACTAAGGTTGTCATCTGAAAGTAGGGATTTTAAGGTATTAAAGGATGAAATAAGACTATATCTGACTTCATGGAAGTAAAACAAATGATTTGGATGTAAAAAGTTTGCAAGCTTGAATTGAAAACGAGCATGTTTGATGAAGTGTTCTTCAGGTGACACTGACCAGTGTACCCACCTTCATGTGGCGACACTAGTCGGGTTCGGAAGTGGAGTAAGGTGGATCCCAAGGGGTCCAACGATTGGGGGCACGTGTTATTCTCCTAGCTACACTCCGTGTCAGCGACACTTCATACCGGCGACATTAGGGGCTAGCGACAGTAGAAGAAAGTGTGCTAATGCACGACACAAGTCTAGAACCCAAGTTCTGGCGACACTAACCATGTCACTAGCGACACTGTCCCGGCGACACTAAGTTATGCGACACTATAGGCGACACTAGTCTTTTGTTGACAGTTTTCATTCGTTGACTTACTACGGAATCGTGGTGTCCCGCCTAGCAGGAACAATTAAGAAGTTAAGTAGTAAAAGCAGAACTGGTTAGTTTCTATTGCCCATTCTCCCTTTAAAGTTTTGGGTTGAAGTGCAGAATAATGTTTTATAAATGTTTATGGCAAATATGTGTTATTTACTTATGTTATAATATATACAAATGTTTATAAACATGTCATGTAGTTAATTTGTGTGGTAGCGTATCAATATGTGTGTGTGACTATTTGTACATGTTACCCCCGGGGCAAAAGAAAGAATGAACAGAAAGTTTTATGCAAGCAACAGTGGAAGACTTGTCGTCGGACAAGCAAACATACGAGTCTTATCTTTGTGATAAGCAACAAAGGAGTCGTGTACACAAGCAACAGAGGAGTCTTGCATTCGTGTAAGCACAGTGTTCCAAGCCTCCAGGACTTGGGACGGTAGCCGGAATGGTATCATTCGAGTACTAGTTCACTCAATGATGGAATGTGAATGGGAGAATGAACGAATGAATGAATGCATGTAAAAGCTAGCTTGAATGTTAATTGAATGTGAATGTTTTGAAAAGAATGCTAGCACAAATTTTTCTAAAGGTTTTAAAGAATGAATAGATTCCTACTCGGGAATCAGAATGTATGAATGGAAAGGAACTGTTTTGAAAGAACAAGCTTTTATTACTATTTTTAATATTTAAGATGTTTTGAAAGGAAATGATGAAATGTTTATTTAATAAAGTAAAATAGAACTCACACAGTATATCTGACTTTTAGCAATCACCTCATGTAAATGAAGGTAGAGAAGGAATGGTGCTGCGAGGGCTTGATCAGCATGGGATGAAGGGTTGACCTCTGCGATGACTGACATTTCTAAAATATGAACTAAGAACATTTGAATATTTTAATTCGTTTGGATTATTGTAATGTTTATGACTTCCGCTGTCATAATTTCTGATTAATGAATGATTCAAAGTTTAATAACTATGTTATCAATGTTTGGTGCCAACTATGAGAGGTTCCCGGTTTGGGTCCTTGCAAGTTGGTATCAGAGCCATAGTTTGAGAGATTCGGACATTTGCGATAATGTCTGAACTTAAACTGAGAATGGGACAAAGAATGGAATGTGAGTCAGAGTAGCCCGGCCATGGATCAATGAAAGAAAGAAGGCAGTTAATGTCTTAAACTAAGTATAGACTGTAAATGCCTTAGAATAGAGAATAGACAGAAAGTGCCTTAGAATAGAACATGGACTTGAATGCAAGTGTTACTCCTAACTTGAAATGTTCATAACCCGAGTTGTAAAGTAAATTAGTAATTTCATACCGGTCTATGTAATTAGTAATTTATATTACCCGGGGTGTTCTAAATAATTACCTATCAAGATGACATGAGTATTCCTTGTTCGCAGTTAGACACTAATGGCTAGAGGAAAGAGAGGAGTTCGTACTGGTCATCAAGGCCGACCACCGGGTAACCGAGCATGAGTCAAGAAAGTGAACACTCCCGTAATGAAACATAATCGGTGCATGTGGAGCACAATGACAGCGAGAACAATGTGTCTGTCCGGAATGAAGAACATAACGACTGATTGGTTCTAGAACCAATTGTCAGGGAAGCCATTGCTGTTGAGGTCTCTTAAGTCTTGAAGGACACCTTACCGACAGCCCTGGATGAGGCCTTGAAGGAATTTGGAATAGAGAGAAAAGATAAGAAAGAGGGGAGCAACAAGGGTACTGAAGTCACCGACAGTGATGATTCTGATTTTGAGGTGACAACTCGAGGCTGCAACTACAAATCCTTTAGGGGATGTGACCCGCCAAAATTCAACGGAAGAAAGGATGTTGTTGCAACCTTCGAGTGGATAGAAAGGATGAAAGGGGTGTGTGACACCCGACTATTTCAGGTTAACTCCGTTTACCCAAACCCCGTTATCTCACAACTCAGTTAACCCAAGTACAAACCACAAGGACTAATTCTGTCATAATCCCAAAGTCATACACCTAAACCACAGGGACTAATTCTGTAATTAACCAAATCTCAAATGTTTGACTTTTGAAAGTCAAAATCAAGGATCCTTGATCCAAAATGAAACCCGTAACACCCCCCCCCCCCTAACCGCTTGAATTCGCGACTGGATTGAATGGCATTGATGATCTCGACCTCATACTAATCATTTCCATACGTTTCTGATCAATCATGATTACAAATTAATCCCATTAAGAACATTGAAACTGAAACCGTCGACCCCTTAACTAAAACCATAATTCGATCATTCGATCTACCATTTTGTAAACAAACACTCTGCACACAGTAGTCAAACTTCTCTGAAGCTTTTTCACAACCCAATTCGGCCGGAGACGCAGCAGGAGACGCCGGAGAGTAGCCGTCAAAACTGCGACTGACTTTTAATCGATCTCCATCAATTCGGTATCAATTAAGGTAACCAAACACACCTTCAGACTCGCCTTCACTCCTAGAACAAAATCCCTAAGATAATTCGGGCTTAGAACATCGAATTGAACTCGAACCAAATCTAGGGTTCATCGCATATTCAGTTTAATCGAACCCTAACCTAGACTCAATCTCAATCTAATTAAACTACATAGTTAGATTCGCAATCTCCTACTCTTTGAAAGCCCTATGAATCCAACTTGTAATATTATCGAATTTAGCCAAATCAATTCCATGTTCAAAACCTAGGGTTTCGGTGATTTCAAACAGAAATTAACGATCTTAGATTTGATTTTTTGCAATTAAACACACCCACAGGTTCGCAATATAACGATTAACAAAACCCCCATGTCCTTATGATCAATCGCGGTCGAATTCAGTGAGATTAGGGGTGGTTTGCGATCGGTTTGCGATCGGGGGGAAGAACACAAGGAACTTCTATGTTAAAACCAAACAGAATAAGTCTTTGTATGCGATACCCTAGCGGGCGGACCGGTTAGAGTTGTGTGCTGTTGTGGGAGAGACCCGCGTTCGAGTCCCACAACCCACATTTATTTTTTTAGCAACCTTTTAAACATTTTTTTAAATAAAATTAATTCCTATATTATTATATTATCATATTAAGACGATTTCTTACCAGAAAACGCTCGTGTGCTCGGGATTGAATTTCTAATTTATTCTAAATGTTATTTTCATTTTTAAAAAATAATATAGTTATTTATATTATGAGTTATACAATTATTTAATTCACAAAAACACACGAATTATTATTTAGTATTATTATCTCGTGTCTAGTTGTGTTTCACATATACCACATCCGTACTAGATACCAAACTAGGGATTTACTAATCTCGATATCAAGATTTCCACTCGTTAATCATAAGTGTGTTTTAGAACGTCCGATCTTTCCGTATCGTCGTCACATACTCCTACGTGTTCCTAACAATCATAAATCATATTCTAGGGCATTCGTAGATTGTCCACATGCAATCTAGTTGTGATTATGTTGCATTCTTGCTGTGGTGCTAGTTACTACACTCTACACATCTCAGGTGAATTTCATGGCCTCTTTACTGTTTTTAAACTAGGGGAGAAAACATGACGCAAACATTTGATTATTGTAATTCTTATATATCACTTACTAAACTAAGCGTAACACTCTATCATAAAAGTTCTTACACATCGAACCGTTTAATATGGGTTTAGCAAGTTAATCTTTAGTAGTACTACTGGGTTTGACAAACCCCACCCACGTTAGTCGCGCTAACTCGACAGGAGGTCGAACGGGTGTAATATTGACCCAACTTGTGACAATCCGACTTTTTAGGTTAACCCCGTTAACTATTCCGTTAAGTTTCCTATTAAAAACTTAACCCCGTTAACTAAATCTAACCCCAGGGACTGATTCGGTCACAAATTCAACTCAAAACTGCAAGGACTAATTGTGTAATTATGCCAAATTGAATAATTTGACTCCTCAAAGTCAAAATTGACAAATTGGTCTTTTGTTGACTTTTAGAAGTCAAAATCGAGGTTCTTTGGTTTCAAATTCGCGACTAATAACGGAAATGAATCGAATTTTGTAATTGATGAACATCTAAATGCCTTAATCGATCATCATTAAGCCTCAATCATACTCATTAATCGAATTAAACTCAAATAATGATAATTAAATTCATAACCGTCGACATTTTCTCAAACGATCACCAAATTCGTCGAATTCTTGTATTCTTCTCACAAATTATTCACCTTCAAACCTTGTACGAGTCACTCAGAAGAATTCCCATACATCAGCCGCGCCGGAGAAGCAACCAGAAGCGCCGAGGATCAACCCACAGCCGTTGAACCCCGTTTTACTCGTGCACTGTCAATCCGACATCCAACAGGGTAATTGAAACATTCGTTTGATTCGTTTTATGCTTTAGAATGAAAGCCATATCCTAATAAAGGCTTACATTATCGATTTAGTCATAATCCGATTCTAGGGTTCTTAAGAAATCGGATTTGGGGCTTTTGATTCTAGACTTGTTCTCAACGCAATTAAAGCATACCAGTAGTTTCGCAATACTCAGTTTAATGAAAACCCCATGTTAATTGAATCAAACAACATCCAATTTTACAAAATCGAATTCTGGAGTTCATGCGAAACCGTTTTAATCAAACTCTAACCTAGACACAATGTTAATCCAATCAAACTATATGGTTAGAATCGCCATAATCAATACTATGAAAGTCCTATGCTAATTCGAGTATGTAACATCGAATCAGTGATGAACCGATTCTAGGGTTCATCACGTGGGGGGTTTAATCGAACCCTGGCCTAGACTTAACCTCAATCAAATTAACTTGTATGGTTAGATTTGCAATTCAGTCTTTGTTAAAAACCCCATAATTCCAACAAGTTTTAATATCGGATTTAATCGAATCGATCTGTGTTCTTAACCTTGGGTTTTCGACTCTGTTTAACTGAAATTAACAACCCGAATCGTAACCATTTTTACAATTGTTTGCATCATCAGTTTCGCAATATTCTAACCAACAAAACCCCTGTAAATCCAAACCTTACTCGCGATCAGATTCGATGTTTGGGACGTGATTCGATCAGGGTATCTATGGGGAAGGAAATCGCGTTTGACCCGGATGTTAAAAGAAATCAGTCTCGGGTTTGTTTGCGATGACCCTAGCGGGCGTGATGGTTTGGACAGTGTGTGCGTGTGGGAGGGACCCGGGTTCGAGACCGGGCTCCCACATCCATTTTTTTTGAAACAGTTTTCTGGAATATTAAATTAATATAAATCAACCTTATAATATTATATTATTATGTAAATGTATCTTAGCCGGAAAACAACCCGTAGGCTCGGGTTTGAATTATTATCTGATTTCATAAATTGTACCCGCTTTTATAGTTTATACATTATTATTATTGTTAAGTAAAAATAATATATTTATATTATTTTTAAGCCGTAAACTCGTGTAAAATAATATTTTTATATTATTCTCAAACTATGACCCGGATTATTAAATAATATATATTTATATTATTTCAAATCATTTTATAACGGCGTGAATCAATCGAGACTAAATAATAATTAATTATATTATCCACTCGTATATATATATATATATATATATATATATATATATCATTATTTGTGTCGTTCGTCCCATAAAGAAATTCCTAAACCCGTGGACACGTTCGTCCACTCTTGCTTATTAGAGTTGTTCTTTAAGACGTTTCTTTCCGTGTCACTGTCACGATTCCCATCATCGTTCCTAATTTATATGTTTATAATTTTAGGACATTCGTAGGTATTTTTAGACTTACCCTCGTGGTTCCAACTTACTTTTAGTGTGAAACTACCTTCAACGCCAAGCAGGTGAGTTTTCACGGCCCCTTTTTACTGTTTTAACTTGGGGGAGAAAACATGCTTAACTACTTTTGAGATTTTGTATTTCGTATGAT
This sequence comes from Smallanthus sonchifolius, assembly GCA_023525975.1. Lineage (NCBI taxonomy): Eukaryota > Viridiplantae > Streptophyta > Magnoliopsida > Asterales > Asteraceae > Smallanthus > Smallanthus sonchifolius. The sequence continues at coordinate 32,032,108 of CM042019.1, read as the reverse complement.
ATCAATGTTAAAGCTAAGTGTAACACGCTATCACAGAAATTCATCATCTTATATCGAACCGTTAATATGGATCTTAGCAAGGTAATATTTAGTAGTACTACTGGGTTTGACAAATCCCACCCGCGTTAGTCGCGCTAACTCGATTAGATATCGAACGGGTGAAATGTTAGCCTACTCACACCGCCAGTGTTGATAGACCTGACAGGAGACAATAAACAAAAAGTCAGCTTTGGTTGCGAGCACTTGAGCTAAACATGAACATAGGTTAGCTACCTATAGATATGCATATTGAATGATCATAAATCTGGTAAACGCTTACTTATTTATTGAAACTTGTGAACTCACCAACCTCGTGTTGACATATTTTAACATGTTTTCTCAGGTCGCTAAGCTAAGACACAGGTGCACGTTAGGGCATGCATGGGATTCAACTGCTTTGATTTTGTCTATTTATGTTTGGTTGAATTATTCTATTGTACTTTGCTTTGTTTGGACGTTTGGACTTTTTGGGACTTTTGGACTTTCGTTTTGGGAGCGTGTATTTTGCGCATTTACTTTCTTTACGCTTCCGCATTGAACTCTGATTATTATGGTATTTTCATTTGAGTCCCATGTAGAGTCGTTCAAAATAACTAATGTCTGAGATCCTGGTTAGTCACTTCCCAAAACGGTAAAACTCCGTTAGTTGAAATTTGGGGGTGTGACAGATTGGTATCAGAGCCATTGGTTATAGAGAACTAGGATTGCATACTAGACTATAGCCTCACACATTAGTTACATGCCATTTGGATGTTTGGAACTTATACGTATTGTTACAGGAACATGTCGTCCACCCCACCTCCGTCACCTAAGGAACTAGGACATAAGGCACCTATCCTACCATCCCCGGAGCCCAAAAGGCGCCGGACTACTTCCAGTGACCAATCAGTTGACCAAGGTGAACCGAGTAATGCACGAGCAATGGATCATACTCTCAATTGGAACATATACCCGCAAATGATCCAAAGGTGGATCGAAATAGGAAATGTCCCATCACCCTACTTCGGTTCTACATCCTCATCATCCCTACTACCTAGCTTGCCATGCACTATGGAACAAGCTTTCGCAGCCTTCGTATCTTATATGTCGAAGGAATTGAGTATTGTACAAGATGCCACCGAGGAGATACCTAAACTTCTGAAGAATGGACCCCAAATAGAAGAGAATAAAATAGGAATAGAACTCTTGACTATCGAACTAGCTGCAACGGACCATGTTCATAACCTTTTAGTGGATTGTGTGGCACATCTAGAGACGAGGGCCGACACTATGGACGATGATATGGAAGGAGTTATGGAGAGATTGGCTGCTATGGAAGCTCAGCTACATGTAGCAAACCACACTGCTGAAAGTCTTCAAGAGAGGGTGACCCACTTGGAAGCCCAATTACAAGCCGCTTTATTTCCTGAATAGATTCCACATTCTGATGGCGAGGAGGAACCTTTTGAGGAGGAACCTTTTGAAGAAGAGCCTTTCAAAGAGGAGTCCATGGAGGAGGAACCAGTAGAGATAGACGATGCACAATCGTATGTTTCTTCCGATGACGAAGATGCTTGATGATCTTCCTATTCTATCTTCCTCTTCATGTTTGTTTTTGCTTATGTTATTTCTCTTTTCAAACCTAGATGGGTAAGGTTGTTCCCATCCAATAAAAGCATGAGAAGTTTAATATTTTAGTTATTTATTTTGTAGCCTTACAATTTATTTAATTTTCAAAATATTAGATGTTGTATCTCCTTACTCGTACCTGAATAATGTTTAATATGCGATATATTTATCATTATTTTTCATTTGTGATTGTGAAGAATCATGTCTGGAAGAGGACGCGAAGGTCGTGCCGGTGGTCGTGCCGGTGGTCGTGGTACCATTAACATGACGGCAGCAGAGCTAGCAGCACTGATAAATGATAGTGTGGCAGAGGCTCTAGCAGCACAGAATGCTGCAGGTAAATGCTTTAGCTATTGACTAATGGTGTCAATCCTTTTCCTAAAAACATCTTTCTAAACTCTATAATTCCAATTCAATTTGTATTTCTAAATCCAGGCCAGTAAAATCAGCAAAACCAACAACCAGCCTGCACTTTCAAAGCATTCATGGATTGTAAGCCCCACACCTTTAGCGGAGCTGAAGGAGCCGTTGGATTACTTCGCTGGTTTGAGAAGGTTGAATCGGTGATTGCCATGTGCAACTATCCCGTGGCTAATCAGGTGAAGTTTGCAGTCGAAACTTTAGAAGGCCCGGCACTAACATGGTGGAATGCCCAGGTCCAAATGTTGGGTCTGGCCATGGCGAATGGACTCCCGTATGAGGAATTCAAAGCAATGATGAAGGAGGAATACTGTTCTCGCGATGAAATCCAAAAGTTAGAGGGAGAATTTTGGAACCTAAAGATGGAGGGTTCTGAGATTGAACTCTACACTACACGTTCCCATGAGCTGGCTACTATGTGCCCGCATATGGTAACTCCTGACTACAAAAGAATTGAGCTTTACATTGGAGGTCTAGTGCCTCAAATACAAAGCATGGTTACTTCATCCAATCCTACCACTATCCAACAAACCATCTGACTTGCGCATAAGTTAACCTACCAAGCGGTGACACAAGGAACCCTACCTCCGAGAGGTTCAGTTGCTAAACCCACCGACAATCACAAACGCAAGTTCGATCACCATTCCAACACCCACAACCACTCCAACTCTCACTCCAAAGGACCTCAACCCAACCAACCCCAGTTTAACCAACCGTAACAGCAGCAACAGCGTAGTTTTGAGCCTACTAAAAACTTCAACCAGTCGACCTCTTCAGGTCAAAACCAGGGTGGTTATGCGAGGAAGTCTCCGAAGTGTAATAAGTGTAACTTCCACCACTTTGGGTTCTGCAATCGTTGCCAGAGGTGCGGCAAAATAGGTCATGCTTCTAAGGACTGCATGGGTGAGTTATCAAGTAAACAACCTTTTTAACAACCGGGATCCACAAGGGGTTGCTTTGAGTGCGGAAAGGAAGGGCATATTCGAAAGAATTGTCCTCAATTGAAGAAAGGAGGTAATGGAAATCACAACCCTAACCATAATAACAATGGTAATGGTAGTAACAATGGAAATGGTGGAGGAAATGGTGCGAAGGAACGAGCCTTCGTACTAGGATCTGGAGAAACCCGTTACGACCATAATGTGGTCAACGGTAAGTTCCTCGTAAATAATTACTTTGCTTCTGTACTTTTTGATACCGGTGCTGATAGAAGTTTTATCTCTAAGAAATTTAGTAATATGATACAAGGAACTTCATCTCTATTAGAAGCTAAGTATACAATAGAGATAGCTGACGGCCAAATAATTGAGGCAACTCACATTCTTAAGGGATGTAAACTTGAGCTAGCTACACATATATTTGATATCGACCTTATGTCGGTCATACTTGGTAGTTTTGATATAATCGTCGGCATAGATTGGTTATCTAAAAACCAAGCCGAAATTATCTGTCGTGAGAAGATTGTACGTATACCTCTCTCGAATGGAGAAACCCTATCCGTCCAAGGCGAAAGAGTTGGTGCAGTCATGGGTATCATATCTTTCATGAAAGCACAAAAATGTCTTCGAAAGGGGCATACGGCTATTTTGGCTCTCGTTGCTGAGCAGCCCTCAGAAAAGAAGAAAATTGAAGATATTCCCGTCGTGCGTAAATTTTTGGAAGTGTTTCCCGAAGATCTGCCCGGTCTGCCACCGCACCGTCAAGTTGAATTCCAAACTGATTTAGCACCCGGAGCAGCACCGATTGCTCGGGCACCTTACAGACTGGCACCCAGTGAATTGCAGGAACTGTCCACTCAATTGCAAGATTTATTGGATAAAGGTTTCATCCGACCTAGTTCATCACCGTGGGGAGCTCCGGTACTATTTGTCAAGAAGAAGGACGGAACTTTCCGTATGTGTATTGACTATCGGGAGCTGAATAAAGTCACAATCAAGAACCGCTACCCTTTACCTCGCATAGATGACCTTTTTGATCAACTCCAAGGATCAAGTTTCTATTCTAAAATAGATCTTAGGTCCGGTTACCATCAGTTAAGAGTCCGTGAAGAAGATATCTCAAATACTGCATTCAGAACAAGGTACGGCCATTACGAATTTATGGTCATGCCTTTCAGGTTAACCAACGCACCTGCGGTATTCATGGATCTCATGAACCGTGTGTGTAAGCCGTACCTTGACCAGTTCGTTATTGTTTTCATCGACGACATCCTCATTTATTCCAAGAACAAGGAGGAACATGAGGAACATCTACGCCTAATTTTAGAATTACTTAAGAGAGAACAACTGTATACTAAGTTTTCCAAGTGTGAATTTTGGATCCGGGAAGTTCAGTTTTTAGGGCATGTGGTTAACGAGAAAGGAATACATGTCGACCCATCAAAGATAGAAGCCATCAAGAATTGGGCAGCACCGACGACTCCGACTGGGGTGCGGAAATTTCTGGGATTGGCCGGTTATTACCGTCGTTTTATAGAAGGATTTTCAGAGATTGCACAACCTCTCACCGCCCTAACTCAAAAAGGGAAAGCCTATAATTGGGGCGATAACCAAGAATCAGCTTTCCAACACCTCAAACAGAAACTTTGCAGTGCACCTATTCTAGCTCTTCCGGAAGGAACCGATGATTTTGTGGTGTATTGCGATGCATCCATTCAAGGTCTAGGTTGTGTCTTAATGCAACGCGAAAAGGTGATCGCATACGCTTCACGTCAGTTAAAGGTTCACGAGAAAAACTACACCACTCATGATCTAGAGTTGGGAGCAGTAGTTTTTGCACTTAAGATATGGAGACATTACTTGTACGGTACCAAATGCACCATCTACACCGATCACAAGAGCCTCCAGCATATCTTCGAGCAGAAAGAGTTGAACATGCGACAACGTCGTTGGGTAGATCTTTTAAATGATTACGACTGTGCAATCCAGTATCATTCGGGTAAGGCTAACGTTATGGCCGATGCACTAAGCCGAAAGGAAACGAAACCCAAACGAGTTCGAGCATTACAACTTACTATTCACCCTGGATTGCCTGACAGAATTCGTAGTGCTCAACTCGAAGCCCTAAAAGAAGAAAACCTACCGCTGGAAGGTACACGCGGTCTGGAAGCATAACTTGAAGTCAAATCTGATGGTATTCGCTACTTTACCGAACGAATATGGGTTCCAGTATTCGGAAACCTAAGGGAACTAGTTATGGATGAGTCACATAAATCTCGTTACTCTATTCATCCAGGTTCCGACAAAATGTATCATGATCTAAAGATACTATATTGGTGGTCGAAGATGAAAGCCGATATAGCCACCTATGTTAGTAAGTGTCTGACTTGCGCGAAGGTCAAAGTTGAATATCAAAAACCATCCGGTCTTCTGCAACAACCAGAAATTCCTATGTGGAAATGGGAACAAATATCCATGGACTTCATCACCAAATTACCACGAACCCCTACCGGATGTGATACCATATGGGTAATCGTTGATCGATTAACAAAGTCCGCTCACTTCTTAGCAATCAAAGAGACCGACAAAATGGATAAACTTACTCGTACTTACCTGAAAGAAATAGTCTCTCGGCACGGGGTGCCAATTTCTATTATTTCGGATCGTGATGCACGATTCAGTTCTCGTTTCTGGCAGTCGTTACATAAGGCCTTAGGCACACGTCTAGATATGAGCACAGCATACCATCCTCAAACTGATGGCCAAACGGAACGTACAATCCAAACTCTGGAGGACATGCTACGAGCTTGTGTGATTGATTTTGGTAACACTTGGGAGTCTCACCTACCGTTGGTGGAGTTCTCCTACAACAACAGTTATCATACTAGAATCAAGGCAGCTCCATTTGAAGCACTGTATGGACGGAAATGTCGTTCTCCCATTTGTTGGACCGAGGTTGGAGATAGCCAACTCACAGGTCCTGAACTTGTATTTGAAACTTCCGAAAAGATCGTTCAAATTAGAAACCGTATGGCGGCAGCTCATGATCGTCAAAAGAGCTATGTCGATAAGCGTCGTAAACCTTTGGAGTTTCAAATAGGTGACATGGTCTTACTCAAAGTCTCACCTTGGAAAGGTGTCATTCGTTTCGGGAAACGAGGAAAGCTGAATCCTCGTTATGTTAGACCATTCAAAATAATGAAGAGAATCGGACCAGTAACATATCAACTGGACCTACCTGAAAGACTTAGTGGTGTGCACAACGTCTTTCACGTCTCAAATTTAAAGAAATGCTTGGCAGACGAATCACTCGCAGTTCCTCTTGAGGAACTACACGTTGATGAACAATTACGTTTCATCGAAGAACCTGTGGAAATTATGGAAAGGGAAGTTAAAACGTTAAAGCACGGTAAGATACCTATTGTCAGAGTTCGTTGGAACTCGAAACGCGGACCGGAATTCACGTGGGAGCGCGAGGATCAGATGATGCGCAAATATCTTAATCTGTTCAAGCATTCCGCGTCAAATTCTTAAGGTACTATTTAATTTTCGGGACGAAAATTCTTTCAACTAGGGGATGATGTGACAATCCGACTTTTTAGGTTAACCCCGTTAACTATTCCGTTAAGTTTCCTATTAAAAACTTAACCCCGTTAACTAAATCTAACCCCAGGGACTGATTCGGTCACAAATTCAACTCAAAACTGCAAGGACTAATTGTGTAATTATGCCAAATTAAATAATTTGACTCCTCAAAGTCAAAATTGACAAATTGGTCTTTTGTTGACTTTTAGAAGTCAAAATCGAGGTTCTTTGGTTTCAAATTCGCGACTAATAACGGAAATGAATCGAATTTTGTAATTGATGAACATCTAAATGCCTTAATCGATCACCATTAAGCCTCAATCATACTCATTAATCGAATTAAACTCAAATAATGATAATTAAATTCATAACCGTCGACATTATCTCAAACGATCACCAAATTCGTCGAATTCTTGTATTCTTCTCACAAATTATTCACCTACAAACCTTGTACGAGTCACTCAGAAGAATTCCCATACACCAGCTGCGCCGGAGAAGCAATCAGAAGCGCCGAGGATCAACCCACAGCCGTCGAACCCCGTTTTACTCGTGCACTGTCAATCCGACATCCAACAGGGTAATTGAAACATTCGTTTGATTCGTTTTATGCTTTAGAATGAAAGCCCTATCCTAATAAGGGCTTACATTATCGATTTATTCATAATCCGATTCTAGGGTTCTTAAGAAATCGCATTTGGGGCTTTTGATTCTAGACTTGTTCTCAACGCAATTAAAGCATACCAGTAGTTTCGCAATACTCAGTTTAATGAAAACCCCATGTTAATTGAATCAAACAACATCCAATTTTACAAAATCGAATTCTGGAGTTCATGCGAAACCGTTTTAATCAAACTCTAATCTAGACACAATGTTAATCCAATCAAACTATATGGTTAGAATCACCATAATCAATACTATGAAAGCCCTATGCTAATTCGAGTATATAACATCGAATCAGTGATGAACCGATTCTAGGGTTCATCACATGGTGGGTTTAATCGAACCCTAGTCTAGACTTAACCGCAATCAAATTAACTTGTATGGTTAGATTCGCAATTCAGTCTTTGTTAAAAACCCCATAATTCCAACAAGTTTTAATATCAGATTTAATCGAATCGATCTGTGTTCTTAACCTTGGGTTTTCGACTCTGTTTAACTGAAATTAACAACCCGAATCGTAACCATTTTTACAATTGTTTGCATCATCAGTTTCGCAATCTTCTAAACAACAAAACGCCTGTAAATCCAAACCTTACTCGCGATCAGATTCGATGTTTGGGACAGGATTCGATCTGGGTATCTATGGGGAAGGAAATCGCGTTTGACCTGGATGTTAAAAGAAATCAGTCTCGGGTTTGTTTGCGATGACCATAGCGGGCCTGATGGTTTGGACAGTGTGTGCCTGTGGGAGGGACCTGGGTTCGAGACCGGGCTCCCACATCCATTTTTTTAAACAGTTTTCTGGAATATTAAATTAATATAAATCAACCTTATAATATTATATTATTATGTAAATGTATTTTAGCAGGAAAACAACCCGTAGGCTCGGGTTTGAATTATTATCTGATTTCATAAATTGTACCCGCTTTATAGTTTATACATTATTATTATTGTTAAGTAAAAATAATATATTTCTATTATTTTAAGCCGTAAACTCGTGTAAAATAATATGTTAATATTATTCTCAAACTATGACCCGGATTATTAAATAATATATATTTATATTATTTCAAATCATTTTATAACGCCGTGAATCAATCGAGACTAAATAATAATTAATTATATTATCCACTCGTATATATATATCATTATTTGTGTCGTTCGTCACGTAAAGAAATTCCTAAACCCGTGGACACGTTCGTCCACTCTTGCTTATTAGAATTGTTCTTTAAGACGTTTCTTTCCGTGTCACTGTCACGATTCCCATTATCGTTCCTAATTTATATGTTTATAATTTTAGGACATTCGTAGGTCTTTTGAGACTTACCCTCGTGATTCCAACTTACTTCTAGTGTGAAACTACCTTCAACGCCAAGCAGGTGAGTTTCCATGGCCCCTTTTTACTGTTTTAACTTGGGGGAGAAAACATACTTAACTACTTTTGAGATTTTGTATTTCGTATGATATCAATGTTAAAGCTAAGTGTAACACGCTATCATAGAAAGTCATCATCTTATATCGAAATGTTAATATGGATCTTAGCAAGGTAATATTTAGTAGTACTACTGGGTTTGACAAATCCCACCCGCGTTAATCGCGCTAACTCGATTAGATATCGAACGGGTGAAATGTTAGCCTACTCACACCGCCAGTGTTGATAGACCTGGCAGGAGGCAATAAACAAACAGTCAGCTTCGGTTGCGAGCACTTGAGCTAAACATGAACATATGTTAGCTACCTATAGATATGCATATTGAATGATGATAAATCTGGTAAACGCTTACTTATTTATTGAAACCTGTGAACTCACCAACCTCGTGTTGACATATTTTTACATGTTTTCTCAGGTCGCTAAGCTAAGACACAGGTGCACGTTAGGGCATGCATGGGATTCAACTGCTTTGATTAACTGAAACCTATTGATATATATTAAATGTACATGATCTGGCAAACATTTTTATTAACTGAAACCTGTGGACTCACCAACCTACTGTTGACACGCTTTCTTAACATGTTTTCTCAGGTCGCTAAGGCACAAGTTCACGGTTAGGACATGAATGGGAGTCTATTATGATTGCAAACATTTAAACTATTTATCGGCTTTTCAATAACTTGGTTTTTGGGTGCGTTTGTTTTGCGCATTAAATACTTTACTTTTCGCTTCCGTATTTACTCTGAACATTAATGGTTTTTATTAAACTCATATAGTGTCGATTGATATGACTAATGACTGAGATCCTGGTTTGTCACACGCCTCGCGGTAAAACACCGCGGGTGGATTTTTGAGGGTGTGACAAGGTGATAAACAACAGCAAGTGCCGTGGGAACTAGGTAGTCAAGTTTGTCGCCCACTCTTTCACCAACGAGGCACTGAGCTGGTGGAGAAACATTGAGAGGCTGAAAACCCTTGCTGCAATTAGGAAGATGGCTTGAGGTGATCTGAAGAAGCTGATAATCCGTAAGTTCTACCCACAGAACGAGATCGACCGAGTCGAAAGTGGATTCGTGGGGCTCAAGGCTAGCACTATGACTCACCGCCAGTATACCTCCAAGTATAATGAGCTATCACAGTTGGTGCCTCACCTGGTTGACACTGAGGAACGACTAATCAAGTACTACGTTAAAGGACTACCGCAAAAGTTTCGATTACTTGTAAAAAACAACGCACCAAAGAGTTTTGAATCCGTCATGGAATTGGTTAGGATTGTTTATGATGACTTTGACCACGAGGACCTGCAGCCGGCGGAAATTAAAAAGAAAACGACCAACACTATTAAGCGACCGGCGGTCGAATGGTCAAGGTCGGCTCAGAAGAAGCAGAAGGTTGAGGAGATGATAACTTGTGACAAGTGTGGGAAGAACCATCGGGGAGAATGTTGAATGGGGTTAAACATCTGTTATCGATGCGGTAAAACTGGGCACTACTCACGTGAATGCATGAGTCTTGGAAAGTGCCACAACTATGGAATACCGGTCCATTTGGCCAAAGACTGTAGACAACCCAAGGTAGACGATGTTGGTAAGGGAAAGGCGGCGGAGAATCCTGGGGAAAGGACTAGGGCATATGCCCTAACACAGCAAGAGGCGAGAGAGGACCCTGACATCGTGTCAGGTTCATTCACTGTCAATAACACTTATGCATCAGTATTGTTTGATTTTCGCGCTACAAAAAGTTTTATCGCCTCTGCATTTTATGAAAATTTGAAATGTACCATCTCCAAGATAGAGAGGGCTTTTAGCATAGAAATTGTCGTGGGTAGAAATACAAAAGTCATAGAAGCCGTAGAAAATTGCATAATAGGCATACACGGTCATAGTTTCCCTGCTAGATTGTTTGTCTTAGCCATAAGTGCTGGGAATGGAGCAAGTTGGTTCTCCAAGATCGATATTAGATCGATATTAAGAAAATTGAAAGTACTGGAAGAGGATGTGCCAAAGACAGCGTTTCGTACCCGATACGGGCATTATGAATTCCTCGTAATGTAATTTGGTTTGAGGAATGGTCCTACGGTGTTTATGGATTTGATGAAATGGGTGTACCGCCCTATATTAGATCGACCAGATATTTTGTTTATCGACGACATCCCTATATACTCCAAAAGCGAGGACGATCATGCCTGTCATCTGAGGGAAGTATTGGAGACGTTAAAGAAGGAGAAGTTGTACACCAACTTCACCAAATGCGTGTTATGACTCAGGGAAGTCCATTTCCTTGGCCACATCATTAACGTGAACGACATTATGGTTGATCCGGCAAAAATATTGACCGTGCAGGAATGGGAGAACCCGAAGACGCGAACAAAGACGCGGAGTTTTCTGGGGTTGGCAGGCTACTACCAAAGGTTCATCCAGGACTTCTCGAGAATAGATTCGCCTTTAACAAAGGTGACATGCAAAGAGGTAAAATACGAATAGGGTCAGGCTCAGGTTGAAGCGTTTGAAGAATTAAAGAAGAGATTGATGCAAGCTCTGATATTGGCCCTGCCTAATGGAAACGAAGACCTTATAGTCTACTCCGATGCTTGAGGTCAAGAACTAGGTTGTGTGTTAATGCAAGGGGAAAGTGATCACATACGTGTCGCGACAACTGAAGACTCACGAAGTCAACTACCCGACTCACGACCTCGAACTCGCGACAGTTATCTTCGCACTAAAGATCTGGAGACATTACCTATATGGGGTCAAATGTACCGTATACTCTGATCATAAGAGTCTAACGTATTTCTTTGAGCAAAAGAAGTTGAATATGAGACAGAGGCGGTGGTTAAAACTCTTGAAAGACTATGACTGTTAAATCTTATACCACCCGGGGAAGATGAACGTGGTAGCTGACGCCCTAATTCAAAAGGAGACACATACTCCTATTAGGGTGAAGGCATACCAACTAATCGTGACTCCCGATCTTATGGAGAAAATCAAGCGTGCACAAACCGAAGCACTTAAGGAAGAGAATATTAAACGGGAAAGAATAGTTAGCCAGCAAGAGAAGTTGGAAATAAACCCATTATGTGTGAAAACCCGACATGGCCGTATTTGAGTGCCGAAAGGTGATGACTTTAGAGCCAAAATAGTTGACGAGGCACATAAGTCTCGCTACTCTATCCACCCAGGTACTACCAAAATGTACTAGAATTTGAAGAAAGGGTATTGGTGGCCGAATATGAAGAATGATGTAACGCATTACGTGAGTAAGTGTCTGACTTGCTCACAGGTCAAGGCAGAACACCAGAAACCGTATGGTAAAATCCAGCCTCTAGATATACCCCAATGGAAATGGGAACATATCACCATGGACTTCATCACCAAGCTACCCCGAACAGCTAGAGGTCATGATACCATTTGGGTGATAGTAGACCGTCTAACCAAGAGCGCACACTTCCTACCTATTCGTGAGACCATCTCATCGGAGAGGTTAGCCGAAGTGTTCATCAACAAATCTGTGGCAAGACTTGGGATGCCATTGTCAATCGTATCTGATCGGGACACACGGTTCACATCGAGGTTCTAAAAAAGATTCCATGAGGCCATGGGCACCAGACTAAACATCAGCACGGCGTACCACCCATGAACGGATGGTCAGTCCGAAAGGACCATTCAGACGTTGGAGGATATGCTCTGTACTTGCATCTATGACTTCAAAGGTAGTTGGGATAGCCACCGACCTATAGCAGAATTTCCTACAACAACATTTATCACGCTACAATAGGCATGCCGCCTTTCAAAATGTTGTACGATAGAAGATGTAGAACTCCGGTTTGCTGGGGAAATAGGTCAAAAAGAATTGGGAAGTTTGGAAGTGGTCAAGGAAACGTCTGCGAAATTTGACAAATAAAGGCACGTATAAAAATCCCTCAGGACCGACAGAAATCTTACGCTGATAAAAGGCGAAAGCCAATTGAGTTTAAGGTCGGAGATAAAATTATGTTAAAAGCGTCTCCTATGAAGGGGATCATAAGGTTCTGAAAGTGGGGAAAGTTGTGTCCGAGATTTGTCAGACCCTTTAGAATCGTGGCATGGGTTGGGGAAGTTGCATACCGGTTTGAACTGCCTAATGAGTTAAGTGGGATCCATCCAACGTTCCACGTGTCGCACTTGCGAAAGTGCTTGACTTAAGAATCAGCACATTTATCACTTAATAACATCGAGGTAGATAATCGATTAAACTATATTGAAGAACCCGTGGCCATCCTAGATGGAAAAGAGAAACGTCTACAAATCAAAGTGGTATGATCGCGTGTCGAAGGCTAATAAAAAAATAAAATAAAAACCACTTCTTAGCTACTTTAGACTGCAGTATAGGAAGTAGGGTTGTCGAATCCATAAGGAATTCGTGGAAAACACTATTTGTAACTCACGATGTATTTAAGCACTTAGAAGTAAAAACTAAAACTTTTGAATTGAAATGATTGAAAAAACACTTTCAAAAGCAAACACAAGTAATGGGTTTTGAAAACGATTAGAGAAGGAGTGACCACTCTGGGTTTCTGACTAAGCCAAATAACATTCAAACTAGATAGGAGATCACATAGACATGACCTTGTTTAAATTGTTCCACCTAATTCAATAATATAGAACTCAAACACACAGTCAAGTTATTCATGATGCAAGAAAACCAAGAAACGATGACACAAGTGCAAGAATTAACATTAAATTGTTAAGAAATTAAACAGACAATTGAATCCAAATAACTTAAGGGGTTCACAAATTCCAATCCAACACTAGAAAAGAAACTAAAACCGAATAATTACCTGCAAGAATCATTCACCCGGAGGGATCACAAAGGAGCTTAGCCGCACATAGTCATCACACAAACGTTCAACATGAATGTAAACATAAAAAACATAAAACCCAAGTAAAAGTTTCTCAAAATTTACTCCAAAACCCTCCAAATTCGTCCAAAAACAGATGGGAATGAATGCTTTTCGTAACCCTAAAGGTTTGAGTTCAAATGGGGTGAAAATTCTTGAAATTCGGCCTCCAACAGACTCCCGCTATACAATACGGTGGCCCCGCCGTATTGAACGGTGGGCCCAAAGTTGTACGGTCCTTTCTTTCTAATCAAATTGCTTCATACACCCCTTTGTACGGTGGCACCGTATTGTACGGTGGCGCCCCGTCGTACTTTATGACCAAACCAACTTTTTCATATCTGGATCGTCGAGGCACCCCAAATGCCTCTAAAACATGTACTTAGCATCCAATCACCTATAAATCATAAACACACGCAAAGTAAACACGTTCCATGCTAAACCACACATAAAAACATATAAGTATACATTATAAATACCAAACAAACACACACTGATCACATCCCCACACTTAACATTTGCTTGTCCTCAAGTAAAGCTCTCTCATAACCATCCAACCATCATTAACAATTACACTTCACAATTCCCTTACCTATTTTTAGCTAAGGTCCAAATTCATACCCAACTCGCAAGACTTATCGCAGTCAATAGATTTACACCATAGCAAGTAAAAAGATGATATGCAATTTATAACCAAAATATCTAACTAGGCGTACCATGCTTCAAGTTTTTCACATACATGTAATCACACCTCTCACAATTTGTCACTCCACCCGGGTTATATCTGGACTAGTAAAAGAGGTACTAGTATATGTATAAAACACTCATACCACTAATAAAACATCATTATTATAAGCTTGTATATCAATCATAACTCCACTAATTAAAACAAATCATACATGTATCAAGAGGACTTTTACGGGTTGCAATGTTATGCTAGTGCTAAGGGTGCAGAATAGGGAATTTAAAGTGGCTAAAGGTGAGTGGAATCCAACTAAGTAGGTTAAAAATCAAATCAACTACGAACATCCATCTTGGGTAAAAATGACCCAATTAACAATAATCTCTTATTCTTTGAACTAACAAATGAAACTTGGGTAAATTTGACCCAATAACATATTTTTGTATTTTCTTTTATTTCTCTTTTTTTTTCTTTCTTTTATATATCTTTTTTCTTTTCTTTTTTGGTAACATATCTCAACTGCCACTACATAAACTCTAACCTAATTGAACTCCAACTCACGGGTTTAAAATAAATGCTAAAAAGGCTAAGGGGTTTATAATGTGGATTTCAACAAACGAAAGGGTGTAGGCTAAAATTGGTGTCTAATGGATAATGTTAGGGTAGGGAGAACAAAAGAAAAGGTTTACACAAATTTGCTCGTCCTAATGCCTCTATCATGTTCATGCACAATTTGGTTCATGATCTCGAAATGTATCATATACGCAAGTTCTAAAATGATGCAACATTATGGTAAACACACATAAAAAGAAAATGAGCAATCAATCCTAATTATGTTCTTTGCTCGATATCAAGGCTCAAAATCTCATAAAAATGGTGGTAAAGGGTTACGGATGTGAAATAATGCATGTAAGTCCACCATCTAGATTGTTACCCCCGGTTAGACATTTCTACCAATTTTCTAAAAAACGCTTGCTAGGCTACTTTATTGTGCAACTTAAAGAGTTTGACCATAACTAAGAACCTAGACTTATGTTTCAACAAGTAAAAAGTTGGTGAATTACATTGAAAAATCCAATCTTCAAGCACAATTGAACTTACTTAAGACTTAAAAATTTTTAAAATTTTCAAATTTTCTCAAACTTACCATTTTCAAAATTTTCAGATTTTCTAAAACTTACCATTTTTCATATATTCCCCTATCCCCACACTTAAATCATACATTGTCCCTAGTGTACATAAAAATCATAAATGTTGTGTGGTTCAAAGGTACTAATCATCTCAGTTTCCTAAATCCGTCAAGCAAACCTCAACTACCCACGGGTGATACGACCCAATTACAATCAACTAAAACTAAACACACCAAAATAAGTAACGCAAATAAAAAAAACCAAACAAAATAAAATAAAACTAAGAAAAAGCACATGACCTGATTATTCCTTCGTTGTGAGGTCCTCGTGTGCGTGTAGCAAACTCCTAAACTCACTTTCGTAGGAATCACGGTTGCATTTATCATATGCAACAAGCCTTTTAAACCCCTCGGTAGCCCGAGTGGACGAGTGAAGTCTCGTGAGGGTTTTTAGTGAACACACCCACAAAGTTCCCTGTTTGCCTCCATAAGCCATCCCCACACTTGGGTCTTGCAATGTTGACAAAGAACTAAAACAAAAATAAACAAACCAAAAAAAAACAAAATAAATGCAAACAACCGGGTTGCCACCCGAGTAGCGCTAAGTTTTAAGGTCTTCAGCCAGACCATACCTGATGTAGTTCTTATGGTGGTTGGAAAGTGAATTCCCTTTCCACGTCCTCCTTACCAACTCAGCGGTTATCATTCCTATCCAGCTTAAACTTCCTTATATGGTCAACAGCAACCAACTCTTCATCCTCTCTCATTCTCACAAACTCATCAGTCTCATATGAATGCTTGACACACCTGGGAGGCTTCTTTGATCTAGCCGGTAATTCCGATGGCTTCGTGTCCGGCTTAATATAACTACTTGAACTTTCCGCCTATTGTTTCCATGGTGGCTCTTCTACTTGCCCTCCTGCTTCCCCACACTTAGGGATTTATGCATCTACCGACTCATTCAACTCCTCTAGCTTAAACATGTCAACAACAAAACCGATCTCTTTTGTGCCACCCTCATCCATTTTGGAACGAGAAGGACACTTATTAGTATCACCTACTTCGGATTTTTTAACTTTATTAGAATGAGTAAAAGTATTGGACAGAATGTTTAAGTTAAACTCACGGTTTCCAAAGGTCATACTGACCGTGTTGTCTCTGCAATTAATCTGTGCATTGGCAGTCACCAATAATGGTCTTCCAATGATGACCCTCGTTTGCTCCTTCTTCAAAGTCGGTGCATAATCAAGCACCAGAAAATCGCCGGGGTAATAGAATTCCCCGACCTTGACAGCAACTCCTCTAAGCATCCCCCGAGAATGTTTTCGTGTCAAATCGGCTAACACCACGGTGGTGTCAACTTGCTATAGATGACCAAAGTCAGACTAGTAATACAGACTTCCCGGTAATATGTTGTCGCTCGATCCTTAATCAAACAATGCTTGATTAATCTTCAATCCCCCAACTATAACTAGGATAAGGGGTTCTCCTAACTTACACTCGTCCTTCGAATCATTCTCTTCATCATCTTGGTGGGTACTCACCGCGCTAACATAGACATTGTTTGAACTCGACCCTTGATGTTGTGGATTCCGTATGGTATCACTCGGCATTTTTCCTTGAGGTCTTCTTGACAGTTGTTCATCCATCTACCCAACTTGTGTAGTAAATGCTCCAATGGTTTTATCTCTGCTTCATTATCCTTTTGATGTCCTTTAGTGCCTCTAAGATGCCAGCTAACTATATGTTTGTGGGGTCATTGACATTGGAGCCCCCACCTTGATACTCGTGATTCTGTTGTGAATTTCTTATAAATCCCTTTTGATTTCCATGTTGTTGGCCGCGTTGGTGCTATGACCTTTGATTATACTTGCCTCTTTGATATCCGCTTTGATTATATCCATGTTGGAATCCTTCACCCTACACATTAGACCCCTGAAATTTAGGATTTAATTGATTAGATGCATTACCATACCTGAAATTTGGATGATTTCTGAGTCTGGGATGGTAGGTGTTGGAGTTCATGCCATACTGCTTCCTTTCTCCACCAACTTGATTCACTTCTTCAGCCTTTCCCAATTCTTGTGGATAGTCTGCCAATGTGTGCCTAAGGTCATTGCACCCCTTACACACCGGGTATGATTGAGACACATTAGACACCTCTTTTCCTCCCAACTTGCCCATTCTTGCCATTTGGATCTCAATGGCATCCAATCTTTTGTTGGTCTAGTAGTCCATGGATTTTGCTGATGCAGATCTTGTTTTCGCTCTTCTACTCGCATGTGCTTGCCTCTTAGATGTTGTGCTCATCTTTTCTAAAATTTCTCGATCCTCATCCTTATGGTTGGAGAAGAATGTCCCATTGCTAGTGGAAGTCACATCTCTAACATCTTCAGCTGCCAATCCATCGTAGAACTTTTGAATCAACTCCCATTTTTTGATACCATGATATGGGCACAACCTCAATAACTCCTTGAACCACTTGAAGGTTTCATAAAATGGTTCCCTCTGTCACACCCCCAAATTCCACTAACGGAGTTTTACTGTTTGGTGTGTGACTAACCAGGATCTCAGTCATTAGTTACATCAAACGACATTATATGGGACTCAAATTGAAATATTATAAAAGTTCAGAGTAATGCGGAAGCGTTTAAACAAGAGAGTAAATGCGCACAACAACGCGCCCAAGTCTAACAATAACGGAAACAAAATAAATGTTCAGTAGATTGACAATTATTGAATACATCATGTTGACACCATGCATGCCCTAACATGCATCTGTGCCTTAGCTTAGCGTCATGAGAAAAGATGTAAGGAAAGTGTCAACATAAGGTTGGTGAGTTCACAGGTTTCAGTTTATAGAAGCGTTTAACAGATTAATGTACATTCAATATATAAATCAACGGGTAGCTAACCCATATTCATGTTAACTAATGCGCTCGCAACCGACAGCTGATTGTTTATGTTTTTGCCTTCCACCAGGCCTATCAACCATGGTGCATGTTTAGGTCAATGTTGCACCCATTCGACCTCCAGTAGAGTTGGCGCGACTAACGCGGGTGAGGTTTGTCAAACCCAGTAGTACTACTCAAATTACCTCCCTATGTTCATATTAACGGTCCGATGTGAGGACTTAATGATAGATGTGTACGCATAGTCAAACAAGTGATAACATATATGAATTACATAACCAAAAGTGTTTACGTCATGTTTTCTCCCCCAGTTTTAAAACAGTAAAAGGGGTCGTGAAAACTCACCTGAGTTGCGTAGCAGGTAGATTTACACAAGAATGAGATTGGAACCACAAGTGTTAGCCTGCAATGGCTTACGTATGCCCTAGAATTATACACATAACAATTAGGGATACAATAGGATTTGTGACAATGACACAGAAGATTGAACGTCCTAAAATGCTCTAATGATCAAAGGGTAGACAAACGTGTCCACGGAAATACGGATTTCTAAATTAAATAATCAGGATAAATACGTTTCGCGTTGAATGATTTTAATTACAAAAATAATATTTATAGTAAATATATTCGCGCGTTTTCGCCATTAAATATTGGTCTAAAAAAATAATATTATTATATTATTTTTAAACTCATAGAATTAATACGATGATCATTTATGAGGCAATAATAAATCTATTATTTTTATAGAGAATATATACGAGGGTAATAATATAACTAATTATATTATTTCGAAATGTAACACGGTAATTTTTAACGTGGTGAAAATAATATACCTATATATTATTTTATTTGAAATCACGGTTTAGAAATAATATAAATATATTATTTAAATATGGAGAAGCATTAAAACGATTTATAAAAACCAAACCCGAATATTAATATAAAATAATCGTTTGTGTGACTTTAATAAATTAGATAATAAGTTAGCGAAATAATATAATTAATATATTATTTTCAATATAATCAAATTGCTCAAAAATATGTTCTAGATTCAATCCCGACACTACGGGTGTTTTCCCGAAGATAAAACGTATTAATATATTATTAAAATAATATAAGGTTTCTTTTTGTTTCAATATAGCACTTAAAAAGCTGCTAAAAAATAATGTGGGTTGTGGGACTCGAACTCGGGTCTCACCAACAACAGCCACACACTCTAACCAGTCCCAACAGCTAGGGAATCGCATCACAGACCCGTTTCGTTTGGTTTTAACCCTCACCTCTACTGTGTTCTTCCCCCTTTATCGAACCGAAACCAATCCAGTCCCGATTCTAACCATTTGGACTTCGATCGAACAAATTAGATTAGGGGTTTTGTAAATCGAGTATAGGCGAATCTGTGGTGAGGTTTAATTGCAATACCATTAAGTTTTAAACTGTTAATTCTTGGATTTAAAAATCGAAACCCTAGTTTTAAGAACATGAAATCGATTTGATTAATACTGATAAGATTATAGATTGAAACATGTCCTTTAATTAGATTGAGACTGAGTCGGGAGTAGGGTTCGATTAGACCGAATTCACATGAACCCTAGATTCTTGTGCTTAACAAATTCGATGTTATACGGTCTAATTAGCATAGGGCTATTGATATAGACACTAAATCGAAACTTTAGGTGTAAGAAATTACCAGAATGGAGATGGAATTGATGGTGAACGACTAGATGGATTTTCGACTTCGACGAGTTGGACTTCGGCGACGCAGGCTTCGACTCCGGCTTGGTTAGGATGTGCAAAAGCTTGATAGTGTTTCGTTTGAGGTGTGAAGAGGTTCGATTTCAGTATTAATGATCGAAATAAACGAATTTGATGCGTACATAGAGAGGAGTCGACGGTTTCGACTTGAATACCCAATAATGGGGTTAAATTCATATCCATGACTTGTTAGTTACGCCAATAATGATCGAAATGATTAATGCCACACGTTACAATATTGAATTCGATCGGATTTCTGTTATGGATCACTAATTTGAATCAAGAACAAGGTGGTTTGACTTTTAAAAGTCAACAGGAACACATTATTAGAATTTTGACTTTGTAAGGTCAATAGAATTGGGTTTGGACTAATGACACAAGTAGTCCCTATAGTTTAATTTAACATTTGGCAGAATTAGTCCCTGGGTTCAAGATTGAGTTAACTGAGTTACTAGATAACTGGATTTGGATTAACGAGATTAACGAAAAATTGACGGATGTCACATTATCCCCTAGTTGAAAGAATTTTCGTCCCGAAAATTAAAATAAAAAAAATTATGAGGTGTCACATCATCCCCTAGTTGAAAGAATTTTCGTCCCAAAAATTAGAATAGTACCTTAAGAGTTTGATGTGGATTGCTTGAATAGATGAGGATACTTGCGCATCATCTGATCCT
Organism: Smallanthus sonchifolius; assembly: GCA_023525975.1. NCBI lineage: Eukaryota > Viridiplantae > Streptophyta > Magnoliopsida > Asterales > Asteraceae > Smallanthus > Smallanthus sonchifolius. The sequence goes on along the minus strand of CM042019.1, from coordinate 32,011,395 downwards.
CACGCTCCCACGTGAATTCCGGTCCGCGCTTCGAGTTCTAGCAAACTCTAACAATAGGGATTTTACTACGTTTAATCGTTTTGACTTCCCTATCCATGATTTCTACTGGTTCCTCGATGAAACACAACTGTTCATCGATTTGTAGTTCCTCAAGAGGAACCACGAGTGACTCGTCTGCTACACATTTCTTTAAGTTCGAGACATGAAAGACGTTGTGTACATCACTAAGTCTTTCAGGCAGGTCCAGTTCATACGCTACTGGTCCAATTCTCTTCACTATCTTGAACAGTCCAACATAAAGAGGATTTAATTTTCCTAGTTTCCCAAAAAGAATGACACCCTTCCAAGGTGAGACTTTTAACAAAACCATATCCCCTACTTGAAATTCTAACTGTTTACGACGCTTATTGGCATAGCTCTTTTAACGATCACGAGCTGCTGCCACACGATTTCTAATTTGAACGACTTTCTCCGAAGTTTCAAGTACAAGTTCAGGAACTGTATGTTGACTATCCCCAACCTCGGCCCAACAAATAGGAGAACGGCATTTCCGTCCATATAGTGCTTTAAATGGAGCTGCCTTGATGCTAGTGTGATAAATGTTGTTGTAGGAGAACTCCACCAACGGTAGGTGAGACTCCCAAGTGTTACCAAAATCAATCACACAAACTCATAGCATATCCTCCAGGTTTTGAATAGTATGCTCCGTCTAGCCATCAGTTTGAGGATGGTATGTTGTGCTCATATCTAGACGCGTGCCTAAAGCTTTATGTAACGATTGCCACAAACGGGAGGTGAATCATTCATCACGATCCAAAATGATAGAGATTGGCACCCTGTGCCGAGATACTACTTCTTTCAGGTAGATACGAGTGAGTTTTTCCATCTTGTCTGTTTCCTTGATTGCTAAGAAGTGAGCGGTCTTTGTTAAACGATCAATGATTACCCAAATGGTATCACATCCGGTAGGAGTTCGTGGAAATTTTGTGATAAAGTCCATGGATATCTGCTCCCATTTCCACATGGGAATCTCTAGTTGTTGGAGAAGACCAGAAGGCTTTTGATATTCAACTTTGACCTTCGCGCAAGTTAGACACTTGCTCACATAGGTGGCTATATCGGCCTTCATCTTTGGCCACCAATACAGCACCTTTATGTCATGATACATCTTGTCGGAACCTGGATGAATAGAGTAACGAGATTTATGAGCTTCATGAATGCCTAGTTCGCTTAAGTTTCCGAATACTCGAACCCATACTCGCTCGGCGATGTAGCAAATGCTGTCAGATTTTACCTCGAGTAGTGCTTCCATACCGCATGTACCTTCCAGCGGTAGGTTTTCCTCTTTCAGGGCTTTGAGTTGAGCACTACGGATTTTGTCAGGTAATCCGGGGTGAATTGTAAGTTGTAATGCTCGAACTCGTTTGGGCTTGGTTTCTTTTCGGCTTAGGGCATCAGCTACAACGTTAGCTTTACCCGGATGATACCGGATCTCAAAGTCATAATCATTCAAGAGCTCGACCCAACGACGTTGTCGCATGTTCAACTTTTTCTGCTCAAAGATATGTTGAAGACTCTTGCGATCGGTGTAGATGGTGCACTTGGTACCGTACAAGTAGTGTCTCCATATCTTAAGTGCGAAAACTACAGCTCCCAACTCTAGGTCATGAGTTGTGTAGTTTTTCTCATGAATCTTTACTTGACGCGAAGTATATGAGATCACCTTTTCTCGTTGCATTAACACACAACCCAGACCCTGAATGGATGCGTCGCAATACACCACAAAATCATCCTTTCCCTCCGGAAGAGCTAGAATAGGTGTACTGCAAAGTTTCTGTTTAAGGAGTTGGAATGTTGACTCTTAGTTATCGCCCAGTTATAGGATTTACCCTTCTGAGTTAAGGCAGTGAGAGGTTGTGCAATTTTTGAAAATCCTTTGATGAATCGACAGTAATAACCAGCCAATCCCAGAAATTGTCGCACCTCAGTCGGAGTCGTCGGTGCTGCCCAATTCTTGATGGCTTCAATCTTTGATGGATCGACATGTATTCCCTTCTTGTTAACCACATGTCCTAAGAATTGAACTTCCCAGATCCAGAATTCACACTTGGAAAACTTAGCATATAGTTGCTCCTGCTTAAGTAATTCCAAAGTTAAGCGTACATGTTCCTCCTTGTTCTTGGAATAAATGAGAATGTCGTCGATGAAAACGATGACAAATTGATCAAGGTATGGCTTACACAAACGGTTCATGAGGTCCATGAATACCACGGGTGCGTTGGTTAATCCAAAAGGCATGACCATAAACTCATAGTGGCCGTATCTTGTCCTGAAAGCAGTCTTAGAGATATCCTCATCTAGGACTCTCAATTGATGGTAACCGGACCTAAGATCTATCTTGGAATAGAAGCTTGATCCTTGGAGTTGATAAAAGAGATCATCTATACGAGGCAAAGGATAACGATTCTTGATTGTGACTTTATTTAGTTCTCAGTAGTCGATACACATACGGAAAGTCCCATCCTTCTTCTCGACAAACAGAACTGGAGCTCCCCATGGAGATGAGCTAGGTCGGATGAAACCTTTATCTAACAATTCATGCAGCTGCGTAGATAGCTCTTGCAATTCACTAGGTGCTAGTCTATAAGGTGCCAGGATCGATCGGTGCTGCTCCGGGTGCTAGATCAATTTGGAATTCAACTTGATGGTGAGGTGGCAGACCAGGAAAGTCTTCAGGAAATACTTCCAGAAAATCGCGAACGATGGGAATATCATCAATTTTCCTCTCTTTTGATGGTTGCTTGGCAACAAGTGACAAAATAGCAGTATGGCCTTTACGCAGGCACTTCTGCGCTTTCATGAATGATATGATGCCTACGACTGCACCACTCTTTTCGCCTTGACGGAAAGGATTTCTCCACTAGGGAGAGGAATGCGAACAATTTTCTCACGATAGACAATTTTAGATTGGTTTTTAGATAACCAATCCATACCAACAATTACATCAAAACTACCAAGTGTGACCGGCATAAGGTCGATATCAAATTTATGACCAGCCAACTCAAGCTTACAGCCCTTAAGAATGTGAGTTGCTTCAATTATTTGGCCATCAGCTATTTCTATGATGTACTTAGCTTCTAGCAGGGTTGGAGTTTCTTTTATCAAATCACTAAGCTTCTTAGATATACAATTCCTATCAGCACCGATGTCAAAAATGACAAAAGCAAAGTAATTGTTTAAGAGGAACTTACCGGTAACCACATTGTGATCATATCTGGCTTCTCCGGATCCAAGCACGAAGGCTCGTCCCTTCGCACTGTTTCCGCCATTGTTGCCATTATTGTTACTGTGGTTGTTGTTGTTACCTTGGTTATGGTTATTGTTGCCATTACCCCCTTACTTCAGTTGAGGAAAATCCTTCGAAAGTGTCCTTCCTTTCCACACTCAAAACACCCCTTTGTAGATCATGGCTATTGAAAAGGCTGTTTGGCTTGTAGTTCACCTCTACAGTCCTTGGCAGCATGACTCACCTTGCCACACTGCTGGCAACGATTTCTCTCACAAGCATCGAGATGGTGAAAATTACACTTGTTGCACTTAGGGTATCTCTCCATATAACCACTCTGGTTTTGTCCTGAAGAGGTCGACTGGTTGAAACACTTAGCAGACTTAAACCTACTTTGTCGTTGATGGGGTTGGTTGGATTAAATCCTCGTCTCCTAATGTCACTGGATCATTTCATGAAGAAAGAAATTCGTATACAGGATTGAATATACTGGGGTATAATTTGAATTAGACCAAGGATTAGTCACCGGATAAGGCAACAGGGTCAAATGAGATTTATTGTTGCAGCGTAAGGGATAACGTGTTAGCTTAGAAGGAATTCTTCAAATTCCGCTTACATACTTGGAGTCGATAGGTTTTCTTTGAGATTCTATTAGAGTTTCAATCAAGATGGTTTTTGTGATCACGTTTAGATGAGTGTCTTAATTTCACTAAGACTCTTACATGAGTGAGAATAACATTGATGGATTCCATTAATGATAATTCAGTGTGTCCGTAAACATTTTCAACCTGATAGTCGCGTCTATCAGCTGTTGAACGAGTTTAACGATACCAACTAGTTGTTGAGTGGGTTATGAGAGTCTCTATAGATAGTGAAAACTTAAGTCTGTAAATCACTAATTAGGACCATTCATCCACACGCTAGGTTTCACTAGGACTTACATGCACCTCAAATTACTATTACGTGTGCACCCGTAATGATAATTTGCTTTGCATGCTCACCCTAGTTCTCCCTGTCCTGTGTCATAATGTCCTTAAGTATGTATTGCTGAGTACAGAGTGTTGTCAAATATAATAAGTCATTGAGAAGCTTAGTCAACAACCATAAGTTAATCAACCAGGACTCATATCAGGATGAGTTGTCTGGATTCGGTCGATCCGAGCATTCACTCGAGTTGAAACACAATACGAGAGTCCAATCCAGCGGATTGTAGATGAATCATGCACGTGAATGCGACTTCGAGAGTGAAACTAATTCATGGATATGAGTTACAGGAAGCAGCAAAGTAGCCGTTCTTCCAATGAATCAGGATAGGGTTTGAGTATGTAATGAGCAATGCGTTCTCAACTTTTTGGTCAATCTATTCTCAACAGAATATCGACCATAGACGCGAGCACATGGCTCGGGAAAGTGATGACATCTACGTGTCAATGGATCCTACAATAATGCGTGCAACAGTCTGCCTTCACTCGACGTATTGTTGCTAGTGGGTACAGTAGGGACTCGCCTCTAGCGAACCCAACTCCCAAAGAGATATGGGCTAGCTAAGTGTCGTCCATAACATGGACCTGAGAAAGCCCACCAAGCTCGACAGGTGATGGTGGTGTAAGTTACTCCTCCGAAGGTGCCATCTCGCTGCCCTAGGACGGGAGTGGATGTTGTTCTAGTGATTCCCGAGTGTCGCCATTGGTAATGATGATGCAATGCAAATGATGTGTCCCTCGTCAACAGAGGGTGATATGTTTGATGTTAACCTGCCTGCACTTCAATGTACGTAAGTGTGCTATGTGTATCTTGTATGAGTGTCTGTGCCATGTAACTAATGTGTGAGGTTATAGTCTAGTATGCAATCCTAGTTCTCTATAACCAATGGCTCTGATACCAATCTGTCACACCCCCAAATTCCACTAACGGAGTTTTACCGTTTGGTGTGTGACTAACCAGGATCTCAGTCATTAGTTACATCAAACGACACTATATGGGACTCAAATTGAAATATTATAAAAGTTCAGAGTAAATGCGGAAGCGTTTAAACAAGAGAATAAATGCGCACAACAATGCGCCCAAGTCTAATAATAACGGAAACATAATAAATGTTCAGTCGATTGAAAATTATTGAATACATCATGTTGACACCATGCATGCCCTAACGTGCACCTGTGCCTTAGCTTAGGGTCCTGAGAAAACATGTAAGGAAAGTGTCAACACAAGGTTGGTGAGTTCACAGGTTTCAGTTTATAGAAGCGTTTAACAGATTAATGTACATTCAATATATAAATCAATGGGTAGCTAACCCATATACATGTTAACTAATGCGCTCGCAACTGACAGCTGACTGTTTATGTTTTTGCCTCCCACCAGGCCTATCAACCATGGTGCATGTTTAGATCAATGTTGCACCCGTTCGACCTCCAGTCGAGTTAGCGCGACTAACGCGGGTGAGGTTTGTCAAACCTAGTTGTACTACTCAAATTACCTCGCTATGTTCATATTAACGGTCCAAGGTGAGGACTTAATGATAGATGTGTACGCATAGTCAAACAAGTGATAACATATATGAATTACATAACCAAAAGTGTTTACGTCATGTTTTCTCCCCCAGTTTTAAAACAGTAAAAGGGGTCGTGAAAACACACCTGAGTTGCGTAGCAGGTAGATTTACACAAGAATGAGATTGGAACCACAAGTGTTAGCCTGTAACGGCTTACGTATGCCCTAGAATTATACACATAACAATTATGGATACAATAGGATTTGTGACAATGACACGGAAGATTGAACGTCTTAAAATGCTCTAATGATCAAAGGGTAGACGAACATGTCCACGGAAATACGGATTTCTAAATTAAATAATCAGGATAAATACGTTTCGCGTCGAATGATTCTAATTACAAAAATAATATTTATAGTAAATATATTCGCGCGCTTTCGCCATTAAATATTGGTCTAGAAAAATAAAATTATTATATTATTCTTAAACTCATAGAATTAATACGATGATCATTTATGAGGCAATAATAAATCTATTATTTTTATAGAGAATATATATACGAGTGTAATAATATAACTAATTATATTATTTCGAAATGTAACACGGTAATTTTTAACGTTATGAAAATAATATACCTATATATTATTTTATTTGAAATCACGGTTTAGAAATAATATAAATATATTATTTAAATATGGAGAAACATTAAAACGATTTATAAAAACCAAACCCGAATATTAGTATAAAATAATCGTTTGCGTGACTTTAATAAATTAGATAATAAGTTAGTGAAATAACATAATTAATATATTATTTTCAATATAATCAAATTGCTCAAAAATATGTTCTAAATTCAATCCCGACACTACGGGTGTTTTCCCGAAGATAAAACGTATTAATATATTATTAAAATAATATAAGGTTTGTTTTTGTTTCAAGATAACACTTAAAAAGCTGCTAAAAAAATAATGTGGGTTGTGGGACTCGAACTCGGGTCTCACCAACAACAGCCACACACTCTAACCAGTCCCAACAGCTAGGGAATCGCATCACAGACCCGTTTCGTTTGGTTTTAACCCTCACCTCTACTGTGTTCTTCCCCCTTTATCGAACCGAAACCAATCCAGTCCCGATTCTAACCATTTGGACTTCGATCGAACAAATTAGATTAGGGGTTTTGTAAATCGAGTATAGGCGAATCTGTGGTGAGGTTTAATTGCAATACCATCGAGTTTTAAACTGTTAATTCTTGGATTTAATAATCGAAACCCTAGTTTTAAGAACATGAAATCGATTTGATTAATACTGATAAGATTGTAGATTGAAATCTTGGGGCTTTCAATAATTGATGGATTTCGATCCTAACCATGTCCTTTAATTAGATTGAGACTGAGTCGGGAGTAGGGTTCAATTAGACCGAATTCACATGAAACCTAGATTCTTGTTCTTAACAAATTGGATGTTATACGGTCTAATTAGCATAGGGCTATTGATATAGACACTAAATCAAAACTGTAGGTGTAAGAAATTACCAGAATGGAGATGGAATTGATGGTGAACGACTAGATGGATTTTCGACTTCGACGAGTTGGACTTCGGCGACGCAGGCTTCGACTCCGGCTTGGTTAGGATGTGCAAAAGCTTGATAGTGTTTCGTTTGAGGTGTGAAGAGGTTCGATTTCAGGATTAATGATCGAAATAAACGAATTTGATGCGTACATAATGAGGAGTTGACAATTTCGACTTGAATACCCAATAATGGGGTTAAATTCGTATCAATGACTTGTTAATTACGCCAATAATGATCGAAATGATTAATGCCACACGTTACAATCTTGAATTCTATCAGATTTCTGTTATGGATCACTAATTTGAATCAATAACAAGGTGGTTTGACTTTTAAAAGTCAATAGGAACACAATATTAGAATTTTGACTTTGTATGGTCAACAGAATTGGGTTTGGACTAATGACAAAAGTAGTCCCTATAGTTTAATTTAAAATTTGGCAGAATTATTCCCTGGGGTTCAAGATTGAGTTAACTAAGTTACTAGATAACTGGATTTGGATTAACGGGATTAATGGAAAATTGACGGATGTCACACCCCCGACTGTTGTTGAAACTATCGAATAGCTATCCGAGCAGCATTAGTCTTGTGTGGCAGGAAGTACTCCTCCAAGAATTGTTGTTGCATCTCTGCCTAAGTGGCAATACTTCCTGCAGGTAAGGTAAGAAACCATTGCTTGGCTTTGTCTTTTAGTGAAAACTGGAAGAATATCAGTTTCACTTCTTCAGGCGAGAATCCTTGACCACCAATGGTGTTACAAGTCTCCTCATATTCAGACAAGTGGTGGTAAGGTTCCTCAGTGGCCCTTCCACAGTAAATAGGCAGGATCCCTAAGCAGCCTGGTCGGATTTCAAAAGCTCCTCCCCTAAAAACCGGGGATGAGTTTACAGCGATGGCAGGACGGAAGTGACTGTCCACCCCTTGATCAGGTGGTTGGTATCCGAAGTTACGTATTTCAATATTTCTGTTCCTTGGTGGTTCACTCCTTACATTTCTGCAGTTTACTTGGGGTTGTCTTATTTGGTCCCCTTGACCCACATTTCTCGGGTTACCCTAATAGTTTCCCTGCCTGTAATCGTATGCTCCACCTTGACGATAAGCATCTACTTCATGTGGTGGTGTCACACCCCGACCGATGGCGGAATCATCGAGGCGGACAATGTGATGATTGTTCAAAAGCTCATGATAACTAAAGGTTGCATAATTCATTAATTAAATTTAAAGACAACAAGTTCCAAATACAATACTTTTCAAATAACCTAGTCTAGTTCAAAACATTAATTTATTTAACTAGGTCCATAGTTCCTAAGCGGAGAGATCTTCCGCAAGCAGTCACATATTCAAACCTGAAACATTATTTAAATCAAGTGTCAACTAAAAAGTTGGTGAGTACATAGGTTTAGTAAATCTGGTAAATAGTAGTGTAAATCGTTTTGCAACTCATTGTTTATCTTGTTAAACATAGTATATGATGTATCATTTATTTAATCACAATTCAAACCGAGTTTGACACGCTTGAACAGAGCACAACAGCTAAGTCCGGTATGCTTGAATATAGTTACCCACTATATCCGGTATGTTTGAATATAACACGCGGTTATATCCGAGTATGCAGTAATAAACACCCTAACCGGGTGGGCTGGTCAGGCACAATAGATCTATCAATATTACAGTTGGTTGTCTTGTGTTTAAATGTATGTACATCCAAAGAATAAGCATATAGTCTCATGTATAACACGTATAAACAATGTGAGTAGCATGTATAATGTTTCACCCCAAAACGTATAAAAATGTAAAATAGGGGCTATGTAACTCACCTGGCTAGCGGATATGTTAATCCACGAGTGCGGGTGATAAGGATGTTGAAACCTAGGCACGATGAAACCCTATGTGGATGGATAAGTATTATTGTATGTTTATGAGCGTATTCGTATTTAATGAGTATAGGCTTTATAATAATATCCTTAATAATTATTTGTATAAAATAGGGTAGAAAATGATAACGGTTTTGTAGAACTTTTACTCATAAAAATATATATATATATATATATATATATATATATATATATATTGTTTTAAACAAATATTTATTATGTTTAACGCATTTATGTATAACAATAACAAATAAAAGAAAATTCTTTATTTGACTAATCATATATTATATATACATTAAAATTTGTTTTAACAAGTTTATTAAAAAATATTGCAAGGCTTATAAAGGTGGGACATTGTATATGTGAAAAGGTATTTTGATAAGTTTTATAAAAATGTTACAAAGTTTATAAAAATAGGACATTTTATATATTATAATGTATTTTAATAAGTTTATAAAAATATTACACGGTTTATAAAAATATGACATTTTATATATTATAATGTATTTTAATAAGTTTATAAAAAATATTACAAAAAAGGGATGGTTTATAAAAATATAGTTTAATCGATTTTAAAATAAACGAACGAGTAAACTGACTCGTTTTAGTATTTATTGTATAAAAATGATATTAAAATAAGTTAGGTTAATTAAATAAAATAAATAGAATGAAAACAGAAGTAAAAAAAATGGGCCGAAGGCCAACCGGATTCGAACCCGCAACCTGTAACTCGAACACACACACGCATAACCAGCCGGGCTACTGCCCATCGCTGGTTATGTGTGTATCGAATAATTTAAGTACACAAAGGAAAAGTTGGTCGCTGGTCCTCGGTGACCGGCAAACCGTGTCCGAGGACACTGGGTTTGCCCGGTAACTCTCGTGCGAATGCCGTGCTTTCGACTGGGATTGTTTACCTGATGATAACAGAAGCTAATGGAACCGAAATGAGGTTCGAACTTGGTCGCTAAGGGCCTGGACGGCAGAGCTTTGGAACTCGAAAAAGTCACAAGCGGGGATCTATTTCTGAGTGGAATTAGCTCTTGTAATCCTGGTCACAGCTTCACTCAGGGTCGACGAAGGTGATGGAGTCCTCAATTTGGAGTGAGAGAGCGTGGAAGGAGGGTTGCCAGTTCGTGCAGGGCCGACCATGGCCATTTATAGCCGGGCTTGATTCTTATGTTCAAACGTGCAATTGGGCACGTCCCGAAACTAGTCTGGACGAGTAGAAACTAATTAGACATTCAACAGGCGTGGAGGTGACTTGTCGGGCACGAATTCGAACGTGGGTATCTCGGCCCCCAACAGGATCAGACGATCCTTATGTTGGGGAGACCAATTGGTCGAGGGGTATTGTTCGCGTGGGGGAGACGAAGCCAGAGAAGCCTTTGTCGGCTATTGAGGTACAGGGAACAGCCCTGTCGGGCGTTCGCCGGAGAAAGCCTTGGACCGCCGGACTATTGTTGGGGGTGACCGGATAAACGAATTGGGTATTGGCAGTTTTAGTCCCTGGAGTTTGATTTCGTTTTAATTAGGTCCCTGCGATAATTACGGATGGGTCCCTGAGGTTTGGTTTGACCACATTTAGTCCCTCAACCGGTTTTTAGGTTAAAACCTTTTAGTTTGAAAAATTCCAATATAATCCCTCATCTTTTATAAAAATAATTTGTTAAATTTCTTTTTAATTTCATTTGTATTTTATAAACTTATATTATTTATTATTATTATAAATATTTTTATAAAAGTTAATTATTTTATTTAAATAGGTTATCTTATTTATAAATGAACCCTTTTAATTTAGATTTTTGTATAAAATTTTATATAAGTTTAAAACTTATAAAATTTTATTTATTTTAGATCCTTAAATTATATATATATTTATATATACTTGTACAAAATTTTAAATAAAACCACTTGCATTCCATTGAATAGAAAATGTCTACAGGATACATAATATAAAAGCGTGAATAAAAATCCGAACTGTCACAGTCTCCCCATGTTAAAGGAATTTCGGCCCGAAATTCAACCAGTGGAGGCTATGAAAAGAGATGCGGATATTTGGTCTTCATTTGGTCTTCACGTTCCCAAGTGAACTCGGGTCCACGTTTAGACTCCCAACGAACCTTGACAATGGGGATGCGGCTACGCTTGAGTTTCTTGACTTCTCGCTCCATGATTTCTACGGGTTTCTCAATAAAGTGCATTTTTTCGTCAATGCGCACTTCGTCAAGCGGGATGTGGAGATTCTCGTCGGCTAGACACTTTTTCAAATTAGACACATGAAAAGTCGGATGAACGTTGCTGAGTTCTGAAGGAAGGTCGAGTTTGTAGGCCACTTTCCCTATCCTCTCGAGTATCTTGAATGGGCCCACATATCGAGGTGCAAGTTTTCCTTTTTTTCCAAATCGGATTACGCCTTTCCAAGGTGATACCTTTAGAAGAACCATATCTCCATTTTGAAATTCCAAGGGTTTTCGTCGTCTATCGGCATAGCTCTTTTGTCGACTCCTTGCTACTCGAATGTTGTCACGGATGAGAGAGATTTTATCGGTGGTCTCTTGGATAAGCTCGGGACCGGTGATTTGTGCTTCACCAATTTCGATCCAACAAATCGGTGAACGACATTTCCGTCCATAAAGAGCTTCAAACGGTGCCATGTTAATGCTTGTGTGGTAGCTGTTGTTGTAGGAAAATTCAATCAGTGGTAGGTGAGAATCCCAATTGCCACCAAAGTCAATGACACAAGCTCTAAGCATATCCTCAAGAGTTTGGATTGTTCGTTCGGTTTGTCCATCAGTTTGAGGATGGTAAGCCGTACTTAAATCCAAACGAGTACCAAGTGCTGATTGTAATGATTGCCAAAATCGGGAAGTAAAACGCGAATCACGATCGGAGATGATGTTCAAAGGGATTCCGTGACGACTTACGATCTCATCAATGTAAACCCGAGCCAATTTCTCGACTCGATAGTCCTCACGAATGGGTAAGAAATGAGCAGACTTTGTAAGTCGGTCGATAATAACCCAGATACTACCGTGCCCACTAGAAGTGCGTGGTAGTTTGATGATAAAATCCATAGCAAGGTTCTCCCACTTCCACACGGGAATTTCAGGTTGTTCGAGGAGTCCGGAAGGCTTTTGGTGTTCGGCCTTCACTTTAGAACAAGTTAGGCATTTTGCCACAAAGAGGGTAATATCCTTTTTCATGTCGGGCCACCAATATTGCTGATGAAGACCCATGTACATCTTATCAGCTCCAGGATGTACCGAATATCGAGTCTTATGGGATTCATTCATCAAAAACATACGAAGATCGTCGCGATCGGGAATCCAGATACGATCCAAGTAATACAATAGGCTGTTGGCTTTGGTTTCTAGCAAGAGTTCTACACCACATGCCATTTCTTGATACATGTTTCCCTCAGTAACCGAGGTGTGTTGTGCTTGGAGAATGCGGGCTTGGATATCATTATGAATACGAACACTATGAAGCATGATACGTTCTTTACGACTCAAAGCGTCGGCTACAACATTTGCTTTGCCGGGGTGGTAGTGAATCTCGCAGTCGTAGTCGTTAAGAAGTTCGACCCATCGTCGTTGCCTCATATTAAGCTCTTTTTGATTGAAAATATGTTGGAGACTTTTGTGGTCGGTGAAAACCACGCATTTGGTACCATATAAATAGTGTCTCCAAATTTTCAAGGCGAAGACGACAGCACCAAGCTCGAGATCATGGGTCGTATAGTTCTTCTCATGAATTTTGAGTTGACGTGATGCATATGCAATTACTTGGCCACGTTGCATAAGGACACAACCAAGACCTTGGTTGGATGCATCACAATAAACGACAAAGTCGTCATTGCCATTAGGAAGTGTTAGAATAGGAGCATGGCAGAGCTTGTGCTTGAGAGTTTGAAAAGCTTCCTCTTGCTTGGGTCCCCACTCGTAAGGTTTACCTTTGTGAGTCAAGGTAGTGAGCGGAACCGCGATCTTGGAGAAATTTGAGATGAAACGACGATAGTAACCCGCTAGTCCAAGGAAGGAACGAATCTCGGTAGGAGTCTTAGGAGTACTCCAATTCTTTACCGCTTCGATTTTTGCCGGGTCCACATGAATTCCCTTATCGTTGACTATGTGTCCCAAAAATTGAACTTCCTTTAGCCAGAATTCACACTTGGAGAACTTGGCGTATAGTTGTTCTTTCTTCAAGAGTTCTAAAATCAAACGAAGATGTTGTTCATGCTCCGCTTTCGTCTTAGAATAGATAAGAATGTCGTCAATGAAAACGATCACGAACTTGTCCAAATAAGGTTTGCATACACGGTTCATGAGGTCCATGAAGACCGCAGGTGCATTAGTCAAACCGAAGGGCATGACCATGAACTCGTAGTGACCATATCTAGTCCGAAAGGCAGTCTTCGGAATGTCTTCATCGAGAACACGAAGTTGATGGTATCCGGAACGAAGGTCAATCTTGGAGAAACATGTTGAACCTTGAAGCTGATCGAAAAGATCGTCGATACGGGGTAAAGGATATCGGTTCTTAATTGTAAGCTTGTTGAGTTCATGATAATCAATGCACATTCGAAATGATCCATCCTTTTTCTTTACAAACAGCACGGGAGCACCCCAAGGTGAATGGCTCGGGCGGATGAATCCTTTGGATGAGAGTTCTTGTAATTGACTTGCAAGCTCTTGCATCTCGGAAGGTGCAAGACGATAGGGGGCTTTTGCCACGGGAGTTGCCCCGGGCACAAGGTCGATACGAAACTCCACTTGTCTAGTGGGAGGAAGACCAGGTAAATCCTCGGGGAATACCTCGGGAAAATCTCGGATGATTGGAATGTCTTGCAATTTCTTACCCTTGTCTTTCGTGTCAACTATGTGGGCCAAGAATGCAACGTACTTTTTCCGCAAGTACTTTTGTGCCAATGTGCAAGACATGATTTGAAGACCACGACACGGTTTTTCACCGAAAATAACTAATGTGTCACCCGAAGGGAGAGGTATACGAATGCACTTTTCGTAGCAAATAACCTCGGCATGGTGCTTGGATAACCAGTCCATGCCAATTATGATATCGAAGCTTCCCAATTGCATTGGAAGGAGATCAACAGAGAATTCATGATTATTAAGCTCGAGATTGCAGTTGCGGATAACAGAGTTTATAGCAATAGATTTCCCGTTTGCTATCTCCACGGAATAAGGATTGTCAAGTTTCGTTCTTTGTTTAGAAAGTCGAGATTCAAAGGTAAGAGACACGAAACTCCTATCGGCACCGGTATCAAATAAAATGGATGCATAATGATTGTTTACGAGAAACGTACCGTTTATCACGTCGTTGTTTGCTTGTGCCTCATTAGCGTTTATATTAAACGCTCGTCCTTGGGGACCACCTTGATGATGAAGTTTTGGGCATCGGTCACGGAAGTGGTTTGGGTCTCCACATTCATAACATGCCCGACCATTGAGAGGTGCCGGATAGACGGGACGGTTGGCTGGAGCAGCTTGATGGACGGGAGGACGGGTACGGCAAGTAGTGACCACATGTCCATATCGCCCGCAGCTTGAGCACAATCGGCATGGTAGATTGGCAGGATGATGGTACTTGCAGGTCTGGCATTGGAGATTCGGGCCCATATAAGTCTTCGGGTTTTGACCCAAAGGGGCCGCTTGAATAGCAGGTACAGCGGGAGTTACGGCTGCGAAGTTTCGACCCTTACGTTTCTTGTTGCGGTTAGAAGAATCGGGTTTCACATCTTTGACGGCCGCAAGAGTAGACACAACCTTCTTGGAACCCTTTCTGGTTAAGGTTCCGGCTTTGACATAGTTGTCGGATAGTGTAGCAGATAGATGGATAGCAGCTTCAAGAGTAGGAAGATTGCTTCCTAGCACAGCATCTTGAATTTGCATAGGCAGGCCGCCTATGTATTTTTCAATTCCCCGAGCAAGGGGAGTGATCATATGAGGCACCAGCAGACTTAGCTCTTAAAACCGGGTGGTGTAAGCCAGATTATCCCCGCTGTCTTGGGCAAGATCCCAAAATTCAGCCTCGAGCTTCCTCATTTCATTCCGAGGACAGAATTCATCAGTCATGGCCTTCTTCTGATCATCCCATGATAAGGATGTAGCAACCTCAGCACCACGAGTGCGTTTCTCACCGTTCCACCAGGTGAGGGCTCTCTTTTGGAGTATACTTGTGGCATAACGAACCCGAAGATTATCGGGACAATCGCTGTTTAGGAATGTGCTTTCCATGCTTTCAAACCATTGAAGTAGGCCGGTAGCACCTTCAGTCCCGAAGAATTTAGTAGGATTGCACGAGTTAAAGTGCTTAAACGTGCAATGAGGCGGGTTGGTACCACCGTTCCTTTGGATGTTGTGAGACCCGTCACTGTTGTTATTTGCTTGGGTCATTTGCCCTACTAGCTGGGCAAGGAGAGTAGCAAGATCCGGGTTGGAAGTGCTAGAGTTTGCACGTCGAGGAGGCATTCTAACACCATAAGAAAAGACAATGATATTTTTGATAAGACGGATAAATATGAGTTATAGCGGGAAATAATGTAAGCAGAAATGCGAGATTTATCATGACGCGTGCCAGTGCATGTGTATTTATTCTAAGTTGATAGGGGAAACTAAGTCATCTTTTCCGGGTAGGACATGATGTTATAGATCATTATTTGCATAATAGGAATTGCCGGGACTTGCATGCATTACAAATCGTTATTACGTGTGCACCCGTAATAATGATTTGTTTTGCATGTTTGTCTAGTTCTTCCTATCTTGCTATAATATCCCCAAATTTTAAGTTTAAGTTCGGATTGTATCCTTGCGAATACATTGACTTATCAACGTTAATTAATTTCCCAAAATTTTCAAAGAGACGTGCTTTAGCCTATAGGTAAACACTCACTTTAGGAATTCCCAGGAAAGCATACGGGTCCGTTTATTTGGATTTATACGAAATGCTTTCCTAGACAGAAAACCCAATGTACAGGTGTCACCCTTCCAGATTGCACGTGTCCTTTACTGGTCTCAAGAAATTAAGTTGTTGACGAGATTTTCAAGATTTTGAGAGTCTATGAGCATAAAACGTGTAGGAATTGTTGCAATTAATACGGATTAGGAAAGAGTATGAATAGGGATGGGTAGTGTATTTGTTTGCATAAGTTTGTTTGCCAAATGTGTATGTAAAGTATGTATCATGTATCAAAGTTTTGCATGTATGTGTATAAGTCTCATGTACCAAACTTGGGAAAATTCAAATATTACCTAACTACAAATAATTCACATAGCATTTAATCATTTAACACATAGCACATAAAAGGGAGTCCTAGGGTTATAGTCTAGGTCATTGTGTCTAATAATCTAATTCCCTATAACCATGGCTCTGATACCAATCTGTCACACCCCGACCAATGGCGGAATCATCGAGGCGGACAATGTGATGATTGTTCAAAAGCTCATGATAACTAAAGGTTTCATAATTCATTAATTAAATTTAAAGACAACAAGTTCCAAATACAATACTTTTCAAATAACCTAGTCTAGTTCAAAACATTAATTTATTTAACTAGGTCCATAGTTCCTAAGCGGAGAGATCTTCCGCAAGCAGTCACATATTCAAACCTGAAACATTATTTAAATCAAGTGTCAACTAAAAAGTTGGTGAGTACATAGGTTTAGTAAATCTGGTAAATAGTAGTGTAAATCATTTTGCAACTCATTGTTTATCTTGTTAAACATAGTATATAATGTATCATTTATTTAATCACAATTCAAACCGAGTTTGACACGCTTGAACAGAGCACAACAGCTAAGTCCGGTATGCTTGAATATAGTTACCCACTATATCCGGTATGTTTGAATATAACACGCGGTTATATCCGAGTATGCAGTAATAAACACCCTAACCGGGTGGGCTGGTCAGGCACAATAGATCTATCAATATTACAGTTGGTTGTCTTGTGTTTAAATGTATGTACATCCAAAGAATAAGCATATAGTCTCATGTATAACACGTATAAACAATGTGAGTAGCATGTATAATGTTTCACCCCAAAACGTATAAAAATGTAAAATAGGGGCTATGTAACTCACCTGGCTAGCGGATATGTTAATCCACGAGTGCGGGTGATAAGGATGTTGAAACCTAGGCACGATGAAACCCTATGTGGATGGATAAGTATTATTGTATGTTTATGAGCGTATTCGTATTTAATGAGTATAGGCTTTATAATAATATCCTTAATAATTATTTGTATAAAATAGGGTAGAAAATGATAACGGTTTTGTAGAACTTTTACTCATATATATATATATATATATATATATATATATATATATATATATATATATATATATATATATATATATATATATATTGTTTTAAACAAATATTTATTATGTTTAACGCATTTATGTATAACAATAACAAATAAAAGAAAATTCTTTATTTGACTAATCATATATTATATATACATTAAAATTTGTTTTAACAAGTTTATTAAAAAATATTGCAAGGCTTATAAAGGTGGGACATTGTATATGTGAAAAGGTATTTTGATAAGTTTTATAAAAATGTTACAAAGTTTATAAAAATAGGACATTTTGTATATTATAATGTATTTTAATAAGTTTATAAAAATATTACACGGTTTATAAAAATAGGACATTTTATATATTATAATGTATTTTAATAAGTTTATAAAAAATATTACAAAAAAGGGATGGTTTATAAAAATATAGTTTAATCGATTTTAAAATAAACGAACGAGTAAACTGACTCGTTTTAGTATTTATTGTATAAAAATGATATTAAAATAAGTTAGGTTAATTAAATAAAATAAATAGAATGAAAACAGAAGTAAAAAAAATGGGCCGAAGGCCAACCGGATTCGAACCCGCGACCTGTAACTCGAACACACACACGCATAACCAGCCGGGCTACTGCCCATCGCTGGTTATGTGTGTATCGAATAATTTAAGTACACAAAGGAAAAGTTGGTCGCTGGTCCTCGGTGACCGGCAAACCGTGTCCGAGGACACTGGGTTTGCCCGGTAACTCTCGTGCGAATGCCGTGCTTTCGACTGGGATTGTTTACCTGATGATAACAGAAGCTAATGGAACCGAAATGAGGTTCGAACTTGGTCGCTAAGGGCCTGGACGGCAGAGCTTTGGAACTCGAAAAAGTCACAAGCGGGGATCTATTTCTGAGTGGAATTAGCTCTTGTAATCCTAGTCACAGCTTCACTCAGGGTCGACGAAGGTGATGGAGTCCTCAATTTGGAGTGAGAGAGCGTGGAAGGAGGGTAGCCAGTTCGTGCAGGGCCGACCATGGCCATTTATAGCCGGGCTTGATTCTTATGTTCAAACGTGCAATTGGGCATGTCCCGACATTAGTCTGGACGAGTAGAAACTAATTAGACATTCAACAGGCGTGGAGGTGGCTTGTCGGGCACGAATTCGAACGTGAGTATCTCGGCCCCCAACAGGATCAGACGATCCTTATGTTGGGGAGACCAATTGGTCGAGGGGTATTGTTCGCGTGGGGGAGACGAAGCCAGAGAAGCCTTTGTCGGCTGTTGAGGTGCAGGGAACAGCCCTGTCGGGCGGTCGCTGGAGAAAGCCTTGGACCGCCGGACTATTGTTGGGGGTGACCGGATAAACGAATTGGGTATTGGCAGTTTTAGTCCCTGGAGTTTGATTTCGTTTTAATTAGGTCCCTGCGATAATTACGGATGGGTCCCTGAGGTTTGGTTTGACCACATTTAGTCCCTCAACCGGTTTTTAGGTTAAAACCTTTTAGTTTGAAAAATTCCAATATAATCCCTCATCTTTTATAAAAATAATTTGTTAAATTTCTTTTTAATTTCATTTGTATTTTATAAACTTATATTATTTATTATTATTATAAATATTTTTATAAAAGTTAATTATTTTATTTAAATAGGTTATCTTATTTATAAATGAACCCTTTTAATTTAGATTTTTGTATAAAATTTTATATAAGTTTAAAACTTATAAAATTTTATTTATTTTAGATCCTTAAATTATATATATATTTATATATACTTGTACAAAATTTTAAATAAAACCATTTGCATTCCATTGAATAGAAAATGTCTACAGGATACATAATATAAAAGCGTGAATAAAAATCCGAACTGTCACAGGTGGTGGCTGCACCCTCCTATCGATTCCGTCCCGTTCATACCTCTGATGTCTAAGAGGGATGGCCTCCTGATAATATGGGGTCATACCAATCATCATTCTCCCAATTCTCATGTTGGGAACCATGCTTATGATGATGACTTTGTCCTAGTGACGATAGTTCATCCGCGTCATACTCTGAATGATTTGAATTGTTGTTTCGAGGTCGGTATTGACGGTCACGGAAAATTGGTGGTGGTTGTGGTGAAGGCTGTCGTGGTGGTTTTGGCGGTGGTTGTGGTCTCGGGCCTTGGTTGTTCTGGCCTTGATTGGCCTGGTTACTAGGAAATAAGAGATCGGGAAGAGGTGGAATCGGTATTCCACCTTGGTTGTGTTCTTGGTTGACGGGATTCGGTTGTTGATCCATTCTTGCTCTCGGACTATCAAGTTTTTCAAGGATGGTTTGTATTCTTCCTGAAAACTTTCTATTTGCCCTTGTTGTCTTCTCTATTTCCAGATCAAACTGCAATGGCGATGATCTTCTAGAAAACTGTGTATGCATAAACATGTGCCTACAAAAGTAAACACACCAAAGTACTACTGCTCTAAACAAAGTAAATTAAAAAGAGCACTTTACGCACGGATTCCCCGGGAATGGCGCCATTTTGATCGCGTGTCGAAGCTGATAAAAAATAAAAGTAAAAACCACTTCTTATCTACTTCAGACTACAATATAGGAAGTAGGGTTGCCGAATCCACACCCAATTAGTGAAAAACCCTATTTGTAACTCACGATGTATTTAAGCACTTAGAAGTAAAAACTAAAACTTTTGAATTGGAATGATTGAGAAAAAACTTTCAAAAGCAAACACAAGTAATGGGTTTTGAAAATGATTAGAGAAGGAGGTACCACTCTAGGTTTCAATTTCAGCAAAATAACCATTCAGTTTTAATTCAAACTATATAGGAGATCACATAGACATGACCTTGTTTAAATTGTTCGACCCAATTCAATAATAGAGAACTCAAACACACAGTCAAATTATTCCTGATGCAAGAAAACCAAGAAATGATGACACAAGTGCAAGAATGAAATAACATTAAATTGTTTGGAAATCAAACAAACAATTGAATCCAAAGAACTTAAGGGGTTCGCAAAATCCAATCCAACACTGGAAAAGAAACTAAAAGAAAATGATTACCTGCAAGAATCATTCACCCGGAGGGATCACAAGGGAGCTTAGCCGCTCATAGTCATCACACAAACGTTCAACATGAATGTAAACATCAAAAACATAAAACCCAAGTAAAAGTTTCTCAAAAGCTGATCCAAAACCCTCCAAAATCGTCCAAAAACGGCTGGGAATGAATGTTTTTCGTAACCCTAAAGGATTTGGTTTAAATGGGGTGAAAATCCTTGAAATTCGGCGTCCAACAGACTCTCAACGTACAATACGTGGCCCCGCCATATTGTACGGTGGCCCCAAAGTTGTACGATCCTTTCTTTCTGATCAAATTGCTTCATACGCCCCTTTGTACGGTGGCACCGTATTGTACGGTGGCGCCCCGCCGTATTGTACGGCCAAACCAACGTTTTCATATCCGGATTGCCAAGGCACCACAAATTCATATATTGTGGTTGTCGTAACTCATTTTTTAGCTCGAGATATGCACATTTGAAATTTTAGCCTCTAGAATTCCCTCATCAGCCTCCATCTTTTGCATCATTTCACATCAGGTCCTTCTACTTCCTCCCAAATGCCTCCATAACACGTACTTAGCATCCAATCGTCTACAAATCATAAACACACGCAAAGTAAACACGTTCTATGTTAAACCACACATAAAAACATATAATTAAACATTATAAATACCAAACAAACACACATTGATTATGGTACCAATGGTAAAGGTTCAATGGAAACACCGGAAGTGGTCGGAAGCCACATGGGAAACTGAAACTGAAATGAAGTAATCTTACCCATACCTGGTTGACTTATGACAGGTTTCGAGGACGAAACCTTTTATAAGAGGGGTAGACTTGTAACACCCGCAAAACCGACACACATTTTGGGCCAAGGAAGAAAGAAAGAATAAAAGAGGTGGGTTTGGGGAGTTGGGCTTGGCCCATTATGGGCTCCATAAACCCTAGGGAACACCCTAACCAGCCTCCATTCACCATCTCCCATATTTTCATTTAGAAAGAGAAAGCAAAGACTTTAGAGAAAGAAAGTAAAGAAATCATCATCTTTGGGTGCAAGAATCATCCCAAAAGTGTTTCTCCATCACTTTACAACAAGAAATCGCGAAGAATCACCATATTTGAGGTATGGATCGAACATAAATCTCGGTTGTTCAAAAAATGGGTTTTGGGGTAAAACTGGGGTTTTCATCTCAAAGTAGGGATTTTTACGTGTTAAAGGATGAAATAAGACTATATCTGACTTCTAGGAAGTAAAACAAACGTTTTTGACATAAAAAGTTGCAAGCTTGAATTGAAAACGAGCTTGTTTGATGAATGTTCTTCAGGCGACACTGATGTGGCGACACTAGTCGGGTTTGGCAGGGGAGTAACGTGGATCCCAAGGGTCCAATGATTGGGGACACGTGTTATTCTACGTAAAAAGTTGCAAGCTTGAATTGAAAACGAGTTTGCTTTATGAATGTTCTTCAGGCGATATTGATGTGGCGACACTAGTCGGGTTTGGCAGGGGAGTAATGTGGATCCCAAAGGTCCAATGATTGGGGACACGTGTTATTCTCCTAGCGATACTCCATGTCAGCGACACTTCATGTCGGCGACGTTAGGGGCTAGCGACAGTAGAAGAAAGTGTGCTAATGCACGACACAAGTCTAGAACGCAAGTTCTGACGAAACTGACCATGTCATTAGCGACACTGTCCTGGCGACACTAACCTTTCCGGCGACACTAAGTTAGGCAACACGAGTCTTTTGTTGACAGTTTTCATTTGTTGACTTACTACAGATTCTTGGTGTCCCGTCTAGCACGAACAATTAAGAAGTTAGGTAGTAAAAGCATAACTTGTGAGTTTCTATTGCCCATTTTCTCTTTAAAGTTTTAGGCTGAAATGTATGCTTTTGAATAAAAGGAAATAATAATGTTTTATAAACGTTTATGGCAAATATGTGTTATTTATTTACGTTATAATATATACAAATGTTTAAAAACGTGTCATGTAGTTAATATGTGTTTGTGACTATTTGTGCATGTTACCCCCTATAAGTCCTGTACGACTTGGTCATCCACATCAGCGTCTTAATAACATCAGCGTCTTAATAACCACTCCAATATTGAGTTTATTTATGAATTCAAAAAAAATATTGGGTTTATTTTTGTTTTATTTGGACACAAATATTTGTTAACTTAAAACATGTTAACCACTATAGTCAAATAGTCACACACACATATCCACATCAACTTTCTTAAAACTTGTTAACCAATCCAACCCAATACATTGAATTCTTTCGAATGATAGATTTCATAAAAGACAAAAAGCTGGCCAGTGACTAGCGTAGTACATGATATATGAGAATTAAAAAAACAAAAAACAGAAGGAAACTGAACTAGAGCTTAACCATGGGTAAAAGCTAAAGGATCACCAATTTATTCAATCCATTGAAACCAATTTTACCCTATTTTTGACCCATAAAAATCCCATAGTCTTAATTACATAGATCGTATGGACATATATAACTCGGTTTCCAATCATCAAATCCTTGGGCGGTTCCGATTCCCTTTTTTTGTTCAGTTTTCATTATTTTGTAAAGTATGTTTTTAATATTGTAAAGTTTTCATTATTTTGTTTTTTATTTATATCAATTTACTTATAATATTCAAGTGACGTAATACACAAATATATCAAATGTATTAAATAAATTAATTTTGTTGTAATATACTGAATTTTATTTCTTCAAGAAAATTATTAAATTAATATTTATTTAAAACATATAACTAAATTACGAAAATTAAATAGTTAATTATAATTTTATAAAGAACAAAACTAAGATTACGATTGGTATAAACCGGGTTCGGTGATGAGATGCTGGAAAGAAAAATACAATTTTATAAAAACTGTTTGGTGAATAAAATGGGTTTTCCTCTTCTTTATCCTGTGGTTCAACGTTCTCCATAGAATCGTATTCGTTGGGTCCAAATCAAGCCACTGAAGATGAACAGATTCTTACTTAGATCCCTTGTCAATCTAACGCAAACTATACTCAGATTACTATTTAATCATCAGTATATGCATGATCATAAATATTTGAGATAGATGGTTAGACACAATAATCACCATAAAACTATTACAATACTTGATGGAGGTGAACAGTTAGACACAATCACACAAACATATACTATATACATATATTTTGATCAGTCTTCTTTACTTTTAACTCTTATCATGAACTGAAATCGAATCACAAGCGCGATAAGTTTGAGCCAACAGGAAAATAAGATACAGGAATCGGAGCTCCACGTGATTTGGATTTCGACGATGAGACGACTTGTTTCGTCTTCTTCACATCATCTTCTTGAGACACTTGTTGTGAGGCAAAGCAGCAGAAACAGTGGCAGATCTAGAACAAAAGTTCAGGGGTAGCGAAATTTTTTTTTAGCCGTACTTTCACGTAAATGAAACCAGTGGCGGATCCAGGAATTGTTTTCAAGGGGTTCACTGTTTTTAGATACTCAAATATCATAGTGCCGGACATAAAAAAATTCGGGTCGGTTCGATGGTTCGTGTTGGGTAAAGTTCATTACATAACAAAAATACGATAACATAATAAAAAAAAGGGAAAAATACCAAAATAGACATTTTGTCCATATAAAAAAAAACTCGGAGGCTAAGCCTTTTGAATTCAAAGGCTTAGCCGGCAAAACCTTAATATTTAGCCGGCTTTGAACAGGCTAAATGTCTATTTTGGTATTTTTAAGAGAACTATGTCCATTTTGGTATTTTTTCCTAAAAAAATCATCATTAGAAATTAACATCCATAATAGTACCTAGGAATCAAATTCAAATTAACATCTAAAATCTAAATCAACATCTAAAATTCTAAATTAACATCTAAATTAACCCTCGATTTTCTTTTTCAAACAAATAAACAAGAGGGAATAAAAAGTAAAATAACATGTGGCTTGTGGTGGAGAGACTGGCGGCAGCGCAGCGGTGCGGTGGATGGTGGACGGTGGCGGCAGGGGAGCAGCGCTGAGAAGTGGTAGAAAGCAGAGTTGGAGGAGGCTGTCGGCTGTGACCTGTTGCTTTGCTTCTTTCCCTAATTCAATAATCGTGTTTTTTTCTTTGTTATACCTGTTACAGTGTTATTAGCCCAACAAAACAAGAAGTTGCTAAAGACCCATCATTTTATATCCAAATATTAGTTATTAAAAGGCCCAGAAGCTGCTGAAGGCCCATACTAAATCTGGTTAAAAAAAAGGTTTTAAAAAATGTTAGGGAAGATTTTAATAAAATGTGGGGACTTTTTAGTATTAGGTCTTTTATAAAATTTTGGACATTTTATGAAGTGTTTAGTTTTTAAAAAAATTTGAGGGGTAACGTAATGTGTAACCGAATACATAAAACCGTAAAAAAAATTGCACTGCGCGTAAAAATTGAGTGGTAGCGGGCGCTAGGTCCGCCCCTGAGCAGAAAACCCTAGAGAAGAAGCTAACCATGGTAAGTACTTTATAAAATGAAAAAATTGAGAGAGAACTGAAAGCTGGTTCAGTCTTAAAAAGAATCAAGTCCAAATTGCTTATGAAATTACCTAGAAGTGAGCTTATATATTTATATAGAGTTAATTGAACAAATGGTCCTTGTCGTTTGATCAAATTACCCGTTTGGTCATCAGGATTGAAAAATTACAAACTTAGCCAAACATTTGTAAGTTGGTTATATCTTTAGCCCCTGACGTTAATACCAGTTAGTTTTTAACGAAAAATACCCTATGTGCCATCACGTGAGGGTAATTTAGACTTTCAAATGATAAACCCTAATAAATAAAAACGTGAAAAAATGTTCTTTTTATGCATATTTTTTAGAGTGAGGATATTTTTTTATGTTGTTTGTGTTTATTTTTTATGCATTTTTATATATTAGAGTTTAACATTTGAAAAGTCTAAGTTACCCTCGCGTGGATGGCACATGAGATAGTTTTCTGTTAGAAACTAACTAGTATTTACGTCACGGGCTAAAGATATAAGCAACTAACAAATGTTTGAGCTAAGTTTATAATATTTCAATCTTGGATGCAAGACTTGTAATTTAATCAAACCATATGACCCATTTATGTAATTAACTCGTTTATATAAGTAAAAGGTCGTATGACGCGTCGCCTGATTCTTTAAACTTGTTTGACTATACTAGTATATATTGAGGTTAAGCGTGCTGAACAGGTATTAATTTGTAATAATCTAATACATAAATATAATACATCTTTGGTTTATTTTATGGTCGAGAAATGTAAATTAACTTTCTGTTCACGCGTGTTACGGTGCGTTAATTTGTGAAATGAATTAATGTTCTCAAAAGCTTATAAAATAGAGTTATAGAAAAACAAAACTGTTAAAAAGGTTATCGTTTACGAAGTAAATAAACGTATTCAGAACCTTATATAAAAAAGAAAACATTTACACAAATCTATGCGTTGCAGCAAAATAGTTAGTAAGCCGTTAAAAAATTAACCGTTAAAAAAAGTAAAGAGTTAAAAAAATTCATAACGACGTTATACGTAAGTGCTTAGAGAAATCGTACAGTATCACGCGTAATTCCGTTTTGAACGAAACTTATATCAAAAAGTAGATAAAAATAAGTATGTCGTAACGGTATATTCAGAAATTTTAAAATGTAATATTTTAAAAGTTGTAAATGAAAAACCAAAGAAAAAAGGAAAAGCATATATGGATCACATGTGTCATCGTCTTATTTGCCAAAAAGATATTAAAAAGAGAGAGATTGGTGGCTGCGTGAGAGAGATAGAGACGGGTAGGGGTAGGTGGCTGTATTGAGTACTTTTATTCAATACATAAGATGTTTTTTTTTTGCTATTTAGTAATTGTAAGTATAATAGATTATTTAAGTTTTATCTTAAAATATAACAGTTTTCTTTCAAAACTATGATATAAATTTATCAATTTAAAACTTAAGATCTATAAGGTTAAGAGGGTCAGTGGCGGAGCTTGAAAATCTAAGAAGCAGGGGGCGAAAAAAATATGCAGGGGCCGGCTCTATACGTAAAAAAAATTTCGGACGAAAACGGAAAAAGTAACACTACTAACGGAAAAAACGGCAGGGGCCGGGGCCCTCCCTGGCCCCTTCATAGCTTCGCCCCTGAAGGGGGCACCATACTAGACTTGGGCTTAGTAGGAAAGAGAGACGCCGGGTAAACGGGGAACACCGATCCCATCAGCTCGAGTAGGGTGTACGTGTTAAATGGCCGAGTGAATTTACTCGGGTGTGGAGTGGGTTGGTTGATCCAATCCCAACGGCTATAATGTCGTTAATACACATAAAAAATATTTTTTAAAAACTCTATATATATATATATATATATATATATATATATATATATATCTCATTCTTCCCCTTTAAAACAAATCACTCTTTTCTACTTATATATTTTTTTAAAACTCCAATTTTATTTAACAAAATGTTTTCATGCGATTCTAGGATTCTTGGTTTGCCTTCGGGATTATCCGATTCTAGTGGTTTTGATGATTTTCTTTCCGACTCTTCCGAATCAAATGGCACTGAGTTTTTGTCCAAAGTTGCCGTTGCGGCTAGCGAGCTTGAGGATACGGCAAAATCAAAGAAAAAATGTGTACATCGTGATCGTGAGGTTGCTAACACAGTTCTATTGAAAGATTACTTCGTCGAATACCCCAAGTACGACGCATATACGTTTAGAGTGAGATTTCGCTTACCAAAGATTTGTTTTTAAGCATTGTCAGAGATATAAGTATGAATTCAAGGTTTTCTTGGTTTCACGAAGGGTGTGACGGGAGGTTAAAGAAGAGCTTCACGTCGATTCAGAAATGCACTTATGATATTCGTCAACTCGCTACTAGTAACCCTCCTTACGAATATGATGAATATTTATTTATGTCCGCTAGGATTGCTCGTGAATGTTTAGAATACTTTTGCATTTCTATTATTATATTATACGGCAAAAAGTTTTTACGTAGACCTACAAGCCACGACATTGCACGCTTGTATAAAGCGCATGAAACTATATGGGGCCTTCCAGGGATGATCGGTAGCATCGATTGTACGCATGTCGTTTGGAGGATGTGTCCGACTAGTTTGCGTGCCCAATTTATGAGAAGTGATCATCAATACACTACGATCATGATGAAAGTAGTGGTGTCAAATGACTTATGGTTTTGGCATGCGCATTGTGGTCCTGCCGGTTCGAATAACGACATAAATGTTCTCAATCAATCTCCGTTGTTCAATAACGAAATGCATGGAACCTCCCCGAAGTGTCCTTTCTTGGTTAACGGTCGTGAATACAAACGTGGATACTATCTTACGGATGAGATTTACCCCACTTGGTCTGTTTTTGTGAAATCGTTTCCATTCTCTGCCCACCCGAAAGAAAAAAAGGTTTAAAAAAGTTCAAGAGTCGGCTAGAAAAGATGTCGAACGCGGGTTTGGTGTTTTAAAATCTAAATGGAGGATAATTAATCGTCCGCAACGGTCACGTACACGTCAAAAAATATAAAATGTGATTTACGCGTGTATCATATTACACAATATGATTTTAAAGCATGACGGAAATGCAATCTCACCCAGCTACGTGTTGGACCATCCAACCAATGAAGTAGTAGACGACAGTGTAATTAATAAATTGCGGGATCAAGAGACATATTTTAGACTACGATATGATATTGTTGAACATTTTGCTACACTATCGGAGTGGGCCAGCAGCGATTCGGAAGACGATTATGTTTAATATCTAGGTTTTTTTTAATTTATAACTTGTTATTGTATTTTGTTATTTTTAGTTGTCTTTTGTATTTTTAATTAATAAAAAAATATGTTTTTTATTTAAATGTTTATTTTTATTTTTTTAAATGTTGGTGAGTAAATGAGTAAATGAGTAGGGTGTTTCTAATAAAATCTGAGTAAATAAATAGTTTGATTAGTTTTAAGATGACAGAATTTTATTTGACAGTTTGGTGAGTAAATTTTTTTAGTGAGTATGGTACCCCTTTCACCCTAACACATCTCAAATGTGTGTGATGTGAATGTAACGGATGTGAAAGGTTAACACTGAATAAGGACCTTCATGTTGTAGTGCGTGACCATCGTGGGGTTGTCGTATATGACCATCCCCTCTCTCCTTTATTTCCCCATTTTCTTTTCCAAATAATTTGTAAAAGCTTATTCTAACCACACAAGGAATATTACTAATTGGACACACCGTAACCCTATGGCAATACGAGGCGTATAGGGTTTAAGTCCCTGACATGAAATGTCACGTGTCAATCCTTGTCTGGCGGCTGAGACCCATACGTGACGTATTGCACTATACGCGACGTATGGGTCACGGGTAATATTCTTGACTCAAAACTTGGCAGATTTTGATATATAAAGACACTATACGTGAAGTATAAGGCTATACGCCACGTATACGAATTTTTTTTAATTTATATTATATTTATCTTTTTTTAATTATATAAGTTTGTTATCTTTTTTAATTTATATAATTTTTATCTTTTTTTTTAATTTATATAATTTTTATCTTTTTGTAATCTTTAATTTAACATTTTTTATATTTTTTATATTTTTACATTTATAATTTATCATTACAACCAAACAAACTAAACATTACAACCAAACAAATAACCAAAACATTACATACGTGGCGTATAGTGATGTGATGAGATGGTTGACTAGTTGGAGAAGGTATCTTGTACCCTAAACTACATTGTATGATCTTATATGATGCGTATAGGGGTTGAAATGACCAGGTGTACGATGTTGTCGTTGTTTGAAATTGTGAAGAGCCTATACGCCTCGTATTGGCCTATACGAGGTGTATAGGACCCGGTACCCATAGTAATTCACGTGTCTTGTTAGTAGCCCCTTTTGTAAAATAAGTTATCTATTTTTTTAAATAATTTACAAAGGGATTTTATGTATTTTTATAACAATTTTGTAATTTTTTTAAAAGTTCTGTAAAATTTTTAGAATTTCACAAATCTGTAAAAAAATTATAAACTATGTAAAATGTAAAAAAAACTAAAAAGTTTATTATAAAAATTATAAACTTTTAATCTTAATATATTATATCTAATAATATAATATTAAAAAACCTAATAAATTGTTACATAAATAATAATACATCTTTTTGTTTAATTTTATGTTCCAGAAAATGTAAATTAGTTTATTTTAAGTTTTCCTTTGAAACTAATATATAAATTTATCAATTAACACCTTTATATACCATCCGAAAAACCTGACACTTGTAATTGGGTCAAAAAGAAGAAAGAATGGATGTGAATGATGGGCTTGTGGGAGTGCATGGGCTTGCCCCAAATGGGTTGCCCTTAACCTAGCCACCCTGGAGGATCAGATTCATTCCATCATTATCCTTAAATTAGTCTAGAAAGAGAAAGGAGCATCCTAGCGAGAGAAAGTGCAAGAACCAGGTTTTGGATCTTCAAGATTGGCTCTAACTCGTTTCTCCAGTATTTGTGAGCAAGATCAGAAAGAAGAACCAATGTTTTTGAGGTAAGAATCCAACCTAAAATCTCTGTGTTCAGTTTAAATGGATTTTGGGGGTGAAACTAGGGTTTTAATCTTAAAATACAAAGTTTTTACGTATAAAATGGGGTATAAAGCCCAGAACTGAGCTTATGGGAGTTAAACAAACGTTTTGGACGTAAAAAGTTATGAACTTAGGTTGAAAACAGGCTTGAACACAAAGATCTTCAAGTGTCAACACTATTTTTCAGACGACACTAATCGGGGAAGACGACTGTGGGTAGCGTCATCCCCAAGGTTTTCAATGATTGGGACACGTGTCATTCCCTGGCGGCACTAGTAGTGTCGCTAATGTCATTCGACGACACTCATATTGGCGACACTAGAAGGTTGGCGACGCTATAGGTGCGACACTAAATCTCACGATACTAAGTCCATAACGAAAGTTCTGGCGACGCTGATCTTCTCCCGGCGACACTAGCATAGAATGATAGAATTCGCGTGTTGAATTATATGCAGATCGGTTAGCACGTTAGCACCAACTAGACGTCCTACTCATGTTTAATTACGAACTATCATGTGAGTCAAGAATCTCTATTTACCAGTTTCTAGGGTGATGTGAATACTTAATGAATATTTATGAACTAACGAACGAATGTAACGAAATGTTTACGAATGAACGGTTTACGAAAAGAACGATGTTTGAAACAAGAATGTTTAAGAAATGAAAGGAATGTTTATGAAACAAAATGTTTATAAAAGAATGGTTTCAAATGAATGAACGAAACGTTTTATGAAAAGAATTAGGCAAAGGTTTTAAAGAAGTCATTACATGTCCAATCTGTTAAACGAACGAATTGATGAATGAAGTCTGGGGATGTACGTCCCCAGCCTTATGGCAACATTTGGGGCCATAAGTATAACAGCGGTAGCGCATATGTGGTCTATCAATGTGTATAACGGTTGTGCAACTGGCGGAGGTAGCGCAGTCACTCG
Source organism: Smallanthus sonchifolius (assembly GCA_023525975.1). Lineage (NCBI taxonomy): Eukaryota > Viridiplantae > Streptophyta > Magnoliopsida > Asterales > Asteraceae > Smallanthus > Smallanthus sonchifolius. The sequence continues at coordinate 31,980,299 of CM042019.1, read as the reverse complement.
GGGTTAACGTGACCCGTAATGGATGAATGGTATTACCTTATAGACCTATGAGTCGTAAGGGCGGTGATATTACCTCACGGACCTACGAGTCGTAAGGGCGGTGTTATTACCTCACGGACCTACGAGTCGTAAGGGTGGTGAAATGACTGGAAACGAAACGAACAGAAGGAATAATAATACAGATTTAGACAATTAAATGTATGACTTAAATGAACGTTAAATGTTGAATGAGAATGATAAGCCTTGTTTTCTTATGAATGTTTAAACCCTAATGAATGAATGAACGAACGATAAACCATTTCCTAAAACGAACGAAACACTTGAACTTACCGGCGTTAACTGACTTTTAGTATGCATGTCAAGTTAAGGATTAGATAGATGAGGAATGGATGTTGCTTAGCTGTTTCCCGAAGAGTTACCCGACAACTGAGTTCTGGCATTCATATACTTTAATTTAGAAGAATGTTATGTACTAAACAATGTTTTAATTAGTTGGTAATTTGGTACAATATAATGACAATTATTTCCACTGCAAATGAATGAGTTTTATGTTTAAGAACTGTTTGTTATTGTGTAAATCCAACACGTGATGACTCCTAGGTTTGGGGCCTTACACTTTAACACCATCTCAAATGCGGGTGCTACAAATGCGACGGATGTTAAAGGTTAGCGTTTATCATGGATGTCACGTTGCATGATGTCGTGCGTGACAATCACGGGGTTCCCGTTTGTGACCTTCCAAGTGACGTTTCTTTTTTTCCTTTTTTTAACTTTATTTCCACTTTATTTTTAATATATAGAGTTAATTACACAGATAGTCCCTGTGTTTTACGAAAAGTAACAGTTTTGGGTACTAACGGTTTAAAGTAACAGGTTTGGGGTATGTGCGTTCAATTTGTAACGTGTTTAGGTACTAAAACTAACAGACGTTAACTTTTTTGTTAAGTTTAAGGGCATATCAGTCTTTACACATTAGAAGGACTAATTATGTAAATTAGGTGAGGGGTTGTTTGTATAATTTACTTAAAATAATATATTATATAATCATTTTTTTTTGTTTAATCTCCACAACCCTAGAACACATCCCCACAAATCACGCTATCCCCCGATTTTTCGCTCAGTAGTGTTAATTAATTATACGTATTCGGTCGAAAATTTATAGATATTAAGTTTAGGCCCCCCTATATTTTTCTTCAAGCTTCGCCAGTGCCTTCTAAATCGCCCCGATGATGCCGCTGTGGAATATGCATTAACAGTGACCACCTAGCCACGATTTCAGAATCAAAGTAAAAAAATGGATAATACAAAGAAAAAAAATGGTGTATAAGTTATAAATATTTGAAATAGACAGCTAGACACAATATATAATCACCATAAAACTATTACAATACTTGATCGAGATGAACAGATACCCTCTCATGAACAGAAATCGAATCACAAACGCGATACGTTTGAGCCAACAGGGAAGTAAGATACAGGAATCGGAGCCTCATGTGATTTCGATTTCGATGATGAGACGACTTGTTTCATCTTCTTCGCATCATCTTCTTCGGAAACTCGCAGGGCAAAGCAACAGAAAACCCTAGAGAAGAAGCTAACCATGATAAGTGTATAAAAACTGAAAACTGAAAGCTGGTTCAGTGTATGAAAGAATCAAGCCCAAATTGCTTTTGAATTTACCTGGAAATTAATGAAGTGAGCTTATATATACTTTTAAAAGGTTGGATGACGTATTGCATGATTCTTTTCATGTGTCTAAATTAGTAAATTGACATTAAGCGTGCTCAGGAAGGATTGGTTTATATTTTATAATAATCTAATCTAATACATAAATAATTAAATATAATAATAATTTTTATGTTCCAAAAATATGCTGAGTAATTACATACACATACATTTACAAGAGGGGAATAGTACCTCACCTAATTGATGAATGCCATGTGGCGTTAAGTTTTATTTTCAACGGTTTGTTATTAATTTAACTAGCTTAGAAACCGTATAATACATACATGATAAAAAATATTAATAAATAAAATTCTTAAATTTTTATGTATTACATGTGTAAAAATGTATTACATATACTAAGAATATAAAACAAAATTTAAAATATTTCAAAATTGATATATATAATTGGGTTTCAAAATAATTTCTAAGGGATAATTTAAAATAAATGAGTTTTATTAGTATAATTAGTATTTTCTTTAAAAACATATTATTATTAAAAGATAGAGGTGTATTTAATAAGAGAGAGAAACAGAAAAAAAATGATAAGAATAAATATGATGACGACACGTGACATGAAAAAGTTTTATTTATTATATAGTATAGATTTTATAATATTTTAATTTTTATAACTAATTTATGTTATATTTTGTTTTTCTCTTATAACTTTTAAAATTTGAGGTTTACAAAATTTCGAGTGTACCGTTACGACGTATCTATTTTTATCCACGTTTCAATTTAAATTTTGTTTAAAACTGAGTTTTCGTTATAATGTACGAGTTATCGAAGCACACAAACCGACGAACATATAAGTCGTCGAATCTGCTTTAAGGTTTCGTTTTTTTTCCCGCTTACAACCTTTATGCCGTTTCCACGTGTTATTTTATAAGCGTTTTGGTTAGATTTTTTTGTCGGGGTGAATACGAGTGTATAGGTCATCGAAACGCCTTATATATTTTAACATTTAAGCGATACCAATCGCACAACATCGGTACCGGCGTCGGTATCATCGGAACCGAAAACGGTATTCTTTTTTTAGGTCTTCAATCTATTCAAAACACGTGGCGTCCTTTTGGTCATGTAACGACTTTATCGTTTAGGTTTCTTTTTCGCCGGTTATAGCGTGTGCCGGTTCCGTACCGGTACCATATCAAACCGAAGCGCTACAGACCAAATTTCCGTCTCGTAGCGTGTGGCCGGGAATGCCACTAGTTTATATGTTGTACGTCTTATAGTATAACATTTTTCCTTGAGATAAATTTATCGTGTTGTAAGTTAACATCTATAATGTACTTGTGACAAGTGATAACTACTTTGCTCTATATTTTTCAGAATTTATTTAACTAGATATCAGATTAAGGGTGGTGGGAGTGGTACCCTTCCATTCAAAACTACCATCTTAAAACTATCAATGAGAATATGTTACCTTATTTAGACAAACTACCTTTCTAAACTACCCTACATGGTGGGAGTGGTCCCTCCAAGTACCCTCCAACTCACCTCATTTTAGCCGTTCAATGTTCAATTTTTAGAGAACATCCCTATTGTTTCACGCGGGTTTCTATACCCGCTCACTCCACCCGTTCACCACTACCCACGGGTACCCGCATACCCGAGCACTACCCGTTCACCACTCCAACCACCCTAACAACTAAAAAAGACTGCTAGAATTAACTCTCGACAGGCTTGTGTTCGACTTTTTTCTGATTTCCAATTCTCGACATTGACTTGTTAATAATTTTCAAACATGAGTTGAACTTTTTGTTTTTTAATTGTTTTAAATATATATATATATATATATAGAATTAATTCAATATTGCACTGGAAACATCATGAACGATAAATATAGGCGGTTGGTTCAACAAAAAATGACAAAAATCACGGTATATTTCGTAACATTGTTGGTGAACATTCGTTACTACAGAAAATCTGGACATGAAGAAAGAGTAATGATGTTCGAAGTTTGTTAGAAGTTAATGAAGAATATGTTGAGTCCCACCGTGGCCTGGTTAGTATTGAAGTGGTTTTTGTTTGATTGCTAATGAAGCATCTATTTACGAGTAAACCTCTAAATTTAAATGATGATTTTAAATATACATATACGTCACACCGACAGTTTATTGCTGATAAATTTTTTTTTCTGTGTTGGTTAATTAGATTTTGTTATTTCGTTCAAAGGTTATTCTGAACAGAAGTTTATGTTTCCTTCCGCCGTAATTTGGACTTTGAAGAAAAATGTTTTTTTATTTATTTATTTTATCGTTATTGTTATTGTTATTATTATTATATTTATTTTAACTAACAAATAAAATAAATAAATTATAAACTCAGGATTGATCTTATCTATATCTATACTACTATATAAAACATATTGGATGGACATGCTTGTAATTTATCAAAAATTTTAAGAAACATAACACAAATTGTTGCGCATAAGTTACACCTTACCAATGCATAAAATGTGTTCAATTACCATTTAACCCCACAATTAAAGTCTAACACTCAACAATTATCATTATTTAATGGATATGAGATTATTTAATTCACTACATTAAGTATTATTTTATTTATAATACTTAAAATTAAGATTTAAATTTACATTTACAATTTATTATTTTATAACTAAATATTATTTAAATTAAGTATTAAGTTTTGTAAAATTTCTTATTTTACAAGTTATAAGAAAAAATAAAATATTTTCAAAATTAACTATAAAGATTTAGATAATTTAAAGACTGAAACTGTAATTTTTTTATAAAATTAATAGGTGATTAATTAAGTTAATTTAGCATTTCAAAAACTAGAATTGTATTTTTAGTTAAATAATAAGGAAATGAAAAAAAAATATAAAAGGAATAATAATTGCAAAAGGGAAGAACTAGCAGGGGGTCCCCGAACCTGCCCCGTGTGTGCGCATGCTGTTAGGACATGTTTTGTAACTATTGATAAAATTCTGTATAAGTGCATAGAGAGACGAACTTAACAAATTCGCCTAAGCATCTTTAGGAGCGAACTTGTTAAGTTCGCCTAAGGAATATTGTTCAAGTTCATAGAGAGGCGAACTTGTTAGGAGCGAACTTGTTAAGTTCGCCTAGCCTATTAGATGCGAACTTGTTAAGTTCGCCTAGTCTCATGTGAGACAAACTTGTTAAGTTCGCCTACTACAGAGCTTGTGTCTATAAATAGGTGTTTACAGATTCTGTTAAGTAGGACTGAATCGATTGTAATCAGTGAATCTTGTAAACTCTATGTTTTGGTGATATACAAAGAGAAACTTATTTACCTGATGTTTCTATTGTCAATTCGTATACAAACATTAACACGGTAGGATTTCGCACTCCGTGTTAGACGTCCTGTCACGAGATCGATCTGAGATGAGTCATGTGGACCTACAAATGGTATCAGAGCTTTTGCTCTTAATTAGCAGAAGATTCGTGGTGTTTTCATGTACAATCAACATCAAATATCACTGAATTTGATGAGGATTTGAAGGATTTTTCATCTTTTTAGTGTTCTTGATAAAAATGGAAGAATTTTGATCATTTTGGATTTATTTTGGATTCTTTTGATGAAATTGATCCGACAGAAGTGTTCCTAATCAGTCCCTACACATTCCTACGGTTCAGATTTGTCTAATTTGATCATATACATCAGAAATCATGATTTTCAGAGGTCTGAGTTCGTGTTTTCGTTTTTCTGAAGTTTCAGCGTTTTAGACGAACTTGCTGATTCAGTTGCAGGCGAACTTAGGGAGGCGAACTTAATAAGTTCGCTCGGTGAAGATTAGGCGAACTTAACAAGTTCGCTTGTGGTAAAGTTCGTTCAGTGAAGTTCAAGAGAACTTATTAAGTTCGCGCAGGCATTATCAGGCGAACTAATTTCAGGTGAACTTATCTAGTTCGCTAGTGTTCTTAAAAAAATGTCTCAATTTGTTAGGGAAAGCTTATATGGCTGTTTTGAATCATTTTTGAAATTTTGAATTTTTGAAATTTTAAAAAAAGAGTATTTTGGCGGGAAATTTGTTCTTGTCCCAATTTTTTAGGGAAAACTTATATGGTTGTTTTGAATCATTTTTGAAATTTTGAATTTTTTAAATTTTTAAAAAAGAGTATTTTGGCGGGAAATTTTTTTTCCGGATATTTTCACAAAAATTTCAAAATGTCAATTTCGTGTGATGATAATGAGATTGAAACTATGCCACCGAGGCTTTTGTGCATATCAGATTACCGTAGCTAGAAAGTCCCGTTCGAACAGTTCGTATCAGAAACTGATGAAAATTTTTGGAGACCAATAACAGAAGGATATGTGCATCCTACTTTTGACTTTCTAGAATTTCGTGATGTTCCTAAACCAGTGACAACTCTTACTAAAGTAGAAAAGCGGAAGTTTGATCATGATATGAAAACGTGTGAAAGTTTAACGATGTCTTTACCAAAAGAAATCATTCATAGTCTCGGGAAGTGTCCAACTTCAAGAGATCTATGGGAAGCATTGAAGAAAAAGGGTGAAGCAACTTCTCAAGCGTTTGTGGTCTTGATCAAAGAAGTATTGGGAAGTGTTAACCCAAATGTGGTTAAACCTCATGATACATCAAAGGGTAATTCAAAATTTGAGGTTAGGCTTTCTAGACCTCAAAGACGGAGGAGAACCAGAAGATTGAGAAAACTTTTAGAACAACAAGAGTTTTCACAATCTAAACATTTTTCAAATGAAAGAAAATGTTCAAACACTTCACATTTTAAGCAAAAAGAACTTAATGAACAGAAGTATGTTTGGAAATCTAAAGTTTCTGTTTCTGACTCGTCTGAACAATCTCCGAAAATCGATGAGAGATTCGATTGTGAATGGAGTGAGGTTTATTATTTTGATATAGATGGATGACCCATGACTACCATGGCTTGGGTCCCAATTTCAAATTAATGTTTCTTGTTAGATGTGCAGGATTAACCAAGAGGGACTATTAATAACATTTGGTTTGTTGATAGTGGTTCTTCATAGCACATGACAGGGAATGACATCTGCAAGAGCAATGAGTCGTTCATTGAGGGGGGGTCTAAATTCATTGATGCAACCATTTGACTAGTTGAGGGGGAGTCTACAGGACAGGGGGAGTACAAAACTGTGTGACAAAGGCAAAGGCATTCAGTTACAGGATCACATCGGTTTGAGTTTTTAATTTTCTGTTACGTCTTCTTCGTTTTGGTCTAGAAAATTTGACTTCAGGTTGAGAATCTTTTGAAATTCCAACATATGGAATTTCAAACTTATTTTGAAAAACAACTGGTTTAGAAATATACTTATCATGTTGCTTAAATCCCGAAGATTTAGCAAATGATTGACAAGGCACATTCTTTACAAAACTAGATGTAGGCTTTCCCACATTTGGTCTTTTCAAAATCGTCACCACTCGTTGTTGAGTGGAAACACTCTTTAATTTGCCTTGATTCTTATAAGGGCAGTGAATCAGAATATGACCGGCCTCATTACAATGAAAGCAAACTCTTTTATCTTGATGATTTCTGATATAAGGAGTTTTTCTTGAATTTGATGACTCATCCGATGAACAAGCTTCAGAAGATTTAACTGAACGGTTTACTGGCTTCTTTTGAACAAAAACTTGTTTAGTCACCGTTGATGAATTCTTCTTTTGATGACCAGCAGCAACAAAACCACTTGATTGTAACATTTTGGAAATTTTAAGTTGATCAAATTTCACTTCATCAGGTTCTGTTAAATTACATCTATCACGAGTAACATTTTTCACTACCTTTGGTTCATAAAGTTGCACTTCCTTAGGAATGCCTTCAACCTTTTTATCATCAAAAACTTCATCCTCAGAATCAAAATCATATATCATATCTTCCCCAGTTACTGGATTTACTTTCAACGCCATCTTTGGATCAATTTCCTCTTCATGAATAATTTCTGGTTCAATCACATAATTTGCATTGAATGGTGGAGGAACAAATCCAATTCCAGTAACCCTCTTTGTAGGATCAGCATTAGCATTAAAGTAATCTAATACCACAGATGAATTTTCAAAATTTTCCAGCTTTCTATGTAATTTGATCACTTCAGATTCTTTATCATAAATTTCTTTGTTCTTCTGAGCGACAATTTCATTTCGCTTCTCAATCTCATCATAAGCCATATCCAGATGATATGTGATTCCATTTGTACAGATAAAATCCTTCAAATCCTCATCAAATTCAGTGATATTTGATGTTGATTGTACACGAAAACACCACGAATCTTCTGCTAATTAAGAGCAACAGCTCTGATACCACTTGTAGGTCCTCATGACTCATCTCAGATCGATCTCGTGACAGGACGTCTCGATAACACGGAGTGCGGAATCCTACCGTGTTAACGTTTGTATACGAATTGACAATAGAAACAGCAGGTAAATAAACTTCTCTTTGTATATCACCAAAACATAGAGTTTACAAGATTCACTGATTACAATCGATTCAGTCCTACTTAACAGAATCTGTAAACACCTATTTATAGACACAAGCTCCGCAGTAGGCGAACTTAACAAGTTCGCCTCTAGCAGAACTTGTTCTATCACTTAGACAAAATCTATACAATTACATAAAAACATAAAGACAATAAGACCTAAACTATTACAAAGCTTTTGTCATACATTCTATGTCCTAACAGACCCCCCCGACAATAGCTTGATCTTCTCTCTTCAGTCTTTATGACGAGCTCTTCCAGTTATCTGGTAATCTGCTTCCTGCGTGCACTCCATATCTCTGACAGGTCTCTAACACTCTTTTATACTGCAATCCTTGTTCTCTCCATTCATCAGTAAACACAATCTCATTCTTACTTAACGTCCTCTGATCTATCTTTGAGAAGTTAATAAGATTCATTGCATCATAGAAACTAACAATGACCTTATTATCTTTATCATCAATTCTAGCTTCACCAGTATTCACATCTACGTACCACCATTTCATATTCCCCAGAAAATCTTGTGGTATTTTCTTCAATGGTATCTTCTGTACAGCATGTACTGGCTTGAACTTATACTTCCAGGTCACAATCTCAGTCTTTTGATCTACAATCTTCACTCTTTTTCCTTTCTGTGGCTTTAATCTTTCATACTTCCCTGATCCACATTCTCTTTTAATCAAGTTAGCAATCACATCAGCTAATCCACACTTTGATCTATTAATCAGTGGTTTCGTAGCTAGACCATTCATTTCACACCTTGGCAAGGTATTGAAATACTTGATCCTAGGCTTTAAGTATTGAACACCATCAGATCTCTTAAGAGCAAATAACTTTGTGTCATCATTATAAAACCAACTGATGATTCTTCCAATACACCTCTCTTTATTCACATATCTTTCTTTCTGAGCAGGTTGTATAGGTGACTTGGGTAGTACTTTCATCCAACTGTTAACTACTTCTCTCCACTGTTCTCTAGTCATTCATGTCTTTCTATACATCACAGGTTCTTCATTCGGCTTAGGAGACACAGGATGAGTAGTATCAACATCAGAATCTATCTTGGATTGAGCAGTATCATCAGGTGTAGTGATATCTTCAACAGAGTCCATAGAATCTGTTACTCCTTCATAAGAAAACTCAGGAATAACATCATCTTGGATGAAGTTATATGGTACATTCAGACCATCACTGCCTTCATATGTAACTTTATCTTTACTCTTTTCTATCTCAATCTCTACAATCTCTCCTTCTTCAACTTCATTATCCAACACATCCTCTTCAATATCATCAAATAATTCATCAATATCATCCAGACATTCTAACTTCTCAGCTTCTTCTTCTTCAGAATCAGCAAAGAATTCCAATAATAAAATATCTTCATTCACTCCATAATCATTCTTGGTTCCTTCAATATTACCTGATGTAGACTCCATCTGAACTCTTGATATTGGATTCACATCAGCGTATTGACGATCACCCTCAATATTACCACTAGGATCATTGTCATCATCATCCTTTCTTTGAATTGACTCAGCATGACAAGTATCATGTATCCTTAACTCCCCCTGAGCGTCAAGACGCTTAACAAGTTTAGACACCAATAACTGCATGTCAGCAATCTGTGTAGCTTGAGCCTGAAGGACCAACTGTCTCTGAGTATCAGTAGACATAAGAGTATCTACCTGAGTCTGCAAAGCAAGCACATGTGATTCAAGGAAGGTAATCATTTCAGAATCAAAAGGCTTAATCCTGAGTAACCAAGTAAAATGTTTTTCATAAAATGTTTTCATGGAAGGTTTATTTTTGTTTGTTTTACTTTATTTGAAAAAGATTTTGAAAAAGCCAAACAAAGTGAAAAAGTTAAAATCGACATTACTTGAAGTTAAAGAAGAGATGATAGTACATCAGTAGATGTTCAGTCACACATGACCTTAGTTGGACTTTATGATGCTTATCTAATATATCTGTGATAAATGTTTTGATCATAACTTCTTAGACTGCACAATATGGGAAATGATAGCGTCATAACTGCTTATGCTTAACAAAAATTGATGCTTGGTGCTTAAAATTTTAATTTGGATACTAGCATGTAGTCTGAATTATCGATAGGCTATGAGTATCTTTGGTCCATTAGTAGTGTGACAACATAATGATCTTTGTGACAACTGTGATTTTAACCCATGGTATGCCGGGTGTGTGTGTAAAAGATCATTATCAGATAAATAATATAAGATCTAAAGTACTTCATGCGACCAGTATCGGTTATGTCGTTAAACACAATTTTTCCAGTTCACTTCACTGCCCATGCCCGAAAAACATGCAACGTGAAGTTGGACTAAGATATGTTTCTGAATACAACTGTTGGAACATATACTAACCCTTGGATCAATATCCTGATTCCATTGAACATATCCAGATAACGGTTGGATCACGCTACCCTATGTCATTGAATCAATCGATTCGTTGATCAATCTTATGTTGAAGAATTATATTGGTTCAATCTTTCTGTTACTATGAATCATGATACTTCATCCAAACCAAGACATTTGAATCATTCGATTCTGAATCATTCTGATTCTCTGCTTGATATTTTCCTATGTTTATCGGTATAATTCATCCTGGAGATTGAATATTATCTTGCAATGATCTAATATGTCTTGAAGATAGTGCACATTTAAATTTCTGTTGGCATATTTGTGGGGTACACATTGTATTACAAAATAAATGGTACTTTAATTCACAGGAACATGGGACAAATATACTAATGGTTTCAATTCTTATAATATTGACAACTTAGATTGACATGTTATGTGTTGCAAATTCGTATGTAATTTATATTATAAGCATGTTATGATCTGATCCCATCTTCTTTGGAGTTCTTCGCGTATCATTACATGTTTTGGTTGAAGCTTAAAAGATTTGATCTTATCTGATATAAAGAAAGAATGAATCTAGATAGGATACCCTTAGAATGTTTAGGGATGTTTATCCAAAATGTGTGATTGATGCATTATTTTTACAGATATGATCTTCTTACTCGTGATGTTCGACAAAAAAGATGTGATTTTGTATTTTACATTTCAGTTTATATAGAGAAAAACCAAAAAGATTTTGTCTTTTTTATGTTTGAAAAATCAAAAAGATTTTATTTTTCCAGCTTCTATGGAAATCTTAATTGTTGGTTATTCTTGGTTGTTCTCCTTTGCAAAAACTTAATATTGCAGACAGAAGTTGACAAGGGGTCCTTCTCCCAAGTTTTCTTCTAGATAGAAAGAGAAAGTGCAGATGAACAAGACGAAAACTACAGTGTGTTTGATGATATATGAAGACGGATGACAATCTTCTAAAGCTGTTGTCAAGGGGAGTCTGTTGGAGCATATTCCGGTGACAACGAGCTTGAAGATTTTATGTCTTAGTCTTAGAGTCTTTGATTTGTAATTGTTAGCAACAGTTAAAGGAGAGTCTGTTAGGACATGTTTTGTAACTGTTGATAAAATTCTGTATAAGTTCATAGAGAGGCGAACTTAACAAGTTCCCCTAAGCATATTTAGGAGCGAACTTGTTAAGTTCGCCTAAGGAATATTGTTCAAGTTAATAGAGAGGCGAACTTAACAAGTCCGCCTAAGCATCTTTAGGAATGAACTTGTTAAGTTCGCCTAAGGTGTTGTGTGTTCCTATAGATAGGAGTTACAAGTTCATATTCAAAAGAACACTAGAGAAGAAAAATGTGTAAGTGTGTGTTTTAGAGAGAACTGTTGTAATCAAGGATTATAGTAATACAAAGCGTTTATTTACACCGTGTTGTTGATTGAGTTACACGTTGCACGTTGATCATGGATTCCGCATGTTATCACCGTGTCGTACCGCGAGTCTAGAGATCCGTCACGCATCGAATCGGGACCTATACATGTGGGTGTGGCCCGCGAACCATCTGGGTCTAGGGTGTTCGTTATTCGAATCCCATTCGAATAACCCAAAATTCGGTTCGAAACGAATTCGAATAAAAATTTCGATTTCGAATTTTGGCTTATTCGAATCGAATAATTATTCGATTCGAATAAATAATTCGAATTCGAATTCTAAAATCCCTAATTCGATTCGATTCGAATAACCCGAATTTATATATTATATAATTTATAATTTTTTTTAATATATAATATCCTCTTATAAAAGTAGGTTTGGTTTGGGCTTCTAACTTCAAATTACTTGTAGGCTTTTTTTAAAAGTTTTTTTTTATGGGCTTCAAAGTTTATTTGAGACTATTTTGGACATTTGAGACTATTTTTATGTTGTTAAACACTGTGTTTTTTTGTATGGTTGACACGACTGAATATTTGTAATGTTGTTGGGGTTGTTGTGAATCATCTTGACTAATATTATGGTATGGTTGACACGACTGAATATTTGTGAATTTTTTATTATTTTTTCAAAAAAATAAAATAACAATTCGGTTTATTCGAATGGATTCGAATTCGATTCGAATAAGCTTATTCGAATCGGTTTAAGTGATTCTTATTCGAATCGAATTCGAATCAAGAAAAAAATTTTCAAATTCGAATAATTCGATTCGAATAAACCGAATAACCCGATTCGATTCGTTTGAACACCCCTATCTGCGTCAGCGCCCATTTTTGTTCTACATGCGCTTCCTCTTGTATATGTATATAACAAATAAATAAATGAAGCAGCTTGGAAAAGTGAATAACTGGCCTGCGCGCCGGGGGTGGGGTTGATGTTTGGGCTCGAACCAGCGTCACCTACGTGTGGGTGTGGCACGCGAACCATCTGCGTTAACGCTCACTCTTGCTCTCAATCAATTTCATATATATACACACACGTACATACATAGATAAAAGTTTTCACGTGGCAGCACCTCATTGGTTGGGTTTACTGTTCATCGTCATCCATTTTTAATCAAGTGTATAATAATTAATAAAGTAAAATTTTAGATACAAACTGTTAACTACCGTTTTAAAAATCTTCACACCAAACCCGCAAGGTTGGTCGGAATGACCGCCCGACCAACCTAGAAATAACGGTTAAGGTTTTACGGCTTAAATCAAGCCACGAACTGAAGTTGAAACTGTGGATCTTCAATTATTGCGAAAATGAAATGAAGCTAAAATATTGGATGTTAATTATTTATAACTATTTAAATGCTTAGTATATAATTACTTAATATTTACATAGTTTTAATAATAATAATAATACCCAAATATAATCAGTGTTTAAGACAGTTCGGTTTATATTGCGTTCTCTAAAAGAGCCTTGGTGATACCCGACGTTTTGCACGGGCCAACCCAGTTGTTTATCAAATAAGCTCAATGTAGAGGTTTCTTTTAATTCTACTTGATTCAAGTTTTTTAATGAGTTCATGAGTAGATAATGAGCAACTCGTTTTATTTTCATCGTAGATTACGGTGAATTAAAATAAATATGTTTTAATCTTTCTAAAATTTAGTTTCAAGTCCACTCGGTGTGTATGATGAATTATTGGATATTTGATTGTTGGTGGTGTCGGTTGAACTTGCAGAGCAAGAATGGCATCTTACCAAGGGGCGTAGGTCCCCGGGCTAGTGGGCAGCCAGCCATAAGAAAATTGTTTAACGATAAGTACATTTTAGAATTAAACAACAAACATAAACTTACAAAGTACGTTGTTTAATATGATTGACATATGTCATAACAAAATTCTGGCAGAAAGGGAGATTGCATGGAATATTTTCGGTTGGAACCCCTGTTCATACGCCACCTGTAAGTATCCGTACATCATCTGACACATATACGGCTCGTATAACACCTATACAACTAGTATAATTGTCGGCTTTCAGACAAAGCTGGAGGCCTTCTCACATTTGTTGACTCATTAACCTATACGGGTTGTATAGGCATTATACAGGTTGTATGACACGTACCTATACGACTCGTATAGCTCTCAAACGGGTCATGTTTTCTGTTTTAATTATAGCTCCATTTTGCGTGTCGGATAAGTTTTTCTCGTTATGTATGCCAATTATTTGTTATGACAGAAGATTCCGTTAATTATTTGATACGACCCAAGATTCTGACAAACTTACTATATAAATGACTATATGTTTAATACATTTATTCATTCAATTCTCTCTAACAATTGTTTCAATTCATCACACATGTTATCAGTTTTATTCAAAAACGAGTTAGCGATATATCAGAGTTTTCCACCAATTACGTATAACATTCGTGATTATGTTTGTATTATCTAAGTATATTGTTGTTAACAATAACATATTTTGTTCTTGGTGTTCATGTCTCTCCCTGACTTGATGGATTGGGTGCAAAAAATTGGACGTCAGTATGGTTCTGTCCTAGTTATCAAAGTTGATCAAATAGATCGTCGATTCGTGGAAGCGGATACCTATTCTTAATAGTGACCTTGTTCAGCTCCCTGTAATAAATTTACATACGCATTGATCCATCCTTCTTTTTCACAAATAAGACCGGAGCTTTCCAGGGTGAAGAACTTGGTCTTATGAATCCTTTCTCCAATAATTCATCTAATTGTTTCTTCAATTCCGCCATTTCCGTCGGAGCTAATCTGTATGGCGATTTAGTGATTGGTGTCGTACCCGGTACCAGATTAATCCTGAACTTTACTTCCCGCTCTGGCGGTATTCCAGGAAGTTCGTCTCGAAATACATCTTCGTACTCGACCACAACTAGCACATTTTCGATCTTTTTCTCTTTGTTGTTAGTTGTTATAGAGACCAAGTATGCCAGACATTCTTTCCTTGGATACTTTGTCGCCTTCAACATTGATATTATTCCAACTTGATTGGATAATTTATCGCTGCTGATGATTATTATTTATCCAGTCGGCGCACGAAGTTCTATGGCCTTTTGTCACAGAGGATACGACTGGGTTACTAGACAACCGATCCATACCAGAACAATGTCGACGCCTGCCAATGTCATTGGTAGTAATTGTACAGGCACGGCATGTCTAGACAGAATGATCTTACAGTCATCTAAGGTTCTGGAGCTTTAATTAAGTCTCCATTGGCGGTTTCGACTTCGTACGATTTGTCTAGTTTAGCTAGGGGTTTATTTAATAAACTACAAAATTTATGATCTATAAGACTTTGGTTCGTACCAGAGTCAAATAAAACCCGAGCATAAACATTATCAACAAGAAATGTATCGGTAATGGCATCCGGTATGTGGATTGCGTCGCGGGTATTTAGAACGAACGCCTTCGCATTCTTCTTCACTCCTTCATTTGCTTTTACCCCCGACCATCCTGCTTTGTTTATTTTTGGGCATTCAATTCTGATAGGCATTGGCTCTCCACAGCCAAAGCAAGTAATAAGCTTCTTCTTGAAACAATTCTCGATAGTATGGCCCGAGATTTTGGAATTGTTACAAAAGCTCCCAAACCGGCATCTTCCCAAGTGTCTTTTCTTGCAAGTTTTGCACTATGGGAATGGAGGACGAGTGTTTCTTCTTCCAAAACCTTTCTCGTTCCTTTTGAATTCTAGCTTAGCCTTTTGAGCAATTTCTTTCTTTTTGTTTTCTTCCTGGGTCTAACTATGCCATCAGTCAGCAAGGCTCCAAGTTCCATGGCTGATTCTATGGTTTGGGAACTTTGACCATATCCCGAATTTCACTAGCCAAACCTCAGATATATCGATTAATTAAATGGGATTCATGGGTGGTGGCTAAATGCGGAACTAGACGAGCGTACTCGAATAGTTTTGTGGTATACTCTTGGTGATTTGAACCAATCATATTATGGTTCAAAAACTTGTTCTATATCTGTTCTCTCTCATTTAGAGGACAACATTTTCGTATCACCTTCTCTCTAAATTCCTTCCATTCCAAGGCGTATGAATTCTTTCTTCCCTTGGACTGAATGGTAGAGTTCCACCATTCCAGATTCATTTACTTAATGAATAAATAAATAAATTAAGGTTGCAACGATTGGTAACAGTACACAATAGTGGAAGCTAAAGTAAAGATTTATAAAGTATCGAACACTTTTACAATTACTAACATTAAATAATACATTGATCTAAATCCACTTAGATCAAATGGACTTGAGGTTTGACAATTATGCTTCTTTGGCTTCTAGGGTTTAATCCGAATAACTAGCCTATTCCAACCGTGCCATAGCTATGTTTTACCTGAAAAACATACTTAAAAATGTCAACACAAAGGTTGGTGAGTTCACATGTTTAGTTGTCTCAATGTAAAGCGATTTTCCTTGCAAACTTTGATATCGTATACATGGCCATAATATAAAACCGTTTTCCTCGAAAACATGTGATGACTTCAGAGTCATAAAGTGAAAACATTGAAAAGGTGTACATGGTCATATTATAAAGTCGTTTTCCTCGAAAACCTGTGATGACCTCAAAGTCATAAAATGAGTCATTTTCCCAATGAAAACTATCACCCCTCCAAATTTATTTACTTAATAAATAAATGAAGGTCGCAACGATTGATAATCATTACACAATAGCGGAAGCTAAAGTACAAGTTTCCAAGTATCGAACATCTTTACAATTACTAACATGAAATAAAAAGATGATTTAAATACTCCTAGATCAAAAATAGACTTGAGGTTTGACAATTTGTTTCTTCAGCTTCTATGGTCTAATGCACAGAGCTAGCCTATTCCAACCAAGCCTTAGATATGTGCTACCTGAAAAACATACTTAAAAGTGTCAACACAAAGGTTGGTGAGTTCACAGGTGTAGTTGTCTCAATGTAAAACGGTTTTCCTTGAAAACAATGATATCGTGTACATGGCCATAGTATAAAACCATTTTCTTTGAAAACATGTGATGACTTCAGAGTCATATAGTAAAACCATTGAAAAGGTGTACATGGCCATATTATGAAACTGTTTTCCTCGAAAACATGTGATGACCTCATAGTCATAAAGTGAGTCGTTCTCCCAATGAAAACATAGTGGTGACGTCATAGTCATAAAACGAGTGATTTTCCCATTAAAAGCAAGTGATGACCTCATGGTCATAAAACAAGTGGTTTTCCCAATGAAAACATATCCAATTCGCAAATAGTTCCAAGTGTATATGATAAATAACCACGTAATGTTGACCTATTTGTAAACTAGCTAGGAATATAAATAATATGTTCATACATGAGGCGTAACCAAACCATGACACATGTTCTTTCACCCCTCTCTTTTGTTATGAGATGTTATGCGGCCATAAATCCTCCAGATTGTGGTTAGCATGGCCAACCATGACAGGGGGACGTCACTCCCCATAGTACTATTCATAGGACCCTAGGCTACAGTTAATGGTTACTAAGTTGTTCTAAGAGACTTTACGAGCTCTATAATTGTTCGTACTCATGTAAACATAAAGGTCGGGTCTTGTTCTCTTGTTACCCTATGAAAATGTTTGTAAATGTATTTCATGTTTTCTCAAATATATCAAACATTTATTTTTCATGATTTCAAATACGTAAGCAAATGTGTTGTATAAGTATGTTTCTCCCCCGATGTTTACAAAACATTAAAAGCTAAAAGAGGGCCGTGAACTCACCTGGTGTCCGACGATACCCTAGCACAGTAATTGATCAAGCAGTACTCAACTATACGAACCCTAAACACAAAGAGTATATAAGTGTTAAGTCCTACTGTCTCAAGTGCAAATTGTTCACCCGACATAACAAATGTCGTCAAGGATGTGTTCCTTTCAGGAAAAGATATTTTTGAGTTAAGATCCGTTTTTTATTAATATTTACTTCTCGACACACATTATACTTACCCAGCTAAGTACAAATATGTACGTCATGATCGTTACGTAGTTATATTCTTTTCATAAATATATGCATAACTATTTTTAGAAAAAGTATTCCACTTCTTGTCGTACAAGTGCGAATAATATAACTCTTATTATTTATGTTTCTTAGCATATGTTTTTATTCAAGTTCCGGGTCTCTCACGCATATAATTATATATAAATACTTGTTCCGACAAAAGACGTGAATTATTTATTAGGGTTTTGTCGTAAATAGGTTTCTAGCAAAAACATATGTTTATTAATAATTTGATATAATCATATATGTCGTGTCCTCAAAATCCATAGTTTATCATATGACATATAATTATTAAAATAACTACTTCGACCCGTTTAACGGTTTTACTTATGAATACGTAGGTCGTCAATATTTATTTCCTTCCAAAAACATATTTAAAGCATTATTATTTCCAAAATACCATCCATCTAAGTTTCCATGTATTTCACAAATTATAGTTATAGTTATATATTCTTCGTCTTGTAAAGCTCATTTTTATTTGAATAAATCAAACTATACATATATATGTGTTATCAAAAGCAATCAAGTACTCTTTCAAAATTACCTCATTTTACTATTCTAGTTCCTCATAACGTTCGTTTTAAATGTCTAAATATATAGATCCAAATATGTGTATTTTTGACAATTTGAAACAACATACATATTATGATTATATAAATAAATAAATAAATATATATATATATATATATATACTTACATATTTACATGTTTGATATTACCCATTTTAGTAGATCTATACATTTCTCATATTTTAAATGACTAATGGTCAATAATCTTTCAAGATCTAAACATTCATCTACTCGTGCTTATACACATTTATGATTTAGAAACTTTTATGAACAAAACTGTATATGTACACACACATATATACACACGGTTCATATATACATACACATATACATGTTTTAATCATTAGATCAAGTTCACTTCTCTTGTAAAGTTGCGTGTTTAAAAGATCTTTATGAAATCATTCCTTTTATGTGTGAACAACATGCATTCTTAGATCAAAATCAAAGAAATAGCAAAGATATGAGGTGGTTTCTTACTACTAGCCAAGCTAGGATAGAATCTCAAGTAGGAGGTGATTTTGAGTAGAAAAGGCGATAGTTCTTTAGACCTCTAGCGAATCCTCTTGAAAAAAACTCCTTGGATCTTTAAGGAACTCCTTAAAATCGTTGATCTAAAGCTCGAAATGGTTGTATCTTCACATGAAAATGGATGATTTGTGTGTATGTGAGGATGGCCGAACAAAAAGAGAGAGAGAGGTGGAGGATTTGAAGTCTGATTTTGTGATAGGTTGACATATATATATATATATATATATATATATATTAAGTGGTGGAGTGTGATCTTGTTCATAATCTTCATCATCATGAGAGTAGGTGGTTGAGTGGCGTGTTAGATAACACATAATGATGACGATATGTTGGTTGATGGGATCGTAACCCACTAGAGGAAGCAAAAAGATGGAGTGTGGTTTTAGTCATAATCACCATCATGAGTTACGATGCTTGGGTGTTGTGGTGGATAATGTGGGTGTTTAATCAAGAGAGCCAGCATTTGGATCACCTAATGTGTATACCTCAATAGAATAATAGTTGGTACTATAAAAGTCGTTCGTGTTTTATATAGTTTTAACTTCCAACTAATTAAGGATAACGTATCCTTAATTATATACAACTAGATGTTTATATATCTTATATTTATCTAGTTGTTACGATACGTGATGATGCCTATGAGACGTTCGTCATAAATTCGTACGAGTTTTTATGAACTTTTTAATCATTCGCTTCGCAAAATATATTGCACATATATTTTGAATTCCTAAACGAGACGAAATGGTTATTTTTGGAATTAGTCAACAACGTTCATATCTTGCGGGATATATATACATATTTATTAAATGAGACGGGGGGTTGAGTGTTGTCATAGTCAAACTTCGTAATTATGCGGATTTGATACCTTGAGTGGAGTACACTCCTCCTCTTAATGATGACGACGTGATGTTTGAGTGAAGTACAGTTTTCATCATAATCATGATGATAAGAGATTGAGTGGAGTGTAAGTAAGGGGATAATGATGATGATGGTGATGTGGTTGGTTTAAATGCAGTATACTACCCGCAATTAATACCCGATTTAATATATAACTCTCGGAGTCGTCAACTTATAATATATATATATATATACATATCTATATATATATATATATATAATCTCTTAGTTTAGACGCGTTAACGAACATGAATGAAAACGTTCAAGTTTACGTATATTTTTATTTATAAATGTGTTCGCTCACATTATACGCATCCTAAAAGAATTATTATAATGACAACTCTAGAAATGTTTTTATGAGAATCTTTATATAATATATATTAAAGACTTGATCTTTGGAATATGGCCGTTTATTTAGAATATAATTCTAAATAATTTTCCGTCGTAATAATTAATTGCCATCGATTGTGTTATACGGATTTTTCGTCCGCATGAACCGGCAATTATTATAATTATTACGGTATGAAACGATCGATGCATTATGTTCGCTAGAATTTTATCGTTCAGGAGCATGATTTCGAGTGATTCAGAAAACATGTTAATTTGTACGGAAGATGACTCGGAAATGTCGGGTGTCACATTCTACCCCCTAAGGTTGCTTTGCTCTATCCCGATTAGGGCTTTGTATCCTTAGTTAGTTTCCAGACCATAGGGAGAATTGTTGATTTCTATTTACTTAGTGGTCGGTATTTGAATGTATGGTGAATACTTCTACGACTAACGACATCAGATGTGTCGGGATTTGAGATGTTTTAGTATAATGTAACAGTGTATCAGTACCGTTGAACATTTGTTATCTCAACGTTGGGGTTTAGTAAAATTCCTCGAATATTTCGAGAATTGAACGACGTTGATTGTACCCTTAAGGAACAATGTCATTGTTAGAATCCTATGAGCAAGATGGACTATACTCAGTGAATTCACTCCCCGACATTGAGTGAGTAATTAAAATTCCGAATTAGATGTCGACGGATTTTCTTATTTGATCACTTTCATCAGGGTGGAGTCGTGTGATACTCATCACTGGTACCGAAAGGAAATGGTGCATGTGAAGTTTGAATGTATGTTGGTACATACCCATCATTTGTCTACGCGTTTTAATGTACGAAGGACAAATGTAAGGCCCCAAACCCGGGAGGCCTCACTTGTTGGATTTACTCATTCACACATAGTTCTTAAACTTGAATATCAAATAACGCAGGGAAAATACTTCATTAAACATAACCATTACATTGTCCAACATGCGGAAGAGTAACATAGTCTATTACATAAACGTAACATAAGCTAATCATAACGGGATGCCAGTCTTCATGATCAACCGGGTAACTCTTCTCGCTTGCCAAGCATCACCGTCCATCATCCATACCTGCCTTAACCTGAATGTGCATACTAAAAAGTCAGCTACGCTGGTGAGTTCTAACTTTACATAAAACCTTAACATAAACATTTTGCCCAAAAACATAACATACATTTGTTTAACAAAAGCGTACGTAAAACATGCAATAACTTAACATCATCATAACATCGTAACATAGCATCATAACATAAGTCAACATGAACCGAATCTGCGCCTTCTCGTAACCGTCAATTCCATACATCGCATGCCAGCGGATGAACCTAAGGCTCGTTACCTCTAAGTCATCCGTCACACAGGTCCCCTAAGGCTCGTTACCTCTAGGTGGGCCAAACATGTCTCCTAAGGCTCGTTACCTCTAGGTAGACCCAACATATGTCTCCTAAGGCTCGTTACCTCTAGGTAGACCAAACATATGTCTCCTAAGGCTCGTTACCTCTAGGTAGACAGAACATAACATAGTCACTATTTCCCCGCAAGGAATAGTACCTTCCATCGGGATCCCGGTAATCCCATGGGTGACCGTCGTCACCCCATCATCAACCAGTTGTATAACCGTTAGCCAGCCACAAAGGCCCCCGTAAGGGTGAGGCCAATACATACATACATACCTTAGCTCCTGTATGAACTCGTGGCAGATTCGTTCATTCGTGACTTTCATAAAACCTTTACCTCTTTTAGTTAAAGCATTCGTACGTTTTATTAAACAAAACATCATCTCTTTCGTAAACCTTTCATAAACTTCATTTAGCAAAACATTTCATAAACATCATCACGTAAACATCATTTCGTAAACATCACATCGTAAACATCGTTTCGTAAACCTCATTTCAAAACATCATTCTGTTTGTATGCACACCAGCCCAAAAACATTTAATTAAAACATTTAAAGAAGGGCTTCTAGAACTCACCTTATAAGCTAGCCTCGGTTGTCCTAAACGAAGGTCCAACAACGTCACTTCCGATCTGAATTGATTAGTTACATACACATCAGACCAAATCCCGACTCTAACGGTTTAACCATTCTAAACATACTGACTTTACTTAACCAGCCTGATGCATGCGCACTTAGCAAGTGCGCAGGGACTTGTTCATGCGTACTTAATAAGTGCGCAGACTTTGCTTCATGCGTACTTGATAAATACGCAGTACATGCTTCATGCGTACTTGATAAATACGCATGACCCTCTTCATGCGTACTTGATATGTACGCATGATCCTCTTCTTGCATACTTGGTAAGTACGCAGGATCAGCTTCATGCGTACTTGATAAATACGCACGAACTGCTTCTTCGCAAAAACCCTAACTTTCGCCTTCCGGTCTGATCATGTCAAGATCCCGAACTTGTTTACTTCAAAACGTTTGCTTTTCATTAAGGAATCCAAATATATGTTTTCCTTCCAATTTCAACCGTAAAAACGTTACATTTTCAACCAAAACCCGAAAAACCTAAAAACGAACAAAAACTCAGGTTTAGGCCAAATCGTTACCTGAATCAAGTTTCTGATCCGGAGGTTCTTCTCACGAGATCTGGAGCAACACACTTCTCAAATCTCGGGTCGATCCGCCAACTTTCTCTCTCTACAGTTTCTCTCTCTAGAACTTGCAAATGAGAGAAATGGGTGGTGACTCAATCTATTTATAGGGGAGGCTCCCCTTCAAGCCCGCCAGCCCATCCGGCCCGGCCCGTCGTGCCTCGTTCGTTTATTCCGTCATTATAACTGCCGTTTTATTTTTGGGATGTTACACCAAATCACTGTAGATCTTTGGAAGAAACTACTTAACCAGGTGTTCAGGCTTTAGTTTGAAAATCGGGTACTTGCTTGTTTCTCATAATCAGACAATGCCCGGATGCATTCAATATTTTTAGAATAAAAGATTCTGACTTGTATTTCATCTGTGAAACCCATATATGTAGGTAATGTTGGTTCAATTGAGTTCCAGAAAATAACATCTTCATATGTTATCTTTCTTAATTATCCCAGAATGGTTTAGAGAAACCATCTTTGGTGGCATGGGTAGGAAAATGAGACAGCTATAGAATAAGGTTATTCGGAGACGCGATCTTCTGAGATTGACTTTGGTCTTATCAACTCTCATTATTGGTAATTCTATCACGCGCGTTATTCGTAACTCGCTATAGATCGATTTCTTCATGAAATAGATGTCGAACCATAATTCGAGATTACAAAATCTCACGGTAGTCTTGTATCATCAAAATTTCTGTGGTTCATCAACCGTCTAGATGAAGCAGGTGAGAGTGTCAAAGTATTTGAGGATAGTATTGTCGACTTGGCTTAACAAATACTAAAGATAAGTGAATCTTCATGGGTGTTTAGAAAAGTGAGAATGGGTTTTTAATCCAGTTCTGAGAGTTAGTGATGTAGTTTCATTACTATCAGTTTGATGTAATCGGATAGCAACGATAGAATATAGGAATAAAACTTCATGTTTGTCCCTTTTGTACTTCTCGAAAGTATTTTCCGAGATTAAGACTTTACTCTCGTTTCGGGTTTCGTGTCATATAGGATCTCCCATTAACAAGGGTCATAATGGATTTAATATTTTAAGGGTCCTTGTGTGCTTTCACTAGCAAAGGTTGAGCTTAATCACCACCTTACCCATTACTGGCACTACCTTCTCGCGGTAGACTAGAATTTAGATCGTATCATCCTGATTTGTAAATTCATGACTTGACTATCATACCCTCGAGGTATGTAAGCCATAAGAAGTTCTATGTTTGCTTGGAATAGTCATATTTCGTCTAGGTGAGGAAATAAATAGTGAGACTGTGGGGATGGTCTCATAGAATTAGTGTTTTCCCGAAATGGGATATGAGTTTGCCAACCTGTTAAGTTAGTAGGAAAGGTTCCGAAGTTTTCAAAATTTGCCAACTAGTAGTCATACAGTTTGTCTGCACTTCCCTGGCGTTCGAACGGTATTTTAGTGACTTGCCATTACGTATTTCACTCATATTGGCCATAGCCTCAAAGTCCTTAGCACAAGGATTTAAGTCATAAAATTAAGGTAATGAGTGTTATATGTCGAAAGTTTTTTTTTCTCCAAGCCTATGTTAGGAAGTCGTTTCCTAACATTAGATGTTTTTGAGCTTTCAACTTATGGAAGGCTGGGAGTAAGAGCTGTGGGCGTGTCTTCCCCTGTAGGTTGAAATCAGAGACTCATCCAACCAGATGATTCTTGGGGAATTGTAAGTACAGAGGAGGTAAAATTATCCACTTGTCTCAAGTCGGGGGTTTTTTCAATACCCTGTAGGTGTCGGGCGTAATAGGATCAACATGAATTCTCATCCTATTACAGGAGTTAGTGCAATGCACTTCCGATTAGGAACTTCAAGTGAGTGTGATCCTAGATCGTAGGGTAGATCCTAAGATTACGCCATGATTTTAAGTAATAATCGTTTACTACAAGTGTTGATTGTTGTAAGAATCAACATGAAGTTGAAGTAAAATCTTAAGAGATATGACTTATCAAGTAGAAATAGGTGAGCGATATCCTGCATTGCTCAAGATCCACTAAGGGTTGGATAGATCCAATTTGAATTTCTCCGGTTCATCCAGAACCGCGAGAATGTTTCGTGAACTTTTAATCGAGGAGTCCGAATTGTTAAGGTCTGATTCATGCTAGACCAAAAATCAGCTCCATACGTTGATTGATAAG
The DNA here is from genome assembly GCA_023525975.1 of Smallanthus sonchifolius. NCBI lineage: Eukaryota > Viridiplantae > Streptophyta > Magnoliopsida > Asterales > Asteraceae > Smallanthus > Smallanthus sonchifolius. The sequence continues at coordinate 31,955,200 of CM042019.1, read as the reverse complement.
TAGCGAAATAAAAAAAGAGGCAATCTATAGCGCAATCTCAAAAGTTGAAGCAGTACTCCATAAGGAATTTCCAAGTTCAGTCTAAATATTGGAGTCAAATCACCAAGAATAGATCTCTTCCAAGTTTTGGTTAACAATTGGCGTGCCAATGAAATTTCGATAAGGGTTTTGGATTCATTAGAATTTGAAGATGAAGGAGATAATATACATTTCCACGTCACTTGTGGTAGCTCATCACATCACCTGATGCCTTTTGGTTCAACCCTTATGGCTATGATGATTTCGATCATTAATTGAGTGACTGTGAATTGAGATTAGGTTGGCTCAGACACTAAGATTCACTAGAGTTCTCATGTACTGCAAATTATGATTACGTGTCCACCCGTAATGATAATTTACTTTGCCTGGTCCCTATAGTGTTTCTACTATCCCAAGCTCTCAGTTAAAAGGGGATCTAAAATGTTCATTGGATCGTGTTGCGCTCTCGCGCAAGAGTGTGTATGTTCTATCGGATTACTCTTAATCGTGTGTACCAGTATTCATGAATTAGCCGACTAAAGCTATTATTGGATGGAGTTAATGGTAGAGAGACACAATCAGTGTCTTCTAATGACAGGATGTGTATGGTGGAAGTCAGGCACTATGTTTAGGGCAAAGATCCTCTAATTAGTATCGAGCAACTCATGCTCCAAGTTTGTATGTACGTGTGGATCCACATAATCCCGGTGAGTGTTTGAGTCTCCAGACCTATAAAGTTCTCTCCCGTTTAGTCCTGCTTCTCCACCTCGGGTTCCCATCAGATCAGGGAGTCCTGTCTATCATACCTCATGGCGAAGGTTTTTGTCATCCAACCCAGCAAATCATGAAAGAGAGTATGTATTCCCCACCAAATGGAGGCAATCATATGACAGAATAGAAGGCAGACTCCACAGCTGGAATAGTTGTAGGTGTGGTGCAGGTACAGGTACAAGTTTTGGTACGGGTTCAACCTGTTGTGATACCAAGATCGGTAACTGGCGCTTGCTACCGTCGTTGCCCAAGCTCAGCTCGTAACTCAATCTTCTAGGGTTATAGTGTGCTGAGTACCCGTCATCCTTGATTTGTAATCCGAACAGTGCCACTTTGTTGAGAAACGTTGTAGGTGTCTATTTGTACGTGTTAGGTGTTTGTTACGTGTGGCACGTAATTGTATTAAGTATTAGTGTAGTTAATGACCCCTAGTGTAACTACATACACTAATGGTCTACCCAAGTTGTTCGGCAACGGTTGGAATTTCTATACTCAAGTCTTGGGTAATGTAAGTCTTAGAAACCTTGGTCCCTAATTGAGTCTGGTTAGGGCCTAGGTGTCACTAAGGAAACCTAATTCACTAAAACCATTGGGTCTGATACCAATCTGTCACACCCCCAAATTTATTTACTTAATAAATAAATGAAGGTCGCAACGATTGGTAATCATTACACACTAGCGGAAGCTAAAGTATAAGTTTCCAAGTATCGGACATCTTTACAATTACTAACATGAAATAAAAAGATGATCTAAATACTCCTAGATCAAAAATAGACTTGAGGTTTGACAATTTTTTTCTTCAGCTTCTATGGTTTAATGCACAGAGCTAGCCTATTCCAACCGAGCCTTAGATATGTGTTACCTGAAAAACATACTTATAAGTGTCAACACAAAGGTTGGTGAGTTCACAGATGTAGTTGTCTAAATGTAAAGCGGTTTTCCTTGAAAACATTGATATCGTGTACGTGGCCATAATATAAAACCGTTTTCTTTGAAAACATGTGATGACTTCAGAGCCATATAGTAAAACCATTGAAAAGGTGTACATGGCCATATTATGAAACCGTTTTCCTCGAAAACATGTGATGACCTCATAGTCATAAAGTGAGTCGTTTTCCCAATGAAAACATAGTGGTGACGTCATAGTCATAAAACGAGTAGTTTTCCCATTAAAAGCAAGTGATGACCTTATGGTCATAAAACGAGTGGTTTTCCCAATGAAAACATATCCAATTGTACGCAAATAGTTCCAAGTGTATATGATAAACAACCACGTAATGTTGACCTATTTGTAAACTAGCTAGGAATACAAATAATATGTTCATACATGAGGCGTAACCAAACAATGACAATTGTTCTTTCGCCCCTCTCATTTGTTATCAGATGTTATGCGGCCATAAATCCTCCAGATTGCGGTTAGCGCGACCAACCATGACCGGGGGACGTCACTCCGTATAGTACTTCAGTTAATGGTTACTAAGTTGTTCCAGGGGACTTTACGAGCTCTATAATTGTTCGTACTAATGTAAACATAAAGGTCGGGTCTTGTTCTCTAGTTACCCTATGAAAATGTTTGTAAATGTGTTTCATGATTTCTCAAATATATCAAACATTAATTTTTAATGCTTTCAAATATGTAAGAAAATGTGTTGTATAAGTATGTTTCTCCCCCGATGTTTACAAAACATTAAAAGCTAAAAGGGGGCCGTGAACTCACCTGGTGTCCGACGATACCCTAGCACAGTAATTGGTCAAGAAGTACTCGACTATACGAACAAAAAGGGTATATAAGTGTTAAGTCCTACTGTCTCAAGTGCAAATTATTCACCCGACATGACAAATGTCGTCAAGGATGTGTTCCTTTCAGGAAAAGATATTTTTAAGTTAAGATCCATTTTTTATTAATATTTACTTCTCGACACACATTATACTTACCCAGCTAAGTACAAATATGTACGTCATGATCGTTACGTAGTTATATTCTTTTCATAAATATATGCATAACTATTTTTAGAAAAAGTATTCCACTTCTTGTCGTACAAGTGCGAATAATATAACTCTTATTATTTATGTTTCTTAGCATATGTTTTTATTCAAGTTCCGGGTCTCTCAAGCATATAATTATATATAAATACTTGTTCCGACAAAAGACGTGAATTATTTATTAGGGTTTTGTCGTAAATAGGTTTCTAGCAAAAACATATGTTTATTAATAATTTGATATAATCATATATGTCGTGTCCTCAAAATCCATAGTTTATCATATGACATATAATTATTAAAATAACTACTTCGACCCTTTTAATGGTTTTACTTATGAATACGTAGGTCGTCAATATTTATTTCCTTCCAAAAACATATTTAAAGCATTATTATTTCCAAAATACCATCCATCTAAGTTTCCATGTATTTCACAAATTATAGTTATAGTTATATATTCTTCGTCTTGTAAAGCTCATTTTTATTTGAATAAATCAAACTATACATATATATGTGTTCACAAAAGCAATCAAGTACTCTTTCAAAATTACCTCATTTTACTATTCTAGTTCCTCATAACGTTCGTTTTAAATGTCTAAATATATAGATCCAAATATGTGTATTTTTGACAATTTGAAACAACATACATATTATGATTATATAAATAAATAAATAAATATATATATATATATATATATACTTACATATTTACATGTTTGATATTACCCATTTTAGTAGATCTATACATTTCTCATATTTTAAATGACTAATGGTCAATAATCTTTCAAGATCTAAACATTCATCTACTCGTGCTTATACACATTTATGATTTAGAAACTTTTATGAACAAAACTGTATATGTACACACACATATATACACACGGTTCATATATACATACACATATACATGTTTTAATCATTAGATCAAGTTCACTTCTCTTGTTAAGTTGCGTGTTTAAAAGATCTTTATGAAATCATTCCTTTTATGTGTGAACAACATGCATTCTTAGATCAAAATCAAAGAAATAGCGAAGATATGAGGTGGTTTCTTACTACTAGCCAAGCTAGGATAGAATCTCAAGTAGGAGGTGATTTTGAGTAGAAAAGGCGATAGTTCTTTAGACCTCTAGCGAATCCTCTTGAAAAAAACTCCTTGGATCTTTAAGGAACTCCTTAAAATCGTTGATCTAAAGCTCGAAATGGTTGTATCTTCACATGAAAATGGATGATTTGTGTGTGTGTATGTGAGGATGGCCGAACAAAAAGAGAGAGAGAGGTGGAGGATTTGAAGTGGGATTTTGTGGTAGGTTGACACACACACACATATATATATATATATATATATATATATATATATATATATTAAGTGGTGGAGTGTGATCTTATTCATAATCTTCATCATCAGAGTAGGTGGTTGAGTGGTGTGTTAGATAACACATAATGATGACGATATGTTGGTTGATGGGATCGTAACCCGCTAGAGGAAGCAAAAAGATGGAGTGTGGTTTTAGTCATAATCATCATCATGAGTTATGATGCTTGGGTGTGGTGGTGGATAATGTGGGTATTTAATCAAGAGAGCCAGTATTTGAATCACCTAATGTGTATACCTCAATAGAATAATAGTTGGTACTATAAAAGTCGTTCGTGTTTTATATAGTTTTAACTTCCAACTAATTAAGGATAACGTATCCTTAATTATATACAACTAGATGTTATATATCTTATATTTATCTAGTTGTTGCGATACGTGATGATGCCTATGAGACGTTCGTCATAAATTCGTACGAGTTTTTACGAACTTTTTAATCATTCGCTTCGTAAAAAATATTGCACATATATTTTGAATTCCTAAACGACGAAATGGTTATTTTTTGGAATTAGTCAACAACGTTCATATCTTGCGAGATATATAATATATATATCTATATATATTTATTAAATGAGACGGGGGTTAAGTGTTGTCATAATAAACTCCGTAATTATGAGGATTTGACTCCTTGAGTGGAGTACACACCACCTCTTAATGATGACGACGTGATGTTTGAGTGAAGTACATTTTTCATCATAATCATGATGTTAAGAGATTGAGTGGAGTGTAAACAAAGCGATAATGATGATGATGGTGATTTCGTTGGTTTAAATGCAGTATGCTACCCGCTTTAATATATAACTCTTGGAGACGTCAACTTATAATATATATATACATATATATATATATAGATATATTCATATATATATAATCTCTTAGTTTAGACGCGTTAACGAACTTGAATGAAAACGTTCAAGTTTACGTATATTTTTATTTATAAATGTGTTCGCTCAAATTTATACGAATCCTAAAAGAATTATTTACAATGACAACTCTAGAAATATTTTTATGAGAATCTTTGTATAATATATATTAAAGACTTGATCTTCGGAATATGGCCGTTTATTTAGAATATAATTCTAAATAATTTTCCGTCGTAATAATTAATTGCCATTGATTGTGTTATACGGATTTTTCATCCGCATGATCCGGAAATTATTATAATTATTACGGTATGAAATGATCGATTGGTTATGTTCGCTAGACTTTTATCGTTCAGGAGCATGATTTCGAGTGATTCAGAAAACTTGTTAACGTGAACACGTTTAATTTGCGTACGAAAGTTGACTCGGAAATGTCGGGTGTCACAAAAATATGTGATGACTTAATAGTCATAAAATGAGTCATTTTCCCAATCAATAGTTCTTGTAAATCCAATTGTTCGTAAATTGTTCCAAGTGTGTATAATAAACATAACAAGTAATGTTGACCCATTTGTAGATTAGCTAATAATACAAACATGTTCATACACTAGGCACAACCAAACCACGACAACATGTATTTTGCCTCTCCCTCGGTCCTCCCGAAGTATGTGTTTAGATAATATGCAGCCATTCGACTTACAAGTCGTCGGTTAGCGCGACCAACCATGACCGGGGACGTCACCCCAATAGTACTATTCACAGAATCCCAGGCTAGATAGCTAATGGTTATAAAACTGTTCCAGGGGAATTTAGTGAGCTCTTTATTCGTTAACTCATGCAAACATAAGGTCGGGTCTTGTTCTCTTTTTACCATATGAAAATGTCCGTAAGTGTGTTTCAGGTTTTCAAACGTGTAAGAAAATATGTTTCAGGTTTTCTCAAATGTATCTAGTGATTATGTTCCCCAGTGTATAAAATGTGTTACGCAAGTATGTTTCTCCCCCGATATTTCTAAAACATTTAAAAGTTAAAAGGGGCAGTGAACTCACCTGGTGACGTGACAGGAACACTAACGTCCTTCTGATAGTAATGGAAACTAATGTCCACGTGATAGCCACGGCTACGTCTTACTCAAGTCCTACGAGACCTGTAGGTACTTAATGAGCTTTATAGACTAACCCTAATAATGTTAAGCGAGGCTAAACTCATATTGAGTTAACACGTGTGCGGTTGAGCTCTCTGTTGATTCACTATGTTATAATACCGATCTGGTATACGTTAATAATGGTGGATGCTAAGATCACGATTACTTAATATTGTTTGTCATTATTAATATATACATGTGTGTGTGTATATATATATATATATTTGCGTACGTGTTTACGGTTAAACGTCGTGTTGTATAATATTCAATGGTCTAGAGAAAATATAAACATTTATAACTATATATTTAAATATAAATATCATCACCTACACGTGACAAAATACTTGTCCGAGTTTATAAAAGTTTAAGATTTCATACTCATTCGAAACGTGTTCGTTTAAGTTTCTAAACGTCCGTGTCATAAATCCAAATACATTAACGATAGATATATACATGTATATTTGAGCGTGTGAATATGCAGGTATTTATTTTTGTGACTAAACATCGTGTTTTATAATAATCGTTTGATTTCATAAACATGTGAATATTTATATTCATGTGTATTTATAGGTATATATACATATGGTACGTTTACATTTATGAAAATATAATTGTATCACGCTTGTCAATTGCCAAATTCTAGTTTTAGTCCTCCGTGTCATATATCTAATTATCATTCAGTGACATATCAAATAAATATATATATCTATCGTTATATAAAATCCTTGATGCTAACGTTATTCCGATCGTATTTATTTTGTATAGACCGTGTTGTAACATAAATATAATATAATTGTTTTCACGTTCAAATAGCAATATTTAGTACTACTACGTATCGTTTGTCAATCGTATTCAAAATTCTCGTTTATCCGATTATACGTTTACGAATATACGTTTATTAACAAATATATATTTAATCCGAACGAGTTGCTTTATGTTAAATAAGCGTGTTTTACGGTCCGTTAAATTTTATCATTAAGTTAACATTTATTTTTATTGTTAATAAATCGTTTAGGGCTCAACTAAAATAACCGCACACACCCGCTTAACTTTTTGTAATAATAAACATAAAACGTTTGGCGTGCGCTTTTACCTTCCTGGTCGTTGGGTTCGTATACGTGGACTCGATTACAATCTATGACCCGTGTTGACCATAGTTGACTTTCGTTGACCGGGTTTGACCGAGTCCCGGGAGGGCATAAAACAAGCCTAACTATCCCGATCTAACCGCCATGACCTGTAAAAGTTCACAATAATACACGGGAATGAAACCCGACCACCAAAAATCAACCGATCTAAACCAAAATCTCTAGATTCACAACGTATAATGACAGATCTAGAAATTTAAAAGGCATATACAACGAGAAATGGGTTCGGGTTCTTATGTCGTATCACCGGGAAAACGAAAGGATATGTCGAAGCAACTACCCGTGGTGACCGGAACTCATTTTTCCCCACTAATCTGAGTAGATCCACGCGATATAGGTCCGGATCTGCCGTTTTGAACTCGTCGGAACCCGTCGCCGGAGCTCGTCGGACTTCTATTTTCTGTCGAAAAAGGTGAGTTTGCTAGCCGGTATTTGAACGGGCCGGTTAAAGAACCTCCCTGGACGCCACCCCTACACAGCTGAACCCTAGCTCCGCCGCCTTTCCCGCTGTTTTGGGGTTCAAAGCCACCGGGAGCCATCCCTGTCGTCTGACCCCGCCACCAACAGTGTTCTCCGCCGCCAGTGGTGATTCTCACCACCACCACCATCTGAAGCCACCGACGTCGCCTACTACCGTCACCGGAGGAGACACGCCAGAGCCATCTTCATCTTCTAGGTTCCATGACCGCTCCCCCCGTTAACCCCGTAATCCGCCTCCATCTTTAGTTTTCGCCACTGCACGGCCGTGAAGACATGGCCGCTAGTCATGTTGCCGCCGGAGGAGAGGCTGGCCGCCGGTCTCCCTCTCTCTCATCCCATTGCTTTCTCTCTCTCTCTCTAGAAACACACACATTGTGTGTGTTTTTGTGTGGCATTAGGGTTTTGTTCAAATGAGGAAGAATATGGAGATAAGGTCTTTAAATATTTAGGGTTTCATGTGGGTGAGGGTGTATGTGGATACCGTGCGTTCAACTTGATACCGTACGTTTAAAATTTTCGGATTACTATTTCTAAATTCTTAGGATTACGTAACGCTATTATAATATTATTTAAATATTTGGCTCCTGAGACTTACTCTCCGACTGCCCAGTCCGGTACGCGCCGATATCGCATATCCAACTCGTTTATTTGTTTAAACGTTCTGTATTCCCACCGATATTATTACTCCTTTAATAATAATAGTAGTAATAATAATAATAATAATAATAATAATAATGATAATTGGTCAATAGAGATAACATAAAATAAATAATTATTTATGTTATTTTATTATTCCAGGTAATAAATATCTGGATTTCGTTTACATCAGTGTTTGTCGTGATCGCGCGTTCCACGTCATATTTCTCACGTGTTAATCTCCAAATCATCATCTCAAGTAATTATTAATACTTATTATTAACATTTAACATTATTTATTAGATATTGCGTCGACATCCGTTAGTGACTGTGAATGCGTTAAGTTATTTAATTGCATGTCGCGAGGTTAGGTGAACATTATGTTTTAATAACACCTCATCTCGAATCATCTCGTGATCCGTCAAGTAAGATTACTCATTATGTTCGCGTATTGGGCCTACAACTGGGCCGTTAATGGGCTGAGCCCATTTATGGTGAACTTAATGTTAAAGATTATTGACCCTAATTCAGGGTTGTCACATCATCCCGTTGTTAAAGAAGTTTCGTCCTCGAAACTTAGTTTCAGTTAACCTTTAGAATTCACTCAAATTTGTCCAGATGAGAGTTTAGTATCCATAGTTCGTTTATGGTCATAGGGAGAAGTTTAATTCAATTCGCTTAGTAGTCGATATTCGAAGGTAAAGCGGATACCTCATCGACTAACGATGTCGGGTGTGTAAGGATTTGAGATATCAACGTATCATGTAACAGCATAACATTACTGTTGAGAGGATATTATATTATCTGAGTTGATTTAGGAAGACCCTTTGTACATGCTATTAAGTGAACGACGTTGACTATGCCACGACATGATAAAGTCATTACTAGAATCTCATAAGCAAAAGTTATCATAACTAGTGAGGTCCTATTTGTGCAATGAGTAAGTCATTAAGAGGATGTCTAACCAGTGTGAATTAAAATAACGATTTTTCACAATTCAAGTGAACAACTCACACACCAAATTAAACAATGAAGGATTTGACGTCGAAGCATTTCATTACGTGATTATTCTCATCAGAGCGGGATTGCATGATCATTATCATTGTAATGAATGACGAAGATGCATTCATGCAAACGGATTTTCCGAAATATGAGAATACATATACTTTATTCATGCTCGATTTTCTCTCATGGAAATTGCATCGTGATTGAATCTAAAAAGAAATTATCGGAAATCCAGTAAATATATGTCCGATAGTTTAATGAAATGTCCATGTGTTAGTTTTCAATCAGGTAGTTGGCCGTTCATCGCAACGAGTCAATGCCTTAATGCATTCTATCTTTCTAGAACAAAAGGTTCTGACATTTCATCTGTCCAATCAGTACGTAGGTTGAACCGATTCAATTGAGCTCCAAGGAATAGTATCGACGTACACCATTTCTCACAAATGAGTTGGAATGGTTCGGATAGGAATATTAACGAAATGGATGTCAAGCAATAAACTCGGGGCAATGAGATATTTCATAAAGACATTGAGTTACCCAGATTTTTGAATCCTCCAGATTCATGTGGTCCATCTATAATAGAGGTGAATTTGGATGAAGAAAGAGAATGCCAAAGAATTTGAGAATAGTCTAACTGATCTAAATATTAAAGATAAATGAATCTTCATGGGGTTCAAAGAAAAGTGAGGATGAATTTCAAACCAATTACTGAGAGTTTGTGACGCAGTTTCACCTCTATTCGTTTTCTAACTGCATATCCTTCACCTTCTTGTACTCGAGTAGCATTGACAAAATACAGAAATGAAACATTATAATTTGTTCCCTTATTTTTCTCGAAAGCATCTTCTGGGAACATTAATATTCTACCCTCATATTAGGTTGTGATATCTTAATTTGTGGACTCATGACTTGACTGTAATGTTCAAAAGATAGATAATTCTTAAGGAATTCTAGACCGCGGTTCGTCTAGATGGAAAGGTGAACAGTCACCTTGTGGGAGTAGTGTCTCTTGAAGCAGATTTCCGGGTTTGCCAACCATTGGATCAATAGAATTTGATGTAATATCACTTGCACTTCAGTCTGTGGCTTGACTCTCTTTAGGTAGGTGTTAGAAAATAACGCTAGAATCACATATGATCTCAGGGATTTGCCAAGTGTGAGAACGTCATGTCCTTAGGTTCCTTAAGGATAACATGCAGGTATCCCATAAGATCTCGGAGGAAAGTGAATATAAAAATTGAAGGAAGCTTGAGAAGTCGAAAGGAATGTATATGTGTAGACCTCCTAAAGAGCATAGTCAGATATGATTCTTCCTTTGTTCACTTTCTTGGTAGCATACAGCTTGGAACGGTTAACAATCTTTAGAAAATTGTAATAAACTCTTAAAATTGCATTCCTATGATTGTGAGACGCATCTTTTAAATGATAACATTCTCAACTTCCAACTTGGTCCTTAGTTTCCCACTAACGTTGGTCGGAAAGGATCAGGAGTTTTCAGAACTTGTCAGCAACTGTTATTACAGTATGTCTACAACTTCCCTGGCATCCGATTGGTATTATCGTGACTTACCATTTCACATTTCACTCATAACGGTTATAGCCTTAAAGTCCTTCGCGCAAGGGTTTGAGTCATAAAATTGAGGTAATGAGTGTTAAATGTCAAATTTTTGTATTTTCCCTGAGCATGTGTTAAGAAGTTGCTTCCTAACGGTAGGTGCTCTCTCTAACTCTAGAATCCTGGGAGTAAGAGATGTGAACACATCTCTCATGTGGTCTGAAATCAGAGACTCAGTTAACAAATTGATCCTTAGGGAAATGTAAGTATAAAAGGATATAAATTTATCCTATTCAGATCTTTGTGGACAATGGGTTGTTGGAAGCAAATCACATGTATAACATGAACTAATGAGATTAGAAAGAATTCACGCATTTGGGACACCTTTAAGAATCTTGTATGTCAGTCTCCTGCTAGTCCGACAATAGCCGACAGTACACACTTAGGCTTCCTTGATACTAACTTGAGCATAAATCATGGCTTATTTATCATCGAAATATTATTCAAAATTGATGATGTACTGAATGTCAAAGGAGACAAGAACGACCCCATTTGATAACTATTATGAAAATTCAGATTACCTACTTGTCTTTCGTCAGGTTTCCACAATACTCCGTAGGTGTCATGCGTAAGAGGATCAGAGTAAATTTCCATCCTATTACAGGAGTTAGTGCATAGCACTTCCGATGTAGACTTCAAGTAAGTGTGATACTGAATTGTAAGATAGACCCTAAGATTATGCCGTGATCTTCAATAATAGTTATACAATTACTGTAAGTGTTGATCGTTGCAAGGAGCAACATGGAATTTACGTGTTTCAAGAGGATATGTTTTAGAATGTACAAACGGATGAGGGAGATCTTCGTCGTTCAAGATCTATTAAGAGTCGGGTACGTCAAATTCGAGTTTCTCTTGTTCCTTTCGAACAGCGAGAATGTAATGTGAATATTTAATTGAGGAGTCCGAATTATCAACATCCGATCATTAATCGAGTGATTAGAATTTAGATTACGGATTAACCATGAACATTAGCTTGTGTAGTAAGACTCACTAGAGTTCTCATGCACTACAAATTATGATTACGTGTGCACCTGTAATGATAATTTACTTTGTACGGTCCCTATAGTGTTTCTCCCATCCCAAGCTCTCAGTTGAAAGGGATCTGAAATGTTCATTAGATTGTGTCATTGTATCGCACTCTCGCGCAAGAGTGTGTATGTTCAATCAGATTACTCTTAGTCATGTGTACCAATACTCATGCATCTGCCGACTAAGGCTGTTGCTAGATGGAGTTAATGGCAGAGAGACACAACCGGTGTCTTATAATAACAGGAATGTGTGTGGTGGAAGTCAAGCACTATGTTAGGGCAGAGATCCTCAAATCAGTGTTGAGAAAATCATGCTCCAAGTTCGTATGTATGTGTGGATCCATATGATCCAAATGAGTCTATGAGTCTCCTGACTCGTTGAGTTCTCTCCCGATTAGTCCTGCCTTTCTCACCTTGGGTTCGCTTCTGATCGGGCAGTTCTGTCTGACATAACCCATGGCGAAAATTTTAGTAATCCAATCCAGCATATCATGAAGGAGAGTATATATACCGCACCAAATGGAGGCAACATGTGACAGAAAAGAAAATTGACTCCACAACTAGAGTAGTTGTAGGTGTGCTGCAGGTACATGTATAAATTCCGGTACGGGGTCGGCCTATAGTGATACTAGGACCGGTAGCTGGCAATTTCTACCGCCATCACCCGAGCTTGGCTCATAATTTGATCTTCTAGAGTCACAATGTGCTGGGTGTCCGTCATCCTTGATTCGTAATCTGAACAGTCATACATGGCTGGGTCATGTTGTAGGTGTTTATTGTTTCCACATTGTTGTATATGTTAAGTGTTCGTTACGTGTGACATGTAATTGTATTTAGTATTAGTGTAGCTAATGATGCCCTAGTGTAACTACATAGACTAATGGTCCACTCAAGTTGTTTGGCAACAGTTGGAATTTCTATAATCAGGTCTTGGGTGTTCTTAGTGTGAATGTAAGTCTTGGAAATCTTGGTCCCTAAATGAGTCTAGTTAGAGCCTAGGTGTAACTAAGGAAACCTAATTTGCTAAAACCATTAGCTCTGATACCAATTCGTCACACCCACAAATTTATTTACTTAATGAATAAATAAATAAATTAAGGTTGCAATGATTGGTAACAGTACACAATAGCGGAAGCTAAAGTAAATATTTCTAAAGTATCGAACACTTTTACAATTACTAACATTAAATAATACATTGATCTAAATCCACTTAGATCAAATGGACTTGAGGTTTGACAATTATGCTTCTTCGTCTTCTAGGGTTTAATCTGAATAGCTAGCCTATTCTAACCGTGTCATAGCTATGTGTTACCTGAAAAACATACTTAAAATGTCAACACAAAGGTTGGTGAGATCACAGGTTTAGTTGTCTCAATGTAAAGCGGTTTTCCTTGCAAACTTTGATATCTTATACATGGCCATAATATAAAACCGTTTTCCTCGAAAACATGTGATGACTTCAGAGTCATAAAATGAAAACATTGAAAAGGTGTACATGGCCATATTATAAAGCCATTTTTCTCGAAAACCTGTGATGACCTCAAAGTCATAAATGAGTCATTTTCCCAATGAAAACATGTGATAACTTAATAGTCATAAAATGAGTCGTTTTTCCAATCAATAGTTCTTGTAAATCCAATTGTTCGTAAATTTTTCCAAGTGTGTATGATAAATAGAACAAGTAATGTTAACCCATTTGTAGACTAGCTAAGAATACAAACATGTTCATACATGAGGCATAACCAAACCATGAAAACATGTATTTTTCCCCTCCCTCGGTCCTCCCGAAGTATGTATTTAGATAATATGCGGCCATTCGACCCTACAGGTCCTCGGTTAGGGCGACTAACCATGACCGGGTACGTCACCCCCAATAGTACAATTCATAGAATCCTAGGATTCATAGCTAATGGTTATAAAATTGTTCCAGGGGACTTTAGTGAGCTCTTTGTTCGTTAACTCATGCAAACTTAAGGTCGGGTCTTGTTTTCTTGTTACCATATGAAAATGTTCGTAAGTGTGTTTCAGGTTTTCAAACGTGTAAGCACATATGTTTCAGGTTTTCTCAAATATATCTAGTGATGATGTTCCCCGGTGTATAAAATGTGTTAATCAAGTATGTTTCTCGCCCGATATTTCTAAAACATTTAAAAGTTAAAGGGGGCAGTGAACTCACCTGGTGACATGTTAGGAACACTAACGTCCTTCTGATAGTAATGGAAACTAATGTCCACGTGATAGTCACGGCTTACGTCTTACTCAAGTCCTAGAGACCTGTAGGTACTTAATGAGCTTTATAGACTAACCCTAATAATGTTAAGCGAGTCTAAACTCATATTGAGTTAACACGTGTGCGGTTGAGCTCTGTTGATTCACTATGTTATAATACCGATTTGGTATATGTTAATAATGGTGGATGCTCAGATCATGATTACTTAATATTGTTTGTCATTATTAATATATACATGTGTGTGTGTGTATATATATATGTATATATTTGCGTATGTGTTTACGGTTAAACGTCGTGTTGAATAATATTCATTGGTCTATAGAAAATATAAACATTTATAACTATATATTTAAATATAAATACCATCACCTACACGTGACAAAATACTTGTCCGAGTTTATAAAAGTTTAAGATTGCGTACTCATTCGAAACGTATTCGTTTAAGTTTCTAAACGTTCGTGTCATAAATCCAAATGCATTAACGATACATATATACATGTATGTTTGAGCGTGTGAATATGCACGTATTAATTTTCGAGACTAAACATCGTGTTTTATAATAATCATTTGATTTCATAAACATGCGAATATTTATATTCATGTGTATTTTTAGGTATATATACATATGGTACGTTTACATTTATGAAAATATAATTGTATCACGTTTGTCAATTGTCAAATTCTAGTTTTAGTCCTCCGTTTCATATATCTAATTATCAATCAGTGACATATCAAATAAATATATATATATATATATCGTTATATAAAATCCTTGATGCTAACGTTATTCCGATGGTATTTATTTTGTATAGACCGTGTTGTAACATAAATATAATATAATTGTTTTCACGTTCAAGTAGCAATATTTAGTACTACTACGTATCATTTGTCAATCGTATTCAAAATTCTCGTTTACCCGATTATACTTTTACGAATATACTTTCACGTTTATTAACAAGTATATATTTAATCCGAACGAGTTTCTTTATATTAAATAAGCGTCTTTTACGGTCCGTTAATATTTATCATTAAGTTAACATTTATTTTTATCGTTAATAATTTGTTTAGGGCTCAACTCAAATAACCGCACACACCCGCTTAACTTTTTTGTAATAATAAACGTAAAACGTTTAGCGTGAGCTTTTACCTTCCCAGTCGTTGGGTTCGTATATGTGGACTCGATTACAATCTATGACCCGTGTTGACCATAGTAGACTTTCATTCACCGGTTTTGACCGAGTCCCGGGAGGGCTTAAAACAAGCCTAACTATCCCGATCTAACCGCCATAACTTGTAAAAGTTCACACTAATACATGGGAATGAAACCCGACCATCCGATCTAAACCAAAATCTCTAGATTCACAACGTATAATGACAAATCTGGAAATTTAAAAGGCCTATACAACAAGAAATGGGTTCGGATTCTTACCTTGTATCACCGGAAAAAAGAAAGGATCTGCCGAAGAAACTACCCATGGTGACCGGAACTCGTTTTTCCCCACTAATCTGAGTAGATCCACGCGAAGTAGATCCGGATGTGCCATTTTGAACTTGTCGGAACCCGTCGCCGGAGCTCGTCGGACTTCTATTTTCTGTCAAAAAAGGTGAGTTTTGTTGAAGCAATTCTTGTGATAAGCACTCTGAAGATTGTTTTTACTTATGTATTGTCTTTATGTATTTGTATTTGTATATCAGTGTCTGTATGTATTGGTTTATCGAGTTGTATTCATGTTCGTAGATACTTGTCATTGTATTCGTCTTTGTTAAGTGTTTTACGCACTTAGCATGTGCGCAGGAATTACTTTCTGCGTACTTAGCAAGTGCGCAGGAATTACTTCCTGCGTACTTAGCAAGTACGCAAGAATACTCTGCGTACTTGTTAAGTACGCAGGAACAATATGTACGCACTCATTTGTAACATCTCTGTAACCTACAAGTTTTATAATAGACGAAGTTTGAAAGTGTTTTCGCTGTCGGATTACTTTGTGTTACTTGATTCTCCACCTAGTCACGGGTATTCCGCACCCGGTCAGACTAGTCACACACCCACACGTAACGATCCGAGACACCCGGGGACCTACAAGTGGTATCAGAGCATAGCTCTTGATTTCGAGTGTTATGAGTGTGTTAGGAGCATCTTCTACACATCCTATAGATTTTTTGTAAGCAAAAGTGTGTGTTTTTGTTGATTTTTTTGATAAAATATGGGTAGCTCTTGAGCACTATCTTAGAAGCAAAAATCACTCAAAAACCGACTTTTTATTGTGTATTTGAGTGTTTTGAGCATCAAAGGTTGGTTAGAAATGAGTTTCTGACCCTTTGGCTCATTTTGTTTAGTTATATCTTCAATTTTTTCTGTCTCCGATGAGATTCCAGTGACCGGAAAAAGTTGGTGAGGGTTGGTGAAAAAGTGACATGCGTACTTGCTCTTTCTTGCTAAAAGGACAGCCTTCCTGCGTACTTACCAAGTACGCAAGACCATTTCTTGTTGCGTACTTAACTCCTTCTTACGTACTTGTCATTTACTCATGCGTACATGTTAAGTACGCAAGAGTAAATCTTAAGTGCGCAAGACCAAGTTCTTAAGTGCACAAGGTCAGAACCTAAGTGCGCACATTACTTTGACTTTTCTAAAATTTGACTAAGTGTTTCACCATGTCAAATCTTCAGAATCTCGATAACCTGTTAAATTATTACAATGAGATCGGAACCCCACAGAAACCACCAAAGCTGCTTAATGTAAATGATTACTCAAACTAGAAAGCACGCTTTGAGCATTATATATCATACACCGATTCCTCACTTTGGATACCCATTCTAGAGGGTTATAAGCATCCCACATATACATTTCTTGATGAGGAAGTTCCCAAGCCTATCTCCAAACTTGATGAAGAAGAAAAGAAAGTTTATGACAGAGAGAAGAAAGCACACGGATCTATTACTATAGCCTTGACCAGGGAGTTATTTCACAGCTTTAGAGGATACGATAACTCTAAGGATCTCCGGAAGGCTTTGTAGAAGAGATTCGAGGGAAACGGCGACATCAAGAAGAGTAAGAGGGATCTTCTTAGGAAGCAGTATGAGTGCTTCAGATATCTGGAGAATGAGTCTATAGATGAGCTTGTCTCTAGATTCTATTATCTGCAAACTGAGCTGAAAGCTTATGACCTAATCTATCCGAATGAGGAGTTAGTTGAGAAATTTCTAGATGCCCTACCACCAAAATTTGAGATGTACACCACTCTGATGAGAGAGAACTCAAAGTTTTATGATATGACTATTGATGAAGCAATCGGAAAGGTTCAAGTATATGATATGAACCTAAAACGAAAATAGAGCTCAGGGAGACCTCAAATACAAGACCCTTCTATGTATTTTGGGACGTCTTACAGAGCCAAGTCATCGGGTTCTGGAATTGCCCTTTTCTCAGGGAACTCTCATGAGGAGGATAACTCAAATGTCTATGGTGGTCATGCTTGCTATGCAGCATTTGGATCTGGTTCTGGTTCTGGATCTCATCACCAGAATTCCTCAAGAAATCCTTCTCCCACATCTTCAGCTAACCAATCAGCAATAGCCAAGATAGCTGAAGATCATGTGGCTTTATTCTCATCATGCATGCTTGCCTATGAGAACTTCATTGGCGGTAAGCTCACGGATCCTGAAACCATAGAAGAAAACTTCAATCAGGTGGATCCGGATGATATGGAGGACATGGATATTCAATGGAATATGGTCATGATCTTGAGAAGGGCGAAGCGTTTCCTGAATAGAACTGGCAGGAAGTTTATTGGTGTACATTTAAATGCCAAGGTGGGATTTGATAAATCCAAGGCCAAGTGCTACAAATGCAATAACTTTAGGCATTTTGCAAGAGAATGTCAAAAGGAAAAAAGCACCGGCCTCGGGGTTCACCAGACCTAGCCAAGGAAACAGTCAAGGGTACAACAACTCCAACAACCGCAATCAAGGTCAAGGTGGAACGTCCAATGCTTTGGTAGCACAACAAGAAGACAGCTTTGATTGGGGTGTTCATCTGGAGGATGCCCTTATTGCTCAAACGCAAGTTGGTCTCATGGCTGAGATTATGAAGATGATGGAAGCAGAGGAACGGGAAGCTTCTGTGGCTGACCAAGAAGAGTCTACAACTGCAGTTGCCCTCATGGCTACTGGAGAGGCATCATGTTAATCTAATGAGGTAGATTCTAACTCTTTTGCTGTCATTTCTTGTGCCAAATGTCTAAGCTTAAAGGTTGAAAATTCTAAGCTTCAAGACAAAGTCGAACCCCTTTGTATTGCAGCTTTAAGCTACAAAGAAAACGAAAAACGATACAAAGATTCAATTGAAACGTTAAAGAAAGAAAAACGTGATTATTCACTTAAAATCAGCGATCAACAGTTTCATTTGGATGTTGCGTACAAGGGGTTAGAGAAAAGGAACAATGAGATCACTAAGCTGCAAAATGAGATCTTGCAGTTGAAAGGTAATATTGAGAAGTTGAAAAATTCTCGTTTTGTGGTGGAACTCTACGAGTCTGTAGTGAGACAAGTGAATGGCTTAGGGCTGGGTACTAATGCCATTCATCCACCAGTAAGCGAGAAATTTGTCAACGGCTTAATTGACATTGATTTGTCTTGCCTTGATGAGACCTCGAGTCAGGATGATTCCTCTAACAAGGATGATTCCTCAAATAAGGCTGACTCTGCATCTGATGAAGAGTTCCTTACTGCTTCTGATGATGAGTCTGAGAACACCTGCCCTGAAGGAGTAGTCTCCGACGAGTTGCTCGGTGAACAGAAAGTTAAGAAAAACATTATTAATGATAGTGATAATTGTATTTTGACTGAACCCGATATCGTTGAATCAAATGAAAAATTAAAAGTGATGCTTTATGGGGAATATAAAAACATTAATCAAGTTAAGAAAGAAGCTTTTTCAGCTCATTATGGGCTTGGCTATCAAGAAAATATGAAAAAGTATTATATTCCCAAAAACCAATCTGCATCAAGTCAAACTACTGTTCACCAAACAACTTCTCCTGTTCATCATGCTGAGTCATCTAATGTCATATCTAACGAGCCTTACAAGAGGAATTACAAAGAAAAGAGAACTTGCTTTCACTGTGGTATGGTTGGTCACATCCTTGTGAACTGCCCTGCTAAGAACCAAGGGAAACGGCCAATTGTTTCACAACCGGCTGTTATCTCTAAGTCACCACCAGTGAAGCATTCCAAGAGTCCAAAAGAAAATGTGGTTAAACCACCAGTAAAACCTATGGTAAAGCTAAAGATCACATCCTAGGCTAAACCATATGTTCCAAAAAGGGAAAATCTATATGCTAAACCTTGTGCTTCTACCTCTAGTAGTGCACCTACTGGTGAGAAACCTGTGGTTAAGCTTTCTAAGCCATAGAGGAGAAGAAGGAACAAGAGATTAAGGAAGCTAGAACAACTGGCTGGAATTCAACCAGGTGAAGCTTCTACTAGTTGTTAGGACATAGATTTGTAATGACAAAAGCTTGTAATAGTTAGATTTTATGTCTTTATGCTTTTGTTATGTAATTGTCTAAAGTTGCTAAGTGTTTTATAAGTGAGCCTAGAGGCGAACTTGTTAAGTTCGCCTGGTCTATCAGAGGCGAACTTAATAAGTTCGCTTAGGTCTAGCTGAGGCGAACTTGTTAAGTTCGCTTAGTCTGTTGGAGGCGAACTTAATAAGTTCGCTTACAGCAGGTTAGTTTTCTATATATAGGTTTACAGAGTCATTAGACAGAAGATAGATCAGAGAGAACCGAGAGATAGAATTGTCTGATTGAGTCTGTAAACCATTGTGAATTGGAATATAATTGAGAAGTTTATTTACGCGTGTTGTTTCAATTGTCGGTTAGTATACAAATGTTAACATGAAGGATTCCGCACTTCATGTTATAGCAACGTCATATTACGAGTTCGATCAGTAGTTGAGTTACCTGGACCTACAAGTGGTATCAGAGCTTATGCTCGTGAATTAAGTACGATTCTCGGTGATTAGTGACGGTTTTGTGTACAATTCGACAAGAAATTCAACATTTTTGAAATTTCTGCATCAATGGAGTTTTTCAAGTTCTTGAAGATCGTTTCTCTGCTGAATTCATGTTTTTGGAAGTGATTTTGATGAAATTAGACCGATAGAAGTGTTCTATTTGATAAAATTCATAATCCTACGGTTCAATTTCCTTAAATTCCATCAATTCGCTGAGAAATCATGATTTTTGAAGTTCTTGGTTCGTGTTTGGGTAAAGATTCCTCTGTGTTTGTTACAGAAGTTTAAGCGAACTTGCTAGTTCCTGTGCAGGCGAACTTTCGCTTCTCACATTTTAAGCGAACTTAATTATTAAGCGAACTTACTGGATTTCCTCCTTAAGCGAACTTGTCTTGTTCGCTTGATCTCAAGTTCGCTTGGTACTCACTAAAGCGAACTTATTAAGTTCGCCTAAGGGTAAGACTGCTCAATACTTGGAAATTTTTCAGAATTTTTTTTAAAAAAAAAAATATAGCAAATATGGTTCAAGTCACAAACATGTTCAATTATGACAATGAGATCGGTACATCTCAAAAACCTCCGAAGTTGTTGAATCTAGCTGATTATTCAAATTGGAAAGATCGGTTTGACCAGTTTGTATCTTTTACCGATACTAGTTTGTGGATTCCGATTTTGGAAGGATATACACATCCTACTTATTCTTGGATGGGAAAGGATGATGTTCCGAAGCCGGTGTCAGCATTAACTACTGAAGAAAAGCTGTTATTTGATCGAGAAAAGAAAGCAATGGCTAGCATTTCTATGTCTCTTCCAAAGGAAATATATCACAGTTTTAAACAGTTCAAGTCTTCTCAACAACTGTGGGAAGCATTACAGAAAAGGTGTGAAGGGAGTTTGGATGTGAAGAAGAGTAGAAAAGAGTTACTAAAGAAGCAGTTCCTAGTCTTTAAACATTTTCAAAATGAATCTTTGGATGATCTTGCTACAAGATTCTATCATCTTCTTAGTGAACTGGCTAGTGCATCTGTGGTATATGAGACTGAGGAAATCAATGATAAATTCTTGGAGGCTTTACCATCAAAGTTTGATGTGTATACAGTTTTGATCAAAGAAAATGTTAAGTACAAAACCATGTCTCTTGAAGAAGTCCTAGGGAAGATTCAGTCACATGACATGAATATGAAGAAGAAAGAGACTAATATGGAGCATATCCAGGATCCCTCAATGTATTTTGCCAAATCTGCTGGTAAATCTAGTACTGGAGTGGCATTCTTTTCTGGTGATGCTCAAGAGTCTTCAAATGATCAGTGTTCTGGAGTTCCAATTTATTCTGGTCATTCAAGCCATTCTGGATTTTCTGCTACTACAGCTTCAACATCATCTGGATCTCATGTGAATCAGAAAGTTGCTGATGATTATCTTGCTATGTTTTCTTCATTCATGGCATCATATGAAAATTTCATTGGAGGTAAAATACATGATCCTGAGGTTATAGAAGAAGATTTCAGACAGATTGACCCTGTTGATCTGGAAGAAATGAATATCCAATGGAATATGGCCATGTTAATGCGACAAGCTAAAGATTTCTTGAACAGAACTGGCAGAAAATATATTGGTTCAAATAGTCGATCGCGTATGGGTTTTGATAAGAGCAAAGTTAGGTGCTACAACTGCCAAGAGTATGGTCATTTTGCTAAGGAGTGTGTGAAGCCAAAGGTAGAATTTGATTCTCAAAAGAAGCAATCTAACTTTCAGCATAATAGGAATCAGTCACATGGTTCATCTGGTAATCAAAATCATGGTCCTTCTGGTAATACAAATCATGCATCTGCATCATCAGCTTTGGTTGCTCAAAATGACGAAAACTATGATTGGGGCATTCATCTGGAAGATTTGGTGGGTGCTGTGAGTCAGGCTTTTGTTGCAGAAATTCATTCAGCAAAACCAGAAGAGTCTACTGATGATGAAAGTTCAAGTGATGATTCGTGTGATGGTGATAGTGTTCCAAGCGTTGATGATGAAGAAGAAAAAGGGCAAAGTATTGATTCTGATGCTGCGTCAGGGGTTGCTGAGGAAGAAATTGTTCTTACAGAAAATGCTTCAGTTGGTGATGATTCAGAGAATATTCCAATTGCCAAAGTATTCATGGCAGACATGTCTGATCCGTCTAAGGTAAAAGACTCTGTTTGTCATATATATTGTTCTAATTTCATTTCTGTTAAAGATAAACTGCAAAAAGTCATGGATGATAACACAAACTTGATTTGTGACATGAAATCAATGCATTCAGTTAATCAGAAACTGAAAGATAATGATAAACTATGCATTGATAGAATTGAGTCTTTGAAAAGAGACTTAAATTATCTTGGGTTAAAATACAAAGAGCAGGGTTATCATCTAGATATGGCTTATGCTGAAATCGAAAAACGAAATGAAGTTGTTGCCCAAAAGAACAAGGAGATTTCGGATAAAGAATCTGAGGTGATAAAATTACATAGAAAACTTGAACAGTTTGAGAATTCATCTGTAGTTTTGGATTATTTCAATGCTAATGCTGATCCCACAAAAAGGGTTGTTGGTATTGGGTTTGTTCCTCCACCGTTCAATGCAAATTATGTGGTTGAGCCTGAAATCATTCATGAAGAGGAAATTGATCCCAAGACAGTATTAAAAGTGAATCCAGTGACGGGTGAAGACATGGTGTATGATTCTGATACAGAGGATGAGGTGTTTGATGATTCAAAGGTTAAAGGCATTCCGAAAGAAGTGAAAATTGATGAACCAAAAGTTGTGAAGAATGTTACTCGGGATAGATGCATTTTGACTGAACCTGAAGAGGTGAAAGTGGTTCCAACTAAACTTTCTCCAATCTTACAGTCAAGTGGGTTTGTTGCAGCTGGTTATCAAAAAGCAAATTCTTCAAAGGTGCCAAAACAGATTTATGTTCCAAAGAATTTAGTCAACTGTTCAGTGAAATCTTCTGAATTTTGTTCGTCCAACAATTCTTAAAATTTCACAAAAGCTCCTTATATCAGAAGTCATCATCATAAAAGAGTCTGTTTTCATTGTAATGAAGCCGATCAAAAGCTCCTTATATCAGAAGTCATCATCATAAAAGAGTCTGTTTTCATTGTAATGAAGCCGGTCACATTGTGATTCATTGTCCATATAAGAATAAGGGAAAATTGAAGAGTGAGATTCCACAACAAAGAGTGGTGAAAATTCTGAAAAGACCGAATGTGGAAAAGTCTTCTTTGAGTGGTGTAAAGAATGTATCTTATCAATCTTTTGCTAAATCTACAGGATTTAAGCAAAATGATAAGAATATTTCTAAACCTGCTGTTATTCAAAAGAAGTTTGAAATTCCAAATGTTGGAAGTTCAAAAGAACCTCAACCTGAAATTAAACTTTCTAGACCTCAAAGAAGAAGAAGAAACAGAAAATTAAAGAAAATTTTAGAAACATCTGAATCTGACAATAATATATCAAATAATGTTTTTCAAAATAATAAAAATGGTTCTTCTTTGAAAAGGTCTGATTGTCAAACTTCTGTTCCAAAAGTGAATGATAAAATTGATTGTAAATTACAAGAAGTTGTTTATTTTGATCAATCCGGACGACCCAAGACCATGATGGCTTGGGTTCCACTTTCTAACTGATTCTCGTTGTTTATGTAGGGACAACCAAGGAGGACTATCAACAATACATGGTATGTGGATAGTGGTTGCTCTCGACATATGACAAGGAATGTTAGATTGCTTGAGGATGTGATTAAAATTGATGGTGGTTATGTCGCTTTTGCGGGTAATAAAGGCAGGTACATAACTGGCCAGGGAACGTTAAAGAATGACAAAGTCAAATTTGAAAAGGTGAATTATGTTGAGCAGCTGGAACACAATCTTTTAAGCGTATCA
This sequence comes from Smallanthus sonchifolius, assembly GCA_023525975.1. Classification (NCBI taxonomy): domain Eukaryota; kingdom Viridiplantae; phylum Streptophyta; class Magnoliopsida; order Asterales; family Asteraceae; genus Smallanthus; species Smallanthus sonchifolius. The sequence goes on along the minus strand of CM042019.1, from coordinate 31,930,977 downwards.
CAAGTCTGTGACAAGAAGTTTTCGTTCCATTTCAACGATCATGAATGCTATATTCTGAAACCAGGTTTTGTGATTCCTGATGAATGGATTCTCATGAAGGCTTCGAGGAGAAATAACACATATGTCCTTGATATGAGTGTCGCCACTACAACGGATTCAATTCCAACATGTTTACTCTCCAAGGCGTCGGAATCTGATTCAATATTGTGGCATAGGAAGCTAGCTCACATTAACTACAGGAAGATGAACTACATTGTTAGGAATGATCTTGTGCTTGGTATTCCGAAAATGAAATTCTCAGTTCCTGATGATTGTATTCCATGCAAGAAGGGGAAGCAAAGAAAGAAATCTCACAAATCGAAATCGACAAATTCTATCGTAACTTCTTTGGAGTTGCTGCATATGGATTTGTCCGGTCCTATCAGTATTAGGAGCATTGGTGGGAAATCGTATTGTTTGGTCGTAACTGATGATTACTCCAGATTTTCATGGGTTAAGTTTTTTCTTCTAAAGCTGAAACCACTGAGTTGGTACAATACTTAATCCTGGGTTTGGAGAATTTATTCAATCTGAAAGTCAGAAGAATCAGGAGTGACAATGGCAGCAAATTTAAGAATAGCAAAATGGGCTTGTTCTGTCTTCAAAAGGGAATTCATCATGAATTCAGTGCGCCATATGTTCCTCAACAAAACGGTGTCGCTGAATGAAAGAACAGGACGTTGGTCGAAACAACTCGCACAATGCTTACAGATTCTAAGCTTCCAGTCACCTTTTGGGCTGAAGCTGTGAATATTGCGTGTCATGTTTTGAACAGGGTCATGACCGTCAAGCGACATAACAAGACTTGCTATGAATTGCTGAATAATCGAAAGCCGAATCTGGAATATTTACTACCTTTTGATAATCCTTGCACCCTGTTGAAGGTTCGAGATGTCCCAACTAAATTCAGTGCGAAGGCTATTGAAGGGATTTTTCTAGGGTATGTGGCAAATTCGACAACCAAAAGGGTTTATAACAAAGAGACACGCCAAGTTGAAGAATGGTTCCATATCGACTGTTCAAATCGGTCTTTACCACAAATGGCGATTGGTCCGGATTGGGCATTTGATTATGAAAACTTATTCAAGTCTTTTCATTTACCTTTTGACATTTCTGATGAAGATGCTGCTGTTCTTTATGATTCTTGTCAAGATGCACAGCACACTGGATTTCTACCAAATGCAATTCCAAATTCATCGATTCCATCTACTTCTGCTCCCGACCCAAATGTTGCTTCTTGTTCCGATCCATAAGATTCAGAGAGTGAGGAGGATAATGCTATTTTTCAAGATTCGTCTGCTGATCCGTTGTTGGGTGATGATCCATTACCTTCGACACAAGATCAGGGGGAGATTCCTTCAAATTTAGACTCGGAAATTCCAATTACTCAAGATTATTCTTATCAATCTGAATCTACTCAAGTTAACGTGTTGCCTGTTCCTGAGGTCGCATCCATCAAGGAACTCAAAGATCATCCGGTGACGAATATCATTGGAAATTTACAGGATGGAGTGAAAGCACGTTCTCTTGTTGACAATACTTGTTTGTATACTTGCATTAAAGATTCTGGTGTTCTTGATGTTTGCTCACATTCATGCTTTATTTCACAGGTTGAACCCAAGAATGTCGAGATGGCTTTAAATGACAATAACTGGATAGAAGCTATGCAGGAAGAACTTGCTCAATTTGACAAACTTAAGGTTTGGAATCTTGTTGATCTTTCGAAAGGTGCGTATCCGATAGGAACAAAATGGGTGTTTAAATGTAAAAAAGACGATCGAGGTGTCGTGGTACGCAATAAGGCAAGATTAGTTGTCCAGGGCTTCAATCAACAAGAAGGAATTGATTACACCGAGGTTTATCCGCCGGTTGCAAGGCTTGAAGCTATAAGGCTGTTTCTAGCTTTTGCTTCCTTTAAAGGTTTTAAGGTGTTTCAATTAGACGTTAAAAGTGCGTTTTTATATGGAAAGGTTAAGGAGGAAGTCTATGTGTGTCAGCCGCCGGGGTTTGAAGATCCACTGCATCCGAATATGGTTTTCAATCTTGATAAGGCTCTCTATAGTCTTCATCAGGCTCCTCGTGCGTGGTATAGACTTTATCCACACATCTTTTGGCGAATGATTTTGTTCGTGGAAAGATAGACTCGACCTTATTCATAAAGAAATCAGGGGAAGATTACCTACTGGTACAGATTTATGTGGATGATATTATTTTTGGCTCGACAAATGAAGGGTTGTGCAAAGACTTTGAGGGTGTTATGAAGTCGAAATTTGAAATGTCTGCTATGGGAGAGTTATCGTTTTTCTTAGGTTCACAAGTAAATCAAAAGGAAGATGGTTTCTTTATTCATCAGTCCAAGTATGTCAAAGACATCTTGAGCCGGTTCAAGATGGAGGACTGTACCCCATACGATACTCCAATTCCGGTCAATCATAAGCTACATTCTGACTCGGAAGGAAAAGATGTGGATTGTCGACTTTACAGAGCTATGATTGGATCCCTCGTGTACTTAACCGCTTCAAGGCCGGATATAATGTTCGCCGTGTGTATCTGTTCCAGATTTCAGGCAAAGCCAAAAGAATCTCACTTAATTGCTGTGAAAAGAATCTTTCGGTATTTAAAAGGAAAACAACGTTTAGGGCTATGGTATCCTCATGGTTCTAACTTTTATTTCAATGCTTATACTAATTCTGATTTTGGTGGTTGTTGTCTGGACAAGAAATCTACAACAGGTGGTTGCCAGTTCTTAGGAAATCGACTTGTATCCTGGCAATTCAAAAAGCAAACCACAGTCTCGATTTTAACATGCGAAGCAGAATACATCGTTGCTGCAAGTTGCTGTTCACAGATCCTGTGGATACAACAACAATTGAGAGATTACGGTTTGAATTTCACAGGAACCCCTATGCTTATTGATAACAATGTTACTATGTCCATAACGAATAATCCTGTTAAACATAGTAAAACTAAGCACATCGAAATTCGTTATCATTTTATACGTGATTGTGCAGAGAAAAGGTTGATTGAGCTGGTCAAGGTACACACTGAAGATAATTTTGCTGATTTGTTTACCAAGGCATTTGATCGTACCAGGTTTGAATTTCTAATTAAAATGATTGGTATGATCAATCCCGAATAAAAGATTTTCAAAATCAGAATTTCATGGAAAACTTTGTTTTTAAGTTCTTTTATTGCTTTATTACATTTTTGTATTTACATTTTCAGTCAAAAAGTTTAATTTATAAAAAATCAAAACAAATTGAAAAATATAAAATTTGACATCATTTGAGGTTAGAGAAGAAATGATAGTACATCAGTGATTAGTTCATTTCACACGACCTTAGTAGACCTTGATATATGATTGATTAAGATAATTTGATTTGATCTAAATTTCAAAGTCTGCATAAATAAGAAATGATAGTGTTGTAAATGCTATATTCTTGATAATTTGTTTTAAAATTTGTGTATAAAATTTGAAACTTGAATTGGCAATGGACTAAAAACGTTTTGAAACTAATAGTAGTGTGAAAATTAAATATAATATGATTACATCTGTGATTTAAATCCATTATATTCCTGAGTGTGTGTGTAAAAGATCATTATCAGATAAGGAATATTAGCTTTTAATAAGGATTTTCCTATGAGATCAGTTTCGGGTTATGTCCTTAGCACTATTCATTCGATTTGCTTCAGTGCCCATGTCCCGAAAAGCATGCAATTTGAAGTATAATCAAGATATGTACTTGACAACATTTGTCAAACATATACTAGCCCTTGGATCATATTGATAATCATCTTTATTGATTCCATTGAATTCATAATCCAGATAACAGTTGGATCCACGTACCTGAATCTTATGATTCCACAGATATAAGCCAAAACATTGAATCATTTGATTCTGAATCTCATTGATTCCTATACAATCCAATTTGGATTCTGTTATTCATGTGCTAAGTGGTGTCTCCTCATTCTGAATATTCGGATAATCTTTAGTAAAATCTTATATATGTCTTGAAGATAGTGCATTTATTTTCTATTTGGCGTATATGTGGGGTACACGATGTCTTTCATCTAAATGGTACTAAATCACATGAATTTGGAGAATAAACGCTTATAGTTTCAAATAATATAATATTGACAAATTTAAGAATTCATTCTTTATATTTCAAATTCGGTATAAATAAAAGAGCATTTTATAACCTGATCTTATTTACTTTGAAATTTATCACGTATCATTTCAAATATTATTCAAATTGAATGAGTTTCAAAAGGAAAAAGATGCAAAATGCACAAAATTGAGTTGAATGGTCTCATACTATAGGTTACCCTTTGTTATTGATAATATGTGTGATGAATTAATTGAATACTGATATGATCTTCTTACTCATGATGTTCATCCAAAAATATGTGATTTCAGTTTGTACAGATAAAAACCAAAAATATGTGATTTCAGTTTGTATAGATAAAAACCAAAAATATGTGTTTCCGTCTGTATAGATAAAACTAAAAAAAAATTTTGATTTTTATTTTCCATGAAAATTCTAAACTTTTATTAAAATTGTTCCGAATTGGATCGAATATGTGTTGTTGACGGAAGTTCAAGATTTGACAGGTTGAAGTTGCTAAAATTTGTGTTCAAGGCAAAAAGGTTGAAAAGCAGTTAAGTTCGCCTGTGTACAGTGAAGCGAACTTAATAAGTTCGCTTAAATCAGTGAAGCGAACTTAATCTACAGTCTGGGGTGAAGCGAACTTAAGGGTGAAGCGAACTTATCTTGTTCGCCGAAGGCTTGTTAAGCGAACTTGTTAAGTGGAATAAACTTTTATTCCACGGATGGGATATCGTGGGAAACAAAATGATACCCAAGCTCGGAAGGGTGGATTAGTTGGTGAATGGAGATATTTTATGCATGTGATTATTCAATGCATCTCTCCTCGTAAAGCTGGAACAAATGGTTTAAAGATGGCTCTTCAAACAGCTATGGTGGCCTTAACATTGAATAAACGATTCAATTTTCCTCTTTATTTCTATCGGGAGATGGTAAAGCAGATCAATCCAGCTGAAGGTCAAGGTTTCTTGATGTATCCTCGGTTTATTCAAATCATACTCAATCATCTTATTCCTGATCTTCCACAACATCCAATACGATTAACGTTGACTCCGATGTCAAAACGTATCTTTACCGACTGTACAAAGGTGAAACAGCAGAATGTTGCATTAATTCCCGTCAATACTCCATTGTTTGGGCACTTAATCAATCCTGATTATGTTGCACCACCTAATGACAACTGGTTTCATCCTGATGAACTTGTTCATGGTCAAGGCGTCAATGTTCAACAACAACAACAACAGCAACAACCACAACAACCTGCACAACAACAAGTTCAACAACAACAGATCTCAGTTCCTCAAATACAAGTTCCCATACAACAACAAATTCCTATTCCTGAACAAGTTCCTATTCCACAAGCTGATGTTGATATACCTATTCAGGAACCAGTTCAAGAAGAGGTCGTTCATGATCCTAATCAAGATCTAGGAATGAACATGGATGATTTCATTGATGATGCTGTGAACTCGCCAATTCCAGAAGCTAAAGGGAATGTGGTGACCGATGCTGATTCTAGTTCCAGCTCAAGTGATACGATATCATCTGATGATGACAGCACTGATTCTGATGAATCTAGGGATTTTTCCTCAAGTCATTATGAACGGTTGGCTGCTATTCCACTGGCTAATGCTGGTAAACGCATTAAATCTCAAGCCAGACGACCAAGACGAAAGTCTGTTTGGGATCCTCCTTCCGGATCAGTACTGGGTAAAAGATCTTTGGTTGATGAGAGTTCTGACACTGATAGTGACTTTAATCCAGATCTTACACGTCAAAAGTTAATGTCTGCGTCGATTGCTGCTGCAAAATCTTCTCAAGGAGTTGAGGATGCTAATTTTGTTGCTTCTTTGATAATTACTCCTCCAAGATCTAAGGATCCATCTCCAGTTCAAACTCTTGTTCCTCCAGTCATTCCTACTACTTCAAGTCCTTCTATTCCACAATCAACAGCTGGTCCATCAAAGCCTTCTGATTCTGACAGGATTACTTTCCTTGAATCTCAAGTGCTTTATCTACAAACACAGGTAAACACTCTTGTGGCTACTGATTCACAACGGCAGCTGGTGATTCAGACTCAAGCTCAACAGATTGCTGATATGCAAGCATTAGTTTCCAAACTCGTTCAGCGTCTTGACGCTCAAGGGGAGTTGAGGATACCTGGTACTTGTCACACAGAGTCAATTCAAAGACGTGATGATGAAGACAATGATCCTGCTGGAAATATTGAGGGTGATCGTCAATACACTGACTCTAATCCTATATCAAAGGTTCAGGGGGAGTCAACATCACAATCACTTGAAGGAAACAAAGATACTACCGGTACTAATGACGAAGAAATTCTGTTATTAGAATTCTTTCAAGATTCAGAAGAAGAGGAAGCTGAAAAGATTGAATGTCGTGATGACATTGACGATTTATTCAATGACGTGGAAGATGATATGTCAGATACTGAGATAGAAGAAGGAGAAATAGTAGAGATTGAAATAGAGAAAGAAAAAGATAGTGTTACTTATGAAGGTTGTGATGGTCTTAAAGTGCCTTATAATTTCATCCAGGATGATGTTGTTCCTGAATTCACTTATAAAGGAGTAACAGATTCTATGGACTCTGTTGAAGATGTCACACTGCCTGATGATACAGCTGAGTCAAAGATGGATACTAATGATGAGAATCTTCAATTCAATAAAGATGCTGAAACTGAAACTACTCACACTGAGTCTCCAAAGGTTAATGAAGAACCTGTGATGTATAAAGATACAGGAATGACAAGAGAACAGTGGAGAGAAGTTGTAAACAGTTGGATGAAGGTGCTACCCAAGACTCCAGCACAACCTGCTCAGAAAGAGAAATATGTGAATAAAGAGCAGTGTGTAGGAAGGATCATAAGTTGGTTCTATGATGGTGAATCAAAAATATTTGCAATCAAACGATCTGACGGTGTTCAATACTTAAAGCCAAGGATCAAATATTTCAATACCTTGCCGAGGTGTGAAATAAATGGTCTAGCTTCAAAACCACTCATAAATAGATCGAATAATGGTTTGGCTGATGTGATAGCAAACCTGATAAAGAAAGAAGGTAGTTCGGGTAAGTATGAACGGCTAAAACCTCAGAAGGGAAAGAGAGTGAAGAACACAGATCCAAAGACTGGGAAAGTAACCTGGAGATACAAGTATAGACCAGTGCGTGCTATTCATAAGATACAATTAAAGAATATTCCTCAAGACTTTCTTGGGAATATGAAATGGTGGTATGTTGATGTTAATACTGGTGAAGCAAGGATTAAAGATAAAGATAATAAGGTCATTGTGTGTTTCTATGACGCAATGAATCTTATTAATTTTTCAAAGAAAGATCAGAGGACGTTGCGAAAGAATGAGATCATGTATACTGATGAATGGAGAGAACAAGGTCTACAGTACAAAAGAGTTTTGGAGATATGCAGAAGATACGGTGTGCATGCAGGAAGCAGACTACCGGATAATTGGAAGAGCTCAAGATAAAGACTGAAGACAGAAGATCAAGCTATTGTCAAGGGGGAGTCTGTTAGGAAATAGATTTGTAATGACAAAAGCTTGTAATAGTTAGATTTTATGTCTTTATGTTTTTGTTATGTAATTGTCTAAAGTTGCTAAGTGTTTTATAAGTGAGCCTAGAGGCGAACTTGTTAAGTTCGTCTGGTCTATCAAAGGCGAACTTAATAAGTTCGCTTAGGTCTAGCTGAGGCGAACTTGTTAAGTTCACTTAGTCTGTTGGAGGCGAACTTAATAAGTTCGCTTACAGCAGGTTAGTTTTCTATATATAGGTTTACAGAGTCATTAGACAGAAGACAGATCAGAGAGAACCGAGAGATAGAATTGTCTGATTGAGTCTGTAAACCATTGTGAATTGGAATATAATTGAGAAGTTTATTTACGCGTGTTGTTTCAATTGTCGGTTAGTATACAAATGTTAACATGAAGGATTCCACACTTCGTGTTATAGCAACGTCATATTATGAGTTCGATCAGTAGTTGAGTTACCTGGACCTACACTAGTTCACCTGGTGCTTCTGAATCCAAGCCGACTGTTCCAGTAAAACAAAAGAAAAGGTCCTGGAACAAGAAATCTAAAAGTTCTCAATCTCCTGGTCCCAAGTCTTCTAAAGATTCATCCATTTTTGACAGTCACGACTGTGAATTAATTGAGGTTGTTTATTTTGATAAAGAAGGACGACCCAAGACCACTATGGCTTGGGTCTCCAAATCTAATTAATTTCTTGTGACTCGTGCAGGGACATCCGAATGGTACTATCTCTAATCATTGGTATGTAGATAGTGGATGCTCCCAGCACATGACAGGTAACATGGCCCTGCTTCAAGATGTAAAACCATTCAGAGGCGGCTATGTGGCCTTTGCAGGCGAGAATGGAGGCAGTATTACTTGTCAAGGCGTGGTTTCAAATGGTTGTGTCAGCTTCGACAACGTTAACTACTGCGAGCAGCTAAAGCATAACCTGTTGAGTGTTTCTAAGATGTGCGACAAGGAGTACTCCGTTATGTTTGACAAATCTGAATGCATGATTCTCAAACCTGGTTTTGAAGTTCCTGAAGACTGGATTCTGATGCGAGCACCAATGACAAACGACACTTATCAGATTGATATGAGCGTGGCAACAACCATCTCATCAGTTGCTACTTGTTTGCTTACCAAAGCGACAGAGCTTGACTCTATCTTGTGGCATAGGAAACTCGGACACATTTCTTATTGAAAAATGAATCATCTTGTCCGAAACGGTTTGGTAACCGGTGTTCCTAAGCTGAGATTTGCTTTTGCAGATGACTGTATGCCTTGTAAAAAGGGCAAACAGCAACGGAAGTCTCACAAGCCCAAGTTCCAAAACTTCATTGATACCCCTTTGGAGCTATTACATATGGATCTGTTTGGCCCCATAAGTATCAAGAGTATTGGAGGTAAGTCATTCTATCTAGTTGTAACCGATGACTTCTCACGTTTTTCTTGAGTGCATTCTTTAGGTACAAAGGACGAGACTGCTGACATTCTTTAATACCTGATCCTGAGCTTGGAATCTCTTTGCAAGTTAAAGGTTAGAAGAATAAGGAGTGATAACGGAACTGAATTCAAGAATAATTTGATGGAGCTTTTCTGTCTCAAGAAGGGGATCCATCACGAATTTAGTGCCCCGTACACACCTCAACAGAATAGAGTTACAGAAAGGAAGAACAGAACCTTGATCGAGACTGCAAGAACAATGCTGTCAGATGCAAAGCTTCCCGTAACTTTCTGGGCAGAAGCAGTAAATACAGCTTGTCACGTTTTGAACAGAGTTCTGGTTGTGAAGAGGCACAACAAGACTTTTTTTGAGTTGATCAACAATCGACCTCCCAACCTTGACTACCTAGTTCCTTTTGGTAGTCCTTGTTCCTTATTGCTACAATACAAGTATCGAAAATCCAAATTTCATGCAAAAGCAGTGGAAGGCATCTTTTTAGGATATGTTGTCAATTCACCTTGCAAGAGAGTGTACAATATAGGAACTCGAGGAATGGTTCGAAGTGGATTGCAGTAAACACAAGAACTTAGCAAGTACGCAAGAATACTCTGCGTACTTGTTAAGTACGTGTTAAGTACGCAGGAACAATATGTACGCACTCATTTGTAACATCTCTGTAACCTACAAGTTTTATAATATACGAAGTTTTAAAGTGATTTCGCTGTCGGTTTACTTTGTGTTACTTGATTCTACACCTAGTCACGGGTATTCCGCACCCGGTCAGACTAGTCACACACCCACACGTAACGATCCGAGACACTCGGGGACCTACAAGTTTGCTAGCCGGTATTTGAACGGGCCGGTCAAAGAACCTCCCTGGCCGCCGCCCTTACACAGCTGAACCCTAGCTCCGCCCGAGCACCGCCGCCTTTCCCGCTGTTTCAGGGTTCAAAGCCACCGGGAACCATCCCTGTCATCTGACCACGCCACCGACATTGTTCTCCGTCGCCAGTGGTGATTCTCACCACCACCACCACCACCATCTGGAGCCACCGAAGCCGCCTACTACCGTCACCCGTTGGAGACACGCCAAAGCCATCTTCATCTTCTGGGTTCCATTACCGCTCCCCTCCGTTAACCCCGTAATCCGCCTCCATCTCCAGTTTCAGCCACTGCCCCGCCGTGAAGACATGGCCGCTAGTCATGTTGCCGCCGGAGGAGAGGTTGGTCGCCGGTCTCCCCCCCTCTCTCTCATCCCATTGCTTTCTCTCTCTCTCTAGAAACACACACATTGTGTGTGTTTTTGTGTGGCATTAGGGTTTTGTTCAAATGAGGAAGAATATGGAGATAAGATCTTTAAATAGTTATGGTTTCATGTGGGTGAGGGTGTAGGTGGATACCGTGCGTTCAACTTGAAACGTTTAACTCAAACGTTACGTTTAAAATTTTCGAATTACTATTTCTAAATTCTTAGGATTACATAACGCTATTATAATATTATTTAAATATTTGGCTCCTGAGACTTACTCTCCGATTGCCCAGTCCGGTACGCGCCAGTATCGCATGTCCAACGCGTTTATTTGTTTAAACGTTCTGTATTCCCACCGATATTATTACTGCTTTAATAATAATAGTAATAATAATAATAATGATAATTGGTCAATAGAGATAACATAAAATAAACAATTATTTATGTTATTTTATTATTCCAGGTAATAAATATCCGAATTTCGTTTACATCAGTGTTTGTCGTAATCGCGCGTTCCACGTCATATTTCTCACGTGTTAATCTCCAAATCATCGTCTCAAGTAATTATTAATACTTATTATTAACCTTTAACATTATTTATTAGATATTGCATCGACGTCCGTTAGTGACTGTGAATGCGTTAATTTATTTAATTGCATGTCGCGAAGTTAGGAGAACACTATGTTTTAATAACACCTCATCTCGAATCATCTCGTGATCCGTCAAGTAAAATCACTCATTAAGTTCGCGTATTGGGCCTACAACTGGGCCGTTAATGGGCCGAGCCCATTTTTGGTGAACTTAATGTCAAAGATTATTGACCCTAATTCAGGGTTGTCACAGTGGCTAAATGTGAAACTAAACGAGCATACTCGAATAGTTTTGTGGTATACTCTCGGTGATTTGAACCAATCATCTTATGGTTCAAAAACTTGTTCTCTATATGTTCTCTCTCATTTAGAGGACAACATTTTCGTATCACCTTCTCTCTAAATTCCTTCCATTTCAAGGCGTATGAATTCTTTCTTTCCTTGGACTGAATGGTAGAGTTCCACCATTCAAGTGATTCATCTTTAAACAGATTAGAAGCATATAATACTTTATCTTCCTCTGTACATTTGCTGATAGCCAAAACAGACTATATTTTCTCTGGCCATCTTAAGGCGGCAACGACCCCTTGCCAGAGAAGTCATATGGCTTACAAGCCCGGAATGTTTTGTAGGAACAACAATCGATGAAGAATTGAAGTGAAAGGTCATCCCATCCTGCCTTTCATGATGATAAGCAATGAAGAATAATGTGACACAGATACCTCTAGTTGTAGGACAACATACTCTTCTGAATACTGGTATGAACAAACATCCATTCATACCCCATTCTTCAAAATGTTGCAATAATACCATTAGCTTCAAAAATCAATGGATCATTAGAAGAATCCCAAAAATGAAAATGAGTGTGAGTAGTTTCTACAGTAATGAAAACTTGTTATACATGCACTGAAGCTCTAATAGTTGGCACCTCATCCATGACAACAACCTCCCCAGAACGCCAAAACGACTGAATATGCTCCAAATAGATCTCTGGATCAATGGTGATAGCAAATTTGAATTGAGAATGAAAAAGAAACCGTATTATCAAATGAAAATCAATTGAATTCCTTGCTTCCAGGTCCAAACAAGCACACATTATGCTCCAACATTGATATGATTAAAAAAATTAATTAATATGTTTTGAAAAGTACATAGTAAACATAAGCAAAACTAATAATTATGTTATCAAACCTATTACAAAAGTTATTTTACATGATCATTCTATATCCATAAAGATAATAATATAATAATTATTAATATATACAATTTTTATAAATTTTATTTAAAACCGAGCCGGTCTATGTTTTGACAAAAAAGTTATTTAAATCTGAGTTGGGTGATATACTTTTACTTTTTCTTAAATACATTTTCAAGTTTATCCTTATTTTTTATAACAACATAATTTTTTATTAATTTTTAATTATACCATTGCGATCGAACCGTCACAATCCTCGGAAAAAATTAGTGATTGTTATCAAATACCAAAAAATGCACATGACAAGAATAGACTTGATTTCAACGTTTTGAGGCCACCTAACACCGTCACTGTTCATATACTTTCAATAGTTCTTGACTTCAGCGACAAAATAATTGAAGAGATTTTTGATTTTGAAACGGTGGAGAAAGAGAAATGAAGCAACCGATGATGCCGAATCCCATGATGTCTTCTTCATTTCCCCCTACAAACATCACCACCGATCAGATCCAAAAGGTTTCTTCTTCCCCTCCGATATTCAATTAACTTCTTGTTTGAATTTGATTTTGATTTTGAAGTTGAAGTTGACCTGCTTATTTTTGTTGTTTATTATGGAAAATCGTTAGAATTTGAAGTTTTGATTTGGTGTAGTTAGGGTTCTTGTTGCTTACTGGTAGAACCAGAGTAATTGATCCCGGGTTGTATGAAACCTAATTTTAATTGATGAAATGAATGCTATGTGTGTTTGATTTTGGAATTGGTGGATAAGGAAGAGGCGTGTATGGGGGTGTGGGGGGGGGGGGGGGGGGGGTTAAGCGGCGGTGAGCTCATGAATTCGAAGACGACCAGTAAATTACTAAAACATGTTAATGTGTTAAAGACATGTAGTATGGAGTGATGATCATGTTGAGAGCATATGGAAAACCCAAACCTTACCTTTATCACAAGGAAGATACAGAAAAAATACATGAAAAACAAGTAACATAAAAGCATTTATTAGTAGCAGAAGATGAAAGAGGAGGAAGGCACAAAAATCTCTGAGACTATAGTGGCTTAGACTAGCGGCAAACACCGACTCGTAAGACTAAAGACATACCCAAATGAAGTACAAGCCAGGATGCAAAGTGGCTAATACCAAAAGCAAACCTAAGACTAAAGGCCAACCTAAGACTACAGGCAGAGTAAAGGCAAACCTAAGTGAAGTACGATCCAAGATATGAAAACCCCACAAAGATCCTCTCCGTATGATTCCTTAAAAGTCCTTAACCTTTATTCGTCGCCTCTAGAAACTCATATCATTGATCATGTCCAGAGAGAGGTGCAGTTCTAGCAAATCCTGCCTAATCTGCTTCTATCATGCAGGTTTGGGTTTGCCTCTGCTTCTCTTCCCCTCTACAGTTAGGGTTTACACACTTCTTACGGGTGCTGCCATCTACCTCCTCCATACATGCTCAAACCATCTCGATCTCCCCAATCTTATCTGAAATGCATGCCACCCCTAATTTATTGTGAAAGACTTCATTTCTTATCCGGTCCAACCTCGTGTGCCCACACATCTACCTCAACATCTTCATCTCTGCTATCTCCAACTTTCGCGCTTGTGTTTTCTGAATGGCCGAGCAGTCTGTTCTGTATAGCATAGCTGCGAACTGCAACCCTATAAAAATTCCCCTTTAATCTTGTTGGGAACCTGTTGTCGCCCAAAACTCCTATGGCTGCTCCCCACTTACACCAACCTGCTTGAACACGGTGTACTACATCACTGTCAATATCCCCCATCACTTTGGACAAACGACGACGCTAGATGCCTAAACTTGGTTGTCTTTAGAACAACTTGTCCTTCGTTAGTGATCTGTGTGTCCTCGTTACCAAAAACGTGGTTACCAAAAATGAAAAGGTTAAATATAAAGGTGGCAGTTTCGAGCCATTTACTTTTGAATGAGTTGATATGGGTTGTGTTTTATCTTAAATGGGTCAAATCCAAAAGTTAAGCTAAAAGGGGAATGGTTCATATAGGCTGAATAGGTCAAATTGGTTGAAAGGTGCACAAAGTCTATTTTTAATGCATACAACCTTTTAAATCACTGTGTTGGAGATTTACATTACTGTTGTAATGTTATTATATTTGAAATCATTTACGTGGTAATCATTTATAAAAAGTTAAAAAAGATGGGCAAAGAAATGTTTGCAGCTCAACCCAACCTGACCCAATATGTTTTAAACATGACCATTTTTGGGTTGCTACATTTAGTCTCCCTTTTCCTATCCTGTCTTGTGGTCTAGTTTCTTGAATTTATGAAGATATTTTCTTTGGAGTTACGATGATTAAAATATCATATTCTAAAGAAAAAGGAAACACGTCTTCCAGGACAGAAGTTTTGTATATTCGTTTTTCTATCATGAGTTGTATTCAAGTTACTATTTGTGTATTGGAGCACATGTTTAAGTTGATAATCTTGAAATTATGCAAATACCGTTAAACTGCATCAGTAGTGCACAATATCACGATGGAATAACGACATAAGATGGTACTAGAAGGCTTTGAAGTTGTAAAGGTTGAATGGTAGCCTAATATAAAAAGGACCTCTAAACTAAAACCAAATTGAAAGTTTTATATGATATTTGTATTCAAGGAATTCTGATAACTTTCTAACTAATATAGGTTGATCTCATTTCTAAGATAATATCAAGCATCTAAAGTTGCTGAATTTCGTGTGTGCACTGAAATTTAATTTACATATTGATTCGAGTGATGAAGTAGTATCCTATCACAAAATCATGTCAAGGACATTATCCTGTTAAGATAGCTGTACCCATAAAGCTATAAATGGCAAGATGGGTGGGTGGGTTACTAGTAAAACGGGTCGGGTCTGGTCGGGTTGACCCACTAGTTCTATTTTTTTTTAATTATAAATATAAAATATTATTAAAATAAAGATCCTGTTTTTAATAACACAATTATGAGTTATAAACACTAGGTTATTATAGTCCCCAATCCGTTTGACCCAACCCAACTTGTTTGCATTAAAGGAACAAATCGACCTGCTTTCACATTAATGGGCTGAAATTGCCTCCTCTATGTATAAGTCATTAACTAACTGCATGAACCAAAGGGGCTTTGTCCTGGCGGTACCCTAGTGACTTCCAAATGGGAGGTCACTGGTTCGAATCCGGGCCACAACAAAAAATGGTTCTGTGGCCAGGTCAGGGGGTTTACCCAGTTGGGGGTTCTCCTGGGATGGGATGGGCTGCCGTGGATGTTCTAGGTGTTGTCCTGGGGAAACCTAATTATCGTAGAATATCTAGGTGTTGCCTGTTGGGTTAATCTTGATGTGTACGGGTCAAAACCGGGTTATGGGTCGGATATAAATGGGTCAAACGGGTTTGAGAGAGTGCTATGAAAACCGGGTCTGTGGTTGAACGAGTTTAAGGGATATGAACGTTGGAGTTTCCTGCTAATAAGGAGGAGAACGTGGAGTCAACAATTGCATGTGCTTTGTTTATTTGTTTATTATAAATAGGATAATTAGTTGTTTATTTTTGTACCCCAACTTTCAAGTATACAGAAGCTTTCATCTTCTTTTCATTTGCAAAATACTTTCATATATATACGTAAACTGTGTGTGTAAGTGTGTGTGTTAATTGGGGCCTGAACCAACATTGCCGTTCAAAAAAAAAAAAAAACTAACTGCATGAAGTGTGATTGCTGATTAGAGTACAGATTACTATCAATATCATCCATAGAAAACTGAAGCCAAGCCCTGGATGATTAATAATACCAATGAAGCCTCTGAGATAAATAGTTAAGTCACCTAGTCAAATAGTCAATGAACACAGTCAAAGCCAGAACTGTCAATTTGTGGCGAATAAAGTCAAATGGTCAGCCATAGTGAAAAGAAACCTCAATAGACAATTAGATCAAAAGTCAATTATAACCAACTAATGCCAGAAACCTCTAATAATCAAGAAACCTCAAATGGTCAATGATCTAATACCACAGAACACTTGACTGCAGTCAAACAACTGAAAACACATCTTATGTGCAATCACCGTGTCATCATCTTCAATGTTTCTTACCGGTTATCTTTTCTTATATTTTATATAATGATACATGGCTATCGTTCTAAATCCACATTTACAGTTCCTTGACGAGAACAAGCAATTAATTTTAGCAATAATGACCAACCAAAACCTTGGAAAGCTTGCAGAATGTGCCCAGTGAGTATCCAACCCTACAATCACACTAATGAAATGATTTATATATCAAAAATTATAAAATAAAACTGGTTATATGTTATAGGTACCAGGCTTTACTCCAGAAGAATTTGATGTATCTAGCAGCCATTGCTGATGCTCAACCGCCCACACCAACACCAGCACCACCAACAATTTCATCTCAGGTCCCTTTCTATAATCTTATATAAAAATGTGTTTGGATTCGCGTGATTATCTTGTTATACTATGCAGATGGGCCCACTTGCACACGCGGGTATCCCACAACAAGGAGGATTTTTCATGCAGCAGCAGCAGCATCCTCAAGCTGCTGTCATGGCTCAACAATCTTCTAGTTTTCCACAACAAATGCCAGCCATGCAGTTCCCACAAGTTATCCAACCTCAGATGGGTGTTAGGTCTGGTGGGCCAAGCTCAGCCGCTAGTGATATCTGGAGAGGAAGTATGCAAGATGGTGGTGCCGCCGAAGGGAGTAGTGCTGGTAAAGATGGTCATGGTGCTGCAGCTGGTGGATCGGATGAAGCAAAATAAGCACAAACGAGTGAGTTGTTAGTCTGATGGATGTGGATAGTTGGTCTCTTACGGTAGAACTAGAAGCTTGATCTTTACCCGAGTTCACGAGTATTGAACTGTGTTTGTTAGTGTGTGTTTAGGAATGACTAATTTTGTGTTTGTCTTACAGAATTAGTGAGGTTTAAATGGAAGAGTGTTATTTTATATGAATGTGGTTCAAAAGAAATTTCAGTGTCTCTAAAATAATAAAATTTTTAGTTAAAAAATATATAAAAACAATAGCATAACTTTTAAAAATTACACAACCTTTTACAATTATACCTGATAATTGTTGTTCGGGTTTGTTAATACAAACTCGTACATTCTATGACATTAATGTATATCTCCCTGACTGATTGCAATGATGGATCAAGTTACAAGGTACTCTTATGATTCCGGTTCTAACAGTGAAAAAATGGAGAAGAAGGCGTTGACAACTTCCATTCTTATATCCCTTTCTGTTATCGTGGGTCCCCCTTTTAATTGGATCCTTCTTTTGTGCCCTTCCCTGATTGGTTTTGGAGAAGCCATTTGTAATGATGCTTTGCATTTAATGAGGTACAGGGTGGGTTGTCTAGTCATTTCTCCTATGGGGATGCGTATAACGCACGCGCAGTTGTCAGGTTTTCAAATGGCTTTGGACGGTTTCTTTCTTTTCAAAAGAATTTTAAATTCCACCGCCTTTATTTCCTTCCATATATACGTGTGGCCCGTTCATCTTCTCTACTTCCTACCGTTTCGTCTTCTACTATGAAAACTTCCGATACCATGGCCAGTTCTCGTTTCCATGGCCAGTTCTCGTTTCCATGGTCGTAGTGGCACGTAAGCGTCAGATTAATTGGTGAAATGGTCTCGCTCTGATTTCAACGTGTTCAAAGGGGAATATAACATTGTTCCAGAATGGCGGCCGGAATATCCCTCCGATGATCGTCATGCCTTCAATTTTCCCGATGGGATTATATGCCAATTTCTTCAAGTTTTGCTACTTTCGTTTTCCCATTTCTAGCTTCTGCCTCCACGTTTTGGAATTTTACCAGTTACATATTTCTCAAATTCATCCACTAAAACTACTCCATTTTGAGATTGTAATGAGGAGCTTGCAGAGGGACCTTCCTTGCTTATGTTTAGGGCTTTCTTTCAAGCCGTGAAGAAAGGGGATTGGTATTCTTTTGACAAACGTGATTCTTCTCAAAATTTTATTGCTACCGTCCCTTCAAGCTCCAAAGATAAAAACTGGAGAAACAAGTTTTTCTTTATTGATGCTGGCGTAATTCCACGTAAGCGGGCGAAGAGATTGTCGATTGTCCTCCGCCTGAGTCGGTGTTCCAAACACCTATGTATAAGTGGTTATGTGACCACCCCTCGGACATCCAAAGTGTGAGCGAGGATGTATTAGTTTTATTAGGGATGAGCCACGCCTGGCATGAGCCCAGATGAACATCACTAAGTGTTAACACTACGGAGGAACAAGGTTTACTCCGGATTAAGAAGTTACTCTTGAGGAAGAGTACTCAGGATAACTGTTTTATGATTTATCAAGTTCAAGTGTTACTTTGAAATGAAGACTCACTTTGGATAAAGAGTCACTCCGACTGAAGTATTAGTCCTGATAGTAAACAATTACCTAGGATGAAAGAAGAACAACCGAGCAAGAGTACAAGGCATGTAATCCGGATGAGTCTTTTACTGCGGATAAACAAAATGTTCATGCGGATCAGAACTTATCTCATCTGGACCACATTGTGCGTCTTTAATGAAGACCTACTCCGGAGGATAACCAACTACAGAAAAGTTAGGTTGTTTTACGTGGAATTCTAGAACTTAATATATAAGTCAATTATATTCATTTATAAATAGAATCGAAGTTTCTGTTATTTGTAACAACTGCAATTGTTAATTTCCACACTTGTAATACATTTGACTTTTGATTTACATATGTTCTTATTGTTTTTGATCATTGAAAGTTGGTGGTCTGATTCGGCCCTATATAATCCTGTTTCGGATCGTATCAAACTGAAAACTAAATAGGATCAATCGCGAACCAACTAAAGCACGTTCTAGCCAGACAGTGTTCAGGGCACCATCCAGGTCCTAATTCAAATTCATTAACATACATTATATTTCCATTATTATAGAAAAAAATCAAACATTAATAATCATTGCTAATTTAAACATAATAAATAAGTAACTGGTTGGCGACGTTCCATGATTCTGGGAGTCCAAATATATTTTTTTCGCTTATTTTTTTCTCAATTGTGATTTATTTATATTAAGGTAATGATTTTGTTTTTTAAAATAAATTTTTATTTCTAAATATTTAATATTTCTTTTATTCAATATCGTTTTATAATTACTAAATATTCATTACTAACAATTTTATAATTCTTTTATTCAATCCGTGTAAAAACACGGGTTTCTAACAAAGTGTATAATAGCAGCTCTAGCGCTCCATTTTCTTGGCGTCCGGTTCGGGCGGATGAAGGTGCCGGATGGAGGCGCCGTTGGAGTAGGTGTGCGGCTTTTGTCCGGTTGGCTCTCCATCCACAATTCCGGATGGAAGTGGACGAGAGGTGGTGGGCCATCAAGTGGGCCATGCTCCATTTCTAGCACACACATATACATTTATATTATTTTAAAATATTAATTATTTAATTTAACTTAAATAAAATACATATAAAATTAAAATGTATTTTTAATTTATTTAAAGAAACTTAAATCTGTATTTTAAATTAAATTTTTAAAATTTAACTTAAATAAAATACATGTAAAATTAAAAAAAATTATACCTTTTTAATTTCTTACGGCTAGTTACCAATGTTTACTTTTTGTGTTTAGTCACGTTAATGTCACAACCTCAACCGTTTAATGTCCTTCTCTTATGTAATTTTTAATTTTTATGTTATGAAATTTTAAATTTTTTATGAATTTTTTTTATTTTCGTTTATTTTTATTTATTTTGGAATATTATATTATTTAAAAAATATGAAATATAAAAAAAAGATTATAATAAATAAGTTTATTGGTATATAGAATATAATATAAATGTAAAAGTAGGTGATGTGTAAATATAGGGGTGTTTGAAAGTATGGTTGAAGTAAAAAAGTGGGTTTCTGAAGTATGAGTAAAAATATGATGTGAGAGCTGATGTGGCGCGTTTGGTTTGAAGGATGGCATCCACCATTGTGCTAATACAATAATTCATTGATAGATATAAAGAGAATTCGTACACAAACACCAACATATATTGATCTATAGTGGGTAAAAACTAGCAAACATACTTCAATTCAGTCCCGATCAACTAGGAACGGAATCATCAACATAGTATAATGTAACATGATTAAAGGTAAACGACCAAAAGGAAACAATACACAAAGTCAACGTTGACTATGAATTCGAGTATAGGTATAGATACAGCGGTTAGCATCACAGTAAAGACTACGATAGCAAGAGTTAAGATAGCAACGATTACTATAATAACCCGGATAGTAACCATTACGATAGCAACGATTATCATAATAACCGCTAGTGCCCAATAGCTTTGTATCAATTCTCGCATCTTATTCAGTAGTCTGGACATGTCCAAGTCAAACGTCATTTCACCCATCCGAGCTTCCTCCGACCCCCTGCGGGCAATGGCGGAGGATAGTGAGCCCCCCCCCCCCCCCGATTTTTCGCTCAAAAGTGTTAGTATATATGTATTCGGCCGATTTTTCGCTCAGTAGTTTTAATTTATATGTATTCGGCCGAAAATTTTATAGTTCCGGCCCCCTACGTTTTTTCTCAAACTCCGCCACTGCCTGCGGGAAACACACTTAACATGCATACCATAATCACAACCGGACGTACAATGGTACATGCTGCGGTTTTGTGCGATCATGCCTCTACAAACATCTATTCCAAAGTGAGTTGTGCGCCTTCTATGTTTTGGTGGAAACAAAGAGTGTGTGGGTGGCTAAAGTGCTTGTGCCCTTCCATGTTTGTTAAGTTGAAATATCTTGATCAGAAGTTATATGTAACCCCAACATCTCAATAAGGAAAAAAGTTAGGTGCAATTGCAAAGTCGTCCAAGACTTTGTGAAAGCTCAACTTCACTGGTCTTGCTTTATTTCTTAAAAAGTTATATAAGTGAATTATTAATGGAGTAGGTTTAAAGAAACAATGTTCACTCCTAAAAGATATGAATTATTTTGTGGGGTAGCTTTGAATGAATTATGTAACGCGTAATTATGAATTATGTAGTGTGTTAGGATTGAATGATTAATGTAGGGGTGTAGGGTTGAGCACACCATAAGAAATTAATCCGATCTCATGTAAAAAAGATTTTTTTAACCGTACTTTTATGTGAATGAAAAAAAAAATTTTACCATACTTTCATGTAAACAATTTTTTTTTACGGTAACATGCGACTGGCGAGGTGGAGGACTGGGGTTTGACTGGGGCGCCGCCGAGCGGTGGTCTCAGCTTAGGTCGAGCGGTTGGTCTCCGGCTCTCACAATTCCCGCTCTCTTTCTTTCTTCTTGGTCGGCCGCTTAGGTAAGTTGGGTTTGAGAATTGAGACTTTGAGGTATTGGGTTTTAATAAAACATTTGGGCTGGGCCCAAATGTTTTATTAAAACCCAATACCTCAAAATCTTTAACAAAATGTGGGACTTTTTATAAAATATTAGGTTTTTATAAAATTTTGGACTTTTTATAAAGTGTTGAGCTTTTAAAAAAATTTGAGGGGTAACGTAATTTTTGCTCATGGGTAACGTAAGGGGTAACCGGATACATAAAACCATAAAAAAAATTTTGCACTGCGCGTAAAAGTTGAGGGGTAGCGTCCGCCCCTGATTTGGGTCATTATGGGTCTTTTGTAATGACTTGTTGGGTCATTCTAGGCATGGGTAAACCCAAGAACGAGTCAAAATGGGCTGATCCAAAACAAGGAAAAGTTAATTACGGGTCAGAATGGGTTCTTATTTGAAACTCAGAGAGTTAGAATGGGTTTTGGATAACACTACAGCCCAAGCCTAATACCTTACGCTTCTTCATCCCTTTAACACCACAACTCACAAGTCACAACCACCGGCTTCGGATCACTAGCTTAACTTCCAGCCATCGCCGTCGCCGCCGGTTGGCGTCTACCACCGTTAAAACGCAAAAACTTAAAATACTCAAAACTGAAAATCAAAAATCTAAACCCTCTCGTCAACACTTACGGTCTACTGTTATGGTCGCCGCTTCTTCTACCGTTTACCGTTATGTTCGCCGCCTTCGTCCAACGTATGTGAAATCACTACCGCCATACTCAAAACTGAACTATTACATACTACCACCACCATCACCGTGCCTACTACAGGCCGAACGTCACCTTCGTTGCAACCACCACCGTCGCTAGGGTTGGTGGTTTGACTAGGTTTCTTGAGTGGATACTGGTGGTGGTTTGCGGATCTATTAGTGCCGGTTGTTGATATGAGTGAAGAAGAAGCGGTAGTTGACGGTGGAAGCCGAATCTGGTTGTGGACGATGGACTACTTGAACTTGTTGTTTGCGGCTGTTAGGGTTTAGAGAGAGAGAGCTTATGGTGTGTGACGATGTGGGCGATGGACTTGTGGAGTGTGGGGTGGGGTTCTTACTTCTAGGCCAGACATACGTAGTCCACAAAGATAAAACATATAAGCTGATTATAATAAATAAGATAACGATTTTGTTTTTTAAAATAATTTTTGTGAGTCCAGTATTCTTTTTTTCCCTTATTTTTTCTCGATTGTGATTTGTTAAAATTAAGATAATGATTTTGTTTTTTAAAATACTTTTTTATTACTAACTATTTAATATTTTCTTTATTAATCAATATGGTTTTGTATAATACGATAATTCTTTGATAGATATAAAGAAAATTGCTACACAAACTAGCAAACATACTTCAATTCAGTCCCGATCAACTAGGAACGGAATCTATACTATATAATAAATAAATGTTTTTAATTACACGTGTCGTCTTCATATTCATTCTCATTATTTTTTTCCCGCCTCTCTCTTATTAAATACACTTTCTATCTTTTAATAATAATATATTTTTAAAAAAAATATTAATTATACTAATAAAACACATTTATTTTAAATTATCTCTTATTATACAAAACTTTGAAATCTAATTATGTTTTTTTTGAAAGGCGAATTTCTTAAACCCATACTCTCTTCGAGAACAGCCCGGATGTTCGTGTGAGTCATGCATGTCTTTCCCAATGGGTTGTAACCCTAGCGAACTCGAAACCAGAACCCACCTAGGAGGAAACCTACAACTGGGAAAACCCTCTGGCTCAACCTGGTACAACTTGTCCCAAGCGAGACTCGAACCCATGACCTTCCATTTGGAAAGTCATGGGACTACAACTCCACGAGAAGGCTTTGTGGTTGAAATCTAATTATGTAACTTTTATTTTCAATCAAATAGTAAATGAAAGTCAAATTAAATTAAATAATAATTAACGTATTTTCGAAACCCAATTATATATTAATTTTTATATATTTTGAATTTTGTTTTCAATTTTTACATCTGTAAAATATATACATAAAGATTGAAGAATTTTATATATTGATATTTTTAGTCCCGTATATATTACACGGATTCTAAGCTAGTTATCAACGTAGCATAGGTACAGTACACAAAAGGAAACAATACACAAAGTCAACCTTCACTATGAATTCGAGTATAGGTATATGTAGATACAACGGTAAGCATCACAGTAGTAAACACTACGATAGCAACGATTACTATAGTAACCCCTACTATTGATTGAACGATAGTAATTAACCATTACGATGGTAACGATTACGATAGTAACGATTACTATAATAATCATTACGATAGTAACTATTGATAATAACCAATATTACGATAGCAACGCTCACCATAATAACCGCCGGTGCCCAATAGCTTTGTAACAATTCTCGCATCTTATTCAGTAGTCTGGACATGTCCAAGTCAAACGTTATTTCACCCATCGGAGCTTGATCCGACACCTGGCGGGAAACACACTTAACATGCATACCGTAATCACAACCGGACGCACAATGGTACATGCTGTGGTTTTGTGCGATTGTGCCTCGACAAACATCACATTCAAACGACGGGTTTGGATTCACATGAAGTAACGAAAGTGTGTGTTCATGATCTCCCCGACGCACAGTTTCTTGCAAATTAGTGCATGTCACATGTGCGTCATAGTCACAGATATCACAATGATACAATTCACCCTTGGGATCACAGTAAGTACCACACACGTCACATAAACGTGAACCCCAGATACCGTAATGTGGCTTGGGAAGATATTTCAAGGGATGGTTTGGATGTGATTTGAGTATGATCTGGTTTGGTGGAGGGTTCGAAATCCGTTTAGGGTTTAGGTTATTATAAGCACAATGGATGTGGAGATCGAATTCACAGGCGGAACAAGCAAAAGAAAAACCTGAACCGGCTTCATTACATGAGTTGCAAACGAAAGAGCCAGATGTGTATGTTGGAGATGGGAATAGGGAGAGAGGGTGATCGGGGTGTGATGGATGTATCAATGATCGTGTTGCATCGAAGCATTGGTCGTGAAGGAAGAAATTATGACATGCGTGACACACGTAGACCGCGGTGTCGGTACAAGGAAAGTTGCAGCCTGTACAAGTGAGTTGTGTGCCTTCTAAGTTTTGGTGGAAAGAAAGAGTGTGTGGGTGGCTAAAGTGCTTGTGCCCTTCCATGTTTGTTAAGTTGAAATATCTTGATCAGAAATTATATGTAACCCCAACATCTCAATAAGGAAAAAAGTTAGGTGCAAAGTCGTCCAAGACTTTGTGAAAGCTCAACTTCACTGGTCTTGCTTTATTTCTTAAAAAATTATATAAGTGAATTATTAATGGAGTAGGTTTAAAGAAACAATGATCACTCCTAAAAGATATATGAATTATTTTGTGGGGGTAGATTGAATAAATTATGCAACGAGTTGTTATTATTAATTATGTAGTGCGTCAAGATTGAATGATTATGTAGGGGTGTAGGATTGAGCACATCATTAGGGTATGTGTAATGGACGTGAAAAACAGTGGCGGAGCTTGAAAATCTAAGAAGCGGGGGCTGAAAAAAATAAGCAGGGGCCGGCTCTATACGTAAAAAAAATTTCGGACGAAAACGGAAAAATTAACACTACTAACGGAAAAAAAGGCAGGGGCCGGGGCCCTCCCTGGCCCCTTCATAGCTTCGCCCCTGGTGAAAAGGAGAGGCGTGACATCTTGTGATTTGACAAGTACAAATGCTGATCCAGATGAATATTTCACTCCAGATGAAGAGTCACTCCAGATGAAGTATTAGTCCTGATAGTCAACACTTACATCGGATCAAAGAAGAACAACTGAGCAAAAGTAGAAGACATGTACTCCGGATGAACAAAATGTTCGTTCGGATCAGAATTTATCTCATCTGGACCACTTTGTGTTTCTTTAATGAAGACCTACTCCGGAGGATAACCAACTATAAAGAAGTGAGTCAAGTTGTTATGCCTACGTGGCATTCTAGAACTTAATGTATAGGTCAGTTGTATTCATCTATAAATAGAATAGAAGTTTCTATTATTTGTAACAACTGTAATTATCAATTTCCACACTTGTACGAACTTCAGCTATCAGTACAATTGACTTTTGATTTACATATGTTCTTATTGTTTTGATTATTGAAAGGTTAGTTTCCGCATATCAATTTAATCACATAATTATTATCTTGATAGAACTCGATCCTACACTCCTAATTATAGTAAATAATTTAACAATAAACCCTAACTAAAATAATATCTCTAATATAAACTATTATTTTTTGGACCGGTTTACACTAGAGCTTGTCAAATCTCTACCTCCATCAAAGCCTTTAAAAGCTAGTGGTTCGATTTCGGCACGATATCCTGATTCAGATCGTATCAAACTGAAAACTAAATAGGACTGATCGCAAACCAACTAATGCACATTCTAGCCAAGTCTTAATTCATATTCATTATATTTCCATTATTATAAATTATAAAAAAAATCAAACATTAATAATCATATTATAACTAATAAATAAGTAACTGGTTAGCGACGTGTAATAATTCTGTGAGTCCAATATTCTTTTTCTCCCTTATTTTTTCTCGATTGTGATTTGTTAAAATTAAGATAATGATTTTGTTTTTTAAAATAATTTTTCATTACTAACTATTTAATATTTCCTTTATCGTTTTGTATAATACTATAATTCTTTGACAGATATAAAGAAAATTCCTACACAAACTAGCAAACATACTTCAATTCAGTCCCGATCAACTAGGAACGGAATTATCAACATAGCATAGATACAGTACACAAAAGGAAACAATACACAGAGTCAACCTTCACTATGAATTCGAGTATAGGTATATATAGATACAGCGGTAAGCATCACAGTAGTAAACACTTAGATAGCAACGATTACTATAGTAACCCCTACTATTGATTGAACGATAGTAATTAACCATAACGATAGTAACCATTACGATCGTAACCATTACGATAGTAACGATTGCTATAATAATCATTACTATAGTAACTATCGATAATAACCAATATTACGATAGCAACGATTACCATAATAACCGCTAGTGCCCAATAGCTTTGTATCAATTTTCGCATCTTATTCAGTAGTCTGGACATGTCCAAGTCAAATGTTATTTCACCCATCCGAGCTTGATCCGACACCTGGCGGGAAACACACTTAACATGCATACCATAATCACAACCGGACGCACAATAGTACATGCTGTGGTTTTGTGCGATTGCGCCTCGACAAACATCACATTCAAACGACGGGTATGGATTCACATGAAGTAACGAAAGTGTGTGTTCATGATCTTCCCGACGAACGGTTTCTGGCAACCTAGTGCATCCCATATGTGCATCATAATCGCAGATATCACAACGGTATAGTTCATCGTTCGGGTCATAGTTAGCCCCACACACGTTACATGAATATGAACCACTATAGCGTGGCTTGGGGAGATATTTCAAGGGATGGTATGGGTGTGATTTGAGTATGATCTGATTTGGTGGAGGGTTCGAGATCCGTTTAGGGTTTAGGTTATTATAAGCACAATGGATGTGGAGATCGAATTCACATGCGGAACAAGCGAAACAAAAACCTGAACCTATTTTGTTACACGAGTTGCAAACGAAAGAGCCAGATGCGTATGTTGGAGATGAATATAGCGAGAGTGGGTGATCGGGGTGTGACGGATGGATCAATGATCGTGTTGCATCGAAGCATTGGTCGTGAAGGAAGAAATTATGACATGCGTGACACACGTAGACCGCGGTGTCGGTACAAGGAAAGTTGCAGCCTGTACAAGTGAGTTGTGCGCCTTCTAAGTTTTGGTGGAAAGAAAGAGTGTGTGGGTGGCTAAAGTGCTTGTGCCCTTCCATGTTTGTTAAGTTGAAGTATCTTGATCAGAAATTATATGTAACCCCAACATCTCAATAAGGAAAATAGTTAGGTGCAAAGTCGACTAAGACTTTGTGAAAGCTCAACTTCACTGGTCTTGCTTTATTTCTTAAAAAATTATATAAGTGAGTTATTAACGGAGTAGATTTAAAGAAACAATGATCACTCCTAAAAGATATATGAATTATTTTGTGGGGTAGATTTGAATGAATTATGCAACGAGTTTAAAAATATTCAATGTCACTTGAATTTTAGATACATATATAACACATAAAATTTTATTAAAGCCATAGCAGATATAAAAATCAGCTAATTGCTGTAGATGCAAAATTACTCAGCAACTCATTTTTTTAATTTTTTTTACAGTAATTTTACATTTTTATAGGGGACTACTAATGGGACACGGGAATTGCTATCTGGACCGGGCTCTATACGCATCGTATAGGGCAATACGATGCGTATAGCCTTCACAATTTCCCAAACCCGACAACATCGTACTCCTAGACATTCCAACCCCTATACGCATCGTATAGGTCAATACGGTGCGGTTTAGGGTACGAGGTGACTTCTGCAACTAGTCATCCATCACATCTCTATACGCCACGTATAGACCTATACGTGGCGTATAGCGATGTGATGGATGACTAGTTGCAGAAGTCACCTCGTACCCTAAACCGCACCGTATTGACCTATACGATGTTGTCGGTTTGACCAGGAGTCTATACGCATCGTATAGAGCTATACGATGCGTATAGGGGCCAAATTTTGTGTATTTTACCATGCACAATTCTCATTTGAACGTATCGTTCAAAAATTTTCAAACAATTTACGGTTTTCAAAAAGTTATAGCAATGTCTTGGTGGTGGGATGGTAACTACGGTTTTCAGGTATATTCTAACGAGTCGCTGGAAAACAACCCGCAAAGTTCTGGATTTCAAGATGTGAACCGGGAGGTCTCGTCCGACGTTTATTCTAATCAACGGGTAAGGCTTCCCGATTTGAACGAGCCACTAAGCAATCCCGAGTTCGTATACGGTGAACACTCTTACCTTACACAACCCACGGACGACTTCGTGTACGGTGAAGACTCTTACCCGACACAACAAACCGACAGCTTCGTGACGTATAAAACTGACCAGGTATAACATTCCTATATATATGCATACATTTAGTTTGTTGTTTCTTAACTTTTACCGTACCGTTGTTGTAGAATTTTCAGACTCGTGATCAGTTGGTGGATTGGGCTGTCCGCAGAGGACGTGAGAATGGTTACGTCATTTTCACCCGACGATCGAGGAGAAAAGGCGACGACCCGTCGGAGCCGGTTATCAAGGTGTGGCTTGTGTGTGACCGTCACGGCGAACGTAAATCTACTGCCACGGTTCGACGTGTCGGTAGCAAGAAAACAGGTTGTCCTTTTAAATTGGAAGGAGAGTACCAAGTAAATACTGGTGATTGGAAATTAATGGTGAAGGATGACAGTCATAACCACGATCCTAGTCAACATCTTGAGGCGCACTCGTTTGCCAGGAGACTGTCTGAGTCGGAACAACTTTTGGTGGCGAAATTGTATTCGCAAAACATGATGCCACGAAACATTCTGGCAACCATAAGGGAGCAAAACCCCGATAGTAGTTGCATTAAAAAGGACATTTATAATGCAATACAAAAGATAAAAAACGAAACGAGAGTCGGTGAAACTCCAATGCAGGTTCTGGAGCACCTGCTTTCTTCTAAACATTACGTCTACTATACCCGGGAGGATCCCGTCACAAATGTCGTGGAGGAGATATTCTTTGTTCATCCGAAATCCTACGAGATGTGGCGTGCGTTCCCGCATGTTTTGATGATCGACGCAACGTACAAAACAAACATGTATAGACTTCCATTTGTCCAAGTGGTCGGTGTGACCTCCACACACCAGTCGTTCTGCGTCGCTCATGCATTTATATCTAAAGAACGGGAGGAAAACTTCGTCTGGTTGCTATTGCAAATCAAAGGTATGTTGCAAAAGTGTATGGAGCCGCGCGTGATAGTAACAGACAGGGACAAAGCTCTTATGAACGCGTGTGACAAAATATTCCCGGAAAGTTCCAAGAACCTATGCCGGTGGAACATACACGAGAATATCTCAAAACATTGCAAGGCATCGTTTACAGACGAAGATTGGGAAAATTTCAAGTATTCTTGGTCGGTATTGTGTGAGTCTCCTACGCCAGAAGTATACCAGTACAACTTCAACCGGCTTTACGAACGACTGTATGCAGCCAAACGAGGAAGTAAGTTTTGAATATTAAATAATTATTATGGTTTAATTTATTTACAATATTAAATATTTATTAGGTTTTAAATTATTTTTGTAGGAGTTATTGACTATGTGACAAAAAATTGGTTGGACCCATATAAAGAAAAGTTTGTATCGGCCTGGTCCAACAGAAAACTCAATTTTGGTCAACATACCACGAACCGAGTCGAGAGCCAGCATTCGCTCTTAAAGAGCTATATTAGAAATGCTAACAGCTCGCTGGATAGACTTGTTGGGTTTGTTGATGAAATTGTAACAGATCAGTATGTACAATTACAGCATGGGTTTGGAACAAGCCTAATAAGGAAAATGGACAGGCACGTAAGTATTGAATTGTTTGATAACCTACACGGTAAGGTTTCGCATAAAGCTTTAAATTTGTTAGAAAACGAGTGGTATAAGTTATCAACTATACGGAAACAAAATGCAACGTGTGGTTGCCAACTTTTCAGTAGTTGTGGGTTGCCGTGTGCCTGTCGTCTGGCAAATATCGAAGCTACAGGTCCGGTCAACCTTTTAATATTTATCTTGTTTTATCTAATTTCAAACTTTTCTGACTATCTCGTTTTAATACAGGTGGCAGAATCCCGCTAGATGCGGTGGACGTCTTTTGGACGAAGCTTGATCTAAAACCGTCGTTTGTCGAGGATGAAAATGTAGACGTGGATAAAGTACTTGGTCAAGTGAGAAACAAAATTATGTCACAACCCGATCAGGTCAAAAAAAGTCTGTTGTCGAGAATCGTAGGGGTGGTATTTCCGATCAATAGTAAGAAGAAGGCGCCTATGGTACAAGAAGATACTCGCGGTCGTCCAACTTTGAAAAAGCAACAACAAAGGAAACAGGATGTCACGAGAAACAGCTCGTTCACAGGATCCCAACAAAGCATATGTGACCCTGCGAGACATAGCTCCTATATTGCGTCACAGGACTCTCGACAAGCGAGTTCAGTCATTCAACACCGTCGTTCAACGACGGGTAAAGGAAAGCAACCACCAGATGATAACGCCCATCATGGGTTTCCATTAATGATTGGGGAAGATGCCGTTAACAATATAAATTGTTTTAAGGATTCGATTCCATCTTTGTTTCATCCCTACATTTCACGTATACAGGATGTAAATCCCGACGGTAACTGTGGTTTTCGATCGGTAGCTGTGGGCTTAGGGTTAAATGAAAACCGGTGGTTATTTATTCGTCAACAGCTTCTACATGAGATGGACAGTAAAGAAGAATGGTGGAGAACTGTTTTCGACAGAATCGCCTTTCAAGAGTATGATAGGCTGCGTCACACAATAGATTGGCAGGATGTGAAAGCCGCGCCAGTTAGTCGTTGGATGTGGATGCCATACACAGGACTCCTAATTGCTCAAAGATTTGGGGTGATTGTTCATCTATTAAGCATTGCCGGTAATCAAACATTTTTTCCATTATGGTTTGGTCCTCATGTTCATGCTCAACATCAAATTGTATCGTTCGTTCACGTCAAAATTGTATCGTGCGACCGGTATACTCAGAAGAGCCAGCGTACAGCACCAAACGCCCCCCATTTTTAACACACACACACATACGAGGAGACGCTAGATTGAGATTGTCGGGTCAAAAATTTCCTCTTTTACTCGTAAAGGTACGTATTCTAGACTCGTGATATATAATATAGGTTTAATTTTGATTATTAGTCATTAAAATTGCGTAGAAATAGAGATTTATAAGTTGAATTCGATGAACTATACGCAGCGTATAGAATTATACGTGGCGTATAGTTCATCAGAGGAAGAAGATGAAACAATACGCAACGTATGGGGCTATACGCTGCGTATGGTTTAAGTTACCCGGTAACTGGCCTGCGTATGGCTTGGTTGGCCGCGTATGGCTCGTTTTGCCCGGTAACTGGCCTGCGTATGGCTTGGTTGGCCTGCGTATGGCTTGCTTACCCAGTAACACCCTATACGCCACGTATAAAGCTATACGTGGCGTATAGGTTTTTAAAAAAATTATTTTAAATCATTTATTTATATTAAATAAACAATTTATTTATTATTTTAAATAATTTATTTAAATAATAAAAACAATTTATTATTATTTTAAATCATTTATTTATATTAAATAAACAATTTATTATTATTTTAAATATATTATTATTTTCAGATATGGCGGATCACGACGACGATGTTCAGATGGACGAGTTACAGGATCTTGCGCACTACCCCTATTTGGATTTTCCGGCAGACTCGGAGTGGTATGGCCGGTGCCAAAAGCTACGGGAGGTGCGTTTGGGGCCGGGGACGGCGGTGGACTGGGAGCTTCTCCAGGAGGTCCAGGAGGCGGAGCGGGCCAGGGCCTTCATAGGCGAGGACACGCCATGGGATCGGCTTTTTGATCTATCATTCACCGAGACCTACCGAGAGGTGGTCGTCGAGTTTCTTTCGACGTTCATCTACTCAGAGGAGGGGCTAGCGCCCGTTCCCGAGGAGGCGCCGGCAGAGGAGCCGGATCAGGTCTCCTTCCGTATTTTTGGCCACTAGTACCGTCTGACCCTCCGTCAGTGGGCCGTCGCGACGGGCTTGTACTTTGAGCCCGAGACGATTTTGCCGGTTTACACCGCGGCGGTGACGGAGGTGGACAAGGAGGTACTCCTTGTTTTTTGGGGTTTGATTTCCGATAGCCCTTGGTTAGGTACCAAGGCGAGGGTTTCGGGGATTAGAGACCCCCTCTATAGATATTTGCACCGGCTTATCTCGACGTCGATCGCACCGCGTCAGAAAAGCCGTGAGTGGTGCACCGATAGAGACCTCTTCTTTCTCTACTGCCTGCTTACAGGCACGGGGTGCGCCCTATCCACATGCCTCGCTAGTTATTTCGCGTCTGCCTATATGCGGCAGAGGCGCGGGCTTTTGTATGGCGGCGCTTTTATCACTCAGGTCATGCGTAGTATTACACCATGGCATGCGCATGAGCCTGAGTTGTTACCGCCCATTCCCCCTGTCAGATTAGACCGCCGCACGGCTAGCGGCATGCGCATCACGCACCGTTTCCCGGGGCTCGGCCTACGGTTTGTAGGGGCCGTCCAGGACCAGGTTTGGGTCCCGGTGCCGTTGCCGCCGATGCCTGGACAGGGGGGCCCGCAGATGCCTGACCCGCCACTAGGTGTGCCGTTGTCGGCGCCGCATCAGCCGCACGTGGAGCCCATCCACGACCATCCGCCACAGCATCCCCGACACGCGCGTCGGTCTGTTAGGCTGGACAGGGCCACTCAGGCATTGCTTGAGACCCTTGCTGCCGACTCACGGCGACTTGTTGCCGAGTCACGGCGACAGGCTCGTCAGAGCGACCGCATGGAGGACCTTATGATGTGGGCGGTTGGTAGCCTCGTGGATCTATCACGAGCCGCCGGCATCGAGCTACCACCACTACCACTGCCACGTCATTATCCAGACGACCCCGTTCAGGATGACGGCGGGGCCGGTCAGGATGACGGCGGGGCGGGTCAGGCTTAGTTGTTTTTATTTGTATTTAGTTTGTTTCTTCGGTTATGTATGTAAAAACATTTTGATGTATATATTTAATTTTGTGATGTAATGTATATAGTCTTTTACTTATTTCTTTGGTTGTAATGTTTAATTTTTTGTTTGTTTGTAATGATAAATTATAAATGCAAAAATATA
Source organism: Smallanthus sonchifolius (assembly GCA_023525975.1). Classification (NCBI taxonomy): domain Eukaryota; kingdom Viridiplantae; phylum Streptophyta; class Magnoliopsida; order Asterales; family Asteraceae; genus Smallanthus; species Smallanthus sonchifolius. The sequence goes on along the minus strand of CM042019.1, from coordinate 31,897,579 downwards.
ATAAATGTTAACAAAGTTATATAATTTAAATTAAAAAATATAACAAACTTATATTAACAAAGTTATATAAATTAAATTAAAAAAAACAACAAACTTAAATTAATAAAATACCCTATACGTGGCGTATAGGGCAATACGCCACGTATAGAGGTTTTTAAATCGACTTCTGCCAACTTTTGAAGCAAAATTAAAACCCGTGGCCCATACGCTGCGTATAGATCAATACGGCCCGTATTGGACCCAGCCGCCAGACCGGGAATGCGACGTGGCATTCTGTTGGCAGAGACTGAACCCTATACGCCTCGTATTGGCCTATACGAGTGCGTATAGGGCGGCGGCATGTCCAATTAGCAATATTCCGTGTCTTAATAGATTCACCCTTTTTATATTATAAATTTTAGAAGGGGTGGAATGGTGGATTGTTGAAAAGACGAATCGAGTTTAATAAAGAAAACCTAAGCTATATTATATTATATTTATTACTGCTTTTTAAGAAATACTATTATTAATATTTAGTTTTTATCAGGTCATTTTGAGAATATTAAGAGTTTAAAAGGAAATCTAACTAATTACCTGAATATCTTCCTTTATGACGCTATGACAAAAGTGTGACTAGTCCATCTTCACCGCTGTAATGATCTAAATAATATATCTTCCCTATGACGCTCTCTGATATACAATGACTACAAGATTGGAGAAGACGAAGCGTGACTAATCCATCTTCTTCACCGCTACAATGATCTAAATAATCTCTTGGTGGATTCTTGTAGCAAGAGTCCATTTTGGGCGACTACAAACCGGCCCGGTTGGGACCAAATAGGGCATTTGGTTTTATTTCAGTTCTGGGTTCGGTCAGTTTCCTAATACTGGATGATGGGACACCCCCTATCATGAATTATTGAAGTTTGGCTTAGTTTATTTTATATGTAATCCGTCGGTTCAGTTCTTCGCGGTTTTATCCGGTTCTGGTCTGAGACCAAATCCAATAAATGTGAAGTTGGTAGACGGATGACCGAGTGGTCGTGGTCCTCAGTTCGATGACGGTCTAGTCGTGGTTCGGTCATACGGTCCGGACTGAAAAACGCTCACCCTAATTCTGACAGATCAGGTATATATTTATTTATTTATTTATATGTTCAAAAATAATATGAAGAATCTCAAGAACAAATTTGGTCTCGTCATAATAAAACAAGCATGGCATGTTTGAAAAGTTTCTTAGCAAAGCATAGATATCGGGTCGATAGGCTTCACCTTCCAATGTAGATCAACACTTGGTTATGTTCATGTTTGGATTTATAGAGTTTTCTTTGAAGGTTCATCATCAAGAGTTGCTGTAAAATTACGCCTTTCATCGGAATTGGCAGTGATAACTGGCATCCAAACATCAGCTGTATCACTCAAGAGGGACTTCACCTCCACATCAGCTGATGATATCATCTCATCCACGTCTGCCAGCTTGGCAGATAGTTTGTCCAGCTCAGCAGCTATCTCCAACTGAAGATTTAGCAAAATGAAAGACATATCTTTTAATAATTAGTGTTTCAAGTAGTATGGTTACAAAAAATATTAGTTTAATAACAATCTAACTGTTTTACAAAACTGATTTAGGAGGTTTTTTTTACATTAATAGTATACAACGTGTAACTATCAACCCGTTAGAGATAAACCATAATTCAAATCGACACATTCAATGAATCAAAAAGCCACCTGAATCGTGAACATACGGTCAAGGAAAATAAGCAGGTGATTAGAGCCACTACAACAAGCCTGTACAGTACAAAGCTGGCAGTTTTGACCCGTTTACCTTGTAAAATGGCTTGACTTAGGTGATATTTTCTCTCTTTCGGGTCACATGAGTAAAACTTTGAAACTTAGCTAACGGGTTAACAGGTAGGAACAGGACAAAAGACACCCAAGGTGTTCAAATACATAAAACCTCTTAAACTCTTTATAAAAAATAAACTACTAGTTTAAAAGTATAGTTTTTATACTCCTATTGAACATATTAAATATTTGTACAGTTAAAAAAGTGAGCAAAAAAGTGTTTTTGACCCGTTATATAGCGTGTTCGACCAGTCATTTTTTCCACCTATAGTATGTAAAAGGCTCTAAAATTTTCAGATTATGAGATCAAGTCTTCAACTGCAGCAATATGTACTGTACTTGACAATTATTGTATTTGTATAATTATGTGTGGTGAACTTAAAAAATTCTCTTTTGATGTAAAGAACTTCAAAAATTACAAAATGCATGCATGTGTATCAAAAGTGACTTTAATAATAAAGACCTTTTGATGAAAAGAACTTTAATAATAATAATAATAATAATTTTTGTTTAAACAATAATTAGAACTATGTAAAGGTTAAGCAAAAAATATCCCAAAGGGAAATTTTGAAAGGGTACATCAAAAGAGAAATTTTGACGTTCGGAATACAAAATTACAACAAATATCAAGTACAACCAGTGTTGTAAAAATCGGGATTAATCGGTGGATTAATCGGTAATCGGTAAAATACCTAGTAATTTTTGGCTAGTCGGGCTATTAATCGGTAATCGGTCCTAGTCGGGTCTAGTCGGTATTAATCGGACTTAATCACTTTGACGTTCGGAATTCAAAATTACAACAAATATCAAGTACAACCAGTGTTGTAAAAATCAAGATTAATCGGTGGATTAATCGGTAATCGGTAAAATATCTAGTAATTTTAGGCTAGTCGGGCTATTAATCGGTAATCGGTCCTAGTCGGAGCTAGTCGGGCTAGTCGGTATTAATCGGACTTAATCGCCCTAATCGGCCCAATTTGATTTTTGTGTTTTAAATAGAATTTTAAGCCCAAATCTGGTTAATTTGAATTTTTAGCCCAAATGGGCCCAATTTGTATTGTGTGTGCTATGTTTTAAAAAGAGTTTAAACCTAATCTCTATCTAGCGACCTGAATACCTGATTCTTCACCAGTCAACACAATAGACCAAGACCAGGTGTTTCAAAGTTCAACATAATTAGAAACAAGGGTGTGAGATTATTTCATTATTTCCAAAAGAATGAAAAAGGTTCATGCTATCGAAAGGGTACCATCACGTTGGCTGACCTATACGGTCGTATACCGTACCATACAACGCCTTATACGGGCGCACTTACATACATTCCCTATATAAGGGACTATAGAGTAACACACAATGCCCTACACGAGCGAATACCAATAAATAATACACCTCTATACAGCCGTACAACATCAAATCAATAAGAAGGTTAATTAGTAACGTATTAGTGTGCGTATAGTCTGTCCCAATGAAAAAAGATATGAGTTGACGTACCTCATCAAGATTTCGTGTAGACTTTGAAGGAACCTTTGTAACTTCTAACCCAAGTGCTTCAATCTTTGCACGCAATTCAACTTCCTCTTGATTAGTCAATGATTCCACCTAAAAAAATAAAGAACAAACACCCTTAATAAGTACACAACATTTTCAATTAAAGAGTTACAAAATTCCATAAACTGGGGGATCAAGGATTTCCTATCTAATGTATACACCCGCAACAAACTCTTCCTAGGATGCACTATGATAATATTTTCTTTTCTTTTATTTTTTTACCCTGAAAATCACTATTTGAGTTGCCTTCTTCTTTGTGGAAGACGGTGAGATTAGTTACAGAAATTTCCATCTTGAATAAACCAGCACATGTCACATTTCCCTAAATGTGCCAATTTCAAACCTTTTATGTGAAAATAGGTCAATTTGAGTTACAGTTTATTGATAACAGGGTTAATAATGTTTTAAACTCAAGGTTTCACTAATTTTTCGTTTGCACCCTTACTTTTTTTTGCAATGATTTAGCATCTTTTATGACGGACTACCGGCATGACTGGTCAACTTCGAATGAGGTGTAATTTTTGTACCTATATTATTATTGTTATTGTTACTATTAATGTTGTTACGTGCTCGTTTCTTCACTCTTTTTCCACATTCCCACCGATCAACAAATGAGTTTGTCACTCAAGTTACTTGTCAAATCACTATCAAATCATCAATAACTACACGTGTCGTCCACAGACTACAACATGTTGGTTAAAAGGCCATTTCAACACGTAAACCCAAAGTAACTGATGTACACCCTGTTAGGTTAACGGCTAGGAATTTCGAATCAAATGAAACGAATAGGCAACGGTCGAATGGGATACAGAAACACCACCCGATTCGATCCCGAAGAGCTTCAACATTATCACATTGAGCATTAGTGTCACCTTAACTAGAACATATGTTCAATAAACTTAACTAAGTGGAGCTAACATGATGCAATGCAAATGAACCTTTGTTGCCTAAAAGAAATTACAGATCCTTACAAATCACGGAATCACAGATATTATTGTTTACAATACAATAAGCTACTTGCTTCAAATTTGATTTCATGATCCACAAATATAATAAGACAGAATCGGTTTCAATTTTAGAATTAAATGAATTTTCTGTTCTGAATTTCTGATTACAAACGTATAGTGAACAATCCAAAGATAAGCATATCAAATTCTAGGGCAAACATAAATTAAACATTTAAACGAAACAAAACCTAAATCGTATAGAAATCATCAATATCAAGTAACTTGATCGATTTCTGAAGAATTGTGATGCCAATTTAGAAAAACTTTGATGCAAATACGACACCGGCATCGATAGATTCAAAATCTCCCGATTAATTTCACGAAACTATTAAGATTAATTGCATAAACAGATCTTGCAATAAGTTGATGAAAAAAGTGAAGAATTGTGAAATTGGTTTACCTGTTGGAGGAGATTAGAGAGGAGGCCGAAGAGCTGAGTGTCTGGGAGTGATGATGAAGGGTTTGGTTCTTCCCCCATTGTTTTTGTTGGGATGGTTTCTTCAGGCAACAGGATTCTGGCGTTTTAGTTTACAATCTGGTTTGCAATATATTTGGTCGGTTAAAGATAAAATTTAAATAATATTTTTATTCAAACGCCTTGAAAATGTATTTTTATATATATAAAAAAATATTTTAAAAATGTATTGATAAACTCAACAAAAATGTATTAAGAAAATTCATAAATTTTATTTTAAAAAATTCAAGTTTAAGAAATTAATAACATTACCCGTGACCTAGTAATATGATGTTTCTCTTATACAAAAGTAATGTGGGTTCAATTCCTTGTAAGTGTAAAGTTATAAGATATTTAGGATTAAAAAGTTGATTAAAAAAAATAATGATGTATTTTACATATATCTACAAGTTCTGATTATTAATTTTAAAAATATATTTATAAAAAATTATTATTTTCTGTTGTACATAGTTTAAATTATTTATAAATCTAAAAACAAAATATGATTATATAAATAATAGAATATATGTGTGAATCAAATTAATAATAGATTTTAATTCCTTTAAATTTTAATTTCTTTGAATTCTAATTTTCAATTAAATAAATCATTATTTCTTTTGAAATGTGTAACATGTTATCTTATATTACTTAAATATCAAAAATTAAAAAAAGGGCGTACCCAGTACTTGATTTAGCTACCGTATTTGTGCAGGATCCGGGAAGGGGTCGGATCGCTTCGCGATTTAATGTACGCAGTTTTACCCTACACTTTGTGTAAAAGGCCGTTTTCCACGGCTTGAACCCATAACCTCAAGATTACAAAGTAGTAACCTTAATAGTTCTCCGAGGCCCGCCCTCATTAAATAGCTAAATCTAACATTTATAAAATAAATTAGATTATCTAAAAGAATACGTTCCGCCGGGTTGAACACGTTTACGATAACTAACTTAACAACTTTCTAAGTTATTTTATTACTAGAATTTTGTAATCTTTTTTATTTTATTTTTAGTTCTCTACAAAATTATGTAGAGATAAAAAGAAGGATAACGGGTCAACCGTCTTGAAAGCAAACTCGTTATCTAACCAACCCGAACACCTCAAAATGGCACCGAGGATCTTGAACCCTAAGAATGCTGAATAGTGTTTTTAGTCAACCTAACTCGACAAATACCAAAAATACCTACTATTCCACCCGCCAATCTAGCCCATTTTGTCACCTCTAAATAACAACATGCAAAACGGGTCAAGTTACAAACTGGAGTTTAATTACCAATGTTGATGATAATGTCCACATAAACACGTTCCAAACAACTACAACAAGATCATAACCGCCTATTTTGAGAAAATCAAACCCAAAAGACCAATTAGCCATGACACGATGGATCCAACGGCCCAGAGTAGGAGGCCAAAAACAACAATACCAGCTAAAATGGTAAGAAAAGGGGGTCCTTGGGCAGTGCCTGTATCACCATTTGTGACTGCTTCTGTGTTCCCTTTGGAATCTCCTGAAGGCTTGTTTAATGCCTGTAACGAAGGCAACCTTTCGCCTATCAACAGTCCAGGAGCATTCTTGAACCTGGTCAAGTGGATGAAAGACATCAGACGGTTAAGTAAGAAGAATCTTTTGAAAATCTAATCGCAAAAACACAAACAAGTAGGATGTAAAGGTGACAATTTCAACCAATTTACCTAAAGTGGGTCGATTTTGGTTATATTTTATGATTTTATCTCAAACGGGAAAAAGTTAAAAACTTAGCTAAAAATGAACGGGCCAAATGTGTTGGAAGTATTTGTTAAGAATGTAAGGATGGTTTTATACAACTATGCAGAAACTAATTGAACCCAAACATGTCCTAAAGGCCCTTAACACCCAAACATGTTGGAAGTATTGAACCCAAACATGTCCTAAAATCCCTTAAGAACAGCTCGGAGGAGGAGAACGGTCTTCAGTTTTGCGATTAGGTTAAATAAAAACCCATGGATCCATGGATCGGGTCGTTATTTGGGCTTAATTCTGTTTAAACCCCACACTTCAACTTGGGCCGATTAATCCCGACTAGGTCCGATTAATCCCGATTACCGGTTATCTGTCCGACTAGCCCAAATTTACAAGGTAATCCACCGATTACCGATTAATCCACCGATTAATCCCGATTTTTACAACACTGCCTAAAGGCCTTTTAACCCCATTGTCAGTAGTTGGCAAGGTATTGGTGGGGTTCCATGAGTTTACGAGTAACAGATTCTCACAGTCACCCATAAAAACATGTCCTAAAGGCCTTTTAACCCCATTGTCAGTAGTTAGCAAGGTATTGGTGGGGTTCCATGAGTTTACCAGTAATGAGTTCTCACAGCCACCCAAATAAACATGTCCTAAAGTCATAAGTAGATTATAAAACATCCATCAACTACATGACATTTTAGCATATCTCAAAATTAAGAACCGATTATTCATTTCTTATTCATTAGCACCCTTTCTTGCGACGAACCAATGCAGTCAACAAACATACTATGACCAAGTACACATTACACCATATCGAATTCCAATCTATAAAATGTTATTGCAGTAGAATAACAATATTTAGATGTTTATATCTCAAGATTTACAGATACCTCCCTACCTCTCCTTTTGGTAACCCGAAAACTATAACCGACTACAGTAATACATTTCTAAAAGCATTAAAATTTACCTAAACCCAATAAAATTGAAATACTTTCTGAATGAAAAAGAATATGCTATTGATAAAGATCCAACATGAATTGGATTCTTGGATAATAACCACAAAAATGAAAATTGACCACCAATACAATTGAATCAAGCTCTTACGCGAGTGAATCAAACCAATTACAACACACAAAACTCAAAATCCCTTGGAATTTGAGTTTCAGTGAACATCAAATATGTTTTGAAAACAAGAATGCACTACTTTGACACTTTGACTTTCACAAAGTCAAACTGAGGTTTGAAACTAAAATTAACACCCAAATAGTTCAATTTTCCAAACGATTTCGCACCAAAATGCCAAATACAGTTCAAATTCAAGCCAGGCAAACTTTAATTCTAATTTGAAACCTGGATTTTAATACTCCCAAATCCTACCTACACTTTTGACGTATCAAACCCTAGAAACATACGAAGAATCATGTCAATTGCCAGCATTACAGATGAACAGAAACGCATTGAAACACCATTAGCAGGTTATTGATAAGGATGATAGAGCGATTGAGCATCAATGAGTAAAGAACCTGAGAATTGAAGTTGAGTGAGTGAGCGAAATTGGATGGAGATTGATCGATGAGGAATCAGGTCGACGAATGGGAGTTTGATGAAACCCTAGTTTGCTAGAATGCGCTGGGAATGCACCATAGCAGAGAGAGATGATAGCCATTCTCTAGTTCTCTATCTTTGTTTTTCTACTGGTTTGTTTTATGTTCGTTTGTCCCATTGTCTGCATATAAAATTAGTGGTGTGAGAGTATCACGTGGACGTCACGTAAGCTTGGTTGGTTTTTTACTTGGCAACAGAAATATCTAAATGAGTGAAATACAACATATTTGACTATGGAGAAACCACCAAACACACACACACACACAATTGGGGACCCACCCAACACTCACAACCTTTCTCCTTTCTCCCGTGAAGCCACTCACGGATCCTTCCTCAAACCCCCCCCCCCCCCTTCACGCGAGAGGGGCGGTGTTCCATATGTGCTCACGGCGTGAAGGGGCTCACGGCGTGAAGGGGCTCACGAGAGGGCCTGCGTGAGAGTATACCTCATGCCCTGAGGAGCATGGGTCACCACACAACCGATCCGATTAAGTATTCTTGAACCGTCTTCGTTTGAGACGTTGGATTGTATGATTATAACGTTAACCGGTTGAATCGGCAAACCGGATAGATAGTTATGAGATTTTTAAATTTTTATATCCTTTTTCTTTCAAAAATTTATGTTCATTTACTACTTTAGATATTACATTTTAACCTATTATTTGATGTGTGATTAATTAAAGACTATGGTTTTAATATGTTACTTAATGTTTCACTTTGATATTATAACTGAAAGATGAGTATAGAACATTCCATTACCATTGTTAAACCAAAAAGGGTGCATTATTAATATATAAGATTCATAAATTGAAGGATGACCCATTTGCTGGATATTGTGTAAATTTGTAATGTCTAAGTTGTTAAGCTGATAAGGATAGGTTAATCAATATGATATGTATTATATTTGATGAACATTTAAACTATGAGTTGAAAACTGATCCATAAGTTGCTTAAGGAATTCCTAGTTGATGTATGATCAAGGTAAGTGATATTATGACCCATCCATATTGTTGTTAGCAAATTTTGTTGTATAAGACGATTTCATACATTAATGAAATTGAAAGAGTTGTTAAATTATGTTTAGAACTCGATACATACCTTCAAAACATGCAATTGAAGAATTTAAATGAGTCAACGGATTGTATTTGGTGGAAGCAGCTCAGTTAGGTTGAAAAATGATACTTTGGTGTTGTAGGGGCGTACCCTACGCTCACCGGTGTAGGCTACATTGTCATGGAAGTGTCTATGTTGAAGGTCTTCTGTACTATGCTGACCAAAAGGCCCAAGACGAAATCTAGGTCAATGTTAGGTACACTGAACGACGTGCCTAACGGTGGACTTGGTTTGGTTTTTGGTGATTTCTATTGCTAGTTGTATGCTTTGCTTTGATATTTACTTGTATGCAATAAAGACTAACTTGTAATGTTGTAATTTCTTAGGTAAAGCTCATGAATATGTTGATGAATGAAGATGAAGCTCTCGGGGCAATTCATGGACAACACATCTCGTATTTGAAACTTGTTTTGTAATGTTGTCGATGTTTATGGTGTTATAGATTAATAAATGACTTTACTACTTTAACTCTAACATTTGTGGTCTTATTTAAGTTGATAACATTGGCAAATTTTGCATATAAATAGAGGAAATTTAACTTCATGTTGTTTATAACGAAAGAAAAGGTTGGAACCTATTTTTTTACTGTAAACTTTTAAACTACTAGTCCATTTTAAAGTAATGTGTTACACATATATCATCTTGAACCAGTTTTTTTCATTTAATCTCAATTGAACTTTTAGTTTAACGTTTAAGCCTCTTGGTTTCATATTTTTGACTCGTTGACTTGAAGTAAAAACTTGTAAGTATTTATTGTTTTGAAGTTCTTGAACTTCTTTCCTCTTTACTCATAATTGAATGTCATGTTTAGCACAAAATCTCTAATCTAGTCAAATTATATCAAATTCCCACCAAGAACCTTCATTATCATATAATGAATTTGGTTACAAACTCATGGTTAATGAGTTTCAATGATTTATAAGCTATCATAGATTAGTTCTAAACTTATCAACACCTTAATTACTCTTTATTCCTAGAAATATGGATTTAGGCCAAGAATCATTAAAACCTCAAATTCACCAAGTTATAACATTGATGATTCTAGCACATTCTGTTGTACCCCTCACTTAAATTCTTAAGAAATACAATTTTAACCTTTTTGTTTTCTTTTTTATTTCTTTTGTCTTAAATATTTAAGAAAGCTTTAGTTATTTAATTTATTATACGTATTAATTATGGGTTGAATACATAACACAAACTTTTTTTTAAATAAAAACATATTTTATAAAAAACGTTATATTATTATTTTTTAAAAAGACGTTTTATAAAAATTAAAATACTGATTAGAAAAGTTTATTTTTTTAATACGTGTTAATTTATTTTATAGGTTGTGTAGGACGGTGGTGGCAGGTCGGGGTTTGCAGTAGTGAAGGTTAGCTACGATAGGGGTGTTTAGTGTTCGGTTTTTAATTTTTTATGCCTATTCGTTAATCGAACAAAACTGTATTGTGAATTTGTTTAACCGGACCAAATTAAACCGAATTCAAAAAAATGTATAAACCGAATTCAACATATATAGTTATCATTTATTCGGTTTATTCTGTTAAACGAATAAACCGAATTCCAAAAATGTATATCCGTTAACCGAACCGAAAACTGAATTCACAATTTGTCACACCCCGCCAGGGCGGAAACGCGAGGCGTAACGTTCATGATTTCTCAAAGCATATGAATATTGCAAACACATACACACAAAATGGATACTTAAATTAAGTTAAGGTTTACAACCAAAATATTTGTTTGAAAATACAAAAGGCTTGAGATTTTGCAAATATGACCCATCGACGATGAGTTATACAAGAAAAATCCCCAAAAGAAATATCCAAATGCATGCATGTTTCCTACATTGACGTACTTGGGTTCCACGTTTCAGTTTCCTGAAAAAACATACTTAAAATGTCAATACTAGGTTGGTGAGTTCACAGGTTTTAATCAAATAGTTTTTGTAAATCCAATTGTTCGCAAATAGTTCCACGTGCATATGATAATCATAATATGTAATGTTTGACCCATCTGTACACTAACTAGGAATACAAATAATATGTTCATACATGAGGCATAACTAAGCCATGACAAGTGTTCTTTTGCCCCTCTCATATGTGTTCAGATGCTATGCAGTCATAAATCCTCCAGATTGTGGTTAGCGTGACTAACCATGACCGGGGGACGTCAATCCCAATAGTATTATTCATAGAATCCTAGGCTAAATAGTTAATGGTTACTAAAGTGTTCCAGGGGACTTTTACGGCCTAAAATGTGTTCAACTGATGCAAACATAAAGGTCGGGTCTTATTATCTTGTTATCACATGAAAAATAGTTATAAGTATGTTCTTTCCCTAAATATAGAAGACAGTAAAAAGGGGCTGTGAAACTCACCTCGAGTTTGGGTATGCTAGCAAACGATAATTGTTCTAGTGCAACTTGACTACTCGTACCGTAATTACACAAGGGTAATTCGTGTTAAGACTGAATGTCTTATGTGAAAATTGTTCAGCCGACATAATAATGTCGTTAAGGATGTGTTTATTTTAGAAAAAGGTGTTTCGAGTTGTGACCCGTTGGTGATTATTATTTACTCCTTGATATATATATATATTTTCTTAAGACATGTACATACACATATAGTTGTTTACACAAACATGTTATGTTGTCACAATTTCTCATAATACCATACGAGTAATACCGTTCGATATAATTTATGTTAATACGTCCACCGGGTGTTTTACCAAATATAATATATCCAATTCTTGATTCTTTTCAAAACGTCCTTATTAATCATATATATTACTAATTTTTATCAATAATATTTTTGAAGTCGTCAAACCGTCACTTTAATAAAAATCATTTTTACATAATAATAATTCAATCATTTTTATTTTTCCAAATCATTGATTATATATATATATATATATATATATATATATATATATATATATATATATGCCTACTTAAGATGTACATGTTCATATACTCATACGTACTTTTACAATATTCATAAATATTAGTTTATATCTAGAACTTTGATAACAGTTTTTATCAATATATTCATATAAATATATTTTTCATACTAGGCTTTATAATCCTTTTAGATCTACTCATTTTATTAGGTAACTCAACCTATGATTTACATATTCCACCCATGTTAACTATCTATGGCCAAAAATCATATTTTCTCATGTGCAAACACACCCATGTATATACGACTATATATATATATATATATATACACACACACTTATTCAAGTTCATGTATCTCTTGTGTTGTGATGAGCAAAATGCATAACCAACAATATATATTTTAACTTCAAGACACACTTAATATTTTAGTAAGTTTTTATGAAACAGTGCATATATATATATTCATACATGCATATATACGACATATATATACATACATTTTTCCATGTTTCAAGTGTTAGACTAAAATCATTTTGTTAGTTTATTTAATAACAAGGTTTTTATAAAATCATTTCGTTTTTAGATGAACAATAGTGCACTTTAAGCTTGGATTTAAAGAAAAGAGAGTTTGTAAAGTGTTTACCCACTAGAAGCGTAGATGACGGATTTGAAGTAGAAATGGTGAGAGATCTTCGGGTTTTGTAACTAGAATCCTTCGAAAATCCTTGTATTCTTGCTTGGGACACCAAAGGAGAATGATTCTTGCTTGGGACACCAAAGGAGAATGATTCTTGCTTGATCTTTAGTAGGTATTTCAAAACTTTATGAGTGTGTGTGCGCGCTTGGATGGAGCCGAGAAAGAGAGGAAGAGGTAGAGAGTTTGATGTTTGATGCTTGTATGCTTATATATATATGGAAAATTGTGTGTGGTGGTGTCCAAGAGTAAATGCTTCATATGGTGCCATTATTTGATTGAATTATGGAGATGTATGGTTGAAAAGATGGTATGATGATGGTGTTGTTATTGTCGTTCAAAATGGAGAAAGGAAGAGAGATTGTGTGTTGACTTGGGTACAATAATGAAGTCACATGGATGTAATCTTGCATTTATGTTAGTGTGTGATTTGATTTGAATGATGATGATCATGTGACACAAATAATGGAGAATGGATTTTTGTGTGGGTGGACACAATCTAGTTAGGTTTGAATGGTAGATAGTTATATCATTAGGAGACTCGGTTTTTTACATAGGGTAATACATGGTGATTGGATTCGGGTGTTACATTAGTGTAGTGCGGATTTATATATATAACTAGTTAATAGTTAGTATGATCATATATATTTAGTTCTCGTGTTGTCTCGAGTGTAGGTGTGATCGTTCGTATATAAAAACGTTTAAACATATCTATTTGTTGTAAGGTCATGGAAAAGTCAATAAATATTTAAATTCACAAATATTTATTTTATAAATACCAAGTTCATATTTTATAGCTTCTAAATATCGTACGGTTTATTATTATTTTTTTGTCGATCACCAACATTTATACTTTGCGGGTCATAAGTGTACGTGTACTAGTAATTCTCATAATTACTAAAAAATGCAAATTGTGTAACACATGATTTTTGCTAGACTTATAATATTTTTAGCTTGAAACTAAATAGATCAAGAAACATGAAATGTGAACGCGTTTTTAATAAGTATATTTACCTGAAGTGCTGGGTGTCACACAATTCATTTCAGTTTTTTCGGTTATGGATACAGTTTGGTTTTCGGTTTTTTTGCACACCCTTAAGCGGCGAATAGTGTCTGTTGGTAGGTCAAACTTGGTAGTGCGGTTGTGACGGACTTACGGTGATTTTATGTCGAACTTGGTAGTAGAGCTTTTAAAAAAATAGAAAACATTGTTTTTATAAGAACGTTATATGATTATTTTTTAAAGACGTTTTGTAAAAAAATAAAATACTAGTTAGAAATTTTTTTTAAAATACATCTTAATATATTTTACAGAAAGTGTTTTTTAAACCTAAAAAAATGTTTTAAAAATAATGATTTTTCGAAGGCGGCAAAATAACAATTTTTAAACTCATTTTTTCAGGAGGAGGGTTACGACAAGTAAGTGAGGGGGTACGTATAGCCTAACCCTACAACAAATAGGTTGCCTAACAGAATTAATATTGTGAAACACTGGAAATCCAAATAATCTAGCAATTCACTACAACAATATCTCCCTATCCCGACGATTTTTTTTACTCTGTAGCGAAGACTTGTCATCGGGATAGGTTATACCGACGACATGTCGTCGGTATTGCCTCGTCCCAATAGGTCAAAGATGTCGTCGGTATAGGTGTCATCGGTATAGGTCGACCTATGCCGACGACATGTCGTCGGCATAGGGTTTAGTTAAATAATTCAAAAAGAAATTCTATACCGACGACATGTTTTTCTACCTAATTGCCATCTTTTTCGGGCAAAACTATAGATGGTCAAAAATCATATAACAGAAATCAAGTTTCAGATTATCACTATGAGTGTCCTAAACAAAAATCTGGAGTGGTGGTAGAGTCGTAGGTGGTTAGAGGGTGCAGTGTTAACGTGAGTGGTAGTTTGAACCCGATCGAATCGGGTGGTACAGTTGACCCATGCCTTTAAACTTCGGTTGATAATTTGTTTGAGACAGAGAAATGAGATGGTATAGTGAATTTTGATGGAAGTTTGAAATTCTTAACAGAGGTTCACATTTATTCAAAGGCGGGTAACTGTTGGTCAGGTCCCTTTGAATCAAACCGAAAACATGCGAACAAGCAAAAATAAGATGAAACAGAAGACGATTTTGATCCCAAAAAAAGATCAGTACTTTATTATGTAAACTTCATACTCGACATGCAATTACAAATCATTTGCGATGCCTTATAAATAGCCCAACAAACCAAATATAAATTGACTCAAACTCCTACTAGATAAACTCAAAACTTAACCTATAATTATCTTTAAGCTTACTAGATAAATACCAAACAAAAAATAATAATAATAATAACTCTAACAAACTTGATATCGCAAACCTAATCAGACTCTTATTCGAACTCAATGACCCATTCAACTCAAACTCCAATTATTTCTGAACTTGACTCTTGAACTGCTCAGTTTACCTAGCATATTCATTCATCGTTTCGTTCTTTTTCATCTTTAGGGTTTCTATCTCGGTCCTCAGAGTTTGTAAACGTGCTTTCTAAACTAGATCTGTTCCTAGGTACCACATCTTAATTGAATCTCATACTTCTTTCGCACTCGGGTATTGTACAACTTGCATCAAAATGTGTTCAGGAAATGTTTGAAAGATCATTGCCTTCATTGTAGAAACCTTCTTTTCAACCACTTCTGCTATTGTACCAACCACCTCCCAAAGAACATAAACCTTTAAGATCTGCTCCATCAGAATTGCCCACGGGGTGTAGTTTGCTTCAGTTAACCTTGGACACTGAAGTGACACGTTACCTTGCTCACGGATTAGTGACAATGCTTTGTTTGCATCATCTGCCATGCCTTCTTGCTTTCTTTATTTCTGAACTTGCTAAAACTAGCTGGTGATCTTGTTTTGTTTCTTGCCTTCTTGCTACGTTCTCTTACTAAATCTTGTTGCTTTCTTGCTTAATCTTGTTGTGGTCTTTCTTAATTCTTGCTTTATACTTGCTACTTTCTTTATCTTGCAATCTTTCTCTTACTTGTCGTCTTGCTTCTTGCTATCTGTTGTCTTGCTCTTGCTTTGACTTGTTGAACTTGCTACTTTCTCTTGCTGAAACTTGCTACTTTCTTCTTGCTTATACTTGCTTTAACCTTGCTAAACTTGCTTCATTCAACGGAATCAAAACGGCATGTTTCCCCTTGCTTTTTTACTTGCTATTACTTGTCGCTCCTTCTTTCTTGTTGATCACACATCGCGATCAGCCTTGCTTCTTCCTATAATCGCTGATGTTGTGTCATGCTGCTGCGTACTCTCGGCTATAACAGAAAAACAAACCCTTGATCATTTTTTGTTTCAGTCCAATCATTAAGAGTCTAGTGTTCTGATATCAATTGTTGGCCACATCCCTTTGAATCAAACCGAAAACATGCGAACAAGAGAAAAAAAGATGAAACAGAAGACGATATTGATCTAAAGAAAGATCGACACTTTATTATGTAAACTTTATACTAGACATGTAATTGCATACCATCTGTGATGCCTTACAAATAGCCCAATAAATTAAACCAAATATAAATGTCTCAAAATCCTACTAGATAAACTCAGAACTCAACCTATAATTATCTTTAACCTTACACTACAAGAAATCAGAGCAATAGCGGCGACACCATTAGCGGCGACACCAGAAATGTCGCTGCTATTGCTCTTGATCCGTGTTTCATTTCTTAATCAAAGATCTGACGGTTGATTGAAAGTTAATCGGACGGCTGTGGTTTTAAGGCCTTTAGCGGCGACACCTTCCCAAAACAGATATGGCGGGGTATTTCCCTCCATCGACGACCTCACTTCTGCTCCTCCCCCCAAAATCACTCACTTTTACTCTCCCAAAATCGAAGAGCTTTGCCCCTTTTACACCGCCACCACCTGCAACCACCACCACCTCGCCGTACCAGCACCTGAAACCACCACCACCTGCAACCTACTGCATCCCCCTTTTCGTTTTAAATCTCACTTCAGATGAGAATCAGGTACAAATGGTTTAGCCCTGGCTTTCCTTTCAAACCATTCATCATTTTCTTGTATAATGGAACATAAGTCTTCCGGTTTATATATAAAAATGGGTTTCTTTTTGCTATTTTCTTCTGTTATATTTTGTTCCATATGCTCATATGCTGGTTTGGTCTAAAATTGAAAAAATTACATGGAAACAATTATTGATAGCATACATGATTATCATATTGTTCTTGATTGCTTTTAATGTCCAAGACTATGAATAATTGAATAAGCAATATTATTTTATTATAACAAGAGTTGACTTGATTGCTTTTATATTGTTCTTGATTGCTATCTGTTGATTGAATATTATAGTTCAATTATTTTGGATTTTGCTAATATCAGGGAGCTTTAGAATTGGATGGATTGTTTCAAATGTTTAATGATTTTGAGAGTGGGATATTAACTACTAGAGGATTGAAATGAAGTTGTATTTACACTTGTTGGAAATCAAACAGAATGAGACTTCATATACATTGTATTTGACTAAAGGTTAAGCTGGACATGAAGAGAAGTTCAAATTCTGCATTTATCTGTATTGTTTAAACATCCTATCCATTTACATAATATTTTCTCATTTTGAGACCCATCCTTTAACAATTTCCAGGACTGTTACTCTTTGTTTCATATACCAGTATCACTCACTGTAATGTCTTAATTGAATGGCATGTAGATGGTGTAATAAAACCTTGCTTTGTTTGTATTAAGCTTTTATGTAAGGTTAAGTATGGTATATTTATCTAACAGGACAAAAGGCAATTTGATTTGATACTTGTGCAGATATTTTGGGCTATCTATTTTGGAAGCAGTTGCTATCCTCCCACAGTTGGTTTTGCTGCAACAAACTACAAATGTGGATAACTTGACAGGCCAATATGTTTTCTTTTTTGGCGAATTTCGTTTGTAATCGATAGTGAAATCAAACAAGCAGTACAAAATCGGTCTTTGATGGTCAGGTATATTTATCTACAGATTTGGGTTTAAAAGTATTTTGTTAATTTATGTTGTGATTATGATTTGATTGAACACTCATTGATCAAGATGGAAATAGATAAAGAAGACGTTTCAGGAATCATTCTATTCCAGCTTCAACTCGACATGCCAGTGGCTTCACAGTTGAGAAATTTTATACCCTATAATCAATTTTTAATTTTTTTTATGAAGCAGATTAATTCCTTCCAATATTGTTGTTTATATATCTGAATTTGTCTATACTTTTAAGGCTGGTAATGTTATAATCTTCAACAGTGTGGTACGACCCTTGGATCACTTTCAAGACTGGTAATGTTTCAGTTCTCAAATACATTTATGACTTCAATAGACTGCCTTCATTTAAAAAAAATCTCCATGCAGGTCCAGTCACTACCAAGAATGATCATTAAGGATGAGATCGGAAAACAGGTCGGTTTATAGGATGCGATATTTATTAGTCATTTATCATTTTCTAAGTTAACAAGGTTGAAATAAATTTTTGAAGAAAACTAGCACATGAGCACATCAGATTTTATAATGTCTGAGCAATTACATTTTGGGTTTTGAGCAGGTCAAGTTTTCTCTCGAGGCTGCAAAATTAGCTCAAAATAATGCCTCCCAAGGCATTTATGATGCTTCAGTAGGTATGTTGATCCGATAATAGTTTTATTATTTTCAATCTGCAGTATCATATTTATTTGATTGTTTCAACTGAACCGTTTGACTCGAAACTTATATTCATGTATATATATATGTGTGTGTGTAAAATGAACCGTTTGACCCGAAACTTGTATGCTTGTATATGTATGTTATTAGTTTGGTAAATGTTAGTAGATTTGTTAAATATTAGTAGTTTGTTAAAATTTTGTTTTAACTTGTAATCTAATTTAATTGTAGGAACTAGCTAACATTTTGTTTGACAACCCGAATTTTAGAGATCAACTCAACAAGTTTAATCTTTCGCAAACGGACAAAGTAGTAGGGATGAATCACCTTCATCTACATCGTCGAGTTTCTTTGGTAAGAAGCAGACAACTAATACGAAAGAAGGGGACGACAACGATGATGATCTAAGGACTAGTTTTACGTTTTATGTAGTTTTATTTTTATGACTTATTGTCCAAACATTAAAGAATGATATTTATGTAGTTTTTATATGTTTATGTAGTGTATATGTTTTATATGTTTATATGTCTCAAAACTGCAAATTTACAAGTATTTTGTATTTGAAAAAAAACTGGAAGATAATGAAAATATGAAAAAAAACCAGAAAACCGGAAATAAAGGCATTAGCGGCGACCTTTTAGTGGCGACATATCGCCGCTAATAACCTTAGGCATTAGCGGCGACATTTTGGGTATTAGCGGCGACAATTTAATTTTTAGCGGCGAAGAATTAGTAGCGACTTAATAGCGGAGACTGTCGCCGCTAAAGGTATTAGCGGCGACATTTTGAGGTATTAGCGGCGACAAATGTAGCCGCTATTGAGTCTTTTCCTTGTAGTGTTACTAGATAAATACCAAACAAATAATAATAACTCTAACAAACTTGACTCTATCGCAAACCTAATCAGATTCTTACTCGAACCAATTGACCCATTCGGCTCAAACTCCAATTATTCCGACCGCCATGTTTCTTTCATTTGTGAACAACATCGATCAAGGCCAACACTAACAAAAGTTTAGAGTTTTAGAAATCTATAACGGAAGTGTATGTATTCTTAAATACTAGAGTATGTTAATTAATCATACTCAAGAAAATTATGAAGCCAATTAGATGACTGTAATTTGCGAAATCAAGGCATCTAAAAGATAGATCACAGGGTCAGTAAATGACGAGTATGAAGATCACCGATAGATAATATTAATTTAACCTAACGTCTAGTCATTATTTCACAAGTCTGATGTGTCGCTATAACGTGAGTGGTAGTTTGAACTCTAATGAAATTTAAAGAAAGAATTTTTTTTTAAGTAATTTTAGTGGAACATATAGAATCGCATGAACTTGGTTACTATTTAGTGAATTGGAACGAAAGTGAGAGTTTATTTATTTAATTTTTTTAAAATATTATTAAGATTATATATTTATTTTCTAGTTAGGTATCTTTATAGGTTTTTTATACTTACAACTGGAATCTTTAAATTATCTTGAAAGATATTAGCCAGGCAGAACTAGTCGTTGACTTATAAAGCATTGACCACTAGATTCAAGAAAAAATATTAACATCGATTAAATAATAACGCGTGTTATAAGCTCTTCACCTTATTACAATTTTCAAATCATTTAATTACATTAAAAAATATATTTAATCAAATTAATAGTCAAACATTTTTATGTTCATATTTCATCACATAAAACAATATTGAATCATCGTCCATATTCACACATAATGACATAAATCAACCAAAAACGAAAAATACATACAAAAAAATCATCAACCAATATTCACAATACAAACAAAGCCCATATCAAAATCATAATCAAAATCTACAAAGAATGATCATGGGACGTGGTAATGGAGTCTTGTCTTTTCAAAGATCTTGAGCCTTTGATGGACGGAGATGTCTCACCGCCGGCGGGCAAGTCGGAGAGCGCCGCCATCATTTGGCGAATACTAACCGATTGAACCCTTCTAAAGCTGTTTGCCCGGAGACTCGGGGCGGTCTTTGAGAAGATGTTGGAGGAACTTGATAGAATAAGGTAAACAAGAACTTGAACAAGGATGAACAAACCAATCTTCAAAAGAGTGTCGCCGGAGATGATATCCTCCATTGCCATGCTACCGGAAAATATAAGTTTTTTGGACGGAGAAAGGTGTATTTTGTGTGTGTATGAGAGAGAGAGAGAGAGAGATTTGGAAACCAAATGGATAACTAGATTAAAGAGTTTGCAAAGGGGATGCTTATATAAGAAGATTTTGATGACTAGAAGTATGTCGACATGTATATCTATACTAGCCAAAGAGGTTTTGGTGTAGTGGTTGAGGTGAGGTCTGAAGTCCTAAGGGACCCGGGTTCAATCCCTGTCACCACCATTAATTTCTGAGGCATGCAAATGAGGCTAGTTCTTATGCTAATGCATAGGGTTTTACCCACGCCGATCCAGGGTACGAGCCTCGGCTCTCCCTCAAGCCCGGAAGAGGTCGTATTGGGTGGGATTTTTCCTTGGATGCTCTCCAACTCTGACCCAAGTGGGCCCGATTAAGATAACATATTGGCCGGAGTTGGACGAAGCTCTCCCATGTGATGGGGGGGTGCGACGTCACAACATTCAATGTTCGCCGTTCAAAAAAAATGTATATCTATACTATATAATAAATAAAGGTTTTTTCATGCCACGTGTCGCCTCCATATTTACTCTCATCATTTTTTTCCGTCTCTCTTTTATTAAATACACCTCTATCTTTTAATAATAATATATTTTTAAAGAAAATACTAATTATACTAATACAATACTTTTATTTTAAATTATCCTTTATTATAAAAAACTTTGAAATCTAATTATGTAATTTTTATTTTCAATCAAATAGTAAATGAAAGTCAAATTATATTAAATATTAATTAACGTATTTTCGATACCTAATTATATATTAATTTTTACATATTTTGAATTTTGTTTTTTTCTATCCTTAGTATATGTAATGCATTTTTACACCTGTAAAATATAAACATAAATATTTAAGAATTTTATGTATTGATATTTTTCACCCAGTGTATAGTACACGGGAGCTAAGCTAGTAACTTTATAAAATTGTACAAGTTAATTGACTTAATATCCCATCCTTATATTAAATATTATCAATAAATACATTAAGATAATACATACCTATAGAAACTTAGACATCATAAAAATGAGAATTTAAGTAAATTATCACGTCTTGTCACGTAGGCGGTAGTGATACCACTAACCAGGATGGTAAAGTGTGTAATGGTTACACTATCACATATACATATACACATACACTAATACACACACACACACACATGGGACGGCCCCACGCCCGTTATTCGCCTCACACCAGTGCCCTTAACGCCCCAATCACGTCCGAGAGAGGCGGTGTTCCACGCCTAATCATGGCGCCACGTCATCCACGCCCCCACGCCCATTACACATAGTCTCATGGCTAGAAAACAGATTTTCATTGTACCGTCGGTGATCTGTCGGTGAAACAAGCGTCGTGATAGGCTGTTGGTGATCTATCGGACCTGACTATCAGTGAATAGTCCATCACTGATCCGTCACTGGTGATCCTTTGGTAATAGTCATCGGTGTTCCCTCAATAGTATCCGTTATTAATCCGTAGGTAATGTTTTACCAACGGCTGGTTTTTTCATAGAATTTAACCAACACCGTTAAAAGTCTTCTGATTTGAATTTGCAATGTATATATTTTAAATATAATATTATTATTGTGTATAAATATTTTGATAATATAATAATTTAAATAATAAAAAGAAACAAACAAAACAGAAATTAGGATATCATATGCATGGTTGTGGAGTACAAAAGCCGTCCACTTTGAATTGCCTTCTTGAACTTGACAACGTTGTGTCATGGAACTATCGTGCAATCCATGAGAAAAAAATTGCCACGTGGATATTATGAAAAGGATTTAATCAAATAAAGACTACTAGTTTCCTCCACTCCACAAATGATAAAGAACGAAGCAATGGTCTTGTTTGGGCAACAGAATTATGGTCATTATCCATAACAAACAAACAAACAAAGTGATATCACATAAAGAAAACAAAGTAAATTACACGTTCCTGTTTTAAGGTTTTAATTATAGGGGGTTTTTTTTAATAAAAAGAGTATAATTGTTATTTTATAAAAACTAACAATATTATTAACATGAGGGATCAAAAGCGTGATGAGTGAGTAAACAGTTAGAACCATATACGTCATTTCTCACAAGTTAAAATCAAAAATGAAATTTAAACTTATCACATAAAGTATCGTGTAATTTATGTTGAAAATAACATTAAAAAACCGTTATATTTTTATATTTTTGGTCGTGAACAATGACACGGTGTAGTTTAATTTAGGGACATTTACATATATCTCATTCCTAAGTTCCTTTATTACATATTTACCCAACCCTAAAATTTAGTTACATATTTTTCCTTCCTAAAATCTATATATTACATATTTATCCATTTTATTTAAAATAACTTATTTTATTACCATTTTACCCTTAATGAACCAATTAAAGTACTATTTATATATATTCCCTTCTTAAATATTTGTGAGGGGCAATTGGGTAACTTTAAGTTAATTAAGAAAATATGTAATTTAGAAGTTTAATAGGGAGAAATATGTAAAAAAAAACCTTTAATTTATTATGTGTGTGATTTAGACGAACCATTCATTTAATTAAACTTCAATTTTATATTATTATAATTAATGTCTAACATGAACATTAACTTAAAACGAAAGGAACACTTTCTCATTTGTTTTCTCTAACGAAGGCCCTAAAATTCCCCATAATGGTCTTCGCTAACAACACGATTATTATTGTTAACCAACTCAAAATTTATATTAAAGATTTTATTAATTTCTTTTACTTATTTTATTTGAAAATTGGTGACATATAGCTTGATTGAATCTTACCCCTTGATTAATTTGTTGTTAATCTAGATGTTTACTTAATTAAGGTTTCTATTTTCCAAAAAAAAGGTGCATATATATGCATAGGATTGATCGTGATGGTTAAACATATCCTTTGATTTTAGTTATCAATTCTAGAATTGTAATTGATAGTCTTTTGTATTGACCATATATTTTATAGTTGTAATTTTAATTTGTAATAGTATAAAAGTCATACGTGTTGTTAAGCTAGAAAGAAAATTTTAGTTTTTAAAATTACTTCATAAATATAAAAAATTTACACTAAATTATATTTAAATAAGATATTGTATTTGGGTGAAAAATTGTAAGACGCGTCAAAGTTTGTTCATGTATGTTCCTTGATAACATGCCCTCCATGAAGGTAGTGAGCTTTCAAGCAGGGACGGATGTCCACTAACCACATATTACAGATCAGTGGCGGATCTAAGAAAAAAATTCAGCGGTATCAAAAAATTCAAAAATTTCACTCAGGGGTATCGTAAAACATAAAACGAAATTCTACTAATTTTCCACTACGCGTCGAAAGTTGAGGGACCCCTCGGCCTAAGGTAGATCCGCCCATGTTACATATGTTATTAATGTGAAAAGTGTTGGTACTTTAAATTCACAATTGCTAAATACATGCAACAATTTTAAAAAAATGTTATATATTCAGACAAAAGTGTTGCTTTTAAGACCTAAGGCATCGTTGCCTAATATGTTTAGTTATTGAAGCTTCTTTCATCTTTCTTGCAAACCGAAATTAAGGTATATCTAAATGGTTTTTATAACTTTTGAAAATAGTTAAATATAAACACTTTAATTGACTTGTTAAATATCTAATAGTTATAGAATTGGCTGCATAGTTGTGATATTTTCTAGAATAGATGGTGACATATGAAGGTAAATGGAAAGGGATTAATTAATCAAATTATATGAAAATTGACCACATGACTAAAATGCACCAAACAAATTAATAAATAAGTCGCCCTTGAAAGAGTCAAAAGTGAATGTGCATATTTTGAATGAGTTGTATATTTATACCATTTATAAGTACACGACTACACGTATTAGGTTAAGTGATTGTCTTGTTTACAAACTTTCTTTTGTTTTGTATGATTTTCTTGGTTAATCATGACATCTTGTTCTGGGAACTTATGGGATTATAACAGTGTTCTGCTAACAAATGTGATCAGGTAAAAATACAGTTTATACCGAGTCTATGGCCTTCACAAGATCATAAACATAAAACTAATGGTTAAATTCGAACCTAAGACTTTGTTAGAGAGACTTCTATGAATCTGATCACCGAATGTTTGAAAAATGGAATATTATTTTCTATTTCTCGTCTTCTATAAACTTCTCATGAGGTAATCAATTAATCATAAATTGATTATGATTATTCAAGTAGTAGATAAGTGATTATAATATTGAAACTATAATTATAAAAAATTACTCGTGGAAATGCATTCTTTTTATAATAAATATTAGGATAGTATCCCGTGTATTATACGGGTTGAATAAATGTAATGTTATATATTTAGTAATAAAAAATTATGTCTTTAAAAACTCGTGTATTACACGGGTTGAATAAAGTTTTACGTGACAGTTATAAATTCTGTTAAGCTAATTTTTAAAACATTTTTTTAGCTAAGTATTAATTTTTTATGTAACTGATAAATGTTAATTCATGTTAAACTTTAGAAACCCGATGTATTACACGGTTAAATAAAGGCAACGTTATATATACTTAGTAATAAAGATTACATATTACATATTTATGAAAAACGTTTTATAAAAAAAATTATAGAAATCATTATTATTTAATAGGAGAGAGGGCGGGAAACAAAAAATTATAAAAACAAGTAAAGAAATTTGTATAATTAATAGGAGAGAGAGGCGAGAAAAAAGTTAAGGATGCATGAGAGAATGACAAGTGTCACATCAAAACTTTTATTTATTATATAGTATAGATTTATCTGTCGCGTGTCGACTTCCGGTGAAGTTTAGATTTTTGTTTCATGTCTCTCTCCTGTTAAATAGCACTCTCATATTAAATAATAATGATTTTAAATAATTAAATATCAAACTAATATTTTATTAAAACTTACTAAATCATAAGAAAATTTCAAGTATATCTTATCTTAAAATATAATTTTATAATTCTTAAATCTTCATTATTTGTTATTTATAATTCTTAAATCTTTTTTATTTTTATTTATAATTTTATATCTTCATTATTTCTTATTTCATCACTGGATGATTACATTCAATATACAAATATTCATAGAAACTATTAGTTTACACAAAATTGGATTTATTCAACTTATGTAATACATGAGTTTCTAACCTACCTTATTAATGTAAAAATTAAAAAGTTTAATTTGTTAACCAAATTGAAAAAATGGGTTAACTTTTAATTTAGGTACATAATTTGGTAAAATCACTATATATACAAGTTTGCTTGAGGGGATGGGGAAGTGATCCTCGAGTAACATAAAAGAAAGTAGGGATGGTAATGAAACCCGAACTCGATGGAAAAACCTGAAATCCGAAGCATTCAAGACGAGTATGGGCCGGGTAATCGGGTATGGGACCGGGCTTGGGATTACATTTAAAAATTTTCGCGGGTTTGGGACGGGTATGAGATATGGTCATATACCCGTTCACCCGCCCTGATTACCCGATAACATATAACCGTTTACTCGATTATATACCCGACATATCTTTCTTTCTTTTTTATTTAATTTAAGTGTATATACCGCATTTATTTTAAGTATATATACCGTATTTATTTTAAATGTATATACCAAACATGATTTTATTTTCTTTCTTTTTTATTTTAATTACAGCTTTATATATACCTGATAGATAACCGACGGGTTATGGGTCGAGTATACCCAACGAGTATTTTTTACAAACTAACGGGTTTACCTGAAACCCGCGGGTATACCCGATACCCGACGGGTAATTACCCGATAGAAACCCGACGGGTTTTGGGTCGGGTATGGGACAAGATTTTATAACCGGGTATGGGGTTGGGATTACCTAAACCCGTCCCAAACTCGACCCCTTGCCATCCCTAAAAGAAAGATATTTTATTAAAAACGTATGAAAAAAAAATATTTTATTAAATGTTAACAATTTTTTATGCAAGTTGATCTTTCACCTAATTCTTTTATAATTATTTAATATTTATGACTTTGATGTTAACTTTCAAAACGTGTTTCACTTATCCTACTTATTAAACAACATTTTAAGAGATGGGTTTTTAATTATATATAACATTTTAATCTTTTATGAATATTATCCCTATTATAATAAAAAACTAAATATATTACCACTTGTCATCACCATATTTCATTTCACAAGGTTTTCACCCCAAAATCATATTTATATCCTCTATTTAATCTTTCCGTATTTAGTCCATTTTTTTTTTGAAAAACTACATAAATAAAAATTATACCAAATCAATTTATCATTATTACCATTGACTAGTATTTTTTTAATTATCATCAAAAATTAATATTTAAAAAAAATCAAGAATTAAATGGAAGAAAATTAAAAAAAAAATAGTTTTTAAAATTTTATTATTAAAAAAAAGAATTTTTATAATTTTATTATTAGAAAACAAGATTTTTTTTTATTTTACATCTATAATTTAAAAAATACTACTTTTGTATTTTAAATAAATATGTGTTAGAATAAAGTTACTAATATTTAATTAGTAGTTTTTTTAATTAAGTTTGATATTTATAAATATTTTTTTTATTTTGATTTATAAATTTTAATAGTTAGTTTTCAACTAAAATTAAGAAACTTGTAAATATTTATTTTTAAAAAGTGTGTTATATTTTAAACTTTATTTTTTTAAATAAAGACAATTTTTTTCAAAAAATCATGTTTGGTTTCAATTCTAATTTATTAGTTTTAATTTTGGAATTTTAAATTTAAATTATGTCGATATATTAAGAAGTGAGATTTTTAAATTTTGAAGTTTTAAATTTTGAATTTAAAAGACGATATATTGTTGAACTTTAAATTTTATTTGTATCTTTTTATTTTTTTTAATGAGGGATTTAGTATTAAAAGTTTAGCGAGAATTTTCGTATACAAGTGCATATAGTATCTTTCAATTAGAACATCTTGATGGTAATTTTGATGAAAGTTTATAATCTTCTGATTTTTAAAATGGACTTAAATTATCAAGTTTGTCAAACCATTAGTTAGTTCTAAATATTGGTGTTTCAGTTATGTTACTAAGAAATATTGATAAAAAATGATTTACGTAATGGAACAAGACTTCAGGTCAAATCACTAGGTAATTGCGTTATAGAAGCGGATATTATATCTGGAAGCAACATTGGTCATCATAATTTTATCCCTAAAATTAGGTTAACACATTCAGACAAAATAATTTCATTAAAATTTCAAAGAAGAAAAATATAAAACCGTTGTATGTTTTGCAATGACCATGAATAAAAGTTTTTGACAATCACTTTTAAAGGTTGGTTTCTACTTGAAAGATCCAGTATTAATTCATGGCCAGCTGCATGTTCATTATCAAAAGTTAAAAGTGGAGATTGACTCAAACTATTAATCTTTGGTAAACATGAAAAAGTTACCAATACCACGTCAAATGTTGTATACAATTATGTATTTTCAAATTTGTAAATCATCATTGTAAAGTTTCATTTAACATGTAATTTAATATATTATAAAAAAGACATCATTTATAAAATGTATTTTCATATTTTTTTTTAATATTTTGATTACTCTCATCTATATAATCTTAATATTTAACAAAATGAAAAAGTTACCAATACAATATCAATTTGTATAAAAAAAGTGTTAAAATATTTATCAATATAATATTAATGTTTTCACCCTGTGTAACACACGGGGTTAAAGCTACTTAGTAATATAAATCGACAAACAAAAGGCCTATTTTCTCGTGAGATTAGTAGGGATATGTTTTTGTTTTGCTTTGACCAAGTTCTCATGATATTTACATTTTATCAAGTTCTTGTAACATATTTAAGATTATTAATTCATATTATATTTATTCTTTTCTTTATTAATCAGGATTATTACAATTATTATATGTTTTATTATTATTATTATTATTATGATAAAAAAAATATTATGCATCAACCATTGTCATTGACGTTGCTACGTCCACTACAACTATAATTATCTTATTGGGAAAACACGACAGAATAATAATCAAGTTTTAAAAGTGTTTCAATTAAGTAATTAATCATAGTATATCCGGGGATGTATACCATGTAAAATAAGTATTGAGTGACCTAATTGGAACACTTTTGAAACTTGGTTACTATTCTACAAAGTTACCCCTTATCTTATTATTAAAATTATTATTCTTTATCTAATTTATTAATATCGAACAGGTCTATCAAAGAAATGTACCGAGTGATCTTGTTTTTTTCTTAAGGTGGCTAGACAGGTTGAGTACCGTAACAAAACTTGTAATGTTGCACGCGAGGACATGATTTAAACGGCTTAAGAACAATCAAGCTTAATCAGTGATTTCAACCGAAGGATTCGGTGAACGAAATCTTGAAGCTTTTCAATATTCAGTAATCAACAAAACTAATTACAATATAACCTAACATCCCATTATATAATACAATTTAGAAAAACTTAGGAAACTAAATCTCTACACTTTAAAATTCAAATAAACAAAATAATTAAAAGATAATGATAATCTTGAGACTATCCAATGTCTTCTCAAACACTTCATCCGCCCCATGGACCCGAACCGACCCTAAAACATCCGGATAGATCAATGCCGGATCAAACGACCCGGTTAATGAATACACATGCCTCTAACCGATAACCCGTATTAGGATTCATGGATGCTCCTGAATCAAGTAACTTTTAAAACGAGTCCAATTAAATCAAGTTGGGCTGATCCGTCAATATTTTTCCTTCGTTCTTTGTTTTATAAACAACTAGGTTAGAATCCCGTGTATTACACGGGTTGAATAAATGTAATTTATATACTTAATAATAAAAAAAATTATGTTTTTAAAAGCCCGTGTATTATACAGGTTGAATAAAATATAATGTAATCTGTTAACACATACATTTGTTAAAATGGAACAATGTGAATATGTAAGTACATGATTAAAGAGTTTTTATTTGGATCTTACGTGGCTATAAAATTGTTTTCAGTTTGTAGAATTTATAAAAATATGATAGAACAATTTAATTGATGATAAACACAGTTTTAAATTTAAAAATCTATAGATAAAAATTAAAATAAATAATTAATTTAGTTGCCTAAAATAGTGGAGTTGATTATTAATAGGAGAGAAAGGCGGGAAAATGATAATGTGAAGGCCTAGAATTATGACAAGTGTCCCTCCCAAAACCTTGATTTATTAGTATAACCTTGATTTATTAGTATGTATAGATTAATGTAAAGAAAATTTTACAAAAAGTTTAGCCATTTTTTTAATAAAAGAATTTAGATGATTTTAAACATTCAAAAACACTTTAGCTAAGTTTAAACACACACATAATTAGTGAAGTTAACTATCGAGATCGCTTCAATGGTGAATTAGATGCTGTGATGGGATTTTATTTCTATATAATATTTTAGACAAATTAAGAATAAACATATCGTCGCTTTGGCCGAGTGGTTAAGTCGTGTGCCTGCTAAGTACATGGGGTTTCCCCGCGAGAGTTCGAATCTCTCAGGCGACGTATTATTTTTGCAATTACATAATAAACAACTTTTTTTATTAACTAGTGGGATTCCCCGCGCTACGTGGCGGGAATTTGATCGGTATCGATTATGCTCGTTACGGTACCGGTATGGAAGTGACACTAGCTATAGGAACCAAAAGAAAAAAAATTTAAGTCATTACATGCCCAAAATGAAATCAACACGTATACAAAAACGAATAACATTGGAATGTTGACGAAAAAAAGTTTTAAGCATAACCGTGTATTTAGAATTTTTAAAAAAGTTAACGAACAAAGTTTTAAACATTAAAAAAAGATAATAAATAGGATTCCATCCATGAATTTTCTTACTAAGACGACTAATCCAAAATAATTATCTGTTTATTTAGTAAAAGATAAATATGAGAATAAATTTTATATGGTGAATTTGAGTTTTAAACATTAAAAGATTGAGATAAAGAAAAAATGTATGGAGAAGAAAAAAATATTTGTGTTGCAAAGGATTGGACTTGGGTGAGGTAGGATAGACACAAAGTTTCTTTATGGTAATTGTTTTGAAACATAAATTATTTAAACACAAAGTACATGAAATAAAAAAAGCAAAACTGTGTAAATTGTGCAAATTACCAGAATGACCTTGGGTACTGTGTATACCGACCAGCAACTTTTACTAGTAGTAATTTGTAATAAAGTTAATATGATATAGTGAATAATAATTTTTAAGTTTTTATTAAATGATAAGGATATGTAATAATTGGCACAAACACTTGTTTTGTTAGATGTTAAATTGTTTTATTTTGAATTTGAGGTGTCTTCTCGCTTTAAATTTTTTATTTTTCGTTTTAAGTTCTTCAATATAAATAAACTAAAAGTATAATTTTCTAATATTTAAGAACTAACGAGTGGAAATAAAACTTGTGCGTTGTGACGGGTTGTTAAAATGTGTAAGGCTCGGTTTCGACAACCCTGTACACTGGTATTAAACCCGAGAAAAAAAAATCATGTCTAAACACTGATAAAAATAAGCACGTTGAAACGGAAAATCCGGAAACTTATAGAACATCATATTTTAAAGGTTGTATGAGCAAAAAACTCAAAAAACGAAACCTAGAAGCAGCTTCAACAGCTTATACGTTCGTGCTTTGTTGACTTGTACATTATCACGAAAACTCTGTTTTAAATGAAAATTATACTGAAACCTAGATAAAAATAAGGACGTCGCAACCATACATTCAGAATTTTGTAGCACACCATATTTTAAAAGTTATAAAAGAAAAACAAAATATTTTCAAAATTAGTTATAAAAATTAAAATAATAAACATATAAAAAGCTTAAATCTAGTGCGCGTGAAAAAGCCAAGAGCCGGGGAGCTAGGGCGTGACTCGCAGACCACTAGGCCAGCGGCCAACTCTTGTTTCAGAAACGATTCAATACATGTGTGTATAAAATAATTATTGTTTATACCGACCACCGATTTTAATAAACTTGGGTTGGGAACACTCACAATAGGTTTATTCAGAAAGAAAATTGAGAAATGCATGCTCTAAGGAAGAAAATCATATGATCAAATGGTTGAGGTGGATCCCACTGAAAGTAAACTCCTTTGGTTGGGGGCTGCAATAGACAGGATTCCGTCTAGAGTGTCGTTAGCAAAAAAGTGGAGTATAATAAGGTTTAAGCAATCTGAAGAGATAGACCAATCTTGGAATTAAGTAAATGAAACCTGGGTCTGAGTAGGGGTTTCGTTAGAACGTCTGCCAGTTGGTCGTTACCTGAAACTAGTTTTATACCCGTCCGGTGGTCGGGGCGTTTTAACATATTTTTTGATATGGAATAGCTGTCTTTCTTTGAATTATAAGCAAAATCAGACAAGGTGTATGTATTAATGATTTTGAATGTCTAAAAGCCTTTCATTTGTACTTCATCTTTGTATTTGGGTTGCTCGTCTGTCTTCTATATCAAGTATAGCTAATACGGTTATCCTTGATAACCCAAATACAAAGTACTTGATCAACCCAAATACAAAGATGAAATACAAATGAAAGACTTTTATACATTAACATCAATGGATTTAATGAAGCTATAGTATGAACGTGAGATTATCATTTTTAGGACTTTTTAATAATAGCAACATAACTCATTTGTAACGTTGTTATATACCAAAAAAAACATTTAACAACAAAACACAAAAATAGAAACACCAACGTCAAATTCTATAAAGTTGCTAAATGAAATAAAAAAGCACAAATATAAAAATCCAAATTTAACACGAACACGGACCGCAAGATCGACCCATCAATTTAATACTCGTACCAGTCCAGGTATTCCAAAATAAATAAATGAAAACTTTACAAAAATCTTTTTTCAAAAGTACTTACTATTTGACAGAAATTAATAAACGTAAGACAAAAGTTTACAGTAAATTTTAAAACTTGGTTGTGATCTACTCCTTAAATCGCTTCGACATTTGCGTACGCCTCCTCGGCCTCGACTGTTCTCCTGATTCATCTTGCGAACCTGGATCCTGGCATCTAGTTGATGAGCTATGTGTAACGGTATTCTTATTAGGGTTGGCAAAACATGTCAATTCGTGTCTAAACATGTTAGAGGCGACACAGATAACACAAGTATCAAACATGAATACGACTCGTTTAACTATTTTATATCTCATGTCTATAAGACAGTTGTATCTTTTATGTACCAAGAAGGAGAAATGATGGAACCTACCCTCATAATTTTACTTATTTTTGAAAATGTATAAATTACATAGTATACTTTTTATTAAACAGGTTTAATCGTGTCTTAAACAGGTCAGGAATTGCCATCCCTAATTCTTATCATTGACATTATACGTAATACCTACTTATTTCTATGACACTTTTATATGTCTCGCTCGATTTTTCTTTTCAAAATAATGTTATTATAAATTACTCCTAGTGTTTATGTTACAATAAATTAACAAAGTAATATAGATAGGTCATTCTTTCTTTTAACTCTATCCAAACTATTAGTAAACAAATAATAACAAATAACATAGGTTTTTTTTTATTGCGGCACTCAAAGATGCACAAAGATAAACCTTTTTTTATTAGTTTTAACAAAACGCGTTTTAATCAAATTTATTCTGTCACAAAGCCTTCTAGTTGAGTGGTAACTCCATAACTTTTTAAATGAGATGTCATGGATTCGAGTATCGTTTGAAACAAAATGTTTCATGTTGAGCCAATGAGTTTTCTTAGTTGTGTGTTTCCTCCTAGGTGATCTGGGGCCGGGTCACCACGTTTCTGTTCTTCGGGTGAAAAGGTGATCCGTTTGCCAGGATGATCCCAGGTGTTCGGGCCTTTTCTATTAAAAAAATCAAATTTATTCTAATTAAATTAAAGTTATTTTGTCAGTTAAAAAAATAACTTTAAAAAAATAAAGTTATTTTGAAAAAAAAAAAAATTTTAAAATAAGTATTCAAAAATACTCAAAAAGAATTAGAATATTTTTTTGAAAGTCCAATTAGAAAAAAGTTAACTGAATGATGTAACGTGTAGGTAAGGTTGTTTTTTTGCAGCAATGATGTATGTATACTCTCAATGATTTAAGTAAAAAATAAATATTAAAATGATTTTAAATATTTAATAAAATAGATCTGAGTCTCTCACCTTTAAATTTTTAGCTGCACTTCTTGAGTCCTGGGTCTAAAATTCAATTTTCAATGAAAGTATAAGAACATAAATGTTAAAGTATTCAATGCATCTGTTCTTAGTATTTAATAAAACCCCACTAAATGTATTTAATAAAACCCACTAAATATTAAAATTAATTGGATACAACCGTTTTTTGAAAGAGGTAAAATTGATTTCTCCAATACATTTATTATTAACTTTCTATTCTATCTCTCTCTCATCTCTAGACTCATATCTTTCTACAATATCCATCAAATATCAATAGATCAAGATCTTCTGCAGTTGAAAACGATGACAAAGGGAGCATTCCGGATGCTAAATCTAGATCTCCCTGTTTTGTTCTTTTCGACTCTTTCCCTGGTTCTTTTCTCTTCCGACGATCCAAACCGCTTCCGGCCGCCCCTTTTCACCGCAATAAACACAAATCCGTCTCCACCATTTTCTTTCACCCTTGTTGAAACTCGCCGTCACCGCGCTAGATCTTCATGAACCGAGGTTGCTCTCGCGAAAGTAGGTTTTGAATCAAACCTTGGTTACCAGGTTAGTTTTGATGTTTTTGACACCCACCTGACATTAGCGGGATGATAACAGGTGAAAAGAAAGTTTACGAAGGCTGGTTGCGATTGGTTTAGTGGCATAATAAACTGGGAATCAGTTTATAATCCTTTTCGTGCTGCACTTCAGGATCACAATCCGTGTGATCATAAACAATCTGCACTTTCATGTAGAAAGTTAATCCTGACTATAAGATTTTCCAAATGAAAACCGTTTTGTAACCATTTACTTTAACAC
Source organism: Smallanthus sonchifolius (assembly GCA_023525975.1). Lineage (NCBI taxonomy): Eukaryota > Viridiplantae > Streptophyta > Magnoliopsida > Asterales > Asteraceae > Smallanthus > Smallanthus sonchifolius. The sequence continues at coordinate 31,862,913 of CM042019.1, read as the reverse complement.
GGTCAGGATTAATCCTCACTTGATTGAATGGCTGGCGGAATTAGGGGAAGAAACCGCTCTGAAACGGTTTGAATTAATTAATCCTGGTTTGATCGAACGGTTCACGGGAATAGTCGGAGCAGTTGTGTTATTCGGCGTCAATAATATAGGGTAATGTGTGTGACCCGTAAGGGGCCAGCTTGAACTTTCTCACGTACAAAGTGAAAATCTAGTGATAAGTGTTTCATTCGAGAGTGAAAAACTGGGTTAGCCGAGTATGTTGTAGCACTAAGATTGTCACAATAAATGGTGGGAACACTGGGTGAGTTGAAGCCAAGTTCAGTGAGAAGTGAGACTAACCATTGAACTTCAGTGGTAGTGGATGCTACCACCCTAAATTATGTTTCCGTTGAGCTTCTGGCCAAGGTACTTTGGCGTTTTGAGATGGGGTTGGAGCCTAAATAAACAACATATCCGGTAGTGCTACGATAGTTATCTTTGCCACCTGCATCCGTAAATGCATGCAAATGTAGGGGGAATTATGTCGAAGTAGAAGGCCATATTCCAAAGTCCCTTGTAGATACCTTAATAACCGTTTTAAGGCTGCCCAATGATGAGATGTTGGTATATGCATGAACTGAGATAATTTGTTGACGGTGAATGCAATATCCGGTCTAATGAGGGTTAAATACAGTAGGGCTCCCACGAGAGTACGATATTCTGTTGGATTTGAGTGTGGAGTACCACGTTAGCGGGTCACAACATGTAATCGGTGTGGAAGAAGCCTTGCATATTAGGTTTTTGAAGAATGTCAGTGATGTATTTTTGCTGAGAAAGTAAGAGTCATTGGGAGTGAGGAATAACCTCGATACCTAGAAAATAAGGAATTCCCAGTTAACTTTTCATAAGGGGAAATCACTTTCTACTAAAACAACATGTCTAGAAGAATATATCTTGGACGAGACTGGGTCAAGAGTGTAATATGCACTCTAGGTTGAAGAGTATCCAACAAAAATGCAAGGGGTAGATTTGGGATATAATTTGTGTGGGGAATAAGGTCTGAGCCAGGGGTAACATAAACAACCGAATTTTCTGAGTTTGTTATAATTTGGATGTTTTTGAAATAACCGAAAGAATGGAGAATAATTAGTTAATGTAGTTGTGGGTAAGCGATTAATGAGATATGCGGCAGTTGTGAAAGCGAAAGGCCAAAAAATTGTTGGTAATTTCGCATGAGATAAAAGAATTAAACCGGTCTCGACGATGTGTCAATGACGGCGTTCAGCGTATCCGTTATGTTCCGGTGTGTGGGATGGTGAGGTGAGGTGAGATGAGAGATGTCACAAGAGGACAAGTGGGGTAGAAGTTTCATATATTCTCCTCAATTGTCGGAAAACAACTATTTATTTTCCGGTTAAAATAATTTTCAACTATATGTTGAAATCTAGTAAATGTGTTAAGGGAATCTGACTTGCGTTTTAATGGGTAAAGCCAAATATATTTTGTGTAATGATCAACAAATATAATATAGTACTTATAATTGTCAAACGAGGTAACTGGTAAACACCATACATCAGAAAAGATTAAATCTAGCGATGCATTAGAAGAAAGAGTAAAAGTAGAAAATGGCAAACGGTGACTTTTATTAATATGGCAAGAATTACAATTGTCATTGATGCTAGAATCAAAAGAAATAAGAGATGACAATAATTGAAAAACTTTATTATGCGGATGTCCAAGTCGATGATGCCAAGTGGTGAAGTTGGTGCGTTGCATGGTGAAAACTGAGGGTGAGTAGAGTCGGGATGAGCGAAGCTCATAATTCCTATTGTGGCCACTCCTCGAAGAATTTGAGTTTTTGAGCAAATTGTTATCACGACATAAGCGAGATATTGATGAGAAAATTGTTATCACGACATAAGCTAGATATTGATATGATATTTCTAGATAAAGAGGGTACACACAAGACATGTTTAAGAACTAATGGTGTGTGAGGAGTGTTAATAGTGAGAAAGCCAATACAAGTTATTTTAAAGCACGAACCATCACCGATGACGAGTTCTTCTGTTCCAGCATATGGTGTGTGGAGAGAGATTATTTAGGTCATTTGTAACATGATGGGAGGCGCCACTGTCCAAGAACCAGTTGGTTGAGGTTCCATTGTTTGTACTCATCATGTGCACTTGGGCATTGTTAACCTGTGAAGTAGGTTAAAAGAGGGTATGGAGATCATAGGGTGTACCTTTTTGAAAACTGAACAGTTGGTAAGGGAGTGTCCTTTCTGATGGCACCATTGACATTTTCCCAAATATAGTCTGTTCCCAGTAGCATTTTGTGGTGTAGGAAGGATTCCCCCTGCTGTGTTTCCTTGTATAGTTTGAAAGGAATAAGTCAGCTGGCCAGAGTGTTGACTCCCTTGTCTGTTAGCCCATGTTTTTCCTGTGTTCCTGTTCTGCATATAAAAGACTGACGAAGGTTGATTTTTGCTGAGCCAAAGACAACTTGTGATTAATGAGTTTCTCATGCAACTCATTGAAGGAGATGGTGCTATCTCTAGCATGAATGGCATCTAAGATGGGTTTGTAGCTTGTTTGATCAAGGCCATTAAGGATAGTATCTACCACATCTTCGTCATCCATTTTCTTACCAAGAATGGTTAGTTCATCTACTATGGTTTTGATGTCCTGCAGTATTCCGTCATGGACTGATTTGGGGTTTTGGAGGTTTGTTTAAGCCGATATTTCAGTTGTTTTATGTGGCCACGACTTGGAAATGCGTAGGTTTTAGCTAAGAGTTCCCATGCTTCATGCGAAGATGAAGCTCCTATGATCAGCGGAACTATCTGTGGTGAAAGGCTCCCCACTAGTGCACCGAACAATAACCTATCTTGACGAAACCATTGAGAGAAATCCTTGTGAGGGAGTGGTGTACCATCATCAGCGATGGTAGGTTTGGGGGCTGGGTTTGATCCGTCGATAAACTTGAATAGATCCAACCCATAGAGCAGCGCTTCAACTTGGGTTTTCCAGGCTAAGTAGTTGGAGGAGGTAAGTTTGAGAGTTGCAGGTAGATTCACCACTGTGAGATCTTACATCGAAGGGTTGATTAGCAGGGTGGAAGTTTCTGTCATGGTTTGTGACAGTGAGGTATGTCTAGGGCTTGCAGGTGATGTGCTACGAGATGTTTTTGGAGAGGAGGTGTTTGAACCTTGCTCTGATACCATAACAAGGTTTAAGAAATCTGAAGAGATGAGGGAATTATGCTTTGAATTGATACAGGAGAGATATGAGCTGACTTCTAGCTAACTATTTGACTAAGCTATGGATATACATGAATACATTTGAATTTGAATCTTGGAACTCCAAGTTGGCGGCATGTAGCATGTGCTTGGTGGGAGACATTTTATCACTTTGTTAGTAATGGTGGAGTGTAATTGTGTTAACAATGGAGATCAACCGGAAAGACCAGACCTTTTCATGTACAGTAGCCAAGGATGTTTGGCATCACGTTAATGTGTGGTGCAAACTTTCGATATCAAACACGGAAAAGGTTACCGAACTACTTGAAGTCCCATGAAATACTCCCACTCAAAGGCGCATAAAAGAATCATACATACGGTTTACATGGTGACAATATGTGATGCAGAAGCGTCGAATAACTTCTAGGTTTAGGGTAGAAGATTTGAATTGAAAGATTGCATAAGATTTGAGTTTGTCTACAAATTTGAATTTACCCTTTTATTTTTTTAGATAATTATTCCTTTCTAAATTTTAGTTTAGATAGTTGGCTTTTATCTCTCGGGTTTTATGATCGTAAGCAGGAGGATGTTAATTGAATTCTATTTTATCAAGAGACCTTTGAGATTTTTTGTAATTTTTTTAGTATCAAGTGAGTTCAATTTATTTGATTGTTTCCGATTCTACATCAATTATGGTTCATATGGAAGACAATGAATGATAAATTATTCAAGGGGAGAAGACATCATCCAGTTGAAATTATGAAGACGATAAAGGCAAACACTTTTATTTGGATCAAACACAAAGCGAATATGCAACATTTAGATTGAAATACAGGGTGTAATTTTCACTTCTAGATTGTTTATGTTTATTCAAGCTGTTTCTAATGTCTTGCTAGTTACATTTTTATAGTTTCAAGAGCCGTTTCAAAAAAAAGGAAAAAAAACCTCAAAACCGGACCCTATCATCATACAAAAAGAAAAACACCAAGTCAACTATCATCATATAGGGTGGGGGTCGAGTGTAATGATAAACAGGTATGAGTTAGAGTGATATTTCATCCTAATCAAAAGATTATGAGTTCAAATTTTAGGATACAGATTTATCCTGAATCATTTATCTGTCAGCTGTTATATCCTAAATAAACTAGGCGTAAGCTAAGAAAAAAAACTATCATCGTACAAATCGAAAAAAAGTACAATAATTAGCCACACGGGCACATAGTTTTAACCGCCGTTCACTTCGTAAAAATAACACAGTACAAGTTATTCAGGAAGATCAGAGAGAAACTACCACCACCGTCCGATCAAGAACCCCCAGAGATCTTCGCCGCCTCAAGATCCGCCGCCTTCTTCAAAAAGCTCTGATCATCATCCTCTACCGCCATCTGTATCGGCGACGACCCCAGCCCATCAGCAACCGCCAGCATAATCTTCTTCATCTCCGACCTAAACTCCTCCGGATCAACGGTGCCGTTCTGGTCCTCATCAAAGCTCCGAAACACAGAATCATATATACGAGTGAGCTCCTCGGGCGGCACGGTCGTGTCGACACCGAAGTGAGTTTCCAGCAACCGCATCGACTCAAAGGCCTTGCGCATCTCGGATCTGGATAAAACGCCGTCGTTGTTGACATCGAGAGAGACGAATTGAGCGTCGACGCTGGTTTTGAACTGGGCTTCGTCGTTCACGAAGGCTCGTACGGTGGAACCGTCGATGATTATCACCCCCATGTTTGTGAGCGAGTTTGGCGAGACTAACGTTTAGTGAGTATTTGTGGTGATGTTATTTATGGTGGGGAGATAAGATCGGTGTTAAAAATCTTTGATTCCGACAAAACATGTTTACGAGAAAATTGATGATATAATTGTGTGATGGTATATTGCATTTTAGAAGGTCGTGCTATAAGTGGCTCCATTTGATTGATTTTTACTTGTTACAGCTTCTTTGAATGTTTTCAAATAAATACAATTCAATCTTTTATTTTCTTTTATTTTTTTTATTAATTAGTCATTGTTGGTTAATTAGTCGTTTAACTTTATCTTTTTCAGTCAAGAATAAATATCAGATCATTAGTTTTAAGGACGTTTTTAAAAAAATCATATGGTTCTTTTTTCAATGACGTTTTATAAAAGAATATAAACTAGTAAGAAAAAGTGTTTTTAAATACGTTTTAATTTTTTATCGGCTGTGGAGGACTTGCGGTGGTGACCGGGAGGAGGGGGGTATATGTTTTATTTTATAGAAAGTGCTTTAAAAGTTAAAAAATGGTTTTATAAATAATGATTTTTCGAATGTGGTAAAATGAAAAGTTTTAAAGGTATTTTCCGGTTTTTTTTGGGGGGGGGATGTATAGCCTAACCCGTTTAGAGTTATAGAAAATGTTTTTAAACTTAAAAATGATTTTATAAATAATGATTATTCGATAGGGGTAAAATGGGTGAGGGGTACGAGAAGTAGGATGGGGGGAGGGGACTCATAAGGAGGATGGGGAGTACGACAAGTAGGGGGGATGGGTATACGTTTTATTTTATATAAACTGCTTTTAATCTTAAAAGAATGGGTTTAGAAATAATGATTTTTCGAATATGATATTGTGATAAAATGACAAGTTTAAAAGTTATTTTTCTGTGCGGTGGGGTGGGGTGGGGTGGTGGGGGTACGACAAGTAGGAGATGAGAGAGCTATACGTTTTATGTTATAGAAAATGCTTTTAATCTTAATTGAATGGTTTTAGAAATAATGATTTTTCGAATGTGATAAATAACAAGTTTAAAAGTTATTTTTTCGGTGGGGGGTACGACAAGTAGGAGAAGGGAGGGGCATACGTTTTATGTTATAAAAAGTGATTTTAACTTAATTTAACGGTTTTAGAAATAATGATTTTTCGAATGTGATAAAATCACAAGTTTAAAAGTTATTTTTTCGGTGGGGGTACGACAAGTAGGAGAGGGGAGGGGCATACGTTTTATGTTATAAAAAGTGCTTTTAAACTTAAAAGAAATGGTTTTAGAAATAATGATTTTTCAAAGGGAGTAAAATGACAAGTTTAAAAGTTCTTTTTGTATGGGAGCGGGTACGACAAGTAGGAAGGGAGTATGTATAGCTTAACCCATTTTAGAATAGGGCAAATTACATTTTATATACTTTACGTTGACCGAATTCATATATCATTTAACTAAGAAAATTATAACATATATCCTTTATATTTAAAAAATCTTACACGCTTTATCCTTTAGGATAACAGGCGTTAACTTTTTTCGTTAAATCAGGTCATTTAGAAGACATATGAGGGTATTTTGTTCTTTTTACGTAAAAAGATTGATTATGCAATATACTAAATAAAAAGAATTGTTATGTAATTACTTAAATTATAATAAAAAAATAATTTAAAAAACCAACCTTCATCTCCTCTTTTTATATTCGTACAAAACCTAACAATCTCACTACCCCCTCTCTTCTTCAACCGATTCCTTCGTTTCCTCTGATCTAGAACATACATACGACTTCAATTTCATAAATCTCTTGTTGTTTCGTTTTCATGATGAAATTTAACATAGATTTTTTATTTCATGGAAGAATTAGGGCTTGAGCTTTGCTAGGTTTTATTGCTTGTAGATAACAATCCTTTTATTTTATAGATTTTTTATTTCATGAAAAAATTCACATCCCTCGCAGATCTGGTGGATTGGATTTCAAATGACTGGTTCATATGTTGAAGCTCTACAATGGCATGAAATTAGGGTTTCAAATATCAATCAATCGGAGGTGGAATCCCAAAGCCGGACATCGAGTTGTTTAGGATGACTGATTTCAATTTCACCAGACCAATTTCATCATCTACGACCTTTTTGGGAAAGAGGGAGAAGAGAGAGTCTTGTGGGTCTGTGATTTCCGGCTAATGGGTTCCGATTAGCACCTCCAACCAAAGGGAAAGAGGAAATTGAGAGAGAGAGTCTTGGTGACTTTGATGATGAATATCTGGGAGGTGGGGATGAAGTCAATCGCCGGTTGGAAGGAGGAGGAGGTCGCCGGAGAAGGGGTTGGGGCTGTGGTGCTCGCCGTAAAGGGAGGAAGAATAGTCCTTTTAATTATTTTTTTATATAATAATTTAAGTAATTACATAACAATCCTTTTTATTAAGTAAATTAAAGAAATAGTCCTTTTACGGTAAAAATATCATAAATACTCTCATGTACGCAAGACCTGACTTAATGGAAAAAATTAACGTCAGTTAGTCCAAAGGATGAAACGTGCAAGTTTTTTTTAAACATAAAGGACATATGCTGTAATTTCCTTAGTTAAAATATGTATACTGAAATTTGGTCAATATTTAAAGAAAGTTAAATATAATTTACTCTATAAAATATTTCTAGAACTATATTGAAACTTTATACAATTTTTGGGCATACAAACCCGTCAAAATGTCATATAAAATAAAGTTAAAAGTACAAATAAACTGACGTAAAAAGTGTAGAAAGTAATTTGATTGATAAAGAGCAAGTTTAAATTGTAAATACCTAGTAAGTTTTGTCAGTGCGATGCCATGAGAAAAACGTATGTTTAAATAAGTATTGGGTTTAATTACACATGAGACACCCTCATGCAACAAAAATGTCGAATATGTAATTCAACAGTTTTGAGAAATATTTAGATCGATACATACATGAAAATTAGCACGCCGCAACGATATATTCGAATTTCATAAAACATTACATCTAAAAAGTTATAAACAGAAAAAAAAATTGTATTAAAAATATATGATATATGACCCGGCTCAGTTTTGAACAAAATTTATAGAGCAAGTTACATTTTACGTCCTTTAAGTATTGACCAAATTTCAGTATACGTCATTTAACTAAATTAATTACAAAATTTGTCCTTTATGTTAAAAAACATTGCACGTTACATCCTTTGCACTAACTGGTCTTTTCATCTTTCTAGGGACTATTTGTGTAATTAACTTAATGATTTCTAAGGACTATTTGTGTAATCACATTTCTAGATCTCACACATCTCTCTCTCTCTCTCTCTCAACTCTATTGTCTCTCTCCTTAACATTCCCCCAGCCAGCACCACCACCTGAAACCCCCCGGCCACCACCAGCTCTGGTCACCCCACCTGCACACAACCCCTCCCCCACCCTGTCGACTTTTTCATCCCCCTCCCCCGCCACCACCATGTACGGCCTCTTTCCCAGGGGACCTCACTCATTGGATTTACTAATAAACATAGTAATCAAAGTGTTGGATCTAAATTAAGTCACTCAAAAGTAGCGGAAGAATACATCATTCAATTACAAACAGCAGAAGTCTTAAACATAACATAGCATAGTCTTAACATAAAATTTAAATATATGGGATGTCAGTTGTGCTAGGTAGCCTTCACGCGTTTGCTCGCCCTTCTTCTTGTTACCTGAAGTTCATACTAAAAGTCAGGTAACGCTGGTGAGTTCTAGTTTATAAGCAACCAGACATTAACATTATCTTTTAAACATATATATATATATATACATGTGTGTGTGTATTTACTTATACCTCTTTACTTTACTGCTTTCTTATATCATTCATAATGAGTATGTATATAAATACATACATGCTTATTTCTTAATGGACATGTAGAAGCATGTTTTAGTAACTATAGATAAAATTCTATGTATCGGTGTACTCAGCTACTATGCGGGAGAATGTTCCCGCATACTTAGCAAGCTCACCACTTGTTCGTGCGTACTTAACAAGTGCGCAAGGCATTTGCCTTACGTACTTAAGAAGTACACATGACCAATTCTTTGCGTACTTAGACAAGTACGCAAGATGGTTGTTCATGCCCCTATAAATAGAGGTGTTGGGCTATGTTATAGGCGTGGAACAGAATGTGAGATTTGAGAGAGGTCGGGTCGGGATGAGCTCTCCCGGCCCCTGGACCGTGACCGTAAACGAGAGATGTGTACTCCTTCGGTATGTAATCTGTAATGACAACGTTGTTATAGATTTTGTTCATTCTCTTGTTTATGTTCTTATCGTTCTTCTACTGTCAATATCGTTTTTGTCTTCTGTTCCCCCCACGACTCAACGAACAGGTCTACATTGCATGATCTCAGTCTTCCGCTGTGCTCGACCGAGGTCCAAGGGACCTACAACTGGTATTAGAGCCTCGATGTTTGTTGATTTGTGTTCCAGATTCGAGTTTTAGCTTTTTGAAGTTTCTACGTACTTATGATGTTCAGAACAAAATCCTAAAATTCGTCTTAGTTATCGCTTCATTTGATGTTTGGAAGGCTACTGGTTTGTTAGAATTTGATTTCTAAGCCTTTGGAAACATCAATTTCGGAAATCCAACAGTTTTTGAAAATTTTCCTCAAGATCAGACAAGTGCGTTGGTGTACTGCTGGACAAGTACGCATGATTAAAAGACCCTGCGTACTTACAAGTACGCATGAAGACAAATACGCATGAGGACAAGTACGCATGACTCATTTACGTGCGAACTTATCTATCTGCGTACTTACTATGTACGCAAGAAATATCAAGTCATGCGTATTTGCTCGTCAACAAGCATCTGGGATAAAAAAAAAAGGTTTTTTGGCGGGAAAACTTTTCTTTGCCAAATTTTTTAGGGATCATTTGTATGCTAGTTTCAAGCCATTTTCCAAAAGATAGTGATTTTGGTTTTTCGGGACTGAAATTTGTATATAAAGTAGCATGGCGAAACAAGGTCGAGATTTTTGTTGGATGATACCGATTGTCAGATTGCTTAGGTGTTCAAACCTAAAAATGTTGGCTACGAGTATCTTGTATACTTCTATAATAGGGAATGAATGCTGAATCAATTTGAGCAACTGGGTCGTCATCGGCTAAAAGTCTCGTTGTTTTATTTATGAAGATGTTGCTGCTTTGGGTCTTTGGAAAAAGAATCATATTGTTTAGGTATTCAAACCTGAATATGTTGGCTACGAGTATCTATGATACTTCTATAATAGGGGATGAATACTGTAACAACTTGAACCCAAGGAAGTGCTGTCTTTGCTAAGGAATAAAATCCTAGAGTTAACTAGTTATGTTTTTTTGAGGAATCGGGTGAAGCGGTGATGAATCTGGTCATAGTTTACAGAGAAATGAGGGGGATAAAATTTTAACGGACTCTTTCCCAAGATTTCTTTGTAAACTATATTTTTCTTTTTTTTTCTTTTCGTGCTCATTGGTCAAGATTGTGTTCAAAATTTGGTATGATTTAGTTATGATTGGATTTCTCATTTGGGATCTGGACGGAATACAGATAGACAACCTAGTTATGGGACTTCACTGCGGTGAATGTTACCGATTAGGAGATGTTAACCAGGAATAAAGATCTAGCTGAATAATGTTGGAGATTGGATACATGATGATCACTACTGAGCATGATTTTGTGTTAGATTCTATCGAGTGTTTTCAAGATGAAGCTGGATATTCGTTGGATTATTAGTTGAAGATGGAACCTTTATCATTTTTTGACGGGATAGGAAACAATCCCTTGTTTCTGGTCTAGTCAGAAGGAGCTTACATTGAAAGGGGAAATTGGAAATGAACATCTTCGGGAATTTTGTTGACGCGTGAAGATATAGGATAGAGTTGAACACATCTGGCTTAAAGACTAAAGTTTATCTTACTGGAATTCCTATGGGAGCTGAATAGTTTGATGCAAGTTATTGGAAGTTCAAACTCTCTATCATATGCCAGTTGATTTGGAGGAAGTCTAAGTCAAGGTGGAGGAAGCTACTGCTGAGAGGATGAACTACATTAAGGTGTGTTGGATTAGTTGGTTCTTATTGAAGCATTTGGTTTGGTCTATAATACAAGCATCAGTTTAGAGGGAGTCGTCACTCGGCTACTAAAGACAGATTGAAGATTAAAGAGTTGAAGACCACAAGTGGAATACCAGATGATCAAGTCTTGACAGAAGACACGTGATATCATTAGTTTAGAGGGAGTCTGTTAGAACATTCTTTGTAAACTGATGAATATAAGTGTTAGTGATAGATAGAATTTGATGCTATAGTTAAGAGGGAGTCTGTAGAAGCATGTTTTAGTAACTATAGATAAAGTTCTATGTATCGGTGTACTCAGCTACTACGCAGGAGAATGTTCCTGCGTACTTAGCAAGTTCACCACTTGTTCGTGCATACTTAACAAGTGCGCAAGGCATTTTCCTTGTGTACTTAACAAGTACGCATGACCAATTCCCTACGTACTTAGACAAGTACGCAGGATGGTTGTTCTTGCCCCTATAAATAGAGGTGTTGGGCTCTGTTGTAGGCGTGGAACAAAATGTGAGATTTGAGATAGGTCGGTTTGGGATGAGCTCTCCCGGCCCCTAGACCGTGAGCGTAAATGAGAGATTTATACTCCTTCGGTATGTAATCTGTAATGACAACGTTGTTATAGATTTTGTTGATTCTCTTGTTTATGTTCTTATCGTTCTTCTATTATCAATATCATTTCTGTCTTCTGTTCCCCCCATGACTCAACGAACAGGTCTACATTGGATGATCTCAGTCTTCCGTTGTGCTCGACCGAGGCCCCAGGGACCTACAGTACATTCATTGGTTTTACACATATGGGTGATCAACCCGTCATTTTGATAGCGTAAGTCACAAAGACAAACGCCCTCGAACTACCGTCGTAGCCCATTTCGTTAACCGCCAGGCACTAGAAATTGTCCGTCTTCATTAACCGTCTGGCAAACCTTCAGCCGTCCGTCTTAACCGTCCTACCGTCATATTCCATCTTCGCCCGTCTGCACTAAGTAATCCGTTTTTCACTCGAACTATATATACAGCCGTGCATCGATTGAGCGACTGATTCTACCGAAGTAGCCTTAGTTTAGTCTACTTTTCTAGACTTTCATTTCTGGCTGCATAATAGTCGAGTGGTCGTCCGTCTACCAAAGTATTCGTTGTCATCGTTTCCGTCTATAACATTTACATACATTCATAACATGCAATATATAAATATAAAGCAATATTTCATTCATTTACGTTATGCCATTCATTCATTTCATTCTTCGTATACATACTTTTCATTCTTTGTCCTTTATTTGTTTTCATATATCATGTATGATCACATTATCATTCATAAATATATCATGTATGATCATATTGGCATTCATAACGTTCATTCATTTAATGTATACACTTTAGCCTAAAATATTTAAAACGATTTGCACGTAACTGATGTTGGGTCAAATATCTCGTGTATAAGAGTAAAAGTATATAGGTTTTAAGTCTTTAGCTTTGTATATCGAGTCTGTTTTATGTGCATTTGGTGTTTATGAGTGTTATAGGTTTAAAGTGCTAAGTGAGCGGAAGATACAAAGTTTAAATCAAGAGGATAGAAGCATACACGGGCCCCAGAGAAGTAAAAGTCAAAAAAGTCAAATTCTTGGAATTTAGATTCTTCGCGCCACGCGAAGAACGGGGGGAAGAAGTTCATGACACGCGAAGGGTTTGAAAAGGCCGCCCGACTAGTTTGTTCTTCGCGCCACGCGAAGATCATCCATCATTGCTTCGCGACACGCGAAGATTTGTAATTTTGGCAATTTTGACCTAATTCCAATTATAAGTTATTGAGGAGTTCATATTCGAATTAACTTCTACCCAGCCATCCCAGAGCATTCCTAAGGTGATTTTCAGAGGAAAAGTTCAAGTCTTTTCAGGTTTTTGATGCTAGATCAAGCTACACCAACCATTGAAGAATCGATGATGATGTCGATGAGCGGCTAATTTCTCCGTGTCGTTTCCGGGTGTAGGATCTGCTTGTAAGTGATAGACTAAGGTTCATCCTTGATTTGGTTTGCTATTCTTGTAATCGTATGATTGTTTGAATGCATGATATTTAGAGTTGTTTGAAACAATTTGGTTTTTATTCAATTTAATACATTCATCAATTTTCGGTTTTGTACCGTGAATCATTGAATATTTAGATATGATCTTCTAAGTTGTTAATTAACTATTGAGTTATTAATCTGTGTCAAGTACCCGGTTTGGTAATCGTTGCTCAACACAGTCATTATCTTTGTTGTTAATTTTTTATCAATTCTAATGAATGAGTTATGTCTATGTAACTTCCAATAAGTACAAACCAGTCATCACAACAGTTGCAATCTGAACCTGGAAGCGATCCGTTCTCTCTAAAATAGTTTTTACAAAGTTAAAGTTAATTGCTTTTTGATTCAAATCCGAACAGTTTTCTTAAACAACAATGTCCACCAATTCCATGTGGATACGACACCCTACTTTACTATACTATAGTTTAAGGTAACTAGGGATTAGAATAATTATTGTTTTTGATTGACCTTGACAACGCGACGAGTAACATTTAGGGGGAACATAGAACTCACCTGTCTACCGGTATTCAACCCAAAGATGATGTTTTAACTATTGCTAGTGAGTACACTGATCTGCACATAAGTCAAAGTACGATTTCTATTATTTAAGGCAAGAGTCGGCTAAAACATGGGAGTGTCCGGTGGCACACATGAGAGTCAGCTAGGAGAGTCGCTAGCCACACTTGAGAGTCGGCTAGGAGTGTCACTATCCACACTTGAGAGTCGGCTAGGAGAGTCGCTAGCCACACTCATAAGTGTCGCCTGGACTTGCGTTCAGGACTTTTTGTTTGTGCAAGGAGCCGATACTCAGCGTGTTTGTCTTGAGGGCCAATTCTCAGAGGACCGACTCTCAGGAGTCGATTCTTTCTTATGGCCGAGGAGCTTGTGAAAGAAAAGGAAGAAGATAAAGAAAGAATGAACGGAATCAACGTGGAAAAGAAAAGGAAAAAGATAAAGAAAGGTTGACCGGAGTTATTGAGGACTTGGTGAAGGAAAAAGAAAGGGGTAAGGTCGAGACACAAGCCATACTCGATAAGATGACGAACCTTGAAGCATTGTTAAAGCTTGTGTCCCAAAACATCCAACCGTCTAGTTAAACCTATAAATTCTTTTATTTGCAAATGTTAATTAGAATGTTTTGCACTATTTAGAATTTGTGAATGGTTGATATTTGAAAATCTAAAAATTAACAGCAGATTCAAAATATAAAACTATAAAAACACGAATTTTTTTTAAAAAAAAAAAGCACTGTAGTCGCAAAACGGTCGCAAATTTTGCAACTGCGTTTTTTGCGACCGCATTTCTGGTCGCCAATTTTGCGACCGCATTTTCGGTCGCAATTTTTGATACCGCATTTCCCGACGCAAATTTTTGCGACCGCATTTCCGGTCGCAAATTTTGCGGCCGCATTTGCGGTCGTAAAGAATGTTCACGGGTTACGCCAGTCGCAATTTCGGTTGCAAATTTGGATTAGCGGAGGAGGTTTTTGCGACCGGAAAGGCCGTCGCAATTGGTCCGTTTTCAAGTAGTGTCTACTGAAACTCCAAGTCAAGAAAATACAACTTTGTTAGACTCCAAGTCTTCAATAAACAAAGTGATTTCCCAAATCAAGCTTCCAACTCCTGAAGAATTGACTCCAATCATATGGGGAAAGCCTTCCAGCCACTCCTAAAAAAGAATCAGAGGGCATTAGATAATTATCTGAAATTACACATGGAGGCTATGAGAAATTATGTTGATGCAAGATACAAGGACACATATGCAGATGCAAGTGTAATAAGAACACAGTTTGAACAATTAACTAGTGTTACACCACCTCCTCCTAAATTCCCAGATTATGATGCCTAAAATCCAAAGAAACAAGACAAGAAAGCAGACTACTCTGAAGTAGAGAAAGCACAAGAAGCTGCAAAAGAAAAGGAAAGTTTAAGAAAAAATAGAGAGACAGAATCTGTAGCAGTTGTCAGACAGATAATTAAAGAACGGGTTGAAAAAGGTAATCAAGATTCATCAAATACTTCAGGTACAGGAACAAAGATTCATGCAAGATCTGCTAAAAAACAAGTTGTAAAGAAAAGTGCTGAACCTGGAGTCAAAAGGCCTGCTCCTGAACATGCAGCTGAAGCCTTAAACAAATCTGAACCAACAGGTCCATCAGTAAACCCAAAATCTACACCACCACAAACAACTGGAGTTAAAAGTGTCACACCTCGCCTAGGCGGAAACACGAGGCGTAACGTTCACTGGTTTCCAAAGCACATGATTACCGCAAACACATACATAATGATTGGATACATAAACGAGTTTAAAGTTTTACATCCCAAAATATCTATTTGAGTTTACAAAAGATTAATATTTCACAAATATGACGCATAATGATGAGTTATACAAGAGAAATCTCCCAAAAAGCAGTATCTGTTCATGCATGCATGTAATCCTACATTGCTAACCATAACGACCACGTTCAATTTTTAGAAAAACATACTTAAAAGTGTCAACACGAGGTTGGTGAGTTCACAGGTTTTGATCAAATATTCTTGTAGTTCCAACCTTTACAAACGTTTAAATGAATAAGTTTTTCGATCAAATAGTACCTATATATAACTAATGAATTGAACATTTCCTGACCAATTGACCCCATTTGTAAGCTTGCAAGGAATACAAATATTATGTAAATGCACGAGACCATAACCAAACCATGACAATGAATGCCCCTCCGTCGCTATACCACGAGAATAAGACGATATGCGGTCATTTGGCCATATGGACCCCTGGTTAGCGCGACTAACCATGACCGGGGGCGTCACCCCCAATAGTACTATCTACATAATCCCAGGCTAAGACCATAGCTAATGATTACTAAATATGTTTGTTCCAGGGGACTTTATGAGCTCTATAATTGGTCCCTCAATGCACACACAAAGATCCGGTCTTTGTTCATTCATTTATGTGAAAATAGTTTACAAGTATATTTCCTCCCCAAAACCTTTTCAAAACTTAGAAAAAAGGGGACAGTGCAACTCACAAGGAGTTAAACCAGAGTATCCATGTTTTTCCAAAACATAAGTAGTTAAGTATGTTTCTCCCCCGATATTTACAAAACAGTAAAGAGTTAAAAGGGGGAAGTGAAACTCACCTTGACAGAATGCTAGCAAAAACTTGAATAACCGTAAACCCCGCTTATCCGTACCCTAAACACACAAGGATACCTTACGTGTTAAGACTAACCGTATTAGACGCAAGTTGTTCACCCGACTTAACGAATCCCGTTAAGTACCTCTTTAATTAATAAAACTGTTTTATCGTGACGACTCGTTGGTGATTATTATTCTTGTCTAGACGCTTACTTATTTTTCGAGAAAACATTATATTTCCATATTGGTGACTTGTTACGTTTATCAAAAAATAAATATTATTTTTCCGACCTAGTGCGGCTCCTGGTACTAGGTCGATCCGGAACTCGACTTGTCTTGTTGGCGGTAAGCCAGGTAAGTCTTCGGGAAATACCTCGGGGTAATCCCTAACGATTGGTATGTCTTCAAGTCGACGTTCCTCGGGTTTCTTCTCGACGATATGGGCCAGGAATGCGCAATATCCCTTACGTAGATACTTATGAGCTTTCATGCAGTTTATCATCTTCAACATCGGTCTACACCTTTCGCCTTGGATTGAAAGAATTTCTCCGCTTGGTAGTGGGACACGTACAATCTTTTCGAAGCATACGATCTCGGGATGATTCTTCGATAACCAATCCATGCCAATAAAAATATCAAAACTTCCCAGATTAACACGTAGAAGGTCTTTACTAAATGTATGGTTTTCTAGACATAAAGTACAACCCTTAATGACCTCTCCAGTTTCTATTAACTTCCCATTTGCTAATTCAATTATATATATTTGTTCTAGTTTGCTGACCTTAATACCGAGTAAAGATTTAAAATCATTTGACACAAAGCTCATATCCGGACCCGAATAAAAAAGTACAGAGGCATAGTGATTATTTATCGGGAACGTACCAGTGATAATATTCGGGTCCTGGCGTGCGTCCCCTGCACCCATCACAAATGCCCTCCCCGGTGCCTGAGCGTTGTTCTGGTTCTTCCACTTGGGAAAGTCTTTCTTGAAGTGCCCTAGATCACCACACTTGAAACATCCTTGCTTTGCTTTGCCCGTGGGATAGGTTTGACTCTATAGTTCTGTGTGGTGTGTACAAACCGACTACATTTCCCACACTTTATGCACCTACCCCCATGGTGATATCCACGCTTGTTACACCTCGGTAGGCCCCTATCATACCCTTTCCTTTCCGTGTTGGCTGCAAAAGCTTTTACCGTTTCCTGCTTCTTAAATCCTTGTTTCCCAGACCTGTTACTCGAATTTCCCATCCATTTTCTCTTCTCCCTAGATTTACTTTCCACATTCTCTTTCTTCCCAAATGATCCATTACGCACAGCATCATCTCTTAACTTGAATGCTAAAGTTATAGCACTCTTGGCATCCATCGGATTTGATGAAGTTACCATGCTGCGAATTTGAGGTGCAAGGCCCCACAAATATTTTTCCACACGCTTATGTTCAGGCGTGACCATGTGGGGTACCATAATTCCCAATTCATTGAAATGATCGGTGCACCCAACCACATCATCTCCGATCATCTGTAGATTCCACATCTCTGTCTCGATCTTTTGCAACTCGTTTCGGTATGATTCTCTGAGGATGGACAAGTGGTTGGACCTAGCTAGATAATAACTGATATGTATAAGAACTGATGTTTTTTTTATATATATGTTTGATTTATCTTTGCAAATGGTCAAATATTGGTCAGTATATGGTCACATGGTCAACTGTTATGTCTTTGGATTTCAGTATATGGTCAACTGTGCAACTGTTATGTCTTTGGTTTGATTTATATTAGGTTCATTTATAGAATACCCGGTGAGGGAAGCTGCTGGTGAGGTTGTTCTCCCAAAACCAGCAGTTGTGTCTATTTGAAATTAAAATGGTCAACTATTATCAATTGCTGTAATTGTAGACCAATTGCAAATGGTCAGGATATGGTCAACTGTTATCAATATTTAGTCAAATGGTATGCAATTGTTGCAATTGTAGACCAATTGCAAATGGTAAAATATTGGTCAGTATATATGGTAAATGGTCAATATATGGTCAACTGGTCAACTGATATGTCTTTGGTTTTCAGGATATGGTTAACTGTGCAACTACTATGTCTTTGGTTTGATTTATATTAGTTTGATTTATCTTTGCAATTGGTCAACTGTTATCAGTATATGGTCAAATGGTATACAATTGCTGCAATTATAGACCAATTGCAAATGGTAAAATATTGGTCAACATATGGTAAATGGTCAGTATATGGTCAAATGGTATGCAATTGTAGCTAGCTTTATTTAACTGTAGTTTTCTAATGAGAAACTACATTGCATTGCATCAACCAAATACACAACCAATACAATCAAATAACATAACAAGGATCACATGCATCAACCAAATACCAAAAAACTGATATATTATATATATATATATAACTATATATTTTACAAAAAATACATAATAAGAAACATAAATTCAAAACTATATCACTATAACCTAGCATCAGATAACAAATCCTCATCCTCAGATGTGGACCATGTATCTCATTGACTTTGCTCGCCTGGTATCCTCCTCTGCCCAAACAGAGCATCAGAGTTGAAGGTGGAGTCCTGCTCCCTCACAAGGTAGATGGAGTGTTCAGTAGCATCCCTCATGTGAAAGGCCACAACCCTCATATCATTGGCACTACACTTCAACAACGTACTCCAATGATAGGTATGGGATCCTGAAAAAGGTGGTGAAATACCCTGCCGTCGTGTACCCTAGAGCTTTAACCATATGGTTAAGCTCTTTATACGAGAAGAGATCAATGTTGACGTAGTCAACAAAGCTCTCAATGCTTCCGGCGTATTCCAACAGCTCGCCGGTGGGAGTGGCTCTAAAGTGGCCCTTGTGATGGATCTTGAGCATGAAGGGCCTCGGATTACCTGAAATTTCAATATTAGGTTACACATTTTACCTTAAAAAACGTAACTTTAAGAATACTATACCCTCGTAGTGTGGTGTTGCACCACCGGTTGCTCGTACTCTCCATTGCGACACCATTTTGATCGTTTTTTTGTTTCGAGAGAAGGGCGACAGAGGTTTTGTTAAAAGAATGAAAACCTAATTTGGTGAATTGGTATTTACAGGAGGGTGCGCCCGGTCGATCATCTTCCTCTGACAATTTGAATTTGGTGACAGGAAGTGGAAAGACGATAATTAATTGGCCACACGCACAATTAACCGTGTCCATTGATTACTTTTAGCCACACATAAAACGTTTAACCGTGTCCATTGATTACTTTTAGCCATAGATAAAACGTTTAACCGTGACCATTGATTACTTTTAGCCACATAAAATAACTATAACCGTGACTATTAAATACTTATAGTTATAACTATTTAAACACATGTGGCTAATAAACACTACTATATATCTTTGTATTAGCTTTTAGCAACATTATGAAACAAAAACAATAGCGGTTCTTCACGTTTAGCCACTGCTTTTGTTTCATTTACTAATTGCAAAACACTACTCTTTGGTCACATAAGCTAAAATAAGTGGCCATATTTATTAGCTCTTAGCCACATCACTAAAAATATACTATGGCAGTTCGTCACATTTCGCCACACTATTCGAGAGTGGCTAGTAGATGTCACATTTTTGTTTTAAAGTGTGGCAAATAGATGTGTTTTTGGTCACATGAATAACAAATCAAACAAATACCATAACAGTTGGTCAAATTTGGCCACACTTTTCTAGTGTGGCTACTAAATATCATAGTTTTTCTTAAAGTGCAACTAATAGATGTGTTTTTGGTCACATGAAACAAATACTGTGACCGTAGATCACATTTGGCAAAACTTTTCTAGTGTGGCTACCAAATGTCACAGTTTTTTCGTAAAGTGTGGCTAATAGATGTGTTTTTTGTCACATGTATCAAAAAAACAAACAAATACTGTGGTCTAGATCACATTTCGCCACACTTTTATAGTGTGGCTACTAAATGTCACAGTTTTTTCTTAAAGTGTGGGTAAACATTTTAAACTGTTATACATTGGTCACATGAATAAATAAAATGTGTGGCCAAAAGTAGGATAGAAGTTTTTGAAGTGTGATTAATTACCTTTAGCCACACATTTAATCGAAAGTGTGGCATGGCGGTTTTTGAAAAAGTGTGGCTAAAGGTCACTTTTGGCGTAGTGCATTGACTTTGAAGGTTGTCCCATTTGTTTGTTCAAGTTCCAGTGTTTCATAGGTGACAGTGGTGATCACCCTCATTCTTTGAATAGATGAGAATGTCATCTATGAAAACTATCACCGACCGATCCAAAATTGGTTGGCATACTCTGTTTATTAAGTCCATAAATGCTGCAGGGGCGTTGATTAGTCCGAAGGACATCACGAGAAATTCATAATGCCCTAAATACGTGCAAAACGCAGTTTTTGGTACATCTTCCTCCCTTACTTTCAGTTGGTGGTAACCCGACCTAAGATCGATCTTTGAGAACCAACTCGCGCCTTGTAGTTGATCAAAAAGATCGTCTATCCTTGGCAGTGGGTATTTGTTCTTTATTGTTCGTTTGTTCAGTTCATGGTAGTCAATAATCACATGCGCATGTTGCCGTCTTTCTTCTTTACAAATAATACCGGAGCGCCCCATGGTGAGATGCTTGGGCTAATAAATCCTTTCTATGTTAATTCTTCTAATTGAGACATTAATTATTTCATTTCTGACAGAGCCAATTGGTAGGGTGCTTTGGCAACGGGCTGAGCTCCTGGCAATAAGTCGATTTGAAATTCTATTTCCCAATCGGGTGGTAAGCCAGGTAGGTCCTCTAGGAACACTTCTGGGAAGTTGCACACCACGGGTACATCTTTGAGTTCTTTTATTTTCATTCAATCGTCAATAGCATACGCCAGATAAGCTTCGCAACCGCGCCTCATGTAACCTTCGGCCTTGATCATCGAGATGACGTTCGGCATTATGCAATTCCAATCCCCATAAACTGTAATCGGACTGCCATCAGTAGCTTTGAGGTGTATCATCTTTCGTTTACATATGATTTGAGCCTCGTTGGCAGCTAACCAATCCATGAACAATACTATGTCGAACCCTCCTAAAGTTAGAAGGAATAATCTAGAAGGAAACTTATGGCACTCTATTACTATTGTGCAATTATCAGTTACTTGGAATACCACCGAGTTTATACCCACGGCTGTTTCTACGCTGTAGGCTTTTACTATAGTATTGACTGTGCAGTCTAGTTTGCGACTAAAGTTATTCAATATAAAGCTTTTGCTAGCACCAGAATGAAATAAAACAGCAGCTTGTTAATCATTAACTAGGAACGTACCAGACATGACATCAGGGTTCCCCCTAGCTTCTTCCTTAGTTAAGGCGTAGGCCCGAGCCCAAGCCCAAGCCTTTGACTGTTCCTGTTCCTTTTCCTTTTCTCTTTCCTTTCCCATACCCGACGATCCGGTTCTCCTGTACTTCTTTGTCAGGTGGAAAAATGCTCCATATCCTTGGCATTTGACATCTCTCAAACAATCCTTGAAGTAGTGCCCTGCCCTTCCGCACTAATAGCACATAGTGGAGCCAGCACGACACTTACTGCGGTGTTGTTTCCCGCATTTTGTGCAAGTTTCATACTCATATGTTCTTGGCTTCTTAGCCTCAGATGTAAAATTTCCCTTTCCAGTCCCCCTAGATGGGTTCTCCCATTTCCTCTTCGGTGCTTCCGGCACCGGGTCCTCGTTAGCATAATCGTCATAGACTATTCGGGACAGATTTACTACCAACTCGAAGGTCGAGGGCAGATTAGCTTTCACATGGACACAGACCCTTTGGGGCAGGCCCCTGACATAGTACTTGATCAGTCTCTCCTCAGTCTCTACTAGATGAGGTACCAGCTGAGCTAGCTCGTTGTACCTAGAAGTGTACTGGCGATGAGTCATGTTGCTAGCCTTGAAGTTCAAGAACTCATTCTCCACCCTGTCGGTCTCGTTCTGGGGGTAAAACTTTTAGGTCATCAATTTCTTTAGGTCTTCCCAGGTCATCCTACTCAGAGCGTTCGTCGATTTAGACCTCTACATGTTTCTCCACCAACTCAGTGCCTTGTTAGTGAAGGAATGAGCAACGAACTTAACAGCTTGGTCGGGTCGGCACTCACTTATGTTGATTACGCCGTTCATCCTTTCAATCCATTCAAATGTAGCTACCAAATCCTTGTTCCCATCAAACTTGGGCGGGTCACTGTCCTTAAACCTTTTGTAGGTACATCCTCAGATGGTTAGTCCCATATTCACTTCATCTCCATCACGTCACACACTTTCCCTTCTGGGTTTCCTTCTTCTTCATATGTGCTTTTCTTCAGTGCCTCAAATAACAAGTTAGGCAGTATGTCCTTCAGATTTAATACGAGCTCACGGGCAATGGCATCCCTAACTTCGGGTTCCAGTCGTAGTGATCCTTCATTGCCATCCCCCGGTGGAGTCACATTAGTTTCATGCACACTCTCCATACGTTCCTCGTGCACACTCTCCTCACGTTCCACATGCATACTTTCTTTATCATTACGTCTTTGGTTCACTGGTGGTCTACCGACTAGGCCAATACGACCGCCTCGGCGTCTAGATCCTCCTCTACCAGCCATGATTTCTAAATTCCTGAACAGTAAGGGAATACACCAATGTCATTCCTTCAGATCATAATTTAGAACAGTACGAGCAAGGTAAATTCTTAATTACAGTGACCGGTTTGTGATTAATAATTTGCTTTGCTTTTCGGGTTCAAAACTCTTCACATTAGTGGTGTCATTGACATCTATGCGTACTAAGTTAAGGCATCTATCCCTAGCTACATGCATCACTTTACTACTTACTTACTGTGCTGGCGTTGGCGTTGGCAACCCATTCTGACATCCGTGCATCGGTCCCATTATCAGCTTGAGTCCAGACATTTAGGGATGTCTGAATCCCTCAAACTATTGCTCTGATACCATCTTATAAGGCCTCTTTCCCGGGGGACTTCACTCGTTGGATTTACTCATAAACATAGTTATCAAAGTGCTAGATCTAAATTAAATCATTCAAAAGTAGCGGAAGCATACATTATTCAATTACAAACAGCAGAAGTCTTAAACATAACATAACATTGTCTTAACATAAATTTTAAATATATGGGATGTCAGTTGTGCCAGGTAGCCTTCACGCCTATGCTCGCCCCTTCTTCTTGTTACCTGAAGTACATACTAAAATTCAGATAACGCTGGTGAGTTCTAGTTTATAAGCAAGCAGACATTAACATTATCTTTTGAACATATATATATATATATATATATATATATGTGTGTGTGTGTGTGTGTGTATTTACTTGCACCTCTTTACTTTACTGCTTTCTTATATCATTCATAATGAGTACGTATATAAATACATAGATGCTTATTTCTTAGTGCACATTGATTGGTCTTACACATATGGGTGATCAACCCGTCATTTTGATTGCGTAAGTCACAAAGACAAACGCCCTCGAACTACCGTCGTAGCCCATTTCGTTAACCGTCCAGCACTAGAAACCGTCTGTCTTCATTAACCGTCCTACTATCGTAGTTCATCTTCACACGTCTTCCCTAAGGCATCCGTATCCCACTCGAAATATATATACAACCGTGCATCGATTAAGCGACTGATTCTACCAAAGTATCCTTAGTTTACTCTACCTTTCTAGACTTTCATTTCTGGTTGCATAATAGTCGAGGGGTCGTCCGTCTATCGAAGTAGCCGTTGTCATCGTTTCCGTCCATAACGTTTACATACATTCATAACATGCAATATATATAAATATAAAGCAAGATTTTATTCATTTACGTTATGCCATTCATTCATTTCATTCTTGTGGGCTGATTCTCAGAGGACCAACTCTCAGGAGTCGATTCTCTAAGGGTCGATTCTCTGTTATGGCCGTTTCTCATCGTCTTCTTCCTCGTCGAGTGTCGGCACTTGCAGGCGGCCGACACTCGAGAGTCGGCTCAAGAACATCAAGTATTTATAGGTCTGATTTTGATCCAAAACCTTAACTTTTTACGTTCAAAACGTTTATCTAGCTTCCATGAAGCTGGATTTGAGCTTTAAATCATTTTTTATGCATAAAAATTCAATCTTTATGTTGAAAACCCCATAAACCCTAAAAACCCATTTTGAAATAGAAACTTAGATCTGAGGATGATCTTTACCTCAAAACTCGTGATTCTTCATGTAGAATCGATCTGGGATGATGGAGAAGCAAGATGAAGCAGAAATCAGAGCTTGAATGTTGTTCCTCAAGCTTTCTCTCTCTAGAACCTTAAGCTTTCTTTCTTTAGGGTTTGTGTGTAATTGATGGAATGAGGAAGATGATGCTGATCCTTCCTTTATATACATGGGCCCATATAAGCCCATTGGAACCGAGCCCAAGCCCGTTATCTTACTTCTTATTCATCCCTTGATTAAATCCCGATCCCGTTTTTATTTATTCGCTTTAGTATTTCGGGATGTTACACACCACCACCACCCGCCTTCTCTCCCCTACCACCACATATCAAACCTTCCTTCACTCCACTCTCTTCTCCTTCACAAAACCTAAAACCATCCGGCTAGCCACCATCACCAAACTCCACGTCTCCTCACCTACCAACAAACCCATATCCGCCGCCAAACCCTCCCAAGAAACCATCTTTTCTGACGGCGGAGCACAATACGATGACCTAGTGGCAAATCTCCTTCTGGGTTTCACTCTCGTGTGGCTGCCACTCACCCTAGCCGCTGTTCTCCGTGGCTTTTTCTTGCGGTACATATTCACAAACCTCTGGCTCACTGTTATATCCGGGTTGACTGGTCAGGGTATAATTTTGTGTTTAACAAGTTACTTGATGTTGGGTGAACCTGCTTTCTGCGTACATTTGGGATTTGAGTAACTGAATGCATCAAAGTTTTTGTAATTTGCTTCAAATTTTAATTTTAGTTTGATCATTGTTGCAATATGGAAGTTACAATCTGTTGTGTGTCTCGGTGTCAGGAGAAACTTGAATTTGCATTTGATTATGTTATTTCTGGACTTTCAAGAGTACTTTGAAAATTACTTAACTAGATTTATAAAATGTGGTTGGAGAAGAAGATAAAATGTGTTGTAAGGATCGAAATCTTTAATTTAGTAACACAAATAGTCCCTAGAAATCTTTAAGTTAATTACACAAATAGTCCCTGGAAAGGTAAAAAGACCAATTTACCCTCATGTGCATAGCATGTGACCACACTTAATGAAAAAAATTAACGCCCGTTAGTGGAAAGGATGCAATGTGCAAGGTCTTTTAAACATATAGGACAAATTCTGTAATTACATTAGTTAAATGACGTATTTGGTCTATACTTAAAGTACGTAAAATGTAATTTGATCAAATTTATATCGAAACGTAGATAAAAATAAGTATGTCGAAATGGTTTGAAGGCCTCCAATTGAACAAAATGATGATCATATTTAGCCCTATTTATATATATATATATATATATATATATATATATATTTAATATTTCAAAATGGCCCAACAATTTTTTTCAGCATATTACATAAATAGTCCTTTTAGAGTAAAATGATAATTATACCCTCATGTGCAAGTCACATGATAAGATTTAACAGAAAAAGATATCTCCAGTTTGTGGAAAGTACTAAATGCGTGCAAAGGTTTCAAAAAAAGGAAATCAAGTGTAATTTTCAAAACTGATATGACGTAAATTATACATGTTTTGCACGCATAATTATCCACGAAATCATCACAATTAGAGACAATATGATAATAATTGATGCCTAATCCACTCATTTGTGTTCCGATAGGATAATTGACCCGGATTTGCAAAAACATGAAGAAAACATTCAAAATCAAGTTAAATTAGCATTCGGGGGCCAATTGAACAAAACCGGACGCAGGAAGTCAAAACTGGAAGTCCAAAAGTCAAAAGGGAGAAAAATAGGGCAATGCACGATCTTGCATTGCCTTGCACGGCCGTGCAAAGCCTAAAATGCTCTCCTGTACCCTCCTGTACTACCAGATTTCGCACGTGAAAGAAAAGGGTACTTTGCACACCCGTGCAATCCAATGCACGACCGTGCATTGCCAAAATCTTAGCCTATAAATAGCAAGCTCATTCTAGTATTTTAGGTGTCCATTAACAAGAGGTGTGAAGGCCTTAGTGCTCTGCTAAGAGCCGGAACTCTCTCGGTTTTGGTCCGTTTAGCTTTTCTTTGTTTATTTACTTTTTAAAGTCTTGTAATATGAAACGATTCTTCCCGTTCGAGTAAAAAAAGAGGCAACCTATACCCACTCTCCCTTGGTGTTGGAACACTTCCACACATTATCTAAGGGTTAGTGGAGTCACTTGTAAGGTCATTCATGGCTAGTTCTCTTATGTTGCTCGAGTTGGTTGAACTTTAATTAATTAATGAAATATTTTTAGTATGTTATGTTTTTAAAGTCTTTATTATGAGTTATCTTAAAAACACAAGAACAAGTGATCTTTAAACCAATCTAATAATCTTAAATCTTATGAGTTACTTAAGTAAGACTTCTTGTTTGGGAAGCTTATTCGATGTTTGTACGGTCTATATATAAATATTGGTGTTATCACGACCGGTTAGTATAGATTTAGTATTATGGGTTGATTAGAGGTTTGAGTATTCACCAGGTCGTTTGAGCCCTAACCAGACCGGGCGGTTTGTGTCGGTATTTCTTTACTTCTCTCGTGTCGGCTTGTAGAGGACTTCTAGCGGGAGCCATGGGGTTTGATCTTGAGAATGAAAGTCATATTTATTTAAAATAATATTATAAGTAAAGAAAACTATTTAAGAACATAATTTGTTAGGTCCGAGCGTTCATAAAGTAGCTCTGGAGGGAGTTGCGCATTCCGACTTTCTAAAGGAAGTTACAAGACATGACGTACGTCAGTCATTGGATAAACTTAGTGCGAATAATTAATTGTGAGATACCGACGGACTTGAGACCCCGTTTAGGGTCCGTTATATTTATTAAGGAACAGTTGGCCGACCGTATCCACTGTTCCATTACAAAATGCTAACTCCCCTATCGAAAGGGTTAGTACTAGTAACTATGACCAACCTTACGTTAAATATAACATTAATTAACAAGGGATAACAACTAGAGTAACGTCTTAAACGAGATAACCTTTCTAATTACATTTCTTATCTGTTTATTTTCCTTGTAAAACAAAACTCATTTTCCAACTTATTATCCTAGTCAGACAATAGCAAGGGTTGAGTACGAGATCCGTGTCCATGGTTCAATACTTGGTTCTTACCAATACTTTACTACGCTGCGATAGGTTCACTTACCTATTGTGTGTGTATTTAGTTGAAGTAATTATCATTTTAATTTATAAATTTAAAACCTGATTTTGTGTAGCTCCAAATAGAATATATTTATTACTAAAACTACGCCATCAAATTTTTGGTGTCGTTACCAATGATATATATTTATATTTCTATCTACATATAAAACACACATAAAAAACCAAAGGATATAACCTGTAATTTTCTATAAAGTTAAAGAACATAATTTATTATTTACTCAAAAAAATATTGGACATTCAATTTATGTTGGACTAGTATGGCCAAGTAACGACATCTGATAGCACGGCTACTAAGGTAGGATCTAAAGAGTTGCACCATGAGCAACGAACGATAAGATTGTTTAAGGAGTTAAACAATCTGGACATGATAGCATACGAAGGGAGACAAAGACATTTAATTGTTAATAGTTGATAATTAAGAATTAGTTTAAAGATTAATAATTGTCAAGTGGTTTAATAATTATTAATTTGGTTTTTTTAACAAGATATATTATTAATATGATTAATAATATAATGTAGTTCGTGAAAGTATTTAATTAATAATTAATTTGTTAATTAATAAAAACTCTAACTTTCTCGCTAAGATTTATAATTGTTATAAATATAGGATTAAGAGTTGGAGGCTAGATACAGATACACAAAAGGAAAACCCTAATCTCTTTCCCTCTCACTCTAGCCACCGACCCCCTCTCTTGCACAACCGTAGGTGCAGCCGTCCGACCATTTTGCCGATGTTGTTCCTCATTTGCACTGCCGTCAGAACCGCCAACCGCCTCTGATTGCTTGCCGTTGGTTGTTGCCGCTGTTCGGATACGCAAACCGGTTTGGAACCTGGTTTTGAGTGTGGATCGATTTTAGTGAGGAAACCAAAGGAGTTTGGTTGTCCCGGGGTTTTCGTGTTACCAGACCTAGCGATTGGGTTCGTTGTTTTGTGGTGCTACAGTTTGGTTTGCTGTTTTCTTCTTGGAAGGCACAAATCTAAACCTAAATATGGTTGTTTAAGACAAGATTGGAATTGGAGATCAAGAAACCTAGAAGACCCGGAGTTCAAGATGGATATCTTGAAGCAAGTGAGAGCCCTACAAGATCCAAGAGTTGTGTCTTGTTTATGTCGTCCTATTTGACCTGTTTGGTTTTGCTAAATGGCTCTAGCGAAATCAAACACTAAAAGGCTTGATTTGCTATTTTGTATGTTTATGGTTATTTGTGACATTTAGGGTAAAAGTGTTTTATCTAAAAACTACAAGTCAACCAAAACTATGAACGCCTGGATGCAGTCTATATATGTAAGCCAATTTGGGGATTGGTTGACCTTCTTTCTTTGTCAAGGTAAATGAATGTAGCGGATTTCCAAGGTGAGAGCCAACAGAGTAAAGTGCACACTTGCAGGAGGCGTCAGTAAAAAATTCAAGAAACTGATTTTGTTGAAAACTAATTGCCTTTCGGATGATGTTGTTGCGTATCATGAACTTATGATACAACAACTAAATCCACGTGGTAATGTAGTCTCAAGATATTCATGCCCATTTGGAATAGTTGTGGTAACTGAACTTTAGCATTTAAGATCTGAACATTGATTTGATATAGAGAGTGTCAAGAACATAGATGATGAATTCTGGTGTATGGGGAGATGTCAAAATATTCGAGCCCGAATTCACGTATTCTCGACACTTATCATATGAGTTTTAGGATGGTACAATTTATGATACCATACCGAAAAGGAGGTGGAAGGCACAATAGGTGGGGTCAAATCCGGAGTGAACCATCTAACAGGTCTTGTAAGCTTTGTATATATTACTCATAGCAACTGTTATTTGGAAGAAGTAACCACCGTTGCAAGAGCTATTAATATGATTACTTAGGAATTATATTTCCAGGCGAGGTCTTCCATGCTTTATGTCTGCCGGTGTGTCTGTTCGTTCAACCCGATTTCCTTGTTGACTTGGTGGTCTTGAGCACGGTCGGTGTGGCAAAACACTAGTTGAAATCGAACTACTCAACAGTGTAGGCTTATCCATTGTGGATCCTCATGGATGGTAGGTTGGTAAGATTCAGTCGTTCCACCGTCTTTTACTGAAGGGTATGGATCAAAGGGAATAACAAACATATATACATAAGATAGATCTCGGGTGTCTGGGTAATTAGAGTGCGTTTCACTGTTAGACTTGACGGGTTCACTTGAGCGCATACGTAGCTTATTGGTCATCGCGAAAGACACTATAGCAGGAACTTTATTGAAGGTCTGAGGTTGCATCGACATCTTCATTTGACATTCATTAAGGAAAACTTGGTCAATCCTTCGTATAGAATCAGGGTGGGAAGGGGTAATGAAATCAACTGTAACACTTTGCGAAAGTGTTTGCAATTTGAGCCTTGAAAAAACAAATGATAATAACCAATTCAGAATGTTTTCACCCAATAAACATTGATAGACATTCAAGCATCGAAGGATGAAGTCATATCCGGTGAATTAAGGGAAGAGGTTACATCAAAAGTGTTAAACGATTATCGTAACCGGTACGAGAAATGGATGAGTCATCGGTGGTTTTATCGAAGTGTTAGACAGACGATTAATACTTGTCAATTCAAGGCCTAACAATTTACACAGGTGAAGGGGGAAAACAGTGCAGAAAAGATACAACGATCACTAGCAGCAGGGTCATAAATGTCCCAAATCATGGAATTACGTAAGGCAAGAGGATGAATTGAGGTGGGTTCAGGGAGTCTCAAGATCCAACTGTAATCCTTTAGGGGTTAAGTATGGTCAAATCTATGGTCAACAACTTCGGTTCACACGGAGAATAAAATCTTTGTTGTCCGTGTCCACTGAGTAGTTCGTCAAATTTAAATTTGTCTAGTCCCTTCGTGTCTGTGGGAGCACTACATAGTGGTCCGATTGTAGAGTCGTGAAGGTTGAGGTATGGTTCATGCTAAATCACGGGTCGGCTACATATGTTGTCAAAAGAGCAACGAAGTCAAAAGAGGTTTGTCGCCTAAGCGCAAAGTGAAGCAACACTTCACAAGAACATGTTTCCATGAAAGCTTCAGATTTACTATAACTTCTATAGAAGAAGAATGATAGATATTTCCATACCATCAATGACAGTCCGTCATCTGGATAGACGTCTTCAACCTAATGGTCGTGTTCGTCGTTCAAATGACTTAGGATTGATGTCAAGGATTCTTACTAGTTATGGCTATTGATGTAGTGCAAAGCACACATCTTTATTCCTTTGTATTCGTGCGTTTTTTATTTAGTTTTGTATATGTTTTTACTCGTTTTTGTTTCGTATTGAGACTATTGTATGTTTTCAGGTGCTCGTGTTAAATACAAGTCATATCATGAAGGAATCGAGCAAGAGAAGAAGCCCGGGAGAATAAAAGTTAAAAAATGGTGAAAATCAGTCCTTTGCGGTACGCGAAGGGAGAGCCACAATGTCTCGCGGTACGCGTGGAAAGCCAAAAGTGGGCGCGACTATTTTGTTCCTCGCGGGGGACCCTAAATTCTGAGAAAAAACCCTAGTTTGATTTTAAATAGATTTTGATGCCATCATTCGAGTTTCAGCCGTCTGGAGAGTGCTACGAGGCGATTTTAGGGTTGAAGAAGTCAATTGAAGAGCAAGATCAAGACTTTTGATTCCAGGTTTGTTTAGATTAGCTTATTCGGTTTCAAAGTTTGAATCTTTGTGTTTGATTGCTGTGTTTGAACCATGTTTATGCTTTATTACTTCTGTTTGGATGTTTTAAGTATAATTATTGGCTAGATCATTGATACTGCCTAGGTCTAATGATGAATGCTTAGTAAAGATTCAATTTTTATCGGTTTTTGGAATCTTTTGAATGGATTAATGGTTTTGTAACGATCTTGGTTTAATAATTATGATGTTATGCATGCTTTGAACCTGATTTGCAATTGATTATTGTTCGATATGCTGCTTATGAATGTCTTTCAGTTTGAGTAGTATATCTAGATCATAGACTGTGTGTTTGCGGTTGTTTGATGGTTTGCTAGACGTAGTATTCCATAGGAACTGTGATTGAGAGTAGGTTAGATATGAGTGTTCTTCTTATCTCGATACCCGAAAGGTGAGAGGTAATCGGTTAGTGTTCGTATTAGGATTCCGAGTGTTAACTGTCTGATAGAAAGTTGCTTTAGGTTTCTAGTATTTGTTGCTAATCCGAGTCATAGTTGTTGATCTTAGATTACCCCGTGCATTTTCGATGTATTGTGGATAGTGAGACTGAAAGGTGATCTGTCTTTTGGGTACTTTATCATTGTTGGAGACACTGAAAGGTAATCCGACTATCTGGTGAGTTTAGTACTTCTTTAGATTTTCTTAGTTAGTGACACCCTGAGAGTGATTAGGGATCCACTAGATTGTCTAGAGCCGTTATCCTTAGAAACCTAGATCCATCATTGTTTCCATAACCGGTAGAAGTTGAGCTTTGCATGTAGGATTCTGACCTAGGTGGTATTCTTCTCATTCCTGGTATTTCCCTGAGTTCTTTGTCTAGATAGTTGAAGTCGTTCATTAGTTTGCTTACTTGATTTTAGTCTAATCAGTAGTGTAGTAAACCCCCCCCCCCCAAAAGCAAATCATCTTTAGTCCGAGTCAGAGTCTAGTTTAGCTATAGTAGTGTCTCTAGGGTTCGATAATCCAGTTTACCATTAAGCTGTGCTACACAAGATAGGTACACTTGCTTGTCAGTGCGGTTTAGTTCATAGGTACTCCATTTATTACTTAGGAGTCTAGGTTAGGTTTATTTGTTAGTTTTAATAGACCGTCTGGGCGACATCAAGTTTTTGGCACCGTTGCCGGGGATACTTGGCAATAGCAACATTAGCTTTGACTAGTTCTTTTTGTGATTTTTGGTTTGTTTTCTTTCTTTTATTTGTGAGTCATAATTGTGTGTCTTTGTCTTATCTGCTACGCGTGTGTCCAATCTGAGTGTCTAACATAGGATCAAGTCTTTCTGTTTTTGAGTCTTTCTTATTTTTCTTTGTGTCTTTCAGTTTATGCACCACTGTATTCTGTTTCATTAGAGCCCGAACGAGAGCTTCACGATCGCACCCGCGACTTCCGGGAGCGTTTGAAAGAGTTGTGCAAAAACCAGGTACGTCCCACTAGCCTAGGTCCTTTTCCTAACATGGGCGACGCTGACCCACCAGCGAGGCGTATCGTACACCAGAGAGCCAGTGATGGGGTCCTCGGGGCGAGATTATCGATTACCCGCCCCATATCCCTAATGCCAATACTTGGTAGGTCCCATCGCATGTCATGAGTACGATCACTCATTCTACTCAGTACCATGGCCTCGAGGATGAGGATGCACCGGACATCTGTCCCGCTTCGTGCGCATATGTGATACCTTCAATATCACGGGTGTATCTAAGGACGCAATCTACTTGCGTATCTTTCCATTCTTGCTCTCTGGACGTGCTTCCACTAGGCTGGACACCCTCCCCGATAATTCTATTACCACATGGGAGGACTTGCAAGCCAAGTTTCTGAAAAAGTACTATCCACCTTCCATGGCCGCTTACCTTAGGGACCAAATCCACTCCTTCCGGATGGACCCTGACGAGCCTTATCACTTGGCCTGGGAGCGGTTCAACGCGCTGTTGAGCTGATGTCCCCAGTATGGTCTTTCTGACTGGGCGAGTGTGTAGAAGTTCTATAATGGCCTCACCTTCATGAAGCAACAAGTGTTCAACACAGCTACGGGAGGCCATATCATGGACAAGCTGGAGCCTGCTGAATGCGAGGAGATGTTTGAGAGCTTCGCTCTCGCCGAGCAACAACGGCCATCTACTAGGACTTCCATTCCTAGTGCTAGAGCACCCGCCTCTTCTCCTAGAGGTGTGCATCAGGTCAACCCTAATACTAGCATGGCTGCCGCACTCGCGGCGATGGCAAATGAGATCAAAGAGCTAAAGCTGAGTGCTCAAAGGTGTGAGGTGTGAAGTGGAGGCCACGACACTAGGGACAGCCCCGTTAGTCAGCAGGAGCAGGTGAACTTTGCGGGCTACCATAACCGAGGCTATAATAACTATAACAATTCTTTTGGATCGGGATGGAGATCTAGAAACAACCCACCTGGGTTTAATGCCCACCCGAATCAGTATGGAGGAGGTGAAGCAGGAGCGAGTTTTGGGAGCAGTGATAGGGATAAGAAGATTGAAGAGATGCTGGAGAACCAGACTCAGATGCTCGCTCATTTAGTGTAGAAGGATAAGGAGACTCAGAAGAGACTGGATGCGCACGACACCTTATTGAAGAATCAGTATTCCGCATTCCAGGATCTGCAGCGCACGGTAGTGGACATCGCTAAGAGTTTGAAGGAGAAGCAGGGAGAAGCATCTACGGCTTATAAGAGTTCTAATGCTTCAGTGATGGCCGGGTCGACTAGGAGTCAAAGAATAGAGGAGGAGGAGGAAGTAGTGGAGACTGTTACTGATACATTGATTCCTACTATAGAGGAAGTCTCCCACAGCATTGGTCGTCACATTCCGTCATAAGAAGAGGTGAGGAAGATAGATTGGAGAGCCCACTTTGTTGAGATCAAGGCTAGGATGGTAGAGGATCCACCGGTAGAAGAGGAAGAGCCGGTGGACGAGGAGATAGTGGTTGAGAAGCCTGCCGAGAAGGCAGAGGAGAATAAGAAGGGGGTGGAGATGAAGACCCCCGAGATTGACCTTAGCCGTGATCCTTACCCAGCGCGCTTGCTGTCACATAAGTATGCTAGGGAATATGGTAACTTTCTTAATATCTTCATACAGCTTAAGGTCAATCTCTCGTTCATAGAGGTCCTCCAGCATATGCCTAAGTATGGCAAGTTCTTAAAAGATATTCTTTCCAACAAGAAGAAGCTAGAGGAGGTCTCTAAAGTCTCACTAAGTGAGCGATGTTCTGCGGTGGATTTGAACAAACTGCTAGAGAAACTAGCAGATCCGGGCCACTTCACGATCCCATGTCTGCTTGGCGGTTTGCCCTTGAACCACGCGTTGGCCGACCTAGGTGGTAGCATCAATCTGATGCCATATTCCATATAGAAGCAGTTAGACCTAGGAGAACCGAAGCCGACGCGCATGAGCATATCCTTGGCTGACCGTTCAGTCAAGTATCCACAGGGCAGTGGCGAATGCAGGACTTTTTTCTAGGGGGTTCACTGTTTATAGATGCTCTAATTTCATAGAACTGGACATAAAAAATTGTGGTTCGGTTCGGTTGCTCGGGTAGGATAAGGTTTATCAAATAATAAAAATACGATACAATAATAAAAAAATATCATCATTAGAAATTAAAAAACACATAATATAGATAAAATGGTCTTTACGAATTAAAAAAATACATATAGTTGTTCTTTACGAGTTTTCATCTTTTGAAATCGTTGCATTCTACCTTCATCCCTATCCAAAATAATAACAAATTTTCAATCTTTTCAAGATTCTAATTTCTGGGTCTTCATCAACATATCATTCCACTCTAAATTCACATATCAAAATCCAGTGACGAAACCAGAAAACTTTTGACTTGGGGTCAATATATATGTGGATATATACCTTATGAATACATACAATAATAATATCTTTATTAATCTAAATCTAAACAAATAAAGTAAAGAAGAGACAAAATAAAAATCTAAATTCTTTTAAATTATATTAAGTAAACTGAACAAACAAAATAAAAATCTAAATTTTTTTAAATCATATTATTAAGTAAACTAAAAAAGCAAAGACAATAAAAGATAAAAGCCTCGAGATAAACAAAAATACTTTCATTAACTTATTTGTTTTATATATTGAAAAGATTTGATAGCATTTAATAGAAAAGTTGTGTGGTGCAGTACTTTATGCTTTTGAAATAGGGTTTTTAAAGAATACGTATGAAAATACCCCAGAAGACCCATCATCTTCACATTTTTCTCCTCTGCTTGTAGCTGAAACCAGTAGAAAAAAACTCTCCGGCAACTTTTTTTTTCATTTTTTTTCTTTTACTGCAACTACACTTAGTTCCAACCACTCTTAGATTAACAATTTTGAGTTTCAACTTTTTTAAGGGGTTCAGGTGAACCCCCTTGGGGCTATGTAGGTCCGCCCCTTTTCACGGTTAATAGGAGAGAATCTTTTAGTGAAAGTTGACAAACTCGTCTTCCCCGTCGATTTTGTCATTCTCGACATGCATGTGGATGATAGAGTCCCGCTAATCCTAGGACGCCCGTTCCAACGTACCGCCAAGGCATTGATCGATATGTAACATCCCGAAAATCCAAAATCTATCGGTTCAGGTTGGCGGATGACCCGAATCCATATTTAACATAATTATAAGCGGAGTTGATCTAACATGGTGTGTTTAACTACGAAAATAGAAGTAGTTGGCCATTTAAAGATAGTTCGAAATCAAAACGCGCGAAAATTGAGCTAGAGGGACCCGGAGGGGACTTTATGGAGTTTAAATACAACTTACTGGGAAAACCCTAGGACCATTTGATCCTAGGCATGCGACGGCTAGAAGAGAGCCGCGAAAGAGACAGAGACCGGATGAGGAGAGGATGACGACGACAACAGTGGGTTCCGTGGTGGCGGTGCGATCACACGACTCCATTAAGGTAAATCCGTTTGCTCCTTTTGAATTTATTTATTGTTTCATGTTTTCAGTTATCGGGAAGAGGGTGATAATTGGTGGTGGCTACGACTGCTAAGTTCACGACAGTGGTTACGGAGGTTTTTGGTGGTCGGCGACGGCTTGGTGGGACGCACAGCAGGGACGAGGGCGACGGGCTGTGGTGGACCAGTGGTGGTTACGGAGGAAAGATGGAGATGACCCGACGGTGGCTAGGCGGCATGCGTCGGCCAGCGACGGCGTGCGGTGGTGTACGACAGGAAGATGAGAGAATGAAGGTGGCGGCTGCCGGCATGGGCAATGGTGGTGCTTCAAGACGGTAGGCCGCGGGGAACGAGACATGAAGGCTCGGTGATGCTGGCGCTTGGCCAGCTAGAGTTATTGCTAGACGTGGAGGAAGACTATAGCGCGTAATATAGGTGCTTGGTGGCAACCGGCTATAGTGGCCGACGGGGGAACGAAGACGATGGAGTACGGGATGGACGCACGCGTGAGCATGGTGGCTCGGCCAAAAATTGTCGGGACATGCATGCATGGGAAACTAAAGCATGTCATACGTTCACGTGGTAGGGTTTCACCGTGCATTGCATGCAGGCGGTTAGGAAATCTGATTCGAGTACACGCATATTCAAGGACTAAGGTCTGGTATGGATACGTGCGCGCATGCACATGAAACTAGGGTTTCATGGGAATGTGTCTATGAGGAGACGAGGCAGACGTTGAGGATTTATTTACGAGGCATTCGATGAAAAATTTAGAACGTGCCTGATCGTGTGATCATTCATTGACAGGTTTGGGGTTGGAGCAAGTACGCGTGGTGCAAAACTAGGATTTAGACGCGGATTAATCGGTGAGTTTCTAATCCCCTCTTTCAAATGTTTTAAACGTTTTGGGGCTCTCGTACATACTTTTGAGACATGTTTTATTACATTAAATGTTTTCCAAGCTTTGCGGTCTAAACTGATGAGTTTACAAATTTAACTTTTTATATACGGGGCTAAGGGACTATGTGTTTTCCTTGAGAAGGGTAGGTTAAAATTGGGTATATGGTTGTGGGTCGTATGGTGACCTAATATGGGTGAGTCGGAATTGTAGTTACGGGTCGTACGGGTACGACTAGGAGCTGTCATAGGGTGTGCATGTACGTGGTATGGGCTTAAATAATGAGATATAGTATCTGTATGTGTGTTGCTATATTAGCCATGTATTGTGTTATGAGTTAGTCGAGGTGAGTCGGGACATAAGCTAAACGCTTATGAATACTTGTAGTATACCTTATCCTAGTGCTATGTGTGAGGTGCGGTTGTAGCTAATGAGTCATGTTCATAGAGTATGGTGTTATGTGTTTATACATGTGTTGTGTGTATTGTGTCGTTGTCCTTGTGACACGGCGGGTATTATGTTTGCATGGTTGTGTTTATGACATGGAAAACGAGATTGTGGATGACTAAGTCCTTTGGGAGGTCACCAAGGGTGGCAAGTTCTTAGCAGGTTAACGATGAGCTCGGGTTGTGTCGAACGCCCTGACGAGGGTGTAGTAACGAGGTACGTGTTTGTGTGCTTATATATTTGTGCTAAATTGCATATAAGCGTTGAGTTATATTTATTGTGCATGTGATAGTGTTATTGTGGTGAGTAGAGTTAGATTGACCGTTGTGTCAGGATTATGATGTGGTGTTTACAACTGTTATGTCATTTGGTTTGTGAGAGTCTTGGTTAGTGTTGGTTAAGCCGGTGTCTAGAGGGTGGTTGAGATAACCAATGTGTGGTAAAATTTGAGTTTTCAGAGTGGTAAGTTCGATCCATGTCGGAGAAACTTACTGGGTTAAGAAGGTGGTCTGAGTCTGGGGTGGTGAATCCTTTGGGGATATTATAAGATAACGGGGGTTATCTATCATAAATAAATGAAAAATCTACTTTCTAAAGACCAGAGGGTCTTGAGTGGAAATAAATATTTAATGAGATAAGTTGGCTTTTGTTTAAATTAAACTATTAGAACTCACGCAATGTAGCTGACTTTGTGTGTACGTTAGATTGTGTTATGGGTGAGCTGTGGAGTCGACGTATCTTGGCTTGGGAATGGTGCTACTCGGTTTGGTGTGTAAGCATTCGTGAGGTAAGCTTAATAACATTAATGGCCTTAAAGAGCAATAATTAATTTAGAAAGACTTTCGTTGTTCGTTTGTTAAATAAAACAAGTAATTTTAAAGAGTATAACCTGTTATGAGTACCAACTGTAGGGTGACTGGTTTGGGGGCCTTACAAGTTAGTATCAGAGCCGAGGTTTAAGAGAAAATCGGTGTTTTTACTAAAATAAAATGCCTTAACTTAAACCGAAAATGGGACGAGGATGAAACGAATGCCACCACGAGTAACCGCGAGCCAAGAGGTACGTCTTTCGAGTTGAGCAGTAGTTATTATTTACCTTTTGTGTAGTGTTACACTAGGTAAAGAAATTGGTGTGAGTAAGTGATTTATGGTTCCGTGTGGGAACATGATGTGTGCTATGTGCTGTAGTAGTATGTAGAACTACGTGAAGTTGTGTGGTGTGATTGAATAAGACTATGATATGAGTTGAGTAATGCGGTATCGCATTAGTTGTAATTATGTGAGATAGTTTGGTGTGTCGATATGATTTAGTAATTTTGTGTGTAACCTTGAATGGTGTTAAACTGTGATAAGATGATGACTTGCTAGATTATTGTGTGGTGCTATATGAGTTGTGTGGGATGCATGTGCATCCGGGGTGTGTGAAAGATAGAAAGCTGGTGTGAATATGATGGGGAATGTTTAGAATCCGAGCAGTAATGTGGACCACCAAATTGCATTTGATCACCGTGATTTGGCAGTCTATGATTACTCTCATATTCTGAATTTGACGCCCATAGTAATCACTCCAACGTTCTATCTTGTGCAGGTACCGATGGCCATGACGATTCGGACTAGATGGATTAGGCGGGGAGCTCTTATCAGGAGGTTGACAGAACGGCGGGCTAGAAGTGCGGCTGTTGTTCGCATGGTTATCTTTGGGAGAAGACAGATCTTAGCACTTGTTCCATAGACGGTGGTTCCACCAGCGACTGAGGATGAGTAGGAGCTACCAGCATAGGAGGTGATCTTGGCGGTTACGGCGCCTAATGCTCCCAGTACTACCAGGGCAACTATGTGAGGTGGACTCAGTAGCTCCTTTTACAGGAGAGGTGGTTGGAGAGGAAGATATGCATTTGCAGTCAGGAGTCAGCCTTCGAGACACAACACATGATCAGGAAATGGATGGTTAGAGGAATCCGATGACGAGGAGAAAGTGGGGGATAACTTCGACTTGTTTAATGACTAGAGTAGTAGTGGGTACCACGATATGACTAGAGCATTTTGAGTAGTGGTCGTCGGGAACTTTTGTGACGAAATACTTGTTCTTGGTTTTCAATTGCTTGATTTTAACCTTGACAGTGAATCTTACCACGGGATGGTTTAAAACGCAGTTAATGATAGTTGCATGTGTGATAGTTAAGTGTGGTTGTGTGATTACCTTTTGAACAACGTGAGTTCATACTAAACGTAATATTTGATGTGATGCTATGACTTGGTTGATTAGACTATATGAATAGACCAGTGTAGACCTGAGATTTGATTAATTGGGTGTGTCTACGGTCTTAAGATAGTGTCACCTATGTGTTATGCTTAGGTGATGTATGAAGTGTAAGGGGGTGTGTTTAGCCTCACTATGATAGTAAATGTCTTTATATATTAAGGCATAGATCTTCACGAGGTAAATATTTTGGTGCTTAAGGACATGAAAGTGTTTGTGAATAAACTTGTATGTCGTTAATTGAGTTACTTATGAGTGTGAGTTGTTTGTGTCACGCACTTAGTTATCGTGGCGGGAGATCAAGCGTAAGCTTGATATTGTGTCTGGCATTAGTCAGGCGGGGGATCAAGTGTAAGCTTGATATGGTGTTGACATTTGTCAACGGGTTATTGTGTTTGACGGCAGTCAAACGGGAGATCGTGTTTGCTGGTGCCTTTAGGCCAAACAACATGATATACTTGTGTGTCTATAAATGACGAGGTCATATTGTATGCGTGTAGATTTACCCAGATCTAGCTAGTTGTGTATGTGCACTTTGTGCGAGTTAGAAGGTTGAGTTACTAGTACATGTGTAGAACAATGTGTGTTCTGTAGTTATGTGTGTCCGTGTATGTCCTTGTAGAACACGCTTAGTCGTGCATAGGACGGATGGTTAGTGTGCTGAAGTATGGTATTTCTATCTTGACGATTTTCTCAACGCTGATACGTCGAGGTGATGCGAGGAGTTTTGACATTTTTCTAGACGATCGGTGAGGTGCTCTTATGAGATGCCTACGCTTATATCTCGGGAATTCGGAGCACGAAGCCAATGGGCGGAGCAGTGAGAATAGATTATGAAAGCGTTTACGTGGACGCTTGACCAGAATGCTTATAATGAGATCGAGGTGATGACGTTGAAGACCTCAGCACGAAGTTAACAAGATGACGAAGGACCTTCATGGAACACGTTCCATATGCAGAATTCAGTCGAGGTAAGACACCAGATGAATAGGGATGTTTTCCCTAGACGAGATGACGAATAGCTGAGGCTTGTGAGCAGACGGACTTCGTGTTCATAAATTATAAATGAGACGTGGTTGGTGATCGCATGGTAATGAAGTAAAGAGATACTTTAGTAGATGAATTTTGTGGAGACTAGCGTAGCTTTGTACAAGCTCCTGGAGATCATCAGAGAAGGGCAGAAGTAATACCCTTACGGGTAAGCAGTGGGCTCGAGTTTGAGAAATCATCGCAAGATGGCAATTTGAACATAAAGAAAGGAGCGTGATGGACATATGATTGTAAAGCAACTATTACTCCTGGCTGTGAAGGACAAGGACCTACTTGGGAGTATGATCATCGGAAGGACGAAATCATTTAGATTATACAAGAGACAAGGGGCAATTGTGCCCGTAACTCAGAATGAAATGTGACAAGTGAGTGGATAACTGGCAGTGTTGTACTACGCGGTACTAGAGATGATATGTGCAACATTGTTAAGGATATTACTAGCGACAAGGTATTATCAAAGACAATAACAACGAGACCTTCATGAAAGGATTGATATTCAAAACAATCACGGATGGCAACTTCTAGCAAGTGCCGGGATAACAAGAGTGGGAATGAAGCCGTTTGGCTAATGACTGGAGAGACGAGAAGCGAAGGAATGGGTAGGTGAAACCTACAAGTCACAAAGTTGAAAGCAAGCAACGGAGAAGACTTCTTTGAACCCCTAGAAGGGTGGTCGATTTGCTAAACAAGGAAACAGTTTCGTAAGTGCATAAGTTAGTGTTAGTCACCAAATGGATTTGGTGCACGAAGGAGAACGGAAGGTTATGTCAGGTTGGTCATACTGATCCAGGACTCGAGGACGAATCCTCTGTTAAGGGGAGTAGACTTGTAACATTCCTGAAATCCAGAAGCTATCGGTTCGGGTTGGCGGATGACCCGAATCCATATTTAACATAATTATAAGCGGAGTTGATCTAAAATGGTGTGTTTAACTACATAAATAGAAGCAGTTGGCCATTTAAAGATAGTTCGAGATCAAAACGCGCGTAAATTGAACTAGAGGGACCTGGAGGGGACTTTATGGAGTTTAAATAAAACTTTGTGGGAAAACCCTAGGAACATTTGATCCTAGGCGTGCGACGGCTAGAAGAGAGCTGCGAGAGAGACATAGACCGGACGAGGAAAGGACGACGACGACAACGATGGGTTCCGTGGTCGCGTGCGATCACACGACTCCGTTAAGGTAAATCCGTTTACTCCTATCGCATTCTTTTATTGTTTCATGTTTTCAGTTATCGGGAAGAGGGTGGTAATTGGTGGTGGCTACGGCTGCTATGTTCACGACAGGGGTTACGAAGGTTGTCGGCGGTCGACGACGGCTTGGTGGGACGCACAGCAGGGACGAGGGTGACGGGCTGTGGTGAACCAGTGGTGGTCACGGAGGAGAGATGGAGATGACCCGACAGTTGCGAGGCGGCATGCTTCGGCCAGCGACGGCGTGCGATGGTGTACGGCAGGAAGATGTGAGGATGAAGGTGGCAGCTGTCGGCGTGGGAAATGGTGGTGCTTCACGACTGTAGGCGGCGGGGAACGAGACATGATGTCTCGGTGATGGTGGCGCTTGACAGGCTAGAGTTATTTCTAGACGTGGAGGAAGACTATAGCGCGTAGTGGTGGTGCTCGATGGCAACCGGATATGGTGGCCGACGGGGGAAACGTAGACGATGGAGTACGGGATGGATGCACGCGTGAACAGCGGTGGCTCGGCTAGGGATTGTCGGGACATGCATGCATGGGAAACTAACGCATGTCATACGTTCACGTGGTAGGGTTTCACCGTGCATGGCATGCAGGCGGTTAGGGAACCCGATTCGAGTACACGCATATTCAAGGACTAAGGTCTGGTACGGATACGTGCGTGCATGCACGTGAAACTAGGGTTTCACGGGAATGTGTCTATAAGGAGACGAGGCAGACGTTGAGGATTTATTTACGAGGCATTCGATGTAAAATTTAGAACGTGCCTAATCGTGTGATCATTCATTGACAGGTTCGGGGCTGGAGCAAGTACGCGCGGTGCAAAACTAGGATTTGGACGCGGATTAACCGGTGAGTTTCGAATCCCCTCTTTCAAATGTTTTAAACGTTTTGGGGCTATCGTACATAATTTTGAGACATGTTTTATTACATTAAACGTTTACCGAGCTTTGGGGTCTAAACCAATGAGTTTACGAATTTAACCATTTATATACGGGGCTAAGGGACTATGTTTTTTCCTTGAGAAAGGTAGGTTAAAAGTGGGTATATGGTTATGGGTCGTATGGTGACCTAATATGAGTGAGTCGGAATTGTAGTTACGGGTCATACGGGTACGACTAGGAGGTGTCACAGGGTGTGCATGTACGTGGTATATGCTTAAATAATGTGATATAGTATTTGTATATGTGTTGCTATATTAGCCATGTATTGTGTTATGAGTTAGTCGGGGTGAGTCGGGACATAAGCTAAACGCTTAAGAATACGTGTAGGATACCTTATCCTAGT
This sequence comes from Smallanthus sonchifolius, assembly GCA_023525975.1. Lineage (NCBI taxonomy): Eukaryota > Viridiplantae > Streptophyta > Magnoliopsida > Asterales > Asteraceae > Smallanthus > Smallanthus sonchifolius. The sequence continues at coordinate 31,819,597 of CM042019.1, read as the reverse complement.
GGTATGTGTGAGGTGCAGGTGTAGCTAATGAGTCATGTACATAGAGTATGGTGTTATGTGTTTATACATGTGTTGTGTGTATTGTGTCGTTGTCCTTGTGACACGGCGGGTATTGTGTTTGCATGATTGTCTTTATGACACGGCAAACGGGATTGTGGAGGACTAAGTCGTTCGGGAGGTCACCAAGGGTGGCAAGTTCTGAGCAGGTTAACGATGAGCTCGGGGTGTGTCGAACGCCCTGACGAGGGTGCAGTAACGAGGTTCCTGTTTGTGTGCTTATATATTTGTGCTAGATTGCATACAAGCGTTGAGTTATATTTATTGTGCATGAGAAAGTGTTAATGTGCTGAGTAGAGTTAGATTGACAGTTGTGTCGGGATTGTGATGTGGTGTTTACAACTGTTATGTCAATTGGTTTGTGAGAGTCTTGGTTAGGGCTGGTTAAGCCAGTGTCTAGAGGGTGGTTGAGATAACCAGTGTGTGGTTAACATGTGTGGTAAACTTTGAGTTGTCAGAGTGGTAAGTTCGATACATGTCGGAGAAAATTACTGGATTAAGAAGGTGGGGTGAGTCAGGGGGGGATATTGTAAGATAACGGGGGTTATCTATCTATAAATAAATGATAAATCTACTTTCTAAAGACTAGAGGGTCTTGAGTGGAAATAAATATTTAATGAGACGAGTTGTCTTTTGTTTAAATTAAACTATTAGAACTCATGCAACGTAGCTGACTTTGTGTGTTCGTTAGATTATGTTGCAGGTGAGTTGTGGAGTCGACGTATCTTGGCTTGGGAACGGTGCTACTCGGTTTGCTGTGTAGGCATTCGTGAGGTAAGCTTAATAACATTAATGACCTTAAAGAGCAATAATTAATTTAGAAAGACTTCCACTGTACATTTGTTAAATAAAACAAGTACTTTTAAAGAGTATAACCTGTTATGAGGACCAACTGTAGGGTGCCTGGTTCGGAGCCTTACACGATGTCTTTGACGGGAAGCTCACACTTCGTGTAGGGGATGAGTCTCTTATCTTTGATGCTGTGAAGTCCGTGAAGTGGGCTAATGAGTAGAGCCATTCTGTGTGCATGATTGATGCCTTCATGGACTACCATAGGGACTCTGATCTAGTAGAGGATGTAGTTGGTGAAACCGCCCCTGAAATAGGAGAGTTATCTGATTGGGCGGTTGAGTTAGAGGAGTTGTTGGATGCACCAGACGATTACGGTGATGAGGTGCCTGATGATCTACTTGAGATGATGGCATAGTTAGAGGGAATCATAGGCAAGACCCCAAGTGTGGGGATGGTGGAGATAGTGGAGACCCTCGATGATCCTGATGAGAGCCTAGAGTTCATTTAAGTAGAAATACCCCATCCTGAGTCCTTGTCCATTCTTGTTGGTCATGCTACTTTTAGGTCCCTTAAGTCTAGGCCGCCCCGTAAGAAACTCCGAGAGTGGGGTGATGTTTGTGAATTGAGGATAGTGAAGACCCAAGTGTGGGGATGTTTATGGGTGATAAGTTGCTTGGGTACATGCACCAGGTTGTTTTCAGACCTGGTAGGTTTAAATTTTGGTTGAAGGATCTGAGTGATAGTTATAAGAATTATTCGGTGATTGCTGAGGTTCAGTGGATGTGGAGAACCGGTATACCGTGCAGGATGAAGGCGGTACCAGTTAGGATTAAGGAGAAGCCTCCTGATAGGCTTGTTTGAGTCTCGGGCAAGTGCCCGGGATGTAGAGTTTGTATGAAGTCCTTGGTTTAAGTCCGTGTCATTTTTGTGTTTTTTTGGTATGTGTGTTTTGTTTTATGTGTGTCTTGCAGGGATTCACGCTTGATTCGGTGAGGAAAATCATCAGAAACGAAGTTCCAGGTATGTTTTACATTGGTTTTTATCATTGAAATAAGTTTTAAGGAATTTAGGTGAATAAAGTTTTAAGGGATGAAAATTTGGCTAAGTATAAAAACCCTCTAAACTTTCTGTGAAGAAGGGTCTCTCGCGGTACGCGAAGCATCTGCACTTGTTCCTCGCGGTACGCAACTGATAGAAATAAAGGCCGACTTAGTTCTTGCCTCCTCGCGGTACGCGAGGAGTGCTGCTTTGGCTCTCGCGATACGCGGGGGACCCCTGACTCGGCCTTTATTCTTTTGTTTTCCTATGGTCTCCCGTACTCACCATCATCCACCACCATTTCCACAATTCTCCGTTCACAACTCCCACCATCACCATCTTTCATCATCTATCATCATGCATACCATCCATCTACAATCATCCACCATATTCACCATCATCTTAACCAATACCACTGACCATGGAAAACTTAAAAATCGTTCGTAACCGATGATCTGCCTTACTGTGGCACTCATGCCACCCATCGGGTACGTCTCCCTTTAATCTATACAGTATTGAGTCAGTGTCAGTCGAGTCTTTTATTTTACTTTGAGTCTGTAACTTGTGTCAGTTTAATGTTGTGGGTTTGTGTAAGCTTTATTTTGTAGGTATTAATCAATCTGTCCGTACTCAATCTCCATTCGGGCGGGGTCGATCTCATCTTTTTTATTTTTTAAAGGCAACCCAACAGTCGATTGTGCAATGGCAACCGAAATACTATACGGTGCACACGTGGAAGAGTAAAGTTGCACCATTCAACGCTACATTACCAGCTAAGTCGATTCCTTTTATTTTTGCATTTTTGTTTTCTATGTGTCTTAGTTCACATTGGGGACAATGTCGTTTCAAGTGTGGGGATGTGACTGCGTCTAGTGAGTCTAGTTTGTCTAGGTTTCTTTTCTTTTATAAAAATATAAAAATTACAAAAAAATTGAAAAATGTCATTGAAAATCAAAAGTTTTTGCATAATAAATGAAAAATGATAGTACAACTGGTTCTGCTTGTTGAGTTTTAAATGAAATAAATAATTGAAAACGCGTCTAATTAGTAATGTTTTGGTAGATCCAGCCGACTAGTAGAGCTTAAATAGCCTATTTGTGTTGTTTAAGAATTAATTGAATTAAAATCATGATATCTTGTGGGTATTCATCTTAGGGTAATCGGTAATACTGAAACTGTCAACATAGGGTGATAGGTACCACGTTAAGTTAAAATTTAGAGGTTTTTGAAATTTCTTGGCACGCCACTATCTTTTTATGAGAATAAATCCGAGTTTCGGTGGCGCCCGCATCCATATTTTATATACTTGAGCTTATTTGATTGAAATCTAAGTTTCGCCTACGTGTCACATGTCGGGTTCCAGCCTGATTGAAACACCACTGGGTTGATTCTTATATGTTTTACTGATTATAACTGTAATCTATGTGTTACCTTCCGGGATAGTGACTTGGTTGAAACGCCTCTAGACGAAAGTTAATTTGCTTAATAATGCTCGCATTCCATCCATTCATTCCATAATTCAACTTGATTTCTAAAAACCTGTAAATTTTAGTTTAACGTGGTGGGTGAAATCTATATGGTTAAATCTGTGCCTAGACATGACTATGAGACGGGATTAGGTAGAGCTGTAGCTTTTAAGTTTAAGTCACATAGATTGATTGATATGCTTGGTAATATGATTAGAACGCATAACGGGGGCTTGAAAGTTGGTGGTTGGGTTTAATCAGATAGAATTACCGATTATTGCTTTTTAACGCGTGAGTATGTTTGTGGTTATTGAAATAATTTGAGATTGTTAAGCTATATCCGGTTATGATTCCATTGCAGACTTTTTTGAGGACGAAAAAAAGGTTAAGTGTGGTGATGTTTGATGTAGTGCAAAGCACACATCTTTATTCCTTTGTATTCGTGCGTTTTTTATATAGTTTTGTATATGTTTTTACTCGTTTTTGTTTCGTATCGAGTTTATTGTATGTTTTCAGGTGCTGGTGTGAAATACAAGTCAAATCATGAAGGAATCGAGCAAGAGAAGAAGCCCGGGAGAATAAAAGTAAAAAAGAATGGTGAAAATCAGTCCTTCGCGGTACGCGAAGGGAGAGCCACAATGTCTCGCGGTACGTGAGGAAAGCCAAAAGTGGGCGCGACTATTTTGTTCCTTGCGGTACACGAGGAACCCTGCCCAGTCTCTCGCGATACGCGGGGACCCTAAATTCCGAGAAAAAACCCTAGTTTGATTTTAAATAGATTTTGATGCCATAATTAGGGGAGTTCGAGTTTCAGCCATCTAGAGAGAGATAGGAGGCGATTTTGGGGTTGAAGAAGTCGATTGAAGAGCAAGATCAAGACTTTGATTCCGGGTTTGTTTAGATTAGCTTATTCGGTTTCAAAGTTCGAATCTTTGTGTTTGATTGTTGTGTTTGAACCATGTTTATGCTTTATTACTTCTGTTTGGATGTTTTAAGTATGATTATTGGCTAGATCATTGATATTGCCCAGGTCTAATGATGAATGCTTAGTAAAGATTCGATTTTTATCGGTTTTTGGAATCTTTTGAATGGATTAATGGTTTTATAAGGATCTTGGTTTAATAATTATGATGTTATGAATGCTTTGAACCTGATTTGCAATTGATTATAGTTCCATATGCTTCTTATGAATGTGTTTCAGTTTGAGTAGTATATCTAGATCATAGACTGTGTGTTTGTGGTTGTTTGATGGTTTGCTAGACGTAGTATTCCAAAGGAACTGTGATTGAGAGTAGGTTAGATCTGAGTGTTCTTCTTATCTCGATACCCGAAAGGTGAGAGGTAATCGGTTTGTCTTTTTATTAGGATTCCGAGTGTTAACTGTCTGAGAGGAAGTTGCTTTAGGTTTCTAGTATTTGTTGCTAATCCGAGTCATAGTTGTTGATCTGAGATTACCCCATGCATCTTCGATGTATTGTGGATAGTGACACTGAAATGTGATATGTCTTTTGGGTACTTTATCATTGTTGGAGAGACTGAAAGGTAATCCGACTATCTGGTGAGGTTAGTACTTCTTTAGAGTTTCTTAGTTGGTGACACCCTGAGAGTGATTAGGGATCCATTAGGTTGTCTAGAGCTGTCATCCTTAGAAAACCATATCCATCATCGTTTCCATAACCGGTTGAAGTTGATCTTTGCAAGTAGGATTCCGACCTATGTAGTATTCTTCTCATTCCTGGTGTTTCCCTGAGTTCTTTTTCTAGATAGTTGAAGTCGTTCATTAGTTTGCTTCCTTGATTTTAGTCTAATCAGTAGTGTAGTAAACCCCCCCCCCCCCAACCAAATCATCTTTAGTCAGAGTCTAGTTTAGCTATAGTTGTGTCTCTAGGGTTCGATAATCCGGTTTACCATTAAGCTATGCTACACTCGATAGGTACACTTTCATGTTAGTGCGGTTTAGTTCATAAGTACTACATTTATTACTTAGGAGTCTAGGTTAGGATTATTTGATAGTTTTTATAGAGCGTCTGAGCGAAATCAACCATCAACTCGCACAATAGGGCTTTACCAGGATTCACATGCACTGCAAATTGCTATTACGTGTGCACCCTTAATGATATTTTGCCTTGCATGATCACCCTGTTTCCTCCTACCCTGCTAAAATATCCATTAGATTGAATTATCAAAGCAAAGGGTTGGCCATGCCTAAAGACAAATGGATGACTTTCAACCTGTTTGAGATAACCCAAAACTCAAATTGACTCGTTCTAAGTTTTAGTGATTTATTGATTCATTTGCAACCGGTACTCAATTTACAAATCACTGTAGATGTACTCATACACTGTGAAAAACCGATGAACCGTGTTAAATTATATGTTGTACAGTTGTGATTGTAGACTAAATAACAAGTTGGTAATCTGGAGAATTTTGTATTATATATTGAAGAACATAAAGATTAATACAAGGTTTTCGAGATTAATTTTGTTTTTACAAAATTGCTTACATCAAGCATCACCTATAACACAAACATAAATATACCGAATAGATGCATAACAACACATCAAATAAAATAGACACTAAACCCCACTACTCTTGGTGGGTTTAGCTCGTTTAGCTAAATGAGTTTTTTGTTGACCTAAAATGCTGTTAAAACTAAAACATATCTAGGTAGTACACAACGATGGCCAAAAGGATTTTTAGTAAAATGCAAGGGCTTTAGGCCTCCTATTTTTCTTTTACGGTTAAGTTATAGTTAAACCCGGACATTTTCTTTTAACTATAGCAGAACGGCACACCCACCATCATCCATAATTCTCAATCTCCAGACTTCTCAGATTGAATTCTTCATGTCATTTCCAATTCCCAATTGTTCACTACTACAAAACATGTATTTGTAGCATATACCCGATTGCTACCGATTAGCTACGGCTTTTTGCTAAAGAAATGATATATCTAAGATTTTAGCGACAAAAAATTCGTCGCTATTTTAGCTACAGATTTTTCTACAAGAAAATTTGCTACAGATTTTGTTATAGATTTTTAGCTATTGTTTTTGCTACAGAATTCAGCAACACTTTTTGCAAAGGAGATTTGGCTACTTATTTGGCTTCAGATTTTTGTTACGGAACCTTGTTACAAATTTTGCTATGGAAATTAGCTATGGATTTAGCTATGACTTTTATTAAATTTTTGCTACAGATTTTTTTATATTTTTGCTACGAATTTCGCTATGGTTTTTTTATAGAATGTTAAAGGATTTCTTTTATATTTGGCAATTTTTTTCCTGTAAAGAGTATATTTAAATTTCTAAAAATATACACAAATCATACCAAAGATAAATATCCGAACAAAAGGATCCAAATGTAATACAATTAAGATCAAATTTACTCAAAAGTAATACAACATAATCCGATTTATAGTGTTCACCAAAATAAACCCATATGCTTTTAACTCCGTAGGAAGTTTTGTGCAAAGTTTTGTAACAACAATTGGAGTTTATCATTCTATCTTTTATCCTCGTATTTTCTTTATTTTTTTAGCATAACAAGTTTTTCTGTATTCCAACCATCAACCAGTGATGCCTAATTGTCATGTCTTAATAATAAGGGAAGAACTATTACAACGTTTCGGATGTCAGCTGACGGTTATTGATTATAATTAGTTGTCTAGTTATATAAGTGTAGAGTTCTCAGCAGTAACTGACCGTTGACATCCGGTTACCACTGCTGATGGTAGTTACTACTTATGGTGAATTGATACTAACAAGCATTTGCCACCGATGAACCAAATTGCTACTGATTAGTAATAACTTTCTACCGGTGATTACCACTTATTAATAATCAGTGATTATCAGTTACAACTGATAGATCAGCTGCCTTGCAATTTTCTTGACACTAAATTAACATAAATCCTCTCATCAATCTTACGACATGGCGTTTCAAGAAAATGACCATTTCGAATATAATTATTTAGTTAATTTTCTTCTTGCATAACTCCTCCTTTTCCATACTCGTTTGTATAACATGGATAACTTCTTGTACACTGTTACAACGTTTCGGATGCCAGCTGATAGTTAGTGATCATAATTAGTTAACTAGTTCTATCAGTGTAGAATTCTCAGCAGTAACTACCGTTGGCATCCAGTTACCACTGCTGATGGTAGTTACTACTTATGGTGCATTGATACTAACGACCATTTGCCACCGATGGACCAAATTGCTACTGATCAGTAGTAACTTTCTACCGGTGATTACCACTTATTAATAATCAGTGATTATCAGCTGCCTTGCAATTTTCTTGACAATAAATTAACATAAATCCTCTCATCAATCTTCAAATGGCGTTTCAAGAAAATGATCATTTCGAATAATTATCTAGTTAATTTTCTTCTTGCATAACTCCTCCTTTTCCATACTCCTTTGTCTAACATGGATAACTTCTTGTACATCACAACTTTTACATATGCTACGTACTCGGTGTTGGTTATTTTAGTGTTATCAACATGTTTAGTGTTATTGAATTAACTTGATAATCGATTAAATATTATTGATTATTAAACGGGTTAGGAGATGCGGGAGTGCGGACTCGTTTAAATCTAATAATATTTGGTGTATGTAACTGGTTAATTATTTATGTGGGGCCACTTGCATATTAGTCATTTATTATATGAAATTGGGCTTTATGCAAATGATGACTTGGGCAATTGACCAGTAAGTGGGATTCGGTTGTTTTAAAGCTGATCCATATGTTTTAACCTATAAAGGCACGCATACTTCTTGATCGATCAGAGAATCATCCCATCGTTCCTTGGAACGGTTACAATCTCTCTGAAGAAACAAACAATTCATTCTTGAAGAAACCTCAAATCTTATCCGATTAATTATTTGATTAGTACCATCAAATAGGTTAATCTGAAAGTGGTTTACGATTTATTGGGAATCCAAGTCACATTATTACATTGCAATCTTATGTAAGTCTGTTCCTGTTCTAGTTCAAATTCAACAAAGATTAACCTATTTTCTTTGAATTTGATGTTCACTTTTAACGGATTGCAACTTCATTCGATTTGGTGTGATTTCTTGTTCACCGTTCTCGATTGATGTTTTGTTTGGTTCACGAAATCTGATTCGGAGTTATCTACAAAGATTAAACCTTTTGATTGCAATTTCGTGTTCCAAGATCATGGCCTAATTTCGTGTTACAAGATTTGTTTCTGTTTCGATCGCCGCTTCGGTGTTTCACGGCAAAAACATTCAACAAATTGGAAAAGGAACAAACAATTTTTTGTTGGGTCGATTTGTTACTGTGGGTCCCGAATTCAGAAGTAAAAAGAAACGTATTTGGGTTTTGGGTTCCAAATTTAGAAGCGAAGACACGTTGGGTATTTGAATTTCAATTTCTTATCTGTTGTAGTTTGCAATCTTCTTTTGCAATTTGAAAAGGTATTTGGGGTTATGTGAAAAGCAAAAGATTGAAGATATTTGGAAAGGAAGATTGCAATTTGGTGTAGCAATTTAACGTGCCCCATTTTGAAAGAAATTGAAATTCGGTTTTGGTGGTAAAGGTCTGTCGTGGTATTAAAAGCACCGTACAAATTTGGATTTTGGAAAATGACATCGGGTGAATCCGTGAGATACATGTCGACCAAATTTGCTAAGTTAGAAAAGTCTAAGGGAAATAAAAGAAAGTTTGACCGTGACAATTATAACCCCAACAAGAAACAAAAAGGGGGTTCTTGGAGATGTGGAAAACCGGGGCATTTCAAGAAAGATTGTCGCGTGAAGATTACGGGTGGAAACAAATCTCACTTAGCGGGTTCTAGTGGGTTGAACGATCCAAATGCTCCACAAGGTACGCCTACTAATTCCACTTTAAATTTGACAAAACCTATGAGTTTTGTAGTCGATTCAGTTTGTCATTCGGGACATGTTAAATATTTGATTAATAAACAAAATAAAAGAAATGGCTTTGAATCAAATAAATTTAATACAAAGGTACAGCCAGCTGGATGTGATGGTACACACAATAGAAGTGTACAAGTCGGGAAAATCCCATTTGGGTGTGAAATAAATGAAACCCAGATTTCGAGTTTGTTGTTGGACTCAAAAAGTCCAATGGTTTCTAAACATATTTCAGTCGAGAATTGTGTATCGTTTATCTCTGAATCCTTCTATGTACAAGATGATATGCTTGCATGGTGGGTAGACTCGGGTGCTATGAGTCACGTATGCAAGGATCTGAGATGGTTTGAAGAATTTGAACCAGTTGAAGATGGATCTATACTTAGGATGGGAAATATAGCAATCGGGCCTATCAAAGGAATGTGAAAGATTAGACTTGTATTTACGTCTGGAAAACACTTGTTGTTAGATTATGTGTTGTATGTTCCAGGGATTCGAAAGAATCTCCTGTCTGGGATTGTTTTAAATAACTATGGTTTTAAACAGGTCAATGAGTCATATAAATTTATCTTATCTCGACATGGAACCTTTGGTGGATTTGGATATTTATGTAATGGCATGTTTAAACTTAATATAAATGTCTCGTTTGTTGTTGAATCTGTTTGTATGGCATCTTCAACTTCTAGCAAAGTTGATAATGATTCAAGTTTATGGAATGCTAGATTAGGTCATGTTAATTATTTTAGAATGAAAGATATGTCTAAAATGAGCCTAATTCCTGCCTTCGACATGAAAAGTTGTAATAAATGTCACACTTGCAAATTGACTAAAATTACAAGGAAACCGTTTAAAAATATTACACGTGAATCTAAGATATTAGAACTTATTCATTCTGATTTGTGTGATATTCATAGTACTCCTTCACTTGGAAATAAAAAGTATTTTGTTATTTTTATTGATGATGCCTCTAGGTTCTGTTATGTCTACTTGTTACATACAAAAGATGAAGCTCTTGATAAATTTAAAATTTATAAACAAGAGGTAGAGCTGCATCAAAGTGGTTTGATAAAGAATCTTCGTACATATAGGGGTGGAGAGTATTATGATCCAGCTTACTTTCAGTCTACTGGTATAATACATCAAACCACTGCTCCTTATACACCGCAACAAAATGGTGTATCAGAGAGGAAGAATAGGACTCTGAAAGAGATGGTTAATTCCATGTTGTCCTATTCTGTCTTAAGTGAAGGATTCTAGGGTGAGGCTATGTTAACAGCCTGTTATTTACGAAATGGGATTCCTAATAAAAGGAATAAGCTGACCCCATATGAGCTTTGGTACAAAAAAGCCTCCAACTTTGAGTTATCTTAGAGTTTGGGGATGTAGAGTTGTTGTGAGGCTAACTGAACCTAAGATGAGAACCATAGGTGAAAGAGGCATAGACTGCATATTTATTGGATATGATGAACATTCCCTTGTTTATAGGTTCTATGTCATAGAACCAAATGATTATGTATCTGTTCACTCTGTGATTGAGTCAAGAGATGCTGATTTTGGGAATGAGGACAGATTTACTTATGTTCCTAGATTAAAGGATATGCCTCAAAGTTTAAACTACTCTGGTAAAACCAAAGATGAATCTTCTACTAGTACTAAACCCAGGAAAAGTACTAGAGTAAGAAAAGCTAAGTCTTTGGAAAATGACTTTCAATTGTACTTAGTTGAAGGATCAAGAGATGTGATTGAAAATCAATATTAATATTGTTTCAATATTGAGGAAGATCTTAGGACTTTCAATGAAGCAATGGCTTCTAGGGATGCTTCCTTCTGGAAAGAAGCAATCCAGGATGAGATAGACTCCATTATACAAAATAATACATGGAAACTCTCAGACTTACCCCCTGGATGTAAGCCATTAGGGTGTAAATGGATCTTCAAAAGGAAGATGAAGATGGATGGTAGCATAGATAAGTTTAAAGCCAGGATGGTGATTCAAGGCTTTAAACAAAAGGAAGGTATTGATTTCTTTGATACCTATGCTCCTGTTGCAAGAATTTCCCCCATTAGACTGTTATTAGCACTTGCAGCTATACACAATCTTGTAATTCACCAAATGGATGTGAAAACTGCTTTCTTGAATGGTGAATTAGATGAAGAGATTTATATGAAACAGCCTAAAGGCTTTGTTATGCCTGGCAATGAAAATAAGGTCTGTAAATTAATAAAATCTCTTTATGGTTTAAAACAAACACCTAAACAGTGGCATCAAAAATTTGATGATGTTGTATTGTCAGAAGGTTTTGTTCTTAACCAAGCCGACAAGTGTGTGTATAGCAAATTTGACTCTTCGGGTAAAGGAGTTATAATTTGCCTATTTGTGGATGACATGCTAATCTTTGGGACTAATCTGGATCAAGTTGATAAAACACAAGAAATTCTTGTCATCTAAGTTTGCCATGAAGGACATGGGGAGGCAGAAGTGATTCTGGGTATAAAAATCACACGTGGGAACAATGCTATTTCGATCTCTCAATCACATTACATTGAGAAGATTCTGAAGAAAATTAATTTTCAGAATTGTTCACCAGTTGGAACCCCTATATATCCTAACATTAAGCTTATGCCTAATAAAGGTGATCCTATTTCTTAGCTAGAATATTCTAAGGCAATAGGATGTTTGATGTATGCTATGATTAGCACAAGGCCTGATATAGCCTATGCTGTGGGAAAGCTAAGTCTATATACTAGTAATCCAAGTACACATCATTGGGAAGCTGTGAATAGATTGTTCAAGTATTTGAAAGGAACCTTGAACCGTGGTTTGTGTTATTCAGGTTTTCCTTCAATTCTAGAGGGATATTCTGATGCGAGTTGGATAAGTAATTTAGAAGATCATTCTTCTACAAGTGGATGGGTATTACTACTTGGAGGAGGTGCAATCTCTTGGGCTACAAAGAAGCAAACTTATATCACGAATTCTACAATGGAATCTGAATTTGTAGCGTTATCAGCAGCTGGTAAAGAAATGGCTAAGAAATTTGATCTTTGAGATTCCTTTGTGGCCAAAGACGATATCACTCATCTCTATCAGATGTGATAGTGTAGCTACCTTGATTAAGGCATGCAGCCAAGTGTATAATGGGAAGTCTAGACACTTAGGTGTTAGACACCGTATGATTAGAGAAGTAATCATGAATGGAGTGATATCTGTTGATTTTGTAACATCTGAGTATAATATGGCTGATCACCTAACTAAAGGGTTAAGAAGAGATCTCGTGAATAAATCAGCCATAGGGATGGGTTTAAAGTCCATATGAAATATCTAATGTCAAGACACCCAATTCCCATCTAATACAACGTTAGATGCTGAATTCAATGTGGAAAGCTTTGTCATGATGATATTGGAACACATTATTATATAATCCCAAGGTTTGTGTTCAGACTGGAAGATAAAGTAGGTTGAATTTTAACTTCTTAATAGTCATTTGACAAATTTCATATGCAGGTGCAAGAATAAAGGGGCTACCTATAAGAGTATGAAGTTTAGCTGCTTCAAGAAGCTGAGACTTGGCTTTGATATATTATTTGAAGGATTAGGACACATGCTAGTAAAATATTGTGTCAAGTAAGAACATATGAATTTGTGAACTTATGTGTATATTAACTTCAGGTATTCAAATGGATAGCAATGGTTCAATCCATAGTGACACCCTGATATTCGAATATTTGGATCGTTTGATATACTAAGATGAAAATTCAATCCTTAGGACATTTCCATTTATGCATAAGTTTGTGTTTCTTTGGAGAATTAGTTTAAGTTAATCATGGATATCACTAAAATGGAGGAGGAATGTTGGTTATTTTATTGTTATCACATGTTTAGTGTTATTGGATTAACTTGATGATCGATTAAATATTATTAATTATTAAACGGGTTAGGAGATGCGGGAGTGCGGGCTCGTTTGAATCTAATAATATTTGGTGTATGTAAGTGGTTAATTATTTCTGTGGGGCCACTTGCATATTAGTCATTTATTATATGAAATTGGGCTTTAAGCCAATGATGACTTGGGCTTTGACTAGTGGGTTATAATTGACCCAGCAAGTGGGATTCGGTTGTTTTAAAACTGATCCATTTTTTTTAACCTATAAAGGCACGCATACTTCTTGATCGATCAGAGGTTCATCCCATCGTTCCCTGGTACGGTTACATGCTCTCTGAAGAAACAAACAACTCATTCTTGAAGAAACCTCAAATCTTATCCGATTAATCATTTGATTAGTACCATCAAATAGGTTAATCTGAAAGTGGTTCACGATTTTTGGGGAATCCAAGTCAGATTATTACATTGCAATCTTCTGTAAGTTTGTTCCTGTTCTAGTTCAAATTCAACACTCGGTTGCACGTATACTCATGAATTCACCCATGAATATTTTAGGGAAATAATATAGCTTTTATAGTTTTATGTTAATATTTAAGCGGTACACAAAAACAAAATAGTTAACAAATTCGAGATGCATGTGTGCGATCAACCAATCTATATTTTTTATCATGAAAATACAAGTTAGAGCCAATAATTGTTGGAAATTTTGGGTAAAAACATGTGTTTTTCACTAAGTTACAAACATGATTTTTGTCAACTTTGGACAGAAATATATATATGCAAACGATGTCTTTTTGCGTATTTCTTCTGGGTTTGTGTTCTAAGTTGTGAGGGCTACGCAATGAACAAAACCACGTCCAAAATGGAGATAACATGAATAAGATATCGATGCTAGAAGTTGGGTATTTAGGGTTGTGTAAAGCTACGAAAATTGTAAGGAAAAATGTGAAAACTTGTCCCACATAGATGGTAGTGGTGGTGGGGGGGGGGACCCATATTGAAGTGGTATATTAGTGGGAGTCTTATAAGGAATTTGTTTCCTTTAAGGCAAACACTAGTGAGATCCTATATGGTGCACAGCACCGCCCTCGTGCGTGGCGTGGCTGTTAGGCTTAATGTGACGCTTTAATGGCGCACTTGGTATTTTTGAAGGTTGGTGCGAGGTAGAATGACCAGTTCACTCATGAGATCCATTCTATTCAGGAGGAGGAAATCTGGTCAATATGACCGGACACTCCAGAGAGCCAACCTACTCAAGAGGAGGAAATCTGGTCAGCATTACCAGTTACTCGTGAGTAATAAGTTTAGTTCCACAGCTACTGTTGCATAGAATCTTGAAACAAAAGTCAGTTACGATTTGAAAAATTAAAACATAATAAAATGCATTAAAGACGTTTAATGCAATTTTCGTTTTTAATTCTTTTTGAACTGTTTCGACTTTGTTTCCTCTATAAATACCAAGGTGCTCCTTGGTTGAGAGACGTACATCATAGAAATCCTAAACACAGACAAGAAAAGCTTCTGTTCTTCCTACTCTTCTACTCTCAAGGTATTCTTTCGGGTGCTAGGTTCTCCCTGACAGTACGTACTGCTTCGGCTGTTGTACCTTGGGAAACAAACGAGTTCTCTTGGGAGACTCGAAATTTGTTTTAAGGTACCCATATTGAATGCGAATCCTCAGTCACAACTCTCTGCTTCTTCCACATTCTTTGTATTTTTTATTTATTTCAGTTGTAATTTGTGCTGTAATTTACTGCTTTATTTCCTTTCTCTATTGTAATTAGAATTACTAAAATTGTTTTTATTATTTTTATACGAACGGTGCCTACGATCTTAAAACAAAATTTTAAAACACCGTTCTTTTTTCTTCGAGCTTTTCTATTTTGATTCAAACAAGTTTTGTCTTAGAATAGTTTAATGTTTTAAAAACAGATTTTCTTTTTCTGTTTTCGTTTCAAAGTGGTACTTTGTTTCAAAACAGAAAAATCTCGGTTTCTTTCCGATTACTAACAGATTATTTTTCTAGAAATTAACTTGGGCAGTTTTGTATTTTAGAAAAATGGCAAGCTCCTCTGAAAACATTGTGAACCCTGTGACCCCTTTGGCTAATAACACGGTTGGTGTGAATACCATAGCCAATCATGCTAAAAAAACAGAGAAGTTCTTGGGTTTGCACTTTAAGAGGTGGCAACAGAAGATGTTCTTCTATTTGACCACCTTGAACCTTGCTAGGATCCTCACTAAATCTGCTCCCCAACCTAAGGAAGGGGAGACCGATGTTCAAGTTTAGAGCGTGGTAGATGTTTGGAATCATTCTGATTTCTTATGCCGTAACTAAGTGTTAAACGGTCGCGTGGATTCGTTGTATAATGTAACACCCCCAAATTTATTCACTTAATAAATAAATTAGGGTTGCAACGATTGGTAACATAACATAACAGCGGAAGCTATAAAAAGACTTCTAAATTGATGAACACCATTACAGGAACTAAATGAATACATAGACCTAAAGTCATATAAGTCTAATGCACTTGACATTAAACGACCATACTTCTTCGTCTTCTAAAGTCTTAATCCAAATGCTTACCCATTCCAACCGTGCCATAGTCATGCGATACCTGAAAAACATGCTCAAAATTGTCAACACAATGTTGGTGAGTTCACAGGCTTTAAATGAATACAATTGGCAAAACTATTTGTTTGAAACCGTTTAGCAAAAACCATTTGTACGAAATCCTTCGGCAAACACCATTTACATGAAACTGATTGACAAAAATGCTTGTATGGATACTACTGTCAAAATCCTTGGCTCGAAATTCTCCGACAAAACCATTGGTACATATACCATTGGCAAAACCCGTTCCTCGAAATTGACTGTCAAAAACATTAGTACGTATACCACTGACAAAACCTTTTTCTCAAATTGTCTAGCAAAACCATTGGTACGTATACCATTAGCAAAACTTCTTGCTTGAAATTTACTTTATTCATATGATAAACAAAATAAGTTAGCGGTTGATTCATCGATGTCTAGCTAGCACAAATGAATTATGTGATGAACAAGCCTATAACCAAACCTTTAACGAATTCTAGAGTTTGCCCTAGCCCATTGTCCTTTTAAACAATGAGAACAACAAGACCTCATATGCAATCATTTGACCATGTTGGTCGTGGTTAGCGTGACTAATCATGAAAAGGGGTGTCAACCCAAATAGTACTATTCATATCGATCTACAGCTAAGTCCATAGCTATTCGGAATACCGAGGACTTTTAGGTGTAACTCATTCACACAAAGAATCATATGTTTGTTTCTCGTTTTCTAGTTATCATACCATTTGAAATTAACATGTTTTCCCACAAATATAGAAAACAGTAAAAAGGTCGTGAAACTCACCTGGTGACGTGTCAGGAGTACTAATGTCCTTCTGATAGTAATGGAAACCAATGTCCACATGATAGTCACGAGTTTATGTCTTATTCGAGTCCTACAATACCTGTAGGTACTTAATGAGCTTTATAGACTAACCCTAATAATGTAAAATAAGTCTAACTCATGTCGAGTTATCATGCGTGCGGTTGAGCTCTGTTGGTTCACAAGGGTGTTACCAATTAGTATACAGTGTTTGTTTAACGATTGTTAAATAAGGTTACTTAGATGAAGTCAGGATTCTTAACTCAAATACGTTCTAAAGGTCACGTTTTAAAAAGACTAGTTTATCATGAACACAAATGTGCCTGACTATCCACACTTTCAGTTAATAGTATTACTCACTTTTCATGCGACTCTTATAAGAATATGAGCAGCTCGATGTTTTAATAAAACTACCTCACGGTTTTATAATATATTCATATTAATATATATATATACACTACTAGAAAACACACCTTTAATAAAACATGAATTATAACACACATGAGTGTCATAAAAAATTGTCATTTTTACTAAAAACATTGACACACATTTCATTGTCATCTTGTATTTTTTAAATCCCTCCCCTTTATGGCGCCTGTATTTTTTTCAATTCCTTCAATCTTTTTTCCCCATTTTCTTTGCAAACACACATATATGTATCGAGAGAGAGATCGAGAGGATGAGGGGAGTTGCTGGCCACCTTTTGCGGGCTCCACCTCCGACGATGAGTCCGGCGGTCCCCAGTGGCTCAGCCGCACCCCTCACAGCCACGGCAACGAATGGCAGGAGACGGTGGTGGTCTTTGACTTCGAAGTGGTGGACGAAGAGGGTTAGGGCTCGGAGATGACGACGGTAGCGGGGGTGGTTGTTCTGAGACCCGCAACCACAATAGGTGGCGGCGCTAGATCTTCAAACCGAATTTCATCCCCAAAACAATCACTCGGTTTCTGGCAGAAATAGCGGAATCGGTGGTGAATCTGAGAAATTGAAACTGGCGTATCTTATTAGCAGATTATAATTGGAGGTTATGAAAATCGACGCTTCCTCTCTGCATGCTCATCATGAATGAAGGTTTGTTCCTTTTGCTTTTTTGAGTACTTTTGTAGCTCGATTAGATAGCGACCGTTAATATTTTTCAGTGATTTTTTATGGTGTTTGAAGAATTGAAACAATTTTGTTATGATTTTGAAGATGCGTACCAAGTGTTCGACGAAATGCTTGAATGGTAGTTAGGTTTGAGGTAATTTGTTGGTTTGTTTCAGCAATTGTTGTTTGAAATAGGAATTAATGGTGTTTAAGAGGCCAGCAAATCAGCATGTGCTTGAAGAATTCAGAAGGTATAAATTGGGGGAAAAGTGATGCATCACTTCAGATCTGCTTCTTAATCGCATTTATTTTGATTTATGATTCAGCTTAATTTAGTTTGATCAATGATTAGTTAACTACATTAATCAATTGCTTCAGTTTAGCCCTATGATTCTCAATTGCTTCCATACGTTTATATTTATTTTGTAGGTATATTTTGTGCAGAATGTCAGGCAGGTGTTATGTAATAACTTTTTTAGGCAGGTCTACTACACTTTTTGTTATATGTTTCTTTCATTAGATGATAACTGTAACATCCAGATAATTCCCAAGTCAAATAAAGGCTAAAAGTATCAAAAGACAAAGTTTAGGGGATAAACTGCAAGTCTTCCAAAGATGAAGGATTAAAAGTGAAATTCTGAAAACGAGGCAGACGTCGGACCGACATCCAATCCATATCGGTCCGATATGTGTTAACAAAGGAATAAATGAGGTGTTGACACGTATCCTATGACTCACCGAGTAAAATTTGACGCGTGGCACCATGTCGGACCGACATCTCAACCCATTGCGGTCCGACGGCCTTAGAATGAGGGACAGTCCAATAGGAAGCTGACGCGTGTAGAGCTGACGCAGGAAGGGCGATAGCGGACCGCTATCCCCCTGCATAACGGTCCGACGTAGGTTCGAAATCAGCCTATAAATAGAGGGATCGATTTCAGATCTTGGCACACACAAACACCTTCAAATACACACACATAAGCTCTGGTATCTTGATTCCCGAGGTTCTGGTCCTCTCTCGAAAGCCCGGTTTCTCGCAATTCGTCCTTAAAACGGCCATAGATAGTGCTGAGGTAAGGTTTCTGAACACCCTGAGGTTCCTTAATGTAAATCTAAGATATGGATGTTAATTATGATAATGTTGGATATAATTTAGGGTTCTGTCAAAGTGTTGATTGTTATATTCGATACATTAGGAGGTTCTGCTTGAGGTGAGTTCCTCTGAAATGTGCTCTATGAAATATTTTGTAAATGATTTTTATCTGAGATCTCAATACTATCCGTGCATATATCCTATAATAAGTACTTATTATGGCCATGATTGGGGTGGGACCTAGGGACAAGATTGATCCTCTTGGTTAGATCTAGTCTAAGGGTGACCAGCGCGCCCAGAAGGTTCCTGAATATATGTATGTTGTAGACTCAGAATCTAAGGGCGATTCGGGTGACGTATTGGAGGGCATGGCTGTAAGACCTGTCGGGGCATTCATTCCTATATCAAAGATAATCGTGAAAATAATTTTGTTTATGAACTCACCAGCATTAAGCTGATCCAATTTGTTTTCGAATGTTTTTTTAGCACAGGTGAACCCTAGCTGTTAGTTGACATTCCAGTAGATGTACAGATGTTGGATATAGAGAAGACTAAGGGCAGGTACCAGAGTGACCATAAGGACTGAGTGAATGGCATGATTCTTCGTGAACTAAAAGTCTAGAGTTTGTTATGTTGTATTTTGCCAGTCAGTCCCTATTGTACAAACATTATGTTATGAAATAAAAATTAAGTTATGATGTTAAGTCTTCCGCTATGTGTTTTTGGTATCAACGTCACAGTAACTAGAAGACGACCTTCAACTAGTATGTAGTTATCTGACGAACGTAATGTTCTGTCTAGGAAATAGCGGTGTATAAATCTCTCCTAGAGCCGCCGCTCTTACCTGGGAACATATCTGTGGGAGGTAGTACTCTGGTAGATGACTGTCTTGTGTTACAGTTGTGACAAACTTGGGAATTATCTGGATGTTACAATAACAACTATCATGTAGTTACTTTCTATTTGTTGTCATTATCAATTTCAACCTTGGATTATTTGGTTTGCCAATTTGATTTCACTCCTAGGTAATCTCTTTTTGTTGCCAAAGGTTTTTATAGAAGTTGAAAGGATTGGGCTATTGTTCTTGTTATCGCTGATTGTTAGCACGCATCATCAGGTGACATTCTCCTCACTCAGATTTATCAGTTGCTTCTGTAAGTTTTTATTTTGTTTCTAATTATATTTGGTGCTGAATGTTGGGCTTGTGCCATAGTGATCACCTTTTTGGATAGGTCTACCATACTTTAACTGCAACATACTTTTGGTAGAATTATTTATTTTTAAAGTCATATGGTTTTCAATTTATTGTATATAAGCCAGAATCTTGATTGAGAACGAATGGTAGTTGTACTGATACTTGTTTTCTTTCTGGCAGGTGGATGTGAAGATTGTATGTTATGTTAAGATGCATATTCATATAAAAAGACAACTTCTTATCTTTGTTGGTGGATTGGGTCTTTAGGGTAAGTGTAGTTTGATTCACGCCTTTTTTATACATCAAAACTAATTACTTAACTTCATTAATCATGTTTAATTACAGGATAGTAAAAGTTAACTAAAATAGAAATGGTATCCACAAAATGCGTGTCAACTTCATTTTTAAATGGGCCTTCCTTGACACGCTTCCGTGTGTCATTCACCTCCTTTTATGACACGCAATGCGTGTCATTAAAGGTATATTTTCTACTAGACACACACACACACGCACGCACGCACGCACGCACGCACGCACGCGTTTTTGTTAAAACTCTTTTGAACAAGCGTAGAGACTCAATTACTCAACACTATGATGTATCTAATGATCAATGTGGGTAAATCGATCCTCTATTAGCTAGCGTTTCTCCTTCAAAAGCTCTGAAATATGAATCTCTAGTTCTTTTTTCTCCTCCTCTAGTACCTCCTTCCAAAGTTCAACGGTTGGTGGTTTTAGGCTTTTCGGGGTGGGGTTGGAGGGGGGGTTTAGGTTTTTGGGGGTGCGGGTGTAAGGGGGTTTAGGTTTTTGGGTCCGGATTAGAGTTCGATGAGACGGTTCCAACGCCGCTCGAATGAGCTCAATCGGAGTTCATTGACCCACTTCTTAGCGTTTCTTAGCGAAAAACCACTTATTAGCGGAAACTTTCGCTATATATATATATATATATATATATATATATATGTTTTTAAACCTTAAAATGTATTTTAGAGTATTGTATTTTGCAAATAAATGTTCGGGTTTATGTACAGTATACATACATTCATTTGTCAAAAGTAATATTTACATATATGCAGTTTAGCGTTGCTTTATAAAATACTTTAGGGGTTCATATAAAATGTAATATATATGAATACAGTTTTATATATAACAAAATATATATCCAAGTTCATAAAATCTAAGTTTGTATACTTATTCCATACATATATATTTAAGTTCTCAAATGTTCACGTCATACACTCAGAACTTTAATGGTGTGTATATATATATATATATATACTTATATATTTATATATGACGTGTTTACATTTATAAAAACAAAACATAATTGTAATAACTCATGTAAATTATGAAATCCCCGTTTATCGAGTCTGGTTATACCTTTGAATACTATTTAATGACATATTTAAAAAACATATATATATACATTTTAAACAAAGTAGTTTAAATTCAAAACACCATAATCGTATTTATTTTATATAAACCGCTTTATATTACTAACATAATAAAATTGTTGTCACGTTCAAGTAATATTATCTACTAATAATAACGCTACGTATCATTCGCTACTTGTATTTAAGTTTCTCGTTTAGCTATTTACACGACTGTGTTATAATTTTCCTGTTAATAATAAAATATTGGTTGACAACATGTGAATACAACCCCTTATTAGTTAACGTCACACGAATATTTATTTATTTTTTTTATCGCCAATGAATCATTCAAGCTCAACCCAAATTTAATCGCATACGCGTTATACTTCCGCGTAAATAACTATAACCATTTTAGCGTGCGTTTTTATACCTTTCCGCTCACTCTGTTCGCATAATGAATCATCGTAGATTTGAACCGTGTCCCACCGTTTTCGTGATGCGGCTGGGCAGCTGCAGGTCTGTCAGGGGGCCGTCGGAAGGTGGCCGGACCCCGCTCCCCTTCTCCCGGTTCCCTCTCTACACGAATGTGTGTGTGTGTTTTGAGTAGGGATTTGAAGCAAAATCTCGAGGAAGAAACGAGGAACATTTGCTTTTATAGGTAGGGTTTTTGAGTGAGATTTTTCAAAGAATGTACTGGTTTGGGTAAAATGCGTCTGATGTGCACGTGATTAAGTTATAAAAAAGATTTTAATATTAAGGTTTCACGAGATGAGGTTTTAAATTTATAAAATGATAAATACTCAAACTTAAAACACACTCAATAGACAAGTGTACCTATCGCAGCGTAATATAGTTTAGGTAAGAACCAAGTATCGAACCAATAGACATGGTCGAGTTCCAATACTCAACTTTTGTTATCGTTTAGTCGGTTTAATTAGTGAGTTGGTTTTGTGTGCTTGTGAAGTAAAAAAGTAAATGACAGAAAGTAAAAACATGCGTGATATGTGTAACAGGAATGTAAATAACAAAATAGTAAATAGTAGGAAAGAAAATATCTCAAAAATGATCAGGTCACGAAGAGTATTGCTTTGGGATTCGAATCCGCTTGGTATATAATAATGTTAAGTTTACTAATCTAGTGGTATGACTAATACAAGTGTGTGACCCGGGTCATCGCTAGAGCCTTGTTTTCATGACATTTGGTTCACGAATTATAACCTTTAATAATAAAATGGTAATGATTCTCGCTAGGGACAACGTTACCCTAAACCCTTTGAATGCTATCTCCAGGCTGGTTTAGGACATCGAAATTAAATGCTTAATTATTATTATTAAAAAGGTGATTAGACTTTGCTCACCCGGAGGCGATGCAACAATGGGACCATGTATAAAGACGTACCGTTCCCAACATGAGTTCATCAATTCTTGGTCTCATAAGATGTTCGTATAAAGACGTACGACCTTATTAGTATTAACCAAGCCTTGGCTTATCAGAATCCACTTGTATAAAGACGTACAAGCATCAAGAAAAGTTTGATTAAAAAGGTTTTACGGTCTTACGCTTTGAAATCAAGAGCACTCACAAGTGTAAAGACAGATTTAGATAATAATAAAAATCCAACATGGAAGGTGATTTTAAGAGCGAATAATTAAAGACATAAACATAGCACTAGATTAATACGTTAAAAATTAACATACACAAGACTTCATCTTCACCCTAGCAATACAAAGAGTTTAGCCACAAATGGCCATACTAACTAGCGTAACGCTGAGTTTCGTAGGCTCCCCTATTGCGGACAAAGAGAAGGAGTCTAACTATGAAGTTCTCACTCTTTAGATAGTGTATTGATGGTTCTTTAGGTGTGTAGAATGAAAATCTCAAGCCTGCTATTTATAGGCCTTAGAATGAGCAATGCACGGGCGTGCAAACACCTAAGGAATCATAGGGTACGAGTGGCAGTGTACTGGGAGCCGTGGGGAGCAAGAAGGGCAATGCTATTGGATATATGATGTCTGATCGTCAATTAAAGTCAACGTTACTAACGAGATACGATCGAAAGAGTTACATCTTAGACAACGAACAAATATATATAATATTTAGTTGTTAAATATTATTCACAAAAGACGGAAACAATAAATGGTGATTAAATATTTAGAGAAATATTTATCGGAGATTGAGATAATTAATTATCTGATTAATTAATCATTCACGGGTAATAAATGTTTAATCAGTTAAACATTTAAGGATTAGATTTTACTGATTATATATAATTAGTAAAATCTAAGGGTTTAATAATTAATGGATAATTATTACTGGGGTATTAACTGTTACTACCAGAGGGGACCAGTGTGTAAATATAATGTTTATAAATAGAACATTATAATCAAAACCCTAAGACTAATCAATCCCAACCCAAAATCGGCGCCCCCTCCCTCTTGCGAGTCCGATGCCGAGCCACCACCACCTGCCGTTGTGTGCCGCCGCCGCGCCGGCCACCCTGTCGCTGACCACTTCCGTGATCGGCTCCCCTCCGTGCAAGCATGTGACGTTTTGCTGCAGGTTTTTCGTGTAAGAGTCTACTAGCGTGACGTTCGTTGTACTGAGGTGTTACAGATCTGGTTATCGTCAAAGGTATAAATCTGAACACCCTATGGTTGGTTATTTATTATTTTTTATACACGTGTAATCGGATCACTGAAAGAAATCCAGATCTGATCTGGTAAATGTACTATTAAATCGCTTCCGCTAAAATATATCTGATTTATTTATTTAAAAGGTTTAAATAATTATTGTTTTAAAAGTTAAAACTGGTACCCTGATTCCCAACAGTGGTATCAGAGCCACCTTTACGCGCGTTTAGACATATTTGTTTTTATCGATCTATTGTTTTATTTGTCAAAACTTTTGTTTGACAAAAGATCGAGCTTTTTTCGTTTCTTGTTATTGTGTTGAATGAATCGAGCACTAGAGACCTGTGATTGTATTGTTTGTTGATTGGTTGTTTCTTTTTGTAATTTTTATGGGTTATTTGCAACCCATATGTAATAGTTAGGTTTATTTTATTTATTTATTTTTAATGTATTTGTAATTAAATATTGTAATCATAAAGAGACGAAAACTAGAAGACCAAAGCGGACAATTACAGGATTAAAGATGAAGATCTTGGACTAAGTGGGAGATAACAAATTTGTTGATTTTGTTATCCCTTAGACTAGCGCGGTTTTTCGTTTGATGACTCGAACGAAACCGAACATTTTTTCCTAGTTGCTCGATTTTATGTTTTATTTATTTTTGTGGTTGTGATAAAATTATTTAGGATAATAATTAAACCGCAAAATTTTTATAAAACTTTTGACACAATATAAAACGATGAGATTATTAAATTGTTTATTTTTCTCGGAAAGATAATTAAATAAAAAGGTGTTTTATTTAAAAGTGAAAACAAGTTTTAAATTTAATAGTTTTATTTAAAACAATTATAAATTAATTAATGAGTTGATTAGTTTAAAATCAGTTCGCGACGAATGACCAATTTAGATTAATAGGGTATTTGAAATTAGATCGTGTTGAGTGTTGAAAGTGTTTCACAGACTAATAATTAGTAAATTCGTTTACTAAAATTGAGCGACTTGTATCATGCTACTCATCGACCAAAATGTTTTTGACCCGAAACGGTAATATTTAAAAACATTAAAGAAATCCCAATATATAAAAATTGATATTTCTGTGCCACCCTTAATTATAACACTTTAACTAATCTATCCGAACCCCGGTGTTAGTGAATTACCCTGCATCCGGCCCTACGGTTTTAGTTGAAGGTAGAACCGCGATTCCTGGGTCACTTAGGTCAGGTCTACAGTTAAAATTGAAGGACAAATATCACGTAAGTCGTTTAAGTGGGCGTAGTTGAGGGAAATGTATCCAAAGCTTGACATTGTTGGTCATGCCCCTCAAACCGAGAGTTGTATAGTTGATACAATCGGTAATCGTTACCTACCTGTCTAGCTATGTTAGTGAAGAGTGCTCAGCCAATCACTAAGACATGGGGAACCGGGATCTCATTCCTAATTATATTATTTTGCAATTGGGTCATAAATTTTAATTAGGAAATTATGCATGAAAATACTAAAACTTTTATTTTGAATTTTGTAGATATCTAACGAATCTAATACAAATTCCTCATTCTCCCTGAAATCTATCCTTGAGAAGGATAAACTTGACAACTCCAACTTCATGGACTGGTACCGAAACTTGACAATTGTTATCAAGGCCGAGAACAAACTGTATATTCTCGAGGAACCAATCCCGGAAGAACCAGTTGCTGCTACAGGCCAAGCCCGTAAGACCCGGGATAAGCGTGTTGATGACTCTATCAAGGTCTCTTGCTTAATACTGGCGTCCATGATACCAGAACTTCAAAAGAATCTGGTGGACATGCCGACATACGATATGATTAGGTAGCTACAGGAAATGTTCGAGCAACAGGCCCGTCATGAACGCTTCGAAGTGATAAGATCACTAATAAGTTGTCGTATGCAAGAAGGTTCTTAAGTCCGCACACATGTGTTGAAGATGAAGAGGTACATTGATCATCTAGCACGTCTTGATTCCCCTTTAAGCAATGAATTGGATGGGGATATAATCCTCAACTCACTACTAAAATCATATGATCAATTCACGTTGAATTACAATATGAATGATTGGGACAAGACCATCCCAGAGTTGCATATGATGCTAAAAACTACTGAGATGAACATACCAACTCCTGCTAAGTCTGGTCAAGTGCTAATGATCAAGGAGGGCCGGGTCAAGAAATATGAAGCCAAGGGAAAAGGCAAGAAAAGCTTCAAGAGCAAGGGCATGGGCAAAGCTGTTGCCAAGAAACCTCTAAAGAATGTCAAGTGTTTTCATTGTGATGAAGTCGGACATTGGAGGAGGAACTGCCCAAAGTATTTGGCCGAGTTGAAGTAGAGGAAGTCTGCTGGAGGACAGTCCTCATGTATGTTTATTAACGAGATCTTCTCTCTGTCTAACAAATCTTGGGTGCTTGTCACCGGATGTGGTTATCACATTTGTAATGATTTGCAGGGACTAAATAAGATTAGGAGACTGAAGCAAGGCGACCCGGAGCTCCATGTGGGAAATGGACAAAAGGTTGCTGTGAAGGCTGTAGGAGAGTACACTTTTTTACTTCCTTCTTGTTTAGAACTTGTTTTGAACAATGTTTATTTCATTCCTAATCTGACTAGGAATATTGTTTCAGTATACGCGTTGCGGGAACAAGTATTTAATTATGCTTTTGACAATGATTTCATTTCTACATATTTGAATGGTTTATTTTATTTTTCTGCAAAGCCTCACAATGAAATCTATGAGATAGAAGTACATGATAATAACGTTCTATTTAATATCTCCTCCAAACGTACGAAATATGATATCAATGATACGTATCTATGGCATTGTAGACTTGGACACATAAGCAAGAATCGCATGAAGAAACTCCAAACCGCTGGAATTCTGAATTCTACTGGTCAGGAGTCATTTGATGATTGCGAATCATGTTTAAGTGGAAAGCTAACCAAGGCTCCTTTTTTCGGTATCGGTCAAAGGGCTAAGGATTTGTTTGGACTTGTACATACTGATGTATATGGTCCGATCAGAACAATGTCTAGAAGTGGATAGAGATACTTCGTGACATTTACTGATGACTTCAGTAGATATGGTTATGTTTAGCTTATGAAGCATAAACATGAAACGTTTAAAATGTTCAAACAGTACCAGAACGAAGTACAAAATCAGCTTGGTACGATGATTAAGATGCTTTGATCTGATCGAGGTGGTGAATATCGTAGTCAAGAGTTTGACGAACATCTAAAGAAATGTGGCATCATTTCTCAGCTTACTCCACCAGGAACACCTCAACTTTACGGTGTATCCGAAAGGAGAAATCGAACTCTATTAGATATGGTTTGGTCTATGATGTGTCGAACAAACCTCCCACACTCCTTCTAGAGTTTTGCTCTTGAGACTGCCACGAGAATCATAAATCTAGCTCCTACAAAGAAGGTGGACAAAACACCTTATGAGATTTGGCATGGGGAGAAACCCAAAGTGTCTTACCTAAGGGTTTGGGGATGTAACACATATGTTACAAGTGAATCTATGAATAAACTAAATCCTCATGGCGATAAATTTGTTTTCGTCGGATACCCTAAAACTATTGGTTACTACTTCTACAATCCTACTGAAAATCGAGTTTTCATTAAACGTAGAGCTACTTTCTTGGAGAAAGAACTTCTTGCGAGAGGGATTGGAGATGACCGTGTGGATATGGATGAGATCGAAGAACCACAACCTGAACCTGTCGTTCAGCATGAGACTGCTGAAACTGAATCTAGAAATGTTCAAGATTCAACTGTGACACAAACTGTTCGCAGAAGTGCTAGATATCATCATGAACCCGACCAGTATATCGAGATTCACCCGATTGACGACATCCTGATAGTTGATCACGCAGATCCCACTAGTTACAAATCTACAATCTTAGATTCTGATTCTAAGAAATGGCTTGAAGCCATGTATACTGAAATCCAATCCGTGTACGACAACCATGTATGGGACTTGGTTGATCTTCCACCCGAGAGTCGGACCGTAGGAAGCAAGTGGATTTTCAAGAAGAATATCGACATGGATGGGAATGTGAAAACCTTCAAAGAAAGGCTAGTAGCGGAAGGCTTTACTTAGACTCAAGGAATTAATTATGATGAAACCTTCTATCCATTAGCCATGCTTAAGTCTATTAGGATCTTGCTTGCCGTTGCCGCATATTATGACTACGAGATATGGCAAATGGATGTCAAAACCGAGTTTCTAAATGGGCATCTTACTGAAGATGTCTATATGGTTCAACCGGAAGGTTTTGAAGTTCCAAAGAATCCTAATAAGGTATGCAAGTTAAACAAATCAATCTATGGATTAAAACAGGCATCCAGAAGCTGGAATCTTCGATTTGACCAGAAAATCAAAGAGTTCGGTTTTGTCAAGAACGAAGATGAACCGTGTGTCTACAAGAAGGCAAGTGGGAGCCATGTGACTTTTCTGATTCTGTATGTAGATGACATACTGATAATTGGAAACCATATTCCTATGCTAAAAGACGTAAAGTCTTGGTTAGGTAAATGTTTCGCAATGAAAGATCTTGGTGATGCTGCTTATATTCTAGGAATAAAGATATATATAGATAGATCAAAGCGGCTTATAGGTTTAAGTCAAAGTACATACATTGATAAGGTCGTTCGACGCTTTTTCATGCAAGACTCTAAGAGAGGATCTTTGCCTATGGCGCATGGAACCATACTGAATAATAAACAGTGCCCTTAGTCTGACGAGGACAAGAAGAAAATGGAAAAGGTTCCATATGCTTCTGCAATTGGTTCCATCATGTATGCCATGCTATGTACTAGACCTGACGTATCGTACGCTTTAGGCATGACAAGCAGATATCAACAGAATCCTGGTAAGAGTCACTGGATAGATGTCAAGAACATGCTAAAGTACTTGAGAAGAACTAACGACATGTTCTTGATATATGGAGGACTGGAAGAAGAACTAGCTGTTAAATGTTACACTGATGCTAGCTTTCAGACTGATCAAGATGATTCTCGATCACAAACGGGATTTGTTTTTGTTCTGAATGTTGGTGCGATAACTTGGAAGAGTATTACACAAAGTGTTGTTGCTCAATCCACCACCGAGTTAGAATACATTGCCGCTTCGGAAGCTGCAAAGGAGGCTGCTTGGATGAACAAGTTCACTGCTGATCTCGGAGTAATGCCTAGCATTCAGAAACCGATCGAGATACCAGTGACTAATAATTAGATCGTGTTGAGTGTTGAAAGTGTTTCACAGACTAATAATTAGTAAATCCGTTTACTAAAATTGAGCGACTTGTATCATGCTACTCGTCGACCAAAATGTTTTTGACCCGAAACGGTAATATTTAAAAACATTAAAGAAATCCCAATATATAAAAATTGATATTTCTGTGCCACCCTTAATTATAACACTTCAACTAGTCTATCCGAACCCCGGTGTTAGTGAATTACCCTGCATCCGGCCCTACGGTTTTAGTTGAAGGTAGAACCGCGATTATTGGGTCACTTAGGTCAGGTCTACAGTTAAAATTGAAGGACAAATATTGCGTAAGTCGTTTAAGTGGGCGTAGTTGAGGGAAACGTATCCAAAGCTTGACGTTGTTGGTCATGCCCCTCAAACCAAGAGTTGTATAGTTGATACAATCGGTAATCGTTACCTACCTGTCTAGCTATGTTAGTGAAGAGTGATCAGCCAATCACTGAGACATGGGGAACCGGGCTAATTATATTATTTTGCAATTAGGTCATAAATTTTAATTAGGAAATTATGCATGAAAATACTAAAACTTTTATTTTGAATTTTGTCGATATCTAACGAATCTAATACAAATTCCTCATTCTCCCTGAAATCTATCCTTGAGAAGGATAAACTTGACAACTCCAACTTCATGGACTGGTACCGAAACTTGACAATTGTTATCAAGGCCGAGAACAAACTGTATATTCTCGAGGAACCAATCCCGGAAGAACCAGTTGCTGCTACAGGCCAAGCCCGTAAGACCTGGGATAAGCGTGTTGATGACTCTATCAAGGTATCTTGCTTAATGCTGGCGTCCATGATACCAGAAGTTCAAAAGAATCTGGTGGACATGCCGACATATGATATGATTAGGCAGCTACAGGAAATGTTCCAGCCACAGGCCTGTCATGAACGCTTCGAAGTGATAAGATCACTAATAAGTTGTCGTATGCAAGAAGGTTCTTCAGTCCGCACACACGTGTTGAAGATGAAGGGGTACATTGATCATCTAGCTCGTCTTGATTCCCCTTTAAGCAATGAATTGGATGGGGATATAATCCTCAACTCACTACCAAAATCATATGATCAATTCACGTTGAATTACAGTATAAATGATTGGGACAAGACCTTCCCAGAGTTGCATATGATGCTAAAAACTACTGAGATGAACATACCAACTCCTGCTAAGTCTGGTCAAGTGCTAATGATCAAGGAGGGCCAGGTCAAGAAATATGAAGCCAAGGGAAAAGGCAAGAAAAGCTTCAAGAGCAAGGGCATGGGCAAAGTTGTTGCCAAGAAACCTCTAAAGAATGTCAAGTGTTTTCATTGTGATGAAGTCGGACATTGGAGGAGGAACTGCCCAAAGGATTTGGCCGAGTTGAAGTAGAAGAATTCTGCTGGAGGACAGTCCTCAGGTATGTTTATTAACGAGATCTTCTCTCTGTCTAACAAATCTTGGGTGCTTGACACCGGATGTGGTTATCACATTTGTAATGATTTGCAGAGACTAAAGAAGATTAGGAGACTGAAGCAAGGCGACACGGAGCTCCATGTGGGAAATGGACAAAAGGTTGCTGTGAAGGCTGTAGGAGAATACACTCTTTTACTTCCTTCTTGTTTAGAACTTGTTTTGAACAATGTTTATTTCATTCCTAATCTGACTAGGAATATTGTTTCAGTATCCGCGTTGCGGGAACAAGGATTTAATTATGCTTTTGACAATGATTTCATTTCTACATATTTGAATGGTTTATTTTATTTTTCTGTAAAGCCTCACAATGGAATCTATGAGATAGAAGTACATGATAATAACGTTCTATTTAATATGTCCTCCAAACGTACGAAATATGATTTCAATGATACGTATCTATGGCATTGTAGACTTGGACACATAAGCAAGAATCGCATGAAGAAACCCCAGACCGCTGGAATTCTGAATTCTACTGGTCAGGAGTCATTTGATGATTGCGAATCATGTTTAAGTGGAAAGCTAACCAAGGCTCCTTTTTCCGGTATCGGTCAAAGGGCTAAGGATTTGTTTGGACTTGTACATACTGATGTATATGGTCCGATCAGAACAATGTCTAGAAGTGGATAGAGATACTTCGTGACATTTATTGATAACTTTAGTAGATATGGTTATGTTTAGCTTATGAAGCATAAACATGAAACGTTTAAAATGTTCAAACAGTACCAGAACGAAGTACAAAATCAGCTTGGTACGACGATTAAGAAGCTTTGATCTGATCGAGGTGGTGAATATCTTAGTCAAGAGTTTGACGAACATCTAAAGAAATGTGGGATCGTTTCTCAGCTTACTCCACCAGGAACACCTCAACTTAACGGTGTATCCGAAAGGAGAAATCGAACTCTATTAGATATGGTTTGGTCTATGATGTGTCGTACAAACCTCCCACACTCCTTCTGGAGTTTTGCTCTTGAGACTACCACGAGAATCATAAATCTAGCTCCTACAAAGAAGGTGGATAAAACGCCTTATGAGATTTGGCATGGGGAGAAACCCAAAGTGTCCTACCTAAGGGTTTGGGGATGTAACGCATATGTTACAAGTGAATCTATGAATAAACTAAATCCTCATGGCGATAAATTTGTTTTCGTCGGATACCCTAAAACTATCGGTTACTACTTCTACAATCCTGCTGAAAATCGAGTTTTCATTAAACGTAGAGCTACTTTCTTGGAGAAAGAACTTCTTGCGAGAGGGATTGGAGATGACCGTGTGGATATGGATGAGATCCAAGAACCACAACCTGAACCTGTCGTTCAGCATGAGACTGCTGAAACTGAATCTAGAAATGTTCAAGATTCAACTGTGACACAAACTGTTCGCAGAAGTGCTAGATATCATCAAGAACCCGACCAGTATATCGGGATTCACCCGATTGACGACATCCTGATAGTTGATCACGCAGATCCCACTAGTTACAAATCTACAATCTTAGATTCTGATTCTAAGAAATGGCTTGAAGCCATGTATACTGAAATCCAATCCGTGTACGACAACCATGTATGGGACTTGGTTGATCTTCCACCCGAGAGTCGGACCGTAGGAAGCAAGTGGATTTTCAAGAAGAATATCGACATGGATGGGAATGTGAAAACCTTCAAAGAAAGGCTAGTAGCGGAAGGCTTTACTTAGACTCAAGGAATTAATTATGCTGAAACCTTCTAGTCATTAGCCATGCTTAAGTCTATTAGGATCTTGCTTGCCGTTTCCGCATATTATGACTACGAGATATGGCAAATGGATGTCAAAACCGAGTTTCTAAATGGGCATCTTACTGAAGATGTCTATATGGTTCAACCGGAAGGTTTTGAAGTTCCAAAGAATCCTAATAAGGTATGCAAGTTAAACAAATCAATCTATGGATTAAAACAGGCATCCAGAAGCTGGAATCTTCGATTTGACCAGAAAATCAAAAAGTTCGGTTTTGTCAAGAACGAAGATGAACCGTGTGTCTATAAGAAGGCAAGTGGGAGCCATGTGACTTTTCTGATTCTGTATGTAGATGACATACTGATCATTGGAAACCATATTCCTATGCTAAAAGACGTAAAGTCTTGGTTAGGTAAATGTTTCGCGATGAAAGATCTTGGTGATGCTGCTTATATTCTAGGAATAAAGATATATATAGATAGATCAAAGCGTCTTATAGGTTTAAGTCAAAGTACATACATTGATAAGGTCGTTCGACGCTTTTTCATGCAAGACTCTAAGAGAGGATCTTTGCCTATGGCGCATGGAACCATACTAAATAATAAACAGTGCCCTTAGTCTGACGAGGACAAGAAGAAAATGGAAAAGGTTCCATATGCTTCTGCAATTGGTTCCATAATGTATGCCATGCTATGTACTAGACCTGACGTATCGTACGCTTTAGGCATGACAAGCAGATATCAACAGAATCTTGGTAAGAGTCACTGGATAGCTGTAAAGAACATGCTAAAGTACTTGATAAGAACTAACGACATGTTATTGATATATGGAGGACTGGAAGAAGAACTAGCTGTTAAATGTTACACTGATGCTAACTTCCAGACTGATCAAGATGATTCTCGATCACAAACGGGATTTGTTTTTGTTCTGAATGGTGGTGCGATAACTTGGAAGAGTATTACACAAAGTGTTGTTGCTCAATCCACCACCGAGTTAGAATACATTGCCGCTTCGGAAGCCGCAAAGGAGGCTGCTTGGATGAACAAGTTCACTGCTGATCTCGGAGTAATGCCTAGCATTTAGAAACCGATCGAGATACCGTGTGACATTATCGGTGCCATTGCTTAAGCTAAGGAACCAAGGTCACACCACAGCACTAAGCACATACTCAAAAGATTTCATTATATCTGGGATATAATAGAACGGGGAGACATCGTGTTAAACAAAGTTCACACATATCAGAATCTAGCCGGCCCGTTCTCTAAGCCTATGCCGCATTCTAAACACGTGGAGCATGCTGACAAGATAGGCCTTAGATTTGCTAGACAGTGGATTTGATCTGTATTTAGTATTTGGTGTTTCGAACAATACAGTTACATTATTTTTAAAATTTGATTTAATGGTTAAATGCATTATTATTAGATGTTATTGTGTTCGATAGTTTATACGTTTTAGAAATCCTTGAATATAGATTATTCTAAATGTCCGTAGTCGATCAGATTCATGGGAATCAATCTGAACGTAAGACTATTGTGAATCGGATGGTTAGTTCATTGTGAATGAAAGACCAAGAAGTTGGAAACCATATTCACAGATAATTATTAGTGAATAATTATTACGTGTAACTCGTTTCAAAACTATCTTCATGGATCTATGTCTTAAGATGTTTTGAATAAAGTAAGATCTGTCGGTCCTCAACCCGAGGCACTTACTAGAACTAAATCTGACTAAAGTTTTCTCTTTAATCTTATCTAACGTTGTACCTTAACAAGCAGTAATAAGGGTATGATCACGAGTGATCCGAAGTTTAGTGGGATTTGTACGTGGCCAAAGGAATTATGTTCTTAATTAATTAGGAGTTGGACATTCTGCCGCCCTCGTTGATTCAAGCTAGTATGAGATGCATGACCATGCTCAAACTAAAGAGTAGTTTGTTTAGACCACTTTGAATTGGAGAACGAGAACAAGAATAGTTGAACCTCATATGAGAAGTGAATTGTATCCATGTCTCATGTTTAACGGATGCCCTAAACAGAAAGGATACATATGCTTACTAGGACTGTTAGACTTTGTAAAGTAAAGGTTACTTGTACACAAGGAAATAGTTTGACGATTATAAATACGTCATACCTTGCTAGGGGCAGTGAGATGCAGCTAGGCGTCCACCACTGTCTACGTTGAACCGATTAATTGAAGAATCGACCAAGTGGAAGATTGTTGGATATATGATGTCCGATCGTCAATTAAAGTCAACGTTACTAACGAGGTACGATCCAAAGAGTTACACCTTATGCAACGACAAATATATATAATATTTAATTGTTAAATATTATTCACGAAAGACAGATGTGATACCCGACAATTTCAGGTCAATATCCATACCCGACTATTACTTGATTTCATATGATTACACATGCATCATACTTAATTATAAAGTAATTAAGTACATATTTCATATAGCAAAGTCCAGTCAATTCATTCCAATTCATACCGGATCACACACGTGTCCTGTCACATGAACGTTGGTGAATTAGAGAACTAATATTTGGTGTGTATAAATTACATGTAATACTGTGATTTATTATTTCGGGCATAGATAATTGTTCGGGAATTTTTAGAGAAACTTTAATTTTTAACGATGTCTAGCGGATACGCGATATGTACCGACAAATTCAAATGAAATTTTATAAATTTGACATGTCTTAAGTTATTTTTATTTTAAATTTTTAAAAAGGCCCAAATTTATAAATTTGACATGTCTAGCGGATACGCGATATAAATTTTTAACTATTTATTTCAGCTTTTAAGTTATTTTTATTTTAAAATCCTAATTATTTTATAAAAGGCCCAATTTTTATAGAAAAAGCCCATCTTGTTGTAAGAAGCCCTAAAACCCACTATAAATACCACCTTATGTTGCAAGCCTCCATCTTTTGCAAACCCTAGCCCCCATTCCCTTAATTTTCAGCATCCCCCTGATATGACATAAATTATACATATTTTGTATTCATAATTATCCTCTAAATCATCACAATTAGAGATAATACGATAATAATTGATGCCTAATTCACTCATTTGTGTTCCGATAGGATAATTGACCCGTATTTGCAAAAACATGAAGAAAACACTCAAAATTAAGGTGAAATCAGCATTCAGGGGCCAATTGAACGAAACCGGACGTAGGAAGTCAAAAAGTCAATGGGAAGAAAAATATGGCAATGCACCTTCGTGCATTGCCATGCACGGTCTTGCAAATCCATATTTT
This sequence comes from Smallanthus sonchifolius, assembly GCA_023525975.1. Taxonomy (NCBI): domain Eukaryota; kingdom Viridiplantae; phylum Streptophyta; class Magnoliopsida; order Asterales; family Asteraceae; genus Smallanthus; species Smallanthus sonchifolius. The sequence continues at coordinate 31,783,966 of CM042019.1, read as the reverse complement.
TCTCCTCGTACTCCCAAAAGCTGCCAGATTCCGCACTTGAAAGAAAAGGGTACTTTGCACGCCCATGCAATCCAATGCACGGTCGTGCATTGCCAAAATATTTGCCTATAAATAGCAAGCTCATTCTAAGCATTTAGGTGTCCAAGATCAAGAGTAGGGAAGGATTTAGTGCTCTGCTAAGAGCCGGAATACACTCGGTTTTGGTCCGTTTAGCTTTTCTTTGTTTATTTCCTTTTTAAAGTCTTGTAATATGAAGCGATTCTTCATGTTCTAACAAGAGGCATTCTATACTCGCTCTCCCTTGGTGTTGGAATACTTCCACACATTATCTAAGGGTTAGTGGAGTCACTTGTATGGTCATTCATGGCTAGTTCTCTTGTGTTACTCGAGTTGGTTGAACTTTAATTAATTAATGAAGTATTTTTAGTATGTTATGTTTTTAAAGTCTTTACTATGAGTTATCTTAAAAAGATAAGAATAAGTGATCTTTAAACCAATCTAATAATCTTAAATCTTGTGAGTTACTTAAGCAAGACTTCTTGTTTGGGAAGCTTATTCGATGTTTGTATGGTCTATATACAAATCTTGGTGCTATCACGGCTAGTTAGTATAGATTTAATATTATGTGTTGATTGGATGTTTGGGTATTCAGCAAGTCATTTGAGCCCTAACCAGACCGGTCGGTTTGTGTCGGTATTTCTTTACTTCTCTCATATCGGCTTGCAGAGGACTTCTAGCGGGAGCTGTAGGTCCCTCGGGTGTGGCGGATCGTCATATGCAAGTGGGTCTACTAGTCGGACCGGGTGCGGAATACCCGTGACCAGGTGGAGAGTCTTACAACACAAAGTAAACCGACAAGAGAATCACTTTAAACTTTCGTCTATTATAAACACTTGAAGGTTACAGAGAGAAATACTGAGATTACAAGTTCTGCGTATTTGCTACTGTGAATGCGACTAAGATTGCGTAGTTATCTACTGTCAACCATTCCTATTTATACACGACCTGATGCCTGCGCACTTAGCAAGTGCGCAGGGCAATTTTCTCATGCGTACTTAGCAAGTACGCAAAGGTATTCTTGCGTACTTGCTAAGTACGCAGGAACTATCTCCTGCGCACATACAAGCGCGCAAAACACTTAGAGAAATCTGCAACAGTCAATATGTAAAAGTAAATACAACTCGATAACTAATACATACAGACACTTACAAATAAAGACAAATACATACATGAAAGTACTAAACTAAGACTCTATCTATCCAGAGTGTTTGTCACAGGAAAGTGCTTCAACAAACTCCCCCTTGATAACAACTTTGGATCATCTTCGATCTTTAGTCTTCAGTCTTCGGTCTTCAGTCTTCACAGCTATGCATCTTTAGCTTCCATCTTCTTCTTATAGTCAAGGCAGAACTTGATCACCTTTTCATATTTAGAAGCAAGGAATTTCGTCCATTCGTCCGTATGCATGCAATACCTGTCTGCTAGTGCCTCCAGATCTTTCACATAGAAGTTAATGAAGCAGACTTCATCAAATACTCTGATTAGTTCCCTCGACACTAAGCATCCACTTTCTGACCGTACCTTTCCTATCACCACAGCCTCGCCCGTTTTTGGATCTACGTACCAGAACCACATGTTACCGAGGATATCCTGAGATAACTTGCTCAGGGAGTCTTGGTTTCACATAACACTGGCTTGTATACCAATTTCTTTAAAAATTTCTTAGTCACAGGATGTCTTGCTGTCTTATCCTTGACTCTCTTGGGCACTTGAGGCTTGAACACATCAAACTTCCCAGATCTTGCTTCCCGCTGTAGAACCACCCACAAACCCATCGCCACTGCGTGATTAGAATGACCCAGCAGCTCTCAGTTTGCTAGGTTCACAAGGTCGTATTTGGGTAAGGAGTTGAACGCTTCACTGGTTGGTTTCAAGTATTGAACCCCCCCAAATCTTTTGATTGCGAACAACTTCTTATCCTCCTCGAACCTTACAGCCAAGATCATCCCTGTTGCCCCTTGTTTGTCTATGATCGACGTCTTCTGCCAAACAGGAGCTGGACCCTTAGATGAATTAGAAGTCATATCTTTTTCTTTTGGTGCCTCCGGATCCATATGTGTAGGGTCAACTGGGGAGGCTTCAGTCGAGGCTTCAACATTACTAGCATGCTTGATTAAACCTGTGTCGAGCTGAGCTTCGAAGGATGGAACTTCAAAGATCTCTTCATCTTCTAACTCATACTCTCCTTCCCCGCCGCCCTTGGGAAATTCTATCACTACATCCTCATCATCTTCATCCCAATCATCACCAGAGTCGATCTCTCCTTCTTCTAGGTTGTAGAGAGCATCGATCTGTGCTTCCTTGGAATAGTCAGGCTCTAAGTATAAGATCTCATCGTCAGATAGATCCTTAAGCACATCCGCCGCTGACTTTCCTTTGTCACCACCACCACCAGAAGTATCACCACCCTCCTGATGAGAAGACTCCCCTGAGCCATTGGAATAGCAGAGATGGGCACAATTGCTAAAGCTTGGTGCTCACCTCCACTAGGACCGACTTCGGGATCCTTGTCTTTGTCATCATCCTTTGTCAAGTCGACAGGATGACAAGGCTCATCACCAGAGTGTGTCTTTTCTTTCTCTTTCTCCTTCTCCTTCTCTTTCTCCCCCTGGGCATCAAGTTTCTTGGTTAGACCAGCAATTTGTTTGACCATCAGCTCATGCTCCTTCTTCTGCATATCAAACCTCAGCTCGAGAGACGACTTGTGCCCCAGAATCATGTTGTTTGTCTGGATTAGAAGCTCATTCTGGGCCATTATGTTCTTCAGTCACTCGTTTGTCCCCGTTCTTTGGCTTCGTAGAATTCTAACTTCGTCCACCAACGAATTAATCTGTGCTTGTTGAGCATCAGATTCCTCCTTTGACTTCTAAATAGTTTCCAACAAACCAGCAACTTGGGTTTCCAGAATGGCTATCCTTTCTTCATCAGGATCAGGATGTCTGGAGGTAGATGCTTCAACATTGTGAATTGGGGAGGAGAAGATAGTATCGAAGTCAAACCCTTGAGTAAATTCTCCATAGTTGAAGGGTTGACTTATCGGTTCAATGGTGGTTGTTGGGATTGAGGATGTGATGACGGTTGTAGGTGTTATGGAAGGGGTGATGGTGACTGACTCCGTGAGAATTGGAGTAATCACCGCCACCTGGACAGATGTAACAGGGAGGGTCACTATCACAGGAACCTCCTCTGTGATTGAAGTGACTGCCATGTCAGGTTGTACCTGTGGCCTCCTCCTCTGTCTTCGGTATAATTGCTGTGAAGGTGGGGTAGAGGCTGAGTGAGTACTTGCAGCTGGAACTTGTACTTGCTGCAGAGTAGTGACCTCCACCTCACTGGCAATAGCAAGTTGCTGCCTATCCCCTATGTTCTTGTGAACACTTTCACATCTTTGCCTTTGAATAGCAGCGTCAGAGTCAGAATCTGGCTCATATTCGCTGCTAGAGAACTGTCGCTTTCTCTTTGAGGATGACTCAGGAAGGGTGACCTTCGTCGTTCTCCTTGGGTGAACCTGCGATGGTGCATCATCGGAATCAGAAGAATCAGACTCTGTCTCTTCCGAGTCGGATCCCTCAGCACCATCATGACCTTCGTCTTCGTCTCCACCATCAGACGATCCATCTTCACTTTCAACTTCCTGCTCTTGTTGTTGTTGTTGTTCATCTGAATGTTCACTCAACTCTTGCTCCGAATCATGACTATACCATCTCCAGTCAGCCGGTGCCACATACGCTTCGTTTATTAGGTGGCCAAAGAGTCATGTATGCTTAGGGGTAGGTTCTACACTGCCTGGCTTAAGGAATTGTGCGAACACCCTCTTGTCCACCCTCTTCACTTGCAGTCTCTCCCCAATTGCAGGTAGGTTTGGTAACGCATCGTTTAACAGAAGTTGCACAAACCTTGGGTATAATAAGAACCTGAACCTCTCAGTCGTGTTAATCTGATCATTGATTTCTTTGAATATGTATCGTGAGAAGTTGTAGCCCTTATTGAGAGACAAGCCAACCATGGCAGCAGCAAGGTCATGACCCATTGAATCCTTTCCCTCTTTTCTTGAGGAGATGCACATGATCATGATGTGGGCAAAATATCTACATTGATCTAGCACCCACATTTTCTTATAAGAAGCATAGTCTCTTGCACCGACATAGCCCATTCGTTGCCGCCAATAGCCATCCACAAAGTATTCAGGATAGGCTGTCGGGTCGATGGAAAGATCTCTGAATTGCAAGACCCGTCTAATAGTGTCTTCAGAGAAGACGATATCATGACCAGCAACGGTAGCCCTTATAACATTGGGGGTTACCGTGCAATCATGCTCCGCGGTCTCCCAGAATTGCTCGAGATAAGGTCTTGAAACGATAGGGTCAACTGAAATAGCATAGCTGATTCTTGAACGGTTCAAGAAATCAACTATCTCTCGATACTAAAGTGCTGCACCCTTCCATTCCGGTTGAGTATGAGCTAAAAGATTGAACTCATTCGTAAACGCATGAGCCATAATCTGCAAAAACACACAGAAAACATAATCAGAACAACAAGTTTCATTGGAATTGAATAAACATGACTCAATATAGCAGTTACTCTTTGAACTGAATTTTCAAACTTAGAAATTTTTCCCAAGTGTTGGTCCTGCGTACTTAGCAAGTACGCAGGAATTTCCTCTTGCGTACTTAACAAGTATGCAAGAATTACTTCTTGCGTACTTGCTAAGTGCGCAAGAAAACATACTTGTTCAAAATTCCAGAAGTTTTAAAAACTCAACAGATGTTCAAAAAATTGAGTAGATTAGGTCACCACAAGGTCGGAATAAGTGATTATGACCCATGGAACCAACATCAACACCAATTCACTGCTACACTGGTCCAATTTTGACCTAAACGATGACCATTCGGACCGACGTTCAAATCCAAGTCCAAAGTCAAAATAAAAGGATTAAACGGACGATTAAGGGTCGACTAATGATTCTAGGCAAGTTTTAGTTATCATGAATTAACAAAACAACCAATAATTTGTCTAAAATCACGGATTAAACCCTAATTTTTTTTAAATTTTTTAAAGTTTTTGAATCGGTCCAAAATCACGAATTTGTGGATGGATTTAGTATAGATTCTCACCAATGGATTGTAGTACAAAGATGATACTAGTAACGGGACGAAAAATCAGTTGGAACACTTGGAATTTTTGACGAAATTTGCGGAGGGAAAATGAACAGACGTTTTGAACGATAAAAGTCTGAAAATTTTCTAAGTGCCATATTTATACCCAACACTAACCGGTCTTGCGTACTTGCTAAGTGCGCAACCTTTAACTCCAACGTACTTACAAGTACACAAGACTTAACTCTTGCGTACTTGTTAAGTATGCAGGGCTTACTTCATGCACACTTATCAAGTACGCAGAAACCCTTAAGTGCGCAAACTTTCAACTCAAATTATGAAGGTTTTTTTTTCAAGTCAAATAACGAACAAGATAAACAACATTCAATCAAGAGGATTCAAACTCAATTCAGGAAGGTTAAATACAAATATTTTTGGTTTTTCTGATTAAGATTGAACTGTTCATAAACTTAAAATGTTTTTGATCTTTTCTAGATAGAAATATACATGTATTTACACAAACTATTTTTGATCAAAGACACGAGCAGAGGATCATATCAGACTAACTTATAGCAAAAACGATACAATATAAACATCAAAGAATATGGGATCATGTCATGGATTACTATTTATTCATACGTAATAAGCACATAAACAAGTAATTCAAGTTGACAATATTATAAGATTTGAAACTATAAGCATCTTTGTATCACGTTCTTGTGTATTAAGGTATTAATTATAAGATATACAATGTGTACCCCACTGATATACTACAGCAATGTAAATTACACTATCTCAAGGCATCTAAGATTTTCCCAATGATTTTCTAAATTTTCAGAATGAAGCTACATTAATTAGCACTGGAAAAATCAAGCAGAATCCATAAGGATTATCAGGAATCATAAGATTCAGAATTGAGTGATTCATTTGTCTTGGTTTCATTTGATTTCTTCATTGAATATCTGTATGATGATTCGGGATAATGAATATGGTGTTTGACTAAGGTAAGGGAATCCAACTTTTATCTGGATTTGATTTCAATGAATCATGAGTGATTCAAGGGTGAATACATGCTCAACGGTTGATGTAGAGACATGTCTTGATTCAATCTCTCCTTGCATACTTGTGAGTATGGGCAGTGAGATGAACCGCATTAATTGTGCTAACGACATAACCCGAAACTGATCTCAGAATAAAATTATTGCCAAAATCTAACATCCTTTATCTGATAATGATCTTTTCTATTCTTTTACGCACACACACTAGGAAACATGGGTTCAAATCACAGTTGTAATTTTAGATTAAGTTTCCACACTACTATTGATTCAAAGACGCATACAGCCTACTGACAATTCAAATTACCTGGAAATAAGCAAATTAAAACTATAATAATTTACACAATTAAGTAAGCATGACGCAATCATTTCCCATATGAGCAGTCTGTGACGTTTAGATCATTTCTGATGTACTATCATTTCCTCTTTTCTCAAGTTAACATTGAAATTTTCTCCATTTTCTATTTTGTTTTTGATTTTGTAAAATGTTTTTGAAAGTTAAAAGAACAATACAGAAAAACTTAAAAGAAAATAAAACATTTAACTTTCATGAATTGAATTAATTTAAGAAAAACAAGTTTTCACTCAGGATTGAACATTCCTATCAAGTTGACAAGATGCTCAAAACGGGATCGATCAAATGCCTTTGTGAAAAGATCAGCAAGATTGTCATCCGTGTGAACTTTAACAAGTTCAATTAAATGCTTTTCAGCACAATCATGGATGAAATGATGGCGAATTTCTATATGTTTAGTTTTGGAATGTTTCACCGGGTTATTTGTGATGGACATGGTGGCATTGTTGTCAATGAATAAAGGAGTTTCAGTGAAGTTTAAGCCGTAGTCTCTCAATTGCTGCTGAATCCACAATATCTGAGAACAACAGCTCGTCGCAACAATGTATTCTGCTTCACAAGTTGAGACAGAAACCGTTGACTGCTTCTTACACTGCCAGGAAACCAGTCTGTCTCCTAAGAATTGACATCCACCAGAAGTTGACTTTCTGTCAAGGTTACAACCGCCATAGTCTGAATCATTGTAGGCTTTGAAGTCGAATGAATGCTGCTTAGAGTACCAAATACCCAATCGAGGTTTCCCTTTCAAGTATCTGAAAATTCTCTTCACGGCTATCATATGTGACTCCTTCGGTTGAGACTGAAACCTTGAGCACAAGCACACAGCAAACATTATATCGGGTCTTGAAGCTGTGAGATACATAAGTGATCCGATCATCCCACGGTACAATCTGCAATCCACATCCTTTCCATCTTTGTCAGGATGCAGACCATGATTGACTGGGATAGGTGTGCCATAAGTACTGCTATCATTCATCTTGTATTTTGACAAGATGTCCTGCACATACTTAGTTTGATGTAGATAAATGCCATCCTCTCTTTGACTGACTTGCAGACCCAGGAAGAACGAAAATTCACCCATGTTACTCATTTCAATCTTTGACTTCATCACCTGCTCGAATTCCCTACACATCCCTTCATTTGTAGATCCAAAAATAATGTCGTCGACATATACTTGTACAAGAAGAATGTCACCTCCTTCTTTCCTAATGAAGAGGGTCGAGTCAATCTGTCCACGGTCGAAACCATTAGACAATAATTGCTTAGATAATGTCTCATACCATGCCCACGGTGCTTGATGAAGACCATAAAGTGCTTTGTCGAGCTTATACACTTTATTGATATTATGCAGATCTTCAAAGCCGGGAGGTTGAGTGACATAGACCTCTTCATGTACTTTTCCATACAGGAAAGCACTCTTCATATCAAGTTTATAGACCTTGAAGCCGACATATGTGGCATAAGCCAAGAACAGTCGAATGGCCTTAATTCTAGCAACTGGGGCATATACTTCCGTGTAATCCAAGCCCTCTTGTTGATAAAAACCCTGAACAACCAATCTTGCTTTGTTCTTCACAACCACATGACGATCATCCGTCTTGCATTTGAACACCCATCTGGTTCTAATTGGCTGAAAGCCTTTTGGCAAGTCAACTAAATCCCACACGTGCAACTTTTGGAATTGAGACAATTCATCTTGCATCGCCTCAATCCAGCAGTTGTCTGCGAGAGCCTCCTTCACATTCTTCAGCTCTAACTGGGACACGAATGCAGCATGCAGACATGTTTCCATGACACCAGTGTCAAGTATCTCCGAGTAAAGACTAGTGTTCTCTGCAATGGTTTGATGACGAGTTTGAACACCGGCATGAGGATCACCAATAATGTTGTCGATTGGATGATTCTTATGCACTCTCGTCTCTGGTACATTCGGCTACTGAATTTCTTAATCGAGATTCGTGCTTAACTCCCCCATTTCCTGTGTTCTAGAAGAAGTAGATTCAATGTTAATTGGATCAGCTGGAGCTTCATTTCCTACAGTTGTGTTAGGATTAGCTTGAGCGTCATCTCCATCAACATGAACATCTTCACTGTTATCACTGTCATGATTTCCAGATGCAGATGCAGCATTGGAATCAGGAGTTACAATCGGTACAGTAGCACGAGTAGAGAAACTGGAGTCATCGCCGCCACCCAATGATTCATAAACATTTGTAGCGTCAACTTCAGATAGACCAGGAAGATTGAATGACTTGAATAGCGCATCATAATCAAAACCCCAAGCTGGACCTGTTGGTTCTGGTGGAATGCTGTGTTTACTGCAAGCCACTTCAAACCATTCCTCGACAGTACGAGTTCCTATACTGTACACTCTTTTGCAAGGCGAGTTGACAACGTATCCTAAGAAGATTCCTTCCACCGCTTTTGCATGAAACTTAGACTGGAGGTCTTTGTATTGTAGCAATAAGGAACAGGGACTACCAAAAGGAACTAGGTAATCAAGATTGGGAAGTCGATTGTTGATCAACTCGTAACAAGTTTTGTTGTGCCTCTTCACAACCAGAACTCTGTTTAAGATGTGACAAGCTGTATTAACTGCTTCTGCCCAGAACGTGACAGGAAGCTTTGCATCCGACAACATAGTCCTTGCAGTCTCAATCAATGTTCTGTTCTTCCGTTCTGCAACTCCATTCTGCTGAGGTGTGTACGGGGCGCTGAATTCGTGACAGATCCCCTTCTTGAGACCAAAAAGTTCCATCAAATTATTCTTGAACTCAGTTCCGTTGTCGCTCCTTATTCTTCTAACCTTCAGCTTGCAAAGAGATTCCAAGCTTAGGATCTGGTATTGAAGAATGTCAGCAGTTTCGTCCTTCGTACCTAAAAAATGCACCTAAGAAAAACGTGAGAAATCATCAGTTACAACCAGACAAAACGACTTACCTCCAATACTCCTGATACTTATGGGGCCAAACAGATCCATGTGTAATAGCGCCAAAGGGGTATCAATGGAGTTTTGGAGCTTGGGCTTGTGAGACTTCCGCTGCTGTTTGCCCTTTTTACACGGCATACAATCATCTGCAATGGTAAATCTCAGCTTAGGAACACCGGTTACCAAACCGTTTCGGACCAGATGATTCATTTTACGATAGGAAATATGTCCGAGTTTCCTATGCTACAAGATAGAGTCAAGCTCTGTCGCTTTGGTAAGCAAACAAGTAGCAACTGATGAGGTGGTTGTTGCCACGCTCGTATCAATCTGATAGGTGTCGTTTTTCCTTGGCGCTCTCATCAGAATCCAGTCTTCAGGAACTTCAAAACCAGGCTTGAGAATCAAGAATTCATTCTTATCAAACATCACCGAGTACTCCTTGTCGCACATTTAGGAGACATTTAGCATGTTATGCATCAGCTGCTCGCAAAAGTTTACATTGTCAAAACTGACACAACCATTTGATATCACGCCTTGACACGTGATATTGCCGCCTTTCTCTCCAGCAAAGGCCACATAGCCGCCTCTGAATGGTTTCACGTCTTGAAGAAAGGCCATGTTTCCTGTCATGTGTCGGGAGCATCCACTATCTACATACCAGCAGTTAGAGATAGTACCCTTCGGACATCCCTGCACGAGTCACAAAAAGAATTAGTTAGATTTGGAGACCTAAGCCATAGTGGTCTTGGGTCATCCATCCTTTTCAAAATAAACTACCTCTTTTAACTCACAGTCGTGATGACTGTTCAAAATTGATGAATCTTTAAAAGAGTTAGGACTAGGAGATTGAGAATTTTTAGATTTGATAGTACAGGACCTCTTCTTTTTCTTAACCGAAACAGTAGACTTATGTTCAACAACAGCAGGTGAACTAGTGGAAGCTTCACCTGATTGAACTCCAGTCAGCTGTTTTAGCTTTCTTAACCTGTTATTCCTTCTCCTTCTCTGTGCTTAGAGAGTTTCACCACAGGTTTCTCACCAGTACGTGTACTACCAGAGGTAGATACACAAGGTACAACACGTTGCTTTACCTTTCTTGAAACATATGGTTTGGCCTCAGATTTGATCTTTGGCTTTGCCATCGGTTTAACTGGTGGTTTCGCCACATTTTGTTTTGGACATTTGGAAGGTTTCACTGATGGCGACTTAGGGATGACATCCAATTGTGAAACCATAGGCCGTTTCCCTTAGTTCTTTGAAGGACAGTTCACAAAAATGTGACCAACCAAGCCACAGTGAAAGCAAGTCCTCTTGTCTGTGTAAGTCCTCCTATAAGGCTCATTAGATCTAGCATTAGATGACTCAGCATTATGGGCAGGAGGAGTTGGTTTGTGAACAGGAGTTTGACCCGATACAGATTGGTTCTTGGGAGTATAGTATTTTTGCAAATTTTCTTTGTAACCAAGCCCATAGTGAGCTGAAAAAGCCTCTTTCTTTACTTAATTAAGATTTTTTTACCCCCCATAAAGCATTACCTTTAATTTATCATTAGATTCAATGATATCGGGTTCAGTTAAAATACAGTTATCACTATTAGTGAAAATGTTTTTCTTGACTTTCTGTTCAGATAACAACTCCTCAGATACTACTCCTTCAGGGCAAGTGTTAACCGACCCATCATCAGAAGCAGTAAAGAACTCCTCATTAGATGTGGAGTTAGCCTTACTTGAGGAATCATCCTTTTTGGAGGAATCATCCTTTCCTGAGAACTCATCAAGACAAGTTAGATCAATGTCTACTAAGCTGTTGACAAACTTCCCGCTAACTGGTGGAGGAATAGCATTAGTACCCAGCCCTAAGCCATTCATTTGTCTCACTACAGATTCGTAGTGTTCCACCACAAAACGAGAGTTTTTCAACTTCTCATTAGAACATTTCAACTACAAGATTTCATTTTGCAGCTTGTTAATTTCATTGTTCCTTTTCTCCAACCCCTTATATGCAATATCCAAGTGAAGCTGTTGATCGCTCATTTTTAGTGAATAATCACGTTTTTCCTTTTTCAACGTTTCAATTGAATCTTTAAAACGTTTTTCGTTTTCTTTATAACTTAGAGCTGCAATGCGAAGGGTTCGACCTTGTCTTGAAGCTTAGAATTTTCAAGTTTTAAGCCTAGACATTTAGAACAAGAAATAACAGAAAAAGGATTAGAATCTACCTCAGTTGATGAACTTGTTGCCTCTCCAATAGCCATGAGAGCAACAGCAGTAGTAGATTCCTCTTGATCAGCTACAGAAGCTTCCTTTTCTTCAGCTTCCTTCTCCTCAGCTTCCATCAACTCCGTGATCTCAGCCATGAGACCAACCTGAGTTTGTGCAATGATGGTATCTTCTAGATGAACACCCCAATCAAAGTTGTCATCCTGTTGAGCTACCATTGCATTGGACGAACCACTTTGGCTTTGATTGTGATTGTTTGTGTTGTTGTAGCCATGGCTGTTTCCTTGGCTAGGTCTGGTGAAACTCGAAGCCGGTGCTTTGTCTTTCTGACATTCACGAGCAAAGTGTCCAAAGTTTAGACACTTATAGCATTTGGCCTTGGATTTGTCAAAACCAACCTTGGCATTAGAATGCCCGCCAATGAACTTTCTTCCTGTTCTGTTCAGGAAACGCTTGGCTCTCCTCAAGATCATGGCCATATTCCACTGAATGTCCATGTCCTCCATGTCATCAGGATCCACTTGATTAAAATCTTCTTCAATTGTCTCGGGATCTTTAAGCTTGCCACCTATGAAGTTCTCGTAGGCCAGCATACAAGATGAAAATAGTGCTACATGATCGTCAGCTATTTTGGCTATAGCTGATTGGTTAGCTGAAGTTGTAATGGGAGGATTTCTTGAGGTGTGTTGTTAATGAGATCCAGAACCTGATCCAGATGCATAGCATGCATGACCACCATAACCATTTGAGTGGTCTTCTTCAGTAGAGTTTCCAGAGAAAAGGGCAATTCCAGAGCCTGAAGATTTGGTTGTAGAAGACGTCCCATGATACGTAGAAGGGTCTTGTATCTGAGGTCTTCCTGAGCTCTCCTTCTTTCTAAGGTTCATGTTATGAGCTTGAACCTTTCCAATTGCCTCCTCTACTGTCATTTCATAGAATTTTGGATTCTCTCTCATCAGGGTTGTGTACATTTCAAACTTGGGAGGCAAAGCATCCAGATATTTTTCCACCAACTCTTCATCGGGATACTTGAGCTCAAAAGCTTTCAATTCTATCTGCAGATGATAGAATCGAGAGATGAGATCATCTAAAGACTCATTCTCCAAAAATCTGAAGCATTCATACTGTTTCCTTAGTAGATCCCGCTTACTCTTCTTGATATCACTATTCCCCTCGAATATTTTCTGTAGCGCCTTCCAAAGATCCTTAGAGTTGTCATAACCTCTGAAGCTGTGGAACAACTCCCGATTCAATGCCATAGTGATAGAACCGTGAGCCTTCTTCTCTCGATCATAAGCTTTCTTTTCTTCTTCATCGAGTTTAGAGATAGGCTTAGGTAGTTCATCATCAAGATAGATGTGTGTGGGATGCTTATATCCTTCTAGGATTGGTATCCATAACGAAGAATCGGTGTATGAAATGTAATGCTCAAAGCGTGCCTTCCAGTTAGAATAATCATTTACATTTAGCATTTTTGGCGATTTCTGAGGAGTACCGATCTCATTGTCATAGTTTAGAAGGTTTCCAAGGTTCTGAAGATTCGACATGGTGAACACTTAGTCAAATTTCAGAAAAATCAGAGATACTTGCGCACTTGATATTGGCCTTGCGCACTTAGAGGAATGGTCTTGCGTATTTAAGATTTGCTCTTACGTACTTGATAAATACGCATGAGTAAATGATAAGTACGCGGGATATAACTTAAGTACACACAAGATTATTCTTGCGTATTTAGTAAGTACGCAAGAGATTAGTCTTGCGTATTTAGTAAGTACACAGCAAGACTGTACTTTTTGCCAGATATGGTAAGTACGCAGAACACCTTTTCACCAACTCTCACCAAACTATTCCGGTCACGGGAAAAAACACCGGAGATGGCAAAAATCAAACAGATGAACAATCAAAATGAGCCAAAGGGTCAGAAACTTGTTTCTAACCAACCTTTGATGCTCAAAACACTCAAAATACACAACAAAAGTAAGTTTTTGAGTGATTTTTGCTTCTAAAGTAGTGCTCAAGAGCTACCCCTATTTTATCATAAAAATAAACAAAAACACCTCCTTTTGCTTGTAAAACTCTGTAGAAAACTCTCCAAACTCACTCACAACACTCGAAATAAAGAGCAAGGCTCTGATACCACTTGTAGCTCCCTCGGGTGTGGCGGATCGTCACATGCAAGTGGGTCTACTAGTCGGACCAGGTGCGGAATACCCGTGACCAGGTGGAGAGTCTTACAACACAAAGTAAACCAACAAGAGAATCACTTTAAACTTTCGTCTATTATAAACACTTGAAGGTTACAGAGAGAAATACTGAGATTACAAGTTCTACGTATTTGCTACTGTGAGTGCGACTAAGATTGCGTACTTATCTACTGTCAACCATTCCTATTTATACACGACCTGATGCCTGCGCACTCAGCAAGTGCGTAGGGCAATTTGCTCATGCGTACTTAGCAAGTACGCAAAGGTATTCTTGCGTACTTGCTAAGTACGCAGGAACTATCTCCTGTGCACATACAAGTGCGCAAAACACTTAGAGAAATCTGCAACAGTCAATATGTAAAAGTAAATACAACTCGATAACTAATACATACAAAAACTTACAAACAAAGACAATACATACATGAAAGTACTAAACTAAGACTCTATCTATCCAGAGTGTTTGTCATAGGAAAGTGCTTCAACAGGAGCCATGGGGTTTGATCTTGAGAAGGAAAGTCTTATTTATTTAAAATAATATTATAAGTAAAGACAACTATTTAAGAACATTATTTGTTAGGTCCGAGTTTTTATAAAGTACCTTTGGAGAAATTCGTGCATTCCGACTTACCGGAAGAAGTTACAAGACCAGACGTACGTCAGTCACAAGGATAATATTAGTCCGAATAATGAGTTGTGAGATACCGATGGACTTGAGACCCAGTTTAGGGTCCGTTATATTCATTAAGGAACAGTTGGCTGACCGTATCCACTATTCTGTTGTGAAATACTAACTCCCTTTATCGAAAGGGTTAGTACTAGTAACTATGACCAACCTTACTTTAATTATTTCATTAATGAACAAGTGATAATGTAACATCCATGATTTTCTAACACTACTTTAATTTAATTTATACAAAAATGACACTCCTTTCGAATCCCGTACTTGTCCCACACAATGTGACACATTGATTATTAATTCAAATTCGAAATTTAAACTTCACATTTGTATATAATTTCCCTATTTTATAACACATGTTGAAATAATGATACATATATATATATATATATGTATATATATATATATGTATATATATATCCCATACTATAGTTATAAACTCATATTTTAAATACTCATACAATTTGTAAATTTTATATAAAAAAAAAGAATGATGTTTAGTGTGTTATAAAAATTATTTTTATAAAAACTTTCAATCCTACTAGTTTGAACCCTCTAGGCAATTGAACCCTCATTTTGAACCCAAACCTTTTTTTTTGAAATTTGACCCTCTAATCTCCAATTTTGACCACATCCAACCATTTGAACCAGTTTGACTTTTTAAAAGTCAAACAACCCCATATAACCTAAGATTCTATACCAAATCCGGACAAACCCGCTTGATGAAAATTTTTCCTTGACCGAGTAATGTTCTCGGCTAATCCTAAACCTCACTAACAAACCAAATTGGCAAAATTCACGGCTATAATCAAGATTCAAACCAATTTGAATTAGTTTGACTATACATAGTCAAACTAAACTTAAATCTTTGTCAAATCCAGTAATTTAAACGCGTTTTGATCCCGCAAATCACGCTCAACGATATTCGTATGTATCCAACCCAAAATAATGACCCAATTCATCCACATTCGGCCAAATTAACGCGTAGAACCTCCAAAACAGAAGCCACATTCAAATCGTTAATCAAATCACGCGTTAAGATGGAATTAAGCAAATTGACTCACCACACACCTTCACACAACACATTGCAAACGTTCTCAACCCTCTGTCGATCCTCGTTTCACCTCTGCACCTCAACCAAACACAAAGATTTTCGTCCCTGTGCCGCAACTCGTCGGCCCTCTATCCTCATCCATTTCAGGTAAATCTTGTACCCTTAGACTCGTTTTGATCTGGGGAATAAAAGCCCCATCATCTCGGGCTTGATCCTGTACGCGAACGCGTCTAATTTGGGGATTAGGGTTCGGGTATATAGGGACGGAAGGGATGAGCGGGCTTGTTCGTTTAAGGGTGTAGATGCATGATATGTCCCTAATCCCTTGTAGTATGTATTTCATCTATGTTTAATGTAACTATTTGATATATTAATGAAATTACATGTTTATCCTTAATGTTTACTCATATATAACGACTGTGTATTAAACGATCTGATAAATATCGATAACGTTGATCAATCGTGCTAATGAAAGGCCCATTCGCACGAATGGATCATGAGAATGATCCATTCGCGCGAATAGATCATGAGAATGATTCATTCGCTAGAATAAGTCATGAGAATGATTCATTTGTACGAATGAACCATTCTGATGATTCATTCTTACGAATGAACCATTCTACTGATTCATTCGCACGAATGAGTCCATTCACATGGCTCATTCGTACGAATGGCCTCTGCACTATATATATAACTTTCACTTCATGAGCACAAAAGAGACATAGCAGAGACTAACCAGAGCAGAACCAGACTAAGCAACAGAACACACACAAACTCTTTGCACCGGCATTGTCGAATCTCTGTCCGTTGAGAGTTTCCAGGTCTTGTATCCAACTTCTCTACACCAAAGGGTCGATAGAAACCTTCGTTTCGACATCTAATCCGCTCGTTTCTCACGACCCGATCCGTGTCATAGATTGGATTGCCAATCAAA
Source organism: Smallanthus sonchifolius (assembly GCA_023525975.1). Classification (NCBI taxonomy): domain Eukaryota; kingdom Viridiplantae; phylum Streptophyta; class Magnoliopsida; order Asterales; family Asteraceae; genus Smallanthus; species Smallanthus sonchifolius. The sequence goes on along the minus strand of CM042019.1, from coordinate 31,767,384 downwards.
TCGGATTCCGCACGATTTGGTTCGGTTAATGTGTTGAATCATTGGATCAAGGTAGATCCCGATCCAACAAAGTGGGATGAAGACGACGATGAGTGCCCTACTCGTGGTTTGGGACACAAAAAGTCGTCTGCTCCACAGAATGACAGCATTGGTATTTCAAAATCTGCTTCTAAAAATGTTTTTAAAATCAAACAAACCAATTGCCGTCCATCTTATCCCACTAATTCTGATCAGAAGAGTCAAGTAACCAAAGCCTCAATAAAAAAGGTTAATTTTTTTAAAGCTGGAGAGTCTGTTCAATCAAACAAGTCACTCTCTTCAGCTGAACTAAAAGAAGCTAAGGCTGGTGGTTCAAAAACTCACCAAAGTGAAAATCAATACAGATCTCCGAGGTTGGTTGAGCGGAGATACTGTTTTGAGTGCGGTACACAAGGACACGTTGTTGTCAACTGTCCTTATCTTCAGAAGCCAAGTAAAATAGTTAACCATTTTCCAGAAAATAAACAAAAGTTTTTAAAGTCAAAATCTAACTCTTTTACCCAACAACAAGTGCATCAAAAGAAAGTTAAACAAAAGATGCATGACTTGTTGGTCTCTGATTCGAGTTCCACACCTGTACAAATCGTTAAGCAATCCACTGTTTACCACAAACAGTCGTTGCACAAACAACAAGTGTGGAAAGCAAAATCAGATGATGCTTCTGACGACTGTACTTCAAAGTCAAATGGTTGTTCCAAAAGTCCACAAGGACAGTGGATGGATTGTACTGTTGTAGATGAGACTGGGAAACCCAAGATCGTAAAGGCTTGGGTTCCTAACCTAAACTAATTACTTTCCTTCTTGTGCAGGTTGTCCTTTATAATCCTATTAGCAATAATTGGATTATTGATAGTGGGGCATCCAGGCACATGACTGGGAACTTAGCTCTCCTTTTCGACGTCAGAAATATCAAAGGGGGCTATGTTTCATTTGCAGGCGATAAAGGTGGTTTTATCTCAGCTCAGGGAACACTGTCTAATGGAGCTGTCAGCTTTGAGAAGGTCAACTTTGTCAAACAGTTGGATAACAACTTGCTTTCTGTTTCTCAAATCTGTGATAAGGAGTTCAAGGTTCTTTTTGATGACAAGCATTGTTATATCTTGAAAAAGGAGTTTATGATTCCAGAAGACATGGTGATTATGTCTGCTCCAAGAGTGAATGATCTTTATATTCTTGACATGTCACAAGCATCATCCTCAGTGTCCACAGCATCATGTTTTGTTTCAAAAGCCACTGAGAAGGATTCTATTTTATGGCACAAAAGAATGGGACATCTCAGTCTCAGAAAAATGAATCATTTGGTGCACAAAAATCTTGTTGAAGGAGTCACTGTGAAAAGTTTTCATCTTCCTGACTTGTGTGTTTCTTGCAAGAAAGGCAAACAAACCAAGAAATCTCATAAACCCAAATCTCAACATTCCGTCACTATACCACTAGAGCTCTTACAAATGGACTTGTTTGGTCCTATCAACCAGAAGAGCATTGCTGGAGACTTATATTGTTTGGTTGTGACGGATGAGTATTCGAGATATTCTTGGGTGATGTTCTTGAAAGAAAAATCTGATACTTTTGAATATGTGGAGATTCTGATTACCAAATTGGAGTCTCTGTATAAGTTAAAAGTTAGGAGGATCCGTTCGGACAATGGTACTGAATTTAAAAATCACCTTATGAAAACTTTCTGTCAAAAACTTGGTATTCACCATGAATTCAGTGCGCCATATGTTCCACAAATGAACGGTGTTGCTGAGAGGAAGAATCGGACCTTGATAGAAGCGGCAAGGACTATGCTCGCTGACTCAAACTTACCCGTGCAGTTCTGGAATGAAGCTATTGCTAATGCGTGTTACACGCTCAACCGGGTTCTAGTTGTCAAGCGTCACGATAAAACTTGCTTTGAATTGTTGCATCGACGGAAGCCGAACTTACAGTATCTTGAACCGTTCGGCGCTCCATGTACCATGTTAAAAAAAGATGCTCATGGCAAGTTTAACGAGAAAGTAGAGGAAGGTTACTTCTTAGGGTACAGCACTCCCAATAAAAGAGTTTACAACAAAGCTTCTGGGAATGTAGAAGAATGGTACCATGTTGATGTTCAAAAGTATAACTCTCCTGCTGCTGGAAAAGGTCTTCCTTGGATGTTTGATTATGAAGAACTTTTTGACTCGTTTAATCTTCCTCCAGAATGTTCAGATGAGGAGGTTGCTGTTCAAATGATGTATGATGCTCAAAATGCACCTGATGAACATGTGCAACCTACTCCCTCATCATCTGACATTCCTGAGTCCTCCAAAAACACACAAGTCACACATGATGATGACTCTTCTTCTTCTTCAGAGTATGAGGGTTCTCGACAAGAAATAGACCAGCTGATTGAAGATCATTCCCATGATGTTGTACAATTAAGTGATGATGTTTCACATTCTGTGGCAATTGAACAGAGTATCACAAACCTTGATCAAACTGTTGAGGTTCCTGCTCATCCTGTGGGTAGGATTGATAGAATTCATCCTCAACAGAACATTATTGATGATCCCACATCTGGTGTCAAAACTAGGGGTCAGATCAACTCTGGATTCTACTCAGAAATCATGGAATCTGGTGTGGTCAACGATTGTGCGCATTCATGTTTCGTCTCGCAAATCGAACCACGGTCTATAACAGATGCTTTAAAAGAAGAATCTTGGGTAAATGCAATGCAGGAAGAACTACTCCAATTTCAGAAGCTCGGAGTTTGGAAGTTAGCTGATTTACCAAAAGGAGCTAAGAAGATTGGTACTCAATGGGTTCTTCGTTGCAAAAGGGATGATCAAGGAATAGTCATAAGAAATAAGGCTCGTTTGGTCGTTCAGGGATTTAGGCAAATTGAAGGTATAGATTACAATGAAGTGTTTGCACCGGTTGCTCGTCTGGAAGCAATTCGAATTTTTCTTGCTTATGCATCCTACAAAAGGTTCAAAGTCTATCAAATGGATATAAAGAGTGCATTCCTTCATGGAGAAATCAGTGAAGTCGTATACGTCAGTCAACCTCCCGGGTTTGAAGATCCTATGCATCGTGACCGTGTCTACAAATTGGACAAGGTACTGTACGGATTGCACCAAGCACCGCGAGCGTGGTACGAGACACTTTCCACTCATCTTCTGAACAATGGATTTAGAAGAGGTGTCATCGACTACACGTTGTTTATTCGGGAAAAGGGTGGAGAACTTTTAATGGTACAGGTATACGTGGATGACATTATTTTCGGATCGACAAATGATGTTCTGTGCAAAGAATTTGAAAAAGTTATGCAGGACAAGTTCGAGATGAGTTCCATGGGAGAGATGAAGTTCTTTCTAGGGCTACAAGTAGATCAATCTGAGACAGGGATTTTCCTTCATCAAACCATTTATGTTGGAGACATACTGAGCCGATTCAGTATGACTGATGCCAAACCTACTGGTACTTCATTGGCGATCAATCACGGGATTTCGCCTGATGACAAGGGGGATATTGATGCTACTCTCTATCGAGCCATGATCGGATCTCTCATGTATCTCACGGCATCTCGACCAGACATCATGTTCGCCACGTGTCTCTGTGCCCGATATCAGTCAAAACCAAAAGTCTCCCACTTAATTGCTGTCAAAAGGATTTTTCGTTATCTGAAGGGTACTCCTGATCTTGGATTATGGTACTCTAATGATGATAACTTTGAGCTTACTGCATATAGTGATTCTGATTATGGTGGTTGCAAAACATACTTCAAGTCTACACCTGCAGGGTATCAGTTCTTTGGAAACCGTCTCGTGACATGGCAATGCAAAAAGCAGACTTCAGTGGCTACATCTACATGTGAAGCTGAATACATCGCTGCTGCCAGTTGCTGTTCTCAGATTATCTGGATTCAACAGCAACTTCGGGACTACGGTTTGCAATTCTCTAACACTCCTATTTATGTAGATAATTCTGCTGCCATAGCTATCACTAAGAATCCGGTTCAGCATTCAAAAACCAAACACATCGGTATAAAATATCACTTCATTCGTGACTGTTTTGAAAAGAAACTTATTAATATGGTTCAAATTAACACTGATTTCCAAAAGGCCGACCTCTATACAAAAGCCTTTGACAAATCAAGATTTTTATTCTTGTTAGAGGTAAACGGCATGAAAAAGAAGGATGACGTTGTTCCGGACCAAGAGTCGAGTCAATAATCATTTTTATCAATTACGTTCCTGTATATATTTTCTTTCTTGCGTTTATTAAAAATCTCAAAAACTCAAAAAGATTTTTCATTTTAAAATTTTAGGGGGAGAAAATGTCAGTAAGAAAATGATCTCTCGCTGAGAAAAATGATAGTACACAGACGCTAGTTATCTGAGACTCCAAAAAGATTTCTATATTGTGTACAGTTATTTGTGTATAGTTATTTGTGTACAGTTTGTTTAAAAAAAAAAAAATTTCAAAATGATTTTCCATTTTTGTACAGACTAAAACCCAAAAACATCTGAAAAACTCAAAAATGAGAAATCTTATCCAACCTTTGGGAAGTAATGGCACACTAACCATATGTATGAAGCACATTGCATTTAATGTCATAGTGAATAGTCACACTAAGTCGACATGTGATGCATTGATCGGCTTATCTTACTGAATCTCGACCATTGATGATCAATCTATACCATATTAGATATTGTCTTGTGAGTCACATAATGGTGAAAGGATTGACGAAAATCAACAATAGAAACTGAAGGTGTTTCTCATTCTATGCACACCAGTTATCATCGGTTTAATGAGATATCAGAAAGTAGTTATAAAATTAAAAATTAGATTCCGAAGTCGTATACGTGCCATATTGCCTTGTAAATACCTGGCTGAAGCCGTCCATGCGATTAAGAATAAAATAAAAGTATGAATCCGAATCCGTATATGTGCCATATTACCGGGTTGCAGCCTGGTTGAAGCCATCCATGGGATAGGATGAACACAAACACCGTTAGCTGCATACGTGCCATATTGCCTTGTAAAAACCTGGCTGAAGCCGTCCATGAGCTGATGGCTGTCACTGTGAATACTAAAATATATATATATATATATATATATATATATATATATATATATATATAAATTTGTGTAGTAAAGAAGTAACAGGGAATAACTGAGATCTCATGAACTTATGATGGCTGGTTAAGTAAGTTGTGCTGATTTGAAACATTAACATGTTTTGAAAAGTAATTCAAGTCAATTCTTAACTAGTGTGGGACACACAGACAATGGACTCAATCCTTCAAGATCATCTTGTAAGTGTTGAGAAGAGGTCTGCATAGGTTTAAGATGGACAAACATATCAATGATCGCATTTTGACTAAGTGTACTTAAAGCTCAGATAATTTGCAATGTTGCTGATTGCTATGAGCTTAGTACTGATCCCACGTTCGGATCTTTCTCACAAAAAGATGTGTAAATACCATTGTATAGTTGTATCTACAAAATTCAAAATGTCTCAGATCATTAGTCATTAAGTCTGTATGATTTCTCATAAGGATCATTCTTACTAAGACATGCGTGTATATATCTTGTTGATATTATTTTCAGCATTACATATTCAAAAATCCAAAAAGATTTTACCGTTCCTGAATTTTAGATTATTTGATAAGACTCGAACGACTGTCAGAAAATCAAAATTTGAAAACCGCTTGACTTCCTGATTGATCAAATCGTTCCTTTACTTCATAAACTATTCCAAAACTTCATAATTGATCCCTCACTTCATAATTAAATGTAAATTACTTCATAATTAAATTTTTGTTAAAACCAATGTGGTCGGATACCCCATTTAACTTGAAAAGTTTAATTTGCATAAGGGGATTGTCCCATTCGTACGAATGGATGAGCAAAATGGCTCACTCGTACGAATGGATGATGAGAATAGGTCATTCACATGAATGAACTGACCAGAATGGTCCATTCGTACGAATGAAGGTTCATTAGTATGAATGAACATCCATCCGTACGAATGAAGGGTTCATTAGTACGAATGCATACCCATTAGTACTACTGAAGGACACACGCATACGAATGGATGGCCATTCGTACGAATGAACCAGGCCATCCTATAAATAGGCCATTCATTCGCATGTGCAGAATCATTCGCACAAAACAGAAAGCATTCGCACGTCTGTTTCATCAAAATCTGAATTTGAACAAAACTCTGTCAAATCTGTAATCTAATCATTCGATTTCTTTTTACAAGTATAACCCCACAAGTATTCATCGATTGTATACCGATTCATGGATGTTCGATTAGATTTAGGGTTCAAAACCGAAAAACAAACTAAAAACGTAAAAAAAACTGACTTAATAAACCAATTAAAATGCTAAATATTGGTTGAAAACCATAGTCGAGTGTGTTGGTGTCTTTTTCGGCAAATCTTTTCAAGTGTTGGTTGATTTTTGGACAAGTTGGATCGCGACCCGTCTGTCACACGAATGGACATAGTCTTCATGTTCATTCGTACGAATGAAGCTCATTCACACGAATGAGAACTCATTCACACGAATGAGAACTCATTCACACGAATGAGAACTCATTCACACGAATGAGAACTCATTCACACGAATGAACCCTCATTCACACGAATGAACGCTCATTCACACGAATGAACACTCATTCGCACGAATGAATAGGCAGAATGATTCATTCGTACCAAGGGAAAAATGGTCCAAAAGTTCATATTTCCAAAATCTTGCATGTATTGATCTGAGGTGCTTCATGTTTTTGTGTTTGCAGACTGATCGTTATGGCGCACAGAGCTCCAGTTGTTCTTAAGGCTTCCATAAAAAGCAACATATGTGCGTACATGATTTCGACATCAAAGAATGCACGTCCGTTTGTCGGCATGATCGAGTTTCTATCCAGATCCAGGATTGCTCATGCTATATCCCATCTCCGCACTCCATATACGTCGCACCAAAGGGAGTTCTGGGCCTCCGTCGAGATTGACTGCGAGGTATCTCCACCGGTCATACGAGGGAAGATCGCAGGTCAAGATGTGGTTGTATCGGCAGCTCACATTCGCCGATTGTGTCAATTTGGTGATCATCCTGAAGATCCAGTGACACTGGATAAATATCTGGTCCGAGGATGCTTCATGAGGATAAAGTACGACGGGAATGTCGCCGAGGGAGTTTTAAACAAAGCGAACCTCTGTTCGCAGTACAAGTATCTAGGACATGTTCTTCTGCATTGCCTCGGTTCCCGTCGTGGCGGATTTGATGATATGCGCGAAACAATACAGAGCGCATTCGTTGCACTAGTGTTGAACATTCCGTTCAACTTTTCCGAGATGGTGTTCACGCACCTTAAGGAAAACATCTATCTTAAAGGGGACAATGCGTATCTTATGTACCCCAGATTCTTACAAATGATAATAGATTACCAACTTCCTCTTCTACCAAGGTCAGACGTCGACATAATCAAGTTAGAACACATGACGGACGTCACTCTAAACAGGGTACAGACCTACAGGGGCAGACCAACAAAGCCACCTCACAAACGACTCATTGGACATCTGGCAAATCCAGAGTATGTGGCACCAGTAAACAGAAAATGGCGTCACGATAACAGTGATTCGGACAGGGAGGATATTGTTGTACCTCCAGATGACGACCAAGATGGTCAGGGAGATGGTGGCAATACTCCTCATGTTTCATCTACCGCTGCCACCACTCCCACTGTTACTGCTATCGATCCTTCCCTTCCAACTAACCCAGAAGACGTTAACCTGGACACCGTCCTGTTTACTGATTCTGAGGAAACTGAAGATGAATTTGAAATCAGTCAACAAGGGGCAAGATTGGTCGCAACAAAAAGAAAAAGGGGAGCAGATCAAGGAAGCTCAAGGGTTGATGATGACGTCAGGGATGCTGACTTTGTCCCTGGCTGTCTACAAGTATCTGCTGCTCCTTCTTCCCAATCTACCCAGGTCAAGAAGGGAAGAGGAAAGAAAAGAATGGCCAAACGCCAAAAGTTTAAGCTTGTTAGAAGGACGGAGAGCACCTCTGCTACTACAGAAACTGCCACCAGGTCTGAGGCTCCAATGTCAACATCTATGCCTCAGACACAAACTGTGCCTCCTCCCATCTACACGACTGCTCCTACATCACAGCCATCAACTATTCGAGCTAAATCTTCAATGTCACTGCCGACTGTCTCTCTACACGACCAGATCAGTACTTTAAACAGTTTGGTACTTCGTTTACTGGCTCAAAATGAAGAGCAATCAAAGCGTCTTGATCAACAGGGTTTGCTGATTGACCAACAGGGCTCGCAGATTGGTCATCTGACTCTGCAAAACTCTGAACAATCTCAAGCCATCACAAGTCTCACCAACAGGTGTAATGATCAACAAGTCCTCCTTCTCACTGCTACAAACCAGAATCAACAGTTTTCTACAACTGTTGATGCACATGCTCAGAGGATACAAAGGCTTGAGGAGGAAAATAAGAGACTGTTGGAAGACTTAGAAAGCAGAAGGGACCCGACACCCAGAATTGAGGGTGCTCGCAATGATGGTGATGATGGTGATGATGGTGACGATGATGATGATGATGATGACGATGAGGATGATGATGATGACAATAATGACAAAGATAAGGACGATGGTGCCAATGCTGGTGCTGCATCAAGTGCTGTAAAGACAGCAGAAGCAGAGGCGCGAATAAAGCAAAAATCAGACAAATCAGAAGGCTCATCATCAGATAAACAAAAGGGCACTGAAGGTTGATAGTTTTTGTTTTAAGTGTTTTAACTTGTCTTATTGTAAATATTAGATTATTATGTAAATAATTTCAGTTTTATTTTGATTAAATCAATGAAATTTCTTATTCTCACATGTTTATTTTATGATTGTTTATGTAAATAGTTTTGGATGTGATGCCTCTCAAGCAACAACCTTCAAAGTTAACTTATGTACTTGACATGCAAGGGATCATCCAACATTCAGTTATTTATGACAAAGAGGAAGGGGAAATCATACACTGCTTGTCAAAAGAACAGATTGCCGAGCTATTTCAAATGAATCCCGACGAAGTCATCACTGAAGAGGCATCTGTTCCTACAACTGATTATCCCTCCTCTGACGAACTAGAAGACGTTGATGAGGTTGAAGTCGAAGACATCACTGATCAAGAATATCCAAAGTACACATCAGTAGATGGTGATGATCTTCCCTCCTTCGCAGACTTATTCACTCAGCAGTCCGACGAGGAGGTCAACCGCATTATCGACAACAAAGAAGATGAAGCCGGTCCCTCCACTATTGACATTGATGAGTTGAATGAACGTAAAAGTCAGTGGATGGAATACATGGCCGAATTAAAGAAGAACTCAAAGCCCTCTCCTCCAACCAAGTACACTAAAGTTTATCGACTCAAAGGACACAAGTCTGATGGTCGTATAATCAGTTGGGCATACTTCAACGACTTAAGCTGCTATGCTATAAAAGGAGAGAATGGCATACAATATTTCAGGTACCCTCATGACTTCAAGACGCTGCCCGCATTTGAAGTAAATCAATTTGCGCGTCTAAAGCTTCTATACAGCGAATCTTCCGGTCTATCCGAATGGTTTGAACGTCAATTACAGTACGAATACCGGAAGAAGTGGGTGAACTTTAAGCCACAAATGCCTACACGTTAAATTCATAAGGAAAAGGTTCATCCAATCACCAAGAAGCCCCTAATTGTCTTAAAGTGGAAACCTCCAACGATCATGAAGAAGATTCCTTTAAGGAAAATGATCCAGGACTTCTCAGATCAGTTCAAATGGTGGTACTATGATGGACGTACTGGTGAAGCTGTTATAGTGCTTTGTAAAGAAGGGTCATGGGAGACCATCAGGGTCTTTGATCCCTTGTGGCTGACCAACTTGTCTGAACAAGATGTTACAACTTTATACAAGTGTCAGCCGTTTTTTGATGTTGCAGATATAGACCAGGCGTTGCAGTATGTGAAGGTGATACGTATATGCTTTGCTTTTGACATACACGCCAGGGTCAACTGGAAAACTCGTACAAAAGAGATGTTGAAGACCAACTAATGTCAGTTAGGTCATTTTGAAGGGATCTAGGTCCAAGGGGGAGTATGTAGATGCATGATATGTCCCTAATCCCTTGTAGTATGTATTTCATCTATGTTTAATGTAACTATTTGATATATTAATGAAATTACATGTTTATCCTTAATGTTTACTCATATATAACGACTGTGTATTAAACGATCTGATAAATATCGATAACGTTGATCAATCGTGCTAATGAAAGGCCCATTCGCACGAATGGATCATGAGAATGATCCATTCGCGCGAATAGATCATGAGAATGATTCATTCGCTAGAATAAGTCATGAGAATGATTCATTTGTACGAATGAACCATTCTGATGATTCATTCTTACGAATGAACGATTCTACTGATTCATTCGCACGAATGAGTCCATTCACATGGCTCATTCGTACGAATGGCCTCTGCACTATATATATAACTTTCACTTCATGAGCACAAAAGAGACATAGCAGAGACTAACCAGAGCAGAACCAGACTAAGCAACAGAACACACACAAACTCTTTGCACCGGCATTGTCGAATCTCTGTCCGTTGAGAGTTTCCAAGTCTTGTATCCAACTTCTCTACACCAAAGGGTCGATAGAAACCTTCGTTTCGACATCTAATCCGCTCGTTTCTCACGACCCGATCCGTGTCATAGATTGGATTGCCAATCAAATCGGATTCCGCACGATTTGGTTAGGTTAATGTGTTGAATCATTGGATCAAGGTAGACCCCGATCCAACAAAGGGTTTAAGGGTGGGCGTTTCTGTCAAGGCATTTGCCCAGATCAAATGGTTAGAACAAAACCCCCATTCAGGATAGGTCGCGGGTTCAAGACCAAGCCCCGCACCTTTCTTTTTTTGATCTCCTGAGATAGCTTGACCCGGCTCCCTATCTCGAACACGTTATGGTCAAATCGAACCGACAACATGACAAGTAGAACCATCTGTTCCAGTGGTTGATACCGGATGATTTCACCGGGCAAGCCGCATATAATTTTTTTTAGCCGTTTTGGACATTATTTTATGTTATAAAAATTAATTCATAAAACCCCATACCATTTGGAACTAACTAGTGCGATAATAACCCGTCTTTTTGAAATATAAATATTACTTACACTATTTAAAGGTTCATTTACAATATAAAATGATAATTAAAATTATTAGTTATATTACCCACTTTTACAAAATCATATTAAAGCATTATAGTCAACTTTTATAAATCACGTTTTCTGTTAAATAACTTATAGTAGGGTTTAAAACCCTAATTAAACAAATAGAATCTTTCAAAGTATAAATATACGTATTTACATTTTTGATAAATAAGTAAATAAACTTATTTATTATTTACTTGTTTCTTTACATTTACAACCCATTTAAAGTTTAAATCATAGTTAATATAATTTCTTAATTATATATACTCATATATGTTTACACTATTGTTTGGTCACATTTTCATAAATAAATAAATAGAGTAAATTTATTTATTTAAATTATACTTAAATAAATATAATTCCACACTATTTTTCTAAATAAATAAATAAAATGATTCATTTATTTAATTTACTTAGTTGTTCAAAAAAAATTATTATTAAACCCTAATTCATTTACTATTAAAATTAAATACGTTGAATATACGATTTATACTTTTATCCAAATTCCAAACACCAACTTCGAGCATCCCTTTCATGAAATGTCGCAAATACTTTTGTACAAATTCCCTTACTCAATTCCCGTTGAAACCCTAGACTTGGCCTTAGAAATTTATGCATGTTATTAATTTATATCCGTATACATTATACTCTAGGTTAACTTTGTGATTGCAAAGGAATCACATTTACTACCTTTTGCTCGTGCTATCTACACCATTACTACAGGTGAGTTTACATAGCCACTCTTTTACATTTTGCACTTTTTGGGGTGAAACATGATCTATTCTTTGAAGCTTTTTACATAAACTTAAATACAATTCAATAATATGATATTAGGTGTTACGTGCTTTATGCTTGAATGCTATGAGTTAAGACTACATATACATGACTTTAGTACAATCATTAACTACGTACAAGCCAACGGTTAACATTGATGGATCTATTGTGTCTGACAAACCCACCCGGTTAGGGTGTTTGTTACCGACTTTACATAAGGGTAACCTGCATGTTATGCCTCAGTCCAATGTTTGATTGTACACACATAGTTTAACTATAGGTTCTCCATAAATGCCTTATACTCATGTATCGTATGAATTGTATAAAACATCTTAAACTTGTTGTGTGTCAAAACCTATGTATGCTCACCAACTTTTTAGTTGACCTTATTTTCATCATGTTTCAGGTACCAATGCTTGAGAATAAGTACCAGTTGCTTCACTTAGGACCGAGGACCTAGAATGAAATTTAAAGAAACTATTTATGTATTTTCTATTCTTGTATTGTGGAATTTGATGTTTTAATGAAATTGGTTGTTTAAATATTTCAACTTTAGTAAACCTTGAGCTTTTGAACAGGCTACATGTCCCGCCCCGACGTATTCCGCCGTCGGTTGGGGTGTGACAGATTGGTATCAGAGCCTTGGTTATAGGGAATTAGGTTATTAGACACTTTTGACCTAGACTATAACCTTTGGACACCCATACAATGCCATGTTACTACATGGTACATGATTTCTTCTTGTGTGAATATTTCTACATGCTATCATAAGTAACTTTACCGCATGATACATTATTTAATGAATTATGTGTCACACTACTTGATAACTCTTGTGCTTACATTCATCACTATCTACATGCTACCTATGTGTTTCATTAGGTGCTATCCTAAGTTTTACACACACACATACACTCCAAATTCTTCACATACCTTTGAACCCACATAAATGATACCACCACCTCTTATGAACAAGAGTTTAAACTATTGGGCCTAATGCCTACCAGTAATAAACTAAGAAGCCCATATATCTTCCAAGAAGAAGAAGTCCACTGAATTGCATAAACCTTACTTTCGGGCCTCAAGGCCTAGTCCACAATAATTCTCATCATGACCATGAGCCCAACAATAGTGTTATTAATACATGATGGCTGGAAGAGTGTGTAGGCCCATGAGGGATTCTAGCTAAGGAAAGATAGGGTACTTAAGTGTGTCCTAATGACCCACCCCTCTTTCCTGGGAATCTCCTCAGGGATGCATTGCTTATAGGTCAAGTGTAATTCTAAAATACTATCGGGAAGACTCGGTGTTATGACTAGTCAAACTCTAAACCTATGAGAACTTATATATTAAACCCTCAAAATTTCATTATCACTTACAAACTTTTCACTGTTTTCCTACTAGACATGGACTCCTACTCTCCTTCCTCCTCGGTTTACCGTCCTGGAATAGAGTCTGATTGGGAAGAAGACATCGGGACACCCGTGTATCGGTCACCACCACCCCCAGCTGCCAGGCCAAGGTTTGATGTAAGGACGGATTGGGCTAGGAACACCGGCCCAAGACTTCTAACACCTCAATCACCCCCATTAAGAGACCCGTATCATCCTAACCATTGGGTAAGGCATACCATGACACCCACCAGTTCCATGGGAATCCCAATCAATGACATTCACCAATTTGTGAGTGCCTCAGAGTTTGAGAGACAAAGGAGGGAACACGAGGTAATGAACGACTTGCAAGGGCAAATGATGGATAGTCTAGAAAATCAGATAGGCTACTAAAAGGAGTTAATCTCCATCCTCGAAAGGGAAACACTGGAGAATCGTACGGAAACGGCTAGAGCTGAAAGCAGATCGACTACCTTAGCGACCATAGCCGTGCTCGTCTTAGTGATTATCTTCCTTCTAGTGGAAAGCTACCAGCGACGTTAACTGAAACTTTTATTTATTGCCTTTAAATTTTCAGTTTGAGAACCATTTTCTTATGTTTTGAATAAAGTTTACCATTTCATCAATTAATAAATTTTATATTTTTTTTATTATTCTAAAGTTATTATTCAATGATTTAATACGATTGAATGTGAATTTCACCCATCATATTTTCATCAAGATCCTTCAAGTATCACCTTCTTCATTCAATACGATTTAATCTCATTCGTAAACAAATCATCATATTAGATTTAAACAACCTCGTTACTTTCAAACCAAATGTTTATCAAACTTTTAAAAGAGTATCAGAAATATCAATTTCCCATAAACATTTTCACTTTGCAAGGGAATTTAATACAACCTAGTTTATAAAAAAAATATTACTTCAAATTGTTAAATAAGTATGATTTTCCTCATTAAAGTAATTATTTCTAAATCGTGGCTAAATTAAATATACAACTACTTGATTTGCCAATAATTCCTCTTAAAAATATTCTCCTTATAATAATTGAAAATTTAAAAAGTTTTTCCTATAAACTGTCTATTTATTTGGATTATGTAACTCAATGATTTCACTACTTTATATATCTACAACCAAGAACAATTTACAAATTCCTATTTTCAAACAAAGATCAGAAATTGTAAACACATCTCCCCGAATGTTTTCTGAACCTCCTCGTTATCTTTCTCTTGCCGCTCCAAGAAACGATCCATACCGCATAGACGTTAACTACCCCTACAAGCCTCAACAGAAGAGCTAAAACCTAACTACCACCTTTTTACACGGACGCCAAACAACACGCTTCTCCGCAACACTTACCCACATGCAAAACTCGTTAGTACACGTCACACTTGAAATTCAATAATATGCGTATGCACATTCACAATATACACAACACGATCACATGGTACATGAAACCCAGTTCCTTCCAATATACCCAATGCTACACTGATTACATGATACGTGAAATTTGATTAGTTGCAACACATGTTCTACTGGATTGATTATGTAATACATGAAACGTAGTTGTTTGTAATATACATATACTAAAATGATCACACAATACATAACAATCGTTGGTTTGATACATAATACTTGATTGTCCACACTGAACATGAAGCTCATTTGGTTACAAGACACACGATATTACATTACTGACATTACACATGAAAGATTGTTGGTTTACAAATACGTGGTACTAAGTTGTTAACACCATACATGAAATTCATTGTTAGTAATACACATGATACTGCATTACTTACAATACAAGTTTAGTTGATTTTACAAGATACAAGATGATAAGTTGTTCACGTTACACATGAAACCTATTTGATTACTAACTACATAACACTAGATCATACATGAGATTTGTGTGTTCACATTATATATGGAACTAGGATACTTACGATTTTTGCAATTGATTGATCACAATATACATGAAACATGGTCATACACTTTGTTCACCAAACTTGAAAACCATGACACATTGAAGCTACTCGGGGTTTGACGTATACTTGTTCAAACACGAGGAAGCTTTAACACTTTAAAACAACTTGGTGTTTGACGTATTCTTGTTCAAACACGAGCAAACTATGGAACTTTAAGTTATACTACTTTATTACTCTTTAGTTGCTAACTGATCTACCTATTTAAGGACATAGTTACTTTTTAGCAACTCTTATGTGAAAACAGTAGACATGAACTGAGTGAAATTGTGCCCCTCTTGACCCGCACACAACGGAAGGATCTATACGGACCATGCGATGATTTGAGTAATTACGGGTGCACACGGAATTATGAAAATCAGCGCCTGGAAAAGATAGCGAATTTTGTCATGTGTTGTGACCTAAAACCTATCGTGATATATAACAACGAAAATAATGTGATATGACAAGAGCATGGTGGATACGCCGATGGTACTTCCTATATATAAGTGCCCTATCATATTATCAGGAGTAGCGTTGTTCGTGTTACGCGAAGTTTTGACCTAGACCTATGTTTGTGTAACCTTTTGTCCACTAACAATTTTGAACATATTTGTCAACATCTTAAACAAACCCTAATCGTCAAGATCCCATGAAAGTCCATTCCAGGTGATGCCTTTCACCTTTAGATTCTTCGAATGATCTCTCCTTAACTCTCTTATTCATTGATATCATTCATACTGGAGCTTTACACCTAAATCTGGTTGTCACCAGTTATACTCCTCAAACCGACAATCAAAGCTCGTTGAAAATCCAAACACTCATCTCTTTCCTGATGCAGTAGCCCCTAGTAGTTAAATTTCAGGACGAAATTCCCTTAACACGGGGAGACTGTAACATCCATGATTTTCTAACACTACTTTAATTTAATTTATACAAAAATGACTCTCCTTTCGAATCCCGTACTTGTCCCACACAATGTGACACATTGATTATTAATTCAAATTCGAAATTTAAACTTCACATTTGTATATAATTTCCCTATTTTATAACACATGTTGAAATAATGATACATATATATATATATATGTATGTATATATATATATATATATGTATATAGATATCCCATACTATAGTTATAAACTCATATTTTAAATACTCATACAATTTGTAAATTTTATAAAAAAAAAAAGAATGATGTTTAGTGTGTTATAAAAGTTATTTTTATAAAAACTTTCAATCTAACTAGTTTAAACCCTCTAGGCAATTGAACCCTCATTTTGAACCCAAACCTTTTTTTTGAAACCATTTGAACCAGTTTGACTTTTTAAAAGTCAAACAACCCCATAACACCTAAGATTCTATACCAAATCCGGACAAACCCGCTTGATGAAATTTTTTCCTTGACCGAGTAATGTTCTCGGCTAATCCTAAACCTCACTAACAAACCAAATTGGCAAAATTCACAGCTATAATCAAGATTCAAACCAATTTGAATTAGTTTGACTATACATAGTCAAACTAAGCTTAAATCTTTGTCAAATCCAGTAATTTAAACGCGTTTTAATCCCGCAAATCACGCTCAACGATATTCGTATGTATCCAACCCAAAATCATGACCCAATTCATCCACATTCGGCCGAATTAACGCGTAGAACCTCCAAAACAGAAGCCACATTCAAATCGTTAACCAAATCACGCGTTAAGATGGAATTAAGCGAATTGACTCACCACACACCTTCACACAACACATTGCAAACGTTCTCAACCCTCTGTCGATCCTCGTTTCACCTCTGCACTTCAACCAAACACAAAGATTTTCGTCCCTGTACCGCAAGTCGTCGGCCCTCTATCCTCATCCATTTCAGGTAAATCTTGTACCCTTAGACTCGTTTTGATCTGGGGAATAAAAGCCCCCTCATCTCGGGCTTGATCCTGTACGCGAACGCGTCTAATTTGGGGATTAGGGTTCGGGTATATAGGGACGGAAGGGATGAGCGGGCTTGTTCGTTTAAGGGTTTAAGGGTGGGTGTTTCTGTCAAAGCATTTTCCCAGATCAAATGGTTAGAACAAAACCCCATTCAGAATAGGTCGCGGGTTCAAGACCAAGCCCCGCACCTTTCTTTTTTTGATCTCCTGAGATAGCTTGACCCGGCTCCCTGTCTCGAACACGTTATGGTCAAATCGAACCGACAACATGACAAGTAGAACCCTCTGTTCCAGTGGTTGATACTAGATGATTTCACCGAGCAGACCCGGGTTCGACCCGGGCAAGCCGCATATAATTTTTTTAGCCGTTTTGGACATTATTTTATGTTATAAAAATTAATTCATATAACCCCATACCATTTGGAACTAACTAGTGCGATAATAACCCGTCTTTTTGAAATATAAATATTACTTACACTATTTAAAGGTTCATTTATAATATAAAATGATAATTAAAATTATTAGTTATATTACCCACTTTTACAAAATCATATTAAAGATTTATAGTCAACCTTTATAAATCACGTTTTCTGGTTAATAACTTATAGTAGGGTTTAAAACCCTAATTAAACAAATAGAATCTTTCAAAGTATAAATATACGTATTTACATTTTTGATAAATAAGTAAATAAACTTATTTATTATTTACTTGTTTCTTTACATTTACAACCCATTTAAAGTTTAAATCATAATTAATATAATTTCTTAATTATATATACTCATATATGTTTATACTATTGTTTGGTCACATTTTCATAAATAAATAAATAGAGTAAATTTATTTATTTAAATTATACTTAAATAAATATAATTCCACACTATTTTTCTAAATAAATAAATAAAAGGATTCATTTATTTAATTTACTTAGTTGTTCAAAAAAAAATTATTATTAAACCCTAATTCATTTACTATTAAAATTAAATACGTTGAATATACGATTTATACTTTTATCCAAATTCCAAACACCAACTTCGAGCATCCCTTTCATGAAATGTCGCAAATACTTTTGTACAAATTCCCTTACTCAATTCCCGTTGAAACCCTAGACTTAGCCTTAGAAATTTATGCATGTTATTAATTTATATCCGTATACATTACACTCTAGGTTAACTTTGTGATTGCAAAGGAATCACATTTACTACCTTTTGCTCGTGCTATCTACACCATTACTACAGGTGAGTTTACATAGCCCCTCTTTTACATTTTGCACTTTTTGGGGTGAAACATTATCTATTCTTTGAAGCTTTTTACATAAACTTAAATACAATTCAATAATATGATATTAGGTGTTACGTGCTTAATGCTTGAATGCTATGAGTTAAGACTACATATACATGACTTTAGTACAATCATTAACTGCGTACAAGCCAACGGTTAATATTGATGGATCTATTGTGTCTGACAAACCCACCGGTTAGTGTGTTTGTTACCGACTTTACATAAGGGTAACCTGCGTGTTATGCCTCAGTCCAAGGTTTGATTGTACACACATAGTTTAACTATAGGTTCTCCATAAATGCCTTATACTCATGTATCGTATGAATTGTATAAAACATCTTAAACTTGTTGTGTGTCAAAACCTATGTATGCTCACCAACTTTTTAGTTGACCTTATTTTCATCATGTTTCAGGTACCAATGATTGAGAATAAGTACCGGTTGCTTCACTTAGGACCGAGGACCTAGAATGAAATTTAAAGAAACTATTTATGTATTTTCTATTCTTGTATTGTGGAATTTGATGTTTTAATGAAATTGGTTGTTTAAATATTTCAACTTTAGTAAACCTTGAGCTTTTGAACAGTCTACATGTCCCGCCCCGACGTATTCCGCCGTCGGTTGGGGTGTGACAGATAACAACTAGAGTAACTCCTTAAACGGATTAATACTTCTAATTACATTTCTTATCTTTTTATTTTCTTTTACAACAAAACCCATTTTCCAACTTATTATCTTAGTCAGACAATGGCAAGGGTTGAGTACGGGATCCGTGTCCATGGTTCGATACTTGGTTCTTACCCAGACTATACTACTTTGCGATAGATACACTTGCCTATTGTGTGTGTATTTAGTTGAAATAATTATCATTTTAATTTATAAATTTAAAACCTGATTTTGTGTAACTCTAAATCAAACATTAAGAATATATCATGTTCCTCACATTTGACATCAAGTTCTTGGTACTAGGGATACATATATATATTTTTATATACATATAAAACACACCATCAAGTTTTTGGCGCCGCTGCCGGGGACACGGTAATTTTGCGAAAAATCTAAGCTATTGTACTGACTATTTCTATTTTCTCTTTATTTTCATTTTTATTTTGGTGGTTGTGTTAACTAATCTATCTTTGCAGGAATTTTCAAGGAATCGCGACCGTGAAATTTTTATTAAGAAAAATAAATAAACATTAGTACCGCCATTCGAAAGCAAAAATTTTCTTTTTAGGCGTAACGCTTTCGGACGGTTTTTACGTGTTTAAGTTTTACTTTTATCCTTATTTCCTCTAAATAAAAAAACACAAAAAGAAGTCAAATTTGGTCAGACAGGGGCAATGCACAACCGTGCATTGGGCTCCATGCAGTCAGGTGTTGAATTGGGGCAGAATTTTCATTTTCTTAAAACCCTTACCCCCAAACACTTGTTGGATGAATTGGATACATTGACACTCATGTTTTTTTTAACGGTTACGTAGATAACCGTTGATATGGTGCCACCACCACCACTTTCGGCCGCCCTAGTTGGCGAATATTAGTTTAATGTTCTTTTTATTTCCAGTAATTAGTTGTGTTTTGAGCTTTGAATAAACAGGTAAAGGAAAGTTTTGGTTCGTGCTGGTAAATACATTTTAGTCGATGGTGGGAATCGACCACATGCATGGTGATGACGTCTCATCAGGGGAGTATTAGTTTCGTCACACTCTTATTATTCATGATAGATATCATATTGCATACATTCATGTCATCAGAAACTAAGTGTGGGGTGGAACCCCGTTGATAGTTTGGCTACCTGATTTCGTACTAAGTATTACAAGTGCATGATTAACAACTACCCAATTCATGAAATCAAAATTTATATTTAGAAGTAATAAAAACATTCTGAATAATCTAAAAGCAAAAGTCTTAAAAATCATTCAGCATAAACGGGCTTACAAAAACATCAATTTGAAATACCATTGAAGTGAATCAAGGAAACAAATAGGGAAGATTAGGGAGCACAACAGAAAGAAAGAAATAAGTTTATGCACATTTTTACTTTATTACCCTTTACCCTCCGTTTCCATGTGAAAATTTGAGCCTAGCCGAGCATTATCATGAAAGCCATCAAGTTTTTGGTTCATTAATTATTACATATTTCACATTCTCATTTCGTTTAATAGAGTGATTGCTAATTATTGCCTTGCATGTTAGAACTTGTGTAAAATATACATTTCAAGATCATGGACTAAAAGAATGCATAAAAATGAATGAGGCATTAGGATTAACCCATTTTCTTTAGCCTTTTCTTTTTCCTTTACCTACCCTAAACATTTTTCCTAGTTAGCCCCTTTGAACCTAAACCTTTTCGTTTCTAAACCCACATCTCAAAACCATTAAACCCGAAAAATTAGCCTTTTATCTTTTAACCCTTTTTGTTGAAAATCGACTTGGCTATGATTCAAAAAATGATCATCCGAAAGTTTATAGATCCATCTTATGTTCGAAGAAAGAAACTCATTTAATATGAAAAGAAGAATTATTGTGAAAAGAAAAAGGGGAACCCAAAAAGAAATTAATAAATCGCCCAAGCTAGTGAAGAAATCTCATCAAAAGAGAATCAAACTTACTCGAAAAATTGGAGTATGCAAAGCTGATCAAAATGACTATATTAGGAAGAAACAGCCGAACGATTCATGGGAACTGATAGCAATGAATATTTCAAGGATAATAAGAAGTTGACATTCTTGAAGGAAGGGATTTGGTCTTGACGATCTGACCTTAAAAGAGTCCTTAGATTAATCACAATGTCAAATCTAAGTTGAATGAAGGAATCAATTACCTTTTTAATCATTAAGCCAAGTCGGATTTTCAACATTTAGCCACTTTTCAGGAATACCTCCTATCTTAACCCTAAGCCAATCATTACAACCCTTTATAAAGCCCTCTTGATTTATGCACATATTTTATGTCAATTGATGGAGATTTGATTTCTATACAAGCCTATGATTATGCAAGCATTAATTGTAGCATTGAGTGTTCTTCTTAACATACAATATCTGTAACATTTCTGATTTTCATTACCTATATTTCAGTTCAATGTGATACATTTCAAGCCAAATTCTAGTACACTGACTTGTTCTATTCGTACCAACAATTAAATACTATGTTTCAATGCAAATCCACAAATTTTACACGAGTATATCCTATTAAACTCAACGTAAGTTCATATTTATACAAATCTGTCAATACTGAAATTTGCAAGGACTGATTTTATAAATAAATAACCAGAAACACTAATAGGCACGGTCGCGCCTCGTTCTGGCACGGTCGCGCCAAGTGCCTTGGCACGGTCGTGCGCCTTGCTTTGGAACGGTCGCGCCCGGTGCCTTGGCACGGTCGCAACTCATAAGGGCACGGTCGCGCCTCGCGTCAGTTGAAACGTAAATGCAGCCTTTAATCGCAGGACCATTCGATTTCGTAACCGTTTCACTCTTTAACAAACCCAATTAAGATTTTAATCATTATCTTTACGACGTATTAACCCAATTTTGTCGATCCCTCTCATAACTGTCGATTATCTTCATTGCAACCGCCGATCCCACCATTTCAACCCAAATCCTCTCAAGCAAACACACGATACCCACTACTCGATCCTCTCTAAGGCTTCTGGACACGTGATTTAGCCGGAGCTGCAGCAAAGGACACCGGAAACCAAACCCGTCGCCGCCGGAACTCATTTCTACCACACGCTATCGATTAATCATCTTTTTGGGTAATTGAAACCTCATACATCTACGTTTTAGTCTATAGATCAAAAGCCCTAATCTAATTTGGGCTTACAATATGAAAATTATCACGAACCCGAATCTATGTTTCGCTTAAAATGGTTTAATCGAACCCTGCTTTGAACACGTTTTAAATACAATTAATACATTCCAATAGACTCGTAATAACCTTATAGATGAAAGCCCTATGAATTCCAACATTAACAATATAAGATTTAAGCAATTCGTTCCTGTTTTGGAACAGACACGGTCGCGCTAGTCTTTTAGCGCGGTCGTGCTTCATGAGACATGGTAGTGCTAATACCAGCGCGGTCGTGCCTCATACACTCTGACCCGGTCATGACTCTTGGCTAGACTTGGTCATGCCTCAGAACCCTAGACACGGTCGTGCCTGGCCCAGACACGATCGTGCCTAGTGAGCAACTTAGTTATGTCTTCTGTTTGGTCAACACGGTCGCGCCCGTGGTCCTAGCACGAACGTGCCTTGTCCCAGGCACGGTCGTGTGTGTGAGAAAAATCTTGGCAGAATAATTATTTTTTCATTTTAAAAAAAACAATAAGTATTTCAGATTAATTTTCAAATAAAAAAATAATTGATTTTATAAAGATTTATATTAACTTTATCTAAAAAGATCAAATTCTTAATCCAAAAATAAATAGAAGTTAGTTATTTAAATTTACAAAATTAAATTTATACTTATTGTTAAACCCTACACTTAAATATAATTTACACAACTTATTTACACACCTTTATGAAAATAAAGTAAAGAAATTTATATTTAATATAAAACATCCGATACATTTTTATAACTAAATGACTAAGTTACATATTTTATAAATAAATAAATAAGGTAACAATTATTTATTTAATTTGCATTTAAACAAAAATTATTTATTTAGGTTATACTTAATTACCCCTAATACCTACATTATTTTTATAACTAAGTGAATAAATAATAATTATGTAATTTATTTATTTAGTTATTCAAACTCAAACCTTGGTCAAAATGTTCTAAAAATATCCATTTCAAATCTTTCATTTTATACAATACCTTTCAAGTACAAATCACAAGCTTTATACACACATCCAATTCAACCCTAGACTAAGACATAGATTATTGTGCATACTATTAATTCAATATGCATTCCACACTAGGTTAACGTTGTGCATTACAAGGATCATCTTACTATCTAGTCTCTCGTGTTAGCTTCGCCTTTTGAATCAGGTGAGTATTACATAGCCCCTTTTACTCTTTTACACTTTTTGGGGTGGAACATGAACATTATACAAACAATTGCTTACATTTACACAAACTACAAAAATTCAAATCCTCTTTACATTCACGTGTGCAATTTGAGCTTTATGCCTGAGTGCTAGTTGTGCTAACTTTTGTGTGCAATTTATGTGCAATCATTAACTATTCAAGCCGACGGTAAACAATGATAGATCTATTGAGTCTGGCAAACCCACCCAGATTGGGGTGATTGTTACCGACAACACAATTTTGCATGCTAGTTACAAAGGTTTGATTGTACTTAGTTACACAACAGCTGCTCTCCATAAATGCCTTACTTTATCATGTTATGTAAGGATTTATTTATTCATACTCTATATGCTATCTATATATAAACATGTGTATGCTCACCAACTTTTTAGTTGACTTTATTTTATTCATGTTTCAGGTACTAATGTGTGATTTTGATCAAGACTTGCTACACTTAAGTTTTGGACCTAGATAATTTTAAATAAAGGATTATGTATTTCATTTTATGTACTTGGTTTGATTTGGTTTTATCTTGAATACTTGAAACGAATTTGAATGATTAATATATTTCAATTTAGTCAACCTTGTGTTCATGAACAGTCTACATGTCCCGCCCCGATGATTCCGCCGTCGGTTGGGGTGTGACAGATTGGTATCAGAGCCTTGGTTATAGGGAACTAGGTTATTAGACACCCTTGACCTAGACTATAACTTTAGAACACCCACTTATGTCATGCTTCATGATTATGTGATATGTGCTACATGCTATGTGCTACATGCTATGTGCTACATGCTTACTATGATTAATTATTATTTCATTTTGATGCCTTACTTGTTAAAATTTATGACTTATTAAGATATACTTAAATAATAAATTAAATAAACAATATCCCTACCTATACCCTAAAGCCTCATAACCTTCTTATCTACTTCTCTATCATCATCTTCTTAGCATGTGGAAACTTCATGGGTCTAAATCTATAAAAATCTCTTTATTTCCTCGTTAAGGTTTTTAAACTTTGTTAATTATTTGAGGACACGTGCAATCTGGAAGGGTGACACCTGTATTCTGGGTTTTCTGTCTAGGAAAACATTTTGCATAAATCCCAATCAACCGAGGGACCCGTATGCTTTCCTGTGAATTCCCGGGATGAGTGTTTACTTATAGGCTAAAGCATGTCTCCTTAAAAATTATATGAGTTTAATTAACCTTAATGTGTCATAGTATTCAAGTGATTTTATCACTATTTGAGTACAATCCAAAGTATGATTAACTATTTTATTTGCTAACTTATCCTTTTAAATTCAAATAACTTTCATAAGTTCTTACATCTTTTCTTGTGTTGTGCAATTCTATAGAATGCCTCCCCGTCGTGCTACCGTGACCAACAACAAAACCAATATTTCTACCATCCTTGCACAACTTGTGAATCAACTCACTCAAGCTAATGGAGCCACCAATGGTTAAACCATGGATCTAATGGGGGTGGTGGTGCCAACCCACCACAATGCACCTTCAAACACTTCAACTCATGCAATCCTCTTAAGTTCTATGGTACCGAAGGAGCTACGAGACTTCTTCAATGGTTCAAAAGTATTGAGAATACCTTCCTCATTAGTGACTGCCCCGATAACCTTCGTGTTCGTCATGCCACAAGTGTCTTACAAAAACGGGCACTCACATGGTGGAATGGGGAAAAGAGAACTAGAGGTGTGGAAGTAGCAATAGCCTTACCTTGGGATGAGGTTAAAAGGCTAATGACCGAAGAATTTTGTCCTCGAAATGAGGTAAAGAAACTGGAAGCCGAGTTTTGGGATCTTGCCCAAGATGGTGGTGAAAGTCTAGCCTATACAACTCGGTTCCATGAGTTGAGTCTCCTTGTGCCCCATATGGTCACACCTTTATCCCACTGCATTGAGAAGTATATTGGTGGATTACCTAGGAAAATTCAAGATACTGTCTTAGGGAGAAATCCTGCAACACTCGAAGATGCTATCCGCTTATCTGCTACACTAACCGACAACCATGTGACAGCGGGAACTCTGACTAGAAATAGCACCAAGAAAGTTCCCGACGCCACAACTCCTCCCACCCACATCAAAGAAGCCACAACTGAACCCTCTCGTAATAATAAGAAAAGAAAGGCTAGAAACTATGCTATGGTCACTCCTGCTACCCCTGTTAACCAAGCTGCGCCTATGGTTCAAGTACCAGCCAAAAATCCATATGTTGGGATCTACCCACTCTGTGTCACATGCAACTATCACCATCTCCAAAACATCTCATGTCGCCTTTGCACTCATTGTGGGAAATATGACCATACAGTCAATATTTGTAGAGCCAAAGCACTTGCAGGCCAAGTCAACCCACCAAACCGAACCAACCCCCAAGTGGCTAATCAAGGTGTTCCCACTATTGCAAATGGGCGTGCTTGTTATGAATGTGGTAACCCAAATCATTTCTGTGATCAATGCCCAAGGCTAATCAATGCTAGACAAGGCGGAGCTCGTGGGTGTGCTTTCAACATAAACGCCAATGAAGCTCAAGCCAACATTGATGTGGTCAACGGTACGTTCCTTGTTAATAGTCAATATGCCTGCATATTTTTTGATACCGGGGCCGATAAAAGTTTTGTGTCACTTAATTTTGAACCCTTACTTGCAAAGATACAATCCCAATTAGAGAAAACCTTCACCGTCGAAGTAGCAAATGGTGACTCACTTACAATTGACTCTGTTATTCACGACTGCTCCCTAGAACTTAATGATCATACATTTCCACTCAACCTTGTACCAATGCCACTAGGAAGTTTTGATATCATCATAGGCATTGATTGGCTATCAAATCATCATGCCGAAGTCATCTGTTTCGAGAAGTGCATTCGAATACCTCTACCGTCGGGAGAAACGTTAAGAGTCTTTGGTGAAAAGCCTTGCAAGGGACTAACGTTAATGTCATGCACTACCGCTCAAAAGTACTTACGAAAGAAGTATGTAGCCTTCTTAGCTCATGTTGTTCGAAAGGATGTCAAAGAGAAGAGTATCCAAGACATTCCCATCATTCGGGATTTTCCCAAAGTATTTCCCGAAGATATATCCGGTCTTCCACCCGTTCGACAAGTAGAATTTTGCATTGACCTTATACCCGGAGCCAACCCCGTGGCTAGAGCTCCTTACCGTCTTGCACCTTCTGAAATGCAAGAACTTGCAAGTCAACTCCAAGAGCTCTCCGACAAGGGCTTCATTCGTCCAAGTCATTCACCGTGGGGTGCACCCGTCTTATTCGTCAAAAAGAAGGATGAATCATTCCGCATGTGTATTGACTACCGCGAACTCAACAAGCTTACCATCAAGAACCGTTATCCCTTGCCTAGAATTGACGATCTCTTTGATCAACTTCAAGGTTCTACTTGCTTCTCGAAGATTGACCTTCGATATGGTTATCACCAACTCCGTGTACAAGAGGAAGATATTCCAAAGACTGCTTTCCGAACAAGGTATGGCCACTACGAGTTCATGATCATGCCTTTTGGACTAACCAATGCACCCGCGGTTTTCATGGATCTCATGAATCGTGTGTGCAAACCGTACCTTGATAAGTTCGTGATCGTCTTCATTGATGATATCTTAATCTACTCCAAGACTAAAGCCGACCATGAGCAACACCTTAGAATGGTTTTGGACCTCTTACGGAAGGAACAACTATATGCCAAATTCTCCAAGTGTGAATTTTGGCTAAAGGAAGTTCAATTTCTTGGTCACATCGTCAACGACAAGGGAATTCATGTTGACCTTGCTAAGATCGAAGCGGTTAAAAATTGGAATGTCCCGAAGACCCCCACCAAAGTTCGTTCATTTCTTGGTCTTGCGGGATATTATCGTCGCTTCATCTCAAATTTCTCTAAGATTGATGTCCCTCTTACCGTTTTAACCCACAAGGGTAAGCCTTATGAATGGGGACCAAAGCAAGAAGAAGCTTTCCAAACTCTCAAGCAAAAGTTGTGCAATGCTCCTATTTTGACTCTCCCTGATGGGAATGATGATCTAGTTGTCTACTGTGATGCCTCCAACCAAGGTCTCGGTTGTCTCCTCATGCAACGAGGCAAAGTAATCGCTTATGCATCAAGGCAACTTAAGATTCATGAGAAGAATTATACAACGCACGATCTCGAATTTGGTGCGGTTGTATTTGCATTGAAGATTTGGAGACATTACCTCTATGGCACGAAATGTGTGGTGTTCACCGACCACAAAAGTCTCCAACACATCTTCAACCAAAAAGAACTCAATATGAGGCAACGACGTTGGGTTGAACTCCTTAATGACTATGACTGCGAGATTCGTTACCATCCCAGCAAAGCGAATGTTGTAGCCGACGCTTTGAGTCGAAAGGACCATGTCATGCTTCAATGTGTCCGAATTCAAACTGACATTCAAAATCGCATATTAGAAGCTCAACACGTCTCAGTCACCAAGGGTAACATGTACGAGGAAATTTCATGTGGTGTTGAACTCCAGCTTGAACCGAAACCCAATGGCTTACTTTATTACTTGAACCGTATTTGGGTTCCCGATCGCGATGATCTCCGTGCATTTCTTATGAACGAAGCTCACAAGACCCGTTATTCTATTCATCCTGGTGTGGATAAAATGTACCAAGATCTTCTCCAACAATATTGGTGTTCCGGTATGAAGAAGGACATTGCTCTCTATGTTGCCAAATGTCTAACTTGCTCCAAGGTCAAAGCCGAACACCAACGTCCTTCCGGCTTGCTTGAACAACCAGAAATTCCCGTGTGGAAATGGGAAAATTTAGCTATGGACTTCATTACCAAACTCCCTCGCACCTCAAGTGGTTATGATAGCATTTGGGTGATCATTGACCGTCTCACCAAATCTGCTCATTTCTTGCCTATCCGTGAAGACTATCGAGTTGAGAAACTAGCCCGAATTTACATTGACGAAATTGTGAGCCGTCACGGTGTTCCCTTAAACATAATCTCCGATAGAGATGCTCGGTTCACCTCTCGTTTTTGGCAATCTCTTCAAACTGCTCTTGGTACACGATTGGATTTGAGCACGGCCTACCATCCCCAAACTGATGGTCAGACCGAGCGAACAATCCAAACTCTTGAGGATATGCTTAGAGCTTGTGTAATTGATTTTGGTGGCATATGGGATTCACATCTATCACTAATCGAGTTCTCCTACAATAATAGCTACCACACGAGTATCAACATGGCTCCATTTGAAGCTCTCTATGGTCGCAAGTGTCGTTCTCCTATCTGTTGGAACGAGATTGGTGAAGCACAAATCACCGGTCCCGAGCTAATTCAAGAAACATCCGACAAGATTATCCAAATCCGTGACAACATTCGAGTAGCGAGAAGTCGGCAAAAGAGTTATGCCGACAAACGACAAAAACCCTTGGAATTCCAAGTCGGTGACCTTGTTCTTCTAAAGGTGTCTCCGTGGAAGGGTGTGATCCATTTTGGAAAGAAAGGCAAATTAGCTCCTCGCTATGTGGGTCCATTTAAGATCCTTAAAAGGATTGGGAAAGTGGCTTACAAACTCGACTTACCCCCATCACTTGGCAATGTGCATCCTACTTTTCACGTGTCTAATCTGATAAAATGTCTTGCTGATGAGAATCTCCACATACCTCTTGACGACGTGCACATTGACGAAACGATGCACTTCGTTGAGAGACTGGTGGAAATCATGGATCGCGAAGTCAAACAGCTAAAACGAAGCCGTATTCCTATTGTCAAAGTTCGTTGGGAATCTAAACGTGGTCCTGAGTTTACTTGGGAACGAGAGGACCAAAGGAAGCTCAAGTACCCCTATTTCTTCACTGATGCCGTCGCCTCCACTAGCTAAATTTCGGGACGAAATTTCCTCAACAAGGGGATACTGTAACATTTCTGATTTTCATTACCTATATTTCAGTTCAATGTGATACATTTCAAGCCAAATTCTAGTACACTGACTTGTTCTATTTGTACCAACAATTAAATACTATGTTTCAATGCAAATCCATAAATTTTACACGAGTATATCCTATTAAACTCTACGTAAGTTCATATTTATACAAATCTGTCAATACTGAAATTTGCAAGGACTGATTTTATAAATAAACAACCAGAAACCCTAATAGGCACGGTCGCGCCTCGTTCTGGCACGGTCGCGCGCCTTGCTTTGGAACGGTCGCGCCTCGCGTCAGTTGAAACGTAAATGCAGCCTTTAATCGCAGGACCATTCGATTTCGTAACCGTTTCACACTTTAACAAACCCAATTAAGATTTTAATCATTATCTTTACGACGTATTAACCCAATTTTGTCGATCCCTCTCATAACTGTCGATTATCTTCATTGCAACCACCGATCCCACCATTTCAACCCAAATCCTTTCAAGCAAACACACGATACCCACTACTCGATCCTCTCTAAGGCTTCTGAACACGTGATTTAGCCGGAGCTGCAGCAAAGGACACCGGAAACCAAACCCGTCACCGCCGGAACTCATTTCTACCACACGCTATCGATTAATCATCTTTTCGGGTAATTGAAACCTCCTACATCTATGTTTTAGTCTATAGATCAAAAGCCCTAATCTAATTTAGGCTTACAATATGAAAATCATCACGAACCCGAATCTATGTTTCGTTCAAAATGGTTTAATCGAACCCTGCTTTGAACACGTTTTAAATACAATTAATACATTCCAATAGACTCGTAATAACCTTATAGATGAAAGCCCTATGAATTCCAACATTAACAATATAAGATTTAAGCAATTCGTTCCTGTTTTGGAACAGACACGGTCGCGCTAGTCTTTTAGCGCGGTCGTGCTTCATGAGACATGGTAGTGCTAATACCAGCGCGGTCGTGCCTCACACACTCAGACCCGGTCATGACTCTTGGCTAGACATGGTCGTGCCTCAGAACCCTAGACACGGTCGTGCCTGGCCCAGACACGATCATGCCAAGTGAACAACTTAGTTATGTCTTCTGTTTGGTCAACACGGTCGCGTCCCTGACTAGCACGGTCACGCCCGTGGTCCTAGCACGATCGTGCCTTGTCCCTGGAACGATCGTGTGTGTGAGAAAAATCTTGACAGAATAATTATTTTTATATTTAAAAAAAAACAAAAAGTAGTTCAGATTAATTTTTAAAGAAAAAAATAATTGATTTTATAAAGATTTATATTAACTTTATCTAAAAAGATCAAATTCTTAATCCTAAAATAAATAGAAGTTAGTTATTTAAATTTACAAAATTAAATTTATACTTATTGTTAAACCCTGCACTTAAATATTATTTACGCAACTTATTTACGCACCTTTATGAAAATAAAGTAAAGAAATTTATATTTAATATAAAACATCCGATACATTTTTATAACTAAATGACAAAGTTACATATTTTATAAATAAATAAATAAGGTAACAATTATTTATTTAATTTACATTTAAACAAAAATTATTTATTTAGGTTATACTTAATTACCCCTAGTACGTACATTATTTTTATAACTAAGTGAATAAATAATAATTATGTAATTTATTTATTTAGTTATTCAAACTCAAACCTTGGTCAAAATGTTCTAAAAATATCCATTTCAAATCTTTCATTTTATACAATACCTTTCAAGTACAAATCACAAGCTTTATACACACATCCAATTCAACCCTAGACTTAGACATAGACTTTGTGCACACTATTAATTCAATATACATTCCACACTATGTTAACGTTGTGCATTACAAGGATCATCTTACTATCTAGTCTCTCGTGTTAGCTTCGCCTTTTGAATCAAGTGAGTATTACATAGCCCCTTTTACTCTTTTACACTTTTTGGGGTGGAACATGAACATTATACAAACAATTGCTTACATTTACACAAACTACATAAATACAAATCCTCTTTACATTTATGTGTGCAATTTGAGCTTTATGCCTGAGTGCTAGTTGTGCTAACTTTTGTGCAATTTATGTGCAATCATTAACTATTCAAGCCGACGGTAAACAATGATAGATCTATTGAGTCTGACAAACCCACCCAGATTGTCGTGATTGTTACCGACAACACAATTTTGCATTCTAGTTACAAAGGTTTGATTGTACTTAGTTACACAATAGCTGCTCTTCGTAAATGTCTTATTTTATTATGTTATGTAAGGATTAGTTTATTCATACTCTATATGCTATCTATATACAAACCTGTGTATGCTCACCAACTTTTTAGTTGACTTTATTTTATTCATGTTTCAGGTACTAATTTGTGATTTTGATCAAGACTTGCTACACTTATGTGACAATCCGACTTTTCAAGTTAACTCAATTAGATTTTTCGTTAAATTCTCCGTTAAGTCCTAACCCAGTTAACTCAATATTAAATCCCAAGAACCAATTCTGTCAATTCCTGATCTCAAACTACAGGGATCAAAGTTGTAATTAACCCAAACTCAATCTATGGACCATATAAAGTCAAAATTGAGTGTAACTAGCTCCGGTTGACTTTTTGAAAGTGAAATTCGCATCAATCGATCGAAAGATTCGAATTCCAATCGAGATTTGATCAAATTGTAACGGAAATTGCATGTTAATGACATTTACGGTCATCATTGCGGTGTTAATCATCATCACTGTTGAATTAAACTCAAATAATGGAAATTAAAATCATAACCGTCGAACTCGTCCCGTATTATTCACCAATTCGCATCAATCCGACATTGTACAATGGAATTCAACCTTCACACGCACTAAACGAAGCCTCAAGAACCTGTTCCACACATCAATTCTACTGTAATCGAAGCCGGAGTCGTGAGAGAACAACCGTGCGCGAAGTCAGAGCCACTCTAGTCGATCTCGGTCAATTCTCAATTGTTTCTGGTAATTCAACACACCCTCACCTTCGTTTATACTTCCTGATGAAAAGCCCTATGAAACCTAAGGCTTACAATATCAATTCAATCGAAATCAAGAACTTAGGGTTCATACGCATTCTGTTTAATTGAACCCTATCAATTCGATAATTAATACTGAAATTGATCACGGCTACAGACTCTCCTGGACGCCTAGATCGAAAGCCCTATACTTTTAAGGGCTTACATTATCGAATTGAATATGATCTAGATTCTAGGGTTTGTTCGTAAACGAATTTGGGGCTTCTGATTCTAGACTTGTTTTCAATTCAATTAAATCATGCCATTAGTTTCAGAATTTCCTACTAATCAAAAGCCCTATGCTAATTCAAACTTATAACATCAAATTGATTGAGATCACTAACCTAGGGTTCTTGCGAATTCGATTTAGGGCTTTTGATGTTAGACACTGTATTAATCAAATTAAACTTCATGATCAGATTCGCAGCTGGTCACTCATTGAAAACCCTATGAGTCCAACCATTTTAGTATCGAATTCAACTCAGTTCATAATCTAGGGTTTGTTCTTGTGTAATTTGGGGATTTTGATCTTGATCGTAATAAAAATCAAATTAAACTGTATAGATATATTCACAAACCTTTGTTGAGTAAAAGCCCCATGATCCCATCGAGTTTCAACATTCAATTTGTTCATCACGATTACGTGTTCTTATTCTAGGGTTTCGGGTTTAAAACTGGGAATTAAACGACCATACACTTAACCGTTTTACAATTAAACGAACACACAGATTCGCAAACCTCTGATTTTCAAAACCCCTATACTTTCTGGTTCGATCATGGTCGGAATCTATGGATTTAGAACGAAATTGGGTTCGAAATCGCGAATGGGGTAGGGACTGGGTGTTTGTGATGAATAAAACCATTTTGATTTTGATATGTATGCGATTCCTTAGCGGGCGGGACTGGTTAGAGTGTGTGGCTGTGGTGGGAGAGACCCGGGTTCGAGTCTCTCCACCCACATTTATTTTTAAAAACCGGTTTTCAGTATTATATTAATATAATATTATATTAAAGTGTTTTAACCCGGAAAACAACCCGTAGGCTCGGGTTTGATTTTATAACTTATAATTGACAATAATTCCACTTTTGAAATAATATATTTATACTAATTTCAACCCCAACTTCGTATGAAATAATATATTAATATTATTTTTAACTCGTGACTCCTATTTCTAAATAATATATATTTATGTTATTCTACTTTGTTTAAATACCTCGTATAATGTTTTAAACTGTTTAATAATATAAATTGTTATATTATTTACCGACGTTATTTGCTCGAATAAAAATAACATACTTATTATTTTTGCCAACGATTAGATATTAATCTTACGAATCTAAAATAATATATTAGATTATATTATTTTCCTAACTTTTGTAAACGACTCGAACGTACGAACTTATTTATTTATTTATCATTCGTTATTAACGTTCGACACGTAATGCATTTACCTTAATGATATAAATATATATATATAATTCCGTAGACACGTTCGTCTACTCTTAAATTCCTAGAATGCGTTAAGACGTTCAATCTTCCGTGTCGTCGTCACAAGTCCCAACTTGTCCCTAATTTATGTGTTTATAATTTTAAGACATACGTAAGTCGTCTGAGACTTACACTCGTGGTTTCAACTTTTCCCTTGTGTGATTCAAATCTCTACTCAAGCTTAGGTGACTTTTCACAGCCCCTTTTTACTGCTTTTAAACTAGGGGAGAAAACATGATGCAAACTCTTTTTGATTTTTGTACTTCATTTTATATCACTTGTTATGACTATGCGTAAACTCTATCATGAAAGTCCTCACATCGAACCGTTTAAATATGAATATAGCGAGGTATGTTGGGTAGTACTACTGGGTTTGACAAACCTCACCCGCGTTAGTCGCGCTAACTCGATTGGATATCGAACGGGTGCAATATTGACCTAAACGTGCACCGTGGTTGATAGACCTGGTGGGAGGCAATACAAACAGTCAGTTTACGGTTGCGAGCGTAATAGCAAACATGAACATGGGTTAGCTACTCATTGGTATATATATGTTGATTGTACAATAAATCTGGTAAACGTTTATTTATACATTGAAACCTGTGAACTCACCAACCTCGTGTTGACATTTTTATTTACATGTTTTCTCAGGTCGCTAAGTTAAGACACAGGTGCACAACTAGGATCATGCATGGGATGCTCCTGATTTATTGATGTCTTGCTACTTTGATTGTTTTCGTTTTATTATTGTTTGGACTTTGACGTTTGGACTTTCTTTTTGGGGCGCGTGTATTTTGCGTATTTATTTTCGTTACGCTTCCGCATTTGAACTCTAAACTTTGATTATATTACACTTATGTCCCATGTAGAGTCGTTCAATGTAACTGATGTCTGAGATCCTGGTTTGTCACTTCCCAAAACGGTAAAACTCCGTTAGTTGAAATTGGGGGTGTGACAGATTGGTATCAGAGCCATTGGTTATAGAGAACTAGGATTGCATACTAGACTATAACCTCACACATTAGTTATATGTCATAAGCGTTTGTATGGTTGGCACTTATGTACTATATTACAGGATTATGTCGTCAACTCCGCCACCATCACCTAAGGGATCTATCTTATCGTCCCCGAAGCCCAAAAGGAGTCGGACTAGTTCTAGTGACAACTCGGTGGAGCAAGGGGAACCGAGTAATGCTCAGGCAAGAAACGTCTCGCTAAATTGGAATGCATACCCGAAGATGATCCAAAGGTGGATCGAACTAGGAAATGTTCCATCGCCTTACTTTGGTTCTACTTCCTCATCCGCTACTTTGCCAAGCTTGCCATGCACCATGGAGCAAGCTTTTGCATCCGTTGTATTTATCATAACAAGAGATGAAGGAATCTACCGATAAGGTACCCGACATTCTAAAACGGGAATCACTAGTGGAGGAAAACAAGGAGAGAATTGAACTCTTGACTGCTGAGTTAGCACTAACTGATCAGGTCCATAACATTTTGGTGGATCGTGTTGCACATTTAGAGACGAGGGCGGACACCTCGGAACTGGACACAGGAGAGATTTTGGAGAGAGTGGCTAACCTGGAAGGCCAGCTCCAAGCAACAAACCATGCCAATGAAGGACTCCAAGAGAGGGTGACTCACTTGGAGGCCCAACTGCAAGCGGCCCTATTCCCGGAAGACATTCTAGTATCTGATGATGAAGAGGAGCCCTTTGAAGAGGAACCCTTTGAGGAGGAGCCCTTTGAAGAGGAACCCTTCGAAGAGGAGCCCTTAGAAGGGGAGCCAGCTGAGGAGGAGCCGGTGGAGATCGATGATGCACAGTCATACATCTCTTCTGATGACGAGGATGTTTGATGATCTTCCTATTCTATCTTTCTTTTCATGTTTGTTTTTGCTTATGTTATTTCTCTTTTCAAACCTAGATAGGTAAGGTTGTTCCCATCCAATAAAAGCATGAGAAGTTTAATATTTGAGTTATTTATCTTGTAGCCTTACAATTTATTTAATTTTCAAAATATTAGATGTTGTATCTCCTTACTCGTACCGAATAATGTTTAAGATGTGTTATATTTCTCATTGTTTTTCATTTATGATTGTGAAGAATCATGTCTGGGAGAGGACGCGGAGGCCGTGCCGATGGTCATGGTACCATTAACATGACGGCAGCAGAGCTAGCAACACTGATAAATGATAGTGTTGCAGAGGCTCTAGCAGCACAGAATGTTGTAGGTAAATGCTTTAGCTATTGACAAATGGTGTCAATCTTCTTCTAAAGACATCTTTCTGAACTCTATAATTCCAATTTTATTTGTATTTCTAAATCCAGGTCAGCAAAACCAACAACCAGCCTGTACTTTCAAGGCATTTATGGATTGCAAGCCCCACACCTTTAGTGGAGCTGAAGGAGTCGTTGGATTGCTTCGCTGGTTCGAGAAGGTAGAATCAGTAATAGCCACGTGCAACTGCCCCGTGGCTAGCCAAGTGAAGTTTGCTGCTGGAACTTTAGAAGGCCCGGCCCTAACATGGTGGAATGCCCAAGTTCAAATGTTGGGTCTGGCAATGGCAAATGGACTCCCGTGGGAGGAATTTATAGCAATGATGAAGGAGGAATACTGCCCATGGGATGAAATTCAAAAGCTAGAGGGAGAGTTCTGGAACCTTAAGATGGAGGGTTCGGAAATTCAACTCTACACCACCCGTTCGCACGAACTTGCTACCATGTGCCCACACATGGTGACTCCGGATTACAAACGGATTGAACTATACATTGGAGGTTTGGTACCTCAGATTCAAAGCATGGTGACCTCGTCCAACCCTACCACCATCCAACAGACCATCAGACTTGCTCACAAGTTGACCGATCAGGCGGTGACGCAAGGAACTTTACCTCCAAGAGGTTCGGTTTCTAAACCCACCGACAACAATAAGCGCAAGTTCGACCATCACTCCCACTCCCACTCTAACTCTAACTCTAAAGGATCCCAACCCAACCAACCTCAGCACCAACAGCAGCGAAAGTTTGAGCCTGCTAGAAACTTTAATCAAACGACCTCATCAGGTCCGAATCAGGGAGAATATGCTGGGAGGTACCCCAAGTGCAACAAATGTGGCTATCACCACACGGGCACTTGTGACCGAAAACGTTTCCAGCGGTGTGGTAAGATGGACCACGCTGCGAAGGACTGTAGGGTTGCACTCCCGAACAAACAACCATTTCAATCACAGGGATTCACGAGAGGATGTTTTCAGTGCGGCAAGGAGGGGCACATTCAAAGGAATTGTCCTCAGTTGAAGAGAGGTGGAAATGGTAATGGCAGTGGTAGTGGTAACGGTAATAACCAGGGCAACAATGGTAACAACCCCAATCAGAACAACAATGGTGGGAATAACGGTAATAACGGTGGTAATGGAGGGAATGGGGCGAAAGGAAGAGCTTTTGTACTTGGATCTGGAGAAGCTCGCTACGATCATAACGTGGTCACCGGTAAGTTTCTCTTAAATAATTACTTTGCTTCTGTCCTTTTTGACACTGGTGCTGATAGGAGTTTTATATCTAAGAAACCTAGTGATATGATAAAAGGAACTCCAACTCTGTTAGAAGCTAAGTATGTAATAGAGATAGCTGACGGCCAAATAATTGAAGCAACCCACATTCTTAAGGGTTGTAAGCTTGATCTAGCTAGCCATATTCTTGATATCGACCTTATTCCGGTCACACTTGGTAGTTTTGATGTAATCGTCGGCATGGATTGGTTGTCTAAAAACCAAGCGGAAATCATTTTTCATGAGAAAATCGTTCGCATACCCCTCCCGAGTGGAGAAATTCTTTTAGTTCAGGGCGAAAGTGTTGGTGCTGTCATGGGTATCATATCCTTCATGAAAGCACAAAAATGCCTTCGGAAAGGACATACCGCTATCTTAGCTCTCGTTGCCGAGCAGCCACCCGAAGAGAAGAAGATTGAAGATATCCCAATTGTACGAGAATTTCTGGAAGTATTTCTTGAAGATTTACCTGGCTTACCACCGCACCGTCAAGTGGAATTTCAAATCGATTTAGCACCTGGAGCAGCGCCGATCGCTCGGGCACCTTATCGATTAGCACCTAGTGAATTGCAAGAACTATCTACTCAGTTACAGGAGTTGTTAGATAAAGGCTTCATTCGACCTAGCTCATCGCCATGGGGAGCTCCGGTACTATTTGTCAAGAAGAAGGACGGAACTTTCCGTATGTGTATTGACTACCGGGAGTTGAATAAAGTCACAATCAAGAACCGCTACCCTTTACCTCGCATAGATGACCTTTTTGATCAACTCCAAGGGTCAAGTTTCTATTCCAAAATAGATCTTAGATCTGGTTACCATCAGCTGAGTGTCTGAGATGAGGATATCTCTAAGACTGCTTTCAGGACAAGGTACGGCCACTATGAGTTCATGGTTATGCCTTTCGGATTAACCAACGCACCTGCAGTATTCATGGACCTCATGAACCGTGTGTGTAAACCTTATCTTGACCAGTTCGTTATCGCTTTCATCGACGACATCCTCATTTATTCCAAGAACAAGGAGGAACATGAGGAATATCTACGCCTAATTTTGGAACTACTTAAGCGAGAACAACCGTATGCTAAGTTTTCCAATTGTGAATTTTGGATCCGGAAAGTTCAATTCTTAGGGCATGTGGTCAGCGAGAAAGGGATACATGTCGATCCATCGAAGATAGAAGCCATCAAGAATTGGGCAGCACCATCAACTCCGACTGAGGTGCGACAATTCCTGGGATTGGCTGGTTACTACCGTCGTTTCATCGAAGGATTTTCTAAGATCGCACAACCCCTTATTGCTTTGACTCAAAAGGGTAAAGCCTATATCTGGAGTGATAAACAAGAGTCAGCATTTCAACTCCTTAAACAGAAACTTTGCAGTGCACCTATACTAGCCCTTCCAGAAGGAACGGACGACTTCGTAGTATATTGTGATGCGTCTATCCAAGGTTTAGGTTGTGTTTTGATGCAGCGGGAGAAAGTAATCGCATATGCATCACGTCAGTTAAAAATTCACGAGAAAAACTACACCTCTCATGACCTAGAGTTGGGAGCAGTAGTTTTTGCACTTAAGATATGGAGACATTACTTGTACGGTACCAAGTGCACCATCTACACCGATCACAAGAGTCTTCAGCATATCTTCGAGCAGAAGGAGTTGAACATGCGACAACGTCGTTGGGTTGAACTTTTAAATGATTACGACTGTGCAATCCGATACCACCCGGGTAAAGCTAATGTTGTAGCTGATGCCCTGAGTCAAAAAGAAACAAAACCCAAACGAGTTCGAGCATTACAGCTTACTATTCACCCTGGATTACCTGACAGAATTCGTAGTGCTCAACTCGAAGCCCTAAAAGAAGAAAACCTACCACTGGAAGGTACACGCGGTTTGGAAGCACAACTTGAAGTCAAATCTGACGACATTCGATACTTTGCCGAACGAATATGGGTTCCAGTATTCGAAAACCTAAAGGAACTAGTTATGGATGAGTCTCATAAACCTCGTTACTCTATTCATCCGGGTTCCGATAAGATGTACCATAACTTAAAGATACTATATTGGTGGCCAAAGATGAAGGCCGATATAGCTATTTATGTGAGTAAATGTCTGACATGCGCAAAAGTTAAAGTTGAATACCAAAAGACTTCTGGTCTTCTACAACAACCAGAAATTCCCATGTGGAAATGGGAACAAATATCCATGGATTTCATCACCAAATTACCACGAACCCCTACTGGATGTGATACTATATGGGTAATTGTTGATCGATTAACAAAATCTGCCCATTTCTTAGCCATCAAGGAAACCGATAAGATGGAAAAGCTTACTCGTATTTACTTAAAAGAAGTAGTATCTCGGCACGGGGTGCCAATCTCTATCATTTCGGATCGTGATACACGATTCACCTCTCGTTTCTGGCAGTCGTTACATAAAGCTTTAGGCACGCGTCTAGATATGAGCACAACATACCATCCTCAAACCGATGGCCAAACAGAACGTACTATCCAAACTCTGGAGGACATGCTACGAGCTTGTGTGATCGATTTTGGTAACACTTGGGAGTCTCACCTACCGTTGGTGGAGTTCTCCTACAACAACAGTTATCACACTAGCATCAAGGCAGCTCTATTTGAAGCACTTTATGGACGAAAATGCCGTTCTCCCATTTGTTGGACCGAAGTTGGAGATAACCAACTCACAGGTCCTGAACTTGTATTTGAAACTTCTGAAAAGATCGTTCAAATTAGAAACCGTATGGCAGCAGCTCGTGATCGTCAAAAGAGCTATGTCGACAAGCGTCATAAACCTTTG
Organism: Smallanthus sonchifolius; assembly: GCA_023525975.1. Lineage (NCBI taxonomy): Eukaryota > Viridiplantae > Streptophyta > Magnoliopsida > Asterales > Asteraceae > Smallanthus > Smallanthus sonchifolius. Next base: position 31,726,932 of record CM042019.1, on the reverse strand, counting down.
GAGTTTCAAATAGGTGACATGGTCTTACTCAAAGTCTCACCTTGGAAAGGTGTCATTCGTTTCGGGAAATGAGGAAAACTGAATCCTCGTTATGTTGGACCATTCAAAATAATGAAGAGAATTGGACCAGTCGCATATCAACTGGACCTACCTGAAAGACTTAGTGGTGTGCACAACGTCTTTCACGTCTCAAATTTAAAGAAATGCCTGGCAGACGAATCACTCGCAGTTCCTCTGGAGGAACTACATGTTGATGAACAGTTACGCTTCGTCGAAGAACCTGTGGAAATTATGGATAGGGAAGTTAAAACATTAAAGCACAGTAAGATCCCTATTGTCTGAGTCCGTTGGAAATCGAAACGCGGACCGGAATTCACGTGGGAACGTGAGGATCAGATGATGCGCAAATATCCTAATATGTTCAACCACCCCACTTCAAATTCTTAAGGTACTATTCTAATTTTCGGGACGAAAATTCTTTCAACTAGGGGATGATGTGACATCCGGAAAATTTTTTTATCTTATTATTTTAATTTTCGGGGCGAAAATTATTTCAACTAGGGGATAATGTGACAATCCGACTTTTCAAGTTAACTCAATTAGATTTTTCGTTAAATTCTCCATTAAGTCCTAACCCAGTTAACTCAATATTAAATCCCAAGGACCAATTCCATCAATTCCTGATCTCAAACTACAGGGATCAAGGTTGTAATTAACCCAAACTCAATCTATGGACCATATAAAGTCAAAATTGAGTGTAACTAGCTTCGGTTGACTTTTTGAAAGTCAAATTCGCATCAATCGACCAAAAGATTCGAATTCCAATCGAGATTTGATCAAATTGTAACGGAAATTGCATGTTAATGACATTTATGGTCATCATTGCGGTGTTAATCATCATCACTGTCGAATTAAACTCAAATAATGGAAATTAAAATCATAACCGTCGAACTCGTCTCGTATTATTCACCAATTCGCATCAATCCGACATTGTACACTGGAATTGAACCTTCACACGCACTAAACGAAGCCTCAAGAACCTGTTCCACACATCAATTCTACTGTAATCGAAGCCGGAGTCGTCAGAGAACAACCGTGCGCGAAGTCGGAGCCACTCTAGTCGATCTCGGTCAATTCTCAATTGTTTCTGGTAATTCAACACACCCTCACCTTCGTTTATACTTCCTGATGAAAAGCCCTATGAAACCTAAGGCTTACAATATCAATTCAATCGAAATCAAGAACTTAGGGTTCATACGCATTCTGTTTAATTGAACCCTATCAATTCGATAATTAATACTGAAATTGATCACGGCTACAGACTCTCCTGGACGCCTAGATCGAAAGCCCTATACTTTTAAGGGCTTACATTATCGAATTGAATATGATCTTGATTCTAGGGTTTGTTCGTAAACGGATTTGGGGCTTTTGATTCTAGACTTGTTTTCAATTCAATTAAATCATGCTATTAGTTTCAAAATTTCCTACTAATCAAAAGCCCTATGCTAATTCAAACTTATAACATCAAATTGATTGAGATCACTAACCTAGGGTTCTTGCGAATTCGATTTGGGGCTTTTGATGTTAGACACTGTATTAATCAAATTAAACTTCATGATCAGATTCGCAACTGGTCACTCATTGAAAACCCTATGAATCCAACCATTTTAGTATCGAATTCAACTCAGTTCATAATCTAGGGTTTGTTCTTGTTTAATTTGGGGGTTTTGATCTTGATCGTAATAAAAATCAAATTAAACTGTATAGATATATTCACAAACCTTTGTTGAGTAAAAGCCCCATGATCCCATCGAGTTTCAACATTCAATTTGTTCATCACGATTACGTGTTCTTATTCTAGGGTTTCGGGTTTAAAACTGGGAATTAAATGACCATACACTTAACCGTTTTACAATTAAACGAACACACAGATTCGCAAACCTCTGATTTTCAAAACCCCTATACTTTCCGGTTCGATCATGGTCGGAATCTATGGATTTAGAACGGAATTGGGTTCGAAAGCGCGAATAAGGTAGGGACTGGTGTTTGTGATGAATAAAACCATTTTGATTTGGATATGTATGCGATTCCCTAGCTGGTGGGACTGGTTAGAGTGTGTGTCTGTGGTGGGAGAGACCCGGGTTCGAGTCTCTCCACCCACATTTATTTTTAAAAACCGATTTTCAGTATTATATTAATTACCAAATAAATTGTTATATTAATATAATATTATATTAAAGTGTTTTAACCCGGAAAACAACCCGTAGGCTCGGGTTTGATTTTATAACTTATAATTGACAATAATTCCACTTTTGAAATAATATATTTATACTAATTTCAACCCCAACTTCGTATGAAATAATATATTAATATTATTTTTAACTTGTGACTCCTATTTCTAAATAATATATATTTATGTTATTCCACTTTGTTTAAATACCTCGTATAATGTTTTAAACTGTTTAATAATATAAATTGTTATATTATTTACCGACGTTATTTGCTCGAATAAAAATAACATACTTATTATTTTTGCCAACGATTAAATATTAATCTTACGAATCTAAAATAATATATTAGATTATATTATTTTCCTAACTTTTGTAAACGACTCGAACGTACGAACTTATTTATTTATTTATCATTCATTATTAACGTTCGACACGTAATGCATTTACCTTAATGATATAAATATATACAATTCCGTAGACACATTCGTCTACTCTTAAATTCCTAGAATGCGTTAAGACGTTCAATCTTCCGTGTCGTCGTCACAAGTCCCAACTTGTCCCTAATTTATGTGTTTATAATTTTAGGGCATACGTAAGTCGTCTGAGACTTACACTCGTGGTTTCAACTTTTCCCTTGTGTGATTCAAATCTCTACTCAAGCTTAGGTGACTTTTCACGGCCCCTTTTTACTGCTTTTAAATTAGGGGAGAAAACATGATGCAAACTCTTTTTTATTTTTGTACTTCATTTTATATCACTTGTTATGACTATGCGTAAACTCTATCATGAAAGTCCTCACATCGAACCGTTTAATTATGAATATAGCGAGGTATGTTGGGTAGTACTACTGGGTTTGACAAACCTCACCCGCGTTAGTCGCGCTAACTCGATTGGATATCGAACGGGTGCAATATTGACCTAAACGTGCACCGTGGTTGATAGACCTTGTGGGAGGCAATACAAACAGTCAGTTTACGGTTGCGAGCATAATAGCAAACATGAACATGGGTTAGCTACTCATTGGTATATATATGTTGATTGTACAATTAATCTGGTAAACGTTTATTTATACTTTGAAACCTGTGAACTCACCAACCTCGTGTTGACATTTTTACTTACATGTTTTCTCAGGTCGCTAAGTTAAGACACAGGTGCACAACTAGGATCATGCATGGGATGCTCCTGATTTATTGATGTCTTGCTACTTTGATTGTTTTCGTTTTATTATTGTTTGGACTTGGACGTTTGGACTTTCTTTTTGGGGCGCGTGTATTTTGCGCATTTATTTTCGTTACGCTTCCGCATTTGAACTCTAAACTTTGATTATATTACACTTATGTCCCATGTAGAGTCGTTCAATGTAACTGATGTCTGAGATCCTGGTTTGTCACTTTCCAAAATGGTAAAACTCCGTTAGTTGAAATTGGGGGTGTGACAACTTAAGTTTTGGACCTAGATAATTTTAAATAAAGGATTTTGTATTTCATTTTATGTACTTGGTTTGATTTGGTTTTATATTGAATACTTGAAATGAATTTGAATGATTAATATATTTCAACTTAGTCAACCTTGTGCTCATGAACAGTCTACATGTCCCGCCCCGATGATTCCGCCGTCGGTTGGGGTGTGACAATATCGATATATTTAACCGAGTGTTGAGTGAACAGTTGAGAGACTGTAATTTTGTGCATAATCATAGTTCCTTCGAATATGTTAGGCTTGCTACCCTATTATGGTGAAACACTCGAAAGGTATAACCACCAAATCATTGTTTTTAAGAAGGCTATTCAGCCATTTGGGACAACAACTTTGATTAACCTTTTATCAATACTTTACTTCTACGGGTATAATCATGCATAAGTTTGCTTGAGGACAAGCAAAGTTTAAATGTGGGGTATTATGATATGACGTAAATTATACATGTTTTGCATGCATAATTATCCCCGAAATCATCACAATTAGAGACAATATGATAATAATTGATGCCTAATCCACTCATTTGTGTTCCGATAGGATAATTGACCCAAGTTTGCAAAAACATGAAGAAAACACTCAAAATCAAGCTGAAATCAGCATTAGGGGGCCAATTGAACGAAACCGGATGCAAGAAGTCAAAGCAGGAAGTCAAAAAGTCAACGAGAAGCAAAATAGGGCAATGCACAGTCGTGCATTGCCATGCACGGTCGTGCAAAATCCATCTTTTTCTCCCCGTACTCCCAAAAGCTGCCAGCTTCCGTACGTGAAAGAAAAGGGTACTTTGCACGCCCGTGCAATCCAATGCACGACCGTGCATTGCCAAAATCTTTGCCTATAAATAGCAAGCTCATTCCAAGCATTTAGGTGTCCAAGATCAAGAGTAGGGAAGGCTTTAGTGCTCTGCTAAGAGTCAGAACTCTCTCGGTTTTGGTCCGTTTAGTTTTTCTTTGTTTATTTCCTTTTTAAAGTCTTGTAATATGAAGCGATACTTCTCGTTCGAGTAAAACAAGAGGCATTCTATACCCTCTCTCCTTTGGTGTTGGAATACTTCCACACATTATCTAAGGGTTAGCGGAGTCACTTGTATGGTCATTCATGGCTAGTTCTCTTGTGTTACTCGAGTTGGTTGAACTTTAATTAATTAATGAATTATTTTTAGTATGTTATGTTTTTAAAGTCTTTACTATGAGTTATCTTAAAAAGACAAGAATAAGTGATTTTTAAACCAATCTAATAATCTTAAATCTTGTGAGTTACTTAAGCAAGACTTCTTGTTTGGGAAGCTGATTCGATGTTTATACGGTCTATATACAAATCTTGGTTCTATCACGGCAAGTTAGTATAGATTTAATATTATGGGTTGATTGGAGGTTTGGGTATTCAACAAGTCGTTTGAGACCTAACCAGACCGGGCGGTTTGTGTCGGTATTTTTTTACTTCTCTCGTATCGGCTTGCAGAGGACTTCTAGCGGGAGCCATGGGGTTTGATCTTGAGAAGGAAAATCTTATTTATTTAAAATAATATTATAAGTAAAGAAAACTATTTAAGAACATAATTTGTTAGGTCCGAGGGTTCATAAAGTACCTTTGGAGGAAGTCGTGCATTCCGACTTACCGAAAGAAGTTACAAGACCAGACATACGTCAGTCACAGGGATAATATTAGTCCAAATAATGAATTGTGAGATACCAACGGACTTGAGACCCCATTTAGGGTCCGTTATATTCATTAAGGAACAGTTGGCCGACCGTATCCATTGTTCCGTTACGAAATATTAACTCCCTTATCGAAAGGGTTAGTACTAGTAACTATGACCAACCTTACTTTAATTATTTCATTAATGAACAAGTGATAACAACCGGAGTAACACCTTAAACGGATTAATACTTCTAATTACATTTCTTATCTTTTTATTTTCTTTTAAAACAAAACCCATTTTCTAACTTATTATCCTAGTCAGACAATAGCAAGGGTTAAGTACGGGATCTGTGTCCATGGTTCGATACTTGGTTCTTACCCAGACTATACTACGCTGCGATAGGTACACTTGCCTATTGTGTGTGTATTTAGTTGAAGTAATTATCATTTTAATTTATAAATTTAAAACCTGATTTTGTGTAACTCTAAATCAAACATTAAGAATATATCATGTTACTCACATTTGACATCAAGTTCTTGGTGTCATTACTAGGGATACATATATATATTTTTATATACATATTAAAAAACACCATCACCCCCTCTCCTAAACCCCCACCATTTTGAAATTCTTCATCCATTCAAGTGATTCAAGGTGCTTTCAAGTTTTTTCAAGGTGTCCAAGCAAGAATCCATCATCATCTAACCATCATACCTCGATTTGTAATTATTTCACCCAAGTTTTCTTCATATTTTTGGCCCTATATGGTGGTGAACTATTCATCCAAATAAAAGTTGTGTTTTAAGTCTTCAAGCCAAGTTTTAATCAAAGGTTTTTCATAAAAAGAGTTCATGACACATATTGGTACATATAGTGTATAGAAATGCTTTGTTTGAATGTTATATGCTCGTTTCTATATAAAGAAACTTTGTTTGTCATAGTTTTGTAAAAAGATGCATATGAGATGTTTGATGGATTGAATGATTCAAGTATTGTAATAATGAGTAGGAAAGATGATTTTTATGGTTGAAATGTTGGATATGCATCTTTTTAGGTCGTTTCTATAAATAGAAACTTTATTGTTTTACATTTTGGGTTATTGAATGCTTTTATAACATCTATTGAAGTGATATATGAGGTTATTTGAAGTTACACATGTGTAGGATGTCGTTTAACAACTTTACATAAAAGGAAACTTTATTGGAACATACTTTGTGTTTGAGTGCTATAATTATCTAAAGTAGGTTAAATAATGTTATTACCATGTGGTTAGATGATATATATATATATATATATATATATGAGAATATATGATTAATAGCTTTGTTATGACCGTTTTGGAAGACCTTACCAATAAAGGAAACTTTAGTGGTTTGGAAACTTCATATTTGCTCTAAATGAAATGTGCATAAATTAAACCATGTTAGTAGCATTGTATTAGAATAATTTCATGTATTGTTTATTATTTGGACCATGTTACATAAAGGGTATTAAAACCCTAGTTTCTAAAGAAGGAAACTTTGTTGTTACATAAGCTAGGTTACAAGATATTATGTTACTTTACTTGTCCAAATGTAGTTGAAATGATATTGTTAGATGATTGGTACGATAGCATGAGTAATGTAAATTGTTTTGTTGTCATGATATGGAATATGTTATGAGTATGTACAAATGCTATGGTTACTTACTAGACTTTGTGACTTAGACTTGTCATAGTTGTATGCCATGGACTTATGCAACTACTTGAGTATGTGTGTCACTACTTATGACATAAACCTATGAATATTGTGTTACTACCTATGAAATGAACTTAGTTATATTATGTTACTTAATATATGACATGCACTTATGCAATTACTTGAATATGTGTGCTATGACATAAGGTTCTACTTATGTGTTACTTGTGTATGCTTTCACCATATGTCACCAACGGGTCGTCATGTCACACTTGGTCAACCTTGGTCAACATTAGTCAAACTTGGTCAATCCTTGGTCAAACCTTCTTTAAAACGCCAATGTAACCTTTCAACATTGAGTTGTTTGGATGAACGTGGTTATATAAACCATGTTACCTTTCATAGACCACATAGCATTAATGTTTCTAGAGCTCGGATAGGTCGATCATTAAGATTTTGCTAGGATTCTCGTGTTGCTTTACATACTACTATCACCTCATTCACATGTGAGTTTGTACGGCCCCGCTTTACTTACTTTTCTTTTGGGGGAGATCCATGCTAAAACCGTTTTCATAGTCGTATGACGTTACTTTTTGATTTCACTTTAATATATAAGTGGGTGCATTTCCTGCACGTAAAGTCCTCTCATAATCAAACTGTTAATTATTTTCCAAGCGAGGTAATCATGAATAGTACTATTAGGTTTAACAACCCCCACCCGGGTTAGTCGCACTAACTTTGACGGGAGGTCTAACGGGTGCATCATTGACCTAATCCATGCGTGCTGAGCACGTAAGAGGCAAAATGCTAGTTTCTGCAACCTTCGTTGAGCTTCGGTTTCGGTGAATTCTTATATTATTATTATATATTGTTTGATCAACAATTGAATCATTAGTAGAAATACGTACTGTTACACTGTTTTATTTCTTTTGTTGTTACTTCAAACCTGTGAACTCACCAACCTTGTATTGACACTTTTAAGCATGTTTATCTCAGGTCATTAAGCATTTGCACAAGGGCTAGGATTTGCATATCTAGAGTCTCATTGCTTGTTTTTCATTTAATAGCTTAGGTTTATGGGAACCTAAAGACATTATGCTTATGTATTTTGATATATTACTTGTGCTTTCACATTTTCTTGAACTCTGTCAAGCTTAGTTATTTTGTATGATGTTCAAATGTAATGTCTTTTCAAAAACCATTTAGAGGTCGTTCAAAATGACAAGGACCAATGATCCTTGACAGTCACAACCCGCGTGTAAACCGCTGTGGATTTCAGGGTGTGACAACGGAAACAATAAATGGTGAGTAAATATTAAGAGAAATATTTCTCAGAGATTGAGATAATTAATTATTTGATTAATTAATTATTCATGGGAATAAATGTTTAATCAGTTAAACATTTAAGGATTTGATTTTACTGATTATATATAATTAGTAAAATCTAAGGGTTTAATAATTAATAGTTAATTATTACTAGGTGTTAACTGTTAAAACCATAAGGGACCAGTATGTAAATATAATGTTTATAAATAGAACATTATAATCAAAACCCTAAGACTAATCAATCCCAACCCAAAATCGGGGCCCCTTCCCTCTTGCGAGTCCGACACCGAGCCACCACCACCTACAGCCGTGCGCCGCCGTCGCGTCGGCCACCCCGTCGCTGACCACCACCGTGATCGACTCCCTTCCGTGCAAGCGTGTGACGTTTTGCTGCAGGTTTTTCATGTACGAGTCAACTAGCGTGACGTTCAATGTACTGAGGTGTTACAAATCTTGTTTCGTGTACGAGAGCCCCCCGGTTGTCGAAGAAGAAGAACCGGTGAATGAAGAGATAGAGATGGAGAAGCCTGCCGAAAGGGTAGTAGAGAAGAAGAAGGGGGAGGAGATGAAATTCCCCGAGATTGACCTGAGTCATATCCCCTATCGAGCACGTGTTTTGCCACATAAGCACGCTAGGGAATACGGTACTTTCCTTGATATGTTCAAACAACTCAAGGTCAATCTCCCATTCATATAGGTCCTCCAGCATATGCCTAAGTATGGCAAGTTCCTCAAAGATCTTCTTTCCAACAAGAAGAAACTAGGAGGGATCTCTAAAGTCTCACTTAGTGAGCAATGTTCTGCTATGGTGCAGAACAAGCTGCCCGAGAAATTGGGAGATTCGGGTCGTTTCACGATCCCATGTCTCCTAGGCAGTTTTCCCTTGCACCACACTTTGGCTAATCTAGGTGCTAGCATCAATCTGATGCCATATTCCGTATATAAGCAGCTAGCCCTAGGTGAACCGCAGCCTACGCGCATGATCATTTCCTTGGCTAACCTATCAGTCAAGTATCCACGGGGAAATATGGAGAATCTTTTAGTGAAAGTATGCAAGTTTGTTTCCCCGCGGATTTTGTTATTCTGGACATGGAAGTGGATGATAGAGTCCCACTCATCCTAGGACGCCCGTTCCTACGTACCGCCAAGGCGATGATTGATGTCTTTAACGGGAAACTCACACTTCGTGTGGGGGATGTGTTTCTTACATTCGATGCTACAAACTCCGTGGAGGATGTTGGCAAGCATAGCCACTCCGTGTGCATGCTTGATGCCTCCATGGACGATCACCGGGACTCAAATCCATTAGAGGATGATTGGGATAAAGGAATGTTAGAGGAACCTCCGGATTGGTTGGAGGAGTTTGGAAAGAGTTTGATAGGGTCCCCGTTTTTGAGTGCTGACCACCCACGGTGGTGGGTGTAGATGAACCAGAAGATCCTGGTAAGAGCTTGGAGATCGTAACCAAAGAGAATCTTACTCCTGAGCCTATACCCATTTCTGTTCTTTATGCTGAGGGGCGTGAGACTAAGTCATCCCCTAAATCTTGGCCGCCCCGTGAGAGAAACCGTGCTTTGATAGATTCATCTAGTTTTAGGAGAATGAAAACCCCAAGTGTGGGGATGTTTAGAAGTGATAACTTGCTAGGATATTTAAACCGTGTTATTTTCGGACCTGGTAGGTTTAAGTTGTGGTGGAAAGATCTAAGTGCTAGAGGTTTAGTGTTTGATAGGAGTAGGAGTGTGCGAAGGATGAAGGCGGTACCGGTTAGAATTAAGGAGAAGCCTCCTGATATGCTTGCGTGAGTCTCGGGCAAGTGCCCGGGATGTAGAGTCTATGTGCACTACTTGGTTTGAGTTCATGTCTATTTTTGTTTTTTTCGATGTGTGTGTTTTGTTTGTGTCATTTTTTGCAGGAATTCGCACTTGATTCGGCGAGGAAAATCGTCGGGAATGAAGTTCCAAGTATTTTTATGTATGTTTTTATGCTTAGAATAGGTTTTTATGATATTTGGGTGAAGAAAATTTTGAGGTGTGAAAATTTGGCTAAGTATAAAAACCCTCAAAACTTTTTGTCAGCAGATGGTCCTCGCGATACGTGAGAGTGTTGTCCCCTGTTCCTCACGGTACGCGAAGGATAGAAATAGTGTTCGACTTAATTTCTGCCTCCTCGCGGTACACGAGGAGTGCTTCCTGATCTCTCGCGGTACGCGGGGCCTTGCTGGTGTCACCCTACTTCCTTGTTTTCCCATGGTTTCTTTCACCGTTCACCACCCCTATTATCATCATCCATCATTCCATCATTCATCAATAATCATCACTTTCATCCATTGTGTTATCATCATCATATCATGCACCGACCACCACGATCATGGGAGAATTTGAAACCGTTTCGATCCGATGTTCTACTTTGTTGTGGCTTTCATGTCTATGTGTTTGCCACCCATTGAGTACGTTTCTCTGCGTGCTATCTATCTTGAGTCTTTTAATATTTAGTTTGAGTCAGTGAGTTTTTTAAATTTATTTGAGTCAGTTTAATGTTGCGGGTTTGTTGTGAGGTTTATTTTGCAGGTTTTATCATTCCGCCCGTACTCAATCTCCATTCGGGAGGGATCGATTATCACTTACACACAATTTGTAAAGGCAACCGAGCAGAGTGTGCAACCGCGACCGAAATGCTATACGGTGCACACATGGAAGGACGAAGCTGCATAATTGTTTGCATATATGATAACCAGCTAAGTCGCTTACTGTTTATTTTTGCAATTTTATTTTTAGTTGTTTTTTACTTCACATTGAGGACAATGTGTCTTTCAAGTGTGGGTATGTGAGTGTCCAACTTCTTTATAAATAAAAATACAAAAAAAATTGAAAAATTTTGAAAAAATGTCCCTTGAAATTAAGAGTTTTGCATACAAAAATGGAAAATGATAGTACAACTGGATCTGCTGTTGAGTTTTAAATGAATAATTAACTGAAAACGCGTCTAATTAGTGATGTTTTGGTAGACTCAGCTAGCTAGTAAAGCTTAAATATCATGTGAGTGTTACTTAGGAATTAATTGATTTAAAATCATGATATCTTGTGGGTATTCATCTTAGGGTAATGGTAATACTGAAACTGTCAATATAGGTTGATAGGTAACACGTTAAGTTAAAATTTAGGGGTTTTTAAAATTTCTTGGCACGCCACTCTCTTTTTATTAGAATAAATCCGAGTTTGGTGGCGCCCGCATCAATATTCCATAATTCTTGAGCTTATTTGATTGAAATCTAAGTTTCGTCTACGTGTCACACGTCGGGTTCCAGCCTGATTGAAACACCACTGGTTTAGATAATTATGTGCTTTATTGATTATAACTTAGTCTACGTGTTACCTTCCGAGATAGTGACTTGGTTGAAACGCCTCTAGATGAAGTTTAATTTGCTTATTAATGCTCATTATTATTCATTCATATTTCATCTTATTTCTTGTAAATTTTAGTTTAACGTGGTAGGGTAAATCTATATGGTTTGATCCGTGCCTAAACATGACCGTGAGACGGGATTAGGTAGAGCTGTAACTTATGAGTGTGAGTCATATAGGTTGATTGATATGTTGTATAAATTGGAATTAGAACACGTAATGGGGGCTTGAAAGTTGGTGCTTAGGTTTAATCGGACAGAAATACTAATTATTGCTTTTAACGCGTGAGTATATTTTGCTAATTGGTAATTGATGTTTATTAAGTAGATCTGAGTTATGATTCCATTTGCAATTTTTTCGAGCACGAAAAAAGGTTAAGTGTGGGGATGTTTGATGTAGTGCAAAGCACACATCTTTATTCCTGTTGTATTCATGCGTTTTTTATTAGTTTTATCTTTGTTTTGAGTCGTTTTAATGTACATTTGAGTCTATTGTATATTTGCAAGTGCTCGTATGGAATACAAGTCAAATCATGAAGAAACCGAGCATGAGAGTGAAGTCGGAAGATCAAAAGAGAAGAAAAGTTGAAATTTCAGTCTCTCGAGGTACGCGAAGACCAGAAGGACAATTCTCACGGTACGCGAGGAAAGCCAGATGAGGCCGCGACTATTTTCGTTCATTTTGTGACTTTTATAAAATAACCGTTACCACCTTTACATCATTTTAGTTAAAGCATTCGTACGTTTTATTATAAAACATTTCATCATTAAACCGTTCATAAATCATTCATAAACCTCTTTAGCAAAACACTTCATAAACACATTTCAACTTTCCTTTCATAAACATCATTTCATAAAACATCATTTCGTTAAACATCATTTCGTAAGTATGCACACCAGCCCAAAACATTAATAAAACGGTTAAAGCAGGGCTCTATAACTCACCTGATAATGTAGTCTTGGTTGTCCTAAACAAAGGCCCAACAACGTCACGTACGACATGGATTGAGTAGTTAATACACATCAGAATTGATCCCGACTCTAACGGTTTAGCCGTTCTTAATTAGGCGAACATGCTGACTTCACTAACCAACTATATATACCCATAGACTTGATTCCTACGCATTTAGCAAGTGCGCAGGGCCTTGTTCTTGCGTACTTAATAAGTACGCAGACTTTGTTCTTGCGTACTTGATAAGTACGCACGCTTTGCTTCTTGGGTACTTGATAAGTATGCAGGCTTTGCTTCTTGCTTACTTGATACGTACGCAGGCTTTGCTTCTTGCGTACTTGATAAGTACGCAGGACCTGCTTGCGGGCAGCCTTCTTCCCCGCAAAAACCCTAACTTTTTGCATGCAGATCCAACCTCGTCAAGATCCGAACTTTTTACGTTCAAAACGTTTGCTTTTCATTCTAGATGCTAGATGTATGTTTATATTCAAGTTTCATATGTAAAAATGACATCTTTTTATCCAAAACCTGAAAACCCCAAAACGAACAAAAACTCAGATCTAGATCAGATCGTTACCTGTATCTAGCTTCTGATTCGAAGGTTTTGCTCACTAGCTATGGAGTAACACACTTCTTCAATCTCCGGTAGATCCGCCAACTTTCTCTCTCTACGGTTTCTCTCTCCAGAACTTGCAAATGAATGATTGGTGGAGTGTGTTGGCTATTTAAAGGGAAGGGACTCCTTCCCTCAAGTTCGCCGGCCCATCTGGCCCGGCCCGTCACGCCTCGTTCATTTATTCCGTTTGTCTCGCGTTTAACCCGTTATTTTAATCGTCGTTTTATTTTTTATTTTTTTTGGTATGTTACAAAGATTTACAGGTTTTTTAGAAATTAAGATGAATTATGAATGAATGGATGGAATATGAGCATTAACTTAAACAATTGAACTTTCGTCTAGAGGCGTTTCAACCAAGTCACTATCCCGTAAGCTAACACATAGACTTTAGTCATAATCAATTAAGCACATAAGATTCACTTAGTTGTGTTTCAACCAGGTTGTCATCCTAGAGGGTAACACATAAGCAAGACTTATATTTCTAATCAAATAAGCTCATGAATATGGAATTATGGATGCGGGCGCCACCGAAACTCGGATTTATTCTCATAAAAAGAGAGTGGTGTGCCAAGAAATTTCAAAAACCTCTAAATTTTAACTTAATGTTGTACCTATTACCCTATGTTGACAGTTTCAGTATTACCGACACCCTAAGATGAATACCCACAAGATATCATGATTTTTAATTCAATTAAATTACCATTTAACACATACATGCTATTTAAGCTCTACTAGCTGGCTAGGTCTACCAAAACATCACTAATTATACGCGTTTTCTATTATTTATTCCTTTTAAAACTCAACAAGCAGATCCAGTTGTACTATCATTTTCCATTAATTATACAAAATTTTTGCTTTCAAAGGACATTTTTTCAAACTTTTTCAATTTTTTTGTATTTTTGTAATTGAAAATAAACTAGACACTAGACTCACTAGACGCAGTCTCATCCCCACACTTGAAACAAACATTGTCCTCAATGTGAACTGAGAAACACAGAAAATAAAATAAAAAAACAAAAATAAAACAGAAGACTTAGCTAGTAATGTATGCATTGAAGTGTGTCCAGCTTTACTCTTCCACTTGTGCACCGTATAGCATTTCGGTCACGGTTGCACAATCTACTGTTGGGTTGCCTTTAAAAGATAAATAAGATTAGGATCGACCCCGTCCGAATGTAGATTGAGTACGAACGAAGCGATCAATATTTACAAAGATAAAGTCACAACAAACCCACAGTATTAAACTGACACAAGTAACAGACTCAAAGTAAAAAATGAAAGACTTTACTCACTCACTAAACCCAAGATAGATAGCAGGGAATCATACCCGATGAGTGGCAAGCATATAGACATGAATGCAACAAGCAAGGTGAGACATCGGTCACGAATGGTTCTTAAGTTTCCCATGGTAGGTGGTCGGTGGATGTGATGGTATGTGTGATGATAGAGGATGGTGATGGATGGATGGATGGTAATGAAGAATGATGGTGTAATGGTGGTAATGGTGGTGGTGAATGGTGAACGGAAATGGGAAACCATGGGAAACAAAGGAAGTGGGAGCATTTCAGGATTCCCCCGCGTACCACGAGAAACAGGGCAACCATCCTCTCGTACCGCGAGGAGGCAAATTTTAAGCCGACCATAACTTTTGTCCTCCGCGTACTGTGGGGCACCCTTCTTCACATAAAGTTTAGGGGGGTTTTATACTTAGAATATTTTTTACCCCTCTTAATTCATTTTTCTCCAAATTCTACTAAAACTTGTTCCAATGATAAAATCAAGTTCATATATACCTGGAACTTCATTCCTGGTGATTTTCCACACCAATTCAAGCGTGAAACCCTACAAGACACGACACAAACAAAACACACAAACCGAAAAACAGAAAAATGACGAGAAAACAGAACCAACTAGTATATAAACTCTACATCCCAGACACTTGCCCGAGACTCAAACAAGCGTATCAGGAGGCTTCTCCTTGATCCTAACCGGAACAACCTTCATCCTGCGCGGTGTCCCGACTCTCCACAGCACCAACATACAATTACAAACAACAAGCATTGCACCTCTATCACATTTATCAATTAGGTCCTTCCACCAAAATTTAAATATAGCCATTACGAATATAACATGGTTCAAGTACCCTGATGTCGGTTAAACGGTCTATAAAATTAAACACAAACTAACCTAGACACTCTAGTTAAACTCTAGACAACTCTTCTAAACTAGACCACAAAGACAGGCAAGTGTACCTATCAATTGTAACACAGCTAAAAGAAGTCCGGATATCGAACCCACGAGACACTGAATCTAACACAAATTAGACTCTAACTAGGACTTAATATTTGGTTTGGATTGGGGGGAATTCTACGAACTAAGATTAAACTAGGCAAATGATACCAAAGAAGACAAACGACTATCTAACAAGGATCGGGATGAAATCAATAAGAATGGATAGGACTACCTAGGCTGTGAATCATGAAGCTAAGCTCGGCTTCAATTGGTTAAGGAATATGATATGGAACTGGGATCTAAAGATATGACACCCTCACGACTGACTAATGGATTCCCTGTCACTCTCGGTCTCAGGATGTGACCAGAAGGCAACTCAAGGATTATTAAACTCACCAGTTATCGGAACACCTCTCGGTATCACCGATTATGCTATAGACTCGATAGACAGGTCACCTCTCGGTTATGCTATCTCAATACATCAAAGATGCAAGGAGCAATCTGAATTCACTATGTTTGACACGGATCAGCAACAATACCAGACCTCAAAGGAAACGCCCTCTCAGACAATTCGCACTCAGAAACCCTAACACTGAAGACTAACCGATTACCTATCACTTTTTCAGATATTTAGATAAGAAGAACACTTGATTTTAATTGATTATTAGTTGACAATCCTATGGTGACTACGTCTAGACAACCACAAACTAATCGCAAACACAAAGTAAACGACCTACTACATACTCATTCATGAAAGACATTCAACAGAGCATGTATGGATGGATGAACCAACAAACAATCAATAACAAGCATGCATATTCATCAAACACATCAAATCAGATCTGGACTAAAGCATAAAATCAAATCAATATCCGAAAACCAATGAAAATCCAAACTTTAACATACAATCATCTTAAACCTAGGTAGTTCTAAAGTTTTAGACAAGAAACATGATAAAGAAAGAAGTATCAGAGTTAAAGATAGCAAACAAAGTCATAAAACATAGATCAAGAACAACCGAATGATTAATCGTGACCGAATGCTTGATTCTAACCCGACTTGTTTCCAATACATTGAAACCTTGATCAAAATCCAATCTTTCTTGCCAAAATCGCCCAAGATCCAAGCTTTGACTGCAATTAGTCGATCTTTTTCAAGAATGGCCGACCTAAATCATAAAATCCCTAAAATTCCATTATTTTTGGATCTACATTTTCTCGCGTACAGCGAGAGATTTCTGGAGGGTCCCTCGCGTACCGCGAGGGCCAAAATAGTCGGGGTGCGATCTGGCTTCCCTCGCTTACCGCGAGGGGCTTCTTCTCCTCCCTCGCGTACCGCGAGGGGCATAAACTCTCAAAAAATTGATTTTTCTTCTTTTGATTCGTGCTCTTTCCCCGTGTGCTTGATTTCTCCAGGATTTAGCTTCGCTTTCCGCTTCCTTAGCACACTCTAACCTATAATTATTATCCGAACTCAGTATGAACTCAAAACAATACAAAACTGGACAAATACACATAAATATACACGGATAAACACATGTGTTTTGCAACACATCAAACATCCCCACACTTACACTTTTTTCGTCCTCGAAAAAGATATCTACAATGGAATCATAACTGGATGAAGCTTTATCTTTCTCAATTTTTTCAACACATATATAATAACGCGTTAAAATGCAATAACCGGTATTTCTATCCGACTAAACCCAAACACCAAATACCAAGCCCCTGATAAGTGTCCTAATCCAATTTATACAATGGGTCAATCAAACTATGGATCTCACACTTAAAAGCTACACTTCCACCTAATCCCGTCTAACAGTCATGTTTAGGCCAGGGTTAGATCATATAGATATTCCCACCACAGTACTCCAAAATATTTATGTTTTCCAAATATAGATGATTTGATGTAATGAAATGGAATGAGTATTATTAGATGTATGAATCAACCTTACCTAGTGGTGCATCAGCCGGGTCACCATCCCAGAAGGTAGCACATAGGCTGCCGCCTTATCAATCAAGCACATAAGAATTCAACTTAGAGGCGTATCCACAGAGTCACTATCCCCATGGGAAACACATAAATCAAACCTTATTTATCCCAATTATTGATCACTCAAGTCCCGACCCATGGGTGTATCAACCAAGTCACTATCCCAGAGGGTAACATGTAGGTCAAAACTTAAGCTTTCAAATATACTTATAATGGATGGAAAAATGGAATGCGGGCGCCACCAACTCTCGAATTCATTTTCATCAACGGAGAGTGGTGTGCCAAAAATATTTCAGAAACATAAAAACCTTAGCTTACCGTGGTGCCTATCACCCTATGTTGACAGTTTCAGTTTCACCGTTTCCCTAAGATGAGAACCCACAAGATTTCATGATTTAATTAAGTTATTAATCCTAAGCAACACCTTCAAGATATTTAAGCTTTTCAACTGGTTGGGCCTACCGATTCATCACAAATTAGACACGCTTTCTATTGTTTATTTTATTCCACTTCACATCACACAATGCCTAGTTTTACCTATCATCTTCCATGTACGTGCAGCACTCTAATTCAAAGAACATTTTCATTAAAATTTCTACAAATTACAACAACAGACTCAAAATAAAAAACCTAGACGAATGTCTCCTATCCCCACACTTAAAATTAACATTGTCCTCAATGTGGATCGAGAAACGACGGTAAAAATAAAACAAAATTAAAATAAAGCAGAAATAAAATAATTGCACAAAAATTGGAACAAACTTCCCTAATAAAATGGCTATGAAATTCCTCGTAAGTCATGCTCCCTCGACCTCCATTCGAACGCGCTCAGCTCACAATTATTCCAAGTACTCCTCACGAACGAAAGCGGCTAAATTCTAACACATACTATCAAACACGTCAAACATAAAATATATACAATAACAACACAACTAGCCCGTGCCTGAACCCCCAAATATGTACACTACTATATATACAAGAGTTTATGTACAAGAATGGAAATACAAGAATGAAATACATAAAAAGAAATACATAAATAAAAATACAAGAACTAAACTATATACAACCCGGCAAAAGGCAACTGATGATCACGGCTGCTCACCTCCCGTCTCTGGCTGATCCGGCTGCTGCTGGTCTGGTGCCCTGAAGAACGGTGGGATCTCTATGCCCTGGCGTGTCATCATGTACCGGATAGATGAAATGAGAATACTCACCAGTTTGGCCTCTCGGCGACCAACAATGCAATAGAGGCAAAAAAGATCAAGCTGACTGCACTTCTCAATACCGGACCGGCGTCCGATGAGAGTGCCATCTAGTATCCTATGAATGTAGCAGATAAGGGGGTCGCGAATGGACGACTCCATAGAGATGAGGAGTACGGTTCATCGGCGATGGAATGCCAGAAGTCGCGTAACTGACTGTTGCTGACCCCCTGGTCGTGTCGCCTCCTGAATAACCCATGTAAGCTTTGTAGAAATGGTTGTGCTGCTACCTCAGCCTTGGTGTACCACCCCATGGCAACCGCAAACTGTGGCACTGACATCTCGAAAACCTGTTGGCCCAACGCAAACAACACTGCAGTAGGCCCCTCGAACTGGCCTGTGACGTACCGGAAGGTAGTGCGGAATTCGACAGTGAGCTCCAGGTACTGTGTGGCGTCACAGGCCAATGCTGCCATCCAACGGGCATCAATAAGCTCACGGAACCTCTGGAGTTGCCCTAACTCCTCGACGAGCCCCCAATCAAATCCTTTGTGCTGATATAGCTCCATATCCACGAACCTCTCTAGCCGGACAACCTCCTCTGTCATGAGATCGAATTGGAGGAGGGTATGGTGGTGAAAGACCCTAGCATCTAGCGGAATCGGCTCCGCATCAGCTGCTGGACGCACCTCGGGAACCACGTATCATATGACACGCGACGCCCGATGAATCGGGTGCGGCTCCTCAGCCTCTCCCCTAGGGTGGGGAACTGGGCCCCGCCTGCGCTTGGGCGCGCTAGATGACTCTCCTCGATCAGACATACCTGCATTTACAAGTTAGTACAACAAATAATAAAATAATACAACATGCCGAACGACCGTATAGCATTTCCTTAGCGCTCGTTCGACTAATTAATAGACTAAAAATACACTACAAAAAATGAAAAATTCAGGATACCCTATTTGTTTATTTAAAAACCAGATAACCTCGCCCGAATGGAGATTGAGAATGGGCGAGGCGATCTAAACCTGCATAAAACTCAATAGGCATATCCCGATACAAAGTGTACACAATCTATGACAATTTACTAGACAAAAATGACTAATGATCTACGATGAACTAACTTTACGACTAAAATTACTAATCATTACAAACTAACCAACTCAAAGTACAACTAATTTGGACCCAAAAACACGACGACACTAGACCCAACTACCATTGACACTGCTAGAGATGCGGATTCAAAATGATACAAGGACCCGTACCTCAATGTGGTGTAAAGTAAGTCAAATCAATGAAGAATCAATGCAACTCAAGCCCTTGTGTAGCTCAAAACCTCGTGAGTAAAGGTGGTGATGGTGGCAACTGGTGGTGTCCGGTGGTCGGTGATCGAGTTGTGCAGGCGGAGGTGGTGGTGTACGACTGTGGTGGTCGGAGGTAGATGATGGTGGTTGGTGATGGATTTATGGTGGTGTAGGTGCTTGATTCGCCGGAGAGGTTGGGTGATGGATGTGAAATGGAAGCTGGTGGTGGTGTGTGACGGTGTTGTACTGCGAGCGATGGTGGTGAGTGGTGGTGGTAATCGCCGGAGGTGAGAGAGTGGTGAGTGGTGGCTTGCGAGGACGACAACTGGGGGTTTTAATTTTTTTTTTGAATTTCTCAGGCTCCCACGTACCGCGGGACACCTTAGGTCGTAATCTCACATACCGCGGAGGGCGGGTAGGCGGTGGCGGCTTTTCGTTTCCCCGCGTACCGCGAGATAGTAGTTTGGAAAGTCTCGCGTACCGTGGGGGGCCTGATTTCTGGCAAAGTTATGTGTCTCTCATGTACCGCGAGAGACACCCCCCAATTACCTCGCGTACCGGGAGGGACCCTCCATCATAGAAAGTTAACTCCGTTTTTATACTTAGAAAAATTTTCACCCCTTAGAATTTTTTTCAAACTTGTTTCCAAAATTTGCTCCAGACATATAATTTTTAGCATACGTACCTGGAACATCGTTTTGATGGCTTTCTCCCTCTGCTTTGATCACGAATCCCTGAAACGCATGAATACACAAATCACACAAACCGAAAATGCACAAAAACTAGAAATTGAAAGTAAAACACCGAAATTTACAAACTCTACACTTGGGTTATATCCCGAGAACTTACTCTCCTTCAACTTTGTGTTCCGGTCTTGTCAAAGAGGATCTCACCCCCTCAACATTCTCAATCAGTCCTCCGATGTAATGCTTCAATCTATGATCGTTCACCTTCTACGAGCTACCTTCCCCATCGTGTAGCTCCACCGTACCATACGGAAATTCCTCTTTGACCGTGTATGGCCCTGTCCATCTAGACTTAAGCTTTCCTGGGAATAGTTTCAATCTCGAATTGTATACTAAAACCCTATCCCCACACTTGAAGTCTTTAACTCCCTTCAACCGACGATCGTGCAACGCCTTTGTGCGCTCTTTATAACTCCAAGAACGCGTGTATGCCTCGTCACGCAACTCATCTAACTCATGCAACTGGAGAAAACGGTGTCATGCTGCTTTAGGAAAGTCAAGATTGACTGCCTTTAAGGCCCAATATGTCTTGTCTTCCAGTTCCACCGGTAGATGACACGCCTTGCCATAGAGCATCCTAAAAGATGTAGTCCTAATAGGTGTTTTGAACGCGGTTCTAAATGCCCAAAGTGCGTCATCCAACTTGTCGGACCAATCTTTCCTATTCTTTCCGACTGTTTTCTCCAATATCCTCTTCACTCCGTTATTCGCATTTTCCACTTGCCCACTAGTTTGTGGATGATAGGCTGTCGATAATCGATGGGTTACTCCGTAACGTGACAAGACCTTCTCCATCTGGGCATTACAAAAATGTGTGCCCCTATCAGTGATTAGGGCTCTAGGAGTACCAAACCTGCTAAACAGCTTCTTCAAAAATCCCAACACTACTCGAGCGTCATTTGTGGCCAAGGCTTGAGCCTTAACCCATTTAGAGACATAATCTATCACCACGAGAATGTATCGGGTCCCTCGTGGGGCATCTCATTCCGGGATGAGATATTACCGACGCGTTGACAAGCATCACACCGTTTCACTAACTCATGGGCATCCTTAAACACCGTCGGCCATTAGAAACCAGAATCAAACACCTTTTTGGCGGTGTAGGACGGTCCGTTGTGACCTCCCGTTAAGCCTTCATGACAGTGCTTAAGGATCTCAACACCTTCATCTTAACTAACACATCTCCTCATCACTCTATCGGCTCCTACACGAAACAGATGTGGAGCATCCCAGATGTAGTGGTTGGCATCGACAAAGAATTTTCGCCTTTGTTGTGACGTCATGCCCTTAACCACCACACCATCAGCCAAGTAGTTCTCTATGTCAGAAAACCATGGCAAACCTTACGCCTCAGCACTCATATAAAATACCGGCTCTTTTGTCGGTCTCACTGTCACCATCATTAAGGACTCATGGGGATATATGTCCCCTATGGCCTCCTCACGAATCTCCTACCTACAGGGTTCCTCTAACCTCGACAAATAGTCAGCTGCCACATTCTATGCTCCCTTCTTATCTTTAATTTCAATATCAAATTCAGAAAGCAAAAGAATCCATCGAATCAATCTAGGTTTGGCATCTTTCTTGGCGAACAGATATCACAATGCCGCATGATCAGTATAAACGATGGTTTTAGAGAGCACTAAGTATGAACAAAACTTGTCAAATGCAAACACCACCGCTAACAATTCCTTCTCGGTAGTTGTGTAATTCTCTTGAGCATCATTAAGAGTTTTACTAGCATAATAGATCGGGTGGAAGTGCTTCTCTCTTCTTTGGCCTAAAACAGCCTCGACTGCATAATCAATCGCATCACACATGAGCTTAAAGGGTTAGCCCCAGTCAGGGGAGATAAAGATAGGAGCATAGAATAACTGCTCCTTCAAGAACTCGAATGCCTTCAAACATTCCGCATCAAACTCAAATGGGACGTCCTTCTCCAGAAGGCGGGTCATGGGTCTGGTGATCTTCAAAAAATCTTTAATGAATCGTCTATAGAAACCCGCGTGACCTAAGAAACTACGAACCGATTTCACACTAGTCGGTGGTGGAAGACTATTGATCGTGTCAATTTTCGCTCTATCCACTTCGATACCGACCCTTGAAACTTTGTGCCCAAGCACAATCCCCTCAGTCACCATGAAGTGACACTTCTCCCAGTTAAGCATCAACTTCGTCTCTATACACCTCCTCATCATCTTCTCGAGGTTCTGCTAGCAATGATCGAAAGAACTCCCAAACACAGAAAAATCGTCCATGAAAACCTCCATGGAAGTCTCGATCATGTCCTGAAAGATAGCCACCATGCACCTCTGGAAGGTGGCTGGAGCATTACACAACCCGAATGGCATACGTCGGTACGCGAAGGTACTGTATAGGCATGTAAAGGTGGTTTTCTCCTGATCCTCTGGTGCAATGGGGATCTGGAAATAACCCGAGAAACCATCAAGGAAACAGTAGAACTGCTGCCCTGACAGGCGCTCTAGCATTTGGTCAATGAAAGGAAGGGGGAAGTGGTCCTTCCTAGTGGCATCATTCAGTCTCCTATAGTCAATGCACACTCTCTAACCGGTGACTGTCCTCGTAGGGATCAACTCATTCTTCTCATTCTTCACGACTGTCATCCTACCCTTCTTCGGGACGACCTGAGTCAGGCTTACCCATGGGGAATCAGAAATCGGATATATCAATCCAGCATCCAGGAGTTTAAGAACCTCCTTCTTCACCACATCCAACATGTTCGGGTTAAGCCTCCTTTGACGTTGTACAACTGGCTTGTGCTCCTCCTCCGTCAATGTCCTAGGCGTGCGGAAGGTCGGGTTGATGCCCTTTATATCAGTGAGTTTCCACGCAATGGCCTGTTTATTCGCCTTCAAGACCTCAATAAATCTCTCCATCTCCTCCTCCGTCAGTGTAGCAGAAATCACGACGGGCAAACCGGCCTCGCCATCCAAGAAAGCATACTCCAAATTAGAGGGTAGCTCTTTGAGCTCAAGGGATGGTGGTGCCTCAACCAAGGGCTTCTTCTCCTCCTTGTGGTTTTTATAAACCTCAAAAACCTCTGGGTACTCAGGAGGTTTACTAGCCGGGTGGCTCGGACTTTGCTCGGGGGAGCATCAGTCTCCACCTCCTGGTCTTCCTCTCCTAGGTGTTGTGTGTCAAGCAGCGGCGCACACGTAGTCAAGGCAACGATCCATGTGAGATATGAAAGTGTCTAGAAAGAACACTAAATTGTCCTGACCACTAGAATGCTTCATCAATTTCATGACATCAAAGATGACATTCTCTTCCCCCACACGAAGTGTGATCTTACCGTCGAAGACATCGATCAATGCCTTGGCGGTGCGCAAGAAGGGGCGTCCCAAAATGGGTGGGACTCTATCGTCAACCTCCATATCAAGAATGACAAAGTCCGCGGGGAAAACAAACTTATCAACCTTCACCAACAGATTCTCCACGGCCAATGATATGCTCATGCGCGTAGGGGTCGGATCTCCAAGGCCTAGCTTCTCGAAGAGAGAGTATGGCATCAGGTTGATGCTAGCACCGAGATCGACCAACACGTGGTGCAGAGTCGAACCACCAAACAACACGGGATCGTGAAGACACCCGGATCCGCTAATTTCTCTGGTGGCTTGTTCTAAACCACCGCAGACATCTTTCGTTCAGAGTGACAGTTGAAAGGTCCTCCAGCTTCTTCTTATTTTACAGAAGATCTTTTTGGAATTTAGCATATTTCGGCATATGTTGGAGGGCTTCAAAAAAAGGCAGATTAATTTGAGCTGCTTAAACAACTCTAGAAAGTGTCCATAATCCTTAGCATATTTCTGCTGCATGAGGCGAGCAGGATATGGAACACGAGTAAGATCAACATCGGGGGTCTTCTTCTTCCCCTCACTCTTCTCCTCCTCCTCAGCAGGAGACTCACTATTGGGCACTGTACTTGCTGGGACTTGCCTCTCGTGCACCCTCCAGGAGCCCCCATCTATATCTCCTCATCAACCGGCTCATCATCATCAAATGCCGGTGTCTGCTCACTTTCTCCTCCCTTACCACTGCGTGTGGTAACCGCCTTTAATGTGGCTTTCGGGTTAGTCTCAGTACTACCCGAAAATGAACCTCCAGATCGGTCAGTCAGCTGGCGCACTATGTCTCCCAATGTGCGCTGCAAATCTAAGAATGCAGACTGCTGACTCCTCAGTAAATTATCATGCTCCTTCAGCTTATACTGAGTCTCCTGATCCGTCTTCATCAACTGAGCAAGCAATTGAGTCTGGTTAGCTAACATCTCCTCAAACCTCTTCTCCCCAGCACTGCTACCAGAATTCTGTCCTACTTCTCTATCTCCTCCTCCATAGTGATTTTGGCGGTTTTGAAACCCGGGTGGGTTTTCGCCGGATCTCCAATTAGAGTTGGGGTAGTTTCTCCATCCAGAGTTGAACAGAGGGGGTTTTTGGTTCCCCAATAAGTCTACCTGCTCCTGTTGAGTGATTGGACAATCGATGGTATCATGACCTCCTCTACATACCTCACACTTCATCGCGCTCATCTTCAAATCCTTAATCTCCTTTGCCATAGTTGCAAGTAAAGTAGCCATGCTAGTCTCAGTAGTGACCTAATGAACACCTCTAGTAACAGAAGTAGGTGTCCTAGCACTAAGAGTGGAATTCCTAGAAGAAGGTTGTTGTTGATCAGCTTGAGCAAAACTCTCAAACATCTCCTCACACTCTTCCGACTCCTTCTTCTCCATGATGTGGCCCCCTACAGCAGTATTGAACATATGTTGTTTCTCAAATTTAAGACCTTTATAGAACTTTTCAACCAATGCCCAATCAGAAAGGCCATGCTGAGGACACTTGCTCAGCAGAGTATTGAACTGCTCCCAAGCCACGTGGTAGGGCTCATCGTGGTCCATACGGAGAGAGTGGATCTGATCCCTCATACGGGCGGCCTTTGATGGTGGATAATACTTCTTTAGGAATTTGGCCTTCAGATCTTCCCAAGTGGTAATGGAATCCTGGGGCAGGGTATCCAACCAAGTGGCAGAGCGACCAGATAGGGTGAACGGGAAAAGACGCAACAGGATGGCGTCATCAGTAGCACCAGTAATGCGAAAGGTATCGCAAATACGCGCAAAGCGGGACAGATATCCTGGTGCATCCTCGTCCTCAAGTCCATGGAATTGAGTAGAGTTACTGATAGTGTTCATCACATGAGATGGAATCTGCCAAGTATTAGTGTTAGCCATAGCATGATGGGTAATAGAGGACCTAGTACCCGTGAAACCATCACACACCCTCTGGTGGACGGTACGCCTAGCAGGTGGATTTGCATCACCCATGTCAGCAATAGGAATTGGAATGCGTACCTTTTTCTCAACTAGCTCGCTCAAAAGACTGCGAAACTTTCGGCTGCGCTCCCGAAGCTCTCGCCCTGGCTCTAAATAGGCTTCAAAGTCGGGTAATCCCTGTGAGCGAGTATGTTGCATAAACTGGACAGAAAACAAAGGGAAAACATAAGAACTAACAACAATGAAAAGACTCAAACTAAGACGCACACGAAAACAAGCAAATTAAGGAAATAAACTAGAAAGGAAAAATAAAAACAAATAACCATACAAGAACTAATCAAATCTAATTTTGCTATCGCCAAGTGTCCCCGGCAACGGCGCCAAAAACTTGATGTCAGTCAAACGGTCTATAAAATTAAACACAAACTAACCTAGACACTATAGTTAAACTCTAGACAACTCTACTAAACTAGACCACAAAGACAGGCAAGTGTACCTATCAATTGTAACACAGCTAAAAGAAGTCCGGATATCGAACCCACGAGACACTGACTCTAACACAAATTAGACTCTAACTAGGACTTAATATTTGGTTTGGATTGGGGGGGATTCTACGAACTAAGATTAAACTAGGCAAATGATACTAAAGAAGACAAACGACTATATAATAAGGATCGGGATGAAATCAATAAGAATGGATAGGACTACCTAGGCTGTGAATCATGAATGCTAAGCCCGGCTTCTATTGGGTAAGGAATATGATATGGAACTGATATATAAAGATATGACACCCTCACGACTGACTAATGGATTCCCGATCACTCTTAGTCTCAGGATGTGACCAGAAGGCAACTCAAGGATTAATAAACTCACCAGTTATCGGATCACCTCTCGGTATCACCGATTATGCTATAGACTCGATAGACAGGTCACCTCTCGGTTATGCTATCTCAATACATCAAAGATGCAAGGAGCAATCTGAATTCACTATGTTTGACACGGATCAGCAACAATACCAGACGTAAAAGGAAACGCCCTCTGAGACAATTCGCACTCAGAAACCCTAACACTGAAGACTAACCTATTACCTATCACTTTTTCAGATATTTAGATAAGAAGAACACTTGATTTTAATTGATTATTAGTTGAGAATCCTATGGTGACTACGTCTAGACAACCACAAACTAATCGCAAACACAAAGTAAACGACCTACTACATACTCATTCATGAAAGACATTCAACAGAGCATGTATGGATGAATGAACCAACAAACAATCAATAACAAGCATGCATATTCATCAAACACATCAAATCAGATCTGGACTAAAGCATAAAATTAAATCACCATCCGAAAACCAATGAAAATCCAAACTTTAACATCCCATCATCTTAAACCTAGGTAGTTCTAAAGTTTTAGCCAAGAAACATGATAAAGAAAGAAGTATCAGAGTTAAAGATAGAAAACAAAGCCATAAAACACAGATCAAGAACAACCGAATGCTTGATTCTAACCTGATTTGTCTCCAATACCTCGACACCTTGATCAAAATCCAATCTTTCTTGCCAAAATCGCCTAAGATCCAAGCTTTGACGGCAATTAGTCGATCTTTTCAAGAACGGCCGACCTAAATCATAAAATCCCTAAAATTCCTTTATTTTCGGATCTACGGCTCTCTCGCATACCCCGAGAGATTTCTGGCCGGTCCCTCGCGTACCGCGAGGGCCAAAATAGTCGGGGTGCGATCTGGCTTCCCTCGCGTACCGCGAGGGACTTCTTCTCCTCCCTCACGTACCGCGAGGGGCATAAACTCTCTGAAAATTGATTTTTCTTCTTTTGATTCATCCTCTTTCCCTGTGCGCTCGATTTCTCAAGGATTTAGCTTCTCTTTCCACTTCCTTAGCACACTCTAACCTGTAATTATTATCCGAACTCAATAGGAACTCAAAACAATACAAAATGAATACAAAACTGGACAAATACACATAAATATATACGGATAAACACATGTGTTTTGCAACACATCATACCCTAACAAACTATGACCCCTAAACATCCCCACACTTGGGGTTTGCAATACCCTTAGATCACATGAATCACTAAACGCTCGGGTTCTCTTACAGGGTGGTCTAGACTTAGGGGGTGACTCGGTCTCTCTTCCCTCAGCACGAAGAAAAGAAATGGGTAAGGGCTTAGGAATATGTATCTCTAACGGTGTGGACTCTAACCTCTCTCCCGGATCTTCGGGATCTTCTAACTTCCCTACCATCCCCACACTTGGGGTTTTACCTATCATCTCCTCCAGTTCTGCCACCATCTCCTGCAGATCACTAGGCACCTCATCGTCGTATTCATCGGGCTCATTCAGCAACTCCTCAAACTCTAACGCCCACTCAGATGGTTCTTCTAAATCAGGGGCGGGTTCATCAACAACTATCTCCTCTGGATCAGAGTCCCTATGATTTTCCATGAAGGCATCAATCATGCATATAGAATGGCTTTGCTCACCAGCCTCCTTCACGGACTTTGCAACATCAAAGGTAACAGACTCATCCCCCACACGAAGTGTGAGCTTTCCATAAAAGACATCGATTAATGCATTGGCGGTGAGCAGAAACGGGCGCCCTAGGATGAGTGGGACTCTATCATCCACATCCATGTATAGAATGACAAAATCCACGGGGATGACAAATTTATCTATCTTTACTAGCAAGTTTTCCACAATTCCCCGGGGATACTTGACTGAACGGTCAACCAAAATTATGATCATGCTCGTCGGCTGCGGTTCTCCTAGGTCCAGATTCTTGTATATAGAATAAGGCATCAGATTGATGCTAGCACCCAGGTCCGCCAACGCGTGGTTCAAGGGCAAACCTAGGGCGCAAATAGGATGAACGATATCGCAAATACGCGCAAAGCGGGACAGATATCCTGGTGCATCCTCGTCCTCAAGTCCGTGGAATTGAGTAGAGTTACTAATAGTGTTCATCACATGAGATGGAATCTGCCAAGTATTAGTGTTAGCCATAGCAGGACGGGTAATAGAGGACCTAGTACCCGTGAAACCATCACACACCCTCTGGTGGACGGTACGCCTAGCAAGTGGATTTGCATCACCCATGTCAGCAATAGGAATTGGAATGCGTACCTTTTTCTCAACTAGCTCGCTCAAACGACTGTGAAACTTCCGGTTGCGCTCCCGAAGCTCTCGCCCTGGCTCTGAATAGGCTTCAAAGTCGGGTGATCCCTGTGAGCGAGTATGTTGCATAAACTGGACAGAAAACAAAGGGAAAACAGAGGAACTAAGAATAAAGAAAAGACTCAAACTAAGACGCACATGAAAACAAGCAAATTAAGGAAATAAAGTAGAAAGGAAAAATAAAAACAAATAACCATACAAGAACTAATCAAAGCTAATTTTGCTATCGCCAAGTGTCCCCGGCAACGGCGCCAAAAACTTGATGTCGGTCAAACGGTCAATAAAATTAAACACAAACTAACCTAGACACTATAGTTAAACTCTAGACAACTCTACTAAACTAGACCACAAAGACAGACACGTGTACCTATCAATTGTAACACAGCTAAAAGAAGTCCGGATATCGAACCCACGAGACACTAACTCTAACACAAATTAGACTCTAACTAGGACTTAATATTTGGTTTGGATTGGGGGGAATTCTACGAACTAAGATTAAACTAGGCAAATGATACTAAAGAAGACAAACGACTATCTAACAAGGATCGGGATGAAATCAATAAGAATGGATAGGACTACCTAGGCTGTGAATCATGAATGCTAAGCTCGGCTTCTATTGGGTAAGGAATATGATATGGAACTGAGATCTAAAGATATGACACCCTCACGACTGACTAATGGATTCCTGATCACTCTTAGTCTCAGGATGTGACAAGAAGGCAACTCAAGGATTATTAAACTCACCAGTTATCGGATCACCTCTCGGTATCACCGATTATGCTATAGACTCGATAGACAGGTCACCTCTCGGTTATGCTATCTCAATACATCAAAGATGCAAGGGGCAATATGAATTCACTATGTTTGACACGGATCAGCAACAATACCAGACGTCAAAGGAAACGCCCTCTCAGACAATTCGCATTCAGAAACCCTAACACTGAAGACTAACCGATTACCTATCACTTTTTCAGATATTTAGATAAGAAGAACACTTGATTTTAATTGATTATTAGTTAAGAATCCTATGGTGACTATGTCTAGACAACCATAAACTAATCGCAAACACAAAGTAAACGACCTACTACATACTTATTCTTGAAAGACATTCAACTGAGCATGTATGGATGAATGAACCAACAAACAATCAATAACAACCATGCATATTCATCAAACACATCAAATCAGATCTGGACTAAAGCATAAAATCAAATCATCATCCGAAAACCAATGAAAATCCAAACTTTAACATCCAATCATCTTAAACCTAGGTAGTTCTAAAGTTTTAGCCAAGAAACATGATAAAGAAAGAAGTATCAGAGTTAAAGATAGCAAACAAAGCCATAAAACACAGATCAAGAACAACCGAATAATTAATCGTGACCGAATGCTTGATTCTAACCCGATTTGTCTCCAATACCTCGACACCTTGATCAAAATCCAATCTTTCTTGCCAAAATCGCTTTGATGGCAATTAGTCGATCTTTTCAAGAATGGCCGACCTAAATCATAAAATCCCTAAAATTCCTTTATTTTCGGATCTACGGCTCTCTCGCATACCCCGAGAGATTTCTGGCCGGTCCCTCGCATACCGCGAGGGCCAAAATAGTCGGGGTGCGATCTGGCTTTCCTCGCGTACCGCGAGGGACTTCTTCTCCTCCCTCACGTACCGCAAGGGGCATAAACCCTCTGAAAATTGATTTTTCTTCTTTTGATTCATCCTCTTTCCCAGTGTGCTCGATTTCTCAAGGATTTAGCTTCGCTTTCCGCTTCCTTAGCACACTCTAACCTGTAATTATTATCCGAACTCAATATGAACTCAAAACAATACAAAATGAATACAAAACTGGATAAATACACATAAATATACACGGATAAACACATGTGTTTTGCAACACATCATACCCTAACAAACTATGACCCCTAAACATCCCCACACTTGGGGTTTGCAATACCCTTAGATCACATGAATCACTAAACGCTCAGGTTCTCCTACAGGGTGGTCTAGACTTAGGGGGTGACTCGGTCTCTCTCCCCTCAGCACGAAAAAAAGAAATGGGTAAGGGCTTATGAATTTATATCTCTAACGGTGTGGACTCTAACCTCTCTCCCGGATCTTCGGGATCTTCTAACTTCCCTACCATCCCCACACTTGGGGTTTTACCTATCATCTCCTCCAGTTCTGCCACCATCTCCTGCAGATCACTAGGCACCTCATCGTCGTATTCATCGGGCTCATTCAGCAACTCCTCAAACTCTAACGCCCACTCAGATGGTTCTTCTAAATCAGGGGCGGGTTCATCAACAACTATCTCCTCTGGATCAGAGTTCCTATGATTTTCCATGAAGGCATCAATCATGCATATAGAATGGCTTTGCTCACCAGCCTCCTTCACGGACTTTGCAACATCAAAGGTAACAGACTCATCCCCCACACGAAGTGTGAGCTTTCCATAAAAGACATAGATTAATGCATTGGCGGTGAGCAGAAACGGGCGCCCTAGGATGAGTGGAACTCTATCATCCTCATCCATGTCTAGAATGACAAAATCCATGGGGAAGACAAATTTATCTATCTTTACTAGCAAGTTTTCCACAATTCCTCGGGGATACTTGACTGAACGGTCAACCAAAATTATGATCATGCTCGTCGGCTGCGATTATCCTAGGTCCAGCTTCTTGTATATAGAATAAGGCATCAGATTGATGCTAGCACCCAGGTCCGCCAACGCTTGGTTCAAGGGCAAACCACCAAGCAGACAAAGGATCATGAAGTGACACGGATCTACCAATTTCTCAGGCAGCTTGTTCTGAACCACCGCAGAACGTCGCTCACTAAGTGAGACTTTTGAGACTTTATTCAGCTTCTTCTTGTTCGAAAGAAGATCTTTTAAGAACTTGCCATACTTTGGCATATGTTGGAGGACCTCTATGAACGGGAGATTGACCTTAAGATGTTTGAACATATTAAGGAAGTTGTCGTATTCCCTAGCATACTTATGTGGCAGCAAGCGCGCTGGGTAGGGAACACGGCTAAGGTCAATCTCGGGGGTCTTCATCACCCCCCTCGCTTTTCTTCTCATCAGCCTTCTCGGGAGGCTTCTCAACCACTATCTCCTCATCCACCGGCTTGTCATGCTCTACCGGTGGCTCTACTATCTCCTCTACTCTTCGATTCCTAGTCGACACGACCATCACTGAAGCATTAGGGCCTGAAGACGGACCTCCCTGTCTATTCTTCAAGCTATTAGCGATGTCTCCTACAGTGCGCTGCAGATCCTATAATGCAGAATGCTGATTCTTCAGTAAGGTGTCGTGCGCATCCAGTCGCTTCTGAGTCTCCTTATCTCTCTGCACCAAATAAGCGAGCATCTGAGTCTGGTTCTCCAGCATCTCTTTAATCTTCTTATCCCTAGCACTACTCCCAGAACTCGCTCCTGCTTCACCTCCTCCATACTGATTGGGGCGGGCATTAAACCCAGGCGGGTTGTTTCCAGAACTCCATCCCGAGCCAAAAGAATTGTTATAGTTATTATTGTACCCTCGGTTCTATTTGTAGCAAAGTTCACCTGCTCCTGCTGACCGACGGGGCAGTGTCGGGTGTCATGGCCTCCTCTGCACACCTCACACCTTTGAGCACAGCTCTTTGATCTCATTCGCCATCGCTGCGAGTGCAGCAGCCATGCTAGTATCAAGGTGGACCCGATGCACACCTCTAGGAGAAGAGGCGGGTGCTCAAGCACTTGGAATGGAAGTCCTAGTAGATGGCCGTTGTTGCTCAGAGATAGCGAAGCTGTCGAACATCTCCTCGCATTCAGCAGGCTCCAACTTATCCATGATATGGCCTCCCGCAGTTGTGTTGAACATTTACTGCTTCTCGAAAGTGAGGCCATTATAGAACTTCTCCATAATCGCCCAGTCAGAAAGACCATCCTGGGGACATCGGCTCAACAGCGCGTTGAACCGCTCCCAGGCCATGTGATAAGGCTCGTCAGGTTCCATCCGGAAGGAATGGATTTGGTCCCTGAGGCGAGCGGCCCTAGAAGGTGGATAGTACTTTTTAAGAAACTTGGCTTGTAAGTCCTCCCATGTGGTGATATAATTGTTAGGGAGGGTGTCAAGCCAAGTGGAAGCACGCCTAGAGAGCGAGAATGGAAAGAGAAGCAAGTAGATTGCATCCTTAGATACACCCGTGATTTTGAAGGTATCACATATGCGCACGAAGCGGGACAGATGTCCCGGTGCATCCTCATCCTCGAGGCCATGGAACTAAGTAGAATGGGTGATGGTACTCATGACGTGTGATGGGATCTGCCAATTATTGGTATTAGGTATAGCGGGGCGGGTGATCGAAGATCGCGCCCCGGTGACCCCATCACTGGCTCTTTGGTGTACGGTACGTCTCGCTGGTGGGTCAGCGTCGCCCATTTTAGAAAAAGGAACTGGGCTAGTAGAACGTACCTGGTTTTTGCACAACTCTTTCAAACGCTCCCGGAAGTCACTGGTGCGCTCGTGAAGCTCTCGTTCGGGCTCTAAGAAATCAGAATACGGTGGTGATCCCTGCGAACGAGTGTGGTGCATAAACTGAAATAAGACAAAACAAATAATCAAAGACTCAACATACAGAAAGACTCGATCCTAAATAAGACGCATATAGGACACACAAGTAGCAGATAGGACAAAGACACACACTTAAGACTCACAAATAAAAGAGAAAATAAAATAACACAAAAAATCACAAAAAAACACTAGTTGCACACTAGTCAAAGCTAACGTTGCTATTGCCAAGTGTCCCCGGCAACGGCGCCAAAAACTTGATGTCGCTCAGAAGGTCTATAAAACTAATAAATAAAAACCTAATCTAGACTCCTAAGTAATAAATGGAGTAGTTAAGAACTAAACCGCGCTGACAAGCAAGGGAACTTATCGAGTGTAGCACAACTTAATGGTAAATCGGATTATCGAACCCTAGAGACACTAATATAGCTAAATTAGACTCCGACTCGAACTAAAGTTGATTGATTGGGGGGTTTTCTACACTACTATTAAACTAATAATACAGAACTAAAGATCAACTCTAACTATCAAACAAGAACTCAGGGAATATCAAGAATGGGAAGAATACCACCTAGGTCGGAATCCTAATTGCAAAGCACAGACTTCTACCGGTTATGGAAACTATGATGCATCTGGATATCTAAGGATAACAACGCTAGACAACCTAGTGGATCCCTAATCACTCTCAGGGTGTCACCAACTAAGAAACTCTAAAGATGAAGTAACTCACCACATAGTCGGATTGCCTTTTAGTCTCTCCAACAATGACAATGTACCCAAAAGACAAATCACCTCTCGGTCTCAATGTCCATAATACATCGAAGATGCATGGGGTAATCTCAGATTAACAACTATGACTTGGAATAGAAACAATCACAAAGAACCTAAAGCAACGTCCTCTCAGACAGTTAACACTCGGAATCCTAATAACGAAGACTAACCGATTATCTCTCACCTTTCGGGTATTGAGACAAGATGAACACTCAGATCTAATAACTCTCAACTACAGCTCCTATGGAATACTACGTCTAGCAAACCATACAAACAATCACAAACACACAGTCATATGATCTAGATACGCTATTCAAACTAGAAGACATCCACAAATAACATACGGAACTATAATCAATTGCACATCAGATCTAAACATGCATATTCATCAGAGAAATCAAACTCAGATCGTTTACAAAATCATTAATCCATTCAAAGTAACCAAAAACTGATAAAAATCATAATTTTACTAAGTATTCATCATAAACCTAGTCAGTATCAAAGATCTAGCCAAGAATCATAATCCAAAACATCAAAACATAAGTAATAGACAAGAACATGGTTCAATCAAACAATTCAAAGATAAAAATCAACACTTTGAAATCGAATACGCTATTACTAACGAACCCGGATCCAAAAGCTATGAACTTTCACTCCAATTGGTTTCCAAACTCCCAAAACCGCACTAGAACCCTCTCTGGAAGGCTGAAACTCGATCTCTTCTCACAATGGCTATCAAATTCTATTTAATTTTGAATTTAGGGTTTTCCTCGGAATTCCTGTCTCTCGCGTACCGCGAGAGATTGTCCCAAGTCCTTCCTGTATCGCGAAGGACAATTTAGTCGCGCCCGGTTTTGTTCTTCCTCGCGTACCGCGACACACTTCTTCTCCTCCTTCGCGTACCACGAAGGATGCAATTTTCAACATTTTGACTTTATTTCTCTTGGGCTTCTTCTCGTGCTCGGTTTCCTTGGGATTTGACTTGTAATTCACACGAGCACCTGAAAACATAACAAAGACTCAAATGTACACTAAAATGACTAAAACCAAATACGAAAATATCTAAAAACGCACGAAAACAATGGAATAAAGATGTGTGATTTGC
Source organism: Smallanthus sonchifolius (assembly GCA_023525975.1). NCBI lineage: Eukaryota > Viridiplantae > Streptophyta > Magnoliopsida > Asterales > Asteraceae > Smallanthus > Smallanthus sonchifolius. Next base: position 31,691,216 of record CM042019.1, on the reverse strand, counting down.
ACTACATCACAATCGTATTTGAGAAAATAAATATAATTTACAGATTTGAGATATTTGTATTGCTAGAAATAAAATCAGTGACGGATTAGCGAGGAATTCCATTGGAAAGTTATTTGAACTTCTTTTTTTTCTAAATTAAAATCTGTGACGGTTAGCGACGGAATTCCGTCGGAAAGTTATTTTATCTTCTTTTATTTTATTTTTTAAATTAAAATAATGAAGGATTAGCGACGAAATTCCGTCGGAAAGCTATTTTATCTTCTTTTATTATTTTTTTTAAATTAAAATCAGCGACGGAATTCCATCGTGAAGTTATTTTAACTTCTTTTATTTTATTTTTTTGAATTAAAATCAGTGACGGACTAGCGACGTAGTTCCGTCGGAAAGTTATAAAAAATTTCGTCGCAAATCTACCGCTAATGTAAAAATTGGTTTGGGAAATGTTGAACTTAGCCATCAATATTCCATCGATACAATGTACATCGGTAACCCGTTACAAGAATACCGACGAGATTCCGTCATAAATCAAATTACTCACGAACCCTTTCCCGACGCAGCAGCATCGACGGAAACCCGTCGGTAGTGGTTATCACCAACAGATTTCCAAGTTCCAACAGAACCGTCCGTCGGTGTAAGTCCAATTTCCTAGTAGTGTTAATATATACGGAAGAATTTGACTAAAACTCCATCTATAAATATTCTAAAAAAATAAGTGTAACATGATAACACTCTTACTATTTGTAATAAAGTAGCACACATATGTGAAATAGAATACACAAGACACTCATCGAGTGATAGTTGCAACAAGGACACGTATGTTATAACAATGGCATTCGTAAAATAACAATATTTCCCCTTAAGACAATAAATAATATTAAACAACTATAGGGTGAACGAAAAGCAATTTGATGTAGTTAATCACTTCTTCCTCAGCATGACCGTAGCCATCATGGCCTTTATAAAGGGCATGAGCAACACGTGCAGAATTTATTGCAGGCATAACTAAAAGAAATGGAACATCTGTAGGCCTAAGCGACTCTCGATTTATAACTTTCCATGCATCTTCAACTTGTTTTGAGAAGAATTCACACGCTTCCTCCTCCGATGCACCTGTTTCTTTCCTATAGCATTCTATGCATGAAGAAACATGGCCTCTTTCTTGCTCCTCCTATAATATATATACATATACACTTAGAGAGAGAGAGAGAGAGGGGGAGAAAGTATCAACCCAAGATTACGAAAATCCTAAAATGGTGTGGCAATAAGTCTAAACCTTTAATCAAGTTAACTTAACGGTTAAACAGTGTTTCAACACTGAACGACTTACATGACTTGAAAAAACTAATGAAATCCAACAAACAAATTAAATACTTTCTTCGTATTCGTTGAAAAATTGCAGACCGTTTAGTTTCATACATAAGTTGTGTGTGGGATGGAGACCCTCTTTTTATAACCATTACACGCTCATTTAGTTTTATACATATATACCTATGTGGATGGAAAAAAACTTATAAAAAATATTAGTTTTGTTTAAAAGAAACTTAGGCCCCGTTTGGTTCGCGTATTTCCTAGAAATTGGAATTTGAATTGGAATAAATTCCTCTGCAAATCATATTTTGTTGGTCATTGGTCGGAATTTGAATTGAAAAATTGTCCTACAATCAATGGACTTAACTTTCCTTTCTATGTGTGATGGAATTGTAACATTCCATCGGAATGCTTAAAGATTACCATAACACCCTCATATACCATAATCAAAACATATCACAGATCGTCATTTTGTAATAAACATATATCATGTTGAGAAAGAAACACAAATCAAAAGCAGAATAAAAAATCAAATCGGTGAAGCCATTGAAATCGAACCTGGTCAGAATTCAAAATCAAAATCAGATTTAAACCTAGCCAGCTTCGAACAAAATTTGAAAATTAAAAATCAAATCGATCACTTGAAACAGAAACACAAATCAAAAGTCAAATCGACGAGTATGAGTACGAGTGTAGGATGGCGCAGATCACTGAACTTCAAACAAGATCGAACATGGGCAGAATCAAAAGCGATGAAGCACTTGAAATCAGATTTAAACTTGGTCAGCGTCTAACAAAATTGAAATCGTTGAAGCATTTGAAATCAGAGTCGAACAAAATTCAAATCAATGATTCGGATGAAATCAAGAAGAACCAGAGTCGGTTAATCGATCTTGAACCTCCGATCATTACAGCAGATTGAAGAAGCGAAAAGAAAAAAATGTGGAGATGCGACATATTGGCGGTTCGGTTGAAATCAAGAAGAACCGGTGATGTATTTGATGTTGTTAAGATCCAGATTTCGCTGTTGTTGATTTGGTTGAAGAAGGGATGCAAATTAGGTTGGGTGTGAGGGAGAGAGACATGAGTGACCAGTTAGGGCATGTTTAGTATTACTTATTTTAAGTTCTTTATTGACTTTTGAAAAAAGTTATAATGAGTTTTGAAAAGTAAGTTCCCCTTCTCAAAAACTATTTTCCCCTAATTTAAAAAGTTAAAAATAGTAGTAAAAGTCATATTTCTTAAACAACTTTTTAACTTATAAAATTTAATAAGTTAATAAGTAGTTTCAATAAGTAATCCCAAACACTCCCTTAAACGTTAAAGGATGGAGTTTTCATTGAGGGCACTTTTGTCATTTAAATTACAATTACATTTCCAATTCCAATTCTTTTAAAAAATAATCCGTGAATTAGACGACCCCTTATTGAACACTTCATTTTTTTATAAACATATATACTAACTAATATTTATATATTTCTGGGATAAAAATAATTTTCATTAATTATATCAATCTCATTAGACAACTTAATTTTTTATCATTTAGTTATAAACAAAAGAGTGCTAAAAGCCTAAACTTTGTGTTTGGAGTTTATAAGTTACTTGAGATATTTGCTAGAACGTTAGTTTCATAGGTAAAGTCATCCGGCTTTTAGACCGGTCTGACGAGTGAACCCACGTACATAGCGGGTCGTTCGATTTTCAAAACGTTTTGGCTAAGATGACTTGATTGTTATTATTTTTTGAACTACATTTTTTACTTATCATTTAATTAACATGCATCTGTAAATATTCAAACTCACATCATTTTTGTTGGGGGTAGTCAACAATGTCACTAGGCCACAAGGCTATGACGTCTAAGATAGCAATAAATTAAATAGAAGTTAGTTATGGTTGTGAGAGGCAAACACGGAATAGACACAATTGTCGTCTTTTTATATAGTTGATCAATTTTTTAAACCATTATTATATATTTCATTACTTTTTTTATAATATATCCCATATAATCAAGAGTTTTATTCTCTTTAATTTCAGTATAATATTGTTATAAAAACGATTTTTAAGCGCTGATGCATTTTGCATTAACAATAGTGCATCTAACTCAGTCATTTTTGTGGTACATAATGCGTTAGTGCCTCTAACTTATGTGTCTTCCCTACCAGAATTTTACAATTTTTGTTGGACGCATTACCCATCGACCTATGATATAGGTGTCACGTCCTCAGTGATAATAGAGATTATATTCCATATATAATTTCCTACTTAGAGCTGAGCTAGTGTACATAAATTTATTAGTAGGTATAGTAGAGTAATACCTCATGGGTGACAATATCATCCATAAGCCTTAAAATCAAAGATGAAGCTTTAACTAGAGGAGGATATGTGGCCAGCCATGTAAAGGTTTCATTGGTGACCATATTATCCCTGCCAACATAAGATCTCGAAATCAGCAAGGGCTGGCCGATAGTTACAAGCGAATTTGTTAGGTACTCTTCTAATGTTGGTATGTGACCGTCTTTTAACCATTGGCTTCTAGTAAAAGGCTACGAGTGTATTCTTTTGCCTACATCCCAAATAAGAGAGTATTAATTTATTATTTTATGCCAGATGAATATATGGGTATTGGTGACGTCCATAAGTTTTCCAGTAACGGGTTTCTCACGGTTACCGATTATGCACTTACCTTCTCCTTAACATGGTGGATTTGATATGCTTTTCCCTCTTTTTCAAGTGATTCCTCCATATGTTGATGAGCATTCACAAGTTGTTGATATATGAATTTCATGTATTCTGGAAGCATATCCAAGCAGCTTATTGACCATCTTAAAATATAAATTAAATTAGCATTAATTGAACTGTTTTAAAATTAAAAGAAGTATCTATTTTAGAATCAGCAATTGACAGCAGAATGCATATGCCTAATGTGTACCTTTGAACAGCCTGGGTAAAGATCTCGAGTTCTTCATAAGTACCATAGTTGTCATATGTGTCATCTAAAACGACTAACCACATGCAAGTTTTAATTAGGAACATTCTTGTACGAGCATGTTGAGGCTCGAAATAGATTGCCATAATCCAAAAATAGCCTTCTACCAATCTGTCTCGAACGTAAGGTAGGTTTTTTTGCATGTCCAAATCCTTCCACCATCTAGCTAGAACGTACATAAAAGTAAGTTATGAGAACTCATCGATCAAAGCGGCCTCTATGATTAAGCTATCCATGAGGTATGAGTTTTGATTCAATTAGTATGTTAGCTTAGCTTGATTAATTATAGTATAAACAAGTTATAAACAAGTAACAAAAATAGAAAACATACTTGCATATTTGGCTAAGCTCCTTTTTGTGCATTGATTGAAGTATGTTGAAATCTAACTTTGCAAGCTTTAAAAAGAGCTCATTGTGGGTTGGTTGTTGTTGGTAGATAGGTATGTAACGCACAGCCTCTAGCCTTGGCAATCTTTTCCGGAGTGGCAGATTTAGTGCTTGTTGTATTTCATTTCTTGATAAAGAGTCACAAGAAGGATCCTTTGCTATAACGGCAAGGTGAGTTTTAGTGAACTCGAGGGCTTCATCTAGTACCTGTTCGCCTTCCACCCTCATATACGCTGCTTCATATAAGGCAAGCATTCCTTGAACATCATCACATAATGTTTCCTTGAAATCTCCCTTCTCATCCATATGGTTCTTGAATATTCCTTTAATGATCATCATGGAAAGAAAGTGATTAGTTATATCGTGAAGGAGTTAAAGGTTCTAAACTACTATAAATACATGAAATACCTGATGAAACGTTGAAGCCTTGTTGTCGAAGGAGTCGAAACCAAAGTGAACTGCTTTCTAGGTTTTCATTGTCGATCCAAAGAAATTATAAGAGCATATATACACATGATTCTCAAAAAAAAACTAGCCTATGTAGATACATAAAAAACCTCGTCGTATGTAAGGAATTGATCCCCCCATATACTAGCCTCGAAAGTCATAGTGTTGCGGGCAACATTTTGCTTCGAAGATGAAGAAAAAGGAGCGCAAGAAATCGGCAAAGTCGACATCATAAAGTTCAAAGGTTGATTGGGTAATCAAGTGAAGCAAATATATATACAGGGCTGATCATGACTTTTCAATTGGGGCAACAATAGAAACTTTTACACATTCGTTAACATCAATTTACTTTTTTAAAAACTCGTGTATTACACGGTTTAAATAAAATATTATGTGACAGTTATAAATTTTGTTAAGTTCATTTTTAAAACATTTTTTTTATCTGAGTATTAATTTTTTTTATGTAACTGATAAATGCTAATTCATATTAAACTTTAGAAACCCGGTGTATTACACGGGTTGAATAAATGCAATGTTATTTATGCTTAATACTAAAGATTTACATATTACATATTTATGAAAAATTTTTATAAAAAGAATTATAGAAATCATTATTATTTAATAGGAGAGGGAGACGGGAAAAAAATTATAAAAACAATTAAAGAAATTTGTATAATTAATAGGAGAGAGAGACGGGAAAAAAAAGTTGAGCATGCATGGGAGAGTGACAATATATATTGCATGTTACATACAGAAACAATAAAGTCTAAACCGTAAAACCAAACCGTAACCAAACAGTTAGCTAGTAACGGTTCAGTTTTGGTTTTAATAAAAAAAACCTTACTAATGGTTTAGCTTACGGTTCGTCCTAAAGACTGTCAAAACCAGACTGTGAACACCCCTAACATCAATTGACTTTTTTACCAATCGATGCATAAGAAGTTTGAGAACGATCGCAAGCGGGTAACTATAACATTCGATCTCTCATATCTTAAAACCGTTGTAATTGGTTTATGTTTAACACGATAAAAAAACAATTTTCTCGATATAGAACACGATTTAAACAATCTTTAAAAAAGAATATTTTTTTCTAATAGGGAGATCTTGTAAGAATAAAATATATATCTTGGTCCTAAATATTTTAGGAAAGAAACAAAAATAAATCAAAGTATCATGCATTAGTAAACTGATAAAGTAATACAGTTTTAGTTAAAACCTAATTATTATTTTATTACAAGTTAACTTTTTTCTTTAAAGACAAATTTCTTAATTCATGTGATAGTGAGACTTAAACCCATTAACTCCTCAAACCTTGGTATTTATAAAAGATTTTGCTCTACCACTAGGCCACCAACTCAAATGACATGATCTTTTTTATTACAAGTTAACTAAGCTAATAAATTAGAAAAAAATTAAAAGACGAGAATTGACTAGATAGAAATTGGCATTATACTGAGTGTTATACCTTCATCACTCCAAGCGTATGGGGTAAGGTGGCCACAGAGGGTGCGCGGCAACACCGCTCCCTTCTAGGGCGCTGCACTGATTGCAAATGTGTGGAGGGATTTTCACCGCTCTTTTGTGAAACAAAAGAACAATGGAAGGTTGTGGGGGTGTGCGCAAGACATCCTCCACAAGCATGCAAACTGCGGTGATGCGAGGGGTGCGGGGGTGCCGTGTACGTCACTTGTTCTTATAGGTGAGTCGTCACTTGAGTGTTAGAGTACTGTCGGAGTTTGTTTTAAAGGACCTTTAACCAAAATAAAAGCACAAATGCTTCTTCTTGGTAAATTTTTTTTACGTTCTTCTTTCTAACCTACAACCAATAGCCGATGAGCTTGACCCCTGAACCTTGTAGTTCCGCCACTGTACGCAAGCTTCTCACATCCATATCTATAAAACATAAAATAGGGTTGCCGAACCATGTTAACGCGCAGTCAAACATTACAAACACCATGTAAATTGTTAAAAGCATACTCACTAATCGGGTAAGTGGGATAAACGTACCGTACATGCATCACACGGTTCATTCCAACTTAAAAAAATAATTATATTTAAAAATATATAATAATATTATACTTATATTAAAGAGAATAAAAATTCTCGATTTTATACTATGATCTTTTTAAAAAAGTAATAATAAAGTATGTAAATGTTATTTGAGTTAAAAAAAACCTTCTCATTATTAACGAAATTGTCAGTGCGTTAATCTTAACTATTAAATTAGTTTTATCAAAGTTCAGAATGTTTAAGTTCTTAGACGAATTTGTTTGGCATTTAATATGCACTCTCTCTCTCTCTCTCTAAAAACTTTAGGAAGTATTTTAGGCATTTAATCATTATTTCTTTAATGGCTAAGATTTATTTAGAAATTAACTAATGGCTAAGAGAGTAAAATAGAAATTTTATCATTGTGTTGATTTTTTTTTTTGCATCAAATAATAGTTTGACCATCTTTTTAAACTCAAATAACTTTTATATACAATATTTTTTTTTTTTAAATTACACCATAAAATTAAGAATTTTTATCTTTAGTTTAACTATATTTATACGACACATAGTGTTGATGCTCAAATTCCATAGAACCTTAAATGGTAAGGTCGGCGCCCAATCAAGAATGGCCACCGACTAATTTTCCACCATGGTCCCTGACTTTTACAAAATGTGCAATTTAAACCCAAGTTTCAGATTTACTTTTGGACATATTTTTCAACTCTATCTCTCAAATTTTTAAAATTTCAAGTTTACCCCTGTAATTTATTTTTAGTATACGGTTTTAACTCTACCGTTAAATTTCTAAACTATTAAGTTTATCCCACAAATTTCTTTTCTTTTATCTTTTACCTTTTTATATTCGTTTGTAAAAATTATTTTTTTTTTCTATTTTTATTTTGTTTTTACTTGATTACCACTTTTTTTAACGAATTTACCGTTTCAATGTTAACTCTTAAATGGTAAGGTCGACGCCCATTCAAGAAGGGCTATCGACCAATTTTCCACCACAGTTCCTGACTTTTATAAAATTTGTAATTTAAACCCTCAATTTTCTTAAGTTTCAGATTTACCCCTGGACACATTTTTCAACTCTATCCCTCAAATTTTTTAAGTTTTAAGTTTACCCCTATAATATATTTTTAATATACGCTTTTAACTCTATCACTTAAATTTCTATACTCTCAAGTTTATCTCACAAATTTCTTTTCTTTTCTCTTTTACTTTTTATATTCGTTTGTAAAAATTATTTTATTTTTTTGTTTTTATTTTTTTTACTTGATTACTACTTTCTTTAACGAAGTTGTCGTTTCAACGTTAACTCTTATTCGCGTCGCATTTTATCTATTTTTCGATCTCCAGGACCGAGTCATGGCAACCTCATGCGTTTCTTTTACATACTTACTCACGTTATTGTCGTCGCTGCAACACGCGTAACCAGCTTCGCAAACCCGTCGCATCGTGTGGGGTTTAATTATGTATTTAAACACGTTAATATCACCATGCGATCCCACCGCAATTTTCTAGTTTTATATGAAAAGTTAAATCTAGTTACACGTTTATCGATAATTGAGGGAGATAGTTAAAAAAATCAATTTGTGTGGTTCATTGTTTTCATAGAATCATTGATTGTGGTTTGAACAAATCTAATTAAAATCTACTTACACGTTTATCACATAATTGAGGGAGATAGTTAAAAAAATCAAATTACACGTTTATCACATGCAGGGCCGGCCCTGGGGTAGGCCGAGCCGGGCCGCCGACCAAGGCCCGTTATTTCGGGGGCCTAAAATTTTTACGGGGCCTGTATATATATATATTTTTTATAAAAAATTTAAATACCGGTTTTATATATTGGGTCTTTTTTATAAAACTTAAAAAATTATTGCGCCCTTTTTAAACTGGTTGGGCCATTTTAATCATTTTAATGGTTGGACCCTCTTTTATAATGGTTGGGCCCTTTTCTTTATTCCATAACCATTGAGTCATTTAAAAAAAAATTCTACTTTTATTAGTTGGGCCCTCTTTAAACTTGTAATAGATTTTTTATTGTTTTTGTTTATTATATACTATATTTTTTCTATGTTTATTCTTATAACGTTAATCGTCGTTTAAAAAAAATTAGTTTATATATTTTGTTCGTAGGGGCCTTTTTTACGGCTCGGCCGGGGAATTTAAATTCTCAGGACCGGCCCTGAACACATGATTGAGGGAGATTTAAAAAAATCAATTTGTGTGGTTCATTGTTTTCATAAAAGTAATTTTTTTTAAAGGCAACTTTTATTCATAGGTTTTCATAGAAGTATTGATTGTGGTTTGTATAAATCTATGATCCACCAAAAATTTTAAAATATTGAATTCTTTGTTACTGTTCACAAAATTCGGGGTAGTTTCATCTATATATTCTTTGAATCCTCTGACATCTCAAACGAGAGTTATAAGATAATTAACTAAGGGTACTGGTGGCGTAGCTCGGGTAGTTGATTCGGGTTGCTGGGGTAGTGCGGGTACACCCTTGCGAGTACCCCTTGCAGGTAGTGGATTCAGGTATAAATAGAAAGTAAAATGTACTCAATAAATTCACAACGTTCTATCTTCTCTGAGATTCGCAATACTCAAAGACAGAAAGTAATCAATTGTATTCTTAAGTTTAATTTATAAATTTAAATATTATAAGTATAATATTAGGAGTGGGTTTAAGTTTATAGTCAGGTTAGGCATTGGGTAGTTTAACCCTAGTCTAGACATGTACTTATCACTCATGTTTAAAATAGATAGGGTTATCCAAAGCCAACCACGTTTATTACTAGCTAGTATCCCATCTTTTCCTTACACCTTCACCAAAAATTATTTTGGTTCTAATAAGTGACAGTTCTGACTAGTCATAATAAAGTCGAAACTAGGGGTTGGCAAGAGCATTGGTGCACATGAGCCTGCAAGTAAAAAGGAACTCTATCACTTAAATTTCTATACTTTCAAGTTTATCCCACAAATTTCTTTTCTTTTCTCTTTTACTTTTTTATATTCGTTTGTAAAAATTATTTTATTTTTCTGTTTTTTTTTACTAGATTACTACTTTCTTTAATAAAGTTGTCGTTTCAACGTTAACTCTTATTCGCGTCGCATTTTATCTATTTTTCGATCTCCAGGACCGAGTCGTGGCAACCTCATGCGTTTCTTTTACGTACTTACTCACGTTATTGTCGTCGCTGCAACACGCGTAACCAGCTTCGCAAACCCGTCGCATCGTGTGGGGTTTAATTATGTATTTAAGCACGTTAATATCACCATGCGATCCCACCGCAATTTTCTAGTTTTATATGAAAAGTTAAATCTAGTTACACGTTTATCACATAATTGAGGGAGATAGTTAAAAAAAATCAATTTGTGTGGTTCATTGTTTTCATAGAAGTATTGATTGTGGTTTGTACAAATCTAATTAAAATCTACTTACACGTTTATCACATAATTGAGGGAGATAGTTAAAAAAATCCAATTACACGTTTATCACATGCAGGGCCGGCCCTAGGGTAGGCCGAGCCGGGCCCTTTTTTTCGGTGGCCTAAATTTTTTACGGGGCCTGTATATATATATGTTTTTTATAAAATTTTAAATACCGGTTTTATATATTGGGTCTTTTTTATAAAACTTAAAAAATTATTGGGCCCTTTTTAAACTGGTTGGGTCATTTTAATCTTTTTAATTGTTGGACCCTCTTTTATAATGGTTGGTCCCTTTTCTTTATTCCATAACCATTGAGTCATTTAAAAAAAAGTTATTTTTATTGGTTGTGCCCTCTTTAAACTTATAATAGATTTTTTATTGTTTTTGTTTATTACATACTATATTTTTTCTATGTTTATTCTTATAACGTTAATCGTCGTTTAAAAAAAATTAGTTTATATATTTTGTTCGTAGTGGCCTTTTTTTACGGCTCGGCCGAGGCATTTAAATCCTCAGGACCGGCCCTGATCACATGATTGAGGGAGATTTAAAAAAATCAATTTGTGTGGTTCATTGTTTTCATAAAAGTAATTTTTTTTAAAGGCAACTTTTATTCACAGGTTTTCATAGAAGTATTGATTGTGGTTTGTATAAATCTATGATCCATCAAAAATTTAAAAATATTGAATTCTTTGTTACTGTTCAAAAAATTCGGGGTAGTTTCATCTAGATGTTCTTTGAATCCTCTGACACCTCAAACGAGAGTTATAAGATAATTAACTAAGGGTACTGGTGGCGTAGCTCGGGTAGTTGATTCGGGTTGCGAGTACTTCTTGCGGGTAGTGGATTCGGGTATAAATTGAAAGTAAAATATACTCAATAAATTCACAACGTTCTATCTTCTCTGAGATTAGCAATACTCAAAGACAGAAAGTAATCAATTTTATTCTTAAGTTTAATTTATAAATTTAAATATTGTAAATATAATATTAGGAGTGGGTTTAATTTTATAGTCAGGTTAGGCATTGGGTAATTTAACCCTAGTCTAGACATGTACTTATCACTCATGTTTAAAATAGATAAAGTTATCCAAAGCCAACCACGTTTATTACTAGCTAGTACCCCATCTTTTCCTTACACCTTCACCAAAAATTATTTTGGTTCTAATAAGGGACAATTCTGACTAGTCATAATAAAGTCGAAACTAGGGGTTGGCAAGAGCATTGGTGCACACGAGCCTGCAAGTAAAAGGGAACTCCAGGCATTTCTACGTTTAAGATATCGCACCCATGAAATCCCTAAATTATACAAAAAATCGAACTAGAAAGACTGGAATTGCAAGTGAGTGGAAGTTCAAGAACTAAAAGTAAAATTTTGAGAAAACAGACGGTAACGGACCGTTACCATGTGTAACGGTCCGTTACGGACCTAGGAAGGGTTTAACAGGAAGATGCCACGTGTCTCTATGACTCATGATGATGAAGTGATGCGTGTAACCCTATGACGGACCGTCACAGCCTCGTAACGATCTGTCACGCCGCAAAATGACAAGTAGCTGACGCGTGTCAAGCTGACTCGCAACCCTAAAACTGTAACGGACCGTCACCATCCATAACGGTCCGTTACGGCAAGACGTTGATGGACCATCACCCCACATAACGGTCCGTCACGGACTCGGGTTTTGCCAATAAATAGAAATCCAATCCCAACCATTTCTTCACACCAACCCTCGAGCTCCAGCACCATTTCCACACCACTAATACGAACTCGTTCATACGTTTAAGTTCCGAGAGTGCCAGTTAAGTCAAGAGATGTTCTGGAGAGCTAGGAAACTTTCGTTTGGAGAAACTGAGGTTAGGATAAGTAAGTGGAGACACTGCCCACTAAAGACCACTACCTTGGTAGACTCTCTAAAACAAGTCTCTGAAAAGGTGAACACTTGTATTTTTTTAAAATGTTTTCAAAACCATAAACCATTTTGAATTATGATCTGACTTGAATGAACTAATACAACCATTGGTCGCATAAGGTGATTTACTATATAACATTCAGACCATGGAGTCTCGCATGATCATTTACGTGTTACAGATGAAACGTTGTAACGAGGTTAGGGCTATGTCTTGGTTGTTAATAACACGTAAGACCTAAATCGCATGAGCGTAAGGTTGTGAATAACATAAAACAAAGATTATCTAGGAAAGTGCCTAGTGTGGCTGGTGGTTATACATTCAGGCTATGTAGTCCGCTGGATGTGTAAACTGACCATTAAAATATGGGCAACTTGTTCTATTTATTCGCGCTTGTCAGATTATAATAAAATCATGCATGTATTCGCCAGTTTATACTGATAAAACATTTTCAAACATTTTACAGGTAACCAAGGATAAATATGAATGCGTGAATAGGCCGAAAGGACAATGAATCATTAGCAAGAAATAAAAGATGTCATGAAAGGGAAAGTCCACCCTAGACGTCATCTGAAATGAATGGCTCTATAAACCTTGGTTTTGTAAAAACATTTTGTACTAAAGCAGGGTGTTTCCCTGAAATCATGAAATAAAATGAAACACGATGTTTCCCTGTGATTGTGAAATAAAATGATTTTGAGTTATGAAAACACTTGATCCAAATTCCACTGTGATTTATACTCTGATTTATAAAATTAAGAAACATATACCAACTGATAGTCGCACGCCCTGATAGAGAAAATGCGGGGTGTGACATTATTAATTTTGGTAAAAGTTGAAATAACCATCTACCTTTACTATTCTAATAAAGCAACATTTTAGTCTCTCACATGGCCTTTTTTAACCCACCTAATTCCACGTGGCATCTTCTAACACAAACACACATCTTTTACCCGGAAAGAAGATTAGTACGCGGATCCTATGACCCATGCCCACCTAAATCCGGATCCATGTTTAAAAGCCATAACCCATAAGAAAAACCCTAATCTCCCAAATGACGTTCATGTGCTCCTCCTCTCCAAATCCAAATCAATCGGAAATTCAAGCCGTCTTCGTTGATTGGTCATGGAGTCGAGAATAGTAAGATTCATATAGTGAATACGTCTGCTGATTGGAGATGGATTCGTCTATATTGAAGCCGTTTTCGTTGTCGGTTACCGCGTCGGAGGCGGATTCTTTGATGACTCTGCAGCTGCAAGGAGCGTGGTGAGGGGTGAGCCGGTTATTTTTGTTTTCGATTTGTGAATTAGTTAGGATTTAAATTTAAAATGAACCCACTGATATGTTATGCAGGCTTAATTTGAGATGTTATGAAATCTGTTAACCCTTGATTTACTGTGAACATTCTTGACCTATGATCATCCCTAACTAATAGCCAATAATTTGTTTTATTATTTGATTCTTTTTAAAAAGGCATGTCTGTGTGTGTTATGAACAATAAAAAGATTGGGTGAATGGGGCTTTGTCAGGTAGGAGCACCAAATTTGCTCTTTTTTGAACTTTTATCTTGCTATATAAAAGGAGGATATATTCTTTATTGTTATGTTTAGAATATATTTATGTAAAATAGTTTTTTTTTTCCTCCAAATGTAACAGATGTTTCTTGATTGTTTTGTTTGTTAACAATAAATCATGTTTTTGGTTTCAGTTTTTGCAGGATGTGGAGTGGAATAAGGGCTTTTTGATGAGCATGGGGATTTTAATGTTATGTTTATAATAGTTTTATTTAAGTGATACTGATGTGTGATGAACAGAATATCTAAACATCAACTCTGCAGTAGTCTTGGGAGATAAGTTCAACTTCTGCATTGACAGTGAATTGTCCAAGTTTTTATAGACACTTTGGCTCCGTAAATTCAGCAAAGCTTACAAGATCCGTGGTCCAGGAGAATGTAAGCACTAGATTTTAATAACAAGTTGATGTATTTATGATAACTGAATTTGATTCCACCTTTGATTGCAGATGTTGCACGTCATAGGCCTGCTGCTATTCGACCCGTACTAGCTTCATATCAAGGACGAGATATAGCCAAAGAGTTCACTGAACGTTCTAAGGAACATCAGAGGTAAGTATTTTGAGGATAGAATGTTCACGTAACTCTCATATTTTCATAAAAATAGACTCTTGATGATAACTTAGATGGATGGTTATTTTTTATGAAATGCAAAATTGGTCATCAAAATAGAGCCGTAATTCTAAAAACGATAAATTGGTTAAACTTATTAATGAACCGAAGACCACATTGCTTGCAACAATGTCACCATAACAGTCATACAAAAGGTTTGTTTTTATGTTATTTTTGTTTAACATGTGTAATTTACATTTTGAAGAAAATAAACATCAAATTTTCCGGTTATCTTAATTTATTTTTGAACTCATCATTTCATAAAATTTTACATTTAATAAAATTCATTATTACTTTTGGTTTTAAAATTTTCAAATTTGTAATAATCAAGTAATTTTAGAAACATTTTGAAATTTAGAAAATTTCAAACATTTTCAAATTTAAAACAACTAATTATGTTAATATATATTAATTTTTTCTATTATTCCGCGTTTAGAAACTTATTAATCTTTTTTTAGTAAACTTATTAATTTTCTTCTATTAAACTTATTAATTGTCTATACAATTCAAATTTGTATGGACCTGATACTTTAAATCCATAATTTTAAAATTTGTACTTCTTTCCAAGCTTACGTTCGTAATTTCAAATTTTGATTGTTCGTAATTATTAGTTGTATATCCATAAAAAAAGACAATTACATTGATTACAATATTTTTCACCACTCAATATGATTTTTAATAATTAGTATTCTCATAATCAATTAAATATTTTAACCATCTGTGCTAGATATCTACGCAATTCAAGTCCTTCTCCAAATTTCTCAAGTATTCTCAGCCTATGCAGTCGATTTATCGGTCCTATGAAAAAATATCGGTGCAAAATATCGGAAGAAATATCAGTACTGATATTATCGGCGATATTTACCGATATATCGCCGATAATTTAAGTCCATAATATCGGTTGTCTCACCGAGTTTATCGGTTTACTAATCTTGACCCATTTTTAACATTTTTCTGTCCCAAAGCCCATTCCACTTTAAAAATGTTGGCCCAATACCTTGTACCCATAGCCAAAACCATCAAAGTAAATGCCCTAACTCCCTAATACACCCACGTTCGCACTTCGCGCACCTGCTAGATCATGTTTCTAATATAAAATATTGACACTTTTTAGTTTTGACTATTAATATTATATATGTATACATATATATATATAAGTTTATGCATGATATAAAAATTACCGATATTCCACCGCGAGAACCGATATCTCAAATATCGGTCCTTGACCGATAACCGGTATTTTTTCGCATTAACTGCATAGTTCTCATCACCATGTAAGTTTTGTAATCTTCTTTCTATCTTTGATACATCATCATTTTTTGTTTTAAGTCATATATGTTTTCTATTATTAAGATTGGTTGTGTTTCTCATCTAAATATTGTAATAGCATTGCAAATATGATAGAATATTGTCATCTTATAAACTGGTGGTACATTTTTCTATTGATTCAAAGTGGTGATGTTGCTATTGTTATGTTTTTCTTTAATTATTAAATTGCAAATAGTGGGTCTAAAACCCGTGTTTATATGTTATTAATTGATGAGTGCACATTAATATGTGTTTTATTTTTTCTTCGTTTTGTTTTTTATTCCTTCTTTTCTATCGCCTATCAAATTGGTTCGTTATCATTAATATATGTCATATCATACAGATGCTAACGGTTTGTTCTGGTACCGGAACATATTAAAACAGAGAAACACAACAACCTTAGATGAAAATATTGTGGCATACCACTCTCGTAACCATATCATTTTCCAACCTACTAAGCATCACCATGAAATATTAAAATAATTAAAAATTGTTATAATTTTGTCAATTTTATCGTCTTTATTGTTCAGCCCACGGGTTTATAACCTAGTTTGTAATAAAGTACCACACATATGTGAAATACAATACTCATTGAGTGATAGTTGCAACAAGGGCACGTATGTTATAACAATGGCATTTGTAAAATACCAATATTTACAATAATATTAAACAGCTATAGGGTGAATGAAAAGCAATTTGATGTAGTTAATCACTTCTTCCTCAGCATGACCGTAGCCATCATGGTCTTTATAAAGGGCATGAGCAACACGTGCAGAATTTATTGCAGGCATAACTAAAAGAAATGGAACATCTGTAGGCCTAAGCGACTCTCGATTTATAACTTTCCATGCATCTTCAACTTGTTTTGAGAAGAATTCACACGCTTCCTCCACCGATGCACCTGTTTCTTTTCTATAGCATTCTATGCATGAAGGAACATCGCCTCTTTCTTGTTCCTCCTATAATATATATGCATATACACTTAGAGAGAGGGGGGGGGGGGGGGGGGGGGGAGAAAGTATCAACCCAAGATTACGAAAATCCTAAAATGGTGTGGCAATAAGTCTAAACCTTTAATCAAGTTAAAGGCTAAACAGTGTTTCAAAACTAAATGGCTTACGTGACTTGAAATAATGAAGACTTTTTAGTTCCATAGATAAGTTGTGTGTAGGATGGAGACCCTCGTTTTATAACCATTATACCTATATGAAAATAATAGAGGAAGCAAAACCAAGTCAAGATGATTCGGATCAACCCTTCTTTTTGCGTCAAAGATCTTATCATTTCCAAAGGAACTCGAAAAAAAAACTTAAAAAATATTAGTTTTGGTTAAAAGAAACTTATTGAACACTTCACTTTTTATAAACATATATACTTACTAACTAATATTTATATATTTCTGAGATAAAAATAATTTTCATTAATTATATCAATATCTTTAGACAACTTAAATTTTTATCATTTAGTTATAAACAAATTAAAGGTCATTATCTATATAGTGCTAAAAGCCTAAACTTTGTGTTTGGAGTTTATAAGGTACTTCAGATGTTTGCTAGAACGTTAGCCTCATAGGTAAAGTCACCGGCTTTTAGAACGGTCCGACGAGTGAACCCACAGCGGCCGGTTCGATTTTCAAAACGTTTTGGCTAAGATGACTTGATTATTATTATTTTTTAACAATATTTTTTTTTACTTTTAAATACCACTTAATTAACGTGCACTTGCAAAGATTCAAACTCACGTCATTTTTGTTGGGGAGTCACCAATGTCACTACAAGGCTATGATGTTTAAGATGGCGGTAAATTAAATGGATGTTAGTTATGGTTGTAACATCCCAAAAATAAAACAACAGTTATAATAACGGATTAGAATGCGAGAACGGACGGGATAAACGATCGGGACGTAATGGGCAGGCCTGAGAAGGCCCCGGCGAACTTGGAGTTGGCGAACACGGGAGGAAGCCTCCCTTTAATAGCCTAGACCCTCCTCTTTCTCTCATTTGAAAGTTTTAGAGAGAGAAACCGTAGAGAGAGAAAGTTGGCGGATCGACCCGAGATTGAAGAAACGTGTCACTCCATAGCTCGTGAGCAAAACCTTCGAATCAGAAGCTCGATACAGGCTGATCTAGATCTGAGTTTTTGTTCGTTTTGGGGTTTTCGGGTTTTTTATAAAAAGATGACGTTTTTACGTATGAAACTTAGAGATAAACATAGATTTGAACTCTAGAATGAAAAACGAACGTTTTGAACGTAGAAAGTTGGGATCTTGACAAGATCAGATCCACATGCATGGATCTAGGGTTTTTGAGGAAAAAGACGGCCCTGCATGCGAACTTATTATGTTCGCTTACTTAATATGTTCGCCTGGGAGATTAATAGAACCTAATAAGTTTGTTGGATGTGAGTTTAAGCGAACTTGGGTAAGTTCGCTGGTCATGTGCGCCTAATGCCATAGGGCGTGTATGTTCGCCTGGCTGGTAAGAGGCGAACTTAGCCTTAAGTTCGCCTAATTCAGAATGGTTAAATCGTTAGAGTCGGGATTAGGTCTGATGTGTATTTAACTACTCAATTCAGATCATATGTGAAGTCGTTGGACCTTTGTTAAGGGCAACCGAGACTAGCTTATCAGGTGAGTTCTAAAGCCCTCTTTTAAATGTTTTAATAATGTTTTAGGCTGGTGTGCATACATACAAAACGAGGTTTATGAAATGATATTTACAAAACGAGGTTTATGAAATGATGTTTACAAAACGAGGTCTACGAACGATGCTTCCGAAAGGGGAAGTTGAAATGTGTTAATGAAATGTTTACGAAACGATGCTTCCGAAAGGGGAAATTGAAACGTGTTAATGAAATGTTTTGCCAAAAAATAAAGTTTACAAAAGCTTTTACGAACGAGATGTTATTTAATAAAACGTACGAATGTTTTAACTAAAATGAGATAAATGTTTTTATGAAAGTCACGAAATGAACGAATCTACCACGTGTTCCTACGGGAGCTAAGGTATGTATGTGTGAATGGGCCTTACCCTTATGGGGGCCTATGTGGCTGGCTAACAGTTGTACAACTGCTTGAGTAAAGGGTGACGACGGTCAAGATGACAATCAAGCTGCTCAAGGGTGACGACGGTAAAGGGTGACGACGGTCAAGATGACAATCAACGTGAAAAAAAAAGTCGTTCTCCTAAACTTCACCCTATTAACAATCAACCTGCTCAAGGTCGGGTTTTTGTCTTAGGAGCACGTGAAGACCCTGCCGCCCAAGATGACGTGACCCCACTGTTAAGTTTTGAGATGAAATCCCCTTAACTAAGGGAGACATGATAACTATGTTACTCATTTGATTTCTTAATTTGTTTCCTTGGTTCATCAAAACTTGAATTCTATGTTTGTTTGGATGACTCTATCTTGAGACTTAGGTTGATTTCTTTTATCAATGAATCATGTTTGCTCGTAAAATTTGCACTATCTTTCGATGTATTATTATTAAAGATACATTTTGTGGATTGCTATGTGAATGTCACACTTTATACATAACTGCTAAATATGCATAAGATACCTATTTAATCATGATTCTTAAATATCAAAACAACATGTTTTCACTGCCCTTCGATAATATTCGTAACCTCCGTCTACATTACTATCATCACTTTATAGGTGCATCGTAGAAGGACATATCACACCTGTGTAAGGTAAATTGAGGATTGCGGTCGCGGACGTAATTTTGAATTTACGGGTACATTGGTGTGAAGTGAAATTCTACGATGTAGCTACCCATGACCAATTCATGAACTCGAATTATGCCACCCAACATTATCCATGTTAGTGGTAGTCTTGATAGGTGGCTAGTACGCTTCCAAAGCGCCAAAAGTGTGGTGGGTTAGCTGCGATACACTGATGGTGCATTGGAATTGGGACTAGGCGTCGGATCAAGGACTAGCCCTAGTCAACGTATATCATAACCTATCCTTTCCTATTTATCACTGTCTATACTAGTTGAATTTCGGGAACAAAATTCCCTTAACTAGGGGAGACTGTAACATTTATGCTTTTCGCGTACTTGTAACGCTTACCATATTCGTGAATCAATGAAGCTTGAAACCCTCATCATAGATCGTGTTCACATCATACTTGAAACATGCCTATTTCATGCACATTATACTTATTACATGGTCACATGTTGACTGCAACGCTTGGAATTGCCTTAAATTGTAACTTGGACCGTTGAACCGTTTAAAAACGCGTTTACCGACACGAAAACTAACCCACTACTAATTCAAAGACAATGTATAAACCATATGTGCCTAACATAGTTATTTAACTCATTCAAGTTGTCACATAATTCAAATTGATGCCCTAGTACGTTAGTTAGTGCCTAAACGTATCCGTTCGCCTTCTAAACCGCAATAAGACTCCATACCGTTCACAACCAACAAATAAATCCTTTATGACACTAATATATGTTTTAAAATGGCTAACACATTCATTTCATTAAGTAAAACAATTTTCATTTTCAAAACTTTCCTTAAATAAACACCGAAATTCGAAAGACGATCAAATTGCGCGTATACGAACCGTTTGGGCCATCCATGGGTCAATACGACCCAAGACCCTTACCCACTTCACCATTTGCGAAACCCAAGCCCCAACCCACATGAAAATTTCGGCCTCCTTCCCCTTTTACACCCCTTGAAACCCTAAAACTTGTTCTCAAAGTCTTTCCATACTTAAACCCCTTAACCTACAACTATAAATACAAGGCTTAATTCCCTCATTCTCTTCACACTTTGCTACAAATTTTACTAGCCAAATCTCTGCCCTAATCCCCTACAAAATTCATGAGCCACCCTCCTCCATCCAAGAAGAAATCGCAACAACAAGGTAAGCTAGTTCGTCTTTCGTTCTTTCATCCTTGTCTCAACAGAATGCTTGAGTCGACTTTGAATGGCCATATCTTGGCTATTCCTTCACCAAAAAGGTTTATTCTTGAGTCTAAAAGCAATTTTAAAGAGTATTCTTTCCATACAATCTAACCTCGTAATTTTTTGACAAGTTTAAGGCTTTCAAACGTCATTACTTTCTGGGACCATATCTCTCAATATACAAATCCAATCGTGTTCAATATTTTTGCAAATCAAAATTTTTTGAATATTCTTTAAAATCATGTATAATTGACATCCTAACTCTTTGTAATACTCCCTAAAATGACAAATCAAGACAGAAAGGTCTATTCTAGATCTCTAATCTTGTGTCACGATTTTGGGATATTTAATTTGCCCAAATTAAAAATATTTGTTAACAAAAGTTGTTTATTATAACCTAAATTAAAGATGTAGAGAATATTAGAATTTTTTGATATTATTTATTATTTTTAAAACTTACCTAAAGTTCAGCAACACAATCTGTCCAAATCTGGATTTTAAAAAAGTAACCCTAATCTTCTAACATTTGAGCATCCTTAATTCTTTGATTTTGTTTTCTTAAAAATTTTTATTCATAATCCAAGCCTATGATGTACGTATATGACAAATGAACGTGTCTGGCTAGGAAAGACGCGGTAATCTAAACGAGTCCTTTGCGACGACCCCTCTTTCCTGTGAATCTTTTCATTGGATGTACCACTCTAGGTGGATTATCATGTTCTATTATACAACCACTTATCCTCCTTCGTCGTTCTCATTCAAACTTTTTCTTCGCGTAACAATAATTCCTTAAACTTATTCAATTCTTAAATTATATAGGGCACGTTCAGTAAGGTTGATACACCCGCCTCCTCTCTAATCATCAAGGTGAGATTCATAGCCCATTTTCTTCTAATATTTAGGGGTGGCACATGTAAACATATCTAAAACTCGTTTTCTATCAAATACAATTCAAACATAGCAAGACATTCAACTAAACTTCTTATTAACAAGTTCAACATGATAATCATAATCTTTCGCAAACATTGAACTACTCGGGGTTTTGACGTATTCTTGTTCAAACACGAGGAAGCTATCAACTTTGAACTACTCGGGGTTTGACGTATTCTTGTTCAAACACGAGGAAGCTATAATACATCGTCCATAATACATCGAAGATGCACGGGTTAATCTCATATTAACAACTTTGACTTGGAATAGCAACAATCACTAAGAACCTAAAGCAACGTCCTCTCAGACAGTTAACACTCGGAATCCTAATGACGAAGACTAACCGATTATCTCTCACCTTTCGGGTATTGAGACAAGATGAACACTCAGATCTAATAACTCTCAACTACAGCTCCTATGGAATACTACGTCTAGCAAACCATACAAACAATCACAAACACACAGTCGTATGATCTAGATACGCTATTCAAACTGGAAGACATCCACAAATAACATACGGAACTATAATCAATTGCACATCAGATCTAAACATGCATATTCATCATAGAAATCAAACTCAGATCGTTTACAAAATCGTTAATCCATTCAAAGTAACCAAAAACCGATAAAAATCATAATTTTACTAAGTATTCATCATAAACCTAGTCAGTATCAGAGATGTAACATTTCTGGTTTTTACCATGTAAACGTTTCGATGCAATAAACGAGTATTTCAATTTCAATTCGTGTGCAACAACCGTAAAAGCAATTACACATACAATACATTATGTTACAATAACAACTGAAAATGCCATTATCTCACAAACCTCGTGGACCAAAATTGACAAAAAACTCAAAAACGATAAAAAGTGTCAAACACGATCGTGCCTAGATACAAGCACGGTCGCGCCTAGAGTCAAAGCACGGTCGTGCCTAATACAGACACGGTCGCGCTGCTGAAACCACGTGACTCCGCAGAGTCAGTCAGTGGTCCATGCTCGTCGAATCAAATCGCGTTAAGGCCGGGTTTCACGCGTCCGACCATACGCAACTGTACACCATCTGAAACACGTCTCCAATTTCGTACTCCAATCGACCTATTTCAATCATCAACTACCCACTCCCACCACAATCATGAATTCGCAAAATTGACGTTATAAGGAGAATCCAATGCCCCTTACACCTTCACATGCACCCTCTCGACCTCTCGGAGCATTCACTCGACTCGCATACAACCTCTATTGTCCGATCGATCGCCGAGAAACCCGACCTCACGACTTGTAGCCGACTGCATTAAATTGCCCGATTTAAACAAGTAAGTAATATGTCTCTAGCTTCGTATCTACCTCTACCACGAAAGCCCTATGTCAATTCGTAGTAAAAATACGCGATCGATCCGATTTTGAACCTAAAAAGTCGAAACTACACTTTTAGTCGAACTACCACTTAAACACGATATAAATACAATTAAACTATGTAAATAGCTTCGCAAGCATCCACTAAGTGAAAGCCCTAAGAATACAAAAGCTTTTAATATAAGAATCGATCGATTTATGTCTGGAAAAGACCCGACACGGTCGCGTCATCACTGAGCGCGGTCGTGCCTGACCAAGCACAGTCGTGGTCCGAGTAAGGCCCGGTCATGCTTACCGAGCAAACAAGTCCTGACCAAAAACAAACACTAGACGCGGTCGTGCCGGACACGAGCACGGTCGTGCTCCATGACCAGAACCTCTGTAGCCTTCTGACTCGACCACGGGCGCGCTCCAGACCACCACGGTCACGCCCGGAGGCGAGCGCGGTCTTGCCGTTGATGAGCACGGTCGTGCTCAGTCAGAACTGAATCTTTACAGTTTCTCAGATTTGATGATTTTTATAAAACTTATGTTATAAACTTAACTGTTTAAACAGAATCTCACCATTATTAAGCACAACAATTATTTTCATCGATTAAATTGTTTTAAACCGATTCTTACCATTTGAAAATACATTTTCATTTAAAATTTCTAAATTTATAAAAAGTTATAACAAGATTTTATAAAACACTTTATTATGAAAAAGACTTTTATAAACCAATTGTATAAATCCTAGTTACATCAAATAAAACTTATATAAATATAAACTACTTTATATTTTGTGACGTTTTCTAAAATAAGTAGATAAAACGAATTCGTTTTTTTATATTACATTCAATTAAATATACATACCACACTACCTTATATTTTAATTACGTAACTAAACGATACAATTCATTAGTGCAAATCCTTACGCTTGCAATACACTGAAACACTATAGTTACTTTAAACCTTATACACCGCATTAATACACGTCATACATTTACTCGATAGGTCAAGCTTCGTGACACACAAACACTTAACATTTACTTGGTTGTGCAATCTACACTCTCCAACACATGTGAGTCTACATAACCCCACTTTTACTCTTTTTCACCGTTGGGGTGGACATGATTTACATTAAACAAATTGCAACTCTTTCATAGTACAATCCTTACTTGATTACATGAATTATTTGTGCAATATGCTTGAATGCTATGAGTTATTACTATACATACATGACGCAACTCGTGCAATCATTAACTCTGTACAAGCCAACGATAAACAAGGATAGTACTATTGAGTCTGACAAACCCACCCGGGTAGGATGTTTGTTACCGACTTTACATTAGGGTAACCTGCGTGTTATGCCTCAGTCACAAGGTTTGATTGTGCACCTAGTATAACTATAGATTCTCCATATTTGTCTTATATACCATGTGAATCAAGGAATTGTATAAACAGTTTTGAACTCTTATTTATGTGTCAAAACTTATGTATGCTCACCAACTTTTTAGTTGACCCTTGTTTTTAAATCATGTTTCAGGTGCTAACAATTGAGATGATTACAAGTTGCTTCCACCTAGTTTGAGGACCTAGTTAAAAGGCTCTAAAATAAACATTGTTATGTATTTTGTTATGTTTCGTGTACTTGTTGGATTGTTGTTTGATTTCAATGAAAACTGCATGTTTAAATATTTCAACATTAGCAAACCATGAGCTATGAACAGTCTGCACGCTTCACGCCCCGACGTTTCCGCCGCCGGTTGGGGTGTGACAGATTGGTATCAGAGCCTTGGTTATAGAGAATTAGGTTATTAGACACCATTGACCTAGACTATAACTTTAGGACACCCAACAATGCCATGCTACATGTTTTATGTGATACGTGCTATTTGCTATATGTCACATGCTTTATGTGTTAGTTATTTGATACTTAAAATGTTTAGACTACATGACTTAATAAGCATACGTAAATAATAAATTAAATAAATCGTATCCATACCCGTATCCTAAGCCGCGTATCCTCCTTAACTGCTTCTATGTCATCATCGCCATAACTTGTGGAAAAACTCATACTCGTAGACACTAGTCTATCAAAAATATTTTTATATACCCGTTAAGGTTTTAGACTCTGTTAATTATTAAAGGACATGTGCAATCTGGAAGGGTGACACCTGTATTCTGGGTTTTCTGTCTAGGAAAGCATTTCATATAAATCCCAATCAACCGAGGGATCCGTATGCTTTCCTGGGAATTCCCGGGATGAGTGTTTACCTATAGGCTAAAGCACGTCTCCTTGAAAATTATATAAGTCTAATTAACCTTAATATGTCATTGTGTTCAAGTAGAAATGTGATTACTTGAAAACAATCCGAACTATGAAATAAATGTGTTATTATTCCTCCTATCCTAAATTTCAACGGATTTTTTTTAAATTCTCACAACACTTTTGTATCCATTCTCTTTTTATAGAATGCCTCCTCGTCGTAACATCAACCGCAACAACACCGACAACGCCAACAATAGCACCAACACCAATACCGGTAATGCCAACAACAACAATAATACCGACCTTGCTGCTCTCCTCACTCAGCTAGTAACTCAACTAACTCAAGCCAATAACAACAACAATGGGAACGCCAGTGGTAGTGCTAATACTGGTGGTGGCGGTGGTGCCAACCCGCCACAATGTACCTTCAAGCATTTCAACTCCTGCAATCCCCTGAAATTTTATGGTACCGAAGGAGCCACGGGACTCCTTCAATGGTTCGAAAATATTGAGGGCACCTTCCTCAATAGTGATTGTCCGGACAATCTGCGAGTCCGCCATGCCACTAGTGTCTTCCAAAAACGGGCACTAACCTGGTGGAATGGGGAGAAGAGAACAAGGGGAGTAGAAGTAGCAATGGCTCTGCCATGGGATGAGCTAAAAAGGATCATGACCGAGGAATTATGTCCTCGGAACGAAATGAAAAAGCTGGAAGCAGAATTTTGGGATCTTACCCAAGATAGTGGTGAAAGCTTAGCATACACCAACCGTTTTCATGAACTGAGCATGCTGGTACCTCACATGGTTACGCCTTTGTCTAGGTGTATTGAAAAATATATCGGTGGCCTACCGAGACAAATCTAGGACACTGTTTTGGGAAGAAATCCTGCAAGCCTGGAGGATGCCATTCGTCTGGCTGCTACTTTGGCTGATAATCACGTTAAAGCAGGAACTCTTACCAGAAAGGGGGCCAAGAAAGTTTCTGACACCACAACACCTCCTGCTCATGTCAAGGAGGTCAAAGCCGAACCGAACCACAACACGAGGAAGAGGAAAGCTAAGAACTATGCCGTGATCACTCCGGCTGCCCCAGTCAACCAAGTTGCTCCTATGGCTCAGAACCAAGTCAAGAAACAATATGTGGGGAACAATCCGTTGTGCAACACCTGCAATTATCACCATTTCCCAAATGTACCCTGCCGCCTATGTGCCAGCTGTGGAAGATATGGGCATGTAGCTAACACCTGCAGAAGTAATCCATCTGGTAATCAAGTCAACCGGGGAAACGGGGCTAATCCAGCAGTTCCAGCTATTGGTAATGGGCATGCCTGCTTCGAGTGTGGCGACCCAAACCACTTCCGAGACCGATGTCCAAAACTTGTGAACAATACTCAAGGCGGAGCTCGTGGGCGTGCCTTCAACATCAACGCCATCGAGGCTCAGGCCAGCGATCATGTGGTCAACGGTACCTTTCTTATGAATAACCAATATGCTTCTATACTATTTGATACCGGAGCCGATAAGAGTTTTGTGCCCCTTAACTTTGAACCTTTACTTGCAAAAACACGATCCAAACTAGAGAAAACCTTCACCGTTGAAGTAGCGGATGGAAATTCCATCACTATTGACTCCATTGTCCATGACTGCTCACTAGAACTCAATGGTCACACATTTCCAGTCAACCTAATACCAATGCCATTAAGGAGTTTTGACGTCATCATCGGCATGGATTGGTTGTCTAAAAACCACGCCGAAGTCATGTGTTTTGAAAAATACATCCGAATACCTCTTCCATCGGGAGACATATTGAAAGTCTTTGGCGAGAAACCTTGCAAAGGACTCAAACTGATGTCCTGCATCGCCACCCAGAAATACTTACGAAAGAAGTGCATGGTTTTCCTAGCTCATGTAATCCAAAAAGAAGACAAGGAAAGAAGAATAGAAGATATTCCCATCATTCGGGAGTTTCCCGAAGTCTTTCCCGATGACTTGCCTGGCCTTCCACCTGTTCGGGAAGTAAAGTTTCGAATCGATCTTATACCCGGAGCAAACCCTGTGGCTAAAGCTCCATACCGGCTTGCACCTTCCGAATTGCAAGAACTTGCAAGTCAACTTCAAGAACTCGCTGACAAAGGTTTCATACGGCCAAGTCATTCACCGTAGGGTGCACCAGTCTTGTTTGTTAAAAAGAAGGATGGTTCATTCCGCATGTGTATTGACTATCGAGAGCTCAACAAGCTTACAATAAAAAACCGCTACCCGTTACCTAGGATTGACGACCTCTTCGATCAACTCCAAGGTTCTACTTGTTTCTCGAAGATTGATCTTCGATCTGGTTATCACCAACTGCGTGTCCGAGAAGAAGATATTCCAAAGACCGCCTTCCGAACAAGATATGGTCATTTCGAGTTCACGGTTATGCCTTTTGGGTTGACCAATGCACCTGCTGTCTTTATGGATCTCATGAACCGCATGTGCAAACCATACCTTGACAAATTCGTGATCGTTTTCATCGATGACATCTTGATCTATTCCAAGACTGAGGAAGAACATGAACAGCACCTTAGACTGATTTTGGATCTCCTGAGAACCGAACAATTATACGCCAAGTTCTCCAAATGTGAATTTTGGCTAAAGGAGGTTCAATTTTTGGGTCATGTTGTCAATAAAAAGGGAATACATGTCGACCCTGCCAAGATCGAAGCTGTCAAGAATTGGAGTGCTCCTCAAACCCCTACCGAGGTTCGTTCGTTCCTTGGTTTAGCGGGTTATTACCGAAGATTCATTTCTAACTTCTCCAAGATTGCTGTTCCCCTCACCGCCTTGACGCATAAAAGAAAACCTTATGTATGGGGACCGAAACAAGAAGAAGCTTTCCAAACTCTTAAACAGAAGTTATGTGATGCTCCTATTCTGACTCTTCCCGAAGGAAACGATGATCTACTCGTCTACTGTGATGCCTCTAACCTAGGCCTTGGTTGTGTTCTCATGCAACGAGGCAAGGTAATCGCTTATGCATCGAGGCAACTCAAGATCCACGAGAAAAACTATACGACGCACGATTTGGAGTTGGGTGCAGTCATATTTGCCTTGAAGATTTGGAGACATTATCTATATGGCACAAAATGTGTGGTATTCACCGACCACAAAAGCCTCCAACACATCTTCAACCAAAAAGAACTCAACATGAGGCAACGACGTTGGGTTGAACTCCTCAATGATTACGATTGCGAGATTCGTTATCATCCCGGCAAGGCAAACGTAGTAGCCGATGCGCTGAGCCGTAAAGAACGTGTCATGCTCCAAAGTGTCAAGATTCATTCCGACATTCAAACCCGTATTCTAGCAGCTCAACACGCCTCGATTACCGAGGGCAATATGTATGAGGAAATGTCGTGTGGTGCTGAATTCTAACTAGAGACTAAAAACAATGGCTTGCTTTATTTCTTGGATCGTATTTGGGTTCCCAATCGCAATGATCTCCGGGAATTCCTCATGACTGAAGCACACAAGTCTCGGTATTCTATCCATCCCGGTGCGGATAAAATGTATCACAATCTTCGACCACAATATTGGTGGCCTGGTATGAAGAAAGACATTGCACTCTATATTGCAAAATGTCTAACCTGCTCTAAAGTCAAAGCCGAACATCAACGTCCTTCCGGTTTACTTGAACAACCGGAAATCCCCGTGTGGAAATGGGAAAATCTAGCCATGGACTTCATTACTAAACTCCCCCGTACTTCAAACGGCTATGATAGCATTTGGGTAATCATCGACCGTCTCACAAAGTCCGCACACTTCCTGCCCATCCGTGAAGACTATCGGGTTGAGAAATTGGCCCGAATCTATATTGACGAAATTGTGAGTCGACACGGTATACCTTTGAACATAATCTCCGACAGAGATGCTCGTTTCACTTCCAGATTTTGGCAATCTCTGCAAAAGGCACTTGGCACACGATTGGATTTAAGCACAGCCTACCATCCCCAAACTGATGGCCAGACTGAACGAACAATCCAAACGCTCGAAGACATGCTGAGAGCCTGTGTCATAGACTTTGGTGGCAATTGGGATTCACACTTGACACTTATTGAATTCTCCTACAATAACAGCTACCACACCAGCATCAACATGGCTCCATTCGAAGCTCTTTATGGTCGCAAATGCCGTTCTCCCATCTGTTGGAACGAGATTGGTGAAGCACAAATCACCGGTCCCGAGTTAATTCAGGAAACATCAGACAAAATCCTTCAAATCCGTGACAACATCCGAGTAGCGAGAAGTCGACAAAAGAGCTATGCCGACAAGCGACGAAAACCCTTAGAATTCCAAGTGGGTGACCTTGTGCTTCTCAAAGTATCCCCTTGGAAGGGTGTGATCCGCTTTGGAAAGAAAGGCAAGCTAGCACCTCGTTACGTAGGCCCGGTCAAGATCCTTGAAAGAATCGGGAAAGTGGCTTACAAACTTGAGCTACCTCCAGCACTCAACAATGTTCATCCAACCTTCCACGTGTCCAACCTGAAGAAATGTCTTGCTGATGAGAACCTCCACATACCTCTTGACGACGTGCGCATTGATGAAACGATGCACTTTGTCGAGAAACCGGTGGAAATCATGGACCGTGAGATCAAGCAACTCAAACGCAGCCGCATTCCTATAGTCAAAGTCCGTTGGGATTCTAAACGTGGTCCTGAGTTTACATGGGAACGTGAAGACCAAATGAAACTCAAGTATCCTCACCTCTTCACCGATGCAGCAGCCTCAACTAGTTGAATTTCGGGACGAAATCCCCTCAACATGGGGAGACTGTGACATTTCTGGTTTTTACCATGTAAACGTTTCGATGCAATAAACGAGTATTTCAATTTCAATTCGTGTGCAACAACCGTAAAAGCAATTACACATACAATACATTATGTTACAATAACAACTGAAAACGCCATTATCTCACAAACCTCGTGGACCAAAATTGACAAAAACTCAAAAACGATAAAAAGTGTCAAACACGATCGTGCCTAGATACAAGCACGGTCGCGCCTAGAGTCAAAGCACGGTCGTGCCTAATACAGACACGGTCGCGCTGCTAAAACCACGTGACTCCGTAGAGTCAGTCAGTGGTCCATGCTCGTCGAATCAAATCGCGTTAAGGCCGGGTTTCACGCGTCCGACCATACGCAACTGTACACCATCTGAAACACGTCTCCAATTTCGTACTCCAATCGACCTATTTCAATCATCAACTACCCACTCCCACCACAATCATGAATTCGCAAATTTGACGTTATAAGGAGAATCCAATGCCCCTTACACCTTCACATGCACCCTCTCGACCTCTCGGAGCATTCACTCGACTCGCATACAACCTCTGTTGTCCGATCGATCGCCGAGAAACCCGACCTCACGACTTGTAGCCGACTGCATTAAATTGCCCGATTTAAACAAGTAAGTAATATGTCTCTAGCTTCGTATCTACCTCTACCACGAAAGCCCTATGTCAATTCGTAGTAAAAATACGCGATCGATCCGATTTTGAACCTAAAAAGTCGAAACTACACTTTTAGTCGAACTACCACTTAAACACGATATAAATACAATTAAACTATGTAAATAGCTTCGCAAGCATCCACTAAGTGAAAGCCCTAAGAATACAAAAGCTTTTAATATAAGAATCGATCGATTTATGTCTGGAAAAGACCCGACACGGTCGCGTCATCACTGAGCGCGGTCGTGCCTGACCAAGCACAGTCGTGGTCCGAGTAAGGCCCGGTCATGCTTACCGAGCAAACAAGTCCTGACCAAAAACAAACACTAGACGCGGTCGTGCCGGACACGAGCACGGTCGTGCTCCATGACCAGAACCTCTGTAGCCTTCTGACTCGACCACGGGCGCGCTCCAGACCACCACGGTCACGCCCGGAGGCGAGCGCGGTCTTGCCGTTGATGAGCACGGTCGTGCTCAGTCAGAACTGAATCTTTACAGTTTCTCAGATTTGATGATTTTTATAAAACTTATGTTATAAACTTAACTGTTTAAACAGAATCTCACCATTATTAAGCACAACAATTATTTTCATCGATTAAATTGTTTTAAACCGATTCTTACCATTTGAAAATACATTTTCATTTAAAATTTCTAAATTTATAAAAAGTTATAACAAGATTTTATAAAACACTTTATTATGAAAAAGACTTTTATAAACCAATTGTATAAATCCTAGTTACATCAAATAAAACTTATATAAATATAAACTACTTTATATTTTGTGACGTTTTCTAAAATAAGTAGATAAAACGAATTCGTTTTTTTATATTACATTCAATTAAATATACATACCACACTACCTTATATTTTAATTACGTAACTAAACGATACAATTCATTAGTGCAAATCCTTACGCTTGCAATACACTGAAACACTATAGTTACTTTAAACCTTATACACCGCATTAATACACGTCATACATTTACTCGATAGGTCAAGCTTCGTGACACACAAACACTTAACATTTACTTGGTTGTGCAATCTACACTCTCCAACACATGTGAGTCTACATAACCCCACTTTTACTCTTTTTCACCGTTGGGGTGGACATGATTTACATTAAACAAATTGCAACTCTTTCATAGTACAATCCTTACTTGATTACATGAATTATTTGTGCAATATGCTTGAATGCTATGAGTTATTACTATACATACATGACGCAACTCGTGCAATCATTAACTCTGTACAAGCCAACGATAAACAAGGATAGTACTATTGAGTCTGACAAACCCACCCGGGTAGGATGTTTGTTACCGACTTTACATTAGGGTAACCTGCGTGTTATGCCTCAGTCACAAGGTTTGATTGTGCACCTAGTATAACTATAGATTCTCCATATTTGTCTTATATACCATGTGAATCAAGGAATTGTATAAACAGTTTTGAACTCTTATTTATGTGTCAAAACTTATGTATGCTCACCAACTTTTTAGTTGACCCTTGTTTTTAAATCATGTTTCAGGTGCTAACAATTGAGATGATTACAAGTTGCTTCCACCTAGTTTGAGGACCTAGTTAAAAGGCTCTAAAATAAACATTGTTATGTATTTTGTTATGTTTCGTGTACTTGTTGGATTGTTGTTTGATTTCAATGAAAACTGCATGTTTAAATATTTCAACATTAGCAAACCATGAGCTATGAACAGTCTGCACGCTTCACGCCCCGACGTTTCCGCCGCCGGTTGGGGTGTGACAAGAGATCTAGCCAAAAATCATAATCCAAAACATCAAAACATAAGTAATAGACAAGAACATGGTTCAATCAAACAATTCAAAGATAAAAATCAAGGCATTGATATCGAATACGTTATTACGAACCCAGATCCAAAAACTATGAACTTTCACTCCAATTGGCTTCCCCAAAATCGCGCTAGAACCCTCTCTGGACGGCCAAAACTCGATCTCTTCTCACAATGGCTATCAAATTCTATTTAATTTTGAATTTAGGGTTTTTCTCGGAATTCCTGTCTCTCGCGTACCGCGAGAGATTGTCCCAAGTCCTTCCCGTATCACGAAGCACAATTTAGTCGCGCCCAGTTTTGTTCTTCCTCGCGTACCACGAGACACTTCTTATCCTCCTTCGCGTACCGCGAAGGATGCAATTTTCAACATTTTGACTTTATTTCTCTTGGGCTTCTTCTCGTGCTCGGTTTCCTTGGGATTTGACTTGTAATTCACACGAGCACCTGAAAACATAACAAAGACTCAAATGTACACTAAAACGACTAATACCAAATATGAAACTATCTAAAAACGCACTAAAACAATGGAATAAAGATGTGTGCTTTGCACTACATCACAATCGTATTTGAGAAAATAAATATAATTTACAGATTTGTGGTATATGTATTGCTAGAAATAAAAGCGAGGAATTCCATCAGAAAGTTATTTGAACTTCTTTTTTTTCTAAATAAAAGCGAGGAATTCCGTCGGAAAGTTATTTTATCTTCTTTTATTTTATTTTTTTTAAATTAAAATCAATGAAGGATTAGCGACGAAATTCCGTCGGAAAGCTATTTTATCTTCTTTTATTATTTTTTTAAATTAAAATCAGCGACGGAATTCCTTCGTGAAGTTATTTTAACTTCTTTTATTTTATTTTTTTGAATTAAAATCAGTGACGCACTAGCGACATAGTTTCGTCGGAAAGTTATAAAAAATTCCGTCGCAAATCTATCGCTAATGTAAAAATTGGCTTGGGAAATGTTGAACTTAGCCATCAGTATTCCGTCGATAAAATGTACATCGGTAACCCGTTACAAGAATACCGACGAGATTCCGTCATAAATCAAATTACTCACGAACCCTTTCCCAACGCAGCAGCATCGACGGAAACCCGTCGGTAGTGGTTATCACCAACAGATTTCCAAGTTCCAACAGAACCATCCGTCGGTGCAAGTCCAATTTCCTAGTAGTGTTAATATATACGGAAGATTTGACTAAAACTCCATCTATAAATATTCTAAAAAAATAAGAGTAACATGATAACATTCTTACTATTTGTAATAAAGTAGCACATATATGTGAAATAGAATACACAAGACACTCATTGAGTGATAGTTGCAACAAGGACACGTATGTTATAACAATGGCATTCGTAAAATACCAATATTTCCCCTTAAGACAATAAATAATATTAAACAACTATAGGGTGAACGAAAAGCAATTTGATGTAGTTAATCACTTCTTCCTTAGCATGACCGTAGCCATCATGGTCTTAATAAAGGGCATGAGCAACACGTGCAGAATTTATTGCAGGCATAACTAAAAGAAATGGAACATCTGTAGGCCTAAGCGACTCTCGATTTATAACTTTCCATGCATCTTCAACTTGTTTTGAGAAGAATTCACACGCTTCCTCCTCCGATGCACATGTTTCTTTTCTATAGCATTCTATGCATGAAGGAACATGGCCTCTTTCTTGTTCCTCCTATAATATATATACATATACACTTAGAGAGAGAGAGAGAGAGGGAGAAAGTATCAACCCAAGATTACGAAAATCCTAAAATGGTGTGGCAATAAGTCTAAACCTTTAATCAAGTTAACTTAACGGTTAACCAGTGTTTCAACATTGAACGACTTACGTGACTTGAAAAAACTAATGAAATCCAACAAACAAATGAAATACTTTCTTCGTATTCGTTTAAAAATTGAAGACCGTTTAGTTTCATACATAAGTTGTGTGTGGGATGGAGACCCTCTTTTTATAACCATTACATGCTCATTTAGTTTTATACATATATACCTATGTGGATGGAAAAAAACTTATAAAAAATATTAGTTTCGTTTAAAAGAAACTTAGGCCCCGTTTGGTTCGCGTAT
Organism: Smallanthus sonchifolius; assembly: GCA_023525975.1. Lineage (NCBI taxonomy): Eukaryota > Viridiplantae > Streptophyta > Magnoliopsida > Asterales > Asteraceae > Smallanthus > Smallanthus sonchifolius. Next base: position 31,656,420 of record CM042019.1, on the reverse strand, counting down.
TTCCCAGGAATTGGAATTTGAATTTGAATTGTAATAAATTCCTCTGAAAATCATATTTGGTTGATCATTGGACGGAATTTGAATTGAAAATTTTTCCTACAATCAATGGACTTAACTTTCATTTCTATGTGTGATGGAATTGTAACATTCCATTGGAATGCTTAAAGATTACCATAACACCCTCATATACCATAATCAAAACACATCACAGATCATCATTTTGTAATAAACATATATCATGTTGAGAAAGAAACACAAATCAAAAGCAGAATAAAAAATCAAATCAGTGAAGCCCTTGAAATCGAACCTGGTCAGAATTCAAAATCAAAATCAGATTTAAACCTAGCCAGCTTCGAACAAAATTTGAAAATTAAAAATCAATTCGATCACTTGAAACAGAAACACAAATCAAAAGTCAAACCGACGAGTATGAGTACGAGTGTAGGATGGCGCAGATCAATGAACTTCAAACAAGATCGAACATGAGCAGAATCGAAAGCGATGAAGCACTTGAAATCAGATTTAAACTTGGTCAACGTCTAACAAAATTGAAATCGTTGAAGCATTAGAAATCAGAATCGAACCAAATTCAAATCAACGATTCAGATGAAATCAAGAAGAACCAGAGTCGGTTAATCGATCTTGAACCTCCGATCATTACAGCAGATTGAAGAAGCGAAAAGAAAAAATGTGGAGATGCGACATATTGGCGGTTCGGTTGAAATCAAGAAGAACCGGTGATGTATTAGATGTTGTTAAGATCCAGATTTCGCTATTGTTGATTTGGTTGAAGAAGGGATAAAAATTAGGTTGGGTGAGGGAGGGAGACATGAGTGACCAGTTAGGGCATGTTTAGTATTACTTATTTTAAGTTATTTATTGATTTTTGTAAAAAGTTATAAGAAGTTTTAAAAAGTAAGTTCCTCTTACTTCTCAAAAACTATTTTCCCCCAATTTAAAAAGTTAAAAATAGTAGCAAAAATCACATTTCTCAAACAACTTTTTAACTTATAAAATTTAATAAGTTAATAAATAGTTTCAATAAGTAATCCCAAACACACCCTTAAACGTTAAAGGATGGAGTTTTCATTGAAGGCACTTTTGTCATTTAAATTACAATTACATTTCCAATTTCAATTCTTTAAAAAAACAATTCGTGAATCAAACGACCCCTTATTGAACACTTCATTTTTTTATAAACATATATACTAACTAATATTTATATATTTCTGGGATAAAAATAATTTTCATTAATTATATCAATCTCATTAGACAACTTAAATTTTTATCATTTAGTTATAAACAAAAGAGTGCTAAAAGCCTAAACTTTGTGTTTGGAGTTTATAAGTTACTTGAGATATTTGCTAGAACGTTAGTTTCATAGGTAAAGTCATCCGGCTTTTAGACCGGTCTGACGAGTGAACCCACGTACATAGCGGGTCGTTCGATTTTCAAAACGTTTTGGCTAAGATGACTTGATTGTTATTATTTTTTGAACTACATATTTTACTTATCATTTAATTAACATGCATCTGTAAATATTCAAACTCACATCATTTTTGTTGGGGGTAGTCAACAATGTCACTAGGCCACGAGGCTATGACGTCTAAGATAGCAATAAATTAAATAGAAGTTAGTTATGGTTGTGAGAGGCAAACACGGAATAGACACAATTGTCGTCTTTTTATATAGTTGATCAATTTTTTAAACCATTATTATATATTTCATTACTTTTTTTTTATAATATATCCCATATAATCAAGAGTTTTATTCTCTTTAATTTCAGTATAATATTGTTATAAAAACGATTTTTAAGCGCTGATGCATTTTGCATTAACAATAGTGCATCTAACTCAGTCATTTTTGTGGTACATAATGCGTTAGTGCCTCTAACTTATGTGTCTTCCCTACCAGAATTTTACAATTTTTGTTGGACGCATTACCCATCGACCTATGATATAGGTGTCACGTCCTCAGTGATAATAGAGATTATATTCCATATATAATTTCCTGCTTAGAGCCGAGCTAGAGTAAATAAATTTATTAGTAGGTATAGTAGAGTAATACCTCATGGGTTACAATATCATCCATAAGCCTTAAAATCAAAGATGAAGCTTTAACTAGAGGAGGATATGTGGCCAGCCATGTAAAGGTTTCATTGGTGACCATATCATCCCTGCCAACATAAGATCTCGAAATCATCAAGGGCTGGCCGATAGTTACAAGCGAATTTGTTAGGTACTCTTCTAATGTTGGTATGTGACCGTCTTTTAACCATTTGGCTTCGAGTAAAAGGCTACGAGTGTATTCTTTTGCCTACATCCCAAATAAGAGAGTATTAATTTATTATTTTATGCCAGATGAATATATGGGTATTGGTGACGTCCATAAGTTTTCCAGTAACGGGTTTCTCACGGTTACCGATTATGCACTTACCTTCTCCTTAACATGGTGGATTTGATATGCTTTTCCCTCTTTTTCAAGTGATTCCTCCATATGTTGATGATCATTCACAAGTTGTTGATATATGAGTTTCATGTATTCTGGAAGCATATCCAAGCAGCTTATTGACCATCTTAAAATATAAATTAAATTAGCATTAATTGAACTGTTTTAAAAATTAAAAGAAGTATCTATTTTAGAATCAGTAATTGACAGCAGAATGCATATGCCTAATGTGTACCTTTGAACAGCCTGGGTAAAGATCTCGAGTTCTTCATAAGTACCATAGTTGTCATATGTGTCATCTAAAACGACTAACCACATGCAAGTTTTAATTAGGAACATTCTTGTACGAGCATGTTGAGGCTCGAAATAGATTGCTAGAATCCAAAAATAGCCTTCTACCAATCTGTCTCGAACGTAAGGTAGGTTTTTTTGCATGTCCAAATCCTTCCACCATCTAGCTAGAACGTACATAAAAGTAAGTTATGAGAACTCGTCGATCAAAGCGGCCTCTATGATTAAGTAGACCGCCCCCAACACCCTTAGTATGTTAGCTTAGCTTGATTAATTATAGTATAAACAACTAACAAAAATAGAAAACATACTTGCATATTTGGCTAAGCTCCTTTTTGTGCATTGGTTGAAGTATGTTGAAATCTAACTTTGCAAGCTTTAAAAAGAGCTCATTGTAGGTTGGTTGTTGTTGGTAGATAGGTATGTAACGCACAGCCTCTAGCCTTGGCAATCTTTTCCGGAGTGGCAGATTTAGTGCTTGTTGTATTTCATTTCTTGATAAAGAATCACAAGAAGGATCCTTTGCTATAACGGCAAGGTGAGTTTTAGTGAACTCGAGGGCTTCATCTAGTACCTGTTCGCCTTCCACCCTCATATACGCTGCTTCATATAAGGCAAGCATTCCTTGAACATCATCACATAATGTTTCCTTGAAATCTCCCTTCTAGTCCATATGGTTCTTGAATATTCCTTTAATGATTAGTTATATCGTGAAGGAGTTAAAGGTTCTAAACTACTATCATTACAAGAAATACCTGATGAAACGTTGAAGCCTTGTTGTCGAAGGAGTCGAAACCAAAGTGAACTGCTTTCTAGGTTTTCATTGTCGATCCAATTATCGCCATATGTCGCATAGATATGCTGCAACGCCTCCTCGATCTCCCCGTCAAAATGATAGGCTAGGCCAAGGCGTTGGATTGCATCAACTACTTTTATTAGCTTTCCATGTTGCACTGGTTCAGAAGCTCTGATCATTAGCCCTTTTCTCACTTCTCCTTTGAGCTCTTCAACAAGTTGTTTCTCAACAACAAAATCTTCTTTCTGCATGCCCAAAGAAATTATAAGAGCATATATACACATGATTCTCAAAAAAAAACTAGCCTATGTAGATACATAAAAAACCTCGTCGTATGTAAGGAATTGATCCCCCCATATACTAGCCTCGAAAGTCATAGTGTTGCGGGCAACATTTTGCTTTGAAGATGAAGAAAAAGGAGCGCAAGAAATCGGCAAAGTCGACATCATAATGTTCAAAGGTTGATTGGGTAATCAAGTGAAGCAAATATATATACAGGGCTGATCAATTGATTTTTTGCAAATATATATACAGGGCTGATCAATTGATTTTTTTAAAAACTCGTGTATTACACGGTTTAAATAAAATATTATGTGACAGTTATAAATTTTGTTAAGTTAATTTTTAAAACATTTTTTATCTGAGTATTAATTTTTTTTATGTAACTGATAAATGTTAATTCATATTAAACTTTAGAAACCCGGTGTATTACACGGGTTGAATAAATGCAATGTTATTTATGCTTAATACTAAAGATTTACATATTACATATTTATGAAAAAGTTTTATAAAAAGAATTATAGAAATCATTATTATTTAATAGAAGAGGGAGACGGGAAAAAAAAATATAAAAACAATTAAAGAAATTTGTATAATTAATAGGAGAGAGAGACGAGAAAAAAAAGTTGAACATGCATGGGAGAGTGACAAGTATCCCATCAAAAGCTTTATTTATTATAAAGTATTATTTTATAGTATAGATATAGATTTTAGCAACTATTTTATGAATTTGTTCCCAATATATATTGCATGTTACATAAAGAAACAATAAAGCCTAAACCGTGAAACCAAACCGGAACCAAACAGTTAGCTAGTAACGGTTCAGTTTTGGTTTTTAATAAAAAAAACCTTACTAATGGTTTAGCTTACGGTTCGTCCTAAAGACTGTCAAAACCAGACTATGAACACCCCTAACATCAATTGACTTTTTTACCAATCGATGCATAAGAAGTTTGAGAACGATCGCAAGCGGGTAACTATAACATTCGATCTCTCATATCTTAAAACCGTTGTAATTGGTTTATGTTTAACATGATAAAAAAACAATTTTTTCGATATAGAACACGATTTAAACAATCTTTAAAAAAGAATATTTTTTTCTAATAGGGAGATCTTGTAAGAATAAAATATATATCTTGGTCCTAAATATTTTAGGAAAGAAACAAAAATAAATCAAAGTATCATACATTAGTAAACTGATAAAGTAATACAGTTTTAGTTAAAACCTAATTATTATTTTATTACAAGTTAACTATTTTCTTTAAAGACAAATTTCTTAATTCATGTGAGAGTGAGACTTGAACTCATTAACTCCTCAAACCTTGGTATTTATAAAATATTTTGCTCTACCACTAGGCCACCAACCCAAATGACATGATCTTTTTTATTACAAGTTAACTAAGCTAATAAATTAGAAAAAAATTAAAAGCCGAGAATTGACTAGATAGAAATTGGCATTATACTGAGTGTTATACCTTCACCACTCCAAGCGTATGGGGTAAGGTGGCACACAACATAACAAACATAGTTCTTAAACCGGAAATCAGAATCTATTACAGCGGAAGTCTTTAATTCAAATCATTTATCAAACTATAACATGAAATATTGTCTATAACATGAACTATCAGGATTGGAAATGTCAGTCTTCAGTGCTGCAGCCCGAAGTCCATACTATCCAGCCCCACGGCTCTTTCACTTTTCTTTCGCTTTACCCTTTCTACCTGTCATGCATACTAAAAGTCAGCTAACGCTGGTGAGTTCTCTCTTTACTTTAAACTGTAAACTTTATCTTTGGTAGCTTAGTTTTATTAAAATAAAATAAGCTTTACTTTCACTTTCTTTGAAATAAACTTTTAACTATTACTTTAAAACTTTACAACGTTACAATTATAAATCTGTTACGTTACTATCTGTCATTAAAACTTTATCTTTAAGGAAACCCGTTAGGGTGTCCCACTGTACTCTGTCTATCATTTCACTTATACTTGACAAGTGACTTTATCATACTTTAACTATCACATATGGATCGTGGTCCGAGGACCAGATCCCTATCTTGCTTACACCTCAGGGTAAGACTTTTACTTAAACGCTGCCCACACCTCAGGGTGGGACTTTCTTTCTCGCTTGCACGTTAGTGCAAGACTCCTTTAGCATTGCTCACACCTCAGGGTGAGACTTTCTCGCTTACACCGAAGTGAAGACTCCTTTAGCATTGCTTACACCGAAGTGCAAGACTCCTTTAGCATTGCTTACACCGAAGTGTAAGACTCCTTTAACATTGCTCACACCTCAGGGTGAGACTTCTACTTTAGCATGCCTGCAGGACTTTCTACTATGCAACTACTATGCAATGCAATTACACTATTACACAAATAGAAATGCAATCACATAACTTTCATATAGACAAATAACACATATTAACACATAAGCATATAACATGGTATTTGTCACTGTCACTGTCGAGCTGTACCGAAGTACGGCTCCTTTATCGTTCTTTCTTTAGCTCATTGTTATCTTTCAAAAACTTGTTTAAAAGATAATACTATGCTCTTTTGTTCTTTATCTTTCATTTTATAAAAATAACATTTTTATAAAATACTATACTTTGCCTTTCATTTTATAAAAATAACATTTTTATAAAATACTATACTTTGCCTTTCATTTTATAAAAATAACATTTTTATAAAATACTATACTTTGCCTTTCATTTTATAAAAATAACATTTTTATAAAATACTATACCAGTATGCATGCCAGCCCAAAACCATTAGGAAAAAGGGCAATAAGAACTCACCAGATGAATCGTTTCTGTTTACACCTAGCCGGTTCCTGAATGTCACTATGGTCACCCACAATCTGTATAATCAAGTCATAGGCGTAAGGCTGTGTTCCTAGGGGACACTTAGACATTACTAGGCTTGACTCAGATGTTTCGGGTCATGGTTTCATTATCGAAACTAGGTAGTTTCGAGTCCTGGCTCCTTATCGAAACTATGTAGTTTCGAGCCCTGGCTTCTTATCGAAACTAAGTAGTTTCGAGTCACTGCTTCTTATCGAAACTAAGTAGTTTCGAGTCACTGCTTCTTATCGAAACTAAGTAGTTTCGAGTCGTATGACTTATATAAATTCTTAGTTAAGGTCTTGGGTCTATATTGAAACTATGGTAGTTTCGATGGGTCTGCCCCTGTCGAAACTAGGTAGTTTCGATAGATGCGTCCATATCGAAAACTAGTAGTTTCGACTGTGCAGTCTCCTTCCCCAAACAGAACCCTAGATCTGGTCCCTTTGTTCTAATCGATCAAGCTTTGAACTTTTTACGTTCGAAATGTTCCATTTTCCCCCATGAACCCAAACCCGTGGTTTGTTTCCAGTTTCACACGTAAAAATCTAAACCTTTACTCGATTATTAACCCGAAACCCGAAAGTTACAAAAACTCAGATTTAGGCATAATAATTACCTGTTACAGCTTCCTTCTCGTTTCTTTATGCTCCAGAGATGTTGAGCAACAATCCTCGAGACTTTGAGCTTGATCCCGAGCTTTCTCTCTCTAGACCCAAACTCTCACTCTCTCTTTCTCTCACTAGAAACTTGCGTGACAAGTGTGGTGAATGAGGGAGAGGCTGATGGCTGCTGCTATGAAGGCTCCCTGTCATTTTTCGGGCCCATGGGCCGAAACTTTGGCCAAGCCCACTTTGTTTCCTTTATTTGGGTTTCTATTTATTTTGGGATGTTACAAGTCTACCCCTCTTACGAAAGGTTTCGTCCTCGAAACCTGTTATAAGTCAAACAGGTGCGGGTACGACTCTTTCATTTCTGTCTCGGTTTCCCATGTAGCTTCCGAACCTTTACGATGCTTCCATTGTACTTTGACTAACTGTATCACTTTATTCCGTAACCGCTTTTCTTTCCTGTCTAATATGGCGACGGGTTCCTCGATGTAATTGAGGCTATTATCTATCTCGATGTCGTCAAGTGTCACGTGTGCCGATTCGTCGGCCAGGCACTTGCGCAAGTGCGACACGTGGAAAGTTGGGTGAATTCCACTCAGCTCATCAGGTAATTCTAACCGGTAAGCGACTTCACCAACCCGTGCTAGTATTTTGAAAGGCCCGACGAATCTTGGGCTTAACTTCCCTCTCTTTCTGAATCGTATGATCCCATTCCAGGGAGATACTTTCAATAGTACTTGATCCCCGACCTTGAATTCGATTGGTCTTCGCCTTTTATCCGCGTAGGACTTTTGACGGTCCTGTGCAGCTTTCATTCTGGCCTTGATCTGGTCAATCTTTTCAGAGGTTGTTGTGACTACCTCTAAACTCCCCAACTCTTTCTGTCCTACCTCGCCCCAACAGACCGGGGTTCGGCATCTTCTACCATACAACATTTCGTAGGGCGGCATACCAATCGTGGTGTGGTGACTGTTGTTGTAGGAGAATTCTGCCAACGGTAGGTGACTATCCCAACTGCCACCGAAGTCTATAATGCATGCGCGGAGCATATCCTCTAACGTCTGGATGGTCCTTTCTGATTGACCATCCGTCTGTGGATGATAAGCCGTGCTGATGTTCAGTCTTGTACCCATTGACTCGTGAAATCTTTTCCAGAACCTCGATGTAAATCGGGTGTCCCGGTCAGATACAATTGATAACGGTACGCCATGTCGAGAGACAATTTCATTGATAAATACTTCTGCCAACTTCTCAGATGAATACGTTTCGCGAATTGGCAAGAAATGTGCACTCTTTGTCAGACGATCCACTATAACCCAAATCGTATCATGGCCTTTTGCTGTGCGGGGCAGCTTTGTAATAAAGTCCATGGTGATACGCTCCCACTTCCATTCGGGTATTTCCAGAGGCTGGATCTTCCCGTACGGTTTCTGATGCTCTGCTTTAACTTGTGAGCAAGTCAGACACTTGCTTACATATCCGGTCACATCATTCTTCATGTTAGGCCACCAATACTCTTTCTTCAAATCCTGGTACATTTTCGTGGTTCCTGGGTGGATGGAATATCGAGACTTATGGGCCTCGTCAAGTACTTTGGCCCTAAGCTCTCCGCCCTTCGGTACCCACATGCGACCACACCTGGTCCTCACTCCATGAGTGTTTAACTCTAACTTTGTCTGTTGACCGACCATTCTTTCTTTCTTTATGTTCTCTTCCTTTAGTGCTTCCTTCTGTGCTGCTTCTAGCTCTGTCATAAAATCTGGGGTTATCACTAACTGGTACGCTTTTACCCTAATAGGAGAATGATTCTCCTTACGACTTAGGGCATCAGCGACCACATTCGCCTTTCCCGGGTGGTATAGGATCTCACAGTCATAGTCTTTCAGCAATTCTAACCACCGCCTTTGCCGCATATTCAGGTCTTTCTGTTCGAAGAAATACTTCAAGCTCTTGTGATCCGAATAAATCGTGCATTTCACCCCGTAGAGGTAATGCCTCCAAATCTTTAACGCAAAAACAACTGCCGCGAGCTCCAAATCGTGAGTCGGGTAGTTAATTTCGTGGATCTTTAGCTGTCGTGACGCATACGCGATCACCTTTCCCCTCTGCATCAAAACACACCCTAACCCTTGTCCCGATGCGTCAGAATATACCACCAGGTCCTCGTTACCGTCGGGTAGTGCTAACACTGGGGCTTGGGTCAACTTCTTCTTTAACTCTTCAAATGCTTTGGACTGAGCCTGACCCCATTCGTACTTTACTTCTTTACGTGTCAACTTTGTCAGTGGCGAAGCTATTCTTGAGAAGTCCTGTATGAACCTTCGATAGTAACCTGCCAATCCCAGAAAACTCCGAATCTCGGTTGGCGTCTTCGGGGTTTCCCATTCCTGTACTGCCTCTATCTTAGCCGGGTCAACCATAATGCCGTCTGCGTTGATAACGTGACCTAAGAATTGGACTTCCTTAAGCCAGAACGCGCATTTGGAGAACTTGGCATACAACTTTTCTTTTTGTAGCGTCTCTAGTACTTCTCGAAGATGACAAGCATGATCACCTTCACTTTTCGAATAAATGAGTATGTCGTCTATAAACACTATCACCGACCTATCTAGCATCGGTCTACACACCTGATTCATCATACTCATGAATGCTGCCGGAGCGTTCGTCAAGCCGAAAGACATCACGCGAAACTCGTAATGCCCATAACGCGTGCGAAACGCTGTCTTAGGTATGTCCTCTTCTCTTACCTTTAACTGATGATATCCCGACCGCAGATCGATCTTGGAGAACCATCTGGCGCCCTGTAGTTGGTCGAACAGATCATCGATCCTTGGTAGCGGATATTTGTTCTTTACTGTACGCTTGTTCAACTCTCTGTAGTCGATGCACATTCTCATGGCACCATCTTTCTTCTTTACGAACAGAACCGGAGCACCCCATGGAGAAATGCTTGGTCTGATAAATCCTCTATCCAAAAGTTCTTCCAACTGTACCATCAGCTCTTTCATCTCCAGAGGTGCAAGTCGGTACGGTGCTTTAGCCACGGGCTGGGCACCTGGCACTAAGTCTATCTGGAACTCTGTCTCCCGGTCAGGTGGTAACCCAGGCAACTCCTCAGGAAACACCCCCGGAAAATTACATACAACTGGTACGTCTTTTAACTCTCTCACCTTTACATCATTGTCTATCACATAGGCCAGGTAGGCCTCGCATCCGCGCCCTATATACTTCTCTGCCTTTATCATTGATATGACGTTCGTTAGTGAACCGTCGCGATCCCCGTACACCAAAACCTCGCCACCGTCTGGAGCTTTGAGCTGAACTATCTTTCGTCTACATATTATCCGGGCTTCGTTGGCAGCTAACCAATCCATACCCAAAACTATATCGAATCCTCCCAAGGTCATAACATACAACCTAACTGGGAATCTATGGCCATGAATCTTTATCGTGCAATTATCTACCAATTCACTTACTATCGTGGTCTTGCCCACTGCGGTTTCCACATTAAAGGTCTGCTCTACTCTAGTAACTTTGCATTTCATTCTTTTACACTTAGAAGATGATATAAAACTCCTACTGGCACCCGAATCAAATAATACTGAAACATAAGTGTGGTCAAGGATGAACGTACCTGACACAACATCTGGGTCTCCCCTAGCCTCCTCCTGTGTCAGTGCATACGCCCGGGTCCTTGCCTTCGGCTTCTCAGGTTCTTTACCCTTCTCGGTGCCAGTAGCCTTGGGTTTCCGACAGTCTTTGGCCATGTGGCCAGGTATCCCGCAGTTATAACAAGACTGTGCCCCGGGACACTCTCGAGAGTAGTGTCCGGTCTTTCCGCACCTATAGCACATATTTAACCCAACTCGGCACTCGCCCGAGTGTTTCCTGCCACACTTAGCACATTCAACCCCATCTTCAATCCTCAGTTTCTTCGTCTCCGGCCCCGCCCACTCTTTAGCTGGCCGTTTAACGGCATTGGTCACTTTCTTCTCAGTAGGCAGTGGGTCTGCGGATTCGAAGTCATCATAAACTATCCCAGCAAGTGATACCACAGATTCAAAACTCGCGGGAGCATTAGCTTTCACGTGCACACGGACTTTCTGTGGTAGTCCTTTGATGTAGTACTTAATCCTCTTTTCCTCAGTGTCCACCAGATGTGGAACCAGCTGAGCCAACTCTTGATATTTGGAGGTATACTGGCGATGAGTCATACTACCAGCACAGAGCCCCAGAAATTCCCTCTCAACTCTGTCAATCTCGTTCTGCGGGCAGAACTTAGTGATTAGCAGCTTTTTCATGTCGTCCCATTTCATCTTTTTCATCTCAGCAGAAGACTTGATTCTTTCGATCGATCTCCACCAGCTTAATGCCTCATTAGTGAATGAGTGAGCGGCAAACTTGACCGCTTGATCATCACGGCACTCACTAATGTTGATCACCCCATTCATTCTCTCTATCCACTCAAAAGTGGCAACAGCATCTTTCCGTCCATCATACTTCGGCGGGTCACACCCCCGAAAGGACTTATAGTTGCAACCCCGGGTTGCCATTTCATAATCAGAATCATCACTGTCAGTGACTCCAAGTCTCTTGCTGCTTTCCTCTTTCGTTTCTTTCTTCCCTATATTAAACTCTTTAAGGGCCTCGCCCAATGCTTCTGGTAGAACTTTCTTCAAGATTGAAGTAACCTCTGCCGCTATAGCTTCTTTCACAATCGGTTCCAACTCAAGCGCCTCATTAGGGGCATCGTTAGGAGCCGACACATGGTTCCCACTATCATTATGCTCCACATGCACCGATTCAGCTTCGTTGCGGGAGTGCTCACTTTCTTCAGGACGGTTCCGGTTACCTGGAGGTCGGCCTCGACGACCAGTACGACCCCCCGTGCGACCTCCTCTCTTTGCTCTAGCCATTTAGTGTCTACTGTGAACAAAGATAGCTCGTGTTATCAAGATAGGTAACAATTTAGAACACCTCGAGTACTGTAAATTACTAATTACAGAGACCGGTATGAAATTACTAATTTACTTTACTACTCGGGTTCTGAACATTTCCTTTCCGAGTAACATTTGCATCCAAGTTCAGAGTTTCTACTATAAGGCACGTACTATCTACTGTCTACTGTCTGTGCTAAGGCATGTACTATGTACTATTTATGCTAAAGCATCTACTTTCTGCTATCTGTACTAAGGCGTTATTGTCTATGTTCTATGTAAGGACATTGACTACCTTCTGTCTACTATCTTTCCATGGACGGGCTGCTCCGACTGACATTCCTTTCCTTCCTTTGCTTTGTCCCATTCTCAGTTTAAGTTCAGACATTATCGCAAATGTCTGAATCTCTCAAACTATGGCTCTGATACCAACTTGAAACGCCCCAAAACGGGTACATCTCATAGTTGGCACACAACATAACAAACATAGTTCTTAAACCGGAAATCAGAATCTATTGCAGCGGAAGTCTTTAATTCAAATCATTCATCAAACTATAACATGAAATATTGTCTATAACATGAACTATCAGGATTGGAAATGTCAGTCTTCAATACCGCAGCCCGATGTCCATGCTATCCAGCCCACATGGCTCTTTCACTTTTCTTTAGCTTTACCCTTTTTACCTGTCATGCATACTAAAAGTCAGCTAACGCTGGTGAGTTCTCTCTTTACTTTAAACTGTAAACTTTATCTTTGGTAGCTTAGTTTTATTAAAATAAAATAAGCTTTACTTTCACTTTCTTTGAAATAAACTTTTAACTATTACTTTAAAACTTTACAACGTTACAATTATAAATCTGTTACGTTACTATCTGTCATTAAAACTTTATCTTTAAGGAAACCCGTTAGGGTGTCCCACTGTACTCTGTCTATCATTTCACTTATACTTGACAAGTGACTTTATCATACTTTAACTATCACATATGGATCGTGGTCCGAGGACCAGATCCCTATCTTGCTTACACCTCAGGGTAAGACTTTTACTTAAACGCTGCCCACACCTCAGGGTGGGACTTTCTTTCTCGCTTGCACGTTAGTGCAAGACTCCTTTAGCATTGCTCACACCTCAGGGTGAGACTTTCTCGCTTACACCGAAGTGAAGACTCCTTTAGCATTGCTTACACCGAAGTGCAAGACTCCTTTAGCATTGCTTACACCGAAGTGTAAGACTCCTTTAGCATTGCTCACACCTCAGGGTGAGACTTCTACTTTAGCATGCCTGCAGGACTTTCTACTATGCAACTACTATGCAATGCAATTACACTATTACACAAATAGAAATGCAATCACATAACTTTCATATAGACAAATAACACATATTAACACATAAGCATATAACATGGTATTTGTCACTGTCACTGTCACTGTCGAGCTGTACCGAAGTACGGCTCCTTTATCGTTCTTTCTTTAGCTCATTGTTATCTTTCAAAAACTTGTTTAAAAGATAATACTATGCTCTTTTGTTCTTTATCTTTCATTTTATAAAAATAACATTTTTATAAAATACTATACTTTGCCTTTCATTTTATAAAAATAACATTTTTATAAAATACTATACTTTGCCTTTCATTTTATAAAAATAACATTTTTATAAAATACTATACTTTGCCTTTCATTTTATAAAAATAACATTTTTATAAAATACTATACTTTGCCTTTCATTTTATAAAAATAACATTTTTATAAAATACTATACTTTGCCTTTCATTTTATAAAAATAACATTTTTATAAAATACTATACCAGTATGCATGCCAGCCCAAAACCATTAGGAAAAAGGGCAATAAGAACTCACCAGATGAATCGTTTCTGTTTACACCTAGCCGGTTCCTGAATGTCACTATGGTCACCCACAATCTGTATAATCAAGTCATAGGCGTAAGGCTGTGTTCCTAGGGGACACTTAGACATTACTAGGCTTGACTCAGATGTTTCGGGTCATGGTTTCATTATCGAAACTAGGTAGTTTCGAGTCCTGGCTCCTTATCGAAACTATGTAGTTTCGAGCCCTGGCTTCTTATCGAAACTAAGTAGTTTCGAGTCACTGCTTCTTATCGAAACTAAGTAGTTTCGAGTCACTGCTTCTTATCGAAACTAAGTAGTTTCGAGTCGTATGACTTATATAAATTCTTAGTTAAGGTCTTGGGTCTATATTGAAACTATGGTAGTTTCGATGGGTCTGCCCCTGTCGAAACTAGGTAGTTTCGATAGATGCGTCCATATCGAAAACTAGTAGTTTCGACTGTGCAGTCTCCTTCCCCAAACAGAACCCTAGATCTGGTCCCTTTGTTCTAATCGATCAAGCTTTGAACTTTTTACGTTCGAAATGTTCCATTTTCCCCCATGAACCCAAACCCGTGGTTTGTTTCCAGTTTCACACGTAAAAATCTAAACCTTTACTCGATTATTAACCCGAAACCCGAAAGTTACAAAAACTCAGATTTAGGCATAATAATTACCTGTTACAGCTTCCTTCTCGTTTCTTTATGCTCCAGAGATGTTGAGCAACAATCCTCGAGACTTTGAGCTTGATCCCGAGCTTTCTCTCTCTAGACCCAAACTCTCACTCTCTCTTTCTCTCACTAGAAACTTGCGTGACAAGTGTGGTGAATGAGGGAGAGGCTGATGGCTGCTGCTATGAAGGCTCCCTGTCATTTTTCGGGCCCATGGGCCGAAACTTTGGCCAAGCCCACTTTGTTTCCTTTATTTGGGTTTCTATTTATTTTGGGATGTTACACACAGAGGGTGCGCAGCAACACCGCTCCCTTCTAGGGCGCTGCACTGATTGCAAATGCGTGGAGGGATTTTCACCGCTCTTTTGTGAAACAAAAGAACAATGGAAGGTTGTGGGGGTGTGCGGGGTTACCGTTGGGTTATGTGGCATGCAGGGGTGTGCGCAAGACATCCCCCACCAGCAGGCAAACTGCGGTGATGCGAGGGGTGCGGGGGTGCCGTGTACGTCACTTGTTCTTATAGGTGAGTCGTCACTTGAGTGTTAGAGTGCTGTCGGAGTTTGTTTTAAAGGACCTTTAACCAAAATAAAAGCACAAATGCTTCTTCTTGGTAAAATTTTTTTACGTTCTTCTTTCTAACCTACAACCAATAGCCGATGAGCTTGACCCCTGAACCTTGTAGTTCCGCCACTGTACGCAAGCTTCTCGCATCCATATCTATAAAACATAAAATAGGGTTGCTGAACCATGTTAACGTGCAGTCAAACATTACAAACACCATGTAAATTGTTAAAAGCATACTCACTAATCGGGTAAGTGGGATAAACGTACCGTACATGCATCACACGGTTCATTCCAACTTAAAAAAATAATTATATTTAAAAATATATAATAATATTATACTTATATTAAAGAGATTAAAATTCTCGATTTTATATTATGATCTTTTTAAAAAAGTAATAATAAAATATGTAAATGTTATTTGAGTTAAAAAAAACCTTCTCATTATTAACGAAATTGTCACTATTAAATTAGTTTTATCAAAGTTCAGAATGTTTAAGTTCTTAGACGAATTTGTTTGGCATTTAATATGCACTCTCTCTCTCTCTCTCCTTCTAAAAACTTTAGGAAGTATTTTAGGCATTTAATCATTATTTCTTTAATGGCTAAGATTTATTTAGAAATTAACTAATGGCTAAGAGAGTAAAATATAAATTTTATCACTGTGTTGATTATTTTTGGGCATCAAATAATAGTTCGACCATCTTTTTAAACTCAAATAACTTTTATATACAATATTATTTTTTTTAAATTACATCATAAAATTAAGAATTTTTATCTTTAGTTTAACTATATTTATATGACACATAGTGTTGATGCTCAAATTCCATAGAACCTTAAATGGTAAGGTCGGCGCCCATTCAAGAATGGCCACCGACTAATTTTCCACCACAGTCCCTGACTTTTACAAAATGTGCAATTTAAACCCTTAATTTTCTTAAGTTTCAGATTTACCTTTGGACATATTTTTCAACTCTATCTCTCAAATTTTTAAAATTTCAAGTTTACCCCTGTAATTTATTTTTAGTATACGGTTTTAACTCTACCGTTAAATTTCTAAACTATTAAGTTTATCCCACAAATTTCTTTTCTTTTCTCTTTTACCTTTTTATATTCGTTTGTAAAAAAAAAAATTTCTATTTTTATTTTGTTTTTACTTGATTACCACTTTTTTTAACGAATTTACCGTTTCAATGTTAACTCTTAAATGGTAAGGTCGACACCCAATCAGGAAGGGCTACCGACCAATTTTCCACCACAGTCCCTGACTTTTACAAAATTTGTAATTTAAACCCTCAATTTTCTTAAGTTTTAGATTTACCCCTGGACACATTTTTCAACTCTATCCCTCAAATTTTTTAAGTTTCAAGTTTACCCCTGTAATATATTTTTAATATACGCTTTTAACTCTATCACTTAAATTTCTATACTCTCAAGTTTATCCCACAAATTTCTTTTCTTTTCTCTTTTACTTTTTTATATTCGTTTGTAAAAATTATTTTATTTTTCTGTTTTTATTTTTTTTACTTGATTACTACTTTCTTTAACGAAGTTGTCGGTTCAACGTTAACTCTTATTCGCATCGCATTTTATCTATTTTTCGATCTCCAGTACCGAGTCGTGGCAACCTCATGCGTTTCTTTTACGTAATTACTCACGTTATTGTCGTCGCTGCAACACGCGTAACCAGCTTCGCAAACCCGTCGCATCGTGTGGGGTTTAATTATGTATTTAAACACGTTAATATCACCATGCGATCCCACCGCAATTTTCTAGTTTTATATGAAAAGTTAAATGTAGTTAGACATTTATCACATAATTGAGGGAGATAGTTAAACAAATATCAATTTGTGTGGTTCATTGTTTTCATAGAAGCATTGATTGTGGTTTGTACAAATCTAATTAAAATCTACTTACACGTTTATCACATAATTGAGGGAGATAGTTAAAAAAATCCAATTACACGTTTATCACATGTAGGGCAGGCCCTGGGGTAGGCCGAGCCGGGCCGCCGACCAAGGCCCGTTTTTTTAGCGGGCCTAAAATTTTTACGTGGCCTGTATATATATATGTTTTTTATCAAATTTTAAATACCGGTTTTATATATTGGGTCTTTTTTATAAAACTTAAAAAATTATTGCGCCCTTTTTAAACTGGTTGGGCCATTTTAATCATTTTAATGGTTGGACCCTCTTTTATAATGGTTGGGCCCTTTTCTTTATTCCATAACCATTGAGTCATTTAAAAAAAAATCTACTTTTATTGGTTGGGCCATCTTTAAACTTATAATAGATTTTTTATTGTTTTTGTTTATTATATACTATATTTTTTCTATGTTTATTCTTATAACGTTAATCGTCGTTTAAAAAAAATTAGTTTATATATTTTGTTCGTAAGGCCTTTTTAACGGCTTGGCCGAGGAATTTAAATTCTCAGGACCGGCCCTGAACACATGATTGAGGGAGATTTAAAAAAATCAATTTGTGTGGTTCATTGTTTTCATAAAAGTAATTTTTTAAAAAGGCAACTTTTATTCACAGGTTTTCATAGAAGTATTGATTGTGTTTTGTATAAATCTATGATCCACCAAAAATTTTAAAATATTGAATTCTTTGTTACTGTTCACAAAATTCGGGGTAGTTTCATCTATATGTTCTTTGAATCCTCTGACATCTCAAATGAGAGTTATAAGATAATTAACTAAGGGTACTGGTGGCGTAGCTCTGGTAGTTGATTCGGGTTGTTGGGGTTGTGCGGGTACACCCTTGCGAGTACCCCTTACGGGTAGTGGATTCAGGTATAAATAGAAAGTAAAATGTACTTAATAAATTCACAACGTTCTATCTTCTCTGAGATTCGCAATACTCAAAGACAGAAAGTAATCAATTGTATTCTTAAGTTTAATTTATAAATTTAAATATTGTAAGTATAATATTAGGAGTGGGTTTAAGTTTATAGTCAGGTTAGGCATCGGGTAGTTTAACCCTAGTCTAGACATGTACTTATCACTCATGTTTTAAATAGATAGGGTTATCCAAAGCCAACCACGTTTATTACTAGCTAGTACCCCATCTTTTCCCTACACCTTCACCAAAAATTATTTTGGTTCTAATAAGGGACAGTTCTGACTAGTCATAATAAAGTCGAAACTAGGGGTTGGCAAGAGCATTGGTGCACATGAGCCTGCAAGTAAAAGGGAACTCTATCACTTAAATTTCTATACTCTAAAATTTATCCCACAAGTTTCTTTTCTTTTCTCTTTTACTTTTTTATATTCGTTTGTAAAAATTATTTTAATTTTCTGTTTTTATTTATTTTTACTTGATTACTACTTTCTTAAACGAAGTTGTCGTTTCAACGTTAACTCTTATTCGCCTCGCATTTTATCTATTTTTCGATCTCCAGGACCGAGTCGTGGCAACCTCATGCGATTCTTTTACGTACTTATTCACGTTTTGCTGCAACACGCGTAACCAGCTTCGCAAACCCGTCGCATCGTGTGGGGTTTAATTATGTATTTAAACACGTTAATATAACCATGCGACCCCACCGCAATTTTCTAGTTTTATATGAAAAGTTAAATCTAGTTACACGTTTATCACATAATTGAGGGAGATAGTTAAAAAAAAATCAATTTGTGTTGTTCATTGTTTTCATAGAAGCATTGATTGTGGTTTGTACAAATCTAATTAAAATCTACTTACACGTTTATCACATAATTGAGGGAGATAGTTAAAAAAATCCAATTACACGTTTATCACATGCAGGGCCGGCCCTAGGGTAGGCCGAGCCGGGCCGCCGGCCAGGGCAATTTTTATCAGGGGCCTAAAATTTTTACGGGGCTTGTTTATATATATGTTTTTTATAAAATTTTAAATAACGGTTTTATATATTGGGTCTTTTTTATAAAACTTAAAAAATTATTGGGCCCTTTTTAAACTGGTTGGGCCATTTTAATCTTTTTAATGGTTGGACCCTCTTTTATAATGGTTGGGCCTTTTTCTTTATTCCATAACCATTGAGTCATTTAAAAAAAAATTATTTTTATTGGTTGAGCCCTCTTTAAACTTATAATATATTTTTTATTGTTTTTGTTTATTACATACTATATTTTTTCTATGTTTATTCTTATAACGTTAATCGTCGTTCAAAAAAAATTAGTTTATATATTTTGTTCGTAGGGGCCTTTTTTTACGGCTCGGCCGAGGCATTTAAATCCTCAGCACCGGCCCTGATCACATGATTGAGGGAGAATTAAAAAAATCAATTTGTGTGGTTCATTGTTTTCATAAAAGTAATTTTTTTAAAGGCAACTTTTATTCACAGGTTTTCATAGAAGTATTGATTGTGGTTTGCATAAATCTATGATCCACCAAAAATTTTAAAATATTGAATTCTTTGTTACTGTTCACAAAATTTGGGGTAGTTTCATCTATATGTTCTTTGAATCCTCTGACATCTCAAACGAGAGTTATAAGATAATTAATCAAGGGTATTGGTGGCGTAGCTCGGGTAGTTGATTCGGGTTGCTGGGGTAGTGCGGGTACACCCTTGTGAGTACCCCTTGCGGGTAGTGGATTTGGGTATAAATAGAAAGTAAAATGTACTCAATAAATTCACAACGTTCTATCTTCTTTAAGATTCGCAATACACAAAGACAGAAAGTAATCGATTGTATTCTTAAGTTTAATTTATAAATTTAAATATTCTAATATTAGGAGTGGGTTTAAGTTTATAGTCAGGTTAGGCATTGGGTAGTTTAACCCTAGTCTAGACATGTACTTATCACTCATGTTTAAAATAGATTGAGTTATCCAAAGCCAACCACGTTTATTACTAGCTAGTACCCCATCTTTTCCTTACACCTTCACCAAAAATTATTTTGGTTCTAATAAAGGACAGTTCTGACTAGTCATAATAAAGTCGAAACTAGGGGTTGGCAAGAGCATTGGTGCACATGAGCCTGCAAGTAAAAGGGAACTCTATCACTTAAATTTCTAAACTCTCAAGTTTATCCCACAAGTTTCTTTTCTTTTCTCTTTTACTTTTTTATATTCGTTTGTAAAAATTATTTTATTTTTCTGTTTTTATTTTTTTTTACTTGATTACTACTTTCTTTAACGAAGTTGTCGTTTCAACGTTAACTCTTATTCGCGTCGCATTTTATCTATTTTTCGATATCCAGGACCGATTCGTGGCAACCTCATGCGTTTCTTTTACGTACTTACTCACGTTATTTTCATCGCTGCAACACGCGTAACCAGCTTCGCAAACACGTCGCATCGTGTGGGGTTTAATTATTTATTTAAACACTTTAATATCACCATGCGATCCCACCGCAATTTTCTAGTTTTATATGAAAAGTTAAATCTAGTTACACGTTTATCACATAATTGAGGGAGATAGTTAAAAAAAATCAGTTTGTGTGGTTCATTGTTTTCATAGAAACATTGATTGTGGTATGTACAAACCTAATTAAAATCTACTTACACGTTTTTCACATAATTGAGGGAGATAGTTAAAAAATCAAATTACGCGTTTAACACATGCAGGGCCGGACCTGGGGTAGGCCGAGCCGGGCCTGGGGTAGGCCGAGCCGGGCCGGGCCGCCGACCAAGGCCCGTTTTTTTCGGGGGCCTAAAATTTTTTCAGGGCCTGTATATATATATATATGTTTTTTATAAAATTTTAAATACCGGTTTTATATATTGGGTCTTTTTTATAAAACTTAAAAAATTATTGGGCCCTTTTTAAATTGGTTGGGCCATTTTAATCTTTTTAATGGTTGAACCCTCTTTTATAATGGTTGGGCCCTTTTCTTTATTCCATAACCATTGAGTCATTTAAAAAAAATTATATTTTTTTTGGTTGGGCCCTCTTTAAAGTTATAATAGATTTTTTATTGTTTTTGTTTATTACATACTATAATTTTTTATGTTTATTCTTATAACGTTAATCGTCATTTAAAAAAAAATCAGTTTATATATTTTGATCGTATGGGCCTTTTTTTACGGCTCGGCTAAGGCATTTAAATTCTCAGGACAAGCCCTGAACACATGATTGAGGGAGATTTAAAAAAATCAATTTGTGTGGTTCATTGTTTTCATAAAAGTAATTTTTTTTAAATGCAACTTTTATTCACAGATTTTTATAGAAGTATTGATTATGGTTTGTATAAATCTATGATCCATCAAAAATTTTAAAATATTGAATTCTTTGTTACTGTTCACAAAATTCGGGGTAGTTTCATCTATATGTTCTTTGAATCCTCTGACATCTCAAACGAGAGTTATAAGATAATTAACTAAGGGTATTGGTGGCGTAGCTCGGGTAGTTGATTCGGGTTGTTGGGGTAGTGCGGGTACACCCTTGCGAGTACCCCTTGCGGGTAGTGGATTCAGGTATAAATAGAAAGTAAAATGTACTCAATAAATTCACAACGTTCTATCTTTTCTGAGATTCGCAATACTCAAAGACAGAAAGTAATCAATTGTCTTAAGTTTAATTTATAAATTTAAATATTGTAAATATAATATTAGGAGTGGGTTTAAGTTTATAGTCAGGTTAGGCATTGGGTAGTTTAACCCTAGTCTAGACATGTACTTATCACTGATGTTTAAAGTAGATAGGTTTATCCAAAGCCAACCACGTTTATTACTAGCTAGTATCCCATCTTTTCGACACCTTCACCAAAAATTATTTTGGTTCTAATAAGGGACAGTTCTGACTAGTTATAATAAAGTCGAAACTAGGGGTTGGCAAGAGCATTGGTGCACATGAGCCTGCAAGTAAAAGGGAACTCTATCACTTAAATTTCTATACTCTTAAGTTTATCTCACAAATTTCTTTTCTTTTCTCTTTTACTTTTTTATATTCGTTTGTAAAAATTATTTTGTTTTTCTGTTTTTATTTTTTTTACTTGATTACTACTTTCTTTAACGAAGTTGTCTTTTCAACGTTAACTCTTATTCGCGTCATATTTTATCTATTTTTTGATCTCCAGGACCGAGTCGTGGCAACCTCATGCGTTTCTTTTACGTACTTACTCACGTTATTGTCGGCGCTGCAACACGCGTAACCAGCTTCGCAAACCCGTCGCATCGTGTGGGGTTTATCAATTTATTTAAACACGTTAATATCACCATGCGATCCCACCGCAATTTTCTAGTTTTATATGAAAAGTTAAATCTAGTTACACGTTTATCACATAATTGAGGGAGATAGTTAAAAAAAAATCAATTTGTGTGATTCATCGTTTTCATAGAAGCATTGATTGTGGTTTGTACAAATCTAATTAAAATCTACTTACACGTTTATCACATAATTGAGGGAGATAGTTAAAAAATCCAATTACACGTTTATCACATGCAGGGCCGGCCGTGGGGTAGGCTGAGCCGGGCCGTCGACTAGGGCCCGTTTTATTCGGGGGACTAAAATTTTTACGGGGCCTGTATATATATATATGTTTTTTATAAAATTTTAAATACCGGTTTTATATATTGGGACTTTTTTATAAAACTTAAAAAATTATTGGGCCCTTTTTAAACTGGTTGGGCCATTTTAATCTTTTTAATGGTTGGACCCTCTTTATAATGGTTGGGCCCTTTTCTTTATTCCATAACTATTGAGTCATTTAAAAAAAAATCTAATTTTATTAGTTGGGCCCTCTTTAAACTTATAATAGATTTTTTATTGTTTTTGTTTATTACATACTTTATTTTTTCTATGTTTATTCTTATAACGTTAATCGTCGTTTAAAAAAATTAGTTTATATATTTTGTTCGTAGGGGCCTTTTTTACGGCTCGGCCGAGGCATATAAATCCTCAGGACCGGCCCTGATCACATGATTGAAGGAGATTTAAAAATGTCAATTTGTGAGGTTCATTGTTTTCATAAAAGTAATTTTTTTTAAAGGCAACTTTTATTCACAGGTTTTCATAGAAGTATTGATTGTGGTTTGTATAAATCTATGATCCACCAAAAATTTTAAAATATTGAATTCTTTGTTACTGTTCACAAAATTCGGGGTAGTTTCATCTATATGTTCTTTGAATCCTCTGACATCTCAAACGAGAGTTATAAGATAATTAACTAAGGGTACTGGTGGCGTAGCTCGGGTAGTTGATTCGGGTTGCTGGGGTAGTACGGGTACACCCTTGCAAGTACCCCTTGCGGGTAGTGGATTCGGGTATAAATAGAAAGTAAAATATACTCAATAAATTCACAACGTTCTATCTTCTCTGAGATTCACAATACTCAAAGACAGAAAGTAATCAATTGTATTCTTAAGTTTAATTTATAAATTTAAATATTGTAAATATAATATTAGGTGTGGGTTTAATTTTATAGTCAGGTTAGGCATTGGGTAGTTTAACCCTAGTCTAGACATGTACTTATCACTCATGTTTAAAATAGATAAAGTTATCCAAAGCAACCACGTTTATTACTAGCTAGTACCCCATCTTTTCCTTACACCTTCACCAAAAATTATTTTGGTTCTAATAAGGGGCAGTTCTGACTAGTCATAATAAAGTCGAAACTAGGAGTTGACAAGAGCATTGGTGCACACGAGCCTGCAAGTTAAAGGGAACTCCAGGCATTTCTATGTTTAAGATATCACACCCATGAAATCCCTAAATTATACAAAAAATCGAACTAGAAAGACTGGAATTGCAAGTGAGTTGAAGTTCAAGGACTAAAAGTAAAATTTTGAGAAAACAGACGGTAACGGACCGTTACCATGTGTAACGGTCCGTTACGGACCTAGGAAGGGTTTAACCGGAAGATGCCACGTGTCTCTATGACTCATGATGATGAAGTGATGCGTGTAACCCTATGACGGACCGTCACAGCCTCGTAACGGTCTGTCATGCCGCAAAATGACAAGCAGCTGACGCGTGTCAAGCTGACTCGCAACCCTAAAACTGTAACGGACTGTCACCATCCATAACGGTCTGTTACGGCAAGACGTTGATGGACCATCACCCCACATAACGGTCCGCCACGGACTCGGGTTTTGCCAATAAATAGAAATCCAATCCCAACCATTTCTTCACACCAACCCTCGAGCTCCAGCACCATTTCCACACCACTAATACGAACTCGTTCTTACGTTTAAGTTCTGAGAGTGCCAGTTAAGTCAAGAGACGTTCTGGAGAGCTTGGAAACTTTCGTTTGGAGAAACTGAGGTAAGGATAAGTAAGTGGAGACACTGCCCACTAAAGACCACTACCTTGGTAGACTCTCTAAAACAAGTCTCTGAAAAGGTGAACACTTGTATTTTTATAAAATGTTTTCAAAACCATAAACCATTTTGAATTATGATCTGACTTGAATGAACTAATACAACCATTGGTCGTATAAGGAGATTTACTATATAGCATTCAGACCATAGAGTCTCGCATGATCATTTACGTGTTACAGATGAAACGTTGTTACAAGGTTAGGGCTATGTCTTGGTTGTTAATAACACGTAAGACCTAAATCGCATGAGCGTAAGGTTGTGAATAACATAAAACAAAGATTATCCAAGAAAGTGCCTAGTGTGGCTGGTGGTTATACATTCAGGCTATGTAGTGCGCTAGATGTGTAAACTGACCATTAAAATATGGGCAACTTGTTCTATTTATTCGTTCTTGTCAGATTATAATAAAATCATGCATGTATTCGCCAGTTTATACTGATAAAACATTTTCAAACATTTTACAGGTAACCAAGGATAAATATGAATGCGTGAATAGGCCAAAAGGACAATGAATCATTAGCAAGATATAAATGATGTCATGAAAGGGAAAGTCTACCCTAGACGTCATCTGAAATGAATGGCTCTATAAACCTTAGTTTTGTAAAAACATTTTGTACTAAAGCAGGGTGTTTCCCTGAAATCATGAAATAAAATGAAACACGATGTTTCCCTGTGATTGTGAAATAAAATGATTTTGAGTTATGAAAACACTTGATCCAAATTCCACTGTGATTTATACTCTGATTTATAAAATTAAGAAACATGCACCAACTGATAGTCGCACGTCCTGATAGAGAAAATGCGGGGTGTGACATTATTGATTTTGATAAGAGTTGAAATAACCATCTACCTTTACTATTCTAATAAAGCAACATTTTAGTCTCTCACATGGCCTTTTCTAACCCACCTAATTCCACGTGGCATCTTCTAACACAAACACACATCTTTTACCCGGAAAGAAGATTAGTTCGCGGATCCTATGACCCATGCCCACCTAAATCCGGATCCATGTTTAAAAGCCATAACCCATAAGGAAAACCCTAATCTCCCAAATGACGTTCATATGCTCCTCCTCTCCAAATCCAAATCAATCAGAAATTCAAGCCGTCTTCGTTGATAGGTCATGGAGTCGAGAATAGTAAGATTCATATAGTGAATACGTCTGCTGATTGGAGATGGATTCGTCTATATTGAAGCCTATGCAGTCGATATCGCCGATATATCAGCGATATATATCGGTGCAAAATATCGGAAGAAATATCGGAAGAAATATCAGTACCGATATTATCGGCGATATTTACCGATATATCGCCGATAATTTAAGTCCATAATATATGTTGTCTCACCGAGTTTCTCGGTTTACTAATCTTGACCCTTTTTTTAATATTTTTCTGTCCTAAAGCCCATTCCCTTTAAAAATGTTGGCCCAATACCTTGTACTCATAGCCAAAACCATCAAAGTAAATGCCCCAACTCCCTAATACACCCACGTTCGCACTTCGCACACCTGCTAGATCATGTTTCTAATATAAAATATTGACACTTTTTAGTTTTGACTATTAATATTATATATGTATACATATATATATATATATATATATATATATATATATATATATATATATAGGGGGAGGATTAAATAAGAAGTTGTTTTCGGCTAAAAACTCTAAGAAGTGAAAAAAACATTAAGAAACGATATCAAAATGATGCATCCTTATATTTGTGTAGAAATACATGGTTCTTTTGGTTCTCGCCAAAATGATGGTTCTTAATTGAACATGTCCATATATATATATATATATATATATATATATAAGTTTATGCATGATATAAAAATTACCGATATCCCACCGCGAGAACCGATATCTCAAATATCGGTCCTTGACCGATAACCGATATATTTTTCGCATTAACTGCATAGTTCTCATCATCAAGTAAGTTTTGTAATCTTTTTTCTATCTTTGATACATCATCAGTTTTTGTTTTATGTCACATATGTTTTCTATTATTGAGATTGGTTGTGTTTCTCATCTAAATATTGTAATAGCATTGCAAATATGATAGAATATTGTCGTCTTATAAACTGGTTGTACATTTTTTTATTGATTCAAAGTGGTGATGTTGCTGTTACGTTTTTCTTCAATTATTAAATTGCAAATAGTGGGTCTGAAACCCGTGTTTATATGTTATTAATTGATGAGTGCACATTAATATGTGTTTTATTTTTTCTTCGTTCTGTTTTTTATTCCTTCTTTTCTATCGCCTATCAAATTGGTTCATTATCATTAATATATGTCATATCATACAGATGCTAACGGTTTGTTCCGATACCGGAACATATTAAAACAGAGAAACACAACAACCTTAGATGAAAATATTGTGGCATACCACTTTCGTAACCATATCATTTTCCAACCCACTAAGCATCACCATGAAATGATATGTAATTAAAATAATTAAAAATTGTTATAATTTTGTCAATTTTATCGTCTTTATTGTTCAGCCCGTGTAGTACACGGGTTTATAACCTAGTTTGTAATAAAGTATCACACATATGTGAAATAGAATACTCATTGAGTGATAGTTGCAACAAGGGCACGTATGTTATAACAATGGCATTTGTAAAATACCAATATTTACAATAATATTAAACACCTATAGGGTGAACGAAAGCAAATTGATGTAGTTAATCACTTCTTCCTCAGCATGACCGTAGCCATCATGGTCTTTATAAAGGGCATGAGCAACATGTGCAAAATTTATTGCAGGCATAACTAAAAGAAATGGAACATCTGTAGGTTTAAGCGACTCTCGATTTATAACTTTCCATACATCTTCAACTTGTTTTGAGAAGAATTCACACGCTTCCTCCTCCGATGCACCTGTTTCCTTTCTATAGCATTCTATGCATGAAGGAACATGGCCTCTTTCTTGTTCCACCTATAACATATAAGTATACATATACACATATAGAAAGAGAGGGGGAGAAAGTATCAACACAAAATTACGAAAATCCTAAAATGGTGTGGCAATAAGTCTAAACCTTTAATCAAGTTATCTTAATGGCTAAACAGTGTTTCAAAACTAAATGGCTTACGTGACTTGAAAAAATGAAGACTTTTTAGTTCCATAGATAAGTTGTGTGTAGGATGGAGACCCTCTTTTTATAACCATTATATCTATATGAAAATAATAGAGGAAGCAGAACCAAGTCAAGATGATACGGATCAATCCTTTTTTTGCGCCAAAGATCTTATCATTTCCAAAGAAACTCGAAAAAAAAAACTTAAAAAATATTAGTTTTGGTTAAAAGAAACTTATTGAACACTTCACTTTTTATAAATATATATACTTACTAACTAATATTTATATATTTCTGGGATAAAAATAATTTTCATTAGTTATATCAATATCTTTAGACAACTTAAATTTTTATCATTTAGTTATAAACAAATTAAAGGTCATTATCTAAATAGTGCTAAAAGCCTAAACTTTGTGTTTGGAGTTTATAAGGTACTTCAGATGTTTGCTAGAAATGATATTTACAAAACGAGGTTTATGAAATGATGTTTACAAAACGAGGTCTACGAACGATGCTTCCGAAAGGGGAAGTTGAAATGTTTATGAAACGATGCTTCCGAAAGGGGAAATTGAAACGTGTTAATGAAATGTTTTGCCAAAAAATAAAGTTTACAAAAGCTTTTACGAACGAGATGTTATTTAATAAAACGTACAAATGTTTTAACTAAAATGAGATAAATGTTTTTATGAAAGTCACGAAATGAACGAATTTACCACGTGTTCCTACGGGAGCTAAGGTATGTATGTGTGAATGGGCCTTACCCTTATGGGGGCCTATGTGGCTGGCTAACAGTTGTACAACTGCTTGAGTAAAGGGTGACGACGGTCAAGATGACAATCAAGCTGCTCAAGGGTGACGACGGTAAAGGGTGACGACGGTCAAGATGACAATCAACCTGAAAAAAAAAAGTCGTTCTCCTAAACTTCACCCTATTAACAATCAAGCTGCTCAAGGTCGGGTTTTTGTCTTAGGAGCACGTGAAGACCCTGCCGCCCAAGATGACGTGAACCCCACTGTTAAGTTTTGAGATGAAATCCCCTTAACTAAGGGAGACATGATAACTATGTTACTTATTTGATTTCTTAATTTGTTTCCTTGGTTCATCAAAACTTGAATTCTATGTTTGTTTGGATGACTCTATCTTGAGACTTAGGTTGATTTCTTTTATCAATGAATCATGTTTGCTCGTAAAATTTGCACTATCTTTCGATGTATTATTACTAAAGATACATTTTGTGGATTGCTATGTGAATGTCACACTTTATACATAACTGCTAAATATGCATAAGATACCTATTTAATCATGATTCTTAAATCTCAAAACATGTTTTCACTGCCCTTCGATAATATTCGTAACCTCCGTCTACATTACTATCATCACTTTATAGGTGCATCGTAGATGGACATATCACACACGTGTAAGGTAAATTGACGATTGCGGTCGCGAACGTAATTTTGAATTTGGGGGTACATTGGTGTGAAGTGAAATTATACGATGTAGCTACCCATGACCAATTCCTGAACTCGAATTATGCCACCCAACATTATCCATGTTAGTGGTAGTCTTGATAGGTGGCTAATACGCTTCCAAAGCGCCAAAAGTGTGGTGGGTTAGCTGCGATACACCCTATATATAAACACTGATGGTGCATTGGAAGTGGGACTAGGCGTCGGATCAAGGACTAACCCTAGTCAACGTATATCATAACCTATCCTTTCCTATTTATCACTGTCTATACTAGTTGAATTTCGGGGACAAAATTCTCTTAACTAGGGGAGACTGTAACATTTCTGCTTTTCGCGTACTTGTAACGCTTACCATATTCGTGAATCAATGAACCTTGAAACCCTCATCATAGCTCGTGTTCACATCATACTTGAAACATTCCTATTTCATGCACATTATACTTATTACATGGTCACATGTTGACTGCAACGCTTGGAATTGCCTTAAATTGTAACTTGGACCGTTGAACCGTTTAAAAACTCGTTTACCGACACGAAAACTAACCCACTACTAATTCAAAGACAATGCATAAACCATGTGTGCCTAACATAGTTATTTAACTCATTCCAGTTGTCACATAATTCAAATTGATGCCCTAGTACGTTAGTTAGTGCCAAAACGTATCCGTTCGCCTTCTAAACCGTAGTAAGACTCCATACCGTTCACAACCAACAAAAAAATCCTTTATGACACTAATATATGTTTTAAAATGGCTAACACATCCATTTCATTAAGTAAAACAACTTTCATTTACAAAACTTTCCTTAAATAAACACCGAAATTCGAAAGACGATCAAATTGCGCGTATACGAACCGTTTGGACCATCCATGGGTCAATACGACCCAAGACCCTTACCCACTTCACCATTTGCGAAACCCAAGCCCAACCCACATGAAAATTTTGGCCTCCTTCCCCTTTTACACCCCTTGAAACCCTAAAACTTGTTCTCAAAGTCTTTCCATACTTAAACCCCTTAACCTACAACTATAAATAGAAGGCTTAATTCCCCCATTCTCTTCACACTTTGCTACAAATTTTACTAACCAAATCTCTGCCCTAATCCCCTACAAAATTCATGAGCCACCCTCCTCCATCCAAGAAGAAATCGCAACAACAATCATTCTTTCATCCTTGTCTCGACAGAATACTTGAGTCGATTTTGAATGGCCATATCTTGGCTATTCCTTCACCAAAAAGGTTGATTCTTGAGTCTAAAAGCAATTTTAAAGAGCATTATTTCCATACAATCTAACCTCGTAATTTTTTGAGATGTTTAAGGCTTTCAAACGTATTTTTTTAGAGGTAAAGGTCAATTCTGACTTTTTTACAGAATATTTGTCATTACTTTCTGGGACCATATCTCTCAATATACAAATCCAATCGTGTTCAATCTTTTTTCAAATCAAATTTTATTGAATATTCATTAAAATCATGTATAATTGACATCCTAACTCTTTGTAATACTCCCTAAAATAACAAATCAAGACAGAAAGGTCTATTATAGATCTCTAATCTTGTGTCACGATTTTAGGATATTTAATTTGCCCAAATTAAAAATATTTGTTAACAAAAGTTGTTTATTATAACCTAAATTAAAGATCTAGAGAATCTTAGAATTTTTTTGATATTATTTATTATTTTTAAAACTTACCTAAAGTTCAGCAACACAATCTGTCCAAATCTGGATTTTACAAAAGTAACCCTAATCTTCTAACATTTGAGCATCCTTAATTCTTTGATTTTCTTTTCTTAAAATTTTTTTATTCATAATCCAAGCCTACGATGTACGTATATGACAAATGAACGTGTCTGGCTAGGAACGACGCGGTAATCTAAACGAGTCCTTTGCGACGACCCCTCTTTCCTGTGAATCTTTTCATTGGATGTACTACTCTAGGTGGATTATCATGTTCTATTATGCAACCACCTATCCTCCTTCGTCGTTCTCATTTAAACTTTCTCTTCGCGTAACGATAATTCCTTAAACTTATTCAATTCTTAAATTATATAGGGCACGTTCAGTAAGGTTGATACACCCGCCTCCTCTCTAATCATCAAGGTGAGATTCATAGCCCATTTTCTTCTAATATTTAGGGGTGGCACATGTAAACATATCCAAAACTTGTTTTCTATCAAATACAATTCAAACATAGCAAGACGTTCAACTAAACTTCTTATTAACAAGTTCAATATGATAATCATAATCTTTCGCAAACATTGAACTACTCGGGGTTTTGACGTATTCTTATTCAAACTCGAGGAAGCTATAAACTTTGAACTACTCGGGGTTTGACGTATTCTTGTTCAAACATGAGGAAGCTATAATACATCGTCCATAATACATCGAAGATGCATGGGGTAATCTCATATTAACAACTATGACTTGGAATAGCAACAATCACTAAGAACCTAAAGCAACGTCCTCTCAGACAGTTAATACTCGGAATCCTAATGACGAAGACTAACCGATTATCTCTCACCTTTCGGGTATTGAGAAAAGATGAACACTCAGATCTAATAACTCTCAACTACAGCTCCTATGGAATACTACGTCTAGCAAACCATACAAACAATCACAAACACACAGTCATATGATCTAGATACGCTATTCAAACGGTAAGACATCCACAAATAACATACGGAACTATAATCAATTGCACATCAGATCTAAACATGCATATTCATCATAGAAATCAAACTCAGATCGTTTACAAAATCGTTAATCCATTCAAAGTAACCAAAAACCGATAAAAATCATAATTTTACTAAGTATTCATCATAAACCTAGTCAGTATCAAAGATCTAGCCAAGAATCATAATCCAAAACATCAAAACAGAAGTAATAGACAAGAACATGGTTCAATCAAACAATTCAAAGATAAAAATTAAGACTTTGAAATCGAATACGCTATTACTAACCTGGATCCAAAAACTATGAACTTTCACTCCAATTGGCTTCCAAACTCCCAAAATCGCACTATAACCCTCTCTGGACGGCCAAAACTCGATCTCTTCTCACAATGGCTATCAAATTCTATTTAATTTCGAATTTAGGGTTTTTCTCGGAATTCCTGTCTCTCGCGTACCGCGAGAGATTGTCCCAAGTCCTTCCCGTATCACGAAGCACAATTTAGTCGCGCCCGGTTTTGTTCTTCCTCGCGTACCACGAGACACTTCTTCTCCTCCTTAGCGTACCGCGAAGGATGCAATTTTCAACATTTTGACTTTATTTCTCTTGGGCTTCTTCTTGTGCTCGGTTTCCTTGGGATTTAACTTGTAATTCACACGAGCACTTGAAAACATAACAAAGACTCAATAGTACACTAAAACGACTAATACCAAATATGAAACTATCTAAAAACGCACTAAAACAATGGAATAAAGATGTGTGCTTTGCACTACATCACAATCGTATTTTTTTATAATATATCTCATATAATCAAGAGTTTTATTCTCTTTAATTTCAGTATAATATTGTTATAAAAACGATTTTTAAGCGCTGATGCATTTTGCAATAGTGCATCTATCTCAGTCATTTTTGTGGTACATAATGCGTTAGTGCCTCTAACTTATGTGTCTTCCCTACCAGAATTTTACAATTTTTGTTGGACGCATTACCCATCGACCTATGATATAGGTGTCACGTCCTCAGTGATAATAGAGATTATATTCCATATATAATTTCCTGCTTAGAGCCGAGCTAGAGTAAATAAATTTATTAGTAGGTATAGTAGAGTAATACCTCATGGGTTACAATATCATCCATAAGCCTTAAAATCAAAGATGAAGCTTTAACTAGAAGAGGATATGTGGCCAGCCATGTAAAGGTTTCATTGGTGACCATATCATCCCTGCCAACATAAGATCTCGAAATCATCAAGGGCTGGCCGATAGTTACAAGCGAATTTGTTAGGTACTCTTCTAATGTTGGTATGTGACCGTCTTTTAACCATTTGGCTTCGAGTAAAAGGCTACGAGTGTATTCTTTTGCCTACATCCCAAATAAGAGAGTATTAATTTATTATTTTATGCCAGATGAATATATGGGTATTGGTGACGTCCATAAGTTTTCCAGTAACGGGTTTCTCACGGTTACCGATTATGCACTTACCTTCTCCTTAACATGGTGGATTTGATATGCTTTTCCCTCTTTTTCAAGTGATTCCTCCATATGTTGATGATCATTCACAAGTTGTTGATATATGAGTTTCATGTATTCTGGAAGCATATCCAAGCAGCTTATTGACCATCTTAAAATATAAATTAAATTAGCATTAATTGAACTGTTTTAAAAATTAAAAGAAGTATCTATTTTAGAATCAGTAATTGACAGCAGAATGCATATGCCTAATGTGTACCTTTGAACAGCCTGGGTAAAGATCTCGAGTTCTTCATAAGTACCATAGTTGTCATATGTGTCATCTAAAACGACTAACCACATGCAAGTTTTAATTAGGAACATTCTTGTACGAGCATGTTGAGGCTCGAAATAGATTGCTAGAATCCAAAAATAGCCTTCTACCAATCTGTCTCGAACGTAAGGTAGGTTTTTTTGCATGTCCAAATCCTTCCACCATCTAGCTAGAACGTACATAAAAGTAAGTTATGAGAACTCGTCGATCAAAGCGGCCTCTATGATTAAGTAGACCGCCCCCAACACCCTTAATATGTTAGCTTAGCTTGATTAATTATAGTATAAACAACTAACAAAAATAGAAAACATACTTGCATATTTGGCTAAGCTCCTTTTTGTGCATTGGTTGAAGTATGTTGAAATCTAACTTTGCAAGCTTTAAAAAGAGCTCATTGTAGGTTGGTTGTTGTTGGTAGATAGGTATGTAACGCACAGCCTCTAGCCTTGGCAATCTTTTCCGGAGTGGCAGATTTAGTGCTTGTTGTATTTCATTTCTTGATAAAGAATCACAAGAAGGATCCTTTGCTATAACGGCAAGGTGAGTTTTAGTGAACTCGAGGGCTTCATCTAGTACCTGTTCGCCTTCCACCCTCATATACGCTGCTTCATATAAGGCAAGCATTCCTTGAACATCATCACATAATGTTTCCTTGAAATCTCCCTTCTAGTCCATATGGTTCTTGAATATTCCTTTAATGATTAGTTATATCGTGAAGGAGTTAAAGGTTCTAAACTACTATCATTACAAGAAATACCTGATGAAACGTTGAAGCCTTGTTGTCGAAGGAGTCGAAACCAAAGTGAACTGCTTTCTAGGTTTTCATTGTCGATCCAATTATCGCCATATGTCGCATAGATATGCTGCAACGCCTCCTCGATCTCCCCGTCAAAATGATAGGCTAGGCCAAGGCGTTGGATTGCATCAACTACTTTTATTAGCTTTCCATGTTGCACTGGTTCAGAAGCTCTGATCATTAGCCCTTTTCTCACTTCTCCTTTGAGCTCTTCAACAAGTTGTTTCTCAACAACAAAATCTTCTTTCTGCATGCCCAAAGAAATTATAAGAGCATATATACACATGATTCTCAAAAAAAAACTAGCCTATGTAGATACATAAAAAACCTCGTCGTATGTAAGGAATTGATCCCCCCATATACTAGCCTCGAAAGTCATAGTGTTGCGGGCAACATTTTGCTTTGAAGATGAAGAAAAAGGAGCGCAAGAAATCGGCAAAGTCGACATCATAATGTTCAAAGGTTGATTGGGTAATCAAGTGAAGCAAATATATATACAGGGCTGATCAATTGATTTTTTGCAAATATATATACAGGGTAATCAAGGGTTTAAATAAAATATTATGTGACAGTTATAAATTTTGTTAAGTTAATTTTTAAAACATTTTTTTATCTGAGTATTAATTTTTTTTATGTAACTGATAAATGTTAATTCATATTAAACTTTAGAAACCCGGTGTATTACACGGGTTGAATAAATGCAATGTTATTTATGCTTAATACTAAAGATTTACATATTACATATTTATGAAAAAGTTTTATAAAAAGAATTATAGAAATCATTATTATTTAATAGAAGAGGGAGACGGGAAAAAAAAAATAAAAACAATTAAAGAAATTTGTATAATTAATAGGAGAGAGAGACGAGAAAAAAAAGTTGAGTATGCATGGGAGAGTGACAAGTATCCCATCAAAAGCTTTATTTATTATAAAGTATTATTTTATAGTATAGATATAGATTTTAGCAACTATTTTATGAATTTGTTCCCAATATATATTGCATGTTACATAAAGAAACAATAAAGCCTAAACCGTGAAACCAAACCGGAACCAAACAGTTAGCTAGTAACGGTTCAGTTTTGGTTTTTAATAAAAAAAACCTTACTAATGGTTTAGCTTACGGTTCGTCCTAAAGACTGTCATAACCAGACTATGAACACCCCTAACATCAATTGACTTTTTTACCAATCGATGCATAAGAAGTTTGAGAACGATCGCAAGCGGGTAACTATAACATTCGATCTCTCATATCTTAAAACCGTTGTAATTGGTTTATGTTTAACACGATAAAAAAACAATTTTTTCGATATAGAACACGATTTAAACAATCTTTAAAAAAGAATATTTTTTTCTAATAGGGAGATCTTGTAAGAATAAAATATATATCTTGGTCCTAAATATTTTAGGAAAGAAACAAAAATAAATCAAAGTATCATGCATTAGTAAACTGATAAAGTAATACAGTTTTAGTTAAAACCTAATTATTATTTTATTGCAAGTTAACTTTTTTTCTTTAAAGACAAATTTCTTAATTCATGTGAGAGTGAGACTTGAACCCATTAACTCCTCAAACCTTGGTGTTTATAAAAGATTTTGCTCAACCACTAGGCCAACAACCCAAATGACATGATTTGTTTTATTACAAGTTAACTAAGCTAATAAATTAGAAAAAAATTAAAAGCCGAGAATTGACTATATAGAAATTGGCATTATACTGAGTGTTATACCTTCACCACTCCAAGCGTATGGGGTAAGGTGGCCACAGAGGGTGCGCGGCAACACCGCTCCCTTCTAGGGTGGAGGGATTTTCACCGCTCTTTTGTGAAACAAAAGAACAATGGAAGGTTGTGGGGGTGTGCAGGGTTACCGTTGGGTTATGTGGCATGCAGGGGTGTGCGCAAGACATCCCCCACCAGCAGGCAAACTGCGGTGATGCGAGGGGTGCGGGGGTGCCGTGTACGTCACTTGTTCTTATAGGTGAGTCGTCACTTGAGTGTTAGAGTACTGTCGGAGTTTGTTTTAAAGGACCTTTAACCAAAATAAAAGCACAAATGCTTCTTCTTGGTAAATTTTTTTTACGTTCTTCTTTCTAACCTACGACCAATAGCCGATGAGCTTGACCCCTGAACCTTGTAGTTCCGCCACTGTACGCAAGCTTCTCGCATCCATATCAATAAAACATAAAATAGGGTTGCTGCACCTTGTTAACGCGCAGTCAAACATTACAAACACCATGTAAATTGTTAAAAGCATACTCACTAATCGGGTAAGTGGGATAAACGTACCGTACATGCATCACACGGTTCATTCCAACTTAAAAAAATAATTATATTTAAAAATATATAATAATATTATACTTATATTAAAGAGAATAAAATTCTCGATTTTATACTATGATCTTTTTAAAAAAGTAATAATAAAGTATGTAAATGTTATTTGAGTTAAAAAAACCTTCTCATTATTAACGAAATTGTCACTGCGTTAGTCTTAACTATTAAATTACTTTTATCAAAGTTCAGAATGTTTAAGTTCTTAGGCGAATTTGTTTGGCATTTAATATGCACTCTCTCTCTCTTTCTAAAAACTTTAGGAAGTATTTTAGGCATTTAATCATTATTTCTTTAATGACTAAAATTGATTTAGAAATTAACTAATGGCTAAGAGAGTAAAATAGAAATTTACTGTTGTGTTGATTTTTTTTGGACATCAAATAATAGTTCGACTATCTTTTTAAACTCAAATAACTTTTATATATAATATTATTTTTTTTTAAATTACACCATAAATTTAAGAATTTTTATCTTTAGTTTAACTATATTTATATGACACATAGTGTTGATGCTCAAATTCCATAGAACCTTAAATGGTAAGGTCGGCGCCCAATCAAGAATGGCCACCGACTAATTTTCCACCACAGTCCTTGACTTTTACAAAATGTGCAATTTAAACCCTTAATTTTCTTAAGTTTCAGATTTACCTTTGGACATATTTTTCAACTCTATTTCTCAAATTTTTAAAATTTCAAGTTTACCCCTGTAATTTATTTTTAGTATACGGTTTTAACTTTACCGTTAAATTTCTAAACTAATAAGTTTATCTCACAAATTTCTTTTCTTTTCTCTTTTACCTTTTTATATTCGTTTGTAAAAAAAATTTTCTATTTTTATTTTGTTTTTACTTGATTACCACTTTTTTTAACGAATTTACCGTTTCAATGTTAACTCTTAAATGGTAAGGTCAACGCCCAATCAAGAAGGGCTACCGACCAATTTTCCACCACAGTCCCTGACTTTTACAAAATTTTTAATTTAAACCCTCAATTTTCTTAAGTTTCAGATTTACCCCTAGACACATTTTTCAACTCTATCCCTCAAATTTTTTAAGTTTCAAGTTTACCATTGTAATATAATTTTAATATACTTTTCAACGCTATCCCTCAAATTATTTTGGTTCTAATAAGAGACAGTTCTGACTAGTCATAATAAAGTCGAAACTAGGGGTTGGCAAGAGCATTGGTGCACACGAGCCTGCAAGTAAAAGGGAACTCTATCACTTAAATTTCTATACTCTCAAGTTTATCCCACAAATTTCTTTTCTTTTCTCTTTTACTTTTTTATATTCGTTTGTAAAAATTATTTTATTTTTCTGTTTTTATTTTTTTTACTTGATTACTACTTTCTTTAACGAGGTTGTCGTTTCAACGTTAACTCTTATTCGCGTCGCATTTTATCTATTTTTCGATCTCCAAGACTGAGTCGTGGCAACCTCATGCGTTTCTTTTACGTACTTACTCACGTTATTGTCGTCGCTGCAACACGCGTAACCAGCTTCGCAAACCCGTCGCATCGTGTGGGGTTTAATTATGTATTTAAACACGTTAATATCACCATGCGATCCCACCGCAATTTTCTATTTTTATATGAAAGGTTAAATCTAGTTACACGTTTATCACATAATTGAGGGAGATAGTTAAAAAAAAATCAATTTGTGTGGTTTATTGTTTTCATAGAAGCATTGATTGTGGTTTGTACAAATCTAAT
This sequence comes from Smallanthus sonchifolius, assembly GCA_023525975.1. Classification (NCBI taxonomy): domain Eukaryota; kingdom Viridiplantae; phylum Streptophyta; class Magnoliopsida; order Asterales; family Asteraceae; genus Smallanthus; species Smallanthus sonchifolius. The sequence continues at coordinate 31,618,062 of CM042019.1, read as the reverse complement.
TAAAATCTACTTACACATTTATCACATAATTGAGGGAGATAGTTAAAAAATCCAATTACACGTTTATCACATGCAGGGCCGCCCTGGGGTAGGCCGGGCCGGGCCGCCGGCCAGGGCCCGTTTTTTTCGGAGGCCTAAAATTTTTACGAGGCCTGTATATATATGTTTTTGTATATATATATGTTTTTTATAAAATTTTAAATACCGGTTTTATATATTGGGTCTTTTTTATAAAACATAAAAAATTATTGGGCCCTTTTTAAACTGGTATGGCCATTTTAATCTTTTTAATGGTTAGACCCTCTTTTATAATGGTTGGACCCTTTTCTTTATTCCATAACCATTGAGTCATTTAAAAAAAAAATTTATTTTTATTGGTTAGGCCCTCTTTAAACTTATAATAGATTTTTTATTGTTTTTGTTTATTACATACTATATTTTTTCTATGTTTATTCTTACAACTTTAATCGTCGTTTAAAAAAAATTAGTTTATATATTTTGTTCGTATGAGCCTTTTTTTACGGCTCGGCCGAGGCATTTAAATCGTTAGGACCGGCCCTGATTACATGATTGAGGGAGATTTAAAAAAATCAATTTGTGTGGTTCATTGTTTTCATAAAAGTAATTTTTTTTAAAGGCAACTTTTATTCAAAGGTTTTCATAGAAGTATTGATTGTGGTTTGTATAAATCTATGATCCACCAAAAATTTTAAAATATTGAATTCTTTGTTACTGTTCACAAAATTCGGGGTAGTTTCATCTATATGTTCTTTGAATCCTCTGACATCTCAAACGAGAGTTATAAGATAATTAACTAAGAGTACTGGTGGCGTAGCTCGGGTAGTTGATTCGGGTTGCTGGGGTAGTGCGGGTACACCCTTGCGAGTACCCCTTGCGGGTAGTGGATTCGGGTATAAATAGAAAGTAAAATGTACTAAATAAGTTCACAACGTTCTATCTTCTCTGAGATTCGCAATACTAAAAGACAGAAAGTAATCAATTGTATTCTTAAGTTTAATTTATAAATTTAAATATTGTAAATATAATATTAGGAGTGGGTTTAAGTTTATAGTCAGGTTAGGCATCAGGTAGTTTAACCCTAGTCTAGACATGTACTTATCACTCATGTTTAAAATAGATAGGGTTATTCAAAGCCAACCACGTTTATTACTAGCTAGTACCCCATCATTTCCTTACACCTTCGCCAAAAATTATTTTGGTTCTAATAAAGAACAGTTCTGACTAGTCATAATAAAGTCGAAACTTGGGGTTGGTAAGAGCATTGGTGCACACGAGCCTGCAACTAAAAGGGAACTCTTTCACTTAAATTTCTATACTCTCAAGTTTATCTCATAAATTTCTTTTCTTTTCTCTTTTACTTTTTTATATTCATTTGTAAAAACTATTTTGTTTTTCTGTTTTTTTTTACTTGATTACTACTTTCTTTAACGAAGTTGTCGTTTCAACGTTAACTCTTATTCGCGTCGCATTTTATCTATTTTTCGATCTCCAGGACCGAGTCGTGGCAACTTAAGGCGTTTCTTTTACGTACTTACTCACGTTATTGTCGTCGCTGCAACACGCGTAACCAGCTTCGCAAACCCGTCGCATCGTGTGGGGTTTAATTATGTATTTAAACACTTTAATGTCACCATGCGATCCCACCGTAATTTTCTAGTTTTATATGAAAAGTTAAATCTAGTTACACGTTTATCACATAATTGAGGGAGATAATTAAAAAAAAATCAATTTGTGTGGTTCATTGTTTTCATAGAAGCATTGATTGTGGTTTGTACAAATCTAATTAAAATCTACTTACACATTTATCACATAATTGAGGGAGATAGTTAAAAAATCCAATTACACGTTTATCACATGCAGGGCCGGCCCTGGGGTAGGCCGAGCCGGGCCGCCGACCAGGGCCAGTTTTTTCGGGGGCCTAAAATTTTTACGGGGCCTGTATATATATATGTTTTTTATAAAATTTTAAATACCGGTTTTATATATTGGGTCTTTTTATAAAACTTAAAAAATTATTGGGCCCATTTTAAACTGGTTGGGCCATTTTAATCTTTTTAATGGTTGGACCCTCTTTTATAATGGTTGGGCCCTTTTGTTTATTCTATAACCATTGAGTCATTTAAAAAAAATTCTATTTTTATTGGTTGGGCTCTCTTTAAACTTATAATAGATTTTTTATTGTTTTTGTTTATTACATACTATATTTTTTCTATGTTTATTCTTATAACGTTAATCGTCGTTATAAAATATTAGTTTATATATTTTGTTCGTAGGGGCCTTTTTTTACGGCTCGGCCGAGGCATTTAAATTCTCAGGACCGGCCCTAAACACATGATTGAGGGAGATTTAAAAAAATCAATTTTTGTGGTTCATTGTTTTCATAAAAGTAATATTTTTTAAATGCAATTTTTATTCACAAGTTTTCGTAGAAGTATTGATTGTGGTTTCAATAAATCTATGATCCACCAAAAATTTTAAAATACTGAATTCTTTGTTACTGTTCACAAAATTCGGGGTAGTTTCATCTATATGTTCTTTGAATCCTCTGACATCTCAAACGAGAGTTATAAGATAATTAACTAAGGGTACTGGTGGGGTAGCTCGGGTAGTTGATTCGGGTTGCTGGGGTAGTGCGGGTACACCCTTGCGAGTACCCCTTGCGGTAGTGGATTCGGGTATAAATAGAATGTAAAATGTACTAAATAAGTTCACAACGTTCAATCTTCTCTTAGATTCGTAATACTCAAAGACAGAAAGTAATCAATTGTATTCTTAAGTTTAATTTATAAATTTAAATATTGTAAATATAATATTAGGAGTGGGTTTAAGTTTATAGTCAGGTTAGGCAACGGGTAGTTTAACCCTAGTCTAGACATGTACTTATCACTCATGTTTAAAATAGATAGGGTTATTCAAAGCCAACCACGTTTATTACTAGCTAGTACCCCATCATTTCCTTACACCTTCGCCAAAAATTATTTTGGTTCTAATAAGGGACAGTTCTGACTAGTCATAATAAAGTCGAAACTTGGGGTTGGCAAGAGCATTGGTGCACACGAGCCTGCAACTAAAAGGGAACTCTATCACTTAAATTTCTATACTCTCAAGTTTATCTCACAAATTTCTTTTCTTTTCTCTTTTACTTTTTTATATTCATTTGTAAAAATTATTTTGTTTTTCTGTTTTTTTTTACTTGATTACTACTTTCTTTAACGAAGTTGTCGTTTCAACGTTAACTCTTATTCGCGTCGCATTTTATCTATTTTTCAATCTCCAGGACCGAGTCGTGGCAACTTAATGCGTTTCTTTTACGTACTTACTCACGTTATTGGCGTCGCTGCAACACGCGTAACCTGCTTCGCAAACCTGTCGCATCGTGTGGGGTTTAATTATGTATTTAAACACTTTAATATCACCATGCGATCCCACCGCAATTTTCTAGTTTTATATGAAAAGTTAAATCTAGTTACACGTTTATCACATAATTGAGGGAGATAGTTAAAAAAAATCAATTTGTGTGGTTCATTGTTTTCATAGAAACATTGATTGTGGTTGTACAAATCTAATTAAAATCTACTTACACGTTTATCACATAATTGAGGGAGATAGTTAAAAAATCCAATTACACGTTTATCACACGATGGGCCGGCCCAGGAGTAGGCCGAGCCGGGCCGCTGACCAGGGCCCGTTTTTTTCGGGGGCCGAAAATTTTTACTGGGCATGTATATATATATATATATATATATATATATATATATATATATATGTTTATTATAAAATTTTAAATACCGGTTTTATATATTGGGTCTTTTTTATGAAACTTAAAAAATTATTGGGCCATTTTAATCTTTTTAATGGGTGGACCCTCTTTTATAATGGTTGGGCCCTTTTCTTTATTCCATAACTATTGAGTAATTTAAAAAAAAAATTTATTTTTATTGGTTGGGCACTCTTTAAACTTATAATATATTTTTTATTGTTTTTGTTTATTACATACTATATTTTTTTCTATGTTTATTCTTATAACGTTAATCGTCGTTTAAAAAAATTAGTTTATATATTTTGTTCGTAGGGGCCTTTTTTTACGGCTCCGCCGAGGGATTTAAATCCTCAGGACCGGCCCTGATCACATGATTGAGGGAGATTTAAAAAAATCAATTTGTGTGGTTCATTGTTTTCATAAAAGTAATTTTTTTTAAAGGCAACTTTTATTCAAAGGTTTTCATAGAAGTATTAATTGTGGTTTGTATAAATCTATGATCCACCAAAAATTTTAAAATATTGAATTCTTTGTTACTGTTCACAAAATTCGGGGTAGTTTCATCTATATGTTCTTTGAATCCTCTGACATCTCAAACGAGAGTTATAAGATAATTAACTAAGGGTACTGGTGGCGTAGCTCGGGTAGTTGATTCGGGTTGCTGGGGTAGTACGGGTACACCCTTGCGAGTACCCCTTGCAGGTAGTGGATTCGGGTATAAATAGAAAGTAAAATGTACTCTATAAATTCATAACGTTCAATCTTCTCTGAGATTCGCAATACTCAAAGACAGAAAGTAATCAATTGTATTCTTAAGTTTAATTTATAAATTTAAATATTGTTAATATAATATTAGGAGTGGGTTTAATTTTATAGTCAGGTTAGGCATTGCGTAGTTTAACCCTAGTCTAGACATGTACTTATCACTCATGTTTAAAGTAGATAAAGTTATCCAAAGCCAACCACGTTTATTACTAGCTAGTACCTCATCTTTTTCTTACACCTTCACCAAAAATTATTTTGGTTCTAATAAGGGACAGTTCTGACTAGTCATAATTAAGTCGAAACTAGGGGTTGGCAAGAGCATTGGTGCACACGAGCCTACAAGTAAAAGGGAACTCCAGGCATTTCTACGTTTAAGATATTGCACCCATGAAATCCCTAAATTATACAAAAAATAGAACTAGAAAGACTGGAATTGCAAGTGAGTGGAAGTTCAAGGACTAAAAGTAAAATTTTGAGAAAACAGACGGTAAAGGACCGTTACCATGTGTAACGGTCCGTTACGGACCTAGGAAGGGTTTAACCGGAAGATGCCACGTGTCTCTATGACTCATGATGACGAAGTGACGCGTGTAACCCTATGACGGACCGTCACAACCTCGTAACGGTCTGTCACGCCGCAATATGACAATTAGCTGACGCGTGTCAAGCTGACTCGCAACCCTAAAACTGTAACGGACCGTCACCACTAATACCGTTCATACGTTTTAGTTCCGAGAGTGCCAGTTAAGTCAAGAGACGTTCTGGAGAGCTAGGAAACTTTCGTTTGGAGAAACTGAGGTTAGGATATGTAAGTGACCATTAAAATATGGGCAACTTGTTCTATTTATTCGCGCTTGTCAGATTATAATAAAATCATGCATGTATTCGCCAGTTTATACTGATAAAACATTTTTAAACATTTTACAGGTAACCAAGGATAAATATGAATGCGTGAATAGGCCGAAAGGACAATGAATCATTAGCAAGAAATAAAAGATGTCATGAAAGGGAAAGTCCACCCTAGACATCATCTGAAATGAATGGCTCTATAAACCTTGGTTTTGTAAAAACATTTTGTACTAAAGCCTTGATTTACTGTGAACATTCTTGACCTATGATCATCCCTAACTAATAGCCCATAATTTGTTTTATTATTTGATTCTTTTTAAAAAGGCATGTCTGTGTGTGTTATGAACAATAAAAAGATTGGGTGAATGGGGCTTTGTCATGTAGGAGCACCAAATTTGCTCTTTTTTGAACTTTTATCTTGCTATATAAAAGGAGGATATATTCTTTATTGTTATGTTTAGAATAATGTAGCAGATGTTTCTTGATTGTTTTGTTTGTTAACAATAAATCATGTTTTTGGTTTCAGTTTTTGCAGGATGTTATTTTTGGTTTAACATCAAATTTTCCGGTTATCTTAATTTATTTTTGAACTCGTCATTTCATAAAATTTTACATTTAATAAAATTCATTATTACTTTTGGTTTTAAAATTTTCAAATTTGTAATAATCAAGTAATTTTAGAAACATTTTGAAATAAGAAGTTTTCGGCTAAGAACTCTAAGAAGTGACAAAAACATTAAGAAACGATATCGGTTTTTGGGGGGAGGGTGGGGTGGGGTGGGGGTTTAGGTTTTTGGGGGGGTGGGGTGGGGTGGGGGTTTTAGGTTTTTGGGTCCGGATTAGAGTTCGATGAGACGGTTCCAACGTCGCTCGAATGAGCTCAATCGGAGTTCGTTTGACCCACTTCTTAGCGTTTCTTAGCGAAAAACCACTTCTTAGCGGAACCGATATCTCAAATATATATATAAGTTTATGCATGATATAAAAATTACAGATATCCCACCGCGAGAACCGATATCTTAAATATCGGTCCTTGACCGATAACCGATATTTTTTTCGCATTAACTGCATAGTTCTCATCACCAAGTAAGTTTTGTAATCTTCTTTCTATCTTTGATACATCATCCGTTTTTGTTTTATGTCACATATGTTTTCTATTATTGAGATTGGTTGTGTTTCTCATCTAAATATTGTAATAGCATTGCAAATATGATAGAATATTGTCGTCTTATAAACTGGTTGTACATTTTTTTATTGATTCAAAGTGGTGATGTTGCTGTTGTTATGTTTTTCTTCAATTATTAAATTGCAAATAGTGGGTCTAAAACCCGTGTTTATATGTTATTAATTGATGAGTGCACATTAATATGTGTTTTATTTTTTCTTCGTTCTGTTTTTTATTCCTTCTTTTCTATCGCCTATCAAATTGGTTCGTTATCATTAATATATGTCATATCATACAGATGCTAACGGTTTGTTCCGATACCGGGACATATTAAAACAGAGAAACACAACAACCTTAGATGAAAATATTGTGGCATACCACTCTCGTAACCATATCATTTTCCAACCCACTAAGCATCATCATGAAATGATATGTAATTAAAATAATTAAAAATTGTTATAATTTTGTCAATTTTATCGTCTTTATTGTTCAGCTCGTGTAGTATACGGGTTTATAACCTAGTTTGTAATAAAGTACCACACATATGTGAAATAGAATACTCATTGAGTGATAGTTGCAACAAAGGCACGTATGTGAAATAGAATACTCATTTGTAAAATACGAATATTTACAATAATATTAAACAACTATAGGGTGAACGAAAGCAAATTGATGTAGTTAATCACTTCTTCCTCAGCATGACCGTAGCCATCATGATCTTTATAAAGGGCATGAGCAACATGTGCAAAATTTATTGCAGGCATAAGTAAAAGAAATGGAACATCTGTAGGTTTAAGCGACTCTCGATTTATAACTTTCCATACATCTTCAACTTGTTTTGAGAAGAATTCACACGCTTCCTCCTCCGATGCACCTGTTTCCTTTCTATAGCATTCTATGCATGAAGGAACATGGCCTCTTTCTTGTTCCTCCTATAACATATAAGTATACATATACACATATAGAGAGAGAGAGGGAGAAAGTATCAACACAAAATTACGAAAATCCTAAAATGGTGTGGCAATAAGTCTAAACCTTTAATCAAGTTAACTTAATGGCTAAACAGTGTTTCAAAACTAAATGGCTTAGGTGACTTGAAAAAATGAAGACTTTTTAGTTCCATAGATAAGTTGTGTGTAGGATGGAGACCCTCTTTTTATAACCATTATATCTATATGAAAATAATAGATGAAGCAGAACCAAGTCAAGATGAAACGGATCAACCCTTTTTTTTACGCCAAAGATCTTATCATTTCCAAAGGAACTTGAAAAAAAAAACTTAAAAAATATTAGTTTTGGTTAAAAGAAACTTATTGAACACTTCACTTTTTATAAACATATATACTTACTAACTAATATTTATATATTTCTGGGATAAAAATAATTTTCATTAATTATATCAATATCTTTAGACAACTTAAATTTTTATCATTTAGTTATAAACAAATTAAAGGTCATTATCTAAATAGTGCTAAAAGCCTAAACTTTGTGTTTGGAGTTTATAAGGTACTTCAGATGTTTGCTAGAACGTTAGTCTCATAGGTAAAGTCATCCGGCTTTTAGAACGGTCCGACGAGTGAACCCACATAGGGGCCGGTTCGATTTTCAAAACGTTTTGGCTAAGATGACTTGATTATTATTATTTTTTAACAATATTTTTTTTTTACTTTTAAATACCACTTAATTAACCTGCACTTGCAAAGATTCAAACTCACGTCATTTTTGTTGGGGAGTCACCAATGTCACTAGGTTACAAGGCTATGGCGTCTAAGATGGCGGTAAATTAAATAGAAGTTAGTTATGGTTGTAACATCCCAAAAATAAAACAACAGTTATAATAACGGATTAGAATGCGAGAATGGACGGGATAAACGATCGAGACGTAATGGGCAGGCCCGAGAAGGCCCCGACGAACATTGGCGAACATGGGAGGAAGCCTCCCTATAAATAGCCTAGACCCTCCTCTTTCTCTCATTTGAAAGTTTTAGAGAAAGAAACCGTAGAGAGAGAAAGTTGGCGGATCGACCCGAGATTGAAGAAACGTGTCACTCCATAGCTCGTGAGCAAAACCTCCGAATCAGAAGCTCGATACAGGTAACGATCAGATCTAGATCTGAGTTTTTGTTCGTTTTGGAGTTTTCGGGTTTTTTATAAAAAGATGACGTTTTTACGTATGAAACTTAGAGATAAACATAGATTTGAACTCTAGAATGAAAAACGAACGTTTTGAACGTAGAAAGTTGGGATCAAGACAAGATCAGATCCACATGCATGGATCTAGGGTTTTTGAGGAAGAAGACGGCCCTGCATGCGAACTTATTATGTTCGCTTACTTAATATGTTCGTCTGGGAGATTAATCGAACCTAATAAGTTCGTTGGATGTGAGTTTAAGCGAACTTGGGTAAGCTCGCTGGTCAAGTGCGCCTAATGCCATAGGGCGAACTTAGCTTAAGTTCGCTTGTATGTTCGCCTGGCTGGTAAGAGGCGAACTTAGCCTTAAGTTCGCCTAATTCAGAATGGTTAAACCGTTAGAGTCGGGATTAGGTCTGATGTGTATTTAACTACTCAATTCAGATCATACGTGAAGTCGTTGGACCTTTGTTAAGGGCAACCGAGACTAGCTTATCAGGTGAGTTCTAAAGCCCTCTTTTAAATGTTTTAATAATATTTTGGGCTGGTGTGCATACATACAAAACGAGGTTTATGAAATGATATTTACAAAACAAGGTTTATGAAATGATGTTTACAAAACGAGGTCTACGAACGATGCTTCCGAAAGGGGAAGTTGAAATGTGTTAATGAAATGTTTACGAAACGATGCTTCCGAAAGGGGAAATTGAAACGTGTTAATGAAATGTTTTGCCAAAAAATAAAGTTTACAAAAGCTTTTACGAACGAGATGTTATTTAATAAAACGTACGAATGTTTTAACTAAAATGAGATAAATGTTTTTATGAAAGTCACGAAATGAACGAATCTACCACGTGTTCCTACGGGAGCTAAGGTATGTATGTGTGAATGGGCCTTACCCTTTTGGGGGCCTATGTGGCTGGCTAACAGTTGTACAACTGCTTGAGTAAAGGGTGACGACGGTCAAGATGACAATCAAGCTGCTCAAGGGTGACGACGGTCAAGATGACAATCAAGCTGCTCAAGGGTGACGACGGTCAATATGGCAATCAACCTGAAAAAAAAAGGCATTCTCCTAAATTTCACCCTATTAACAATCAAGCTGCTCAAGGTCGGGTTTTTGTCTTAGGAGCACGTGAAGACCCTGCCGCCCAAGATGACGTGAACCCCACTGTTAAGTTTTGAGATGAAATCCCCTTAACTAAGGGAGACATGATAACTATGTTACTTATTTGATTTCTTAATTTGTTACCTTGGTTCATCAAAACTTGAATTCTATGTTTGTTTGGATGACTCTATCTTGAGACTTAGGTTGATTTCTTTTATCAATGAATCATGTTTGCTCGTAAAATTTGCACTATCTTTCGATGTATTATTATTAAAGATACATTTTGTGGATTGCTATGTGAATGTCACACTTTATACATAACTGCTAAATATGCATAAGATACCTATTTAATCATGATTCTTAAATCTCAAAACAACATGTTTTCACTGCCCTTTGAACTACTCGGGGTTTGACGTATTCTTGTTCAAACACGAGGAAGCTATAATACATCGTCCATAATACATCGAAGATGCACGGGGTAATCTCATATTAACAACTATGAGTTGGAATAGCAACAATCACTAAGAACCTAAAGCAACGTTCTCTCAGACAGTTAACACTCGGAATCCTAATGACGAAGACTAACCGATTATCTCTCACCTTTCGGGTATTGAGACAAGATGAACACTCAGATCTAATAACTCTCAACTACAGCTCCTATGGAATACTACGTCTAGCAAACCATACAAACAATCACAAACACACAGTCATATGATCTAGATACGCTATTCAAACTGGAAGACATCCACAAATAACATACGGAACTATAATCAATTGCACATCAGATCTAAACATGCATATTCATCATAGAAATCAAACTCAGATCGTTTACAAAATCGTTAATCCATTCAAAGTAACCAAAAACCGATAAAAATCATAATTTTACTAAGTATTCATCATAAACATAGTCAGTATCAAAGATCTAGCCAAGAATCATAATCCAAAACATCAAAACAGAAGTAATAGACAAGAACATGGTTCAATCAAACAATTCAAAGATAAAAATCAAGACTTTGAAATCGAATACGCTATTACTAACCCGGATCCAAAAACTATGAACTTTCACTCCAATTGGCTTCCAAACTCCCAAAATCGCACTAGAACCCTCTGTGGACGGCCAAAACTCGATCTCTTCTCACAATGGCTATCAAATTCTATTTAATTTCGAATTTAGGGTTTTTCTCGGAATTCATGTCTCTCGCGTATCGCGAGAGATTGTCCCAAGTCCTTCCCGTATCACGAAGCACAATTTAGTCGCGCCCAGTTTTGTTCTTCCTCGCGTACCACGAGACACTTCTTCTCCTCCTACGCGTACCGCGAAGGATGCAATTTTCAACATTTTGACTTTATTTCTCTTGGGCTTCTTCTCGTGCTCGGTTTCCTTGGGATTTGACTTGTAATTCACACGAGCACCTGAAAACATAACAAAGACTCAAATGTACACTAAAACGACTAATACCAAATATGAAACTATCTAAAAACGCACTAAAACAATGGAATAAAGATGTGTACTTTGCACTACATCACAATCGTATTTGAGAAAATAAATATAATTTACAGATTTGTGGTATTTGTATTGCTAGAAATAAAAGCGAGGAATTCCATCGGAAAGTTAATTGAACTTCTTTTTTTTCTAAATAAAAGCGAGGAATTCCGTCGGAAAGTTATTTTATCTTCTTTTATTTTATTTTTTTTAAATTAAAATCAATGAAGGATTAGCGACGAAATTCCGTCGGAAAGCTATTTTATCTTCTTTTATTATTTTTTTAAAATTAAAATCAGCGAAGGAATTCCGTCGTGAAGTTATTTTAACTTCTTTTATTTTATTTTTTTGAATTAAAATCAGTGACGGACTAGCGACATAGTTCCGTCGGAAAGTTATAAAAAATTTCGTCGCAAATCTATCGCTAATGTAAAAATTGGCTTGGGAAATGTTGAACTTAGCCATCAGTATTCCGTCGATAAAATGTACATCAGTAACCCGTTACAAGAATACCGACGAGATTCCGTCATAAATCAAATTACTCACAAACCCTTTCCCGACGCAGCAGCATCTACGGAAACCCGTCGGTAGTGGTTATCACCTACAGATTTCCAAGTTCCAACAGAACCGTCCGTCGGTGCAAGTCCAATTTCCTAGTAGTGTTAATATATACGGAAGAATTTGACTAAAACTCCATCTATAAATATTCTAAAAAAATAAGTGTAACATAATAACATTCTTACTATTTGTAATAAAGTAGCACACATATGTGAAATAGAATACACAAGACACTCATTGAGTGATAGTTGCAACAAGGACACGTATGTTATAACAATGGCATTCGTAAAATACCAATATTTCCCCTTAAGACAATAAATAATATTAAACTATAGGGTGAACGAAAAGCAATTTGATGTAGTTAATCACTTCTTCCTCAGCATGACCGTAGCCATCATGGTCTTTATAAAGGGCATGAGCAACACGTGCAGAATTTATTGCAGGCATAACTAAAAGAAATGGAACATCTGTAGGCCTAAGCGACTCTCGATTTATAACTTTCCATGCATCTTCAACTTGTTTTGAGAAGAATTCACACGCTTCCTCCTCCGATGCACCTGTTTCTTTTCTATAGCATTCTATGCATGAAGGAACATGGCCTCTTTCTTGTTCCTCCTATAATATATATACATATACACTTAGAGAGAGGGGGGGGGGGGGAGGAGAAAGTATCAACCCAAGATTACGAAAATCCTAAAATGGTGTGGCAATAAGTCTAAACCTTTAATCAAGTTAACTTAACGGTTAAACAGTGTTTCAACACTGAACGACTTACGTGACTTGAAAAAACTAATGAAATCCAACAAACAAATGAAATACTTTCTTCGTATTCGTTTAAAAATTGAAGACCGTTTAGTTTCATACATAAGTTGTGTGTGGGATGGAGACCCTCTTTTTATAACGCTCATTTAGTTTTATACATATATACCTATGTGGATGGAAAAAAACTTATAAAAAATATTAGTTTTGTTTAAAAGAAACTTAGGCCCCGTTTGGTTCGCGTATTTCCCAGGAATTGGAATTTGAATTGTAATAAATTCCTCTGAAAATCATATTTGGTTGGTCATTGGACGGAATTTGAATTGGAAAATTTTCCTACAATCAATGGACTTATCTTTCCTTTCTATGTGTGATGGAATTGTAACATTCCATTGGAATGCTTAAAGATTACCATAACACCCTCATATACCATAATCAAAACATATCACAGATCATCATTTTGTAATAAACATATATCATGTTGAGAAATGAACACAAATCAAAAGCAGAATAAAAAATCAAATCAGTGAAGCCCTTGAAATCGAACCTGGCCAGAATTCAAAATCAAAATCAGATTTAAACCTAGCCAGCTTCGAACAAAATTTGAAAATTAAAAATCAATTCGATCACTTGAAACAGAAACACAAATCAAAAGTCAAACCGACGAGAATGAGTACGAGTGTAGGATGGCACAGATCAATGAATTTCAAACAAGATCGAACATGAGTAGAATCGAAAGCGATGAAGCACTTGAAATACGATTTAAACTTGGTCAGCGTCTAACAAAATTGAAATCGTTGAAGCATTTGAAATCAGAATCGAACAAAATTCAAAACAATAATTTGGATGAAATCAAGAAGAACCAGAGTCGGTTAATCGATCTTGAACCTCCGATCATTACAGCAAATTGAAGAAGCGAAAAGATAAAAATGTGGAGATGCGACATATTGGCGGTTCGGTTGAAATCAAGAAGAACCGGTGATGTATTAGATGTTGTTAAGATCCAGATTTCGCTGTTGTTGATTTGGTTGAAGAAGGGATGCAAATTAGGTTGGGTGTGAGGGAGGGAGACATGAGTGACCAGTTAGGGCATGTTTAGTATTAGTTATTTTAAGTTCTTTATTGAATTTTGCAAAAAGTTATAAGGAGTTTTGAAAAGTAAGTTCCCCTTATCAAAAACTATTTTCCCCTAATTTAAAAAGTTAAAAATAGTAGCAATAGTCACATTTCTCAAACAACTTTTTAACTTATAAAATTTAATAAGTTAATAAGTAGTTTCAATAAGTAATCCCAAACACTCCCTTAAACGTTAAAGGATGGAGTTTTCATTGAGGGCACTTTTGTCATTTAAATTACAAATACATTTCCAATTCCAATTCTTTTAAAAAATAATCCGTGAATCAGACGACCCCTTATTGAACACTTCATTTTTTTATAAACATATATACTAACTAATATTTATATATTTCTGGGATAAAAATAATTTTCATTAATTATATCAATCTCATTAGACAACTTAATTTTTTATCATTTAGTTATAAACAAAAGAGTGCTAAAAGCCTAAACTTTGTGTTTGGAGTTTATAAGTTACTTGAGATATTTGCTAGAACGTTAGTTTCATAGGTAAAGTCATCCGGCTTTTAGACCGGCCTGACGAGTGAACACACGTACATAGCGGGTCGTTCGATTTTCAAAACGTTTTGGCTAAGATGACTTGATTGTTATTATTTTTTGAACTACATTTTTTACTTATCATTTAATTAACATGCATCTGTAAATATTCAAACTCACATCATTTTTGTTGGGGGTAGTCAACAATGTCACTAGGCCACAAGGCTATGACGTCTAAGATAGCAATAAATTAAATAGAAGTTAGTTATGGTTGTGAGAGGCAAACACGGAATAGACACAATTGTCGTCTTTTTATATAGTTGATCAATTTTTTAAACCATTATTATATATTTCATTACTTTTTTTTATAATTCTTTAATTTCAGTTTAATATTGTTATAAAAACGATTTTTAAGCGCTGATGCATTTTGCATTAACAATAGTGCATCTAACTCAGTCATTTTTGTGGTACATAATGCGTTAGTGCCTCTAACTTATGTGTCTTCCCTACCAGAATTTTACAATTTTTGTTGGACGCATTACCCATCCACCTATGATATACGTGTCACGTCCTCAGTGATAATAGAGATTATATTCCATATATAATTTCCTACTTAGAGCTGAGCTAGTGTACATAAATTTATTAGTAGGTATAGTAGAGTAATACCTCATGGGTGACAATATCATCCATAAGCCTTAAAATCAAAGATGAAGCTTTAACTAGAGGAGGATATGTGGCCAGCCATGTAAAGGTTTCATTGGTGACCATATTATCCCTGCCAAAATAAGATCTCGAAATCAGCAAGGGCTGGCCGATAGTTACAAGCGAATTTGTTAGGTACTCTTCTAATGTTGGTATGTGACCGTCTTTTAACCATTTGGCTTCGAGTAAAAGGCTACGAGTGTATTCTTTTGCCTACATCCCAAATAAGAGAGTATTAATTTATTATTTTATGCCAGATGAATATATGGGTATTGGTGACGTCCATAAGTTTTCCAGTAACGGGTTTCTCACGGTTACCGATTATGCACTTACCTTCTCCTTAACATGGTGGATTTGATATGCTTTTCCCTCTTTTTCAAGTGATTCCTCCATATGTTTATGAGCATTCACAAGTTGTTGATATATGAATTTCATGTATTCTGGAAGCATATCCAAGCAGCTTATTGACCATCTTAAAATATAAATTAAATTAGCATTAATTGAACTGTTTTAAAAATTAAAAGAAGTATCTATTTTAGAATCAGTAATTGACAGCAGAATGCATATGCCTAATGTGTACCTTTGAACAGCCTGGGTAAAGATCTCGAGTTCTTCATAAGTACCATAGTTGTCATATGTGTCATCTAAAACGACTAACCACATGCAAGTTTTAATTAGGAACATTCTTGTACGAGCATGTTGAGGCTCGAAATAGATTGCCATAATCCAAAAATAGCCTTCTACCAATCTGTCTCGAACGTAAGGTAGGTTTTTTTGCATGTCCAAATCCTTCTACCATCTAGCTAGAACGTACATAAAAGTAAGTTATGAGAACTCATCGATCAAAGCGGCCTCTATGATTAAGTTATCCATGAGGTATGAGTTTTGATTCAATTAGTATGTTAGCTTAGCTTGATTAATTATAGTATAAACAAGTAACAAAAATAGAAAACATACTTGCATATTTGGCTAAGCTCCTTTTTGTGCATTGATTGAAGTATGTTGAAATCTAACTTTGCAAGCTTTAACAAGAGCTCATTGTGGGTTGGTTGTTGTTGGTAGATAGGTATGTAACGCACAGCCTCTAGCCTTGGCAATCTTTTCTGGAGTGGCAGATTTAGTGCTTGTTGTATTTCATTTCTTGATAAAGAGTCACAAGAAGGATCCTTTGCTATAACGGCAAGGTGAGTTTTAGTGAACTCGAAGGCTTCATCTAGTACCTGTTCGCCTTCCACCCTCATATACGCTGCTTCATATAAGGCAAGCATTCCTTGAACATCATCACATAATGTTTCCTTGAAATCTCCCTTCTCGTCCATATGGTTCTTGAATATTCCTTTAATGATCATCATGGAAAGAAAGTGATTAGTTATATCGTGAAGGAGTTAAAGGTTCTAAACTACTATCATTACAAGAAATACCTGATGAAACGTTGAAGCCTTGTTGTCGAAGGAGTCGAAACCAAAGTGAACTGCTTTCTAGGTTTTCATTGTCGATCCAATTATCGCCATATGTCGCATAGATATGCTGCAACGCCTCCTCGATCTCCCCGTCAAAATGATAGGCTAGGCCAAGGCGTTGGATTGCATCAACTACTTTTATTAGCTTTCCATGTTGCACTGGTTCAGAAGCTCTGATCATTAGCCCTTTTCTCACTTCTCCTTTGAGCTCTTCAACAAGTTGTTTCTCAACAACAAAATCTTCTTTCTGCATGCCCAAAGAAATTATAAGAGCATATATACACATGATTCTCAAAAAAAAACTAGCCTATGTAGATACATAAAAAACCTCGTCGTATGTAAGGAATTGATCCCCCCATATACTAGCCTCGAAAGTCATAGTGTTGCGGGCAACATTTTGCTTTGAAGATGAAGAAAAAGGAGCGCAAGAAATCGGCAAAGTCGACATCATAATGTTCAAAGGTTGATTGGGTAATCAAGTGAAGCAAATATATATACAGGGCTGATCAATTGATTTTTTGCAAATATATATACAGGGTAATCAAGGGTTTAAATAAAATATTATGTGACAGTTATAAATTTTGTTAAGTTAATTTTTAAAACATTTTTTTATCTGAGTATTAATTTTTTTTATGTAACTGATAAATGTTAATTCATATTAAACTTTAGAAACCCGGTGTATTACACGGGTTGAATAAATGCAATGTTATTTATGCTTAATACTAAAGATTTACATATTACATATTTATGAAAAAGTTTTATAAAAAGAATTATAGAAATCATTATTATTTAATAGAAGAGGGAGACGGGAAAAAAAAAAATAAAAACAATTAAAGAAATTTGTATAATTAATAGGAGAGAGAGACGAGAAAAAAAAGTTGAGTATGCATGGGAGAGTGACAAGTATCCCATCAAAAGCTTTATTTATTATAAAGTATTATTTTATAGTATAGATATAGATTTTAGCAACTATTTTATGAATTTGTTCCCAATATATATTGCATGTTACATAAAGAAACAATAAAGCCTAAACCGTGAAACCAAACCGGAACCAAACAGTTAGCTAGTAACGGTTCAGTTTTGGTTTTTAATAAAAAAAACCTTACTAATGGTTTAGCTTACGGTTCGTCCTAAAGACTGTCATAACCAGACTATGAACACCCCTAACATCAATTGACTTTTTTACCAATCGATGCATAAGAAGTTTGAGAACGATCGCAAGCGGGTAACTATAACATTCGATCTCTCATATCTTAAAACCGTTGTAATTGGTTTATGTTTAACACGATAAAAAAACAATTTTTTCGATATAGAACACGATTTAAACAATCTTTAAAAAAGAATATTTTTTTCTAATAGGGAGATCTTGTAAGAATAAAATATATATCTTGGTCCTAAATATTTTAGGAAAGAAACAAAAATAAATCAAAGTATCATGCATTAGTAAACTGATAAAGTAATACAGTTTTAGTTAAAACCTAGAGTAAACTGCCATTTTCGTCCCTGTGGTTTGGTCAAAATTGCCACTTTCATCCAATAGTTTGTTTTTTTGTATCTGGGTCCTCGTGGTTTTAAAATATTGCCATTTTCATCCTCGTGGTTTTAAAATATTGCCACTTTCATCCAGTCAGCTAACACCGTCCGTTTTTCTCAATTAAATGAGGGGTATTTCAGTCCTTTTACATATTTGTTTTATTTCTTCATCTTTTTTACTCTCACTTTTTAATCATAGAAACAAGCGACGGAGGTGTTCCAGTGGTGCTCGTCGGAAACTGGTCAGGAAAAGAGGAAGAAGGCCAGCAGGTGGATGATTAAATTAGAGGTTAAATTGGGGATGATTAAAAAGTGAGAGTAAAAAAGATGAAAAAATAAAACAAATAAGTAAAAGGACTGAAATACCCCTCATTTAACTGAGAAAAACGGACGGTGTTAGCTGACTGGATGAAAGTGGCAATATTTTAAAACCACGAGGATGAAAATGGCAATATTTTAAAACCACGAGGACCCAGATACAAAAAAACAAACTATTGGATGAAAGTGGCAATTTTGACCAAACCACAGGGACGAAAATGGCAGTTTACTCTAAAACCTAATTATTATTTTATTACCTTAACTTTTTTCTTTAAAGACAAATTTCTTAATTCATGTGAAAGTAAGACTTGAACCCATTAACTCTTTAAACCTTGGTATTTATAAAAGATTTTGCTCTACCACTAGGCCACCAACCCAAATGACATGATCTTTTTTATTACAAGTTAACTAAGCTAATAAATTAGAAAAAAATTAAAAGCCGAGAATTGACTAGATAGAAATTGGCATTATACTAAGTGTTATACCTTCACCACTCCAAGCGTATGGGGTAAGGTGGCCACAGAGGGTGCGCGGCAACACCGCTCCCTTCTAGGGCGTTGCACTGATTGCAAATGCGCGGAGGGATTTTCACCGCTCTTTTGTGAAACAAAAGAACACCGGAAGGTTGTGGGGGTGTGCGCAAGACATCCTCCACAAGCATGCAAACTGCGGTGATGCGAGGGGTGCGGGGGTGCCGTGTACGTCACTTGTTCTTATAGGTGAGTTGTCACTTGAGTGTTAGAGTACTGTCGGAGTTGGTTTTAAAGGACCTTTAACCAAAATAAAAGCACAAATGCTTCTTCTTGGTAAATTTTTTTACGTTCTTCTTTTTAACCTAAAACCAATAGCCGATGAGCTTGACCCCTCAACCTTGTAGTTCCGCCATTGTACGCAAGCTTCTCGCATACATATCTATAAAACATAAAATAGCAACCAGGGTTGCTGCACCATGTTAACGCGCAGTCAAACATTACAAACACCATGTAAATTGTTAAAAGCATACTCACTAATCGGGTAAGTGGAATAAACGTACCGTACATGCATCACACGGTTCATTCCAACTTAAAAAAATAATTATATTTAAAAATATATAATAATATTATATTTATATTAAAGAGAATAAAATTCTTGATTTTATACTATGATCTTTTTAAAAAAGTAATAATAAAGTATGTAAATGTTATTTGAGTTAAAAAAAACCTTCTCATTATTAACGAAATTGTCACTGCGCTAATCTTAACTATTAAATTAGTTTTATCAAAGTTCAGAATGTTTAAGTTCTTAGACGAATTTGTTTGGCATTTAATATGCACTCTCTCGCTTTCTAAAAACTTTAGGAAGTATTTTAGACATTTAATCATTATTTCTTTAATGACTAAGATTGATTTAGAAATTAACTAATGTCTAAGAGAGTAAAATAGAAATTTTATCATTGTGTTGATTTGTTTTTTGGGCATCAAATAATAGTTCGACCATCTTTTTAAACTCAAATAACTTTTATATACAATATTATTTTTTTTAAATTACACCGTAAAATTAAGAATTTTTATCTTTAGTTTAACTATATTTATATGACACATAGTGTTGATGCTTAAATTCCATAGAACCTTAAATGGTAAGGTCGGCGCCCAATCAAAAAGGGCCACCGACTAATTTTCCACCACAGTCCCTGAATTTTACAAAATGTGCAATTTAAACCCTTAATTTTCTTACGTTTCAGATTTACCTTTGGAAACTCTATCTCTTAAATTTTTAAAATTTCAAGTTTACCCTGTAATTTATTTTTAGTATACGGTTTTAAATCTACCATTAAATTTCTAAATTATTAAGTTTATCCCTCAAATTTCTTTTCTTTTCTCTTTTACCTTTTTATATTCGTTTGTAAAAATTAGTTTTTTTTTCTATTTTTATTTTGTTTTCACTTGATTAACACTTTTTTTTAACGAATTTTCCGTTTCAATGTTAAGTCTTAAATGGTAAGGTCGACGCCCAATCAAGAAGGGCTACCGACCAATTTTCCACCACAGCCCCAGACTTTTACAACATTTGTAATTTAAACCCTCAATTTTCTTAAGTTTCAGATTTACCCCTAGACACATTTTTCAACTGTATCCCTCAAATTTTTTAAGTTTTAAGTTTACCCCTGTAATATATTTTTAATATACGTTTTTAACTCAATCACTTAAATTTTTATATTCTCAAGTTTATCCCACATATTTCTTTTCTTTTCTCTTTAACTTTTTTATATTCGTTTGTAAAAATTATTTTATTTTTCTGTTTTTATTTTTCTTTTACTTGATTACTACTTTCTTTAACGAAGTTGTCGTTTCAACGTTAACTCTTATTCGCGTCGCATTTTATCTATTTTTGGATCTCCAGGACCGAGTCGTGGCAACCTCATGCGTTTCTTTTACGTACTTACTCACGTTATTGTCGGCGCTGCAACACGCGTAACCAGCTTCGCAAACCCGTCGCATCGTGTGGGGTTTAATTATGTATTTAAACACGTTAATATCACCATGCGATCCCACCGCAATTTTCTAGTTTTATATGAAAAGTTAAATCTAGTTACACGTTTATCACATAATTGAGGGAGATAGTTAAAAAAATCAATTTGTGTGGTTCATTGTTTTCATAGAAGCATTGATTGTGGTTTGTACAAATCTAATTAAAATCTACTACACGTTTTTCACATAATTGAGGGAGATAGTTAAAAAATACAATTACATGTTTATCACATGCAGGCCGGCCCTGGGGTAGGCCGAGTCGGGCCGCCGGTCAAAGCCCGCTTTTTTCGGGGGCCTAAAATTTTTACGGGGCATGTATATATATTTGTTTTTTTATAAAATTTTAAATACCGGTTTTATATATTGGGTCTTTTTTATAAAACTTAAAAAATTATTGGGCCCTTTTTAAACTGGTTGGGCCATTTTAATCTTTTTAATTGTTAAACCCTCTTTTATAATGGTTGGGCCCTTTTCTTTATTCCATAACCATTGAGTCATTTAAAAAAAATTATATTTTTATTGGTTGGGCCCTCTTTAAACTTATAGTAGATTTTTTATTGTTTTTGTTTACTACATACTATATTTTTTCTATGTTTATTCTTATAACGTTAATCGTCGTTTAAAAAAAATTAGTTTATATATTTTGTTTGTAGGGGCTTTTTTTACGGCTCGGCCGACGTATTTAAATACTCAGGACCGGTCCTGATCACATGATTGAAGAAGATTCAAAAAAATCAATTTGTGTGGTTCATTGTTTTCATAAAAGTAATTTTTTTTAAAGGCAACTTTTATTCACAGGTTTTCATAGAAGTATTGATTGTGGTTTATATAAATCTATGATCCACCAAAAATTTTAAAATATTGAAATCTTTGTTACTGTTCACAAAATTCGGTGTAGTTTCATCTATATGTTCTTTGAATCCTCTAACATCTCAAACGAGAGTTATAAGATAATTAACTAAGGGTACTGGTGGCGTAGCTCGGGTAGTTGATTCGGGTTGGTGGGGTAGTGTGGGTACAATCTTGCGAGTACCCCTTGCGAGTAGTGGATTCGGGTATAAATAGAAAGTAAAATGTACTTAATAAATTCACAACGTTCTATCTTCTCTAAGATTCGCAATACTCAAAGACAGAAAATAATCAATTGTATTCTTAAGTTTAATTTATAAATTTAAATATTGTAAATATTGTATTAGGAGTGGGTTTAAGTTTATAGTTAGGTTAAGCATTGGGTAGTTTAACCCTAGTCTAGACATGTACTTATCACTCATGTTTAAAATAGATAGGGTTATCCAAAGCCAACCGCGTTTATTACTAGCTAGTACCCCATCTTTTCCTTACACCTTCACCAAAAATTATTTTGGTTCTAATAAGGGACAGTTCTGACTTGTCATAATAAAGTCGAAACTAGGGGTTGGCAAGAGCATTGGTGCACACGAGTCTGCAAGTAAAAGGGAACTCCAGGCATTTCTATTTTTTTCT
Source organism: Smallanthus sonchifolius (assembly GCA_023525975.1). Taxonomy (NCBI): domain Eukaryota; kingdom Viridiplantae; phylum Streptophyta; class Magnoliopsida; order Asterales; family Asteraceae; genus Smallanthus; species Smallanthus sonchifolius. The sequence goes on along the minus strand of CM042019.1, from coordinate 31,595,850 downwards.
GTAAAAATTATTTTATTTTTCTGTTTTTATTTTTTTTACTTGATTACTACTTTCTTTAACGAAGTTGTCGTTTCAACGTTAACTCTTATTCGCGCCGCATTTTATCTATTTTTCGATCTCCAGGACCGAGTCATGGCAACCTTATGCGTTTCTTTTACGTACTTACTCACGTTATTATCGTCGCTGCAACACGCGTAACCAGCTTTGCAAACCCGTCGCATCGTGTGGGGTTTAATTATTTATTTAAACACTTTAATATCACCATGCGATCCCACCGCAATTTTCTAGTTTTATATGAAAAGTTAAATCTAGTTACACGTTTATCACATAATTGAGGGAGATAGTTAAAAAAAATCAATTTGTGTGGTTCATTGTTTTCATAGAAGCATTGATTGTGGTTTGTAGGGGTGTTCAAAGTCGGATATCCGAAAATTCGGATATCCGAAATTTTCGGATAGTGCATTTCACTATCCGATTCCGAAATTTCGGATATCCGAAAATTCGGATACGGATTCGGATAGTGAAAAAGATATCCGAAAATATAAAAAAAATATATAAAAATAATATTTTTAAATTACAAAAACAATTTAAAACCTTAAAAAACATTAGAAAATATACATATAAAAATATATAAATATAATATATCTGGTTTTGATTCTAATTTTCTTATTTTTAAATATTAAAAACAATTAAAAAAATATATAAATATAATATTTCGGATATTCGGATATCCGAACTATCTGAAATATCCGAAAATCACTATCCGAATCCGAATCAAAAAAATCGGATATCCGAAATTTTGGATAATTCGGATTCAGATTTTCGGATAATTCGGGTTCGGTTTCAGATTCGGATTTTTTTGAACACCCCTAGTGGTTTGTACAAATCTAATTAAAATCTACTTACACGTTTATCACATAATTGAGGGAGATAATGAAAAAAAATCCAATTACATGTTTATCACATGCAGGGCCGGCCCTGCGGTAGGCCTAGCCGGGCCGTCGGCCAGGCCCCGTTTTTTTCGGGGGCCTAAAATTTTTACGGGGCCTGTATATATATATGTTTTTTATAAAATTTTAAATACCGGTTTTATATATTGGGTCTTTTTTATAAAACTTAAAAAATTATTGGGCTCTTTTTAAACTGGTTGGGCCATTTTAATCTTTTTAATTGTTGGACCCTCTTTTATAATGGTTGAGCCCTTTTCTTTATTCCATAACCATTGAGTCATTTAAAAAAAAATTATATTTTTATTGGTTGGGCCCTCTTTAAACTTGTAATAGATTTTTTATTGTTTTTGTTTACTACATACTATATTTTTTCTATGTTTATTCTTATTACGTTAATCGTCGTTTAAAAAAAATTAGTTTATATATTTTGTTCGTATGGGCCTTTTTTTACGGCTCGGCCGAGGCATTTAAATCCTTAGGACCAGCCCTGATCACATGATTGAGGGAGATTTAAAAAAATCAATTTGTGTGGTTCATTGTTTTCATAAAAGTAATTTTTTTAAAGGCAACTTTTATTCACAGGTTTTCATAGAAGTATTGATTGTGGTTTATATAAATCTATGATCCACCAAAAATTTTAAAATATTGAATTCTTTGTTCCTGTTCACAAAATTCGGTGTAGTTTCATCTATATGTTCTTTGAATCCTCTGACATCTCAAACGAGAGTTATAAGATAATTAACTAAAGGTACTGGTGGCGTAGCTCGGGTAGTTGATTCGGGTTGCTGGGGTAGTGCGAGTACACCCTTGCGAGTACCCCTTGCGGGTAGTGGATTCGGGTATAAATAGAAAGTAAAATGTACTCAATAAATTCACAACGTTCTATCTTCTCTGAGATTCGCAATACTCAAAGACAGAAAGTAATCAATTGTATTCTTAAGTTTAATTTATAAATTTAAATATTGTAAATATAATATTAGGAGTGGGTTTAAGTTTATAGTCAGGTTAGGCATTGGGTAGTTTAACCCTAGTCTAGACATGTACTTATCACTCATGTTTAAAATAGATAGGGTTTAGAAACTTATTAATCTTCAAATTTAGAAAATTTCAAACATTTTCAAATTTAGAAAATTTCAAGCATTTTCAAATTTAAAACAACTAATTATGTTAATATATATTAATTTTTTCTATTATTCCGCGTTTAGAAACTTATTAATCTTTTTTTAGTAAACTTATTAATTTTCTTCTATTAAACTTATTAATTGTCTATACAATTCAAATTTGTATGGACATGATACTTTAAATCCATAATTTTAAAATTTGTACTTCTTTCCAAGCTTACGTTCGTAATTTCAAATTTTGATTGTTCCTAATTATTAGCTGTATATCCATAAAAAAGGCAATTACATTGATTACAATATTTTTCACCACTCAATATGATTTTTAATAATTAGTATTCTCATAATCAATTAATATTTTAACCATTTGTGCTAGATACCTACACAATTCAAGTCCTTCTCCAATTTTCTCAAGTATTCTCAGCCTATGCAGTCGATATCGTCGATATATCGGTGATATATCGGTTATTGGTCCTCTGAGAAAATATCGGTGCAAAATATCGGAAGAAATATCAATACCGATATTATCGGCGATATATCGCCGATAATTTAAGTCCATAATATCGGTTGTCTCACCGAGTTTCTCGGTTTACTAATCTTGACCCTTTTTTTTAACATTTTTCTGTCCCAAAGCCTATTCCTCTTTAAAAATGTTGGCCCAATACCTTGTAGCCATAGCCAAAACCATCAAAGTAAATGCCCTAACTCTCTAATACACCCACGTTCGCACTTCGCACACCTGTTAGATCATGTTTCTAATATAAAATATTGACACTTTTTAGTTTTGACTTTTGATTTGACTATTAATATTATATATGTATACATATATGTATAAGTTTATGCATGATATAAAAATTACCGATATCCCACCGCGAGAACCTATATCTCAAATATCGTTCCTTGACCGATAACCGATAATTTTCCGCATTAACTACATAGTTCTCATCACCAAGTAAGTTTTGTAATTATCTTTCTATCTTTGATACATCATCAGTTTTTGTTTTATGTCACATATGTTTTCTAATATTAAGATTGGTTGTGTTTCTCATCTAAATATTGTAATAGCATTGCAAATATGATAGAATATTGTCGTCTTATAAACTGGTTGTACATTTTTCTATTGATTCAAAGTGGTGATGTTGCTGTTGTTCTGTTTTTCTTCAATTATTAAATTGCAAATAGTGGGTCTAAAATCAGTGTTTATATGTTATTAATTGATGAGTGCACATTAATATGTGTTTTATTTTTTCTTCGTTCTGTTTTTTATTCCTTCTTTTCTATCGCCTATCAAATTGGTTCGTTATCATTAATATATGTCATATCATACTGATGCTAACGGTTTGTTCCGGTACCGGAACATATTAAAACAGAGAAACACAACCACCTTAGATGAAAATATTGTGGCATATCACTCTCGTAACCATATCATTTTCCAACTTACTAAGCATCACCATGAAATGATATGTAATTAAAATAATTATAAATTGTTATAATTTTGTCAATTTTATCGTCTTTATTGTTCAGCCCGTGTAGTACACGGGTTTATAACCTAGTTTGTAATAAAGTACCACACATATGTGAAATAGAATACTCATTGAGTGATAGTTGCAACAAGGGCACGTATGTTATAACAATGGCATTTGTAAAATACCAATATTTACAATAACATTAAACAGCTATAGGGTGAACGAAAAGAAAATTGATGTAGTTAATCACTTCTTCCTCAGCATGACCGTAGCCATCATGGTCTTTATAAAGGGCATGAGCAACATGTGCAAAATTTATTGCAGGCATAACTAAAAGAAATGGAACATCTGTAGGTTTAAGTGACTCTCGATTTATAACTTTCCATAGATCTTCAACTTGTTTTGAGAAGAATTCACACGCTTCCTCCTCCGATGCACCTGTTTCTTTTCTATAGCATTCTATGCATGAAGGAACATGGCCTCTTTCTTGTTCCTCCTATAATATATACACATATAGAGAGAGAGGGGGAGAAAGTATCAACACAAAATTACGAAAATCCAAAAATGGTGTGACGATAAGTCTAAACCTTTAATCAAGTTAACTTAACGGCTAAACAGTGTTTCAAAACTAAATGGCTTACGTGACTTGAAAAAATGAAGACTTTTTAGTTCCATAGATAAGGTGTGTGTAGGATGGAGACCCTCTTTTTATAACCATTATACATATATGAAAATAATAGAGGAAGCAGAACCAAGTCAAGATGATACGGATCAACTACTTTTTTGCGCCAAAGATCTTATCATTTTCAAAGGAACTCGAAAAAAAAAACTTAAAAAATATTAGTTTTGGTTAAAAGAAACTTATTGAACACTTCACTTTTTATAAACATATATACTTACTAACTAATATTTATATATTTCTGGGATAAAAATAATATTTATAAACATATATACTTACTAACTAATATTTAGTCTCATAGGTAAAGTCATCCGACTTTTAGACCGGTCCGACGAGTGAACCCACATAGCGGCCGGTTCGATTTTCAAAATGTTTTGGCTAAGATGACTTGATTATTATTATTTTTTAACAATATTTTTTTTTACTTTTAAATACCACTTAATTAACATGCACTTGCAAAGATTCAAACTCACGTCATTTTTGTTGAGGAGTCACCAATGTCACTAGGTTACAAGGCTATGACGTCTAAGATGGCGGTAAATTAAATAGAAGTTAGTTATGGTTGTAACATCCAAAAAATAAAACAACAGTTATAATAACGGATTAGAATGCGAGAACGAACGGGATAAACGAGCGGGACGTAATGGGCCGGCCCGAGAAGGCCCTGGCAAACTTGGAGTTGGCGAACATGGGAGGAAGCCTCCCTATAAATAGCCTAGACCCTCCTCTTTCTCTCATTTGAAAGTTTTAGAGAGAGAAACCGTAGAGAGAGAAAGTTGGCGGATCGACCCGAGATTGAAGAAACGTGTCACTCCATGTGAGCAAAACCTCCGAATCAGAAGCTCGATACAGGTAACGATCTGATCTAGATCTGAGTTTTTGTTCGTTTTGGGGTTTTCGGGTTTTTTATAAAAAGATGACGTTTTTACGTATGAAACTTAGAGATAAACATAGATTTGAACTCTAGAATGAAAAACGAACGTTTTGAACATAGAAAGTTGGGATCTTGACAAGATCAGATCCACATGCATTGATCTAGGGTTTTTGAGGAAGAAGACAGCCCTGCATGCGAACTTATTATGTTCGCTTACTTAATATGTTCGCCTAGGAGATTAATCAAACCTAATAAGTTCGTTGGATGTGAGTTTAAGCGAACTTGGGTAAGTTCGTTGGTCATGTGCGCCTAATGCCATAGGGCGAACTTAGCTTAAGTTCGCCTGTATGTTCGCCTGGCTGGTAAGAGGCGAACTTAGCCTTAAGTTCGCCTAATTCAGAATGGTTAAACCGTTAGAGTCGGGATTAGGTCTGATGTGTATTTAACTACTCAATTCAGATCATACGTGAAGTCGTTGGACCTTTGTTAAGGGCAACCGAGACTAGCTTATCAGGTGAGTTCTAAAGCCCTCTTTTAAATGTTTTAATAATATTTTGGGCTGGTGTTCATACATACAAAACGAGGTTTATGAAATGATATTTACAAAACGAGGTTTATGAAATGATGTTTACAAAACGAGGTCTACGAACGATGCTTCCGAAAGGGGAAGTTGAAATGTGTTAATGAAATGTTTACGAAACGATGCTTCCGAAAGGGGAAATTGAAACGTGTTAATGAAATGTTTTGCCAAAAAATAAAGTTTACAAAAGCTTTTACGAACGAGATGTTATTTAATAAAACGTACGAATGTTTTAACTAAAATGAGATAAATGTTTTTATGAAAGTCACGAAATGAACGAATCTACCACGTGTTCCTACGGGAGCTAAGGTATGTATGTGTGAATGGGCCTTACCCTTATGGGGGCCTATGTGGCTGGCTAACAGTTGTACAACTGCTTGAGTAAAGGGTGACGACGGGCAAGATGACAATCAAGCTGCTCAAGGGTGACGACGGTAAAGGGTGACGACGGTCAAGATGACAATCAACCTGAAAAAAAAAGCCGTTCTCCTAAACTTCACCCTATTAACAATCTCAAGGCCGGGTTTTTGTCTTAGGAGCACGTGAAGACCCTGCCGCCCAAGATGACGTGAACCCCACTGTTAAGTTTTGTGATGAAATCCCCTTAACTAAGGGAGACATGATAACTATGTTACTTATTTGATTTATTAATTTGTTACCTTGGTTCATCAAAACTTGAATTCTATGTTTGTTTGGATGACTCTATCTTGAGACTTAGGTTGATTTCTTTTATCAATGAATCATGTTTGCTCGTAAAATTTGCACTATCTTTCGATGTATTATTATTAAAGATACATTTTGTGGATTGCTATGTGAATGTCACACTTTATACATAACTGCTAAATATGCATAAGATACCTATTTAATCATGATTCTTAAATCTCAAAACAACATGTTTTCACTGCCCTTCGATAATATTCGTAACCTCCGTCTACATTACTATCATCACTTTTCAGGTGCATCGTAGAAGGACATATCACACCCGTGTAAGGTAAATTGACGATTGCGGTCGCGAACGTAGTTATGAATTTGCGGGTACATTGGTGTGAAGTGAAATTCTACGATGTAGCTACCCATGACCAATTCCTGAACTCGAATTATGCCACCCAACATTATCCATGTTAGTGGTAGTCTTGATAGGTGGCTAGTACGCTTCCAAAGCGCCAAAAGTGTGGTGGGTTAGCTGCGATACAGCCTATATATAAACACTGATGGTGCATTGGACGTGGGACTAGGCGTCGGATCAAGGACTAGCGCTGGTCAACGTATATCATAACCTATCCTTTCCTATTTATCACTGTCTCTACTAGTTGAATTTCGGGGACAAAATTCCCTTAACTAGGGGAGACTGTAACATTTATGCTTTTCGCGTACTTGTAACGCTTACCATATTCGTGAATCAATGAACCTTGAAACCCTCATCATAGCTCGTGTTCACATCATACTTGAAACATGCCTATTTCATGCACATTATACTTATTACATGGTCACATGTTGACTGCAACGCTTGGAATTGCCTTAAATTGTAACTTGGACCGTTGAACCGTTTAAAAACTCGTTTACCGACACGAAAACTAACCCACTACTAATTCAAAGACAATGTATAAACCATATGTGACTAACATAGTTATTTAACTCATTCAAGTTGTCACATAATTCAAATTGATGCCCTAGTACGTTAGTTAGTGCCTAAACGTATCCGTTCGCCTTCTAAACCGCAGTAAGACTCCATACCGTTCACAACCAACAAATACATCCTTTATGACACTAATATATATTTTAAAATGGCTAACACATCCATTTCATTAAGTAAAACAACTTTCATTTACAAAACTTTCCTTAAATAAACACCGAAATTCGAAAAACGATCAAATTGCGCGTATACGAACCGTTTGGACCATCCATGGGTCAATACGACCCAAGACCCTTACCCACTTCACCATTTGCGAAACCCAAGCCCCAACCCACATGAAAATTTCAGCCTCCTTCCCCTTTTACACCCCTTGAAACCCTAAAACTTGTTCTCAAAGTCTTTCCATACTTAAACCCCTTAACCTACAACTATAAATACAAGGCTTAATTCCCCCATTCTCTTCACACTTTGCTACAATTTTACTAGCCAAATCTCTGCCCTAATCCCCTACAAAATTCATGAGCCACCCTCCTCCATCCAAGAAGAAATCGCAACAACAAGGTAAGCTAGTTCGTCTTTCGTTCTTTCATCCTTGTCTCGACAGAATGCATGAGTCGACTTTGAATGGCCATATCTTGGCTATTCCTTCACCAAAAAGGTTGATTCTTGGGGTTAAAAGCAATTTTAAAGAGTATTATTTCCATACAATCTAACCTCGTAATTGTTTGACAAGTTTAAGGCTTTCAAACGTATTTTTTAGAGGTAAAGGTCAATTCTGACTTTTTGACAGAATATTTGTCATTACTTTCTGGGACCATATCTCTCAATATACAAATCCAATAGTGTTCAATCTTTTTTCAAATCAAATGTTATTGAATATTCTTTAAAATCATGTATAATTGACATCCTAACTCTTTGTAATACTCCCTAAAATGACAAATCAAAACAGAAAGGTTTATTCTAGATCTCTAATCTTGTGTCACGATTTTGGGATATTTAATTTGCCCAAATTAAAAATATTTGTTAACAAAAGTTGTTTATTATAACCTAAATTAAAGATCTAGAAATCTTAGAATTTTTTTATATTATTTATTATTTTTAAAACTTACCTAAAGTTCAGCAACACAATCTGTCCAAATTTGGATTTTACAAAAGTAACCCTAATCTTCTAACATTTGAGCATCCTTAATTCTTTGATTTTCTTTTCTTAAAAAATTTTTATTCATAATCCAAGCCTACGATGTACGTATATGACAAATGAACGTGTCTAGCTAGGAAAGACGCGGTAATCTAAACGAGTCCTTTGCGACGACCCCTCTTTCCTGTGAATCTTTTCATTGGATGTACTACTCTAAGTGGATTATCATGTTCTATTATGCAACCACCTATCCTCCTTCGTCGTTCTAATTCAAACTTTTTCTTCGCGTAAAGATAATTCCTTAAACTTATTCAATTCTTAAATTATATAGGGCACGTTCAGTAAGGTTGATACACCCGCCTCCTCTCTAATCATCAAGGTGAGATTCATAGCCCATAATTTCTTCTAATATTTAGGGGTGGCACATGTAAACATATCTAAAACTCGTTTTCTATCAAATACAATTCAAACATAGCAAGACGTTCAACTAAACTTCTTATTAACAAGTTCAACATGATAATCATAATCTTTCGCAAACATTGAACTACTCAGGGTTTTGACGTATTCTTGTTCAAACACGAGGAAGCTATAATACATCGTCCATAATACATCGAAGATGCACGGGGTAATCTCATATTAACAACTATGAGTTGGAATAGCAACAATCACTAAGAACCTAAAGCAACGTCCTCTCAGACAGTTAACACTCGGAATCCTAATGACGAAGACTAACCGATTATCTCTCACCTTTCGGGTATTGAGACAAGATGAACACTCAGATCTAATAACTCTCAACTACAGCTCCTATGGAATACTACGTCTAGCAAACCATACAAACAATAACAAACACACAGTCATATGATCTAGATACGCTATTCAAACTGGAAGACATCCACAAATAACATACGGAACTATAATCAATTGCACATCAGATCTAAACATGCATATTCATCATAGAAATCAAACTCAGATCGTTTACAAAATCGTTAATCCATTCAAAGTAACCAAAAACCGATAAAAATCATAATTTTACTAAGTATTCATCATAAACATAGTCAGTATCAAAGATCTAGCCAAGAATCATAATCCAAAACATCAAAACAGAAGTAATAGACAAGAACATGGTTCAATCAAACAATTCAAAGATAAAAATCAAGACTTTGAAATCGAATACGCTATTACTAACCCGGATCCAAAAACTATGAACTTTCACTCCAATTGGCTTCCAAACTCCCAAAATCGCACTAGAACCCTCTCTGGACGGCCAAAACTCGATCTCTTCTCACAATGGCTATCAAATTCTATTTAATTTCGAATTTAGGGTTTTTCTCGGAATTCCTGTCTCTCGCGTACCGCGAGAGATTGTCCCAAGTCCTTCCCGTATCACGAAGCACAATTTAGTCGCGCCCAGTTTTGTTCTTCTTCGCGTACCACGAGACACTTCTTCTCCTCCTACGCGTACCGCGAAGGATGCAATTTTCAACATTTTGACTTTATTTCTCTTGGGCTTCTTCTCATGCTCGGTTTCCTTGGGATTTGACTTGTAATTCACACGAGCACCTGAAAACATAACAAAGACTCAAATGTACACTAAAACGACTAATACCAAATATGAAACTATCTAAAAACGCACTAAAACAATGGAATAAAGATGTGTGCTTTGCACTACATCACAATCGTATTTGAGAAAATAAATATAATTTACAGATTTGTGGTATTTGTATTGCTAGAAATAAAAGCGAGGAATTCCATCGGAAAGTTATTTGAACTTCTTTTTTTTCTAAATAAAAGCGAGGAATTCCGTCGGAAAGTTATTTTATCTTCTTTTATTTTATTTTTTTAAAATTAAAATCAATGAAGGATTAGCGACGAAATTCCGTCGGAAAGCTATTTTATCTTCTTTTATTATTTTTTTAAATTAAAATCAGCGACGGAATTCCATCGTGAAGTTATTTTAACTTCTTTTATTTTATTTTTTTGAATTAAAATCAGTGACGGACTAGCGACATAGTTCGGTCGGAAAGTTATAAAAAATTCCGTCGCAAATCTATCGCTAATGTAAAAATTGGCTTGGGAAATGTTGAACTTAGCCATCAGTATTCCGTCGAAAAAATGTACATCGGTAACCCGTTACAAGAATACCGACGAGATTTCGTCATAAATCAAATTACTCACGAACCCTTTCCCGACGCAGCAGCATCGACGGAAACCCGTCGGTAGTGGTTATCACCAACCGATTTCCAAGTTCCAACAGAACCGTCCGTCGGTGCAAGTCCAATTTCCTAGTAGTGTTAATATATACGGAAGATTTGACTAAAACTCCATCTATAAATATTCAAAAAAAATAAGAGTAACATGATAACATTCTTACTATTTGTAATAAAGTAGCACACATATGTGAAATAGAATACACAAGACACTCATTGCGTGATAGTTGCAACAAGGACACGTATGTTATAACAATGGCATTCGTAAAATACCAATATTTCCCCTTAAGACAATAAATAATATTAAACAACTATAGGGTGAACGAAAAGCAATTTGATGTAGTTAATCACTTCTTCCTCAGCATGACCGTAGCCATCATGGTCTTTATAAAGGGCGTGAGCAACACGTGCAGAATTTATTGCAGGCATAACTAAAAGAAATGGAACATCTGTAGGCCTAAGCGACTCTCGATTTATAACTTTCCATGCATCTTCAACTTGTTTTGAGAAGAATTCACACGCTTCCTCCTCCGATGCACCTGTTTCTTTCCTATAGCATTCTATGCATGAAGGAACATGGCCTCTTTCTTGTTCCTCCTATAATATATATACATATACACCTAGAGAGAGAGAGAGAGGGGGGAGAAAGTATCAACCCAAGATTACGAAAATCCTAAAATGGTGTGGCAATAAGTCTAAACCTTTAATCAAGTTAACTTAACGGTTAAACAGTGTTTCAACACTGAACGACTTACGTGACTTGAAAAAACTAATGAAATCCAACAAACAAATGAAATACTTTCTTCGTATTCGTTTAAAAATTGAAGACCGTTTAGTTTCATACATAAGTTGTGTGTGGGATGGAGACCCTCTTTTTATAACGCTCATTTAGTTTTATACATATATACCTATGTGGATGGAAAAAAACTTATAAAAAATATTAGTTTTGTTTAAAAGAAACTTAGGCCCCGTTTGGTTCGCGTATTTCCCAGGAATTGGAATTTGAATTTGAATTGTAATAAATTCCTCTGAAAATCATATTTGGTTGGTCATTGGACGGAATTTGAATTGGAAAATTTTCCTACAATCAATGGACTTAACTTTCCTTTCTATGTGTGATGGAATTGTAACATTCCATTGGAATGCTTAAAGATTACCATAACACCCTCATATACCATAATCCAAACATATCATATATCATCATTTTGTAATAAACATATATCATGTTGAGAAAGAAACACAAATCAAAAGCAGAATAAAAAATCAAATCAGTGAAGCCCTTGAAATCGAACCTGGTCAGAATTCAAAATCAAAATCAGATTTAAACCTAGCCAGCTTCGAACAAAATTTGAAAATTAAAAATCAATTCGATCACTTGAAACAGAAACACAAATCAAAAGTCAAACCGACGAGTATGAGTACGAGTGTAGGATGGTGCAGATCAATGAACTTCAAACAAGATCGGACATGGGCAGAATCGAAAGCGATGAAGCACTTGAAATCAGATTTAAACTTGGTCAACGTCTAACAAAATTAATCAGAATCGAACCAAATTCAAATCAACGATTCAGATGAAATCAAGAAGAACCAGAGTCGGTTAATCGTTCTTGAACCTCCAATCATTACAGCAGATTGAAGAAGCGAAAAGAAAAAATGTGGAGATGCGACATATTGGCGGTTCGGTTGAAATCAAGAAGAACCGGTGATGTATTAGATGTTGTTAAGATCCAGATTTCGCTATTGTTGATTTGCTTGAAGAAGGGATGCAAATTAGGTTGGGTGAGGGAGGGACACATGAGTGACCAGTTAGGGCATGTTTAGTATTACTTATTTTAAGTTATTTATTGACTTTTGTAAAAAGTTATAAAAAGTTTTGAAAAGTAAGTTCCTCTTACTTCTCAAAAACTATTTTCCCCCAATTTAAAAAGTTAAAAATAGTAGCAAAAGTCATATTTCTCAAACAACTTTTTAACTTGTAAAATTTAATAAGTAGTTTCAATAAATAATCCCAAACACCCCCTTAAACGTTAAAGGATGGAGTTTTCATTGAGGGCACTCTTGTCATTTAAATTACAATTACATTTCCAATTCCAATTCTTTAAAAAACAATCCGTGAATCAAACGACCCCATATTGAACACTTCATTTTTTTATAAACATATATACTAACTAATATTTATATATTTCTGGGATAAAAATAATTTTCATTAATTATATCAATCTCATTAGACAACTTAAATTTTTATCATTTAGTTATAAACAAAAGAGTGCTAAAAGCCTAAACTTTGTGTTTGGAGTTTATAAGTTACTTGAGATATTTGCTAGAACGTTAGTTTCATAGGTAAAGTCATCCGGCTTTTAGACCGGTCTGACGAGTGAACCCACGTACATAGCGGGTCGTTCGATTTTCAAAACGTTTTGGCTAAGATGACTTGATTGTTATTAGTTTTTGAACTACATTTTTTACTTATCATTTAATTAACATGCATCTGTAAATATTCAAACTCACATCATTTTTGTTGGGGGTAGTCAACAATGTCACTAGGCCACAAGGCTATGACGAGCAATAAATTAAATAGAAGTTAGTTATGGTTGTGAGAGGCAAACACGGAATAGACACAATTGTCGTCTTTTTATATAGTTGATCAATTTTTTAAACCATTATTATATAGTTCATTACTTTTTTTTATAATATATCCCATATAATCAAGAGTTTTATTCTCTTTAATTTCAGTATAATATTATTATAAAAATGATTTTTAAGGGCTGATGCATTTTGCATTAACACTAGTGCATCTAACTCGGTTATTTTTGCGGTACACAATGCGTTAGTGCCTCTAACTTATGTGTCTTCCCTACCAGAATTTTAAATTTTTTGTTGGACGCATTACCCATCCACCTATGATATACGTGTCACGTCCTCAGTGATAATAGAGATTATATTCCATATATAATTTCCTGCTTAGAGCCGAGCTAGAGTAAATAAATTTATTAGTAGGTATAGTAGAGTAATACCTCATGGGTGACAATATCATCCATAAGCCTTAAAATCAAAGATGAAGCTTTAACTAGAGGAGGATATGTGGCCAGCCATGTAAAGGTTTCATTGGTGACCATATCATCCCTGCCAACATAAGATCTCGAAATCATCAAGGGCTGGCCGATAGTTACAAGCGAATTTGTTAGGTACTCTTCTAATGTTGGTATGTGACCGTCTTTTAACCATTTGGCTTCGAGTAAAAGGCTACGAGTGTATTCTTTTGCCTACATCCCAAATAAGAGAGTATTAATTTATTATTTTATGCCAGATGAATATCATTACAAGAAAATTACCCTGTGCCGACGCCGCCTATACCGACGACAATTGACGTCGGCATAGGTTACCCTGTACCGACGACATGTCGTCGGTATAGGTCAAAACCAAAATTTTGTCAGGGACACCCTATACCGACGACAGGGTTGAGCCGGATGGAGGGAAAAATGGCGCCCAATGAATTATTGGGGAAAAGCCTATATCGACGACATGTCGTCGGTATAGGGTTATTTTGATTTTATTTTTGTTTTTTTAATATAATAAACATTTCGTCGGTCAAAAAAATTTTAAATAAAAATTAAAAAAATTCTAAAATGCCTTATACCGACGACATGTCGTCGGTATAGGTTTTTTTACTTTATTGACCGGTCAAAACGTAACGAATCCTATACCGACGACATGTCGTCGGTATAGGGAACCTATTGCGCCGACTTTGTAGCCTATACCGACGACATGTCGTCGGTATAGGGCTCAGCGCGATTAAACACAGAATCCAGCTTTCTGCTTCCCATTTTCACCCAAAACCTTCAAAAATCTCTCATACTTTCTCTGTGGTGATTTCGCAGTTTTGGTGTGTTTTGTGGAGCAATTTTCACTAATCTCTCGGTTTTTAAGGTTAGTTAACATATATGTTTCAATTTTGACCATAAAATCAAAATTTTTGGGTTTTTTGGTTAATTTCTTTGTTTTTTGTTAGGTGTTTGAAGCTTTGACAATTGTTTGAGGATTTCAAGCTATTCGAAGATATTTGCAAACTTGGTTAGTAATTTTTTTATAAATTATGTTTAGATTATGTTTGTATGTATATTGTTGTATTTATTTTGTATGTATATATGATTTAGATGTATGATTTTATAAATATTTATGAAATTTTATTATGAAATTAGGTTTAGATGTGAATTAGGTTTAGATGAAATTTGGGAATTTGGATGTATGTTTGTATGTATATTGTTTAGATGAAAATTTGGGATTAAATTAGGTTTAAATGAAAATTTGGGAAATTTGGGCATTTATTATTTGACAATTGTTTGAGGATTTCAAGCTATTTGAAGCTAATTGTTTGACAATTGTTTGTGTATGTGTATGTATGTTTATTTATCGAATTGTGTATGTAATTTGGGAATTTGGGCATTTATATATGTATGTTTGTATGTATGTTTATGTATGGAATTATGTATGTAATTTGGGCATTTATATGTGTATGTGTGTTTGTATGTATTTGTATTATGTTTATGTATGGAATTGTGTTTGTGTATGTAATTTGGGAATTTAGGCATTTATATATGTATGTTTGTATATAATATGTAGGTATATATTTGTGTATGTGTGTTTGTATGAATTTTGATTATGTTTATGTATGGAATTGTGTTTGTGTATGTAATTTAGGAATTTAGGCATTTATGTATGTTTGTATATAATATGTATGTATATATGTGTATGTGTGTTTGTATGTATTTTTATGTATGAAATTGTGTTTATGTATGTAATTTGAGAATTTGGGCATTTATTTATGTATGTATATAATATGTATGTATATATGTGTATGTGTGTTTGTATGTATTTTTATGTATGGAATTGTGTTTATGTATGTAATTTGAGAATTTGAGCATTTATTTATGTATGTTTGTATATAATATATATGTATATGTGTATGTATGTTTGTATGTATTTGTATGTATGTTTATGTAATTGTATGATTTGTGGATGTATGTATATATATTTGTATGTATGTTTATGTAATTGTATGATTTGTGGATGTATGTATATATGTTTGTATGTATATGTAACTTTATTTAATTTTTGTTTTTCACAGGGGACCGGCCCTATTGACGTGTTCAGATCGACCCATTATAAAGAAGGGACGGGATGGGTCAACGATAGTGCATCAACAGATTATGTAAGTTAAATGATTTTGTTGTTAAAATATCCAAGTTTGACTTTAACGGGTCAAAATGACCCAAACACACTTTAATATACTTGGAACATCCAACTCGAGGCCAATTGTTGAATATGTTTGCTAGTATTAATAGTATTTGTTGTTATTAGTGTTGGTTGATTGTAATTTGTGAATTTGGGTCGTCTATGACCTATAGTTTAAAAGGTTGGTTATCCATTTTATAGCAGTTATGCTGTCGAATTTTAGTAAAATAGTAAAGTGATTGCTTATTACATTGTTTAATGCAGGACCGAATCCAAGAAGAGTATACAAGATCCTCTGCTGAATCTGGTGGTGACTCATCCGCTGTCGATGAGTTTGCATGCATGGAGCGTGCATTGGGTCATCGGCGTGGTCATATTCGGGGTGTTGGTCGTGTGGTGAGTAATCCCACACCGGATGTGTTCGGTACTCCCTCTCCATAAACACATTGGCAAGACGTTGATCAGCGTGTGGATAGTCTTCAACAACAATTTCAAGAACAACAACAACGCGAAGCCCAACGAGAGGAAGAACAGCGACTGCAAAATCAACAACTAGAGGAAGAACGTCGTGTGCATAATCAACAAATGCTTGAAATGCAACGACAAATGGATGAAATGCGTCGAATGTGGGAGCGCCGAACTAGTAGCGATGATAACTAGCTTGGAGTCGTTGAGCCTTTGTAGTTGTTGGGTTGTCTTGAACAATTTGCATATTTGTTTGTTTTGAATGTTTAGTTTATCGAACAAGTTGTGGCGTCGAACAATTTATATGTTTGTTTTATGTTTCGGATAGTTGAATGTTTGTATGGTTTATATATAATTATTTGCAGGTTTGTGTTTTTAGAAATTTAATATTTCTGGAAAAATATTAAAAATTAAAAAATATAAAAAAAACAGAAAGACTTATACCGACGACATGTCGTCGAGATAGGCCTTTTTTAAAAATTATTAAAAAAAATGAAAAACCTCTTTACCGACGACATGTCGTCGGTATAGGTTGACCCTATGCCGACGACACGTCGTCCGTACAGAGTTTGACTCTATCCCGACGAAATGTCGTCGGTAAAGGGTTTCTTTTTTAATTATTTAATTAAACCCTATACCGACGACTTGTCATCGGTATAGGCTGACCTATCCCGACGACACTTATCCCGACGACAATCTTGGGCTATTGGTACGACTCAATCCCGACGACATGTCGTCGGTATAAGGTATCCCGACGACAAATCGTCGCTATAGGGTCTAAAAAAGTCGTCGGTATAGGGTGATATTGTTGTAGTGTATATGGGTATTGGTGACGTCCATAAGTTTTCCAGTAACGGGTTTCTCACGGTTACCGATTATGCACTTACCTTCTCCTTAACATGGTGGATTTGATATGCTTTTCCCTCTTTTTCAAGTGATTCCTCCATATGTTGATGAGCATTCACAAGTTATTGATATATGAATTTCATGTATTCTGGAAGCATATCCAAGCAGCTTATTGACCATCTTAAAATATAAATTAAATTAGCATTAATTGAACTGTTTTAAAAATTAAAAGAAGTATCTATTTTAGAATCAGTAATTGACAGCAGAATGCATATGCCTAATGTGTACCTTTGAACAGCCTGGGTAAAGATCTCGAGTTCTTCATAAGTACCATAGTTGTCATATGTGTCATCTAAAACGACTAACCACATGCAAGTTTTAATTAGGAACATTCTTGTACGAGCATGTTGAGGCTCGAAATAGATTGCCATAATCCAAAAATAGCCTTCTACCAATCTGTCTCGAACGTAAGGTAGGTTTTTTTGCATGTCCAAATCCTTCTACCATCTAGCTAGAACGTACATAAAAGTAAGTTATGAGAACTCATCGATCAAAGCGGCACCTATGATTAAGTTATCCATGAGGTATGAGTTTTGATTCAATTAGTATGTTAGCTTAGCTTGATCAATTATAGTATAAACAAGTAACAAAAATAGAAAACATACTTGCATATTTGGCTAAGCTCCTTTTTGTGCATTGATTGAAGTATGTTGAAATCTAACTTTGCAAGCTTTAACAAGAGCTCATTGTGGGTTGGTTGTTGTTGGTAGATAGGTATGTAACGCACAGCCTCTAGCCTTGGCAATCTTTTCCGGAGTGGCAGATTTAGTGCTTGTTGTATTTCATTTCTTGATAAAGAGTCACAAGGATCCTTTGCTATAACGGCAAGGTGAGTTTTAGTGAACTCGAGGGCTTCATCTAGTACCTGTTCGCCTTCCACCCTCATATACGCTGCTTCATATAAGGCAAGCATTCCTTGAACATCATCACATAATGTTTCCTTGAAATCTCCCTTCTCGTCCATATGGTTCTTGAATATTCCTTTAATGATCATCATGGAAAGAAAGTGATTAGTTATATCGTGAAGGAGTTAAAGGTTCTAAACTACTATCATTACAAGAAATACCTGATGAAACGTTGAAGCCTTGTTGTCGAAGGAGTCGAAACCAAAGTGAACTGCTTTCTAGGTTTTCGTTGTCGATCCAATTATCGCCATATATCGCATAGATATGCTGCAACGCCTCCTCGATCTCCCCGTCATAGTGTTGCGGGCAACATTTTGCTTCGAAGATGAAGAAAAAGGAGCGCTAGAAATCGGAAAAGTCGACATCATAATGTTCAAAGGTTGATTGGGTAATCAAGTGAAGCAAATATATATACAGGGCTGATCATGACTTTTCAATTGGGGCAACAATAGAAACTTTTACACATTCGTTAACAACAATTGACTTTTTTAAAAACTCGTGTATTACACGGTTTAAATAAAATATTATGTGACAGTTATAAATTTTGTTAAGTTAATTTTTAAAACATTTTTTTATCTGAGTATTAATTTTTTTTATGTAACTGATAAATGTTAATTCATATTAAACTTTAGAAACCCGATGTATTACACGGGTTGAATAAATGCAATGTTATTTATGCTTAATACTAAAGATTTACCTATTACATATTTATGAAAAAGTTTTATAAAAAGAAAAATAGAAATCATTATTATTTAATAGGAGAGGGAGACGGGAAAAAAAATTATAAAAACAATTAAAGAAATTTGTATAATTAATAGGAGAGAGAGATGGGAAAAAAAGTTGAGCATGCATGGGAGAGTGACAAGTATCCCATCAAAAGCTTTATTTATTATAAAGTATTATTTTATAGTATAGATATAGATTTTAGCAACTATTTTATGAATTTGTTCCCAATATATATTGCAAGTTACATAAAGAAAAAATAAAGCCTAAACCGTGAAACCAAACCGAAACCAAACAGTTAGCTAGTAACGGTTCAGTTTTGGTTTTTAATAAAAAAAACCTTACTAATGGTTTAGCTTACGGTTCGTCCTGAAGACTGTCAAAACCAGACTTTGAACACCCCTAACATCAATTGACTTTTTTACCAATCGATGCATAAGAAGTTTGAGAACGATCGCAAGCGGGTAACTATAACATTCGATCTCTCATATCTTAAAACCGTTGTAATTGGTTTATGTTTAACACGATAAAAAAACAATTTTCTCGATATAGAACACGATTTAAACAATCTTTAAAAAAGAATATTTTTTTCTAATAGGGAGATCTTGTAAGAATAAAATATATATCTTGGTCCTAAATATTTTAGGAAAGAAACAAAAATAAATCAAAGTATCATGCATTAGTAAACTGATAAAGTAATACAGTTTAAAACCTAATTATTATTTTATTGCAAGTTAACTTTTTTCTTTAAAGACAAATTTCTTAATTCATGTGAGAGTGAGACTTGAACCCATTAACTCCTCAAACCTTGGTATTTATAAAAGATTTTGCTCTACCACTAGGCCACCAACCCAAATGACATTATCTTTTTTATTACAAGTTAACTAAGCTAATAAATTAGAAAAAAATTAAAAGCCGAGAATTGACTAGATAGAAATTGGCATTATACTGAGTGTTATACCTTCACCACTCCAAGCGAATGGAGTAAGGTGGCCACGGAGGGTGCGCGGCAACACCGCTCCCTTCTAGGGTGGAGGGATTTTCACCGCTCTTTTGTGAAACAAAAGAACAATGGAAGGTTGTGGGGGTGTGCAGGGTTACCGATGGGTTATGTGGCATGCAGGGGTGTGCGCAAGACATCCCCCACCAGCAGGCAAACTGCGGTGATGCGAAGGGTTCGGGGGTGTCGTGTACGTCACTTGTTCTTATAGGTGAGTCGTCACTTGAGTGTTAGAGTACTGTCGGAGTTTGTTTTAAAGGACCTTTAACCAAAATAAAAGCACAAATGCTTCTTCTTGGTAAATTTTTTTTACGTTCTTCTTTCTAACCTACAACCAATAGCCGATGAGCTTGACCCCTGAACCTTGTAGTTCCGCCACTGTACGCAAGCTTCTCGCATCCATATCTATAAAACATAAAATAGGGTTGCTGCACCATGTTAACGCGCAGTCAAACATTACAAACACCATGTAAATTGTTAAAAGCATACTCACTAATCGGGTAAGTGGGATAAACGTACCGTACATGCATCACACGGTTCATTCCAACTTAAAAAAATAATTATATTTTAAAATATATAATAATATTATACTTATATTAAAGAGAATAAAATTCTCGATTTTATGCTATGATCTTTTTAAAAAAGTAATAATAAAGTATGTAAATGTTATTTGAGTTAAAAAAAACCTTCTCATTATTAACGAAATTGTCAGTGCGTTAGTCTTAACTATTAAATTAGTTTTATCAAAGTTCAGAATGTTTAAGTTCTTAGGCGAATTTGTTTGGCATTTAATATGCACTCTCTCTCTCTTTCTAAAAACTTTAGGAAGTATTTTAGGCATTTAATCATTATTTCTTTAATGGCTAAGATTGATTTAGAAATTAACTAATGGCTAAGAGAGTAAAATAGAAATTTTATCATTGTGTTGATTTTTTTTGGCATCAAATAATAGTTCGACCATCTTTTTAAACTCAAATAACTTTTATATACAATATTATTATTTTTTAAATTACACCATAAAATTAAGAATTTTTATCTTTAGTTTAACTATATTTATATGACACATAGTGTTGATGCTCAAATTCCATAGAACCTTAAATGGTAAGGTCGGCGCCCAATCAAGAATGGCCACCGACTAAGTTTCCACCACAGTCCCTGACTTTTACAAAATGTGCAAAATAAACCCTTAATTTTCTTAAGTTTCATATTTACCTTTGGACATATTTTTCAACTCTATCTCTCAAATTTTTAAAATTTCAAGTTTACCCCTGTAATTTATTTTTAGTATACGATTTTAACTCTACCGTTAAATTTCTAAACTATTAAGTTTATCCCACAAATTTCTTTTCTTTTCTCTTTTACCCTTTTATATTCGTTTGTTAAAATTATTTTTTTTTTCAATTTTTATTTTGTTTTTACTTGATTACCACTTTTTTTAACGAATTTACCGTTTCAATGTTAACTCTTAAATGGTAAGGTCGACGCCTAATCAAGAAGGGCTACCGACCAATTTTCCACCACAGTCCCTGACTTTTACAAAATTTGTAATTTAAACCCTCAATTTTCTTAAGTTTCAGATTTACCTCTGGACACATTTTTCAACTGTATCCCTCAAATTTTTTAAGTTTCAAGTTTACCACTGTAATATATTTTTTATATACGCTTTTAATTCTATCACTTAAATTTCTATACTCCCAAGTTTATCCCACAAATTTCTTTTCTTTTCTCTTTTACTTTTTTATATTCGTTTGTAAAAATTATTTTATTTTTCTGTTTTTATTTTTTTATACTTGATTACTACTTTCTTTAACGAAGTTGTCGTTTCAACGTTAACTCTTATTCGCGTCGCATTTTATCTATTTTTCGATCTCCAGGACCGAGTCGTGGCAACCTCATGCGTTTTTTTTACGTACTTACTCACGTTATTGTCGTCGCTGCAACACGCGTAACCAGCTTCGCAAACCCGTCGCATCGTGTGGGGTTTTATTATGTATTTAAACACGTTAATATCACCATGCGATCCCACCGCAATTTTCTATTTTTATATGAAAAGTTAAATCTAGTTACACGTTTATCACATAATTGAGGGAGATAGTTAAAAAAAATCAATTTGTGTGGTTCATTGTTTTCATAGAAGCATTGATTGTGGTTTGTACAAATCTAATTAAAATCTACTTACACGTTTATCACATAATTGAGGGAGATAGTTAAAAAATCCAATTACACGTTTATCACATGCAGGGCCGGCCCTGGGATAGGCCGAGCCGGGCCGCCGGCCAGGGCCCGTTTTTTTCGGGGGCCTAAAATTTTTACGGGGCCTGTATATATATATGTTTTTTATAAAATTTTAAATACCGGTTTTATATATTGGGTCTTTTTTATAAAACTTAAAAAATTATTGGGCCCTTTTTAAACTGGTTGGGCCATTTTAATCTTTTTAATGGTTAGACCCTCTTTTATAATGGTTGGTCCCTTTTCTTTATTCCATAACCATTGAGTTATTTAAAAAAAATTCTATTTTTATTGGTTGGACCCTCTTTAAACTTATAATAGATTTTTTATTGTTTTTGTTTATTACATACTATATTTTTTCTATGTTTATTCTTATAACGTTAATCGTCGTTTAAAAAAAATTAGTTTATATATTTTGTTCGTAAGGGCCTTTTTTTTAAGCTCCGCCGAGGCATTTAAATCCTCAGGACCGGCCCTGAACACATGATTGAGGGAGATTTAAAAAAATCAATTTGTGTGGTTCATTGTTTTCATAAAAGTAATTTTTTTAAAGGCAACTTTTATTCACAGGTTTTCATAGAAGTATTGATTGTGGTTTGTATAAATCTATGATCCACCAAAAATTTTAAAATATTGAATTCTTTGTTACTGTTCACAAAATTCGGGGTAGTTTCATCTATATGTTCTTTGAATCCTCTGACATCTCAAACGAGAGTTATAAGATAATTAACTAAGGGTACTGGTGGCGTAGCTCGGGTAGTTGATTCGGGTTGCTGGAGTAGTGAGGGTACACCCTTGCGAGTACCCCTTGCGGGTAGTGGATTCGGGTATAAATAGAAAGTAAAATGTACTCATTAAATTCACAACGTTCTATCTTCTCTGAGATTCGCAATACTCAAAGACAGAAAGTAATCAATTGTATTCTTAAGTTTAATTTATAAATTTAAATATTGTAAGTATAATATTAGGAGTGGGTTTAAGTTTATAGTCAGGTTAGGCATTGGGTAGTTTAACCCTAGTCTAGACATGTAATTATCACTCATGTTTAAAATAGATAGGGTTATCCAAAGCCAACCACGTTTATTACTAGCTAGTACCCCATCTTTTCCTTACACTTTCACCAAAAATTATTTTGGTTCTAATAAGGGACAGTTCTGACTAGTCATAATAAAGTCGAAACTAGGGGTTGGCAAGAGCATTGGTGCACACGAGCCTGCAAGTAAAAGGGAACTCTATTACTTAAATTTCTATACTCTCAAGTTTATCCCACAAATTTCTTTTCTTTTCTCTTTTACTTTTTTATATTCGTTTGTAAAAATTATCTTATTTTTCTGTTTTTATTTTTTTTACTTGATTACTACTTTCTTTAACGAAGTTGTCGTTTCAACGTTAACTCTTATTCGCGTCGCATTTTATCTATTTTTCGATCTCCAAGACCGAGTCGTGGCAACCTCATGCGTTTCTTTTACGTATTTACTCACGTTATTGTCGTCGCTGCAACACGCGTAACCAGCTTCGCAAACCCGTCGCATCGTGTGTGGTTTAATTATGTATTTAAACACGTTAATATCACCGTGCGATCCCATCGCAATTTTCTAGTTTTATATGAAAAGTTAAATCTAGTTACACGTTTATCACATAATAGAGGGAGATAGTTAAAAAAAATCAATTTGTGTGGTTCATTGTTTTCATAGAAGCATTGATTGTGGTTTGTACAAATCTAATTAAAATCTACTTACACGTTTATCACATAATTGAGTGAGATAGTTAAAAAAATCCAATTACACGTTTATCACATGCAGGGCCGGCCCTGGGATAGGCCGAGCCGGGCCGCCGGCCAGGGCCCGTTTTTTTCGGGGGCCTAAAATTTTTACGGGGCTTGTATATATATATATGTTTTTTATAAAATTTTAAATACCGGTTTTATATATTGGGTCTTTTTTATAAAACTTAAAAAATTATTGGGCCCTTTTTAAACTGGTTGGGCCATTTTAATCTTTTTAATGGTTGGACCCTCTTTTATAATGGTTGGACCCTCTTTTATAATGGTTGGGCCCTTTTGTTTATTCTATAACCATTGAGTCATTTAAAAAAAATTCTATTTTTATTGGTTGGGCCCTCTTTAAACTTATAATAGATTTTTTTATTGTTTTTGTTTATTACATACTATATTTTTTCTATGTTTATTCTTATAACGTTAATCGTCGTTAAAAAATTAGTTTATATATTTTGTTCGTATGGGCTTTTTTTACGGCTCGGCCGAGGCATTTAAATCCTCAGGACCGGCCCTAAACACATGATTGAGGGACCGCAACCCTAAAACTGTAATGGACCGTCACCATCCATAACGGTCCGTTACGGCAAGACGTTGATGGACCATCACCCCACATAACGGTCCGTCACGGACTCGGGTTTTGCCAATAAATAGAAATCCAATCCCAACCATTTCGTCACACCAACACTCGAGCTCCAGCACCATTTCCACACCACTAATACGAACTCGTTCATACGTTTAAGTTTCGAGAGTGCCAGTTAAGTCAAGAGACGTTCTGGAGAGCTAGGAAACTTTCGTTTGGAGAAACTGAGGTTAGGATAAGTAAGTGGAGACACTGCCCACTAAAGACCACTACCTTGGTAGACTCTCTAAAACAAGTCTCTGAAAAGGTGAACACTTGTATTTTTATAAAATGTTTTCAAAACCATAAACCATTTTGAATTATGATCTGACTTGAATGAACTAATACAACCATTGGTCGCATAAGGTGATTTACTATATAGCATTCAGACCATAGAGTCTCGCATGATCATTTACGTGTTACAGATGAAACGTTGTAACGAGGTTAGGGCTATGTCTTGCTTGTTAATAACACGTAAGACCTAAATCGCATGAGCGTAAGGTTGTGAATAACATAAAACAAAGATTATCCAAGAAAGTGCCTAGTGTGGCTGGTGGTTATACATTCAGGCTATGTAGTCCACTGGATGTGTAAACTGATCATTAAAATATGGGCAACTTGTTCTATTTATTCGCGCTTGTCAGATTATAATAAAATCATGCATGTATTCGCCAGTTTATACTGATAAAACATTTTCAAACATTTTACAGGTAACCAAGGATAAATATGAATGCGTGAATAGGCTGAAATGACAATGAATCATTAGCAAGAAATAAATGATGTCATGAAAGGGAAAGTCCACCTTAGACGTCATCTGAAATAAATGGCTCTATAAACCTTGGTTTTGTAAAAACATTTTGTACTAAAGCAAGGTGTTTCCCTGAAATCATAAAATAAAATGAAACAGGGTGTTTCCCTGTGATTGTGAAATAAAATGATTTTGAGTTATGAAAACACTTGATCCAAATTCCACTGTGAAAACACTTGATCCAAACAACTGATAGTCGCACGCCCTGATAGAGAAAATACGGGGTGTGACATTATTGATTTTGGTAAGAGTATAACCATCTACCTTTACTATTCTAATAAAGCAACATTTTAGTCTCTCACATGGCCTTTTCTAACCCACCGAATTCCACGTGGCATCTTCTAACACAAACACACCTTTTACCCGGAAAGAAGATTAGTTCGCGGATCCTATGACCCATGCCCACCTAAATCCGGATCCATGTTTAAAAGCCATAACCCATAAGGAAAACCCTAATCTCCCAAATGGCGTTCATATGCTCCTCCTCTCCAAATCCAAATCAATCGGAAATTCAAGCCGTCTTCGTTGATAGGTCATGGAGTCGAGAATAGTAAGATTCATATAGTGAATACGTCTGCTGATTGGAGATGGATTCGTCTATATTGAAGCCGTTTTCGTTGTCGGTTACCGCGTCGGAGGCGGATTCTTTGATGACTCTGCAGCTGCAAGGAGCGTGGTGAGGGGTGAGCCGGTTATTTTTGTTTTCGATTTGTGAATTAGTTAGGATTTAAATTTGGGGTTTTTTTTGAATCCATGTCTGCAGGCGTCTTTTTGAGAGATTATGCACGGTGCTGGACTTTGAATCCAAATCAAATTTTGAAGGTATTCAATTGTTTTAATTTTTTTATTCAATTGCTGATCAAAATTTAAAATGAACCCACTGATATGTTATGCAGGCTTAATTTGAGATGTTATGAAATCTGTTAACCCTTGATTTACTGTGAACATTCTTGACCTATGATCATCCCTAACTAATAGCCCATAATTTGTTTTATTATTTGATTCTTTTTAAAAAGGCATGTCTGTGTGTGTTATGAACAATAAAAAGATTGGGTGAATGGGGCTTTGTCACGTAGGAGCACCAAATTTGCTCTTTTTTGAACTTTTATCTTGCTATATAAAAGGAGGATATATTCTTTATTGTTATGTTTAGAATATATTTATGTAAAATAGTTTTTTTTTCCTCCAATAATGTAACATATGTTTCTTGATTGTTTTGTTTGTTAACAATAAATCATGTTTTTGGTTTCAGTTTTTGCAGGATGTGGACTGGAATAAGGGCTCATTAATTTTATTTATATTTTTATCTTTTTCTTTCCCATGGAGCCGGGGGTCTAAACGGGAGCAGCCTCTCTATCCCTTGGGATAGGGGTAAGGTTTGCCCTCATCACACCCTCCCCAGACCCTACTAATAGCGTTAGCTATGTGTGGGATTATACTGGGTACGTTTGGTTTGGTTTGGTTTGGTGATGAGCATGGGGATTTTAATGTTATGTTTATAATAGTTTTATTTAAATGATACTGATGTGTGATGAACAGAATATCTAAACATCAACTCTGCAGTAGTCTTGGGAGATAAGTTCAACTTCTGCATTGACAGTGAATTGTCCAAGTTTTTATAGACACTTTGGCTCCGTAAATTCAGCAAAGCTTACAAGATCCGTGGTCCAGGAGAATGTAAGCACTAGATTTTAATAACAAGTTGATGTATTTATGATAACTGAATTTGATTCCACCTTTGATTGCAGATGTTGCACGTCATAGGCTTGCTGCTATTTTAATAACACATCCATTTCATTAAGTAAAACAACTTTAATTTACAAAACTTTCCTTAAATAAACACCGAAATTCGAAAAACGATCAAATTGCGCGTATACGAACCGTTTGGACCATCCATGGGTCAATACGACCCAATACCCTTACCCACTTCACCATTTTTGAAACCCAAGCCCCAACCCACATGAAAATTTCGTCCTCCTTCCCCTTTTACACCCCTTGAAACCCTAAAACTTGTTCTCAAAGTCTTTCCAAACTTAAACCCCTTAACCTATAACTATAAATACAAGGCTTAATTCTCCCATTCTCTTCACACTTTGCTACAAATTTTACTAGACAAATCTCTGCCCTAATCCCTACAAAATTCTTGAGCCACCCTCCTCCATCCAAGAAGAAATCTTAACAACAAGGTAAGCTAGTTCGTCTTTCGTTCTTTCATCCTTGTCTCGACAGAATGCTTGAGTCGATTTTGAATGGCCATATCTTGGCCATTCCTTAACCAAAAAGGTTGATTCTTGAGTCTAAAAGCAATTTTAAAGAGTCTTCTTTCCATACCATCTAACCTCGTAATTTTTCGACTAGTTTAAGGTTTTCAAACGTATTTGTTTAGAGGTAAAGGTCAATTCTGACTTTTTGACAGAATATTTGTCATTACTTTCTGGGACCATATCTCTCAATATACAAATCCAATCGTGTTCAATCTTTTTTTCAAATCAAATTTTATTGAATATTCTTTAAAATCATGTATAATTGACATCCTAACTCTTTGTAATACCCCCTAAAATGACAAATCAAGGCAGAAAGGTCTATTCTAGACCTCTAATCTTGTGTCACGATTTTGGGATATATAAGTTGCCAAAATTAAAAATATTTGTTAACAAAAATTGTTTATTATAACCTAAATTAAAGATCTGAAGAATCTTAGAATTTTTGGATATTATTTATTATTTTTAAAACTTGCCTAAAGTTCAGCAACATAATCTGTTCAAATCTGAATTTTACAAAAGTAACCCTAATCTTCTAACATTTGAGCATCCTTAATTCTTTGATTTTCTTTTCTTAAAATTTTTTTATTCATAATGTAAGGTATTGCATGCATTAGAACCCTATCCAAGCCTACGATGTACGTATATGACAAATGAACGGTTCTGGCTAGGAAAGACGTGGTAATCTAAACGAGTCCTTTGCGACCGACCCCTCTTTCCTGGGAATCTTTTCATTGGATGTACTACTCTAGGTGGATTATCATGTTCTATTATGCAACCACCTATCCTCCTTCGTCGTTCTCATTCAAACTTTCTCTTCGTGTAATGATAATTCTTTAAACTTATTCAATTCTTAAATTCTATAGGGCACGTTCACTAAGGTTGATACACCCGCCTCCTCTCTAATCATCAAGGTGAGATTCATAGCCCATTTTCTTCTAATATTTTGGAGTGGCACATGTAAACATATCCAAAACTTATTTTCTATCAAATACAATTCAAACATAGCAAGACGTTCAACTAAACTTCTTATTAACAAGTTCAACATGATAATCATAATCTTTCGTAAACATTGAACTACTCGGGGTTTTGACGTATTCTTGTTCAAACACGAGGAAGCTATAAACTTTGAACTACTCGGGATTTGGCGTATTATTGTTCAAACATGAGGGAGCTATAAACTTTTGGACAACTCGGGGTTTGACGTATTCTTGTTCAAACACGAGGGAGCTATAAACTTTATGGGTAATCTTGAGGATTATTCCATCTATCTAGGACTAACATGGGGTTGTGCCACATTGTTATTCTTTTGGTATTATTTGATTGATTTAATTATCTACATACGTGCTTGCTTGATAATGTGTTTATTTGAATCTTGTTAATGAATTGTATAAAATCTTTTATTATGCTTTTATCTAAACCTATGCATCTCATCAACTATGTTTAGTTGACCTGTTTTATTACACGTTTAAGGAAATACCGCGTAAGGATAGACTTTGGATTTGCTCATATGGGATGGCCTAGTTATCAATTGAAGACTTATGATTTATTTTAAAGTTGTTTCGTTTGATCAAGATTGTTATCTTTGGTTATTTTGAGACACGTGTAATCAATTTAATGTTTATGAAATCTTAATAGTAATTTTCTTTATTGCATTGTGTTCTCTTATTCAATTTCGTCACACTCCCGTGTTTCCGCCGTTGGCGGGGGTGTGACAAAAAATTAAAAGCTCCATGATGTCTTCTATTCCTTCACATTCAATAACAACACTTCCAATAGTTGAGTTATAAAACCATCTTCTGAACTTCTGGAGCTGAACAGGTACAAACCTTGGTAGTAAGATAAATTTGACAGTTTCTGCCAGTTTGTACCTCAGGCTTACCCATGGCTTTTGAGTTTTAGGGTTAATCCGGGTCTTTGAGAGAACTCTTCTAGGCTTTGCAGTGGTCATAGACCTGAAGTCATTGAAGGTCTGGTTCCTTAGAAAAGTCTCAAATCTCTAGCAATCCCTACACCTCTAGGGTTTTGGAGAGATAACTTGGCTAGGGCTCTTAGGTCATACTTGGGGAGGGAGCTGAAGTCATGAGGAGTCTTGAAGTGCTCCACTTCCCCTTTGTATATCCTGACAATAATCAGTGATCTTTCTTTATCATATTTTCACCCAACATGTGGTCTTATCAACTCTTGATATTCAGCAAATCACTCATAATGTTTCGCTGTGTGATAATCCGGATTTTTTCAGGTTAACTCCGTTAACATAACGCAGTTAAATCCTAACTCTGTTAACTCATTTCAAACCTCAAGGACTGATTCTGTCAAATATCAAACTTAAAACTACAAGGACTAGTAGTGTAATTAGTCCAAACCCTGGTCGTGTTGACTTTAACGTCAAAAATCACATAATTGTATTCCTCTTGACTTTAGAAAGTCAACGAACCATGTTCTTAACCCAATCCAAACCCCAGGGACTATTTCTGCCAAATTCTAAACTCCTATGCATGAAACCAGAAGGGCTAGTCTTGTAATTATCAAACTTTCAATTCCTGTTTGACTTTAGAAAGTCAAACTTATGGTTTGATCCAAATTTGAATCCCACGATCGTTCCTATTGAAATCTGTAACTATAATACACAATTAAGTCATTAATATTCATCATTGAGCTAATTAACTTCACTTTTATGCGTGAATTAATCCCATTATGGATGTTTAAAGTCGTAACCGTCGAAAACGTCCTTCATCTCTATCAATGTCGATCAATTCGATCATTCACTCTGCAATTGAACAGCTGCGCACCTCTGTCACACCTCTCAGAAGAAATCCCGCACACCAAATCGATCAGAATCGAAGCCGGAGTCACCAGCGAACGAGCACGCAAAGCTGGAACCGGGTTTTGGTCGTACACTATCAACCCGACATCCATTTTGGTAATTGAAACTCCTATAACCTTCTTTTTCATCTTTAGAACAAAAGCACTAACCTTTTAGTGGATGATATCATCGAATTGATCATGAACCCAATTCTAGGGTTCTTATGAAACCGGTTTAATCGAACACCACTTTAGACCCTGTTTAAATCAAATTAATTTATATCATTAGCTTCGCAATCCTTGACTCTTTGAAAACCCCATGATTCCAGCAACTGTTAATACAAGAATTGATCGAATTGATTTGGTTTTCTTGAACTAGGGTTTCGGCCCTTCTCTCAGTGATTAAATGATCTTAAACATGTTAGTTTTGCAATTAAACACACACACATATTCGTTTTGACTCGATTATCAAAACCCCTATGTTGCTTTGATCAATCTTTATCGTTTTCATTGGTTTTGGGATGGATCTTTGGATCGGTTTGTGTGGGAGGAAGAACACAGGAGCTTGTTTGTTATAAACAATTCGATCCAGGTATTTGTGCGATACCCTAGCGGGCGGAGATGGTTAAGTGTGTGTGCTTGTGTGGGAGAGACCCGGGTTTGAGTCTCTCCACGCCCTTTTATTATTAAAAACATTTTCTGATTATTATTTTAATATAAAATCAATACCCCATTTTATTACATTAATATATTAATGTGTTTTAGCCCGAGAAAACCACCCGTAGGCTCGGGTTTGGTTTGTAACCCATTTTTCATTAGAAATACCCACTTTTAAAAAAAATATATTTATATTATTTTCAAACCTCGATTTCAAATAAAATTATATATTTATATTATTTTCAACCCGTGACCTCAAATAAAAGTAATATATGTTTATATGTTATTTTCGTCACGTTTATAAATTTTGTGTAACGTTTCAATCTAATAAATAATCTAATGATTTATATTATTTACTCATGTTTATATCCCCGAATATAAATAAATATATTTATTATTCTTGCCACATAAATGATTATTTTATTAACCCTACGAACTTAAAAATAATATATATTTTCCTAGCCATAATTTAAATGGTACAACCACACGAATATTTATTTATTAATATTATTCGTAATTATAAACGTTCGACAAGAAACGTATTTATCTTAATAATCATTATATTAAGAAAATCCTCTATTCACGTGGACAAGTTCGTCTACTCTTTAATCGTTAGTGCGTCTTAGGACGTTCACTCTTCCGTGTCATCGTCACAATATTCCATGTGTCCCTAGCTTATAATCCTAGGGCATACGTAGACAGTTCACAGGCAAACCCTTGTGCTTTCTATTACATCCTTGCGTGGTGCTATCCACTACTAGTACACAACTCGGGTGAGTTTACATAGCTCTTTTTTACTATTTTTACTTTTGGGGTTAAACATGTGATTAACTATCTTTCATACACAATTCAATACCTTTGTTCTTATGCTTTGATCTTTATGCTCTATGCCTTAACTACCTGGTGACCATTACATGTGTTCATGTCAGTGCAATCATTAACTTGCAACCCAAGCCTAAGGTAGTACCTTTTATGATCATTTATACGGGAATCTGAAACTATAACTTACCACAAATCCTTGGCAGGTTTTTGTTGGGTATCAACTTACAACTTGGGTATCCTCTTGCCCCTTTTTCAAAATGGCAATCAGTGGGATTGTGTATCTAGTTTTCTATTACCAGGATTGAATTATATGCTTGGAACCTTGTATGTTTTCACATTTGTGCTTTAGACATGCTTTGAACATATTGAATTATAAAACTATACTTAACTTTTGTTTGGTGTTAAAACCTATGTTACTCACTAACTACTTGTAGTTGACATTTACTCACATGTTTCAGGTGCACCAGTTTGAGGACACTATATGATCACATAGGACTATGGACGTAGCTTTAATAAAGATTGAATTTAACTTGTGTTATGTTTGAACTCCTTGTTTTCCATTTCTATTTGTAAC
Source organism: Smallanthus sonchifolius (assembly GCA_023525975.1). Lineage (NCBI taxonomy): Eukaryota > Viridiplantae > Streptophyta > Magnoliopsida > Asterales > Asteraceae > Smallanthus > Smallanthus sonchifolius. The sequence continues at coordinate 31,563,419 of CM042019.1, read as the reverse complement.
AGATGCTTTAATTATGATGAAATAATATTATCACTTATCAATAGATGATCATGTGCTTATGAACAACCACGTCAGCCCCGACGTATAATCCGCCGTTGGCCGGGGTGTGACAGATTGGTATCAGAGCCATTGTTATAGGGAATTAGGTTATTAGAAACCAATGACCTAGTCTATAACCTTAGGGCACCCTTGTGTGATTATTTTACATGTTATCCTAGGTATTACTCCGCATGATACAGTACATGATAATTTATGTGCTACACTACTTAATAACTCACATACTTATAAAATTGCTATCTATGTAATATTTTATTTGTCACACTGTTTGATCACATGCTATCTATATGACTCCATTAAATGTCATTCTAAGCTTTACTATACACTTATTCTATTCAAAGACTTCCTATACCCTCATTCTTACACACTAGGAATTATGTCACTGTCATCAATTGTGAACAAGACTTAAACCCTTGGGCTTCAAGGCCTAGTCCGAAATGATTCTCATCATGACCATGAGTCCAAACAATAGTGTTATTAGTACATAATGGCTGGAAGAGTGGGTGTAGACCCATAAGAGATTCTGACTAAGGAAAGACGGGTACTTAAGTGTGTCCCTTGTGACCTACCCCTCTTTCCTGGGAATTCTCTTCGTGTGTACACGACTTATAGGTCAAATGTTACTTCTAACGTACTATTGTGAAAACTCGGTGTTATGACTAGTCAAACTCTAAACTCATGAAAACTTATGTACCTAACATATAGTATGTTTTATCACTTACAATATCTTTCTTTTCTACTAGACATAGACTCCTACTCTCCTCCCTCCCCGGTATACTATCCTGAGACAGAGTCTGAACAGGAAGAAGAAATCGGATCACCATCACCAGACCATCAGACACCGACACCCCCAGCTGCTAGATCCATGTTCGACATGGGAGTGGATTGGTTTAGGAGCAACGGCCTGAGACTTCGAGCATCTGAACCCCCCATCAACAGATCCTTATCAGGCACCTCACCGACACAAACAGCTTCCATCCCCTCTGAGAGACCTCTACTTAGCACCTGACCCATACCACCTGAACCCAAGAGCAAGACAAACCATGGCACCCACCAGTGCTGTAGGAGTCCCAGTTGATGCCACCCACCAGTATGTGAGAGCTGCAGAATTCATGAGACAAGGGATATAGCACGGGATAAGACGCGACCTGCTAGGGCAGCGAATAGACAGCCTTTTGGGTCAAGTACGGTACTAGGAAGACCTGATTTCAAATCTAGGTACTCACATTGACATGATGGAAAGAGGCCAAGAAATATTTGACGCACGCACAGAAGCAGCTAGAGCTGAGGCCCGGTTTGCTATCCGAGTAACCATAGCGATGTTCGTCTTGGTACTCACCTGTTTCTTAGTGGAAAGCTACCTGAGGCGTTAGCTGGATTTTCTATTTCTGGTCTTAAAAATTTCGGTTTGAGAACCACTTCTTTATGTTTGGAATAAGTATTTAACATTTCATCATTCAATGATAAGTTTCATCTTACAACTTAAATGACATTATTTGTTGATTTAATATTACGAGTATAAAATACATTCGTCATATTTTCATCGAAGATCACCCAAACATCATCTTTTCATTCATTGCAATTTAGTACACGTACCTAAGCACGCTTGTAGATAAATCATTTTATTATCTAATTTAAAAAAACATCGTTATTTTGTTCAAACAAAGCAAAACCTTTATCAAACCATTAGTTTATAAATATTATCTGGAATATAAATTTACTATAAACCTTTTTCATCTTGTAAGGAAACTTGATACAACTTGTTTTATAAAAAAATTATTTTAATCAATAATTAATTATAACTTTTACTTCGTTAAATTAATTAAATCTTGGCTCGATTATTAAATGATTTAGCAATTGTCTTCCTTTGAAACATTCTCTTTATGATAATTAAAAACCATTAGTTTATAAATATTATCTGGAATATAAATTTACTATAAACCTTTTTCATCTTGTAAGGAAACTTGATACAACTTGTTTTATAAAAAAATTATTTTAATCAATAATTAATTATAACTTTTACTTCGCTAAATTAATTAAATCTTGGCTCGATTATTAAATGATTTAGCAATTGTCTTCCTTTGAAACATTCTCTTTATGATAATTAAAAATTAAAAGATTTTATTTATTCACCTGTTTATCTAGTTATTCAAATTATTATTTTTACTATTTTATTAAATTACAAACAATAATAAGTCACAATTACTCGTCTAGTTATGAACAAAAAATCACACCAATTATTTGTAAGCACATCACTCTAAACACCTACAAAACATTCTCATTGTCTTGCACATTCGGAAATGTATGAGCGTACTAGGCACTTCAAGGAGATAAACCATTTCGCGTAGGAGTTAGCTATCCATATAAACCTCAAGAAAATTGAGAATTTAAAACCCAACTACCTACATTATACATGAACGTCAAGCAACACTCTTGTCTGTGACACTCGACCACCCACGAAATTCGATAGTGTACGTTACTCATGAGATTCAGTAACTTACATATGAGCATTCACTTGATACATAACACTGGATTTATCACATGATACATGAAACCTGTTTGTTTGCAATATACATAATGCTAAATTTAGCACACGGTACACAATACTAGATTGTTTACATGATACATGATATTTGGTTGAATGTAATATACATAATACTAGACTGATCACATGATATAGGATACGTGGTTGGATGCAATTTACATGATACTAGATTGATCACATTATACATGAGACTTGGTTGTTTACAATATACATGATACTAAATTGATCACATTATACATGAAACCTATTTGTTTACAATGTATGTGATACTGGATTAAACATGAAACTTGGATGTTTACATTATACACGGAACTAGATTGGGTACAATTGTTGCAATTGATGGATCACAAGGCATGATAATTCACTTTATCCATGAAGGTTGAAAACTACAAACTTTTAAGCTACTCGGGGTTTGACGTATTCTTGTTCAAACACGAGGAAACTGTGAAACTTTAAAACTACTCGGGGTTTGACGTATTCTTGTTCAAACACGAGGAAGCTGTGGAACTCTAAGTTATGCCACATTATTACTCTTTAGTTTTTTGATTGACCTTACTATCTAGGGACACGGTTATTTATTAGCAACTCATAAGTGAAAACAATATATGTGAACTAAGTAATTTTTTGTCCTCTCTTGACCCACACACAATGGGATGATCTATACGGACCATGCGATAAATTGAGTAATTACGGGTCCACACGTAATTATAAGAATCAGCGCATGGAAAACATAGTGAATTATGTCGTGCGCTATGACATAAACCTATCGTGATATATAATAACGAAACTGATGCGATATGATAAGGGCATGGTGGATACGCCGCTGGTACTTCCTATATATAAGTGTTCCTGTCATATCGGCAGAAGTAGCGTTGTTCATGACACGTGACATTTTATGTTATTTTGACCTTGACCAATGTTTGTGAAACCTCTTATCTAGTGACATTCCTTGAACATATTACACTACATCCTAAACAAGTTTTGATCATCAAAATCTCATCGTTCCCATTTCAAGTGATACATTCCATCTTTGAAGTCCAAGATATTCTTCGACGGTTTTCTCCTCAATTCTCTTCAAACTAAATCCACTATCATCATTCATTCCTGACTTTGAGCATCCGACCTAAATCTTGTTATCAATCGTACTCCCCAAACCAACAGTCAAAGCTCGTTGGGAATCTAAACGTGACCCCTAGTTTACTTGGGAACGTGAGGATCAAATTAAGCTTAAGTATCCCCACCTGTTCAACCACTCCACGTTAAACACTTAAGGTGCTATTCTAATTTTCGGGACGAAAATTCTTTCAACTAGGGGATGATGTGACAATCCGGATTTTTTCAGGTTAACTCCGTTAACATAACGCAGTTAAATCCTAACTCTGTTAACTCATTTCAAACCTCAAGGACTAATTCTGTCAAATATCAAACTTAAACCTACAACGACTAGTAGTGTAATTAGTCGAAACCCTGGTCGTGTTGACTTTAAGGTCAAAAATCACATAATTTTATTCATGTTGACTTTAGAAAGTCAACTAACTATGTTCTTAACCCAATCCAAACCCTAGGGACTATTTCTGCCAATTTCTAAACTCCTATGCATGAAACCAGAAGGGCTAGTCTTGTAATTATCAAACTTTCAATTCATGTTTGACTTTAGAAAGTCAAACTCGCGGTTTGATCCAAGTTCGAATCCGACGATCGTTCCTGTTGAAATCTGTAACTGTAATACACAATTAAGTCATTAACGTTCATCAATGAGCCAATTAACTTCACTTTTATGAGCGAATTAATCCTATTATGGGTGTTCAAAGCCGTAACCGTCCAAAACGTCCTTCATCTCTATCAATGTTGATCAATTCGATCATTCACTCTGCAATTGAATAGCTGCGCACGTCTGTCACACCTCTCAGAAGCAATCCCGCACACCAAATCGATCAGAATCGAAGCCGGAGTCACCAGCGAACGAGCACGCAAAGCCAGAACCGGGTTTTGGCCGTACACTATCAACCCGACATCCATTTTGGTAATTGAAACTCCTATAACCTTCTTTTTCATGTTTAGAACAGAAGCACTAACCTTTTTGTGGATGATATCATCGAATTGATCATGAACCCAATTCTAGGGTTCTTATGAAACCGGTTTAATCGAACACCACTTTAGACCCTGTTTAAATCAAATTAATTTATATCATTAGCTTCGCAATCCTTGACTCTTTGAAAACCCCATGATTCTAGCAACTGTTAATACAAGAATTGATCGAATTGTTTTGGTTTTCTTGAACTAGGGTTTCGGCCCTTCTCTCAGTGATTAAATGATCTTAAACATGTTAGTTTTGCAATTAAACACACACAGAGATTCGTTTTGACTCGATTATCAAAACCCCTATGTTGCTTTGATCAATATTTATCGTTTTCGTTGGTTTTGGGATGGATCTTTGGATCGGTTTGTGTGGGAGGAAGAACACAGGAGCTTGTTTGTTATAAACAATTAGATCCGGTATTTGTGCGATACCCTAGCGGGCGGAGATGGTTAAGTGTGTGTGCTTGTGTGGGAGAGACCCGGGTTCGAGTCTCTCCATACCTTTTATTTTTAAAAACATTTTCTGATTATTATTTTAATATAAAATCAATACCCCATTTTATTACATTAATATATTAATGTGTTTTAGTCCGAGAAAACCACCTGTAGGCTCGGGTTTGGTTTGTAACCCATTTTTCATTAGAAGTACCCACTTTTAAAAAAAAATATATTTATATTATTTTCAAACCTCGACTTCAAATAAAATAATATATTTATATTATTTTCAACCCGTGACCCCAAATAAAATTAATATATGTTTATATGTTATTTTCGTCATGTTTATAAATTTTGTGTAACGTTTCAAACTAATAAATAATATAATTACTTATATTATTTACCCATGTTTATATCCTCGAATAAAAATAAATATATTTATTATTCTTGCCACATAAATGATTATTTTATTAACCCTACGAACTTAAAAATAATATATATAGTTATATATTTTCCTAGCCATAATTTAAATGGTACAACCACACGAATATTTATTTATTAATATTAATCGTAATTAGAAACGTTTGACACGAAACGTATTTATCTTAATAATCATTATATTAAGAAAATCCTCTATTTCTGTGGACAAGTTCGTCTACTCTTTAATCGTTAGTGCGTCTTAGGAAGTTCACTCTTCCGTGTCATCCTCACAATATCCCATGTGTCCCTAATTATTATGCTTATAATTTTAGGGCATACGTAGACAGTTCACCGGCAAACCCTTGCGCTTCGTATTGCATCCTTGTGTGGTGTTATCCACTACTAGTACACAAATCAGGTGAGTTTACATATCCCCTTTTTACTATTTTTACTTTTGGGGTAAAACATGTTATTAACTATCTTTCATACACGATTCAATACATTTGTTCTTATGCTTTGATCTTTATGCTCTATGTCTTAAACTAACTGGTGACCATTACATGTGTTCATGTCAGTGCAATCATTAACTTGCAACCCAAGCCTAAGGTAGTACCTTTTATGATCATTTATACGGGAATCCGAAACTATAACTTACCACAAAACCTTTGCGGGTTTTTGTTGGGTATCAACTTACAACTTGGGTATCCTCTTGCCCCTTTTTCAAAATGGCAATTAGTGGGATTGCTTATCTAGTTTTCTATTACTAGGATTGAATTGTACGCTTGGAACCTTGTATGTTTTGACATTTATGCTTTAGACATGCTTTGAACATATTGAATTATAAAACTATACTTAACTTTTGTTTGGTGTTAAAACCTATGTTACTCACCAACTACTTGTAGTTGACATTTACTCACATGTTTCAGGTGCACCAGTTTGAGGACACTACATGATCACACAGGACTATGGACGTAGCTTTAATAAAGATTGAATTTAACTTGTGTTATGTTTGAACTCCTTGTTTTCCATTTCTATTTGTAACAGATGCTTTAATTATAATGAAATAATATTATCACTTATTAATAGATGATCATGTGCTTATGAACAACCGTGTCAGCCCCGGCGTATAATCCGTCGCTGGCCGGGGTGTGACACGCTGGTTCTTCATGCTCCAATTTCTTGAACCAAGACCTCATAGGATCTGAGGCTTGGTGGGAGGGTGTAGTATCTTGTGGTGTTGTAGTTGTTGGTGTAGGTGTTGTTGTTGTTGTTGGTGTTGCTGTTGTTGGTGTCTGAGGAGCTTCTTCAGGAGTGCATGTTGGCCCAGTAGTGGTTACAGGCTTAACGAAGGAAACTTTCACATTAGGATCATCCTCTTCAGTATGTGTCAAGTATTCAAATTCATCCTCGATCTCTATGAAGTATCAGATATTTTCTTTTCGTTCTTCTCCAAGTGTCACAATTTCAGGGAACTCGTCAATAGTCCCGAAGTCATCAATTTGTCTCAATAATTCATCAAGCTCATGATCAGACCCCACCTCTCCTTCATCTAGGACTACTAACTCAACATTAGATTCCTTGGCCTTTCCTTTGCCTCTATCAGCTCTTCTTTGACTTGCAGAGGGTAAGTCATATTCATATTCTTCCACATTTACTTCCAATGCCTTTTTTGATTGTCCAGCTACACCTGAGTACATAATCACAGCAGACTCAGGATTAGTTACTAATGCAGGGGAAGAGGGACCACCAGTTTCTGTGGATGGAGATACATGAGTCTCCCCCAGAACCTGAGAGTCTGGTTCCCTTTGAGTTTCTGTCTGCTATGAAGATTGCACCATGGAAGCTTTGATCTGGTTGACTAAGGCAGTCATAGCAAGTAGGTCTTCTTGTTGCTATGATAACTGCTCCTGTTGTACAACAAGTTCTGACTGTTGGATCTCTAATTGGTTCTTTAAAGTATTCACTTCAAGCTTCAGGTCCTTGGCCTCTTCCTTTTGATTAGCAAGATCAGATTTCAGAATCTTGATTTCTTCATCCTTTAGTGTTAGTTGGTCACTGAGCTTCTTGACATCTAGGCTCACTCTTTTAACTCTTGAGATGGATGGGGATGTTTCTTGATCAGGAGAGGCAGGTGGTGTTGGTTGAGGAGTAGGTTGTGGAGTGGGTTGCTTTGGTGATGGAGAGGTGGTAGTATGAATGGGAGATGGTGGAGGTGTTAGGTGTTTAGGTGATGCAAACAAGGATTCAGATGAGGTGGTTAGTGATTCTAGCCCAGTTTTGATCTTCTTAGTGAAGTTCATAATCGGATTCAGAATCAGCTGGCCTTTTGGGGGAGCAAGGAGGGGGTTCAACCATCTCCTCAGACTCAGTCTCTTCTGTTTCATAAACTGCTTCGTCTAGAGTCCCACTAGACTCTCGTTCACCCTCTACATTTTCTTCAGCTTCAACATTAGCAGCTTGTTCTTAGAAATTTAATGGATCAAGGTTCTCCATTTCTTGTTCAATGAACTGAGCTTCCACAATTGGTTGCTCAACCTCTTGTTCTTGTTGTATCTCAGCTTCAACCTCAATCTCAGCTTCTTGGTTTCCCTGATTGCCTTGTTCTTGTTCCACTTCTTCCTCGGATAATGAGGATTCAATCACTTCTTCAGGATCTACATCAGGAACTTCAGGCTCTTCTCCAATCACATTGCCAAATAAAGGAATGTTCACAATATTTGTAACATCCCGAAAATAAACGACGATTTTATTAACAGAATAAACGAACGAGGCATGACGGGTCGGGTCGGATGGGTCAGCGGGCTATAAATAGCCTATGCCACCCCATTTTCTCTCATTTGCAACCTTTAGAGAGAGAAAACCCGTAGAGAGAGAAAGTGTCGGAATCGCACAAGATCGCACCCGTTCGTGTCTCCTGCACTCGTGAAGAGAACCTCCAAAGCGGAATCGTCATCCAGGTAACCATTCGAGCTAAATCTGAGTTTTAGTTCGTTTTTGGGTTTTTCGGGTTTTGGGTGAAAAGGCAAGGCTTGAACGGATGAAACTGATAAATAAACATAGATTTGAGATCCTTAATGGAAAATGAACGTTTTGGATGCAACAAATTCGGGATCTTGACACGATCAGACCCGAATGTGAAAGTTAGGGTTTTTCGCCAAGAACAGGTCGTGCGCACTTGCTAAGTGCGCACAGAGCAGGTCCTGCGCACTTGCTAAGTGCGCAGGAAGAGGAACCTGCGCACTTGTTAAGTGCGCAGGAAGGGAAGTCTGCGCACTTGCTAAGTGCGCAGGAAGCAGAGTCTGCGCACTTGCTAAGTGCGCAGACATCAGAACTGATTAAGTGAAGTCAGTATGTTAGAATGGTTAAGCCGTTAGAGTCGGGATTGGTCTGATGTGTTTAACTAATCAATTCAGATCGGAAGTGACGTTGTCGGACCTTCGTTTAGGACAACCCATATTAGCGTATCAGGTGAGTTCTAGAGCCCTCTTTTAAATGTTTTGTTAATGTTTTTGGGCTGGTGTGCATACTTACGAAATGATGTTTAACGAAATGATGTTTAACGAAATGATGTTTAACGAAATGATGTTTTAACGAAATGATGTTTAACGAAAGGAAAGGTTTTGAAATGTTGAAACGATGTTTACGAAAGGAAAGGTTTTGAAATGTTTTTGCCAAAAAGGGTTACGAATGCTTTATGAACGGTTTAAATGAGGAAATGTTTAATGAGAAGAGAAAGAGGTAAAGGTTTTAAAGAAGTCATTACAAATCTAATCTGTCGAATGAATGGAATTGACGAATGAAGTCTGGGAATGAGATTCCCAGCCTTGTGGTAGATTATGGACAGCGAGCCATAGTTGCCACAAGAACAACAGGGGCATGTCTTTGTGGCATGCCAATGGTTATGATGTTGTACAACTGGTAAAAGGGAGTAACGACGGTTACTCAGGGGTTAACGTGACCCCATGTAAGGTTAAATTATGATCCGACGATGTTATGGCTGAGAGTCATAACCGTCGATGGAAGTTGTCGGTTTATGGACATGAGAGCCATTAGGGCAACTGAATGGGTATTGTCGGTCCTCGCGCAGTTAGCCTTGGGGGCAATACCAAAAGGGAATTGACGGAATGTATGGTATTGTCGGTCTTCGTGCAGTTAAGCCTTAGGGGCAATACCATAAGGGAATTGACGGAATGTATGGTATTGTCGGTCTTCGTGCAGTTAAGCCTTAGGGGCAATACCATACTAAATGACGGAACGAAGGGTAACACAGATTTAGATAATAATGTATGACTTAAATGAATGTTAAAAGTTTTAATGAACGATCCGTTTAACGGTATTTTTTTGATTATGATGTTGATGATGATATGGGTACGAAACCTTTTTTTAAAGATGTTAAATTATTACATGCTTTTGTGAAAGGTTTTTACTAAATGAATGATACGTTTTTGGCAAATGTTGATGTTAAAGTTTTTATGAAATGCTAGAACTCACCAGCGTAGCTGACCTTTTTAGTATGCACATTCAGGTTAAGGCAGGTATGGACGATGGACGGTGATGCTTGGCAAGCGAGAAGAGTTACCCGGTCGATCATGAAGACTGGCATCCCGTTATGAGTTGTTTATGTTAAGTTTATGTAATTGACAATGTACGCTTCTGCATGTATGAACAAGTTTTTAGTTATGTTGAATGAATGATTCCGCTGCATTATTTGATACTCATGTTTAAGAACTGTTTGTGAATGAGTAAATCCAACGAGTGAGGCCTCCCGGGTTTGGGGCCTTACAATATTTCTATTACTTCTGGAGCTTGAACTCTTCATGTAACTAAGAGTCTTGGCAATCATGTGATCCAAGACCAACAAATGTCTTTCTTGTGGAAGATTTGGGTATAGATGGTTGATGATCATTTGAAGGAATCTCGGATATACAAGGAATTTGTTTTTGACTTTTCCTGCTAGATTCTCAACTATCTGTCTAAATACCAGCCCAGAGAAATTGTAATTTCTTCCTTTGATCAGCCCAAGTATAGGAGAAGCCAACATGGAATTGGCAGAATCAAAGCCACCTTTCCTGATTGATATACAGTGAATCATCACATGTACAATGTATCTCCAGTGAGGAGCAAGGAAGGTCTTGGTGATCTGACCACTCTTAAAATCGTCAGGGTGACCCATCCTCCTAAAACTCTCACGGATAAAGAAGTTTGAAAATTCCACAGGGGCATTGTGGTCATCATTAAACTGTAACACTTCTCTGATGAGGGCTTCAGAAATAAGAACTTCTTGGTTCAGAACAGTTGCCCTAATGTGCTCCACATTGTTGATAGTGACTCTTGCTGCAGTAGCCCAGAACTCTCTGATTATGGCTTCAAAGATGGGCAAGTTGTGGCTTATAGCAAAGCTTACATTGGAGTTGGCCAAAAAGTTGAGCACTGTTACAAATCCCTCACTCTTGGGATCAGCAGCATTAAGAAAGGCACAGATATTGTGCTTCTTAACAAAGAGTAGATCCATTTCTGTAAAGGATAGAGTTAACAAAACCTCAGTGAAACACTTAGAAAAAATTTCAGAAAGGCCTGACAGAAACTACTTAGTTTCGTTTGAACAAAACCTGTCGAAACTACTTAGTTTCGGGTAAACACTTAGGTATCGAAACAACTAGTTTCGGGTAAACACTTGTTCAAAAATTCAGAAAAATAGTTTTAAAGTGAAAGATCTTTTTTTCTTGAAACTACTAGTTTCGATACTAAAACCCTGAGCATGTAAACAATGACTCAAAGAGCAGTAGAAACAGATCAAAACTATATACAAGTTATATACAGATAAGAAAAAGCAAAGTAAAATCATAAAAGGGGTTAAAATGAGCCTGCAAAGGTGTCGAAACTCCATCTTACCGAAAATTCTAAAGTAATCTGCAAGTATAAACAGTAAATGAGTAAGTTATCAACAATGGTGAGACTATAAACATGATTGTGATAAGGGCTGGTAGTAAAGTAATATTACCAAAAATTCTAAAGTAATCTGCAAGTATTAAGCAAGAAACGACCCCAAAAACTTTCGATTGTAAAAAATTCACCAACAAAACCCTAGTTTCACTTTATGAAACAGTAACAAAAATCTGAAAGATTCAAACCTGATGATGAAGAAGATAGGGGTAATCAGAATGTATAGTCTGATTATTGCAAACTTAGACCGACTGAAAGTAAGATTCTGTGTGTGAAATGTGGGTGTAGAGAGATTCGGATGAAAAACATGAAAGTGAGACTGAGTATGGAGAAATTCAATTTAAAGCTGCACAAAAGACCAAAATGCCCCTGTCGAAACTACTAGTTTCGATAGGGCTGAGTAGTTTCGGGTGAAAGGTAGTTTCGATAAGGGCTGGTAGTTTCGGGTGGCTTGGAGTTTCGATTAACCTGAATCACTTGGACAAAAACAAAAGAAACTTTCATATGTACACTATTTAAACAAGCTAATAAGGAATATTAATTTTCATTTGGAAAAATAAAACTAAAAACCAAATAAAGGATATGTACACTTAGCCTTTGAAAAATGATCCAACGTGAGATCATGTCTGGTCATAATCTTGAAATACTTCCTTTTGCAATCAGATACTGTGAATCCCTAAAGATAGCCGATATTTGTGCAAGGTAAACCCGAACATTGTTGGTACATGATTTCATGTGATTTTAATGTACCATTTAAGCACGAAACACGGCGTACCCCACGTTTTGAAATAAAAGGTTTTTTGAAAACCTATCAATTCTCAAGAAATACTCGCATTCATCTTATCATCTCTTACAGATTAACCAGGGTACCATCTAAGTCAAATTCACCACCAAAAATAAAATAAGATCTAACAGGATATAAGAAGATGTAAAAAGAAAAATATCCAAGTGGATATTAAAAGGTACGAACATTCTAGATCTTTGCGTAAACGAAACAGAAGAAGCCGTAAAATTATCCAAGCGGATAGGAAAAGGTTGAACACCTGAGATCTTTGCGTAAGCAAATCATACGGGGTCAAATCATCCAAGTGGATGGGAAAAAGATGAACACCCGAGATCTTTGCGTAAGCAAAACAGACGGGGTCATCGGCGGTAACTTTCGTTACTTTGACAGTCGCCTGGCGCATGAATCAAAATCCAACATGTAAGCTTATATCTGATTGAATCGGTTTCTTATCAGAAAATGGTTAGATGTTTCAAAAATGGGTTCAAACACACGTGTACGATTTGAGATTTTAGATTTGCACACTACTAAAGAGTTGTAACCATATGTCGGGCCTACCGGCTATACCTCAGTAATCACCATCGCCTATGGTCCATTCCATGCTCCAAGAGATATGATCAGTCTCAATCACTTCTCACAGGGTCAGATCAGATTTTCTAGAAACAAAATTGATAACATCAGTGAGAAGGAGGATAAGAACTTTTCTTAAGCAAACAACTATATACAAAGCAATTGTTTTCTTTTTTTTCTAACAAAATATCAATTTCTCCCCAAAAGATCTGATTTCCAACCAGATAAACAGAAATAAGTATACAGAAAATAAAATATTTTTGAAAATCTTCCCGGTTAACAAGTTTAAACAGACAAGACAATATGCACAAGGGTTACTGAAAGTTGAGCATCGCAAGCATTTCCACCAATTTCTCAAATCTGGCAGAATCGAATGCTTTCGTGAAGATGTCAGCGGTTTGCTTGTCGATTTTGACCTCAACAATCTTGATGTGTTTCTTTTTGACACAGACATGGATGAAATGGTGTTTGATCTCGATGAGTTTGGTTTTGGAGTGCTGGACGAGATTTTTGGTGATGTGAGGAACTGTGGTGTTGTCACAGAGAATGGGGGTTTCATGAAAAGTGATGCCATAATCGAGCATATGATAGTGTATCCAACGGACTTGGGAACAACAAAGGGCTGCATCAATGTATTCAGCTTCGGCTGTGGATTGAGAAACGGTGGTCTGTTTCTTCATTGCCTGGACACAAGACGTTTGCCAAGAAATTGACAACCCCCAGAAGTGGACTTGCGGTCTAAGTTGCATCCCCCATAGTCTGAATCTGAGTAAGCCACAAGATCAAACAGGTTATTTTTAGGATACCAAAGCCCAAGTTTTGGCTTATACTTCAAATATCTTAAAATACGTTTGACAGCAATTAAATGAGAGAGTTTAGGATTAGCCTGAAAGCGTGCACACAAGCACACTGCAAACATGATGTCTGGTCTGCTTGGAGTGAGATACATGAGAGATCCTATCATGGAGCGATAGAGGTGCTGATCAACGCTTTCACCATCCATATTAGGAGACAGAGAATGTTGAACTTCCACAGGAGTCTTGAATGGATGGGATTCAGTCATTTTTAACTTGGTCAGAATTTCTTTGACATATTTATCTTGGTGAATAAGAATTCATGACTCCGACTGATCAACTTGCAATCCAAGAAAGAACTTCATTTCCCCCATAGAGCTCATTTCGAACTTAAAACGCATCACTTCCTCAAATTCTTTGCACAACCTCGGATTGGTGGATCCGAAGATGATATCATCGACATAGATTTGCACCAAAATGGTATCCGTACCATCCTTCCGTTTAAATAGAGTTTGATCAATGGCTCCCCGTGTAAAACCATTATCAAGCAGATGCTTAGATAAGGTTTCATACCGCACACGGGGTGCTTGATGAAGACCGTACAATGCCTTGTCCAATTTGTAGACACGGTCTGGATAGGTTGGATCAATGAAACCCAGTGGCTGCTTGACATAAACTTCTTCTTGAACTTTTCCATACAAAAATGTGCTCTTAACATCCATTTGATAGACAGTGAAGTCCATGTAGGCTGCGTAGACGAGAAACATTCTGATGGCTTCCAAGCGAGCCACTGGTGCAAAAACTTCCCTAAAATCAATTCCTTCCTCTTGATAAAACCCCTGAACAACCAAGCGGGCTTTATTGCGAACCACGATTCCTCCTTCATCCTTCTTGCTACAGAATACCCAACGAGTGCCGATTGGGACTTTGTTCTTTGGGAGGTCCACCAGATTCCATACTTGTAGCTTTGTGAATTGTTGCAATTCTTCCTGCATTGCTTTCATCCAACTGTTCTCAAGTAAAGCAGCTCTGAAACCAATTGTAGGTCTTGATTCAAGGCTGAATCACACAAATTGATCGATTACACACACACACACACCTGCGGAATAAGTGTGTATGGTGATGAAACAGTGAAGAACAACATAAGTATGGTGAAGATAACAGGCTAACCACTCTAGAATCAATATTTATATTTAATATTTATTGTTTTTCCATCCAAATATCTAATTATTCTCCCATTTTTACGTTTGTATTCTTTTCAAGTAAACATTAAATGTTTGAAACTAAAGATGACTACATATCATCAAATAACTTTTTTCTGATCTTTTTTCAAAATTGAATAGGATCAAATCTTTTGAGATTTATCTCGTTCAAAACTTCTTTTTTCTCCCAGTTTTTTTTTTCATAATCGTCGATTCTTTTCTGGAAATTTTATTTACAATCTGTGACTTAAACAATTTATCATTTATCTTTTATTGTCATATATTTAATTTTGTCACTGTATATTAAGTTTGTTTACACGTGTGACTATGTTTCTGCCATTTACATATACGCACCCAATTACTTATTTTGAAACATTACACAAGATTACATATACGAATCTATTAATGTATAACAATACTTTTAGTTAATTTTTGTAGAACATATGTAGTCACAAACCTAACAAATGCGAAAATCAGATTGTATATAAATAATTTTTACTTCCCAATCAAGTGTATGATCCCATTCTTTTACATGCATACAAAATCGTATAAGTCGTTAACTTTTTTATGTATAAGTAATCAGATTATGTTATATTACACAACTTACGTTCAAGTATATTGGATAATCTGCTTCAATAAGAGTTCAATGAACATACAATTAATTAACTCTTGTAACATCACATCTTGTACGCAACTTATCAAATAAAGTTGAATGATTTCCAAATACTTTTAAGATCATTTAACCGAAACACAGACTAATAATATGTTTAAGAACACATTTATTTGTATCAACAACTTTTTTTAATATTTGTTAAATATAACTTTAGGTCATCAACAATTTTGAACAAAAACATACCTACATATAAGTAATTAGCATGCAAGTATACAAATACGTATAGGTAATCAACTTGTTTTCGCATACGTAATCAGATTACAATACTGCATACACATATGTACTCAAAGTAAATTACAGTCAACCACGCTTCGTATGTTAATTATTTATTTGTATTAACAAATTTTGTCAATATTTGTTCAACATAACTTTAGGTCATCAACAATTTTGAACAAAAATATAGCTGCATATAAGTATACAAATACGTATAGGTAAGAAACTTGTTTTTGTATACGTAATCAGATTACAATACTGCATACACATATGTACTCAAAGTAAATTACAGTCAACTACACTTCGTATGTTCAAGTTTGTTGTGTTAAACACACTATATTACACCATTAAGGAGCGTAATATGCACATACTTTTAAATAACTTATGTAAATTCAACCTAGAAACCCATTTTCGTAACAAAAATTAACATAACCTGAGAAATTTAATAATCCATAAATTAAAATGAAATAATTAAAACATTCTTCATAAAAACAGTTCGTATGTTCAAGTATTTATTTGTTTTAACAAAATTTTTCAATATTTGTTCAACATAACTTTAGGTCATCAACAATTTTGAAGAAAAACATAGATGCATATAAGTAATTAGCGTACAAGTACACAAATACGTATAAGCAACTTGTTTTTGTATACGTAATCAATTCAATGTTGTTAAAATAAAATAGTTATATATCAAAACTCAAAACATATTGTTTACACATACGGAACTACAGTATCAACAACATAGTAAAAATTCAGTTATGTACAGTAATAATCTTCTGTTTAAAAATAGGTGTACTAACAATTCAGACATTATTGCTTCATTCAAATACATATACGCAGTGACGGAGCTTGAAAATCTAAGAAGCGGGGGCCGAAAAAAATAAGCGGGGGCCGGCTCTATACGTAAAAAAAATTTCGGACGAAAACGGAAAAATTAACACTATTAACGGAAAAATTAACACTACTAACGGAAAAAACGGCAGGGGCCGGGGCCCTCCCTGGCCCCTTCATAGCTTCGCCCTTGCATATACGTATCTAACTCACCAACTCATTTGAAGTATATGAAACACCTAATCTATATAAAATAAACTACAAACATCCGATTTACAAATACGCCATTCCTATTTTTGATTCAATCCATTACTTATACTAAACTTACTTACATGTAAAGAATCAGAAATTGGAATAGATAAATCACTTAATACTTTAACCTTCTGATCTTCTTTTCAGATTTTCTTCTTCGTATCCCCAACGAATCGTGCTTCAGTAGACTCTTGCAGAAAATAAAATAAAATAAAAATTTTGAATGTGTAAAGAATGTATTGTAAGCAGAGATGAAAAAAAGGGTTTAACAGAGAGAATGTGAGATTTAATATGGATTTTGATTATGATTGATTTAGAGATACCAATATTAAAAATGTATGAAAATACCACATGTACCCTACAACATTGGAAACTAACGAATTTTTTTGTTATATATATATATATACTAGGTTAGTTACCCGTATACTACACGGGTTTAAAACATAAAAAATATGAAATGATAAACTGTGTACATAATTCAATAAATCTAGAATATTGAAATATACAATAAAATAAATAGTGCATTACATTAGTTGAATACATAAGACAATGAGAAATGAAAAAGTTTTCACATAACTCATAAAACTCTAAAAATTTATTTGTAGACATCATTTAATGTTTTATTTGTAATTTGACCATATCTATTTAAAATTATTAGTTTTACTCCGTCTCTACTTTTAACTTTGGAGTGTCACATATAGTTAACCATGTGTGAACACCAGTCGTGTAAAAAACAAACCAACATTCGATAATAATTGTCATTACTTTTACCCTTAAACATGTGATTTTCAATAGTGTCAAACGGGTTCAGCTGACATCAAACAATTTTTTGTCTATTTTATACAATTTTCTATAATATATTAATGCCTATGAATATAGAAACCTTTATTACGATGATAATCTAATTTTGAAGGTTTATATGCATTAAAATATACTTTGAACGTGTTCCAACCCATTTGACTTGCTCTCATCTTAACTAAATTTTTTGATATGTCCAATTTGATAAAACACAATCCAAATTAGACCGTTCATGATTAAACGGGCTTATAATCACCAACTCTAATCATAATACATAAAATTAAACTTCGGATATGATTAGGACATGTGAAGGTAATTATTATTTATCTGTTGGTTTCACAACTACATCAACTTTCTTTAGGCTGACACACACCAATTTAAATCTCTCAACAAATTAGCCACTAAATCCAAGTGAAACTACTTAAAATCCATGAGTTGAATATATATATATATATATTCTTAGTTCCATACATAGGGACCTGATGATACGAAGACCCGTTTACACCTCTTGACATGCCAATTAAAAACATAAGTTAAAATTTTATTAGTGATAAAAATAATCCGTTAAAAGAAAAAGAAAACCCCACCATAAGTTATATTTATTGCAGTTTTAAATTTGTCGCTTGTAAGCACCCAAACCTTAATTCTAGTCTTAGAAGATGTTACAACAACAGTGTTTCATACTACATATTTTCTATGTATCATGAAATTTTCTTGGATAGTTTAAAAATATCATTAAGTACTTTTGACAAAATGTGTCATGCTTTAACATCAAGAGTTGGAGATGAATTATTTTTTCTTACCATGAACTGATTTTTAATAACATATAACTAAAGAAAAATATAAAAGGATACACCAAGTAAGATCTATGAGCAAATGCCCCAACCAAAACTTCAGTGAACAAACGATCCCGCAACACCGGTTTGTGCCTCAACGTAAATCGAATTGAAACCCACAGAAAACCTACATAGAATGTATATAAATCAACACAAATTTCACCCATCTTATATCATTATTTTTCCACCGATTTAAAAAAATAATAATATAGCTGCATTTTGAATCTTGATAATATAAATTCTCAAATTCAATTAGAAAAGCTTTACAATTGCCATAAATAAAACCATATCATGTTCTATTCGCAACAAATGCACATCAATTTCTCAGAATTTAATGTTTTATATATTATGAAACCAATGAAATTGAAAAAACAAAATACTATGTTTAAAGAATAGTAAATGTGTAAATCTATACCTGAAGTACTTTTTTCCATGAGGCCTTCCATACTCTATGTTTAGAGAATAGTAAATGTGTAAATCAAAGTAACACTGAAACAATATCATTATCTATAATCATATACACAGCTAGAATACCCTCACGAATAAGACCCTTCCTATTAAAACAAAGATGACATTCTATAATCTCAAGGCCTGGTTTAAAAGATGAACCAAATTTAAAGTCGGTTCAAGTGTATTTTTAGCATGCTTATTAATAAATAAATTAATTAATTAAATTTGGACAAAAGGTGTTTTGAGTCACCACAGGCAAGCCCGGCTGTTTCAACATGTTCTGACCAATTACTCGACCCCGCCCATTACCCCTCTTAGAAACAGGCCAAAAAAAAAAAAATCAAAACCTAGCTAGATAGAGGTTGCGATGGTCTATCTCTTTCCTTCTTTTTATTTTCTACTTCCTTATCATGAGCTGGTTTTTTATTTAAAGCCTTCACAAATTTGAATTGCATGCCTTTGAGAATAATAATACCCAAACCAGATATATCAGTAATTGTTTTAAATTTAAGAAATCCAGTTCCCTTTTGTCTCATGCAAATAAATTTACCATGTTTTTCAATAAAACTATGATAATGGGTAAGCACAAATCAGTTTTCAATCTGTAAACTCATTAACCTATATTTGATTGCAGGTCTCATGTATCAACTAAATTTTTTAGTATTTGAACAATAATTTCAACACATTTGAAGAAATAAGATTACAACTACTATGAACAAATAACGGAAAAATAACCAAATTAAGCAGTGTAAAGTCTTTAACCTAAGAACATTAATAACCACAACAAAAGGGTGTGAAACAGGGTATGAAATCGACAACATAACAAAGCCAGGTAACCACAATAAACATACCTGCGAATTTGTGAAAGGGGGGTTGGAAACCAATAATGTTGTAAAGGAAAAAAAATCGTATAAATTAACATACGAAAGTAAGAAAACGTACATATGTCAAGTAAGAAAACCTATTAGTTGAGATTCATACCGGTCGATGACTTTTAAAAGGTAGGCGAATGAAGGGGCGGATGAAGCCGTGGAAATAGCTGGGTTTGGGGCGGCGGATGAAGACTGAACAGCCGATAGATGAAGCGGTCGGAGAAGACGAAGTCTGATAAGATGAAAATGGCCGGTAGATTGACCAGAAATCAAGCAAGATGATTGGAAGAGGAGTGATGCGAAGAAGCTAGGGTTTTGAGAGTGAAGGAGGGGTGAAATTATCGGGTTAGAAAAAGATAATCTGGGTCGAACCAAGGTCCGCGTGGTTTAGTAAAAAGAATAGTTTAAGCGGGAAAATCAGGAATAGTAGAGGCTGAGAAAGTAACATGTGACATAATTTATTTTGTTTTATTAGAATAGATATATATATGAGACGTGTAAAAAGAATAGTTTAAGTGACATGTGACATAATTTATTTTGTTTTATTAGAATAGATATATATGAGACGTGTAAACCTTGATTTGTTATGAAAATTCATAAACTCAATAACAATCAATTATTAGTTTTTCTTTTGCTGATTTAATTTTATTTAGAAAGGGTAATATCGTAATTTATGTTTACCATATATATATCAATTTTCTTCTCTTTCTTCTTTATTACCCTACATTTCTCTGTCTCTCTAGAAAAAAAGTCTTTTGCAGACCCCATCTTCAATTTCAGATCTTCATCTCAAATCTCGATCTTTTTCTTCATCTCCAAGTCCTCATCTTCACTCATACAGTCCGATCGGAGACTCATACAAGATGAAATCCCCGTTTTCTTCCCTGAATGAAATCGCGTTCAAGAAGAGACATGGCCTCTAAGATCGTACAAGTTATGGATTCGTCAGGCACTCTCATTGGTGAGTTTCATGCCAGATCTATGAGTTCTTGGCGGCTAGGGTGAACGGTTTCCAGATCTGAGTTCTTGGCGTGATTTTGTGTAACAGTTGTACTCTGGAACAGTTTACGGGTGCTGGTGGGTGCGCTGGAGTAGTCTGGAACACAACCGTAAACAGTTGTACTCGCGGGGCTGGTAGGTGCTACTTAAAGAAATCAGCTCGTTATCTTCCCCGATTGATAAAGACTTGTACTTTTCAATGATTGGGAGTATTTTGGTTTCACATAAGGTTGAGAAAGCTTTTGAGTTATATGCAGATATGATAAGTAAAAGTGACGTTCCTGAATTCAGTATCTTGGTCAACCTGGTCAAAGGTCTTGTAAAAGTCAACCGATGGGAGGAAGCAATTCAACTTTCACATAGCCTTTGTTAAACGGTACGTGATTTTCTAATCGCTTGTTTGCTTAATATTTTAAAAATTATATACAGACCCGATAAAAGTTGCAATATATACTTTTTAAATGAATTTTCAAGATGAATTTACGTGTTAATACCTTGTCATTGTTAATATATTATATAATCTAAAACGAGATGAGCTTGAGGTGTTCGGTGGTGGCGGCATCAAATCTGTAAACGATTCGAGGCATCAGATCTGTAGATGTTTTTCCTCATCTTCATCAGAAAAGCCTCACCCCCTTTGACAAACCCTAAAACGCTACATGGACAAGGCAATCATAATCTGTTTCTTTCATTGTCTGTCTTTGACTTTTAAAGAAAAACTTTTAATTTCTTGAAATCCTAATTTATATTGATTTGTTTAAAGGTAATCAATTCTAACTTTTTGATTATATAATGTTTTTGATCATGTTTTGCTTCTGTTAAGATATCATTCCATTCAAATGTGATTTCCTTTTCTTAACGATTTAATCGTGATTTATTTTGTTAATTATAGGAACATATTGTTTAATTGTGTATAATATTTGATTTAATCATGATTTATTTTGTTAATTTTTTATTTTATTTTTTTGACAACTTGCTGATGATTTTGATATTAAAATAGGACGATTACAATACAGTGGCAGGTAAACGAGCAAAAAGTTGCGTTGCAACCCCATTTTGAATAGCAAAACTGATCCTACTAAAAACAAAGTTTTGGGTCTTAGAGGCCGAAATATTACTATGCACGACTCGTTGAACCTTGTTTATGAATTTCACTGCCTCCGGTGCTAGGAACCCAAAAGTATCAAAAGCAAAAGTGATAAACACGTGTTAGTTCTCTAAACAAGCTTTCTCGTGTTGAGCAACTTTGCCTGATTCCGCCTTTAAAGCAGCATGACCAACCACAACCCCATTGTCCCTAAGCCCCACAAGAGGGGACACTCATGTAAGGTCCACACAAGCGTGTTTCCCCCCTTCCCAACCAAACACCAGAATATCAGCCGGCCGCAGAGTAGACCTCCCTTCAAGCGGATCTGTCAGAAAGTTCACGGGAGCCTCTTTTTTAGCAGAAATTCCAGCCCGTTTGAGAAAATCACAAAGAACATCCCTAACCAAATCATGCCTGTATTTAAACCCGGGTAACTCTTTGCAATGGACCGCATGCTCGCCAAAAGGATCCAAACAAGCCTTGCGACAAACTGGGCAGGGCTCATCAGTCGGAAACAAGGGGATCATTAGCCGATACTTGAGGATAGCCCGGTACTCCACAGCCGACATATGCTGACCTAGTCCTTCAATGTGGATAACTGTTAGAAAATCTTCAGCCCGAGGAGCCCGGAGACATTCAAACACCGCTTTTTGACGAGATGATAAATCAAACTTTACTCCCAAATTCTGGACGATTCTGCTAAATAAGGCATTCGCCAAAGCATGTTGGGCTTTAGGGGGGGCGGTGTCCTTATTAGAGAAACCGCTAAGATCGAAATCAGGAAGGGACATGCGCAAGCGATCCACCGCACACCCATAATCAGAGTCTAACCCATCAATATTACAACCCCGAAGAATGTGGTCCTGTAAACTCCAAGATTGTGTCCTCGAGGCCACAAATGCATAAGTAGATACATCCTGAGCCGCACATAAACCCAAACCCCCGAAACGGTTTGGAAGTGATGCCAACCTCCATTGAAAATCCCCAAAAAAAGCACCACTACAAACCACGATATCCTCGATCGCACCCCGGAGGCCCTTGTCAAAAATTGAAACAGCTTCCCCCGCATACATAGGCTGGCATGTTTTAAGGCCGAATAATAGCTTTGCAACTCCCATACACGAGCGGAGCAAAAGGATCTCGCATTGAGGGTCCCGTAAACGTGGGAGACAACTCATCAGTTCCACCGCACAAGAAGCCCTTTTCAGAGCCAAATTACTGATGAACCCTGCATCTCTGCTAACGGCGCCCCCAAGGAGTTTCACACCCAGCACTGGCCTTCCAATCTCACGAGGGAACAATCTATCTTGTACCTTCACCCCATTGCATGACGGCCAAAAAACTTCCGTTTTCTTGACGTTAAGTTCAAGGCCCAAACGAGGCCCCTCCGACCTGATAATATCTAGGGCTTTAGCCACCTCTTTAGCGTCTCCGATAATCGTACCATCATCTAGGTACCAAGCATGGAAGAGAAGCTTGCAGCAATCCCTAACCTGATGAACCAGCGGGTGCAAAACTAAGGCAAAAAGGAGAGGCCCCAAAGGGTCCCCCTGTTGAACCCCAGTGGTGGACCAAATATGGTCATCACCCACATATAACCTAGCCGGCTGCCCATATAAAAAATCCACCCATAGCGAAATGGACGGGCATCGTTTCCGAACCTCTTGCAGGAGGGCAGTCCTATCCACTAAGTTGAAAGCATTGGAGAAATGGACGGTAAGCATAGCCAACGATCCATCCGAGTGAAACTCATTTAAGAACCTGTTCGCGCTATGGAGCACAGCCTCTGCCCCATTGGGAACTCCCACCCCAAATTGAAAGTCACCCAGATATTTAGCCATCTCCTTCCCAACACCCCTCATAGCCACCTTAGAGACCAATCTCCTCCAGATCGCACCTACGGCAATAGGTCTAATCCCGTTGTCCGGTTTGAGCAGCGGTGTGAGGGGGGCCCAGGCAACGAACTCCGCCAATCCCCTAGGGCATCTCCCCCCGAAGCATAAATTAACCACCCCAGAAATAACCTTGAGCAAGTCAACGGCGATCGTAGACCCCTCTCCACAAAGAGCATCCAAAATATGTTGGGCTCTCAATCCGTCCCTCCCACAAGAGGTCCCTTTGGGGAAAGCTTTAATGCATTCAAGCACGACATCATCATCCACAACAAGAGAAGGCTCGGAAAGTAAGGAAACAAGCATAACCGGAGGGGGCAGGATGGGATGCTTTGCCACCAACACTTTCATAGTATCATTACCGAAAGGTGCAACCCCTGAAGAGCATAATACTTTGACCGCCGTAGTGAAATGCCCATCCGCAACTTTTCGCAAACATTGTTTAACATTGTTGCACGCCATAGAATTATCGGATCCAGGGACAAGCTCTACACGACACGTGGTCGGCCCCAAAGGTTGGGCAAAAAGCGAATGGATGAGCTCCTCGAAACCATCCCCATCACGCCAAGCTGCCAGCGACCGCGACATTGCAAAGACTTCCTATTACCAGACCTGCGCTCCTGACGGTTAGAAGGCCTGAAAACTCGCAACGTGCAACGCGGTAACAACAAAAGTCTCACCCATGCCTCAACAAAGTCTGGCATAGCTGCCACTTTACCGAGGGCAGCAGTTAATGCCTGGGCAAACGCCATCCGGCAATTTTGAGGGATGCTCTTAACAGTCGTGATAGGAAGAGAGAAGACGCGTTCAAGGAGAACCCCGTCCACAACCACCCCTCCCAAAGGAACAACTTCCCTCCCAACATTCGGCTTAGGAATCCCCACTATAAACTCCTCTGCGTCTCCCGCAACCCGTTTGAAACGGGCTATCCCATCCACATGGTGGCATGCCCGACTGAGAGCATGCAGGCACATACACACCCCGCACAGCCACTGGCCTGAGACCTTTAAAGCCTCACCAACCGAAACAAACAAATCATAATCCGTGGAGACCGCTTCCCGCAAGGTCCCTTTCCGATCATCCGATGACAAATGGAGCCGCTTGATATCCGCAACCAACCGAAGAAACCCCTTGGATCCCGACGTTCCATCCGGGCAGCAATGGAAACCTTTAAATGGACACAGCCAAACACCTACCTCCAATGGAGGAACCACCCTGTCATCCCGAATACCAGACATAACAACAGCTCCTCACAAAACCCCCGAGCTATGAAACCAAACCACAATCAGACCACAAACCCAAAAACATTCACTAGCAAGGTAAATATAAACCTCACCACCAAACCACAACCCTAACCCCCCTCCCCCTCCACCCATCCGATTCGGGGAGACTACATGCTGGACACTACATAACAAAATTCAAAATCAGGTCAAACAGGAAGTTCACCTTCAATGTTGGAGAAGAAAGGTCGCCGAACAGGAAGTTCGCCTTCAAAGAGAGAGGTTCAATAAACCCTTACATACCAAGAATGCCGATGAGAGGTTCAATACCAAGAATGCCGAGAAAGGTTCAATAAACCCTTACAACCAAAATAATATGTTGTGATGATTTGCTCTGTTGTTCCGCATCTAACTCCAATCTCAGATTGAACCCAAAATTTATGATAATATTCAACAAACCGTTCTTTCAGACATTTAACCAAACAGTTGGCGTGCACCCTTATGGTTGTGGAACACAAACTTTGGAGTCCAATTTACTAGATCTGCTTGAATCTTTCAATCGCAAATTAGCAACGAATCAAAACCTAAATGAATGTTTGAATTCTTTTTCCTTCTGTTTGGATAGAATTAACAAACAGAATCAAAACCCAAAATTATAACGATGATTTCTTCCCCCAATTCGATTTGAACGTAAAACCTGTGGATTCCTGGGAATAGTGACGGCAGCGTCGAAGGAGAAGGGTGGTGGTCGGATGATGGCGACAGTGAAGCTAGCGGCGTTGGTGGTCCGGCAGCTAGGAATGGGAGCTTCAACCGGAGAGGTGGAGAAATGGTGTGGCAGCAGCGTTGATTTGTAGTCGATGTTGAGTGGTGTGATGACCGGCGGTTGATGAGCGACACCAGCGGCAGTGGATGGTTGTGACAGGGAAGAGTCGTGAGAGAGAGAGGCAGGCAATCGGAGGCAATACTCAAAGCTCTAAACAACACGAAACTTGATCGATCTCGATTTCACGGTCAAACTTGTTAATTATAGGAAAATATTGTTTAATTGTGTATAATATTTTTAGGATATAATGGCCAGAAAATGAGTAGATCCAGAGGTTCTTTGGATGGCTCAAGAAAAGTGTGGTTATGTTGAAGCAATTCTCAACAACCTTGCAGCCAATGTCCCAAAGGTGTTTTATTTATCATTCCAAAATCTTTTATGTTTTATTTAACAACCTTGAATATTTTCAGCCTATTCGAGTTATTAATCTTTTTATTTTGTGAGGTTTTGAAAGGTAAATAAAGATGGGACTTTAATTTTGTGAGGTTTTTTAATATATGGGTTTTACACTTGTGTATTTGATTTTTATGCATGTATATATGATTTATACACATGTGTATTTGATTTATTTACACAAGGAAGAATCAAGTTATAAACAATGAATAATCAAGTTATGTTGAACAATCCAAATCTGAAATGTGATTTTTACGCATGTGTATTTGACTTATACACATGTGTATTTGACTTATACACATGTGTAAACTGATTTTTACACAAGGAATAATCAAGTTATGTTGAACAACCCAGATCTGAAATGTGAACAAGAAATAATCAAGTTATAAACAAAGAATAATCAAGAAAATACCTGGGTTTCACCTCCTTTTGTATATAGGTTTTACACTATTGTATTTGATTTATACACATATGTAAAGAGTTTTTATTCATGTGTATGAATATATTTTTTAGATTTACAGGTTACATGTAGATTTTTTTTATTTGTAAACGTATTTGGGTATTTGGATGTATAATTGTTTTTTCTAATTTGTGTATATGTTTTTAATCATGTTTTTTTTATTTTTACAAATGTGTATTTGAATTTTACACATATATAATAGATCATGTTCTTCAAATTCTATCAAAATTCTAGATTCTCAGATCTTGATTTAATTAAAAAGAAAAAAGGAAAAACATGAAATTACCATTCTAGCCCCTTAATTATTCCTAGCCACACAATTTATTTAAAAAATAATAAAAAAATCTACAATTAATATTGATCACAAGTTAAAATATATATAAATTGAATATGTGGCTCATATTGAGTTTAAGGATTTTCACAACAACTTAGGGTTTACAACCGATACGTCCCATATATATATATATATATATATATATATATATGGTTGAGTTCATTAGAAAATTCATTTTCATGAGAAAATCAAAAACTCCTCATTAATGACACTTTTGTAATTATACTATTATTATATATTTTCAAAAACCTAACCCTCTCATACACTCCACAAACCTAAACCCCCCTCACCTACCCCCCCACCGTCCTAAACCCCCCCTCACCCACCCCCACACCGTCCTAAACCCCCCACCCACCATCCTCACTTCCAAAAACCTAACCCCCCCACCCCCAAAACACCTAAACCCCCCACCTCCACCCCCATCCCCGAAAAAGCTAAACCCCCTTCCCTCACCTTCAAAAATGTAATCTAAAAGCTAAACTAAACCTAAAAAACCCCTAAAGTTAAACCGATTATTTTTTCGAGTTTTTTTTTATGAAACGAGGAAAACGATAGAAACATTTTGGTTTTTTTAGTTTTTTAATTTTTTTTGTTTTATTATTTTTTTATATTTTTCTTTATTTTATTTTTTTGAGGTGTATTTTTTTTGCCTTACAAAAAATATGCCATTAATTACAAAAATGTCATTAATGAGGAGTTTTTTTATTTTCTCATGAACAATGAGTTTTCTCTTGATCCTCTCCATATATATATATATATTGGGTTCCAGAGAAAACCACATAATTAGGCGAAAACCGATAAAAAACCAATTTTAACCAATCATATAATAATATTTATTTTTTATTTAATTTAATTTTTATTTATTTATAAGAGTCTCAATGTAATATTACACATTTTTATCAAAAAAAAAACCATAGAGTCAAAGATAGTGATGTCTTCCTTGCCCTCACACTCTATTACTACACTGCCAATGATTGGGTCATAGTACCACTTTCTGAAAGTTTGCAGTTGGACAGGTACAAACTTTGGAATGGTGATGGTCTTGTGAATTTGGGCAGGCTTGTACCTCAAGAACACATATGACTTATTGGTTTTAGGGTGAAACCTTGTCTTTGAGATTTTCTTTTGAGTTTTCCTAGGCTTCATACCCTTGAAATCATTATTGACTTGAGAATGCAGAAATTTCTCGAAGTCATAAGCCATCATAACCTTCCCAGGGTTTTGAAGTGGAAGCTTGGCTAAGACCCTGAGGTCATAGAAAGGAAGTGTCTGGAAGTCAGTCATATTTTTGAAGTGCTGAACTCCCCCTCTATATCTTCTGATAAAAAAGAGCTTCCTTTCTGCATCATACTTCCAGCCAATTGGAGGCCTCTTTAGCTCATGATGCTCAGCTATCCATTCGTATGTTTTAGGAGTTTCTTCCTGAATGATTTTCCTAAACTAAGATTTTCTTGAAGTTGGAGGTTCAGGTGCAACAGAAGGTGGTTCTTGTGCTGGACTTGATTCAGAGACAGTAGTGGTTGGTTCAGGAGTGATTGTCTTGATAAGAT
Organism: Smallanthus sonchifolius; assembly: GCA_023525975.1. Classification (NCBI taxonomy): domain Eukaryota; kingdom Viridiplantae; phylum Streptophyta; class Magnoliopsida; order Asterales; family Asteraceae; genus Smallanthus; species Smallanthus sonchifolius. Next base: position 31,534,904 of record CM042019.1, on the reverse strand, counting down.
TAACCTGAACATCTTCTTCGCCTTTTTCTTCATCAGATAAGGTTTGAATTTCCTCTCCTTCTTCTGTGAAGTATCTGGTTCTCTCAGTCTCTTTTTCTTCGATAGTCAGAATTTCTGGGTAAAGATCATTATACCCAAAGTTTTCAATTTCATCTAAGAGGGCATCCAGCTCGTCATCAGATGGGATGTCTTCTTCATCCAGAATTACGGTCTCTATCTCAGTAGAGGTCCCCTTTCCTTTCTTCCTTGCATCTCTTCTCTCACTTACTAAGGGAAGGTCTAGTTCTGGTTCTTCAACCTTGACTTCAACTGCCTCCTTTGTCTTCTCAGCATGGCCAGTAAAGACAGTGAGAGCAGACTCTGGATTAGTGACAATGGCAGGAGATGAGGGTTCAACCACAGATGTAGTCTCCCCCTGAGCTGTTGAAGTGGTTGGTTGTTGTTGTACAGGTTTTATCATTGAGGCTTTGAGCTGTTCCACCGCTTTAGCTAAAGCCTTGAATTCTTCTTTTTGCTGGGAGATAAGTCTCTGTTGTGTTTCAAGTTGGGTTTGTTGAATGTCAATCTGGGTATGTAGACCCCCAACTTCCAGCTTCAGGTCTTTAACCTCTTCCTGGACATCATGCAGATTAGATTTTAGTCCTTCAATTTCTTTATCCTTCTTTTGAATCTTATCCTGCATTTTCTTCACTTCAAGGCTTAAGTTTTTCACTCTTGGTATAGGAGATGTTGATTCATGATGTGGTGATGTGGGAGGAGTATGGATGGGTGTTTGATGTGGAGATGTAGGTTGTGTAGGGATGGGAGATTGATGTGGAGATGTAGGTTGTGTAGATGGTTCTGGAGTTGGTTGTGGGGTAGTGAATAAAGAATCTGTCGAGGATGACAAATCTTCTAATCCAGTCTTGATTTTCTTTGCCCTAGGTTCTTCTTCTTCAAAGTCAGAACCTGACTCAACTTGCCTTTTGGAGGATGATGCTAGATGCTCTGTTCGTTCATTTGAATCAGACTTGTAGTAGTCAGATCCATAGATTCCAGCATCCAGAGTCCCACTCGATTCTGCAACTTCCTCCTCAGCTTCATGTATACCAGCTTCAACATTAACTGCTGGCTTTTGAATTATCTGAATTTGCTCGACAAAAGGAGCCTCTATCACAGGCTCAATGATGGGTTGATCTTCTTCTTGAACATTAGGAATGTTCATCTCAATCTCAAGTACATCAGCAGGTTGATTATCTTGACCTTGTTCAACTTCCATCTCCTCTTCATCAGATGATACAACCTCTTCTTCTAGATCCGGGTCAATATCAGGAATGAATTCTTCTTCTTCTTCTCCAAGGATATGACCAAACAGGGGAACATCAGCTATAGCCCTGTTGGTTCTCTTGTTTGTACTTCTCATATAGCTGAGAGTCTTGGCGATCATATGGTCGAACACGAAGGTGTTCCCAACTTGTTGAAGCTCAGGATGTAGATGATTGATGATGATCTGTAAGAATCTTGGATATGCCAGAAATTTCTCCTTCACGGCTCCTGTCAGGTTGTCCTTTAATTGTCTGAAGATGAAGCCAGAGAAATTGTAGTCTCTTCCCTTGACTAACCCCAAAATTGTTGAGCCCAGTGTACTGTTTGCTGAGTCAAAACCTCCTTTTCTGATTGATTGGCAGTGAATAAACACGTGCATTATGTATCTCCAGTGGCTTGGTAGGGAATTCTTGATTATCTGACCATTTTTGAATTCTTCTGGATGACCCAATCTTCTGAAACATTCTTTAACATAGAAGATAGGAAACTCAGTAGGTGCATTTGGATTGTCGATGAACTGCAGCACCTCTCTAACAGTAGCTTCAGAGAATAAGACTTCTTTGCCAAGCACAGTTGCTCTGATGTGCTCCACATTCTCAACTGTGATGATCTCAGCAGTCTCCCAAAATTCCCTTATAGAAGTCTCAAATACTGGCAGGTTGTTGCTGATGGCAAAGCTGATGTTGGAGTTTGCCAGGAAGTTTAAGACACGAACAAATTCTGCAGCTTTTGGATCATTGCCATTAAGAAATGCACAGACATTGTGTCTCTTTACGAATAAGAGATCCATACCTGTAAAATTCATCAGTTGTGCATAATAAGTGAAGTTTCTGAATATATTTAATCGAAACAAGATGTACCAACACTTAGAAAAAATTTGAAAACCTTACTGTCGAAACAACTAGTTTCGATTGAGATGAACTTGGTTAATTTAACAAACAACTTTATCGAAACAAGTAGATTCGATAGAGACAAAAAGCTTTGATCAACACTTAGAGAATTTTGAAATCAACACTGACGAAACAACTAGTTTCGATGGAGAAGAACTTATCGAAACTAACTAGTTTCGATCAGAGATACTAGGGCAAGTTTGGGTGTCGAAACTAGTAGTTTCGATGAAAAATCTTTTGAGAAAATTTTGAAAGTGTTGAATCCCTTTTGTCGAAACTACTTGGTTTTGAAACCCAAAACCCTTTTGATTCACGATACTCAGACTAATATAGACAATTTAAAGAAGGGTTTAGAGTGGCATGTTAGTGACGGAACTTCATCTTATCGAATGTGAGACTGTTATCTGCAAGAGTACACATTAATCATGAGTTCAAAGATGATAAAGATGTTTGTAAACGCGGATAAGCACGAGAAAGACTGTTATTATGAAGATTTAGTCGAACAGATTTTGAATTTTTGAAACCCTAGGTCTGCCGATTTGAAAAATCATCTGTAGGACGTAGTGAGACGTTACCTGATGATGGAGACGATGGTGACAACGGGGGAAAAATCAGGTGATTAACACTGATTTCTTGCAACTCAGACCAAAGGCTTGAGAGATTTTTGCGTATGACAGAGAAGGCGAAGAAAGACGAGTGAACATCAGTATGAAGGGAGGGATTGATTATGAAGGCTTTTAATTTTTCGTAAGACAAAAGACAAAAATGCCCCTGTCGAAACAACTAGTTTCGATAGGGCAAACTAGTTTCGATATGAACAACTAGTTTCGATAGTTCAAAGTAGTTTCGATATGCACAAAGTAGTTTCGTATTGGATTCCCATTCATACGCCAAGTGACCGTCAATATAACGATGTTTACCACCGATGACCCCGTATGTTTTGCTTACGCAAAGATCTCGGGTGTTCATCCTTTTCCCATCCACTTGGATGATTTGACCCCGTCTGTTTTGCTTACGCAAAGATCTCGGGTGTTCAACATTTTTCTATCCGCTTGGATAATTTTACGACTTCTTCTGTTTTGCTTACGCAAAGATCTAGAATGCTCGTACCTTTTTTAATATCTACTTGGATATATTTTATTTTAATTTTCTAAATCCACTTGGATATCTTATTTTATTTTGGTGATACTTTGACATTACTAAGACGGTACCTTGGTTAATCAGAAAGAGATGATAGGATGAAGATGGGTACTTCTTGAGGATTGATAGGTTTTCAAAATCATTTTATTTTAATATGTGGGGTACACCTTGTATATTGCTTAAATGGTACCTTTTAATCACATGAAATCTTAGTACAAACAAATGTTCGGGTTTACTTTGCACAAATATCAGCTATCTTCAGGGACTCACAGTAGTTAATTGCAAAAGGAAGTGTTTCAAGAGACTGACCAGATCTGATCTCATGTTGGATCTTTTTCAAGAAGATAAGTGTAAATATCTTGTGTATAATTTCATTTCTATAGTAAGTCTGTTTTAACAGTGTATATATGTTAGTCTTATTTCTGTTCTTTGAACTATCGAAACTAGTTGTACATATCGAAACTAGTTGTTTCGACAGGGGCATTTTTGTCTTTTGTCTTACGAAAATTAAAAGCCTTCATAATCAATCCCTCCCTTCATATTGATTTTCACTCGTCTTTTTCAAACCCTCTTCGCCCTCTCTGTCATTCGCAAAATATCTCAAGCCATCGGTCTGAGTTGCAAGACATCAGCATTAATCACCTGATTTCCCCCGTTGTCACCATCGTCTCCATCATCAGGTATCGTCTCACTACTTCATCTGGATGATTTTTGAAAATCTGCAGACCTAGTGTTTCAAAATTCAAAATATGTTCGACTAAATCTTCATAATAATAGTCGTTTGTTTTTTTGTGCTTATCCGCGTTTACAAACATCTCAATCATCTTTGAACTCACGATTAATGTGTACTCTTGCAGATAACAGTCTCACATTCGGTATAGATCTCTTATTCTTAAAAAGACACAATGTCTGTGCGTTTCTTAATGCCAATGATCCAAAAGCTGCAGAATTTGTTCGTGTCTTAAACTTCCTGGCAAACTCCAACATCAGCTTTGCCATCAGCAACAACCTGCCAGTATTTGAGACTTCTATAAGGGAATTTTGGGAGACTGCTGAGATCATCACAGTTGAGAATGTGGAGCAGATCAGAGCAACTGTGCTTGGCAAAGAAGTCTTATTCTCTGAAGCTACTGTTAGAGAGGTGTTGCAGTTCATCGACAATCCAAATGCACCTACTGAGTTTCCTATCTTCTATGTTAAAGAATGTTTCAGAAGATTGGGTCATCCAGAAGAATTCAAAAATGATCAGATAATCAAGAATTCCCTACCAAGCCACTGGAGATACATAGTGCACGTGTTTATTCACTGCCTATCAATCAGAAAATGAGGTTTTGACTCAGCAAACAGTACACTGGGCTCAACAATTTTGGGGTTAGTCAAGGGAAGAGACTACAATTTCTCTGGCTTCATCTTCAGACAATTAAAGGACAACCTGACAGGAGCCGTGAAGGAGAAATTTCTGGCATATCCAAGATTCTTACAGATCATCATCAATCATCTACATCCTGAGCTTCAACAAGTTGGGAACACCTTCGTGTTCGACCATATGATCGCCAAGACTCTCAGCTATATGAGAAGTACAAACAAGAGAACCAACAGGGCTATAGCTGATGCTCCCTTGTTTGGTCATATCCTTGGAGAAGAAGAAGAAGAATTCATTCCTGATATTGACCCGGATCTAGAAGAAGAGGTTGTATCATCTGATGAAGAGGAGATGGAAGTTAAACAAGGTCAAGATAATCAACCTGCTGATGTAGTTGAGATTGAGATGAACATTCCTAATGTTCAAGAAGAAGATCAACCCATCATTGAGCCTGTGATAGAGGCTCCTTTTGTCGAGCAAATTCAGATAATTCAAGAGCCAGCAGTTAATGTTGAAGCTGGTATACATGAAGCTGAGGAGGAAGTTGCAGAATCAAGTGGGACTTTGGATGCTGGAATCTATGGATCTGACTACTACAAGTCTGATTCAAATGAACGAACAGAGCATCTAGCATCATCCTCTAAAAGGCAAGTTGAGTCAGGTTCTGACTTTGAAGAAGAAGAACCTAGGGCAAAGAAAATCAAGACTGGATTAGAAGATTTGTCATCCTCGACAGATTCTTTATTCACTACTCCACAACCAACTCCAGAACCATCTACACAACCTACATCTCCACATCAATCTCCCATCCCTACACAACCTACATCTCCACATCAAACACCCTTCCATACTCCTCCCACATCACCACATCATGAATCAACCTCTCATATACCAAGAGTTAAAAACTTAAGCCTTGAAGTGAAGAAAATGCAGGATAAGATTCAAAAGAAGGATAAAGAAATTGAAGGACTAAAATCTAATCTGCATGATGTCCAGGAAGAGGTTAAAGACCTGAAGCTGGAAGTTGGGGGTCTACATACCCAGATTGACATTCAACAAACCCAACTTGAAACACAACAGAGATTTATCTCCCAGTAAAAAGAAGAATTCAAGGCTTTAGCTGAAGCGATGGAACAGCTCAAAGCCTCAATGATAAAACCTGTACAACAACAACCAACCACTTCAACAGCTCAGGGGGAGACTACATCTGTGGTTGAACCCTCATCTCCTGCCATTGTCACTAATCCAGAGTCTGCTCTAACTGTCTTTACTGGCCATGCTGAGAAGACAAAGGAGGCAGTTGAAGTCAAGGTTGAAGAACCAGAACTAGACCTTCCCTCAGCAAGTGAGAGTGAGAGAAGAGATGCAAGAAAGAAAGGGAAGAGGACCTTTACTGAGATAGAGACCGTAATTCTAGATGAAGAAGACATCCCATCTGATGACGAGCTGCATGCCCTCTTAGATGAAATTGAAAACTTTGGGTATAATGATCTTTACCCAGAAATTCTGACTACCGAGGAAAAAGAGACTGAGAGAACCAGATACTTCACAGAAGAAGGAGAGGAGATTCAAACCTTGTCTGATGAAGAAAAAGACGAAGAAGATGTTCATGTTAATCTTATCAAGACAGTCACTCCTGAACCAACCACTACTGTCTCTGAATCAAGTCCATCACAAGATCCACCTTCTGTTGCACCTGAACCTCCAACTTCAAGAAAATCTTGGTTCAGGAAAATCATTCAGGAAGAAACTCCTAAAACATACGAATTGATAGCTGAGCATCAGGAGCTAAAGAGGCCTCCAATTGGCTGGAAGTATGATGCAGAAAGGAAGCTCTTTATTATCAGAAGATATAGAGGGGGAGTTCAGCACTTCAAAAATATGACTGACTTCCAGACACTTCCTTTCTATGACCTCAGGGACTTAGCCAAGCTTCCACTTCAAAACCCTGGGAAGGTTATAATGGCTTATGACTTTGAGAAATTTCTGCATTCTCAAGTCAATGATGATTTCAAGGGTTTGAAGCCTAGGAAAACTCAAAAGAAAATCTCAAAGACAAGGTTTCACCCTAAAACCAATAAGCCATATGTGTTCTTGAGGTACAAGCCTGCCCAAACTCACAAGACCATCACCATTCCAAAGTCTGTACCTGTCCAATTGCAAACTTTCAGAAAGTGGTACTATGACCCAATCACTGGCAGTGCAGTAATAGAGTGTGAGGGCAAGGAAGACATCACTATCTTTGACCCTATGGAGCTGTTGAAATTTAAGCCTGAAGATCTGGAGATACTTTTCCAGAATCACATTCAGGCATACAGTGATGAAGCTGATGCTAAGGCCTACCAACGGGTTGTATCTCCCCATGTTAAACCTTTTATACCGAGGACAACTGAAGGACCAACTGCTTGATGAAGAGCTGAAGATAGTAATGCAACAGCTTAGGGGGAGATTGTAGAGTCATATCTTATGTATAAGCTGTTGTCATTTATTGTATGATTAAACAGTTTTAGACTAGTTTACTTCCTGTCATTTCATTAAATGTAATTTCAGTTTTCTGTAATTTACTGTTTTATTTCTAAGTCTGGGCCATCGAAACTACTTAGTTTCGATTGAGTGTGTTCAATCGAAACTAGTAGTTTCGATAGATGGTAGTTTCGACAGTTCTGTGTATCACTTGTAAATGGTCAATCGAAACTAGTAGTTTCGATTGAACATAGTTTCGATACCTGTCACTACTATAAATAGCCTAGTTTGAGAATGTTTAGGGTGTGAGTAGCGGCTGTAACCCTGAACCTTCTCTTTCACATTGTTCTTGAATCAATACACTTTGCAGTTGTTTTTACACTGTGTTCTTACATTTTCATATCATTTTGTGTTGATTCATTGTGAGGTTAGCCTGTCATCTTCACCGATCCTGTCTCTACCATCTGTTTCACCAACATACACATATTTTACGCATGTGTGTGTATTCGATCAAATCAGTGATTTCAAGTAAATCTGGACCTACATTACGTATACGTAAACAAAAAAAAAATTTGCGGTTACATATACGTAAAATGATGTTTTGGTAAATTGTGTAATATTATATTAATACACTTAGAAATGAATCAAAAAAATAAAAAATCTATAAATTATTTGATTGGCTTTTAGTGGTTTTCGCCTAATTTTGTGGTTTTCTCTTGATCTCTCCCCTATATATATATACATATATATATATATATATATATATATATATATATATATTAAAGGCAAATTGTTTTTAATAATCTAAACTATGACTCATTGACTGATAATAATTTAAACTAACAGTTTGTCTGGTGATAATCCAGCTTTCACTTTTGTTGTCAGTGATAATCCAGTAGCATAATCATCATAGATTTACACTCGATTTTCCCTCAAAATGACGATTTTAAATGAAATGGAGAAAACGTACAAGCGAAATCGAGTGGGAATCGAGTGTAAATATACGATGAATATGCTACTGAAACTGCTATTGACAACCAAAAGGGAAGGTTGAGATTATCACCATCCAAACTGTTAGAGTGTTAGTTTGGATTATTATCAGTCAATGAGTCATAGTTTCATTAATTAAAAACCAATTTGCCTATATTAAATAATATATAGAGCTTATTTAATGCTAAATTTTAGGTTTGATGTGCTTCAAACCTATTAGAGATATAAAAAAAATATATAAATATCTTACGTCTCGCGTAATTAAAGCTGTACGCTTTATACCTCGGCTAGGGACCCTACCGTCTCGGTGCTACTCGCGCTTTTCAAAACCAAGATATACACATAAGTTATGGATATACAACACTAAAACCCACTACCTTGTTATGACCATTGAATGTGTTGCATAACTAAAGGATAAATCCACATTTATCAAACTGAGGACGGTGATCAACAAACAACATGAAGTACCAGTTATCCTAACAGTAACCAATATTCGTTGAGGTTACTTTTTTTTTCGTTTGAACGACTAATTTTATTTTGCTTCACTCCAAGTTTACTCTATGTCTCAAGCAGGGGCGGACCTACCCTAGGGCCAGGGATAGCTCGCGCTACCCCTCATTTTTTTACGTGCAGTGCAAAAAAAAATTTTTTACGTTTTTATGTATCCGGTTATAAATTACGTTACCCCTCAAATTTTTTTAAAAGCTCAACACTTCATAAAAAGTCCAAAATTTTATACAAAAACTCAATACGTTACCCCAAGTCCCCACATTTTATTAAAGGTTTTGAGGTATTGGGTTTTAATAAAACATTTAGGCTTTAGCCAGTCCAAATGTTTTATTAAAACCCAATACCTCAAAGTCTCAATTCTCAAACCAAACTTACTCAAGCGGCCGGCCAAGAAGAAAGACAGAGAGAGCGGGAACTGTGAGACTGTGAGAGCCAGAGACCGACCACTCGACCAGCCGCTCGACCTGAGCTGAGACCACCGCCCGGCGCCGCCTCCGCCAAACCCCAGTTCTCCGCCTCCGCTGTCCGCCTCACCAGTCGCATGTTACCGTCAAAAAATAAAATTTTGTGTACATGAAAGTACGGCCAAATTTTTTTTTTGATTCATTTAAATAAAAGTACGGTAAAAAAAACTGTTTACGTGAAAGTACAGTAAAAAAAATTGTTTCATTTACATGAAAATACAGTAAAAAAAATTCGTTACCCTTGAACTTTTGTTCTAAATCCGCCACTGGTCTCAAGTGAGACTAGAACCTAACACAACTTGGATGAAGGGATACACCTTTGCTACTAGACCAAACTAGTGATTGTTATTCGTTGAGGTTACTATATGGTTGACTTTTGTCCGTCCAACACTCGCGAGTATATTTTGACAAGCGTTGCTCCTCCGAGAGTATAGTTACTTCAACGAAGTTAGAAAACTTGTTATGGTGATGACGGTTACTAACTTTAGTTGTATTGAGTTGTACTACAAATATTTAGATTTTTTTAAGAACCGTCATGGCTTAAGCCTGAGTAGTAGCCTGGTGTTGGGGTAGAGCTCAGGGTCTATTAGTAATAGGTGTTGAGTTTGAATCTTGATGCTTGACTCATGATTTCAGCCAAGGTTGGGGTCGGGTCGGGTGTTACCATATCCTAAATTGAGAAGGATTAGCTTTGCATTTCTAAAAAAAAATAATTTTGAGAATCAATCTAATTTCAAATAATAGGATTAAAGTTGAAGGTCGTCATTCTTACGCAAGATGTTGAAACAAATCGAAAGATGCGGTTACATTAACATACAACATTTCGTAGTAAAAAAAATCTAATCGACATACCAAAGAGATCTAAGAATGAAATGGTATTTTTTTTTTCAATATGGCTAAGTGGTGTTGCAGGTTCCAATCATACACAATACAAGTTATAATGTATTTATTCTAAAAAATCTAGAAATTGTTGTTAAAAATTTGTGTTAATGAGTCATAATATGTAACATCATAATAACAGTTGATTACACGGTTAACCAAACATGTAATATCTCAAAATTAAGAAAAAAACACTATATGATTTTAATAGAAAGATCATGCGTATAATTTAGTCTACTAATTAAAAAACCAAACAAACTCACTAGAATTATAATTCTATTAATATTCTAGAAAACCATATATTTTTAAAAAGTGGATGTACCTTTCAAGGTTTAATCAACCACTTTTATATTCCAATCAATTAATTAAACAGCCTCATCACCACTCCAACTAGTTTTCACTTTTGGCCCTGTTGGCCCATCTTCACCCAACATTTCTCTAGGTACACTCTCCACTAATCTCTCAAATGCTTTCTTTAATTTCCATAACAATACCCTCTTGACTTTATTAATTTCTTTATCAACATCATAATCAATTTTAGGACCCCATTTCCTCTCATAATTCAACCATGGTGGTTCAACCACCACGGCCGCCGCCATATACTCCGCCGCGATCACTACCGCCCTAACGCCCGTGTCCATCACCTTATCACTCTTGGCCGTGTCGTCTCTAACACCAGCATCCGACCCTCCAGAGCCAAGCAGAACACACCCAGGCTTTGGGTATGACGCGTGCCCGTGTAATGACGCGTAAACCACGGGTTTATTGCCCGTGTGGTACTCGAGTGCGGAAGCACTCACCCATTTACCCCAACTATGTTGTGAAAAGAAGACACTATTTAACTCCCCATTGATGTTACTAATTCTTAATGTGACATGTTCCCAATCACCAACATGTTCACCCAATTTTCCTAATGAAAGATTTAGAAATTTCACTTTTGCCCTTGATCCTCCGTTAAAAGGGTAGAAAACCCAAATGGCAATATCGGTAAATAGTCCTCCGGATACGGGTTTAACATGGAAATAAGCACTAGCATCTTGTAAATCACCTTTCTTGACTCTATCTTTGCTTGAACCACCAAGTGGAAGGTCTAGCCAATATGTGTCATCGTTCGAACCACCTTGAGGAAGGTTGGACCCATTTTTTTCAACTCGGTTCGGTTTGGACTCGTCCCCTTTCTGGTACAACAATGCACCATTTTGGAAAAACCAATCGACCGATGATGGGAAGTATTGTTCATCAGGATGAAAATAAATAACCGGAGAATATGTTTGAATCAATGCTTTGATTTGATTCAAATTCGGCATTGAATTTGCTAAATTACCCTTCAAATTTGCCACACTTTGGTTTCCAACTACAAAACCGCTCATGGAATGGTAAACATTCAACCCAACGAGATAGAGATCATTTTCATTTTCCAAAGCAGCATTTGTACTGTTTGTTGTGTCTGTGAAGTCTGCACGGACACAACTAACTTTATCAAGTGGTGGCTTCACTGGTGAGCTACTAACTATGTACCCGACAGCCTTGTAGCCATCGGGTGCATTTGGAAACCAAATGTAACCTTCTCCATCTTTTTTGATATCTAAGAACTCACTACTCCACAATAGAGTGTAATCAATAGGTGATTTTAGAATGGGTTTTGAAGGGTCATTTGATACATCTTTACCCACAAGAATATGCCCAAAAAGTGGGATATTGTTTGGTTGGGCATAAGATCCTAAACTTGAAAATCCTTGTGGGATTTCAATCTCATAAAATGTTGCCCCAAGGTTATCGGGTCCTCCTTCATTTGTTGCCCATATTTTGTTGAATGTTGTTACTTGACTCACTTGTAAGCCTCCCAAATCTATGGTTCCACTTGCAAACCCTCCACCTAAAATAAAAATGTACATATGATAAACAATAATTAAAATAAAAAATCAATCATAATATTACGTTGATACAGAGTAAATCCAAGAGTTTGCAAACTGTTATACAAACCAAACCCGAGAACAACAAGACGGTAAAAATAGGCTCAGCTTAAAATGAATATAACTTGGGCTATATTTGGAGTTACGAGACTATAAGATATATAGCAAAAAGTCTCACTAATCCGGACGTGTTTACAAATTATCATAGGCAGATTTGTCTGACCCTCAAACTCAGATTACTTCAACGCGATTTTAACTTTTGAAGATTTTCCCTAATCCCTCTTTTATTTTATTTCGTTTTCGGTTGTAATTCGTATGAAACATAGATGTCATTAATTCACAAGCTGTCTAATTTAAATTTTATTATTTTCAAGATTCAGCTATGTAAAACAAATTATATAAGTAAATTCACTCTACATTGATAATTTGATCAGAGGGCTCCGAGATTTCAAATGCCCAACGTGATATATATTTTATATATAAAAAAAATATAATTATATATATATATATAATATATATAGGGAGTGTATATAAATTTATAGTTTTTTATAAAATATAATTTTATATATATAAATTTCAAAAGCTTGATTCCCCTAGAAAACCATCAAAATTACGCGCCCCGCACGACGGCACATGTCGCACATGCCATTGAGCCACCTCTGAACTTGATATCAGATCTAAAACATTATAAACTAGTTATATATATATATATATATAGAGAGAGAGAGAGAAGGGTACCAGGAGGCCATTTAGGTAAAGGAGAAGGAAGCTTGAAGGTGTCCTGTGAATCCACCATTGTTGGTCCATTGAAGCAGAGGATGAAGAACAGAGATAAGATGGTAGTGGTGAATGAGGGACGCATCTTTTGAAAGAAAACAGATTTGGTGAACAAGAAATGATGCTTTTTGTCAATCATACTATTGGAAGAAACAAATACCAAATATAAAAAAGGTGAATGGGCTTTTTATTTATTTATTTTTTACATATTAAATAAAATGATTTTTTTTAAATAGTACATTTTTTGTTTATGTTTTGTTTGATTTTTTATTAGTTTTTATTTATTTATTTATTTTTATCATCTGATAACTTAAAAGAACTATTTTGTTTTAGACATTTAACGAATATTCTTCTTATTATTTAAAAACCTTAGAAAATGAATAGTAACTTTTTTTGAGGTTATAGCGGACGCCGTTACCATTGAGGTACCGTAAGGAATTCGACGCCGCCGTAATTCGAGTCAGGTAAAATTCCTAGTTTGTTAATTTATTTATGATGTTAGAAGCTACATCTATTGTATGAAAATATATTTTTTTCACAATGTTTCGGTAAGAAATTGGAATTTTAAAGCACTTTTTATAATTTATCCTCCAACAATTATTGTCAGTAAAAAAATTAATATTTTAAAGCAATTTTTTATAATAGTTTTTATAATTTAACATTTTTTTCACGACGGCTACACGGTGAAACCAAAAAGTATGAACTAGAATGAAATTGTAAAATAATTTTTGTCATTATTATATCAAAATTATTAATATATAATTTTATAATTGTGCATAACTTTTTCAGTAATGATTCCTTGGGAGCAAGGAAAAAGAGGAGGCAGAGGAAGATTTTCTTCCTACAGAGGTAGAGGAAATAATCCTCATCCAAGGGTTATAGCCCAAATTGGAGGACAAAGGCTCATAGCCGAAAATATTGCTTCTTCATCAGGATCTTCGAGGTCAGAAGACATTCTTTATAAGGAATTTTTGGCTCATAAAGCCTCTCAAGAAAAGTCTAATAAAGGCTCATCATCATCAACATCATATGCCAGGACTGTTTCAAATTAAGCAGAAGATGATGTTTCTAACTGGGAAAAAACCCCAGGAAAAGAAGTCATACTTCTTTTAGAAAAATGAGATGAAAGATGGAAAGAAGATCCATGGCTGTTAATAAACAGATATATGGATACATGATTCTATCCTACTGAGGCTTATAAGCCTAGATATTTCTATGAGTATATTCTGCTTAAAGAAAAATGCGAAATAGAGCATTATCATTCAGGTCAACCTGAAGTTTATAACTTCAGCAAAATTGTAATCAAACATATCTTATCTGTTGAAGCTTGGGGAACTTCCCTACTCAAAGAAAGGGAACTTATACATCCCAAAACTAAATCCCCAATTCGTTATAACTATTGGGACTATAAAAATGCTTTTTATAAAACATTTTTATATGAGAACCCGAAGCATAAGCATTCATGGTTTATTAAGGTTTGTTCTCATACTTACAGACAGGAAATTCCAGTCTGGTTCTATAACTGGTGGAAAACCTTTGGTCCTATAGTCAATATTCTTCCAGACCTATTTAAAAAGCTTTATAAGCAATGGGCAGAAGTCTCTCCAGCCCTCATAGAGGCCCAGCAAGAAGATAATTTTATAAATAATCTTCCTGCTCTTCATTTTTATGTTCAATTCAGTATCCCATGGATCTGGAAATGGACTCCTGAGGTTGACCATGACAACCAGAACATCCTATGTATCCAAAGAATCTTCCATACAAAATTTTGGAAGAAGATGACTCTTAATAATATTGATGGTGTTATAGAAAGCCATGACACTATAAAAATGATTGAGAAGAGTATTGAAGATTATAAAGAACAAATAAATAGTCTTCCCCATAAAGAGGCTCCTAGTCCATTCAAGCATATTATTAGAAAGATTCAGACTCTTAAAGGTACTGATGAAATCAGTAATAAAGAAATTATGGATTTCTACTTATCCGAAATGAAGAAGGATATGCTAAAAAATTTTAGAAAAGAAGGAGCATCTCCTTCCACAATGTCCACCTCCTCACAAGCCGGAGAAGATGAAGAAAATATTCTCACAGTAGAAGATGAAGATAATATTCTTACAGAAGAGGCTCAGTCTATCAATAATGACGACCCAATTGATGAAGACTAATGTTCTAATAGAATACAAAAAAGATTTCCAACCAGAAGAATCTTCCGGAAAACAAAAGTCCAAGAAACAATAGGCCCACAGCCACGTGAAAAAAGATGCCAAAAATAATTTGGCCGACAAGATAATTCGCTCTGGAATCAAAATTGCAAGCTGACAGCAAAATAATTGCTTTTACTGTTTTCTTTTTGACAATTGAGTCATGTAGGCCCCATATGAGGCTTTTATGTATTTGTCTTCTTTCTTTTTCCCCGCCTATATAAGGGGACTCTTTGTGTTTGTAGAAGACACCCCGGAGTACAACTCCAACTCTCTCTCTCTCTTGTAAACTGTAAGGCCCCTTTCCCGAGTGACCTCACGTGTTGGATTTACTCATAAACATAGTCATAAATACTGAACTTAATTTAAAACATTCAGAAGTAGCGGAAGCAAACATCATTCAAATTACATAACATGACAGCGGAAGTCTTTACAAATTGAAACATAACATTGTCTTAACATAATTAAAAGTGGGATGTCAGTCTCGTGCCGGGTAACCTTCACGCCACCGCACGACCTTTCCTTCATTTACCTGAAATGTATACTAAAAGTCAGCTAACGCTGGTGAGTTCTAGTTTAATGTGATTAGATATAAACATTCTTTTTCTTTACTTTATAAGTGTGCATTATTATAAAGTCATTCATATAAATACGTATTCATAATTTTTGCTTTTCTTTCATCTTTCTTTTCTTTATTTTTGTGATTACATATATGTATATGCATTCACCCTTTTCTTTTCTTTACATTCATGAGTCATACACTTAAAGGTGATCAACCCGTCATTTACTACGTATATCACAAAGATATACGCCCTACCGTCGTAGCCCTTTTACTCGTCCGGTCCTAGAAACCGTCCGCCTTAACTTTAGGTCCGGCCACCCTTCGGCCGTCCGACATAACTTTAGGTCCGGCCACCCTTCAGCCGTCCGACATAACTTTAGGTCCGGCCACCCTTCGACCGTCCGACATAATCGCCCGTCTGCCATAAGGCATCCGTTTCCCACTTGAACTAATTATACAGCCGAATTATTGACTTAGCGACTTACTCCACCGTAGTGGCCTTTATTTAGTCTACCTTTCTAGACTTACTGTTTCTGGCTGCATAATGGTCAAGTGGTCGTCCGTCTACCGTAGTAGCCGTTAGCTTCTATTCCGTCCATAGCGTATACTTACATTCATAACATGCAATATAAATAATTATAAAGCGAGATTTCGTTTATTTACGTTATGCCATTCTTTCCTTCATTCTTTGTAAACATACGTTTCGTTCTTTGTTCATAATTCATTCTCTTATATATACAAAATATATATTAATACATCACGTATGATCACATTAGCATTCATATCATTTATTCATTTAGTGTATACATTTCAGCCCTAAAACATTTAATAAGGTTTACACATAACATAGAAGGGGGCACATAGAACTCACCTGATGAGCTACTCTACGTTGTCCTAAACAAGGGTCCAACAGCATCACTTCCGATCTGGATTAGGTAGTTAAATACACATTAGACCCAACCCCGACTCTAATGGTTTAATCATTCTAAACTTACTGACTTTTACTTAACCAACCTGCTGCCTGCTGTCTTCTGCCTGCGCACTTAGTAAGTGCGCAGGGACTTGCTCATGCGCACTTGGCAAGTGCGCAGGAGTCTTCCTCCTGCGTACTTGGTAAGTATGCAGGGACTTCCTCCTGCGTACTTGGTAAGTACGCAGCAATTCCTTCCTGCGCACTTGGTAAGTGCGCAGGACCTGGTTCCTGGACCAAAATCCGAAGTTCTTGCATGCAAACCCGATCATGCCAATCTTACAATTTTCTTTGATCAAAACATGCGGTTTTCATTCTAGATGCTATTTCTAAGCTTATTGTCAAGTTTCATCCGTAAAAACATCATCTAATTAGCTAAAACTCGAGAAACCCCAAAATGAACAAAAACTCAGATTATGGATGAATCATTACCTGGATTGAAGTTTTGATTCGGAGGTTTTGCTCACGAGCTCAGCTGTAACGTGCTCCTCTAATCTCGTGATGATCCGTCGACTTTCTCTCTCTAGACCCGAGCTCCCTTTCTCTCTCTAAGATGGTGAAAAATGAAGATGAAATGAGCTAGTGGGCTGCCTTGCCCCTTTTATACCTGGGCTTCCCTCGGCCCGTTGGAGCCGAGCTCAAGCCCATACATTCTCATTTCGTTTTATGACGTTTAAATCTCTATCGTATTATTATTTACTTATTTACTATTTTCGGGATGTTTGCCACGCTTTCTAAACCGAATGATTCCTTTCCACGGTGATACTTTCAACAGTACCATGTCCCCTAATTGAAACTCTAAATCCCTTCTTCTCTTATCCGCGTATGATTTATGTCTGTCCTTTGCGGCTTTCATTCGAGCCTTGATTTGATCAAATTTCTCGGAAGTAGCTTTGACCACTTCGAGACTTGCAAAATCCTTCTGTCCAATTTCCCCCCAACAAACCGGGGTCCTACATCTCCTTCCATACAACATTTCAAATGGCGGCACACCAATCGTTGAATGATAGCTATTGTTATATGAGAATTCTACCAATGGTAGATGGCTGTCCCAGCTCCCACCGAAGTCAATGGTACAGGCTCGGAGCATGTCCTCCAAGGTCTGAATGGTCCTTTCAGATTGGCCATCGGTTTGAGGGTGGTAAGCGGTGCTGATTTTAAGTCTAGTGCCCATCGATTCACTGAATTTCTTCCAAAACCTTGACGTGAATCTAGTATCCCTGTCGGACACAATCGACAGCGGCATACCATGCCGGCTCACGATTTCCTTGATAAATATTTCTGCTAGCTTTTCAGAAGAAGAGGCTTCTCGTATTGGCAAGAAGTGAGCACTCTTTGTCAAGCGGTCGACGATCACCCAAATGGTATCATTGCCTTTAGCTGTTCGCGGTAGCTTGGTAATGAAGTCCATTGTGATCTCTTCCCACTTCCATTCTGGTATAGGTAAAGGTTGCATTTTACCGCATTGTTTCTGGTGCTCGGCTTTAACTAGTGAACACGTTAAGCACTTGCTCACGTATTCAGTCACATCATTCTTCATGCCAGGCCACCAGTACTCTTTCTTCAAGTCTTGATACATTTTGTTTGTCCCGGGGTGGATAGAATAACGAGACTTATGGGCCTCATCGAGTATTTTGGCTCTAAGCTCGCCAATCTTAGGTATCCACATCCGGCCAAACCTAGTTCGTACACCGTATGTATTTGCACTTAAGTTCCCTTGTTGTCCTACTATTCTTTCCCGTTTCACATTTCTTTCTAACAGTGCTTCATCTTGTGCCTTTGTTATTTCGCCCATCAAATCTGGTGTTATAATCAGCTGACACGCTTTGATCCGGATAGGTGCCGATTCTTCCTTTCTACTTAAAGCGTCAGCCACAACATTTGCCTTGCCTGGATGGTACAATATTTCACAATCATAGTCTTTCAGTAGCTCTAACCACCTCCTTTGCCTCATGTTTAATTCTTTTTGCTCGAAAAGTACTTCAAGCTTTTATGATCGGAGTAGATGGTGCATTTAACTCCATACAAATAGTGCCTCCATATTTTCAATGCGAAAACTACTGCTGCTAACTCGAGATCGTGCGTTGGGTAGTTAACCTCGTGAATCTTTAGTTGTCGTGAGGCATAAGCAATTACCTTTCCTCGTTGCATAAGTACGCAACCTAAACCCTGCCCCGAAGCGTCAGAGTAGACTACCAAGTCTTCATTTCCCTCAGGTAGAGTCAAGACTGGAGCTTGGGTTAATCGTGTCTTAAGTTCCTCAAACGCGTTATTTTGGGTTTGACTCCATTCATATTTCACTTCTTTCCGTGTCAGTTTAGTTAGTGGCGAGGCTATCCTTGAGAAATCTTGAATGAACCTTCGATAGTAGCCTGCCAATCCAAGAAAACTTCGTATCTCTGTTGGTGTCTTTGGGATGTTCCATTCCTTTACTGTTTCTATCTTTGCAGGATCTACCATGATGTTGTTTGGGTTTATCACATGACCTAGGAATTGGACTTCCCTAAGCCAGAACGCGCATTTGGAGAATTTCACGTACAACTTCTCCTGCTTTAACACTTCCAGAACTTCTCTTAGGTGACAGTGGTGATCACCCTCGTTTTTCGAATATATCAGTATGTCGTCTATGAAAACTATCACTGATCGATCCAACATTGGTCGACATACTCTATTCATCAAATCCATGAACGCCGCTGGAGCGTTAGTCAATCCGAAGGACATCACGAGGAATTCATAATGTCCATAACGCGTGCGAAACGCGGTCTTTGGTACGTCTTCTTCTCTTACTTTCAACTGATGGTAACCCGACCTAAGATCGATCTTTGAGAACCAACTCGCACCTTGCAGTTGATCAAAAAGATCGTCTATTCTAGGTAGCGGGTATTTGTTCTTTACTGTTCTCTTGTTCAATTCGCGGTAATCAATGCACATGCGCATGTTGCCGTCCTTTTTCTTCACAAATAATACCGGAGCGCCCCATGGTGAGATGCTCGGTCTAACAAATCCTTTTTCTGTTAGTTCCTCTAGTTGAGACATCAATTCTTTCATTTCTGACGGAGCCAATCGGTAGGGGGCTTTGGCAACGGGCTCAGCTCCTGGCAGTAAATCAATCTGAAATTCTATTTCCCGATCGGGTGGCAACCCAGGTAGATCCTCAGGGAACACTTCCGGAAAGTTGCACACCACGGGTACATTCTTGAGTTCTTTCGTTTTCATTCTATCGTCAATAACATACGCCAGATAAGCTTCGCAACCGCGCCTCATATAACTTTCGGCCTTAATCATCGAGATGACGTTCGGCATCGTGCAATTCCAATCCCCATAAACCGTAATTGGACTGCCGCTTGGAGCTTTGAGGTGTATCCTCTTACGTTTACATATGATTTGAGCTTCATTGGCAGCTAGCCAATCCATACCCAATACTATATCGAATCCTCCTAAGGTGAGAAGGAATAATCTAGAAGGAAACTTATGACCCTCTATTTCTATTATGCAATCCTCTGTTACTTGGAATACTGCCGAATTTTTACCAACGGCAGTTTGTACGCTAAAGGCCTTTACTATGGTGTTGATAGTGCAATCTAGTTTACGACTAAATGCATTGGATATAAAACTTTTACTAGCACCAGAGTCAAATAAAATAGCAGCATGTTCATCGTTAACTAGGAACGTACCTGACACAACATCAGGGTTTCCTCTTGCTTCTTCCTCGGTCAAGGCATAGGCACGAGTCCTTGCCTTTTGCGGTTCCTGCTCCCTATCTTTTCCCGAACCAGATTGGCCGGCCTTCCTCCAGTTCTTTGTCAGATGTCCCAAAAATCCACACACTTGACACTTGACGTTTCTTATACATTCTCGGGAGAAGTGCCCCGGCTTCCCGCACTTATAGCATGTGGTGGTGCCGATTCGACACTCGCCAAAGTGTTGCCTTCCACGTTTCTTGCAAGTTTCATATTCA
This sequence comes from Smallanthus sonchifolius, assembly GCA_023525975.1. Classification (NCBI taxonomy): domain Eukaryota; kingdom Viridiplantae; phylum Streptophyta; class Magnoliopsida; order Asterales; family Asteraceae; genus Smallanthus; species Smallanthus sonchifolius. Next base: position 31,514,519 of record CM042019.1, on the reverse strand, counting down.
TCAAATCTTGGCTTCTTAGTTTCAGTTGTTACGTTCCCTCTTCCGGTGCCTCTGGACGGGTTCTCCCATTTTCTCTTTTGTGTCTCAGGTGCCGGGTCCTCATTGGCGTAGTCGTCGTAGACGATTCCGCTCAGATTCACTACTGACTCGAAGGTCGAGGGTAGGTTAGCTTTTACATGAACACGGACCCGTTGTGGCAACCCCTTAACATAGTACTTGATCAAACGGTCTTCAGTTTCTACCAGGTGGGGTACTAGTTGAGCTAGCTCATTGAATCTCGAGGTATACTGGCGGTGCGTCTTATTTCCAGCCTTAAGGTTTAGGAATTCATTTTCCACTCGATCAATTTCGTTCTGTGGACAGAACTTTTGGATGATCAGCTTCTTCAAGTCGTCCCATGTCATTCTGTTTATAGCATTTGGTGACTTAGTTCTCTGAATATTCCTCCACCAACTTAGTGCTTCGTTGGTGAAAGAATGAGCAACGTATTTAACAGCCTGGTCTGGTCGACACTCGCTGATGTTGATTACAGCATTCATCCTCTCAATCCATTCAAGCGTTACCACTGAATCCTTGCTCCCATCGAACTTGGGTGGGTCTCCGTCCTTAAAGCCTTTGTAAGTACACCCACGGTTGCTCGATCCTATCTTTATTTCATCCCCATCACTATCATATACTTTCTCTTCCTTGTCTCCTTCATCCTCCTCTTTACTTTTCTTTATTGCCTCGGATAGTAGATCAGGCAATACCTTCTTCAAAGTGAGCACAACTTCACGGGCAATAGCATCCCTGACTTCAGGTTCCAACTGTATAGGCCCTGGACTGTCGTCCCTAACTGGGGTCACTTCTGTTTCGTGCACACTTTCGGTGTGCTCTGCGTGCACACTCTCTTCTTCTTCTTCAATTCTTTGGTTCAACGGAGGTCTACCTCGTCGGCCAGTGCGACCGCCACGAGGTCCTGTTCTTCCTCCACCAGCCATAGCTCTTAATTTCCTGATAGTTAAAAAGGGAATACATCAATGTCATTTCTTCAGATCGTAGTTTCGAATAGTACGAGCAAGGCAAATTCTTAATTACAGTGACCGGTTTGTGATTACTAATTTACATTGCTTTTCGGGTTCAAAACTCTTCAAATCAGTCATGGCATTAACATCTATTTGTTCTAAGTTATGGTATCTATTCTTATGCAAGAGCATTAACTTTATTACTTACTACCGTGCTGGCGTTGGCGTTGGTTACCCATACTGACATCCGTGCGTTGGTCCCATAATCAGTTTGAGTCCAAACATTTAGGGATGTCTGAATCTCTCAAACTATTGCTCTGATACCAACTTGTAAGGCCCCTTTCCCGGGTGACCTCACGTGTTGGATTTACTCATAAACATAATCATAAATACTGAACTTAATTTAAAACATTCAGAAGTAGCGGAAGCAAACATCATTCAAATTACATGACATGACAGCGGAAGTCTTTACAAATTGAAACATAACATTGTCTTAACATAATTAAAAGTGGGATGTCAGTCTCGTGCCGGGTAACCTTCACGCCACCGCACGACCTTTCCTTCATTTACCTGAAATGTATACTAAAAGTCAGCTAACGCTGGTGAGTTCTAGTTTAATGTGATTAGATATAAACATTCTTTTTCTTTACTTTATAAGTGTGTATTATTATAAAGTCATTCATATAAATACGTATTCATAACTTTTGCTTTTCTTTCATCCTTCTTTTCTTTATTTTTGTGATTACATATATGTATATGCATTCACCCTTTTCTTTTCTTTACATTCATGAGTCATACACTTAAAGGTGATCAACCCGTCATTTACTACGTATATCACAAAGATATACGCCCTACCGTCGTAGCCCTTTTACTCGTCCGGTCCTAGAAACCGTCCGCCTTAACTTTAGGTCCGGCCACCCTTCGGCCGTCCGACATAACTTTAGGTCCGGCCACCCTTCAGCCGTCCGAAATAACTTTAGGTCCGGCCACCCTTCGGCCGTCCGACATAATCGCCCGTCTGCCATAAGGCATCCGTTTCCCACTTGAACTAATTATACAGCCGAATTATTGACTTAGCGACTTACTCCATCGTAGTGGCCTTTATTTAGTCTACCTTTCTAGACTTACTGTTTCTGGCTGCATAATGGTCAAGTGGTCGTCCGTCTACCGTAGTAGCCGTTAGCTTCTATTCCGTCCATAGCGTATACTTACATTCATAACATGCAATATAAATAATTATAAAGCGAGATTTCGTTTATTTACGTTATGCCATTCTTTCCTTCATTCTTTGTAAACATACGTTTCGTTCTTTGTTCATAATTCATTCTCTTATATATACAAAATATATATTAATACATCACGTATGATCACATTAGCATTCATATCATTTATTCATTTAGTGTATACATTTCAGCCCCAAAACATTTAATAAGGTTTACACATAACATAGAAGGGGGCACATAGAACTCACCTGATGAGCTACTCTACGTTGTCCTAAACAAGGGTCCAACAGCATCACTTCCGATCTGGATTAGGTAGTTAAATACACATTAGACCCAACCCCGACTCTAATGGTTTAATCATTCTAAACTTACTGACTTTTACTTAACCAACCTGCTGCCTGCTGTCTTCTGCCTGCGCACTTAGTAAGTGCGCAGGGACTTGCTCATGCGCACTTGGCAAGTGCGCAGGAGTCTTCCTCCTGCGTACTTGGTAAGTATGCAGGGACTTCCTCCTGCGTACTTGGTAAGTACGCAGCAATTCCTTCCTGCGCACTTGGTAAGTGCGCAGGACCTGGTTCCTGGACCAAAATCCGAAGTTCTTGCATGCAAACCCGATCATGCCAATCTTACAATTTTCTTTGATCAAAACATGCGGTTTTCATTCTAGATGCTATTTCTAAGCTTATTGTCAAGTTTCATCCGTAAAAACATCATCTAATTAGCTAAAACTCGAGAAACCCCAAGATGAACAAAAACTCAAATTATGGATGAATCATTACCTGGATTGAAGTTTTGATTCGGAGGTTTTGCTCACGAGCTCAGCTGTAACGTGCTCCTCTAATCTCGTGACGATCCGTTGACTTTCTCTCTCTAGACCCGAGCTCCCTTTCTCTCTCTAAGATGGTGAAAAATGAAGATGAAATGAGCTAGTGGGCTGCCATGCCCCTTTTATACCTGGGCTTCCCTCGGCCCGTTGGAGCCGAGCTCAAGCCCATCCGTTCTCATTTCGTTTTATGACGTTTAAATCTCTGTCGTATTATTATTTACTTATTTACTATTTTCGGGATGTTACATAAACAACCCTCTTTTAATATTAAGTTTTTCAGTTTGAAGTTTGAAGTCTGAAGCCATAATCTGGTATTACTTCTTCTTATATTTTAATTTTTATATGATTCCCTCCTTCAGAGGCTAAACATTTAAGTGTTGATATGCCATGATAACTTTAACAAGATTAAAAAAAAAAAAAGTATAAAATTAAAAATGTTTTAAAATAGAATTTAGACAGGTTAAGGACAGAGTAGTATTATAAGGTGTTGGTTGAATTCTTGGGGACCTTGTAGCCGCTAATGCCATGATGTGCGATAAGGCTTTTTATGGTCTGACCTTTACAAACCTCATCTTAGAATAATACCCTGTTCTTGTAAAAAATCCTATGGTCTAAAATTTTTAAATGTTTTTAAAATTATACTACTACTTTGTATTTTATTTTAAGTTTTAATTAAAGATTCTGAAAATGGTATCAGAGCCATGTGCTCTTAAAATAAAACTTGTTCAAGTTTGACTGTGCAGATCAACACTTATTTATATTCATTTATGATGAATATTCTGAAGAGCAATGATACTGTTAAAAACAGTATTGAAGAGGAATATGAAATTCCTCATAATCTTGATTTATTAAATAAATGGACTATTCCAAAGATGGAACATAAACTAATTTATAAATTAGGAACTTTTGAAAAATTGGGATTAAAACAGGTTGTAAAAACAACTGAAGAAACATTTTCTTTAAATAAAGATGACATGGTTATTAAACTATTGTTAAACAAAGATTTAAATAAATATAAGAAGGATTATAAATTCCTTCATATAGGTTTAGTACAAATAGCGTTCAAACCTTTGACCCTAGAAGGTCTTCCCGAAAGTTTTGTAGCAGCTTTAAGAGATGCTAGAAACCTTGACTGGAAACAATCTCTAATAGGGATTGTCCAAACTAGTCTGGCTCATGGACCAGTTTATTTTAATGTTTATCCGAATCTTCAATTATCTTTATCTGACGTTAATATTTCAGATGCTTTAACTTTAAATGTTAAAACTCATGGTTATAACTATGCTCCAGGTTCAGAAGTTATCTGTTATAGAATATATTATAAACCTTTATACACTTTAAATCCTCAGTGTAGAATGGTAGATAAACCATTAAATGAAACCATAGTCATAGAAACTAATTTCGGTAAGTCTAATATAACTACTAGAAGAAAGATAAAATGGGAAGAAATTAACTTTCCAGAAAATTGGGTCCTTGATAAGGCTACAACATCTAATCAATACATAGATAATAATCCTCTAGAAATTATACAATCTGAAGAAGGAACTGTCCAAATCCAGTTTGAACAAATAAGAAATACTTCTTCTATACCAAGATCTTTATCTTCTAGGTCTTTGTACTCTCGACAGCACATATCTCCTCTAGGATATACTGTTAGAAGCCCTTCTAGAGCTTCAACCTCACGAGTTAGGGAAACTTTTCCTGTAACTGAAACATTTAATAGATTAAATTTAAATGCTGATAATATAGTCACAGGAGTTCATGGAGTCCAAGTTGATCCGGAATTAACCGAATCAGAAGTCAATTTTGTTTAATGGATTTTAAAGAAAAAATTGATTTTAAACCAGGATCTTTGGTCAGAAAAGAAATTAATAAAGAATTTCAATTACCCAAATTGGAATTATTTAGAAATTGTTTTTTAATAATTTTAAAGAAACCGAAGTGCTATTCTTTAAAGATGAATATTATAAGGATTTAATTATAAAAAATGAAATTATACCATTCATTCTTTGGTTTATAGAAAAATACACGGGAAGTATTATTTCTGTTATTGAAAGAGATTTTATTATTCAAGGAGAAAAAATAATTTCTAATGTTTTCCCTCCTACTCAATCTTTTAAAATAGAAAAAGACAATGAGGTAAGGTATTATCAAACCTTTCAAAAATTATTAGAAGGAAACACCTTACCCACCACTATTTCTCATTTAAATGATTCAATTAAACAGCAGAATTATACAAATTTAAATTTAATAATTCTAGGAGAACAGATTCACGATTTGTCTTCTAAAATGGATAGGATAATATCTTATTTAAAAGGAAAAACAATATCTGCTAAGATAGAAAAAATTGCTACTCCTAGTATACAACTTCCCCCCGGAAGTTACTGATTTTAAATTAAAATCAAAAGATAGTCTAGTAGCAACATTGAATGAGACAATGGATGCTTTAAAGGGTCTTAAAATTAGCACTCTGACAGAGTTCTCCGAAGAGAATTATCATGAGGATATTAGACATCAAATCTCTAAGCTTTCAAAATGGGCAGATAGGCCTACTCAGAGGAAATATTATTATCCTAGACCTACCCCACAGGACGTTCTTATAGAAGAACAAGAGTATATTGTTAATAACTCTTATAGTGGAAATATGATCTATGAATGGAACATAGATGGTCAGTCTGAAGGACAAATTTATAATACAGTCCATAGGATGCTTATGTATAGTACAATATGTAAAAATAATAACAATACGGTCAAAACCATAGCTGGTATGATAATATCTGGTTTTACTGGTCAGTTAAAAGGATGGTGGGACAACTATTTATCCCAACCTGATAAGGATAAAATCCTTGATAGCGTCAAACTAGAAGAAGGCGCTAGTACCAGCAATACCGAAAGTAATGCTGTATACACCCTGATAGTAAATATTATAGAACACTTTACGGGAAGATGGTCTGAAGATTCTGAAAATATCAGAACTCTTCTCCAGAACTTAAGATGTAGAACTCTAACATCTTTTAGATGGTATAAGGATACCTTCTTATGTAGAGTTATGGAGCTCCCTAAGGCTAATAGCTCTCATTGGAAATCAAAGTTCATAGATGGACTTCCTCACTTATTTACAGAAAGAATTAGAAGCAAAATAAGGATTGATGGAGTCATAAATTATGACAGTTATACTTATGGTAAACTCATAGGCACATGTGTCCAGGAAGGCATAAGTCTTTGTAATGAGATAAAACTTAATCAACAGATTAAGAAACATTCTCTGAATGAGAAAAGACAATTAGGAGATTTCTGTGGCCAATTTGGCATAATAAGTTTGAAAAGACTATTGAGGATATTAGGAAAAAGATTTCTTCTCCAAAGAAATATCATAAAAGAAAAAAATATAGGAGAGAAGAAAAACCTTATAAAAGGAAAAAATATAAGGAAAGAAAAGATTTTCCAAATGATTTTAAAAAAATTATAAAATGCAGAAAATGTGGCAAATTAGGCCACAAGGCAAAGACTTGTTGGGTTCGAAAGAAACTCAATAAAATTGAAGATAAAGATTTGAGAGATAAGATTAATGAAGTCTTATTACATGACAGTTTTGAGGAAACTGATTTTGAACAATCTTCTTCTGAAGAAGAAAAATTAAATGTTTTAAAATATGAAAGTTTTGATCCCTCTGAATCAGAGGAAGATTATTGTCCAGCAGATTGTAAAAAAGATTGCTGCAAAAACTCTTCTGAAATGCCAGAAGAAGAACTTTATCAAATTATTTCTCAATTCCAAAATATGGAAATAAATGTTTTAAGCAACGAAATTTTAGATCTTTTAAAAGTTATAACTGATCCTCTTTTATTTCCAAAATTAACGAACTTGTCAGAAATTAATTTATCTTTTATTTGAGGATCAGTTATAACTTTTAAAAGATCTAAAATTTCGTTGCTTAAAACATTTATTTCCATATTTTGGAATTGAGAAATAATTTGATAAAGTTCTTCTTCTGGCATTTCAGAAGAGTTTTTGCAGCAATCTTTTTTACAATCTGCTGGACAATAATCTTCCTCTGATTCAGAGGGATCAAAACTTTCATATTTTAAAACATTTAATTTTTCTTCTTCAGAAGAAGATTGTTCAAAATCAGTTTCCTCAAAACTGTCATGTAATAAGACTTCATTAATCTTATCTCTCAAATCTTTATCTTCAATTTTATTGAGTTTCTTTCGAACCCAACAAGTCTTTGCCTTGTGGCCTAATTTGCCACATTTTCTGCATTTTATAATTTTTTTAAAATCATTTGGAAAATCTTTTCTTTCCTTATATTTTTTCCTTTTATAAGGTTTTTCTTCTCTCCTATATTTTTTTCTTTTATGATATTTCTTTAGAGAAGAAATTTTTTTCCTAATATCCTCAATAGTCTTTTCAGACTTATTTTCTATGCCAAATTGGCCACAGAAATCTCCTAATTGTTTTTTCTCATTCAGAGAATGTTTCTTAATCTGTTGATTAAGTTTTATCTCATTACAAAGACTTATGCCTTCCTGGACACATGTGCCTATGAGTTTACCATAAGTATAACTGTCATAATTTATGACTCCATCAATCCTTATTTTGCTTCTAATTCTTTCTGCAAATAAGTGAGGAAGTCCATCTATGAACTTTGATTTCCAATGAGAGCTATTAGCCTCAGGGAGCTCTATAACTCTACATAAGAAGGTATCCTTATACCATCTAAAAGATGTTAGAGTTCTACATCTTAAGTTCTGGAGAAGAGTTCTGATATTTTCAGAATCTTCAGACCATCTTCCCGTAAAGTGTTTTATAATATTTACTATCAGGGTGTATACAACATTACTTTCGGTATTGCTGGTACTAGCGCCTTCTTCTAGTTTGACGCTATCAAGGATTTTATTGTAAGGCCCCTTTCTCGGGTAACCTCACTTGTTGGATTTACTCATAAACATAGTCATAAATACTGAACTTAAATTAAAAACATTCATCATTCAATTACATTTCATAACAGCGGAAGTCTTAACAATTAAAAACACAACATTGTCTTAACAAACAAAAGTGGGATGTCAGTCTTGTGTCGGGTAACCTTCACGCCCTCGCACGACCTTTTCTTCCTTTACCTGAAATGTATACTAAAGTCAGCTAACGCTGGTGAGTTCTAGTTTAATGCGTTTAGATATAAACATTCTTTTCTTACTTCATAAGTAAACATTATTATAAAGTCATTCATATAAATACGTATTCATAGCTTTTGCTTTTCTTTCATCTTTCTTTTCTTTATTAATGTGATTACATATATATATATGCGTTCACCCTTTTTCTTTCACTTTTCTTAACATTCTTTCCTTATCTTTCTTACGTGATTACATATACATGCATTCACCTTTACTTTCTTTACCATTTATTGGTCATACACATAAGGGTGATCAACCCGCCTTTTACTGCGTATGTCACAAAGACATACGCCCTTAAGCTACCGTCGTAGCCCTTTTACTCGTCCGGTCCTAGAAACCGTCCGCCTTAACTTTTCCGTCCGGCCAACCTTCGGTCGTCCGTCTTAACCGTCCTACCGTCGTAGTCCGTCATATTCGCCCGTCTACCATAAGGCATCCGTTTCCCACTTGAACTAATTATACAGCCGAATATTGATTTAGCGACTTACTCCACCGTAGTGGCCTTTATTTAGTCTACCTTTCTAGACTTCCTTCTCTAGCTGCATAATAGTCAAGTGGTCGTCCGTCTACCGTAGTAGTCGTTAGCTTCGTTTCCGTCCATAACGTATACTTACATTCTTCGCATGCAATATATATTTATAAAGCAAGGTTTCATTTATTTACGTTATACCATTCATTCATTCATTCTTTGCAAACATACGTGCCGTTCTTTGTTCGTAATTCATTATTCGCATTCATATGTATCTACACATATACCTTAATATATCACGTATGATCACATTGACATTCATTTCATTTATTCATTTAGTGTATACACTTCAGCCCCAAAACATTTATAAATCATTTGCACATAACTTAGAAGGGGGCACATAGAACTCACCTGATGAGTAGTTTCTGTAATACACTAAGCTGGCTACTGAGCTTCACTAATGTCGCTCACGATCTGTATAATAAAGTCATACACATAAGGTGGTGCTCCTAGATGACACTAGACATTACTATGCTTGAACCTAGTAGTTTCGATTGATTAGCTTATATCGAAACTTGGTAGTTTCGATAGGTTGTTCTTGTCGAAACTTGGTAGTTTAGATAAGTAACTTATGTATTATCTTAGCTTCGGATCGGGGGCTCATATCAAAACTATAGTAGTTTCGATTGGGTCTGCATATATCGAAACTGGGTAGTTTCGATAGGTCTGCACATATCGAAACTAAGTAGTTTTGATGGACCTGAACATATCGAAACTAAGTAGTTTCGATGGACCTGCACATATCGAAACTAAGTAGTTTCGATGGGTCTGCACTTATCGCCTTCCCCAAAAATCCGAATGTTCTGCATGCGAACCTGATCATGTCGATATCTAAATTTTCTTTGATCAAAACGTTCGTTTTTCATTCTAGATGCTATACCTAAGTTCACTTTCAAGTTTCATCCGTAAAATCGTTATCTTTTAGCCAAAACCCGAAACTTCCCAAAACGAATAAAAACTCATAATGTGATCGAATCGTTACCTGGATTGTAATTCTGATTCGGAGGTTTTGCTCACGGGAACAGTAGCAACGTTCTCCTGAATTCCTGAGTTGATCCGTCACTTTCTCTCTCTAGACCCGAGCTCTCCTTTCTCTCTCTAAAAGCTGCGTGAGTTGGGGAAATGAGCAGGGAAGAGGGCTGCCTTGCCTCTTATGTGCAATGGGCTTCCCTCGGCCCATTGGAGCCGGGCCCAGGCCCGCTCTCTTTTTGTTTAAATATTCCGACTAAATCACTGGTCTCGTTATGTTTATTCGTTTTATTATTTTTGGGATGTTACATTTATTCTTATCAGGTTGGGATAAATAGTTGTCCCACCATCCTTTTAACTGACCAGTAAAACCAGATATTATCATACCAGCTATGGTTTTGACCGTATTGTTATTATTTTTACATATTGTACTATACATAAGCATCCTATGGACTGTATTATAAATTTGTCCTTCAGACTGACCATCTATGTTTCATTCATAGATCATTTTTCCACTATAAGAGTTATTAACAATAATACCATTTTCAGAATCTTTAACATTTTCAGAATCTTTAATTAAAACTTAAAATAAAATACAAAGTAGTAGTATAATTTTAAAAACATTTAAAAATTTTAGACCATAGGATTTTTTACAAGAACAGGGTATTATTCTAAGATGAGGTTAGTAAAGGTTAGACCATAAAAAGCCTTATCGCACATCATGGCATTAGCGGCTACAAGGTTCCCAAGAATTCAACCACCACCTTATAATACTACTCTGTCCTTAACCTGTCTAAATTCTATTTTAAAACATTTTTAATTTTATACTTTTTTTTTTATCTTGTTAAAGTTATCATGGCATATCAACACTTAAATGTTTAGCCTCTGAAGGAGGCAATCATATAAAAATTAAAATATAAGAAGAAGTAATACCAGATTATGGCTTCAGACTTCAAACTTCAAACTGAAAAACTTAATATTAAGAGAGGGTTGTTTACAAGAGAGAGAGAGAGTTGGAGTTGTACTCCGGGGTGTCTTCTACAAACACAAAGAGTCCCCTTATATAGGCGGGGAAAAAGAAAGAAGACAAATACATAAAAGCCTCATATGGGGCCTACATGACTCAATTGTCAAAAAGAAAACAGTAAAAACAATTATTTTGCTGTCAGCTGGCAATTTTGATTCCAGAGCGAATTATCTTATCGGCCAAATTATTTTTGGCATCTTTTTTCACGTGGCTGTGGGCCTATTTTTTCTTGGACTTTTGTTTTCCGGAAGATTCTTCTGGTTGGAAATCTTTTTTGTATTCTATTAGAACATTGTTGATATAGTCTTCATCAATTGGGTCGTCATTATTGATAGACTGAGCCTCTTCTGTAAGAATATTATCTTCATCTTCTACTGTGAGAATATTTTCTTCATCTTCTCCGGCTTGTGTGGACATTGTGGAAGGAGATGCTCCTTCTTTTCTAAATTTTTTTAGCATATCCTTCTTCATTTCGGATAAGTAGAAATCCATAATTTCTTTATTACTGATTTCATCAGTACCTTTAAGAGTCTGAATCTTTCTAATAATATGCTTGAATGGACTAGGAGCCTCTTTATAGGGAAGACTATTTATTTGTTCTTTATAATCTTCAATAGTCTTCTCAATCATTTTTATAGTGTCATGGCTTTCTATAACACCATCAATATTATTAAGAGTCATCTTCTTCCAAAATTTTGTATGGAAGATTCTTTGGATACATAGGATGTTCTGGTTGTCATGGTCAACCTCAGGAGTCCATTTCCAGATCCATGGGATACTGAATTGAACATAAAAATGAAGAGCAGGAAGATTATTTATAAAATTATCTTCTTGCTGGGCCTCTATGAGGGCTGGAGAGACTTCTGCTCATTGCTTATAAAGCTTTTTAAATAAGTCTGGAAGAATATTGACTGTAGGACCAAAGGTTTTCCACCAGTTATAGAACCGGACTGGAATTTCCTGTCTGTAAGTATGAGAACAAACCTTAATAAACCACGAATGCTTATGCTTCGGGTTCTCATATAAAAATGTTTTATAAAAAGCATTTTTATAGTCCCAATAGTTATAACGAATTGGGGATTTAGTTTTGGGATGTATGAGTTCCCTTTCTTTGAGTGGGGAAGTTCCCCAAGCTTCAACAGATAAGATCTGTTTGATTACAATTTTGCTGAAGTTATAAACTTCAGGTTGACCTGAATGATAATGCTCTATTTCGCATTTTTCTTTAAGCAGAATCTGCTCATAGAAATATCTAGGCTTATAAGCCTCAGTAGGATAGAATCCTGTATCCATATATTTGTTTATTAACAGCCATGGATCTTCTTTCCATCTTTCATCTCTTTTTTCTAAAAGAAGTATGACTTCTTTTCCTGGGGTTTTTTCCCAGTTAGACACATCATCTTCTGTTTCATTTGAAACAGTCCTGGCATATGATGTTGATGATGATGAGCCTTTATTAAACTTTTCTTGAGAGGCTTTATGAGCCAAAAATTCCTTATAAAGAATGTCTTCTGACCTCGAAAATCCTGATGAAGAAGCAATATTTTCGGCTATGAGCCTTTGTCCTCCAATTTGGGCTATAACCCTTGGATGAGGATTATTTCCTCTACCTCTGTAGGAAGAAGATCTTCCTCTGCCTCCTCTTTTTCCTTGCTCCCAAGGAATCATTACTGAAAAAGTTATTATCTCTTTATGTTTTAAAGAACAAATTATTTCTTTAAAATAAGAAATCCTTTTTTTAGCATTATGAATAATTATCCATTTTATTTTTGAATTAGAAAATGGGTAATATGAATGTATTCTATTAATAAATTCTTTTTCTCGTATTATTTGAAGAGAACGTCCTTCAATTTCTTCTTGAATTTCAAGAAGAACCTTCTTTAATGGTCCTCTTGCATGAGCCATATCTGAAAGTTTTAACCACATGAGATAATTTTCTCTTTTTGTTTTAATAAACAAATCTTAAATCTATTAGAGGAAATGTGAATATTAAAGTTTTCAATCATTTTCCTTTTAATTTGTGGAGTAAGAAAATTATTAGTAAGGATGTCCTCTATTGCCACTTCATAATTATTGATCTGAAGAATGTATTCTTCTATCATCTCCTAGATCTCTAGGAGAGCTCTTTTAATTGGACCTTTAGGATGAGCCATTTAAATATTCTCTGGTAAGAAAATCAGGGAGACTATTATCACTACCCTTTTTATAAATTATTTCAAAATCAAAAGGAGCTAAATGAGACTGTCATCTTACAAACATTTGTTTTGAAACATCATGTTTGAAATCTATAGTAAACATAAACTTAGCTGCTTGGCAATCGGTTTTTATAATAAATTTTTGATTATATAAATCATCTTGAAATTTTAAAACACATTTTACTATTGCTAGAATTTCTTTTGCAATAGTAGCATAGTTTTTCTGTCTATTATTCTATTTTCCTGAATGGAATCTTACCAAACTTTCTTGTTTATTAACTGGTGAAACTTGTTTCAGGATTCCACCATAGCCTATATCCGAGGCATCAGTTTCAATAATTTTTCTCAATCTGGGTTTGTTATCATTAAGCAAGGAAGATTTTGAACCTTTTGCTTAATTTTTTTAACGGTCTTAGTATGGTCTTCTGACCATGGCTGGGGATTCTTTTTTAATCTATCATATAATATTGCAGTATCTTCTGCTAAGTTTTTATAATAGGGGAGAATATAATTCAGACTACCTAAGAATCTTTGAAGTTGGGTTTTGTCATAAATTTCATCCGGAAATTTTGACCCGAACTCAATACTTCTATTAATAGGAATAATATTTCCTGTTTCAATATTGTGTCCTAAGAATCTTATCTTAGTTTGAAAAAGCATCATTTTTGGCCTGGAAATTACTAAGCCATTTTTTATTATTATATTTTTGAATATGTCAAGATGTTTAAAATGAGTTTCAATATCTTTTGAAAAGACTAAAATGTCATCAATATAGACAATTATAAATTCACTATAAGGGATGAAAATATCATTCATAATATTTTGAAATTCTGAAGGGGCATTTTTAGCCCAAAAGGCATAACGTTCCATTCATAATGGCCCATAGGGACAGTAAAAGCAGTTTTATATCTGTCCTCTTCTTTAATCTGAATCTGCCAATATCCAGACTTTAAATCGAATTTTGAAAATATTATAGTGTTATATAATTTATCCAGTAAATCTTTTTTATTAGGTATAGGATATCTAATCCATTTTAAAATCTTATTAAGAGGTTTATAGTTTATAACTAATCTAGGAACACCTTTTTCTTTTTCAGAATGTTTATTAACATAAAAGACAGTACATGACCAAGGAGACTTGGATCTTCTAATTAGGTTTTTATCAAGAAGAGAAGTTATCTCTTTCTTGCATAACTCCATATACTCGGAGTTCATCTGACAAGGTCTAGCCTTGGTAGTGATTTGGCTATCACTAAAATCATTTTCATAGGATAAAGAAACAATATGTTTCTTACTATCCCAAAAAGCATTTGGGTGGTCATTACATATTTGTAACGTAAACTGATTATTGATCATTTTGATCTTATCCTGGAGCTTAGGATTATTTATCCTATCCTGGATATTTAAAGAAAATATTTCTTTTTGTAAAAAATCGATTTGATTTATTTTTGCCGGTAAAAGAGATTCTTTTATATTATTCAAAGTCCTAGAAAAAGGATTTGTAATAAATGGAAAATATATTTCTTTATTTTGGAAAACTCTAGTTATTCATTTATTATCAATGTTTTTTAAAGGAAATATTTTATTAAGAAAAGGGGTTCCAAGTATAACTTGACTAGTAAGATTTTTTACTAGAATAAAACTAGTAGGAATACAGGTTTCATTATGACAAATATGAGCCTGTGGTATTTTATAATCAATTTTTAGTTTATCTCCTCCTGCAGAACTTAAGTTATGGGAGGTTTTATGAAAATATCGAGTTGGAATAATTCCTTCCTGGATACAATTTAAATCAGCACCGCTATCAACTAATGTTGTAACAGTTATAAAAAAGTTATCTTCTATAAGAAGTTTTATTTTAATATTCCATTTTTATGTAGTTATAATATCTACAATACTTTCTAAAAATCCTCCTTGAATATTAGGGGTTTTTTCTTCAAAGTTTAAATTATGAGGAATCTCTAGTTTAAAAATTCTTTCTTCTAGGTTTTTATTATCCCTTTGAAGAATTTTAATATCAGTTTTTAGATTATCAATTTCAATCTTTAAATCCTGTATATTAACAGGTCTAGAAGTTTGATTTCTATGAGCTAGTTGTCTTTTTAATTCAACTAGAGAAAAAGGTTTTAAATCCTGTTGAGGATTATTTGAGGAAGAAGCTTCCCCATCTCTTTGTTGATTTACGTATGCAGAAATTAATTTATCTTTTATTTGAGGATTAGTTATAACTTTTAAAAGATCTAAAATTTCGTTGCTTAAAACATTTATTTCCATATTTTGGAATTGAGAAATAATTTGATAAAGTTCTTCTTCTGGCATTTCAGAAGAGTTTTTGTATCAATCTTTTTTACAATCTGCTGGACAATAATCTTCCTCTGATTCAGAGGGATCAAAACTTTCATATTTTAAAACATTTAATTTTTCTTCTTCAGAAGAAGATTGTTCAAAATCAGTTTCCTCAAAACTGTCATGTAATAAGACTTCATTAATCTTATCTCTCAAATCTTTATCTTCAATTTTATTGAGTTTCTTTCGAACCCAACAAGTCTTTGCCTTGTGGCCTAATTTGCCACATTTTCTGCATTTTATAATTTTTTTAAAATCATTTGGAAAATCTTTTCTTTCCTTATATTTTTTCCTTTTATAAGGTTTTTCTTCTCTCCTATATTTTTTTCTTTTATGATATTTCTTTGGAGAAGAAATCTTTTTCCTAATATCCTCAATAGTCTTTTCAGACTTATTTTCTATGCCAAATTGGCCACAGAAATCTCCTAATTGTTTTTTCTCATTCAGAGAATGTTTCTTAATCTGTTGATTAAGTTTTATCTCATTACAACGGCTTATGCCTTCCTGGACACATGTGCCTATGAGTTTACCATAAGTATAACTGTCATAATTTATGACTCCATCAATCCTTATTTTGCTTCTAATTCTTTCTGCAAATAAGTGAGGAAGTCCATCTATGAACTTTGATTTCCAATGAGAGCTATTAGCCTCAGTGAGCTCTATAACTCTACATAAGAAGGTATCCTTATACCATCTAAAAGATGTTAAAGTTCTACATCTTAAGTTCTGGAGAAGAGTTCTGATATTTTCAGAATCTTCAGACCATCTTCCCGTAAAGTGTTCTATAATATTTACTATCAGGGTGTATACAGCATTACTTTCGGTATTGCTGGTACTAGCGCCTTCTTCTAGTTTGACGCTATCAAGGATTTTATCCTTATCAGGTTGGGATAAATAGTTGTCCCACCATCCTTTTAACTGACCAGTAAAACCAGATATTATCATACCAGCTATGGTTTTGACCGTATTGTTATTATTTTTACATATTGTACTATACATAAGCATCCTATGGACTGTATTATAAATTTGTCCTTCAGACTGATCATCTATGTTCTATTCATAGATCATTTTTCCACTATAAGAGTTATTAACAATATACTCTTGTTCTTCTATAAGAACGTCCTGTGGGGTAGGTCTAGGATAATAATATTTCCTCTGAGTAGGCCTATCTGCCCATTTTGAAAGCTTAGAGATTTGATCTCTAATTTTCTCATGATAATTCTCTTCAGAGAACTCTGTCAGAGTGCTAATTTTAAGACCCTTTAAAGCATCCATTGTCTCATTCAATGTTGCTACTAGACTATCTTTTGATTTTAATTTAAAATCAGTAACTTTCGGGGGAAGTTGTATACTAGGAGTAGCAATTTTTTCTATCTTAGCAGATATTGTTTTTCCTTTTAAATAAGATATTATCCTATCCATTTT
This sequence comes from Smallanthus sonchifolius, assembly GCA_023525975.1. Lineage (NCBI taxonomy): Eukaryota > Viridiplantae > Streptophyta > Magnoliopsida > Asterales > Asteraceae > Smallanthus > Smallanthus sonchifolius. The sequence continues at coordinate 31,497,802 of CM042019.1, read as the reverse complement.
AGAAGACAAATCCTGAATCTGTTCTCCTAGAATTATTAAATTTAAATTTGTATAATTCTGCTGTTTAATTGAATCATTTAAATGAGAAATAGTGGTGGGTAAGGTGTTTCCTTCTAATAATTTTTGAAAGGTTTGATAATACCTTACCTCATTATCTTTTTCTATTTTAAAAGATTGAGTAGGAGGGAAAACATTAGAAATTATTTTTTCTCCTTAAATAATAAAATCTCTTTTAATAACAGAAATAATACTTCCCGCGTGTATTTTTCTATAAACCAAAGAATGAATAAGAAAAGTGTAGACCATATTTTATGTTTGCCTCGTGGGCCGGTTAGTAAAATTGTCGTGAAAAATACCCTTATTCTGTGCCTTCCTTTCTTTTTGTTTTAGTTAACCGTAGAGATGCACGTGAACCGCTATCTTTTTATTATCTTATCAAATTTTTGATGATATAACTGTTTCTTATTATGTATGACGTTCAGTGATGGATCTATAACAAAAGTTTAGCGGTAACGAATATTTTTTTTACCGTACTTTCATGTAAATGAAACCAAAAAAATTCACCGTACTTTCATGTAAACAAATTTTTTTTTACGGTAAAATGCGACTGGCGATGCGGAGGACTGGGGTTTGGCGGAGGCGGCGCCGGGCGGTGGCCTCAGCTCAGGTCGAGCGTCTGGTCGAGTGGTCGGTCTCTGGCTCTCACAGTTCCCGCTCTCTGTCTTTCTTCTTGGCCGGCCGCTTAGGTAAGTTGGGTTTGAGGATTGAGACTTTGAGGTATTGGGTTTTAATAAAACATTTGGGTTGGCTAAAGCCCAAATGTTTTATTAAAACCCAATAACTCAAAACCTTTAATAAAATGTGGGGATTTTTTTATAAAGTATTAGGTTTTATAAAATTTTGGACTTTTTATGAAGTGATTTTTTATAAAGTATTAGGTTTTTTTATAAAATTTTAGACTTTTTATGAAGTGTTGAGCTTTTAAAAAAATTTGAGGGGTAACGTAATTTTTTCTCAGGGGTAACCGGATACATAAAACCGTAAAAAAAAATTTTGCACTGCGCGTAAAAGTTGAGGGGTAGCAGGGGCTACCCCTACCCATAAGGTAGGTCCGCCCCTGATGACGTTATGGATTATGTAAGTTGGCAATGACACGAACTTATTATGTTTATGTAACATAATCCGATAGTTGTATCCACTTAGCATCAAATATCTTGTAATATTATTCTGGTCGTAGATCCCCAGATCTAAAGACGTAAATACTGGTCACTAGTGAGGAATCGACCCAGATATTCACGAGATCTTGGTTATCAGATTCTAACAGCACTTGAGATTGAATTAGACCTGCACATGGAAGAATCAACCGTTAGCCTCGTTACAGGGATGGGGTTATGCCTGTAACCAAGCTCCGGCGTGAGGATAAGTCGAGAGTACAAAAAGAGGATCACCGTAATGTATATATATATAGTGAGAGAAAGAGAAATTAGTATTACCCCTTTTTAGAAATTTCAGGCGAGTATTTATACCCTTTGGGTGAAGTCATGCTTTCATGCGTGACCTTTGTGGGGACCCACCTTGTCAGAAATTTGTTGCATCATTAACTGATTGGTGGGTCCCTCAGGAGATTGCTGTATTACTTCCGGAGCTTGGAGCAATGGGTGTTAGGGGAGATTTATGGTGGTTTCCGCACCGTGCCATTGCTACACCTTTGATACGGCGGGCCGGAGCGTTTTCATTGTTATTGTTTATCAAGTTTTTAACGTCTTAGGGGTTCTACCCCATCAAGATCGGCTAGAAATTTAGATTGGTTCACGCGAACTTCGATGCTAGAGACTTTTGTATGTTTTTACACAACTATCGGATTATGTTACAAAAACATAATAAGTTCGTGTCATTGACTTACATATAACGTCATACATATGAGCAACAATCGAATCATAAGTCATTGAATCTCTATTTTAATAAAAGACTAAATATCGTGTCACTTGTCAACACCATATTTATCCTCACACTCATTTTCCCTCCAAAACCACATTTACATCCACTATTCAATACAATACAAGAAAACGGGGCAATAGCGGCGACAGTATTAGCGGCGACATTTGGAAAGTCGCCGCTATTGCCTCGTGATCCGCGTTCTACTTTTAATCGAAGATTTGACCATTGATGGAAAATTAATCAGACGGCTGGTGTTTTAAGATCAATAGCGCCGACACCTTTAGCGGCGACAGTCGCCGCTAATACCCTGAAGCGGGAATAAATCACTTTAGCTTTTTCTTTCCCTCCATTCTCACCCTATCTCACACCAATTCCACAGCAGACGAGTAGAGGCTTCCCATTTTCGACCTCCCCCGTTTACGACCACCCCCGTATCCAGATTCCCCGTCTCCAGCTTCCCCATCTCCGGCTTCCCCGTCTCCATTCAACAAGAGCTCAATCTACGCCCCTCCCGACTCCGGCAGCCCCAACCCGACTCCGGCCACCCCTCTCTGCCGCCCCTCCCATCTCCGTTCAACCGTGCTTAGCTTATTTAGTTTTTGAGGCTGGTAGGACAACCCCATCCACAGGTACACGATTTTGATTTCTAGGGTTCGTAATAAGTATACCGATTAATTTCTTGTAGTGATATTTGCTATAGATCTGTAATTTTTGAACTTTTCAGATAAAATTCAGGAACTCGAAACCCTAGAAGTGTCTGACACAGGTTAAAGCTTGAATCCTGAACGTATTCCATATAATTTGTTAATATTTTGTTCTTAATATATACAAAAAATGGTCACCAAGGACACTGTAGTTCTTGCTAAATTTTCACTCCATGATTGGCGGTCTATCAAAAGGTACACGGTTTCAATTTTATTGTATGCATTTTATAGGTAATGTATCTCTCACTATTGAACCCATAAGTAATTAAACTGAAGGTTCCTTACTAAGAAGTTCCCACTGATATGTGCTTATGGGGCTATCCTTTTTTAATGCATTGGCCGGTATATCATCTGAATGATATGCAACAATGTTAAACTTGAGTTTATTTGATTCTGATGTTAAACTATATATCTTTCTGGAGGTTCACTTCCAAAGCTCTACCTATTTGACAACAACTTAAATGCTAAATTGTTGCAGGTGATTGTTAATTGGTCAAGGGATGATGTTAAAATTTCTTTCAATGTCCTTGTCAGGTATGGTTTTTGTTCTATTTTTTTACATTTGTATTTCCCAAGACATAGTAGTAAGACTTTCTACTCAAGTATTAAAGGTAGGAATGTTAGATGATAATATTGTTTCATATTTGATTTCTTTTCTTAAGTGATTCATGTGATATTGATGAGTGGGCTTAGCCAAAATGCTTTAGAGGAGCTATCATCTGATAGAGATTTGATGACCAAATTCCCCATTATTCTCAGATATCCCAACTTGAAGAGTGTGAAGGGGTTACAAGCAAAGGATTCCTTTGACAAATAACTCCATCGTGGAGCAGGTCTGTTTTATTTTTTTTTAATATATATTTTCTTCAGTTTCTATTATGAAGTCTTAGAAGTATGTGTGTATGTGTTAGGTCATGTCGGGTTGGCGGGTTAATATCCAATTCATATTTTTAGTGTAAACAATCCTGAATTCTGAATTAGAGATGAAAGAAACATATGTCATTTTTTTGCAATTGATACTGGAGTTCGTTTCTATACATTGCCTCTTGTCATTAGCATTATCATTTTAAAACATAGTAAGAATAGAAGAATATTGGTTTGATATTCATAGGGCTCTTTACTTATGTAGGCATTGATGTTTGATATTTGTTTTAAGAAATTTTATATGTTTATGCTTTAAGTATTTTTATGTTTCAAGACCCGGCTTTTAGTTTTGGTATATATGTTTATGTTTTAAGTCTTATATAATATATAATTTTGTTTTAACTTATAATGTATACTTTATTTTGTAGGCACAAGTTGTGAGTTTGTTTCAACATCCGCTTTTAAAGATGAACTCCAAAAATTTATGGGTTTGAATAAGGCACCAAATGACGGCGACGAAGATGATACCGACGAGGAGGGACGGGAATGATGATATGGGCTAGCTAGTTTTATGTTTTAAGTATTTTTATGTTTATGACTTGGTATTTACGTCAATGTAATGGATATATAGACAAGATATTTCGACAATGTTATATATGTAGTTTTTTTATATTTATGTCAATGGTTCAAAAACTGGAAATTTGCATTGGTATATATCTATTTGAGAAAACCTAGAAATATTGAAAATACCGAAAAAACCCGTAAAATAGGATACAAAGCATTAGCTGCGACAATAGGACTATTAGCAGCGACGATATGGTCTTTAGCGACGACACAATAGCGGCGACAGTCGCCGCTAAAGGTATTAGAGGCGACAAATGGTGGTATTAGCGGCGACGTGTCACCGTTATTGAGTCTTTTCTTTGTAGTGATATTTCTATATTTAGCTTATTTTTTTTGGAAATAAACATTTTACCAAATCAATTCACCATTATTACAACTGACTCAATTTTTTTTAAAACTATCATCAAAAGTGAATATTTTAAAAAAATCAAGAATAAAAAAATAGGAAATTTAAAAAAAAGCGAGTTTTTAAAGTTTCATTATTAAAAAATGAGTTTTTAAAGTTTTATTATTAAAAAAACAAGATTTTTTAATTTTACATAAAAGTTTTGAAAATACTACTTTTGTATTTTAAATATAAATATGTGTTAGAATAAATTTTACTAATATTTAATTTGTAGTTTTTTAATTAAGTTTGATATTTATAAATAAATTTTTTTATTTTGATTTGTAAATTTTAATAATTATTTTTTAATTAAAATTAAGAAATTTATAAATATTTACTTTTAAAAGTGTGTTATATTTTAAACTTTAATTTTTATTTAAATGACGAGATTTTTTTTTCAAAAAAAAATATGTTTGGTTTCAATTCTAATTTATTAGTTTTAATTTTTTCATATTTAGTTTTGGATTTTTAAATTTAAATTGTGGCGATATATTAAGAAGTGAGATTTTTAAGTTTTGGAGTTTTAAAATTTGAATTTAAAACACGATATATTGTTGAAATTTAAAGTTTATTTGTATTTTTTATTTTATTTTAAATGAGAGATTAAATATTAAAATTTAGCGAAATTTTCCATATAATAGGCGAGATTTAAAAATAATTAACTTAATTTTGATACGTAAATTTAATTACAAGTTAAATATTTGTAAATATGTTACAACATCAATGTTAAAGTTTCTAAAAAAATTTGAGAAGCAACGTATGCAAGGAAATCGTTGATCAATTTGATTATCTTCGATTTCTTTGACTCCATACTGGCTTCAATCAGGTTTGCATCGTTTATGACATTTTTAGAACAATTTTGGCTATTTTATGTTTTCAGTCATTAAGGAAAAGAAACTCTATTTTTTGTTGTATTTAGTGGTGTTAAACATAGAAAAATTACCAATACCACGTCAAATGCTGTATACGATGAAGTATTTTCAAATTTGTAAATCATAATTGTAAAATTTCATTTGACATGTAATTTAATGTATTGTAAAAAATACACCACTTATAAATTGTATTTTAATGTATTTTTTAGATATTTTGATTACTTTCATCCATATAATCTTAACATTTAATAAAATATAAAAATTACCAATACAATATCAAATTTGTATAAAAAAATATGTTAAAATATTTATCATTATAATCTTAATATTTCACCCCATGTAACACATGTGATTAAAGCTAGTAATTTGTATTTGGCTAAAACCATGATCTTTATAATATGTGATTAAAAACATTTTTTAGTTTGTAAATTAATGAAGATTATTCATTTATGAAATATACAACTAACAAACGAATAAACTTATTTATTTGTAAAACGATAAAATGTGCTAACTAAGAGAGATAATTAATAAAAACATACTTAATTTGAGCCGACATTGTTACGTTAAATAGGGTTAGTGGTAAGTCCCAATCAACTTCTATCTTCTTTCTCTTTTTCCATTTTCTTTCTAGTGTCGGTCCTCAAGTAAAGAATATCACATGTTAACTCCTTTTTTTTATAAAAGAAATAAAGTTAGTAGCTTCATATCTAACTTAGTTATATGTTTGTTATAGGGATAAATTATAAAATTACGATATCATTATTATTATTATTATTATTATTATTATTATTATTATTTACCAACGTCCGACCCAATTAAACCCTCAACTTCGTAAAATTATCGTTTAAACCTCTAACTTTCTAAAATTTTTATTTGAGCTCTATACTATATATAATATATGCTTTTAATCCCATTAATTTTTTTAATAAATTTTATTTTCTCTAATAACTTTGGTTCGTTAAATTTTTTTTTAAAAATATAATTTTTAGGTATCGTTAGTTATATCAACTGACGGTAAAATGCTGGTATCTAGAAGAATGAGATCGACACTGACTAAAAAACATTGGTACCGTTGTATAATTGTCTTTGTTACTAAATGTGTTAACGAGTTTGTCGTTTCAATATTAAGTCATGTTTACTTCGCAACAACGTTAATTTTATTATTTCTTTTTGTTCTTAATCACGTTAATATGACGTCTGGTTTATAATAACCCTTCAGCTTTCTCCATTTTCATATACTACCTTCAACTTTATCAAATTTCTAAACTCTTAAGTTTACCCTCAAATTTCGTTTCTTTTTTCTTTTACTTTTTTTTTATTCTTCTTTAATGAATTCGTCATTTCAATGTTAACTTCTATTCGCGCCACAATTTATCTATTTTTCGATCTCTAGAACCGAGTTATGACAACTTCATACGTTTCTTTTATGTACTTAACACGTTATTGTATTTGCCGAGACACGCGTAACGAGGTTTGCAAACCCGTCGCATCACATGGGATTTAATTATATACTTAAACAAATTAATGTCACCGTACAGCCCCGTCGTAACGCGCGGGTCATATTTTCTAGTTATTATTAACAACCAAACAATTGACAACATGGTGAAGAGTAAGGTGCCTATGCGTACAACCAAATCAAACGTGGGTAATCACTCAATCAGCTCCAAACACCTCATTGTTTTCCTGTTTCTCTCCTTTGGCCATCTCCTGCTTCTGCTTCCACCGCTTTTTACACCTCTACCATCTCCTTCTTTCTTCGGCACTCCCCAAATCTCCTCTCTTTCCTTTTCCTTCTGCACCATCAGAAGAAAAATTAAATCTCTTCCTTCAAACAACGAAACCATGAGAGAGTAGATGGTAGTGACAGGAGCTTCACATCGGCCTTAGGTTTGTACTGAAGCTCGCCTCTTCTTCCCCATTCGGTTTCCTCGGGTGAAGGTACGTTAGGGTTTCTATTTTTTCGTTAATCTAGGGTTGTCGCCGATGAGGTCCTGCTCTCTTCTGTTACAAGATTTTGGGGTTTTTGTTCGACATCGGAGTTGTTTCTGGCTGCCTCTTGCACAGGTACGCCATTTGTTGCCCCGGACTTTTTTTCGAATCCGATTGCTTCGCATAGGTGCGTTTGTTCTTTGCTTTTGGCCTGATTTACTATTTTTCTATGGTGGAAGAAGCAATATTAGGGTTCGTGGAGAAGAATGCTGAAATAAAAGACTATGGCGAGTTCGCATTGGAGAAAGGAATCAGTCAAGAAGGGATCAACAATGTCATTAAGAGTCGGTCATAAAGGTCGGAGCCAGGTTAGAATCAGTAAGTCTTCCAAGAGACTAGAGCTCATACCGTTGGTTTTCTGAATGCAAGAAGTCAAGACTCGTCTAATGTGGACCTCTTGTACATTAGAAAAATTGAAACCTGCACTTGAAGTTGACTAATGGATTTTCTCTTTTTATTGCAGGTATGATGCTGGATTATATAAATTTTGTATAGCGCCATGTTTTAGTTACTTCAATTAGGAAGCAAAAGCTTGGTTATGATACTCTTAGGTATGTTTTTTTATGTTCTTGCTATGATAACCGTCTTCATTTTAATTTTAATTAATAATACCACATTATCTGTATAGGTAACTAGAGGTGGTGGTGGGTTGGGCAGGCTAATAACAGGTTAAAAAGGGTTTGGGTCAAACGGGTAAATTTTGGTACGGGTCAAAATGGGTTGGGTTGACCCGTACAAAATTTTTATTTGTGTTTTATATTTTAGTATAGATTTAACTATTTTGGCAAGTTTCAATACATACTAAATACCCAGGTTCACAACATCAAATTTGTTAATTAAAATGATCAGATTTCAATTTATATCTACATGGTTAGGGAATTTCAGATTTCATTTTAGTCTTTAGAACCAGTAATTGGAATGACCATATTCAGACAGACTATCCACACACTTATATTGGACGGAAGCTATTAACCGAGAGCAGGTTTGTTACCTTAACAGCAGAACAAAAACAACTCGGATATTGAGATGATGGTGGTGGTGGTACACAATGCATGACCCATGGCTGGTCTTTCGAATCAGAACTGATCTAGAGCCTTGAGCTGGGTCGGATGCAAAGCTGATCAGGTGCAACAGCAGATTATCAAAAGAGGTTGATTTAGTGATGGGTGCGGGGTGGATTGCAGCAGTTTGGTTCACCGTAGCCGCTCAAAACGAACACAAAGAGTGTCAAGGCTAAATGCCCCTTTGTTGATGGTCTATTTCCTCCACTTCCTGTATTGTAAGACAATTCATTTACTAATAATTTAGCTACATTTTACGGCTCTAATATGGGTTTTTACTGCTGCATTTTGACCGTTTGTTGTTTTCAATTGGGTTTCAGTTCGATGATTCTAGGGTTCTTTGGACACATGATTTGAATGCATGACAAATAATTTTAGGGTTTCTTGGATCTGCACATCTACAGATTACCCGCTAACGTGCGGGCAGAAAATCACTCCAATCTGTTTTGTTTCTTTTTCTCACTGTTTCATTATTATGTTTTGTAGTTCTTCCTTGGATATTAAACAAAAAATTCTTTGTATTTAACCTAGGCGGTTTGAATGATGCAGTTGATGGCATTCTTGGTGTATGCATCTCCATATAAATGCACAATTTTGTTCTTTCAGTTAGTAGTTAAAATTAAATAAATTGAATGGTCGTTGTTATGTTCCAAGGGATACATGTCAACACTTTAAAGTTTCAGCAAACCAGATTTAGTCTTTTACTTTATTTGAATCATTCTCAGTTTTTTTTAAAATTTTTTTCCTAATGATTCTCTGTACAGTTGGAATGGCACTTATCTGCCAAAAAATTTACATGGCTTTTTTCATTTTTATATATTGGGTATAAGATCATAATATATGTTTTTTAACTTTACAATCATTTCCAAACAATTTATCTTGAAATGTCCAGGAGGGTTCTGAAGCTATAGCTTTACTTTTTGGCATCAATGCATCTACTGGACTAAGTTTGTTAGCACTTACCAAGGTTAGGATCTTTTTTATTGTGTTTTGTATTCTCTAATTTGGGTATCGTTTACATGATGCCTACTTGATGTGAACAAAAATTGTAAAATGGCCCCAACTTAACTTGGATAAGTGGATCTCTCTGTCGACAACAATGTCCCCAAAAAGGTACCTGGCCGAATTAGTTTGTTCCTTTCTAAGTTATTACTGTTTTTTCCCTATTTGTTTTACCCTGATGTAAACGGGTCAAAAATTGTAACCTCACTTATGATGCATATGATACCATCAAAGTTTCTTTTTTTATTTATTTTCTGTCAGAAAATGCCGCACACAAGTTTGTGGGCTCAAGCATTCCTAATGCAAGAAGCTATTATGTTGAAGCAATAAGTTCAGCAAAGAGTTCCGAAGAAGCACCATGGCTGGGAAGAAAAACACAAAGGGAGCACCTAGATACAACATGCCTTATGCTATCTTTTTTTTTTCAGTTTAAAAAACAGTTTTTGTTTCTGCCAAAAAAGTCAAGCTGACCTCCATTATCATGGTCAATGATATGAATAATCTTATTGTTCTGAATTTTGATTTTAGGTTTTAATGATTTATGATCTAAATTATCATGGTGAATGGTATGGAAAGAAAAATTTGATTGCTTGGTATGAGAAAGAATGTTGTGAATTTTGATTTTAGGTTTTATCTTATTTTTTGGGTTTCCTCTTTCGGTTGTTGTACCGGCGATACCGGCCAAATTCCCGCCGCAACGCGCGGGGGAATTTTACTAGTCATTATTATAATACAAAGGGACTTGATGATCATAACTAGTTTTTTTACCCGCCGTGCGTTGCGGCGGCGCTGGTTGCGGCGGCGCTGAATGCGGCGTGATAAAGTATATAGACTACAATCGACCCGACTCGTTTCGGAACGAAATTTACGTCGAAATGTAGAGTAACTCGAATTTACACAATTGAATGAAAACACATTATATTTGACAACTCGTTTCTAAACAAAGTTTACGTCTAAACGTAGACCAACTCAAAACGTACATAAAAATAGAAATGCGACGTGGTTGTTAACTTCGCAATGCCCGTTGTAAGGGTGACATTAACATGGTTAAGTACATAAAAGAAACGCACACAGTTGCGGCGATTCAATTTTGTAGATTGAAACATATAGTAATTAAGCCCACGTGATGCGTCACGTTTGCGTACTTCTTTAACCATACAATAACATGTTAGTGTGTTCGCGCGTCGCCCTAACGTGGTTAAGTAAATAAAAGAAGCATGTGAAGTTGTAGCGGCTCAATTTTGAAGATTAACATAGACACGTCACGACGGTATATCAGGAAATCAATAAATATATATATTTTTTTTCCTATTTTGCAATGAACAAGAAAAAAAATAAGTTAAATGAAACAATAAAGGTAAAAAAAAATAAAGTAAAACAAACAGAAAAAATAAAGAGAGAAGAAAGTTGTTGTAAGGGTCGAATTAAGGTTCTTTGAAAACAAAACCCACTATCTAACCATTTGAAACAAGCTGCAATATATTTTTTAGTTTAGAAATTAGAATATTAAGACAAATATTGGTGTGGTGTGTTGGTGGCTCATGATTGGTCACCGACAAAAAAAAAATAAAAAAAATACCTGATTATACACCGTTAGGGATTAAGGGAGTTAGGAATAGTAATTAAAAAGAATATCATTTAGTCTGATAGATAAGGTTTTAATTCGTACACATAAATTTGGATTTAACTGATTTATATATGTTAAATAAATACATATATAAAATATAAGATTATTAAATATAATAATAAATAACAGAGTATCAGTTAAAGTAAAAAAAATAACGTAATGTTTATATCATATGTAATTAGTAGAGTAATGTGAATGTGAATGTGAATGTGAATATAAATATAAAATGTTCTATGTTAACATATCTATACTTATTAAATAAGTAAATAGTTGTGCCACATCTTATAATTCTTATAATTCTGCAAGTTCAAAAAAATTTTCCAACCTACTTTTTCTTAACTATTTAATACTAGTTTAGAACCCCGTATATTACACGGGTTAGAGCATTCACATCAGTTTCTTTATCTTCATCTCTATAATTTAACTAAATATCATATTTTTTCAAATTTTTTTAATTTGTTTTAACCTCACAAATCTCATTCTCTATCTCTATCTTTATCTCACTCACAAACACTTATTATATTATTTTTTTCTCTTTCCTAAACACTCACAAAAAAATATAGAGTTTGATTAAAATGATTCTTTATATTTAGACAATCTCTATTTACTAAACTATAAAATTTAAAGATAGATATGAAGATAGAGATCCTGATGAAGGTGTAAAATATAAGAAAACTCTAAATAATAAAGATAGGGATGGATATAGAGATATTGATGTGAATGCTCTTAAATAAAGAAAAATATTAAATAGCTAGCAATATGTGAAAAAAATAAAGGAAATAGTTGAAAAGAAAATATTAAATAGTTGAATAAAAAATATTAATAAAGAAAATATTAAATACTTGAGATAAAATAAACAGAAAAATAAAATGTATAATATTACATTAATACTTTTATAATAAAATAAAATAAAAAATAATTATTATTATATGATTGGTATTTTACAATAACTAACTGTTTTGGTAAACAGAAAATGTCTATAATTTTACTAAAGGACTAATTCACAAATCCACAACAAAATTTAAAATTATGTTTGTTAGGTTTAAGTCAAATAAATATGAACACAAAACGAAAAATTTATGCTCGTTGAGTCAAATCCTAAAACATTTAACTGAATTAATAAAAAGAGTTGTTGGCTGACTTAACAATACAGTTTTCAATACTAAAAAAACAAACTTTTCGATTTTATGTAAAATACATACCAAAACAAACCCGTGTTTACCCTATGGGAAAGATAATTGCAGAAAAGAGGGGTGAACAAGTTTTATTAAATTTTTATTTATTTAAAAACTAATCTTGTATGGATTGACACTTGTTAGAACTTAATAAGATTAATGGACAATAAATATAAAGAGTTTAGAGTTAGAGATATAAAACCGAATTTATAAAGGTGTTGTGTCCTCTCCTCGGTTCTTCAATCGAGAGCTGCTCCACTAAACGTTTCTTTTAAACGAAAGATATCATCGATACACCAAATGTTTCCCTAATCAAAGGTAGTGATCACCTTATACAAACGTCTCACTAAACGAATGTAGTAATGACATTCTTTGACACACTATGTCAAGATAGTGTTCTTTACACTATCTTCACTGTATCAAGATAGTGAAATCCAAACCATTCATACACTATATCAAGTTAGTGTTGATTCTCACAACCAACTCACACAGCAAATGTAGTGAGTGCCCCCTTACAAATATCTCAGCAAAAGTGGTAACAAACTACCACATTATTATAATACAAGAATAATAAGAATGATGATGGAAGTTATAGCACAACTATTCTTTTTTGCTCTTAATCCTTTGATCTTTATCTTCTCTTTTCAAGATGATGATCAATATGAAGGAACTAGAGAGAATATGTATAGATGTATATATGAAATTGTTACAGCAAAAGGGGTGAGCGTAAATCTTGAACAAGACCTCTATTTATAGATAACAAGTGAAGACAAAATAGTCACCTACACTACCTAGATGGCAGTTGACCGCCAATCGACCGCTGACATCCAGGCCTACTTTTTGTCTACAGTTTGAACGTTGTCGCTTGTACGATTTTACACTACAAAGTCATTTCCACTCATATTTATGTAAAGATTACCTTTTCAAAAGGAGTTAATTGCAGTTTTCGTCTCTGAGGTTTACTCCAAAAATCAGGTTTCGTCCCTACAAGTTTTTTTCGTCGTTTTTCGTCATTGTTGTTTCTGCTTTCGTCAGTTTTCGTCCCTTGACCGTTCGTTAGTCAATGGTTAGCCTTTAGGGGCAATGGTGTCTTTTCACTTCACATTCTGAGGCTATTTTGGTCTTTTCCACCCCAATTGTTAGAGTTAACTACAGTTTTCGTCCCTGCAACTTTAAACCTCCCCCATCACCACCACCGGTTTATTCACCACCACCGCCACCTTCGCCGCCACCTCCAGTTTACTCACCTCCGCCATCACCCTTACCATCGTCTCCACCACCACTATCACCATCACCATCTACCATCGCCCCCACCACCCCCTACCACCAGTTTACTCCCCTTCACCATCTCCACCATCACCACATCCACCTTCTCCACCAAAATGAAGATTAGATTTAAGTATAATACACCACCAACTGACATTGAATAAGATCGAAAAAACCAACCTTGAAGATGACCACCTGAACTAAGATCGAATAAGACCACCGGTCCATTGGCTTCTACACCACCATACATTCGTTCTACTACACAACAATAGGTTCAAAGAAGATAGTTTCAATGAAGACTTACACCACCATACCTTGGTTCAACTACACAAACAACATACCTATGGAGGGGAAGGTGGGAGAGATGGTGGTGGAAACGTCGTTGCCAGCACAAAAGCAGCTGGACGGCTCTGAAGGTGGTGATGAAGAATATGGGGGTGGTGATGAAAAAAATGGGGTGAGGTGATGAAAAGGGTTAAAATTTTGTAACATCAGGGACGAAAACCGTTAAAACAAAAGGGGCATTTTAGTTATTTTGCCAATTATTTAACAAGTCCATAATGGGAGCTTGGTTCAGGGATGAAAACAGAAACAACAATGACAAAATCGAAGGAAAAACTTGCATGGACGAAACCTGATTTTTGGGGTAAACTTCAGGGACGAAAACTGCAATTAACTCTTCCAAAAGGTTTTTTTGAAGCAATACTAGTGTAAGGCTTTACCCTAAAATGACAAAATTGTCATTTGTATTTTGTAAAATGAGCAAGATGCCTTCCACTTTGGTTTTGGCCTTAAACTATTTTTAATCAATTTGTGTTTTCCATGCAAAATCATGTTGGGATTCTTCTACTTATAGAAGATCCACCAAGGCAACTCATTGACTTTCAAGTTTGAAATTCAAATTGTTTCTAGAAGCCATTTTATAAATACTTGATTTTTATAAAATCTTGGCTTAGTTTTATAAAATGTTTTTGGGAAATGACTAGATTTTTCTAAAAATTATATTTTCATAGTTCTTATCATATTCTTAGGATATGATTTGTAATCTCTCTAGGTTCATAACATATTAATGTTGTGGGTCAATCCTTTGATCGCATAGATTACGTGTTGGTTTTCTTGCAATTCTTGATTTGTATGATGACTATGGCAATTGGGCTAGTTGATTATTAACACTTGATTACTTGAAGGTCTAAGTAACATGAAGAGGTTGAAGGTGGTAGTGGTGCTGGTTTAGGAGGCTCAAACAGTTCCAATACTGATGATGATGATGTGGAGCCAGACTCTTATGTGGAAGAGGGCAAAAGCGGAAAACCAATCTATGAAACAGCTGACGGGAAGACTGTTGAGGATGATGAAGTGTTGGAAGATACAGATAAATCTAAATCTGCTCTTGACACAACATGATGGTTTAAAACCAGTGAATCTCGTCCATCGCCGGTATATCAAAACATTGCAGTAAAGTTGCGTGAAGAAATTAGTCCAATCATTGGCCGGAAGTATGAACATTTAAAAGATTTATATGCCATCGAAAGACGTGGTGGCATCATTAAGTACTTCAAGACCGCACACGACCTCTAGTCTCTCCCTAATTGGGACATCATGAAGTTGGCTACTCTGAATCTCATCAACCCTTCCAACAACCCAGCAGCCAACGACTTCCAGAACTTCTTCAGAAACCAATGTGAACATGGTTTTACCACTTCCCAGCCCCGAAAGACAAAAAGAAGAAGATCAAAGAGAAGGATTGATCCTATAACCGGCAAAGGCAAAGTCGCAATCTATATTAAGCCTACCACGGTTATACACCGAGTCAAGATACCTCTTGCCTATGATGCTCACCAAATTCGACAAGTGGCATTACGACAACCAGACCGGTGAAGCTGTCATCAAGATTCTTGATGGTGAAAGCATTCAAGTGTTCAACCCAATGGACATATTCATGTTTAATACATTTGACCTTAAAGTCTTGTTTGCTCATCCTATCAACAGAGGGGCGGGGAATGCGAGAAGAGATGAGGCTACGTTATTTGCAACGGTAGTTGCTAGAGCACTAAAGATGAGAGCCGACATCATGACTCTAAAGAAAAGGATTGGTGAAGACTAAAATGTTAGGTATGCAACAACCTCGGGGGAGATTGTTAGGTCATTAAGGTTGTTGTATACCAACGTACTGAAGAACGGAGCTGAAGACTAAAGCTTTTGATGATTTTTGGTAGTTGGCGACACTAGTGGACGACAGTAGTAGTGTCGCCCGAGTCTCTTCAGGCGACACTAACTAGTGTTGTCAGCCTGCATGACGACACTAGTCGTTTTAGCCTATAAATAGTTAGTTTTTCTTGTTCATTAGCGCTAGAGCTTTGATTTAATACCTTTGTATGTGTTTAGAGTGATTAGGGAGCATTTATCATATTAGTAGGAGAAAATTGTATTCATATCAGTGCTAGTATTAATGGATATCATGAGTTTGTGCCTTTTTATTGCTTGTTTAGTTGCTTTGGTGCTTTGATTAGCTATTTCTTCACTTTTGGTTAGAATTAATCACATCTATTGAAAAATTTCAGCTTTCTGGTTTCATTTACAAAAGATTAGTACATATATTCATAGATTTGAGGCTACATGCTACTAGTCTGAAGTAACTGAAAGATCCAAACCTTTTGAAATGACTAAGTCCAATTACTCCGGACTAATCAATTGTTAGTCTGTAGTAATGGATTAGTCTGGACCATGTTTTTTGGACTAAATGTGAATACTTCAGACTAAGTAACAGATACTCCGGACTAAGGATCTATTACTCCGGACAAATACTTGAAAAATATATGCAATTCTTAATACTTCGGACTAAG
Organism: Smallanthus sonchifolius; assembly: GCA_023525975.1. Classification (NCBI taxonomy): domain Eukaryota; kingdom Viridiplantae; phylum Streptophyta; class Magnoliopsida; order Asterales; family Asteraceae; genus Smallanthus; species Smallanthus sonchifolius. Next base: position 31,481,452 of record CM042019.1, on the reverse strand, counting down.
AATCTCAATCCTCGGACCAAAGGCAGATAATCCAAAAAAAGGATTATTACATCGGACTATATGAAGACTTAAGAGTTGTTATAAGCTTTAAGTGTCTTTGTTCATTTTCATTGTTGGCTATAAATAGCTTTGTATTGTAATTAATTCATATATGTGATAGATCTGAGAGTGAGAAAACTGTGCGTGAGATTTTGCATCTTGTATTCAGTCTACTTCTTATAACCAATTCAATCAAGCAATGAAAATGATGAAAAAGTTTATTTACATTTGTTGTTTGATTTTTTTCTTGAATCTAGGATTTAGATATTTAATCAGTTGTGTGATATAGGTATTTCCGCAATCTAAATCAACATCTACAACAAGCATCTTTGTATTTCCAGATCCCGACACAAAGAAATATTGGTATGATGCATATGCACCACAACTTTTCTAATAAATCGCTTATTCTCTCGCCCCTTAAACCATTCCTCTCCATATGAGCTACTCTTTCACTCTAAACCTAATTACTCCACCTTTAGTACCTTTGGTTGCCTTTTTTGAAAGGACCCAAACCGGGTACCTCTCATAGTTGGCAAACATAGCATAAACATAGTTCTTAAACCTTGAATTAAACATTAAACATCAACAGCGGAAGTCTTATACAAAATTCAGAGTTAACAAAAACTTTTAAAACATAACATTGTTCGCATTCATAATCTAATAATGGGGATGTTATTCTTCTGGGCCGCAGCAACCATCCAGCCATCCTCTTCTAAGCCCTTACGGCATCGTGTCTTTTTCTTTCCTTTGCTACCTGATATGCATACTAAAATAGTCAGCTAACGTTGGTGAGTTCAAGTGTTTCTTTTTCTTTAATTTTACATCAAATGTTTTCTTTAAAAACGTTCTTTAAGCATACATATTATATTATATACATAATACAATAAAATCTTTCTTTCATCTTTTACATACATACGTATTTACTTTGTGCTCTTTTCTTTAAGTCATACATTAATGTCTATAATCTGTTATGTGCCTCCAAGTGGGTTTCTTCATTCTTATTTCCCGAAGGAACTTTCTTTTGCAGGTATTGTTCCCTAAGGCTCAACGTCCAAAGGCCGATACCCGACTTTCTGTGCCTCCAAGCGGGCTTCTTCATTCTTACATAGCGACCGTCGCCGCTAGAGTAACCGTCATTACTCATCTTAACCAGTTGTACAACATCCTCGTTACAGTGCCCTGTCGAGCACTACCCCGATTTTTCTCATGGTACGCCGTGGACTTGTCTATGACGCAACATCGGCTTCGAGTAGCACTAGTCTCAAGGACTATACTACTACCTCAAGACTTGCTACTATACTTAGGGTGCCACTAGTCACAAGGACTATGCTACTACCCCAAGTCTTTCCTAGTATAAGCATACTCTTACATATTAGACAATGTATTTGACTTATTATTCTTCTCTTTGTTTATAAAACATATAGTTAAATAAACCATTCTTTTTTTTTTCTGTTTATAAAACATATAGTTAAATAAACCATTATCTTCTTCTTATCTTCTGTTTATAAAACGTATAGTTGAATAAACCATTATTTCTTATCCTTCTTTCTTACAAAACGTATAATTAATAAACCGTTATCTTGCTCATCTTTCTTTCTTACAAAACGTTTAAATTAATAAACCGTTATCTTTCTTTCTTACAAAACGTTTAGTTAATAAACCGTTATCTTTCTTACAAAACGTTTAATTAATAAACTGTTATGTTTCTTTCTTATAAAACGTTTAAGTAATAAAATACATTTATTATAAACGTCTAATTCTTGAGTATGCACACCACCCTAAAATAGTAAAAATAGGGATTTTTGAACACACCTGATTTCTTAGGGATTAACTCACTCAGCAAGGGCTTCAAGCTAAGTGGAGGCTAAATAATCTGTTAAGAGTCACGAACTAGACAAATTAACTCCAAGTCATTCTGTCCGAAAACTCTATGTTCAAAATCTATTTCGATCGAAATCTTTTTCGATCGAAATCTTCTTCGATCGAAACTAGTCATTCGAAAAGTCTTACTTTGCATAATATTTTCGTTCGAAAACATTATGTCCAAAAACTATTTCGGTCGAGATTTTTTTCGACCGAAATCTTTTTCCTTTGAAAACATTTACTTTTGAGAACTATTTCAGTTGAAATCTTTTTCGACCGAAAACGCTTTCGATCTGACGTATTCTGTCCGAAAACTAACTATTGTCTGAAAATATTTTTCAGGCGGCCAGAGTTTTCGGACCTTTCAATGTTATTTCGGACGATTCATATGCTCTTGGCCAAAATCATTGTTTTTTATTCAAGTTTGAATCTTTTTACGTCCAAAGCATTTGTTTGGCTTCTATGAAGCTAGATCAATTCTTTTTTGGTCGTTTTACACGTAAAAATCACGACTTTTGATTAAAAACCCATCACAACCCTAAAACCCATTTTCCAAACGAAACTCAGATCTGGAAGTGTTTGTTACCTGGTTTTCGCTTTGCTTTCTTCTTCTCCAATCGACACAAAGCTTCCAGCAGTGATCTCGGGTCAAGGTGACGGACTTTGGGGCTCGGGTTTGAAGTTTTCTCTTTCTACTCTCTCACTAGAACTTGTTGGTAGGGGTGGTGAATGGAGAAGGATAGGGGATGAGGAGGGTTTTACCCTTTTTCTTGCTCTCCATATGACCGGCGCAAGGCCGATCCTCGAGCCCGCAAACCATTTTCCTTTTATTCATTTCTTTATTACTTTCGGAATGTTACAAGTCTACCCCTCTTATTAGAGGTTTCGTCCTCGAAACCTTTTTACAGGCCAAATAACTGAGGGTACAACTCCCTCATTTCCGAATCAGTTTCCCACGTGGCTTCTGATCCTTTTCGATGTTTCCATTGAACTTTGACCAGTGGAATAACTTTGTTGCGTAGTCGTTTATCTTTTCTATCCACAATTGCCATAGGCTCCTCAACATAGTTAAGTTTGTTGTCTACTTTGATGTCATCGAGCGGCACCTGTGCCGACTCATCAGCTAAGCACTTTCGCAAATGCGATACGTGAAAAGTAGGGTGGATTCCACTCAATTCTTCTAGCAGTTCCAGTCGATAAGCCACCTCTCCAACTCGTGCCACAATCTTAAATGGTCCGACAAACCTTGGGCTTAGGTTCCCTCTTTTTCGAAATCAAATTACTCCTTTCCAAGGAGACACTTTCAATAGTACTTTATCTCTAACCTGAAATTCAACGTCCCTCCTTCTCTTATCTGCGTAAGACTTTTGCCTATCCTTAGCGGCTTTCATTCGCGCTTTGATTTGGTCAAACTTTTCTTAAGTCGCTTTGACTACATCAAGGCTTACAAAGTCTTTCTGCCCAATTTCACCTCAACAGAGCGTCCTACACTTTCTTCCATATATCATCTCATAAGGCGGCATGTTAATGGTAGCATGATAGCTGTTATTGTAAGAAAAATCCGCCAATGGTAAGTGGCTATCCCAGCTACCGCCGAAATCAATAACGCATGCCCGTAGCATATCCTCAAGAGTTTGGATAGTCCTTTCAGATTGACTGTCGGTTTGCGGGTGGTAAACTGTGCTGATATTAAGTCTCGTACCCATTGCCCATGGAATCTCTTCTAGAACCTTGATGCGAATCGTGTGTCCCGGTCCGACACAATTGACAAGGGCATACCGTGTCTAGCCACAAACTCGTTAATGAACAATACTGCTAGCTTCTCTGACAAGTAAGTCTCACGTATAGGCAAGAAGTGAGCGTTATTCGTTAACCTATCCACAATTACCCATATGGTATCATGACCTTTACCTGTACGCGATAGCTTGGTTACGAAATCCATGGTAATGTGTTTCCATTTCCATTCAGGAACAAATAACGGTTGCATCTTTCCACACGGCTTCTGGTGCTCGGCCTTAACCTGAGAGCAAGTTAGGAATTTGCTCACATAATCAGTTACATCGTTTTTCATGCCGGGCCACCAGTATTCCTTCTTCAAATCATGGTACATCTTGTTTTTGCAAGGATAGATAGAGTAGCGAAACTTGTGAGCCTCGTCGAGGATTTTGACTCTAAGTTCGCCACCCTTGGGTATCCACATCCTCCAGAACCATGTTCGTACTCCATAAACATTGGTTTCTAACTTCTCTTACTGACCCACTATCCTTTCCCTCTTGACATTTTCTTCTCTCAAAGCTTCATCCTGGGCACGCTCTATTTCTGTCATTTTCTGTCATAAGGTCTGGAGTTACGACCAATTGATATGCTTTCACCAAGATAAGGGTTGTTGTCTGTTTTTGACTCAAAGCGTCGGCCACCACATTCACCTTTCCGGGGTGGTAAAGGATTTCACAGTCGTAGTCTTTCAACAGTTCTAACCACCGACGCTGCCTCATGTTCAACTCCTTTTGCTCAAAGAAATACTTCAAGATTTTGTGGTTGGAGTAGATGGTGCATTTGACTTCGTAGAGGTAATGCCTCCAAATCTTTAAGGCAAAGACAACTGCCGCGAGCTCGAGATCATGAGTCGGGTAGTTGACTTCGTGAGTCTTTAACTGTCGTGATGCATACACGATCACCTTCCCTCGTTGCATGAGCACACAACCTAACCCTTGACCTGAAGCATCGGAATGCACCACTATGTCTTCGTTTCTATCGGGTAGGGTCAGCACTGGTGCTTGGGTTAACCTCTTCTTTAATTCCTCGAAGGCATTGGTTTGGGCCTGGCCCCATTCATACTTTACTTCCTTATGGGTCAATTTGGTTAAAGGTGAGGCTATCTTAGAGAAGTATTGTATAAACCTCTTGTAGTAGCCTGCTAAACCTAGAAAACTTCTTACATTCGTTGGTGTCCTAGAAATTTCCCAATTCCACACTGCGTCAATCTTTGTTGGGTCTACCATGATGCCTTCTGCGTTAATGTCGACACACTCTGTTCATCATATCCATGAATGTTGTGAGAGCATTTGTCAACCCAAAGGACATCACACAGAACTCGTAGTGTCCATACCGCGTCCGGAATGCGGTTTTAGGTATGTCTTCCTCTCTTACTTTTAGTTGATGATAACCCGACCTCAGGTCGGTCTTGGAAAACCATTTTACGCCTTGCAGTTGATTGAATAGATCGTCGATCCTGGGTAGCGGGTACTTGTTCTTCACAGTTCTTTTGTTCAATTCTCTATAATCGATGCACATTCTCATGGCACCATCTTTCTTCTTGACAAACAGCAACGGAGCACCCCAAGGTGAAATGCTCGGTCTAATAAACCCTTTTTCCAAAAGTTCTTCCAGTTGGGTCATCAACTCTTTTATCTCAAGTGGCGCTAGTCGATAAGGTGCTTTGGCAACGGGCTGAGCACCTGGCATTAGATCTATTTGAAACTCCGTTTCTCGATTAGGCGGCAATCCAGGTAATTCCTCAGGGAACACTTCCGGATAATTGCACACCATGGTTACTTCGCTTAACTCTTTCACTTTCACGTCCTTATTGATCACATAAGCCAAGTAAGCCTCACACCCGCGCCTCATATACTTTTCTGTCTTCATCATTGAGATTACATTAGTCAAGGGAATGTCTCATTCCCCGTAAATCACGACCTTGCTGCCATCAGGAGCATTGATCTGAATCACCTTTCGTTTACACAAAATACGGGCTTCATTTGCAGCTAACCAATCCATTCCCAATACTACATCGTATCCCCCCAAGGCTATAACGAATAATTTAACCGGAAATCTATGGCCCTCTATCTTTATGGTAAGGTCGTCTACCAACTCTACTACTTTAGTGTTCCTACCCACGACAGTCTCTACATTAAACGCCTTTTCTATCTTGGAAGTTTTGTATTTCAATCTTTTACAAAACAAGGAGGATATAAAGCTTTTACTAGCACCCGAATCAAACAGAACATAAACAAAGGTGTGGTCAAGTATAAACATACCCGACACCACGTTGGGATCTCCCCTTGCTTCTTCCTGTGTCATGGAATAGGCTCTGGTCTTCGCTCCCCCTTTCTCAGCCTCCTTTGCCTTCTCATTGTTTGTTGTTCTTGGTTTGCGGCAGTCCTTGGAGAAATGACCTGACTCGCCATAGTTGTGACACTTCTCATAGCTGGCAGAACTTGGGGGCACGGGTACAATCACGAGATATGTGCCCCGTCTTGCCACAGTGGTAGCATATGTCCAACCCATACTTGCACCCCCCAAGGTGCGCCTTACCACATTGGTTACAGGCGACCATTTCCTCAACTCTTGGCTTCTTACTTTTCTAGGCAGACCAATCCCCGCCCAAGCGCTTAGTAGCGTTAGACCACTTCTTTTGAGTTTCAGTGGGGGTTGCGCCTTCTGTGGCCACATCGTCAAAAATTTTCCACTCATAGCCACCACAGAGTAAAGTCTCCAGGAGTGTTGGCATTGATGATCGTGCGAACTCTTGGAGGTAGCTTCTAGATATAGCATTTGATCCTTCTTTCTTCTGTGTTCACCAAATATGGAACGAACTGAGTTAACTCATTAAATTTGGAGGTGAACTGTCGGTGCGTCATGCTACCAGCCTTGAGTTCCACGAAGGCTTCTTCCATTTTGTCAATCTCATTTTGGGGACAGAACTTTTGAATAACAAGGGCTTTCAGATCGTCCCACTTCATTCTATCAATATCTCTTTCAGACTTAGCTTTCTTCACATTCTCCCAACAGCTCAGTGCCTCGAAGGCAAAAGAATGAGCGATAAACCATAACGCCTGGTCAGCACGGAATTCACTCATCTTGATAACTGCAGTCATGCGGTCAATCCAGTAGTATGCGGCGGTAGCATCTTTCTTGCCATCAAAAGTTGGCGAATCACAGTTCTGGAAGGATTTGTAGTCACATCCGCGCTTCTCATCATAGTCGGAGTCATCACTTTCAGACTCAGTTTCAATCACATTTCTATTCTCGGCCCGTAGGGCCCTACCCTTTTCTTCTTCCACAGTCTTTAGAGCCTCAGTGAGTGCTGCATGTAGAGTGTTTTTCAGAACTGCAGCCACTTCGTCGGCTATGGCTTTCCTGACAATTGGCTCTAGGACTAAGCCTTCTTCGTCGTGTATTCCATGGTCATTTTGAGTATTTTAATTTGTGGTATGGATCGACACTGATCCATGAACTGAGGGTTCGCTTTCTTCCTTTTCGACGTGGTTGACGCGGCGTCTACCCCTACGTCCAGTACCTGCCCCTCTCTTAGCACCTCTTCTTCCAGCCATGATGTTTTCTTACTGCGAACAAGGAATACTCGTTTCATCATGATAGGTTATTATTTAGAACACCATGATGTAACGTAAATTACTAATTACATAGACTGGTATGAAATTACTAATTTACTTTACTTCTTGGGTTCTGAACATTCCCTGTCAGAGTAACATCTGTACTCAAATCCAGAGTTTCTACATCATGACACATTCTTTCTACTTCCAATTCTAAGGTATTTAGTGTCTATGTTCTAAGCTAGGACATGTACCACCTTTCTATTCTAAGGCCTTTACTGTCTACTGTTTCTATTATTATTTATTACTAAGGCCTTACTGTTCTTCTTTCGTGGCTTGGCTGCTCTAACTGACATCCCATTCTTCTGTCCCATTCTCAGTTTAAGTTCAGACATTTTGGCGAATGTCCGAATCTCTCAAACTATGGCTTTGATACCAACTTGAAAGGACCCAAACCGGGTACCTCTCATAGTTGGCAAACATAGCATAAACATAGTTCTTAAACCTTGAATTAAACATTAAACATCAACAGCGGAAGTCTTGTACAAAATTCAGAGTTAACAAAAAACTGTTAAAACATAACATTGTTCGCATTCATAATCTAATAGTGGGGATGTTATTCTTCTAGGCAGCAGCAACCATCCTTCCATCCTCTTCTAAGCCCTTACGGCATCGTGTCTTTTTCTTTCCTTTGCTACCTGATATGCATACTAAAATAGTCAGCTAACGTTGGTGAGTTCAAGTGTTTCTTTTTCTTTAACTTTATATCAAATGTTTTCTTTAAAAACGTTCTTTAAGCATACATATTATATTATATACATAATACAATAAAATCTTTCTTTCATCTTTTATATACATACGTATTTACTTTATGCTCTTTTCTTTAAGTCATACATTAATGTGTATAATTTGTTCTTTGCCCCCAAGCGGGCTTATTCATTATTATTTCCCGAATGAACTTTCTTTTGCAGGTATTGTTCCCTAAGGCTCAACGTCCAAAGACCGATACCCGACTTTCTGTGCCCCCAAGCAAGCTTCTTCATTCTTACATAGTGACCGTCGCCACTAGAGTAACCGTCGTTACTCATCTTAACCAGTTGTATAACATCCTCGTTACAGTGCCCTGCCGAGCACTGTCCCGATTTTTCTCATGGTACGTCGTGGACTTGTCTATAACGCAATATTGGCTTCGAGTAGCACTAGTCTCAAGGACTATACTACTACCTCAAGACTTGCTACTATGCTTAGGGTACCACTAGTCACAAGAACTATGCTACTACCCCAAGTCTTTCCTCGTATAAGCATACTCTTACATATTAGACAATGTATTTGACTTATTATTCTTTTCTTTGTTTATAAAACATATAGTTAAATAAACCATTCTTTCTTCTCTTTCTGTTTATAAAACATATAGTTAAATAAACCATTATCGTCTTCTTATCTTCTGTTTATAAAACGTATAGTTGAATAAACCATTCTTTCTTATCCTTCTTTCTTACAAAACGTATAATTAATAAACCGTTATCTTGCTTATCTTTCTTTCTTACAAAACGTTTAATTAATAAACCGTTATCTTTCTTTCTTAAAAAACGTTTAGTTAATAAACCGTTATCTTTCTTACAAAACGTTTCATTAATAAACTGTTATCTTTCTTTCTTATAAAACGTTTAAGTAATAAAATAGATTTATTATAAAATACTAATTTTTTAGTATGCACACCACCCTAAAATAGTAAAAATAGGGATTTTTGAACTCACCTGATTTCTTAGGGATTAACTCACTCAACAAGGGCTTCAAGCTAAGTGGAGGCTAAAGGATCTGTTAAGAGTCACGAACTAGACAAATTAACCCCAAGTCATTCTGTCCGAAAACTCTTTGTTCGAAAACTATTTCGATCGATATCTTCTTCGATCGAAACTAGTCATTCGAAAAGTCTTACTTCGCATAATATTTTCGTTCGAAAACATTCTGTCCAAAAACTATTTCGGTCGAGATCTTTTTCAAGCGAAATCTTTTTCCTTTGAAAACATTTACTTCTGAGAACTATTTCGGTCGAAATCTTTTTCGACCGAAAACCCTATCGATCTGACGTATGCTATCCGAAAGCTAACTATTGTCCGAAAATACTTTTCGGACGGGTAGAGTTTTCAGACCCTTCAATGATATTTCAGACAATTCATATGCTCTTGGCCAAAATAATCGTTTTTTATCCAAGTTTGAATCTTTTTACGTCTAAAGCATTTGTTTGGCTTCCATAAAACTAGATCAATTCTTTTTAGGTCGTTTTACATGTAAAAGTCCCGACTTTTGATTAAAACCCCATCACAACCCTAAAACCCATTTTTCAAACGAAACTCAGATCTGGAAGTGTTTGTTACCTGGTTTTCGCTTTCCTTTCTTTTTCTCCAATCGACACAAAGCTTCCAGCAGTGATCTCGGGTCAAGGTGACGGACTTTGGGGCTCGGGTTTGAAGTTTTATCTCTCTACTCTCTCACTAGAACTTGTTGGTGGGGGTGGTGAATGGAGAAGGATAGGGGACGAGGAGGGTTTTACCCCTTTTATTGCGCTCCATATGACCGGCCCAAGCCTGATCCTCGGGCCCGTAATCCGTTTTCCTTCTATTCTTTTCTTTATTACTTTATGGATGTTACCTTTTTCTTTATTCCTTTCTAGGTGACACACGAGCTAACAAACTATCTCTCAAATCCTCCATGTAATGCGCCTAATCATCATGTATATCTTTGCTATGACCCACACACATGTCGCACTAACACCTCATGGCATCTCACCTTTCATGTGATCATCTTCCCTATCATGTCCCCTACATGTACCCCTTTACCACACACCATTTTCCTACCTCCTCCATCCTTCATACCACCCCCATGACACATGTGCCATCTATGACCTCTCCACCCACCCACCTAAGATATTTTCCACATCACCATAGCCTACCACTATTATGTCACCCCCTCATACAACACATTATACCTCCCCCACTCCTCCACCCTCTACTTCCACAATCCTGAGACTACCACCCCTTCCTCATCTTATGGTCACTCAATCTCGTGACTACACACGTGAACCCAAACTTTTCCAGAACCATGTTCTACTTCATGCCTCATCTCAGTCCCCAAACACCAAGCCCAACACCTTTTCCCGAGCATAGAAATGGTTAATTTGATGGGATACCATGCGCACAGAGATTGCTGCCCTCCACTCTAACCGTACTTGGACTCTGGTGCGTGTGCCTCCTTAGCAAACATTGTTAGATGTCGATGGATTTACAGGAGTAAGTGTAATCCATTGATGGCACTATTAGTAGATATATGGCCCGCCATATGGCTAAGGGATTCCATGAGAATGAGGGTATTAACTGCATAGAGATTTTTAGCCCAGTTGTCAAACCTACCACTATATGCTTGGTTTTATTAGGTGCCTTCTCTCATGGAAGGGCTTTAAGACAAATAAACGTCAGCAATGCCTTTCTGCATGGAGGCTTATCTAAGACTATGTATATGTCACAACCTCCTGGATTTTATGACTCGAAAAGACCGTATCATATTTGCCTTCTCGAAAAGTCACTATATGGTTTCAAGCAAAGCCCTAGAGCTTGGTTCTCTACACTGTGTACATCTCTTGGTTCATATGGGTTTACGCATTCTATATATGACACCTCTATATTTTTTTAATGTGGTAACTCGGTTATTTGTTATGTATTAGTTTATGTGGATGACATTCTTATCACATAGGTACTTAGAGGATCTTTTACAACGCACATGTAATTAGTGCAGACCCCTCTCTACTCTATTTCTCTTGGGAAATAGCTTTCTTATTATTCGTGTATACCAATGGAGGACCCACTGACACATCGAAGCATAGTTGGTGATCTCTAGTATCTCACCTGACTCGCCCATAGATTTCTTATGTCGTCAGTAAGGTTTCACGGTTTTTTCAGCACCCTACTGATCGTTCATTAGGTTACAGTCAAGTGCATTTTGCGCTACCTTAAGGGGACTATCACCTATGGTCTCACTATTCACACGTCCATTTACTGTAATATTGATGCATATGTAGACGATGACTTGGCTTGTTGTCAAATGATCATCGATTTATCATCGGATACTCTGTTTTTCTTGAAAACAATCTTATCAATTCGAGCTCCAAGAAATAACACACAGTCACCAGATCCAGTGCAGAGGCAGAGTAGGCCCTTGCTACAACAGAGATTTCTTAGATTATATCTTTTCTACATGAGCTTCGGATTACACAACCCAGTCCACCCACCTTGTAGTGTAACATCTTGGTGTCACTTATTTAGCGGCTAATCCAGTCTTTCAACAACGTACCAAACATCAAAAGATTGATAGTTATTTAATTCGAGACATGGCTCTTGCATAGACTCTCTATGTTCGTTATTTACCTACTACTCTTCATATTTATGAACCAAAGGTTTGTCCGTTGCACGTTTTGACTCTCTTCGATCCAAGCTTCACGTTGAAGGCCTCGTTTAGCTTGCATGGACATGTTAACTAATATATAATATATTATTATTCTCTATTTTGATCTAGTGTCTCCATGATTATCTGACATCTCCATGTTTATCAAGTATTAAAATATGTTTGGATAGACATAGTATTTTGTTATTATCTTTTATCTTGTAATACCCTATATTAAGGATGAACATCCTTTGATTTATTCAATAAAACCCTATGATAAACAACATATATTGGTGGTTTTTTAGTTTTAATTTTTTTATTATGTAAACGTATCTAAGTTGTGTTTTTGAAAATTATGAGTGAAAAAGTGAAAAATTAATCGGTCTAATTGATATTAGTATAGTTTTATCTCATCAATTATATTGACTAAAATTAAAGCTTGACTAATTAAACTTAAAATACGATTATGAAAAACATATTGTTAATTTACGATATTACTCCTATACACAATGATGAATTTGATTACTTGAATCTTGTGAATTGATCAAACAAATATTGAACGTCGCCATTTCAAAAGGGGAAAAAAGGTATACAATTGCCACAATTATAAAGTGAACTAAAATCAAATATGATTCCCATAGCGTGGTACGTTCTTAAACCTACTTGAGCCTTCCTTAAGCAAGGGAAAAAGTAATTGCATCAATCACTATCAAATTGATTTTTGAAGATTCTAATATTAGTTATTAAATCTAATCAATGAATAAAGTTCATATATACAAAGAGGATCCAAGAACGAAACAGGTTAATAAGAAAGAGAGCAAGAAAAGAGAAAGCACACAAGTCAAGCAAGAAAGTAAGCAAGTTTAGGTAAAAGGTAAGCATGTCAGGTACGTCGACCCGGTTTTGATGTGAAGGATTAAGTTGAACAAACAACGATTACGGGTGATTATTGGCCATAATCAAAGTATGTTCACATGAAAAAGAAAAAAGGTTCGAATGGAAGAGTTAGAGTTGGAATGCAACTAGGTGAGTGGGTCTAAGAGTTTCTTAGAAGGTCTTTGAGTTCGAGTATGTCTTTGTCTTTGTCTTTTATAGTAAGTTACTATTGAGTCAAGTTAGTTGGAGTTTATTTAGTTAATTAATTGTTTGGTATTTATCTAATATATTAAGATAACAATAGGTTAGCTTATAATTATCTAGTAAGTGTTTGAGTCGGTTTACATTTGGTTTAGTAGGGTTATTTATATGGGTTCCTCGTTATGTAATTAAGCAAGTCGAGAATCATGGAGATAACATAAATAAAGTATCGATCTTTTGTTTGGGTTCACAAATCGTCTACGGTTTCTTCTTCTTCTTTTTTTCTTTTGGTTGAAATATTTTGGTTTGTTTGAAGGGATCCTAGGTTATAGTTATGTGTTAATTTTAGGGAAAAAGTGTTTATTATAATTTAACTACGTGTGTTTTTGGCACACTTGTAACTAGAGGTGCACAAAAGAACCGGAACCGGAACCGATCCGATGGATTATCCGAAACCGGATCCGGTGAGAACCGGTTTTTTTAGAACCGGTCCGGATATTATGAGAACCGCCGGTTCCGGGACCGGTTCTGGGTTTTTTGACGGACCGGTTAAAAATCGGATAAAACTCGGATTTTTTGGAACCGGTTTTTTTCGGACATTTTGGAACCGGTTCGGAACCGGTTCTAGCCGTTGGGGTTAAAAAAAAACGGCTATATAGCCGTTTTATGGCCGTTTTTTTGTTTTTTTTTTGTTTTTAAGTATTGAAATTTAGTATAAATAGGTATTGGGTGTTTGTGTTAGTTCACCACAACATTCTAGCTCTCAAAACTCAAAAACGCTCTCAAAACGCAAAAAAACGCTCACGTTAAGCAAAAAAAAAAACGCTCTCATGGCTTCCGCTTCCGCAAGCACTCAAAATTCGGTTGGTGGTTCTACTAGCGATGTTACGGTTGTGTCAATACTTCCTTGCTCCCGAAACCAAGAAATATGGGCTTATTTCGATTTATGCGAAATGTCGTACGGCTCGCAAAAGGCTCGTTGCAAACGTTGTGGTAAACTTTTAGCTGCGGCGGGAAATAGCAGTTTAAGGAAACATATTGCTAGTCACGCAAGACACACTCAAGAAGGTGAAAATCAAACTCAAATTGGTAGGGATGGAGGAGTTTGGCAATACAATGTCGAAAGTGTTCGTGAGAGAATGGCACATTTCGTCATTCAAGAAGGCTTGCCTTTTGATCATTTTGATAATCCGCGCTTGACGAGGATGATACAAGAGACGCTTCAACCGAATTACACAAATGTAAGTCGTTCTACTTTGAGAAGAGATTGTTTAAAAATGTGGAAAAGAGCCAAAAAAGAATTAATTTTAGGTTTTGAAAAATTAAATACCGGCATTAATTTTTTTTTTTCGGAACCGGTGGAACCGGTTTTTTTTAACCGGTCCGGTTCTAAATGTCCGAACCGGTCCCAATAGGTTCCAAGTCTCCACACCCGGAACCGGATCCGAACCGGAACCGGTTCTAATGGATCCGGTTATTGACCAACTTTGACGGAACCGGTCCGGATCCGAACCGGATCCGGTTCCAAAAAAAACCCGATTTGTGCACCTCTACTTGTAACAATACATATAAAGTTGAACACACAATTGTCTTAATAGTATATTCATCGGTTTGGTCAGGTTTCACCCTCCTATGGAGCATATTTTAAGAACTTTAGATTTATAGTGGACTTAATTAGGGATTAATTTTATTTGTAGCACAATTTTGAAAAGATTTTTAAATCTATATACTATATAATAAATAAAGTTTTTTCATGCCACGTGTTATCTCCATATTCATTCTTTTTTTTTCCCGCCTCTCTCTTATTAAATATATCTCTATATTTTAATAATAATATATTTTTAAATAAGATACTAATTTTTATATTAATAAATCACCTGACGTATTTTAACGAGTGTATGTGTTAACAGATTATATTGTATTCCACGTGTTTATTCAACCCGTGTAAAACACGAGTTTTTAAAAAATAAATTTTTTATTACTTAATATATAATATTATATTCATTCAACCTGTGTAATAAACGAGATTTTAACCTCATATAATAATATATGATGATTGTTCACTTGTCGTAACAATATATAATATTGTTCAGATATGGGGGTAAGAATTTGGTAAAACAAAGTTGTGGGTTAATTTAGATATTGTAATTTTAACCATTTTGAAAAAAAGGGGTTAATGAGAAGTATAGGGTTCTATGTGTAATATTTATTATAAAAAAGGATGTGTAAGAGGGTTTATTTTACGGTTCATATTCAAGAAATTAGGGATTTTGACCCATATGGGGGATTAATATGGAATGTTATGATTAGTTGGTGTTAATGTTGAATAGGAACTGAAATTCAATTGAAATAATGGACTAACATTAATAAAGAGAGTTATGGGATTGGATGTTTGGTTTGAGTGAATTGGAAGTATGACCCAGACGGGTCAAATGGGTTAAATGGTTACTTGTAGTTTATGTCCACAAGATGTTTGATTAAATGCGTAAACCAATAAATAGTGGAAACTTGAATGATTTGCAATGTTTAATTGATTGGCATAACATGTAAAAGATAAAAGGTTAAACTAATGGGCATAAAGTTATGATAAACCTAGTTGGTGTCATTGAATGATATGGATTATGAAAATACAAATTTGAGTTCATTTAGATAAAAGGAAAGGTTTTCAAGCGGGTCAATGGGTTTAAACTAGTTTAGTTCATTATCATAACCATTGTTTTGTTAGTAATTGGTGAATTTAAATGTATGTGCTATAAATTAAAATGGTAAAATGATCCATACTACATGGTTTAACTGAGTAAGGTGATAACGGGTCAATTGGGTGGAAAATAATCCAATTACCAAAATGAATGTAAATAAATGGTAAAATGATCCATACTACATGGTTTAACTGAGTAAGGTGATAACGGGTCAATTGGGTGGAAAATAATCCAATTACCAAAATGAATGTAAATGTGTGATTAAGAACACATGTTATGTAATGAAGTGGATAAATATTCATGTTTTGAATAGTACAAATATCCACATTATGTGTTCTAATCGTTTGAAAGGTTGACTTGTTGTCAAGCTAGGTATGACAAACGGGTCAAACGAGTGACAAGGCAACAATACTCCTACGAGAAAAGGTGAGTGACTCTATCTAAAAGACAAGTTGTTAAACCCTTATTTTGTATATGGTATCATCAATAGAAGAGATTTAAAAATTTGCGAAACGGTTAATATTTGTGCATTATACCTTATTAATGTACTATTCATTTTGTATGACAAGAGATATTGAGGAAGTTGCTAAAATGTTAAACGACATAAAAGATGATAGGTTAAGTGGAATTCAAGTCTTGTAAAGGTAAGTGTTTCATTCCAAATCACTTTCGACAATCTCATTATCTATGAACCATTTGGTAGGTTTGTCTAATTAGGAATGTATTGGATTTGTATACTTTAAATTACAAGGGAATTTCCACATATAATATGTGAATAAATAGTATAACTTGCAAAGGTTATATGAATCATTACATTTCCAACAAGAAGAAACATTGATCTAATAAGAAGTTGAAATCAATAAAGGAATTTGTTCTATGTTTAGAAAGTGTGAATACGATTAAATTGTTTGTTATGAGATTACATGAATCTTATGTGTAAGAGTTATTGATGGGTTTTCTTGTGTAAAATTGAAGCAAGCCAAGAGATGGGTCAATTTGGGCGGAAAAAAAAAGAAAATGACACATTTGTGTAGGTTTGGGCGTATTTTACGCCACACCCGCCGTAATTTATGCCGATGACAGATTTTGTACGCCCCAGGCTACTGTATACGGTGAATTTTACCCGAACATGTTGAACTTTGGCATTTTGATCAATATTGAATTGTTTTATGCCCTTAAGTCTCGTACGCATGTTATTACTTTCAATACTAAGTCTGGATATTGTTTGAGCTTCTTTATTATGATAATACCAAGTGATAAATGTGTGAGATGTTGTGTAATTGTACATAAAGAAGAGTTGTGATGTTATCATAACAACATGATGTGATTTAATATTTAAATGATGCCATTTGAAGTGTTTTTATTATAAGCTATCAGGGCTAAACGGAAGTGAGAGGGGTATACAGTGAAATATGGGGCAAAAGTGAGAGGTGCAAGGTTGAGAGTGGTCTACGGACTACGTTGAATGTTTACGTTGCACGGGTCGTTTCGTGGCTATTTGATGAGCCTTGATCCGTTAGTGGAGTTATGCTTCGAGGTTGTTGTAACACCTAAAAAAATTTCAAGAAAATAAGGACTAGTGTTGCCAAGAATTCAAAGTTAAAGGGCTAATAGATAAATAATTCAAAGTACAATGACCAAAAGTGAAAATTTTGAAACTGGCTGGTAGCGGACCGCTACCAAGACCTTAGAGGTCTGCTACGGGGAAGAGGACGGTAGCAGACCGCTACCACAAAGCTTAACGGTCCGCTACGTGGATAGGAAGACAGCTATGATGACGCGCCACGTGTCTGCTAACTAGCGGATGAATTCTGACGCGTGTAACCCTATGGCGGACCGCCATCCGCACCCTAACGGTCCGCCATGCGACAGTTGTCCTTAACGGACCGCTAAAGAAGAGATAACGGTCCGTTACTTGCGCACAAAGGCATATTTGCGGCCGGAGGCGATGGCGGACCGCCACCACCCTGTGTGGCGGTCCGCTACGGGTCCAAATGTTGCATATAAATAGAAAGCTCGAGCTCAGACTTTGAGCATCAGTCCCATTCACCAACACACTCACAAACCCTTTGAAGACCCGTTTCTGAACACCGGTTCGCGTACGAAAGTCCGGTTTCTAGTATTTCGCCCACAAATTGCCGTACATAGTACTAAGGTACGGTTCCGACCTACTGTTAAGCTTTGGTTAATTATCATTAAGATAAGTTTGTATAATTAAGTAATGTTATTATAAATCTAGGGCTTTGTCCAAGGTGTTTGCCATATTTCAGTTACGATATGCCGAAGTACTGCTAAGGTGAGTTCTTAAACTGTGATGCATTTAAAATAACCATGGGTGCCTGATATACTCCATTTTTAAGCATGGTTAATTTATGAAAACATTTTGGGTACCTTGGAACGATTACACATATTGTTTATATATAACGCATTCTAAGCGTTTTTGTGTCCCGTGGAACGGCATGTTGGACAGCACTCGTGGAACGGTATTTGGTTATATATATACAGAATTGATTACTCATAGTTGTCTATGAGATGTGGGCACCCCATGACTATGTTCAGGATACCTTGGAGGGTCATTTTATGAACTGATTTGTTTATTAATTTATCAACTTTATGTTAACCCATTTTCTTTAAAATGTGTTTGACCACATCACAGGTAGTCAATAGAACATGATGATGAAATGAACAAGATGATGGACATTTCAGGAAACTATAAGTCCCGAAATGTTATGTTCCTTGTGAAGGAACGACGATGAAACATGACGTAACTTTTGATTCCATGATATAAACAATGTTTCAAATTATGTAATAAAAAATAAAGTTTTAAGTTTCCCTTGTATGTTCTGTACCATGCGTCACCTCTAACCAGTACATGAAACTGAGTATGTATATATATATATATATACACACACACACACGTATATATAACCCATCATATAATCATACAATTGGAATGTGGATTGCGAGTCCTCACTTAGGTATGGCTAATGTTTTATGGTGTTATTGTGTAGGTAATGTAAATGCGGTTAAAGATCGGAGTGGTTAAATCATGTGGAGTAAGAAGGTGGATATTGAACCGGATATACAAGAAAGGAAGAAATGATTCCCATGGATGCTTTTGGTCAATGGTTAGTGTGATCAAGTATTGGAGCGAGTCAACGAAAGAAGGATTGGCGATGTTATTTGTTCACTAAACTTATGGTTTTCCTATTGGGTCAAGTGTTTGGTTGGAGTATAATTCCAACGTTGTTTTAAAAAAATACTTGAATGTGATTATGTTAAAGGGTCATGTTTATTTTATAAAAAATCATGGTTGTTAAACATGTTTTGTTTTCGTAAGGATTATCCGTTATGCAAATGGGTCATGCCGAAATTTTTAAGAAACTCGAACTTTTTGACACGTGTTGAAGGAGTTGGAAATGTAAGTATGTAACTAATATATTTGAGATAAGACACTTTTATTATGTAGATATTTTTGAAAAAATCTGGGCCTAAATTTCGGAAGGTGCATAAAACCGTGTCTAATATATTGGGCGTTAAACATACGTACAAGTACTTACGCGGTTTTCACATTTCTCAACTTCAAATTAGTTCTGTAAGAGCGCCTTAGCGTCTCCATTGTCATTGTACAAAACATATATATTATTATATACTGATCTACGTAATCCTTGTACACTACTATAGAGATTCTCAACGGGGATTTAGAAAATGTCCTTCAACGGAATACCAAACCAATTCGGATTGTTCCTGTAACATTCGGCCTCTTGTACTAACAATATTGTTCGCTTTCCCCACTAGAAGCTCACAAATTTGTTTTTGGTTGCCCTCGGTGAAAACTTCTCAAAGGTCACCCATCTCTGGATTACTCTCATGCGAGCACGCTAAACTGTGGAGTTCTCCTCTCATCCACAGCCAATACGCCCAAAACGCGTTGTGGTAGTTGAGGCGGGCATTCCTTATAGTTAAACACCTTTGTGTGTGTGTGTAATTGTGTAATTGTATTGATTGTGTAATAATTTTGGGCTACAAGAGAAGTTTATATACTATAACCATACTTACATAAACTACCTTCTATTTCTACTAATTACAATTGATCTAATATTCCCCCGCAAGCTAAGGGCAGGTAGCGACCTGTAGCTTGGATCGTAAGAACATAAATCATTGAGTTGGCAACGGCTTTGTAAAGATATCTGCAATCTGATCATTTGTGGATATAAACTGAACCTTGAGTTTGTCTTGAGCCACTTTTTCACGAACAAAGTGAAAATCAATTTCAACATGCTTAGTTCGGGCATGAAAGACAAAATTAGCTGCAAGATAGGTTGCTCCAAGATTGTCACACCAGAGAGTGGGAGTAGAAGTTCTCGAAGAACTTCTACCCAAGTTAATTCGGTAGATGTATCTGCTAGAGCTTTGTATACTGATTCAGTGGATGATCTGGAGACAGTTTTCTACTTGCATGTGGTCCAAGTTATAAGGTTAGAACCCAAATAGATGGCAATCTTCGACGAATTTGCTAGTGAGGCTAGATCTTCTTTTAAAGAAATTAATTTCAACGTACCATTATGATCATATTGACCGTTTTGTTTAATTTATTTTTTGTCTACATTCTGATATAAATTTTATTAAAACCCGAGTTGTTTTCAAAATAAAGTAATTTTTAGTTTCGTAAATATAAGAAAACACGGTATTTTGAAAACGTTTTGCTTTCAATAAAAATTTACATTGAAATGTCCACAAATAAATAAGCAAAACGTGTATTTAGATTTTTAGAAAAAATTAAATATTACAAGTTATCTAGAGATAAATCAATTATATGATAAAAGAATTAATATTAGTCTTATCCTTATATTTTATTTTTGTTTAGTAAACAATTATTTTTAAATTACTAAATATTTTCTGTGTTAAAAAATTATAAAAAAAAATTAAAGACGGAGAAGGGTGAAAGATGATCATAACATGGGTTGAATTGCTGAAAGATTGTGATGTGGTGCTGAGATGACAAAAAATAGTGAATGATGAAATGTGTCGTGCTACACAAAATTAATTGATCGATGTGAAGGATTATGAATTAATTGATCGATGAGAAGGATTATGAACATGCTTCACAAAATGTGTCGTCACAAACTGTTTTTATATCTCTACATTTAAAAACGTGGAAAACGTAGCTAAAACTCTATACTTGCACTATAAAATTAGAGGTGTAAAATGTATCGCTTATCTGTCTGTGAAGATATTAATCGTCATTGAAATTTCGTGAGAAATCAGGTTGTGAGTAAAGATTCTCGACGAATGACTGATGAAAGTTCACCGATGACCTTTAAAAATCTAGTTTTTCTTTTTCTTTAGAATTTTTTTAACCCATTAGTGAACCAACAGATGACCCATGGCTTTTTAAAAAGTATATATTTTTTCTTTTTTCTTTTTGAGATTTGATTGCGCATCAGGATAAAAAGAAGTTGTTTAATGAAACAATCAAACATGAACAAATTGTCTAAAAGAACAATTTGAAAGCTCGAAGTGCTTTTTATGACTGTTGGTATTATTAGTTCTGCACATTTGAAAACACTACTATAGAACAAAAAGGAGTAGTGTGACGGATGTTTATAAACGAGCGACAAAGGTGGTTCTAGCACAGTTTGCCCTCTTATTTTGTTTTTATTACCAAACCAACAGATTTTTAGTTACAATAGTACAAAGAAAATACACACCGGAACAACTAGCAACTGTCGATTCCAACTAGAGGTGGGCAAAAAAACCGGTTTCAAACCGGGTCCCCGGTACCCGACCCGAACCGGGTTCGCAAACAAACCGGTTTCACCCAACCTGATCCGAAACCCGATCCAAACCCGTAGGTGTGTAACCAGTTTTTTAAAAAAATTTGGATACCGGTTCTTAACCCGACCCGAACCGGTTTCACCCTCAAACCGGTTTCGGGCCCGACCCGGTTCTCAAACCGGTTTCAAACCGGTTCGAACCGTTGTAAACTTCGATTTTAACGGTTTTATAGCCGTTGGAACGGCTATATGACCGTTTTTTTTGGTTTTTTTTTTATTTTGGAGCCCCTACAACTTGTATAAATAGGTGTGGGTTGTATTGGTTCAACCACACAATTCCAAAACGCTCTCATTTCTCAAAAACGCTCTTATTTATCAAAAACGCTCACGCTCGAAAGTCGAAACTCCCAAAATGGCAAACGAATCTCAACAATCTAATATTGTTGGTGCTTCTCAAAGTGTTAGTGCTCCCACGGTTGTGCGGGTTATTCCTACAACAAGGAATCCCAATGTTTGGCAACATTTCGATTTATGCGAAATGTCGAATGGTGGTCATAAGGCTCGATGCAAGTTGTGCGGGCATTTTTTTGGAAAAGACGCAAACACAACTTTGAAGAATCACATTGAAAAAAACTATTGTTCGGTTATAAAGTCTCAAGCTTCGCAAGGTCAACCAAGTATGACAAACGAAGGTAATATTTTTGCGTATAATGTTGACTTGGTTCGGGAAAGGATGGCGCATTTTGTGATTCAAGAGAGTCTACCTTTCAAACACTTTGACAACGAGCGTTTGACTCGGCTTATTCAACAAACGCTCCAACCTCGCTACACTCATGTAAGTCGTGCTACTCTTAGAAGAGATTGTATAAATATGTGGAAAAAAGCTAAAGTAGAAATAATAAATGAATTTGAAAATTTAAAAACCGGTATTAGTTTAACTTGTGATGTTTGCACATATTATTAATTTAGTTGTGCAATGTGGTCTTAAACACATTGACGATGTTAGAAATAAATTTAAACAAATGTTGCGTGACATTTTTCATACAAGTCAAAGAAGATATCATCGATATATAAAATTTTGTAAAGACGGTGAAACCGAATGTTTAGGTCCAAATTGGGACGTTTCAACACGTTGGAACTCAACGTGTAACATGTTCGAAAAAGCCATTCAACAAAAACGAAGTTTGCAAATGTTTCATGCCCAACTAGCAAGGCAAAATAAAGTAACAAAATTTCCGACAGCGGGTTGGGGTATCATTGAAGGTGTAGCCGATATGCTCCATATTTTTAAAACCGCTACAACCTATTTATCGGGAGTTTACTATCCCACAAGTCCTTTGGTTTTAAATCAACTTTTTTTAATGGTGGAAAAATTAAACGAATATTCCATGCGAGGCGGCGTATTTAAAGAAATGATACCGCCAATGAAAGAGAAATTTAGAAAATATTTTAAAGAAATGCCTCCGATTATTACTTGCGCCGCCGCCTTAAACCCGTGCTTAAATGTTTCGGGTGTTGAAACTTTAATTGAAAAAATAATTTACGGTTTGGATTTATACGAAGAAGACGTATTTTTAACGGATAGAGCAAAAACTATTTTTACACAAAATTTGTCTACTTTATTTACTGTTTATGTTGAAAAATATGGTACAACATCTACCGTTCATGAGCAATTTAGAAACGCTCCATCAAGTGCAAGTACTAGTCGGAGTTCAATGTTAAACTTATTTAATACTATACTTAATGAAAATAGTAAACGTCAACGGGGTAATACCCCAAGTAGCGAATTAGGTAGATATATCGGTTCGGATTTTTTAACCGGTATGAATGCTCATGATTTTGAGACATTTGATATCTTGGCTTGGTGGAAAGGGAAGGAAAACCAATTTCCCGTCCTATCCGCTATGGCCCGTGATCTACTAACCGTCCAAGCTTCTACGGTAGCTTCGGAATCTGCTTTTTCTGTTAGTGGCAGGGTTGTTTCTTTACGAAGAACAAGACTAACTCCGCCATCGGTGGAAACGTGCATTTGCTTAAAAGATTACTTGGACGCGGCGGAAAGAATACAACATATATCTTCCCTTGAAGGCGAACTCGAAGTCGAGGGAGAGATATACGAGGACGAGGTGGAAGGAGGATTGATTGAAGCAATCGGCGAAGACCTCCTACGAGGGAGTTCGGGATCCGACTAGTACCGACTACCCGGATTTTCAATATATCCACGAAGAAGACTTTTATATTTAATGTATTTTTAATTTGTAAACTTTTAATTATTTGTTTTGTAATTTCTAAACTTTATTTTGTATGTTTTGTAATTTTTAAGTTAAGTTAATATCTTTAACGGTTAATTTTTTTAAAAATTAACGGTTTTTTTTTTAAAAAAAAATCCGGGTAAACCGGTTTTGGACCCGAACCGGTTTAGTAGCCAACCCGGTTTCAACCCGGTCCGATCCGGTTTGGTAGGGTTGGGTTCGATGATCCTTGAACCCGGTTCGTGACCCGAACCGGTTCGTACGTCGACCCGGTCCAAGCGGGTTTTGCCCAACCCGACCCGGTTTTAAACCCGAACCGGTTTCGTTAAAAAACCCGATTTGTACACCTCTAATTCCAACAAAGTGTACGATAATGGGTGAAACAACATAGCACACTTGAAGGAGACGGACTCATTTCCACTTCTTGCCAAATTTGCCATGCTTGCCAAACTTCCCATGCTTGAACTTACCATGTTGCCGCCCATAACCTCCATAGCCATGCGAACCATAACCATGGGACCCATAGCCATGAGACACATGATGAGTCCCATACGCAGCAGCCCCTCCAAGGGCTGCTGCACCCGTGGCTAGAAGTCCCGTACCCGCATGTCCACCATATCCTCCATGACCTGTTGAGGATTAATTCCACATTTCAACTTAAAATACAAAAGATTTGACATAGAAGAATGTGCACTTCATGTTTTTTTTTTACCATAAGAACCCGTTAACGGAAAACTTATGGGACCTGCCAATACCGTGTTAACCAACGGAATAAGGTACATCATAGCTTGCGCGGGGCAAGTGGCCGTTAAGTGGTTATGGAAGGAAACCTGACACCTCGGCTAAAAGGAATCAAGCGCTTACCACTATGCCAATCTTTGAAGGTTATGGCAAGAAACCTAACACCTCTACTAGAGGGAATCAGTTTTTTTTTACCATAAGAACCCGTTATCGGAAAACTTATGGGACCTGCCAATACCGTGTTAACCAACGGAATTAGGTACATCGTAGCTTGCGCGGGGCAAGTGGCCTTTAAGTGGTTATGGCAGGAAACCAGACACCTCTGCTAGAAGGAATCAAACGCTTACCACTGCGCCAATCCTTGAAGGTTATCACAAGAAACCTAACACCTCTACTAGAGGGAATCAGACACTTACCATTGTGTCACCCCTTGAAGGTTTTGTGCAATTCATGTTGCATGAATACTTTAGTCACATTTGAACTAACCTGATGTGTATGAACCTGAAGAAGGTGGGTATGGATATCCTCCTTGTGATGGATATCCTCCGTGTGGTGGATATCCTCCGTGGGGTGGATATCCAGTGTATGGAGGATAACTTGCTTGAGGATATCCTCCAGAAGGGTAAGCATACCCTTGAGACGGGTATACTCCGTGTTGTTGATGGTAGTGTCCACCACTACCATATCCACCATGATGAGAGAAGAGTCCTTTGTCTCTATCCATCTTTTCGATGACGATGATGATAAAAACTAACAAACTTGAGTTTTGTTGTTAGTTTTTTGAAAGCTTTGATCCAGATTGCATGAAACTTAAGAGGGAGACTATGCTATATAGGAAGGTGGGAACACCTCCTTTATTTGATTCACGCGTTGCTTAGATGCGTTATATGTGTTAATGGAGAATAAAACATGTGCTAAAGATATACCCTTAAAAAAGAAATTAAATAGGATCAATTATCTCATATTATTAAAAACTACAAAAATAGTAAATCCGTCAAAAACTTTTGAGACTACACGACCTTCTTCACACATTTTTTAGCCATTTTTTTAAATTATGAAAAAGAATCACTATCTTAAAAAAAAAGTAGATGAAGTTTTAAGTTTTTAACAATTCATAAAATTAAAGTGGATTCTAAACATGACTACAAAAATCAATAATTACATATGCTTCACAATAATATAATATTTTGATTTGCAACTAGTTTGACACTTTGATCCATGAAGGAACAAATGTGATCAATACGTCAAAAATATCAAAATCAACTCAATAACTAAACGATAGACATAAGAACACCTAAAAGAAGAGAACTTATTCACCAGCACGTTTACAATATTATTGGGGATCGAGGAATATGAACATATCTTTATTACAAGAATAAGGATGGCATGATCAAGGAATATGTTCTTGTAAACGATATAGCGCCCGATCTACCGAATGGTAATAAATACTTTGTTGCCCGATCTACCGAATGATGGAATAGAGTTACGCTGGAACACAAGTCAGAATCTATCTTTAGCAGCATGAACACCATTAGAAAGAAAAGCAAGTTTAGTGGTCAAGTTACTCCGTTGTTTCCTAACATGCTTGAAGATAATCCAGATTCAGACTTCGGTGTGAATGATGAAATAGATGATTTGTTGAGCAGTGGAATAGAAGACAATGACGGTGATAGTGAAGATGGTGATGATGGTGAAGGTGGAGCTGGTCAAGTTAATCAAGAAACTGAACAACCAATTACTACTGAAGGTAATCAAGTACCTGAAGTAAGGGTGGAGAATGATATTCCTGAAGTTATTGAACCGACTGTTGTATAAGGAAGTGATCAAGGAGTGAATGAAGATTAAAACATGAATGTTAATGAAAGTATGAATGAATCTGAACAAGTTCAGAATGATACAAATGTTATTATTCCAGAAACAGAAGCAACAACAACAAAGACTCCAGTCAAAAGAAAGGAACTTGAACCTGATACGACCGTGCCTTCTAGACCTCCTCAAGATTGTCACACCAGAGAGTGGGAGTAGAAGTTCTCGAAGAAGAACTTCTACCCAAGTTATTTCGGTAACTGTATCTGCTAGAGCTTTGTATACTGATTCGGTGGATGATCTAGAGACCGTTTTCTACTTGCATGCGGTCCAAGTTATAAGGTTAGAACCCAAATAGATGGCAATCTTCGACGAATTTGCTAGTGAGGCTAGATCCTTTTTTAAAGAAATTAATTTCAACGTACCATTATGATCATATAGACATTTTGTTTAATTTATTTTTTGTCGACATTCTGATATAAATTTTATTAAAACCCAAGTTGTTTTCAAAATAAAGTACTTTTTAGTTTCGTAAATATAAGAAAACACGGTATTTTGAAAACGTTTTGCTTTCAATAAAAATTTACATTGAAATGTCGACAAATAAATAAGCAAAACGTGTATTTAGATTTTTAGAAAAAATTAAATATTACAAGTTATTAGAGATAAATCAATTATATGATAAAAGAATTAATATTAGTCTTATCCTTATATTCTATTTTTGTTTAGTAAACAATTATTTTTAAATTACTAAATATTTTCTGTGTTAAAAAATTATAAAAAAAAATTAAAGATGGAGAAGGGTGAAAGATGACCATAACATGGGTTGAATTGTTGAAAGATTGTGATGTGGTGCTGAGATGACAAAAAATAGTGAATGATGAAATGTGTCGTGCTTCACAAAATTATTTGATCGATGTGAAGGATTATGAATTAATTGATCGATTAGAAGGATTATGAACATGCTTCACAAAATGTGTCGTCACAAACTGTTTTTATATCTCTACATTTAAAAACGTGGAAAACGTAGCTAAGACTTGCACTATAAAATTAGAGGTGTAAAATGTATCGCTTATCTGTCTGTGAAGATATTAACCGTCAGTGAAATTTCATGAGAAATCAGGTTGTGAGTAAAGATTCTTGACGAATGACTGATGAAAGTTCACTGATGACCTTTAAAAATCTAGTTTTTTTTTTCTTTAGAATTTTTTTAACCCATTAGTGAACCAACAGATGACCCATGGCTTTTTAAAAAGTATATATTTTTTCTTTTTTCTTTTTGAGATTTGATTGCGCATCAGGATAAAAAGAAGTTGTTTAATGAAACAATCAAACATGAACAAATTGTCTAAAAGGACAATTTGAAAGCTCGAAGTGCTTTTTATGACTGTTGGTATTATTAGTTCTACACATTTGAAAACACTACTATAGAACAAAAAGGAGTAGTGTGACGAACTTTGCGACTACTAAAATTCGTCGCTATAAGCTCCCATCACAAACCATTGCAAATTCGTCTTGGATTTAGCGACCATATGGTCACTAATATCCGTTGCAAGTTTGTTTCCGTCACAGATATTCGTGACGAAACTTGCTACCAATTTTTCATCACAAATGGATGTTTATAAACGAGCGACAAAGGTGGTTCTAGCACAGTTTGCCCTCTTATTTTGTTTTTATTACCAAACCAACAGATTTTTAGTTACAATAGTACACAGAAAATACACACCGGAACAACTAGCAACTGTCGATTCCAACAAAGTGTACGATAATGGGTGAAACAACATAGCACACTTGAAGGAGACGGACTCATTTCCACTTCTTGCCAAATTTGCCATGCTTGCCAAACTTCCCATGCTTGAACTTACCATGTTGCCGCCCATAACCTCCATAGCCATGCGAACCATAACCATGGGACCCATAGCCATGAGACGCATGATGAGTCCCATACGCAGCAGCCCCTCCAAGGGCTGCTGCACCCGTGGCTAGAAGTCCCATACCCGCATGTCCACCATATCCTCCATGACCTGTTGAGGATTAATTCCACATTTCAACTTAAAGTACAAAAGATTTGACAAAGAAGAATGTGCACTTCATGTTTTTTTTTACCATAAGAACCCGTTATCGAAAAACTTATGGGACCTGCCAATACCGTGTTAACCAACGGAATTAGGTACATCGTAGCTTGCGCGGGGCAAGTGGCCGTTAAGTGGTTATGGCAGGAAACCTGACACCTCTGCTAAAAGGAATCAAGTGCTTACCACTGTGTCAATCTTTGAAGGTTATGACAAGAAACCTAACACATCTACTAGAGGGAATCAGTTTTTTTTTTACCATAAGAACCCGTTATCGGAAAACTTATGGGACCTGCCAATACCGTGTTAACCAACGGAATTAGGTACATCGTAGCTTGCGCGGGGCAAGTGACCTTTAAGTGGTTATGGCAGGAAACCTGACACCTCTGCTAGAAGGAATCAAGCTCTTATCATTGCGCCAATCCTTGAAGGTTATCACAAGAAACCTAACACCTATAATAGAGGGAATCAGACACTTACCATTGTGTCACCCCTTGAAGGTTTTGTGCAATTCATGTTGCATGAATACTTTAGTCATATTTGAACTAACCTGATGTGTATGAACCTGAAGAAGGTGGGTATGGATATCCTCCTTGTGGTGGATATCCTCCGTGTGGAGGATATCCTCCATGGGGTGGATATCCAGTGTATGGAGGATAACTTGCTTGAGGATATCCTGCTTGAGGATATCCTTCAGAAGGGTAAGCATACCCTTGAGACGGGTACACTCCGTGTTGTTGATGGTAGTGTCCACCACTACCATATCCATCATGATGAGAGAAGAGTCCTTTGTCTCTATTATTAGAATAAGAGCTCAATCATAGCATTGATTTGTATCATAATATTGTAAACCGTTTGCTATAGCATATTTATAGGAGGATTCCTAGGAAGACCATTGAATATAGGAGGATTCCTAGGATGACCATTGTCTGGTAATCATTATATATTGATTGTAAATAATGAGATGAATCACACAGACAATTACAAACTCTAACATGGTATCACACCTCTAAACTTCTTCCTTCCCTTCGATCCTGTTACTTTTCTTCTTGAACCGCCGGCCACCATCTTCTTTCTTCTTTTCTTTAACCTGAACATGGACCCGAAAACACATCCCGCCATTACCGTATCCAATATCAAAACATTCATCCCTATCACCCTCGAAATGGACACCAGCCAATACTCCTCTTGGGCTGAACTTTTCAAAATCCATTGCCGTGCGTTTCAAGTGCTCCACCACCTCTCCCCTCGCATCACAGCCACCTCTTCCACTGAAGCCACCTCTTCCAACACTACTGATGAGGATGTATGGGATCGGCTTGACGCCATAGTCCTTCAATGGATCTATGGCACCATCTCTAACGACCTTTTAAGCACCATCATACGACCCGACTCCACCGCTTGCTATGCGTGGGTCACCTTACAACGCATTTTTCATGATAACCAAGCCACTCGTGCCGTCCTTCTAAAACAAAAATTCGCTATTCTGAAGCTTGCTTCCTTTCCCAACATGTCCGCATATTGCCAAGAGGTAAAAATAATCTCTGACCAATTGGCGAATATCGGGTCCCCTGTAGCCGAACGTGACTTGGTCATTCAACTCATCACCGGATTATCCGAAGCCTATAGTACCATCGGTGCAATCATTCAAAATACCAAACCATTCCCGTCTTTCTATGAGGCTCGGTCCCAACTTATCCTTGAAGAAACAACTAAAGCAAACCGAGTCGCCACCGAAACAGCCCTACACACCGCAGTCAACACCACCTCTCAAACCGAGAACCCTCCTCCACAAACTAATACCACTCCTTCTTACACCCGAAACACTAGAGGACGAGGCCGCGGACGCGGTCGCGGTCGTGGCAGACACCAACCTTCACCACAATGGACCCATTACCCATGGTTTCCCCAGCCGACAACTACCCAAAACCGCCCTCCAACTTGGTCGCAACCCACTGGTTACTTTTGGACCGCTCCACCTTGCCCGTATCCCACCATTCCACAATCTCGACCACCAACATCACAACAAGGAATCCTCGGCCCTCGCCCACAACAGGCTTTCACGGCTTCGGAGACTCCATACATGCCTACAGCTCTTGACCAGGCCTTCAATGCTTTCACTCTAAATCCACCGGATCAAACTTGGTACATGGACTCGGGTGCATCAGGTATAATGACTCACAACTCTACTAATCTCACTTCTTGTTTAAATAATGTGTATCAACGAAACATTACAGTCGGTGATGGCAAAAATATACCCGTTCATGCAATTGGAAACCATACATTACCACCACCCTTTCCAAACTTCAAACTAAATAACGTGCTTTTTGCACCAAAACTCATTAAAAATCTAATTTCGGTTCGCCGTTTCACCACCGACAACAATGTTTCAATCGAATTTGACCCGTTTGGTTTTGATGTGAAGGACCTCCACACCCGGAAGCACCTCCTTCGATGTGATAGCACCGGCGATCTATATCCGTTAACTCCACCCTCAAGTTCCAAAGTTCAACCTTCTAATGCTCAAGTTTCTTCTTTTTTAGCCGTGACCCAAGACATTTGGCATCGCCGTCTTGGCCATCCCGGAAATAATATTTTACGTTGTTTAAAGTCTAGTTTAAATTTTTCTAGTAATGTTCAACCTTCTTCTATATGTGAACCTTGTGTGTTTGGCAAACAAATAAAATTTACTTTCCATGATTCGCATTCACATACACATTTACCATTTGACATTGTTCATAGCGATTTATGGACCTCACCTATTCTTTCCTCAACCGGATCTCGATACTATGTCCTATTTTTAGATGACAAAACAAATTATTTATGGACATATGCTCTCACCTCAAAATCCCAAGTTTATTCTAAATTTCTAGAATTCCACAAATTAATAAACACCCAATTTCAAACCACAATAAAATGTTTTCAATGTGATAATGGACGCGAGTATAACAACACTTCTTTTCATCAATTTTGCACTTCTAATGGCATGCAATTTCGGTTTTCATGTCCATACACCTCCGCTCAAAACGGAAAATCGGAGCGTAAAATTAGATCAATTAACAACATCATGCGTACCATCCTATCACATTCATCCGTACCTCATTCTTTTTGGCCTCATGCACTCGAACACGCAACATATCTATTAAACATCCTACCCTCCAAAGTTCTAAACAACTCCACTCCCACTTTTTGTCTCTATCACCGCCACCCTTCTTATGACCATTTACGCATTTTTGGTTGCCTTTGTTATCCCCTTCTACCATCCAACACCATCCATAAACTAGCCGACCGCTCCACTCCTTGCGTATTTTTAGGCCACCCTTCACATCACCGAGGCTACAAGTGCTACAACATCAAAACCAAACAAATTCAAATCTCACGAGATGTCATTTTTGATGAAACAGTGTTTCCTTTTGCAACTCAAAAAACCAACCACCTCATCTTATGACTTTCTGACCTCCACACCATATCCCTTTCATTGGTCTAATTCTACAACCCCAACTCCATCTCTTCTAAATACCTCCTCTGGCCCAGCCAACCCTCCTCTCCCAACCGGCACACACATCCAACACCAAACCAGCCCAACAACCAGCCCGTTAAACTCCCACCCTCTGCCACCTAACAGCCCACCAACCAGCCCATTAACCACCCCTACGGCCCATCACCAACCCACACCATCGCCTTCACCTCCACCACCTCCACCCCCACCGACTCGCACCATGAACACCCGCTCCATGTCGGGTATTTTCAAACCAAAAACTCACTTTAATCTAAACATGTCCACCACTCCTCTCCTCTCTCCTCTACCAAAATCACCCACCGAAGCCCTTTCCAATCCGAACTGGAAAAATGCCATGACCGACGAGTTTCGTGCACTTATTGATAACAAGACTTGGGAATTAGTACCCAAACAGCCTAGTATGAATATTGTTCGTAGCATGTGGATTTTTAAACATAAAAAGAAAGCGGATGGCACGCTTGAACGATATAAGGCCCGGTTAGTGTGTGACGGTCGATCACAACAAGTTGGTGTTGATTGTGGAGAAACATTTAGCCCCGTAGTTAAACCGGCAACAATTAGAACGGTGTTATCTTTAGCTTTATCTAAGTCGTGGCCTATACATCAACTCGATGTCAAAAATGCTTTTCTACATGGGAACTTAAATGAAACGGTTTTTATGCATCAACCAATGGGCTTTCATGATCCGACTTATCCCAATCATGTTTGTCTACTAAAAAAGTCTCTTTATGGACTCAAACAAGCACCGAGAGCATGGTACCAACGGTTTGCGGATTTTGTTTCAAAGATGGGTTTTAAACATAGCCAATGTGATCATTCCTTATTCATCTTCAACCAAGGTCATCAAATGGCATTCATATTATTATATGTTGATGATATTTTGTTGATAACATCTTCAGATGACTTAAGAAAAAAATTCATGACTGATGAATCACACAGACAATTACAAACTCTAACATCTATCCATCTTTTCGATGACGATGATGATAAAAACTAACAAACTTGAGTTTTGTTGTTAGTTTTTTGAAAGCTTTGATCCAGATTGCATGAAACTTAAGAGGGAGACTATGTTATATAGGAAGGTGGGAACACCTCCTTTATTTGATTCACGCGTTGCTTAGATGCGTTATCTGTGTTAATGGAGAATAAAACATGTGCTAAAGATATACCCTTAAAAAAGAAATTAAATAGGATCAATTATCTCATATTATTAAAAACTACAAAAATAGTAAATCCGTCAAAAACTTTTGAGACTACACGACCTTCTTCACACATTTTTTAGCCATTTTTTAAAATTTATGAAAAAGAATCACTATCTTAAAAAAAAAAAGTTGATCAAGTTTTAAGTTTTTGACAATTCATAAAATTAAAGTGAATTCTAAACATGACTACAAAAATCAATAATTACATATGCTTCACAATAATATAATATTTTGATTTGCAACTAGTTTGACACTTTGATCCATGAAGGAACAAATGTGAATAATACGTCAAATCAACTCAATAACTAAACGATAGACATAAGAACACCTAAAAGAAGAGAACTTATTCACCAGCACGTCTACAATATTATTGGGGATCGAGGAATATGAACATATCTTTATTACAAGAATAAGGATGGCATGATCAAGGAATATGTTCTTGTAAACGATATAGCGCCCGATCTACCGAATAATAATTAATACTTTGTTGCCCGATCTACCGAATGATGGAATAGAGTTACGCTGGAACACATGTCACAATCTATCTTTAGCAGCATGAACACTATTAGAAAGAAAAGTAAGTTTAGTGGTCAAGTTACTCCTTTGTTTCCTAACATGCTTGAAGATAATCCAGATTAAGACTTCGGTGTGAATGATGAAGTAGATGATTTGTTGAGCAGTGGAATAGAAGACAATGACGGTGATAGTGAAGATGGTGAAGGTGGAGCTAGTCAAGTTAATCAAGAAACTGAACAACCAATTACTACTGAAGGTAATCAAGTACCTGAAGTAAGGGTGGAGAATGATATTCCTGAAGTTATTGAACCGACTGTTGTATAAGGAAGTGATCAAGGAGTGAATGAAGATTAAAACATGAATGTTAATGAAAGTATGAATGAACCTGAACAAGTTCAGAATGATACAAATGTGATTATTCCAGAAACAGAAGCAACAGCAACAAAGACTCCAGTCAAAAGAAAGGAACTTGAACCTGATACGATCGTGCCTTCTAGACCTCCTCCTTCTAAGGGTATCGTGTTTAAAGACCCTGAAAGGAAGAGACTAAAGACAATGGCTAAAAGAGACACTGGCAAAGGCAAAGCAAAAGAGATTCCAGAACCTGCAAATTTTAAGGCTTCGAAAGATTATAGTTTGATTGATGAAGAGTTTGCAAACTATGCAACTCAAGAGACAGCAAACACTGTGAGCCTTTTAAAGACACAAATAGCAAATCTCCAAAACAGAAAAGCTGTTAGTGCAAGGGAGTTTAGAGAGTTGAAGGCTAGTGTCATGATGTCATCTTTCGAGGCCCCGTGTGTAAGACCCTGACCCCGGCATCCTACAGTTGGTTCTCATAACGGTTTTATTCCCTTCAAAATACTCATTTTAGATATATTAAACTACAGTGAAAGTCTTTCTAAAACATTAATTACTATTTAATGTCATTAAGTTACCTCACGAATGCTTGCACACCAATCCGAGTAGCACCGCTCCCAAGTCAAGATACGCCAACGCAATGCTTACCTGCAAAACAATGTATCGTACATACAAAGTCAGCTATGCTGAGTGAGTTCTAATAGTTCGATTTAATTAAAAGCTAACTCGTCACAAAAGTTATTTGAACTTTACTCATGACCCACGGTCCTTATAAATTTGGACCACAATTCATTAACAAATAGATAACCCATGTTATCACACGATATCCCATGATAATTCATTACCCAAGACTCATCCCATAATAATAATAATCCTGCAGTCTCATCGACATAGGTCGAACTTACTAATAACTCATACTCAAGTACACGTATTAACTCGACACTTGGTTAACACAACAAATCCCTTGACATCAACTTACTCGGCCTTGACCAAGGCTCTTACAAATCAACTGACATAACAGTTGTAAGCACCACATTACAATCCTGACACAACGACCAATCTAACTCTACTCACCACATTAATACTATCTCATGCACAATAAATATAACTCAACGCTTTTATGCAATTTAACACAAATATAGAGGCACACAAATACATACCTCATCACTGCACCCTCGTCAGGGCATTCGACACACCCCGAGCTCATCACTGTCCTGTTGGACATCCTCACCTTTGGTGACCTCCCGAAGGACCTCGTCCTTCACAAATCCCGTTTGTCGTGTCATAAAGATGACGATGCAAACACATCACCCGCCGTGCCACAAGGACAACGACATACAAACACACAACTCAATTATAAACATGTAATATCACACTACACGTATATGACTTGTTAACTACACATGTACCTCACACATAGCATTTGAACAATACATATATCCTACACGTAGTCATAAGCGTTTAGCTTATATCCCGTCTCCCCTGACTTGCCCTTAACACAATACCCTACTACTATAGCAACACAGGTACAAATACCATACCTCATTATCCAAGTAAATACCACGTACATGCATACCCGTGACACCTCCTAGCCGTACTAGTACGAGCTGTAAATACAATCCCGACTTACCCATATTAGGTCACTATATGGTGCACGACCATTTACCCACCTTTAACCTACACATCTTAAGGACAATGCATAGTCCCTTAGCCCCATGTTTAAATACTTAAATTCGTAAACTCGTCGGGTAAGATCCCAAAGCTTGAAGCACATTTAATGTAATAAAACACGTCTCAAAAGTATGTACGATATCCCCAAAAACGTTAAAAACATTTTAAAAGAGGGGATTAGAAACTCATAGATTACGAAGATCTAACTTCAGCACCGCAACGGTCTCCTCGCACGAAACCCGAACCTGTCAACGTATGATCGCTTGGTCAGAGTACATCCTAAACATGCGTCATTTACGTATAAATATAAATGATCCCTAACATCCTAAACATGCGTCAGTTACGTATAAATATAAATGCGTCAGTTACGTATAAATATAAATGGTCAGAGTACATCCTAAACATAGCCTTTGTCTCTTATGTAACCCTGTTGATCTCGTCCCTTCGACGGTCACCTCTCTAAGTAAGGTTTCTTGCCATCCAAAATGAGATCATTAGTCGTCCTTCTCGCCTCATACTATAATCACCATCCTGTGATGATTTCTCAAAATTCAAGCACCACTGCCTTACACAAAGAGCATTAATTCCGACCTCTCTAACGACCTTCAGGAGCTTGTGCAAAGCTACACTGGTCACCATAAAATTCCCCTACCATAATATCGTCTTACTTCATTATCATGCGATCACCGAGCGCATCTCGTTTATAATTTACGAACACGAAGTCCGCCTGCTCACAAGCCTCAACTATTCGTCGTCTCATCCCGAGAGAACATCCCTACTCATCTGGTGTTTCACCTCGACTGAATCCTGCATCTTGAACGTGTTCCATGAAGGTCCTTCGTCACCTTGTTAACTTCGTGCTGAAATCTTCAGCGTCATCACCTTGAACTCATCATAAATGTTTCTGGCCAAGTGTCCACGTAAACGCTTTCATCATCTACTCTCACAGCTCCGCCCATTTACTTCATGCTCCGAATTCCCGAGATATAAACATAGGCATCTCATAAGAGCACCTCACTGGTCGCCTAAAAGACGTCAAAACTCCTCGCACCACCTCGACGTATCAATGTCGACAAAATCGTCAAGATAGAAATACTATGCTGTAGCACACTAACCACCCGTCCAATGCACGACTAAGCGTGTAATACAAGGACACACACCGAAACACATATCTACCGAACACACATTGTTCTACACATATACTAGTAACCCCAAACTCTAAACACACATCACGTGCACACACATAAACTGCTAGATCTGAGTAAGGCTACGTGCATACAATATGACCACATCATTTATGGAGACACAAACCCCTAAACCTTACTTCTTACTCACCACAGCGGTGGCCCCTGCCACACGTCATCATAAACTCACACAGAGTTTACTCAGTCGTACCCATACTTCAATACGACACACTACTCAGTCTAGATACAAAACATCACTCTAAACATTCATACACACAATATATAAAATATCTTACTTCCCTACATGATCTGGTCCTGAACATGTATACCTAGACATAAGGTATGTAACTACAATTTCTCATAGGACCTCGTCCTGAACATTTATACATACTAAAGATGTATATTTAAGATTTCCCACAGGACTTCGTCCTGAACAACCACACCAAGTGTAACACACCCCTTACACTTCAAACATCACCTAAATATAACACATAGGTGACACTATCTTAAGACCGTTGATACACACAATTAATCAAAACTCAGGTCTACACTGGTCTACTTATACAGTCTAATCAACCAAGCTCTAGCATCACATCCAAGATTACATTTAGTATGAACTCACGTTGTTCAAAAAGTAATCACATACTCACACTTAGTTAACACTGCATCACCAATAGCAAGCTACACATGCAACTACCATTAACTACGTTTTAAACCATCCCATGGTAAGATTCACTGTCAAGGTTAAAATCAAGCAATTGAAAAACCTAGAACACATATTTCGTCTCAAAAGTGCCTGACGACCATTACTCAAATTGCTCTAGTCCTCTCGTGGTAACCACCACTGCTCTAGTCATTGAACAAGTCGAAGTTATCCCCTATTTGCTCCTCGTCATCGGATTCCTCCAACCATCCATTTCCTGATTCTGCGTTATGTCTCGAGGGCTGACTTCTGACTGCAATTGTATTTCTTTCCCTCCTGTAAAAGGAGCTACTGAGCCCACCCCTCATAGTTTCCCTGGTAGTACTAGTGGCATTTGGCGCCGGAAGCGCCAAGATCACCTCCTGTGCGGGTAGCTCCTGCTCATTCTCAGCCACCGGTGGAACCACCGTCAGTGGAACAGGTGCTAAGACTCGTCTCCCTCCAAAGATAACCGTGCGAACGGCAGCCAAACGTCTAGCCTGACGCTCTGACAATCTCCTGCCAAGACCTCCTCCCCTGGTCCATCTCGTCCTAAACATCCTCACCATCAGTACCTGCACAAGATAGAACATTGGAGTGATTACTACGGGCGTCAAAATATGAGAGTAATCATAGACTGCCAAATCACGGTGATCAAATGCAATTTGGTGGTCCACATTACAGCTCAGATTCTAAACATTCCCCATCATACTCACACTCACCTTCCACCTTTCACACACTCCGAATGCACATGCATCCCATACACTCATATATCACCACGCAATAATCTAGCAAGTCATCATATTTATCACAGTTTCACACCATTCATGGTTACACACAAAATCACTAAATCATATCGACACACCAAACTATCTCACATAGTTACAATTAATACTACTCCACATTACTCAACTCATACTATAGTCTCATTCAATCACACCACATAACATCAAGCAGTTCTACATAATGCTACAGCACATATCACACCACATGATCCCACACGGAACCATAAATCATATACTCACACCAATCACTTTACCTAGTGTAACACTACACAATTGGTAAATAATAATTACTGCTCAACTCGAAAGACGTACCTCTTGGCTCGCGGTTACTCGTGGTGGCATTCGTTTCACCTTTGTCCTATTCTCAGTTTAAGTTAAGGCATTTTATTTGTTTAAAAACACCAATTTTCTCATAAACTTCGGCTCTGATACCAACTTGTAAGACCATGACCCGGGCATCCTACAGTTGGTTCTCATAACGGGTTATTCCCTTGAAAATACTCATTTTAGATATATTAAACTACAGCGGAAGTCTTTCTAAAACCATTAATTACTATTTAATGTCATTAAGTTACCTCGCGAATGCTTGCAAAACAATCCGAGTAGCACCGCTCCCAAGCCAAGATACGTCAACGCAACGCTTACCTACAAAACAATCTATCGTACACACAAAGTCAGCTACGCTGAGTGAGTTCTAATAGTTCAATTTAATTAAAAGCCAACTCGTCACAAAAGTTATTTGAACTTTACTCAGGACCCACGGTCCTTATAAAGTTGGTCCATAATTAATTAATAAATAGATAACCTCTGTTATCACACAATATCCCATAATAATTTATTACCCAAAACTCATCCCATAATAATAATAATCCCGCAGTCTCATCGACACAGGTCGAACTTACTACACTAATAACTCATACTCAAGTACACGTATTAACTCAACACTTGGTTAACACAACAAATCCCTAGACATCAACTTACTCGGCCTTGACCAAGGCTCTTACAAATCAACTGACATAACAGTTATAAGCAACACATCACAATCCTGACACAACGGTCAATCTAACTCTACTCAACACATTAATACTATCTCATGCACAATAAATATAACTCAATGCTTGTATGCAATTTAACGCAAATATAGAGGCACACAAACACATACCTCATCACTGCACCCTCGTCAGGGTTACCCTCGTCAGGGCATTCGACACACCCCTAGATCATCACTGTCCTGTTGGACATCGTCACCTTTGGTGACCTCCCGAATGACCTCGTCCATCACAAATCCCGTTTGTCGTGTCATAAAGATGACGATGCAAACACATCACCCGCCGTGCCACAAGGACAACGACATACAAACACACAACTCAATTATAAACATGTAATATCACACTACACAT
The DNA here is from genome assembly GCA_023525975.1 of Smallanthus sonchifolius. Lineage (NCBI taxonomy): Eukaryota > Viridiplantae > Streptophyta > Magnoliopsida > Asterales > Asteraceae > Smallanthus > Smallanthus sonchifolius. Next base: position 31,442,036 of record CM042019.1, on the reverse strand, counting down.
ATATGACTTGTTAACTACACCTGTACCTCACACATAGCATTTGAACAATACATATATCCTACACGTAGTCATAAGCATTTAGCTTATATCCCGTCTCCCCCGACTTTCCCTTAACACAATACCCTACTACTATAGCAACACACGTACAAATACCATGTAGGATCGTGAGAATACAAGATGGTTCTGTTCTTAGTTGAGGTTGGCGGAAACAAAATCAACTACACAATTTATAATCAAGTAAACACAAAGAATACTGATAAACACTGTTGTATTAAGCTTTTGTGAATGCAAAGATTACAAGTGAGAAACTCAATGAATAAGTATGACAAGCACTACAAGCACACTTACAATGAAGTGGCAACTCAGTATTTATAGTAACTTAGAATCAAGACAGACCCTTGATTCTAAGGATCAGATCGAACACAAGCCGTTGATCTTGTTTATTAATTTACATTACACGTAAAGGCTAATCTAGTTAACTTTACTGAAACGTTTTCTTTATTCATGATTGTTTGCATGCTTGGAGAAGTGTATTGTTGTCCGTCATTGGTTGACCATAGCGGTTCCTTCTGCTTTGAGTCTGTCAGTTGCTTTTGCAGAAAGGTGTCAGAGACGCTTGGCCTGGATAGTCAGCTGCAACGTTTGGTTTTCAGTGAATAGAGCTATCAGCTGCAAAGAGTGAAGGTTGCTGCTGGTAAGCCTTTCAGCAGCAACTTATGCTGAATGCTGCTGATAAGCCTATCAGCAGCAACTTGTGTTGAATGCTGCTGATAAGCCTATCAGCAGCAACAAGTGTTGAATGCTGCTGATAAGCCTATCAGCAGCATTTGTACTTAGAATAATTTGGTAGCAATCAGTCTTTGGTTCTACAAACTCCCCCTAGACTGATACAACCAAAAATTCTTCTAATCACTTTGCTGCTGAAGCTTATGCATGTGGCTGACTATCCTTTCAACCTCATAGCCTCTTGGATCCTTGCTGGGATTGTTCAGTGGAAGTTCAGACAGAGTCTTGATGTCTTTGTGTTGCATTTTGTAGATTGCTTTGCTTGAACATCTCATCTGCTGCTTCTTTACATCAGTCAGTGTGAACTCATCCAAATCAGCATTGTAGGTCCAGGATACAAATGGAGAGTGGGACTTGAGTGGTTTGATGTTTATGATCACATCTTTGCTAGGGTTGAAGTAGTGTTTGATAGCTAGCATAAGATGTTTCCCACTCTCATTTGTAGGCTTATGAGCTTCACCCAGCTCTAAAATTCTTTGAAGATCGGAGTCAGGTAATTGCAGAACCTCATCAACAGACCTGTAAGTGGATCTTCTTCTCTCAGTTCTCCCCCTGAAGATCTCAAACACTTGATCTTGTGAATTGTAGAACCAGTTAACTATATTTCTTGAGTCTTCTGGTTTAGGAGTGGGTTTGGGTATCTTCAAGGGAGGCTGTTGATGAGTGGGAGCTGGGTGGGATGACTTGGACTTTTTGGGTGGAGGAGAGGAAGGCTTGGGGATGTTTGTGGATGGTGTTTGGAGAGAGGAAGTAGTTTCTGGTGCAGAGGTTCTTTGTTTCTTGACTGGTCTCTTTTCCAGTCTTTCTTCCTCTTCCTTTTTCACTGTTGTATACAGGGCTTGTAGGTTCATGAAGGACATGGGACCTAACCTTTTTCCACTTTCTCCCCTTGCCTTAAGGAAGTCAGTCATCTTCTTCCTTTCTTCATGGGTCCTTAGATTAAGGGCAATGGCTTTCTTTGACTTCTGTTGAGCTTTTTCTTTCTCTTCATCTTTCTTTTTCCTTGCCAATTCCTCCTGCTGACCCATGAAGGCTCTATAGATCTCTTTGTTTGACAGTTTTTCAAGGTAGTCTGCATCCTCACCTTGAGAGATCAGAGCTTCAGTCCACTCCTCCCTTAATTCTTTTGCTAATTTAGAATCAGTGATTCTAAACTTAGCATCTTCCTTCCTTTTCTTTTTAGCTTCTTCTTCTTCTTCTTCTTCTTCTTCTTTTGCAAACTGTTCCTGCAGATGTCTAGCAAGTTGTTCATCTTCCTCAACTTGAGACCCTACAAGGACTTTTACCTTCATTTCATCCGGCTGTTTGGCATACAGCTGGATTGTCTGTTGTCTGAGAAGTATGGCTGCCTTTCTATCTTCATGCCTTTGTTTTTGAGCCATCTCTTCAGCCAACTCTTCTTCTTCTCTTTTCCTTCTTCTCTCTTCTTTCTCTTTCCTTTCCTTTTGCAACCTCTCTTCATCCTCTTTTGTCATGATGCCCTTCCCTTTATTAACATTGGATGCCTCTGCTCTGGCTTCACTGATCACAGAAACAGCTGATTGTTGTGCTGTTGGGATCTCTGCCTCGGCTTCATTGGCATGTTGAGAGGTAGATAAAGGAAGGTCTTCAGTTTGGCACTCAGGATCTGTAAGTTCTAGCAGCCTTTCTCTCACAGAGGATCTTGCTTCATAAGCTGCAGCGCAGATGTTAACTGGAGGGGAATCTGAGTTGGAGTCAGTGTCAGAGGATGACACATCTTCTTCCTCATCAATCCTTCCTTCCTTCTCAAGGTGAGCTTTGATAATTGCTATCATCGCCTGGCTTTCAAGGGAGTTGACATTGCAGATGTTGGCTTTTAGTAGATAGATCTTGTGGAGGAAATTTGTTGGTAGCTGAAGGATGTTCCCGGTGTTGATGATGAGAGCAGAACCGTTGCTTAGGAAGAAAGCGTGGTCAAGGAGCCTAGTGCTTACCCATCCTAGCACGTCCGAGTCCTTGACCAGGAAGGCATACAGAAATCTTTGAAGGCCCAGAACTCCTTCTTCAGTGAGAAGATTGCTCCTTGTTATTGCAAGATTGTTGGGAGACAGTCTTCTTTCTGCGGCCGACGAAGATTCAGGATAAGCTACCCGATGTGCTGCTTGTAGAAATCTTTGGAACCTGGGTAGATTATCCTCCATCAGGTCATGGAACCTGCCAATGGCAAGTTCAGCTGAGAGATCTGCTGAAGTGTTGATGCAGTCAGTTAGATGCAGTTCTAGGACTTGGAGGGCATTGAGAGAGTTCCAGTTCAGTTCTTCTACTCCGCTGAACTCCCATCCAATCCAAAACCTCTCAGCTGATCCATCATACCCCCAAGCTAGAATAGAGTCAAACTCTAGCTTCTTTGAAGATTTGAAGATTTGGGGGGTAGTGGATTGACCTATGATGGCTGCTGCTTGTGGAAGGATGCTGAATGATGCATTTGTTTGTTCGGTGTCTTCAGCATCATTCAGCATTTCATCGACAGCCCTGCCGACCAACTGCCAGTCTTCAGATATCTCTTCGTCTTCGTTATCTGGGGCTGGCAAGTCATGAACTTGGACAAAAGCTGGCTTGTATTGTGAGCTTTGAAGTACAAACTGCTCTTGAATCCAGTCGTCAAGACTGTCTGTATCATCTTCCATAGAAACCATCTCCCCCTTTTTGGTTGCATCAGTAGACAGGTAAGCATCAGTTTGGGTGCCTACTGATACAAGAGAGGGAGAGGCTAAAGTTGGACATTGATGGGCTTCATGCATAGCGACTTGGTGTCTTAGTTTGGACATTTCAGCCTCTAGCATAGCCACCCTGGCCGTCAATTCCATGTTATGAAGTTTCAGTCTGTCCTCATCCACAGTTGTGGAATCCTTGGACCCAGATGGGGCTGTAGGCCTAGCCTCAGCATCCCCATCACCCGCGGTTTCTTGGCGCCTGGGATTCCTCTCAGTGAAGGGAGTTTCCAAGGAAACACCCTCACCGTGAGTTGCCGTGGTTGAGGTCCTAAAGATGTTGTCACTGTCCTCCTGGTCAGTTGATGGACCAGCAGTAGTGACAGCCTCGTCCACATCCACTCTTTCAATACTCCCAGAGTGGACCTTCAAGGGTGAGGAACTTGGGTTGGGTGTTTCGGAAACAAGACCAATCAGTACCTCCTTGATAGTGGTAGTTGGAGAAGGTACATCACTTTGGTCAGGTTCCTCTACACTTAAGTTCAAAGAAGAGAGGAATGGCTCGAAGGGCTGTTCTATGGATCCGGGAAGTGATCCTAATCCTAATAGAGAGACTTCCGAAGGAGTCTCCCTAGCAATGTGGCTTTCCCTTATGATATTCTCACTAGAATGTTGTGATTCTGAGTGAGGGATGTTGGCTTGGGTTTGGGCCTTGGAGGCAAGAGAAGAAGGAGTTCTCTTGCCCCTCTTCCTTGTATACTTGGCTGCAACCGGGGCCCTGTGTTCCGGTTGAGCAATCAAACTGGGGGTGAGTAATGTATGTGCCTGTGCATCCTCAGTAGAATGCACAGGGGTTCGATCAAGGGAAACAGTAGTTTGAGTTTGTGGCAGTGAGGAGGAGGGTGTGGGATCAGTATCAGCTGGGTTTGCTGAACTGTCACCCTGGGCACTCTACGTGTTCAACATTGTAGATAACAATGGAACATCGGCCCCGGAGAACTTGGAAGAAACTGTTCTCATGCTTTGAAATATATTGTTCTTATGTCCCAGAATTGAGTAGATTCTTGCAGTTTTTGAAAGATCTTGGTGTTCAATATTGAACACTTCTTGCAAGAATCTTGGGTACATGAAGAACTGAGATTTCACCCCTTCTTGAAGGTTGTATCTCAAACCGTCAAGAATGAGGTGGGAAAAATTGAAACCTGTCCCTGTTATCATACCGTGAACTGCCGACGCAAGTCCGGAGCTGAGTTGGTTTGATTCTCTACCCTGAGAATGTAGGATTTGAGAATCTCAGCAGTTTCATCTTTTGTTCTTAGGAAGAATACCCAAGAGAATCTGGAGAAGTCATCAGTGATCACCAGACAGTAGGACTTTTTGCCCATTGACATGACATTTGTAGGACCAAAGAGATCCATATGCAGTAGCTGGAGAGGAGTGTCATTTGTGTTCAATGTCTTGGGCTTATGGGAACTCTTGTGTTGTTTTCCCTTCAAGCAGGCAATGCAGTGATCGTCTAGCTGGAATTATTTGTCAGGAAGCCCTTTGACAAGATTGTCTTTCACTAATTTATTGATTGTTTTGATGTTAATATGGTTTAACCTCCTGTGCCAGAGAGCGGATTCATCAACTGATGCCTTTGACAGAAAACATGAAACACTACCAGATGGAGTGACTTCATTCATGTCAAGCACATATAAGTTGTCCTTTCTTTGAGCAGTTAGGAGAATCTTCTCTGGCGGGGGTTTAGATAGGCCAGGAGCTAACACAAAGCATTCTTTGTCAGTGAAGAGCATCCAATGCTTTTGATCACATACTTGGGAAACACTCATGAGATTGAAGTCAAGTTCTTTAACATAGTTGAATCTTTCAATGCTCATCCTCTCATTGGACACAGTGCCTTGTCCAGTGATAGATCCACCTTTTGAGTCACTCCCAAAGGCAACATATCCTCCATTGAAATGTCTGAAGTTGGAGAGGATGGACCTGTTGCATGTCATGTGCCTGGAACAGCCGCTATCTACCACCCAGGTGTTATTCTTGTTACCTGGCTGTCCCTGCACATGAAAGAGATTTAGTTAGTGGGAGTGGTCCAAGAGCTCTCCTTTTTGAAGAAAAGAGTTCTTGGACATTCTGATTCATCATGCGTGCATTCAACAGCACCGATGATGATTTTGCTGACAGGAGCAGAGATTTTGGCTTTCCATTGCTTAAGTAGTGGTTTTCCAGTTCTCTTTTCTTTATCGGCTGCGGATTTGGCTTTGGCAGCTGATGAATTTGCTCTATCAGCAGCTGATTTTCCTGCTTGAGGTTTTGGCCTGTCAGCAGGGGCAGGTTTTGCTGCTGATGGCTTCAGCTTATCAGCTGCAGATGTTGCTGCTGATGACCTTGGCCTTTCATCAGCAGATTTTGCTTTTGCTTCAGAGGGCTTATTTGGAGCAGCAGCAGATTTAGTTTTTGCTGCTGACTGCTTTGTTTGAGCAGCAGCAGATTTGGTGGCTGCTGAAGGCTTTGCCTTTTGCTGCTGCTTGTGTTTTTCTGCAGTTTCAACTCTTCTACTGTCTGCAGATGGCCTATCAACTGAAGTATGCTGATCCTTCTTTTGTTTATGCGTTGATTGAAGAAGGATCTGGTTGAAGGGGTTAAACTGACATTTTGCAGCAAAGTGGTTTGATTCCCCACATATGATGCAGGACTGCTGAACCTTGGGCTGCTGCTTCCTTGGTGGAGAAGAAGAGTTTCTGAACTGAGTTTTCTTGGTCGTAACTCTTCTAACCTGTTGCTGATTTGGCATGAACTGAGACTTGGAGTTTGTGGGTCCTGATGTGTGTCCCTTTTCAGTGTTTAGCTTTCTTCCACCTGGAGGATAGCTGATCCTTATCTGTTTGAATGGTATAGGGGCTAGAACAGCTGGGAGAACAGTAGGGACTGGGACTCTATTCAGAACAGCTTCAGATGAGGCTGTACTTGTTTCAACATGGTCTGAGAAGGTTAACTCATATTTTGATGAGGTAGTGCAGTCTTTAACAAGGGGTTCATCCATTGGAGGATCAAGATTTCTGTTTGCAGTGTCGAGTTTTGCAACATCGAAGCTTGGTTCATAGATGGCAACATAGTCAGCTGGATGAGGAACAGTATTGTACTGCTCCTTGCCATATCCAAGTCCTCCAAGCTTTACCTTTTCATGGACTTGAATATCTAGAAGTCTCTGTAGCTTTTTAGAAGAAAATTCATATTTTTCAACATGAACTTTCTGTTCTGCCAGATCAGCTCTGGTTGATTTAAGTTTTACTAATAGATCATCAATCTGAGTTTCAAGATTGGTTTGTTCATGTTTTAGAGATGAAATCTCTTTCTTAAGGCATTCATTTTTTTCTTTGTAAGTGATTTCAACCTTTTTGAACTCAGATTTCATTTGAAGAAACTCTTCATTTTGATCTATAAGGTTTTGGTTATGTTTTCTATAACCTAAAACTTTATCAATGCAAGCTTGAGAGCATAGATGTTCAAATACCTGAGGTGGTATCTCTGCAGTGTCTGCCATAAGTGCTTGGTTGGAGACAGGAACATCTTCATATTGAAAACTCCAGTCGAATTCTGCAGTTCCAACATTTCCACAGGCTGCAGTTTGTGCTGGGGGAGTTTGTTGCTGCTGCTGTTGTCTGGGCTGACTTTGGTAGGCTTGTCTTTGATGGCCGGCACCCTGATTGGCTTTAGGTGCCTTGCACTCCCTAGCAAAGTGACCCATTTGGTTACAGTTGTAACAACGGATCTTGCTTTTATCAAGCCCAACTCTGCTGTTTGAGTTGTTGCTTGGAAATGATCTTCCGGTTCTAGAATAGAACCTTTTTGCTCTGAGGGAGAGCATGGCATATGAGTGCTGAATATCCATTTCTTCAAGATCATCTGGATGAAAGCATTCCAGATCCTCTTTTATGAAATACATGTTGCATGAGTTGTCAGAGACAAAAGCAGTAGAGGTTGGCTGTTGAGGAGGTGCCTCAAGAAGAAATGGTGATGAGTTAGATTGTGAAGCGGTTGGGGTCTGAGGGTGAGTAACAATGGGAGGATAGTAGCTGCTTGCACTAGGACCGGAATGATCAGAGTGAAGCGCTGAGGAGGTAGTGGAGGAAGTGGTAGCTGATTGATAACTGGAGCTCCTTTCTTTAGCTTGAATCATTTCTAATTCATAGGTTTTGAGCATGCCAAAGAGCTCAGTCATCTGAAGAGTCTTCAGATTCTCTGTTCTTCTGATGGACACAGTGTATAATGTCCAGCAACTAGGAAGAGATCATATGAACTTCTTGAGAATGTCTTCATTTTCCAGCTTTACCTTGGAGCACTGCAGTTCACCTACAAGATAGGTAAATCTATTATATAAAATAGTTAAGGTCTCACCTTCCCTCCAGACGAAGTTCTCATACTGCTGCTTCAGTATGTCCCTTCTGTTCTCTTTGACTTCTTCAGAGCCAGCAAACATCTTCTCCAGCGCCTCCCAGAGCTCCTTGGCAGTTTTGTAACTTCTGAAGTTGTGAAAAACTTCATTTGGAAGGCACATTTGGATGGCTCCTAGTGCCTTGAAGTCCACCTCCATTTTCTTGATGTCCTCTTCAGAGTACTTGGAGGTTTCCTTCGGGACTTGTAGCCCTCCATCATCAGCAGAGGCCACCATGGGAATATATGGACCCTTCTTAATGGATCTCCACATTCCGTATTCCTGGTAACAGAAGAAGCTTTCCATGCGATTTTTCCACATGTCATAGTCTTCTCCAGATACCAACCTTGGTGGTCGGTTGATGCTGCCAATATCTTCAAAGCCATTACTCTGTGCCATTTTTGTTTTGATTTTGGGTGACTTGTTCAAAGAGAGAGTTTAGAATAGAACCAGAGATGATTAAACAAATGTTAGTTTGTTTAATCTGAGCCAAAGCTCTGATACCACTTGTAGGATCGTGAGAATACAAGATGGTTCTGTTCTTAGTTGAGGTTGGCGGAAACAAAATCAACTACACAATTTATAATCAAGTAAACACAAAGAATACTGATAAACACTGTTGTATTAAGCTTTTGTGAATGCAAAGATTACAAGTGAGAAACTCAATGAATAAGTATGACAAGCACTACAAGCACACTTACAATGAAGTGGCAACTCAGTATTTATAGTAACTTAGAATCAAGACAGACCCTTGATTCTAAGGATCAGATCGAACACAAGCCGTTGATCTTGTTTATTAATTTACATTACACGTAAAGGCTAATCTAGTTAACTTTACTGAAACGTTTTCTTTATTCATGATTGTTTGCATGCTTGGAGAAGTGTATTGTTGTCCGTCATTGGTTGACCATAGCGGTTCCTTCTGCTTTGAGTCTGTCAGTTGCTTTTGCAGAAAGGTGTCAGAGACGCTTGGCCTGGATAGTCAGCTGCAACGTTTGGTTTTCAGTGAATAGAGCTATCAGCTGCAAAGAGTGAAGGTTGCTGCTGGTAAGCCTATCAGCAGCAACTTGTGTTGAATGCTGCTGATAAGCCTATCAGCAGCAACAAGTGTTGAATGCTGCTGATAAGCCTATCAACAGCATTTGTACTTAGAATAATTTGGTAGCAATCAGTCTTTGGTTCTACATACCATAACTCATTATCCAAGTAAATACCACGTACATGCATACCCGTGACACCTCCTAGTCGTACTCGTACGCGCTGTAAATACAATCCCGACTCACCCCTATTAGGTCACTATACGGTCCATGACCATTTAGCCACCTTTAACCTACACATCTTAAGGACAATGCATAGTCCCTTAGCCCCATGTTTAAATACTTAAATTCGTAAACTCATCGTGTTTGACCCCAAAGCTTGATGCACATTTAATGTAATAAAACATGTCTCAAAATTATGTACGATATCCCCAAAAACGTTAAAAACATTTTAAAAGAGGGGATTAGAAACTCACAGATTACGAAGATCTAACTTAAGCACCGCAACGGTCTCCTCGCACGAAACCCGAAGCTGCCAACGTATGATCACATGGTCAGAGTACATCCTAAACATGCGTCAGTTACGTATAAATATAAATGATCCCGAGCACTCATCTCGTCCGCTCGTCCCTTCGTCCATGCAAAAACCCTAGTCCACGTGTCCGCTTAAACTGGGTTATCCTGGGCCCGTTTAGAACCCGTATGCACAGACATTCACGTGACATGCAAAGCCTTAGTCTCGTTGGTCACCCGTACACGAGCCATGATCCCCATGCACGTCCAAAACTCAACATGCAAACCCCAAGCACACAAAACCCTAATCGGGTGTACCTGATTCCACCCTCCTCCTTGTTCGTCGCCATGAACCACCACCATCGTACATTACCACCGTGTTCCGTCATCGTCGAGCCACAACCACCGTGGACCTACTGCCACCGGCTCCCGCCTCGACACGTCGTCTTCTTCATCCCCACCTTTCCATGGACCATCATCCCCTCTGTCACCTTCGTTGGCACCATCCTCTTCGTCGGCAACCCTAGCCGGCCCTCCACCGTGCACCACCCCAAGTTGCCCGCCACCGTGAACCACTCTTTCAGCCTTCAGCTTCTTGTCCATCAACACCACCATAGTCACCGAACCACCGCAGCCCGTCGCCTTCCTCTTCTCTGCCCATCGCCTAATTTTTTTACAAAAACCATCCTTTAAGTTTCGCTAGAAGTTCGTTAACCCCCTTGTTCGTTATTTGCACATAATGATACTACACTACTCCCGACTTGCTCTCTAATACCCTGTATAATCGTTACAATTATTACAAGACCCGTTGTTATCCAAAAACCGGGATGTTACACCGTGTGGCGCCCTGGATTACCCAGGGCCAGCCAATCCATCCCGCTTATACCTTGGACTCATCAGGAGAGGCAATAGCTCACGACCAGTGATGCGTTCGATGTGCAAGCACACCTAGGCATGTTCACGTCGTCTATCCCACTAAGGTCGTGCCCGATGAAGTTGGAACTAGCCAGCAAAACCAAGCGTTCAAGTACAAACACGGCAAAATGATCTTCGAACATTTGGTCCGTGACACTCTCCCACCACCATTTCATGCATGTCCTCGTGCATGCTCGCAACCCCATACTTGCTCACAGCAAAGACAGTGCATCTTCACACCATAAGATTGAAAATGGCTCACTTTGGTAAGAAGGACACCTGGTAGTTCAGCAACAGAGATCTTCATCCGGATCAGTTCAGATAGTTGCATCGGATTACTTTAGGTGGCGCCGGTGTTCGCCAATAGTTTAATTATGGGGATCTGAAGGTTGTAACATTCTTAATCTTCTAGTTACGGTACTGTTGGACCGTAGGTTACTGAACTCCATCACGACGGGCTTCAATGTAACTAGACTAGGGTGGAGCTCACGATCCCATACTCGCGGCTTACAAAGACCATCGCTGAAGTGTTCCCCATTTGGTCTTCTCCCACAACCATTGCGTAATCATACTCGTCTGGTTTAAGCACGTCTGGGATAAGCCACGTTCCAAAGTATCCGAGGATCGACCCGCTCTGATACCACTTCATCACGGGGTCATCTTTCGAGGCCCCGTGTGGCGCCCTTGGTTGCCCCATGGCCAGCCAATCCATCTCGCTTATGATTAGGGTCTACTCGTTTTGTCCTGCCTTGGACTCATCAGGCGAGCGGAAACAGCTCGCGACCAGTGATGCGTTCAGTGTGCTAGCACACCTACGCATGTTCACATCGTCTATCCCACTGAGTCCGTGCCCGATGAAATCTGGAATAGCCAGCAAACCCAAGCGTTCAAGTACAAACACAGCAAAACAATCTTTGAACATGTGGTCTGTGACACTACGCTTGCCTGCTTTGGCTTTGGGAATACTTGGCAATGTAGGACTGTATATTTCGAGCGTATGCACTAGCAGGGTGTAAGAACTACTTTCATATATAGGGTGTAAGAACTACTTACATTCGCCTTTTAAATCATTAGCATACCTTGATTTCTAGCTCAGACCCCTTAACCGCCTGAAGTCAACACATATAGGTATATTGCAAATCAATATAGCACATTTAGCATACAAGTTCAAGGCCTAAGATCGGTCATACATAGTGTTAGGGACATTGATTGTGATGTAGCATACAAGTTGAAGACCTAAGATCGGTCATACATAGTGTTAGGGACATTGATTGTGATGTAGCATATGGTGTTCAAGCAGGATGGCACAAATGGAGAGTGGCTACAGGCGTACTGTGTGACAAGAGGTTCCTAGAGAGACTGAAAGGGAAATTCTTTAGAATCGCAGTTAGACTGGATATGCTTTATGGAATGGATTGTTGGTCGATCAAGAAGACACAAGCGAGAAAGTTAGAAGTAGTAGAGATAAGGATGTTGAGGTGGATGTACGGGCGAACAAGGTTGGACAGATTAAGGAGTGAGGTTTTTAGGAGGAGATTAGGGGTTGCATGCATCTCGGATAAGATAAGGGAGGGGAGACTGAGGTGGTTCGTCCATGTGAAGATGAGACTGGTGACGGAATCGGTGAGGAGCGTGGATATACTCACAATAGAGGGGAAGAGGAATAGAGGAAGGTCAAAGCTAACATGGTAGGAGCATATTCGACATGACTTGTTACACTTGCACCTCTCCGAGGACATGATCGGTGATAGGAGTTCTTGGAGACGTCAGATAAAAGTTAGGGACTTCTAGGTGTGCATATAGAGGGGGCAGTGAGGGTAGTTTTTGGTATAAGGGCATGCACTCCTTGCAGGTTACCTTTAGTGTAGGCGTAGGTGTTAACTGCTCTGTAGTTTTATAAAGTAGTCTTAGGAGGGCCTTTAGGCTTTAGATTCCAGAGTGCCTTCATAGTAGGTGTGCCTTGGTATCATGTGGCCTTTCTTTTTGGTGTGTCATTTATCCTAGTGACCTTTAGTAATACCTACTATTATCTAGGGGATTGTATTACCACCCTGTTATTTTTATCTCATGTTACTGTTACTTTTGTATGATACTTGTGTGACTCCTATCTCTCTTACCTATATCTATCTTTAGCTTACTTACATGTATGTTTTCATCTGTGTAGTGTCTATTGGTTTTTTATGAGACGGTGGTCTCCCAGGGAGCAACTTCTTTATCCATTAGGATAGAGGTAAGGCTTGCCCTCGTCTCACCCTCCCCATACCCTACTTGTTTAGTAGGATTTTGATGGGTTTGTTTGTTTGTTTAGCATACAAGTTCACGACCACTTCAATACAAATCCTCATACAAATCTATAATACTTCTAACATATTCTTTACAATTCATTCATACATGTACAAGACTCAACATAAGCTAACATTTCAATTTCATACGTTTTGACTCGTTTGTAAGAATTCTCTTATATGGTTTGTATGAAATCATTAAAATTTGCAAAAAATTCTTCATTTAGGCATTCCATCAAACACCTAGTGTACATACTAGACCTTAAAGCTTATTAATCCTTTTATTGTCATACTAACTCATCCTTATCGGTTTAATTACATTGTAATGGAATCATTTCAACTTAACTCGCATATTAGAAATGATTTGTATCAATATACCTAAGTTTACAAGTTAAGTCAAATCCTTCTAAATTGTCATCTTCTACATTTTAACCCAATTCAACATTTAAGAACATAAACAATAATGATAATGCAAAAATGAGGTTATTTTAGTTACATACTTCATCATCCATTCATAAACTCAACTAAAGTTTCATACAAGAATTTTGGATAGAACTTCCAAAACTCTAACATGCATACATACACCTTCATCAAAAATGGAAGTTTATTTGTTTTCTACACAATCTAACCATAAGAAAAGCATAATCTACCCATCTCATCAAAGATTTTAGGATTATATATATATTATTGCACCAAACATTAATTTCCAACTCAAAGATTAATTTCTAGGGTTCTAACATAAGAAGATGTTTACCAGGAGTTTCTTTCTTGTTTTCGAGATGATTGTAAACCCTAACCCTTTTATTATTAACTTCAATTTGCAAATTTCAACCACCTTCTCATTCTTCTACTCTTGTCAACACACACAATCCTTGACCCCCAATTTTTACAAAATAGGTATTATCTGTTAGGGTTTGGGAAATTCCTCAATGAGGATTCATTGTATTATACCAGTATATATAATGTTACAGAGTATGGTATAAAAAAAACTAATTACAAAGAGAACCCTACACTATACATTATATTATAATAAAACCATAGGCTTCTGTATTTTATCTAACATACCCCCCACAGTCTGAGCGGAGGTAACTTGAACATTAAGACTGGATCTGAAGTCTATAAACAACTGTGATGGTAAGCCTTTGGTGAATATATCTGCAAACTGGTGATTAGAGGGAACATGCAATACATGAACCTGACCAATGGCAACACGTTCCCTTACAAAGTGTAAATCTATTTCCACATGTTTGGTTCTTTGGTGCTTTACAGGGTTAGATGCTAAATATACGGCACTGACATTGTCACAGAATACAAGTGTGGCACGAGATGCAGGACAGTGTAACTCAAGAAGGAGATTACGAAGCGAAGCTGCTTTAGCAACAACATTGGTGACACCATGATATTCAGCTTCGGCGCTGAACCGAGAGACAACATGCTGGCGTTTGGAGGACCAAGACACGAGGTTGTCACCAAGGAACACACAAAACCCTGATGTAGACCGATGGGTATCAGGACATCCCGCCCAGTTGGCATCAGTATAAGAAACCATACGATCAATAGAAGAAGGACGCAACTAGAGACCATGATGAAGAGTACCCTGGATGTAGCGTACAATACGCTTTAGGGCATGGAAGTGGGGTTCACGAGGGTCATGCATGAGTAGACAGACCTGGTGAACAGTAAAGGCAATTTCTGGACGAGTCAATGTCAGATACTGCAATGCACCAGCAAGACTACGATAGAGAGTAGGATCATCTACGGGTTTGCCAGCTAAGGAGAGCTTCGCCTTTGTATCCGCGGGAGTGTCTCAAGGATTACATGTGCCCATATCAGCCCGTTTAAGGAGGTCTTGAGCAAAGGTAGTCTGGGAGAGAAATAAACCAGACTCATTGCGAGTAGCAGCAATGCAAGAAAGAAAGATAGGGGACCTAGGTCAGTCATGGCAAACTCAGCGGATACGAGAGATGACCGTAGTGACGAGAGCCGGAGAAGAAGCAGTGAGAATGATGTCATCAACATACAAGAGAAGATAGATAACGTCCTAACCACGATGAAACGTGAACAAGGAGGTGTCCAATTTGCTGCTAAGAAACCCAAGAGAGGCAATGTAAACAACAAAGCGATGATACCAAGTGCGCGGAGCTTGCTTGAGGCCATAAAAAGCCTTGCGAAGTCTGCACACATGGTCAGGACGTGCATGGTCAACATATCCAGGAGGTTGTTTCATGTAGACAACCTCAGTCAGATCACCATTCAGAAAGGCATTCTTGACATCCAGTTGATTAATAGGCCAGTGTCGAGAGACAGCAATGCTAAGAACAGTGCGAATGGTGGCCGGTTTGACTACCAGACTAAAAGTCTCAACAAAGTCCATGCCAGGGGCCTAGGTTGTTGAGAGAAACCCTGGGAAACTAGACGAATCTTGTATCATTCAAGCTGACCTTGGCTGTCAAACTTATGACGATAGAGCCAACGACACCCAACAATGTTAGCACTGTTAGGACGTGAGACAAGTTCTCAAGTACCATTAGAAATGAGTGTTGACATCTCAGAATCCATGGCGGATTTCCATTTCGGATCACACATAACTTGAGCAGTTGTCCGAGGAATGGGTGAATGTAGAGTCTTGTATTTTTATAAGCTGATGTCATCAATGTATTTTTGAACAATGTTTAGTTAAGTTTATTTACTTGTAATTTCATTTTATGTAATTTCCTGTTTTTTATTCTAAGTCTGGGCGATTGAGGTTTGTTTAATCGAAACTAGTAGTTTTGATAGATAGGAAGTTTCGATAGGCTTGTTTTCATTTGTAAATTCTCAACCGAAACTACTAGTTTCGGTGAGCATAGTTTCGATGCTTGTCAACTTACTATAAATAGCCTAGTTTGAGAATGTTTAGGGTGTGGATAGCGGCTGTAACCCTGAAATTCTCTCTTTCATAGTTTTTCTGAATCAATACACATTTGGAGTTATTTCATCTGTTGTTCTTACAATTTCCTATCATACTTGTGTTGAAACCTGTGTGGTTTGCCTGTTTATCTTCACCAATTTTGTTTCTACCCTCTGTTTCACCACCATATACCCAGATTCCGCTTGTGTGTGTGTAATCGATCTTCTGTTTGTCAAAAGACATAATGTCTGTGCATTTTAGATGCCAATGATCCAAACAGTGCAGATTTCGTTCAAGTCCTGAATTTCCTTGCAAACTGCAACATAAGCTTTGCCATCAGTCACAATGTACCAATCTTCGAATCAACCATAAGGCAGTTCTGAAACACTGTAGAGGCTGTAATCATTGACAATGTTGAACACATTCGAGCTACTGTTCATGATCAGGAGGTGTTATTTTCAGAGGCTACAATAAGACAGGTGTTATTATTTACTGACAATCATGAAGCACCGATGGAATTTCCAAGTTTCTATGTCAAGGAATGTTTTAGAATACCGGGTCACCCTGATGAGTTCAAGAGTGGGCAAATCATCAAGAATTCCCTTCTACCTCTCTGGAGGTATATTGTGCACATCTTCATCCACTGCTTGTCCATTCGGAAAAGTGGATTTGACTCAGCAAATGCCATGGTGGCTTCTGCAATGCTAGGACAAATCAAAGGAAGGGACTACAATTTCTCAGGTCTAGTCTTTAAACAAATGAAAGAAAATCTAACCGGGGGTGCTAGAGATAAATTTTTGGTCTATCCAAGGTTTCTCCAGATCATTATCAATCATCTTCATCCAAACATGCAACAAGATGGTCATGTGTTTGTTTTTGATCTTATGACAGCCAAAACCCTAAGTTATATGAAAAGTACAAGAAAAAGAACCAACAGAGTGATTGCTGGTATTCCTCTGTTTGGTCACATTTTGGGTGAAGTAGAAGAGGAAGTTCCTGACATAGATCCATAACTACCTGTTGAATCATCATCATCTGAGGAAGAAAAAGAAGCAGAGCAGGTTCAAGGGAACCAAGAGGCTGAGTTTGAAGTTAAGCAAAATATAGAACAAGAAATGGAGCAACCAGTTCAAGAAGCTCAGTTTTTAGACCAAGAAGTAGAAAATCTGAATCCTTTGGATTTCCAAGTACATGATAAAAACATAGAAGCTGAAGCACATGTTGATACTAAAGTTCAAGGTAATGTGGAAGTTGAAGTTGATTCAAGTGAAACCTTGGACGAAGGCATTTATGGAACAAAGTATGATCAGTCGGATTATGAGTCCGAAAATGAGGAGCAGACTGAGCCTCCTGCATCCTCCTCCAAGAGAAAAGCTGACTTAAGTTCTGATTATGAAAAGGAAGAACCCCTAGCCAAGAAAATCAAGACAGGATTGGAGTCTTTAACCTCTTCACCTATACATGTTCCATCACCCTCACCATAACCATCTCCACAACATGCACCTGTTCCTACACCACCTGCATCCCTTGCCCCTGACCGATCACCATCAGTTCCAAGAGTCAAAACCCTAAGTCTGGAGGTGAAAAGGCTACAGGAGAAAGTAACAAAACAAGATAAAGTGATAGAGGATTTGAAGACCGAACTAAGTGAGTGCAAAGAAGAAGTTAAAGATCTTAAGCTGGAAGTTGGAGGTTTGCATACCCAACTAGATGTTCAGCAGACTCAACTTGAAACTCAATAGAAGTTAATCTTTCAACAACAAAAAGATTTTAAGGCTCTATCTGACATAGTTGAGCAACTCAAGGCTTCAATGGTTAAATCTTCTCAGCAAGGAACC
Organism: Smallanthus sonchifolius; assembly: GCA_023525975.1. Lineage (NCBI taxonomy): Eukaryota > Viridiplantae > Streptophyta > Magnoliopsida > Asterales > Asteraceae > Smallanthus > Smallanthus sonchifolius. The sequence continues at coordinate 31,424,668 of CM042019.1, read as the reverse complement.
CCTTCCACAGCTCAGGTGAGACCACTTCTGTTGGTGGACCTTCTTCCCTTGCCCAGTTGCCAAGACAAAGGAATCTGTGGAAGTCAAGATTGAAGAAACTGAATATGATCTCCCATCAGCTAGTGAAAGGAGAGCTGCCAGGGAAAGAGGAAAAGAAAAAGAATCAAATGTTGCAGTTGTAATTATTGATGAAGAAGAAGTTGGATCAGATCATGAATTAGATGAACTACTAAAGCAAGTTGATGATTTTGGAACAATTGAAGATTATCCTGAAATTATTACAGTAGGTGAAGAACAGGGAGATAAGCTCAAGTATTTCACGGAAGAAGGAAATGAGTTTGATGCTCCATCAGATAAAGAGCTAGAGGACCAGAATGTCATAGTGACCTTTGTTGAGCCTGTAAACACTGCTGGGCCAACAGGCACAACTGAAGAAGCTCCAACAGCAACTCCAACACCAACTGGAACTAATACTCCATTCGTCCAGGCCTCAGATCCTAGAAGGTCTTAGTTCAAAGAAATGTAAGCTCAGGAACCACCAAAGCACTATGAGTGGTTTGCTGAGTATCAAGAGTTAAAAAGGCCACTAGTCGGGTGGAAGTATGATAAAGAACGTTCACTTTTCATAGTCAGAAGATACAAAGGAGGAGTGGAGCACTTCAAGTCTCCTCATGACTTCAGCTCCCTCCCTAAATATGACTTAAGAGCCCTTGCCAAGCTACCTCTACATGTAACATCCCAAAAATAATAAAAAAAACGAATAAATATAGCGAGACCGGTGATTTAGTTGGAACATTTAAACAAAAAGGGGAGCGGGCCTGGGCCCGGCTTCAATGGGCCGAGGGAAGCCCATGCGCATAAGAGGCAAGGCAACCCTCTTCCCTGCTCATTTCCCCAACTCACGCAGCTTTTAGAGAGAGAAAGGGAAGCTCGGGTCTAGAGAGAGAAAGTCGTCGGATCGTCACGAGATTGGAGGAGCACGACACAGCTGAGCCCGTGAGCAAAACCTCCGAATCAGAATTTCAATCCAGGTAACGATTCGGTCACATTATGAGTTTTTGTTCGTTTTGGAAAGTTTCGGGTTTTAGCTAAAAGATAACGATTTTGCGGATGAAACTTGAAAGTGAACTTAGGTATAGCATCTAGAATGAAAAAAGAACGTTTTGATCAAAGAAAATTTAGATATCGACATGATCAGATTCGCATGCAGAGCATTTGGATGTTTGGGGAAGGCGATAAGTGCAGACCCATCGAAACTACTTAGTTTCGATATGTGCAGACCCATCGAAACTACTTAGTTTCGATATGTGCAGACCTATCGAAACTACCCAGTTTCGATATATGCAGACCCAATCGAAACTACCATAGTTTCGATATGAGCCCCCGATCCGAAGTTAAGATAATACATAAGCTACTTATCGAAACTACCAAGTTTCGATATTAGCTAATCAATCGAAACTACCATAGTTTCGATATGAGCCACGATCCGAAGCTAAGTTTACACCTAAGCAACCTATCGAAACTACAAGTTTCGACAGAAGCAACCTATCGAAACTACAAGTTTCGACAGAGGCAATCTATCGAAACTATCAAGTTTCGATATAAGTAAACCCATCGAAACTACTAAGATCAAATATAGTAATATCTAATGCCATCTAGGAGCACTACCTTATGAGTATGACTTTATTATACAGATCGTGAGTGACATTAGTGAAGCTCAGTAGCCAGCTTAGTGTATTACAGAAACTACTCATCAGGTGAGTTCTATGTGCCCCTTCTATGTTATGTGCAAATGTTTTCAAATGTTTTGGGGCTGAGATGTATACACTAAGTGAATAAATGTTATGAATGTCAATGTGATCATATGTGTTATACAAGTATATATATATATATATACCTATACATGAAAGAGAAATTATGAATAAAGAATGAAAAGCATGATTATAAAGAATGAATGAAAGTATAACACAATATGAAAGAATGAAATCCTGCTTTATATCCATGTATATATTGCTTGCCAAGTACAGAAAATGTTATGGACGCTTCGATGATAACGGCTACTTCGGTAGACGGACGACCATGTGATTATTTTACAACCGGGACAAGTGCGTTCCTTCATCAGCTAGGACGTACGAATGCCATTAATGGACGGTCGAAGCAATTGGCATATTATAGTAGAACGGTTGTATAAATAATAGTCGCATGGGAAACGGATACCTTCGGGTAGACGGGCGAATTACGGCCTACGACGGTAGGACGGTTGTAAGTCATGACGGACGGACAAAGGTTGCCGGACGGTTGTAAGAATAAAATGACGGACGTCACTAGTTGCCGGACGGTTGTAAGTATAGGCGGGCCATGACGATGGACCGCGGCGATTGTCTTTGTGACATTCGTAAGCAAATGACGGGTTGATCACCCTTATAGAGTATGACCCATGAAATTAAAGAAAGAAAGAAAAGAAAGAAAAGGGTGAATGCATAAATATATATATGAAATCACAAAAATACAGAAAAGAAAGATGAAAGAAAGGCAAAAGTTATGAATACGTATTTATATGAATGACTATAAAGTAATGCATACTTATAAAGTAAAGAAAAGAATGTTTATATCAAATCGCATTAAACTAGAACTCACCAGCGTTAGCTGACTTTTAGTGTACATTTCAGGTAAAGGAAGAAAAGGTCGTGCGGTGGCGTGAAGGTTACCCAGCACGAGACTGACATCCCACTTTTGTTTTATATGTCTTAGAACAATGTTATGATTTATTTGTAAAGACTTCCGCTGTTATGTAATGTAATTGAATGATGAATGTTTTTAATTTAAGTTCAGTATTTATGGCTATGTTTATGAGTAAATCCAAAAAGTGAGGTCACCCGGGAAAGGGGCCTTACAAGTTGGTATCAGAGCAATAGTTTGAGAGATTTAGACATCCCTAAATGTCTAGACTCAAACTGATTATGGGACCAACGCACGGATGTCAGTATGGGTAACCAACGCTAACGCCAGCACGGTAAGTAAGAATAAAGTTAATGCTCTTGCATAAGAATAGATACCATAACTTAGAACAAATAGATGTTAATGCCATGACTGATTTGAAGAGTTTTGAACCCGAAAAGCAATGTAAATTAGTAATCACAAACCGGTCACTGTAATTAAGAATTTACCTTGCTCGTACTGTTCCAAACTATGATCTGAAGAAATGACATTGATGTATTCCCTTTATAACTATCAGGAAATTAAGGATTATGGCTGGTGGGGGAAGAACGAGACGCCGAGGCGGTCGCACTGGCCGAGTAGGTAGACCTCCATTGAAACAAAGACAGGAAGAGGAAGAGAGTGTGCACGCAGAACACACTGAGAGTGTGCACGAAACAGATGTGACACCAACTGGGAACAACAGTCCAGGGCCTATACAGTTGGAACCTGAAGTCAGGGATGCTATTGCCCGTGAAGTCGTGCTCACTTTGAAGAAGGTATTGCCCGATCTACTATCCGAGGCAATAAAGAAAAGTAAAGAGGAGGATGAAGGAGACAATGAAGAGAAAGTATATGATAGTGATGGGGATGAAATAAAGATAGGATCGAGCAATCGTGGGTGCACTTACAAAGGTTTCAAGGACGGAGACCCACCGAAGTTCGATGGGAGCAAAGATTCAGTGGCAACGCTTGAATGGATTGAGAGGATGAGTGTTGTAATCAACATCAGCGAGTGTCGACCAGACCAGGCTGTTAAATATGTTGCTCATTCTTTCACCAATGAGGCCCTAGGTTGGTGGAGGAACATCCAGAGGACAAAGTCCCCAAACGCTCTTGCAAGAATGACATGGGAAGAACTGAAAAAGCTGGTAATTCAAAAGTTCTGTCCCCAGAACGAAATTGATCGAGTGGAAAATGAATTCCTAAACCTTAAGGCTGGCAACAAGACACACCGCCAGTATACTTCTAGATTCAATGAGTTGGCACAGCTGGTACCCCACCTGGTGGAGACAGAAGAGCGAATGATCAAGTATTATGTGAAGGGCCTACCTCAAAGGGTCCGTGTCCATGTGAAAGCCAACCTACCCTCGACCTTCGAGTCGGTAGTGAATCTGAGCGGAATCGTCTACGACGATTATGCCAATGAGGACCCACCAACAGAAACCCAAAAGAGAAAGTGGGAGAACCCGTCTAGAGGCACCGGAAGAGGGAACGTAACAACTGAAAATAAGAAACCAAGGTCGAATAACTATGAAACCTGCAAGAAATGTGGAAGACAACATTTTGGCGAGTGTCGGGTCGGCTCCACCACATGTTACAGGTGTGGGAAGGCGGGGCACTACTCTCGTGACTGCTTGAGAGACACTAAATGCCAAGTATGTGGACTGTTTGGTCACCTAACTAAGGATTGCAGAAAAACCAGACAATCTGGTTCGGGAAAAGAAAAGGAACAGGAACAACCAAAGACTAGGACTCGAGCTTACGCCCTGACTGAGGAGGTAGCAAGGGGAAATCCTGATGTTGTGTCAGGTACGTTCCTAGTTAATGATGAACATGCGGCTATATTATTTGACTCGGGTGCTAGTAAAAGCTTTATATCAAACGCCTTTAGTCGAAAACTGAATTGCACTATCAACACAGTAGTAAAGGCCTTTAGCGTACAAACTGCCGTTGGTAAAAATTCGGCAGTATTCCAAGTAACAGAGGATTGCATAATAGAAATAGAGGGTCATAAGTTTCCTTCTAGATTATTCCTTCTCACCTTAGGAGGATTCGATATAGTATTGGGTATGGATTGGCTAGCTGCCAACGAAGCTCAAATCATATGTAAACGTAAGAGGATACACCTTAAAGGTCCTAGCGGCAGTCCAATTACGGTTTATGGGGATTGGAATTGCACAATGCCGAACGTCATCTCGATGATAAAGGCCGAAAGTTACATGAGGCGCGGCTGCGAAGCTTGTCTGGCATATGTTATAGATGATAGAATGAAAACGAAAGAACTCAAGAATGTACCCGTGGTGTGCAATTTTCCGGAAGTATTCCCTGAGGATCTACCTGGGTTGCCACCCGATCGGGAAATAGAATTTCATATTGATTTACTGCCAGGAGCTGAGCCCATTGCCAAAGCCCCCTACCGATTGGCTCCGTCAGAAATGAAAGAATTGATGTCCCAACTAGAGGAACTAACAGAAAAAGGATTTATTAGACCGAGCATCTCACCATGGGGCGCTCCGGTGCTATTTGTGAAGAAGAAGGACGGCAGCATGCGCATGTGCATCGACTACCGCGAATTGAATAAGAGAACAGTAAAGAACAAATACCCACTGCCTAGAATAGACGACCTTTTTGATCAACTGCAAGGTGCGAGTTGGTTCTCAAAGATCGATCTTAGGTCGGGTTACCATCAGTTGAAAGTAAGAGAAGAAGACGTACCAAAGACCGCGTTTCGCACGCGTTATGGACATTATGAGTTTCTCGTGATGTCCTTCGGATTGACCAACGCACCAGCAGCGTTCATGGATTTGATGAATAGAGTATGTCGACCAATGTTAGATCGATCGGTGATAGTCTTTATAGATGACATACTGGTGTATTCAAAAAGCGAGGGTGATCACCACTGTCACCTATTAGAGGTTCTGGATGTGCTAAGGCAGGAAAAGTTGTACGCAAAATTCTCCAAATGTGCGTTCTGGCTTAGGGAAGTCCAATTCCTAGGTCATGTAATAAACCCAAACGGCATCATGGTGGATCCTGCAAAGATCGAGACAGTAAAGGAATGGAACATCCCAAAGACACCAACAGAGATACGAAGCTTTCTAGGATTGGCAGGCTACTATCGAAGGTTCATTCAAGATTTCTCAAGAATTGCCTCGCCGCTAACCAAACTGACACGGAAGGAAGTAAAGTATGAATGGGGTCCAACCCAAAACAACGCGTTTGAGGAACTTAAGACACGATTAACTCAAGCCCCCGTCTTAACACTACCGGAGGGAAATGAAGACTTGGTAGTCTACTCTGACGCTTCAGGGCAGGGTTTAGGGTGCGTACTCATGCAACGAGGAAAGGTAATTGCTTATGCATCGCGGCAACTAAAGGTTCATGAGGTTAACTACCCAACACACGATCTAGAATTAGCAGCAATAGTTTTCGCGTTGAAAATATGGAGACACTATCTGTATGGAGTTAAATGCACCATTTACTCCGATCACAAAAGCCTGAAGTACTTTTTCGAACAAAAGGAATTAAACATGAGACAAAGGAGATGGTTAGAGCTACTGAAAGACTATGACTGTGAGATATTGTACCATCCAGGCAAGGCAAACGTAGTGGCTGACGCTTTAAGTAGAAAGGAAGAATCGGCACCTATCCGGATCAAAGCGTGTCAGTTGATTATAACACCAGACTTAATGGGTGAAATATCAAAGGCACAAGATGAAGCATTGTTAGAAAGAAATGTGAAACGGGAAAGAATAGTAGGACAACAAGGGAACTTAGATGCGAATGCATACGGAGTACGAACTAGGTTTGGCCGGATGTGGATACCTAAGATTGGTGAGCTTAGAGCCAAAATACTCGATGAGGCCCATAAGTCTCGCTATTCTATCCACCCCGGGACAAACAAAATGTATCAAGACTTGAAGAAAGAATACTGGTGGCCTGGCATGAAGAATGATGTGACTGAATACGTGAGCAAGTGCTTAACGTGTTCACTAGTTAAGGCCGAGCACCAGAAACCATGCGGTAAAATGCAACCTTTACCTATACCAGAATGGAAGTGGGAAGAGATCACAATGGACTTCATTACCAAGCTACCGCGAACAGCTAAAGGCAATGATACCATTTGGGTGATCGTCGACCGTTTGACAAAAAGTGCTCACTTCTTGCCAATACGTGAGTCTTCTTCGTCAGAAAGACTAGCAGAAGTATTTATCAAGGAGATTGTGAGCAGACATGGTATGCCGCTGTCAATTGTGTCCGACAGGGATACTAGATTCACATCAAGGTTTTGGAAGAAATTCAATGAAGCAATGGGCACTAGACTGAACATCAGCACCGCTTACCACCCTCAGACCGATGGTCAATCTGAAAGAACCATTCAGACCTTGGAGGACATGCTCCGGGCCTGTATCATTGACTTTGGTGGGAGCTGGGACAGCCATCTACCATTGGCAGAATTTTCATATAACAACAGCTATCACTCGACTATTGGCATGCCGCCATTTGAAATGTTGTATGGGAGGAAATGTAGGACCCCGGTTTGTTGGGGGGGAATTGGACAGAAGGATTTTGCAAGTCTCGAAGTAGTCAAAGCTACTTCTGAGAAATTTGATCAAATCAAGGCTCGAATGAAAGCCGCAAAAGACAGACAGAAATCATACGCGGATAAGAGAAGGAGGGATTTAGAGTTTCAAGTAGGGGACATGGTACTATTGAAAGTATCACCGTGGAAAGGAATCATTCGGTTCAGAAAGCGTGGCAAACTAAGTCCAAGGTTTGTCGGACCTTTCAAGATTTTAGCGAGAGTGGGTCAAGTTGCTTACAGACTCGACCTACCCGTTGAGCTTAGTGGAATACACCCTACGTTTCACGTGTCGCACTTACGCAAGTGCCTAGCTGACGACACAGCTCACATACTTTACGACGAGATCGAAGTGGATAACAGTCTAAATTATGTAGAAGAACCAATAGCCATTCTTGACCGAGCTGAGAAACGACTACGCAATAAGTCGATACCGTTAGTCAAGATACAATGGAAGCACAGAAAAGGGTCAGAAGCTACATGGGAAAAGGAAGACGAGATGAGGGGACTATACCCTCAATTGTTTAACGTATGAACAGTTTCGAGGACGAAACCTCTTTAAGGAGGGTAGACTTGTAACATCCCAAAAATAATAAAAAAAAAGAATAAATATAGCGAGACCGGTGATTTAGTTGGAACATTTAAACAAAAAGGGGAGCGGGCCTGGGCCCGGATTCAATGGGCCGAGGGAAGCCCATGCGCATAAGAGGCAAGGCAACCCTCTTCCCTGCTCATTTCCCCAACTCACGCAGCTTTTAGAGAGAGAAAGGGAAGCTCGGGTCTAGAGAGAGAAAGTCGTCGGATCGTCACGAGATTGGAGGAGCACGACACAGCTGAGCCCGTGAGCAAAACCTCCGAATCAGAATTTCAATCCAGGTAACGATTCGGTCACATTATGAGTTTTTGTTCGTTTTGGAAAGTTTTGGGTTTTAGCTAAAAGATAACGATTTTGCGGATGAAACTTGAAAGTGAACTTAGGTATAGCATCTAGAATGAAAAACGAACGTTTTGATCAAAGAAAATTTAGATATCGACATGATCAGATTCGCATGCAGAGCATTCGGATTTTTGGGGAAGGCGATAAGTGCAGACCCATCGAAACTACTTAGTTTCGATATGTGCAGACCCATCGAAACTACTTAGTTTCGATATGTGCAGACCTATCGAAACTACCCAGTTTCGATATATGCAGACCCAATCGAAACTACCATAGTTTCGATATGAGCCCCCGATCCGAAGTTAAGATAATACATAAGCTACTTATCGAAACTACCTATCGAAACTACCAAGTTTCGATATTAGCTAATCAATCGAAACTACCATAGTTTCGATATGAGCCACGATCTGAAGCTAAGTTTACACCTAAGCAACCTATCGAAACTACAAATTTCGACAGAAGCAACCTATCGAAACTACAAGTTTCGACAGAGGCAATCTATCGAAACTATCAAGTTTCGATATAAGTAAACCCATCGAAACTACTAAGATCAAATATAGTAATATCTAATGCCATCTAGGAGCACTACCTTATGAGTATGACTTTATTATACAGATCGTGAGTGACATTAGTGAAGCTTAGTAGCCAGCTTAGTGTATTACAGAAACTACTCATCAGGTGAGTTCTATGTGCCCCTTCTATGTTATGTGCAAATGTTTTGGGGCTGAGATGTATACACTAAGTGAATAAATGTTATGAATGTCAATGTGATCATATCTGTTATACAAGTATATATATATATACCTATACATGAAAGAGAAATTATGAATAAAGAATGAAAAGCATGATTATAAAGAATGAATGAAAGTATAACACAATATGAAAGAATGAAATCCTGCTTTATATCCATGTATATATTGCTTGCCAAGTACAGAAAATGTTATGGACGCTTCGATGATAACGGCTACTTCGGTAGACGGACGACCATGTGATTATTTTACAACCGGGACAAGTGCGTTCCTTCATCAGCTAGGACGTACGAATGCCATTAATGGACGGTCGAAGCAATTGGCATATTATAGTAGAACGGTTGTATAAATAATAGTCGCATGGGAAACGGATACCTTCGGGTAGACGGGCGAATTACGGCCTACGACGGTAGGACGGTTGTAAGTCATGACGGACGGACAAAGGTTGCCGGACGGTTGTAAGAATAAAATGACGGACGGCACTAGTTGCCGGACGGTTGTAAGTATAGGCGGGCCATGACGATGGACCGCGGCGATTGTCTTTGTGACATTCGTAAGCAAATGACGGGTTGATCACCCTTATAGAGTATGACCCATGAAATTAAAGAAAGAAAGAAAAGAAAGAAAAGGGTGAATGCATATATATATATATATGAAATCACAAAAATACAGAAAAGAAAGATGAAAGAAAGGCAAAAGTTATGAATACGTATTTATATGAATGACTATACAGTAATGCATACTTATAAAGTAAATAAAAGAATGTTTATATCAAATCGCATTAAACTAGAACTCACCAGCGTTAGCTGACTTTTAGTATACATTTCAGGTAAAGGAAGAAAAGGTCGTGCGGTGGCGTGAAGGTTACCCGGCACGAGACTGACATCCCACTTTTGTTTTATATGTCTTAGAACAATGTTATGATTTATTTATAAAGACTTCCGCTGTTATGTAATGTAATTGAATGATGAATGTTTTTAATTTAAGTTCAGTATTTATGGCTATGTTTATGAGTAAATCCAACAAGTGAGGTCACCCGGGAAAGGAGCCTTACACTACAAAACCCTGGAGATGTGGGCATTGCAAGAGATTTTGAGACCTTCTTGAGAAATCAGACCTTCAATGATTTCAGGTCCATGACCACTTCTAAACCAAGAAGAGTTATCTCCAATACTAGAATTCATCCCAGAACTCAAAGGCCTTGGGTAAGCCTTCGGTACAAGCCGACAGAAACTGTCAAATCCATCATACTGCCACGACCTGCACCAGTCCAGCTTCAAAATTTTAGAAAATGGTTTTATAACTCCACCATTGGAAGTGCAGTGATTGAATGTGAAGGAATGGAAGACATTCATATTTTTGAGCCCATGGAGCTATTAAAATTTCAACCTGAGGATCTTGAAGTGTTATTCAACAACCCTATCAAGATCTTTAATGAAGATGATGAAGTTGATGCCAAGGCATATCAAAGGGTGGTGACTATTAATGCAAAACCTCACTTTCAAAAACAAAGTCAAGAGCCAACTGCTTAGCGAAGAGTTGAAGTCATTAATGCAGCAGCTTAGGGGGAGATTGTAGAGTCTTGTATTTTTATAAGCTGATGTCATCAATGTATTTTTGAACAACGTTTATTTAAGTTTATTTACTTGTAATTTCATTTTATGTAATTTCCTGTTTTTTATTCTAAGTCTGGGCCATCGAAACTACTTAGTTTCGATTGAGGTTTGTTCAATCGAAACTAATAGTTTTGATAGATAGGAAGTTTCGATAGGCTTTTTTTCACTTGTAAATGCTCAACCAAAACTACTAGTTTCGGTGAGCATAGTTTCGATGCCTGTCAACTTACTATAAATAGCCTATTTTGAGAATGTTTAGGGTGTGGATAGCGGCTGTAACCCTGAAATTTTCTCTTTCACAGTTTTTCTGAATCAATACACATTTGGAGTTATTTCATCTGTTGTTCTTACAATTTCATATCATACTTGTGTTGATTCCTGTGTGGTATGCCTGTTTATCTTCACCAATTATGTTTCTACCATCTCTTTCACCACCATATACACAGCTTCTGCCTCTGTGTGTGTGGGTTATCGATCTTCTATGTGATTTTCGATTGAAATCAGGACCTACAGTGAATGCTCAGTGGTAGCCGATAGGTTAAGTATCTCACGGGGTCGAAGAGAGCCTGTTTGACTCCGAGTGACCATGGGATGACCAACCGAAGGGGTCCGTGGTGAGATTTTTGGGACGGGACTCGGCACACAGGTCGGAGTCGATGGCGAGTGTGATGAGACAGGGCCTGACACACCTGTTGATAGTGTAGAAGGGCTCCCACCAAATGAAAAGTAAGGAATAAACAAGTTGGAAGACTCCATATCCGTAGTCGGGTCGGTCCTAACATCATTCGGTGTAGGGGGTGGAGGACACCTGTCCGGAGACGGAGTGGGTCCAGTGTTACCCGCAGAAACATATTCCGACGATTCGAAGATTAAGTAGTCAGACAAAGAGGGGGAGGAGTGAAATGAGGCATACGGGAAGTGAGTCTCGTCAAAAGTGACATGACGAGAGATAATAACCCGTTGAGTAATGAGATCCATGCACCGATAACCGCGATGATCGGTAGACGGACCAAGAAAAAGACAAGAAGTGGAGCGAGGTGACAGTTTATGAGGAGCAGTCAAGGATAGATTTGGGTAACGGAGACACCCAAAAAATCGAAGATGGACATACGTGGGGAAGAAGCCATAAAGGACTTTAAAAGGGGCACGAAATGAAAGAGTGGTGGTAGGAAGTAGGTTGAGAGTGTGGACAGCCATGTTCAACGCCTCTGCCCAAAACGTGGGCGGAAGAGAGGCCAGAAATAGGAGGGTTCGAATGATGTTGTTAACCGTTCGGATAGTACGTTCAGCTTTGCCATTTTGTTGAGACGTGTAAGGACAAGAAAACCGAATTTTAATGCCATGTTTTTGAAAGAGTTCCATAAAAGATGTATTGTTAAATTCACGACCGTTATCGCATTGAAAAGCTTGAATATCCGTTTTAAACTGGTTAATAACATAAGCACGAAATTTACTAAAAACTGTAAAAACATCAGATTTAGCACACAAAGGAAACACCCATAAAAATGTGAAAAATCATCCAGAAATAAGACATAATATTTAAAACCAGTTAAACTGAGAACAGGAGAAGTCCACACATCAGAATGGATAAGTTCAAACAAAATACTAGTATTGGTAATAAACTTTTGAAATGGAAGACGACAATGTTTACCTAATTGACAAGAATGACAAACAGTTAACATACTACTAGAACAAGGAATAAGTTTATGAGAAACTAAAAACTTATAGATAGATTCGCCTGGATGACACAGACGTTGATGCCAAGTCTGAGAGGAGACAGCAGCAAGCGAGACAGCAGGAGCGGATGACTGAGAGGTACCACCGGATAAAGATCTCCAACGTTGTCACATCGTTGGAGACGAGCACCTGTTTTAAGATCCTTCACAGTAAAACCAAACGGATCAAACTCAACTGAAACAGAATTATCTATAGAAAACCTACGTACAGAGATGAGATTTTTGACCATTTGATTAGAAACAAGAATATTGTTTAGTGCCAACTTGCTACGTGAAAATGGAAAGAAAGAGTTATCGATATGCGAAACCGGAAGTAAGGCACCATTACCAACCATTATGCCTCTAGATTTATCACAAGGGATAAGGGAATGTAAGTTACCTTGGTTAAATTGCATGTGATTGCTAGCTCCGGTATCCATGTAGTAGTTGCGATCTTGTGCCGGTGGTTAGATGGACATTGAGCTGAAAACTGATGCTAGATCTGTGTACTGAGGTGGTGGAGCACCATAAGGTAAGTGCTGACCTGAGCTGAAACCTGCAAATAGCGAGCCCTATGGACCACCAAGATATGGTTGCCCACCGAGAGGCGGTGGACCAAGCAATGAAGGTGGGTGTGAGGGGATCTGTTGTGATGGTGGTGGAAATAGTAGAAGCAAAGTGAGCACCATATTGTGAAGGAGGATACGCTGAGTGTTGAACATGTTGATGTTGATTAGCAAACTGAGAGGGTGCAAAATGCATGGAGGACCCCTGTGTTGAAAGTTCCCGCCTGAGTGACCTGAAACAAAAGACGAATCACCAGAAACATTAGTAGCATCCCCCCCCCCCCGAAGCCCCACGTCCATTGTATCGATTTTTACCATTTCGACTCTTCCCTTTACTATTAACATAATGAGCTACCTAGGTAGTGTAAAGGGCGATGGGGGAGTTTGGGAGGGTTTCAATGGGTGTTTCCATGCCTTCACGGGACTCATGAAGGAGAAGCATGTTTTTGGCTTCTAAGAAGGTGGGAAAAAGGGTTTTGTTGGTGATAACATCAACGATGCTACGATAGGAAGGAGGAAGTTGACAAAGAATTTGCATGACAAGTTCAGTTTCAGAAATGGGAGAGTCAACATCATGCAAACCATCATCAAGATTTTTTAAGTGATGACGAAATATGGTTATAGACATTATCCCTTTTTTAGTGTTACGAAAAGTGTCTTGAAGTTGTAGCATACGAGACATTTTATTATTGAGAAATAATTCACTGATATTATCCTAAAGGGTTTTAGAAGTGCAATTGTCACTGGTAATGATTTGTAAAAGGTCAAGGTCAGAGGTTTTGTAAAACCAACTTTTATTTTTTGCATCTAATGAATACCAGTCTTCATCATTGTCATCTTTTGGAAGATTGGTTTCATTAATGTGACCGAAAACCCTAGCACCAATACAAAGATCCTGAAAAATGGTACGCCACAGTTTGTAGCGGGTACCATCAACATTCAATTTAAACCCAAACTGTTGATGAACGTTAGATATACCTTAAGCAAGTGAGACAATGGGTGTGGAAACTGTGTTGGTGACAGGTCTAGTGGTAGACATAATATTAATGTAAAAGAAAGGAAATCAAAATATTAAAAACACGAAAACAAGGAGAGTGCTAACCGTGGGCAAAGGGTTTATCCAAAAAACGAGTCCGGTGAAACCCTAAACACGACGGCAGAGACGAGCAGCAGCGGAAAAGTCGATGAAAATCGGTGATTGACACACTGGCATGAGCGGCCTGAGAAGATGAACACAGCTGAGTTTCCGGCAGCGACGCGCCGTCACGTGCTTGATTTGTGAGCAACAGCGGCGTCTGGAGAAGAAAATAAAATTGAGGGCGTTGACTTTGAAAATCACCACAAGTCAGAATCAATTATCAAATTGATATTGTCGGTGGCGTCTTTTTCCGAAAAGCAATGTATTCCCAAATCCCAATCAAAACAAAACATTTAATATAGAATGAATTGAATTGTTGATGAGTGTTAGCCGAATGGATGAACGAAACGGGATTGGAAAAGAAAGGGAAAAAGTTAGAGTGTTAGGGTTTGGGAAATTCTTTAACAAGGATTCATTGTACTACACAAGTATATATAATGTTATAGGGTAGGGTATAAAACAAACTAATTACAAAAAGAACCCTACACTATATATTATATTATAATAAAACCATAGACTTCTGTATTCTATCTAACATTATCATCCAACTCCACTACTTTTTTCACATCAAGTTTCATTTATTTACCAATTAGTCCCTCAAGTTACATATGGGTTCTATTTAACCTTTATTTTAAACATATCCGCTATCATTTTGGGTTTTTTTTAACAAATAAAACTTTCAAATAAATATTATTTCACAAGTTTATTATTTTATTTAAATTTATAAAATTTGGAATGTTACATGTCCATAATACAAATTGTGTCCTCCATGACCATGAGATGTCAAGATCATGAACTTTATGTTCAGCAGCTACACCATCAGCTAGCCTTGTTCTCACACCAGGTCCATGTTGTAGATCCTAGAGATCATGATTAAACCATCAATCAAGGAATAAAAGATAAACAACAAGAAAACGTATTAACCCAAACGAATTTTCAATTGATAAAAATTCCAACCTACGTTTTTACATGCATACAATGGGTTTATAACCCTAATAAAGAACAGACACAACGTTTCAATAGAATGTCAGTTTCTAACTTCTAAATATGACATACAGACCCCCTAACTATTAACAAATACATAAATGACTCAAAAATTAACTTTTCACTAATTGCATTCTTGACCCGTTAAACTTGGATAAGACAATTAAGGCCAACAATCACCCCCTAATTGTTAATCCAAGTTTGTTTCTTCAACTTTGAATGCTTCTTCCTTGTTGCGGTTCATCTTCCTCTTTAGTCATACAATTTCCTTCCCTTTCAACTATGACTAATTTGATATCAACCATGATGATTTCAGATCAAACTAATTATCCTTCTTACTTGAACAGTGCACGGTTTTTTCGATCACCTATGAGCTTAGGACGAATCAAAACCAAATACTTCTTATAGCAACGGTACACGGGTTTTTCGAACACAGAGTGAATCAAACTAACCGTTACTAACAATAACAGTACACGGGTTTTCGGTTGCAAGACAAATCAAAACCAATTGTTCTAAACTTTCCTTCTCAATATTCTCCATAACCACAATCTTGGTAGTTACCACTTCTTCATCATCATACCTTCCTGACCTTTCATCTTTCTCTTAAAATCATGAACATGAATCAAAAAGTTCTTAAACACTAATCTTTTCAACAAGACAGTCCCTTCTGACTTCTCGGTTAACAACAATCCACAATTTCTTCTTGATTACGTGTTTAAATCTTCAATACCCGAATATCCTTCTTCCATCCTTTATCTAATTCACGAATTTACCTTTCTAATCAACATCCCATTCTAACCTTGTTCTTCATTTCAACCAGCCCCAAACTTTCTTTGATTTTGCAATTTAAACAACCACCGAATATCCTTTTTCTTGATTCTCGGTTCCATCAGCAATGGATAATTAACAAACCAAAAAATGAACCTTTTCCTGGATAACCTTCTTCCGGCCTTGGTTCTGATTGAACGCAGTTGTCAACAGAAACGACTTTCTGTTTTTGATCAACGAACAGCAAAGGCAATCCTCTTTGTCTCCTTGTTTCTGACTAGTAAATCAACAAGAATAGTCCAAACAATTCTTCTGGTTTTACGTACTTTAGAACACCACAGCCTTTTGTTTTTTGTTTTGTGTTGCGCCTCCCTTCTGGTCCTCGACACCAATTACTGCAGACAACCAAAGACTTTCTTATGTTCTGCCTTGTATCTTCCTTTAACGCAACAGACCCCAAAAACAAGAAACATTTTTTCCTTGTCTCCTTCGACATAGGAAATCCACGTCAATCATCAATTCCACACCTTTGATTTCTGGAGTGAATGGAACCAGACGTATCCCTTGATTGAAGAATCAAATCATGATCTTGATCTTGTTGAGCCTTGGCTCTGATACCACTGTAGATCCTAGGGATCATGATTAAACCATCAATCAAGGAATAAAAGATGAACAAGAAGAAAGGGTATTAACCCAAACGAATTTTCAATTGATCAAATTTCCAACCTATGTTTTTACATGCGTACAATGGGTTTTATAACCATAATAAAGGACAGGCACAACGTTTCAATAGAATGTCAGTTTCTAACTTCTAAATGACATACAGACCCCCTAACTATTAACAAATACATAAATGATTCTAAACTTAACTTTGCACTAATTGCATTCTTGACCCGTTAAACTTAGATAAGACAATTAAGGCCAACACATGTCCTACACCAACCATTTTTCTACATGACTCGGTTATTCGATAGTTTAAGTAGAATAAAATGTACACAAATGATCATTATTTAATCTAACTACTATAGAACAGAAAGAGGTAATTGAAATGGAATTTTGTATCGCAAAGTTTCCATCACAAAACTTTGCGTTGTAAAACCGTCACGAATAAAATCCGTCTAAGATTTAGCGACAAAAGATATTGTTGTTGCAAGTTTGTTTTGGTCACAAAACAATTAGCAACCTTAAAAAGTGTTTGCACATACAGCGACGACGGTTTTAGCGGTCGCAAATAGTTTTCTTTGGTCGTGAATAGTTTTAGCCAAGAGGATTGTTATTTAGCTTTTATTACCAAATCAATTCTAATTACGAAATCATAAAAATTACAAGAACTGATCTGCTTTTTATTTGTTATCTTTCATGACCGTGAATTTGTTTAACATATCTTTAGTTAAAATATATGAAAATTTACAATACAAAATTTTTGATGATTCATGAAACTAAAATGGATTTATAAGCACTATTTCTCCACTTAACCATCTCTGTTTTTCTTGCCGGAACCCTACATCAACAGATCGGCGTGGAAACTAACCTCAATCGAGTGAGATCTGGTCGAATCCCGAACATGCAAGGTGTTGGAAGTGGAGAAATCCAGCGTTTTGAGCATATATATATATATATATATATATATAGGGGTATGTTCTTTTGAGAACCAACAATATCTTAAGAACCGTGAGAACCGTATTAACTCTTCCTCTATTTATAATATAAATTGACTAGAATTCATGTACATTTCAATATGTTTAAGGTTTGGTTTTAAAAGACCTCGAATTTATAATCGTTTTTTTAAATGCATATATGCACTCACACTATATGCACAAATGAATGCATATATGCATATTTTTATACTTTTCTTAAAAAAATTCAGGAGAGAGGAGATAAACTCAAACTAAGAGTGGGAAGATATAAATAAAACATTGTTGTTGAATTTTACTTTTTTCACTAAAGCGATATGTACACGTTTTGTGCGGTTCTTTCGGTTCTCAACATATGGTTGGTTCTCAAAAGAGCATGCCCCTATATATATATATATATATATATATATATATATATATATATATATATATATATATATATATATATTAATAGCAACACCTATATATTATAAGATAATTGGGTTTTTTCTGGACAACACCTGGAATATCCAGGACAGTCTACCATAGGAGGAACCCCCAACCGGGTAACCCCTGACCGTTCACGAATGAGATTCACGTCTGCGTAAAAAGCATAGATGACACTGAAAATAAGTAAAAGGGACAATAGAATGAGATTCACGGCCTGCGTGGTATGGTTTAAAGATTCAAAAGATATTCATCAGTAAGGTATGATGATAAGAATGGATTTTAGGAGAGAAAGGGAAAGAGATGGGACTAGTGTTAACAGAGAGAAATGTTGTTTTAGATTCAACCATTAAAGTGGGATAATATTATGAATTTTGGTTAATAGTTCTTTCAAGTCAGGTAAAAGAAAAGGGAATTTAGGCTTTTTGAGATTTAACTATTTAAGTTTATGTTTTGGCCATTAATTAAATTATTTATTTATTAGATATATCTATATCTATACTGTATAATAAATAAAATACACCTCTATCTTTTAATAATAATATATTTTTAAAGAAAATACTATTTTTTATATTAATAAATCTCCTGACATATTTTGACGAGCGTGTTTGTTAACGGATTATATTGTATTTAACGGGTTTATTCAATCCGTGTAAAAAACGAGTATTTAAAAAATAAATTTTTTATTACTTAATATATATAATTATATTTATTCAACCCGTTTAATACACGGGATTATAACCTAGTATGATATATAATAAAATATACAAGTTTACAAAATAAAATATATCCTATATAATAAACAACTAAAATAGGGTGACATCACCACATTTCACCTCACCAATTTTTTCCCTCAAAATTAAGAAAAAAGTTCACGGGTCTACACGCGGGTCAAAATCTAACCCGTTTCATTACCCTATTAAATCATTTTAACTCGTTCTAAACCATTCAGTCGTAAACTTTCAGAACACATAATAAACCCTAATCGCCTCTTGCGCATCATGCCTCTCTTTCAAGATCTCCATAACCTTCAATATGTAATCTATACTATTAATCTATTCTTTGAATTTCCCTTTGATTCTTTCAATATATATATTTGAATCTTAGCTTTAACCTCACCAATTATTATTTACTTTTTGATATCTATGTTTTCTCTATTCATCGCATATATCAGTATTTGATATATTTTTTTTCAATTATGCAGGTGGTGAAACCCTCCGATATCAGTTATTGAATACGTCCAACCGTCGTATCAGGTATTCATCGCAGTGCAAATTTCATTTTTTTTGAAAGAACACCTCCGACCGTTATATATCGCAGTGCAAATTTCATTTTTTATTTTTTGAAAGAACACCTCCGACCGTTATATTCTTGATATCTATTCATTGATTTTGTTTTCAATTTTGTTGTTCAATTGAAGTTATCTCCTGTTAGGTTTCGGATTTTGAGAGATTTTCTCTCGAATGTTCGGAAAGTCGTATTTGAAACCAAACTTTTCGTGCTTTTTCCGGCAGTTCCGATGGCGTTTGTACCTCATTGCTACAATTTCGGTCGAGTAAGTGATGAATGTATGCTATGTTCTTCGTTATTGAAGCTTTTTGATTCTGAACAGTGTAGATCTGCGTTTTGTAGCCGTGGATTTTTGCTTTGAGTTTGATTGGATTGACTCCACTTGCAGAACATTTGAGTTTTCTGACGGAGTAAGTTTCACAATAACGTTAATCTTCAATTTTAAATATGACATTTCATGTTGATTTGTTGCTGACTTTGATTTTTGCTTTTGTTTCTGAAATCTTTGTTGGTGAAATTGAAATCACAAGACAAATTGCATACTTCACACATGCCCTACATGTATACTTCTAATCACTAATGAAGTAATGATAATCCATTTGGAAAGTGATCTTATCAAATTTAAAAAATCGATGGAGTTAGCATGAATGATTTGGTTTGTGTTTGATTTTTGAAACTATTTTGGTTTGGGAGGAGTCCGCACCTCCAACAAGCAAACTTTGACTTTTAAAGTTTAAGTCCACTCCTCACACAAGCGGACTTGAGGCTAAAATCAAAGTTACTATTTTATAGGAATTATGTTTCATTCATGATTTTGTTAGTTTTATTTCGAATCGATTTTATTCAAAGCAAAGTTACTATTTTATGCTTCCTTCATAATTTCGAATCAATTGTTTTGAAGAATCAATCGTAGGTGTTTCGTCTCCTTCACCATCACCCACTGATATAATCTGTTGTTTAATTGTAATATATGTCTTTTGCTCGCGGTAATGGTTATAACTTATAGGCTTGCAACTTTTCATGTTTTTCAGTTACTGAAAGTTCAAGATTATCTATAACATTTACCTTAATTTTTTTAATCTTAAAGATCAAGTTGTGTTTTTTTTCAATTTAGAAATCGACTTTGTAATTTCCCGGCTCATCCGCAAAATAAGCTAATGAGTGGGAAGTTAATGCAAAGCTATTGATATCTAAGGTAAACTAACTTTCTCTGTGTACATTGATTCATTGTAATTATGTCAATATGGGCGGGTGGGTTAATGTGTTAAAACCGATTCGGGTCAGAATATCTCACTTTTAGTACTGGCTGAAACGGGTCGGGCCGGCTTGAACAATTAAACACTGGGTCGGGCCGTGCTGCAAAGGATACTTGTTTTGAATCACTAAAATCGTTTCTTAAATTGTTTTTTTTTTCAAATTAAACAGGTTTTAATAATTATATTATATCACATTTAAATTTAATTTCAAATTTACAATTTCACTTATTTAAGTAAATGTTCATAATATTTAAAATCGTTTCCTTTTTAAAATCCTTTCAGTTATTTAAGTAAATCACCCAATCTTCCTTTTATGTTAAAAAAAGTGTCCTTTTCCATTTCAAATCATCATTCAAAAATCCATTTAAATTCATGAATCCATAATCATATTACTTTAAATCGTTTTCTATTTTTAACGCAATTGCCTGGTTATTCTTTTTCTTTGTATATTACAAGCATATAGTGTGGCTGCAGATGAAATTCCTCTTGATAAAGTCAACCAGAACAACAACTTGTACAGTGAAGATGAGGAAAAAAGATGTGTTAGTAGTGACGTTGTCATGGTTGGAGCAGTTACTACTGCCTTTGGAGCATCCACTTTTTTGGTTCATGAACAAGTAAGGGTTCATTTTCTGTTAACTTTAGGGTGACTGCATACTTCATAGATCTATCTTTTCTAACTTACAAAAGTGCATTTTGGTTTAACATGTAATTTGACTACATATGCAATTTATTCAGCACTGGGACAGATGAACGGTTATAGAAATCCATGCGATTCATGTTTATCTATAAAATGAGCCACCCCACCCCCACCCCCACCCAATATTAAGGCAATAAGATCATGGTTAGGGTAAGTATTATGACATACAGATGCCAACACAAATTCAGATATGGGTACAAAGTCTTCAAGAAAGCATTAATAGTTGTTTGATTCTTTGTGCTAGGATGATTCAATCTGTAGAATGTTAAAAAAAATATAATTTGTTACTGTATATCATCACAATTTTTTTAATCTGTTCAGTTATCAATGTTTGTTAGGAGATCACAATTGTGTTCACTGGGTAACCCACCCACCCACCCCAACACACACTAGCACTCTCAATATACACTTCAACCTATCTAAAGCTATGTTTACCAAGAGAGAACTAAGTAAAATCATGGCAAATTATTTGTTAGTTTGTTTGGTTTTATTTGTTAGTTTGTTTTGTTTCAACTTTACATCATATTGTTTGTTTCTCTAATATTCCTTGGCTAATCGTTTTGAACTATTATTGTAGGAATGATATCAAAGACTTAAGAACTAGGCTAATCTTTCCCCTTTACACCCTCTTGTAGAGATGCATAAATCGGTTTTTTTTTTAACCGGATCCGGATCGGATAAGTCAAATGTGGTCAATGACCGTATCCGGTGGAACCGGTTCCGGATCGGATCCGGTTTTGGGGTATGAGATTTGGAACCGGATCCGACTAAATATCCGGTTTTATCCGATTGGATCTGAATTTTTTTTGTCCGATTTTGTCCGATCCATTTTGTCCGATTTTTATCCGGTCCGCATAAATCCTTGGAACCGGTTCTGGTTCTGGCGTATCCTAAAAAATCCGGTCCGGTTCTTTTTTATCCGGTTAGGGTCGGATCCGGTTTCGGATTATCTTTCGGATCCGGATCCGGTTTGTTTGTGCACCTCTACCCTCTTGTGTGCAAAGAAGTATTCACAAAATTTTGAATTGTAATTGTACTTTCATTTTTTTATTATTGTATGTAATAAAAATACTTCAGTTATGTAATTTTTTTACACATTATATAAATATATAATTTCTATTATACAAGCCCGTGTAGCATCGGTTTTCACTCATGGTCAATTATATTTGCACATTCAAGAGTTAAAAGCAGAGACGTGTTAAAAGATTTTAGCCTTAGACATGGATGAAAAAATTTCAAACAAAACATCAAACGTTGTATACAAAGAAATATTTACGGATTTATGAATTGTATTCATCAGTTTTTTAGTCTCAATTTGTATTTTGTTTTACATTTATTTTATTTATAACCCCGTGTAATACACGGGTTCTAACACTAGTTAGATATATTGAAATACAATCACCTTTCAATTACTCGGTTCAACCCTTTTATAACTACTATTGCTATTTTTAAATTTACTTATTATAATATTTGTAATAACGGTCAAAATACACGGATGATATATTTTGATATTTTTTAAAACATCGTCATATTTTTAAATATTCAGAATATATTGTTATAACATAATTGTTTTTACCTATGTTTCAGCTACATGTTCACAACCGAATCATCATAACACGCCACCCGATGTAACGCGATTTCAATACATCGTAATACTTTTTAAATTCATAATATACCGTTATGATATAGGAATTTCTACCTACGTTTCAACTAGATGTTCACAACCGAGTCGTCGCAAAGCGTTAACCGCCACAACGCGCTGGGTTATCAACACTAGTTATATAGAATACAAGCATTTATTTTTATAAAAAGGATGCTTGATGTAATAATTTTTATATTCAATATTATATTAAATTTTCCTTCTTAAGAGTATTTCCCTCACCATTTATGCTCCCACTCTGATTCACTTTTCTTAAAAATATTTCTACGGGTGGTAGGGGTGGGGCTTGGGTTGGGACAGCTTCACGGCAACACCGTCGCAAGCGCAGGGCCGGCCTTGGGGTAGGCCAAACCGGGCCGTCAGCCAGGGCCCATTTTTTTTGGGGCCTAAAATTTTTAGAGGGCCTGTATATTTATATATTTTTTTTATAAAATTTTATATAACGGTTTTATATATTGGGTCTTTTTTATAAAAACTTAAAAACATATTGGACCCTTTTTATAATGGTTGGGCTCTTTTTAATCTTTATAATGGTTGAGCCTTTTTAAGCTTAAAAACCATTGGCTTTTTTTTTAAAAAAAAGGACGAATTGATGCCGTGATCGAGTGATCGCTGATGCCATGTAACATACTTTTTTTTTATGTTTATTGCTATAACGTTAATCGTCGTTTAAAAAAAAATTAGTTTATATATTTTGTTCGTAGGGGCCTTTTTTTTCCGGCTCGGCCGAGGCACTTAAATATTTAGGACCGGCCCTGCGCAAGCGGCACGGGTTTGGCCACGGGTAGTTTTCACGGGTTCGTGAAACCGTGTAGGAGAGAGCCGTTGGACAAGTGACAGTTGGGGACCGTTGGAGGGTTATTTTAGGGCACTGTTACGGTTAATCGGAGACGGAGGAGTTTGGATCTCCGGCAGCCCGAGTAGGCTAAAGTATAAACCGAAGAGAAAGTGGGTTACTATATTTTATTTAAACTAGTCCCATCTTTTAACCTCCCAAAAAAGTTCCATAACTAGTCCCTCAAGTCAAAAAATTCATCAGTATTTTAATGAAAACATGTATTTTTTTTAACTTTATTTTTAATTTGTATCTTTCATTTTGTTAATTAACTAGATGATTATACCCGCGCTACGCGACGGGTGTCGGCCCATTGTTAATAAAATTTAAACGAAAGTGTAGACGCAGCGGTAAAAATAATTTAATAAAAAAGAAACATAAAACTAAATAATAATAAAGGAAGAAAACAAAAAAAAAATTACCGGTTCGGGTCGTCGAAAACGATAAAAACGAATACAGATACGGGTTTCGATAATACCAATACCGACAATGATGTTGTTTGCTCATAATAGGTTCGGCTCGTCACGGTACCACAACGGTAACGACACTCGCAATAGCCAACGATACAAAAAAACTCGATTTTGATTACAACACCGTTTAAAAAAACTATATCAGAACGTTGACAAAAAAATACTAAAAACAATCGTGCACTCCGTATTTTGAAAAAATTTTAACGAACGAAAGTTATTAAAAGAAAAACTAAACTAATAAAAAATGAAACAAGCTAAAAACGTATATTATATATAGTATAAGGGTTGAAAATGAAAATATTAAAAAAAAACAAATTATGTGTCAAAAATTGAATGGGTAGAAATAAAATATTAAAGGAAATGCATAAGACCATAGATCTCCTTTTCATTTAGTATAGGTTAATAATTTTAATTTTATGTTTAATGTATCTTATTTATTTTTTAGAATTTTATTTTAGAAAACTGCTAGGGTAGTTAGGTGTTCTCACTCCTTATGTTTAAAGTAGTTAATGATAAAAATGACGTGACATGACATGACATGTGTTAATTAGCTAATCCTTAGGATACTTAGGAGTTGAAGGGCTCCACCCCCTCTAGAGGTGTACAAATCGGGTTTTTTAACGAAACCGGTTCGGGTTTAAAACCGGTTCGGGTTGAGCAAAACCCGGTTGGACCGGGTCGACGTACAAACCGGTTCGGGTCACGAACCGGGTTCCAGGATCATCGAACCCAACCCTACCAAACCGGATCGGACCGGGTTGAAACCGGGTTGGCTACTAAACCGGTTCGGGTCCCAAACCGGTTTACCCGGATTTTTAAAAAAAAAACCGTTAATTTTTAAAAAAATTAACCGTTAAAGATATTAAATTAACTTAAAAATTACAAAACATACAAGATAAAGTTTAGAAATTACAAAACAAATAATTAAAAGTTTACAAATTAAAAATACATTAAATATAAAAGTCTTCTTCGTGGATATATTGAAAATCCGGGTAGTCGGTACTAGTCGGATCCCGAACTCCCTCGTAGGAGGTCTTCGCCGATTGCTTCAATCAATCCTCCTTCCACCTCGTCCTCGTATATCTCTCCCTCGACTTCGAGTTCGCCTTCAAGGGAAGATATATGTTGTATTCTTTCCGCCGCGTCCAAGTAATCTTTTAAGCAAATGCACGTTTCCACCGATGGCGGAGTTAGTCTTGTTCTTCGTAAAGAAACAACCCTGCCACTAACAGAAAAAGCAGATTCCGAAGCTACCGTAGAAGCTTGGACGGTTAGTAGATCACGGGCCATAGCGGATAGGACGGGAAATTGGTTTTCCTTCCCTTTCCACCAAGCCAAGATATCAAATGTCTCAAAATCATGAGCATTCATACCGGTTAAAAAATCTGAACCGATATATCTACCTAATTCGCTACTTGGGGTATTACCCCGTTGACGTTTACTATTTTCATTAAGTATAGTATTAAATAAGTTTAACATTGAACTCCGACTAGTACTTGCACTTGATGGAGCGTTTCTAAATTGCTCATGAACGGTAGATGTTGTACCATATTTTTCAACATAAACAGTAAATAAAGTAGACAAATTTTGTGTAAAAATAGTTTTTGCTCTATCCGTTAAAAATACGTCTTCTTCGTATAAATCCAAACCGTAAATTATTTTTTCAATTAAAGTTTCAACACCCGAAACATTTAAGCACGGGTTTAAGGCGGCGGCGCAAGTAATAATCGGAGGCATTTCTTTAAAATATTTTTTAAATTTCTCTTTCATTGGCGGTATCATTTCTTTAAATATGCCGCCTCGCATGGAATATTCGTTTAATTTTTCAACCATTAAAAAAGTTGATTTAAAACCAAAGGACTTGTGGGATAGTAAACTCCCGATAAATAGGTTGTAGCGGTTTTAAAAATATGGAGCATATCGGCTACACCTTCAATGATACCCCAACCCGATGTCGGAAATTTTGTTACTTTATTTTGCCTTGCTAGTTGGGAATGAAACATTTGCAAACTTCGTTTTTGTTGAATGGCTTTTTCGAACATGTTACACGTTGAGTTCCAACGTGTTGAAACGTCCCAATTTGGACCTAAACATTCGGTTTGCCCGTCTTTACAAAATTTTATATATCGATGATATCTTCTTTGACTTGTATGAAAAATGTCACGCAACATTTGTTTAAATTGATTTCTAACATCGTCAATGTGTTTAAAACCATCTTGCACAACTAAATTAATAATATGTGCAACACATCGGCTATGGAAAAAAATACCATTACAAATCGGGTTATATTTTAAAATAAGTTGGTTTACCGCGACGGTATTATTCGAGGCGTTATCAAACGATATTGAAAAAACTTTAGTTTCTATTTTAAAAGTTCTTATAACTTTGTCTAGAATATAAAATATATTGTCACCGGTGTGTGGGTATGCAAAAATATCGAACGCAATAGTACGTTTCATCATTTGCCAACTTTCCGGATTTATCCAATGAGCGGTAACACAAATGTAAGAATCCGGCAAATTGTGGGGAGCCGACCAAACATCACAAGTTAAACTAATACCGGTTTTTAAATTTTCAAATTCATTTATTATTTCTACTTTAGCTTTTTTCCACATATTTATACAATCTCGTCTAAGAGTAGCACGACTTACATGAGTGTAGCGAGGTTGGAGCGTTTGTTGAATAAGCCGAGTCAAACGCTCGTTGTCAAAGTGTTTGAAAGGTAGACTCTCTTGAATCACAAAATGCGCCATCCTCTCCCGAACCAAGTCAACATTATACGCAAAAATATTACCTTCGTTTGTCATACTTGTTTGACCTTGCGAAGCTTGAGACTTTTTAACCGAACAATAATTTTTTTCAATGTGATTCTTCAAAGTTGTGTTTGCGTCTTTTCCAAAAAAATGCCCGCACAACTTGCATCGAGCCTTATAACCACCATTCGACATTTCGCATAAATCGAAATGTTGCCAAACATTGGGATTCCTTGTTGTAGGAATAACCCGCACAACCGTGGGAGCACTAACACTTTGAGAAGCACCAAGAATATTAGATTGTTGAGATTCGTTTGCCATTTTGAGAGTTTCGACTTTCGAGCGTGAGCGTTTTTGAGAAATAAGAGCGTTTTTTAGAAATGAGAGCGTTTTGGAATTGTGTGGTTGAACCAATACAACCCACACCTATTTATACAAGTTATATGGGCTCCAAAATACAAAAAAAAACGGTCAAATAGCCGTTGGAACGGCTATAAAGCCGTTAAAATCGAAAATTCCAACGGTTCGAACCGGTTCGGAACCGGTTTGAGAACCGGTTCGGGCCCGAAAACCGGTTTGAGGGTGAAACCGGACCGGGTCGGGTTAAGAACCGGTATCCAAAAAAATTTTAAAAACTGGTAAAACACCTACGGTTTGGATCGGGTTTCGGATCGGGTTGGGTGAAACCGGTTTGGCTGTGAACCCGGTTCGGGTCGGGTTCCGGGGACCCGGTTTGAAACCGGTTTTTTTGCCCACCTCTAACCCCCTCCACCCTAATAACAATACTAATAACAATAATAACATAAACCAACCACCTCATCCAAACCATCATTTCCACACAACTTTTTTCTTCTCTCCAACAATACTAAAATGACAAATACCTAAAAGAACAGAACTTATTCACCAACATGTTTTACAAGTTTATCAGGGAGGAATATGAACATATCTTTATTATAAAAATAAGGATGGCATGATAAATGAATATGTTCTTGTATACGCTAAAGCGCGTACAATAAGTTCCAATAAGTACTTTAACACGATGATTCGATTCAGACAGCTATTATTCGACCTGTTTTCACACTCAAACATTTCTTAACATATCAAATGTTTTAACGCGCATGTAAATCACTTCCATTTCTTACCGTGCTTGCCCTTGTGCTTAGCAAACTTGCCCTTGTGCTTCCCAAACTTGCCCTTACCATGCTTCCCATGCTTGTACTTACCACCACCATGGTGTCCCATTGCACCCGCCAAGTTATAAGCTCCATGAGACGAAACGTGGCTTCCATGACTATGAGATGCCAGATGGTGACCCCCATATGCAGCAGCTGCAACTGCTGCACCAGCAGCTACCATTGTTCCCACACCATGGCCATGGCCTAAAGCAACCAGTACTTTACATGACTCCAGCCATTTGATAGTTTTAAGTAGAATAAAATGTGCATAAATGATCATCATTTGCATCTTTCACTACTAAACCTGTGTTTGGATGTGCATTTTGGAAAATATTGGGTAAACTGCTTATGAACTTGTGATTTTTAAAAACACTAAAAATACTTGATTACCCTTTTTTACCATTTCTTAAAAAATCAGAATTTTCAAACACAGCTATCCGTGCACCAAAGGGCATGTAGCCCAATGGTACCAAGGTGTTGGAATGGTATCCCTCCCAAGTGGTTAAGGGTTCAAGTCCCATTTTGGACAAATTGTGTTTTGGAAAAAACAAACTATCAAAATGTGCATTAATAAGTGATTGACCAAAATTTCATACCCAAAATTCATTATTTTGCCCCAATTTCCACCAGCTCAAAATTTCAGGCCCAAATTTATTATGTAACAGTGCCCAAAACCGAAATAATCGAAACCGATCAGTTGACAAAATCCCATAACCAATCGTTTTGATTTTGCTTAGGTTAGGGCCACCTAAACCAACCCATGCACACCCCTGACTAGAACTTCATGCAGAACATGTACATTTGATTCTAATCACTCAATATTACCCAATCATTTTCAAAACACATACACAAAAATAGCATATAACTCGCTTATTTTAGACATAGCCAACATATTCCAACAAGGTCATTTACATGGCAAGAAAATCCAGTCAGAATTCTTTAAGAATCAAACTAAAAATCCATTTTGTTTCTGTTATGGTACTTTAGTTGAAGTAAGCTTTTGATATTTAAGAACAAAAGTGGTCTCTTTGTTTAAAAGAAATCTTTATTAGCATCTGATGGTTAAACTAATAAATAATATAGTAATAACACTAAAATTAAGAAACGAAATTCAATGAAGCTAACGTTAACAACAGTAACTAACCTCCTGAATTATGTGAAGCTTGACCAGGATAACCAGCAGGGGGATAGCTCTGTGGAGGGTAGCCACCACCAGAGTGTGGGTACCCTGCTGGTGCTGGAGGGTATCCAGCACCAGGAGGTGGGTAACCAGCACCAGGTGGGTATGCTCCTTGAGGAGGGTATCCTCCACCATGCTGGGACGGGTAGTGCCCTGCAGCATATCCAGCCACACTACTGAACAGCCCTTTGTCCTGTTCGTCTTGCTTCCCGTCTCCACCATGTTGGGGAGGGTAACCAGCAGGAGGTGGGTATGCTCCTTGAGGAGGGTATCCTTCACCATGTTGGGGAGGGTGACCAGCAGGAGGAGGGTATGCTTCTTGAGGAGGGTATCCTCCACCATGTTGGGGAGGGTAGGGTCCAGCCTGTTCGTCTCGATGCCCGTCTCCACCCATTTTCTTTCAAATTGGTATTGTATTCACAGAAACTACAAACTAAATCAAAGGAAAAAAAATATATTTCAAAACAATTTATAGAGCAAAAACACATTGTTTCAAACAGGTGGTGCTAATAGAAGCTCATTTAGTCCACACTTTACAATTATCATTCTGATTACAGCAAATACGGATTTGATTAAAATCAAAATAAAAATCATATCAATGATCCTTCGATCCCCAATCATAGTTTACTCGATTGATAGTAGCATGTATGATTCACATATGATTAACAATATCATTCTGATTACATCGAATACGGATTTGATTAAAACCCTAGATAAACATCACATCTACGATCCTTCGATCCCCAATCACAGTTTACCTAATTAACAGTAGAATGAATAAATCACATATGAGTGAAATTAATCAAATCAAAGATCATCTAATATACGTTTCATCCGATCTAAACATGTAACGAATCTATAGAGAATAATTGGTTGAAATTGATTTGATCGTATCCTAAAAACAAAGATTAACAAAAAGTAAAGCGATTCGGATTCCAATTTACACAGATTGCAGCGGTGAATTGAACCTAAATTACCAGAATTCAGAAAGAGCTGCTCACCAATTGACGAATTTAAGGAAGGGTTGAAAGGCAGACCTCTTGACTGGATGTTGATGGATATGATCTGCGTGTGTGTGCATATACAGAGAGGTAGAACAGACGTGACGCAATCCACGAAGCGGAAAATATTATAAAATTCGGTTAATTACACCGATGGTTCCCACGTAGGGTTGTTTACGAACCGAACCGAACCGAGGGACCTTTGCTCGTGTTTGGTTCGTTTACAAACCGAGCCGATCGGCTCGTTTACAACCGAGCGGAAAATCGAACGAGTATTATCTGAGCATTAATTTTTCGAGCAAGCGGCGAGTGATTTGGACAACCCTACTGTCTAGTATGTCCTTCGAATTGGAGAGCCGCAAAACCTGCTCGTCGCGCAGCGTCACTGATCGTGAGCCACAAAGGCTGATCGACTGACCAAGAGGGAGAGACGATTTGAGACTTGATTCACAGAGCTGCAAAGGATACTCGTGAGGGCGACGTCCGATTAGGGTTAGTGATTTTAAGAGAGAAGATTTGAAACTTGAATTGGCGAGAGGGCTCTGAGGGTGAACTAGTGAAGTAACTTAATTACTAAAGAGGTTTTTTTTTCTTTTCAAGTTTTAAGTTGGGCTACTCTTGACTCAGTATAAGAATTTTCATAATGGATTGGACCAAAAGAGTTATTTATAAATGTATAAAATATTAATTCCTTAACTATATATATATATATAGGGGTTCAAATAAAAAGTGAATTTCCGCTTAAAAAAACATAAGAAATGATTTCTTTTTTAACCGAAACCGGGTCAAACGAACTCCGATTTAGCTCATTCTAGCGGCGTTGAAACCGACTCGTCGAGGTTTTTGGGGGTGGGTGGGGTTTAGATTTTTGGGGGGTAGGGGTTGGGGGATTTAGGTTTTTGAGGGGTGGGGTGGGAGGATTTAGGTTTTTTGAGGGGTGGGTGGGTGGGTAGGTAGGTTTAGGTTTTTAGGAGGTGGGGGTTAGAGGATTTAGGTTTTTGAGGGGTGGGGTGGGGTAGTTAGGTTTTTGGGTTCAGCTTTAGCATTTAACTTATAGGGTTTAGCTTTTGGGTTTAGTTCTAGGCTTTATTTCGACGAACCGGTTCCAATGCCGTTGAAATTAGTTCAATCGGAGTTCGTTTGACCCAGTTTCTTTGGTTTCTTAGTGAAAATTCATTTTTTATTGGAACCTTTCCCTATATATATACACACACACACACATATATATATATATACATACATATATATATATACACACATATATATATATATGGAAAAAGTGAATATGGTGCTGTTATACATGTAACTTAGATGTGAAACTCATTCAAAACTACGTAGTTTTGATAAAAATCCCTAAAAACTGATTTCCTTCCCAAAAGAAAAAAAAAACATACCTTTTTTGTTGATTCCTTTTGCTTCGTTCTACCAAAATGTTTCTCTCGTTTGCCTCGTTTTATAAAAAAAATTGAAAAAAATAGTCGGTTTAGCTTTATGGTTTAGTTTTTTGGGTTTAGTTTAACTTTTAGGGTTAAATTTTTGGGTTTAGCTTTTAGGTTAGGTTGTTGGAGGGGGGGGTGTTTAGGTTTTTTTTTAGGGGGGGTGGGTGGGGGTTTAGGTTTAGGGGGTGGGGGTGTGTGGGTTTAGGTTTTTGGAGGGTGGGCAGGGGGTTTAGGTTTTTGGGTGGGGGTTTAGGTTTTTTTAGGGGGGGTGGGTGGGGGTTTAGGTTTCCGGGGGGGGGTAGGTTTTTAGGGTGTATGGGAGGGTTAGGTTTTTGAGAATATATAATGATAGTATAATTACATTAATGAGTAGTTTCTTGGTTCTCTCATTAAAATGAGTTTACTCATGAACCCAACCATATATATATATATATATATATATAAACTAAAAATTAATTCGAGCCAAACCGAACGAGCAACGAGCGAGCGTACCTTTGCTCGTGCTCGATTCGTTTACAAAACCGAACCGAGCCGAAATCGAACGAGCATATTTCCGAGCATTTTTCGAACGAGTTCGAGCGAGTTTCGATCATCGAACATTTTGGACAGTACTATTCCGACGGTAGAAGATCCCCTAAAATAAACACTAGCTTAGCCTAGTGGCAAATGTGTATGTATACCCAAGACTTCACTAAAATGGGGAGGTCTTGGGTTCAAGTCTCATTTGTGACAAAAAAATGGGGTCTAGGTTGGGCCAGGGGGTTTTCTCACCTATGGTGGGTTTCCTCCTGAGGGAGGTGGAGATGATCGGGTGGGTCAGTGGTCCGTCAGTGATCCAAATTGCCGTTCAAAAAAAAGTGGTCCAATTGAACTCATTACAGTGGCATTAAAACTGCTTGTCGAACCCTAAACCCTAAAATTAAAACCTAAAAGTTAAACCCTAAAAACTAAAAAGGTTAAAACCTAAAGCTATACCCTAAAAACTAAACTCTAAACCCTGAAGCTATACTCTAAAGTTAAACCTTAAAGCTAAAACCTAAAAACTAAACCCTAAATGTTAAACCCTAAAAGCTAAGATGAGCCGGTTCCAACGTCGATGGAATAAGTTCAATCAGAGTTCGTTTGAGCCGGATATTAAGTTTTTAAAAATCTTTTTTAGGCTATTTAGGGAAAACTCACTTTTTATTTGATCCTCCCTCACCCATGGTATGTCAATCATGTAAGTTTGGTCTATGATTTTAAAAAACTACACTGGTTGTCCAATAATTTGCCAAAACGTATCACGTTTGGTCCCTGGAGTGGATGGACGTTAATTTTTCTGTCAAATTTTTAGAAAATGATCAAAATACCCTTAATGCTAAAAACTAAATAATTAATATAAAAACAATAAAATATATTAAATAGTAGGCCTCACTAAATATTAATTTAACTACTCCATCTCTCTCTTTTACTTTTCACGATCCCCCTCTCTCCCTTTCAAACCTTCTCCGGCGACAGAAACCACCACCATGGAACCACCACCACCATAGCCCCCAGGCTTCCATGAAACCCGCCACAAGCCCATCGGTTGAAATCCACCACCATGCCCTTATTTCTTTAGAATAATTATTCTATTCTCAATGATAACGCTCTGATCCTAATATCTCAACAACGCCAAAACCTAATCCGCATCACACTCCGATCTTCTCGACAACTGACGGATTTAGACATCGAAAATCTCGCGGAGAATTACAGGAAATTGAAGAAGCTTTCGTTTGGATCATTCAATTTTGGCGCCAAAGGAATGAACTTCATAACCGATAACTGCTCATTTTTGGAAGAATTACCGATGAAATGATTACACTAAATCACCGATTAACACTCAACGGAACCGATTAGAATAGAAACATCATCTATTAAAATTATTAGTTTGAAGGATTTGCATAACGGACAATGTTTTGAATCACTCATAGTCAGATCTAAGAATCTCAAAACCCTAAGGCTTATTAGATGCTTTGGTGATTAGGATAAGCTTTTGCAACAAGTTACCAATAATGTTCATGGATTGGTTTAAATACATCTGGAGAGACTGCAGGTAACCAATTTTTTCCTTGCCGGAATTTCGAGTGGTCAAAATATGGAAATAACTTGTAACAAACCAATTTTCAAGTTTATTAAACATTATGTTCAATTATATTTCGGGGTGTTAATAAACCAAATAACGGGGAAGGTTAATTTGTATATGTAAGCAACTTGGATTTTTGGAAGAAAGGGATAAATTGGATAGTCGAGGGATTGTTTTGTATTTTCCCCAAACTTAATTTCATATAGGGGAGGGGGTGTCGTAGAACACACATTTGTGTATGTGTTCTTGCATGATTTTCCGGGGAGAAGAAGCAAATCGAAATCTGATTTCTTGCATGAAGAATCAGTTGTTTTAGTTGTAATCATCCTTCTCCAAGCTTCAAGTAAGCATCTTTCTCTTTTCTAAATCTCCATCTTTGTGTTCTTGATGAGTTATGGGTGAAAAACCCTAACTTTCTGAAATTAGGTATTTTGGGTGGATGATTCTTGGATATATGTGATAATTTAACTTAACTAAAGCTAATGGTGGTAGTAATTCATGATTTTAACAATCAATTTGAAGTTCTTAATTTTAGGAGTTCTTTGTGGGTTTTGGTAAAAAAAAAAACCCAAATTGAGTCAATTGGTGGGGTGATTTGGATTAAATCTTGGTTAGAAGCCTTAATCTAGTATTTTTAATTTTGAAGAATCAAGATTTACTTGGTTTTAACATCCAATTTGATGCTTTAAAAATTAGGGTTCTTTAGGTAAAAATTGAGTGTTTTTTTATTATAGACATTAAAATGATGAATTAAAGGTTAATAAGTGTTTATGGTACTTATAGACACAAAACCTAATGAAATGCTTAATCAATTTGAAAAATCAAGAACCTTAGAAATTTGGATGAAATCCTTAACGGGTCAAAATAGGTCCATTTAGGTTGTCTATTGTTCTGGATGGTGAATTTGGGAAACTTAGGTTTGGTTAAGGTGGGATTAACCAAATTAAGTTAAAGTTTAGGCCTTAGGAGTGGGATTGGATCTTAATTTGGTGAAAATATTAAGATCAATAGATTACTAAACAAGTGTATATTTTTAGGTAATCGAGATTTGAGAAGAGAAGTACAACCCGGATATTCTGAAGCTAAAGGTAAGTGTTTTACACTTACTTAGTTATTGGTATTTAGTGTAGTTCACATACTGTGCTATATGGTTATGTGATTGATGAAATTGGAGTTGATGCTTTACACATGATTGGATGTTAATTATGTGTTAATTGGTGTATTTGATGTAATTATGTGTTGGTGTTTGTTTGCAAACAAAATGGTGAATGTGAAGTCATAGTCCTCATGGGTGTTTTGAGGACGTATTCTTCGGGTGTGATTATGTGGAGACATGTCCCTCATGGGTGTTTTGAGGGCATGATCTTCATGGGTATATCTTGAGGTTTAACCTCATGGGTGTTTATGTGAAGTCATAGTCCTCATGGGTGTTTTGAGGACGTATTCTTCACGGATGCTATGTGAAATCATGTCCTTCATGGGTGTTTTGAGGGCATGATCTTCATGGGTGTTAAAGTGGAGTCAAAATCATCATGGATGTTTTGAGGTTGAGAACTCCACGGGTGATATGTGAAGACATGATCCTCATGGGTGTTTTGAGGACATGTTCTTATTTGTGTGATTATGACTTAAATCCCTTAAATGTTGTGTGTTTGCATTGGGATTTATCTTTGGTTTGATTAAGACATGTATAAGGAGTTTTATACATGCATCATAGAAAACTTAAATCCCTTTGAATGTTGTGTGTTTATATTTGGGATTGATGTTTGGTTTGGGCAAGATATGTATAGGTGTTAATAGATGTTACCAGAAAAGCCCAAAACTTCGTAAAAGCATATCTCAGGCTAAGAATTGAGTTACATGATCCATAATATATGAATCCATGGTGCTTAGACGAGAGGAATCTAAAGAAAAATGATGTTTTGTGCAGGGGCTGTTATAAGCTAATGTTGTGTTGATTCTGCTTACGCCCTTTTTCTATCTTGGACCCCGGATTTTGGGTTTTTCTTAGTTTAACCCATGTGAGTCTTGGGGAAACGTTATACCATTACTAACTTGATATTTTTGGTGTTTGTGATGTAGGAAAAGATCCGGGATAAGCCACGGGATTCGAGTCGCTTTGGTTTGGATTTCTCATGAAGATGTATATCTTTTGGCTTATATTTCTTTGGAGGTTGTTAATACCTCTTTCGAGGATGTTATAAACAAGCCTTTTGGTTGTTTAAAAGTAATGCTTGTTTATGGTTAGGATGTTATGTCAAGTTCTGATTTTGTTATCAAGTGGATGTTTAATTATTTTGGATCAAACATGCTATAAATGTTTTATTGGGACCATCTTCTACATAAAATAAAGTTTTTTTGTTTCAAATTTTGGGTGTTACAACTTGGTATCAGAGCATAGGTTTGAGAGAATTGGTTGTGCGAGACACCAAACTCAAAACATAATGCTCTTGATAAAGGCGGAATGAGAATCCAATCGAGACTCGACCGTGGCTTGGAGCTTTCTGGGTGAAGGTTAATAATGGTTTATGATGCTTATGTGTTTATGTGCTATGTGTGTTGAAACTTGTTAAGGGAATTTTTATATGGAGATGATGAATGAAATTAGGCATTTTATGTTACCAATCATGCCTAGCCAGTATAATTCGTAAGATAATATGTGTAAGTGCCTTTATGATAACCATACAACAATGAACATTAGCAAGGATTAGGTGAAGGTGGTTATATGTGTATGTGTATCTATTATATGTATATGGTATATGGGTGAATATACGGGGGTGATACATATACACTTAGATGGGGGATAGTGCCTTAATTAGTATGATTAGAGGCCTATAAGCAAGTAGAATACCTTTAACTTAACTAGAGCACAGTCAGGAAATGACTGGTGAGGACAAATGTAGAATTCCAGAATTGTAAATGGATGTTGCCTTAAAGACTCGTGTGTGAATGAGTCTACGTGCGTATCATATTGGGGAAGTGAGGAACGTGAGATTGTATGGGAGGACCAGAAAGCAACGTTCTAGCGGAGGTCGGCTAAAGCTTTCTATCATATTGTGCCAATCTTTCTTAAAAAAAGATAGAGCTCATTGGGGTGATCCGTTGGAGGAACCGTATGAAGCCTAAGGGCGGGAGGAACAACTTTTGGCGGAATAAGGAGGAATGAAACCTTATTTTCACAAGAGGATTGCTATGTGTGAACCAATAGGGTTAACCGGTGGGGTGTATTCGTTGGTTAGTCAACGATGCGTCACTAAAATAGTATTGGCTTTTGAAGCAATCCAGTGTGACCGACATATAGAATACTATTCGCGTGAGTCAACTCCGGGATATGACGGAGGATTGACTGGAAGTTCTCCATAAGAAGAAAGGCATAGGGGCGTGAAAGTAACACAGTGAGGTGAATTCAAGAGGCATTCTTGAAGTGTTTATATCCACAAGTTGTAGTGAACCGTCTAACTAGGGAATTCTTTCACGTGTGATAAGCCGGTGATGTAATCAACAAGATTATGGGCATATTGTAATCGACGCCAACCGAGGTACATCAGAATTCTTGATGTTTCAGTTGTGAAGGAGTTCATAAGGGCTCTATACCCGAGTGACTCATCTTGGGATGCAATCATTCTTTTGTGAAAAAAAGAAGAAGAATGGACTTAAGATCCGAGTTTCAACAAATGAAGGTAGGGGAGGATGATGTAGCCAATTATTAGGAAGATGGGGTTAAACGTGCCCACCTAGATAATCGTTATCTAAATGACCCCATAAAGTCTGAGAGTTGTACTGGATACAATTGGTAACCGTTACCTACCTACATAGTCATGTCTCGTGGAGAGTGCCTTTCCCATTCATGAGATATGGTGAAACGTGGATCTCAATTCTTAAGTAAATAATGTTAATAAATATTTTTCTATAAGGGTCATTATTTATTAAGATTTGAAACGTCGAAAATACTAATTTATTTATTCTTATTATAGATGTCTCAAACTAAAAACGAGAGTGTGCTAGCGCCTATTACCAATATTCTGATAATTAAACTCGATGGAACGAACTTCTTAGATTGGAACTATAACTTGAAGAAAGTCCTGAAGACCAATAAGAAGTTGCACGTTCTAAAATTCCCTTTACCTAAGCAGCCATCTGGGCATGCCAGCAAGTTTGTTCAAGAAGCTTGGAACAAATTTAGGGATGATGCGAGAGTCATGTCAGACCTAATGTTGGCATCTATCTACCCGAGGATTAGATCTTTGCTACTGCATTGGTCTGCTTATGACATAATCAATGACTTGAAGGAAAGATTCCATCAAGAGTACGACAAGAATCCTTATGCTTCCTTGGAGGAACACGTTGAGAAAGTGGCAATGAAGGATCCTAGGCGTGCTATGATCATGAGGTATAAGAAATGACTGTCGAGGCCAGGGACACGGGAAATCTATTGGTGAGACCAAGAAGCATTTATCTAAACCAATGTGTCGTGTTAGAGAGATACCCGACGCAGCTGAAGCTAGAGAATGTTTTAAGGCATTCACTTCAGGTATCACGGCAACAGTTCCCTATTTCTTTATCTTTTAAAAGTTAGACTTTTAATATATGCAAACTTGTTTTTGTAGAGACGAAAGAAAAGGAGGGAAAGAAAGAAGGATGAAACTTGAAGATCACTTTACAGTGAAGATTCATAGGATTCAAGTTTCAAGATACACCATTGGATGATGTTATGACTATTTTGTTTAGAACAATTTAATTTCCGGTTTTATTTTCTTTTAAGTATTGCATGAACGAATGATTTTCATTTATAAAATTAGACTTATTATTATAAGTCATTCATGTAATATAAAGTTTCTGCATTTGAATTGAGAATTCAAAACATATAAAGACATGAGGCATGAAACATATGAGATATGTTACTCAAGTCAAGTAAAAAAACATTAAATTAGATCTAATGGATACCAAGAATGAGTTTAAAACAAATCACTTGATTAAAACTTATATAAACTATTATATAAGATATAATATACTTGGGCTTAATCAATTAAGATGATTGAAAGTGTTTCATCATCGAATCTTGAAGTAATCTTATGACATAAGATCTAAAGAACGATAATAGTTATCATTGCTTTACGACTAGGTGATTGGACTGTGATCTCCTAGATCATGTCTAAACACTAGGTCATAAGAGAAAGAGATCAGCTATCCCGATTGACATGTCTGAAACACAAACACTAGCTTAGAACCAAAAGGTTCATCCAGAACAGGTACACTATGCCATATTGGATATGGAGTAGGAATAGTCCTACAAACAATTAAAGATAGGAAGTTATGAACTCCTGTACGAAAGAGTTTCGTATGTTTCCTTAAATGGTCATTATTGTTTTATGAATCTTAAGAGTAAGATGGAATAAAACTATCCCTGACAAATAGATACCTGGTTCTTGATTAACAAGCAAAGAGTTGCTTAAAGTTCTGAATATTCGAAATATTCAAATGCATAGACATATGAAATCATATACAAAAAGATGAGATCATTTAAGATATCATTTCATGATGACTTAGACGCAAGATCCATAACTGAACAAGTGAGACTTGATCAGGCTACGATATGAATGTGATTCATAAAGGTAGAAATTGTTTCAGAAACAATATATGGATTATTCATACTAGAAGTTTGATAGATTATCAACAGTTGATGACAAAGGAATTCTATTCCGAGTTTCTTGACAAAGAAATAGATTACAAGCTTTGATTAGTTGAAGATACTAATTAAATAAACATGTATTATGAATACAAGAATGTTTGTGTAATAAAATAGCTTCAAAGAAAGTATGAAGAGTCTATACAACTAACTCTTTAGATTGATTAGATCAATTCAATGTAGATTCAAAATGATAGATGCAAAGGCTAGTGGGAGCGAGTACTTATACCAAAGATAACGTGTGAAGACACATTATCATGAGGAGTGTATAGAGATACACAAAATACCAAGAGGCAAGATAGGTATTTTATAATCAAAGAGTGTATTGATACACTCCTAAGATTTCGAGTTTAACATATCACTAAAAGATAAAGTATCTTAAGTAGTGAATTTCAAATCTTTCGAGATTATAACCATATATGAGATATATGAAGGCAAGATTCTAGCGTGAGAATCTTTACAATCTATTGACATTAGTAAGATTATCTTAAAACTTTGTGGGACAAGGTAATGAAGATAAATTACTAACATTGTCTCTAGTCCAATATTATATTAGGGCAAGATGAAAATGAAGGAGTTCATTTGGATTCATCTAAGAGATAATTAGTTACGTCGGGACTTTCATATGATGAAAGAATTTGAAATCAACTATATCAACATAATGCTTGAGAAGCATAAACT
Source organism: Smallanthus sonchifolius (assembly GCA_023525975.1). Taxonomy (NCBI): domain Eukaryota; kingdom Viridiplantae; phylum Streptophyta; class Magnoliopsida; order Asterales; family Asteraceae; genus Smallanthus; species Smallanthus sonchifolius. The sequence continues at coordinate 31,384,623 of CM042019.1, read as the reverse complement.
AGTGAACATCATAAAAAGTTATGATGAGGTGTTTTGACTAACAAGAAGGGTTCTTAGGCTAAAGATAAGATCATAAAGGTTATGATGTCATGGCAGTCAAAGACACATGTCTTAAGAGTTAAGATATGAACTCCAAAAGATAATCATTGAGAATGATTAATGCACCATATGACTATCAAAGTTACAATGAAAGAGTTCCATTGGTAACTACGATGAAACATGAGATGTTGCAGTCTGGAAACTTTAGAAGGCGGTATTCTGAAAGATTTCAGATAACTTCTAAGAGTTGGAAAGAGTTCCAAAGGGTTTTCCTTATAAGTTTCATTAACGGGATCATGAAACTTGGAGGCACATTAAATAATGAAGATTGGATCCTAGTTTGACACGCCTGTTAAACCAAATCAGAGTCTTAAGAGTTAAGACACATGCTTTATCTGGATAGTCAAACAGGAGAGTGGATCCATTAGTATTTGGAGTTTCTGCTTGAATGGTTACAGTCACATTAGAATGACTTAGATATTAACAGTTAATATCAAGATCATCATGTCACTGAGTTCGAGTTTTTAGTACGTTTAGGATCCTTGAATAAATGGTTATTCTAAATTTTCGTAGTCGATTGATTTTATGGGAGTAAAATCGAATTAAGACTATTGTGAATCAGTTGGTTTGTTCATTTAGAATGAAAGTTTAAAAAGTTGGAGGCCAGATTCACAGATATTCATTAGAGAATGAATATTGGAAGTAACTCGCTTCAAACTACTTCATGGATCACAATCATAAGTAGATTTGGAAATGATATTGTCACTATATCCTCAGACCTGAGATACATACTGGAACTTAGAGGATTGCTCTTTGGCATAATCTAACGTTGTTCCTTGACCATGCAGTAATAAGGATTATCGTTGGGAGTATATCTAAAGTTTAGTGATAGTTTTATGTAGTCAATAAGGAATTCTATTCCCTTACACTAGTAAGTAGGAGACATCTCTGGCGCCCTCGTTGTTTCAAACTAGTATATGTGCATGACCATGCCCAAACTGAGAGTTTGATAAACCACTTTGATTCTGGATCGAGAAGTGTGACACCCGGCAAAAAAAAATCAGGTTACTAATCCACCGGAACTTATGTGATCATAACGTTACACGTGTATTACGCTTAGTTATAATTAATTAAGTGCATCTATTACTTAGCAAAGTCCAACACAAGCATTTCACGCAATGATAATTCGGTGAATTATCGGATTGTACATGCGTCTTGTCTCACGAACGTTGGTGAATTAATAAACTAACACTCCGACATATATTTGGAGCTTAATTTTTATACGTAATACTGCGATTTATTATTTCGTGTCTATATCTTATTTTCTGGAATTTTTCGGAAACGTTTTATCCGAAACGCAGTCTGGAATTACACACGATATACACCTTTAAACATAAAAACTTGCAAGGGAATCATTGTTCCATATTAACTTAAATAAATCTATACTAATAAATAAAGGTTTAAGATGGACACTTATCACTTCCTCGTGTCTCCTCACATTGGTTTTCCCGCATCTCTCTCCTAATAAATACGCATGAAAATAATAATGATATTATAAATATATTATTAAAGAAAAATACTAATTATGTTAAATAAGAATATATAATAGGAAATCAAAATATAACTAATTAAAGAAAAATATTAATTTGTTATATACACACATTTCCACTTGATATATCTCGAGACGATCATAATAGTCTGACAAGTTAGGATGTATTTACAAATTTATAAGTTATATCGTTTTCAATATACAACCCATGTAATACACGGGATTCTAACCTATTTATTCAATAAACAAAAGCATGTATTTTATTTTGGGGCATTTACATATATCCCCTTATTAAGTTCATTTATTACATATGTACCCAACCCTAAAATTTAATTACATATTTCCTCTTCCTAAAATCTATATATTACATATTTATCCAATTCATTTAAAATAACTTATTTTATTATCATTTTACCCTTAATTAACCAATTAAAGTACTATTTACATATATCTCCTTACTAAATATTTGTGAGGGGCAATTGGGTAATTTTAAGTTAACTGGGGAAATATGTAATTAAAGTTAGAGGTTGAGGATATATGTAATTTAGAAGTTTAATAGGGGGAAATATGTAAAAAAATCTTATTTTAAAACTAAATATTATCAATTATTTAAAAGTTTTATACAAGGATGGAAGGTAGAAGACTTTTATATTATTTTTATAATTAATAGCAAAGATCCACTTTCTCCCTCCCTCTCCCATTTTGTAACCCCCCTCCCCTCTCCCAACTTTAAATTCAAAATTTGAAACCATTTGATCTTAATGCACATCAATACCCATTAAACTTTCCATTAATCACCATTTTAATTATTTTTGTAATAATACAAGAATTAGTGAGACAAAACAACAAATCCCAAACCCCCACCCCTCCCCTTTGCCGTCGCCACTACCCACATCCCCACACCATTCCATTTTCTTGTCTCAATCTTCTCAAATCAAACCTTTCTTTGGTGATTCTAAGGCAAGGAATAGTAATAGCAAGCATCATTCAATCATCATCTTTAAAACTCATCTTCAAAGGAGGTAGTTTTTATAAATACTTTTCATTTAGAAACATTTATCTTTCATATGATTCTATTATAATCATGTATTCAAACACAATCCTTGCAAGTAAAACTCATTTTACAAATGAAATCTTTGATTATATACTAAACATATAAAACATAAAGGTGTATGTTGTTGGTGTAATGGTTAGATATATTTTATGATTATTTTCTCAAAGGGAAACCTTATTGAATCATATTTTGTAGTTGAATCGTATATGGATTATTGTGGTATTAGTGTCTTAAGAACACTCGTATAAATGTTGTCTTAGAATTTAGATAATTTTGATGTCATTGATTGTTTTGATTCTCAAGAAAAAACGTACGAATTTTAATAGAAAAAATATATTTATTTATTTTTTCTCAACAATTGTGTTTTGATTTTTAGGAACACTTTGAGCATTCTAAATTGTTATTTGTATTATTTAGAACTCGTCTAAATATTTGGGATGAATTCATAATACTTATTTGATTGTTAGAATCATACGTGTTCACTTTATTAATATATATATATTTATAATAAATATATATGTTGCAAGTCGGAAAGATGTGTTATGACACAAATGACTTCCACATTTGTTCATTTTGTGATTTCATAATATTTATTTGATTTTTAGGATCTTGCGTGTTCGCTTGTTAATATATATTTTATATAAATATATATGTTACGATTCGGAAAGACGTGTTATTACACAAATGATTTCCACCTTTGTCTACATGCGATACAAATATATATTATATTTTATTTTTGCATACCAAGTCACCAACGGGTCGTCGAGTCAACCTAAGTTAACCTGGTCAACCTAAGTCAACATGGTCAACTTTAGTCAATACACGTTTTTAAACATAATAACTTGGGAAGTTGTTTGGATACAACGGATTCTAGGAATCCAACACACATCGGAACTCATGGACTATTATGTAAAAGGTCTCGGTTAGGATACCTTTCGGACTTGCTAAGCATACACATTTGCATCCCACTCACCCGATCACAGGTGAGTCTCACGGCCCCACTTTTAAATACTTTTCCGTTTGGAGAAGAATCATGCTCAACTTATACTTTTCGTTTGGACACATATACATAACTAATCTCTTGTGAATACATAAGTGAAACACATCTTATGAAAGTTCTTACTTTATCGAACCTCTAATAACGTTCTCAACAACGAGGTAATCTTGAATAATACTATTGGGGTTGACAACCCCCACCCGTTGTACCAACTTTGACTGGAGGTCAAAACGGGTGCGACATTGACCTAAACATGCCACGGTGGCTTGAGGCATTTCAACATATTGTCAGCTTCGGTTTCGATGCACTTATAGTATCACATACATTGTGTGCACGCAATAAGATGAATATGTAATATATGTGGTCCGGTTATTATAAAACTACTTAATTACAGCTTTAAACCTGTAAACTTACCAACAATATGTTGACCTTTTAAGTATGTTTTCTCAGATCGTTAGCTGGCATACTAAGGATAGGGTGCACGTCATGAGCATGGAGTCTTTTAGAATTTACATCTTTGAAACTATTTTTGGCTTTTTGAAAACTTTATTATTGTCGTGTGATTTGTTAAACTATTTCCGCTTCCGAAACTCTTTTAATTCTACAAACTCGAAACTTGTTAAACATTGGTTATGTTGAATGGTTTTTAAACGTATTTTGAAACACATAGAGGTCGTTCAATATAATCGACGACTTTGATCCTGTGACGTCACGCCCGGCGGTAAAACTCCGCCGTGGAAATTTGAGGGTGTGACAAGAAGGAGAATGATCGAACACTATATGAGAATGATGATGTGATCCATGTCTCATATTCGATAAATGTCCATTACGGAAAGGATAATTGACAGATTATCATGACTATTATGAATAGTTAAGTAATGGTACTTAGACTACTTGGGAATAGGAGACAACTTTATAAAACGTTGTATCTTAATGGGGGGCAGTGAGATGTAGCTAGAGGTCCACCACTGTCTGTGTTGACAATGATCGAGACTCGTGTAAGTGGAAGATTGTTGGACATATCTATCCGAGTAACTACATTCGACAACGCTTCCATTGAGATAAGATCCAAAGAGTTGCACCACGAACAACTATATATATTAAAGGACGTTTAAGAGTTAAACGGGCCTTACACGAAGCTAAACCGAAAGGCAAATGATTATGTATGAAATAATCATCAAAAGATTATACGGGATAATGTCACACCCCGCCAAGGCGGAAACACGGGAGTGCGACGAAATTGAATAAAAGAACACAAGCCAATAAAGAAGATTACTATTAAATTCCATAGAGTTAAAATCTCATTACATAAATCTCAACTTAAACAAACCAAATAACATGTTCAAAAGACAAAACAACTTATAACAAAATTTCTTCATTTAATATCTAGGCAAATCCTATATGATCTTTTGATTGACCTATCATGATCTTAATCACCTGAAACATGTACGAAAAACAAGTGTTAACTAAAAATAGTTGGTGAGAAATCACAGGTTTAATAAAATCATAAGTTTGGCAAAAGTAACAATTCACAATTCAAGATCATCATATAGCACATAAATAAAACAAACATATGATTAGCAAATCCAACCTAAAATGATGAATAACAAATAAGTGGTACAACTCACAAGTTGCACTAATAACGAATAAGATGTCCAACCAAAAGTTGTCAAGTATGATGCGGTTTCCATCCTATGGCCCATATCTGTACTACCGTTGGCTTGAAAGCTTCAAGTTAATTATTTGCAAGTTTAAAGTTTATCATGTTGTGTTTATTTATTCACATACATATAAGATTCACTTGTTTTAGAATTGTTTTAAAAAGAACGTGTTTTAATGCGTGCCAACGCGTACATGTTTCCCCCAAAACGATTTGAATAAAGTGGGGCTATGAAGTCTCACCTTGATAACTAGGAGCGATAAGAGAATTGAGTAAATAGACGAGGTGAATCACGGACCAGACCCTAAACAAATGAATAAACTAGTTTTAGGGTAGGTTCGATGGTTACGAGTGTTAGATAGGCGGTTCGGGTCATAAGGTTAAGAATTAGTTGCAAAAGTAGAATTTTAGTTGTTTTACAGATTTGGACTGCAAAGTAGCTGAACAGAAACGGGCTTTTTAAAAATAACAAACGACATCCAAAAATTATGAAATTTTACAGGTGATTAGTTTAAGTCGTTCCGAACAAGTTTAGTTTAGAAAGTTTTTCCATTTGAGACTTGGATCATAGCCAAAACAGTCCAACAAGACCGAAGGTACTGAAAAAGGTTTCTGTCCCGTTTTGGCTACTACAGAGTCATACGTTTGAATTAGAAAACGAGCCAATTATGGTTGTAAATAAAATTCGACGAACTACGTCATGGAATTTGAGTTTGCTCAGTTTCGTTTAATTATGGTCAAGTTATGCTTAGTTAAAGTCAACATAGTTTCTGTCCATAATCAACGGTTGCACTTAAGTGGACCGTTTAGGGTTTTAAGGTTACCGAACGCGTAAATAAAAAATTAGACGAATGTTATTATATCATTATATTACATAATATAATCAGATTAAGTTAGCCAAAACATCCTGTGTCACTAGTCTAGCTATGATATTCACATAAGCGTTTTAGAGAATCACATAATGCAATCGGCATAGTCGACACGAGCAAGCGGATTCTATATTAAATTAGCGTGTGAGTTCATATAAGTGATAATACATAATTATTAACATGTTTTAAGTTATCAAGAACATACTAAAGCATCGCAGAGCCACTTTTGCAATTATGTGACAACTTGAATGAGTTAAATAACTATGTTAGGCATATATGGTTGATACATTGCCTTTGAGTTAGTAGTGGGTGAGTTTTCGTGTCGGTAAACGAGTTATTAAACGGTTTAACGGTCCAAGTTGTAATTTAAGGCAATTCCAAGCGTTGCAGTCAACATGTGACCATATAATAAGTAAAATGTGCATAAAATAGGTATTTTTCAAGTATGATGTGAACACGAGTTATGATAAAGGTTTCAAGCTTCATTGATTCATGAATATGGTAAGCGTTACAAGTACGCGAAAAGTAGAAATGTTACAGATAATCAATGGCGTAGAGAGACCATAATTAGGTATTACGAACGGCTAAATTAACTGATCTGATAATTTAGAATTACGGAATAATTAAGTTTTATATATATATTGGATATATTTATATAATTAATTATATAAAAGTTAATTAATTTGGGTTATATAAGTGTAATATATTTAATTAACCAAAGAGTTTGGTTAATTATGATTATTAGATAATCACGAGGTTTAATATGTAACTTAATTCCTTAAACTTGGGGAATAAGTTATTAGACATCTATAAATACAAGAGGCTAGGGGAATTAAAGAAGTTGACCATAATTTGAGAATTATTGGAGAAAAGTCTCAAAACCCTAATCCTCTCCTCCCCTCCCTCTCTGCGCCACCGCCACCTTGGGCTGCCAGCCCCACCGTCGCCGTCCGTAGCCACATTCGCCAGCCGAAAGGCTGCTCCGGCCGCCTCCTTCCTCCGTCGCGTGGCATCACCTCATCCGACAGCCGCCTACGCGCCGGCCCGGTCTTTGCGCGTGCCGCCGTCCACCGTCCTCTTCGGCCTTGCGCCGTTTTCTTGAGCCGTCACTGCTGTGATTGGAAAGAGGAATATGAACCGGTTCGTATTGGTGTACGGGAGCATTGGAGATAAACCTGGATAGAGAATCAGGTTGTACGGGTGGATTAGCATTTACGGGTTTAGTTCGTGAGCCGGATCTAGCGATTAGATTGTTGTCACGTGGTGTCTCATCTTCGGTAGACGTCTCCTACTCGCGAAAGGTATAACCCTAAACACCCTATGGTTGATTTATTGATTATTTGTTTGCATCTAGACTCTTGGTGGGTGATATAGGGTTTTGGCCTAGATTGGTCTCGTGCTTGTTTTTCCGTTGCGCGTTTTTAAAATAGTTTTTGAAACCCTAACATATCCCAACAGAAAGCTCATAGCTGGTTTACCATGCCACTGAGCGAATTCATTTGTATCTGGTACCACGGGGATGGTTTTTTCTGTTGAAACCGGTGGATCCATCTTCAAAGGACATCTTTGAAGGATCTTTTTTCATTCCATGTTGGTCTGCAGGTCCTTTGGAATGCTTCTGTTTTGTTCCTTATCGTCTTGTCTCTACTCTGGTTGTCGAAAGTATTGTTTGTTGTCGGAGCATTGTTCTCAGTGGAGTACTTAGCGATGTTAACTGACAGTTTTGATTGCCTCATCTTGATCGATCTTAGGTTTCTTTCTAAAGCTTTCATGTCACCCACATTTCTGAAGGTGACGAATCCAAAGGTGTTTCTGTTTGTGTCTTTCTTCTATTAGGTTTGGAGTCTCGTTTAGAGGCGGCCGGCCCTAATTAGGGTTAGCCGGCCTTAATGAGCCTATCTCTACGGTTTGGGCCTAACGTGGAGAACAAGTTAGGAACCCTAGTTTTAATCTATAAATACCTTATGTTGTAATTGTAATCTATGTGTCTAGAGCTTAATGAAATAACCTAGTTGCAGCCCGTGGACGTAGGTCCCCCACTGGGACCGAACCACGTAAAATTCTTGTGTCGTTAATTTTTCTATACTGCGTGATTATCGTTTATGCATGTGTGTGTGTTGATTTCGCTGCGCCACGTTGTTCCTAACAAGTGGTATCAGAGCTTTTGGTTCGTTGTTACACATGGTATTGCACGGTAGAACGATTCGCAAAGGAAAACCCTAGCTGCTACAGTACTGACGCCGCTACAGTACCACCACCGGCAGTGAACAGTGTTTTCCGGCCGAGACCAGTGGTTTCCGCCGCTACAGTGGTTTCCGGCAGTGAATAGTGTTTTCCGCCCGAGAACAGTGGTTTCCGCCGCTATAGTGGTTTCCGCAGTGAACAGTGTTTTCAGAAAATTTTCGTTTTTTCTGCTGTTGTTCCAGGGCTGATTCGCAGCCTGGTTTCTTGTTTTTTGGGCCGCCGGAATTAGGTTTTTTTCAAACCTTAGGTTGCGCAAAAGGGGAAAGAAAACAGGGTTGTTTGGGAGGAAACAAGGCTGTTTCGGGAGAAAACAAGGCTGTTCGGGACTGATTTGGAGTGCTTTTGCAATTAGAGTTTCTGTTGTGGATCTCTTGGAGTTGCTGGTTTCACTCGGGTTTGCAGGTGAACCGTTGGGTCGGGAGTCTCCGGTTTTCTGGTATCGCGGGTATAAAAAGGTTTGATTGAGTACTAGATTGAAACTCTAGAAGCGGCTGATTAGAGTTTTTGGTTTAAACTCTTGGATTTGCCGGGTAAAAGGTTAAAGTTTTTGTTTCAGTTTTTTTGACTGTTTATTATCAACCATTAATTGGGGAACCGGGTTATGTGAAATTCAGTATCGGGTTTAGATTTTTCTGCGAGATTTATTGCAGGAGCAAATCGGTCATTTGACAATGTTCGGTAGAAGATCCGTCAAGTTCAGGCCCGTGCCATTGCTGTGTTTGTTTCACTGTTTCGATTTGTTTCTTGTTTGCTATTTATGGGAAGGGTGTAATCGAAGGTTTGGCGGTTTGGATTTCGGTTGGTTGGTTTTGTCAAAAGAACTTGGTCGTGGTACTGTGGGATAAAACCTGTGAAAACGGAACCAGCAGGTTTGGAATGCTTTGGGTTTTAAGTATTCCGGTTCTGGTGTGCTGGTGACGACATAAGTGAAAAAAAGGGAAGTCAGGTGATATTGCTCGGTTGAAATATTTTTTTGGTTAGGGTTAGATGATTGAGTGTACGATCACGGAATCCTTGGTACCGTTTGCTTTCATGAAAGCTCTACTGCTGTTATAACCGTTTGCCGGTTAACTGGTCTAGAACTGTGAAGCTGTTTCTTGTTCGGTGGTGATCAGTGGTACGACATTTGGCATGGGTTAGAATAACAGGGACAGTGGGAGCTGAGCATAGTTGACTTGGTGGAGCTGCATGGAGGTGTGGGACATTCTTTAGAGTCCATGTCAAATATGGTAAATTTTGCTTCTGAGAATGTGTCTGGGTTGATGCATTGGGACTCAGTGAAGGCAGTGAAGACTCTTGGGTTCGAGATTCTGGCATACTTCATTTCATGTTACCCACTGTAGTGAAGTATTGGTGAATCTAACTGAAGACTTTGGGAAGGTACAGGTTTATGTATCGCCGGAAGAAGGGAACCAACTTCCGAGTAGTACAGTCTTGGCTCGCTGCATCGGGTAGAGCTAAGTGGATTCATTTTGCAAGATTGAATCCTGGAGCCACGAGGATGTCAGCTGAGTGCATTCGAAAGTTTAAACCAAGTCAGGGGTTTTGAGAACAGTGGGAGCACGAGGCGTGTTCTGGGTACAGTTCAAAACACCGTTGGGTTTTGACGACCGGATTTCCGAATGGAAAATCTCTCCTCGGTTCTTCCAGGTTTTGGAGAGTGGTGTTTCCTCTGGAAGTCTCTGGAGCCGGTAGTTTGAATCAGTGGGAGCCGGTTGAGATTGAGGATGAGTCAATGGCGGGTTTTGCCATGGCTGGGTCAGTGATGACTGTTGTGTTGAGCTCGGGGGAGCTTCAACCGGCTCTTCTGGTAATTAAGAAGAGGGCTGCTGCAACTAGGAGAATTAGATTGAAGTCTTAGCTTGTTTATGGGAACTGGAGGCTTGGAGGACTTCTGTTATTTGAAATCTTAGCTTATTCTTAGGAGCTGGAGGCTTAAGAACTTCTGATATTGAAGTTTTATCTTGTTCTTGGAATTGGAGGCTTGGAGGATTTCTGTTTTGAAGATTACTGGAGTTACTGATTACAAGGTTTTGCTTGGATGGTTGATTGAGGATTGCTCGAGCCTCCAAGTGGGAGATTGTTAGGTGTGGAGTCTCGTTTAGAGGAGGCCGGCCCTAATATCTCTACGGTTTGGGCCTAACTTGGAGAACAAGTTAGGAACCCTAGTTTTAATCTATAAATACCCTATGTTGTAATTGTAATCTGTGTGCCTAGAGCTTAATGAAATAACCTAGTTGCAGCCCGTGGACGTAGGCCCCCCACTGGGACCAAACCACGTAAAATTCTTGTGTCGTTTATTTTTCTGTACTGCGTGATTATCGTTTGTGCATGTGTGTGTGTGTTGATTCCGCTGCGCCACGTTGTTCCTAACATCTTCCTTGCGAATTATGCTCCGACCACCGATCCGTATTCTTAAACGCCATGGACAGGTCATTTGGCTTGCTCATTTCTGGTAGGTTGGATGAGTGACTAATATACTCTAGTCATACACTGCTAATTGTTAGATTACTGTTAGATTTATTTTACTTTATTACTCATTAATTTTATTTATATTTTTATCTTTTTCTTTCCCATGGAGCCGGGGGTCTAAACGGGAGCAGCCTCTCTATCCCTTGGGATAAGGGTAAGGTTTGCCCTCATCACACCCTCCCCAGACCCTACTAATAGCGTTAGCTATGTGTGAGATTATACTGGGTACGTCTGGTTTGGTTTGGTTTGGATTTCTGGTAGGTTGGAGACGAAAACTTTGTCACCGATGATTCTCTTTGTGGTTTCCTTCTTGCCGATGTATCTCCTTGTCTCCTCCTCCGGTTGCCTTGAACTTCCTGCCATCCCTCTTCGACGGGTTTTCGAGAGAAGAAGAAAATGCAAGATTTAAAGTGAAAAAACCTTTATCAAGGTCCAAAAGCTCACATATACCCTACAAATATCGATAAATATTAAACTAATCTACTTTATCTATTATAAAAAATTTTATAACCTAATTTTTTAGTTTTACTGCAGACATGAAAAAGATCGCCTCTTCTCCTTCTCAAATAATCATGACAATACTTTTGAAATATCGATGTTGGACAAGGCCCTAGAGCCCAAGTATGCGTTTCAAGTTTTAGCCCCTTTTGACATGCCTGTCTATCTTTCGTCCTCCGTTTCTTCTGCCTCCTTATCCTCATTCAACACAATCTCATCACCTCCATTTTTCTCTCTGTAAACTACAAATTTGTCATCAAATGTATGCATGAATCGCATTTTCATGTATACCATCATCACATGAATATGTCCTGTTTGCTCCCCCAATTCAAGTGCTGGCCGGATTCATTCTCCGTCCAATTCAAAACCCACAATCATCATTCTCCAAATCTCCGTAAGATTACATCTATACTTTAATGTTTTAGGTATCCACGTCTGTCTGAAATTGTTTTCTGGAATTTGGGATTTTGAGTCATTTTATTTGAAATTTGGTATGGTTTGATGCTAAATGTTAGTCAATGTTATTGGTAAATAGTTTATAATAACTACATTTCCCTTAGTTAAATAGTGAAAACTTGTAAGGTTATATTGGAACTATTTAAAATCTTATAAATATTAAGAATTCTTGGTTTTAAAATGGAAGCACTTTGCTTGCTTTTTCGTACGCGAGATGTAAGGTGCTTATATAATTTTTTTTATAAGTTTTTAACATCCCTACCCAAAATTTAACTATAAATGATTTAATATATGAATTATATGACCTAAACAGCCTGTTGTATAAAAAGTCGCCATGTACATGAGGCGGGCACCTCACGTGCGCCTTAAGCCGTTTTTAGGTGCGCCTTTTGTACAGAGGTTGCCTTACCTACACAAAAGCGATGGACTCTGCCCTTGAGGTCGCCTTGCGCCTAGGCGCGCTTTTTAAGACCAAGTAAGAATCTTGTTGTAACATGCGCCCCTGGTACACTTAACTGTGGAGTTCTTCTCGCATACGTGTCCAAGACAGTGGTATTTGAGGCATGACATTTCTTATGAAACCTACATAGGGTGTTACATTGTGATTCAAAATTGTAAAGAAACACTAAATATAGAATATTTATAATTTCAATATTTATTCTATAGTTCATAAAATATTGTATTCAGCTCTGCATCATATATGTATCCTGCCAGTAGATGCATATATGGATATGTTAATGAACACTTTATTTAACTAAATGAAGCTGAAATAGGCAGGAAAAAGTGGCTTAATTGCTATAGAAATTGGAGTTTAGGGGCTTCTATACTAAGTTTTAATGGACCTAAGTTTGAATTAGGTACCTCTTATATAAAATCAAAAGGTTTATAACAAAAAGATTTAGTTGTTTTGCGTTTTGCAGTAAATCTTGAGGCTTTTAGCCTTATAGAATTAGTAGCTAATTTACATGAACAAGACTTTAAGGTCGATTAACGTCAAATCGTCATGGTCACATTAGGAGTATCCTAAACTTATATAACATAGGCTAGAATCATTTGCAATATAAGACTGAAATCACATATCAAAATTCAAAATGTAGCGTAATGGCATTAATATTAAGTTTTCAGGGGCTTTGGTTCACCTGGTATGTCCTTTAGCTTTGCCACAAATTACTGAGACTTATGCAATAGTTTATTTTTGTGTGAAGACATCTCCAATAAGTATGTTGTGAGCATAGTAGTCAAAGGCTCAAGGCGCACTCAAGGCGCAAAGGGTGAGCCTTGGCCTAGGCGCAAGGCGCTTAAAAAGCGAGGGTTATTTTAAGCAAGGTGCACGGTATAAACATGTCATTTTTAGGGGTTTTAGACATGTTTTAGGCTGGTTTAGACATGCTCCAGACCATGTTTAGATGTTTCAGACCAGTTTTGGCTGGAATTTGGCCTGAAATTGGCCAGAATGTGCGCCTGCGAGCCTTGATGGACGCAAGGTGCTTTTGCTGCGCCTAGACGTGCTCCAGACCATGTTTAGATGTTTCAGACCAGTTTTGGCTGGAATTTGGCCTAAAATTGGCCGAAACGTGCGCCTGTGAGCCTTGATTGATGCAAGGTGCTTTTGCTGCGCCTAGACGCACACCTTGCTCGCCTTTGACTACTATGGTTTTGAGCATGATAACAATAACTTAAAATGAGATTAATCATTAATGAAAATTTCAATGATTAGAAGTAAGAAATATTGGATGCAACTTGCAAAATTGTGGTTTAGGCATAACCTTACACCACTTTTAACAAAGGGGTAATGATGAAAACACTATGAAAAAGAAAAGATTTCTTTTTAGTGTTTATTGTTTGCACATTATTTTTAAGATTTTATTATTTATCTCCAATTTCATTATCAATTTATCCCAATTTGTAGTTTTACATCAATCTGTAGTTTCTTTTACTTATCACTAATTTATATTCATATTCATCACAAATTAGCTGTTTTATTTGTACTCATGATTGATTTTGCTCTTAAAATGCAGCAAAATGTAGAGGGCCTATTTTTTTCCTGACTCGGTGTGTTTTATCAACTACCGCACTACCTGTATCTACAGAATCTACAGTTCTTAACTTAGAGAAGCTACAATTATCATCTTTAGAAGTTCATTCAAATTCAGGTGCTGCTGACAGACCATGGTCCTCATCATCATCATCAATTGGAGTGCTTGATATTGAAAATTTCAAGCTACCATCATTAGAGTTGCGTGCAAATTCAATCGCTGGGAGTAGATCATGGGGCTATAATGGTGCAGTAGGTCAGGTCAGAATCTACTAATGGGTCACACAAAGTTGTGATTTTTAGTCACTAGATTTTTTAATATTTAATATTATTTTTAAATAGTTCTAAAATCTACTTGCATAGTTGAATAATATTTTGAATAGTTCGAATATATTTTTTTTAATATTTTGTAGTGTTATCTTAAAATGAGATGACTAAATCCTTTATAATGTGGTATAGATTATTTCAATAGTAATAATATTTTTTGAATAATATGATTTAGAAGGTTTTATGCATTAAAAATACACTTTGGCCGACTTACGACCCGATGTACCCGATTCCTTTTGAGCTATTTTTTATTTGATATATGTGGCCCGTTAGAGATAAAACATAACCTAAATCGATCCAATTATTTATTTATCATTAATTGGCATTTGAACCTTCTGTTTAGGTAAATAAAGGAACAACTTTACCTTCAGAAATTACCACAAGTGAATGTGCAGCTGCTGCTGAAGCAATTTCATTAGCAAAGGCTGCAGTTTTGGTTGCCAAGAGTGCAGCAGAAATGATGATGAACCACCAGCGCCCCAAAACATTAGATATTAAAGAAAAACCTAAATTACCCGAGCCCGATATAGATAGGATCGGGTCACAGATCTCAGAAGAAACGGAACCAACAATTGAAGAACTTAAGCTTCTAGAAGAACAGCTATCAGCTAGCATAGCTGTGAGATCAAAACGACAAGTGGAACGGAAAGAAAGGAGAATCAGGGCAGCTGAACGGGCTGAAGCCAGTAGCTTGTCATTGAAATCCGCATCTATGGGCGGCAGAGGGCGGGGTGCCGCCAGTACTGTGGCGGCAAAACCTGGAGTGAGCAGAAGGCGTGGTGATAAAAAGGATGTTTTTGCCTTTTTGGGAGGAATGACTAATGCCAAGCTTCTAACTGCTGCAGAGGAAGTTGAACTTTCTAAAGGGATACAGGTATGAGATTCTTTTTTTTATCTTGAATTATGTGAAAAATGTACGGTTATTTACGGGTGTTTGGGTTTATGTTTTTTATTTTCCCTTGACCCTTGGGTACTAATGCTTCATTCTAGTAGTTTGATTACGTGAAAAATTAACTTTTCTTTTGCGATATTTATTTGATGATATTATTTATATTTGTATGCTATAAAGTATGAACTTATCTTTTGGGATTTATATCATGTGATATTTACATATTTTAGATATTTCAGACATTTTTATGGTGATGTTGATATGTATGTAATTTATCATATTTTAATTTGTTGTAATTGTTATATACATAAAGTTATATAAAAATTAGAATGGTAAGAAAGGGAAATAAATCCCAACGGGTATATTTTAACAAACTTACCCGCGGGTATGCCCGATACCTGACGGGTGTTGGACCGAGTGTGGGAAACGGTTTTACAATCAGGTATGGGACTGGGATTACCAGTACCCGTCCCATTGCCATCCCTATCCAGTTTCCTACTCGCTGTATTTTTTGTTAATTTCTGAAGCATTTTTTTCAATTTCCCTTAAATTTCCTGTTGTTAACATACAGGACCTATTGAAATTGCAAGAAACCCATAAAGATCTGGAGGCCCGTTTCGGGGTGCCACCCACTTTTTCTGAATGGGCTACTGCTTTGGGCATTGATCAGATACAATTAGGTAGACGTTTACATTATGGTGAAGAATGCAGGGACAAAATGATTAGATCCAATATTCGACTTGTTATTTCTGTTGCAAGAAGTTATTATGGAACAAAGGTCCATCTTCAGGATATTGTTCAGGTAAGTATCAGTTTTGTTATGGGCTGGGCCGGGCCAGTTTGGCTAGAGTTTGAAATGGGTCGGGTTGACCCACAAACACTTTTTTATCAACTTTTTTTTATAAATCTAATCATGATAATTGATAAAAGAAAACAGTATTACCACAATAACAATTTTTTAACCGTTTGACCCGTTTCATTTGATGACGTGGATATCTCTCAGGAAGGAATCCGAGGCCTGGTGAAAAGTGCAGAGAAATTTGATGCTTCAAAGGGTTTTAAATTTTCAACATACGCGCATTGGTGGATAAGGCAGGCGGTCCAAAGGTCACGTGCAGAACAAAGCAGGATAATTCATGTTCCGGTAAGAAAACGATACCATGTGCACAGCACATGTGATGGGCATATTTGTCATTTCAATGCTTGGACCGAACTGAAAAGTTGTCATTTTGCCTATGATGATGATGCAGTATTATATGGTGGAGGTGCAAGCTAAGGTGAATGAAGCCAAACATCGATTGGATAAGGAGCTTGGAAGAAAACCTACACGTGCAGAAATTGCAATCGATACGGGCCTCTCCGTTAAGAGGATTCAATCTGCAGAGCATGCCCCTAAGCCTGCCCGGTCTATTGATGTTCCTGTTGGGTTTGATAACAGTACCAAGCTCACGGTTTGTCCTCATCTCGTATTTTTCACTGCAACGGTCTGGCGGGTTGGATAACAGGCAATGTTTTCATAAGCGGACCGGTCGGCGGCTGCGTTACCAGTCCGGTGGTCGGATGGGGCCGGATTTAAAAACCGGATAGAGAATAAAATTCTTGATTTTTCGGTATAATTTCTTTCAAAAAGGAATGAAGCTTATAAAAGTTATTTAAGTATTAAAAATATATGTGGAACTAGTATTTAATGAAAAAAGTCAACACAAAGGACGAATTCCCCCTTTTACCCCTTTCCGTTACTAACTTCCATTTAATTACAAAATTGTCACCGCGTTAATCTTAACCATTACATTAGTTTGATTAAAAACCCAGATTGCTTCCTACACTTCTCACACGAAATCTATTTTGTATTTGATCCGCCCTCATATATACAACTCATATAAAACAAAATATGAATCAGCTTTATCTTTTGGTGTGGATTTACAATGTTAACAAAATTTGAAGCCCGAAATAAACAAAATATGAAGCCGAAAGTAGTACGAATCGATAAATGAGATTTTGGAAGGTAAAAAAATGAAAGAAAAATAAATTGAAATCTGGTCCAGCCGGTCAAGTTTGCGGTTCAACTAGTCCAACCAGACCGGTTCAAATAGACTGAGCTGAACCGGCTATTAGACGGTTCCCGGTCCGACCGGCCGGTCATGTCCGGTTCTAAAAACAGTGGTAACAGAGCAATACGGGTTATTTTGGTACGGGTTGGGTTGACCCGCAACTTTTTGTCCAATAAGACTACATTTTTTTTATAAATAGTTACTTTGCTGCAACAATAATCTGACTTTTTGGTTCTTTTAGGACCTTATTGATGATCCTGACCAAGAGACACCTGAGGAGATATTGATAAAGCAAACAATGTCTGAGGACTTGGAGAAAGTGTTGAGAACACTAAATGAAAAGGAGCAAAAAGTGATCAGGTGGCGGTTCGGGCTAGAAGATGGTAAAACAAGGACATTGCAAGAGATCGGGGATGTAATGGGCGTGAGCCGTGAACGGGTCAGACAGATTGAACTTAACGCGTTTCGCAAGTTAAGAAACACAGATAGAGCTGAGACTCTACGCCAATACTTGCCCCAATAACTCACTATATATGCAAATGTGTACAGGGATATCTTCTCACCAAAAGGTGTTCGGGTCGGGTCAAGTGGCTGTTCTCACTTGACCCGAACCGTGACCTTGTTACGAGATGATTAAGTTTGCAAGACCCGAACCCGATCATTTTTGCCGATTTTCTTGATATTTCTTATTCTTGATCCTCTTTCTAGCCATGGCAATGTGTCATATTATCAGGATGTTTGGTTGGTTCTTTATTCATGCATACAATACAAGTAAAATGATTTAGTTTAGATGTTCTTTTTCCACATTATCAAGTGACATTTTGATTTGCTAAACTAAGTTAAATGATCATGTGTATACAAAGTGTAAAAAAGAAAGAAAAATATAATATCATAAAATAATAACAAAGTTTTAATATTATTCTAGTACAGTCTTCCATATATATATTTTTTTAACTTTAGACCCACTCAAGTTCCAAAAACAATTTTATTGTTATAAATTTTTTTATAATTGTACTCAATTATAAAATTTGCTATTATTTACTGTACGTTTAACTTGAGGTTAAACTTAAAAAATAATCATTAATAGTAATTAAGTTTTATATTTATTTAGATCACTTAATTTAAACATTTATATTAGAACTTGATTGACGATTGATTTTATAGTTAGAAAAAAGTTTGAATGACTAGTAAAACAATAAAGAAACTTAGTTATTGTTAGGACAGATAGTCCCATAAAAGAAAATAATAAAAAATATGACAAATAAAAAAATAAGAAACTAAATAGTCTAGATGTTTAATGGGTTGACTTTAGTCTTTGCCCAACAGAACTGGGGATGAATAAAGACCAAAAATCAACTGAATTCACAAACAGATATTCAAAAAACCATCCAGAACTATTCAAAATTCAAAAAACAGTTATATAAGATTCAAAAACAGTTATAAAACTCAAACCGCGAATCCTAGTCTAAGTCGATAGGATTATTAGTACAAAACCCTTCTACTTTCTCCAGCAACTCAACTGGGAAATCATCTCTAAAAATCTGAACTTTGAACATAACTACACGACTGTTAGAGCTGCCTTCCATCAACTCAAACAAACATGCATCTCCAACTGCAAGATTGTTTTCTGTCATGAACTTTCCCCATAAATCAACTCCAAACCTTTTTGTGACCTGATCACCGAGGTAAAGCAGGTCCCACACCTTTTCGCGATAGATGATTTTAGCATTTACTGTAGTAGTTGGAAGCTTCTCTGACAGTTCCAGTGGGATGTTCTATAATTGCAACAGATAAAACTTTTTGTTGCATAAATGGGTGGTTTGGGCTTGTTGGGTAATGTGCCAAAAACTGGTTTGGGTCAAAAATAGACTTTTGCTCCGGGTCAGGTCAGTGTTGGACTGTCCCGAAACATCTTTTGTCCAAATTTTTCTATAAACTATTAGTGTGTCGAATATTATTACAGAAATTAGATTTCTTTCAATACTAATCTAAATTTTTGAAAATTACACTTTGGGCAACATTCGACCCGTTTGACCTGTTAGAGATACAATATAATGGGATCTAGATCCCATTTGTAAGTAAATAAAATGAAACTTTCACCTCTATTAAGATTAGCTTAAAGCCCGTTATAGTTTCAAGTTTGCAATCTCTACATCTTGAATAAAAAATTTCACATTTTTGAATTATAAAAGTCAAATGTAGAATCTTGTCATAGGACATGAAAATTTACCAGTTGAAACCTCTTTGAATTGCTAATAACAACATAGAAATATGGTTTCCCTGATAATGGCCAAAAATCAGCATCACCATGAGGTTTAGTCATCATTGAGGTGTTTCTGCCACCAATTTCGGTTGATTGTTTCTGCATTCGGGGATCCATCTGCAGAAAACAGTTTCTTGATATCATATGAGTAATCATTTCAATAATTTTTGTATTAAATCATGTCTAAAATTGGCAAGCAAAGTCTTGGCTTAACATATTTGCCAGAGGAAAAGTATAATCAACTGAATTTACAAAACCAACAAAAATATGAACAAACATGATCATTCAACATTCAAAACTAACTGGAACTGAATTGGCAAATTGTAGTCGTTACTCTTTAGTTATCCCAGTATTCATGCAAAACCCCTATTCGATCGTTAATTCAGAGGTTACTGTGATCATTGACCTAAATACAACCAAATTAAAACTTGATTTAACATTTTAACCTATTTGCTAGAGAAAAAGTATGAACAAACAAGATCATTCAAGATTCAAAACCAGATGGAACCGAATGGCAAAATTTATAGAATATAGTTACCTGATTATTCATCCTAAACCCCTATTTTATCGGCAATTCAGAGGTTATTGTGATCATTGACCTAAATACAACCAAATTAACACTTGATGTTACATTTTAACATATTTTCTAGAGAAAAAAGTATGAATAAACATGATCATTCAAGATTCAAAACCAAATGTAACTGAATGGCAAATTTAGTCTATACTATACTTACAGGATTATTCATACAAAATCCCTATTTGATCAGTAATTCAGATGTTATTGCGATCATTGACCTAAATACAACCAAATTAACACTTGATTTAACATTTTAACCTAAAATGGAATAATTTTTGCATTAAATCATGATGAAAACTACCAAGCAAACTAGCAAAGTATGAACAAACATGATCATTAAAGATTCAAAACCAAATGGCACTAAATTGGCAAATTATAGCCTATGGTTAGAAGATTATTCATAATAAACCCCTATTTGATCGGTAATTCAGAAGTTATTGCGATCATTAACCTAAATACAACCTAATTAACACTTGATTTAACATTTTAACCAAAAATGGATTATTTTTTGCATTAATCATTTGTAAAGTTACCAAGAAAAGTATAAACAAACATGATCATTCAAGATTCAAAACCAAATGACACTGAATTGACAAATTATAGCCTACAGTTACGGGATTGTTCATACTAAACCCTATTTGATCGGTAATTCAGATGTCATTGCGATCATTGACCTAAATACAACCAATTTAACACTTTAATTGAACATTTTAACCTAAATTAGGGAAAATTCAATGTAGATATGAACAAATGTAAAGACGATAGGTTTCAATTTTCAAAGTCGTATGGAAAATAAGCAAACTCGAAGGCATTTCTAACACAAAGAGTACGAAAATCATTGAGCGCAATACCGGAATTTACTGTTTTGTTTTTATCGTTTGTGCAGAAATCAAGCGAGGTCGAAGAACATCAAATCCACGCACGCAAGATAAACCCTAAAATCAGTTAGAAGTTACGTAACTACATGAAACGGTGAAGAATGCGTAAAACAAACCAGTAGTCGCTATCGTGAACGGACTGACGTGGAGGGTGGAAGACAGATCGGTGAAAAAAAGTGTGGGCACAACCAACCAATGTGATTCCACCGATAATTGACTATCACCTTATTTTTACCCGAATCTTACATAAACTATCCAAATTGGTAGAACACCTCTAATTCTTTTTTTTTTATATTTTTTAAATTAAAACTAAATTCATTAATTCAAAAGAAAAATTACATACCAATAAATAAAAATAAATAAAAACTACATAAAAATAAATAAATAAATACATAAAAATAAAACATAACTAAAATCTAGAAATCACAAGGCCATCTAAACAGCTTCGCTATTTCACGTTTTCGTTTAAAAATTATTTCCAACATCGGTCCGGTCACATGGTCGTGTAAATCCGTAAGCATCTT
Source organism: Smallanthus sonchifolius (assembly GCA_023525975.1). NCBI lineage: Eukaryota > Viridiplantae > Streptophyta > Magnoliopsida > Asterales > Asteraceae > Smallanthus > Smallanthus sonchifolius. The sequence goes on along the minus strand of CM042019.1, from coordinate 31,363,241 downwards.
TAAATCCCGGTCCATACGATCCTCCCAGATAACCTCACGTTGCTCCTCCATCAAGTTAATAATTTGTTCATCTTTTTTCTTTCTTGATTCCACTAGCTCTTTCATGAACCCATACAATCTCCCAACACTCTACGTGACAAAACCTTTTTTGTGCTTATTTTGGTAGTCCTTTAACGCTTTCTTTATTACGTCAATATTAGCGGCTTCACTAACACGTAGACGGTCCTATATAGTTATAAATAAAAAAAATACTAAAATTATACACTTAAAATAAAATTAGGAATTTAAAATAAAAAGTAATAGAAATATATCGCTTTAACCCAACATCCGTTGAACTAACACATTTGGGTATTTAAACGTCCATTTTGAACTAAAAACCGTCTTTCTTTTGTTGATTTTTGATTACCGGGTCTTCGAAAATATGAACCCAAGCCTAACACAAAGTAATATTTTGTTTTTCGGTCTACTGTTGACAGGGCGCCCGTGTGCGGAATTTTCCTTTTTTTCTAGATTATTCTTCCACCTCTACTTCTTCTTCATCGTCATCTTCTTCTTCAACTTGTTCTTTATCATTTTGTTCTTTAATTTCTCAATTTCTTCATCACCTCCGTCATCAAATATTAGGATTGGTCGTTCTCATTACAGGTTAGGTTTCGGTATGGTAGGTTTTGGTAGCGGTGTGCAAAAGGGTCAAATGTAAGTTGATGTTGTATGGGATAGATGTATTGACCGGGTGTAATTTGAGTAGGCATGGTTGGTATTTGAGAATACGGGTAATGCTGGTATTGAAACGATTGTTGTTTAAAGTTGATGTATCAGTTGTTGTATCGGCTGTTGTCTTGCTTGCTCTTGGCTAGAACCGCATCTCGATTTAGATTTTTTTTTCCAATTACCGGCCTTTGATTTTTTGGAATCCACGGGGAGTAAAAAGAGTGTATTTTTTGTGTAGAAATAGTGTATTTTATGGTGCGAGTAGAAAAATAAATAAGGTTTATGTATTTATAATTTTTAAATTCAATTTTTTTTAATCAAACGGCCTCAATGCCGTTGGACATCAGCTATCTACAATACCTTTCACTCACAGGTACTTATACCCAAAGCATATACCCACAAGGGGTACCCGGATGCATTACGGCCATGTACCCGAACTACTCGCAATACCCGATGCACTTACCCGAGGAACGCCCCTAGTACCCTTGTAGGATCGTAAGATTACAAGGTGATTCTATTCTAGTTGATATTGGCGGAAACAATAACAACCAACAAAGTAAACAAGTAAACAGCAAGAATACTGATAAATGCACTGTTGTATTAAACTTCTGAGATTACAAGTTTACAAGTAAAACACTTTCAAGAAGCACTATGAAAGCACAGCAAGCACTTAAAAGACATACTTACTATAAAGTGTTTACACAGTATTTATAGTAACTTAGAATCAAGACAGACCCTTGATTCTAAGGATCAGATCTAGCACAAGCCGTTGATCTTGTTTATTAATCTAAATTACACGCAAAGGCTAATCTAGATAACTTTATTGAAACGTCTTCTTAGGCATCATTGTTTGCATGCTTGGAGACGCGCGTCCTTGTCCTTTATTGGTTGCACCACTGAGGTTCCTTCTGCTTGGAGTGTGGCAGTAGCTTTTACAGAAAGGTGTCAGAGGCGCTTCACATGGATAGTCAGCTGCAACGTTTGGTCTTCAGTTAGTAAGGCTATCAGCAGCAGAGATGAGAATAATGCTGCTGATAAGCCCATCAGCAGCAACAAGTGTTGAATGCTGCTGATAAGCCTATCAGCAGCAACAAGTGTTGAATGCTGCTGATAAGCCTATCAGCAGCCATATGTGATGAATGCTGCTGATAAGCCTATCAGCAGCATTTGTACTTAGAATAATTTGGTAGCAATCAGTCTTTGGTTCTACAAACTCCCCCTAGACTGATGCAACCAAAATTCTTCTAATCACTTTGCTGCTAAAGCTTTTGCATGTGGCTGACTATCCTTTCGACCTCATAGCCTCTTGGATCCTTGCTGGGATTGTTCAGTGGAAGTTCAGACAGAGTCTTGATGTCTTTGTGTGGCATTTTGTAGATTGCTTTGCTTGAACATCTCATCTGCTGCTTCTTTACATCAATCAGAGTGAACTCATCCAGATCAGCATTGTAGGACCAAGATACAAATGGAGAGTGGGACTTGAGTGGCTTGATGTTAATGATCACATCTTTGCTAGGGTTGAAGTAGTGTTTGATTGCTAGCACAAGACGTTTCCCACTCTCATTTGCAGGCTCATGAGCTTCACCCAGCTCCAAAATTCTTCGTAGGTCTGAATCTGGTAATTGCAGAACCTCATCAACAGACCTGTATGTAGATCTTCTTCTTTCATTTCTCCCCCTGAAGATCTCAAACCTTTGACCCTGTGGATTGTAGACCCATTCAACTATGTCTCTTGAGTCTTCAGGTTCAGAAGAGGATTTGGATTTCTTCAAGGGAGGCTGTTGATGAGAGGGTGGGATGATTTGGACTTGTTGGGTGGAGGAGTGGAAGGTTTGGGGAGGAGAGTGGAAGGATGATGGACTGAGGAAGAGGTAGGTGAGGGAGAAGGCTTGGGTTTCTTTGTCTTTGGTTTTTCTTCTTCTTTGATAGGTACCCTTTTCTTGGATCCCTTCTTCCCTAGTCTTTCTTCCTCATCCTTTTTAACTTTGAAGTAGAGGGCTTGCAGGTTCATGAAATTCATAGGACCTAGCCTCTTTCCACTATCTCCTCTAGCCTTAAGGAAGTCAATCATGACCTTCCTCTCTTCATGGGTCCGTTTATTGAAGGCAATGGTCTTCTTGGACTGTAGCTTGGCTTTTTCTTCTTCTTCAGCCTTTTTCTTTTTAGCCAATTGACCCTGCTGACCCATGAAGGCTCTGTAGACTTCTTTAGTTGATAGTTTCTCAAGGTAGTCTGCATCCTCACCTTGAGAGACTAGAGTCTTTATCCACTCCTCCCTCATTTCTTTAGCTAGTTCAGAATCAGTTATTCTGAACTTAGCTTCTTCTTTCTTCTTCTTCTCCAACTCTTCCTCTTCTCTATTGAATTGTTCCTGCAGTTGAAGAGCAAGAGCTGCATCTTCTTCAATCCGGTCAACTGCAGGAATCTTCCTTTTTAGTTCATCCAGCTGTTTAGCTTACAGCTGGATGGTTTGTTCTCTTAGAAGAATGGCTGTTTTTCTTTCTTGAACCTTTTTCAGGTCAGCCATCTCCTCTTCTTCTCTTCTTCTTCTTCTTTTCTCTTCCCTCTCCCTTTTTTTCTTTTAGCAACCTCTCTTCATCTTCATTAGTCATGATTCCCTTTCCTTTGTTTATATTGGATGCCTCTGCTTCAGCTTCACTGATCACAACAGCAGATGATGATGCTGCTATTGGGATCTCTGCCTCAGCTTCATTGGCAATTTGAGAAATTGAAAAGGGACGGTCACTGTCTTCATCAAGTTGATAATTAGGACCTTCTATTTCCCTCAGTTGATCCCTAATTGAAGATCTTACGCCATAAGCTGCAGATGTGATATCAACATGTGGAGTATCTGAGTTGGAGTCAGTATCAGAAGTTGACACTGTCTCTTTCGGAGGAATCAGTCCTTCCTTTTCAAGATGGGCTTTGATGATGACCATCATTGCCTGGCTCTCTAGTGAGTTAATGTTGCAGATGTTGGCTCGGAGCTGAAAGATCTTGAATAGGAAGTCTGAGGGCAGATGAAGGATGTTCCTGGTGTTGATGATGAGAGAGGAGCCATTGCTGAGCAGAAGAGTGTGGTCAAGAGACTTAGTGCTCACCCAACCTAGCACGTCCAAGTCCTTGACCAGGAAGGCATATAGGAATCTTCGAAGGCCCAGAACTTCTTCTTCAGTGAGAAGACTGCTCCTTGTTATTTCAAGATTGCTAGGAGTCAGTCTCCTTTCTGCGGCCGCCGAGGATTCAGGATAAGCTACCCGATGTGCTGCTTTTAGGAATCTTTGGAACCTGGGTAGATTATCTTCCATCAGGTCATAGAACCTGCCAATGGCAAGTTCTGTTGAGAGATCTGCTGAGTTGTTGATGCAGTTTGATACGTATAGCTCTAGGACTTGGAGGGCATTGAGAGAATTCCAGTTCAGCTCTTCTACTCCGCTGAATTCCCATCCAATCCAAAACCTCTCAGCTGATCCATCATACCCCCAAGCTAGGATGGAGTCAAATTCTAGCTTCCTTGATGATCTGAATAGTTGGGGGGTTGAGGATTGACCAATGATGGCTGCTGCTTCAGGAAGGATGCTGAATGATTGTTTGTTCTGTGTCTTCAACATCATTCAGCATTTCATCGACAGCCCTGACGACCAACTTCCAGTCTTCAGATGTTTCTTCGTCTTCATTATCTGGGACTGGCAAGTCATGTACTTGGACAAAAGCTGGCTTGAATTGTGAGCTTTGAAGTACAAATTGCTCTTGAATCCAGTCGTCAAGACTGTCTGTATCTTCTTCCATAGAAACCATCTCCCCCTTTTTGGTTGCATTAGCAGACAGGTAAGCATCAGTTTGGGTGCCTACTGATACAAGAGAGGGAGTGGCTAAAGTTGGGCATTTATGGGCTTCATGCATAGCGACTTGGTGTCTTAGTTTGGACATTTCAGCCTTTAGCATAGCCACCCTGGCCGTCAATTCCATGTTATGAAGTTTCAGTCTGTCCTCATCCACAGTTGTGGAATCCTTGGACCCAGATGGGGCCGTAGGCCGAGCCTCAGCATCCCCATCACCCGTGGTTTCTTGCCGCCTGGGATTCCTCTCAGTGAAGGGAGTTTCCAAGGAAACACCCTCACCATGAGTTGCCGTGGTTGAGGTCTTAAAGATGTTGTCACTGTCCTCCTGGTCAGTTGATGGACCAGCAGTAGTGACAGCCTCGTCCACATCCACTCTTTCAATACTCCCATAGTGGACCTTCAAGGGTGAAGAACTTGGGTTGGGTGTTTCGGAAGCAAGACCAATCAGTACCTCCTTGATGGTGGTAGTGGGAGAAGGTACATCACTTTGGTCAGGTTCCACCACACTTAAGTTCAAAGAAGAGAGGAATGGCTCGAAGGGCTGTTCTATGGATCTGGGAAGTGATCCTAATCCTAATAGAGAGACTTCCGAAGGAGTCTCCCTAACAATGTGGCTTTCCCTTATGATATTCTCACTAGAATGTTGTGATTCTGAGTGAGGGATGTTGGCTTGGGTTTGGGCCTTGGAGGCAAGAGAAGAAGGAGTTCTCTTGCCCCTCTTCCTTGTATATTTGGCTGCAACCGGGGCCCTATGTTCCGGTTGAGCAATCAAACTGGGGGTGAGTAATGTATGTGCATGTGCATCCTCAGTAGAATGCACAGGGGTTCGATCAAGGGAAACAGTAGTTTGAGTTTGTGGCAGTGAGGTGGAGGGTGTGGGATCAGTATCAGCTGGGTTTGCTGAACTGTCACCCTGGGCACATTGCGTGTTCAACATTGTAGACAACAATGGAACATCGGCCCCTGAGAACTTTGATGAAACTGTTCTCATGCTTTGAAAAATGTTGTTCTTATGTCCCAAAATTGAGTAGATTCTTGCAGTTTTTGAAAGATCTTGGTGCTCAATGTTGAACACTTCCTGCAAGAATCTTGGGTACATGAAGAACTATGATTTCACCCCTTCCTGAAGGTTGTATCTCAAACCTTCAAGAATGAGGTGAGAAAAATTGAAACCCTCCCCAGTTATCATACCGTGAATTGCCGACGCAAGTCCGGAGCTGAGTTGGTTCCAGCCACTCCTCTTCTGGGATATGCATTGGAGAAGAGTGTGGCAGAGATACTTCCATTTGGGACCCATGAGTGCCTTCTCTATTGTATACTCTGTTTGATTCCCAGTGTACCCTATGGATACAAAGGTCCTCATGTATACGTCTCTTTGGTATGAGATGGCGTCCCCTTCATCCTGAATCTTGAGGTGTTGGCGGAGCTTCGCTTCAGTGATGATCATCTCCTTGCCGTCTACTGTGCCTCTGATTTGGGGAGTGCCCTGGTCAGTAGAGTACACGGCTGTGCTCCAAAAATCTTACATGTGGGAAGTGTAGATGGTTGGGTTGACTGTTAGGGCATGGTGGATTTTGGACCGACAAAGGAAGTCGATCATATCATCGAAACCTTCGGATTTCTTGCCTTTTATTAGGTATGCAGTGAGGTTGTGATATGGGGAAAACTTGTCGTTAGGGTTGTTTATGTCTGCGCCTGCCATTGTTATGGATTTGGAGGGAAGAGAGAAGGGTGTTTGAATGGTGGTTAATATGGAGGGCTTTGAATGCTGTGGGGACGGGAGAGAAAGTGATGGGAGGTTAGGGTTTGAAATTGAAAATGAAGATGTGGTGGGAACGTTTGAGATTGTGATATAACGGCAGACGAAGAAAAAGAAACTTCACTTGTACAGTACAACCTGTTTCACTTTTCATTGTTACAGCTGTAAAGCACTCGAGCAGTCATGGTGAAGACTGACGATATTTACTTTTACAGCGGGTAAAAGTTAATGTAGACTTGTTTTACCCATCAGCAGCAAACTTGGTTGCTGCTGATGATGTGCTATCAGCTGCAAACTTGGTTGCTGCGGATAGTTAAGTCTTTCAGCAGCAGATTTGGTAGCTGCTGACTGTTGTATTCATTCCGCAGCAAAACGGTTGCTGCTGACCGCCTTAAAGCTATCCGCAGGAAACTTGTTCCTGCTGATAACTTAAAGCGATCAGTGGCAAAGGCTTTGCTGCTGAAGAGTAAATCTGTCAGCAGTGAAAAAGTGCTGCTGACTATAACCTTTTATTAAGAACAAAAACATAGACATATTTACAAGGAAGGATAAAAATTGAGATATGTCTTATTCAAAGTTCATCATGCCAATTGATTCAACTAGATATCAAAATCTTGCTTCATCAAAAGGTTTAGTGAACAAATCAGCATATTGCTCATTTGTGTGAACCTTGGATAGGACAATTCTCCTTTTCTCAGCTTGATCCCTGATAAAGTGATACCTGATGTCGATGTGCTTAGTCTTGGAATGCTGCACTGGATTATTCGTGATAGAGATTGCACTCATGTTGTCAATGTGAATTGGAGTCTGCATGAAGGTCATTCCATAGTCAAGCATTTGATTTTGGATCCAGATGACCTGTGCACAGCAGCTTGAAGCTGCAATGTATTCTGCTTCAGCTGTTGAAGTAGAGACACATGTTTGCTTTTTTCATTGCCATGAGATGAGCCTTCCTCCAAGAAATTGACATCCCCCAGATGTGGACTTTTTGTCCAAGTTACAACCCCCATAGTCACTGTCAGTGTAGGCATAGAGATTGACATTTTCATTCTTTGGATACCATAGCCCAAGTTTTGGAGCTCCCTTTAGGTATCTAAGGATCCTTTTGACAGCTTAAAGATGAGACACTTTTGGAGCTGTTTGAAATCTTGCGCAGAGGCAAACTGCAAACATGATATCTGGTCTTGAGGTAGTGAGATACATGAGAGAACCTATCATTGCTCTGTACTGATGTTGATCAGTGTCTTGTCCTTCTTTATCCGGAGATAATTGATGGTGCACTTGCATAGGAGTTCTTGCAGCAGAGCAGTTAGCCATTTTGAACCTCTCCAAGATGCTTTTGACATACTTGGATTGGCTTATGAAGATTCCATTTGGTACCTGTTTGACTTGAAGTCCTAAAAAGAAATTTAGTTCACCCATTGAACTCATTTCGAATTTGGAATGCATCAGAACTTCAAAGTCTTTGCAGAGCTTCTTTATTGTAGATCCAAAGATAATGTCATCAACATAAATCTGGACCAACAAAATTTCTCCCCCTTCATCTTTGAGGAAGAGTGTCTGATCAATGGCCCCCCTTCTGAAGTTGTTGCTAAGTAGATATCCAGATAAAGTTTCATACCAGGCTTTTGGGGCTTGGTGTAAGCCATAGAGAGCTTTATCCAGTTTTAAGACCTTATTTGGATGTGCAGGATCCACAAAGCCTGGAGGCTATTTGACATAGACCTCTTCACCAATTTTTCCATACAAGAAGGCACTCTTCACATCCATTTGATAGATTATAAAGTTTTTGGATGCAGCATATGCCAGAAAGATTCTGATGGCTTCCAGACGGGCCACAGGAGCAAAGACTTCATCATAGTCAATGCCTTCTTCTTGAGTGTAGCCTTGAGCTACCAGTCTGGCTTTGTTCTTGACCACGATGCCCCTTTCATCTTGCTTGTTTCTGAAGACCCATCTTGTTCCAATGGCTGTTTGACCAGGTGAAAGATCAACAAGCTTCCAAACATCTTGTCTTTTGAATTGCAGCAACTCTTCCTGCATTGCTTCAATCCAGCTGTTGTGCTTGAGAGCTTCATCAATCTTCTTGGGTTCCACCTGAGATAGAAAACAAGAGAACAAACAAATGTTGGCTTCATGAGACTTACTTCTTGTCTGGATACCTGTGTGGACTTGGCCAATGATGTTTTCCAGAGGATGCTCTTTGTTTATTCTCTGTGCTGGTATCACATCCAGCCGTATTCCCTCTTCAAGATTACTTTGGTTTAGATCAGGATTGTCTTCAGTTGTGAGGAGAGGAGCTTGGAGGTTCTGATCATTGTGTTCCATATTGTCAGCAGCATTAGCATCGGAGGCCTCTTCAGCATGGATTGAGGAGGCTTCATTAAAGATTTCTTGGTCAGAGAGATTGCTGCTTGTGGTGTTGGAAGTACTGGCTTCACCTGTACCGGCTTCAATAGCTTCTGCCACTGATGGAGGATCAATGGATGGCCTTTTCATCCTGATGTAGGGACTGGGAAAATCCAGTCTGTAGTCAGTAGAAGAGGTTGAGACAGAAGATGTTGATTTTGAAGAAGAACACTCCATATTTGAGAAAATGAGAGGCTCAAATATCTGGGTGAAGGAGTCTATATCAAAGAGCCAGTTAGGACCTTTGCCTTGTTCACAGACAACATGTTCCCTGCATTCCACATTAGCAGATTCTTCCACAATCCGAGTCCTAGAATTGAACACTCGGTAGGCCTTTGATTGAGAGGAGTAGCCCACAAAGTAACCGTCATCAGACTTTGCACCGAATTTAGGAAGAACTCCATGTGTGATGAGGATGGTACATGGACATCCAAAGGGCTTCAGGAAGCCAATGTAGGGAACTCTTTTGAGCCATAATTCATAGGGTGTTTTCTGGAGAGGCTTAACAATAAGGACTCTATTCTGCACATAACAAGCTGTGCTTACTGCTTCTGCCCAGAAAGTAAGGGGCAGCTTTGAGTCAGCCAGCATAGATCTTGCTGATTCAATCAGAGTCATATTTCTTCTTTCAGCAACCCCATTTTGTTGAGGGGTTCTTGGAGCACTGTATTGCCTTTCAATGCCCTTGCTCTCACAGAAACTGTTCAAGGTGTGATTTTTGAACTCTGTTCCCTGATCACACCTTATGATCTTTACCTTCAGATTGCTTTGATTCTCTACCCTAAGAATATAGGATTTGAGAATCTCAGCAGTTTCATCTTTTGTTCTTAGGAAGAATACCCATGAGAATCTGGAGAAGTCATCAGTTATCACCAGACAGTAGGACTTTTTGCCCATTGACATGACATTCGTAGGACCAAAGAGATCCATATGCAGTAGCTGGAGAGGGGTGTCATTTGTGTTCAATGTCTTGGGTTTGTGGGAACTTTTGTGTTGTTTTCCCTTCAAGCAGTCAATGCAGTGATCGTCTAGCTGGAATTCTTTGTCAGGAAGCCCTCTGACAAGATTGTCCTTCACTAATTTATTGATTGTTTTGATGTTAACATGGCTTAACCTCCTGTGCCAAAGAGCGGATTCATCAAATGATGCCTTTGACAGAAAACATGAAACACTACCGGATGGAGTGGCTTCATTCATGTCAAGCACATATAAGTTGTCCTTTCTACGAGCAGTTAGGAGAATCTTCTCTGGAGGGGGTTTAGATAGACCAGGAGCTAACACAAAACATTCTTTGTCAGTGAAGAGCATCCAATGCTTTTGATCACATACTTGGGAAACACTCATGAGATTGAAGTCAAGTTCTTTAACATAGTTGACTCTTTCAATACTCATCCTTTCATTGGACACAGTTCCTTGTCCAGTGATAGATCCACCCTTTGAGTCACTCCCAAAGGCAACATATCCTCCATTGAAATGTCTGAAGTTAGAGAGGATTGACCTGTTGCCTGTCATGTGCCTGGAACAGCCGCTATCTACCACCCAAGTATTGTGTTTGTTGCCTGGCTGTCCCTGCACATGGAAGATATCTAATTAGTGGGAGGATCATTGTAGCATGCAGCATTGTAGAAGATTGTTGCTAATTTGCCATTGTCAGCATGCTTACAGTCAATAGAACCAATAGTTTTGCTTGGAGATTGTTTGGCCTTCCATTGCTGTGTTGGTGGTTTTCTAGCTTTCTTTGCAGCAGAAGATGTTGTTGCTGACAATTTTGGCTTATCCGCAGCTGAGTTTGCTGCTGAGGGCTTTGCTGGAGCAGTAGCAGTTTTTGCTTTGTCAGCAGCAGATACTTTTGCTGCTGATGCCGTTGTTTTTGATTTTGCTTTGTCAGCAGCAGAGACTTTTGCTGCTGGAGGCTTTGCCTTTTGTTTCCTGGACTTTACTTTATCAGCAGCGATTTTGTTTGTTGCTGATGGGTTGAACACAGATGAACGATTTGCAACTTGGTTAAAAGGGTTGAACTTGCATGTTGCAGCAAAGTGGTTTGATTCCCCACATATGATGCAAGTTTGTTGAGGTTTCTGCATCTTCACTCTTTGAGGGGATAGAGATTCTCTGAACTTTGTTGCCTTTGCATTATAGCTTCTCACCTGTTTGTTTCTTTGGTGTTCACGGTAGTGAAAGCAGGTGCTGGCAGTGTGATTGTATTTGCCACACACAAAGCATGATACTGCTATCTTGTCCCTGTGAGAGTCCACATAGTTCTTATTTTGAAACAAATCTTTGAAGTTCCAGGGATGAGCTTTGTTATGTTCAAAGGTGGCTTCTTCTAGTGTCCTTTGAACATATGGACCTTTTTCTCCAGGAGTATGAGAAACATCAAACGCCTTTGACTTTGACTGAGATTTGGGGTTGGTGAAACCTGATGTCTCTCCCTTTTCAATGATTAGATTTCTTCCACCTGGAGGATAGCTAATCTTGATTTGTTTGAATGGAATGGGAGCTGGAATGGTTGAGGTAACAACAGGACAACCGGCTTTAGAGAGAGGAGCAGATGGGACTGTACTAGTTTCACAGTGGTCTGAGTAGGTTGACTCAGATTCTGAAGAGGTGGAGCAGTCTTCCACAAAACATGCATCCATTGAAGGATCAATGTTTCGGTTTGCTATGTCAAGGTTTGCAGTGTTGAAGCTTGGTTGGTGAATGGCAACATAATCAGCAGGAGGAGGAACTGTCTGGTACTCGTCACTATGATATCCAAGTCCAGTGTTTACCCTTTCATGGACTTGAATATCTAACAATCTTTGTAACTTTTTAGATGAAAATTCATATTTTTCAACATGTACTTTCTGTTCAGCCAGTTCAGCTCTGGTAGCTTTAAGTTTTACTAATAGATCATCAATCTGAGTTTCTAGATTGGTTTGTTCATGTTTTAATGAAGAAATCTCTTTCTTAAGGCAGTTAATTTTTTCTTTGTAAGTATCTTCGACCTTTTTGAATTCAGACTTCATTTGATGAAACTCTTCATTTTGATCTATTAGATTTTGGTTATGCTTTCTATAACCTAAAACTTTGTCAATGCAAGCTTGAGAGCAAAGATGTTCAAATACCTGAGGTGGTATCTCTGCATTGTCTGCCATAAGTGCTTGGTTGGAGGCAGGAACGTCTTCATATTGAAAACTCCAGTCAAAGTATGAAGTTCCAACATTTGCACAGGCTGCAGTTTGTGCTGGAGGAGTTCCTTGCTGCTGCTGCCTGGGCTGACCTTGGTAAGCTTGTCTTTGATGGCTGGCACCCTGATTGGCTTTAGGTGCCTTGCACTCCCTAGCAAAGTGACCCATTTGGTTACAGTTGTAACATCGAATCTTGCTTTTATCAAGCCCAACTCTGGTGTTTGAGTTGTTGCTTGGAACTGACCTCCCGGTTCTAGAATAAAACCTTTTTGCTCTGAGGGAGAGCATGGCATATGAGTGCTGAATATCCATTTCTTCAAGATCATCTGGATGAAAGCATTCCAGATCCTCCTTTATGAAGTACATGCTGCTTGAGTTGTCAGAGACAAAAGCAGTGGAGGTTGGCTGTTGAGGAGGTGCCTCAAGAAGAAATGGTGATAAGTTGGATTGTGAAGCAGTTGTTGTTTGAGGATGAGTAACAATGGGAGGATAGTAGTTGCTTGCACTAGGACCAGAATGATCAGAGTGAAGCGCTGAGGTGGTGGTGGAGGAAGTGGTAGCTGATTGATAACTGGAGCTCCTTTCTTTAGCTTGAATCATTTCTAATTCATAGGTTTTGAGCATGCCAAAGAGCTCAGTCATCTGAAGAGTCTTCAGATTCTCTGTTCTTCTGATGGACACTGTATATAATGTCCAACAACTGGGAAGAGATCTTATGAACTTCTTGAGAATGTCTTCATTCTCCAGATTTACCTTGGAGCACTGCAGTTCTCCAACCAGGTACGTGTACCTGTTATATAAAACTGTTAGTGACTCACCTTCTTTCCAGACGAAGTTTTCATACTGTTGCTTGAGAATGTCACGTCTGTTCTCCTTGACCTCCTCAGATCCAGCAAACATCTTTTCCAGGGCTCCCCATAATTCCTTTGCAGTTTTGTGAGCCTTGAAATTGTGAAAAACTTCATTTGGAAGGCACATTTGGATAGCTCCTAATGCCTTGAAGTCCACTTCCATTTTCTTGATGTCTTCTTCAGAATACTTGGAGGGTTCCTTAGGAACTAGTGGTCCTCCGGAGTCAGCAGAGGCCACCATGGGAACATAAGGTCCATCCCTTATGGATTTCCACATTCCGTATTCATGGTAGCAGAAGAAGCTTTCCATACGGTTCTTCCACATATCATAGTCCTCCCCAGACACCAATCTCGGTGGTCGGTTGATGCTGCCGATGTCTTCAGATCCGTGACTTTGTGCCATTTTTGTTTTGTGTGACTTGATCAAGAATAGAGTTTTGAATAGAATCAGAAAGTGATTAAACAAATGTTAGTTTGTTTAATCTTGAGCCAAAGCTCTGATACCACTTGTAGGATCGTAAGATAACAAGGTGATTCTATTCTAGTTGATATTGGCGGAAACAATAACAACCAACAAAGTAAACAAGTAAACAGCAAGAATACTGATAAATGCACTGTTGTATTAAACTTCTGAGATTACAAGTTTACAAGTAAAACACTATCAAGAAGCACTATGAAAGCACAGCAAGCACTTAAAAGACACACTTACTATGAAGTGTTTACACAGTATTTATAGTAACTTAGAATCAAGACAGACCCTTGATTCTAAGGATCAGATCTAGCACAAGCCGTTGATCTTGTTTATTAATCTAAATTACACGCAAAGGCTAATCTAGATAACTTTATTGAAACGTCTTCTTAGGCATCATTGTTTGCATGCTTGGAGACGCGCGTCCTTGTCCTTTATTGGTTGCACCACTGAGGTTCCTTCTGCTTGGAGTGTGGCAGTAGCTTTTACAGAAAGGTGTCAGAGGCGCTTCACATGGATAGTCAGCTGCAACGTTTGGTCTTCAGTTAGTAAGGCTATCAACAGCAGAGATGAGAATAATGCTGCTGATAAGCCCATCAGCAGCAACAAGTGTTGAATGCTGCTGATAAGCCTATCAGCAGCAACAAGTGTTGAATGCTGCTGATAAGCCTATCAGCAGCCATATATGATGAATGTTGCTGATAAGCCTATCAGCAGCATTTGTACTTAGAATAATTTGGTAGCAATCAGTCTTTGGTTCTACAACCCTTATAATTCACGTATTTATAATACAACTCTCCATTCATAACTAGAGGTGCTCAATAGAACCGGATCCAAATCTGATCCGGCGGATAATCCGGAATCGGACCCGGCAGGAACCGAACAAAAAAGAATCGGACCGGATCTTTTTGGAACCGCCGGATCCAGAACTGGTTTCGTGGTTTTCAGTGGACCGGACAAGAAAGGTCCGAACAAAAATCGGACAAAAAAAAACGGTTCTAGCCGTTGGGCTGAAAAAACCCGGCTATATAGCCGTTAACTAGCCCTTTTTTTTGGTTTTTTGATGTTTTTGAGACTTGAAACTTAGTATAAATAGGTATTGGGGGTATAGGTTAGTTCACCACAACATTGTATCTCTCAAAACTCAAAAACGCAAAAAAACGCTCACTTTTACTAAAAAAAACGCTCTCATGGCTTTCGCAAGCACTCAAAATTCGGTTGGTGGTTCTACTAGCGATGCCACGGTGGTGACGGTACTTCCTTGCTCCAAAAACCAAGAGATATAGGCTTATTTCGATTTATGTGAAATGTCGACCGGTCCGCAAAAGGCTCGTTGCAAACGTTGTGCTAAAATTTTGGGTGCTGCGGGAAATAACACTTTGAGGAAACAGATTGGTAGTCACGCAAAACACACTCAAGGTGAAGATCAAACTCAAATTGGTAGGGATGGAGGAGTTTAGCAATACAATGTCGAGAGGGTTCGTGAGAGAATGACACATTTTGTCATTCAAGAAGGCTTGCCTTTTGATCACTTTGATAATCCGCGCTTGACGAGGATAATACAAGAGACGCTTCAACCGAGTTACACAAATGTAAGTTGTTCTACTTTAAGAAGAGATTGTTTAAAAATGTGGAAAAGAGCTAAAAAAATAATTAATTTTAGGTTTTAAAATTTTAAATACCGGCATTAACTTAACAACGGATGTTTGGTCCGCTCCACATGGTTTACCCGAATCGTACCTTTGCGTTACCGCACATTGGGTTCAACCCGAGTCGTGGCAAATGATGAAGCGTACGATTGCGTTTGATTATTTTGGATATCCGCATACCGGTGAAAACTTATTTTATATTTTAGACTCGGTAATTCAAACTTATAAAATTCAACCAAATATATTTTCAATATCTTTTGATAACGCTTCAAATAACACAAACGCGGTGGAAAAATTTAAAAAAAAATATGAACCGTCTTGTAACGGTATTTTCTTTCATAGTAGATGTGTTGCACACATCATTAACTTGGTTGTGCAAGACGGTCTAAACGTCCAAGAAATAAGAGAAGTGAAAAAAAAAATTTAAAGTGATGTTACAGGAAGTTTTTAGCACAAGCAAAAAAAAATTTACAAACTATAGAAACTTGTGCCAACAAACAGATTCCATCTTTTTAGGTCCAAATTGGGACGTACCTACTAGATGGAACTCGACATGGAAAATGTTTGAATCGGCCTTAAGGCAAAGAGTTACTTTAAAACATTTCCATGATGAACTTGTCCAAAAGAAACGTTGTTCACAAAAATTTGATAATATAAGTTGGGATATGATCGAGAAAGTAACTAATTGGCTTGAGGTTTTTAAAAATGCAACTAAATATTTATCGGGAGTTTATTATCCCACGTCTTCGCTAATACTTCAACAATTATACTTAATATGTAATAAATTAAAAGAGTTTGAATATCACGGCACTATTTTTGAAAAAATGGTAACACCTATGAAAGCTAAATTTAAAAAATATTTTTCGGAAATGTCGGTCGTTGTTACATGTTCGACCGCCTTAAACCCAACGATTAATGTAACCGTTGTTGAAACATTAATTGGATCAATATCGGACGATTTAAATATGTTCGAGGAAGACCCAAATTTTGAATCAAAGGCTATAAGGAATTTCAATTCGGCTTTTAATAATATGTTTGATTATTATTTACGCAAATATAGTGGAAGTGGTGATCCATCAAACATACGTGAATCAATGTGTTCGGGTTCAAGTTCTAGAAGTTCAAGGAACCCGATGCTAAATTTATTTAACACTTTAAGAAACGAAAATACTAAACGAGCTCGTGGAAGCACACCAAGTAGCGAGCTTGGGAGATGTCAAGCAACCGACTTTATTTCAACTCTAAGATCCGAAGAGTTTGAAAACTTTGATATCTTGAGTTGGTGGCAAGGAAGGGAATCCCAATATCCCGTTCTAGCCGTAATGGCCCGTAACCTACTAACCGTCCAAGCTTCCACGGTAGCTTCGGAATCTGCTTTTTCTCTTAGTGGCAGGGTTTTATCTATTC
Source organism: Smallanthus sonchifolius (assembly GCA_023525975.1). NCBI lineage: Eukaryota > Viridiplantae > Streptophyta > Magnoliopsida > Asterales > Asteraceae > Smallanthus > Smallanthus sonchifolius. The sequence goes on along the minus strand of CM042019.1, from coordinate 31,346,974 downwards.
AAAGAACGAGGCTTACACCGGAATCTATGGAGATGTGTTTTTGCTTGAAGGACCATTGGATGCCGTCGAACGTGTACAACATGTTACAAAACCAGAAGGCGAGCTTGACATTGAACAAGAAATACACGAATTCGAAGTAGAACAAGAAGTGGCGAATCCACTTTCGGACGAAGAACAAGCTTATGATGAAGCCCAGCGTATCTCAAGCGAAGAAGATTGAAACCCGATGTTATACGAAGACTAAGACGAGTAGACGACGAATAACGTGTCATAATAAATAATATATATTTTGTGATTCAATTATGTTTTTTTGTAATTTTTTTGTACGAACTATTATTAAATCACTTAAAAAATATAAAAAATAAATAAAACATGTATTTTATAATGTATCTTTGTTAATTTTTTTTAAAAAGTTTTTTTTTAAATCCGGTGGAACCGGTTTTTTTTTTGTCCGGTCCGGTTCCAAATATCCAGTCCGGTCCCAATAGGTTCCAACTCTCCACTCCCTTAACCAGATCCGATCCGGAACCGGGTCCAATGTGTCCAGTTGTTGACCAAGTTTGACGGGTCCGGATCCGGATTCGAAAAAAATCCGGTTTGTGCACCTCTATTCATAACTGCGAAAACACGTCTTTATAGTCATTTGTCGAAATGCATATATGTATATTTTTATACCATTTTAGAAAAATCAGGAGAGATGAGATAAAATCAAATCAAGAGTAGGGAGAGATAAATAAAATATTGTTTTCCAGTTTTACGTTTTTCACGGAAACGATATATACACGTCTTATGTAATTCTTTCAATTCTCAACATTCAGTTGGTTCTCAAAAGAACGTGTCCCTTTATAATACGCGTGAAGTATCCGTAGGTGGAGGTGGCATTGGCACGCCCGTAGTTAGGGTTGGACTAAAAGGGCAGCCCGTGAGGGAGAGGCCCATGAAGACGGCTATATACATATATTAATTTTTTTTAATTCCAACGACAGTTATATATATCTATATTTTATTATTTTAAATAATACGAAAAAATAACAATTTAGTATAAAAAATAAATGTAAAAGATAGTGATAGTGTGAAAATGTGAGGATGTACAATTTGTACGGTTAGAGAAAATTGATGTTTTTGAAAGATAAGGGGAATTTTGTGGGTGTTTTTCGAGATTTTGGGTTGGAGATTATCTAATTGAGTTTTATGGTAAGGTTAGAGCATTCACATCATCTTCTTTATCTTAATTTCTATAATTTAACTAAATATCATATTTTTCAAATTTATCTTTAAATTTGTTTTAACCTCTCACATCTCATTCTCATTCTCTATCTCTATCCCACTCACAAACACTTATTTTATTATTTTTTTCTCTTTCCTAGACACTCACAAAAAATATAGAGATTTATGAAAATGTATCTCTATGTTTAGAGAATCTCTATTTACTAAACTGTAAAATTTAATGATAGAGATGGAGATAGAGATCCTGATGTAGGTTCAAAATAGAAGAAAACTTTAAATAACAAAGATTGAGATGAAGATAGAGATCCTCATGTGAATGCTCATATAATTGTGCGCGTCTAAATAATTCAATTGAATTGTTATCAAAACTAGTTTTTATATTTTTTATAATAATATATTATAAACATAAAAGTTTGTTAACAAGAAATAAACTTGTTTCATTATTCTCTTTTTTAAATTAAAAAAGTGTTACATTTTCTGTTTTGTGGTACAAACCGAAGGATGTGTAACATTGTGGGAAGTCTTCATTCGGACAAACAAAAACAAACATGTGAGCTTCTGGTGGGTAAAATAGACAATATTAAATGGTATGAGGTGTTGGTGATTTTAGTGTCATCTAGCTATTTTATGTAGTTGGATTTACTTAATGACCAAATGAGAAGTCATAATGAAACATTAAACAAGTTGGCAAGTGTGGAGTGCACATTTATTCGAGAATCTTATGATTTCTAGTGTTAAAGACACCTTATTGTTTCAAGGGGGCAAAACCCACTAAACAACGGGGTCCGAGGGCAGTGCCCCTGATTAGCAGGGTCATAGGGGCGGCAACCCCTAGTGAGGTCCAAGAGGAAACGCCCCTAACTCGGGTTAAATTGCTTAAAAATTGATCTTTGGAAATGATTGAAGATCAGTAGCAATTTTGGTCATCTGGATTCTTGTTAATTATATTATTCAGTATTTTATATTATTAGGGTTTATTAGTAATAAGCCCATGGGCCAAGTCAGGTTTCTAGTGTTTTTAATTTCTTTCGTAGATATTGAGAGTTCCCCTCCATTGTAATTTACAACACCTAGATATAATATTATTCCAGTCTCTTTTATATGGTATCAGAGCTAATATTCTAGGTACGATATAAACCCTAGCCATCATCACTTCCGACGTCACTTGATAGTGATACAAACCCTAGACAAGGCGGCGAGCCGCCACCGCCGCCGTGTTGTCCCTGTTCTAGATTCCCAGTTCTTGTTCCTGTTCCCGTTTCTGTTTTCAATCTCGATTATTCTCGAAATCTTTTTTCTGAGACACCTTTGTATCTCACCGTCGCCACCATCAGTCTAGAAGCCCTCGATTAGGGTTTCCTGAAAGTCCGCCGCCAGACGAGCCTCCACGCTCTGCCGGACCTCCGCTGCGCCCGCCCACATTATCGGCGCGTGGGTTACCGTATTCTTGTCGGATTTATGACATTTCTCTCGCAATTCTATTCCGAACAAACCCCTGGCATTGCCAGAATCTGCCGCCGGTCACCAGAATTTCCCGTTTTCTGTTCGAGAGTTGTGTCTGTGACTGTTCCCCATCACATATTCCGAGTACCACACCATTCACCACGTATATGTTCAGTTCAATGAGTCTTGACCACTACCGCTACCGTTACCGTGTTCCCGTTCCATATCTTGTTCATGTCCCTGAAGCCGTTGCTCGAGATTCCAATCAGGGGTTACCTGTTTCTGTCCAGAAACTGTTGTTCACCGATCATGACTTAGTTGTTCTTGTCCAAGAAGATGATGTTCATCGTTCAGGGCTTATCTGTTCCTGTTCTAGTCCCTGTTCTTTGTTAAAAACCAAGAAACATGTTTGCTGTTGTTGATCATGTTTCTTGTTGTTCCCGTTGTCCGGTCATGCTCTTGTTCTTACAAGAATCATGTTCCTGCTGTCTTGTTCTTACAAGAACTATGTTCATGCTGTCTTATTCTTACAAGAATCTTGTTCTTGTTGTCCTGCTTGCGTTCCAGTCTAGTTTTTCGGTTATGTCTTTAGGTTTTATTCGTAACAAGTTCGTCATGATTAGCATCTATGCTCCAACTTGAGGAGAGATATTAATTATATTATTCAGTATTTATATTATTAGGGTTTATTAGTAATAAGCCCATGGGCCCAGACAGATTTCTAGGGTTTCTAGTTTCTTTCATATATATTGAGGGTTCCCCTCCAATGTAATGTACAACATCCAGATATAATATTATTCCAGTCTCTTTTAAACGGATCAAATTTGGTTATCCAGACCAAATTGAAGCAGCGGTTAAGGAAACTTCCAAACGGTTGACGGTTGTGGCGGTTTTCAGCCAACAATTTTGATGTTGATTGATCGGTTCACCCCTATAAATAGAAGTCAATTTGGTTAGTTTCATATACATGAAAATCCTAATATATTTCACATTTTCGTTCTTGAATCTCTGATTCTTATCCGATTGAATATTCGTGTATACCAACGAAATAATTCAATATGAAAGCGATTATGCAATTTTTAGAGAATCCAAGTCAACACGAATTACAATTCCTACATGAGGGGTCGTGTGTTACACTCATGGCCACCAACAGCCATCACCATCGCACCCATAGCTTGTCCTATTACAGCCTGTGCCCATTTGGGTTCCTTTCTAGGAGGAATCTCAATTCATAGTTATGAAAATCCCCATAGATATTCCAACTCAAAACTTTCTCATACAATGTATGAAAAATGTGGCCAGTTGAATCAAAGTCATGTTGTTTGTGCAACAGTGAACCATAAAGACATTGTGACCTGGAACGCGATAGGTGGAGAGTGCACAGAAAATGGTCAATTATTCAACGTTTTATATATATTCATTAAGATGAGAAAATCTTTTGAAAAAACCTAATTATGTGACAGTAGTATCCCTTCTTCAAACTTGTAAGTTTCTTTACTTTTTCATCAAAGTTAACTTCAACTTTTTTTCACCTAAAAAAACCACTCAAGTTTTAGTATGGATCCATTGTTATTGAAATTTTCATAAATAGTTAAAAACTAAGTGACTTAAATGTAACAGCTATGAAAATTGATTACTGTTTAGTGATTATTCTTTTCAAATTTAACTAGTAAATGTGAAAAAGAAGTCCATAAATAGTAACCACGTTTCTGTTACATTTAGGTCATCCAGTTTAACCATATTTCACTAACAATTATGAAACTTGGGACTTAACAATAACAAAAATTGCAGTCACAATGGTCTTGTTGATGAAGGTGTTGCCCTTTTTGAAACTCTGAAATACATAGGTTCAAACCTAAATATGAATGAGATTTGGTACAACTGGTTCATAACTGTTCTTCAACTGCTATATGGGATGGTGTGGGTGAGGCATGGGTGCAAATGAGGTCTCTTGGGTCAAAAAGGATTCATGCTTAGAGTTTTATTGAATTAAATATGAAGTATTAGAGGATTGGATGGAAGATAAAACCGTGTGTTATTCCATTGAAGAACAGGAGCATAAATACAAGATGTACAAGAGAAATTATATGAGGAAATTAAGCTAAACAACAACAACTAATATTGACAAATATACTTGACATATATAGATACAAACTATAAAGAAATAGAGCATAATGGTAGGAGCCGATGATTCATTCCTTAAGATCTCCCTACAAGATGGACGAGGTGTTGGTGAGGCCAATCTTGAAAAGCAGGAGCTGGAACCGCGGCCGTAGGAACCGACTTGAACTTTTTCACGTACAAAGTGAAAGTCTAATTGACGTGTCGTGTGATAAGTATAAATATATATATAAATATATATATTTGTTTTATAAATGGTTTCACGAGATCAGGTTTTAAATTTATAAAATGATAAATACTCAAACTTAAAACATACACAATAGGCAAGTGTACCTATCGCAAGGTAATATAGTTTAGGTAAGAACCAAGTATCGAACCAACGGGACACGGTCGAATTCCAATACTCAACTTTTGTTATCGTTTAGCCGGTTTAATTAGTGAGTGAGTTTTGTGTACTTGTGGAGCAGAAAAGTAAATGACAGAAAAGTAAATGACGGTAAAGTAAATAGCCGAAAAGTAAAAACGTGCGTGAAGTGTGTAATAGAAACGTAACGAACAGAATAGTAAACAACAGGAAAGTAAATATGTCGGGAATGATCAGGGTATGAATAGTATTACTTTGGGTTTCGAATCCGCTTGGTACGTGATAATGTTAAGTTGACTAATCCAGTGATATGACTACTACAAACATGTGACCCGGGTCACCGCTAGAGCCTCGTCCTCACGACATTTGATTTGCAAATTTAAAAGCTTTAACAAATGGTAGTGCCTCCCGTTAAGGACAACAATTACCCTCAACCATTCGAATGGTCATCTCCGGGTTGGTTTAAGACATCGAACGTAAAATGCTATATATTAGAGTTAAATAGGTGATTATATTTTGTTCACCGGGAGGCGGTGTAACAATGGGACCAAGTATAAAGATGTACCGTTCCCAACATGAGTTCACCAATTCTTGGTCGCATAATAAGTTCGTATAAAGACGTACGACCTTACTAGTGTTGACCAAGCCTTGGCTTATCAATCTCTGCTTGTATAAAGACGTACAAGTTTCAAAAGAAGTTTGATTAAAAAGGTTTTACAATCTTACACTTTAAAATCAAGAACACTCACAAATATAAAGACGGATTTAGACAATAATAAAAACCCACAAAAATGGTGGTTTTAAGGACGAATAGTTAAAGACATAAACACATCACTTGGATTAATACGTTAAACATTAACATGTACCAAACTTCATATTCACCCTATCAATACAAAGAGTTTAGCCACGAATGGTCATAGTAACTAGCATAACGCTGAGTTTCGTAGGATCCTCTATTGCGGAACAAGAAGGAAAAGCCCCTCCACTCACTACTCTCTACTCTAACTATGAAATACACTCTCAAATGAGGTCTGGATGGCTGCTGTAAGATATGTATGGGTGTGGTGAAACCAAGAACCCAAGCCCTCTATTTATAGGCCTCAGAATGAGCAATGCACGGCCGTGCATTGGATTGCACGGGCGTGCAAACACCTCGGGAATCAAACAGGGTACCAAGGACACTGTACTGGGCTCTGGGAGCAGAGTGGGGCAATGCACGCTCGTGCATTGGGATGCACGCTCGTGCATTGGGATGCATGGCCGTGCATCCCCCCTCTGCTGCCCAGTTTTGTCTTTTAGCTGCTGGTTGACTTCCTATGGTCCAATTTTGACTTCTTGGGAGTCAATGCTCGGGCTTGGTTTTCCAAAAGCGTGATTTCTTCATGTTTTAAGATGATTTTTGCTTTTTGGATACCGAATAACATGCAATTGCAAAATATTAACGTTTTAAGTATCAATTGCAAGGTTATTAATCAATTAGTACCATAATATGGGGGATTATTATGCATGCAAAACATGTATAATTTAGGACATATCACTAATGCTAAGTGTTTCATTCGCGAGTGGAAAATTGTCTTAGTCGAGTAAGTGGTTGCACTGAGGTTGACACAGCAGATGGTAGGGATGGATAAAGAATTGTAACCGAGTTCCAATAATAGCGAGAGCAACCATTGTACCTTAGTTGTTGTTGACGCAACCGCTCTAAATTCAGCCTCCGTTGAGCAAGTGCCAAGGTGCTTTGGCGTTTGGAACTCCATGATATGGGATTTGCACTGAGTTATACAACATAACCGATGGTGCTTTTATATGTGTTTTTGTCCCCGGCCCAGTCCGCATCGGTAAAGGCATGTAATTGAAGGGGGGGACTTTTGTTGTAGCAAAATACCATGCTGTGATGTTCCTTTCAGATAGCGTAACAGTCGTTTTAAAGCTGACCAATGTTGGGATGTTGGTGCATGCATATATTGTGACAACTTGTTAACGGAGAAAGCTACATCCGGTCTAGTAAGAGATAAATATTGTAAAGCTCCTAAAATGGTCCGATATTCGGTTGGGTTGGGATGAGTAGTACCACCATGTAATGTGAGCGGTTCAGAACATGTGATTGGTGTGGAAATTGGCTTGCAATCACTCATATTGGCTTTGTGAAGAATGTCAGAAATATACTTCTTTTGTGAGAGAAGGATGCCATGAGAGTGTGGTAGGACTTCAAGAACAAGAAAGTAAGATAAAGTGCCAAGGTCCTTTAAAGAAAATTTGGCACATAGTAGATGAATAAAACGTGTAACCATAGGGTTGGATGGGCCGGTGATGATTATATCGTCTACATAAACTAGAATGAATATGGGTGAGGAACCGATTGTGAAGGTGAAGAGAGAAGAGTCTGAAATGGTTGGTTTGAACCCTTGTGAGATAAGGAATGATTTGAGTTCATCATATCAAGCACTGAGTTCATCATACCAAGCATGAGAGGCTTGTCGAAGGCCATAAATGGCTTTGCCAAACTTGCAGACATGTGTGGGGAAAGACGGGTTGATAAACCCTGCTGGTTGAGCCATGAAAACATCTTTTTTAATGTCCCTTTAAGGAAAGCATTATTGATATCGAGTTATCGTAAGGCACCAACCTTGGGATACGACTAAATAGAGGACGAGACGAAGAGTTGTTGGTTTCAAGATGGGACAGAATGTTTCAACGTAATCAATGCCCGGCCGTTGGGTGAAACCTTTGGCGCCAAGCGGGCTTTTATCCGGTCAACGGAACCATCAGTTTTGTATTTTGTGCGATATACCCATTTGGAACCGACTAGATTATGAGCAAGAGGAGATGGGAAAAGAGTCTAAGTATTGCAACGTGCAAGACCATCGTACTCCTCTTCCATGGCTTGACGCCATGACGGGTGTTTTAAAGCTTGAGTAATATTTGATGGTTCGTTAGGAACAGAGGGAGTATTGGTGTAAAGTTGGAAATTAGAATTGTGGTAACGAGGGTTTGGTTTGGGATGTGGTCAGGAAATAGGTTTGGGAGGAGGTGTGGTTACAATTTGAGAGATTAGAGGAGTCGAGTGTTCATGGTTATTTTATGGGGAGGAATAGTGGTGTGAGGTGAGGATGTCGTGATGATTGGATTGCATGGGAACAGAAGTGTGTGATTGGTGTAATATCCGAGATTTTTCCAACCTACCTTTTCACGTGTTACTAATTTAAACTCGATTTCGAGTTAAAAACTATTTCCTTAAAAACAATAAATATTAATTTTAAATTAATATATGACTAAGGAAAAGTAAATCATACTTAAAACATATACATAGGTATATAAAAATTATAAACATAGATATATATATATATATACACAAATATATATATATGTGTATAAAATCCTCAAAAATTTACAAGTTCGTAATTACTAAAAATTATTAATAGATTTTATAAAATATTTTATAGAATTTATAAAACTAATTGAGAAAAACTTATTTAAGATTTTAACATGTATACATTTGATTTTATAAAGTTCAAGGACCAAAACTGTCATCATGAGAAACTCGTTTTTAAACTAAAACTTAACTCTTCACAAAATGCTAACTGAGGGAAACCTCAGGGACCTATTCTGTAATAATCCCAAATCCAAGAAGCAAGGAAACGAACCTGAGTTCGAGTCCCACAGGTTCCGTTTTTCCACCCCTTTTCATTCGAAAACGCATTTTCGACCAAATTGAATGCTCCTCGAGTTTCGCCTCCCGCGTGCGACCGAAACCCAAGCCATTCCGAAACCCGATTTCATCTGCAACCACGCGTGAATTCAATTTTGAACCGTTCGAACCTAACCATATTCGTCCCACCTAACCGAGCATTTAATCACGAAATCGTGTATAAATTCGAGTATGAGAACATCAGCGACATCATCCTCATACTCCCTAAACTCTCAATTCAGTCGATCAACACCTGCATTGCCCGTTCGATTCTCACGACAGCCGAAGGCAAAGCCGACTCGTTCTCACTCAATCCGATATCATTTCAGGTAAATCAAATGGCCATTCTACTCGAAATCCTTCATAGATCATAAGCCCTATGTTTAATTTGATAAACAAAGGGTTAATCGTTATGCATTTTCGGATTTTAGTTTCTAGGGTTCATAGGGAAATTGGGAGTGATTTGAGTTGCTACTTTTAAACTTCTTTTTCGGGTATAAACTCAAATGAGGCAGTAGCCGGATGGTTAGTGCTGTGTGTGCAGGCGTGACCCGGGGAAGACCCGAGTTCGACCCGGTCTGGCCCCAGGTTTTGTCCTTCGTTTTTTTTGGGCATTTTTGGCAACTTTTAAATTATTTAAAAAATGTTATAAAAGCTGAAAAAAAAATCTTTATGAATATAAAAACTATTTGTTTCCACTTTTAAAAACCTGGAACTATTTCCAATTTAATTAAACTTATAAATAAATCATTTAAAAATACTCTTAAATGTTTAAGAAACATGAAAATACGTTCATGCTTTATAAAACTTGTATTTTAAATAGGAAATAATGTGGAACTTTAATTTTCTAATTGTTTCCTGTTTTAAATCTAGAAAGAGTAAATATTAAATAAATTATATAAGTTTTATAAATACTAGAGAAATAATTATAAACTTATAAACTTCATGGATCCTATTTTTAATAATCATATAGAAACTCGACACTTATTTAAACTTATGAACATTATTTATCACAAGGAAATTTGCGGAATAAACTTAATACGTGAAAACCTAAACGATTCATATTGTTTAGATATCTATTTATTCTTAAATATTTATTTAAGTATTAAAGTTTTGACAAATATTTATTCTTTAGATAATTGTTGTTCGTCTTTAATAAATATTTAGTCCTACAATTACCTATTATTACGACCCTATTTATAAAATATTTAATTACTAATTACCGAATTTGGGTAATTAATAATGATAAAACTTTTAAATAATTATTCTAATAATTATTTTAATCTATAAACCTTTTAAACTTTGATACATAAGTATTGAATCATTCATTCAAAACCCTTTGTTTTAAACTTGATTTAAAACTTCATAAACACAAATCATTTTCGCCTCCCATTTGGAACCTTAGTCAAATCCTGAATCCTATATCCTTTGTCTTAGACTTATAGAAATCAACTTGAAACTTTAGACTTATATTCTTAGGCTTATTGTGAGGATATTCTCCCTCAAAGTCTTGCAAATACTTATCTGTGTCGGACACTCTTCATCATCCATGTGAGTATACTTAGCCCCTTTTTCATTTTACATTCTTTTGGGGTGAAACATGTTCAAACTTCAAACTTATACAATTCTTGTACAAACTATGACTAGATGCTTATTCTTATGTTAAACTTGAGACTTGTATGCTTAGATTAAACTTAATTCTAGCATGTTCATTAACTTTGATCAAGCCGATAGTAACAATGATAGATCTATTGCATTTAACCAATCCACCTTGATTTATTGACCCTTAGGGGGAACCCTTGGTGTTTGTTACTTAAACTATTAAACTTGATACTATAAGGGTAACCTGCGGGTTATGCCTACACTTGGTTTGGAGGTTTGGCATGCACAATGTTTAAGATACTTGTTTCTCATACTTACATTATAGAATGCATATATCATAGTGAATTGTAATTCTTCTCAAATACTTGTTAAACGGTGTCAAAACCTTTGTATCTCACCAACTATTTTGTAGTTGACAGATTCTTTCACATGTTTCAGGTTCTACATCATGAGACTCGTTTGTAATCACATAAGATGCTTTGGACCTAGACTACTTATTAAATAAATGTTGTATACTTGTTATTTCCTTTGTATTAAACCTTTGAATCTATTATAAATGAAATATTGAAACTTTAATAGTCAACCTTGTGCTATTGAACAACCGCGTCCGCCCCGACGTATAATCCGCCGTCGGTTGGGGTGTGACAATTGGTGTGGAGTTGAGGGGGGTGGGGTTAGTGTGTTCTGTAGTAGTGGAAGGTGGTGTTGGATTGGTTTCAGAAGTAGAAGTAGTGGTGGGGTTATTTGATGTTTGAATGGGTAGTGAAATATAGGCTCAATCTATTAATAATATAATGGGCTGGTTGGATGAGGAGTTGGAATGGAATATCATTTTCTATGAAAATGACATGTCTTGAGGAATATATTTTGCAAGTTATCGGATCAAGAGAGTAGTAGGCACTTTGTGTTGAAGAGTAACCAACAAAAATGCAAGGAGTGGATCTTGGATGTAATTTGTGAGGGGAGTACAGTTGGAGCCATGGATAACATAAACAACCGAAACTTTGAAGTTTGTTATAGTTAGGGTGTTTTTGAAATAGTTTGTAGAAGGGTGATTGGTTATTGAGTGTAGGTGTGGGTAGTCTATTTATAAGATAGGTGGCTATGGTAAAAGCAAAGGGCCAAAAGATGACGAGTAGCTTGGCATGGGATAATAAGGTGAGGCCGGTTTCGACAATATATCGGTGGCGGCGTTCAACATATCCATTTTGTTCGGGTGTATGAGGTGGCGATGTAAGATGAGAGATGCCACAAGAATTGAGATGAGATTGAAGCTTCAAATGTTCACCCCCGTTGTCGGAAAATAGTTGTTTTATTTTCCGGTTGAAGAAATTTTCAACTAAGTTTTGGAACCTAGTTAATGTAGAGAGGGAATCGGATTTGCGTTTTAAGGGATAAAGCCATATATATTTTGTAAAATGGTCAACAAAGATAATATAATATTTGTAATTATCTAATGAAGTGACCGGAGAACACCATACGTCTTAGAATATTAAATCAAGAGGCGCACTATATGAAAGAGAAGTACTGGAAAAGGGTAACCGATGACTTTTATTAACGTGACATGAATTATAATTATCATTAAAGCTTTAAAGAAAATAAACAAAGGTAGATAAAAGTTTGAAAACTTTATTCTACGGGTGACCAAAACGATGATGCCAAGTGGTTGAATCCGTTCTTTGCATGGTGAAGACCGAATGTGAAGATAGGGAAAAGGAGCGGAGCTCATACATTCTTTTGATTGTCGTTCCCTTGAGGATTTTGAGTTTGGAGATTCGATCCTTAATAACTACAACACAAGAGTAAAATTTTAGTGAAAGGTTATTGTCACAACATAATCTGGAGATGGATATGATGTTTTTAGATAATGATTGTAACATCCATGATTTTTCTAGTATCATTTTATTTTTACAATACTGACATTTTCATTTCAATCACGTACTTGTTCAACGCAATGTGTCACATTAATTATTATTCTAAACATGTATCAATTTAAAATTTCAATCTTGCATTTACATATTATTTTCTAATATATATATATGTATGTATATTTATATAGATATATATATATACCTTACTAATAATTAAATCAAAATAAAACTTATGAAGTTTTAATTACATCTTTGTATATATATATATATGTGTGTATTTAATTATAAATAAATATGTAAATATATATACATTTGATTATATTAAATAAACCACTTATACAATTTGTAATTCTATTAAAATAAAATTTATTTCCTTTATAAATAATTATAATAACAATTAGATTTTTTTTAATGTTATAAAAACAATTTTATAAATAATTAAATGATAGATATCAAAAGAATTAAAACTTTAATCCTTTTATGTCTTTTGACCCCTCTTATCTTGTTGCTTGAACCCCTCAAACCTTTGAACCCATCATTTTGAACCCTGGAACCAAAATCAAACCCAATTTTGACTTCAAAAAGTCAAACCAGCGTCAATTCCTTTCCAAATCCCACCATTTCCGATATTAAATCCTTCCAAAACGTTTTTTTATCATTCGTGATCATTGTAGAGCGAAAAATCAGTGGATTGATTAAAGAATCGGGAATAATTTCAAACCAATTGAAACCGAAATGGAAATAACGGTCGCGGGTATAATCAGCCTTCAAATCCCTTAATTATCGTTTCAAATCCAGTTGTAAACGCGTTATGAAAATGCTTTAACACCCCTATAAATACCGATTGTAGTCTCAAACGAAGTCACAAATTCTTTTATGTTCTTTGCGATTGACCCAAACATCGCTTCGAGTCTCACCAACGTTCGGCATCAAATTGGCTCGGCCTTCATAGATCGATCCCAGGTACTAACTCCTCCCTGTTAATCGTATCCTCTGTCTTTTGGGAATCCAAAATCTGATTTGGGAGAAACCATTTTCGTGACCTGTGTTCTAGTTTTGGGAAAGAGACATATTGAGATTTCATGTTAAAAGTTCTATTTTCCCAACCCTTAATCAAATGATACACTAGTCTAATGGTTAAAACTCTTGAAACTCAAAGCAAAGATCCCGAGTTCAAGGCTTGCAACCTGTTTTCTTTTCTTTTCTATTTTTTGGATCAGTTAATCATCTCTATCACACCCATACACAATTATAGATAAATTGTATGTTCTTAAACAAATAAAAATATACATTTTCTTTTTAATAAACATAAGGGACTTAGGAATTATTTAAAAAAATAAATTATTATCTTAAGCGTGTTATATAAAACGACATAATCCTATCTTTTGGAGTCGGTTAGTGTTAATATCTAAACGTAAAGAGTATTTTGTTAACAAACTATTCTTGGTCACTTTTGACATTGTTTTAAAAATATAAATATTACATTAAGACATTTAATATATTAATATATATTTGCAAATAATAATTATCGTTGACACCTAAATCTCTTTTATAAATAAAAATTTATAAAACATTATATTAATGTAACTTGATATCTTCGCTTTATTAACTTAGTATCGCTAAAGTTCGAATCTTTAATATTTTTCGTTCGTTCCAAATATATTAAAGTCCCAATCGTTCCGTTCTTGTCTCTTCAACCGTTTCCATATGTTAAATAATGTATCTTATTATCTAGGGCATCGTTAAACCGATTCACTCGTCTTCACGACCTAGTTCAAGTTTAAGTCACAATATCAAGGTGAGTTTTACATAGCCCCTTTTACATTATTTACATTTTTGGGGTGGAACTTGAGTTTCAATTATACAATGTTTACAATTACACAATACAATTTCACCCTACATTCATGTGTACAAATTTGAGCCTTATGTTTAAGTACTAGGTGTGTAAACTACTTTGTGTGCAAATTTACATGTGCAATCATTAACTATACAAGCCGACGGTTAACAATGATAGATCTATTGAGTCTGACAAACCCACCCGGGTGGGGTGTTTGTTACCGACAACACATCAGGATAACACTAGGTTTTATGCCCTACATTAGGATAACCTGCGGTTATGCCCTTCAGTCACAAGGTTTGATTGTACACCTAGTATAACTATAGATTCTCCATAAGTTCCTTATATGTCATGTATCATACGAATTGTATAAAACATTTTGAAATCATTTTTGTGATGCCAAAACTCATGTATGCTCACCAACTTTCTAGTTGACCCAGTTTTTAAATCATGTTTTAGGTGCGAGCAATTGAGTTGAACAAGCTTGCTTTCACTTAATTTGAGGACCTAGTTAATCAAATTATGAACTTGTTATGTATTTTCAATTTCTTGTACTTGTTTGGATTTTGTTTGGTTTGAAATGAAACAAATTAATATATTACAATTTAGTCAACCATGTGCTCATAAACAGTCTACATGTCCCGTCCTGACGTTTCCGCCGTCGGTTCGGGTGTGACAGAGACGGTACACATAACACATTATGAAGGATGAGAGGTGTGTTAGGAGTTTTGATAATAAGAGAGCCAATATGAGTAATTTTAAGACACGAACCATCACCTATGCTGAGTTCTTCCGTTTCATCATATGGGGTGTGAAGAGAAAGGCTGTTCAAATCATTGGTGACATGATGGGAAGCCTCGCTGTCAAAAAGCCAGTTGGTGGAGGTGCCATTGTTTGTATTCATGGTATGCACTTGTGCATTCTTAACCTGTGAGACATGGTTAAAGGGAGGTACAGAAATCATTGGATGTGCATGTTTAAAAAGAGGACAGTTTGAAAGGGAATGGCCCCTTTGGTGAGACCATTGACTTTTGCCAAGCAAAGGTCTTTGTCCATTTGTTTGGGTTGGCGTGTGATGTGTTGCAAAACACATGTTTTCTATCCTATTGTTTTGTGTGTTTTTAGCTATATTCGTATTCGTTTGTATTCGTTTTTGGTTCGTTCTGAGTTCGGGGTGTGTTTGCAGGTGCTTGTGTGCTAAAGTAGCATAATTGAAGTGTTAAAACCTGGAGAAATCGAGCACACGAGGATAGGGATGGAAAAGAATGAAGAAAAATCAAATTTCTAGAAAAAAGGATCTTCGCGACACACGAAGAAGGAGGAAGAGGTCTTCAAGGCGAAGACCATGAAAAAGGCTCCCAGAATGTTTTGTTCTTCGCGGCACGCGAAGAAGCCAGGATATTGGTTCGCGGTACGCGAAAAGTCTAAAAATCCGCAAAAACCCTAATTTCGAATATTAAAAGATTTTGATTACCATTATTCGAGAAGTGAGACTTTTAGCCGTCAGAGCAGGGTTTCTAGGCGATTTTGAGAGAGGAGAAAGCAATTGGAGCCATAGTTTGAAGCTTGTGAGATCGAATCGGTTAGACATCACTCGTTCAGTTTATGATATTCAATCTTTTGTGTCCAATCAGTTTGATTAACAGTATGTTCATGATTTTGATGACTTGTTTTCTGGTTTTGATCATGGTTGTTGGCTAAACCTTCAATACTACCTAGGTTTAGATGAATGATTGTTAAAGTTTAGATTTTTATCGGTTTTGGATTGATGCTATTGTAACAGATCTGATTTTGATTGTTTGATGAATATGCGTGCTTAATTCTGATTTATTATTGATTAATTGTTCCATATGCGTCTTTGTGAATGTCTTTCATGTAGGGATGCGTATTAGGTCGCTTACTTTGTGTTCGTGAATAGTTTGTGGTTTTCTAGACGTCAGTAACCATAGGAACAGTGATTAGTGATCTTTTAGAATCGAGTGTTCTTCTTACCTAGATACCCGAAAGGTGATAGGTAATCAGTTAGTCCTCGGTGTTAGAGGTCTGAGTGTAAACTGTCTGAAAGGAAGTTTCCTTAGGGTTTTCAGTATCGTTGCTAATTCGTGTCAAATCGATTGTTTTTAGATTACTCCTTGCATCTTTGATGCATTGAGACAGTGAAACTGAAAGTGATCTGTCTGTCGGGTTCTTTAGTGTCGTTGGTGAGACCGAGAGGTAATCCAACCAACTGGTGAGCATAATATCCCTTAGGTTTCCTTCTGGACACATCCTGAGAGTGATTAGGAATCCATTAGGTAGTTTAAGGGTGTTGTATCTTAGGATCCCAGTTCCATCACAGTTTCCATAACTGAGAGAAGTCCAAGTTTAGCAAACAGGATTCATAACCTAGGTAGTGCTTTCTTTATTATTGATTTCACCCCATTCTTTAGCTTGATAGTTAATTGTCATTAGCAGTCTTCTTCATTCATTTACTTTTGAGTTTATTTAGTTAATCTTAGTTCGTAGATTTCCCCCCAAACCAAACCAAATATTCCAGTTCTAGTCTGAGTCTAGTTTTAGTTAGTGTCTGTGCCTCGTGGGTTCGATATCCGGACTTCCACTAGGTTGTGTTACAATTGATAGGTACACTTGCATGTCTTTGTGGTCTAGTTTATAGGAGTTCTAGAGTTTAACTAGAGTGTCTAGGTTAGTTTTGTGTTTAGTTTTTATAGACCATTCGACCGACATCAGCGTGGGAAGCATGAGAGAAGCTACATTGTGCTGTCGATGTTGGAAGGCAGATGGTGCCTCATGTTTGTTTGTCCATTGTTTGCCCATGTTTCTGTTTTGGACATAAAATATCGAAGTCGGTTGGTGTATACCGTTAGAGGTTGTCTGTTGTAACAGGGACAACTCATGGTTAATAAGTTTCTCATGCAATTCAGTGAATGAGATGGTGGAATCTCTAGCAAGGATTGCATATAGAATTGGTTTGTAGGTGGCTTTATCAAGCCCATTCAAGATTACATCTATGACATCTTCATCATCCATCTTTTTACCTAATATGGCTAATTCATCAAAAATTGTTTTGATGTCTTGCATATACTCGGTAATGGATTGTGTGGATGTTTTGGAGAGTTGTTTGAGACGATATTTTAATTGTTTGATGTGACCACAACTGGGAGAAGCATATGTTTTGGCTAAAACTTGCCATGCTTCATAGGAGGAAGAAGCACCAGTTATGAGCGGAACAATCTGTGGTGATAGGCTTCCTACTAGTGCTCCGAAAAGCAGCTTGTCTTGCCTGAACCATTGGGAGAATTCTTGTGAGGAACATCAGTGCCATCTTCAGAACGGGTTGGTTTTGGGGCACTATGCGAACCGTCTATTAACTTGAACAGATCAAGGCCGTAGAGCAATGCTTCGATCTGCGTTTTCCAGGCCAAATAGTTCGAAGGCGTTAGTTTGTGGGTTGAGGGAAAAGTGATGAGAGTGAGATCTTTCATCGAGGCATTGTTTGAACCGGTTACTGTCATGGTTTTTGGTGGTGTATTGGGACAAGAGGAGGCATGAGATGAAGAACGAGATGAGGTTGTGGAAGAGGTGTTAGAGCCAAACTCTGATATCATATCAAGTATTAGAGGATTGGATGGAAGATAAAACCTTGTGTTATTCCACTGGAGAACAAGAGCATAAATACAAGAGAAATTACAGGAGGAAATTAAGCTAAACAATAACAACTAATATTGACAAATATACTTGATACAAACTATAAGGAAATATAGCATAATGGTAAGAGTCGATGATTCATTCCTTAACATTAAATGGGGAATATTACAACCTTTTTTAAGGACCAATGCCATTAGGTGTGTAAACGAACCGAATCGAGTCAAGCCCATCAAGCTCGCTTTTCATTTACTTTATTAATTTATACATAAATATAAATATATTTGTATATATATAACAAAATATATATTATTTAGTTATTTTTAACCTAATTTTATATATAACAATTTTTATTATATAATTATTTATTTATATTTATTATATAAAATAGAAGTTACTAAACTTATATAAATAATAGTCTCGTTTAGCTATCAAGCTCCGTATGTGAAGCTCAGATTTATAAATGAGCTCCAACTTAGGCTCAAGCTTGAGCCTAATCCCATTTAAGCTAGGCTTGATTCGAGCTTTTAACAAACCGATCTCAAGCAATTCACAAATGGTTTGGCTCGGCTCGGCTCGTTTACACCCGTAAATGGCATATTGAATAACATCAAGAAAAGCAGAAACATAACAATGATACAATAAATCTGACATTAAACTGTCATAAACAGCACATAAACCACACTAAAACCATATGTTCATTATTCTGACATAATAAAGCAAGTAAAATTACCCTTCTACCCAGCTAGGCACCTCTAGAAACAAAGGCAACAACATCTTACCAGCAGGGGCAAAATTGTCATTGTCCGCCAGCATTCTTAACAGCAAGCAGGTAGCAGATTTCAACCAGAAATTTTTCCAAGGCCCATTTTATGTGCTTCAACTTTAAGAGACTTGAGGTATTTAACAGCTTCATCAAGAACATCAACTGTATTCATTTGCGCGTTACCACCAGGAACAATTCCTCTAAGTGACTTCACCATCTTTTTCATCTTCTCGCGCTTTCCTAAACTACCCTTTAACCCGTGAGACGATGTTGACCCGACCCACTTGTTTCTTGGTCTCAAAGAACAAGAATCAGATGTATCACATGTGTAATCTCCATCTGTCCGTGCTGTGCTAACCTCTTCCTCTTCATATTCTTCATCCTCGTCTTCAAAGCTCAACAATGCATCAATATCCGCAGAATCGTCTTCCATAACCATAGGGGCATTTTCGTCTTTTTGCATAAGTGTGGTATTAACTGTATTATCAGGGAAGTAAGATGCAGCCATGTTTAGACCAGGGTTGTACATGATCTGGCTACAATTATCTGTCCTGTCAAAAATTATGAAATTTCGCGGGCAATCCCATGATGCATGAAAGTCAACATTTTGACCAAAAAACGAACCCGTTTGATCTTGATGTGGTGGGAAATTATGTTGGTCACCCTGCATTACTTCTTTTAACTAAAAGTGTCTAAACTTGCGCCTTTGTGATATGTAGTTTTGGTTCTGGGACTTAGTGTGATGCTAAAAAAATAGAATCTTAAACGCAATGAGTAGTGCGAATGATGCACTTTTAGGTTATTTCCATTTTTGTACCGGAGAGATTTTATGTTCCAATTTAGTAATAATCACCAACGGGCAACGACTAACCGATCAATATCTTTACTGTCTTCTAATGTGAAATAATAATCAAAAGGGAAAACTTTGCCAATGTCTACAAGCTTTGACCATGACAAGTCTACGTAACAGGCTTAAGCAACTGACGGAAATATTCAGCCTGTAACAAAACACAAGTCAGCTATTATAGATCCACCAGTTTGAAATGAGGATGAAAGTTGACTTCTGAGGTCAAACAGCAATAAGTCATGGTTTTGATGCAAAATCAACATGTTCTATGCTATAATTTAGTATATTTATCTGAAGCCCATTGTTTGGAAAAAGTCAAAGGGTACATCTTTTACCTAACAACAGGCTTAAGGTAAAGATAACAAAAAATAACAACTTTTCATTGTAACAGAAGTCAACTATTGGTCCATGGATTCTAAAGAAAGATGAGATTTGACTTTTGAGGTCAAACAGAAATTAGTATGTATTCTCTATGAACACTTTGACTTCCAAGGTCAAGTAAATCATGCTTTTAATTCAAATCCGTTATGATTTATGCTATACTTTGAGAATTGAAAAGTTGCTATTCATAGCAGCTTTATAAATGATGAGAATCAAATTGCATTCTACTCCATATAACTATACCATTCTTATAAATTTCAATCCTCGATAATCACTTGGTTGACCAAAAAAGTCAAAAGGATATGTTTGAGATAGCATACAACATTTACCTGACAAACTTGCATCAAATTGTAATAAGCAATGATCCCAACACTCATTTTAGTTTTCCCAACTTCTTTCACAATTCGAATCCTCCTTCGTGCAACACCAATGAACATTCTCAAGAAAAAAACTAACAAAAAAACGCCTGCAAAACACCAATAACCCACAAGAAAAGTCAACATTTGACTTTTGAACACCTATACTATAATCAAAATGAGATGCTTCCCACCTTAGGAAATCAAATTATAGTATGAAACGAAAGAAAACAGCCAAGCTAGAACACCTTCCAAGATAACTCACTCCAAAAGAAGTCCACGGCATGTTGGTCAACTTCTTCAGATTAGATTCTTAGTTTGACCCTCCTACATAACAACATTAATCATATCAAGAATATAGAAAAACAATAAATACATTAAACATGGATAATAGATGTTCTAAACACATTTATGATTGATGTCATGAACTACAATTATGGACAGTGAAATTTGAAAACTTTGATCATATAGGGGGTGTTTGGACGTAGGCTTTCAAACTAACTGTCTCATACATAAATTGAAATAAAACATTTCTTAGCAAAAGATCACATTAAATTAAAACAATTAATCATAGAACTAGAACTGCAACAGTGTAACTTAACTATTTCAATCAGTCAGGGATGTTCAGGGTCCGGTTCGGCGGTATTAACAAAAATGCTAGCTAACTACGGTATCAGAAACACAAATTGATCCGGCCGGATTGGGTGGGTAGCCGGACCGGCCAGGTTTACCGGTTTGAAAAGATTTTTTTGTTTTTAATTTTCCTTATGATCGTTAGTTTAAATTAAAAATTTTAAAATGATAAAAGATGATTTATAAATATAACAATACTGCATGTTCCAAAAAATGAAGAAAAATATATAAAAAGGTTAAACGGAGTCAGCCTAACAGTTAAATCGTCAAAACTGAACAGTGGACTGAACCGTATAAATTTCAAACAGGACGGTTGCTCTGGTTTTGAAGGTTCATTGGTTTCAACAGTTTATGAACACCCCCTAAAACAGATAGCCGGAAAAACAAAAAACTTTCTTAATTAAACTCCCAAAATTTCTAGATTTATAATATCAAACAAAAAAAAATGACAGGCCCCCTGGAATTTAATCAACAAAATCACTAAATTTACAAGCAGAAACACACCCAAATTCAGAATCTAGAAAAAAGATCATAATTCAAGAACATATTAAGCTCTTAATATTTCTTGATCTTTAATATCAAACAAAAATTACATTTTAATAAACAAAATCACTAAATAAATCAGCTAAAACACAACCAAATTCAGATTCTTGAAAAAAAATAAAAACTTTTTGAAACATAACTCCAAAAATCTTAATGAAAAAACAGTAAAAATATTACCCAAATTCAGATTCTTGAAAAAAATATGGATATTTTGATCTCATGTAGCACAGTTTAACTCCCAATAACACCTAACAGAAAAACCTTAAAAAACAAGAAACTGGCAAATTAAAACAGTTAAAAATATTACCCAGATTCAGATTGTTGGAGAAATATGAAAGTTTTGGAAAGAAAGTGTTATCGATCTGGTGTGAAATGAGGACAACAAACATGGAGGGAAGTGGGTGGGTTTTGATGTTGGCTGGTGGGGACAGTGTGCTTTTTTATTTGTGCAGGGGAAAGTCAAAGAGGGGGAATGTGAGCCGTTGGATTGGAGATGGAGAGCACGCGTGAGCATGATGATGAGGAGGAGGTTGGACAAAGTGCGTGATCCTGTCGCAAATCTTAATCACTTGGATTTTGATTTTTAGCATTTAACTATAAATATTAAAGTAAACCACTCTTTTTTTTAAAGCAAATTTCTTTATTTTCAAATCTTAATCTCCTCACGAAAAATAACTTTTAAACTTGTTATTTTATTATAATTCAAAAAATAATTATTTTTAAAAACGTTTTTTAAGTTTAAAAACATTTTTTTATAAAATTAAATGTATACCCCTTCCCCCTCCTACTTGTCGTACCCCTTATTTTACCCCCTTCGACCCTTTGAATTTTTTTTAAGTTTAAAAGAACTTTATATAAAATAAAACATATAACCCCCCGTCACCACCGTAAGTTCACCACAACCGATAAAAAAATTAAGACGTATTTAAAAACACTTTTTAACTAGTACATTATTTTTTTACAAAACGTCATTAAAAAATAATCATATAATGTTTTGAAAAACGTCTATATTTATCCTTGACTCAAAAAGATAAACTTAAACATTTAAATAAACCAAACAACTAATTAACCAACAACGACTAATTAATAAAAAAACAAAAGTAAAAAAAAACAAAAATGTTTGAATTGTATTTATTTGAAAACATAAAGGGGTGTAACAAGTAAAAATCAGTCAAATAGGGTACGTATAGCACGACCATTTTCTAATTAACGAGTGAGGTCATGGGGTATATCCCATGTGAAAATAAAGTGCACGTCACCTTACCACATAGAGTTTTTACACCACTTTCACATGTAAAGGGTATACCCATGTGAGTGAGTGGTGTGAAAATTTAATGTTTATTTTAATTTATAATTTTAATTTTATAAAATGCATAAATTAAAAAAAAAACAAAATACATAAATTAAATAAAAAAACAAAATACATAAATTAATCCCTAGTATTATATTTTTCCTTCAATCTTTATTTTTTCATTATCAATAAAAGCACGCTCCGGTCCGTGTACATGTGAAAGGTCGAGCGCTAAATTTTTTAAGTCTTCTCACTCCTGTCTTCTTCTTTTCAGTTTGATTTTCTCCTTTTGATACAAGTTGAATTGTCTCATTTCCTCGACCATTTGTTTACTAATCTCATTGAGTGGTAGCGGAACCCGAGTCAGAAGCTTGTTGTTATCCTTTTTTCTTTCCAACGGGACGTGGTATTTCTTCCACGTCTTTCGGTGCATCATGGTTTAGATCATAAAAAATTCTACGGTCGGATGTGACAGGACTTTCTAACATCTCGGCCGATGATCTTTCCTTGACGATCCACCACTAGGATCTGACACCGCTTGCCATTTCTTAGAATTCCTTAAAATTTCCCATATCTTTAACGGAGCCGCTCCGCCATGCTCCTCTTGGTAACGGGTTGTTTGGTTGGGATTGAGGAAATAACATTGGGTTCATATACGTAACGTAACTGGGTGGGACAAACAGGTTTTGTTGAATAAACTGATTCGGCACCTGAGGAGTTTGGTTAAAAGCGTTTTGTTGTTGAGCGAAACGATACCAATTCAAACGTTGTTGGGATCATTGGGATTCATTTTGATTTAAATATGAAATGTAAATATATAAAGTATGATAGGAGAGAATTGATAGTTGTGTGTAAAAGAATTAAGAAAAAGTGGTATTTATAGAGTATGGTTTTGAAAATATATATATATATATATATATATATATTTACCGTTGAACGGTAAAAAAAAATACAATGGCTACTTTCTTCCTCTCCTTTACGCGTGAGAATTCTCACGGTATCAAGATTCACGCCCCTTTCACATGGGAATGGGGTAGTGTTTCACGGCCTTCACGGGCTTCCACGCCCCTTCCCACGCCTCATACCGGTTGTTCTGAGTGTACTTGATGGACATGATGTTGGTTAAGTGGGGCCACAATCAAAATATTTGGGTTTAAATCCTGTAAGTTGTAGGTTGTGATATATTTATCCAACAAAATTTAGGTGGTGTTCAACAAAAAATTAATGAGTGAGTTATATCTGTGTGTTGCGACAGTTCGGTTTAAATAAAATTTATGCCGAAACGTAGATAAAACTAGGTGCGTCGCAATAGTATATTCGGAATTTTATAAAACATTATATTTGAAAAGAAACAAAGTCTGTTACATCGATCGGAAACCATAAAAACGACTATCGGTGCCGGTTCTGATAATATTGATAACGGTACCGATGTTGTTCGGTATCGGTTCTGTTCGTCACGGGTATTGGTATGATAACAAAAAAGACCATATTTTGAATACAACTTTGTTTTCAACAAAATTTATACAAGAATGTCAAGAAATTTTTTTTAAACACAACCACATATTAAGTTTTTATAAAAAAAAAGTTATGGCATAAAAGTTACAAAAAAAAAATTTGAAAAAAAAATAAATGTGATATATATAGAGCGAAGTTCATTTCAGAACAAGGAAATTTTGCGAAAACAGAGGGAACAAACCTAAATCATTTAATTTTTTTATCCGTGATAATTTTTTTTAAAATTTTACACTTCTTACATACAAATATGTATGTGTATGTACATAAAAAACCAATAAACTATTTTTTTCATATGTTTTTATATATTTAAAAGTTTCTTACACATATATAGGTTATGTGTAGATAAAAAATCTACACATGTGTAGGTATGTATATAAACGAAGTTTGCCTTATTTTTTGTTTGAATTTCATGAAAAACGAATAAAGATTTCATTTATATCATTTTCTTATATTTTAAAACTTTTTAAGATTAAAAAAGTAAATGACTCGTTTTGTTCTGCGTGTTCTTACAATATTTAGTGTTCTGAATTGAACCACCCCCTATATATATATATTATATGTAATATAAGTGATGAAATTGAAACTTAAAAAAAATCTAACAATGAACAGCGGCACACAGAATCACATCCCTCTTGGTAAATGTTCAACAATAACATCCGATCATTTGATTTGTCAAGTTCGAGATTGATTAAGATTAAAATATCAGACTTATAACGAGGTTAAACATTTTTCAAATGATATATATTCAGGGCTCAAGCACTTCCTTCAAATGACATGCATGATCGTCAGTAAATGAGGATATCATCTATGAACACGATTATCGATCGGTCCAACATCAGTCGGAACACCCTGTTCATCATATCCATGAACGCTGCCGGGACGTTCGTCAATCCGAAGGACCAGGGGCAGATTTACATAGGGCCGGGGGTTCACCGGAACCCCCGAGTTTCGAAATTGTAGTAAAAAGCTATATAGAAAAACTGGGGTGAACCCTTAAAAAAAATATAGGGTGAACCCTTATACAGAGATGAACAGGTGTTGAAAGAAGAGTAAAAACACACATGATCGGAAAAAAAGGGTTCCGGCCAACTGAAGCGACAGTGGTGAAGAACTTGTTCTTAGTCGGTGTGGAGAGGAAAATGAAGAAGAAGAAAGGAGTGCTAGACTACATGAAAGATAAGGGCCGTTTATTTTGGTCAACATAGGCTTTTTGAATAATAATATCCAGCTAATAAAAGCAAAAAATGATCCTAAATTTATTTATTTACTCTTTTACTATTGATCTTTTTCGAAAAAACTATTATGAAATTGGAGATAGACAGGGCCGGTCCTGAGGATTTAAGTGTCCCGGTCGAGCCGGAAAAAAAGGCCCCTACGAACTAAACATATAAACTAATTTTTTTTAAATGACGATTAACGTTATAGAAAAAAGAAATTCGACAGTTCGACTCTTCGTTTCCTGCTTCTTCTGTTATTCAATTCGTCCTTTTTATTTTAAAAAGCCGATGGTTTCTAATTTCTTTATAAAGATTATGGCACAACCATTACATATTTACATTATAAAGATTAAATGGCTTATTGGATTAGGGTTCAACCAATCAACAATTACATATTTACATTATAAAGATTAAACGGATTAAGGTCCAACCATTACATTATAAAGATTAAAGAGGGTCCAACCATTATAAAGATTAAAAAGGGTCCAACCGTTATAAAAAGGGCCCAATATGTTTTTAAGTATTTATAAAAAGGTCCCAATATATAAAACCGGTATATAAAATTTTATAAAAAAACATATATATAAAATTTTTGACCCCATAAAAAATGGGCCCTGGCCGTCGGCCCGACTAGGCCTACCGCAGGGCCGGCCCTGGAGATAGACCTGTAGCTCTACTTACAACAGAGTAAGTGTGGTCATCTCATTGTTACATGGGAAGGATTCAAAATTATATTTTAATATATATTAATTTATTAGGTTATAGACCCGTGTATTACACGGGGTTGTATAATAGAAAAATAAAAGTACAATAATGTATACAAAAATTTACATAACTGAATTATTTTTATTACGTAGAACAATAAAAATAAAAATACAATTACAATTCACAAATCTTTAAATACTTCTTTGTAAACGACATTTATTGTTTTGTTTGTAATTTTATCGTCTTTATCGACTATCAATAGTCGTGCATCTCTACTTTTTACTCTGAAAACAACCATGTGAAAGAAACTATAATATGTCAATCTAATTAACCTTATAGTTTGAAATAGACTATAACTAACAAAATTGTTCAAAGCTACCAATTCAAATATGACATAGGACACAAATTTGCAGCTCAGTTAACATAAATGAACAAATCTATCTTAGAAGCTTTATTAGCAGAGATTTCTTTCATTGTTCAATGCTAAAATCTGACCTTTTCTTTTGTTAGTTAAGACCGAAAATATGCACATAAAAGCCTAACAAATATGAAGTTAGAACCTATGTATTAGACAGGGGCTCAATAAACGATACAATGTGAAATAAAAAAAGTACAAAATATAATTCATAAATATATAAATATTACTTAGATTAAAGCTATTGTTCCCGCTATGCCCATCCAAAGACGTGGAATGGTGCAAGCCATGCACCCCATCAACAGCCTCACGTGACTACACCAAACATGGAGTAGCATGGAAGAAGTAAAAAAGATTGTAACTGGACATAAAATAATATATGTAAAATAATGACAATTTAGCATAATACGATAAATTAATACTATTTAATTATGAGGATAAAGTTATTTAACTTGGGGACTGTAACAAACGTGTTGACGTATGTAAAGAATGTCATCAGACAAATATTTCCACGTATTTCTCCAAAGATAGTCTGGTCTAGATAGACTATTAACATTAACATCGTTGCAAAAAAATTCTGTAAATAATAACCAGAACCTGAATGACAAACTTTAAATCCTGTATTTGCGATATGATTTTTTTGGTTGGTTTTTCATTTTTGATAGTGAAATTTTGAAGGTCATAACATTTAAGAATGACACCAATCACATCTACAAAACAAACAAAGAAGTCATTAGTGTCAAATTTAAGATAACAATATTGCCTAACGTATCATATTGAAAGCATCTTATTTACGGGATTAAGAACTCGCACAAATCTATTATAGAATTTTCAATAATAGCACGATTCAAAATTGGTTAAAAACCGGTAAATGTACTATTAACATACTTGAAACTCCAACTATTATGAGCAAAGGTGGGGTATCGAATGAGCAAACAAACTTTTTCTTACAAATGTAATATTGGCCTAAACACATTTCAAGGGTTGATAGACCTGGCGGGAGGCATTCAAACATAAACGGTCAGCTTCGGTTACGAGCGCTTAGAGTAACTTGTACATTGTCTAGCTAGCAATATGTGTGACTTACGTATGTGGATCCTGCAAACACACAAACAGTTTATTTACTTATAAATCTGTAAACTCACCAACCTTGTGTTGACATTTTTTCTTACATGTTTCTCAGGTCGCTAAGGCACAGGTTGCACACCTAGGACATGCATGGAGTCCTACTTTCATTTCATTCTTATGCAAACATTTAAAACAATTCACTTGCTTTTATTAAACTAAACTTGGGTGTGTTTGTTTTGCGCAGTAACTATTTGACATAAACCGCTTAGTAAGGACCAAAAATATAATAGGTGACACATCAAAGAGTCACCGAGTTGTTCAGAAGTTCGAAAGGCGAAGATTGGAAGAAGCAAGAAAGAGTTCAGCAGCATACTTCGTCCAGCAGCATACTTCATGCAACAACATACTTCATCCAGCAACATACTTCAGAGCCAGCAGCATACTTGAAGTATGCGGTTCCCGGCAGCATACTTGAAGTATGCAGCCGCATACTTGAAGTATGCGGGTCCCGACAACATACTTGAAGTATGCGGCCGCATACTTGAAGTATGCGGTCTAGGCCCAGGCCCACCGAATACTTTTGTCTTGGTTATAAATAGCTTATCTTGTAACAGTATTCAGGTTAGACAAGTTGGACGACTGAGACAGTCAGAGAGAGGAAGAGTTAGACGAATTGTTGAACGATCTTGTATTGTATTTTCAGTATTTAATCAATATACGAATCGTTTGATATTTGATTGTGTCTCGTCCTCTTTGATTATACCAACAAGTCACGTGTCGAGTCTGTTTCCGTCAGGTTCAACACGTCGTTGAATCCGTTGATTGAAGATCCTCGAGAATCCGGACCTTACAATTGGTACCAGAGCCTTAGCGCTCATTCGGTGAAGCTTGCAACGGATTTATTTGACTCGTGAGGTATCAAAGTTACTGATTTCGCGTTTATTTGAACCGACTTGTGTGTTTGGAAGAGTTTCTGGACAGATTGACAGGTTTTGGACCTTGTTTTTGTCGCGTTTGTTGAAATTTACGGTTGATAAGTTGATTTTTCGGCTTGAAAATCAAAGTTTTCGGTCAATTTCTTCATCTGGAAGTTTGCGGTCACTCAAGTTTGCGGTCATTCGAAGTTTACGGTATTTCGAAGTTTGCGGTATTTGAAGTTTGCGGTATTTCGAAGTTTGCGGTATTTCGAAGTTTGCGGTATTCGAAGTTTGCGGTATTCAAAGTTTGCGGTATTCCAAGTTTGCGGTATTCCAAGTTTGCGGTTTTCAAAGTTTGCGGTTTTCAAAGTTTGCGGTCTTCAAAGTTTGCGGTCTTCAAAGTTTGCGGTCTTTCAAAGTTTGCGAATAATTTTTGTTACTTATTTTTCCACGTGAACTTGAAACATGGGAGAAAGTAGAAAGGAAATGCTGAAGCAAGAGTTTAATATATTCAATCATGTTACTGGTGAAAATTTGGAGGTTCAAATTAACAGATTCACGCACTTGTTGACGGAGATGAAGAGTGCTGAAATAGAGTTGACAAAGGGAGAAATCAGCAAAAGGCTATTCAACTCTTTACCAATAACCTGGAACTTCAACTGCACCGCCATCAAGAGAACCAAGGATATGTATCAAACATCCTTGAGTGAGCTGATTTCTATTTTGTACTCTTATGATATGGATGATAAACAGTGTTACCTTAATCATATGAGTTCAATGGATGTTTCTGAAATTGCTGGAGCAAGTACATCTACTTCATGTGAATCAAAGGCACTTGTGAGCCAGCAAGACAGGAGTGAGAAAGTTCAAGATTTGGAAGTGAAACAACATCATGCCTTCGTGTGACACCCGACATTTCAGGTCAATATCCGTACATGTCATAAACAAGTTTACAATATAATTGTTTTTGTGATTTACTTAATTTCACAAACAAGGACATTAAAGTCTAACAAAGACCGTACATGGTCTCAATTCATGTTTTGGTAATTCTAGGAGTTATCGGTTCACATACCAGTATAAACCGACTAATATGAACGTGAGTGGTTAAATTAAATAACCAGAAAAATATATATATTACACAAATTTTACAATTCAAGATTTCAATATTTGTCATCAACGAGACATAAAAGTGTTAAATTTATAATACCATGAGAAACTTAAACCGAATTAAAATTTCCTTTGTAAAACTATAATTGATATTAATACCCTTAATAAACTAATACTTAAAACTAACTATTATCCCTCAAACCACTTTTTGACTTTCTCGGCCGAAGCCAGAGAAGACCACTCCCCCCCCCCCTTCACTCGACCCATACCATACCTGAGAAAACTCAGATAAAACCATACCTTCTCAGTCTCAACCTCACAATCTCTGTCATATTTCTCATTTCATACGGCAATTTTTCCCCATTCCTCTCCAAATTGAAGTCAAGTTCTAAGGCAAAACCTACCATAATTCGGTGTTTTAAGAAGAATTTCAAGTGTTTCTAAAGGAAATTTAACAGAAGAATCAAGATCATTCTCTGTTTTCTCTGAACATCTTCATCTCTGTTTTAAGGTAAAAACTCGATACTATCTACATTATTTTCTTTAAAAACCGTAGCTAAACATACAAAATATTCAAACGCAAGTAAGATAACAAGAAAAATGTGTTGAATTCAAGATTAAAACATAAAAATATGCAGGACTGATTCTGTCAAACAGAAGTCCAGTAATCGAAACTATAGTTTCGATACCTGTTACTCAATCGAAATTAGGAGTTTCGATACTAGTTGCTCAATCGAAACTAGGTAGTTTCGATACCCTTCTTGCCAACCAGTTTTTTGCTCAATCAAAACTAGGAAGTTTCGATATCTAATCTGCGCAATCGAAACTAGGAAGTTTCGACAACTATCCTGTTCAATTGAAACTAGGTAGTTTCGATACCTGTGTCAGTCCCTTTTGGGCAGTAACTAAGATCTGTTTTATAACGAAACAAGTGTTGAACAACTAAGAGGATAGTTTAAACAAAAACAACCAGACTTACAAAGTCGGTGAACAATTTGCAATATAAGACGTTCGGTCTTAACACAATTTACCCTTTGGTATCTAGGGTACGAATAGTCAAGTTTGACTACAACAAGTATCATTACAAGTATACCCAAACACAAGGTGAGTTTCACGGCCCCTTTTTACTGTTTTCAATATTTGGGGGAAAAACATACTTACAACTATTTTATGGGATAACAAGAGAATAAGGCACGACTTTTATGTTTACATGAGATGAGAACAACGAGTTGAGGCCGCTAAAGTCCCCTGGAACAACGTAGTAACCATTAACTGTAGCCTAGGGTCCTATGAATAGTACTATGGAGAGTGACGTCTCCCGGTCATGGTTAGTCGCGCTAACCACAATCTGGAGGATTTATGGCCGCATAGAACCGGATAACGAAATTAGGGGCGTGTACAATTGTCAAGGTTTGGTTACGCCTCATGTATGAACATATTATTTGTATTCCTAGCTAGTTTACAAATGGGTCAACAATTCTTATTCTGGTTATCACATGCAACTGGAACTATTTACGAACAATTGAATTTTTACAAAGATCTATTTGATTTAAACCTGTGAACTCACCAACCTCGTGTTGACAAATTTTAAGTATGTTTTTCAGGAAATTGAACGTGATCGCAAGGTTAGCAATGTAGATTACATGCATGCACGATGGATACAACTTTTGGGGGGATTTCTCTTGTATAACTCATTGTAATAGAGTCATATTTGCGAAATCTTCACTTTTTGTAAACTCAATTAACATTTTGGAAAGTGAAACATTAAACTTGTTTATGTATCCATTTATCATGTATGTGTTTGCGGTAATCATATGCTTTGGAAACCATGAACGTCGCGCCTCGCGTTTCCGCTTTGGCGGGGTGTGACAGACTTGGTATCAGAGCCATTGATTATAGGGAACTAGGAATCTAAATTGGAACCTAGTCTATAATTTAAATGACTCACTAAAACGTTTTCATTGCATAAGCATTGCATAACCAGTCATCATGTCATATGGATATTGTAGTCACAAGCATGTCGTCACATTCACACTCTGATCCCGTCTCTGACACTGAATCAAACGAGGAACTTTCCGCCTCACATCCCAAAAATCGAGTACAAACCCGCAGCTCCAAACCACCTAATGTCGCCTTGGGAAAACCGCCTATCGTCTACCGAAAGAAAAGCGGAGAACCAGTTAAGGTGCAAAGTGCTAGGAAGAAGGTTCGACTTCCACGCAAAAGGACTCTAGCAGCCCGTGACCAAGAAGACTTGGAGACTGGTGAGGAACCATATAGGAAACGACCCTGCTACCACCCTACTATGGGAACTATCCGTTGGATGCCTCGTACTCTGGCACGATGGAGGGAGATGGAGAGCATTCCATCTACCTTTGAGCTCGGAGAGTCTTCCAACTCCCCAACACCCCTACCCCACACTGGGGAAGCCATGGAGCTCACAGTGCCTACATTAGTAGCACGCACTCGTACGCACGAAGAGCGTCTTGATGATCTCCTAGATGATATTCGGGCACATGGGGATGCAGCCATGCGTTTACGTCAAGGGCTCGGATCTCGAGTTCAGACTCTGGAGGACCGCACCCGAGACATACAGGGTGCCACTGACTATCTAGAGTTGAGAGCTGACATGGACTGGCAGTTCACTGTTACGGTCTGAGACATGGTGGAGGCGCTGGAAGAAAGGACGTTGGCTACAGAATTTGTGGCGAGAGCTAGCTTTGTCATGGCGGGACTTGCCATGATGATTGGATTGTACTCCCACTTCTTCTTTTAAACCTATTATGGGCGGGTTGTGCCCATAGTACATTATGTAGTTTAAAACTTCAGTACTGATGAGGTCATGTGAACCCATCCCTTTTGTATCCTTATCTTTTGGAACAATGTACTATGTATGTGATGGTTTATGTTGTAATGATGGTTGTTTACGATTGATGTTGTTGTATCCTTATGTCATGATCTATCATTATTTCTATATAATGTTGTTTCTTTTTAATTGATATGTTAGAAAGAACGTCATGGCACCTAAGCGTAGGACAACCCGTAATACTACTGGTGACAACAACGAGACGATTTCCCCAAATGTGGAGCAACTCATAGCACAGCGAGTAGCTGCTGCTATGGAGCAATATGAGGCAAATCGAAATAGTGGAGGAGGAAACGGCAGTGGTACCGGCGGAGGAGGTGCAGGAGGTAGCGGTACAGCCGGAGGTTCCGGAGGTTCTGGAGGTAATAGAATAAATAAGTTGTAACACATAGTCATGATCCAAATTAATGACGTTATGACTTGTAAATCTACAGATGCTTCAAATAGGAAGTGCACCTACAAGGCCTTCCTATCTTGCAACCACCGCAACTTCAATGGCACCGAGGGTGCAGTTGGACTAATGAGATGGATAGAGAAGATGGAATCGGTGATTGATATTAGTGAATGCACCGCTGACTGCATGGTGAAGTATTCTACATGCTCACTCACTGATAAAGCTTTAACTTGGTGGAATTCACAAGTAAAGACTTTGGGAAGGCAGACAGCATATGAGTTGTCATGGGAAGACCTAAAAGCCATGATGATCGAGGAGAACTGTCCTCGAAATGAGTTACAAAAGATCGAATCTGAAATGTGGAATTTGCAAATGATAGGAGATGATGTTGCTGGCTACACTGACCGATTCAATGAGTTAGCAATCTTGGTTCCACACATGGTCACCCCAGAATACAAGAAGGTTGAAAGATACTTGTGGGGTCTCGCACCTCAAATCCGAAGTCTAGTGACTTCATCGAACCCTATGGATGCCAAGAGCGCTATAACTCTAGCATTTAAACTAAGGGATAACGCTGTGCGTGATGGTTTGTTTGGAAAGAAGGAGACCGAGGAAGGAAAATCTGGAGAAAAGAGGAAATGGTTTGGAAAACCAATTAATCAAAACAAGAATCAAATTTACAAGAGACCTGAAACTATGAAAGCCTTTGTCGCCAACACTGTGGAACAAATTGGATATCTTGGAACACGACCAAAGTGTGACAAGTGTGGATATCATCACAGTGAAAAGTGTATCCAATGTGGAAAATGTAAAAAGTATGGGCATATGACCCATAACTGTTGGAGCAATGCAAATCCTAATAAAATTAATCAAGTAGCCGGAAGGATCAAACCAGGAACAGGAAGGATGAATCATGGATGCTTTGAGCGTGGAGAGCCAAAGCACTTTAGAAAAGACTGTCCAAAGTTGAAGAACCGAAACGACAATCAGGCCCGTGGAAGAGCATTTGTGATGGGGGCTGGTGACGCACGACAAGATCCGAACATTGTCACTGGTACGTTCCCGATAAATAATCACTATGCCTCTATACTTTTCGATACGGGTGCTGATATGAGTTTTGTGTCAAATGACTTTAAGTCCCTACTCGGTATTAAGCCCAGCAAACTAGATCAAAATTATACAATTGAATTAGCAAACGGGAAATTAATTAAAACCGAAGAAGTCATTCAGGATTGTACCTTATGTTTTAAGAACCACACATTTAGTATAGACCTACTACCTATTGACCTGGGAAGTTTTGACGTTGTTATTGGTATGGATTGGTTGTCGAAGAATCACGCCGAGATTGTTTGTTTTGAGAAGATTGTCCAAATCCCACTCCCGAACGGAGAAGTTCTTTCGATTCAAGGTGAGAAGAGTGGAGTAACATTAAGGATGATAAACTGCATGAAAGCTCGTAAGTATCTACGTAAAGGCTATTACGTATTCCTGGCTCACGTCGTCGAGAAGAAACCCGAGGAACGTCGACTTGCGGATATACCAATCGTTAAGGATTATCCTGAAGTTTTTCCGGAAGACTTACCTGGATTACCACCACCGAGACAAGTCGAATTTCGAATCGATTTGGTACCAGGAGACGCCCCGGTTGCGCGATCACCATATCGATTAGCACCTTCTGAAATGCAGGAATTATCAAATCAACTCCAGGAGTTGCTTGATAAAGGTTTCATAAGACCGAGTTTCTCACCTTGGGGAGCTCCGGTCCTATTCGTAAAGAAAAAGGATGGAACCTTTAGGATGTGTATTGATTACCGAGAACTAAACAAGCTTACAATCAAAAACCGATACCCACTTCCTCGAATAGACGATTTGTTCGATCAACTACAAGGTTCTAGCTTCTATTCTAAGATCGATCTACGTTCGGGGTATCATCAACTAAGAATCCAAGAAGAAGATGTACCAAAGACAACATTTAGGACTCGATATGGCCACTACGAGTTCCTAGTTATGCCATTTGGCTTGACTAACGCACCAGCTGTCTTCATGGATCTCATGAACCGAGTGTGCAAACCATACTTGGATAAATTCGTGATTGTGTTTATCGATGACATATTGATATATTCACGAACTAAGGAGGATCAAGAACATCATCTGAAATTAATTTTGGAACTACTCAGAAACGAGAAACTTTACGCTAAATTCTCTAAGTGTGAGTTCTGGATCCGAGAAGTGCATTTTCTTGGACATGTCATCAACAAAAAAGGAATTCACGTTGATCCATCAAAAATTGAAGCCATCAAAAACTGGGAAGCACCAAAGACTCCGACAGAAGTACGTCAATTTTTGGGCTTAGCCGGCTATTACAGACGATTCATTGAGAATTTTTCAAAAATAGCCCTGCCTTTAACCACATTAACACAGAAAGAAAAGAAGTATGATTGGAGTGACAAGCAAGAGTCAGCTTTTCAATTACTGAAGCAGAAGCTGTGTAGTGCACCGATCTTATCCCTTCCTGAGGGAATTGACAATTTTGTCGTATACTGCGATGCATCACACCAAGGACTTGGTTGCGTGTTAATGCAAAGAGACAAAGTCATCGCATATGCCTCACGACAACTAAAAGTGCACGAAAAGAATTATACGACCCACGACTTGGAGTTGGGTGCAGTTGTGTTTGCGATCAAGATTTGGAGACATTATCTTTATGGTACGAGATGTACTATTTTTACTGATCATAAGAGTCTCCAACATATCTTCAATCAAAAGGAACTTAACATGAGACAACGTCGTTGGGTAGAACTACTAAACGACTATGATTGTGATATCAAGTACCATCCCGGGAAAGCCAATGTCGTAGCAGACACCTTAAGTCGTAAAGAACGAGTTAAAACACTCCGTGTTCGTGCCCTAGAATTGACAATTCATACGAGTCTCACGACTCAAATTCGGATGGCACAACAAGAGGCAATCAAAGGAGAAAACATTCAGAATGAAGCTTTACAAGGAATGATAAAGCAGTTGGAGCCGAAGTCAGATGACACTTTATACTTCATGAATAGAATTTGGGTGCCATGTTTTGGTAACTTACGGGAGTTAGTTATGGACGAAGCCCACAAGTCCAGGTACTCCATTCACCCAGGTTCAGATAAGATGTATAAGGATCTAAAAGAATTATATTGGTGGCCCAATATGAAAGGAGATATTGCCACATATGTCAGTAAATGCTTAACGTGTTCAAAAGTAAAAGCCGAACATCAGAAACCGTCTGGTTTGTTGCAACAACCTGAAATTCCCCAATGGAAATGGGAACAAATTTCTATGGATTTTATCATGAAATTACCCAAGACGTCCAGTGGTTATGATACCATATGGGTAATTGTCGACCGTTTAACAAAATCAGCTCATTTCCTACCTATCAAGGAGACGGATAAAACCGAGAAACTTGCAAAGCTTTATATCAAGGAAATTGTGGCTAGGCATGGAGTGCCAATTTCTATTATCTCGGATAGAGACAGCATATTCGTGTCTAGAATCTGGAAATCATTACAAGAAGCCATGGGCACACGTCTTGACATGAGCACGGCATATCACCCACAAACAGATGGTCAAAGCGAAAGGACCATTCAAACTTTAGAGGATATGCTGTGTGCGTGTGTAATTGATTTCGGAGGTAATTGGGATACTCATTTACCATTAGCAGAGTTTTCCTATAATAACAGCTACCACACGAGCATTAAAGCAGCTCCGTTTGAAGCTTTATATGGACGTAAATGCCGCTCACCGCTATGTTGGGCGGAAGTTGGTGAAAAACTTTTGACAGGCCCTGAGATTGTCCAGGAAACCACTGATAAGATCTTCAAAATTAAGGACCGTCTGAAAGCGGCCCGAGATAGACAAAAGAGCTATGCTGATAACAGACGGAAACCATTAGAATTTCAAATTGGTGACCGAGTAATGTTAAAAGTCTCACCATGGAAAGGCGTTGCGAGGTTTGGTAACCGTGGTAAGCTCAACCCTAGGTACGTTGGACTGTTTGAAATACTGGCTAGGGTTGGCCCTGTAGCTTACAAGCTCAAGTTGCCACAAGAACTAAGCAATGTACATGATACGTTTCATGTATCAAATCTCAAGAAGTGTTTATCAGACGAGACGCTAATTATACCGCCTATATTGATGCTAAACTTCAATTCATCGAGGAACCGATTGAGATATCAGATTGGAAAGTTCAAAGGCTGAGACGTAGTCGAATTAAACTGGTTAAGGTACGTTGGAACTCAAAGCGTGGTCCTGAGTATACATGGGAACGAGAGGACCAAATGAAAACAAAATACCCATCCTTGTTTAAGGATACACCAGTTCAAGAGGACACAAATTGAATTTCGGGACGAAATTATGTTAACATGGGGAGAATGTGACACCCGACATTTCAGGTCAATATCCGTACATGTCATAAACAAGTTTACAATATAATTTTTTTTGTGATTTACTTAATTTCACAAACAAGGACATTAAAGTCAAACAAAGACCGTACATGGTCTCAATTCATGTTTTGGTAATTCTAGGAGTTATCGGTTCACATGCCAGTATAAACCGACTAATACGAACGTGAGTGGTTAAATTAAATAACCAGAAAAATATATATATTACACAAATTTTACAATTCAAGATTTCAATATTTGTCATCAACGAGACATAAAAGTGTTAAATTTATAATACCATGAGAAACCTAAACCGAATTAAAATTTCCTTTGTAAAACTATAATTGATATTAATACCCTTAATAAACTAATACTTAAAACTAATTATTAGCCCTCAAACCACTTTTTGACTTTCTCGGCCGAAGCCAGAGAAGACCACTCCCCCCCCCCTTCACTCGACCCATACCATACCTGAGAAAACTCAGATAAAACCATACCTTCTCAGTCTCAACCTCACAATCTCTGTCATATTTCTCATTTCATACGGCAATTTTTCCCTATTTCTCTCCAAATTGAAGTCAAGTTCTAAGGCAAAACCTACCATAATTCGGTGTTTTAAGAAGAATTTCAAATGTTTCTAAAGGAAATTTAACAGAAGAATCAAGATCATTCTCTGTTTTCTCTCATCATCTTCATATCTGTTTTAAGGTAAAAACTCGATACTATCTACATTATTTTGCTTAAAAACCGTAGCTAAACATACAAAATATTCAAACGCAAGTAAGATAACAAGAAAAGTGTGTTGAATTCAAGATTAAAACATAAAAATATGCAGGACTGATTCTGTCAAACAGAAGTCCAGTAATCGAAACTATAGTTTCGATACCTGTTACTCAATCGAAACTAGGAGTTTCGATACCTGTTACTCAATCAAAACTAGGAGTTTCAATACTAGTTGCTCAATCGAAACTAGGTAGTTTCGATACCCTTCTTGCCAATCGAAACTAGGTAGTTTCGATACCAGTTTTTGCTCTATCGAAACTAGGAAGTTTCGATATCTAATCTGCGCAATCGAAACTAGGAAGTTTCGACAACTATCCTGTTCAATTGAAACTAGGTAGTTTTGATACCTCTGTCAGTCCCTTTTGGGAAGTAACTAAGATCTGTTTTATAACGAAACAAGTGTTGAACAACTAAGAGGATAGTATAAACAAAAACAACCAGACTTACAAAGTCGGTGAACAATTTGCAATATAAGACGTTCGGTCTTAACACAATTTACCCTTTGGTATCTAGGGTACGAATAGTCAAGTTTGACTACAACAAGTATCATTACAAGTATACTCAAACACAAGGTGAGTTTCACGGCCCCTTTTTACTGTTTTCAATATTTGGGGGAAAAACATACTTACAACTATTTTATGAGATAACAAGAGAATAAGGCACGACTTTTATGTTTACATGAGATGAGAACAACGAGTTGAGGCCGCTAAAGTCCCCTGGAACAACGTAGTAACCATTAACTGTAGCCTAGGGTCCTATGAATAGTACTATGGAGAGTGACGTCTCCCGGTCATGGTTAGTCGCGCTAACCACAATCTGGAGGATTTATGGTCGCATAGAACCGGATAACGAAATTAGGGGCGTGTACAATTGTCAAGGTTTGGTTACGCCTCATGTATGAACATATTATTTGTATTCCTAGCTAGTTTACAAATGGGTCAACAATTCTTATTCTGGTTATCACATGCAACTGGAACTATTTACGAACAATTGAATTTTTACAAAGATCTATTTGATTTAAACCTGTGAACTCACCAACCTCGTGTTGACAAATTTTAAGTATGTTTTTCAGGAAATTGAACGTGATCGCAAGGTTAGCAATGTAGATTACATGCATGCACGATGGATACAACTTTTGGGGGGATTTCTCTTGTATAACTCATTGTAATAGAGTCATATTTGCGAAATCTTCACTTTTTGTAAACTCAATTAACATTTTGGAATGTGAAACATTAAACTTGTTTATGTATCCATTTATCATGTATGTGTTTGCGGTAATCATATGCTTTGGAAACCATGTACGTCGCGCCTCGCGTTTCCGCTTTGGCGGGGTGTGACACTTCGTGGTTGAGGTCACCGACACTGAGGTAATCAAAGATCTTTGCTCTGCTATTTGTATTGAGAAAGTCAATCGTTACAAACATGATAACGATATATTAAATCAAGAAATAACAAAGCTTAGATATTCCAATTCAGAACATAAACGATTAGAAAATGTTTTCAAAGATACATATGAAGCAAGCAAAAATGATTTTTCAAAACTTGAAATGGATTTTAGCAATAAGGAATGTCTTTATCGTGATGCATTAAAACGGATAGACGACCTTAGCTTAAAATTAAATGATGCTGTGACTCAATTGGCAAACACTAAACTAACAATCGAGAAAATTGAACACTCTCGATCTGTAGTTTATGACATGATAGATTCTCAAGTAAGAAAGAAAGGGAATCCAGGAATTGGTTATCATGCAGTTGAACATCCTTTTAATGGCAATTTTACTTCAATGCCAAGTGTTCAACATGAAGATGTTGAGATGGAATATGGTATAGGCCGTAAACCAGATCTCACGATAGAACATGTGAACGTTACTAACCCATCTAAGTCTTGTACAGCAACATGATTAGTAGAGGGCATAGTGGAGGATTGTGGGAGTAATGATGATGAGGAGGATGGTCGCGTTTTTGAGTCTAAGTCTGCGTCATTTAAAAACAAATTGTCTTTTTTTCAAAATGGTACTTTTTCAAAAGGGGATAAGTTGAAAGGGAGTTTGACATCCACATTTGTTAAAAGTGGTACTTTAGAAAGGGAAGAAAAATAAATTGCCAACGGTAACAATCATTGGTGTCTCGTCATTACTGTTTCCGCCAGGTTCAACACGTCGTTGAATCCGTTGACTGAAAATCCCCAGGAACCCGGACCTTACAATTGGTACGGATGTTCTGCGTTATTTTATTTACTCGCTACAAGTTATGTTGCTTTTGAAAATCGACCCGCTAGTCTATGACTCTTTCATGTGACCTGCTTCCTTTTCTTGAGCTGAATTGTTGTGTGCTATTGAACTATTTTTGTAACCATTGAGAAAAGCATTTTTTATGAATTACTCGTGAAACGTTATCGCTTGTGTGCCATTATTTGATTTCATTCGGCTTAGGATCATTACGCATGATGAACATACTCTGGTGGAGGTTGGATTATATGTTCACTCGTGCGGCCACAGAACCCTAGATTTGTAGACAGGAGGGTCATGTTTTTTAATTCCAAGTCCTTGTCTTTTAAAAATACTATGTCTGGTTTTTTAAATTCTGCTACGTTTATTAGTTCTAGTTTAAATGTTGGTTTGAGCAGTGGTACATCTAAAAAGGGTAATAATTTAAAAACAAATTTTAAATCCACTTTTGTGAAAGGTGGAACCTTAGAGAAAGAAGAAAAATAGATCTTGAACGGTAAAAATCATCAGTTTGTCAAAAATAAAAACCATTCCCTTAATTTAAAAACAAATTTTAAATCCACTTTTGTGAAAGGTGGAACCTTAGAGAAAGAAGAAAAATAGATCTTGAACGGTAAAAATCATCAGTTTGTCAAAAATAAAAACCATTCCCTTAATAGAGAAAGTAGCAAACCATCTACAAGTCAGTCAAATTCTAAACAATTGCCTCAACGGTTTATCGAAAATGAATTTTATTCAAAATTTGATAATCATCATCATGTTTTTTAACAAAATGTTAAAAATTCTGATAGGAATTGTTTTAGATCGAATCGCAGAGATTGTGATAGATATAATGACCAAGTGTTTGATAGAAGGTTCTCTAGGAGTTGTGAAAATGCAGGTTACTTCACAGGTTCTCCTCAACGGTCATCATGGTTTGACAGATCGGGATATGCTCCTTATGCTAGGAAACGGACATGCTACACTTGTGGCGAAGCTGGTCACATTGCAAGAAATTGCATATATCGTCCTTATGAGCCCTATTATTTGCAAAAGAAGAGGGCCACACCAAGGGAAAAGTATTATTCTAAGACAATGAAGGTTGAAAAACCTAAGGCAATGAAGAATAAGCATCCCAAAGTTAAGTCTTCTGATGGTGATTGGAATGCTGCTAAGAACAAACAAAAGGTTTTTCGTGAAAACAAGCAATGTAAAAAACCTAAACAGGAAGAAAAACCTAAAGTTGGTACTCCTAAAGAAACTAAAAAGTTTGTTAAACCTACACCAATTTGTAAAACTAAATCAAAAGTAGTTGAATCACCAGTGTTAGAGAACGATAAGGATATGTGCTTACAGGAAGTATCTTACATTGATGCTTTGGGCGTACCTAGGACCACTATGGCTTCGGTACCTCTGTCTAACTAACTTTCTTGAATCATGAAGGAACAGCCAAGGAGGACTGTCAACAACCTATGGTACGTTGATAGTGGTTGTTCCAGGTACATAATGTGGGACATCTCTCTACTACATGATATCAAACACTTTGATGGAGGGTATATTTCCTTTGCATGAGATAAATGAGGTAAGATCAGCATGAAAGGTACGGTCACTAATGGTACTCTTTGCTTTAAGGATGACATTTATGTTTAAGATATTTTTACAAAATCCTTTGATCTGACCAGATTCATTTTTCTGGTTTAGTGTTTCAAAATGTTTTGCTTCGATTAACGAGTCACAAGTTCGGTCACCAAAAATATTTTTTGTTTATTTTGTCTTTCTTAGGATATAATTCTATTTTGCTTATTAGTTGTACAAAAGCAAAAGTTTTAGTTGTACTCCAGGGGTCAAGTTTCTATTCCAAGATCAATCTTAGATCCGATTACCATCAACTGAGAGTCCAAGACGAGGACATCTCTAAGACTGCTTTCAGAACTAGGTATGGTCACTACGAGTTTATGGTCATGCCTTTCGGACTAACCAACGCACCCGTGGTGTTCATGGACCTCATGAACCATGTGTGTCAACCCTACCTTGATCAATTCATCATCGTTTTCATTGACGATATCCTCATTTATTCTAAGAACAAGGAAGAATATGATGAGCATTTGCGTTTGATTTTGGAATTGCTGAAACAAGAACAGTTCTATGCAAAATTTTCCAAGTGCGAATTCTGGATTCGTGAAGTGCAA
This sequence comes from Smallanthus sonchifolius, assembly GCA_023525975.1. Classification (NCBI taxonomy): domain Eukaryota; kingdom Viridiplantae; phylum Streptophyta; class Magnoliopsida; order Asterales; family Asteraceae; genus Smallanthus; species Smallanthus sonchifolius. The sequence continues at coordinate 31,304,558 of CM042019.1, read as the reverse complement.
TTCTTAGGGCATGTAGTCAACGAGAAAGGAATGCATGTCGATCCATCTAAAATAGAAGCCATCAAGGATTAGGCGGCACCGACAACTCCGACAGAGGTGCGACAATTTCTAGGATTGGCAGGCTACTACCGTCGATTCATAAAGGGATTCTCAAAGATTGCTCAACCCCTCACTACTCTAACCCAAAAGGGTAAACCCTATAACTGGAGTGAAACCCAGGAATCGGCATTCCAATTGCTGAAATAGAAACTTTGTAGTGCACCCATCCTATCTCTTCCAGAGGGAACGGAAGGCTTTGTAGTGTATTGTGATGCCTCCATTAAAGGTCTCGGTTGTGTGTTAATGCAACGTGAGAAGGTTATCGCATACGCTTCTCATCAACTGAAAATTCATGAGAAGAACTACACGACTCATGATTTAGAGTTGGGAGCTGTAGTGTTTGCATTGAGAATCTGGAGACATTACTTGTACGGTACCAAGTGCACCATCTACACCGATCACAAGAGTCTTCAACACATCTTTGAACAGAAAGAGTTGAACATGCGACAACGTCATTGGGTCGAACTCTTGAATGGCTACGATTGTGCAATCAAGTACCATCCGGGCAAGGCCAATGTGGTAGCCGATGCTCTGAGCCGAAAGGAAACCAAACCCAAACGAGTTCGAGCATTACAGCTTACTATTCACACCGAATTACCTGACAAAATCAGTAGTGCTCAACTCGAAGCCTTGAAAGAAGAAAACCTACCGTTGGAAGCCACGCGTAGTATGGAAGAACAACTTGAAGTTAAATCAGATGGCATTCGCTACTTCGCGGAGCGAATATGGGTTCCAGTGTACGGAAACTTAAGGGAACTGGTTATGGATGAAGCTTACAAATCCCGATACTCTATTCATCCTGGTTCCGACAAGATGTACCATGACCTAAAGGTGCTATATTGGTGGCCGAAGATGAAAGCTGATATAACCACCTATGTGAGCAAGTGCCTGATATGCTCAAAGGTCAAAGTGGAATACCAGAAGCCTTCTGGTCTACTTCAACAGCCAGAAATTCCAATGCGGAAATGGGAGCAAATTCCCATGGACTTTATCACCAAACTACCCCGAACTCCTAGCGGATGCGACACCATCTGGGTAATCGTCGATCGCTTGACAAAATCCGCTCACTTCCTAGCGATCAAAGAGACTGACAAAATAGAGAAACTTACTCGTATTTACTTGAAGGAAGTAGTCTCTCAGCACGAAGTGCCAATTTCTATCATTTCGGATCGTGATACCCGATTCACCTCACGTTTCTTGCAATCGTTACAAAAGGCTTTAGGCACACGACTAGATATAAGCACGACGTACAATCCTCAAACAAATGGCCAAACGAAACTTACCATTCAAACCTTAGAGGACATGCTACGAGCTTGTGTAATCGATTTCGGTAACAGTTGGGAAACTCACTTGCCTTTAGTGGATTTCTCCTACAATAACAGTTATTACACTAGCATCAAGGCAGCACCATTCGAGGCATTATACGGATGGAAATGCCGATCTCCTATCTGTTGGGCCGAAGTTGGGGATAGCCAACTTTCGAAACCTCTGAAAAGATCGTTCAAATTAGAAACTGTATGGCGGCAGCTCGTGATCGTCAAAAGAGTTATGTCGATAAGCGTCGTAAACCGTTAGAATTTCAAGTAGGCGACATGGTCCTACTGAAAGTCTCACCTTGGAAAGGTGTAATTCGTTTTGGGAAACGAGGCAAACTAGACCCTCGTTATGTTGGACCATTCAAGATAGTGAAGAGAATTGGCCCAGTAGCGTATCAACTAGACCTACCTGAAGGACTTAGTGGTGTACACAACGTCTTTCATGTCTCGAACTTGAAGAAATGTCGAGCAGACGAGACACTCGCGGTTCCTCTCGAGGAGCTACAAATCGATGAACAATTACGCTTCATTGAAGAACATGTATAAATCATGGATAGGGAGGTCAAAACGCAGTAAAATCCCTATTGTCAGAGTTCGTTGGAACTCGAAACGCGAACCTGAATTCACTTGGGAGCGCGAGGACCAGATGATGCGCAAGTATCCTCATCTGTTCAAGCACTCCACGTCAAACACTTACGATACTATTCTAATTTTCGGGACGAAAATTCTTTCAACTAGGGGATGATGTGACGCCCCATAATTTTTTTTAATTTTATTCTAATTTTCGGAACTAAAATTCTTTCAACTACGGGATGATGTGACATCCGGACTTTTAGGTTAACTCCGTTAACTTAAACTCAGTTAAATCTACTAAATCTTAACCTAATTAACTCATCTCTGTAACACCCAAAATTTTCAACCAATTTTAACTTTCAACACATGCGGAAAATAGGTCCCAGTTAACACTCTTGACAAAACAACACATGTTAAATTATGACATAAATTGTTTGAAAACATTCGACCGACATCTCAAAACAACAACGTGTTTCAATATCTAAGAGATGACTTAAAACAAGTTTAATGAACCCCAACAAAGAGTTCCAACTCCAACCACCAACATCCACCAAAATGAATGAGAATCCAAACCACACGAAGCGTGACCCGAGACTTCAAACAGGAGCTTTACCTACATGAAACACCATAAAAAAACCATTAGTAATGATATACGACCCCTCATGTGAGCCCCCCAGGCCCTTACAACAATAATCGACCAAAAATGACATTTCAACTTTTGGGCGTAAATGTGACCGTAAACAGCCCCATATGGGCGTAATTTACGCCATCCCACCATAATTTACTCCCAATGGACGTAAATTACACCCAACCCAGTGCAGAACCCATTTTTTGAATTCCTCACGTCGAGGCACCCCAAATTCATATATTATGGCTTTCTTTGTTCATTTTCTAGCCTGAGATATACTCAAAAGAAGTTTGGGCTTTTTCTAACAACACGTATTATCGTCTATACATGTTTAACCCCAACCCGAAAGCCAATTAGCACCCAAAACTTCAAATAACACATAAAACGCCTTAGATACATTAGTTAGTTAATCGCTACTAATCTACCTTACTCCTTTGTGAGGTTCTAAAGACCTCAAACACCACAAAACGACTATGTGAAGTTCATGACCTCAATAACACCCGTGTGACGTTCCTAGACTTCAAATACCACAAACGACTTATGAAGTTTATGACCTCAAATAACTACCGTGTGAGGTTCTTATACTTCAAACAACCATGACATTAGTGAAGTTCAAAGACTTCAAGCGACAACGACATTAGTGAAGTTCAAAGACTTCAAGCGAAAACAACATTAGTGAAGTTCAAAGACTTCAAGCGACAACGACATTAGTGAAGTTCACGACCTCAATTAACCATCGAGGGAGGTTCTTAGACTTCAAACACCGACTTTTAACATACATATAAGTGTACACACACGACACCATTCAACATTTATAACCCCTACGTTATCACCAACATGTGGGATTCAAAGATCCCAAATTCACCATTTGTACTTGTGAAGTTTAATGACTTCAATTATACCAAATTCACCCCATTTGTTTGGCTCTAAACCACTTAAGTCAAATTCACATCATTTGTTTGACTATAAACCACTTAAGTCAATTACCACATTTGTTTGACTCTAAACCACACAAGTCAAATTCACCACATTCGTTTGACTATAAACCACTTAAGTCAATTACCACATTTGTTTGACTGTAAACCACACAAGTCAAATTCACCACATTTGTTTGACTATAAACTACACAAGTCAAATTCACCACACTCGTTTGACTATAAACCACTTAAGTCAATTACCATATTTGTTTGACTCTAAACCACACAAGTCAAATTCACCACATTTGTTTGACTATAAATCGCTTAAGTCAATTACCACATTTGTTTGACTCTAAACCACACAAGTCAAATTCACCACATTTGTTTGACTATAAATCACTTAAGTCAATTACCACATTTGTTTGACTCTAAACCACACAAGTCAAATTCACCACATTTGTTTGACTATAAACCACTTAAGTCAATTACCACATTTGTTTGACTATAAACCACACAAGTCAAATTCACCACATTTGTTTGACTCTAAACCACATAAGTCAAATTCACCACATTTACACACACACATTTGCACATATGATAATCAACAAAATCAACATGTATATCAAGTATGTGAATTTACTACCACCTATCATTACTAAGTAAGTGCAAAGCACTTACCTTTTGCTAAGAAGGATCCCACTTGATCTCCAAACTAGCTCCTTTAACGCCTTGATCACCTAACAATCCAGTTGCATTAGCAATCCTATGATCTCAATCCACACACCAAATTGGGATTTAAGACACACCTTTGATCTAAAGATCAACACCCTAACTTAGTTTGGCTAACACAACCTTAACCAAACCTCAAACACCCAATTCAACCTTTCAAACCATTTTGACCCGTTAAGGTTTATCCAAGTTCACCCAACACTTTAGTTTCATAATTCACCCATTATGATTGTGGTTTCTACTTGGCTTAGTGTTTATGGACACACCACAACATCTATACACCTTTCAAACACCATCAAAAACCCCCCAATCGAAAACCCCCAATTTTGGTCCTCAAGAACCCTAAATTTCAATTCATGAAATTGAATGTGGTTTCTTACATAAAAATGTGTCTAACAACACCATAGACACTTTTCAACCACCAATTCATTATTTAAACATCATTAGATTAAAAACCCCCAAATCACCGTCAAGAACACTAATTCTTGAATCACCAAATTAGATGTTTAAATGATCTTATCTACCTCCTATTATCTTCAATCAAGCTAGGTTATCACTTTTAACAAGTTATTAACCACCTAGACCACCCAATTCAGCCCCAAATTCATTTTCACCAAAAACCCACCATGAACACTAATAATGGTGGATGTAGGAGATGATAGAACACTTACTTGATGTTATGAAGGATATGTGCACATCAGAACCTTCAATCTCAAGCTTGTAACCTTCCAGAATCTGAGTTCTTGATCAAGCTCCTTCTCTCCCTTTCTCTCTTGAAATTTTCGAAAACACACACACATGTGTGCCTGCGTTTTTTCTCCGCCAAGACCCCCACCAATTTCTAATTTCACATTTAGTCCCTCCATTTTCAGTCTTGACCCCCTTTTTCCACAAGTTAGTCAAAATCCAACATAATCAATAAAACCCACAACTTTCTTTTATTTATTCACACCCCTTTATAATATGATTCTCACATTATTTTATTAAACCGAAAGTTGGTTCATTACAATCTCAAACCCCACGGACTAACCCTGCCATTTCTCAAACTCTAATTCACATAAAACTGCAAGGACTAGTTGTGTAATTAGCCAAAACCTGATTCTGCTGACTTTAGAAGTCAAAATCAGAATGTTTGTGTTCCTGTTGACTTTTGAAAGTCAAACAACCATGTTCTTAACTCAATTCAAACCCCATGGACTATTTCTGCCTTTATTCAAACTCTAACACATGAAAACTCTAGGACTAAATCTGTAATTTACCCAAACTCAATTTAGTTGACTTTTGAAAGTCAAACTCGCACGTTTGTAGCATTAACGTTTTCTGTTTGAATTTGTAACTTAAATCTCACGTTTGTGGCATTAACGGTCATAACCATCGAATTAATCATCATCATGTCGAAATTAAACTCAATAATGGGAATTAAAGCTATAACCGTCGATCATTATCATGTGTCCATCAAATTCGATCAATTTGATCATTATTCTCGCAAGCAAACACCCTGCACACTTCAAAAGATCCTCACTGAATCCCTTGCACACGTTTGTTCGATCGGAGTAGCAGCAGGAGTCGCCGGAGACTAAGCTATTCATAGTCGGACGTGCATTTACTCGAACTCCATCAATCCGTCAACTATTCTGGTAATTGATTCTGTCTTTAGCTTCGTTTCAACATCCAAATCAAAAGCCCTATGATAATTAGGGCTTAAACTATCGAATTCATCATGATCGAATTCTAGGGTTCATGTTCATTCGGATTTAATCGAACCCTACTCCCGACCTGTTTTAAATCCAATTAATTAGTATAGTTAGAGTCACCATCACTTATTCTTTGAAAGCCCCATATCAATTCAGTCATTTATCATCGGATTGAACGTAACCCGAACCTAGGGTTCATCGCGAACCCAGTTTAATCGAACCCCACTCGAAACTCAGTCTCAATCTAATTAAAGTATATGGTTGGCTTCGAAATCTGTTACTCTTTAATAGCCCATTGATTCTAACTTTTATCATAAGAATCATTCAATTCGATTATGTGTTCTTGATCTAAGGTTTCGGCTTTTGAATCTGAAATTAAACGATCCTAAACCTGTTATTTTTGCAATTAAATCTCACCCCAGATTCGCAAACACCCGGTTAACGAAACCCCTATACTTTTGATTCAAATCGTAAACGAAATCGATGGATTGGGACTGGTTTCGATCGTATGTGCGTATGGGGAGAAAACCCACTGGAACTTTATGTTAAAACGATTTGGATCCGCTTCCTATTGTGATGACTCTAGCGGGCGGACCGGTTAAGTGTGTGTGCTGTTGTGGGAGAGGCCCGGGTTCGAGTCTCTCCACCCACTTTTATTTTTAAAATCGATTTCTGAATATTATATTTAAATAAATCCCAACCCTATATTATTATTATATTATATTAATATGTTTTGAACTCGAAAACCACCCGTATGCTCGGGTTTGGTTTTATAACCCATTTTAATATTATTTCACACTTTTATAATAATATATTTATATTATTATTTAACCCATGACTCCGATTAAAAATAATATATTTATATATTATTTTCACCACAATAATTATATTATTACCTACGTTGTTATGCTCCAAATAAAAATAATAGATTTATTATTTTTGTCACGTAATTAATTATCGTGATATTTCTCTAAACTTAAAAATAATATAATAACTTATATTATTTTCCTAAACCATTATTTATGGTACAAACGCATGAATATATTTAATTATTAATATTATTCGTACTTAGAAAACTTTCGATTCAAAGCGCGTCTATCTCAATTATTATATTAAGAAATTCCTTATTCCCGATGACACATTTGTCAACTCGTTAATCCTAAATATGTTTTAGGACGTTCAAATCTTCCGTGTCGTTATCACAAAACCCCCATTGTATCCCTAACTATTATGCTTATAATTCTAGGGCATACGTAAGCAGCTCACAGGCAAACTCTCGTGCTTTCTAAGTGCATCCTTGTGTGGTGCTATCTACTCGTACACAACTCAGGTGAGTTTTTACGGCCCCTTTTACCGTTTTAAATTGGGGGAGAAACATGCATACAAATTAACATTCTTTTACTTATTTTCCCATTGAGGAGAAACATGCATACAAACGAACATCATTTTACTTGTTTTCCCGTTGGGGAGAAACATGCATACAAACGAACATTCTTTTACTTGTTTTCCCGTTGGGGAGAAACATGCATACAAACGAACATCATTTTACTTGTTTTCCCGTTGGGGAGAAACATGCATACAAACGAACATCATTTTACTTGTTTTCCCGTTAGGGAGAAACATGCATACAAATGAACATCATTTTTACTTGTTTTTCCCGTTGGGGAGAAACATGCTTGCAGACAAACATCCTTTTACTTGTTTTTCCGTTGGGGAGAAACATGCACACAAACAAACATGGATCACATAGTATTTCACTACCACGTGTTTACTTAAGCGTAAACTCTATCTTGAAAGTCCTCACATCGAACCGTTAATATGGACTTAGCGAAGTAATGTTTAGTAGTACTACTGGGTTTGACAAACCCCACCCGCGTTAGTCGCGCTAACTCAATTGGAGGTCGAACGGGTGTAATATTGGCTTAAACACATTGCCAAGGTTGATAGACCTGGCGGGAGGCATTCAAACACAAACAGTCAGCTTCGGTTGCGAGCGCTTAGAGTAACTTGTATAATATCTAGCTAGCAATAGGTGTGACTTACGTATGTGGATCCTGCAAACACACAAACAGTTTATTTACTTACAAACCTGTGAACTCACCAACCTCGTGATGACACTTTTTCTTACATGTTTCTCAGGTCGTTAAGGCACAGGTTGCACACCTAGGACATGCATGGAGTCCTATTGTCATTTCATTCTTATGCAAACATTTAAAACAATTCACTTGCTTTTATTAAACTAAACTTGGGCGCGTTTGTTTTGCGCAGTAACTATTTGACAAAAACCGCTTCCGCATAATGGTTTTATTTAAACTCATATAGTGTCGTTTGACGTAACTAATGACTGAGATCTTTGTTTGTCACACGCCAAACAGTAAAACTACGTTAGTGGAATTTGGGGGTGTGACACCTGCTGCGTCTCCGGCTTAATTGGTGTGTGCACAAGCTTCAAGGAGATACGGTGGAGGTGTGCAGAACGTTTGACTGTAAAATGGTAATCAGAATTAGTCAAACTCAAAGTTTTAGTTAAGGGGGTCAGCGGTTACGGGTTTAATGTTCTTAATTCGTGATCATAAACAGTCTATAACGCTTTGAATCTGTTCAATGACGGTCGACATCATCATTGTTATGCATTTCAGTTACGAATTCGAACAGTTTGGGAGGTTACGGGTTTGATTTTGGATCAAAATGGTCGATTTTGACTTTCAAAAGTCAAAGAATTGGGTTTTGGGTAATTACAGCTTTATTCCCTGTAGTTTATATGTAATTGTTTAAGATTTTGACAGAATTAGTCCTTGGAGTTTGTACTTGGGTTAACTGAGTTGTGAGATAACGGAATTTGAGTTAACGAAGTTATCCGGAAATTGTCGGGTGTCACATTGATGGCCCAACTGGAAGAACTTTTGGAAAAAGGATTTATCAGACCGAGCATTTCGCCTTGGGGCGCTACGGTGCTGTTTGTAAAGAAGAACGATGGTGCCATGAGAATGTGCATCGATTACAGAGAATTAAATAAACGAACCGTGAAGAAAAAATACCCGCTACTTAGGATCGATGATCTGTTCGACCAATTGCAAGGCGTAAGATGGTTTTCTAAGATCGACCTGCAGTCGGGATATCATCAACTGAAAGTGAGAGAAGAAGACATACCCAAGACCGCATTCCACACGCGGTATGGACACTACGAATTTCTTATAATGTCATCTGGGTTGACGAATGCCCCTGCAGCATTCATGGATATGATGAATACATTGTGTCGGCCGATGCTAGAACGGTCAGTAATAGTATTTATCAACGATATCCTCGTCTACTCTAAAAGTGAAGGTGATCACGCATGTCACCTACGAGAAGTACTAGACATGCTGAAAAAAGAAAAGTTATATGCTAAGTTCTCCAAATGCTCGTTCTGGCTAAAGGAAGTTCAATTCTTAGGTCATGTGATTAACGCGGATGGCATTATGGTTGACCCAGCAAAGATTGAGACAGTAAGAGATTGGGAAGTCTCGAAGACCTCGACTGACATACGAAGTTTTTTTGGGATTGTCAGGCTATTACCGAAGGTTCATTCAAGATTTCTCAAAGATAGCCTCGCCTTTAACCAAATTTACCCGGAAGGACATAAAGTATGAATGGGGTCAGGCCCAGTCTAATGATTTTGAGGAATTAAGGAAGAAATTGACCCAAGCACCAGCCCGACGGTAACGAAGACCTGGAGGTCTATTTCGACGCTTCAGGTCATGGGTTAGGCTGTGTGCTAATGTAGTGAGGGAAAGTGATTGCATATGCATCACGTCAGTTGAAAACACACGAAGTCAACTCCCCGACTCATGATCTAGAGATCGCGGCGGTTGTCTTCGCCATAAAGATTTGGAGGCATTACCTCTATGGAGTCAAATACACCATTTACTCCGACCATAAGAGTTTGAAATACTTCTGATCGGTGTCGAAGGGACCGGTCAAAGATAGAGAATTAGTGTGTCCTAATCACCTTAAACTAGTTAGGGTAAGAAGGGTGTCGAACCGCGAAGAGTTTGTTGCCGGCGCTTAACTTCAATCGACAAAATGATTTATGAAGTTGCAATGGGTCTTTCTGACCAAACACAAGTAATGATTGAGGTGAAATAAGTAACTTCAATAAACAATGATTATCAAGTAGCAATTACGTGCAAACGATCACTAGTAAACAAGTAGCAAACAAAACGGTTTAAGTTGTAAACAATGATTAAGAAGGAATCACACCCGGGTTTCAAGTTCACAAATAATTAGGGATTATCACACCAAGATATGAGTTCAAGCAATCAAACGGTTATCCAAATCAATTTGACCAAAGCTAACCAAGAACATCAACATTCATACATCATAGGCAAATGGTGCAAGACAACATTCACAAATGAAATCTAGACAAATGTATGCAATATAGAATTAGATTAATAAATCGATTCAACACAAATCAAAGTTCATAGCAATTATCATCTAACAAGGTCAATGGTGCAAGAATTTATCGACTCCCGCAAGTTCATAACAATACTAAACACAAAGATTCAAGTACTTCAAACCGAATGATTACAAGAATTGTTTCTCAAGTCTAGCACATGATAAAACCCTAAAAACTTACAAACAATCCACCCGGGAATGATTTCTCGTGGATTAGTCGCTCATAGTTGTGGAATTCATCTTCGATTCTTCGATTTCTTGATATTGATCTTCCAAAATATGTTTCCTAGCCTCCAAGAACTCCCAAAATCGCCCAAAATTGTCCTCCAAAAGATTCTTTTGAATTTGGGGAAGAAATCCCTAATTAAACACTGAAAATCGGCTGTTTCACTAAAAATCCGCGTCTTAAACGTAACCGGCGTAAGCTTACGCTGGGAGGGCGTAAGCTTACTCCGCCGAGCTGAAGCTACTGTTTGGAAAATGGTAACCAATATTTTGAATCCGGCTTCTCGAGCTACCCAAGATTCATATATTATGGGTCTCGTAACTCATTTTCTAGCTCGAGATATGCCTGTTTCAAGTTTTGGCTTCTAGAACTTCCTCATCAGCCTCCATCTTTTGCATAATTTCATATCAACTCCCTCTAATTCCTACCAAATGCTTCCAAAACACGTACTTAGCATCCAAACACCTATAACTCATAAACACATGCAAAGTAAACGCGTTCCATGCCAAATCACAAATAAGAACATATAGTTAAGCATTATAAAAACCAAACAAACATCGACACATCACATCCCCACACTTAAACTTTGCTTGCCCTCAAGCAAACTCTCTTGCATCAAGTTCATATTACAAGTTCTTAAATAATCGTTTCAACTAAGCATGAGTTATGGTCTAAGGTCATACGAAGTTCACAAGAATTACACTCTCAATAGATTTACAATCCAACAAACAAATGATGAATTTTCAACACAAGGAAACACTTGGACGAGTTTAACTCATTTCCGGTTATGGTTTTGCATGAAACACACCCCTCATAATCAATCACTCAACTCGGTTTCATATATGGACTAGCGATGATGTGCTAGTATTTTTCACTCGAAACCAAACAATGAACCACATTATCATAAGTTTGCATATTGATCACATCTCCACCTACTAACACAACTAAAATGCACAAATTAAAAGGTCTTTTAAGGGTTGTAATGTAGGCTAGGGTTACGGGTATGGATAGGGATTTTTAAAGTGGCTAAAGGTGAGTGGAATTCAACTAATGAAATTACAAATCAACTCTAAAACTTTCAAATCTCTACTATGGGTATAAATGATCCATCAACACTAAAGTTCTTATTTCTTCAAACTATCAAATGAAACTTGGGTAAAAACTGACCCAATAACATCTTTTATTGCAATTCAAACTAATACTCAAAACCTTTGGGCAAATATTGACTCAATACTGTTTTTGTATTTCTTTTTTCTGTTTTTTTGTCTCTATTGCAACCGCAACTACAACAATCTAAGTTAATTGAATTCCAACTCACGGGTTTAAAAAGAAAAGGCTAAAAGGTGAATGGGTTAATGTTGTGGGTTTTGTCAAAAGAAAAGGTATAGGCTCAAAGTGGGCATCTAGTAGATATTAACGGGTAATGGTAAAAAAAATAGCTAAAAATAAAAAGGTTTCTCCTAATGCCTTTATCATTTTTGTGCAATCGATTGGTTCAAGGTCTCAACATGTATTAACAATATGCAAGTTCTAAAATGTGAAACAAAGTGGCTAAACATTCAAACAAGAGAATATGTATGTTAATTTGGCTCAAAATCTCACAGAAACTGTGGAAAATAGGTTACCGACATGTGCATGCAAACCGTCACCTTCTACTTTGTTACTCCCAATTCCAACATTTACAATTTATTATATATTTTTTTTAACATTTGTTGAAAAAACTTAATCAAGTAACTTAATGAATTAACCATGACCAAAGACCTCTACCAAACACTTTGCAAAACAATTTTCAGAAAAATTTGTATGGTTTCCATGATTTCCCACATCTCCACACTTGAATCTTACATTGTCCCAATGTAAAATAGTTATGAAATATAAAAGTGTTGTTAGTGGGTGCAAAAATTTGTAAAGTCCCATACTGAATTTACGTGGCCCGTAAAATCTCAAGGGATATGATTTAGCAAGTAAAATAGATGAGAGAAAATCTCTGTTGCTCAAGATCCACTAAGGAGTTGATTAGATCAAATTCGAATTTCTCTTATTCCTTCAGAATTACGAGAACGTTACACTTTGATCCATTAGGGGAGTTAGAAATGTCGTGGTCTGATTCACGCTAGACCGAGAGTAGTCGCTTGCGTTGATGAACATATAACAAAATTGAAATGAGAAAATCTTTAGCTGGATCTCAAAAGTGAAGCAATACTTAACAAATAATTGCCAAATTCGGTCCAAATACCTAAGTTAAATCAACTGCGAACATATCTTTTTAGTGTCTCGGTCTAAATTTTTATGCAAAAGAAATCTTGATAAGAGTTTTGGATCCATTACGATTCAAAGATAAAAGAGACAATATAAATTCTCATGTCACCTGAGGTAGCCTATCGCATCATTCGATGTATTCGTCTCAACCCTAAGGTTACGATAGTTTCGATCAATATTCGGATGACTGGGAATCGGGACTAGAAATACAGATTAATCATGAACATTAACTCGGACAGTAAGACTCACTAGAGTTCTCATGCACTGCAGATTATGATTACGTTACCCAATATCTCCAAATATCCAACTCAAAGATTCCCATAACCATAAGCACCAACCCAAACACAATCAACCAAGTTTCAAACATAAACACACCAAAACAAACAAAAACAAAATCGTTCAATCAAAGCAACATAGATATGAGAAAGAGTACGTGAACCTGATTAGAGGCGATCATAGAGTGCCTGAACCATCACCAAAAATGGACTTGTAAGTCTTCCATGAGTCTTCCCCACACTTGAGTGTTGCTATGGTGACGAAAACTAAAACACACAAAACAAAACAAAGTTGCAAAAAGCCGGGTTGCCTCCCGGTTAGCGCTAAGTTTAATGTCCTCAGCCCGACATTACCTCCTTATGGAGGTTGGAACACAAACTTGCTTCCACTAGTTCCCCCACCAGTTTGGTTGTTATCACTCCAGCTCCAAGTCTCCTTTCTTATAAACTCCATATAAAAAAATTCTCCTTTCTCGTCCGGATGCTGGACATGGTCGGGTGGCTTCTTTGCGTCTTTCAACTTCTCAGTTTCCTTCTCGATTGCCTTCGGCTCGTCTTTCTCATTAAACCTGTCAAACATAATACCCTTATTTTTGGTGTCACCCTTATTTGCCTTGGCACGAGAATAACACACGTTAGTAGTAACTGATTTTGAACACTTATTTTCAACCAAATATGTAAATGAATTTGAAAAAAATATTTATGTTCAACTTACGATTCCCAATGGTCATGTCAACAGTGCCGTTTCGGCAATTGATTTGCGCATTTGCGGTTGCCAAAAACGGTCTTCCCAAAATCACTCATGGTTACTCCTCCTTAGCAAGTGGTGCATAATCGAGCACTAAGAAATCTCCCGGATAGTAAAATTCTCCAATCTTCACAGCCACTCCCACTAATTTCCCCCAAGTACGCGTGCGTGTAGCATTCGCTAACACCAATGTGGTATTGTATTCTTCTAATGGACCAAAATTGTATTGGTAATATACGCTCCCCGGTAAAATGCTCACCCTCGCTCCATAATCTAGTAGTGCCAAATTAGTTTTGAATTCTCCAATTTGAATAGGAACTAGGGGTTCTCCAAACTTAATTTCTTCCTCTTCTCTTTCTTCACCTTCTTCATTACCATGAGCCACATCAATTGCACTAACATGATGTTTTGGGTTCAATGTGGTGTCACTCGGCAATTTACCTTCATTTTGCTTGAATTGAGCTATTTCTTGTGCCAATTGCCTAACTTTCCTCTCCAAAGCCGAGTGAGACTTGTCTCTCACTTCATTCTCCCTTTTAGACTATTTCATCGTCTCCATGATTGCATCCAATTTTGAGCTAACCGAATCATCACCCCCCGATGAGCCACCTTGTTGTTGTTGATCTTGATTATAAATCCGTGGGGGATAATTAGAGTTCCGGTTGTTGTTGTATACATTCCTTTGGTAACCTCCCGAATTGTAATTTCCTTGTTGGCGAGGTTGGTATGATGAGGCACCTTGATTTACACCTTGGAAGTTTGGGTTTAATTGGTTTGAAGCATCCCCATATTTGAAGTTGGGATAATTCCTTGAGCTCGGGTGATAGGAGTTTGAGTTTGTATCATATGGTTTCCTATCACCATAAACTTGGTTCACTTCTTCTTGTCTACCTTCTTGGAATGGGCAAATCGTGGCTTTGTGCCCCAAATCCCCACAACTCTCACAAACATCAAAACGGGTTTTCAATCCCGCTACTTCCTTTTTCTCTCCTTTCTTTAATAAGGCCAACTCTTTCTCCATAGACGCCAACCTCTCTTTCGTCTCATAGATTGGAGCGGATTTTGAAATTGGGTGTTTGGCTCTTCGGCTAGCCGATGCCTCGACTTTAGAACTTTGGCTCATTCGTTCCAAGAAATCCCAATCTTCTTCTTTGGGATTAGATAACAAAGTTCCATTACTTGTGGACTTCAAATATTTCCTTTCTTCTTGAGTCAAACCATCCACAAAACACTTTACCAATTCCCACAACTCATTTTGATGGTGGGGGCATTTCCTCAACAACTCTTTGAACCGTCCAAAAGCTTCATGTAAAGGTTCACCTGTTTGTTGTTGAAAAGTCTGAATCTCAATTCGGGAGTCATCCGTCTTCACAACCGAGTAATATTCGTCCAAGAAAACTTGTTGCATCTCATCCCATGTGTGGATGCTATTAGCCGGTAATGTGATGAACCATTGCTTCGCCCAATCTTTGAGGGAAAACTGAAAAAGTCAGAGTTTGACCTCATTTTGGTCAAAATTCTCATCCCCAATAGTTCCACAAATGGCGGTAAACTCGGCTAAATGGGTGTATGGCTCTTCGGTGACCATGCCATGAAAATGGGGAAGGACATTAATGTAATTCGGTCTAGATTTGAATCTTCTCGTTCCCGGAACTGGTGGTACAATTGGAGAAGCATTCTCTGAAATAGTCGGTCGAAACCGGCCATTCACACCACCAACGGGGACAACCGGTTGTCTTCGATTTTCATTGTTGTAACCCCCGAGAAATCTCCTCCCCTCTTGTCTATGAGGGTAAGCAGGTCTCTCGGGTCTACCAGTTCTACCCAATGGTTGTCTCACCCCTTGTTGAACATAATTACCTCTTCTTCATCTCCATATCCGTGTCCCTCGTGATATTCTCCAAATTGACTATGCTCACCATCTTCATACTCATAGCCTTCAAATCCATTACCATTCCCTATATCTTCATTATCATCATACCCAAAATGTTCATCATCATCCTCCCAACCATCATCATTGTTGTTTCATGGTTGGGTTCCAAAGATGTTTTCGGGAGGGGTTTGGTGTTGTTGTGGTCTCCTCCTTCCTTGGTAAGCAGGATTGGTATGGTTGAAAATGGGTCGATTTTGACGAGCCGTACACGACCCACGGGGTTGATTGTTGTTAATGGGCAGGGATGGAGTTGGGGAGCGGTGATGTGGAGTTGATGGGCGGTTTGGGCCTCTGTTTGGGGTTGAGGCACGGTTTCTAATGCTAGCTTCAGAATTATTGCTTCGGGTATCCATGGATGATGGTTCAGGTGAAATAGGTTGTAAATTTGGTTGTCGGGTTTGGTTTTACCTTGCTAGTCTCTCAATTTCCGGTTCAAAAACAAGCGGTGATGTCCTCCCGGATAAACGGGTAAGCATGCACTAATCTGTCACCTGAACACACAAACAAACACCCCGTGTAACACAAAAATAGAAAAAAGATTAACTAAACAAAACAAGTAACAAAAGCAAGTAAACAAATAATCACAAAAGTCAACTAAAATAAAACATCAAGCGCACACATTCCCCGACAATGGTGCCAAAATTTGATCGGTGTCGAAGGGACCGGTCAAAGATAGAGAATTAGTGTGTCCTAATCACCTTAAACTAGTTAGGTTAATAAGGGTGTCAAACCACGAAGATTTTGTGGTCGGCGCTTAACTTCAATCGACAAAATGATTTATGAAGTTAAAATGGGTCTTTCTGACAAAACACAAGCAATGATTGAGGTGAAATAAGTAACTTCAATAAACAATGATTATCAAGTAGCATTTACGTGCAAACGATCACTAGTAAACACGTAGCAAACAAAACGGTTTAAGTTGTAAACAATGATTAAGAAGGAATCACGCCAAGGTTTCAAGTTCACAAATAATTAGGGATTATCGCACCAAGATATGAGTTCAAGCAATCAAATGGTTATCCAAATCAATTTGACCAAAGCTAACCAAGAACATCAACATTCATACATCATAGGCAACTGGTGCAAGACAACATACACGAATGAAATCTAGACAAATGTATGCAATATAGAATTAGATTAATCAATAGATTCAACACAAATCAAAGTTCATAGCAATTATCATCTAACAAGGTCAATGGTGTAAGAATTTATCGACTCCCGCAAGTTTAAAACAATAATAAACACAAAGATTCAAGTACTTCAAACCGAATGATTACAAGAATTGTTTCTCAAGTCTACCACATGATAAAACCCTAAAAACTTACAAACAATCCACCCGGGAATGATTTCCGGTGGATTAGCCGCTCATGGTTGTGGAGTTCATCTTCGATTCTTCGATTTATTGATATTGATCTTCCAAAATATGTTTCCTAGCCTCCAAGTACTCCTAAAATCGCCCAAAATTTTCCTCCAACAGATTCTTTTGAATATGGGGAAGAAACCCCTAATTAAACACTGAAAATCGGTTGTTTCACTAAAAATCCGTGACTGAAACGTAACCATCGTAAGCTTACGCTGGGAGGGCGTAAGCTTACTCCGCCGAGCTGAAGCTACTGTTTGGAAAATGTGACCAGCGTAAGCTTACACCCTTAGGGTATTTCTTAACCAACTTTTTGAATCCGGCTTCTCGAGCTACCCAAGATTCATATATTATGGGTCTCCTAACTCATTTTCAAGCTCGAGATATGCATGTTTCAAGTTTTAGCTTCCAGAACTTCCTCATCAGCCTCCATCTTTTGCATAATTTCATATTAACTCCCTCTACTTCCTCCCAAATGCTTCCAAAACACGTACTTAGCATCCAAACACCTATAACTCATAAATACATGCAAAGTAAACGCGTTCCATGCCAAATCACACATAAGAACATATAGTTAAGCATTCTAAACACCAAACAAACACCGACACATCAACTTCTTTGAGCAAAAAGAGTTGAATATGAGATAACGGCGGTGGTTAGAACGGTTGAAAAACTATGACTGTGAAATCCTTTACCACCCCGGGAAAGTGAATGTGGTGGCCGACGCCTTGAGTCAAAAGGAGACAACCACTCCTATTAAGGTGTTGGTCGTGACTCTAGACCTTATGACAGAAATAGAATGTGCACAAGTCGAAGCTTTGAAAGGAGAAAATGTCAAGCGAGAGATGATACTGGGTCAACAAGAGAAGTTGGAAACTAATACTTATGGGGTACGAACATGGTTCAGGAGAATGTGGATACCCAAGAGTGGTGAACGTAGGGTCAAGATCTTTGACGAGGCTCACAAGTCTCGCTACTCTATCCATCCCGGTGGCAACAAGATGTACCATGATCTAAATAAAGAATATTGGTGGCCCGACAAGAAGAACGATGTAACTGAATATATGAATAAGTGCCTAACTTGTTCTCAAGTGAAAGCCGAGCACCATAAGCCACGTGGAAAGATGCAACCTCTGTTCATTCCCGAATGAAAGTTGGAACACATTACCATGGACTTCATAACCAACCTACTGCGTACAACTAAAGGTCATGATACCATATGGGTAATTGTGGATCGATTGACAAAGAGTTCTCATTTCTTGCCAATACATGACACTTTTTCGTCCAAAAAGCTAGCAGAATTGTTCATTAACGAGATTGTGACCAGACACGGTATGCCCTTGTCGATTGTGTCGGACCGGAACACAAGATTCAAAATGAGGTTCTGGAAAAGATTCCATGAGACAATGGGCACTAGACTTAACATCAGCACAACTTACCACCCGCAAACAAATGCGCAGTCCGAAAGGAATATCCAAACCCTCGAGGACATGCTCCGGGCGTGTATTATTGATTTTGGTGGTAGCTGGGATAGTCGGTTACCACTGGCGGAGTTCTCCTACAACAACAACTATCATGCAACCATTGGCATGCCGCCATATGAAATGCTATATGGAAGGAGGTGTAGAACGCCCGTCTATTGGGCGAGTTTGGGTAGAAAAACTTCACGAGTCTTGATGTGCAAAGCAACTTTCTAGAAGTTTGACCAAATCAAAGCCCGGATGAAAGCCGCTAAGGATAGGCAGAAATCATATGCGGATAAAAGAAGGAGGGATCTCGAGTTTCAAGTTGGGGAAAAGGTACTGTTGAAGGTGTCCCCTTGGAAGGGAATAATTCGATTTCGAAAAAGAGGGAAGTTAAGTTCGAGGTTTGTCGGACCATTTAAGATTGTGGCACGGGTAGGAGAAGTAGCTTATCGCTTGGAATTACCTGATGAATTAAGTAGGATCCATCCTACATTCCATATGTCGCACTTGCGAAAGTGCTTAGCTGACGAGTCGGCACATGTGCCACTCGATGAGATAGAGGTAGATGACAACCTCAACTACATTGAGGAACCTGTGGCCATTTTGGATAGAAAAGAGAAACGTTTATGTAATAAGGTCATTCCACTATTCAAAGTTCAATGGAAACATCGAAGGGGGTCAGAAGCCACGTGGGAGAATGAGTTAGAAATGAGGGAGTTGTACCCTCGGCTATTTGACCTATAAAAGGTTTCGTGGACGAAACCTCTAATAAGAGGGGTAGACCTGTAACATCTCGAAAATAATAAAAGACTTCAAGGGTCGAAAATAACGCTAAATGAACGAAGACGGGTCTGAAATGGAATAAGGAGGAAAGAATCAAAAGGGAATGGGCTCGTGGGCTCGAGGGCCGGACCATGTGCCGGAATGGGAATTTCAAAGGGAGGGCTACAACCCTAGAAGCCCCTCACCCTTTACACCTTCATCCTCATTTGTGATTTTTAGAGAGAGAAAGAGGGAGATCCTAGAGAGAGAAAGTGGTACAAGGAAGGATTGACCTCCAAGAACGCGTAGGTGACCATTCCGTAGGCATCTGGCAGCGAGAAGGAATCGGAAATAGGTAAGAATCCTTGCTAGATCTGAGTTTCTGTTTAAGGTTGGGGTTTTGAGTTTAAAACGATTTTGAATAAAAAAAGTTACGATTTTTACGTGTGAAATGTGGAATAAACCTTAGATCTAGACTAATGGATAGCAAATAAATGTTTTTGATGTAAAAAGATAAGAACTTGATGAGAAATAGCCTGAGCCACCATTAACATGCAAAACCTAGGGTTTAGGGGAAGAAGATGTTGTTCAGGCGAAACTAGCCGGGTTTCGCCTGAACTTGGGGTGGCGAATCTAGCTTAGTTTCGCTAGACTCATAATAGCGAATCTAGCTTAGTTTCGCTAGAATAATAATGGCGAATCTAGCTCAGTTTCGCTAGGGTATAGTAGCGAAAGTACATTAGTTTCGCTAAGGGTTAAAGAAAGAAAGAATCATAGTTTCGCTTAGAACCATGGAGCGAAACTAAAGTTTAGTTTCGCTTAAAACGGAATAATGTTTAGAACTGATTTAGTTAACTATCACTTCAGATTTTCAAACGACATCAGTGAGCAAGTGATAGCACGTTTACTCTAGTCTATCAGGTGAGTTCAAGAATCCCTATTTTTACTGTTTTAGGGTGGTATGCATACTCAAGAATTAGACATTTATGATAAATGAATTTTATTACTTAAACATTTGCAAAGAAAGATAAGAACTGTAATGGTTTATTTAACCTAACGTTTTGTAAGGAAGAAAGATAACGGTTTATTCAACTGAACGTTTTGTAAGAAAGAAAGATAAGAAAGATAACAGTTTATTTAACTGAACGTTTCGTAAGAAAGAAAGATAAGAATGATAACGGTTGTTAAACCGAACGTTTTACAAGAAAGAAAGATAAGAAAGAAGAATGGTTTATTTAACTATATGTTTTATAAACAAGAGAAAGAAAAAAAGAATGGTTTATTTAACTATGTGTTTTATAAACAAGAGAAAGAAAGAAGAATGATTTATTTAATTATATGTTTTATGAACAAGAGAAAGAATGAAGAATGGTTTATTTAAGTATATGTTTTATAAGCAGGAAGAAAGAGAAAGCCAAATACATTGTCTAATCTGTAAGAGTATGCTTATTCAAAGAAAGTTTTGTGATAGTAGCATAGTCTTGATGGCTAGTGCTACCAGAAGCCTATGGTTGCGTCATGGGCTGAGACCATGGTGTTACCATATGAACAACCGGGTGCTCGGCAGGGCACTGTAACGAGGATGTTGTACAACTGGTTAAGATGAGTAACGACGGTTACTCTAGCGGCGACGGTCGCTAAGTAAGAATGAAGAAGCCCGCTTGGGGGCACAGAAAGTGGGTATCGGCCTTTGAACGTTGAGTCTTAGGGAACAATACCTGCGAACGAATGTTCCTTCGGGAAGTAAGAATGAAGAAGTCCGCTTGGGGGGCACAGAACAGATTGTAGATGTTAATGCATGACTTAAAGAAAAGAGCACAAAGTAAATGCGTATGTATTTAAAAGAAGAAAGAAATATTTTATTGTATTATGTGTATAATATAATATGTATGTTTAAAAAACGTTTTAAATAAAACATGTTGACATAAAGTTAAAGAAAAAGAAAAACTTGAACACACCAGCGTTAGCTGACTATTTTAGTATGCACATCAGGTAATAATGGAAAGAGAAAGATCTGAAGCCGCAAGGGCTTAGAAGATGATGGCTGGATGGCTTTTGCTGACTGGAGACTGACATCCCATGATTAGTTTATGTTTAAGACAATGAAAGTTAAAAGTTTTAATTATTTCATAATTTTGTTAAGACTTACGATGTTGACTTTAATGTTTATTCAACGTTTAAAAACTATGTTTATGCTATGTTTGTCAACTATGAGAGGTACCCGGTTTGGATCCTTTCATATATACTACATTAATTCAAAATTAGCATCCAATCATTTGACTTGTTAGGTTCAATATAGGTTAAGATTAATATATTAGATTTAAAACCTACTCTAAATAATGGAATGGTTCTTTTTTTTTAATGTTGTCACACATTACCCATTAAAAGCTTATGATTTAATTTTAGTTATCTAGTGGAGACTTCTCATTGTTACCCGTCTTGTATTTCTTACATCTCAGCATGCTTAACTATAAAGTTCCTTTTTCATCGACACTACATTCAAAACACGTTGATTGTACTTGAGACGGAACATTTGTTAACAACTTGATATCTTCCTTTATACTAGAAGGAAGATGGCCAAGGAGATTATTAGCTACAAAGCTCCTTTGGAAAGCAAAGGTAGCAAAAAGTATATTACAAAGTACGTCACTATTAATTTGTTACTCTAATATGCCTAAGTAATGACATTTGACAACATTGCTATTGGGTACGATCCAATAGTTACACCACGAGCAAAGAACAAATTAGTGAGACATTTAAAGGGTAAACATGTTGAGATTTCCCGTATAGTTTTAGCTTTACAGTAATTTTATTAAAGCCCAAACGCAGCGGAAGTCTTAATCAAATCAAGACGGGAAAACCGCACCAGTGATCCAGTTGCAAGAACAGTAGAAACAGAGAGGATGAGAATATAATTAAAACACTTTAATCATTCATACCTTTGATCCTGTTGATGATGATGATATACTCGACTATCGATATCCACAACGAGACAAGAACGAACGGTGCTAGCCAGTACGCTAATCACTAAAACTGCACGCAAAACGGAAGCCCCCAGCTTCTTTTCTTCTTGGCCAAAAATCCCCAAGGAGGGCTTCGGTGGCGGCGGCGCAATGGTGGTGGCTAGGATTTGATGCAAAGTGTAACCACCCACAATCTCTAAATCGGTTTAAATCAGATTTTAACCATATTTATAAGGCTTTCTAAATGAAATATTCTATGGCATATTCTATGGAATATGACATATTCCAATTATATAATTATGAAATATATATTATTTTATTAATTTTGAAATTTAAATAATAAAATAATATTATTTTCAAAATCCATATCATAAAAAAATATATATTTAATTACATTATTTATATTCCACTAATATAAATAATTACACTTTAGCCCTTCTAGTATCAATTATTTATTATTTCACCAATAACAAATAATAATATTAATTATTCCCTAAATAATTAATGTCACAATGATCTTTCGCGAAAGATGTGTACAAACACATCAGTAACAAATGTCGTTGCTCGTCGTGTGACTCTTTAGAATTAACTTCATTAACAGTATTGTATTATATTGACACTTGGGCAAACCTGATCCAACAAAACGGTCCCTACATGAAATTGCAACGATGTTTAATTATTTAAGAAATAATTGATTACAAGTAAACAAAAGGTTAATAATTAATTGTAATTTTTGAATTACGAGTTAGTTATTTGATTATCAGTTGATAATTACTAAATAATTAAATTGTTTAATTAATTAAATTTAATTAAACCCTAACTTGTTTCAAAAGTTTTCAAGACACTATAAATAGGGAGTTAGGGGTGGGATTAAATTACACCATCACTTTACAATTAAAGAATTAGAAAAGCCCTAATTCATCTACCCTAACACCTCCGTCGCCGACTTCACCTTGAGCTGTTGTTGCCCTCGCCGCCACCACCTCACCGCAACCGACCGACTTGTCGTTGCCGCCCGTGCGATAGGGCTGAACCGACTGACGCTGGTTCCTATTTTTCGGGTGAGCCGCTGATGTGTGTTGTGTTAAGTTAGAAATATGATATATTTAGGGTCTATTTTTAACATAAATTATCAGGTTTTAAAACTTATAAAATGATTATTACTTTAATTAACTACAGACAATAGTCAAGTGTCCTATCACAGTGTAATACAGTTTAGGTAAGAACCAAGTATCGAACCAATGGACACGGTGGATATCAATACTCAATTTTTGTTATCGTTTAGTCTAGTATTAAGGATAGTGGTTTTTAAAAAGTAAAAATAAGTGAGGTAACAAAACGAGACAGAGGGTTGAGAAATAATTAGATCAATGGTATATCACTTGCGCTAGAATCTACTTGGTAGTAAATCGACATTTTAAAAATAGATTAATGATGTGGTTAATATAAGAGGGTGAACAGCTCCTTTGTCAAGTTATTGTTCTAATGACCGGCTAGAAGGCTATCAGGCTCCCGCAAATGCTAATGCTTCCTCAGGTCATTATTCGGACTAAGATTATCCAGTTGACTTGGCTCCCAGCTAGGGTTACCAAGTCGTATGGCTTGGACAGTCAGATGCATAAACAACTACCTCAAAGCCACTCATGAAGACCGAAAAATTAATTGATTTATGTTCTTTAGTAATAAAATGGAAGGGCTTCCAGCTAGGGTTACCGCAACCCTTAATCTATTAGAAAGCTAGAATGACGAGACACACTAACCACCCAAGATCGGAATAAAGACATTTTGACTACAACATACTTTATATACAAACTTCTCACACCTCAAGCCTTAAATTCCATGGTTCTAGCTAAAAGTTCTACGCGATCTAGGACAAGAGGTTAGAAGAAATACCGACACAAAACACAAGGTTCAACTAAGACTCAAAATGTCTTCCTTGAATACTCAATCCTAACCAACCAAAGTTTAAATCTTTTACCAACTGGGCCTAGTATAGTGTTAAAGACTTGTATAAAGACGTCAACTTTGAATGAATGCTCAAGAAACATGTGTTGCCTAAGACACTCACAATATTTAAGACTTTAACGACTAAGAATTAAGTACTCGCGTCCATAAAGGAAGTTCACAGTAAAAAATAACCAAGAAACATAAACACACCATTTTACTAAATTAAAACATTAATTTACACTAAGTTTCATCTTTACCCAAGTGTTACAAGAAGACTAGCCACTAATGGCCATAAAAATGAATACACGAACACTTGTTGATATATGTATCATGGAATGAAAACAAGTAATCAAATCAAAGACAAGTGTAGTGATTATGAAATGCTTCTGATCTTAGGTGAAGTGACTAACTCTCTCTCTCTCTCTCTCTACTATTCTTGTGGAAGAGACCTGTAGGAACTTTTCCCTAGTTGTTGCTTGTGAAATGAGGAGGCCAAAGTCTCTATTTATAGGAGGGGAGGCACGACCGTGCCTCCGTACGCACAGTCATGCGTACGTTTGTCCATGCAAATCACCTTTTGTACATCGATCGGCTTTTTCTACCAATTCTGAAAACGTGCAAGACCATGCATAGGCATGCACGGGCGTGCCTCATGTTGACTGGCTTTTATAATCTTCTAGAATGTTCTTGACCGGTTCTAAGGGAGGCACTGTCGTGCCTGGCCTCTAACTTTCACAGATCTTTGACTTTTCCTTCCTTTTAGCCCGGGAAGCCAAATAACCTACAATTATAAAAAAGGAATCAATTTCGTTCGTATTCTAGTGCAATTGCTCATAAATCAACCAAATACGGGAGTGATTATGCATGTAAAATAAGTATAAATGATGGCACATCAGTCGCGAACGAGAAAGAGAGACCAAAAGGATTTGAGTCTCGGGTGTTTCGTTATTCCCAGATCTAGCAAATGGGTTCGTTGTTTTGGGATGTCTTAGTTTTACTCAACTATTCATCTCTTAAATGGTATAACCCTAATCTGATCTATGGTGTTTTGTTTCTATTTTGGTTTTGCATCTGGAAACCTGGTGGGCAAGCCAAAGTTTGGTTTGGATGAGTTCATGTACTTGCTTCCGTTGTTATGTTTATTTTATAAAATTTTTAAACCTGTACACGAATCCCAACATAATTCGACTACAATTGTCTCATGAGCATGTTACTACATCCTCAAGCTTCAAGAGGAACCAAGGAGAAGAATACTTTGTAGCGGTAGCAATGGTTGATCAGTCATCAAGTGAATTAGTAGATGCCTGCTGCACGTGACCCATTGAGTACTATTAGAAGGGCTTGACAAACATGGATCACTTAATAGAAAATCTCACTCCTATAGTCTTGAGTCTTGGTACACCCTTTAGATGGACTTGAACCCTCGTTTTCTCCGTGAAAGAGAGAGGTCGTAAGACGGGCGAACCCTCTAAAACTATGGTAAGGTTGCCTGAGGTGGTGGAGCAAAAGATTCCTGCATACCTAGAGATGATTGGGGAAGAGCCGGTTGTTGCAACATTAGTACGTAGGATTTCGAGAAGAAAATGTGATAGAATCCTTACATGATAGGCATATATAGAATCAGTCTGGTCATCCTATCCACAACCGATGTGAGATCTACCTATTGCTTAACAATTACTGTACCTTAAAAACTAATGTAATTTTTCGTTTTTAAAAAACTATAATAACAATGAGTTTATAACATGAGATTCTCTCTCATAAGTAGCTCATAAATTTGAAATATAGTCTTAAATTTTTATTTATTATATAATTTAGTTTTTCTTTGATAATTATAATACTTAATATATATCTAAATATATAAGTTTCTATATTACAATATAAATTTCATAAAAAAACTTAGTTGTATAATTTATAAAGTATTTTTTGAATATTAAAAGTCTAGAAAATACTTTATTTTTGGTAGAATTTAGTTTTTAATAAAATTTATACTAAAAAAAAGCTCAATGAATTTGTGTATTTGGATTTATATTAATTTTTATAAACTTAAAAAAAAATTAAACTATATTTAAAATAAAAAATATTATATTTTAAATTGTGAAAACATGTTTTGATGCCAACTAGTGGGTTACCACCCGCGCTTCGTGGCGGTTCGAAACATAGATAAAAATAAGCAAATCGCGACGGTACATTCTACGTGATGTTTAAAAAAACACGTTGTAGCGGTATATTCGATAGTAACGAAAAAGTTAACTCGTTGTATACGAGAGTGAAGTTGCTCGAAAAATATTTACATCGAAACGTAGATAAAAATAAACACGTCGACGGCGCATTATGGCGGGTCGGTTTAAACGTAGATAAAAAAAAAACGTCACAATGGTGTATTTTGAGATGGGCACCAGACGGTTTAAAAAAAACGTTTAAAACAACCGGTTGATTTAAAAATAATGTTACGAAAATTCATGTGGAAACGTAAATAAAAATAGGCACGTCGCAATGTTGATTTCAAAATTTTAGAAAACATCGTAGTTTAAAAGTTGTAAGAGTATATCATTTAATTTTTTTTTATTAAAATGGCGCATTCCGCGGCAGGTTCGAAATGTAGATACGTATGGGGTTGTAGTACGTGTAAGTACGTGAACTACTGAGCCAGGGACGCTATTTGTTTCTTTTTATGAAAGAAATTGTATTTAACTAAAAATAAAAGGTAGAATAATAAAATAAAGTTACTGTTCATACGGACCACGTTGCGGCGGATAACGTAGATAAAATAAAAAAGAGGAACCCCGCAACGGTATATTTGGAGATGAGCATTGAATGGTTTAAAAAACCAAACTGTTTAAAAAAACATTTAAAACAAATGATCGGTTTAAAAATGACGTTACGAAAATTCACGTCGAAACGTAAATAAAAGTAGGCACATCGCAACGTCAAATTTGAAATTTTATAAAACATCAGATTTTAAAAGTTGTAAGTAGAGAAAAAAAACTATGATAAAATTTAAACTTTTAAGCATCTTTAATGACTCGTACGTTTAACGTTTGTGATTTGATGACTTGTACATTATTACGCGTAACTCCGTTTCGAATAAAATTTACACCGAAACGTAGATAAAAATAACTACGTCGCAGCGGTATAATCTAAATTTTATAAAATATCACATTTTAAAAGTTATAGAGGAAAAACAAAATAACTTCAAAACTAAATATATTAATAAAATAATCAATAATTAAAAAAATAAACGGCGGCGCAAGCATGCATTAACGATTTGTAAATTGTGCATAAACGCCTCTCGTTTTGTAAGTAACACAAAAGCACGGTAATCTTCTAGAAAATGAAGATATGTGAACTTGGAAGAAGTACGTGGCAGGCATCGGTTGTCCAACCGCCCAAATCCACGAAGTGTGATTTAGTACTTCAGAACTCCTCTTCAATTGTTATTAGTTAGGACTTAGGAATGCATGCACCTTTTATCGTGACTTGAGACTTAAAAAGCAAATTTAAAGTTGTAAAACGTCAATACATAAAAGATGAGTGGTTCATTTGTAACTATAACTTCCAAATAAATCTCAAGAAAGTTTATTTGGGGTTATTTTTTAAATTTCTAAAACTACAGGGTTATATTTAAACATTTAGCCCTAATTTCATGAGTTTTATCAGCTCCCCCAAATTTCCCCAATTCGACGGTGATTCGCCGGCGACGAACACTTCCATCTCGTATAAGGTAGATCTAATCACTCCGATTGTATCTGCGCATGCGTCTCAATTTCATATTTTTCATGATCACACACAATTTCATTTTTTAGCCCTAGCAACTGAAGCTAGGGTTTGATGGATTTAGTTTTCATACTGTCCAAGAGACCGATATAAATTTTGTTCTTTTCAATGTTTTTACGTCGATCTGTTTTCAGTAGGGCTGTTTTTATGGAGGGTGTTGTTTATATGAACATTTTGCTTTGAAATTTGTCTTGCCTGTAACCTGTTCGATGAAATGCGTAAGACAAAATATTATGATTTTTGAAAGTTTTATACCTAATTGAACATCTAATAGTTAAACCTTGTATTATGATTGTATTAGAATGTGATTGTATGTTTAGGGTTTACATAAAGAGGTGTTTATATAGAACACCATATTACAAGTCTAGTCCCTATACTATATCACTTAGTCTAATATTCCCCCGCAAACTAAACTCGGGAGAGATTTAGGTTGAAAATATAAAAACATAAAACTAAAAAGATAGTTGGTCTTCTTCTTCTCCACCATGCTTTCACCCGTCACACACATTTTTTTTTACAGCAATGGTAAATGAGCTTGTGAGGCCAGCCTCAAAGCCCAATCGAAACTACATTAGGAAAACCCTAATCTTCTTCCGGCTTTCGCCCATTGGGTTTGTTCCCCCCCTTTTTTTTTTTTTTTTACTCCCCGATTGTAGATCTCTATTTTTTTTTTTTTTTGCAACCCTCGAATAAACGGAACTGAAAGCATTGTGGCTTTCGCGAGGTGCACGTCGCCGGAAAAACGACCACTGTTGTATAGTGGCGGCGACGGCGTCTAGGGACAAGAAAGCAAGTTATATTTGCTAACCCTAGACGCGGGGAGGAGTTAGGGTTTAGGGCGGCGACGGTGGTGTTTGTGGTGGCGGATAGGGTACCGCCGCTGTGGCGGCTAGGGTTCCGGCGGCTAGAGGCGGCGGCTAGGGTTCCGCCGCGTGGTGATGAGGCTGACGGCAGTGGTGTTGATGTGGTGGTGGTTAACGGCGGTGGTAGGAAGAGTGTAAGAAAAAAAAGAGACTGTAGCGGCGGCATTGTAGCACGGTACTGTAGCGGCGGCAGTAAATTTTTAGGGTTGGATCAAAAGACATCAGCGGAGGTTTGTTGTGGTGGTGGGTAGGGCGGCGGCGGCGGCCGGCCGCCCCTCCGGCGGTGTTTTTCGGTGATTGAGCTCTAGCTCTGATACCAAGTTAAACCTTGTATTATGATTGTATTAGAATGTGATTGTATGTTTAGGGTTTACATAAAGAGGTGTTTATATAGAACACCATATTACAAGTCTAGTCCCTATACTATATCATTTAGTCAAATACTAATGAATGGGGGTTTGTTAAAGCTTTAGCTGTTACTGATTATTTGGATCTCCTTGATGTAATTTTATCTTAATTTTTATATATGGAGTATGCTGTGTATGGGTGTTCATATTGTTTGTTTCTTAATGTTTTAGAAATTTGGTAGATTGATCAGTTTAGTGTTTTGGTTATGTTTGATAAGATTTAGGGTTTCTTTCTCTATCTGTTCCGGTTATCTGTTGATTGTGCCTCTTCTTACATATAAATTGAAGGTGAAAAATGACATGTTTAATTAGAAGTGAAGATATTGTGTGCAGAGGAAACTGTGAAACTGGAATGATAGAAGTTGCTATTGGTTTTTCCTGATATTTCTTTTTAATTATTGTAAAGAATTAAACATGAAATCATGACAAACAGAGACAAAGAAATGAAAAATAAATGTAAGCATTTCAGAATAATATTTGTTGATACTATATATAATTGAATGTAAGGTCATTGAAGTGGTATTTCATTTTCTGATTGACGTGGCATCGATGCAAGATTTGCGTTTGGTTTTTATTATTTTTGAAAAATGCGGAAGATATCAAAAATGATTCAAGTGATTATGATTGTCTGTTAATTTAGGTACAGTTGTTGGAAACAAAAGTTGAAGCTTCTAGCCAACCTAAAATATTTCTTTTTAAAGAAAGATGAGTTTGTTTCAGCAATGGGCCTTCATAGTAAAAGAAGCACTAGACAAAAGCTTTCTAGTTGCCAAATTCTTCTGTGCTGTTCATGTCACCAATACCTACCTTTGCTCTACTGCTTTGGTAAAAACCAATCTTTACATCTTATATTTTCTTTTTGTCAGTGTTTCCCCTTTAATAGATTCTAACAATCTGCTACCTTCAGGTTCAAGGTCCTAGTATGCTCCCTACCTTTAACCTCACTAATGAGATTGTCTTGCTTGAGAGAATCTCAACCCGAAATGGTAAAGCGGGTCCTGGTGATGTGGTCATACTCCAATCGCCTGAAAATCCAAGGAAGTTTGTCACCAAAAGAATTATTGGAATGGAAGGTGACAATATCACCTACATTGTGGATCCCAAAAATAGTGATAGAACTGAGACCATTATTGTATGATTGATCTACAATTTAATTTATTTTTTACTATTTTGAGAGTGGGTTTGTGTGATTAACACCTTGTTATTGATGGGTTAGTTTTGTATATATGTAGGTTCCAAAGGGACATGTTTGGGTTCAGGGAGATAATATTTATAATTCTTATGATTCTCGGAATTTCGGGCCTGTTCCTTATGGGCTTCTTCAAGGCAAGGTTTTTTGGAGAGTAAGTATTCCTTCTTTGCTTAATTTTCCATTAAGAGGATAATTATTTATCTCATCATTAGGATCTTATTATATTACAGCTTATTTGTTACTGTTAGGTTATAGAATTAAATTATGTTTGAGAGTATATAAGACTTTGAATTACTTTCTTTGTTGGGCTTGTTGTGTGTAGATTGCTTTGCTCTGAGACTTTGTACCCATAATTTGATTTCATATTGGTTGAAGAAAGCTTAGGATCCTAAAAATTATGAGTACTAGTTACATCAAGTGTATGACTACTTTCTTATTGGTCTTTAGGTTGCTTTGGTTTTTTCTCACTGAACTTTCAACTTGCTACTTACAATAGTTTTTCTACATGTAAAATAGAAATCGTGAAATTTCGGTAGTTAATAATATATATTAGTATAAATGATTACAGATATGGCCTGCTGGTGCATTTGGATCAATTGGGAGGAGACCAGAAACTGTTGATCCTGCCCTAAAGGTACATTTTGCACATGACATTTTACTTCATTATATGTTTTCTCGGGTGTTGTTCTTTTGTTTTGTTTTTGTAATAATTTACTACCTAGCTAGCTTTTCATAACTTGGAAAGTGTCAACGTTTACAAGTAGACATGATTAGTAAATGTTATATTTGCATGTCCTAAAGGGGGCAACCCTTGGTGTGGCTGCAAAAGTTACTTTTCAACTAGAGTTGGCAAAATAGGCGAGTTGAGCGGGTTGGGTAACGGGTAAAAACTGTTGTTTTCTGTTTGGTTGACCCGAGACACTTTTTTGTCTAAAAGTTCAGATTTTTTTGTAAACTAGTGTGCCAAACGCGATGACAAGAATTATATTAGTTTAATAATAGTTTAAATTTTGAATAAAGTGATTTATGATGTTTTAGTTATTAAAAATACACTAAACAACTATTCATTTCATTCCTTTTTAGCTACTTTTTTTTTACATGTCTAACTCGTTAATCAACCCAACTAATGGATCAAAATTGCTAGTTTTCCACCTCTGCCCTTTTATGGGAATGATCTTTGTTGCAAAATATAAGGCATATAAAACCTCTATTCCATGCCCTCATAAAGCCAAGGGACCTGTGTTCGTCAAAGTCATCCATGATATCTTGATCACAAAATCAAGACGCTTTCTTAACGTGTAAGAAAGAATTACATCGACCTCTAGTTCGTCTTTGTTGAAATTTAGGTCATATTTGTTTCGATCACAGGTCGTAGAGCAGTGAAACCCGTCATGACTAGTAGAATGGTGAGCTCATCATGCCTTCAATATTGGCTTTGTCTTGCATTTGGCTGGTATTATTCCATTGACAATCCTTTGAGGGATTACATTTCTTGTATTTTTTGAGTAATAATTAAAACATCACTTGTTTGTCTTTGAGGCAATGTATACCACTTATCAAGTTTGGGAATATTACTATTTTGCACTTGTGAACTTTTAACTAGTTTTAGTCATCTTTTTTTGGAAATTCCCATTTTGCCCTAGTGAAATCATGTTTTACTGCTTTTTCATGTGATATTAACGTGTTTGTTCTTTTGATGCTCTTTTATTGTTTTATTTTGAGTGTCTTCATTTTACTGATCCCAAAAAAAATAATAACAATTTGCTAAGCTAGAGTGTTGGTTAGATGGGTGGGTTAGGCGGACTGAATAACGCGTCAAAACTAGTTTAGGTCAAAACGGGTATTTTTAATTACATTATTTGTCTAAAACACCTACAACACCATTCAATAGGAAGAATAATGAAACTAAACAGTGCCAATAATCAAAGGTAATCATAGAAAAGCTTGAGTCTTACATTGTTATAGCTTAATAAAACAAATTTATAATACCATTAAATCAATTATTATTTATGATAATATATTTAATGAAAACATCAAACACGAGCCTGTTGCGGGATAGGAAGGGGCATTAGTCCAATCCAAGTGTGAGAAGCTGATATCATGCAACAGGAGGTCCACCGTCCATGTATTAGGGTGTTCATCGGTTCAATTTTCTCTTTGTTTGGTTCGATTTATTTGATTTTGAACCGTAAACCTAAGTATTAGAAATGTGTCTAACCGAATTGAATTCAATTCAGTTCGGTTTTAGTTAAAAACTGAACAAACTGATTCGATTTCAACCGATTATCACAAAATCTATTGTTTTAAATTCAGAAATTCAATTCAAAATTTTATTAGCACAAAATCATCCAATTAATTAAACTAAACTGTTATGATCTCAAAAACCACAACAAAAATTCAAATCCAAAACAGCATTGATTAGCACAAAATCAACCAAGAATCCTGATCAGTCACCGATTAGCACAAAATCAAGTAAAAAAACCAGTTGCTGATGGGCGAGGGCGATTCAGCGATTGGCGGAACGAAAATGAAAAATTGCAGAACAAGGGTGTTCAAATTTACCCACCTGTTGAGTAAATCGTGAAGATTAGCTGCTGATGGGCGATGGCAAGCGACAAGCGTGAAGATTCGTTGCCTGAATGGCTAAATCGTCCGCTGATGACGAGCATGAAGATTCAATCTAGGGTTTGTAAATTGCAGGTTTGGTTCAGTGTGTAGTGTAAATGACTGTGTAATGGACTAATGGACAAACTTATTTGGACCAGATAAACTCACAAACACTTGGTAATTGGGCGGGCTAAACTTACCAACATATTAAATATATAGTTATTCGGTTAAACTAATCAACCGATTTAAAAAAGAAAAATGTATATCCGATAACCAAACTGAATTCACAACTCGGATACAGTTCCCGAATAGAAAACTGAATTCACAATTCGGTTCGATTTTTTTTTGTTACAGATACTGTTCGGTTTTCAGTTTTTTTGCACACCCCTACGACATGCATGCAAAAATAGACGGTCATGTGAGATAACGAGTTAAATTCAATACAGGTCAAAACATGTCAAACCATGCCAATGTTACTAATAATCTAGCATCTTTCAACAAGACAAGTTATGAGCTTACACTCTAGATGATTCTCAACTCCTTTCCTCGGTTAAAAAAAACCCTTTAGTGTAACCCGTTCGAGATATGACAAAACTCGTTTGTCGTCACTTTAGAATGTTGGACTAAGGGTCTTGACAAAGATGTTGATTGAAATAGAGAAAACCCTAATTCAATTTGCAAAAAAAAGAGAGGAATGGTGGTATGTACAAGAACCCTAAATATCAAAATCATAGCAAAGCTGCCAAAAGATTTGGCTCTTTCACTCTCTCTCAACACCCCTTTTCACCTGCTTTCTTTTTCTCAGGTGTCAAGTTAGTTAAGCAAAAAGATGGTTAATTTTTGCAGTCATGTTGGACTTGCCCTTGATGCCTGCAGTTTTAAAGTCAATAAAGTTATCAACTTTTTTAATTGTTTTTCACATACCAAAAGATGATGATCATAGCAGGAAAAAGGGGTGTAAATCATAGACAATTTAACATACAAACCCTAGAACAAGGTGTGGGAGAACAAGGGTTAAAATTTAGACAAAAGAAAAAAAAATGGGTGGTGTTGTAAATATAAATGATTTTGGTTAACAACATACATAGTTAGGTTTTATCCTAATATAAATATACTTAACTCATAATTTATCATGTTATCATAGGGTATTAGATTTTGAAAAAAACTAGTTGTGTAAGCTAAACTATTTCTTCATTTTTGGAATATGTAGTAATATAGTATAATATTCATGAACCGTATTTGAAAAACAATTTTGAAAAAAACTAGTTCAAACTGCCAAGTTGAAATGTTTAGGCATGGCCTCCTCAACCAACCGTGCCGGTGTGGTTTGCTGTTTTCACTTTTCCAAAACCGTAGTTAACGGTTCTGCCCAGAATTTTCATCAAAATCGGCCTAACCGGACTGTGAACACCCCTAATCACAAGAATCAAATATGTAACATGGTGTCCAATATCTAGCAATACCTAGCTACTTTGATTGAAAGCCTCAGTGATATTATTCCTCATTCCTTATAAGGCCGATTGTTTATTGAAGCCGCTAGAAACCCTTCAAAATACTAGCAAAAACAACCTCTTCTCCTCACTGCTACCGCTCACAACATCGTGCTTTTCACCATATTTATTGTCCTAGCCGCTCAAACAGCAGCAAGAAACCCTAGTCGCCGCCACATGCGCTTAGTGCTTATCATTGGATCTGTTGTTCGCCGTCGTCATCCCAAACCCTATCCACATCACCAGCAGAAGACAAAAAAATCACTCACAACCGTGTTGTCCACTCCAAAATTTCTCTTTCTACAATCCAAGCTACAGGCCGTTCCCCCGTCCTTACCTTGTGGGGGCATACCAAACTAGTTATGTAATTATCATATTCTAGAAGGTAACCTATAAGTAATATTATACTCTATATAGAGCCCTTATGTAACCCTATTATACACACTCAATATATAATCACCTTCTTGGTTCAATTTATAAGATTAACAAATGAAGAATTTGAACCTGGTTTTGTGCAGTTGTGATAGTAGTCCAATGTTGGGGTTCTGTTGTAGGGGAATAGTCATTCACAAAAGTAAGTGTTCTTGGTTCTCCGGGTAAATTAATTGCAACTGTAGGTGGCAGCTCTCTCATTATCCATAACACAAAAGCTGAAGGTATGGATGAACCTAAGAAAACATGGTATGAATTCACTAAATTTCTAATAACTGTAATGCATAGAGGTAGAAAGTTGGGCGTGTTTGTGTGTTGGGTAAGAGATTAGAACAGATCATTTTTTGTAGGGTCAAAACTGACTGGGTTGGATTGATTGACCCAAAACACTTTTTACCCCATTTTTGAAGAAAAATATTAATGATTAATAGTTATTATTGCTCACAATTTTTTTATTACAGTAACCATCTAACTTTTTAAATGATATGAGTTAGAAGGTTGTATACTTTAAAAAAAACACGTTGGGTCAGAATTTGCACCTCTAGTAATGTGGAACTAGAGGCGGCAATTTCAACCCGTTTTACTTATTAGCGGATTGTTAACTTATCTGTAACGGGTCAAGAGGGAAAAATGGAAAAAAACAGCTAAAAAGATGATGGATCGAAAGTCGCTCAAATTGTACTTTTAATGCATAACCTCAACCATTTTATTAAAAAATAATTGTTTATTGAAATAACATAACTTTTGTAAAACATGACACCAAATATTTAAAAAAAATCATGAACGAAAAGTGATTTGATCTGTATAAAAAATCAAATATTTTGGTCGGTTACCCAGCCTGCCCTACACATCATCTTGCCATTGCTTTACCTATAAAGTAGTACACAATCAGTAGAAGAGAGGCATAGATCCCTCCAATGCTCCGCCAATCACAATGATACAGCGCCTGCAAAAAAACAGTATGGGCCCACAGAGAAACCTTGAGGAGCATGAACCGATTGGCAGAGTACTATAAGTAAGCAAAAAAGTACATACTGGTATATTTGTGAAAAAAGAAACTACTGAACTAGCGGTAAAACAAATAACAGAAACCATGGCAAGTCCAGCAACCTGCAAACAAACGCAATATAATTAAATGCCACGTCATCAACTTATCAAAATAAGATGAATGGTTGCTGTTACTGGTCGCTACATAAAGTAAGAAAATGAAAGTAGGATGCTATAAATGATAACAAATGCAAAGTAAAGAATAAAGCTTTGCATTTGACACAAACCAGTCAAAATGTTAGGATGTAAACCATTGATTTTCAAACTATTACTTCTTGGATTGACTTATATAAAAGAATAAAATATGTATGATGTCATAAATAAAAATATGAGCTCAAACAATGTCCTATATTGGGAAATATTCTAGGAACACGCATGGATAATACCTTCCACATTTAGGAAGACGCCCTCTCAGATCGCACTTTACTCATCTTTGAGACCAATACACATCCTGTTTGCAGTATAAATGAAAATAAATTTAAAAAAAACAGAGAAATCAGTAAGATGGGCACCAAAATTTTCGATAATTTTAAGTTGTAGAATCCCATGATTATTAGCATCTAAAGGAACAGTTGGTAAATCTTTTTGTACAAAACCCAAATGTTTCAAAAACATATAAATATTCGCATCAATCATAGAGATAATGAGATATAAAGAGAGAAATATGAAGCTGTTTCAGTCCTTAAAGCTAAAACAAAGTACAAAACCAATAATATTAGCAGATACCAAAGATGCTGACCGTAGCATGACAATGCACCCCCTAGTAAAAGCATTGCAACAGCAAAAGTATCTACATACACCTGCAAGATATGCACGGTTACATAAATATATATATACAGTTACACATATATGTGTGTATGTACATAAAATACATTTACACACATACATGCATACACATCTACATATGCACACAACTACATATATACATATATTGTGTTGTATTTTTATCAATATGCCATGACATCTCAAACAGTTTTAAAACCAAAGTCCTTATTGAGTTTAAATGACTTCTAACATGCTGTGAACAGAAGTAGAATCATATAGAAACCAACAAACCTGTTAATGAATAAATTAGTTAAAAATATAAAACTGAACCAGTAACTTCTACCCGTGCCACAACTGATGAATCAATAGGATTCTTTCCCAGGCCAATCCATATAAGCACAGCTGATGTCAGCATTAACATAAGTATTAACAGAGTCACCTGTTAGAAGAATCATGAATGAAGATTTTATAGGTCATTAGCACATGGTCATATATGCAAGACATAAACGGAAATGAATGATAAAGCACTAAATCAAACAAATATCATGGCTTACTTTTTAAGCTTAGTCAATTATATAATTAATTGGGATAATCATCAAAAAGATAAGGATACTATTGGTGATTCAATAACTTGGCAAGAAATGGTTCTGATTTACCAATCTGACAACATTTCTTTCTGATATCAATAACGAAACATAATCTTGTCATGCCAGTCTACATATTTGGTATGCCAACTTGGAGGAAAGCTTAAATGTGTGAAGTAACAAATATATATAAAAACAATTATAAATATAGTGTGAAACATACAACTAAAATTTTCATTTAAATTCTACAAAGTGACCTTTGTAAACCCAAGTTATTTTGCAATTTCAAAAGCAGTTGAATTGCCACATATGCCCTAAATACCAACTAGATGCCCACAGCAGATTTCCCGTGACAATATTCAACAAAAAATGGATGAGGGCGTGTTAAATGTTTGAATACTTGTTAGAAACTAAGTACACCCTCAAATTGGTGAGTGGCTATCTTAACCTTTTAGTAACTAATACATAAAATAAACACTGTGACAAACTCTTAAAACTCATCATGAATGCTTCACAAAACACAACAGAAGAGAATATCTTTATATTATAAGTTAAAAATAAAATGCAAAGTTATCAAAATCACGAAATATGATGAAAAAAGACTAGTAGGGAAAATACAAGGATCTGAAAATGAGATAAAGAGCAATATGATGATGCCATCAAACCATCAATCAGCATGAACAGAAAGTAAAACCGAGATCAAAGCCGTTAATTAAAAAGTTGGACCTTCTAAACACCAACAAAAAAGAGAGAGGTGGAAATACTCATAAAGAAATATAATACTATACCAATATCACAACTTGCTGACGGCTGCCAACAGGGAATACTCGAACGGTGCAACATCTTCTTCGACTACTAACTTTCAAATTAGGCTTATTTGCTTTCTCTAACAAAGCTTCCCGAGGACTACAGTCATCCTCATCTTCATCATTTGCCTGGTGGCAAAGGTCAACCCTATAAAATGGAAAATGTCAACCCCTATAAAATGAAAAGAAGCATAAGTCTATATCTTGATCATCCAAAAAATGCATTTAATTTGAAGGCAACTAATCAGATTTATTGCAAAGGAAATCATTAATATCTCAGAATGATTACATATGAGTGTACTGTGTATAGTACATATGCAACATGTTGTATGTGACACAGTGGTCAAGCCAGTAATTTTCTCTTTCTAAAGCTTGTAGATTTTTGAATTCTATGCATGTATATCAAGGATTGAATCGATATAACTCAAACGAAACAAACAAAAAACGAAGAGGAGGATTGGATAACTCCCAATATTATTACTCAGAGGAAAATATAACTCAAAAACCTCTATTACAACTCTCTTGATGAAACCCTAACCCGGTAACATCTACTTATAATGCTAACACAATCTTTGCTAACAATAAACCTAATAACTCTAACTTGGTCATTAAACAACCCAATAAAACCCTTAACTCACAGGTTGGGCCCACTTCTTGGGCCAGACAACAATTGAGCCAACAGTATAGATTAAAAGATATATGTCTCAGTCAACCCTTTTTATTGGCTGTCCTCATAATGTTTCTAATTTTATATTAAATAACTTAGACCATTGTGGAGACACTGCCAAAGTAATATAAACCGTCTAAGACTCAAACTTGGTTTACAGTTACCAAACATACCATGCTTTATAAATGTATTTTACTTTGGTCAAACATGATATCTTATTCTAGATTATAGTATTATATACTAACTCTATCCAAAAACATAGTTCAAGTTTGAGTTTAAATATCTAACAATGAACCACGAAACAGATTATTGCTTTTATTGTAGGTTCTTGTGAAAATTTTTGATCTTATTAACCCGTTTTCATTTAGTCATGGACATTGGTTTTGCTCAAATCTAATTTCTAACTTACACCTACAAGAAATAACAGGCTACAAGCATACTGATTCAAAATTAGGTACATTATTTTGTAATATGTATACTGCTTTGGTCAAACATGTTATCTTTTTCTAGATTGTACACCAACTCCATTCAAAAGATCAAAACCCTAGTCCAAGTTTGGGTTTAAATATCTAACAATGAACAATGAAAAAGATTATTGCTTTTATTGTAGGTTCTTGTGAAAAAAAAATTATCTTACTAAACTGTTTTCATTTAGTCATTGACACTTGTTTTGCTGAAATCTAATTTTTAACTTACACCTACCGGAAATAGCAGACTACAAGCATACTAATCCAAATTAAGGTACATTATTCTAATAGGTTCATAAATCTATCCACTTATCCAGATCATCACAAAATCTCAGACACCAGATGAAACATACCAGAAAGACAGAAGAAGAAGAAATGCTGCAAGAAATAGAATCTTGGGCAATGCTGCAAAATAAAATACTTATACTTTTACATGTGCATGATTGCATTATAAGACTTTTCTGTAGGTATAAAAGAGAATTTTGGCTTTGATGTAACACACAAGAGAGAATTAGGTATACCCACAACAAGAAAACCACAAGAGTTTGACCAGCATATCCAATTCTTACAAGCAGCAACAAGAGTTAATATAAAATAAATACCATAACCTGCCAGCATGAGAAAAAAGAAAGCAACCAATGCCATTTACAGCATAAGGAAATTAATGTCTCAAAAATACAAAAGGAGGTCAATATCTTACCGGTGTTTGAAAAACCAATCATTAGATGAAACACCTGCAATTGGATTTTAAATGAATTAGTATAAGTTGGATATATATATTCACAAATTATGTTCAAATTTGAGGGTAAAACGCAAAATGTAACATATATCTGCAACTTTAGCAGTATTTCTTTCCATGCCATTGTGACAAATGTAACGTATTTAAGGAGTGCTACTTACTTTCTGGCAAGTCCAGCCACTTTGTGGATTCCTAGAATGAATTCTCATCAACTGAGATAAGGGTTCAAAATATCAGGTGTTAACTAAACAAAAAGATTATGTAGGATATGAGTATTCGATTTAAAACAAAGAATATCAAACAAACTTTAAAATCTACTATCAGCATACTGCATTCTGAATGTTTG
The DNA here is from genome assembly GCA_023525975.1 of Smallanthus sonchifolius. Classification (NCBI taxonomy): domain Eukaryota; kingdom Viridiplantae; phylum Streptophyta; class Magnoliopsida; order Asterales; family Asteraceae; genus Smallanthus; species Smallanthus sonchifolius. The sequence continues at coordinate 31,264,043 of CM042019.1, read as the reverse complement.
CTTTGCAACATAAGTAAAAGGGTGTAGTGTTAACTCTATTTTTCAGGTCAACATAAATATCATAAAAATTATGTTTCCTTTGCAACATAGATAATAACTCCATGTTTCTGGTCATGTATACAACTTTCTGAATAAGATATATAGTAGAATTGTGGGATGCAGATTTTATCTTGTGCCTATAAATTAACATATAGGACACATATTGTTCAATAATTATATGCGAGCATAAAAAAAATAATAAAAACCTAAATGACAGTAACTAACAAGAAACTAGGAAAACCGACTAATAACTCCTCAAGCTCGAGCAAAGATAGCTATTATATCCAATCTTGTTCCATATAAAAGATTTCCAGTTGTCCCAAGCTAATGTTAACAAGTGATGCATCATGAAAAGTAATTTGAATTTTTGAATATGAAACTTTCACGTGATATGATAATTACTAAATAACATTTTAGCATGATTTCAAATAGGTGATGTCAGACAAAACAATGCTCAGCATCAAGAATCAATTAAACAGAAACTTCCTAAATCAGAAGCAATTAAGATCCAGTTTCACACCAAACCTACAAATCAGCATTAAGTCGTAACTGTACGGGGTAAATTCCCAAATTAATCATCAATATTATCACTGGAAAACCTAATAACCTAATTTTGAAAACTGAAAATGTATAAATTGATCGATTAAGACGAGAAGATAACCTGATAGAATGCGAGGACGGCAATAACGCCATCAATCAACGCAAGAGCAATATTAACAGCTACTAAGGGCGTCGAGTAACAACCAGAGTCTGTGAACTCCACCACCGTCATCTCGGTCCTCAAGCATTCGTGTGATTCATTCATGCATAAGGAATCAGAGTCGATTGATATGTGTGTGTATTTACTATTTAGGGTTTGAATTTGAAAGCTTGTGGAGGTATCAATGGCGGATCTGGTTGATTTGATGATAATTGGTCTTCTTTCTCATACTTGTGCACGTATCTAAAAGATGTGACGTTGTCCGTACCCGGCTTTTCAAAAAGTTCATGAATCTTACTACTTTTTTTTGGTAGTTTCTATTATTTCTTCTTCTTTTTTAATATATTTTCTTTTATTATTCAATTTCATTTATTTTGTATATACATAACTTGATATTTTTTTTCTAAACCAATCATAAATTTTCTTTCATTTTTTACTAGAGTTTAAACGTGGTCATGGGTTCGAGTTCCACATATGACGCCAACTAAGTTGTTAGTATTCAGTTCATGTCTCCAATTTGAAGGAAATCTTGGTGGTGACGAGGGCCATGAATCACTTCAATCCTGCAAAACATAAGCCATCGTTAGCCTCGCCACATTGAATGGTTGTTTCCTATGACCACCCTCCAGCGTGAGGATAAAAATTGGTTCGTCAAAGATAATTTGTTAAGTACAAACTTCTTAGGGTTAGCAGTGGATACCTGACTCTGCTGAGTTCACATGTATTTATAGTGACTTCATGATGTCCTTTTCACATATGAGGTGGGCCCATTTGTGAAATCACGAGGTCATGATTTTCATGAGGTATGCCACCTCAGCGTGGTTAGTTATTCCCTTTTTGATGTATTTTTCTTGATTTGTAATTTGGGTTATTATCATGGAGTCCGACCGGGTTTGCTCAGGTTCGGTATCATATCTCTTCAGTTACCACATGCAACGACATAGAATAGTTCATCGCTACTAAGTTATTTGAACTCAAAATACTTAAGACTATTAAATAAGTAAGGGATTGAGGCTATAACTCACACGTTATAAATAATTAAGTGAGTACAATCTATATATTAGTTTATACTACTCCGGTCAGATTCAAATTTTATACTACTCGTTTTGCGATGAACTATTTTATGTCGTTGCATGTGGATTTATAACTGCAAGCAATTGCCTTCTTCCACGTGAAAAATGTGCCCTAGATAAACATTACTCTGTAATACTTTGGTTTATTTCATGTATATTTCTTAATCGAGTTCTCCATGTAGGAAATCATTACTTATATTCATCTACCAAAGCTTCCACTTCGTTTTGCTATGTAAGCATATAATAATTCATATCATGATAATTTCTGCAACAAGATTATATGTCTCCTCATAATATCCAATCCGTATTTTGTGAGAATCCATAAGCCACTGTCGAGCTTTATATCTCTTAGTTAGACCATCCAGGGTTGTTGATAACTGTCGTTTGAGTCATGCAAAAACCTAACAAACCTAGATAGCTAGGGCAAGTAAGGTATCGTTGTTGGATATAGAATGTCCGATCATCGATAATATCAACGTTGCTATCGAGGTACAATCCAAAGAGTTACACTTTCGACAACGAGCAATTAATAATGTTTAGTCGTAAACATTATAGTTCACGAAATGCGGAATTTTTTATTCGGTGAATAAATATTTAGAGAAATATTTAAACGGTTAATTCGGTGATTAATTATTTAGAGAAATAATTAAGGACGAAAGGTTTAAACGTTTAAGAGTTAAACGTTAGTCGGTTAAGATTTACTGATTAATTATAATTAGTAAAGCGCAAGGGTTAAAGGTAATTAACAGTTAGTTACAGGAAATTAACAGTTAATTTTCAAGGGGTACGTTTTGTAAATAAGGGGATTATAAATATAACCTTAGGTGCAAACCATAATAAAAATTATTAGCCACCACCCCTCCCTAATTGCGCAAGGCAATCGGCCGGCTCCCACCTCCGCCGCTAGCTGACGTCCTGCTGCCTCCGCAAGCGCCGAAAGTTGCCGCCTTCCTAGCCGTGAGTCGGGTTCGTGTTGGATCATTCCAATGTTGGATTCTCAGAGGGAACCGAGACCCAACCCACCTTGGTCTTTTGGAGCAATAACCTTCGACCACGAAATCCAGTTAATTTTTGCTTTGTCTGGATTTCCTCCCCAAAAAAAGACCCTTCGCATTCGTTCCAAATTGTCGATAACCTGTAAGGGAGCCCTATACAAAGAAAAATAGTAAGTAGGTAGAGAGTTTAAAACTGATTTGACCAATGTAATTCGGCCCCGAAAGATAAATGATTTGCTTTCCAGATGGATAACCAGGATTTAAACATATCTAAAATCGGCTTCCAATTCTTGGCTAGATTCATATTTGGACCAATTGCAATCCAAGGTACTTGAAAGGAAGAGATCCAGTTTTGTAGTGAAGGACTTCAACCATGCTTTGAATTTCAGGAGTATCAACACCAATTCCATAGAGAGAGCTTTTTGCTAGGTTGATCTTTAGACTTGACCAAGGTAGAAACATCTCAAGATCCTACCCAGATTCAAGGCATTTAGCTGGATCCAATCCTCAATAAAATACCACATCATCTGCAAACAGGAAATGTGACAATGACAAATCATTAATACAATTTAAACCATGAAAGATTCTTATGAACCAAACCTTTTTAATGGTTCCAGTAAGGGACTCCATTGATATAATAAACAAAAAAGGGGAAGGGTAGGTCTCCCTGTCTAAGCCCGTGAAAGCAGGAGAATTCTTGGGTAGGGAAACTATTTATCAGAACTGAAGCCCTCGCTAAGGACATGGAAGCAACTATGAGCTATTCAATTCATCCACCTGGATGGAAAGTTCATTTAGTCCATGACCGAGTTCAAAAAAAGCCCAATTAAACGAATCCAAAGCTTTTTTTCATTCTCAATATCTAATCTAATAGATTATATGAAAAACCAATTAAAATAATAATATATAGTAACGAAATTATAAACCTATTTAAACATCAACCTCTTAGGGACAGTAACAAATTTTTTTTTTCTTTTATCTTGAAACTCAAAGTCAAAATTGTTGTTGTAAAGGTACGTATGATATGTGGTACTGTACAAGTGTATTGTGCACAATTCGATAAATTTTATGCACCTACTTCTTCTACAAAATACTTTTTGAGAAAAGTCAAACTTGGATTACTAATCATTCCATTCAGACCTGATCAAAATTATTGTCATCCGAACCTTTGGTAAATTTGGTCAGAGTCCGAGGTGTTGATCTGAAAATTATTAACCCTTATTTGCCGTGATGGAGAATAGTGCTAGCACCTGTGTAACACTTGCTGATTGGCCTGCGTTTTTTTTTTTTTTTTTTATATTTTCATTTTCAACCTTTATACTATATATAATACTAGGATAGCAAACTCGTGTATTACACAAATTGAATAAAGAAAAAATTGAATAATAATTAGTAATGATGATTTAGAAATTATAAAACAATTGAACAATTTAATTGATGATGAACAAAATTTTGAACTAAAAAATTTATAGATAAAAACTGAAACGAATTATTAATCTAGTTGTCTAAAATAATGAAGTTGAATAAAATGTAAAAACAGTATTGATGATATAATAACTATCTATAATACAAATTTATTTTTCGAAATTGATAAGTAACGTCAGAAATTATATCTATCCATAATTAATTCCATATTAAATTTATATAGTTAATGATATAATAACTATCGATAATTAAATTTATATTATGTCACACCCCAACCGACGGCGGATTATACGTCGGGGCGGACGCGGTTGTTCAATAGCACAAGGTTGACTATTAAAGTTTCAATATTTCATTAATAATATATTCAAAGGTTCAATACAAAGGAAATAACAAGTATACAACATTTGTTTAATATGAAGTCTAGGTCCAAAGCGTCCTATGTGATCACAAACAAGTCTCATGATGTAGAACCTGAAACATGTGAAAGAATCTGTCAACTACAAAATAGTTGGTGAGATACAAAGGTTTTGACACAGTTTAACAAGTATTTGAAAGAGTTACAATTCACTATGATATATGCATTCTATAATGTAAGTATGAGAAAACAAGTATCTTAAACATTGTGCATGTCAAACCTCCAAACCAAGTGTATGCATAACCCGCAGGTTACCCTTATAGTATCAAGTTTAATAGTTTAAGTAACAAACACCAAGGGCTCCCCCCGAAGGGTCAATCAATCAAGGTGGATTGGTTAAATGCAATAGATCTATCATTGTTACTATCGGCTTGATCAAAGTTAATGAACATGCTAGAATTAAGTTTAATCTAAGCATACAAGTCTCAAGTTTAACATAAGAATAAGCATCTAGTCATAGTTTGTACAAGAATTGTATAAGTTTGAAGTTTGAACATGTTTCACCCCAAAAGAATGTAAAATGAAAAAGGGGCTAAGTATACTCACTTGGATTGATGAAGAGTATCCGATAAGAGTAAGTTTGCAAGACTTTGAGAGGGAGAATATCCTCACAATAAGCCTAGGAATATAAGTCTAAAGTTTCAAGTATGATCTTATAAGACTAGGACAAGAATCTTAAGATTTCGGGATTTGACTAGGGTTCCAATGGGAGATGGGTTGGTGGTGTTTATGAAGTTTTTAAATCAAGTTTAAAACAAAAGGTTTTTTTTTAATGGATGCTTCAAGACTTATGTATCAAAGTTTAAATAAGTTTATAGCTTAAAATGATTTAGTAAGATAATTATTCAAAAGTTTCACAATTAATACATCCAATTGGTAATAATAATTAAGATAGTTTTCTAAGTAATTGTACATATTGCAAGGATAAACAAATAGTCTTTAAATTATAAGTTTATAAATTATAAAGTTTCTTAGGTATTAAAAATGAAGTTTGTATGTTTGAAATGTTTAAAGTTTCTATTTAACATTTATAGGGTTTGTAATTTAGGATGAATGAGTAAACGATTTTTCTATCTTTATAAAGTTTATAGATTCATAGGTTTTCTAGTTTTAAATAAACGATTGTTTATTTACTTTTCTTGTTTTAAAATAGATATACAAGTAGCCTTGATTTAGATTCCTAATAATTTACAAAAGATTATAATTTTATGTTTTCTAAGTAGTGTACAAATTTTATAAGTTTTACTTATAAAATTTATATAAATTATTTATTCAAAGTTTTGAATAGAAAACAATTAAAGTTTTTATGTTAGATTAAAGTTTCAAGTTTTATAAATTATTTTCTGTTTAATAAATAAGTTTAATAAAGTCTTACAAATGTTTTTATAATTTTTAAACCTTTAAAACTATTTTTAAAGGGTAAAACATTATAGGTTTTAACCAATTTTAATTAAATACAATAGCCCTGTTATGCAAAAATGTAAAAAGAATTCATTTTTATGATTATAACAATTTATTATAATTTATAAAAATCATTAGAATTTTTGAAATCTTGTAAAAAGCATCAGAAAAATGAAGAACAAAAAATGGGGCGCGCCTGGGTTGAACCCGGGTCTGTGACCGAGTCACCCATCACACACGAAATTAACCAGCCCGGCTACGGGTCTTGCTGTTAATCTAGCTGGAAAGAAAATTTAAAAATACAAACCCAAATCGATCCCAATTTCATTATGAACCCTAGAAACTTAATCCGCCAAATACACTACGATTAGCCATCTGTTAATCGAATAAAACATGGGGCTTTCGATCACAGAGGGATTTCGAGTCGATTGGTCATTGAGATTACCTGAATTGATGCAGAAATGAGGGAGAACGAGCTGGGTCCTCGTCGGCGGCGGTCGCAGGCTTCAATCGAGTAATGCGGGTGTTAAACGGAGAAATTGAGAGTGAAGGAAGTTGTGGTGTGATGTTACTGAAGATTTAAATCGATATTTATAGCCGATTTCGTGGTTAAATGCCGAATTAGGTGGGAAGGCGACGGGTGGAGCGAAAACGGATCGAATGCGTGTCTCGGGCCGTGTTCAAGCATTGATGGTTCTTGGGTTTCGATCGCACGCCTCAGGCGAGTCTCGAGGTTCGTTGAATGTGGACGGAAATCGTGATTTTGATGAAAAGGGACTCAAAACGGCCTCTGCGGGACTCGAACCCGTGATTTGATTCTGGGTTCGGGAGTTTGGTGGAAGGGCAAACAGGCCCCTGAAGTTTTGAGTTTTTGTCAAAGTATAAAGTTTAGTTTAAAACAAGTTTCCCTAATGACAGTTTCAGTCCCTTGATTTTATAAAATAATTGGGTTTTATATTCTCTTTTATAGAGTTAAACAAGTTTTATAAGTTTCATATTTAAAATAATTTATGAAATTTATTTATAGAATAAGTTTATAAATGTAATTATAAACTTATAAAGTTTTAAGGTTTTAATACATATGTATATATATATATACTTTTAAATAAGTATCGTATATATATATATATATATAAAAAAATTCCTTAACTATATTTTAGTCAAAATCGATTTTTTATTATGCATTAAATAGTTTCTAATAGAACTTAAATTCCGAAAACGATAACACGTATAAGTGTTTTAAGAAAATATAGATCGAAAATCCTTGGATATCACAGTCTCCCCTACTTTAAGAAATTTCGTCCCGAAATTAAAGTAGAAGGCCTCTGTTTCCAGGATTTAAGTTTATGATATGTGTAAGGATAAAGAGGAAAGTACTTTACGTTCCCAAGTAAACCCTGGTTTCGTTTAGAATTCTAAAGGGAATGTAACGATAGGAATAAGATTTTTGCTTGAGTTTCTAAGTTTTCAAAGCATATGGTTGCCAAGAGTTTTCCTAAGAAGCATATAGTTTCATTGAGGTATATGAAGATTCGTTTTCAGGAATGCATTTGAGAGAATATCTGCTGAATTTCCATTCAGGATTTCGAGTGGGATGCATCACTTAGGATGGATTTGATGATAGTTTAATGATTAGAGTTTGTAGACTAATACGTTTAAGGATTGCTACGGTACCTAAGTTCTGTGGCTCCCTTTTGCGATAAGTCTTAGATCGTAGCACACGACAGAGTTTACTATGTCTTTCCATACGCTGATTTTCGTACTTACGTGTGCACCCGCAAGCATTCAAATCGTCGCATAGTCCGCATAGGTCCTTCCATTTGTGTGTGGATCCAGAAAGAGTACTAGGATTGGTTTAACACACGACTAGAGTTTCCACATAAGAGTGATCATTGATTAACGAGTCCCTTAGAGAGAAACGTCATTCAATAATTAAAGAGAAGGAATGTGACAAGATTTAGAGTTTCAAGTTTCCTCGTGATTGATTAAGAATACTTCAATCATTGAGTGGTTTAAAGTCTTTACACTTTCCTCGGGTTTGATCAAGAATACATCAAACCTTGAGTAGTTTAAAAGTCTTATATGTTTCCTCATATTTGAACAAGAATACGTCAAACATGGAATAGTTTAAAGTCTTATACGTCCATCGTGTTTGAACAAGCATACGTCCAACATGGAGTAGCTTAAAGTCTTATGCGTCCATCGTGTTTGAACAAGCATACGTCAAACATGGAGTAGCTTAAAGTCTCATACGTCCATTGGGTTTGAACAAGCATGCGTCAAACATGGAATGGCTTAAAGTCTCATACGTTCATCATGTTTGAACAAGCATACGTCAAACATGGGGTAGTTTAAAGTCTCATACGTTCATCATGTTCGAACAAGCATACGTCAAACATAGAATAGCCTTAAAGTCTCTTAGTTTAGCTCCAGTTTGTAGAAGTATACGATTACGTTTTGAGTATAAAGTGGTTATCTAAATACTCTAGTGTTTAAGAGAGGTGTGGGACGGCGTTTGGAACAGGATTAACCGTTATACGCTTTCTCACAGAAGGTTCGAGTTGTCCAGAAGATTAGTGGATCCCGATGTTTGGTTTAGATAGGAGTCAGGGGATGTACTCTGCTAAAGAGAGTAACGTCCTCCTTTCTGCTAGAGTCTAGTATCATGAGTGAAGTTTTCCCGTGTATATAGAAACGAATGTTTTATCGAGTTTTACAAGGTTTAGTTAAGACGCACACAATGAGTTTTCAAGACTAAGAATTCAAGTATGAGTTTTAAGAATCCAAGCATGAGTTTTAAGACTAAGAATCCAAGTATGAGTTTTAAGAATCCAAGTATAAGTTTCAAGACTAAGAATCCAAGTATAAGTTTCAAGATTAAGAATCCAAGTATAAGTTTCAAGACTAAGAATCCAAGTATAAGTTTCAAGATTAAGAATCCAAGTATAAGTTTCAAGATTAAGAATCCAAGTATAAGTAGGATAAATCACAAGTTGTAACATTAAGCCTTTTAGTTTCAAGAATACGGGTTTGAGTATTTGTATAAGTTTTTGCATGACTTAAAAGTTTCCGACGAAGTTTAATGTTTTAACAATGCGTATTTATGCTTTTAGTTCCCGTTGTGATCTATAGTAAGTCTTTTACGTGACAAGAGTTAAATGAGGAAGTCTCCAAGTATAGGGTAACGGAAAAGTTTCGATAAGGTTGATGATAGTGTGTTTATAAATGATTTCATCTTGTTTCATAACAGTAGGTATAGTTTTCTTCTATATGGAGTGTAATTAAGATGTTTTAAAAATGACGAGTTGGACATTGATAAATAGTATAAGTAGGTCTCATGAAAAAGTATGTGTGATTGTCAAATGAAACGTTGGTCAAGTTTAGTAGGGTGAAGTCTATATAAGGGGTAAGGATCATAGTTGCTTACGGCAGTAGTTCGTAAGTCGAGTTGTTTTAAAAGAGTGCTTACGAATTAGAAGGTTTGTTCAAAGTTTATTCTTTACGTATACGCGTCACTTAGGGTTTTTATAGTTTAATGCCACGTTGTTAATTATCTCTAGTACTAACGCGGGCTGCTCTTGACGGAAGTGTTTGGGTGAGAGGGTTAAGTTTGTAATGATGAAAGAAGTGTCAAATTAGCAAGTGACAACAAGATGAAATTTCAAAATGACTTTCATTAGATGTTTCAAAATTTGGGCTTCTAGCCCTTACATAAGACAAAACTTTTAAAATATAAGAGAATTGGAGGCTTCATGCACGCCTTAGGTAGCTCTCCACTAAGAAACAGATTAGTACCACCACAAGAACTGCTAGTGTCACAACCCCGGGCTACCCCTGCCCGGGCGTCGCGAGATAATGCTGGTATCTGAATGAGGTCCCATAAATTTGGACAACGGAAGTCTTTGTTTTTACTTGATGCCTTTTTGTAATGAAATGTAATGTAAATAACCTCAAGGGTTAATTCTGTACTTTTTGTCAAAACTTGGGATCCACGTCCCTTTTCATTTCATGATAATAGATCTTCAAAAGTCTATTATATAATGTACAGTGATTGAAATAATTTACATAATACAAGCCATTCAAAATGTCTAGGATCTACGTCCGTTCCAACATTTGGTCTTGTATTAGTCTGCCACAGGGATTTTGATATGCCTAAAGATCTTGTCTTTACTGCACCACCCTGAATTTAATGATTTCTTTCACTACCTGTGAAAAACGTTTTGAAAATGAACATCAGCATAAAGCCGGTGAATCACATTTAACTGACACGAAAATGATTTCTAACATAAACCAAATTAAAGCCTTTAAGCACGTTTTCTTTGACGATAAATCTACACATTCAGCAGTCTTTTTCACCTGAAGTATATACCACCTACATACACCGGGTCTCTGCCATGGGGTCAACTGGCTGAGCTCTATGTCTCAGACTGATAGCCTATTCCCAGGGTCGTGATGCTAAGAACCTTGTTCTTAGTCTTACATGATCTGCTAAGGAACCATATCCTCAGTCTTATGATATCCCCTTACATGATCTGTACCCAGCCACGGAAGGGGATTTCACCCTCCTCATGTATACCATTTGATCAAATCTACGTATGCTTATGGCCTGAATGCTATCACGTAGATTACCCTTATGATTAAAGCATTTAATTTGTTTCATGCCGTTTTCGTAAATAAAATGGTTTTATCGTTTGAAAAGCGTTAAACGTGTTCACCTTGATTTTGATGGCTGGTAGGGTTGTAGGCTTCGGAATTTGAGCAGAACCTCGACACGTTTCTTCCTAGGGAAGACACGATTAACGAGAATATATATGAGAGAATATATATATAATTGCGGCTATATATATATGAATAGTTTTAACGATACCTACTTTGCGGGATTTGGACAGAACTACGACTTGAGTTGGGTGTCGTAGGATTCTTGAACAGCGCTTCGGGACGTTGTGGAGTTTTGAGAGATCGGGTTTGTGTGAAACGAATGTTTGGAAACTGTACAGAATTTCAATCCCGTTGAAGGCCTTTTATAGGCTGATTTTCCAGTCCCTCGCGTACCGCGAGGCCGGCCAAGGAAATCCCTCGCGTACCGCGAGAGGATGAGGTGTCACGAACGGTGCTGAGTCAGCATGACACGTGGCGGCTGGTGGCAAGGGTGAATGACACGTGTTTTCTGGCCCTGACGCGTGTACTATTCCCTCGCGTACCGCGAGGCTTGGTTGGGAATCTTCTCGCGTACCGTGAGAAGGTGTAAATTTGGCGTATAAGCAGTCCCCTCGCGTACCGCGAGGTTTTGTCAAAATCTCCCTCGCGTACCGCGAGGGAGTGAAATTTTGAATTTTTCTTTTCTTTTTATTTTGGGTGTTACATCCTCCCCTCCTTTAGAATAATCTCGTCCTCGAGATTCATTGAAAGAGATGTGGATACTTTTTGCGCATTTCTGACTCAAGTTCCCAAGTATATTCTGGGCCACGCCTGGAGTCCCATCTTATTTTGACTAACGCCAATTGCTTTCGTTTAAGCTTTTTGATTTGTCGGTCTTCAATTTGTAACGGGCGTTCGATGAATTTGAGCTTTTCATTTACTTCCACATCTTGTAAAGGCATAAGCAAGGATTCATCAGCTAAACACTTACGTAGGTTTGATACATGGAATACATCGTGTACTCCACCCATCTCTACTGGTAGTTCAAGCTGATAGGCAACAGGTCCGATTTGTTTAATGATTTTGAAAGGTCCAACAAAACGTGGACTTAACTTTCCTTTCTTTCCGAAACGAATAACACCTTTCCAAGGTGAAACTTTTAATAACACCTTGTCACCGAATTGGAATTCTAACGGCTTTCTTCGTTTATCTGCATAACTTTTCTGTCGATCTTGAGCCGCTTTTAAACGTTCACGTATTTGTAATACTTTATCAGTGGTTTCTTGGACTATCTCTGGTCCTGATAACTGATTTTCTCCGATATCTGACCAACATACAGGCGTTCGACATTTCCGTCCGTACAATGCTTCAAATGGTGCGGCCTGAATACTTGTGTGATAACTATTGTTGTATGAGAATTCCATTAGAGGTAAATGATCATCCCAATTACCTCCAAAATCTATCACACAGGCTCGGAGCATATCTTCTAGGGTTTGTATAGTTCTTTCGCTCTGCCCATCAGTTTGTGGATGATAAGCAGTGCTAAGATTCAATCGAGTTCCTAGAGCTGTTTGAAAACTTTGCCAGAATCGAGATGTGAAGCGACTATCTCTATCTGACACTATGGATAGAGGCACACCATGTAATGTTACAATTTCATTAACGTAAATTTGTGCCATTTTGTCCATACTCATGGTGTCTTTAATAGGTAGAAAGTGAGCTGATTTGGTTAAACGGTCAATGATAACCCAGATTGCATTATTTCCACGAGTGGTTCGAGGAAGTTTTGTAATAAAGTCCATAGTTATCAGTTCCCATTTCCAAACTGGTAATTCTAACTGTTGCAATAATCCAGCTGGCTTTTGGTGTTCGGCTTTGACTTTGGAACAAGTCAAACATTTTGCTATATAGATAGCAATGTTCTTTTTCATACCAATCCACCAGTAACTTTCTTTGAGATTCTTGTACATTTTATCACTTCCTGGGTGCATGGTGTATTTGGACTTGTGTGCTTCTTCGAGGATTCGCTCTCGAAGATCACCTGTAACTGGTACCCAAATACGTTTATTCATGCGAAGGATATTATCTTCTCCTTTGATCAGTAAATCAAGCATTCCTTTCATTCCTTCTTTTTCAAAGTTACCTTCCTTCAAAGCTAACTCTTGTGCCTCTTTTAACTGACTTACAAGATCAATTTGTAGTTCAAGTCTGAGAGAACGTACTCTCTTTGGCTTGACATTTTCTTTTCGGCTCAAGGCATCTGCTACTACATTTGCCTTTCCTTCATGATAACAAATTTCACAATCATAATCATTCAGGATTTCCATCCATCTTCTTTGTCTCATATTTAACTCCTTCTGGCTAAATATGTACTTGAGACTTTTATGATCAGTGTAGATTGTGAACTTAACCCCATAGAGATAGTGTCGCCATAATTTCAAAGCAAAGATTATAGCGCCCAACTCTAGATCGTGGGTTGAGTAGTTTTTCTCATGAATTTTCAACTGACGAGATGCATAAGCAATGACTTTCTTGCGTTGCATTAATACGCAACCTAAACCAGTATGTGAGGCGTCGCAGTAAACTACGAAGTCTTCAATACCATCTGGTAAAGATAGAATAGGTGCGTTTGTCAGTTTTTGTTTCAAAGTTTCAAAAGATTCAGATTGTTTGGGTCCCCATTCGTATTTTACAGATTTCCGAGTTAGGGATGTGAGTGGGATTGCTATACGAGAAAAATTTTGAATGAACCGGCGGTAATATCCCGCTAATCCCAGAAAACTACGAATTTCGGTGGGTGACTTGGGAATTTCCCATTTGGATATAGCTTCAATTTTGGAAGGATCTACTTGAATTCCGTTCACGTTGATGACATGACCAAGAAATTGTACTTCCGTTAACCAAAATTCGCATTTGGAAAACTTAGCATATAATTTCTCTTTTCGAAGAAGTTCAAGTATGGTTCGAAGATGAGTTTCGTGTTCAACTTGGGTTTTGGAATAAATAAGTATGTCATCAATAAAAACTATGACAAACTTATCCAAGTAAGGTTTGCAGACACGATTCATCATGTCCATGAATGCGGCAGGAGCATTTGTAAGTCCAAATGGCATAACCGTGAACTCAAAATGTCCATACCGTGTTCGAAATGCAGTTTTCGAGATATCGTTATCATGCACTTTCAACTGATGATAACCTGAACGAAGATCGATCTTTGAAAAATGACAAGCTCCTTGGAGTTGATCGAATAAATCGTCAATCCGTGGAAGCGGGTATCGGTTTTTGATGGTAACTTTATTCAGTTCCCGATAATCAATACACATGCGCATTGATCCGTCTTTCTTCTTAACAAAGAGAATTGGAGCTCCCCAGGGTGAAGAACTTGGTTGGATAAAACCTTTCTCAAGAAGTTCATCCAATTGTTTCTTGAGTTCTGCCATTTCTGTGGGTGCCAGTCTGTACGGGGATTTGGCAATTGGAGTTGCACCAGGTACAAGATTGATTCGAAATTCTACTTCTCGTTCTGGTGGTAATCCAGGCAGTTCTTCAGGAAAAACGTCTGGAAATTCAGATACTACATGTACTGATTCTATCTTCTTCTCCTTTTCCAAGGCAGTAATTGATACTAGACATGCCAGATATCCTTTTCTTAAGCACTTGGTTGCTTTAAGTATGGAGATTATCTGGATAGGTTTTGTGGGTTTATCACCTTGGATAGTTAGAGTTTTGTTTGTTGGTGTAACGAGTTTTACAACTTGTTGATTACAAAGGATTTCGGCTTGGTTATTGGATAACCAATCCATCCCCAAAACAATGTCAAAGCCAGTTATTAACATTGGTAACAATTGTACTGGGATAGTGAAACCAGCCAATGTAATGTAACAATTGTTCAGTGATTGGGATATTTTTATCAAATCACCGTTCGCTGTTTCTACTTCATATGTTTCAACTAAGGGACTTAATGGTTCGTTTAATAGATTACAGAAATTATAATCTATAAAACTCCGGTTCGCACCTGAGTCAAATAAGACCTTAGCATAAACATTATTAAGAAGAAACGTACCGGTAATTACGTCCGGCGTTCTCTCAGCTTGATTAGCATTCATGACAAATGCTCGCACGATCTTTTTGGTTTCTGGAGTTATCTTGGCTCCTGATCCTCCAGCTCTTCTGGTCTTTGCAAACTTAGGGCAATTCGTTCTGATGTGCCCTGGCTCTCCACAATTGAAACAAGTAATCATTCCCTTTCTCTTGAAGCAATTCTCAGTAGTGTGACCTGAGACCTTGCAATGATTACAGAATGGAGTTTCAAAAACACACTTTCCACTATGCCTGCGTCCGCACGTTTTGCATGGTGGATTGTTAAATGGAAATCCTTTTTGCCCAAAGCTTTTGCTAAATCTTTTGGCTTCGGGTTTTGTTTTTGTAGAGGATTCGACTTTCTTCTTTTCCTCTATATTTCTGATTAGTCCAGCCGTCATGGTACCGGTCAATTCTACGGTGGAATCAATGGTTTTTGGTGAGACAACCTTCACCAAATCACGGATCTCTGGAACTAAACCGTAAATATATCGAGTTATGAGAACCGACTCGGGTTTAGCCAGGTGAGGTGCCAATCGAGCATATTCAAAGAATTTGGTAGTATACTCTCGATCATTGGTACCCACCATTCGGTGCTCCAGAAATTTTCTTTCAGCTTGTTCTTTTTCAGTCTTGGGGCAAAATTTCTTTTTCACCTTTGCCCGAAATTCTTTCCAATCCATGGCATTTGCCTTTCTTCTTCCTTTGGCAGAAATGATTGAATTCCACCATTCCAATGCTTCATTTTTAAAGGAGTTTGAAGCATACAGCACTTGATCTTTCATAGCACACTTGCTAATTGCTATTACTGACTCCATCTTCTCTAGCCAGTGAAGAGTAGCAATACCGCCTTCGGTGCCCTTAAATTCATAAGGTTTACAGTCCTGAAAGGTTTTGTAAGAACACTCCTTGTGTTTATACCTTTTTGTTTCATTTTCTTCTTCTGAGCTCTCACTGCTTAGATTTAACGATTCTTCAGATTCAGAATACTTATTGCTTGATGTTCTGGATCTTTTCGAGGTTTGAGGTTTACGAGAGCTTGCTACTTGCTCTGTGTGGGTTTTCGAAGGGTTTTCCATTCTTTTTGAAGGAAGAGTTACGTGGCTTGGAGTTTTGATGTTTTCTTGTACTTCCTTTATTATGGCAGGAAGCATTTCTTTAATGCTTTGTTTGACCAGTTGTTGCAATTCTGGTTGTTGAGTAGTTATTTCAGGATTATTATTAATTTCTTTTCCTTTTTCCTTGGTAATGTAGGTAGCTGGACCGCTATTGTTATTTTGTTGAGACAACTAAGAACACAAGCACGAATTTGGGTCAAAATTTGAAGTTTATTATCGTTAAACTTCATCTATTCATTACAAATAGAGAAATATAGATATGTATCTATATCACGTCTAATGATTGAGGTGGTGGCATAGATGTCATAACAGGACGTAAAGATTCTCTTGAATCTTCCATTTCCACTGAATACTCTGATTCTTCTCTCAGAGGTTCAAGCCTTGCTTGAGTCTGCTCCACTTGTTCTGCGACCATTCTGTTCCAATTCTCCGGGGTCGGCAGGTAGTGGATATAATCGTCATATCTTGGTACTACTTGATTAGATGATTTTCCAGGGAAGTAGTTTGGGTAATTATAAGGATAATAGTATGGATCTGACATCCTGTAATTTATTGGTTATGTTAAAGGCATCTTCCTATCGTTTGTTCAGTAGGCACAACTATTGGTTAAAGCCTAGATACAATCATATAAGTATCTAGTTTTGCTAAAACCCTTGAATGTGGCTCTGATACCAACCTGTCACAACCCCGGGCTACCCCTGCCCGGGCGTCGCGAGATAATGCTGGTATCTGAATGAGGTCCCATAAATTTGGACAGCGGAAGTCTTTGTTTTTACTTGATGCCTTTTTGTAATGAAATGTAATGTAAATAACCTCAAGGGTTAATTCTGTACTTTTTGTCAAAACTTGGGATCCACGTCCCTTTTCATTTCATGATAATAGATCTTCAAAAGTCTATTATATAATGTACAGTGATTGAAATAATTTACATAATACAAGCCATTCAAAATGTCTAGGATCTACGTCCGTTCCAACATTTGGTCTTGTATTAGTCTGCCACAGGGATTTTGATATGCCTAAAGATCTTGTCTTTACTGCACCACCCTGAATTTAATGATTTCTTTCACTACCTGTGAAAAACGTTTTGAAAATGAACATCAGCATAAAGCCGGTGAATCACATTTAACTGACACGAAAATGATTTCTAACATAAACCAAATTAAAGCCTTTAAGCACGTTTTCTTTGACGATAAATCTACACATTCAGCAGTCTTTTTCACCTGAAGTATATACCACCTACATACACCGGGTCTCTGCCATGGGGTCAACTGGCTGAGCTCTATGTCTCAGACTGATAGCCTATTCCCAGGGTCGTGATGCTAAGAACCTTGTTCTTAGTCTTACATGATCTGCTAAGGAACCATATCCTCAGTCTTATGATATCCCCTTACATGATCTGTACCCAGCCACGGAAGGGGATTTCACCCTCCTCATGTATACCATTTGATCAAATCTACGTATGCTTATGGCCTGAATGCTATCACGTAGATTACCCTTATGATTAAAGCATTTAATTTGTTTCATGCCGTTTTCGTAAATAAAATGGTTTTATCGTTTGAAAAGCGTTAAACGTGTTCACCTTGATTTTGATGGCTGGTAGGGTTGTAGGCTTCGGAATTTGAGCAGAACCTCGACACGTTTCTTCCTAGGGAAGACACGATTAACGAGAATATATATGAGAGAATATATATATAATTGCGGCTATATATATATGAATAGTTTTAACGATACCTACTTTGCGGGATTTGGACAGAACTACGACTTGAGTTGGGTGTCGTAGGATTCTTGAACAGCGTTTCGGGACGTTGTGGAGTTTTGAGAGATCGGGTTTGTGTGAAACGAATGTTTGGAAACTGTACAGAATTTCAATCCCGTTGAAGGCCTTTTATAGGCTGATTTTCCAGTCCCTCGCGTACCGCGAGGCCGGCCAAGGAAATCCCTCGCGTACCGCGAGAGGATGAGGTGTCACGAACGGTGCTGAGTCAGCATGACACGTGGCGGCTGGTGGCAAGGGTGAATGACACGTGTTTTCTGGCCCTGACGCGTGTACTATTCCCTCGCGTACCGCGAGGCTTGGTTGGGAATCTTCTCGCGTACCGCGAGAAGGTGTAAATCTGGCGTATAAGCAGTCCCCTCGCGTACCGCGAGGTTTTGTCAAAATCTCCCTCGCGTACCGCGAGGGAGTGAAATTTTGAATTTTTCTTTTCTTTTTATTTTGGGTGTTACAGCTAGAGTCACTCGGATGGCGAATCTAGCCTCTGCCCTAGTGGCATCGATATGGTCCTCGAAGATTTCTCTGTCTTCTTCCAAAGATACGATCTTTTCTTCCTGGATCCAGATTTGGTTGGCCAGGTCGTCGATCCTTTGGTTTAGTAGGTCTTGCCGTGCCCTGTGCTCCATCTCCCTCCTCATAGATTCCTCGGTTTCCATAAACCTAGGAATGTTAGGCACCGGGATTCCCATTGCCACGGCAGGTTCACTGGCATGCCTATCCCTTAGGGTAGGGGTAGGTGCTAGATACGGGTCCCTTGGTGGTGATGAAAACCGGTGATGAAGATGAGGTGGTTGGTAAGGATTCCTCGGTGGTGATGTCCTATGGTTTCTGGTCCAGTTGGTGTTGAGTTCAGCTCTTGCCCTAGCATTGGGGTAAGGACTTGGTTGATACACCGGTGACTCGCTGCTCTCTTCTCGGTCGGACTCTCCTCTTGGACGATACACTGGTGAAGAGTGTGAGTGTGAGTCCATTACCTAGTAAGAGAAGGGAATAGGAAGAGATTTGTAAGTAATTTGATTAAATGTTTTCAAAAAGATTTTTATTCATAATACTGAGTCATCACAGTATTATTAAAAAAATGGTTTTCGGTTTGAAGTTGATGAGCTAACGAAGAAAATTCCCGGAAGAAGGGGTGGGTTACGAGGACTCACTTATGTACCCTATTTCCCTAGCCAGAACATTCTCATGGGCTTGCAACTTCTTTCAGTTGTTGTCACCGATGTTTGGGTTTATGGTACTATGTCGAGGTTCATTTTGGGTTTAGAGTCTTAAACGTGGAGCTTGTCTATTCCATGGTAGGCTTCTTCTCTTGCGGGACAACGATCAGGTTACTGATCCCTTTGGTAATGTACTTTAGTTAAAAGATGTTAAGTTTTGTTTACAAGAATCGGTGATGTGTAAGTTTTTAAGGATGTATGAGAGTTTCGGGATGTTATAAAGCGTAACAAAGTTTGAGTAAATCATCAAATGAAACTCGGTTAAGTGTTAAGGAGGTAAGGTAAGAATACAAAGGTTACCTCTTAGGTGTCAAGTTTATAAAATAATGAAGTTTGTAGAAGAATTTTGTAGGGTAACACATAGTTTTAAGGGTTGTATTACAAGGATCATGAAGTTTATTGGGAAGTATTTATAAATATGAGTTTATGTATATAGTTTTTAGATATGATCTCGTAAGAATTTCTCCTTGAAGGTAACTCCTTCAGGTCATGACGAGTAAGCATGCGGTCATGTGACAAGACGGGACTTAAGAATCATAGAATAAGGTTATAGAGGAAAGTTTTTGAATCAAGAATTTATGAAGTTTATAGTATTTGAGATAGTACTCATTTAGTGCATATCACCAAGTAAGTACTTTGACATATCAAGAGAGATCCAAGCTCACAAATGTTTAGAGAAGTCATGCATTCCTATAAGTGGATACTCATCCCAAGAATTCCCAGGAAAGCATACGGGTCCAACGGTTGATTTGGATTTATACGAAATGCTTTCCTTGACAGAATTTCCCAGAATACAGGTATTCACCCTTCCGGTCCGCACAAGTTCTCACACATTATCTAGAACCTAAATATTCTTGACGAGAGTTTAGTGGGGGAATAGACTTAAAGCCTAAGAACGTGTCCTCGATGTAGTAGACTCCCTGTAGCACGTAGATAAGTAGAAACGTAGGATCTCCAAGCGTTCATGTATAAGATTTAAGAATAGAATGAGGAGAAAGTTCCTAGTAAGGGACATGAGATAACTCATGTTTGGGTCTCCTAAGTTATAGTGTAGGTCATGTGTCTAATAACCTAATTCCCTATAACCAAGACTCTGATACCAATCTGTCACACCCCAATCGACGGCGGATTATACGTCGGGGCGGACGCGGTTGTTCAATAGCACAAGGTTGACTATTAAAGTTTCAATATTTCATTAATAATATATTCAAAGGTTCAATACAAAGGAAATAACAAGTATACAACATTTGTTTAATATGAAGTCTAGGTCCAAAGCGTCCTATGTGATCACAAACAAGTCTCATGATGTAGAACCTGAAACATGTGAAAGAATCTGTCAACTACAAAATAGTTGGTGAGATACAAAGGTTTTGACACAGTTTAACAAGTATTTGAAAGAGTTACAATTCACTATGATATATGCATTCTATAATGTAAGTATGAGAAAACAAGTATCTTAAACATTGTGCATGTCAAACCTCCAAACCAAGTGTATGCATAACCCGCAGGTTACCCTTATAGTATCAAGTTTAATAGTTTAAGTAACAAACACCAAGGGCTCCCCCCGAAGGGTCAATCAATCAAGGTGGATTGGTTAAATGCAATAGATCTATCATTGTTACTATCGGCTTGATCAAAGTTAATGAACATGCTAGAATTAAGTTTAATCTAAGCATACAAGTCTCAAGTTTAACATAAGAATAAGCATCTAGTCATAGTTTGTACAAGAATTGTATAAGTTTGAAGTTTGAACATGTTTCACCCCAAAAGAATGTAAAATGAAAAAGGGGCTAAGTATACTCACTTGGATTGATGAAGAGTATCCGATAAGAGTAAGTTTGCAAGACTTTGAGAGGGAGAATATCCTCACAATAAGCCTAGGAATATAAGTCTAAAGTTTCAAGTATGATCTTATAAGACTAGGACAAGAATCTTAAGATTTCGGGATTTGACTAGGGTTCCAATGGGAGATGGGTTGGTGGTGTTTATGAAGTTTTTAAATCAAGTTTAAAACAAAATGTTTTTTTTTAATGGATGCTTCAAGACTTATGTATCAAAGTTTAAATAAGTTTATAGCTTAAAATGATTTAGTAAGATAATTATTCAAAAGTTTCACAATTAATACATCCAATTGGTAATAATAATTAAGATAGTTTTCTAAGTAATTGTACATATTGCAAGGATAAACAAATAGTCTTTAAATTATAAGTTTATAAATTATAAAGTTTCTTAGGTATTAAAAATGAAGTTTGTATGTTTGAAATGTTTAAAGTTTCTATTTAACATTTATAGGGTTTGTAATTTAGGATGAATGAGTAAACGATTTTTCTATCTTTATAAAGTTTATAGATTCATAGGTTTTCTAGTTTTAAATAAACGATTGTTTATTTACTTTTCTTGTTTTAAAATAGATATACAAGTAGCCTTGATTTAGATTCCTAATAATTTACAAAAGATTATAATTTTATGTTTTCTAAGTAGTGTACAAATTTTATAAGTTTTACTTATAAAATTTATATAAATTATTTATTCAAAGTTTTGAATAGAAAACAATTAAAGTTTTTATGTTAGATTAAAGTTTCAAGTTTTATAAATTATTTTCTGTTTAATAAATAAGTTTAATAAAGTCTTATAAATGTTTTTATAATTTTTAAACCTTTAAAACTATTTTTAAAGGGTAAAACATTATAGGTTTTAACCAATTTTAATTAAATACAATAGCCCTGTTATGCAAAAATGTAAAAAGAATTCATTTTTATGATTATAACAGTTTATTATAATTTATAAAATCATTAGAATTTTTGAAATCGTGTAAAAAGCATCAGAAAAATGAAGAACAAAAAATGGGGCGCGCCTGGGTCGAACCCGGGTCTGTGACCGGGTCACCCATCACACACGAAATTAACCAGCCCGGCTACGGGTCTTGCTGTTAATCTAGCTGGAAAGAAAATTTAAAAATACAAACCCAAATCGATCCCAATTTCATTATGAACCCTAGAAACTTAATCCGCCAAATACACTACGATTAGCCATCTGTTAATCGAATAAAACATGGGGCTTTCGATCATAGAGGGATTTCGAGTCGATTGGTCATTGAGATTACCTGAATTGATGCAGAAATGAGGGAGAACGAGCTGGGTCCTCGTCGGCGGCGGTCGCAGGCTTCAATCGAGTAATGCGGGTGTTAAACGGAGAAATTGAGAGTGAAGGAAGTTGTGGTGTGATGTTACTGAAGATTTAAATCGATATTTATAGCCGATTTCGTGGTTAAATGCCGAATTAGGTGGGAAGGCGACGGGTGGAGCGAAAACGGATCGAATGCGTGTCTCGGGCCGTGTTCAAGCATTGATGGTTCTTGGGTTTCGATCGCACGCCTCAGGCGAGTCTCGAGGTTCGTTGAATGTGGACGGAAATCGCGATTTTGATGAAAAGGGGCTCAAAACGGCCTCTGCGGGACTCGAACCCGTGATTTGATTCTGGGTTCGGGAGTTTGGTGGAAGGGCAAAACAGGCCCCTGAAGTTTTAGGTTTTTGTCAAAGTATAAAGTTTAGTATAAAACAAGTTTCCCTAATGACAGTTTCAGTCCCTTGATTTTATAAAATAATTGGGTTTTATATTTTCTTTTATAGAGTTAAACAAGTTTTATAAGTTTCATATTTAAAATAATTTATGAAATTTATTTATAGAATAAGTTTATAAATGTAATTATAAACTTATAAAGTTTTAAGGTTTTAATACATATGTATATATATATATATACTTTTAAATAAGTATCGTGTATATATATATATATATATATATATATATATATATATATAATTCCTTAACTATATTTTAGTCAAAATCGATTTTTTTATTATGCATTAAATAGTTTCTAATAGAACTTAAATTCCGAAAACGATAACACGTATAAGTGTTTTAAGAAAATATAGATCGGAAATCCTTGGATATCACATATTAAATATCTATAAATATATTTTTTTAATATCATTATTGATAGCGTGTTTTTAGTAGTAATAAATATATTATATTTAGAGCTACACAAGTTTTAAATTTATAAATTAAGATGATAATTACTTCAAATAAAACACACACAATAAGCAAGTGTATCTATCGTAGCGTAGTATAGTATGGGTAAGAACCAAGTATCAAACCATGGACACGGATCCCGTACTCAACCCTCGCTATTGTCTGACTAGGATAAGAAGTTGGAAAATGGGTTTTGTTTTAAAAGGAAAATAAAAAGATAAGAAATGTAATTAGAAGTATTATCCCGTTTAAGGTGTTACTCTATTTGTTATCCCTTGTTAATTAATGTTATTTTTAAAGTAAGGTTGGTCATAGTTACTAGTAATAACCCTTTCGATAGGGGAGTTAGCATTTCGTAACGGAACAGTGGATACGGTCGGCCAACTGTTCCTTAATGAATCTCCGGACCCTGAACGGGGTCTCAACTTCGCCGGTTATCTCGTGATTCATTATTCGGACTAGGATTATACAATGACTGACGTACATCATATCTTGTAACTTCTTCCGGTAAGTCGGAATGCACGACTTCCTCCAAATGTACTTTATGAATGCTCGGACCTAACAAATTATGTTCTTAAATAGTTGTCTTTACTTATAATATTATTTTAAATAAATAAGACTTTCATTCTCAAGATCAAACCCCATGGCTCCCTCTAGAAGTCCTCTACAAGCCGACACGAGAGAAGTAAAGAAATACCGACACGAACCGCCCGGTCTGGTTAGGGCTCAAACAGCTTGCTGAATACCTAAACCTCCAATCAACCCTACCCGGTCGTTGCTAGCACCAAGATTTGTATATAAACCGTACAAACTCGAATAAGCTTCCTAAACAAGAAGCCTTGCTTGAGTAACTTACAAGATTTAAGATTATTAGATTGGTTTAAAGATCACTTATTCTTGTCTTTTTAAGATAAATCATTAGAAAGACTTTAAAAACATAACATACTAAAAATACTTCATTAATTAATTAAAGTTCAACCAACCCGAGCAACAAAAGAAAACTAGCCATAAATGACCATACAAGTGACTCCACTAACCCTTAGATAATGTGTGGAAGTATTCCAACACCAAGGGAGAGTGGGTATAGGTTGCCTCTTGTTTTACTCGAACGAGAAGAATCATTTCATATTACAAGACTTTAAAAATAAAATAAACAAAGAAACGCTAAACGGACCAAAACCGAGAGAGTTCCGGCTCTTAGCAGAGCACTAAGGTTTTTCCTATTCTTGATCTTGGACATCTAAAACACTAGAATGAGCTTGTTATTTATAGGCAAATATTTTGGCAATGCACGATCGTGCATTGGATTGCACGGGCGTGCAAAGTGCCCTTTTTCTTTTACGTGCGGAATCTGACAGCTTTAAGGAGTACAGGAGGCAAAATTGGGATTTGCACGGCCGTGCATTGACCAACTTTGCTTCCTGTTGACTTTTTGACTTCCAGGGTTGACCTCCTGCGTCCGGTTTCGTTCAATTGACTTGAGAGTGCTGATTTCACCTTGATTTTGAGTGTTTTATTCATGTTTTTGCAAATCCAAGTCAATTATCCTATTGAAACACAAATGGATGGATTAAGCCTCAATTATTATAATATTATCTCTAATTGTGATGAATTCGGGGATAATTATGCGTGCAAAACATGTATAATTTACGTCATATCAATTATTATTTAATAGGAGAGAGAAGCGGAAAAATAAGGATGAAGAGGCACCAGTTCGTGAATGTGTCTCCTTATTTAATAGGAGAGAGAGGCGAAAAAATAAGGGTGAGGAGTCACTAGAGAGTGACACGTGTCATTCCAGATACTTATTTATTATAATAATAAGGATACGTTTTTATCCCGTTTCATTTTCTATTAACTTTTTTCAAAACACGGAGTGCGCGACCGTTTTTAGTTTTTTTTGTCAATGTTCCGATATAACTTTTTTTGAAAACGGAGTTGTATTCAAAATCGAGTTTTTTTTATCGTTACCTATAGCGAGTGCCGTTACCATTGTGGTACCGTGACGAGTCGAACCAATTATGAGCGAACAACATCATTGTCGGTATTGATATTCGCTTTTATGTTTTTCGATGACCCGAACCGGTACTTTTTTTATTTTGTTTTTTTCCTTTTTTTTATTATTTAGGGACTGTTTGGCAACTTCTGAACCAGTAAGTGTTGAACCAGTAAGAGGTCTGAATAGGGTAAGAGACTCTGAACCAATTAAGTGCTGTTTGGTTGGGCCTTTGAACGATTGTGCATAATGACTACTTTACCCCTCTGAACTTCTTGTTTCCAATTAATCCTAATTTTTTTGTTGCCATTTCTTTCCAATTAATCCTAATGCTTCAAAACAAATTACCATAACTCAAAACAAATTACCAAAACACATTTGGTATTCACACAAATTAACAAAAACAGAGGCTCCAATTAATCCTAATGCAGAAAGAGAATGGTATTCACACATATTTCCAAATTAAAAACCAACATCTTGCTATGCCAAATTAACAAAAAATATTTCCAATTAGTAATTAGTATAAATCTTTACAACCAACATCTTGCTATGTCAAGTTCAGCTATTTAATCTTTTAAATTCTAGAACAAACTAAGAATTGTATATATGCAGAACCAATATGCAGAATGGAACAAAAACATATTTCCAATTAGTAATTAGTATAAATCTTTACAACCAACATCTTGCTATGCCAAGTTCAGCTATTTAATTTTTTAAATTCCAGAACAAACTGAGAGTTGTATACATGCAGAACCAATATGCAGAATGGAAACCAAAGAGCAAAGAACCAATATGGAGAATCAAAACCAAAGAACAAAAACAGAACCAATTTGCAGAAACCAAGTAGCTCTAGGGTTCAAGTACAAAATCAAACAGCAGAGAACGTACCTTGGCCGTAGACGACGAGTGGCAGCAGGCGGAGGGCTGGCGGTGAGGGAGAGAGCAGTAGCAGCGACGGAGGGGTTGCGAAGGTGGAGTGGAGTCGTGCGCAGGTGGTGGGTAGCAGGCGGAGGGGGTGCGCAGGCGGAGGGTGGCAGCCGAAAGAGATGCGTAGGTGGAGGGTATCAGGCGGAGGTCGCGTGGAGAAGAAGGGCAAAAGGGGGGAGAAATTAGGTCATTTTTTCATTCATAGATGTGTTGGGGCTGAATG
The DNA here is from genome assembly GCA_023525975.1 of Smallanthus sonchifolius. NCBI lineage: Eukaryota > Viridiplantae > Streptophyta > Magnoliopsida > Asterales > Asteraceae > Smallanthus > Smallanthus sonchifolius. The sequence goes on along the minus strand of CM042019.1, from coordinate 31,237,993 downwards.
GTTAAGAGGTGTGCTGAATGGTTAAGAGGGTTTTTTTTTATGAAACAAACACCTCTGACCGATTCAGAGGTGAGCTCTTAATAAGCTGATTAAGAGGCTATCAAACGGGGCCTTAGTTTTATGTTTCTTTTTTATTAACATTATTTTTACCGTTGCGCCTACATTTTCATTTAAATTTTATCAACGATTGGCCCGACACCCGCTGTGTAACGCCCAAAATTTCACAACCAATTTAAACTTTTAAAATACGCCTGTACTTCAGGTCCCAATTATATTACCAACAAAATTGTAACAAGTTAACTACAACATTTGACCTTAAACCCATGTTTAAATGAAAACATAACCATTACCTTAGTTACATCCAAAAATACTTCTAAAAGGTTTAGGCACTCTTAGAGAGGCTTAAACAAACAACTAGTTACATCAAAAGGTCATCCCATGAGAATCCAAGGCTTGAAACACTTTCCGATACTAGACCTGAGCTTTTCCTACATAAAAACACCCAAACGAATAACCGTTAGTAATGATAGACATCCCTTAGGCCACTCATAAGTTAACACCTTAACCCAGGCCCAAACACCACTTTTCAGAATTTACCCAGCGCAAATCAGTGAAAATTCAACGCATATTGCGCTGGCTAGCGCATCATGCGCCAGTACCAGCGCAATTTGCGCTAGTCCCTGACCTGCACACACCAAAATCCAACTTAAGGCCATTCCGACCCTCCCAACGCAACCGCTTGTTGTTTTAACAACCCGACAACATTACCCCACTATTGAAATCACCCTTTAATGCTCCTTTAACACCCCATGAGGATTCTTATGAATCCAAATCAATCATACATCTAGTCAAGTTTTAAGTAAAACTAAATAAACTACCATTTACCAAACTCAAAGCTTTTAAATGTTGACGCACCCTTATGAGGTTCAAGACCTCAAGTTATTCACTCCCTTGTGGGATTCTTAGATCTCAAATTCCAAACCATATTTGTGTGGTTCTTTGACCACAAACTCAACCCACCCTTGTGAGGTTCTTAGACCTCAATTATCGACACACTTTTGAGATTCGTTGACCTCAATTCCAAACCGCTCTTGTGAGGTCCGAGACCTCAACTCCAATCCACCCTTGTGAGGTTCTTAGACGTCAATTATCGACATACTTGTGAGATTCGTTGACCTCAATTCCAAACCGCCCTCCCTAAGCATATCCAACCCATATGCTTTTCAATTAATATCACACATGCATGAATACACATAAGTTAAATAACAAATCATAATGCATATACATGTTGTGTGTAATCACCACCACCTATCAGTACTAAGTAAGTGTAAAGCACTTACCTTGTGCTTTAGATGATTCCGGTTTAGCTTCAATCTTAGCCACGTGATCACCTATATGACACACCTCAAGATTAGTCTAGACATCCCAATTTACACCAATTGAGATTCTAACACATTCCTATCACCAAATAATCAACATTAACATTTGTCTAGGTTAGATAAACATGATCAAACACTTAGTACCCATCAAACACTCCTTGTCCCAAATTGACCCGATTGGGTGATACCTTCTTTACCCAAACACATCCCTTCAACCCAAGTTGATCCGTTTGGTTTCACCCTCATTACCCAACTTTCAATTCCATAATTTCATAAATTTGGTTTAGTTTTCTCATTCAATCATGAGTCCATTAACACCTTGGACACTTATTCACCTTTAATTTGACATCTAAACATCCCAAATAAAAAATCCCCAATTTACCACTTATGAACCCTAATTTCTCATAAACGAAATTAGATTGTTCTAGAATGTTAAACACCTCCCAACAACCTTAGTCAAGCTAGATAACAAGTTATCTATCTCCAATTTCACCCAATTTCATCCAATTTCATCCCAATTCCGTTTTCACCCCAAGAACTCCATGAACATTAGCAATGGTGAATCAAGATATGTAGGAGATGCTTACCAGGTATTTAGAAGGAGATGAACCCGCCAAATCCTTTTAATCTCTCATGCAAATATCCAGAAATCGTTTCTTGATCATACCTTCTTCTCCTCTTTTTCTCTTGCAAAATACGACACACACACACACAAGAGTGTGTGTGTGCATGACCCCCTTCCCTTATACAATCAGGTTTGTTTAATTTACAATTCAACCCCTGAACCTGCAATTTAGCTCCCTTTCACCCAAACTAGTTTAATTTTCACCTTTGCAACTCACCTCCAACTTCCATTTTATTTAAACATATTAATAATAATAACCCGAGAGTTGGTTCGTTACACGCTGCGGAGCGCAGGTATAACCATCTAGTTATATATTATGTTACAGTTTATGTTATATTTCAAAATTCAAAGCTAGCCGGCAAGCCGGGTAGACAAAAACCATCAAGCACGTCTCAAATCTGTATTTTAACTTGCATACGGAATTTATTACAAATATATGTAAGGGCATGCTATGTAAAAAGGTGTTTTTTCGTACTAATAAAGTCTGTAAGAGTATTCATAATGAGTTCTTTATCATTATCCATACAATTTAACTAAAAAACATATTTGCCTTATTAATTTAAAGGTCTAAAAAAACCCCAACATTCGATTCCTTATATCTATCTCTATTCAATTAGATAACACTATTTTAATCATTTTTTTATTATTATTCTTTTTCTCTCTTCCACTCACAAAAGAATTATAAGGGATGAATATTTAGATCATTCACATCAGATTCTTTATCCCTATCTTTATAGTTTAACTAAAACCACCATTCCATAAAAAAATGTTTATTTTTTAAAAACCTCTCACACCTCATTCCTTATCTTTATAATTTTAAAGAAATGGTTAAAGAATTGGTATATTAAGATTCTAGTGTTCATTTCCTTATAATTTTAAGGATAAAGATAAAGTTTAAAGAATCTGATGTAAGAGCATTCACATTCACATCAGATTCTTTATCCTTATCTTTATAATTTAACTAAAAACCACCATTCCATAAAAAAATTGTTTATTTTTTAAAAACATCTCATATCTTATTCCTTATCTTTATAATTTTAAAGAAATGGTTAAAGAATTGGTATATTTAAGATTCTAGGGTTCATTTCCTTATAATTTTAAGGATAAATATAAGGTTTAAAGAATCTGATATAAGACCCTTTTAACTTAAATCTTATTTTTTTCCTATTATAATTAAAGATATGGTATATATACCAATCATGATGTGAATGCTCTAGCTCCTCCCCCATCCCTACAATTTAACTAAAAATTATCATTTCTTAAATTTATATCTCACTTTTCAAAAAGCTTGTACATCAGACTCTCCATATTTATCCTTATTTCAATTAAATAATACTTATTTATTTATTATTATTTTTTCTCTTTCTTCCACTCACCCACACTTACAAAAAGTATAAAATAATGAATAAAGAGTGAATAATGACCCCCTAAATATAAAAGATGGTTATAGTTTCCTCTAAAAATATAGAGGATGGGGATGAGGGAGCTGATGTGATCATAAAGCTACATGATTTTTCATGTTTCCTTTATAATTTAGAGATGATGATAGAGATGAGGGAACTGATGTGAATGTTTTAAGTTGGTAAATATAAAAAATTATAATTCAATCCATATATATTATCCTTATAACTTAAGTATACGGAAAAATATAAAGAATGAGATTTAGTGGGTAATTTGAAATTTTTTTTAAATTCTAATAACCTTAATTTCTAAGGTCGGTGGCCAGTCATATGACACCGACCACTTTTCTATTAACCACCCTCATGTTTTAGCATATCTTTCATTAACCACCCTCATATTTCAACATTTTTAAATTTTCAAATATACCCCTTAAGTTTGTTTATAAAGTTTTAAATTTACCCATTGACAAAATTTTCAACTATACCACTCAGATGTTTAAACTCTCAAGTTTATCCGTCAAATTTTGTTTTTTTTAATTTTTTTATATTTGTTTGTAAAATTTACCTTTTTATATTTTTATTTTGTTTTCACTTTGTTACTAATTTTTTTAATGATTTTTTCGTTTCAATGTTAACTTCTATTCGCGCCGCAATTTATCTATTTTTCGATCTACGTAGCCGAGTCACGGTAACTTCATACGTTTCTTTTACGTACATAGTCACGTTAATGTCACTGACGCAACACACGTTACGAGGTTCTAAAATACGCCACATGGCGCGGGCTTAATTTCTAATTTACCTTAAAATCTATACTATATAATAAATAAAGGTTTTTCAATGCCACGTGTCGCCTCCATATTCATTCTTTTTATTTTATTTCTGTCTCTGTCTCTTATTAAATACACCTCTATATTTTAATAATAATATTTTTTTAAAGAAAATACTAATCTCTGTATTAATTAATCTCCTGACATATTTTGACGAGTGTATGTGTTAACAGGTTATATTATATTTCACGGGTTTATTCAACCCGTATAAAACACAAGTTTTTAAAAAATAATTTTTTATTATTTAATATATAATATTATATTTGTTCAACCCGTGTAATTAACGGTATTTTAACCAGTACGATATATAGTAGGATAACTCTAAACCAACACTAGTTGATTGTCATTGTTGCTACCTAGAACCCTCTAAACCAACACTAGTTGATTGTCATTGTTGCTACCTAGAACCAACATCGTAGTACCAACATCGTGATTCGGCCTCCAGTTGATACCACCTCCGCCATAATTAGGGTTTTCGAGTCCTGAAGAAGCCGAAATCACACTTTGAAGCCTCAAATCGACATTTCAATGCTTCGTTTGGAGGTAAGAAACTGAAAATCTGATTGATTTTTACTGAAAATCAACTTCTCAAATTAACAACAGGTATGTTAGTTTCCTGCTTTGTACACTTCCAATTGCAAACATCTTGGGTCTATCATGTGCAATTCAAATTGATATATAAAAACTCATTTATTGATTTCATTTAATCAATCAAATCTTCTTTCCAGTTTGATTGCCTTAACAAGAATACTGCATTTGATGTCATTCAAACTCCTATACCCTAACTTCAAACAGCCCCAAACACCCAACCCTAATGCACATTTATTGATCTATTTGTAATGTATGTTATGAAGATGTGTGATTGCTGTTACTAGTTGACTGGTCAATGTTTATTTTAATGACTATTCTCTGTAGGATTAAGTAGATGGAGTGGTTCATGATACTTGTTTCAGTAGCTGTACTATGGCTGGCTTCCCTCTGCAAAATTATCCATGCGTCATTCTATCCGTACCGATCTTCCTTTTTAAATAATGGTGGGTGGTGATCCAAGAAGTATTTGCTATAATGTTGAAATTTTCATATTTATGTTGGTCACTTTGATAACTGTTTTCTGAATGTAACAGTTGGATCTTTGCAAAAGAGAAATGTCCTGCTAGTTATCGCCCATCCCGATGATGAATCCATGTATGGTTAGAACCCTAATACATTTTTCTGGATTGTTTTTCCTTCTAAATCCTGTAAATTAATCAAATATTGAGCATTCTTAACAACTATGAGTCTATGTTGTCAAAGGCGCAAGACGCTTAGAAAGCGAGGACTTTTTTAAGCTAGGCGCATAAAAAGTTATCATTTTTAGGGGTGTTAGACTAGTTCCAGGACATTTTTGGATGTTTCAAACCAGTTTGGCCAGAATTTCCAGAAATATGCCGGAATTTACAGGATTTGGCCGGAATTTGGGAATCGCGCCTGAGACCTTTTTCTTGCACTGCGCTGCGCCTGAGCGCCTAGACGCACCTAGTGCGTCTTTGACAACATAGCTTTGAGTTCTTGATCATTAGGTTCCCATGTTGAATTCACATGGTTTCAGGCAAGGTATTGATTGTATGGTATGGAACTATATTATTGGCAGGTTCTTTTCACCAACCATCAATCAGCTGACTTCAAGAGGGCATAATGTGCACATATTGTGCATGTCAACTGGTAAAATGTTGTAAAATTAGATATTTTGGTTGTTGCATATGCACGTGCTAACAAGTTCCCGATTTTTTATTTTTTAACATGAGAGAGAGTGAGCTTTAGATGAATTAAATAAAACATATGTTATTACTATGAACAACAACTTAATCTCATCAATCAACTTTTTAAATTTCAGAGTTGTATCCTGGTTATTACTATGAACAACAACTTAATCTCATCAATCAACCTTTTAAATTTCAGAGTTGTATCCTAATTAAATTTAAGTATGAGATAGAGGTATGGTTTGCCTTCATCCCACCCTCCCCAGACCCTACTAATAGCTCTGCTAATGGTAGGATTTTTACAGGGTTTGGTTGTTGTTGTCCTAATTAAATTTAAGTACCAAGTTTTGGTTATAAAAGTGTATTAATATGTTTTACAGTGGGTATGTTTTTTTAATCTTATATAGTGTCCCTACTATATGAGTTGGCAATGTGGCATATATTTGATGTTATAGGTTAATTGGTTTGCAGGTAATGTAGATGACATGGGAGATGTTAGAAAAGAAGAGCTTTATAGGGCTTCTGCTATCCTTAAGGTGATATATTATTATATTATGTTACACAACACTGAGATGCATAATCTTCTTTTATGTTGCCTTTTTCTTATAATATGGACCTTCTTCCACTGTTTAATCTAGTGTTCCATTTTTCTTCCATTGTTTAATCAAATTACATACCTAGATAAACACACATGCGAATGGTAAAAAAAAAGTTCACGTGAGTTCACTTGTTTAACACCTATGATAATTACTTGATCACGCAGGTTCCTATCCAACAAGTGACAGTAATGGATCATCCAGATTTTCAGGTTTATTTTTTTTGCTCCAAAAAATATAAATCTGTTGTGTATTTCATGTCTATGATTAACATTATCTATTTGCATTTATCTCCAGGATGGTTTTGGGAAAATATGGAATACTAGCTTACTATCAAAGATTGTGGAGAAGAAAATTCATGATCATGCAATTGACATTGTACGCGCCGTTCTGAACTCACTAATTTTGAAATTTTTTAGTTTAATTTTATATTAAGGATTCCCATGCTTTAGTTGTTTCATTTCCATGGATGTTGGTAAAAATTATTTTCTTATAAATTGTTGCAGATAATTACTTTTGATAACTATGGTGTATCAGGCCACTGTAATCACCGCGATGTACACCATGGAGTGCGGTAAGTGTCATTGTTTTATGAAGCTTTATTGGCAAATTCAAGTTAGTAGTTACATATTTTTGACCTACTATATTTTGGATTCTATAATTAGTGATATTTGAACTCATCAAGCTTCAAGAAAGTATTATATGTGGCAAATGTGCATTATGAATAATGAGATTAAAAATGTGGAAATAATTGTTCTCTTTTCTTCTATCAGAAGGTTCATGCTTGATACTTCACAACAAGAACTTGAAGCCTGGGAGCTAGTATGTTTTTTTCCTATTTATTTTTTAATGTTTTCTATTCTTTTAATTTCTATATTTCAAAACTACCCCCAGAAACTTTATAATGGTAATATTGTCAATTTCTTTTAATGTTTTCCAAATGTTAGCCCCTTTTCTGAAAATACCATTTATTAAACATACAGTGAGTTCATTTGGAACATGACATTCAGATTTGAGGGCATTTCTACTTGCTTGGAAAGAATATAACTTCTAATTTTATCTACTTTCAAGGCGTGTGATGTGGACCGATCGGTATTCAAGGACCAAAAGAAAGTAGATAGAGGCTAGAAGAAATTTAGAGAGATATTTGAGACTAATTCATAATTTCATTCATGCATAATTCAAACACCACTTGGCTATTTATAGCCTTACAAATAAATAACTACTAACCTACTACTAATACCACTAACAATTAACTACCCACTACACTCTATTTGACCCACTATCTAGAATTTAGAACAAACTCGAGCAATTAAACCGTAAATAAAAACTACTAGTGCATGATAACTTGGAAGTTGGTTGCTGCATGATGGTTACGTGGGGAAGGGTTGTTGGGCACGTATCAGCGTGGTCTTCGATTATCATTAATTTTGAAAAGTTAAGAATATTTCCTCTAGGTTTAATGTAACTTTCACTACCTTTAAGATAATTTTGTGGAAGGTCACAGAATGGACCATAGGAATAACATCTTATGTTTGACTTTTCAGTAGTCAACATGCTCTGTGTGTGTTTTCTCAGGTGAGTACTAACATAATCCGCAAGTACAGCGGGCCAATTGATATCTGGTTTTCTTCATGGGGTGCCCAAAATTCTTTGGATGGACAAATGCATTGCTTGCTAAATGAAAATCCACGTAGAAGTTATGTTGCAATGTCACAGCACCTGAGTCAATGGGTATGGTATGTATCATCACTCTCATCTTAATTGTGCATAATATATATCGCAGTTTTGACCCTTGGGTTATTTTTTTTATCTGGAACGGTCAAACGGGTAAAATACAGAAAATAGCTAAAAAGGAGGCATGGTATATGGGTAGTACGCTACCTAAAGTGTATTTTCAAAGCATACAACCTCCTAAACTGTTTTATTAAAAAAAATATATTACAAATGATTTATTGTAATAATGTAGTTTCTGGACAAAAGTGTTTCGAGTCAACCTGATCTGACCCGTTATGAACATATGCCCATTTTGCCAACTCTCTGCAGAACTACATAGTTAGGAGAATGCCTATCATTTCTTCTTTACCAACTTCTTGCATTCAATTGAATTATTTACATAGTTCCTTAAAAAGAACACGTGGCATTTGAGGTAAAAACTTTTTAAAAGAAATATAAAGTAGATATTGGCTATACTAGATATGCAGATATTTTAAAAAAAATATTTTCATTAGTTCAAACCCACCAGGCCACCCTTGGGATATTTGTTCAAATTTTACTTATTACATGCATAATATATATCCAATGTTAAGTATCAAGGAAAAATAACTCGTTACATTGTTCCAAATCCTTCTTTATGTCACTGGTGCAAGACCCGAGTCTATCAATTTCTGAAACTTGTTAACATTTGTGCATATTCTCAGGTTCAGAAAGCTTTTTGTTTCGTTTTCAAGTTATACATATGTAAACACTTTGAGGAAGATTAACAAATAGGCAAGCGCGCATGAGACAGGATTATATTTGCAATAAACCAGTAGCAGGTTTTTATTTTTAGAAAGTTTATTGATGTTGATAAACAACTCTTTTAAGGCTTTCTATTAATCTATCATCATATTAAGGGTTTTCTTCCTTTTACACACACTCATTGAAGTACCCTTCTTTTGAACATACTCATCCCCTTTTTGGTTGTTTTTTAAGATTATTGTATAGAAGATTTTGATAAATATGGCATCTGGTGTATGTATTATGTACCCAATGGCATTGGATACCGCTTTCTGGTTTGAAATCGATGGTCGTTGAGGACTTATTGTTTAATGTAAAGAACTTATTATTGGTTACCGTTTTTATTATGCGTCAGCATATGATTGGCTTTCTTTTTTCTATTTTTTAAAGTGATTAATGTTATTACCGCCGTCTCTTCTCACCAGTCGTCACCACCACCACCACCACCACCTCTATCCAATTCACAATTGTTAGACCACCAACCATCCCTTCTCTCTTAAGTCACCATCAAACCTCCAATGCACCACATAACCGCACCTCCTAGAAATGAACAAGATGGAGATGAAGAAACGTAAACAACAGGTAGTTTGTCTCGAACCCTACAAATCAGCTTGGATGACATAGCCTTGAACTCTAAATGAATGTGAATATGTGATGAAGCTTCCACATTTTATTTGTGATCATTTTAGGGTGTAAGGGGTGTTACTCGTGAACCCTCAAGTACCCTCACTATACCAACCAATTAGAAGAGCACATCAATATAACCCCAATTTACTTTTAACTACCCTAAGAGGTGGGGGTGGTGTTGAATGGGGTACCCACACAAACTTCACCCACTTTTTAGCTAAGCACACGGGTAGATAAACCCGATTCCCTTACCCGCCACGGGTACCCGCAAGGTTTGCGGCGGTGTATCCGATCAACCCGACGGCCACTACCCGAGTACGCCCCTAGCATCGTTAGTCAGTTATTTAAATTTCAATGAAGTTCTTTTTACAGTAATGGAAGAATTATTGAATGCCTTAGCAAAAACTAATTTAATGGAATTCATTTAGGTCAGATCGAAAGAGACATCACACACATAAAATCAAGAGACTAGTGGTCATAAGGCCCGTATGATAGGACGAAAATGGTCATACGGCCCATATGGTTTTTTATACGGCCCATATGATGTGGTGTTCGTCAAATCATACGACTCGTATGATATGTTTGACTGCCATTGAAGCAAATTCATACGACTTGTATGATATGTTTGACTGACAAAGAAATAACTCATGTGAATACTGACAAAATATATGATATGACATCCATGTTGATACGGGGGTGCTGTTTCGATACCATTTCCAACCAAACAATTCACATTTCAATTTCTTTATATTCTACCAAACTTTATGAACTAAAAGTCCCTCAAGATTCAAGTTCCATTTCTTAATCACCATACAAGTTTTCTTTTTCACCCACTACAAACAAGCAACTCTAGTTGGTCCGGTCCAATTCTTAGAACATTGCTTTTGATTTTTTTAAACCGAAAGTGTTAAAACCCATTTTTATGGGGAATCAAAACCCATTAATTTGCCCAAAAACCAAATGTAATTACATAAGTTTAAAATTTGAGGTGACTAATTTAAACCACTGATAACTTGAAGGACCAATTTTGAAGTTTGGAACTCTGTCCCTATTTTCCACCAAGCAAACCATCGTGGAAAAAGCACAGCTTCCGCCCATGGCGAAGATAGCTTCCGCTGAAACTCCTACAAAAACAGATCACACTCACAGGTATGTTCAATTTTACAATCCCTAGTCTACAACAATTGCAATTATCACTTCCGCCATTCGAAATCAACCTAGTAATTTTCATACTCCAAATTCACACGAATGTTTTAGGTTTTGATCTGATTCCTACAACGATAACAACTAATTTCTAGGTTAAGATGTTAGTTGAAACTCGTCTGACAGTTGAAGTGAAGATTCGAGTGAATTTTAGTGATGGATGGAAACGTAATCGGTAACTTATTTTAATGTTGCAGGCAATTGACGTTGAGGCCGAGATCAACGGTGACAGTGAAAGAAACTAGTACAGCGAAGAGGCCTAAAATTGGGGCGGCTAAGAAGAAGTCATCGAAATTGGATGCTAATAAACCTAAAAAACCACCAACGGCTTTCTTCTATTTCTTGTAGGTTTTCATTTAATTTTATAGTTTAAACTTTAATCTCCTGCATATGTATGTGACACTTTGATTCACATTGAATTGGATATGTATATAGCTTCATCAATAATTTGGGAAAAACCTTGGGGTTGATGGGTTTAGTGGCTTGTAGAATGTGCTAGAAACTATTTAGGAATTTTATTCTTGCTTGCTTAATAATGATGTACTTCATGCGACGGCTACAAGTTTTTTACCTTAAACCCTAAAATGAAACCATAATAAATTATGAAGTTGTGCAAATCAAAAGCAAATACAAATAGTACTCTTAGGGTGTGGTCCTTATGGAATATGAATGTCTCCTATATAAGGTCAACTCGTTTGATGTAAGCTTTCAAGCTTTTTTCCAATTGGTAAAAGAAGTAATATTAGGGAGTCTGTAATTTGTATTCATGGACCGGTGAATTGTCTCACGAGTAAGTTCTTATAAGTTATAATGTATCTGGCTGCTTCTAATGAATCTGTAAGCTTAATCCTACTGGCAAAGCTCATATATCCATCTATTTTGTAAGCATGGCACTTTAGGCCTAGAAGTGAGTTACCCACCAATTAAAAAGCTAGCATTGGGATTAGTTCATTCTGCCAGAAGGCTCAAACGTTAATTTTTGGTGCATCTCATAGTGGTGCTAATGGATAAACCCAAGGTTTAAAAGAACGGAATCGCGCCTCGAGGCGTTTTCCCTTCGCCTCACGAGGCGTAAGCCTCGAGGCGAAACGAGGCGTAAGCCCGAGGCGGAATTAAAAAATAAATATAAAAATTATATATCTTATAAAAAATAAAATACTAAATGTTTGAAATTGACACATAAAGTCTAGAACATAAAAAACACACATGAAGTTTGTAATCAAATTTAAACAACATAAAATGCATCACTTTCATTACAAAGAAGGCTCTACATCACAAAGAAAAAAGAATCAACCCGAATTACTAATCTGTGAAATTTAAATTGAGTTGCCAAACTGAGTTTCTCCTTTTCTTTTTGTAAAATGTAAATTATTGGAGAAAAAAGAATGAACAATTCCAGATAAGAAAATGAGAGATTAGTCTAATTAAGGAGAGAGAGAAACAACAGCAATTGGCGCTCATTTTTTTCCTACCTGGCTTAATTTGCGGCCCAAAATTTGCCCTAAAGTAAAAAACGTACCGCCTTAGATTTTCGAACCGCCTCATACGTTTTTCGAACCGCCTCGGAGCTAGAGGCGTACGTATCAAAACCCCAACTGAGGCGTCGCCTCAGATACGATTTTCTACCGCCTTTTTTAAACCATGGTTAAACCAATTAAGTAGGCCATGTCAAAACCTGTGAGTTCAGGAAGACTTGCTTAGTTGGTCGAACCGGGGAACCATGATATTTCTTTTTGATCCAAGTCTCTGTAAAAGGGCAAATCATGGTTGTATTCTTCACAAAAGTAGGGGGCCGGGGGGGGGGGGGCAGAGGAGCATAAGTTAAAAGCAATCATAACCAAGTCTTGGTAGCACTTGTGCCCTGGACCCTTTCTGATACTCTAGACCCTTTATACAGACACAACAATCATCTTTGGGGTCTGAGCAGGCCCAATCTTGATGAGTTGACGGAGAAAGAGTACACATATCCCAAGAAATTTGATTTTCCTTGTTCCAACAATGAGATAGTGTACGAGGCTCTCTTGGATAGATTTAGCAAGGCAGATTGAAGTCAAAGGTTTGCGCTTGTATGTTGAGTCACAGTTGGTGCCAAATCATGTCAAAGGGAATATTTTATGGATCACCTTAGAATGGCGTTAGGTTTAGTTACTACAATCACACCTGTGTGATTCCAATTATTTCATCCCAAACGGTCGAGAATGTTGTAATCTAATTAGACCCATAATCACACACCTTAAGGTCTCCATTCATGCCAAACGTCACAAATCACTTGGCGACATTTAATTAGCCCATAGCAACATACTCTCTACACCTTGTCGACATAGTCATTAGACTCTATAATGTTAGGAATCACAACGGTACGCGGAAGCGAATCAACAAACACACACAAACAATTATCACGCAGAAAGCAAATAAACGACACAAGAAATAACGTGGTTCGGTTTCGGTGTGAAACCTACATCCACGGCCTCAACTAGGGTATCTCTTTATTAGGTGCTACGAAAGATTACATTGACATGCTAGGGTATAAATAAGATTTAGACTAGGGTTTACAACTTAGGCAACAAGAAACAAAAACATGGGTTTTAAGCCACTAGGGCCGGCGCCCATTGCTCCTTTTGTCGGCCCAATACCAAGGCCCAATTCGTGAGCCCAAACCGGAAACCCACGAACCCAAAGCCTTCACAATCCAACATATAAGACGGGGAATGCCTATACAAGGAAGGAGTCTTCGTCCCAAAAAGATATTCTGAAATCCTTTTTGTGTGGCACTTAATACTTTTCCTTCTATTCATGGCTCACTTGAGCGTTGGAGCAGTTTACAGTTCCAATCCGTATAAGTCTTCTTACCCATTTGCTTTCTATTTCATGATCTAAGGAAGAAGCTTGTTCAATCCAACTCTCAACCAGTTCAACCTTTGCGCTCATTATATTCCGGACTAATAAGAATTTCAACTTTCTATTATATGGTGCCAGAGGATATATTAGCGAAAGTCGTGGTACAGTTGGGGACGGATTACCTTAAGTGCTATAATCGGTCATTTGTCGCAAATAGTGAAACATGTGTTTGAATAATCTTAAGATTTATTTTTTTGGATTCAGCATTGAAACAACTGGGATTACATAACCATTTGATTCTTTCTCAAAACGCTCTCCATTAAATATATATCATGGTTGCCTTTTTGTGTAACCATTTATGATTTCAATTATTTAAGGGAGGATTTTCGTAAGGAATTCCAGGAGCAAAACCCAGATGTCAAGTCAATGCGTGAGGTGTGCCCTGTAACTCATTCTTCATCATCCGACTAATTTTTTATTTTTATCTTTTTAACTTTTTAACAAGATGATATTGTTTGTTCTGCTCCCTGACTTGGATGTGTCTACAAATTCATTTACCAGATTGGCAAAGCTTGTGGAGAGAAGTGGAAGATCATGACTTATGAGGTTTGTTTGTTATAAGTTTATAGCTTAAGTTGTTTGATACCTATTATTGATTATATTTAGTCTTCAAATTTTTGGTTCGAATCTTTGTCAGAATCATTAAATACTTTTTGTGACACATTATTGACAGTTGGAATCATACAAATCAACGTCTTCATAAATGCTATCTGAGTACTGGGATTGTTGAATAAGAGCACATACACGCACACATAGATATATATTGAGATATTGAGTACATTGCCTTTTGAGTTGACTATATGTGTAGAATGAATATTAATGCCCTAGTTTGTGGATCATTAGTTATTTGTATTAAGATTCAGTGATTATGGTGGAGTGGCAGCTCTAATACAATGTAATCAGGGTTTTAAAATATGTCTTTTCAGTTGATAAGTGAACATATATTGAAAATATATGACCTTTAGGCCGACTTGGAAAACAAGAAAACCAAATCCTAATGTATATACATAAGTACATAACAAAATATCAAAAACCTTGAATTTTCAGGTTGACTATATTTGTATTAAGTTGGGCATGATCAATATACGTTATAGTTTGAGTAGCGTTATTTAGGCTTGCCTCGGTTGGGATTTCCTATGTCTGTTTATTGTCTAGAGTTAGTTTTAGAGTTTGGTGATCACAACATAAGTACACGACCTTTGTAGCCACTCTAATACCATGTAAAATAAGCTTCAAAATATGTCTTTTATAGTTAGTTATGGGCCGTCTTGGAGAACAAGAAAACTGAATCTCAATGTACCAACTCCATGCAATATGTACATAACAGAACCCTAATGAAGGCTAACATAACCAACAATAACCATAGTGAAATCATGCAAGAGCAGACATGTAAAACTTTGTATTAGATGTATTACTAGGTGTAGTTACAAGACTTACCGCCTAAATCAGTTTAGAGATTAACATGATTACTCACAAGAGGTCAAATGAGGTATTACCTGCAATCTACATTCAAAATATATATGGATTCCTTAAAATTTGAGAAATTTTGAAAAAGAATGAAATGCTAGAGTTGATTATGGATTATGTAAATGACAAGAAGCAACATCTAGTTGTTCAATTTATCAAAGTTATTCCATGACTTAACACATGATTGGCTTTCGGAATCAAAGTACTTCGTCTTTTTTACATGCAAACTAGCCATTCTTTAATATGAAAAAAGCAAAAAAAAGGGCTATAATCTGCAACAATAAGTGGTTTTGAACAAATTGTGGGAATCTACATTCTAAAAAGACCATCGAGTTTGGCACTTTTAGTTCCAATTTTTTTCATTCTTCCAAAGTATCTTGTTCTGTTTTTGCATTTTGGCAGTGGTTGTTTTCAAGAAGTTAAGTAGAATGGTTTGAGGTCATTTTATCGTAACTTAGCTGAAGAATCATCTTTTGCTTGTTTATTCATATATTGAATATTTTCTTAATTTAGTGTGGTTATCAATTGTGTCTACATACTTGGCATTTCCCATCAAATCTGGAATTAGCTGTTATTATTTGAAACTTAAAAAGTCAAAATACAGAGGACAAATGATTAGCAATGCCCCCCTGTGGGGTAGTCTTTTAGTATTAATATTAGAATAATAATTTAGTATGTTTATTATAGGAGAAGGTCCAGTACTATGATGTTGCAACAGAGAAACGAGCAAAGTTTGAGAAAGCTTTGGCAGACTATGTCAAAAAAAAGGTACGCATGTTTCCTCGTTGTAATCACCGTTCTTTATTTTAAAACATTCAACGAACTGATATACTGGTATCTCTAAAGAAACTTACCAGTGTTTGGTTTGATGGAGTGGAAACACAGAAATAAGAATGATAGTAATGGGGGGTGTTAGATTTGAGGGAATGAGAGTTATTCCAAAATATATGGGAATCACCCAAACCTAAGCAGTGTGTGTTTCAGTTCATCCCCATATAAACTCATTTATTATAACCCGACCCATTTTGACTAGTTACCCAATGTGTCTGGCCCGTCCATTTTGCTACCTCTACTCGAACACGTAAACCAAGCAGCACTTTTCAAGTAGTTATACTTGTTCCGGTTCCAACCTACTATCAAACTCATACCCATAGTGATGCTTGCTAATGTAGTATACCACCAATCTGTTTTGTTATGTATTGAATATTGCAGTATTTGTGTTTATATTCACCAACATTAATTGCAGGAAAATGGGGAATATGATGAGTTTGATGACGACTCAGAGTATGATGAATGAAAATGTTGCGTTTGGCCTCGTAGAGATTCTGTGTATTCTGTGCAGGTAATTTGTACAGTGAAACATTGAACCATGTCTTTTGGAACTAGGTACATGTAAATCATTCTCTGTGTACATTGTGGATTGAAGACGAATAGAACCGGAACACAAATGTGGATTTCTGTTGATATCGGTTTGTGTTGCCATCCTTTTAATGAAACCAATCGATTATTTGATGCTTGAATTTGATGATGTTTGTTTGTTTGTTTTGGTAATGAAAATAGTTGTCAACCATATTGTAATACCAAGAGGAGGAAGGGCGTATTAGGATTGAGCTTTGGTAATCTGAGTCTCATATCCAATTATAAAACCATGTTTGATACCCATCTGGCACTTATCACCAGATACTCATCGAGTTCCACGAGTATAGGTTTTGCCACTTTGATCTAATGTGGTTAAAAATTAATTGCTAAGATGCTCATTACTCGAAATCCGATCTTAAACCCACCTCAAGAACCGACTTGAAATATCAAATACTTAAATGGAAACAAAATCAAAAAATAAAAAATCGTATGCCAATGATTTATGGTAGAAAATACAAAAATAAAAAAAATAGAAACATATAATTAGGATTGGATATGTATGTCAATATTATACATTTATAGAGAAAAAATTTATGAAATTTTAGTATTTTTTTTAATCAGATAATGGAGAAATCACAAGAACTTGAACATGCACAAGTTGAGTAATGGTTTCTTTCCAACAATATGGATGTTAATACTTGAAAAGTGAACTCTAACGGGGCGCTGGTTCACGGAATTCCTTGGAATTGGAATTGGAATTACAATTGGAATTGTAAGGAATTAGATTTGGAATTGTAATTAGTTCGAAGGATTTGAAATTCAAAGGAATTTAAATCTGTTAAAGAAATTTGAATTCCTAATCCATTTAAGTAACAAAACAATCATAAAGGAATTGGAATCTATCACCACGACCACCACCACCTACCTACCTACCTACCTAATGTAGTAGGCCCCGCCACCGCTGGCCCCCACCAACCCCCGCTGCCAATCACCCCCGCTACCGTTACATCCGCCACCGGCCCCATCGCCACCCGACAACCCCGCCACCATCAACCACTCAACGCCACCGCCCGCTCCTCGACATCGCCACCGAACCCTAACGCGCCGCCGCCACCTGACCACCACCCACGTAATCAACCCCGCCACTGTCACCACCACCACCCACGTAATCAACCCCACGCCACCGTCGCCGCCACCACCAAATCGCACCCGCACGAACGCTGCCTTCGACCACCACCGAAGACGTGGTTATCAGTTTCATTAGTGGAATACCCCTCCCATGAAAACCAATAGGAAGACCTGGTTTTACTCTTAACGATCATTCGATAGGGTGACCTGGTATAAAAAACCTGAGTTTCAACAACACCCTAGCCCTGTGTTCAACTATGGTGCACCACGCCATTGGTGCTGAAATAAACAAGTCAACCATGTACGAACAATTAAGTTATATAGTATTATAGGCCATAAATAGTATATTAATCTTCTGAACTAACATTCTTCACGGGTCACAACTCATGAAGATTTTATATTTTAATGATGCTTCCATTTTAGTGGAATTTTGATGATGGGCGGGTGTAGACGGAAGCGTTTTTCGGGGACGGTGGTGCCGGCAGCGGTGGTTGGGGGCAAGGGTGGCGGAGGTGGTCAGCGGTGGCGGTGACGGTGGTCAGTGGCGGGGTGCGGTGGTCAGCGGCGATGTATGGTGGGTGGTGACGGTGGTCGGCGCTGCCGGTGGTCGGGGACGGGGGTGGCGATTGGCGGAGGTGCTGGGGTGGCGGTCAGGGGGTGGTCAAGGTGGTGGCGGTAGGGGTTGGCACTCTTCGACGGTGGGTTTGGGGGTGGGGTGCGGGAGCGACAAGTCGACAACGGTGGGTAGTCGGAGATTCCATTACTTTATGGTGAATTCCTTCAGAAGTTGGAAGGAATTTGAAATCCTTTGTTTGAAGGAATTTAAGGGAATTAATTCCAATTTCAATTTCTTTCTCAACCAAACACATTAAGAATGCAATTTAAATTTCAATTTCAACAAATTATGCAAACCAAACACAATAAGGAATGAAATCTCAATTCCAATTCTATCCAATTTCATTCAATTCCATCAAACCAAACACACCCTAAATCCTATGAATTTCTCACTACTACTGGAATTCGTGGTTCACCAAGGCTCTCATGAAGAGTAGCATCAAAAGTTCTTCAAGAGCACCTAAGAACAAGAACACTTCACACCCATTTGCTCTTAAAACTCTCTTAGTAGTGCATGGAATGGTAAGAGCTAGGTTTGGGAATGTTTTTAACCGAGACGTTGACCCATATAATTTAAAAGCTCGTATGGAATCTTAATTTTCGAGATAAGGGGTGGAATCGGTGTCTGATACATGTCAAGCTGATTCCGAGTTGCATAGATTTGGGAATGTTTTTAACCGAGATATTAACCCATATAATTTAAAAGCTCATCTGGAATGCTAATTGTAACTTCCGAAAAACCCGACACTCGTATTGGGCCACAAAGGAGGAAAGAAAGAAAAAGGGAGAATGGGCTAAGGCCCATTTCTTGCACATGGAGGAGTGTGTTAACCCTGACCAGCCTCCACCATCTTCCTCATTTACAAACAAACACCAAAACCGGCTAAAGAGAGAGAGAGAGAGAGACAGAGAGGATTATAGAGAGAGAAAGTTCAACAATCAAGGTTTTGAGCTTCAAGAATCATTCCAATCTGTTACTCCAATAGTTTAGAAGAAGAATCCACGAAAAACATCAGCTTTTGAGATAAAAATCGAACCTAAAACCGATGATTTTCAGTTTAAATGGTTTTTGGGGGGTAAAACTAGAGTTTAGATCTCAAAAACATGGTTTTTACATATAATATGGGGTATAAAGCCCAGATATGGGCTTATGGAAGTTAAAAAAACGTTTTGGACGTAAAAAGTTACTAACTTGGGTTAAAAACGGGTCTGAATAGGAAGATCTTCAAGTGGCGACACTAATCGGAGAAGACGACCGTGGTGGCGTCGTCCCAAGGTTTCCAATGATTGGGCCACGTGTCATTCCCTAATGACACTAGTAGTGTTGCCAATGTCATTTGGAGACATTAGTATGTGGACGACACTATAGGGGCACCACTAAATCTCACAACACTAAGTCCATAACAAAAGTTCTAGCGAAACTGATAGTGTACCTGGCGACACTGATCTTGTCCCGACGACACTGTTAGGCGAAACTGACATAAAATGATAGAATTCGCGAGTTGACTTATGTGCAGATCAGTTTGCACGTTAGCACTAGATAGACGTCCAAATTCAGGTTAAATACAGACGGTTAGGTGAGTCAAGAATCCCTATTTACATGTTTCTAGGGTGATATACATACTCACACGGATTGTTTATTAAATGTTTACTAAATGAAATGATTATGAAACGAACGTTTTATGAAAGAAATGATGTTTGAAATAAGAATGTTTACGAAATGAAAGGTTTATGAAAGAAAGGGTTTTATAAATGAATTAAACAGTTTATGAAAAGAAGAAGGGCGAATGTTTTAAATGAAGTCTATACATATCTAATATGTTAAAGAGAAAGAATTGACACTTAAGAAGTCTGGGAAGTAGCGGTCAAGACCGTGCGTCTGATCCTATTACCAGCCTTATGGCGGTTTACGGACATAAGAGCCGTAGGGCCATAAGCATAACAAGAGCAATGCCTTAGTGGTCTGTAAATGGTTTTGATGTTCTACAACTGGGACTGGGGTAACGTCGATTACTCAGGGTTAACGTGACCCATGAGTTAAATTATGATCCGATGGTATTATGGCCGGTGTACCATAGCCGTCGATGAACGAGTTAAATTATGATCCGATGGCTTTATGGCTGCCATAGCTGTCAATGAAAATGGTCAGCTTATTCACAGATTTAGATGATAATGTATGACTTAATGAATGTTTTATGAATGTTCCGTTAAACGGTGTTTTGACGATGACCGAATGGTTAAACGTTTGAATGATGAATGATAAGTCCTGTTTTCTTATAAGTGCTTTAAAACCCTAATGACTGACTGAATGATGAAACCATTTCCTAAATGATTGAGTGACTTGAACTCACCAGTGTTAGCTGACTTTTAGTATGCATGTCAGGTTAATTATAGAAGGTCTGGGCGTGGATGCGTGCTTGGCTATTCCCCGAAGAGTTACACGGCAACCGAGTTCTGGCATTCATGGACTTTAGTTTAGATGGATGTTATGTTATTGAACAACGTTTTAATTAGTTGGTATTTGGGAACAATGTAATGACAATTATTTCCGCTGCAATGAATGTATTTTCTGTTTAAGAACTGTTTGTGAATGAGTAAATCCAACGAGCGAGGCCTCTCGGGTTTGGGGCCTTACAAGTTGGTATCAGAGCAATAATTTGAGAGATTTGAACATCCCCGATGTCTGGATTTCAACTGAGAATGGGACCAAGAACGGATGCCAGTTGTAACATCCCAAAAATAAAACGACAGTTATAATAACGGGTTAGAATGCGAGAACGAGCCGAATAAACGAGCGAGACACGATGGGCCGGGCCGGATGGGCCGGGCGCTCATGAGGATGGCAAACAAGGAAGATAAGCCTCCCTATAATTAGCCAAACCCTCCTCATTCTCTCAATTACACATTTTAGAGAGAGAAACCGTAGAGAGAGAGAAAGTTTGCGGATCGACCTGAGATTGAAGGAGAGTGTTACTACGGAGCTCGTGAGCAAGACCTCCGAATCAGAAGCTCGATTCAGGTAACAACTCGATCTAGATCTGAGTTTTTAGTTTATGTTGGGTTTTCGGGTTTTGGATAAAAAGGTAACGTTTTTACGTATGAAACTTGAAAATAAACATAGATCTAGCATCTAGAAGGAAAAACGAACGTTTTGAACGTAGAAAGTCGGGATCTTGACGTGATCAGATCTGCATGCAAGAACTTAGGGTTCTTGGGGAAGAGGCGAACTTATCAAGTTCGCCTGGCAAAGATTGGGGCGAACTTATCAAGTTCGCTTGACAAGTTCGCATGGGGCATAAAATAAGCGAACATATGGTGGCGAACTTAGTGACTTCACTGGGTTGCATCAAGCGAACTTAAGTAAGCAAACTTACTAAGTTTGCTGGGCATGGGTCAGGCGAACTTGATAAGTTCGCCTGTATGTTCGCCAGGTTGGTAAGGGGTGAACTTGACTTAAGTTTGCCTAATTCAGTATGGTTAAACCATTAGAGTCGGGATAGGATTTGATGTGTATTTAACTTCTCAATCTAGATCGTAATTGTGACGTTGTAGGGCCTTCGATTAGGACAACTAGACTAGCTTATCAGGTGAGTTCTAGAAGCCCTCTTTTAAATGTTTTGAATAATATTTTTGGGCTGGTGTGCATACGTAACGATGTGACTATTTTATAAAACGATGTTTATGAATGATGTATGTGATGTTTTATAAAATAATGTTTATGAACGATGTTTTGGAAGGAAAGATTATGAAAGAAATGTTTATGAAATATTTTGCCAAAAGAAGTTTACAAAGTGTTTATGAATGAATGATTTTTAATAAAACGTACGAATGCTTTTACTGAAGTTTTGAAGTAAAATAAGTGAATGTTTACGAAAGTCACAAACGAACGAATCTGCCATTATTTATTAGGGAATGAAGGTTATGGGTATGGGAAGTATGTTATGGGCCTTTACCTTTTAGGGGCCTTTGTGGCTGGCTAACTGTTGTACAACTGGGGTGATGACGGTCACCAAGGGGATTATCGTTATCCTTGAAGTTGGTACGATTTACCTTACGGGGTAGTCGTGCTTGAAGTTTGGTACTTGTGCCTTACGGGGTGCAGTGGTTGAAGTTTGGTACGTGTCATCCTTGTGATGCCGTGCTTGAAGTTCAGTGTTGAATGACCTAAGTATCGGGCCCTAGGTTTCTCCACGCGAAGGACAGTATGATGTTGAAGGGCCTAGTGGTGGTGATCTTAGGGTCATTCCACCAGTATGCGATGTTTGGATTTGACGGTTACGATAAGGCGCAGATTCGATATGTTCGTTGACTTATGTTTATGATGTTATGTTATGTTATTGAATGATTTTGTAAACTTTTATTAATGAAGTTAAATGATATGTTTTTGGCAAATATTTGAAGTTAATGTTTTATGAAAAGCTAGAACTCACCAGCATAACTGACTTTTTAGTATGCACATTCAGGTTAAGACAGGTTATGATGATGGACGTTGATGCTGGGCGGCTTGATGAGTTACCCGGATGATATGAAGACTGGCATCCCGTTATGATTAATTTATGTTATGATTATGTATTAGACTTTGTTATGCTTCTGCATGTTGAACAATGTTATGCTTATGTTTGAATGAAGTTTTTCCGCTGCGTTATTTTGATATTCAAGTTTAAGAACTGTTTGTGAATGAGTAAATCCAACAAGTGAGGCCTCCCGGGTTTGGGGCTTTACAAGTTGGTATCAGAGCAATAGTTTGAGAGATTTAGACACTCCCAGTGTCTAAACTTAAACTGTGAATGGGACCGAAAGCTGATGCCAGTACGGGTAACTCGAGCCACAACATCAGGTATGAAGGTAGTATATATATTTACATATATAGTATGCCTTAGAAGTGTTAGGTTAGGACTTGTGTTCTGATGGAAAAGGTGGTCAAATAGAAATCGGGAGGTAGTGTAATGGTTAATTGCAGATGGCCAGTGTATATTAACATCTTACAGTACTTGTTGAATTCTATTTGTTAACTAGCGTGATGACATTGGAATCCTTGTCTTATAGAACGAAATGGCAGGAAGAAGAGGCGGAAGGCGTGGTGGGGGCCGTACTGGTGGTCGTACCGGTGGTGGCCGAGGTAGAACTCCTGCTCGTCAGGAGTACAACGAAGAAGGAAGTGTCCACACTGAACCGACAGTTAGTGTGCATGGAACTGAGCCGATTCATGTTGAAGAACAACATTTCACTTTCGAACCGGAAGTGAGAGCAGCTCTAGCGCGCGAGTTCAATAAGTTGATGAAGGCTTCTTTGCCAGGACTGTTGGCAGAAGCGTTAAAGAAGGCTAGTGAGACGGATGGGTCTAACACGGAGGTTGGTACCCCGAACACTGAGGTAGTTAACGCACCGCTTAACCGTGGTTGCGACTATAAGTCCTTTAAGGCATGCGACCCGCCGGTCCTGACTGGGAAGAAGGACGCGATGGCTACCTTTGATTGGGTGATCCGTATGGAAGCCACCATTCATCTGAGCGAATGCCGCTCAAACAAGGTTGTGAAGTTTGCTGCTAACTCCTATGATTCGGTAGTAGAATCGGTAGTAGAACTGAGAGGCGTGGTATTTGATGATCTGGCGCTGAATGTCGTTTCCATTGACGAGCCCAAGAAGAAGCTGACCTTTCCTGCCAAACGATTGGGTGGGAAGTTATCTGGGGCTCAAGACAAACAGGCCAGGATAGGCGATACAGCTGTCTGTGGAAAGTGTGGTGGAAGGCATGCAGGTGAATGCCGAGCGGGATCAAATCTGTGCTTTAAGTGCGGCAAGACCGGACACTACTCCCGTGAATTCCCGTAAGACTTAAAATGCAACAAATTTGGGGAGAGTGGTCATATGATCAGGGAATGCACTAATCCACAGATGGTTGAAGCCGGTAAAGGTAAAGGCCCGGAGAAGAAAGAAGAGAGGCCCCGAGTAAAGACTCGTGTGTACGCGCTGACGCAAGAACAGGCCAGGGTGGACCCCGACGTGGCGTCAGGTACGTTCATCCTTGACAACACTTTTGTTTCTGTGTTATTTGATTCAAGTGCCAGTAAAAGTTTTATATCTGCGACTTTTTGTAAACGAGTGAAATACACTGTCAATAAGCTAGAAAGGGCCTTTAGCGTAGAAACCGCTGAGGGTAGGACTGCGAGAGTAACTGATGTAGTTGACAATTCCACGATAAAAATAGAAGGCCATAGATTCCCTGTCAGGTTGTTTGTTATGGTTTTGGGTGGGTTCGATGTCGTGTTAGGTATGGATTGGCTAACTGCCAATGAAGCACAAATTATATGCAAACGAAAGATACACCGACTCAAGGCTCCGGATGGTAGTGAAGTCGAGGTTTTTGGAGAACGTGACTCCCTGATGCCTAATGTCATCTCGATGATTAAGGCAGCAGATTACCTGAGGCGCGGATGCGAGGCTTATCTGGTGTACGTAATTGACAAATGTAAGGAAGTGAAGGAACTGAACGATGTACCCATGGTACGCGAGTACCCGGAGGTGTTTCCAGAGGATTTGCCTGGGATACCACCCGACAGAGAGATTGATTTCCGAATTGACTTTGTACCAGATACCCAGCCTGTGGCCAAGTCTCCATATCGACTAGCACCAGTAGAGATGAAAGAACTTATGGCCCAATTAGACGAACTACTTGAGAAGGGATTTATACAACCGAGCATCTCGCCTTGGGGTGCTCCGGTGTTGTTCGTGAAGAAGAAAGACGAATATTGCGAGTTGAACAAACGTACGGTGAAGAACAAGTACCCTTTACCAAGGATCGACGACCTGTTCGATCAATTACAGGCGCAAGTTGGTTCTCAAAAATCGACCTTCGATCCGGGTACCATCAGCTGATGGTGAGAGAAGAAGACATACCAAAAACCGCGTTTCGCACGTGTTATGGACATTTCGAGTTCCGCGTAATATCTTTCGGATTGACGAACTCCCCCGCAACGTTCATGGATTTGATAAATAGGGTTTGTCGACCGATGCTGGATCGATCGGTGATCGTGTTCATTGATGATATACTCATCTACTCCAAGAATGAGGGTGATCATGCATGTCACTTGAAGGAGGTGTTGGAAGCTTTGAAGAAGGAGAAATTGTATGCTAAGTTCTCCAAATGCGCGTTCTGGCTTAGGGAAGTCCAATTCCTGGGTCACGCCATTAACCCGAACGACATTATGGTGGACCTAGCAAAGATAATGACGGTAAGATATTGGGAAATTTACAAGACTCCAACTGAAATCCGTAGTTTCTTAGGGTGGGCAGGCTACTATCGGATATTCATTCAGGATTTCTCAAAAATAGCTTCGCTGTTGACAAAATTGACATGGAAGGAGGTAAATTACGAATGGGGTTCGAGCCAGGAAGAAGCATTTAAGGAACTAAAGGAGAAGCTAACCCAAGCTCCAGTCTTGGCCCTTCCCGAGGGCAATGAAGACTTGGTGGTATACTCTGACGCTTTGGGTCAGGGATTGGGGTGTGTGTTGATGCAACGCAGGAGAGTGATCGCGTATGCGTCACGACAGTTGAAGAGTCATGAAGCCAATTATCCGACTCATGATCTGGAACTTGCTGCTATCGTGTTTGCATTGAAAATATGGGGACACTACCTATACGGGGTGAAGTTTACCATATATTCCGACCACAAAAGTTTGAAGTACTTCTTCGAACAAAAGGAACTTAATATGAGGCAGAGACGATGGTTGAAACTTTTGAAAGATTATGACTGTGAAATCATATACCATCCTGGAAAGGCAAACGTGGTGGCTGACGCTCTAAGCCGAAAGGATGTGCTTACTCCTATTAGAGTGAAAGCTTGCCAATTGGTTGTAACATCAGATGTGATGAGGGAAATTGAAAGAGCTCAAGATGAAGCACTTAAGGAAGAAAACATAAAGAAGGAAAGAATGGTTGGGCAACAGGACAAGTTGGAATATAACACCCTTGATGTTAGGACACGTTTTGGGCGGGTATGGATACCTATGGGTGGCGAGCTTAGGACCAAAATCTTGGATGAGGCTCACAAGTCTCGATACTCTATCCATCCCGGTACCAACAAAATGTACCAAGATCCGAGGAAGGAATACTATTGCCTGGAATGAAACATGAAGTGACAAAGTACGTAAGCAAGTGCTTGACTTGCTAGCAAGTAAAGGCTGAACACCAGAAACCGTATGGAAAAGATTCAACCGCTCGATATACCAGAATGGAAGTGGGAACACATTACCATGGACTTCATAACCAAGCTACCTCGCACAGCTAAAGGTCATGACACCATTTGGGTAATCGTGGACCGATTAACGAA
Source organism: Smallanthus sonchifolius (assembly GCA_023525975.1). Lineage (NCBI taxonomy): Eukaryota > Viridiplantae > Streptophyta > Magnoliopsida > Asterales > Asteraceae > Smallanthus > Smallanthus sonchifolius. The sequence goes on along the minus strand of CM042019.1, from coordinate 31,211,299 downwards.
GAGTGCTCATTTCATACCTATTTGCGAGACGTTCTCGTCGGAAAGGTTTGCGGAGGTATTTATTAACGAAGTAGTAGCACGACATGTGATGCCTTTGAATATTGTATCTGACCGGGAAATACGATTCACATCGAGGTTCTGGAAAAGATTTCACGAGGCGATGGGCATGAGACTTAATATTAGCACAGCATACCACCCGCAAATGGATGGTCAGTCTGAAAGGACCATTCAGACACTGGAGGATATGCTCCGCGTTTGTATTATCAACTTCGGTGGCAGTTGGGACAGTCATCTGCCGTTAGCCGAATTCTCCTACAACAACAGTCATCACACGACGATAGGCATTCCGCCTTACGAAATGTTTTATGGGAGAAGATGCAGGACCCCGGTTTGTTGGGGTGAGATTGGATAGAAGGAATTAGGAAGCCTTGAAGTCGTACGAGAAACGTCTGAAAGGTTTGATCAAATCAAAGCACAGATGAAGGCCGCACAAGATCGTTAGAAATCCTATGCGGATAAACGACGAAGGCCTACTGAGTTTGATGTTGGGGACAAAGTAATGTTGAAAGTGTCGCCTTGGAAGGGAATCATACGATTCATAAAGAGAGGAAAGTTAAGTCCGAGGTTTGTCGGACCATTCAGGATAATGGCACGGGTTGGTGAAGTCGCTTATCGGTTAGAGTTGCCTGATGAGTTAAGTGGGATTCATCCTACCTTCCATGTATCACACTTGCGAAAGTGTTTGGCGGATAAATCGGTTCACGTACCACTTACTGACATCGAGGTCGACAACATCCTTAACTACATCGAAGAACCTGTGGCCATCTTAGATCGGAAGGAGAAACGTTTATGTAATAAAGTTATCTAATTGGTTAAAGTCCAATGGAAATATTGAAAGGGATCGGAAGCCACTTGGGAAACGGAGACGGATATGAGGGAGTCGTACCCTCAACTGTTTGACTTATGATAACGGGTTAGAATGCGAGAACGAACCGAATAAACGAGCGAGACACGATGGGCTAGGCCGGATGGGCCGGGCACGCATGAGGATGGCAAACAAGGGAGATGCGCCTCCCTATAAATAGCCAAACCCTTCTCATTCTCTCATTTACACATTCTAGAGAGAGAAACTGTAGAGAGAGAAAGTTGGCGGATCGACCCGCGATTGAAGGAGAGTGTTACTACTGAGCTCGTGAGCAAGACCTCCGAATCAGAAGCTCGATTCAGGTAACAACTCGATCTAGATCTGATTTATTAGTTTATGTTGGGTTTTCGGGTTTTGGATAAAAAGGTAATGTTTTTACCTATGAAACTTGAAAATAAACATAGATCTAGCATTTAGAAGGAAAAACGAACATTTTGAACGTATAAATTCAGGATCTTGACGTGATCAGATCTGCATGCAAGAATTTTGGGTTCTTGGGGAAGAAGACTGCCCGACATGCGAACTTATCATGTTCGCACGACAAAGATTGGGGCGAACTTATAAATTTTACTTGACAAGTTCGCCTGGGGCATAAAGTAAGCGAACATATGCTGGCGAACTTAGTGACTTAAGTAAGCGAACTTACTAAGTTCGCTGGGCATGGGTCAGGCGAACTTGATGTATGTTCGCTAGGTTGGTAAGGGCGAACTTGACTTAAGTTCGCCTAAATCAGTATGGTTAAACCGTTAGAGTCGGGATATGATCTGATGTGTATTTAACTACTCAATCCAGATCGTGCGTGACGTTGTTGGGCCTTCGATTAGGACAACGAGACTAGCTTATCATGTGAGTTCTAGAAGCCCTCTTTTAAATGTTTTGAAAAATATTTTTTGGCTGGTGTGCATACGTAACGATGTGACTATTTTATAAAACGATGTTTATGAATGATGTATGTGACGTTTTATAAAATGATGTTTATGAATGATGTTTTGGAAGAAAAGGTTATGAAAGAAATGTTTATGAAATATTTTGCCAAAAGAAGTTTACGAAGTGTTTATGAATGAATGAATGATTTTTAATAAAATGTACGAATGCTTTAACTGAAGTTTTGAAGTAAAAGAAGTGAATGTTTACGAAAGTTACAAACGAACGAATCTGCCATTATTCCTTAGGGAATGAAGGTTATGGGTATGGGAAGTATGTTATGGGCCTTTGTCGCTAGCCAACTGTTGTACAACTGGGGTGATGACGGTCACCAAGGGGATTATCGTGATCCTTGAAGTTGGTACGATTTACCTTACGGGGTAGTTGTGCTTGAAGTTTGGTACTTGTGCCTTACGGGATGCAGTGCTTGAAGTTTGGTATGTGTCATCCTTGTGATGCCGTGCTTGAAGTTCGGTGTTGAATGACCTAAGTATCGGGCCCTAGGTTTCTCCGCCCAAAGGACAGTACGGTGTTGAAGGGCCTAGTGGTGGTGATCTTAGGGACATTCCACCAGTATACGATGTTTGGATTTGACGGTTACGAGAAGTCGCATATTCGATATGTTTGTTGACTTATGTTTATGATGATATGTTATGTTATTGCATGATTTCGTACGATTTTATTAGTGAAGTTAAATGATATGTTTTTGGCAAATATTTGAAGTTAATGTTTTATGAAAAGCTAGAACTCACCAGCGTAGCTGACTTTTTATTATGTACATTCAGGTTAAGACAGGTTATGATGATGGACGGTGATGCTGGGCGGCTTGATGTGTTACCCGGATGATATGAAGACTGGCATCCTGTTATGATTAATTTACGTTATGATTATGTATTAGACTTTGTTACGCTTCCGCATGTTGAACAATGTTATGCTTATGTTTGAATGAAGTTTTTCCGCTGCGCTATTTTGATATTCAAGTTTAAGAACTATTTGTGAATGAGTAAATCCAACAAGTTAGGCCTCCCGGGTTTGGGGCTTTACACCAGTACCGGGTAACTCAAGCCAAAGCATTAGACACGGGTAGTAAGTACAACTTCTCCCTTAGAAAGTGGTAGACCATGTAACATTTCTGAATTTTAGTATTCATATTTTCAATTCAATGTAATGCAATTTCGAACTCAATACTCGTGCACTGTCTTATTATTTTGCTTACCGTAAACTAAATGCAATGATTCAATACAAATTTACAAGTTTTGCTCGATTATATACATTTAAACACTATGCAAGAAACTATTTTATTCAAACTTATCAAACCTGAAAAGTCAAGGGTTAAAGTTGAAAATATATCAAGAAAACCTAGTTTAGCACGGTCGTGCTTCGTCCTAGCACGGTCGCGCCAAGTGCCTCTGCAAGGTCGCGCGACTTGTCCTGGAACGATCACGCCCGGTGCCTAAGCACGGTCGCGCCTATCTTGGGCACGGTCGCGCCTGTGTAACAGTCGAAACGTAAATGCAGTTTCAAAACGCCCGATCATTTGAATTCAAATCCGATGTGCGTTTCTATTTCAGTATCAAAGAAAATAATTGTACTCCCGCCATTGCTAAGGGGCGTGCTTGCTATGAGTGTGGTGACCCGAACCATTTTCGTGATCAATGTCCAAGACTTGCAAATACTAGACAAGGTGGAGCTCGTGGGCGTGCGTTCAACATAAACGCCAACGAAGCTCAAGCCAACAACGACGTGGTTAATGGTACGTTCCTTGTTAATAGTCAATATGCCTCCATTTTGTTCGATACCGGTGCGGATAAAAGTTTTGTGTCACTTAATTTTGAGCCTTTACTTGCAAAGACACGATCCCAATTAGAGAAAACCTTCACCGTTGAAATAGCAAATGGTGACTCCCTTACCATTGAGTCCATTATTTATGATTGCTCCTTAGAACTAAATAACCATTCATTCCCAATCAACCTTGTTCCAATGCCACTAGGAAGCTTTGATATTATCATAGGTATGGATTGGCTATCAAATCATCATGCCGAAGTCATTTGCTTTGAAAAGTGTATCCGAATTCCGCTACCATCGGGAGAAACCTTAAGGGTTTTTGGTGAAAAGCCTTGCAAGGGACTTAAGTTGATGTCGTGTACTACCGCTCAAAAGTACTTACGAAAGAAGTACACTGTTTTCTTAGCTCATATTGTTCAAAAGGATGTCAAGGAGAAGAGTATCCAAGACATTCCGATCATTCGGGATTTCCCCGAAGTTTTTCCTAAGGATTTATCCGGTCTTCCTCCCGTTCGTCAAGTAGAGTTCCGAATTGATCTTATACCTGGAGCTAACCCCGTTGCTAGAGCTCCTTATCGTCTTGCACCTTCCGAAATACAAGAGCTTGCAAGTCAACTTCAAGAGCTCTCCGACAAAGGTTTCATTCGCCCAAGTCACTCACCGTGGGGTGCACCCGTCTTATTTGTTAAGAAGAAGGATGGATCATTTCGCATGTGTATTGACTACCGCGAACTCAACAAGCTTACTATAAAAAACCGTTATCCTTTGCCTAGAATTGATGACCTCTTTGATCAACTTCAAGGTTCTACTTGCTTCTCAAAGATTGATCTTCGATCTGGTTATCACCAACTCCGTGTGCAAGAAGACGATATTCCAAAGACTGCTTTTCGAACAAGGTATGGTCATTACGAGTTCATGGTTATGCCTTTCGGGTTAACCAATGCACCCGCAGTTTTCATGGATCTCATGAATCGTGTGTGCAAACCGTACCTTGATAAATTCGTGATCGTCTTCATTGACGATATCTTAATCTATTCCAAGACTAAATCCGATCATGAACAACACCTTAGATTGGTTTTGGACCTCTTGAGAAAAGAACAACTATATGCCAAATTCTCCAAATGTGAATTTTGGCTAAAGGAAGTTCAATTTCTTGGTCATATTGTCAACGACAAGGGTATTCATGTTGATCCTGCTAAGATTGAAATGGTTAAGAATTGGAATGCCCCGAAGACTCCTACCGAAGTTCGTTCATTTCTTGGTCTTGCGGGTTATTATCGTCGCTTCATCTCAAACTTCTCAAAGATTGCTGTCCCTCTTACCGCTTTGACCCACAAGGGTAAGACTTATGAATCGGGACCGAAACAAGAAGAAGCCTTCCAAACCCTCAAGCAAAAGCTGTGCAATGCTCCCGTATTGACTCTCCCCGATGGAAATGATGATTTAGTTGTCTATTGTGATGCTTCTAACCAAGGTCTTGGTTGTGTTCTCATGCAACGAGGCAAAGTAATCGCTTATGCATCAAGGCAACTCAAAGTTCATGAGAAGAATTATACGACGCACGATCTCGAGCTGGGTGCGGTCGTATTCGCATTAAAGATTTGGAGACATTACCTATATGGCACGAAATGTGTGGTGTTCACCGACCACAAAAGTCTTCAACATATTTTCAACCAAAAAGAACTCAATATGAGGCAACGATGTTGGGTCGAACTCCTTAACGACTACGACTGCGAGATTCGTTACCATCCCGGCAAAGCGAATGTTGTAGCCGATGCTTTGAGTCGAAAGGACCATGTTATGCTTCATTGTGCCCGTATTCAAACCGATATTCAAACCCGTATCTTAGAAGCTCAACACGTCTCGGTAACCGAGGGTAACATGTATGAAGAAATGTCGTGTGGTGTTGAACTTCTTCTTGAATCAAAACCTAATGGCTTACTATATTACTTGAACCGTATTTGGGTTCCCGATCGCGATGATCTCCGTACATTTCTCATGAATGAGGCTCATAAGACTCGTTATTCTATTCATCCTGGTGCTGATAAAATGTACCAAGATCTTCGCCAACTTTATTGGTGGCCCGGTATGAATAAAGACATTGCTCTTTATGTGGCCAAATGCTTAACTTGTTCCAAAGTCAAAGCCGAACATCAACGTCCTTCTGGTTTGCTCGAACAACCAGAAATTCCCGTGTGGAAATGGGAGAATCTAGCTATGGATTTCATTACCAAGCTCCCTTGCACCTTGAGTGGATAAGATAGTATTTGGGTGATCATTGATCGTCTCACTAAATCCGCTCATTTCTTGCCTATCCGTGAAGACTTCAAAGTGGAGAAACTAGCCCGAATTTACATTGATGAAGTTGTGAGCCGTCATGGTGTTCCATTGAACATAATATTCGATAGAGACGCTCGGTTCACCTCTCGATTTTGGCAATCTCTCCAAAAGGCTCTTGGTACTCGATTGGATTTGAGCACGGCTTACCATCCGCAAACTGATGGTCAAACCGAGCGAACAATCCAAACACTTGAAGACATGCTTAGAGCTTGCGTAATCGATTTTGGTGGCAATTGGGATTCACATTTATCCCTCATCGAGTTCTCTTACAATAATAGCTACCACACAAGTATCAACATGGCTCCATTCGAAGCTCTCTATGGTCGCAAGTGTCGTTCTCCTATCTGTTGGAACGAGATCGGTGAAGCACAAATCACTGGTCCCGAGTTAATTCAAGAAACATCCGACAAGATTATTCAAATCCGTGACAATATTCGAGTAGCGAGGAGTCGGCAAAAGAGTTATGCCGACAAACGTCGAAAACCCTTGGAATTCCAAGTCGGTGACCTTGTTCTTCTAAAGGTGTCTCCATGGAAGGGCGTGATCCGTTTTGGAAAGAAAGGCAAGTTAGCGCCTCGTTATGTTGGTCCATTCAAGATCCTTGAAAGGATTGGGAAAGTGGCTTACAAGCTCGAGTTGCCTCCATCTCTTGGCAACGTGCATCCTACATTTCATGTATCAAATCTGAAGAAGTGTCTCGCTGATGAAAATCTCCATATACCGCTTGACGACGTGCGCATTGATGAAACGATGCACTTCGTTGAGAAACCGGTGGAAATTATGGATCGTGAAGTCAAACAGCTCAAGCGAAGTCGCATTCCTATTGTCAAAGTTCGTTGGGGATCTAAGCGTGGTCCTGAGTTCACTTGGGAACGAGAAGACCAAATGAAGCTCAAGTACCCTCATCTTTTTACCGATACTATTGTTTCCTCTAGCTAAATTTCGGGACGAAATTCTCTCAACATGGGGAGACTGTAACATTTCTGAATTTTAGTATTCATATTTTCAATTCAATGTAATGCAATTTCGAACTCAATACTCGTGCACTGTCTTATTATTTTGCTTACCGTAAACTAAATGCAATGATTCAATACAAATTTTCAAGTTTTGCTCGATTATATACATTTAAACACTATGCAAGAAACTATTTTATTCAAACTTATCAAACCTGAAAAGTCAAGGGTTAAAGTTGAAAATATATCAAGAAAACCTAGTTTAGCACGGTCGTGCTTCGTCCTAACACGGTCACGCTAAGTGCCTCTGCACGGTCGCGCGACTTGTCCTGGAACGATCGCGCCCGGTGCCTAAGCACGGTCGCGCCTGTGTAACAGTCGAAACGTAAATGCAGTTTCAAAACGCCCGATCGTTTGAATTCAAATCCGATGTGCGTTTCTCTTTCAGTATCAAAGAAAATAATTGTCAATTACGATCATTATCATCCTTTTTCGAATTCTCTCAAGAAAAACCGTCCAAAATTGCTCCCAAGCCTCGAATCATTCTTTTCGATCCTGTTGCTATCAATTAGTCGAGGAACTCAATCCTCCGAGCATCTCTAAGTTTCTGAAGGGGTTGGATCAGCCGAAATCGCAGCAGGAGACGCCGGAAAGCAATCTTGCCGTCGCCGGAACCTCCTTCTACCGACCTCCATCGATTCCCTACTCTTTCGGGTAATTGATCACTTTTTATTATCCGTTTTAGTATTTAGATCGAAAGCCCCATGTTAATCTGGGCTTCCATTACAGAAATTATCCGGAACCGAAATTCCTATTTTTAATAAAAAGGATTTAATCGAATCCATTCTTAAACACGTTTTCCATACAATTAATTTATATGAATAGACTCGTAACAACTCAGTAATAAAAAGCCCTAACAATTCCAACGCTATAAATACAAGATTTGTTCAATTCGTGTCTGATTTGGAAGAGACACGGTCGCGCTAATCATCTAGCGTGGCCGTGCCTCATGTAGCGCGGTCGTGCCGACTAGCAGCGCGGTCGTGCGGACTAGCAGCGCGGTCGTGTCCTCCTGTCCAGACCTAGTCATGCCCTTTGGGCTAGTCTCTGTTGTGTCTAAAAATCATAGACACGACCGTGCCGATCCAAGGCACGATCGTGCCTGTTGACTTGTCTAGTTTGTGCCCTCTGTTGATCAACCCGGTCGCACCCCGACTAGCGTGGTCGCGCCCGTGGCTTGAGCACGATCGTGCCCTTCCGAGGCACGGTCGTGTGTGACTCAGAAATTTTAACAGAATTATAATTTTATATTTTTCAATCAATAAATGTTTCAAATTTTATAAAAATATGTTTTCTGTACTTGAAAAGATTTAAAGTTTAATCTGGACATAAATATTATTCATTTGAAAGTTTATTTAAAAATTTATAAAAATTTAATTTATATTTATCTTACACTTAAATGATGTTTTAAATGATTAAGTTACAAAGTTTATAAATAAATAAGATAATAATTATTTATTTAATTCATATTTAAACAAAAATCATTTATTTATTTATATTTAATTACAATCAATATTTACATTATTTCACAAACTATAATCACTTATTTATTTATTAAATTACATTTAACACATACCTTATTTTCATAATCAATGATTATATAAACATTCTATTTTACCATTCAATTCCCAACCTTAATCAAAATGTTTCAAAAATATTTACTTCAAAACTTTATATATGTTATTCAATACTTTTAAATACAAATCAATAGTTTATACACAAATTCAACCTTCATTTTTAGACTTAAACTTTGTACACCGATTTGATTCAATATACACTACTATCTAGGTTAACTCGTGCGTATCAAGGATTCTCATTTTATCTATACTCTTTGTTAGCTACACCTCCATACCACGTGAGTATTCACAACCCCTTTTTACTCTTTTACACTTTTGGGGTGGAACATGAACTTTATACACATTACACATTTACATTTACACAAACAAGACAAGTGCAAAATCCTATTTACATACATGTGTGCAAAATTTGAGCTTTGTGCCCGAGTGCTAGTTGTGCTAATCTTTGTGAAAACTTATGTGCAATCATTAACTATACAAGCCGACGGTTTTCAATGATAGATCTATTGAGTCTGATAAACCCACCCAAGTGGAGGTGATTGATACCGACAACACAATTTGCATACTAGTTACAAAGGTTTGGTTGTACTTGATTACACAATAGCTGCTCCCCATAAATGCCTTATTTTAATCATGTTTTGTAAAGGATTTGTTTTCAACTATATGCTATCTATATACAACTGTGTTATACTCACCAACTTTTTAGTTGACTTTATTTTATTCATGTTTCAGGCTCAAATATGTGAGAATGATTCAAGACGTGCTCAATATAGGATTTGGACTTAGCAATTTAAATCAAGAATTCTATGAATTGTTTTATGTTTCTTTGTTTGAATTTGGTTTGTACTTGGATTATTTATAATGGAAATTTGACTTTAATATATTTCAATTTAGTCAACCATGTGCTATGAACAGTCTACATGTCCCGCCCCGATGATTCCGCCATAGGTCGGGGTGTGACAGACTAGGACAAGGATTTTATGGAATCATAAAGGTGATCAAATAGAAACCAAGAGGTAGTGTAATGGTTAATTACAGATGGCCAGTGTATATTAATATTTTACAATGCTTGTTGTGTTCTATTTATTAACTAGCGTGATGACATTAAATTATTTGTTCTTATAGGAAGAAGTGGCAAGACGACGAGGCGGAAGACGTGGTAAGGGTCGTACCGGACGTCGCGTTAGGACGCCCGTGAACCAAAGGTAGGGCAATAATGAAAGTGTACATGTTAGTCCGGTGGTAAGCCAACATGCACCCGAGAACACCCCTATGGCTGAACAACAATTTAGCTTCGAACCTGAAGTGAAAATGGCACTGGCTAGGGAAATTTCTGAAATAATGAAGGCCACCTTGCCTACTATGTTGTCTGACATGATGAAGAGCGGGGATGGGCGGGATGGCACTAACCCGGGAACCGAAGGACTTGTCATTACTGTAAACAATGTGCCGCCTGCTCGCGGTTGCGACTACAAGTCCTTTCGGACGTGCGACCCATCGATCTTGGATGGTAAAAAGGACGTATTGGCTACATTTGACTGGGTGATCCGTATGGAAGCCGCCATCCGTTTCAGTGAGTGCGGGGTAGACCAGGTCGTGAAATTTGCCGCAAACTCACTGAGGGAGGAGGCATCCCACCGGTGGGAAGGTGTGAGTCAGGCAAAGGGGGACATGGCAGTTAAACTAATGATGTGGAATGACCTGAAGGAGCTAGTCATAAAAAATTTCTGCCCGAGGAACGGAATTAAGAAGGTGGAAAGGGACTTCCTGGGATTGAAAGCCGGACAAATGACGCATCGACAATACACCATAAGATACAACGAGTTGGCGCGTCTGGTGCCACGCTTAATCACCACTGAAGAAAGAAGGATTGCTTGTTATGTCCATGGGTTGCCCCCAAAAGTTCGCACATTTGTCAAAGCGAACACCCCTTGGACATTCGATTCAGTGGTGGAGCTGAGCGGGGTGGTGTATGACGATCTGTCATTGGATGATGCGGTCATTGAGGAGCCTAAGAAGAAGTTGACATTACTTGGGAAACGATCGGGTGGGAAATTGTTTAGGGCTAATGATAAGAAGGCCAGAGTCAACGAACCGACTATTTGTGGGAAGTGTCGTAAAAGGCATTCAGGCGACTGCAAGTTTGGGTCGAACCTATGCTACAAGTGTGGCAAGTTCGGTCACTATGCTCGGGATTGTCGGGGGGCTGCCAAATGCTATAACTGTGGGGAGATGGGGCATGAGTGTAAAGACTGTAGGAAGCCCTGGGAAAAGGGGAAGGAGGCCGAAAAGCCAAGGGGGCGGACGAGGGCGTATGCCCTGACTCAAGAGGAGCAAGGGGAAACCCTAACATGGTGTCAGGTACGCTCATCCTTAACAACATCTTTGTTTCTGTACTCTTTGATTCTAGTGGTAGTAAAAGTTTTATATCCTCTACGTTCTGTAATCGAATAAAATGCAGGATTGATAAAATAGAATGGGCCTTTAGCGTAGAGACTGCTGTGGGTAGAACCACGAAGGATATATAAGTTGTAAACAATTGTCTTATAAAGATAGATGACCATAGATTCCCTGCCAGATTATACGTTATAGCGTTGTGAGGGTTTGATGTGGTATTGGGAATGGATTGGCTAGCTGCCAATGAGGGGCAAATTATCTGTAAACGGAAGGCTATTCAACTCAAGGCTCCTAATGGTAGCGAAGTCACGATTTATGGGCATAGGGATGTCCCGATGCAAAACGTCATTTCGATGATCAAGGAGGAAAGTTATATGAGGCGCGGATGCGAGGCCTAGCTAACGTATGTGATCGACAAGAGTAAGGGAGTGACATAACTAAATGATGTGCCCGTGGTGTGTAATTATTCGGAGGTATTCCTGGAGGACTTGCCTGGAGTTCCACCTGATCGAGAGATAGAGTTCCAGATTGACTTAATTCCAGGTGCCCAACCTGTCGCAAAAGCACCATACCGACTAGCACTACTTGAGATGAAAGGGTTAATGATGCAATTGGAAGAACTTATGAAGAAGGGTTTCATAAGACCGAGCATTTCGCCTTGGGGTGCTCAGGTTCTATTCGTAAAGAAGAAAGACGAGTCTATGAGGATGTGCATCGATTACATAGAACTGAATAAATGAACGGTGAAGAACAGATACTCGCTACCTAGGATTGATAATTTGTTTGACCAATTGCAAGGCACAAGTTGGTTCTCGAAGATTGATTTATTGTTGTGATATCATCAATTGAAGGTGAGGGTGGAGGATATATCGAAGACCTCGTTTCGCACATGGTACGGACACTACGAGTTTCTCATGATTTCCTTAGCTAATTTTGGAATGAATATAGGTGAAATGGAAGTTGAGGGGCTAAAAGTGTAAAATGACAAATCTGCCATATTTGACTAGTGAAAGTCAAAAGTGGTCTTCATTTGATGAAAAGAGTCGTTTATTTCAAGAGAGAAAAAGGAGAAAAGAGAAGTTGGAGCTAAATCGGGCAATTTAGCTTGAATTCCTGAAGGTTTTGGCTCACACAACACCTTCCTAACATCAAGTAAGTGATTATCTTACCTTTGATTTCACCTTTGATGTGTTCTTGGTGGGTTTTGGGTGAAATCCGAAATTTATAATACATGTGGTTAATTAGTGTTAAATTATTGATAATCTAGCTAAATTAAAGGTAAAGAATGGTGATTAACATCCTAGAACCTTTTGATTTTGAATATGATAAGTTAGGGTTCATATGGAGAAATTTGGGGGTGTTTGGATTATGATGATAGAATGTTGAATTAGTGATGATTAAGTGTTTATATGATGTTAGACACTTGAATGAACACCAAATTAACCTAATAATAATTATTGAATGAAAATTTGTGTTAAGATAAGGATAATGAAGCTCAAGTAGGTGAGTTTGGGGTGAAAGAAGGTGTTTGGATATGAGTATAACTCAAACGGGTCAGTTTGAGTTGGAAATGGGAAATTGGGTTGTAAACCCAATTATAATGTGATTTTGATGTATGGTTAGATTACTAAACTAGGTGTATATGTTTAGGTAATCAAATTGCAAAACTTGAAGGTGGTGCGGGATCTTCTAACCCGAAAGGTAAGTGTTCTTGCACTTACTTAGTAATTGATGTTAAATAGTGTTATATGTGGTGTTATATGTGGTGTTATATGCAATGTTGAATGTATAATGTGATAAGTTGTATAATGTGTAACGTGGAATGAATGTGTATAGAGGTGTATGAGTAAGTGAATGAATGTAGTTATAGTTTAAATACTATAATGAATATGAGGATATGGAGTTATGGTCTAAGTACCATAATGGATATGTGAATATGAAGTTATGATCTAAGAATCATAATGGAAATGAGGTTATGGCCTTTGTGCCATAATGGAAATGGAAATGTGTTGATTATGTATGACAAATGAAAAGAATGAAATTTGTAGGTGAAATGCAAGTGATATGTAGCCTAATGACACATTTGGGTGGAAACGGGTCAAATGGGTGAATGGACGAAAACAAGTAGTATTTACTTGTTTGATATGTCTTATCTTCATTACTAATAGTAATATATGTGGTGTTGTAGAAAAAGCTTCGGGATAGTCAAGTTCAAGTCTAAGGAGTATGTTGGATTCTCGTATACACAATTTTGGTGATTTCGGGTGTATTTAGAAGCCCATCTAATGGATGTTAATGATACTTGAAAATTGTTGTTTTGGTACAAAATTATGTTGTTTTGAATGTTAGAACCCATGCAAAATTTATTGACAAAATGGGTTAAAGATGAAAATTTTGGTTATGTGTTAAAAACTGCACAGGTCTGGAAACTTTCTGAAAAAAGAGGCTCTTCGCGCCAAGTGAAAAACCAGGTTCTGTTCTTCGCGACACGCGAAGACCTGGCATACGGACATGCCCTTTTTGGACTCCTTCGCGCCACACGAAGGGAGAGGTCCTAGTTCTTCGCGACACGCGAAGATAAAAAAAAAAAAAAAAAAAATTCGTGGGATAAATGCTTCTGCGTGTGTAAATGTTTATTATAGCTGGTGTTTTAAATTTAGGGGTGTTACATGCTTACATACATGTAAAACTAGCACTAGGTGGAACATTCACCGACCTTGCCATATGGTTGTATTACCCTTTCAACGGGGGAGGGATTTTTCAATTGGGACCTTTCACGGTAAACTTAGGAAAGATAGGGGGGCATGTTAGCTATTGGGAACATATCATATTATGGATCGGTAACTTTCGTGGGACTCTAAAGGCAATCTATCTATCTCAACACTCTAAGGGAAAGGGAAAATGGTTATCGCCTGGAGAATTTGAGCTCATGAAAGGAACTAGACCAGTGGTGTGTGCATCTTTGCATGGTCATGCCCATTACTCTACTCCATCTTCTCATATACACTTGGCTAGCAACCTTGATTCAAGTGATATACAAATGCTATATGACGAATTTCATAAAATGAACAACTCAAGAAAATCACCGATTGTCAAGGGGGGCAACTTTATAGGGTTTGGTCTTAGGTATGATGCTGCAAAAAGCAACAACGTGGTGGATATTGCATCGATCTACTATGTTGTTTGTATTGATTACAAGGAGTTTGCTATGGAGCCATGGTTGAGTTATATGGGGAGATGGGGTCCTAAGATTACTTATGATTTTAAAGAAGAGGTATTGAAGATAGCAAACAATTTGCCACATAAGGTGAAAAAACTTTTCATTAAAGTTTTACAAAAGCTTCCTACTGAGTTACTTGGAGAAGAAGGGCCACAAGGCCCCAAGATGAAAGAAGTTGGTCTGGAGATGAGCGGGTATATAATTCATGATCACAAATGTAAGCATATGTAATACCATATCATCATAATAAAACTCATAAAATTCAATGATCCTTCGTGTATTTTGTTAGTTTATTTATTATTATAATGTAACATCGATGTTCATGTATGTGAGTTGAAGAGTAATTTTATAGGAACTCTTGTGCTCTTTCAAGTTTTAAATTTATAAAAATGGTTTTTACTAAATACCACACACACACTAGCCAAGTTGACCTATCGTATATGTAATATAGTAATGATAAGAACTAGTATCGACCCATGGACACTAGTGTCAACTCTTAATATTAATTTTTTTTATCAATATCTGGTTAACGAATATTTATGAGTCATCTTTGAATGATTGAAATTACGAAGGCGGTTCCCTAAAGGGCTAGGTTCTCAGTAGAGTAACATCAACGAGTAGCGATCTAAATCTTTCGGACTCACTGCTAGTCACCCTAGGTCCTACTACTATGAAGATTCAACCACCACCTTATTGATTGAGTTTTTTTATAGGAATTCTCCCTCACGAGAGATATTAGAAATCCAAATAATGACCGTGTTATAAACAACACTAACACCTTAAGCAAACATCTTATGTCTTAAAACGTCCAAGACATCACTCACAAAGTTTTTTACTAGTTCCAGAGTGCACAAGGAAAACTCTAACAAACTCCTAATTCCTTTTATTCAGAATTAATAATTAAGCAGTTCTTTTACCTTCACCCAAAATAATCTAGACCTACCTTGCTCTCGCCAGTGTAGCAAGACCCAGATTACAGACCGAATACTACCATCTAAAAATGTTGAATAATAATTCTAAAGAGAAGGTTTTACACTCCAGAACCAAAACAACATCTAGATCAAAGATGGATTAGATAACAGTAGAAACACACATGCAACATAAGATCTTGAATTAAGATTAATTAAATCATTAAAGCTTCATAATCATAATTAGATAATAACGCACTCAACGTATTTTACCTTTTTTAGTGTGTACCTCAGGTTGATGTTTAGACATGTTTTATCTACTCGGGATTGTTGGGGCTCGGAGGACTACTTGGCGCGAAGACTGACATCCTGAGAAGTTGTTTTGTTTTACTTTTAGACAATTATGTTTATCTGGAATGTAATGACTTGATGTAATGTTTTGAACAAGTTTCCATTGTACTTGAATGAAATTCTAGTTTATCAACTATCATACGAATGAGTAAATCCAACGTGAGACCCCCCTGTTTGGGGCGTTTCATTTATTTTGAGTGGTTTCCAATACATACGAGCCATATAGATCTATTAGAACAAGTACATTACGCGACATAATTAAAAAAAATATATTTTTCCAAAAAATAATTGTTAAAATCAAGGAATACGACAAGTATGGTACAATACGACCCGTATTCCCCTATAAGCCCGTGGAGGAATATGACCAGTATGGTACAATATGACCCGTATTACCCTAGAAGCCCCAAGAGGAATACGACCCATGTGATACAATACGACCCGGCACATACGGGTGCCGTATGAGGACATGAATGACTGATGTCAGTTGTTACAGCTTTTGTCATTTGGTTAAGGGGAATACGAGCCGTATGGTACAATACGAACCGTATTGTACGTATCTGTATAACACGACCCTTAAACATTTTTTTTATCTTTAATTTCAGTATAATATTGCTATATTTAAAAAAAAATTAAATATCAAGTTTTTTCGATACTACGTATATACAGTATGATATTACATATGTGTAATAAGTGATAACATTACATATATGCAATATGATATTAGATTTATGTAATATGATACTATTACATATATGCTGTATGATATTGCATATATGCAATATCATTATATTAAACATATATAGTATTATCATATTATATATATGTAGTATCATTATATTACTAATATTGAATAAGTTCGGAACATTATATATATATATTTTTAATATATAACAATATTATACTCAAACTAAAGTTAAAAAAATGCTTAATATTATGGTGTATTAAAAAAAATTAATAATAACGTATGAAAACGTTATTAATGTTTAAAATTTTGTAAGAGGAGTTTTCTCAGTAAGAAGAGTTTTCTCTTGATCCTCTCTCTCTCTATATATATAACGAATGGATCATTTGAGAACCCTTAAATATTACGAGAACTCGTGAAAAAAACTAATCAAAACCCTCTTTTTTGTTTTTAATAACTTTATTATTAGAATGCAACAAAAAAATAAATTTATATATGTAAATTTGCATTTATCCGTATATTAAATAAACTTACACATGTGTAAGTTTTTACCATTTACACATGTGCCCAATTTTTTTTAAGAATAATTTAAAGAGGAGAGATTATTTAATTGAAGAGGTAAATCATTTATTTATGCTATATTTTAATAATAAAGGTAGTAAGAAAAGAATGATTTTGATTGTTTTTTACACTAGTTCTTGCGATTCTCAAATATTTATTAGTTTTGAAGAGATCTTTCCCATAAATATATTGTGTAAACACAAATTACACATGTTTAATTTTTTTAACCCATGTGAATTTACACATATATACATGAAAGACCATAACGTTGTATATGTGTAATAATGATATTCCAACAATAAAAATAATGATTTTGACTGATTTTGATAGGTTTTCTCAAGTTTACTCTCTAAAATTAGTTAGCAAAGGATATATCCCCTATGTATATTTAGAGGGAGGTTCATTTCAGAACAATAACTTTTTGCGAGAACGGAGGGAACACAAATCCACCAATCATAATTTTTCTTTTTATTTTTTATTTAGTTTTAGTATAAGGGTGTAATAGTAATTTGTACAATGATTTAATGTTAGTATTTTTGGTATGTTTCCGTTTTTTAGTAATTAAACAATCAATTTCAAAATTTCTATTCATTTTTTTTAACGATTTTATTCAAACGAAAACCTACAAAGAAACATTTTTTCCTACACAAGTTGTAAGATCCCCTACACAACATAAACATATAACTGAACCCGTGCAACTCTTTTTTGCTACACAAGATATATCATTCCCTACACATGTTTAGGACTATGTAGGGACTAATCTGTATCATGTGTGTTTTTTATTCAAAATATAGACAAGAGCGATTGCATACAAACATAGGTAGATGATATTAAATTAAACTAAAAACCTACAAAGAAACATATATTTTCCTACACAATTTGTAAGATCCCATACACAGCATAAACATATAACTGAACCCGTGACAACTAAAACATTATGTGTTTCTACATTTACATAGGAGTTAATCTCGCAAAGAAGGTATACGGTTAATTTTAATTAAATATGAAAGCAAGTTATTTACCACATTAAAATTCCAAATTTACCCTTCCTGGCATTAAACTATAGTAATGAAATCAAGTTATTTACCAATTTGTCATACTAGATTTGAGCCATTGATCATATTAAATCTAAGGTTGAGATTTGTTCTTCATGTTCTGGCAAAAAACCTTGTTCTCGTTTGAACCGTCCCCTGTATATGCATGTATGATATTTATATATCAAATTCTCCCCAAAAAAAATATTATTAGGTACAATGACTTTGAAATATAATTAATAGAAATTTAATACTTCCTAACAATAAAACCTACAAAAATCATATTACTTGCGTGGTCTAGTGGCATTGGTAATTGCCCTCCACAAATGTAGTGTGGGTTCAAATCCTACAAGTGACAGGTTTAGATGGTATTTAGGGGAAAAAAATTGATGTTAAAACAAGTAAATATTAAATTAAGTCGAGCTTTATTAAAAAAACAGTTTCCATTTCGTCAACGTATGACTTATTACAATTTAATTAGGGAAAATCATCAATCTAGACATAATATTATCAAAGTCACTAAAGTACTTTCAAATCGTCTGCTAAGCTGGCTAAATCCTAGCCCGCACAAAAATCTTGAAAAGTATAACGGGTCTACGAAAACAGCCGAACAAATCATTACACGTGTCCGCCGGCTAGGATTTTGCCAACGCTTTAGCCGCTAGCTAGGATTTAGCTCCTATGTGTTAACCGCCGCCGGCTAGAACCCGCCACTTAGCCGATCGACGATTTGAAAGTCAAATGTCTAGTTTTGTGATTTTGTTGGTCAACATGTCTAGATTTGTGTTTTCCCATTTAATTAACGTTTAACTTCACCAAATTTGACCTAGTTCTGTCCATAAAAGTTGTTATCCATCTTTACCGAGCTAATCCTAAACGAAAAACTAGTGAAAGTAGGATTGACTTGAGAACACTGCTAGAGGGGAATCATACGTTTAACACTGCGTCACTTCTAAAGGTTCCCAAAATTTAATGTTGTAAACGAAAATTTGAAAAATTGTAACAAATTCCAACTTTGCTTTAAGAAATATAATCTAAAGAACTCATTTATTGTTAAGATTTAAATGCAATTATTCTAAATATTATGGTCAATACTACGGTCAAAAAGACAAAGCACATTAAATACGAAGCAATGAAAATACAAACATCTTTTAACTCTAAACCAGTGAGCTAATTTTGTCATATATCTACAAAATTTCAGGATTATTCAACAATTACTCAAGAAATGTCGTCTGTTAAGTTTTATAGGTTTTCACTTGATATGTATAAAACGATTTTGATATTATTTCAAATTGCTTGTAACACCTCTCGTGCGTTCAATGATTTCTCAACATTACTTCATCCTAACAACGTCGAAAAGGATAGTGGGGTCGTATCATTTGATGTTATTGGTCCATCACTTTCATATCCTCCAGGTAAATTATTATTATTATTGTTTTTTTTCATATAGTTGATTTTTCAAATAAAGATAAGATGATTTTTAAGGGAATTCACGTCCTTTTTATGATATGAAAAACAATCATAACCTCTACTCGAAAACTGGGCTTCACCAACCAAATTCCGCCTAATCCACATTTTCATTAAACCGTCGGTACTCGCCGACGGTTTTTCGACAGAACTGTCTGTCGGTGAAGTCCCGGTTTTCTTGTAGTGAACGATAAGGTAGTTGGTGTCATACTTGACAACAATTATACATAGTACAAAAGCTAAACTTCAAACAGTTCATGTATTGAGTACGTGCTCAATGAACCACCTACATTTCTTTGTGTTTTTTACCCACTTACGTAATGCCAACTGCTGTCTTAAATCGATGTCGCGTGGCATACAAAGTAAGTTTCAATCATCCTGAGGACCTATTGATTATATTTAGATATTTAATATACCTGCAATAAAAAACAAAATAACATCATTCTGAAAATAATATTATGAATTAGTAAGTATATTTTAGCCTAGAATCTTCAAAGTTAAATGCACTAGCCATGTTTTTTCAGTTTATACAAAAGTGTTTTTTAAATAGTGTCGAGCATATGTTTTTAGGCGAACAGTCGAACACGAAACCCTTAACTAAAGATTTTGCTTTTTTTATATAAAGTTTCGTTAATGTTCATTTATTTCGCGGTTAAAGAGCCGGCCTTATTTTTTTTTCTCGGTTCACGCACCAGAACATGTGGTTTTTAAGAAATAAGCACTCTGCTATTGGTGCGAGCTGTAAGGAGTCTTGATCTCGAGTCAAGCTGGGGCGTGTAATACTCATCCGTAACGTGTAACGGCTTTACTGTCTTTTTATATTTTTTCGTTGTTTAACATGTCGCAACGTGCTTCGGCCGCAACGCGCCGGGGTAAATTTGCTCACAATGCGCAAATAATGTTTTGTGCCGATGCCGCTCAAAAGGATCTTGACTTGTGTACATCTTTTGATCGTCGACTGACACAAAACTTTATAATCTTTAGTTAAATTGGTTTTTTAAAAGTCAATTACTACGGTAATTCTCCCTCACGAGAGATATTAGAAATCCAAATAATGACCGTGTTATAAACAACACTAACACCTTAAGCAAACATCTTATGTCTTAAAACGTCCAAGACATCACTCACAAAGTTTTTTACTAGTTCCAGAGTGCACAAGGAAAACTCTAACAAACTCCTAATTCCTTTTATTCAGAATTAATAATTAAGCAGTTCTTTTACCTTCACCCAAAATAATCTAGACCTACCTTGCTCTCGCCAGTGTAGCAAGACCCAGATTACAGACCGAATACTACCATCTAAAAATGTTGAATAATAATTCTAAAGAGAAGGTTTTACACTCCAGAACCAAAACAACATCTAGATCAAAGATGGATTAGATAACAGTAGAAACACACATGCAACATAAGATCTTGAATTAAGATTAATTAAATCATTAAAGCTTCATAATCATAATTAGATAATAACGCACTCAACGTATTTTACCTTTTTTAGTGTGTACCTCAGGTTGATGTTTAGACATGTTTTATCTACTCGGGATTGTTGGGGCTCGGAGGACTACTTGGCGCGAAGACTGACATCCTGAGAAGTTGTTTTGTTTTACTTTTAGACAATTATGTTTATCTGGAATGTAATGACTTGATGTAATGTTTTGAACAAGTTTCCATTGTACTTGAATGAAATTCTAGTTTATCAACTATCATACGAATGAGTAAATCCAACGTGAGACCCCCCTGTTTGGGGCGTTTCATTTATTTTGAGTGGTTTCCAATACATACGAGCCATATAGATCTATTAGAACAAGTACATTACGCGACATAATTAAAAAAAATATATTTTTCCAAAAAATAATTGTTAAAATCAAGGAATACGACAAGTATGGTACAATACGACCCGTATTCCCCTATAAGCCCGTGGAGGAATATGACCAGTATGGTACAATATGACCCGTATTACCCTAGAAGCCCCAAGAGGAATACGACCCATGTGATACAATACGACCCGGCACATACGGGTGCCGTATGAGGACATGAATGACTGATGTCAGTTGTTACAGCTTTTGTCATTTGGTTAAGGGGAATACGAGCCGTATGGTACAATACGAACCGTATTGTACGTATCTGTATAACACGACCCTTAAACATTTTTTTTATCTTTAATTTCAGTATAATATTGCTATATTTAAAAAAAAATTAAATATCAAGTTTTTTCGATACTACGTATATACAGTATGATATTACATATGTGTAATAAGTGATAACATTACATATATGCAATATGATATTAGATTTATGTAATATGATACTATTACATATATGCTGTATGATATTGCATATATGCAATATCATTATATTAAACATATATAGTATTATCATATTATATATATGTAGTATCATTATATTACTAATATTGAATAAGTTCGGAACATTATATATATATATTTTTAATATATAACAATATTATACTCAAACTAAAGTTAAAAAAATGCTTAATATTATGGTGTATTAAAAAAAATTAATAATAACGTATGAAAACGTTATTAATGTTTAAAATTTTGTAAGAGGAGTTTTCTCAGTAAGAAGAGTTTTCTCTTGATCCTCTCTCTCTCTATATATATAACGAATGGATCATTTGAGAACCCTTAAATATTACGAGAACTCGTGAAAAAAACTAATCAAAACCCTCTTTTTTGTTTTTAATAACTTTATTATTAGAATGCAACAAAAAAATAAATTTATATATGTAAATTTGCATTTATCCGTATATTAAATAAACTTACACATGTGTAAGTTTTTACCATTTACACATGTGCCCAATTTTTTTTAAGAATAATTTAAAGAGGAGAGATTATTTAATTGAAGAGGTAAATCATTTATTTATGCTATATTTTAATAATAAAGGTAGTAAGAAAAGAATGATTTTGATTGTTTTTTACACTAGTTCTTGCGATTCTCAAATATTTATTAGTTTTGAAGAGATCTTTCCCATAAATATATTGTGTAAACACAAATTACACATGTTTAATTTTTTTAACCCATGTGAATTTACACATATATACATGAAAGACCATAACGTTGTATATGTGTAATAATGATATTCCAACAATAAAAATAATGATTTTGACTGATTTTGATAGGTTTTCTCAAGTTTACTCTCTAAAATTAGTTAGCAAAGGATATATCCCCTATGTATATTTAGAGGGAGGTTCATTTCAGAACAATAACTTTTTGCGAGAACGGAGGGAACACAAATCCACCAATCATAATTTTTCTTTTTATTTTTTATTTAGTTTTAGTATAAGGGTGTAATAGTAATTTGTACAATGATTTAATGTTAGTATTTTTGGTATGTTTCCGTTTTTTAGTAATTAAACAATCAATTTCAAAATTTCTATTCATTTTTTTTAACGATTTTATTCAAACGAAAACCTACAAAGAAACATTTTTTCCTACACAAGTTGTAAGATCCCCTACACAACATAAACATATAACTGAACCCGTGCAACTCTTTTTTGCTACACAAGATATATCATTCCCTACACATGTTTAGGACTATGTAGGGACTAATCTGTATCATGTGTGTTTTTTATTCAAAATATAGACAAGAGCGATTGCATACAAACATAGGTAGATGATATTAAATTAAACTAAAAACCTACAAAGAAACATATATTTTCCTACACAATTTGTAAGATCCCATACACAGCATAAACATATAACTGAACCCGTGACAACTAAAACATTATGTGTTTCTACATTTACATAGGAGTTAATCTCGCAAAGAAGGTATACGGTTAATTTTAATTAAATATGAAAGCAAGTTATTTACCACATTAAAATTCCAAATTTACCCTTCCTGGCATTAAACTATAGTAATGAAATCAAGTTATTTACCAATTTGTCATACTAGATTTGAGCCATTGATCATATTAAATCTAAGGTTGAGATTTGTTCTTCATGTTCTGGCAAAAAACCTTGTTCTCGTTTGAACCGTCCCCTGTATATGCATGTATGATATTTATATATCAAATTCTCCCCAAAAAAAATATTATTAGGTACAATGACTTTGAAATATAATTAATAGAAATTTAATACTTCCTAACAATAAAACCTACAAAAATCATATTACTTGCGTGGTCTAGTGGCATTGGTAATTGCCCTCCACAAATGTAGTGTGGGTTCAAATCCTACAAGTGACAGGTTTAGATGGTATTTAGGGGAAAAAAATTGATGTTAAAACAAGTAAATATTAAATTAAGTCGAGCTTTATTAAAAAAACAGTTTCCATTTCGTCAACGTATGACTTATTACAATTTAATTAGGGAAAATCATCAATCTAGACATAATATTATCAAAGTCACTAAAGTACTTTCAAATCGTCTGCTAAGCTGGCTAAATCCTAGCCCGCACAAAAATCTTGAAAAGTATAACGGGTCTACGAAAACAGCCGAACAAATCATTACACGTGTCCGCCGGCTAGGATTTTGCCAACGCTTTAGCCGCTAGCTAGGATTTAGCTCCTATGTGTTAACCGCCGCCGGCTAGAACCCGCCACTTAGCCGATCGACGATTTGAAAGTCAAATGTCTAGTTTTGTGATTTTGTTGGTCAACATGTCTAGATTTGTGTTTTCCCATTTAATTAACGTTTAACTTCACCAAATTTGACCTAGTTCTGTCCATAAAAGTTGTTATCCATCTTTACCGAGCTAATCCTAAACGAAAAACTAGTGAAAGTAGGATTGACTTGAGAACACTGCTAGAGGGGAATCATACGTTTAACACTGCGTCACTTCTAAAGGTTCCCAAAATTTAATGTTGTAAACGAAAATTTGAAAAATTGTAACAAATTCCAACTTTGCTTTAAGAAATATAATCTAAAGAACTCATTTATTGTTAAGATTTAAATGCAATTATTCTAAATATTATGGTCAATACTACGGTCAAAAAGACAAAGCACATTAAATACGAAGCAATGAAAATACAAACATCTTTTAACTCTAAACCAGTGAGCTAATTTTGTCATATATCTACAAAATTTCAGGATTATTCAACAATTACTCAAGAAATGTCGTCTGTTAAGTTTTATAGGTTTTCACTTGATATGTATAAAACGATTTTGATATTATTTCAAATTGCTTGTAACACCTCTCGTGCGTTCAATGATTTCTCAACATTACTTCATCCTAACAACGTCGAAAAGGATAGTGGGGTCGTATCATTTGATGTTATTGGTCCATCACTTTCATATCCTCCAGGTAAATTATTATTATTATTGTTTTTTTTCATATAGTTGATTTTTCAAATAAAGATAAGATGATTTTTAAGGGAATTCACGTCCTTTTTATGATATGAAAAACAATCATAACCTCTACTCGAAAACTGGGCTTCACCAACCAAATTCCGCCTAATCCACATTTTCATTAAACCGTCGGTACTCGCCGACGGTTTTTCGACAGAACTGTCTGTCGGTGAAGTCCCGGTTTTCTTGTAGTGAACGATAAGGTAGTTGGTGTCATACTTGACAACAATTATACATAGTACAAAAGCTAAACTTCAAACAGTTCATGTATTGAGTACGTGCTCAATGAACCACCTACATTTCTTTGTGTTTTTTACCCACTTACGTAATGCCAACTGCTGTCTTAAATCGATGTCGCGTGGCATACAAAGTAAGTTTCAATCATCCTGAGGACCTATTGATTATATTTAGATATTTAATATACCTGCAATAAAAAACAAAATAACATCATTCTGAAAATAATATTATGAATTAGTAAGTATATTTTAGCCTAGAATCTTCAAAGTTAAATGCACTAGCCATGTTTTTTCAGTTTATACAAAAGTGTTTTTTAAATAGTGTCGAGCATATGTTTTTAGGCGAACAGTCGAACACGAAACCCTTAACTAAAGATTTTGCTTTTTTTATATAAAGTTTCGTTAATGTTCATTTATTTCGCGGTTAAAGAGCCGGCCTTATTTTTTTTTCTCGGTTCACGCACCAGAACATGTGGTTTTTAAGAAATAAGCACTCTGCTATTGGTGCGAGCTGTAAGGAGTCTTGATCTCGAGTCAAGCTGGGGCGTGTAATACTCATCCGTAACGTGTAACGGCTTTACTGTCTTTTTATATTTTTTCGTTGTTTAACATGTCGCAACGTGCTTCGGCCGCAACGCGCCGGGGTAAATTTGCTCACAATGCGCAAATAATGTTTTGTGCCGATGCCGCTCAAAAGGATCTTGACTTGTGTACATCTTTTGATCGTCGACTGACACAAAACTTTATAATCTTTAGTTAAATTGGTTTTTTAAAAGTCAATTACTACGGTGATTTTATTTTCTTTTTTCTAAATAAATTTGTTTGCCATTTCTTGTTGAAAATTAAAAGTAGAGAGGTAGAGCAAGAAAAAAAAGTGGTCACTGTAACCACTCTAGACCTTAACTCAGTACAAACTATTTTGTGTCCTATGTATGTATATACAATCTCAATAAATAATTAAAAATGTAACATATTTTCAGATTTTAACATTAACATGCATGTGATTTCACACTTTTATAATTCTAACACTTGCATGAATTTATTGTTTTAGTTTTCTGTTTAATGCATCAAGTAGGTTAGTAAACGCTGTTTTTTCTTCTTTATTACAAACAAACAAACCTATCCATAGAATTACCGGTTGTTGAAATATAAATGTGTATTAACTGTTGTACATTTATTTTAACTTGTAAAATATATACACATTTGTGCACAGGTGGAAACTTCGGAAATGGGGTAATTGATCTTGGAGGATTAGAAGTGTATGAAGCTTTGTATTTCAAGAAAATCTGGGACACACACAGCGGTGGTCCAAAGGGTCTTGGTGCATCATTTTATGAACCAACTTCCATCCCACCTGGCTTCAATTTGATTGGTCACTACTGCAAACCCAACTCTAAACCACAGGGCACCCATCACAGGGCTCCCTAAAGAGTCCCATAGACTACACCCTTATCTGGACTAGTAAAGGTTTGAATCTAAGCCAAACAGAAGACGGATACATTTGGCTCCCGATCCCGCCTCATGGCTATAAAGCCATCGGTCACATTGTCACGACTTCACCTGAAAAACCCTCACTTGACAAGGTTAAGTGTCAGATCCGACTTCACGGATTTAACCAAAGTGGACAGATGGATATGGGGACATAGGTCGTCGAGGAGTTCCAGTATAGTCAATTTGCATCCTAAAAAACCAAAGACTAGAGCGCTAAGTGTTCCAGCAGGTACGTTTTTAGCAAGAAATGGCTCGCATACGCATGAGCTAGCGTGTTTAAAGATGGTCAAGAATGATCCTTATTCTGATATGCCTGATTCCTTACAAATTAGAGCAATGATCCTTGCTTATGCTCCATGGGTCTATTTCCATCCAGACGAGCAATACTTTCCTTCATCGGTCTTGTGTTTTTTTCAAAATAGAGCCGAGCTACACCAAACCGGTCAGATTCTACCTGTGATCAACGACGGCGATAACCTTCCAAACAATGGTGGACCAGATGATGCCTTTCTAGACTTGCCATCAGATCAACCTAACAAAGAAAGGGTAAGGAGAGGGTTTTTATCCAATGCAGTGGCTTACATACATGTAAAACCAGCACTAGGTGGAACATTCACCGACCTTGCCGTATGGTTGTATTACCCTTTCAACGGGGGAGGGAAGTTTCAACTGGGACCTTTCACCATAAACTTAGGAAAGATAGGGGAGCATGTTAGCGATTGGGAACATATCACATTAAGGATCGATAACTTTCGTGGGACTCTAAAGGCGGTCTATCTATCGCAACATTCTAAGGGAAAATGGTTAGCCCCTGGAGAATTTGAGCTCATGAATGGAACTAGACCAGTGGTGTATGCATCTTTGCATGGTCATGCCCATTACTCTACTCCATCTTCTCATATACACTTGGCAGGCAACCTTGATTCGAGTGATGTACGAATGTTATACGATGAATTTCCGAAAATGAACTCAAGAAAATCGCCGATTGTCAAGGGGGACAACTTTATAAGGTTTGGTCTTAGGGATGATGCTGCAAAAAGCAACAATGTGATGGATATTGCATCAACCTATAATGTTGTTTGTATTGATCACAAGGATTTTGCTATGGAACCATGGTTGAGTTATACAGGGAGATGGGGTCCTAAGATTGCTTATGATTTTAAAGAAGAGGTATTGAAGATAGCTAACAAGTTGCCACATAAGGTGAGAAAACTTTTCATTAAAGTTTTACAAAAGGTTCCTGCTGAGTTACTTGGAGAACAAGGGCCACAAGGCCCCAAGATGAAAGAAAGTTGGACTGGAGATGAGCGGGTATAATAATTCATGATCACAAATGTAAGCATATGTAATACAATATCATCATATTATAACTAATAGAGTTCAATGATCATTCGTATATTTTGGACCAAATTACAAATTACGTCATTTAAGTATTACCTAAATTTTATTATACATCATTTAATTAAGGAAATTACAGTACATGTCCTTTATGTTTAAAACTTGTTGCACGTTACGTCCTTTGGCCTAACGGCCGTTAAATGTGATCACGTGCCATGCACTTGAAGCCAAAAGATACTTTGTTTTTAAAAACAACTCAATTTTGACAAACTTTATATCCGAATGTTGACAAAAAAAATTAAACAACACAACGAATTTAGATTTTTTAGAAAAGTTATATATTAAACGTTATTAAAATAAAATTAAATTATATGTTAGATGAATTATTAGAAAAGAAGAAAAATCTTGTGAGTAGAGTCCGCTCATGAAACTGAATCCGCTGGTTAGTCAAAATACATATAAAAACCAAAATCAATTCTAAAAATCCCCTATAACTTCAAAAATATCTACAATAACCAAACACGTAATCAAAACACTCATTCACCGTTCAGTTTGTGACTATTTTGTTTTGTCACTAAAGACTGATTACATGCATGCAACACAATCCGTATCTGGTAGAGGATTCTGATTTACTAAACAGACTCATTCAGTGACTTTTGCTGTTATCACCAAAGGTTTTTTCGATTTTTTTTCTTAAATGGTGTTGTATCCGACTAGTAGTTTCACAATAGGTGTTGGGTTTGAAAAAGTAACACAAATGGTGTTTTCACACTTGCCAACCACGAATTGTGTGTTTCCATACTTGCCAACCACGAATTGTTGGTTCCAAGTTGAAAACATTGGTTCATAACCACGAATTGTGGTTCTTAACCACGAATTGTGGCTCCTAACCACGAATTGTGGCTCCTAACCACGAATTGTTGGAAACATTGGGTTCCCATCCACGAATTGTTGTTGCCAACCACGAATTGGGCAAATCCATGTTTCGCAACCACGAATTGAAGACAAATCAATGTTTTCAACCACGAATTCTCTCAAAAATTGTTTTATTGATTGAGGTTGTTTTATCAAATATTTTGTTTATGGTTTGCAACCAGGCATTTCAAACTCTTTATGGTTTGCAACCACGAATTTCAAACTCTTTTTACCACATGTTTCAAACTCTTTTTTATTCTTTCTTTCATAATTTCTTTAACGACAAATTTTTTATCTTTTGTGTGTCACGGGTTTTAAATGAGTTGATGTATCACTACTACAAAACTACAAATAAGTACATACATACATTTGTCTTTATGTTTCACATGTGTTTGTTTAGTAGCTAGTATCAAAGCCAGGAATTCTTCAATAATGATATCACATGATATCATTACAAATACATATTTATAAGTAGAATATCTTGTTTCAATTTTTATCAAATCACATTTTCACTTTTTATCAAATCACATTTGTTTCACAATTCACACATGGAACCACAAGTGTTTCCCGGTCCTAGTTGTCCAGAAATATTATTCCTTGAAAGAAACCATAGAGCTTATCAGTTGTTTCATTCATCATCCTATAGTCATGAAACACTTATTCTTAGACGTGCTGATCGGAAATTCTGAAATCACTTTAAAAATTTTGAGGTTCCAGAAAATGTAATGTTACATATACGAGAATCTGGTTTTGGTGGTGTTTTTGACTGTGGTTACCGAAAGGTGGATAATCACTTGATAACCGCACTTGTAGAGAGGTGGCGTCCAGAAACACACACCTTTCATTTTAAATTTGGAGAAGCCACTGTTACATTGCAAGATGTTCAAGTTCTTTGGGGTATGCCGATCACCGACAACGTCGTTTATGGAGAGGACATAAGATTATCGGAAACTCAGTGGAAAAGCCGTTGTTGTGAAATGTTGGGTTTGGATCCTGCATTTTGTCATTTGAAGGGTTCTCTGCTTAGGTTATCTTCTATAATGGATGAACTAGAGAAGCCGCTTCCTGAGTCCACTGTATCGCCTATACAACGAGTAAGGTTATACATCTTACATTTATTGGGAGGAACCCTATTTCCTGATTCTACTGGGAACCACGTATCTTTACATTTTTTAAATCATCTAGAGGATTTAAAAGAATGTGGTCGGCTAAGTTGGGGGAGCGCTGTTCTTGCTAGCCTTTTTAGAAATCTCTGCAAAGCATCATCCCCGCAAGCCACAGAAATTTATGGGCCGATGGTATTGTTACAGTTATGGGCATGGGAGAGAATACCATCAATTGCTCCCAAAATATCAACACCGACACCATGACAGATCAACACGTACGACCATCTTTAACCCCTATACCATTCCCAAACTTTGATACTAGTCAAAATCCAAATCTTACAGATCAAGAAGGGTGGCCTAGACAGACTTCTAGGCCACCTTGGTGTGGCACGCATAGCAGACTAGATCGTCATCAGATTTTAATTATGTTTTGTTTTATTTAAGTTTAATTTTTTATTGTAATGCTTTATTTATAACAGTACATGTTTTGTTTTATTTAAGTTTAATTTATTATTGTATGGTAAAAGTACATGTTTTGTTTTTTTGTAAATGTCACGTGAATCTGATGCAAGTTGAATATATTGTCTTATAACCATTATAAATACTGCCATTCACATACATCACACTTTCATTGTTCTAAATTTAACACTTAAATAAACATGTCTTCTAGTGCACCCGGTAATGACATACCGGCACCGGTAGAGAACCATTTTTGGAGAAATAATGAGAACTGGTCTAGAAATGTTGTCCAATTCTTTTACAACGGAGATAGTGATTGGTGTAGGGTTCATTGTATGGGCGATGAAGTACTTGACTGCGAATTTTGGGGTACCCTTTTAGGGCTTTGTGGAGACGCTTTTATACAGGAGATTGTAAGTATAAAAAATTTATTCATGTCATATTAACGTAGATAGTAATTGGTGTAATAATAGTTTTTTTTGTACAGCATGTTCGCGCTTGGACAAGAAATCTTATGTATTGGAGGTTATATTACATATTAATAAGCGATGAGTTGCCGAGGGGGGATCGTTGGACTATTCTACCGCCTAAGTTTATGGACCTAATAACTGACGGACATCACGATTCCTTTCAATATGGTGATGGGACGAACCAGCTGTATCCTGCACTTTGGGAGGTCGAAACGGTAAAGTTGTATAATTAATAAATAATTATAATTTATTATAAATAAATAATAATTATTTATATTTTTAACAGACATTTTTACCTCTATCTCCTGATGGTGTAAACTGGTACCTTTTTAAGGTTTGTATGCATTCACTACAAGTTCATGTAATTTATCCTTATGATTGTGTTGCAAATACATTCACTACATATCAAGATTATTCATTGCATGAATAATGCCTTTGTGTCTATCTGAAATAACACACAATCTTCTCCTAGTTAGACTAGCAATATGTTTCCATAACTGTATAAAAAACCAACCCCAGCTATCATTAGTTTCCTCATCAACGATTGCATAAGCTACTGGCAGTATATAGTTGTTTGCATCTTTTGTAACTGCAATTAACAACTTACCACGATATGATCCCGTCAAATGTGTACCGTCTACGCATATAATGGGCCGACAATGTGGAAAAGCTTTTATGACAGGCCCAAATGCCCAAAATACATATTTAAATGTATTGTATTCACTTGAACCATCTGTTTGATGATACCATTCCACAATAGTGCCATTATTTGATGACATCAGAGCTGTAATGTACTTAGGTAACTCCTCGAAATTAGACTTCCAGTTACCGTAAATACTATCAACAACTATTCTCCTAGCTCGCCAAGCCTTAATATATGAAATATCAACCTTCAATGTTTCCTTTATGTATGCCTGAATTTGTTTGACAGGGAAAGCAATGTCCGCACGAACCGCATGGTTGATGTATGCTGCAACATTTTTAGATGTAAGGCTTCTATTGTTGTTGCGAATGACTGACCCATAACAGTTGTGAGACGCAACCCATTTCACTATCCTCCACATGGTTTCACCATGCTTCACACGTGCATACACATACCAGTTACACGGAGGAGCGTATGGAAGGTTACTTGTTTGACCAACGACTGTGGTGTAACATCTTGCACTCTATTTTTGAGGTCTAGTTTCAACTACTATTAACTATCTATTACAGGCAACATTCCACTTTCGAACAACATACATCAACTCAGTTTTAGATTTAAAGTACATACCAACTCGAATTTCATTTAACTCATTGTTCCACAAATCTATGTGGTCATCTTCTTCAAAACCACCAGCGTCGTAATCTCTTAATTCCTCAACATCATCAGAATAGTTCACCGGGCCTTGAGAAAGCCCTTGAACAATTCCGAGATTATATTCTGCTGGAGTTTCACCGTAGCCGTCGTCATCAGTTTCATCAGTGGACATGTTTAAATCATCTCTTACATCTTCAGAATCTTCAGACCTTAATTCTTCAACAATGTTATCCAAGACTTCTTCATCGTCACCATGAATAGTGTCATCAACTTGTTCATGTGAAATATCTTCTACTATGGTATGTTGGTTTGACGGGCCGGCTTCAAAAGTTGATGAGGATTGTATTGATAACAAGGGGGTGTTGGTGTTATTTGGGGTGCCATTGAAACAGAAACACTACGAAGCAGATCCATACATCCGTCTCGTTGGACTGACATTATTGGCTGACAATTAACGTATATGTTAGCCCTGAAATTTGCTTCTGCTAAATAATACATAATATCTAAACTTGCATCACTAGAAATATAGGATGCTTCAGATATCCCTTGAAACTGATAATATAATAATAATAATCCTAATTTAAAAGATTCTTTTTGAACACCAAGATGATCATAAACCATACGAAGCAATTCTTCATATCGAATTCTGTGGTGAATAATAAAGGAAGTCGTTCGAGTAGATTCATCTGAGGAAACAACTCCGTTATCATACGAAAAATTACCACCATAGAATAATCTAACAAGAAACGGACGGGTTAAGGACATTATGAAAGAAAGATTTAAAAGAGTTTGAAATATTTGAAAGAGTATGAAAGAGTTGAAAGGGTTTGAGATGGTTTTTGTTGAAGTCTAATATATATTTGTTGAGCAAATCTTCTATCACATTTTTCATAGAAAGAGAGATTCTTTATAAAAATAAAGCTGACAAAGATTCTCACAAAAGTAAGATTGTTTCTTCATAAAAAATAAAACTTACAGAGATTATCTAAGATTTTCACAGAGATTCTGATAAAAAAAGTAAGATTATTATTCTCTCAACAAAATAATAAAACAAAAATGAACAAAAAAAATAAAACAAAAATTATTATTTTTGAGAGAATTCGTGGTTGGCAACATAAGTTTGTCTTCAATTCGTGGTTGCCAACGTACGTTTGTCTTCAATTCGTGGTTGCGAAACATGGATTTGCCTAATTCGTGGTTGGGAACCCCATGTTTCCAACAATTCGTGGTTAGGAACCAATGTTTTCAACTTTAAATGGTTAGGGACCAACAATTCGTGGTTGGCAAGTATGGAAACACACAATTCGTGGTTGGCAAGTGTGGAAACACCATTTGTGTTACTTTTTCAAACCCAACACCTATTGTGAAACTACTAGTCGGATACAGCACCATTTAAGAAAAAAATTCGTTTTGATCTTGTAAGTGGGGTATGTAGTGTAACTGATTTTAGTTGCCCTACAAAGGCATGTAATGGTTCATGAACACTCAAATAAATCAACATTTGAACTCTTTCAACTCTTTGAACCGTTCATTTCGGATCAAGTCGAGCCGCTCGTGAGTTAATTGAGATCGGATTATTAAAAGCTAGGGTATAATCGAGCCAAACCGCTTGAAGTCGACTCGCTAAAATCTCAATCAAGCCGTGCTTAACGAGCTCTAGCCCAAGTTTGAGCCTAAGAATAAACTAATTTCATAAACGAGTGGCCTAGCTTCATACACCGAGCTTGGCTAGGGTTTCGAGTCTAAACGAACCTATTATTTATATAATATTATAATTTTTATTTAAAATGTATAACATAATAAAAATTATTATATATAAACATGATAAAAGTAACTAAGTATAGCATATGTAAAATTATATTATAAACATACATAAAAAAATTCATGTGTATATAAATTAAAAAAATAAAATAAGTCCGAACTCAAGCTTACGATATAAAGCTCGAGACGAGCTGACCTAAGCTCAAACTCGATTTGACTCGTTTACACCTTTACCCCGTACCTAATCTAAATAGCAACCGCAAGAACCATATATAGAAATCTTCATCATTTCATGCCAGAAAAGAATTTTGGTTACAAATGAAGAGTTGAACTCTAGAAATACAAGTTTGAAACATCAACAATTAGTTATAAAAAGAACATAGCTTCATGATGGGAAAGATACTAGAAACAGATGGAACACATTAGAAGAAATAAGCAACCAAAGACACAATGCCTGCAAGTAAAGCAGGCACTTGCAATGTCAATCCAGCGCTCTCCATTGACGGGGAAGGTGCGGGTGCTGCCCCGAGCTCCTGAGCCATGGTTCCACAACTGGTAAGGACCATGAGGACCATCATTGTGATGGTGAGAGTAGTGGCTAGCTTCACACTTTCCATTTTGGTGAGGGTTGTGTGTGTATATTGATTAGAAAGATTAGTTTTGTATGAGTGTGAAGTAAGGGGTGTGGGATTAAGGGGTTTTATAGAGGTGGTTAAGTGGGATTAAGAGAGGAATCTAACAGCTGATCACATGGGTAGTATTGTTTTTAAAGCAAAAGGCATAATCATTTGGGCGTAAGTGGGCTTCTAATGCAAACTCTTGAACTACTCAACCCCATTTGGCCATTGCCTTCCAGACTGGACAAATTTGGACACCCTAATTTAAAAAAAAATAAATAAATAAAATAATCTGGATTTATATACCTTGGCGGCAAAAAAATATTATTAAAATTATGTATATTTATTACCATCTCAATACAAACAATGACACATTTTTACTTTTTGAAAAATAGTTATAACTACAATAATTGTCATTTATAAGAGTTATATTTATGCTACAACTATTTATTGAAGTTACATCAGATTTGAACATGTATGCAAAAGTCAATATTAGTTTACGGGTTTTCCTAGCGGATTTAGAACATAATTTCAGGGGTAGCAATTTTTTTTACCGTACATTAAAAAAAACGATATTAAACAGAGTAAAACATATACCTAATAGATTTATGCTCTTCGGCATTTGAAAGCTTGAAATCGAGCCATTACATCATTTTCTGTTATTTTATCAAATGCATCTCTTTCGACCGCACAAATTAGAGCATTGTTCAAATACTCTTCGCCCATTCGATTGCGTAAATCCGTCTTGATAAGCTTCAATTTAGAAAAACATCTTTTAACGGTTGCGGTTGCAACCGGTAAAACCAATGCTAGCCTCAATATCCGATAAACCAAAGGAAAAGAATGATCTTTTTCGGTATCCACCATTAGCCGATCAAAGTCACATATTCCATCCACTTTTGCAAATCTATCATCTTCCTTTATACTATGATAAAAAACCTTCAGATCACCCGAAAGACACCCTCGTTTTTTCGTACTAAAATCATTAGGATACATCTCAGAAAATGCTACTATCTTAGAGATGTCAAACTTAGAAAACCAATCACAAGGATTTAAACTTGACATATTCTCTATCAAAGTAGTTGATACCTCATCGAATCGATTTCCAAATTCTTGAATTTGCATATCTAAAACCGTATTAAAAATTTCAACTTCAAAATGATGTCGATTAGTAATGACATTCTTTCAGGTTCTTTGATTACCATAATTTTCCGTCATATCTAGCATCGTAATCTTGTTTTTTTCACAAAAAGATGTCACTTTTTCCAACATTGCATCAAACCCGTTTTGTCTAAAATCATTCAATGCTGCTTGTGTTCCGTTTATCAACTTAGCCGCTTCTAGCAAGTCTTGGTTTTTTTTGAAGATGTTTTGAGAGGGCATTTGTGTAGCCTAAAATATCTTCCATCAAGTGTATATAAAACACAAATTCAAGTTCTTTAAAATATGAGAGAATACCGTTTGCAATAGATTTTTTGTTGAGTGCTATCTCCTTCTTCTTTAATATAAAGAAGTACTTCAACAACTTCCGGAAATAATTTAAGCAAACTTATGATTGTTTTATGATGAGAACCCCATCGTGTATCTCCGGCTCGTGTAAGGGAAACCTATTGGTTTAATCCTTTTCCGGTCTTAATTTCACTTTGAAGAATTTCTTTTTCCACTCTCTCTCTTTTTGCCTCCCGCATCATATCTTTTCGTTTGCAAGAAGCAGAAACCGTATTAACAACCATGGCAAGGTATTCATAAAATTCTTTAACACCGGTATGTTTTTTTTTTGCAACAGCCACAATCACTAATTGAAGTTGATGAGCAAAACAATGTATGTAATGTGATGATGGATTATCTCTCAAAATCGAAGCTTTTAATCCATTAAACTCTCCTCGCATGTTGCTTGCACCATCATAACCTTGACACCTGACCTGTTTTAACAAAAATAAACTATAAGATACATAACTACATAAGATAATCTTTATTAAAGTTTATGTAATGAAAGACTGAAAGTATGAAACTTATTACTTACTTGATCTATACTCAACTGGTTATTTGCTAATAAAGAAACAGTGCGTTGTTTAAGAGTTGAAGAAGATGTATCTTTCATATGAGCAATTCTAATAAAACTCTCTTTAACATCTCCGAGTTTATCAACATATCTCACAACCACAGCCATTTGTTCATTTAAAGATACGTCACTAGACTCATCTACTAACAACCCAAACACATTGTCTTTAATTTCTTAGCAAATCATTTTGGTTACTTCTTTGGCAAAGCATTCGATAATCTCTTTCCGTATTGATGGAGCTGTCAATTTATTATTCTTTTTTGCATTCCCTAATGTGTACTTACCAATATCCGGGTTATTGTCACTAATCAACTTTAAAACTGAAAGATAGAGACCTTTAGAAAGAGATTTTTCTGATTCATCGTGGCCACAAAATGGTAAAGAGTTTTGTAACAAGAACCTAGCACTATGAACATAACCCATTAATCGATACCGATTTTCTATCTTTTCTTCCTTACTTTGCTTAATGATTGTCTCATGAACAGAACCCGTCGGGTTCATAAAATTAATGTAAAAGCGCTTTCAAAATATAACTTAGAAAGCTTAAAGTAACTATTTCCTAACTACCCAACACATTTGGTGCCGTTCTATAGAAGTTATACGCTGACATTTTATTGATGTAGTGTCAACTTCGATTGTAGTTTTTCATACTTTAAGGATCCAAACTCAATTAAGTTTATATAACCATATACTTCACGTCTCCAATCTTGTATTATAACTTTGCATATATGATATTAAAATAAATGCTATTGGATTTAAACTAAACTTATTAATATAGGGGTCTTAGGGTCATTATAGTAAAGTACATTTAGAGTCTTTTATGTAATTGTAAATAGTCAAGGGGTCTATATGTAAGGGTTGTATTTTAGAAACTGTATATACGTAGGGTTTGTGATGGTATGACCGAACCATCGCGTCGATTGGATGCGTTTATATACGCATGAACACAGTGGAACAAAGGTCAATCAAAAAATTCAGTTTGTATTCATCTTGTTATTTCAATTCGTATCTCTGATTTACCAACAGTGACATCCGAGCGGTATTGTTTTTCAATCGATCAAAGGGGAAGCATCTTGAAGAAGAGCCGATCAAGAATAGGGCATTAAAATTGATCAAGAATTTTCGTTCTTGAATTACCAAGAGCGGTGCTTCAATTAATCGATCAAAGGAAGGAAGGTCGGCTGAGAAGTACAAATTGCGATTTGGTTGATATCAAAACAATCGATCATCAGAATTTGATCAAGAACAGAAGCAGGCGACAATTTCAGTTAAATCCAAAATTGAAATTTGTTTACAACGATCATAAGAAGCGGAAAACAAAAGCAGAAGTGGCAAATTAAGAAGGGTTCATTTAATTTTCTGATTTGACTTTTCTAGTTGATCGAAGGGTGCATTGGGTCAGAACATCAGAGGCGTAAGTCACAAATTGTCAGGGAAATCAAGAAGGGTGTTCAGATTGAATCAAGAACAGGCTGTTCAAAGAGGAATCATCGATCGAGATAAGTATTTCTTTTCAAAATTACATGAAAATAGATTAGATTTGCTAGATTTGGATCAAAATTGCTTAGATAAGGAAGTAGAGAAAGATTAGATTGTTGTTTTGTATGGTTTTTCTATCAATGGGACAAAAGGGTATACTTTAGAAAAAGGGAAATACAAAACAAAGGAGAATTTGTTTGTTAAGAGAAGGAGAACAACGGTTTAGGAATTTGGTCAGGGGATTAAGATCATTAGTAGTAAAGCAGATTTGATCATCATTAGCACTAAGGCGGGTTTTATTATCATTAGCCAAAAGACGAGATTGATTGGCAACAGCGAAGCGAGATTGATTATCAACAACGAAGCATGATTGATCAAGATTAACAGTGGAGAAGCATGTTTGATTGTCAACAACGGAGAAGTAGGATTGATTCTCATTAGCAGAAGGAACGATTGACTATTATTAGCAAGGCATGTTTGACTTTCAACAACGTGGCAGGTTTGATCAGAATCAGTCGATAAAAAAAACCAGGCTTGTTTTCTAGAAATCATGTACAAGTATAATCAGTAAGATTACTATTATTTTTCGGTTTAGAGGCATAAATAAAAGAAGAATTAGATTAGTACTTGTGGGAAGAGGGAGTTCTTTAGAATAAGGAAGGAAAAGACATGATCCGTGGTATAAGAATCATCCACGAATAAGGACAAAGAGATTGTGGCAATTAAAACAAAGGAAAAAAGGGACGTCAATGACCTTCCAATACCTAGTTCTCAACTCTACAAATTACACCATCTAGGCTGCAAAGATTGTTTAGGAATCAGTAGAACCAACCAACGGAACTGAAGTCGATCAAAAGAAGAACAATCAAGCAATTGCACTATTGTACCAAGTAATTCCATAAAATATGGTACTGCAATTTGCTAACCTTACTGTCACACCCCCAATTTCAACTAACGGAGTTTTACCGTTTGGGAAGTGACGAACCAGGATCTCAGACATTAGTTACTTTGAACGACTCTACATGGGACTCAAAATGAAAATATCATTCAAATCAGAGTATCAATGCGAAAGCGTAAAGAAAATAAATGCGCAAAATACACGCGCCCAAAACCAAAGTTCAAAAGTCCAAGAAGTCCAAAACGTCCAACCAAAACAAGTACAATAGAATAATTCAAACAATTATTAATAAGTCATAATCAAGTAGTTGAATCCCATGCATGCCCTAACGTGCACCTGTGTCTTATCTTAGCGACCTAAGAAAACATGTAAGAAAATATGTCAACACAATGTTGGTGAGTCCACAGGTTTCAATATGTGTAAATAAGCGTTTACCAGATTTATGTTCATTAAGTACGTATCTATAGGTAGCTAACCTATGTTCATGTTCAGCTCAAGCGCTCGCAACCGAAGCTGACTGTTTGTTTATTGCCTCCTGCCAGGTCTATCAACACTGGCGGTGTGAGTAGGCTAACATTTCACCCGTTCGATATCTAATCGAGTTAGCGCGACTAACGCGGGTGGGATTTGTCAAACCCAGTAGTACTACTAAATATTACCTCGCTAAGATCCATATTAACGGTCCGATATTAGTTGAGGACTTTCTATGATAGCGTGTTACGCTTAGCATTTAACATTGATATCATACGGATTACAAAATCCAAAATTGTTTAGTCATGTTTTCTCCCCTAAGTTAAAACAGTAAAAAGGGTCGTGAAAACTCACATGCGTTGCGTTGTAGGTAGTATCACACAAAGGACAAGTTGGAACCACGTGTGTAAGTCTCAATCGACTTACGAATGCCCTAAAATTATAAACACATAAATTAGGGACAAAAATATGGGATTTATTGGGATACGTGACGACGACACGGAATGTTGAACGTCTGAAAAAGAACGCTCTAAAGATCAACGAGTAGACGAATTTGTCCATGGGAATAGGGTTTTTTTAATTTAATAATTAAGATAAACACGTTTTGTGTCGAGCGAATAATAATTTATAAATGTATTTATTCGTGTGTTCATTTAAAATGGTCACGAGGAAATAATATAATTTAATATATTATTTTAAGTTTGTATGATTTACCAAATAATCCTTTGTGTGGAAAAATAATAATTACATTATTTTTAATTCGAGTATATACACTTAAGTAAATAATATAAAAATTTATATTATTTATAAATTTTTAAAACGTTACATAGGGTTTACAAACATGGTAAAAAAATAATATAAAATATATTATTTTTATTTGAGGTTACGGAGTGAAAATAATATACACATATTATTTATTCGGGGCCGTGGTTCGAAAATAATATAGATATATTATTTAAAAAGTGGGTAATAATATTAAAATAGGTTATAAATCAAAACCCGAGTCTACAGGTTGTTTCCGGAGTTAAAACACATTTGTATAATATTATAATAATATATGGTTTGATTTTTAATAATTAAATATGTTTAGAAAAATGTCTAAAATGAAATGTGGGAGCCCGGACTCAAACCCGGGTCCCTCCCACACATGCACACTGCCTTAACCAATCCGCCCGCTAGGGTCATCGCGCACAAACCCTGTTCCAATTGATTATAACAACAAGTCCAAAGTGGTTTTCCTCCCCAAATGATAACACGATCGAATCCGGGCCTGATCCATCGATTCCGATTACGATCGAGTAATACAGCATAGGGGTTTTGTTAAACGGATGTTTTCGAACCTGTGTACGTATTTAATTGCAAAACTAATAAGTAAAGGTCATTTAATTTGTGAAATGAAAACCGGAAACTCTCGATTTGATCCTGAATCGATTTGATCGATTCTAATATTGAAAGGTGTTAGATTCATAGGGTTTTTGTTAAATTGATGATTACGAATCTGATGGTGTAGTTTAATTTCATTTAAAATGAGTACTGGTATGAGTTCGATTAATCAGAAAGCCATAAGAACCCTAGGTTTGATCCGGTTTCGATTCGATGATAAAACCCCTAGATTTCATAGGGCTTTCAATGTATGCATCAAGGCGAGTCTACTGATGCATTCAATTTCAGTAATCCGTATCGAAATGATAGGGTTTGATTAAACCGAAGTCGTATGAACCCTAGGCATCGGATCACGATGAATTCGATAATGGAAACCAAAATTAACATAGGGCTTTCGATATACAGGGGATTGCGAAGCTAATCATGTATATTAATTGGATTTAAATAAAGTCTAGGGTCTTGATCGATTAAACTGGTTTACGATGAACCCTAGAATTTGGTTTGAGTCGAATTCGAGAATGTAAGCCCTAATTTGGTTAGAGCTTTCAATTATTAGGCAGAAACGACAGTGTGGGTTTAGACAATTACCGGAATAGAGTTCAAATTGATGATCCTCGACTAAAATAGTTCCGACTTGAACTGGTTTGATCTCCGGCTCCCTCTGCTATGATTCTGGACGAATTGATGCTTGCAACAGGCTCAAACAGATTCGATAAAGGTGTGAGAGGGTTTAATTTGTGAAAGTAATACGAGGATTCGTCGAATTTGATGAATGTTTGATGTGGGTCGACGATTACAACTTCGATAATCATAATTGGGAATTATTCACGAATAATGGTGATGATTAAATCATTGATTAGGCTTGTTAATGGTCTGGTCGTGTATAACGGTTTCAAAATCAAACGAATTCGAGGTTTAAGACTCGAATTTGGATTAATGGTTGCGATTTTGACTTTCAAAAGTCAACAAAACTAGGATTTTGACTTTCTAAAAGTCAACAGTCAACTTTAGGGATATTACATAACTAGTCCCTGGAGTTTAGGTTTGGATTATTGACAGAATTAGTCCCTGAAGTTTGAGTTAAGTTAATTTGGTTAGTTTTAACTGGATTTTGTTAACGGAGTTAACTGGAAAAGTCGGATTGTCACATCATCCCCTAGTTAAAAGAATTTTCATCCCGAAAATTAAAATAAAAAAAAATTTCTCGGGATATCACATCTACTTCAACTAAAGATATTTCAGAAGCATTAAAGGTTCGACACGTAGGAGTTGATAGGGTTAAAGAAGCGGGGTTACAGACACTCTAGTCAGAATTTGAATCTAAAGGTGGACACTAATGAGTTACTTGATGTCTATGTGCGAAAAATTAGTGAAATTACACCAGAAGTAAGGAATCTTGGACATACAATGGATTACAAAAGACTTGTCCGAAAACTACTTGGTTCTATACCAGAAAATTCATACACATAGTTGCTATAATTGAGCAGTTTGCTGATCTTAACATAATGTCATTCCAAGAAGTCATGGGAAGATTGAAAGCCTTTGAAGAACACACTAAGAAGCAAACTAAGTAGGAAGACGTGTCTAGTAAATTGCTATTCACCAAGGAAGACGGAAGAGATAAGATTAAACACAAGTGTGAGCATTACTGTTATGGAAACTCAAATAGGGAGGACTTTGGACGTGGCCGAGGAAGAGGTCGAGGGTCCGGAAAAGGTCGAGGCGATGGCCGAGTGTAACAGGAAAAGAGCCACATAAGGTATCACAAGTGTCGTGAACTTGGACATTGCAAGAATGAATGTCCAAATTGGGTAAAGAAGAGGAAGCAAACTTGGTCTGGCACGAAGACGATGAACCAACATTACTGTGATCAAGAAATGAAGAAAAGTTGAAGACCTCACTTAAACAAATTCTAGTTTAAGGGGGAGTATTGCATTTAAACTAAACTTATTAGTATAGGGGTCTTAGGGTCATTATAGTAAAGTACATTTAGAGTATTTTATGTACTTGTAAATAGTCAAGGGGTCAATATGTAAGGGTGGTATTTAGAAACTGTATATACGTAGGGTATGATGGTATGACCGAACCATCGCGTTTGTTGGATTCATTTATATACGCATGGGTATAGTTGAAAAAAGGTCTATCAAAATATTCAGTTTGTATTCATCTTGTTCTTTGAATTCGTATCTATGATTTACAAACAACTGCACATACACCATGACCTCCCTCCCTAATTAGAACCCCAAAATATAACTTGTTGATTGTATTTGGTTGATGATACTTATAAAGGCTTTACACAAAGATATGGTTAGGGGAACAATACTATATAACACCAACTTAACTAGCTTTAGATGCCCCCTATCAAAATTAGCTTAGTTTTCCTAGAGGAAAGCTAACCAAGGACACAATCAATCATTTCCCTAAACCCTTTAGCCTTACTAGGGTTGTGTTTGGGGGTTGGCAGGTCTAACCCGACATCTGAACCTGAAAATCGTATGAGACATATGAACCCGAAAACAACATAAATATTCACAAGTTAACATGAGCACGACCCGATTAACCCAAAATTTTATTA
This sequence comes from Smallanthus sonchifolius, assembly GCA_023525975.1. Classification (NCBI taxonomy): domain Eukaryota; kingdom Viridiplantae; phylum Streptophyta; class Magnoliopsida; order Asterales; family Asteraceae; genus Smallanthus; species Smallanthus sonchifolius. The sequence continues at coordinate 31,168,258 of CM042019.1, read as the reverse complement.
AAATTTTTTTTGCATGTTAATACATTAAAATTGCAATTTTACAACTAATAAATCCCTAAAGGTCTCATTCATTAGGGACTAAAATGTGGCTGGAGTATTTGTAAGCCTAAAGGCATAACCAAGAACTCAAACAACCCTTGGTGGGTCCTAAAGGTTGTCTTCTCTAAATCCTGATCACACATTCTGATTTGGTGATAACCAGAACGCAGATCTAGCTTTGAAAAGATTGTGGCTCCACCCAATTCTTCCAATAGTTCATCAATTAAAGGAATATGGAATCTATTCTAAATGGTAGCATCATTCAATTGTCTGTAGTCAACATACATTCTCCAAGTGGAATCTTTTTTCTTTACCAAAACTACATGAGATGCAAATGCACTCTTGCTATTTCTTACCACACCAGAATCAAGAAATTCACATCTTTTTGTAAAGCTTGGTACCTACATGGTTCAAATTGATAGATTTGGTACCTTCTTTCAACTTGATCTGATGGTCACAAGATCTTGATGGTGGTAGTGACTTAGGAACAGCAAATACATCTTTATAAGCATCCAATAGTGCAGTCAAAGCAAAATCATCTACTACTTAACAGATTTTTGACCCATGAGGTCCCTCCTCCTGTGAATTAATGTGTTGTAAGCCAAACATTTATGAATGGACCACTTAAGTAGGCTTTTGCAACATACTAGACATCTTTTCCATAGAACATAGACTAACTTTATTAGTTTCAATTCCTTTCAAAGTATAAGGAACACCATCCACTTGAAATTGCATGGTCATATTAGCAAAATTACATATAATATCTCCTAAAGGTGATAGCCACTGAACCCCAAGAACCATATCATAATTTTCTAATGGAATAGCCGAAACATCAGCTTTAAACCATACTCCTTGCATCATCCATTTGAAATCAGAAGATGTTTAACCACAATTCAATTGATTACCATTAGCAACAATTACCTTTAAAGGTTTAACAACTATCATGGGACAGTTTAATTTCTTAGCCAACTTTTCATCCAAGAAATTATGGGTTGAACCTGAGTCTATCAGAATGTGCAAGGTACTTGTGCCTATAGAACCAGTTATTTGCATGGTGGAATAAGAGTGTATGGGGTTCATATGGTATAACTTCCTATATTAAAGGTTGGGGTATAGGAAGGATATCCTCCTCATCATCATCATCCAACTCAATGATAAATAGTTGCCTATTCTTACATTTTTGCCATGGTGTACACTTTTCAGTACACCAAAAACATTCCCCCCTTAACACATTTAAGTTCTACTTCTTTGGGTGTCAATCTTTTAGTGGTTTTTGTTGTTGTTGGGGGAGTAGGTAACAGCTGTAATTTTGCAGCATTCAAAGGGGCAATAATTTTATGTAAGTCATCACTCTTATATGAATTCCTAGAATGAGAGTAAGCTTTTTACCCGTTGTACAAAGAAACAAGGTAGAATGAATAACATTTTGTTGTTTTGATAACCCATAGGCTTCTCGTGGTGATGTGGGTATGAATAGTTTCACCATACACCTGATTTCAGGTTTAAGACCCTCAATGTACAAACTCACTACACAGAGTTCCAGAATACTCACTTTGTTCAAAAGCCTATCAATTTCATCATTGTAGTCTTTAAGGGATCCAGTTTACGATAACATCTTTAAGTCTTCCATAGAATCTTCCATAGCTCGAGTTAAGAATCTTACCACTATAGATCTCACATAATCCTCCTAAGGTAAGTCATCAACTCTACATTCTCTTGCTTGCATATAATATTGATGACATTGAAGTGCAAGATCATCAAGATTAACCACTTCAACCCTTAGTTTCATCTGATCAGGTGTACAATCCATTGCAAAAGAATGATTGCATTTGTACACCCAGCCTTCGACTTCTTCACCACTGAATTTGAGAAAATCAGTCCTTCCAAATCGAGTGCATTTGTAATCATTATGACCACCATTATTTTCATTATAAACTTGTAGCCTGATCACCTTCTCGCACAGTTGGTTTTGCTTTGCAATCACCTTCTCAAGTAATTTCTCCATGTTTGGATCGATATTAGCTTGCATTTCAGCCATTGCTTCTTGCGAATCGACCTCCATTCTAGTCATTTTCTTCTCATGTTCCTTCAAAACCTTACAGCTTATTAACTAGGATAACTTTCAATTATTACAATTTACCCCCTTATAATTCTATTACATAATACTGGCACGACAAGTTTCGGAGACAACTTATGGTGCACTCTAGGTGTTGTATTAAGTGTTTTAATTGGATTTTGTGTCGGATCCAACACTTGTTTGCCTTTGTGTTTAAAGTTATTTCTTTTGTTACGCCTCTTGTATTAGGTTATTTTTCCACCCACTTTTGTATAGTTAGAGTGAGGAAAATATAGCTAATATGTCAATATTTTGGGTTCCCAAAGGTATTAGGTGTCGGTACGCCCTCTCTTGGGTGCAATTCTCATTATTCTTTTAATACATTTTCCGGGCGCCCTAATGTTATTCGTGTTAGGTTTATGTCATATGTTTTCGTGTCCTGTCAGAAGTTCACACCTTTAAGTCTGACACCATGATTGAAACAATACTTACCTAATTTCATCGGAACCAAAAACCATGAACTGTTGAAACCAATAGTATTCCAAGTCGGTTTTCCAAGGAACACTTAACCGTTTTGGTATGATTCATATGTGGAAGCATGCTTGTACTTGCATAGCACATAATACATCTTTAGTGACACATATATTTAGAGACCATATACAGTAACATTCATTATAGCAAACTAAATTTCACACAAATCTCATAGTATTTTATATATTACCTCACTGATATTTAACCTTTAGTTACACAAACTCGATCTTAACCTTAAGAAGAGTTTTTAATTAAGATGATATTGGTCCGAATCACAGAATGTGACACTGGTCTGATCAGAGATTAAAATAAAGGTAACCATGCTACATAGGCTGTGAATTCGATCCTTTGGAAAAAAGAATATACCCTGTAACAAACTGGGCACCACGAGCAACAAACGTAAAAATTTGATGCAACATATAGAGAGGTATGCAGGATACATATCCGTCAAAAGTACTTTACAATCTCGCAACCACGAAAACTATAAAATCTTCATCATTTATGCTCAAAAAGAAATTTGGTTACAAATGAAGAGTTAAACTCTAGAAATACAAGTTTGAAACATCAAAAGATACTAGAAACAGATGCAACATATTAGAAGAAACTATAAGCCACGAAAGACACTACGGCTGCAAGTAAAGCTGGCACTTGCAACGCCATTCCAGCGCTCTCCATTGAAGGGGAAGGTGCGGGTGCTGCCCCAAGCTCCTGAGCCATGGTTCCACAACTGGTTAGGACCATGAGGACCATGATTGTAATGGTGAAAGTAGTGTCTAGCTTGACACTTTCCATATTAACTGGTAGGGACTAGGGATTAGAAAGATTAATTTGAGTTGTTTGTATGAATGGGAATTGTGGTGTGGGATTAATGGGTTTTATAGAGGTGGTTTAGTGGGGATTAAGAGAGGAATCTAACAGCTAATCACATGGGTAATATTGTTTTTAAAGCAAAGGCATAATCATTTGACAGTAAGTGGGTGTCTAATGCGAACTCTTTAACTATACCTCAACTCCATTTGGCCATTGTCTTCCAGACTGGACAAATTTGCACAACCTGATTCAAAAGTTATTAAATATGAAGAAAAGCTGTAAATTACTATAAGAATTATAAAGAAAAACCTAGCAGAACTAAACGCCCTACAATATACAACGAGCACTAGTGTCTTTAAGAATCTTCTTTACAACTGAATCATAGGGATATATTGTAAATTAAGTTGTATGTTATGATTGAATTTTGTGTAACATATATGTATACTCTATATATGTTCAAGATCAACCAATCGTATTATATAAATACTTAACTAATGCACCTTTTATTGAACAATACAACTATTACATTTAGTTATATACGTTTACATCATTTCAATGGAAAACATCACGAGTGGCAAAAGTAGTTATAACTACTATATATAATCACTATATGTTTTTGAGTTTCGTGATAACTTGGATTTCCTTTTAATTGTGTTGCGCACTATGAGATTGAAATATTTCGCCGGTACTCGCGAAATGAGCAATCAGATAAGACAGAGAATTTTGTCAAGAACGAATATGAAGTTTTGTTGTGAAATTGTACGAAAATTCATTGGGAATTCGATAATGAATCCAGACCAGATGAATCCTTTAGATAGGTGACGAAAGGACACCATGAATCGTTGCAACGTTTCATGAGAAGTGGTGATAGTTGGTGGTTGTAATCGCTCGTAACCGCATCAGTAGAAAGTATCCATCAGTAATAACTTATTACTAACCGCCTAAGCAGTTAATGCAGTAAAATATCGGATATCGGTCGAGGACCGATATTCGAGATATCGGTTATCGCGGTGAAATATCGGTGGGATATCAGTAACCATAAATTTATATAAAAATTATATATTAATAATCAGATTCAATAGTCATAGACTAGAAACATAAAATTTATGTATAAATTTATAAATATATCATTACTTTTATGCTTTTTATGTATAAATTTATAAATTTGAGGACCAAATAAAAACTAGTAAAAATGTAGAGGGTTAAAAGTTAAAAATCCAAACTTAATAAACCTTAAATCCCTCTACCCCGTTCATTGCGCCGTTCCCCCTCTGCTCCACCATTCCCCCTCTGCCTCGGAGCCTCCAATCTCACGCACACTATCTCCAAAATCAGATCGATTGGGTTCGAAATCGTGGATTGCTGGGTTGATTTCCCACAATGGAGACACATATAGTTCGATTATGCTTCGAAATAAGGTAAGAATTCGTTCTACTTGCTCGATTTGGTCCAAACCGAGAATATCGGTAATTTGACCGATATAATGAACTCATGTTATCGGCGATATATCGGTAAATATCGCCGATAATATCGGATCCGATATTCCAACCGATATTTGGACCGATATTTAGTCCAACCTCCGATATCCGAGATATCATCGAGATATCGGTGTTATCGACTGCATAGCTAACCGCATCAGTAGAAAGTATGCATAAGTAGTAACAAAGTTACCATCGAAGTACAGTTTTGCTACCTAAGTGGAAAGTTGTTGCTGAAGTACAAGATAATGTTGCTAATGCGTTGCCACCGAAGTTAAGATTTTCAACTGTTGATCAAAGTTACTACCGATAACCAAAGTTGCTATCGATGACCAGAGTTGCTACTGATGATTAGTAGCAACTTACTACTGATTTATCAATATTTTCCATCACCAAATTTATATAAATTTTCACCACGAGGGGCTTTGCCCCGTGGACCCCGCTGGCCCCGGTCCCTCGTGGTCTAGGCAGGGGCGGATTTACATAGTGCCAGGAGGTCACCGAAACCCCCCGAGTTTCGAAATTGTAGTAGAAAGCTATATAGAAAAAATAGGGTGAACCCCTTAAAATATATATGGTGAACCCCTATACAAGATGAACAAGTGGCGAAAATGAAAAATGAAGATGAAGATGAAAGTCGTTCTAATGAAGATGAAGATGAAAGTCGTTCAAAGAAGAAGATGAAAGTTGTGTGAAAAAAGAAAAATGAAGATGAAGAAGGTTTAATCAAGGGAAATGCGGATATTTAAAAGTGTGTTGAAAAAGTAAAAATTTTAGGAGATGTGTGGTCACCTCATTGGAAGAGAGAGAGTATGAGTATCCCCTCTTGGAACTCGATGGGTGAGACTTGTGAGCAACATATTCATGTGTACTATACTATGGTATTTTTTACTTGCAAATGAAAAAATACATAAATTTCTTAGGGTAATTATTAATTAAACAAATACACATTCCTATTTCACATTTTAGTCATCGTTACTTTTTTTTTTCCTAATAGTAATTAATGAAAATATAATTAAATCTACCTGATTTTTTACACCCGTTGATGAAAAATCTTGGATCCGCCAATGTCAAGTGGTGTAGTGGTTTAGACCTTGGTTTGTAAAAAAGAGGTTTTGGGTTCGAATCTCTCCCCTTATATTTTTTTTTTCTAAACTTGAATTAGATATGAGAACAACTATAGGTAGTTTTTTTTTAATTCATAAAGACCATTTTATTTATATTATGTGTTTTTTAATTTCTAATGATGATGTTTTTTGTTATTGTATCGTATTTTTGTTATGTGATGAACCTTACCCGGCCCGAACTATAACCCAAAAAAATTTATGTCCGGACCTATGAAATTGGAGCATTTAAAAACAGTGAACCCCTTGAAAAAAATTCTTGGATATGCCACTGGGTCTAGGGGCTTCGCCCCTAACAACCTTAGAGGTTCTTATGTATCAAAGTTACCATAAACTTGATTGAGTGTGCACTTCGTACCTCCTAATTTGTATCAACTTCTCATTTGGTGTGAAGTAAATCCAACTAAATAAAGTGGCTTGGAAGACACTTAAATCACCAATAATCATTATTTATAAGAGTTATATTAATGCTATAACTATTTTATTGAAGTTACCCCACATGTGAACATGTGTGCAAAAGCAAAACTCAGTGTAAGTGTAGGTTACCGGCGTTAGTTTAAAAGTGCTTTGAAATTATCAAAACTTAGAAATATCATAACCACCCAACACACTTGGTGCCAACCTATAAAAAGGTTTATGCTGACCTTTTATAGAGTTAGTTGCAACTTAAATTTTAGATCTAGACGTATTTTAAGGGTCCGAACTCAGATAAGTTTATAGAGACATATACTTCGCTTCTCCTAACATGTATTATAATGTAACTTGAATTCCATGGTCTTAATAAACAAATGCAATTACATTAAATTATGTTGATTTATTGTTTAATCTAACCTTCACAAGGGTTTTTACACTTTTTTGTTTTAATGACACCTCTAAAAGAAGTCACAGAACCCTTAATTGTATTAGGTTGACTTCATGCATCAATAATCAGCCGTGCCTACATCTCCACTAATTTGTAAAAATTTGATGCAAAATATAGAGAGATGTGCAGGATGCAGACAAATCCATCAAAAGTACTTTACAATCTAGTATCCACAAAAACAATGAAATATTCATCAACTCATGTTGGCAAAGAGCTCCGGTTACAAGTCTAGAAATAAAAATTTGAAACAGCAATGCCATGAAGATATAGCATATCTTCAAGATCGGAAAGATACTAGAAAACGACGCAACACATTAGAAGAAATAAGCCACCAAAGACGCAATGGCTGCAAGCAAAGCTGGTACTTGCAATGCCATTCCAGCGCTCTCCATTGATGGGGACGGTGCTGGTGCTGCCCCAAATTCCTGAGCCATGGTTCCAGAGCTGGTGAAGGCCATGAGCACCATAATGGTGAGTGCAGTGGCTAGCTTGCAACTTTCCATTTTGGTGAGTGTACTTGTGTATGTATATTTACTTTTAGAGGAAGATTGGTTTTAGTAGTTTGTATGAACTAAGGTGTGAGATTAATGGCTTTTATAGAGGTGATTAAGTGGGGATTAAGAGAGGAATCTAACAGCTAATCACATGGGTAGTATTGTTTTTAAAGCCAAGGCATAATCATTTGATAGTAAGTGGGCGTCTAATGCAAACTCTTAAACTATATTTCAACTCCATTTGGCTATTGTCTTCCAGACTGGACAAATTTGTACACCCAATTAATTTTTTTTTTTAAATAACCTGGATTCATATACCTTGACGGCAAAAGAATATTATTAAACTTATATATATTTATTACCATTTCAAAAATCATGACACCTTTAATGTCCTTTGGATCTTGAAAACGAAACTGAGATTCCATATTATAAGCTTGAATAGAACTTCAACAAACACAATCAAAGATACTTGATAAAAGTGAAAGTAGGATTAACCGTTTGATAATGTTTTCAATCCTACTTATACTATTCCAAACAATACCAACCATGGGAACACGATGTTTCAAAAGGAAACCGTCTAATGGAAATTTAGGGATAACTTCCAACCATCAAACCTCCATATACGGCGTTCCCATATTGTATACGACACTAATGTGGCCTCCGACCCATTAGCTTAATAAACCTAGTGTTTTAATGTTTAAAAAAGCCCAAATACAAGATAAGAAAAGATTAAAGCTAAGCCCAATTCGTTTAAGAGATTAAAACCAGGCTACGTCACCCTCTTAATCTCTAAACGGATTGTCTTCTATCTTCAAGCGCCACTGTTGATGTCACCGTTAGGAGTGATGACAAACTCTCCGTCCTCCTCCGGATCTTCTTCCTCCTTGACTTCAATCGCTTGGATGCCCGAGTCTTTTGGCTCACAGCTTGGTCCACACCTGGTTGGAAAATCTTGGACGACATTGATACTTCTCTTTTTCCACTTGAGTTTTTCTTCTTGAGCTTGCATTACAATGGCTTCCTTTTGCTTTCAATGCTAGCATTGACTTGATCCCTCATCATATAATAATACCATTCGATCAAGTCGAGGTACTTGATCTATATGAGTTTCAGTTCCTTGCCATTACTCCATGCATATCCAAGTTTTATTGGCACTAGTCCCCGTTTTCCTTTTCTACAAACTTGATCGAAACCTCCTCCAGTGTTGACTCTTATATGTAAATCGAGTAAGTCCACTTCTCTTCCATCAGTCAAGCAGGGAGGTTCTTCACCTGCCTTTTTCTATTTCCACATATTCCTTGACGAACCAGGTTACTAGCCTAGTGAATTCCATTTTGAAATTGTCCTTGTTCTTGATTACGTCTCCAAGAATCTTGATGAGTTCTAGGAGGTTAGGCAACTTTCTAGACATTGCTCTTGTTGAAAGGTTTCAATCAATAGAAAGGAGTCAATGTTGGCATAAGGCCATACAAAGTCTCTATATACAATATGTGATTGACTTGGGTCCTTTTCTAGAAGCTCCAAATAACGAATCAGTGTCGATTTCTCTTTTATAAAGTTGATATTACCTTCCTCATTCATAACTGGTTCTTGTGGTTCAACTCTTATTTGAACATGATCCACAACTAGATCCTTTCCTCTCATTAGTCTCTGAAATTCCTTCTCAAATACCTCCTCGATGGATTCCTTTAGCACTTCAGGTTCTTTGTTGAAGTGTAACACCCAAGTTTTTCAAAACAATTTAAACATTTAACCGCACACGGAAAATGGTCTCAATTCAAACTTTTGTAAAACTTGATCATAAGAAGTCAATACCATCTATTACATCAAATATAAGTTTAATAATCCCATCAAAAGGTTTAATCATTGAAGTTCACAAAACAGATCAACGAGAGAGAGATCCATCCCGAGGCCTATACCGGAGCTTTTCCTACATCACAAATATCAAGTTAGTAATGGTATAAGGTTTCCCTAAGACCCCAATGGGTTAAACCAAGAAAAACCCAAAAAAACAGAAAATCAGCGTAAGGTCAGCGTGGCACATGCCGGTCTGGCGTAGCCTACGCCAATTCCTGCACTAATCAGCGTTTGGCTAATTTTCAGCCTAGGCTTGAACCCAATTCTGAAAATTAACGTCTTGGACCTGTAATTAAGGCTTTAACACCCATGAGAACAAAAGTCTCAAGATAAACACCCATGAGAACAAAGTCTCAAGATAAACACCCAGGAGAACAAAGTCTCAAGATTAACACTCATGAGAACAAAGTCTCAACGAAAAATTGGGTGCTAATATAGCTTTGTATCGGCTACGTTCACGAGTTGGAGATAAGCGGACTCGAACCGCTGACATCCGCCGCAGGGTAAACCACCGCCTCTCAGGTCCCCCGACTGATTCTACCATAGAGGACAACGATAGACAATAACTCCCCCCCCGAACACAGCTTACAACTTTCATCGTACTGTGCTCTATAAAGAGCAACTCTTCTCAAAATCTTACTCAAAAGGTGCTGAGTTGGAATCCCATTCTAATTCGAACTAAGGATTCTACCTGTGAGAACAATGTCTCAAGAATTCACCATGTATGCTAGCAACACATACAATTACACAAACATCTAAATCACCCAAACACATAATCAACATTCTAATTATGCGCAAGAACTACAATTAAACTCTAACACCCAAACACATATTATAGGAACTGCATATGTATAAGAACTCCATACAAAACACCACACCAAATACTAAGTAATTGTAAAGACACTTACATTTTGCTTTTGAGGATCCAGGTTGTTCTTCTTCTTTCAAAGCTTGATTACCTAAACATACACACTTGTTTAGTAATCTATTCAATCTTAATGTTCTTATCAAATTAAGATTAAATCCCCACAACTAAGGCTTGAAAGCCTAAACTTTGATTTGATTTGGTTAATTCAACTTTAACCAAACCAAAGTTCCCAAAATCATCATCAATACTAGTAACCAACCCATTTCACCCGTTAAGGTTTCATCCATTTTTACCCAAACTCTCAAATCCTCAATTCATCAAATTTTATAAGGATTTCATTTGACTTTTGTGTCTAACAACACTATAAACACTTATTAAACATTAACTTAACTTTTAAACATTCAAAATCAGGAAACCCCAATTCACCTCAAGAACCCTAATTTCCAAAACATGAAATTAGGTGTTTATAGTGGTGAAATCTGCAACTTTTAGGACTACGATGTTAGGTTTACATTTTAAACCCGTAATTACCCATGCAAAACCCTCAATTTCAGAAAGTTACGGTCTTATACCCAAAAGCTCACCAAGACCACAAGATGGAGGTTCAGAGGATAAGATGGGTACTTACTTACAATACTTGAATATGATGATTGCTCAAAAACAAGCAGATTGCATGATCAAAACTCTAATTTCAAGTTTTAGCTCTTTCTTTTCCTTGTTCTTGTCGACACACACACACATAAGCTCCTCTCTCGCTTCCGTTTGTTTTTTTTAGTCTTTACTATTATAAAATTTTAATTATTTTAATAATTGTAATTAATTTTGAACATATTTTGTTTTTCACTTACGACTTTTAAAATATGATATTTTACAAAATTTCGAATGTACCGTTGCGACGTTACGATATAAATTTTATACAAAACGGTGTTTTCATGATGATGTACAAATCATCGAAACACACACGTACAGGCCGTCGAAACTGCTTCAAGGTTTCAAATTTTTATAGTTTATTTCCTCTTACAAACTTCAAAATATGATGTTTTATAAAATTTCGTATTTTCCGTTTCGATGTAATTATTTTTGTTAATGTTTAGACATGACTTTTTTCGCGTGTTGAATAAAGGTCGTCGAAACCGAACCTTACAATATTAACACTTCCGCCACAACGCGCATACCACTAGTTAATACTATAAGGTTATAATTCACCAAAAAAATACAAATACATATAAAACATTACATTTTATTTATAAAATCTTATGTCAATTTACGTATTAAATTTTAAGTTTTGTCACAAAATACACACCCAGTCTAAATTATGACATAAAACACATCTTTAAAATAATAGATTAAACGGGTGAGTAGACGAGAAAGAGAAGAAGCACGCGGGGGTAAATGAGATTTTAGAGGGTCTTTGAATTGATTTCGTCCTAAAATATTTTGACAAATTTCCGACGGATACCCGTCGGAAAAAATTAACAATAAATAATTTTAATCACGAAATTCGTCAGAATTCCGTCACAAAAAGTTAAGCTGTCAGAAATCTGTCACAAATTTTGACAAAACTCTGACCGCATTATAATGGTTTTTCGATGGACTGTTTGACTCTAGTTGATTTTCGGGTCTCTTTCCCGCTTAACGTTGGTTGTGTAGTGTTTGACGTTACGCAAATACACATAACATGATAATATGTGTTAAATACACATGGATACTTGACATTAGTGACCCGTTAGTAATATATATCAGTTTTTACTATAACCTTCTCCATGTTTCGAGATCACCATTTCCGGTTAACCCGTTCGGTACAAATTATAGCAAACCAAATACATATGTAAATTACATGATCATTAATAAACATGATTATCTAATCTCATAGATATATTATATTAATATTCTTTGATCTCACATATAGATTACATTATATGCAATATTCTATCTACATGTGTGCTCACATGCTGGTTAAGAGCATCAAATTTAAATAATATACTCTATATGTGCGCCCACGACAACTCCGGGTCTCGCTTTACATTCCAAAACCACCTCAATATTTCATCTTCGTTATCAAGGTTACATATACCAAGTGAGCCCATGAGTCCTTATGGCCCGTCGCGGACAACACATCTAAACTGTAACCCTTTACATGTGTGCTCACGACAGATAAGGGGCTGGATCTACATTCCAAACCCTCCAATCCTGCCCCAATCTGCTATGATCAGCCAACTTGGACACACATGACAAAGTATTTAAATTCCGCAAGGACCAATTCCTGCTGCATCACTAATTAACAATGATCTTCAAATCGTTGACATGTTCTCGGGAGATAATTTACATACAACACCTAAACAAAGATCTTCCATAGTTTGAAATACTGACACATTGTAGTTTAAAGTTTTGTGAGACTAAGCAGGTACAACATAGGCATTTTTTTAGTAATTTGATCACCCGTATGCGGTTTGCAATTCTTAGAACATCAAGAGTTGATATATATATAGGGTCTTTTTCTGACAGATTTATGACGGAATTTCGTCGGAAATCTAACCATGAAATTTATTGGGAATACATGTTATATGGGAAACTGGATTTTTTGGGAAATATCAACGGTTCTGACGGATGTCCGTAGGAAACAGCTGTCGTATAAATGACCACGCATCAAACCTGAAAAGTCAGACAGTGATCTGAAAGCTGTTACCAACGGATTATCCATGGATTAATATCCGTCAATAATTTTGTGACATAGGAAAAACAATAAAAGGGTGTACCGACAGAATTATGTCACCAAACTGTCGGAAATATTCCGACGGCAGCATCCGTCGGAAACCATCTGTCGGTTATAGTGTTGTTTTCTTGTTGTGTTGAGAAATCCATCACCTCGACGTAAAAACAACATTTTTACGTGGTAAGTTATAGTAAGTAATTCACGTAGCTCACCCGGAGGGTTTCGAGAAGAAAAGCGAAGAACATAAAGTTTACAAGCTTTCTAAGGCTTTGTATGGATTGAGACATGCGCCAAGAGCTTAGAATACGAAGCTAGATCAAATTTTGAAAGACATGAAGTTCCTAAAGTGCTCTAAAGAGCAATCTATGTACCGAAAGACTGAGGGTAAACACCTCTTTATTATAGTCGTGTATGTTGACGACTTATTTGTAAAAGGGACAAGTTTGAGTATCATAAACAAATTCGAACGAGGTATGTTGACCAAGTTTGAAATGTCTGACCTTGGGAGATTAAAGTATTATCTTAGAATTGAAGTTACTCAAAGAAATTTCGGGATAAGTATTAGTCAAGAAGGCTATGCACGAAAAATTTTGACAGAGGCCGGGATGATTTCTTATAACTTAACCCACATCCAATGGAGCCGGGTGCTAAGTTGATTAAGGCTGTGACTGAACAAGAAGTTAATGCCATTGATTATTAAAAGTTTATTGGTTGTTTACGGTATTTACTTCATACACGACCCGACTTAGCCTACTCGGTCGGGATCGTGAGTCACTACATGCGAAGCTGAAAACAGAGTCTCACAATTTGGCTATAAAACATATCTTAAATTATTTTAAAGGAACTACTGGTTATGGTTAGAAGTTTGATCGACATGGGTACAAGAAAATTATTGGTTATAGTGATAGTAGCCATAATGTTAATCCGGATGATAGGAAGAACATGACTGGCCACATTTTCTATTTTGGACCTTCTCCTATTACATGGTGTTCGCAAAAACAGACCACTATTGCTTTATCTTCCTGTGAAGCCGAATTCATGGCGACAACATCAGCTGTTTATCAAGCAATTTGGCTTCAAGATTTGTTGAACAAAATAATGGGGAGGAATCGGGAAAGGGTGACCAATCGGGTTGATAATAAATACGAAATTGCTCTCACCAAGAATCTTGTGTTTCTTGGTAGAAGCAAACACATTTATACCCGATACCACTGTATTAGGGAGTGTGTTGAAAGAGACCAAGTTGAAGTTGAGCATGTTTCAGGAGAGGAACAAAAGGCATATATACTAACTAAACCATTGGCTCGAATCAAGTTCAAGGAGATGAGGAGCTTAATCGAAGTTGAAAACCACCCAAAATCCCACTCGGAAATTAGGGAGGTAAATGAGGCTAATTACCATGTGGACATGTGGGCCGACCCGAGAGTCCAGCAAGTCAGCTGGGGCTTAAAGGGGAATTTAGGGTTAATTAGTTTTTCTTGTTAACCAAGTTAGGGTTAATCTATAAATACCGAACCAAGTTTTAGGTTATGGTATGATAGTTTATTCTATTAAGGTTTTGAGTTATTTTCCCGGATGTAATAAAAGTGAGTTCTCTAAATATTGTGTGTTTTTGTTGTTATCTTTTGTTCTTGGACTTGAACCCTCCTTACCCGCCACCCGGGCTCGAACCACAGCGACCCCCCCCTCCCGATTTTCAGCTTTTTTTTCTTTTTCCTTTTCCAATATTTTAACTTTTTTTTTGTTTTTGTTTCTATTTTTTTTAGTTTTAGGGTTTTTTTTATATTCCTCACTTATTTTTTTTATTACTTTTTGACGTGTTTTTTTTTCATTTAGCAAACTTTTTTTAATTTAGACTTCGTATTTCTTAACATACGTTTTCCGAAAAAAACCACGCCAACGGCCGGGGTATGTTTACTAGTTCCCACTATTTTAGAAGATGAAGATTTTCTTTTTGAAGGCCAAATAACTATGTTTTATAATTTATGGTTTATATAAATTCCTTCAAATTCACCTAAAAGTTTTCTATTATAAAACTTTTACAACTATTTTACTCCCAATAAGTTGGTTTATGCAAGCGGGCTATCTATGAATTCCTATAGTTTGGTTCATGACTTCATACATTAATAATCAGGCATGCCTATCCACTAAATGTAAAATGTTAATGAAAAAGTACTTTACAATCTAGCAACCCCAAAAACTATAAAATCTTTATTGTCTCATGTTAACAAAGAACTTTGGTTACAAATGAAGAGTTAAGCACTAGAAATACAAGTTTGAAACATCAAAGTAGTCATGAGAAGTGCATAGTTTCATGATAGGAAAGATACTAGAAAAACATGCAACGCATTAGAAGAAATAAGCCAACAAAGACACAACGGCTGCAAGTAAAGCTGGCACTTGCAACGCCATTCCAGCGCTCTCCATTGACGGGGAAGGTGCGGGTGCTGCCACAAGCTCCTGAGCCATGGTTCCATAACTGGTTAGGACCATGAGCACCATCATTGTAATTGTAAGAGAGGTGGCTAGCTTGACACTTTCCATTTTGGTGAGTGTTAACTTGTAAAGATTAGAAAGACTGGTTTGAGTAGTTTGTATGAGTGGGAAGTAAGGGGTGTGAGATTAATGGCTTTTTATAGAGGTGGTTTAGTGGGGATTAATAGAGGAGATATTATTTTCAAAGCGAAGGCATAATCATTTGACAGTAAGTGGGCATCAAAGCAAACTCTTAAAAATATAGCAACTCTATATGGCCATTGTATGTCAGGGTTGACAAATATACATCTTGATATACCTTACCCTTTGTAAGTAACTTATTTTCTTCTGTTTGATAAATTATGAATCAATTTTGACTGGAGTCAAATGAATAGGATATTTTCTTGAACTTTTGTCTTTTATTTTACCCTTAGAACCCGTTGCTAGTAAACTAAGACCCCACCAATTATATGTTACTAACTAAGCTTGCGTCAGACATATGGCCTTCTAGGGGTTATAAGAGGCGCTTAAGCTGGATAACGCTTATTAATGTGTCACGCCCTGGAAGATAGGAGAATTGAGGTTAGAATGCACAAGCACTCACGTCATGGTTTATTATACTTATTACATGAGACTCCTACTTTTGTGTCTTGGATTTTATTCTGAAAATAATCTTCAGTTGTGTAGTTTTTGTGTGTGAATCTTCTCTCTTTTACACTAACTGACACACCTTTTCTTCCGGTTTCTGAAAAGACACTTCAACTATAACTGCACTTTAGCTTAAAGTATTACTCTAAAATGTTCTCTTTTTTCCTTTTTCTTCTTTTCTTTTAATTTCAGACACTTTTAATAATGTGACCCATGTGGGTGTTATTATTAATGTTTTGTTTTTAGAGATCAGTTTAATAATTAATGTTTTTTTTTTGCACATATATGTATTGACAAATCCAGAAAAAAATTTTATGGGTGTCGAAAATTTTCAGTGTTTGAATGTTTATTAAAAAAGATTTTTGTCAGGTCGGGTCATTGAAACTTTTTACTAGATTGAGTTGGGCGATCGAACTTTTTTCACCGGATTGAGTTAGGTCACCGAAATATTTTGAGTTAAAATTTTTTTGCCGGATTTCAATCCGTTCATTTAAATGTTCATGTTCGTTCATTTGTTCGGTTAAAGTTAAAAGAACGAACTCGAACAATCCTCATTTATGTTCGTTCGGTTCGTTTACAGGCCAGGGGAGGGTTTTACTAGGCCGGTTAATTGTTTGGAAATGAACAAAAGGGCTTAAAGTAAATGGTTATTGGTTTAAATGGTTAGTGACATAGTGAACTTAATTGTTTATAAGGATTAATGGATAGGTTCAAATAACTAAATAATTTATAATAGATTTATATTTGTTAGTTAGTTTATAACAATTAATAAGTTTATATTTGTAAAATTATAAAGTTTTAAGTTAATTTTTTTAGTGTCATTTTGATAAAAAAAAACATGGGGGTCAGTGCCAAAATTTTATAGGGGTCGCTCGAGATTAGATTGTATATATAATAAACAAACAAAAAAATTTCATGAGTGTCGGGCGACACAACCCAAGGATGGGTACGCCACTCCATATATTACCAAGAATGAATGTTGATTTCAGGCCCAAAACAAACACAAATAAAAACTCACGTATGGAATATGTTTCCTGCTTCTAAACTCACACACACGCTTCATTCATAAAACTTGGTACATAAATAGCTACTAGACACTATCCCATGCAACGTAAAAGAAGGAACCCACTACTTGACCCTAACAAACTAAGACTTTGACTCTACCAAACAATAAAACATGTGACTAAATGACTCTTTTGTTGACCAGTATCCATGATCCATTCTGCTGACCCGCATCCATGACCCGATTTAAAATACATCAAGATTAACCCTACAATGAAAAGGTGAATATATAATCATATCTCTACATATCTATAAAATAATTAAAGACGGTGACACTTCATTTGTATTGTTCTTATGGAACTTTAGCACGCTGCTAGGGGAAGCATATATGTTCTTCTTGAAGTTCATTTTCATGTCACAGATAGACATGCAAATGACTTAGGTTATTTATATCTATATATGGATAGTGACATGATTAATTTGTGGAAGCATATATGTG
Organism: Smallanthus sonchifolius; assembly: GCA_023525975.1. Lineage (NCBI taxonomy): Eukaryota > Viridiplantae > Streptophyta > Magnoliopsida > Asterales > Asteraceae > Smallanthus > Smallanthus sonchifolius. Next base: position 31,150,802 of record CM042019.1, on the reverse strand, counting down.
CTTGGATATATATTAGAACACACACTATGATGCAATGATAGTCGATAGACTTCTTTATTGACGAGTACTCTTTTGCATTCAATTAAACTAGTTATGGGAACAATAAACATCGACCCTAAAGATAACTCTTGAAAAAGCTTTGTGTTTACTACTTTCTTTCATTACAATTTGTCTTTCTACTACATTATCAAGCTCTTTTTAGTTTTTTTTTCTGGAACTATGAAAAACTAGTGAGATCTTTTAAGAATGAATAGCCCTCTGTAACTTGTAACTCAAACAACTTTTGTGTAATGTGAGTAGAAAGGACATAACTTGTGCTTAACTCAATTTTATTTGGAGGTGGAACATTACATTCGCAGTGGCATCAGACCCAAGAACGTTCTACATGAGTGTCATTGTCGATGCTCGGATATCTATCAACTTGATTATATATTTTTTTGTTTGGGTAAACTCAAAACATAGCATTATTCAAATTCAAGATCATAACCAACGGTTCCATGACTTCAGTTATGTAAATAAGTTTAGTTAGTAGTTTTATAACGATGTTTGGGTAACTTTTGTATTTTTGTTTGTTTTCTATTTTTTTTAAAGCATGTCATTTTAAAATCTATAAAAAGTAGTGTTTTATACATGAGTTTGTAAAAATTTGATAAATAATATTAACATACGTAAGAAATCATGAATTAAAAGAACCCGTAAACAGTCCGGATAAGTTTAAAAAAATATATTAAGATAAGAATATTTAAAGTTGGTTTTAAAATTAGTGAGTTTAGATAAAATTGTTGAGAAAACAATGTTAAACTTTAATTAGTTTACTTAGTTTTGATAATAACTAACTAAGTGTAACTTGAAATATTACTAGTTCATCAATCATGAGTATATGTCGCGTACATGTCTCTACACACTTAATTGATTAATCAGCTTAAGTTATAATTCAACAAAGCGTAAAGTGTTAGAAGATTTAAAAGACTTGTTTAAAGAAAATGATCAAGTAAATTACAACATGGATATGTTGTGAATCAAGAGAGGTAAATCATTAACATAAAACAAAGTCCTAATAAATCACAAGACAGATGATTTTTATAACTCAAAGCTTATTTTATAAAAATCATACTCACAATATTTACCAAGTTAAGAATTAATCAAAATAGTTTCCAAAAGAGTTTTTCAAATTCAAATCTATCTTGTGTAAACTCTTTGATGAAGTAAAAGGGTCAAACAAAGTTTTTATCTAACTTGTTATGATTGCTTAAATCTCTGAAAAGTTGCCAACAAAAGTGGACAACACTTCTCCCAACGTTCAAAACAAAAAAACCCAAGTGATGGGGACCGGACATCCACGATCGCTTGAAGCGTCCGTGGAAGGTCCTGGGAATTTTTCTTTGGTCTTGTGTCTTGGTCTATAAAAGGAAGTCTTGTGCAAGCATTTAACTTCACTCCTTTTGCTCAAACTAATAAATATACATATCAAAGCATATCTCTCTTGATTCCATCATCTTTCAAGCATTAATTGAAGAAGAGATAAAAGCTTAAAGAAGAGCAAGAAGAAGAAGAAGTTCTACAACATTTTTTATTCATTCGTATTTTTGTTTGTGGAGTGATCATCATTTGTTGATGACTTGTGAAGGCAACACTATCTTGATATAGTGATGTTTTATATTCGAAAGTGCAAACACTATCTTGACATAGTGTTGTGAGGATTCACTACCTTGATATAGTGAATGGTTGATTAGTTGTAAAAATATACTACCTTGACATAGTGTGTTGAAAAAAGTGATTACTTTTTTTTGAAAGGCAAAGCTAATTGAAATCCACCTGAAGAACATGGTGGCCCCTCCCTAAGGAGGAAACCCGCAACCGGGAAAACCCCTTGACTCACCCATAGTATTTCTGTCCTAGACGAGATTCGAACCGATGACCTCCTAAATGGTGAGGCTCACGGGCTACCACTGGACCAGATGGCCAGTAGTAAAAGAAGGTGATTACTACCTTTGCCTAGTCTAACGGTGTATTGGTGATCCCTAACATTTTAGGGAAACGACTAGTGGAGCAACTCTCGATTGGAGGATTGGGGAGAGGACGTAGAGTGGATTAGTTAACATCCACTTAAACCTCTATAAGTCGGTTTTGTCATCTATATCCCTTAAACTCTTTACTTATTGCATATATTTCATTTGAGTCATAAAAAGTGGTTATTAAAAAGGTTTGAACCTTGACCTCTTAAAGAAATATGGATTAACCACTACAACACATATCACTTTTGATTGGTGTCGCTGTTAAAATACCTAGTGTCGCATTCGTGTGGTTTACTCATTATTGTTTGTTTTTTTATTCATATAGTCTTACTCATTATTGTTTGTTATTTTGATTAATTTTAAAAAGGAAGTAGAAGCTAGGGTTGGATATGTTCATTCCCTCCACAATCCACAAGGGTAGTTAAGTGTAACTTGAGAAGTATTTACAAGATTAAGAGATTTTTTTTGAAGTGTGGTTTATTTTAAAAATACTATCAAAAAGTATTATTATTTTTTATTTCATAAATATAGTTGCCAAGTCAGTAACCTTGGGTAGTTGGGTTCATCCCACCTTGATGGTCGACACTTAACAATGTCTAAGTCTTTTATTTTTTATGGAGGAAATGTAAAACCAGGGATCATAATTAATCTCGGGTTCTAAATGCGCACGGGTTATAGGCCACGGATTACTTGAGGTCGGTGAATGTTTGCGAGATCGTCATTGTAATCGCGGTCGATAACCCCGAGTTGTAAAAAAAAGTTCCTGGATTCTAAATATTGCACCATTTGTGCGTAGTCCTAGCGTAAGAGGGAAGGCGTGGTGCCACCTCACCCCACCACGGGCGTGAAACACCGCACCGGGTGGAGGTAAGGGGGGCGTGGTGGTGTTCACGGGGTGAGGGCGCTCCATGTGACCGTTGGGTGAGGCAAGAGAGCCGTTGGGCTCATTCAAAATTAAAAAAATAAATAAATAAATTTAACCTATATATATACTTAACATAAACAACCAATTTTCAACACAATCTTTCTTCTTTCTCCTCTCTATTTTTTTTAGAAAAATTACAAAGATGCTTCCATAGCAATTTGTAAATAACATGAACAACCCGAAACGCCCGAACAACCAAAACCACCAGAACAACCCGATGGGGGGTACGTTCCACAACCCCCAGATCCGAACCCGTTGTTGATGTTTGCAAATTGGAGTCATTACCCGACTTCAAATCCTTCTACCCCCGAATTTTTATCCGACTATATACAAGACTTTGTAACCCCCCAACCGTCACCCGACTTTGTACCCGAGACTCAACCGTCTCCCGATATTGTACCCGAGACTTAACCGCCACCACAAACAAAATAAAGAACACATAAAAAGAAAGCCACTACTTTTACACCCGAAGCGGGTACGGTTAAAGGGCGTTCCGAAAAGTGGTCGCCAGATGAGTAGCTAGCTTTGGTGAAAGCGTGGATCAACGTGTCGGAGGATCTAATAGCTGGTAATTTTTATAAACGTATTTTTTTTTGTAATGTTTTTTTTTATTATTAAATGTTATGTTATTTAATTTTATACGACATAACCAAAAAGCCGAATTTTTTTGGAAAAAAAAATATGAACAATTTTGTGAAGCAATGGGTAAATGCGGATACCGTACGGAGTACATGCTAACCAGCAAGTGGAGGGATATCCGGTTGAAGGTTGGCAAGTTTTCTGAAAACTACAAAAACAAATTAAACAACCGCCGGAGTGGTCAAAGTGACCTTGATATCTTTCAAGAAGCGTTAGAAGCGTATAAACAAGATAATAATGTGACGGTGTTTAAAATGGGTCCACTTTGGGAATTATTGAGAAAATGCACGAAGTTTGAACAAGTCCCGTTAGTGGGACAATCATCGTCTAAACGATCAAAAACGTTATCCGACAATGACGTTAGCCAATATAATTCGGATAGGCGTAGCATTAATCTCAACGAGTCAGGCGATGAGCTTGAGTTTCTGGAAAAAACCGCCCGCCCTATCGGAACGGACAAAGCTAAACGACCCAAATCATCGTCATCAACCCAAACCAACGAGTACAAGGAGAGTTTAGACGCTATATCCGACCGGATGGCTAAGTTCAATGAGTTTTCCGAGAGGAAGATCAAAATAAAGAAGGCAAAACAAAAGCCTAGCGATATGAAACTTTATTTCATGAACATCGATCATTTGGTCGGCGACGAGCGGGAAAAATTGAAGAAAAATATAATATGTAGTTTAGTAGTTTTATTTTTTTTATGGTGTCTTTTTAATATTATGTTGTTTTTTTAATATTATTAAATGTTTTTAGTATTACTTTATTTAATTAATTAAATTAAAAAAACAATAATTATGTAATTATTACAAAACTGGCCACCCTTACCCCACCATTACACACCTGGGTGAAGGTGAGGGTGAGCGAAGCAAGTGTCTACATGGCGTCTACGTGGCACAGTGTTTACTCTCACCTTCACCCTACCACTACACATAGTCTTATTGTCCTTATATCCTTCACTAAATGATATAAGACAATATGATAATGAATCTCTTACTCTTATTATTAGAGAAGGATACAATATATAGATGGAGAGAGCACATGGAAAGAGAATCAATCTAGGAGCAAATCATGCCTAATAGAGTGCATGCTATGTATGGAAGGGAAGCAATGAGAATATTACATTGAATATATTATTAATATAAAATATATACTCTAACATGCCCCGGTAATCGTAGCGACAGTATCACGAGCTGAGAATGGATCTGAAGTCAAGGAAAAGAGGTCTTGGTAATCCTTTGGTAAAGATGACAGTATAGTGCTGGAAATAAGGAACATGAAGGACCCGAAGACGACCAAGAGCAATTTTTTCCTGAACAAAATGGATATCGATTTCTACATGTTTAGTGCCTTACCGGGTTGGTTGAAAGGTATACGACACTGACATTGTAACAATAAACTATAGTTTCCTGAGGAAGAGGATGGTAAAGTTCTAAAAGAAGAAATTAGAGCCAACATGCTAAGGAGACACCATTAGCAACCGCTCAATATTCAGCTTTGGCACTACATTGGGAAACAGTAGATTGGCGCTTAGAAGACCATGAGATGAGATTGTTTCCTAAGAAGACGCAGAACCCGGATGCAGAGCATCTGGTGGATGGACATCCCGCCCAATCTACATAGGTATAGACAGTGAGACTAGATGTAGACCTTTTGCAAAGTTGAAAGCCAAAAGAGGCGGTCCCTTTGAGATACTTTAGGTTGCGATTTAGAGCTTGAAGATGGGGTTTCCTAGGATCATGCATGTAGAGGCAAATTTGTTGAACCGCATAGGAGATGTCAAGCCTGGTGAAGGTGAGATAGTGAAGTGCCTCGACAAGGGCTCGGTAAAGGGTGGGTTCTAGAATAGGCAGACCATATGCGGCAACTAATTTGGACTTTGTGGACACCGGTGTAGAACAAGGGTTACATGAGGCCATATAGATGCTTTCTCCAAGACTTCTTGCATATATTTTTGCTGAGACAGGAACAAACCATGTGAGGTGGGAGTGACAGAGATGCCAAGAAAGTAGTGAATAGAACAAAGATCTATCATGTGGAATTCGTTGCTTAGTGATAGGATGACATTGTTGATGAAGTCTTTAGAAGAGTCGGTAATGATGAAATTATCCACATAAAGGAGGATGATAGCCATGGAAGTGCCTTTGTGACACACAAATAGGGAAGCAACATTATTGCAATGGTGAAAACAAGTTGTTGAACAAATGTGGCAACCTTTGGTACCAAGCTCTTGGGGCTTGTTTGAGTCTATATAAAGCCTTATTGAGATTGCAAACATGTTGGGGTTTGGCTAGCTAGATCAACAAATCTGGGAGGTTGGGAGTAGTAAACACTCTCATCAAGATTGCCATGGAGAAAGGCGTTCTTGACATCTAGTTGGTGAATTAGCCAATAACGAATAAGTGTTAGGCTGAGGACCGTTCGAACAGTTGGAGGTTTAACCACATGATTGAATGTTTCCTTGTAATCTAGCACATATTGTTGAAAGCATCCCCTTACGACCTAGTGGGCGTTATTCCACTCTAGACTGCCATCGGCTTTGAACTTTTGCTTGAATAGCTATTTTCCTGTAACAATATTCACCCTATGGGGCCTAGGCACAAGAGACCTAGTGTTATTTCTAATAAGTGCATTAAATTCAACTTGTATAGCATTATACCATATTAGATCTTTAAGGGCCTGTTTGTATGTGGCCAGCAAACTAGACTCGGTTGAAGCGGTAAGGGAGACAAGAATTTTAGGTCGTGAGATGCTAGCTTTGCAGCGTGTAGTCATAGGGTGCTGGTTGGAGGTTGGGTTTGGGGGTAGAGGAGGTTGAGAGGGATTATTAAGGGAATTTGTGGTGTGGTTTAGGGAGGGTGAGTGGTTTGTTTGGATGGGATGGAATGGGAATGGTGAAGGAATCGGGATGGGCTAGGTGAGGGAGGATGGTTTGTTGGTGGGTTGGGGAGAGGGGGTAGAGAAAGTGGGGTGGCGAGTCTGGTTCATCATTAGTGGGGGAGTTATCGGTATGGGTTTTTTAAGTGGTTTGGTATGAGAAAGTGGACTCGCCAAATACCATATGTCAGGAAATGATGACTCTTCTAGTGGAAAGGGAGAATGGCAAAACTAGTCTTGGTAGGGGAGAGGGAGAATGGTAATCTAGTATGTTTCCACACCTGACAAGCATTAAATAAAGTTTTGTAACGTGAAACTGGATTTCCAAAAAAAAATTATTCATAATAAGATGGTCGAGGTGACCCTAATAAGATGGTCGAGATGACCCAAACGACGATGCCAAGTGGTAAGGGAGGGGTGGTGGTGGAGAGGGCCCAAAACTGAGTCTTCATCACGATGATAGGATAGAAGTTGCATGTACTATTGCATCGAAGTCTCATTATGTAACACTCGTGAAATTTCGATCCCAAATTTGTACAAAATAAAACTAGAAGGACTATAACTACAAGTAAACTAAAGTCCAAGGGTCAAAGGTGAAAATTTTGAAAAAGCAGACAGTAGCTGATCGCTACCATTAGCTTAACGGTTCGCTACGTACCTTTGAAGCAAACAATCGTGTGAGGACAGTGCGTTATAACTACGCAAGAGAGTCTGACATAGTGGACCACTATCCATAGCTTAACGGTCTGCTACGCCGCAAAAGGGACAGGGCCCGGAGAAGCCACCACGTGGCAAGCTGGCTCATTGAGGTCGGAGTGGTAGCAGACCGCTACCCCCTGCCTAGCAGTCCGCTACGGGTCCAACTCCAGCCCTATAAATTGACGTTAAGATCAGTCCATTTGATCATCAAAATTCCAATTCCACTTTCAAAAGTCTGAAACCCACTCCGATATCGTGATGCATTTTGAACATAGGTAACCAGAACCATAACGAACAAAACAAATAATTAAGATCATAAACTCGATCTAGGCTTTCATTAACTGGAAAGACCAATGTGTCTATATAACCCTTAAACTCGGGTTTATATAGAATTACAAGACTTGGGAAAAAAAAAAAGAGAACAATCAAATCATAAAATAACTCCTAAAATCTTTAGGTTTATGATTCACCAATTTCATCAAAAACCAAGCCTTATTTGCGACCCACCCATGGGCTCAAGTGTACCACCCCACTCATGAGCTCGAGTGGGTTGGCGGCCCTAGCCGAGAGTAAGGCCCAACAATCACCCTTTAAGCTAGGTTAGGGGCTTAAAGTCCTTCACGCTTAGCAAAACTTGCATTATTCCAAACTTTACTCGTGGCAGTGCTTTTGTTAACGGGTCGACTCGTTGTTCGGTGCCGGCTATATGATCCACCTTGATCTCCCCTTCTCGATGCATTCCCAAATAATATAACGTCTTGTATTGATGTCTTTGCTTCGAATGTGAAATACCAGATTCTTTGTAAGAGTGATAGCCGGTTGATTGTCAACATACAACACCACAATTCGAGTCGGTCACCTGGTGATTTCACCCAAAAATTCACGGAGCCATAATGCCTGACAAGCAGATGTAGTGGCGGCCATGTACTCAGCTTCACATGAAGACAAAGCCATGGTAGCTTGCTTTCTGTGCACCAAGTTACTCGTGCATCACAGAAATAGAGCACGTGCCCGTTGGTACTCTTTCCATCATCCATGTCTACTCCATGACTACTATCCCAGTAACCATAAAGATGGCAGCTTCCACCCCTCGAGTACTTTAATCAGTATGAACTTGTTCCTTTCACGTACCTTATTATATGCTTCAAAGCTTGCATGTGAGAATCCTTTGGGTCTTGCATGTATCGACTTACAAGCCCAATGGAGAAATTCAAGTCGGGTCTCGAATGTAGTAGGTACCTCAACCGCCCAATTAGACTCTGGTAAGTGGTAGGATCAACCGGATTTCCCTCTTCATCCTTAGAGAGCTTCGTGCTTGGTTCAAGTGGACACTTTGTAACATTACAATCTTATAATCTAAGCCTCTTGTAAGATCTTTCGGGCATAACTCTCTTGTTTGATCTTGATCCCAGTTTTGGTCTGTGAAACTTCAATGCTAAGGTAGAAAGACAATAGACCCAAATTGCTCATCTCAAATTGCTCCTCCATTTGCCTTTTGAACTTAGCAATTTCTTCGACACTTGAACATGTCACAATCAAATCATCAACATAGATTCCAATTATTAGTATATCATTTAAAATATACTTTCGGAGTTTCGGTACACCGCCATCTCATGATGACATCTTGAGAACTCGAGTTGTTTTAGCACGTTATCAAGCTTGTGATTCAAAGCTTGGGGGGCTTGCTTTAACCCATAAAGTGCCTTTATCAAACGATAAACCTTTCCTTTGCTGCCTTTTTTGATAAAAAAACCTTCTCGTTGACTTACATATACGGTCTCCTCCAAATTGTCATGTAAGCAGGCCGATTTCACATCAAGATGGTGAACTTCCCACCCCCTCGGGCGGCCAAGGCAAGCAATAGCCTTACAGTTTCAATTCGGGCCACGAGGAAAGACTTCATTGTAATCAATACCAAACTTTTGCATGTATCCTTTAGCCACAAGGTGTGCCTTATACTTCACTATTTTTCCTGGAGCATCTTTCTTGACCTTATAAGCCCATTTAAGGACAATGGGTTTTTGACCTTTTGATCAATGAGTTGCCAAGTGTTATTCTTTTCAATGGACGAGATTTTGTCTTCCATGGCTTTGACCTAATCTCTTGTCCAGGCTGCTTCAGTATAATTTCTCGGTTCATCATCTTGTGTTAGGACCAACTCGAAAACTTCATCATTCATGTTTATCCCATATGAACTTTTCCATCCAAAACAAAATTATTAAGTGTCTTTGGGATGTTTGAGATTCATGTTAACTGTCTCGGGGTAACAGGGGCTGGAAAATGTCGTTGCGTATCACCCGCATCACCTTCACTGGAACGGGAATCATTGTCTTTCGGTTTGTTCTGGACCGCTGAACTAGGAGTTGAGAGGCTGAACTTCTGTGAGGAAGTAGGCAGGCCCACTGGGCTGTTTGACCGGGCCTCCTGCCCGGTTACATTTTCTTGCTTTGTTGGGTATGGTGGATCACTCGAACCACCTCCAATGTCTTTAACATTAATGATGAATTGTTCCGGAAACATTTCCAAGTTCAGTAGTTTTTTCCCAGTTCCAACCTTTCTTCTCTTTAAAGATTACGTCCCGACTTACGTGTACCCGTTTTCCGATCAGATCGTACATCCGGTAAGGTTTTGATCCGGGTTCCGACCCAAGGTAAACCGTTGGAATGCTTATGGTCTACCTATTTCTTTAGCATTGTTATAGAGGGTGTTTTTACATACCCAACACACCCAAAAACTGGAAGATGCTCCAAATTCGGTTTACTCCCCTTGAGTGCTCCATAAGGTTTCTTGTCAGAAAATGCTTTCGTGGGTACGTGATTGAGGTTGTATATGGCGTGTCTAGCAGCTTCACCCCACAATATCCTTGGAACGTTAGTGCCCTTAAAAATGCTTTGTATCATACCAATGACCGTCTGATTACGTCATTCTACCACATCATTTTGTTGGGGTGTGTATGGAGCGGACTAATGTCTTGTAACTCCCTCTTGTGCACAATAACTAGAGAATTATTTTGAATTTAATTCCGCTCCCCGGAAAATTCGAAACACTCCAAGCTTGCATCCAATTTCACCTTTAACAAGACCTTTAAACTCTTTGAAAGCTTCAAATGCTTCATCCTTGTTTTTAAGTAAAATAGCCCACATGAAACGTGAGAAATCGTCAACAAGGAGGAAGATGTATTGTTTTCCTACTGGAGTGGGCAGTGAGAATGGACCACACAAATCTCCATGAACCAAGCCAAGTGGTCTTGTGGCTCGATAGCTCGCCTGGTTGGGAGAAGTATGCCTCATTTGTTTTCCTACTATACAAATATCACACGGGTCAGTTTTAGAAGTCATAGGTGGAACATCACTTACCATATCTCGGGTTGTGAGAGTCTTCATGGCATCAAAGTTGAGGTAGCCTAGTCGGCATGACACAACCAAGTTGGATCGTCCATCTTTGAAAACAAACATAACGGTGCTCCAACTGTCAACTTGATCTTGTACAATCTATTCTTTGTTTTAAGTACCTTCATTATTAGCTTCCTTGTTTTATCAAAAACAAGAAGAAATCACCATCCAAAAATAAATTGCATTCGGTTTTAGTTGCTTGACCCGTACTCAAAATGTTACTCTCTAGGCTTGGGATGAAGTATACGATTGAGACAAGCCTTTCTTTACTGTCATCGCACGTCACCAAGATAGAGCCTTTACCTTTTATATCCACATGTGAATCATCTCCGAATCAAAATTGACCCACCACGGTTTCATCCAAATAATGAAAGTAGGGTCTCCTTTGACTTAGATTCGTATATCATTGGATGTACCTTTTCTTCATTCAGAAACACTTGCACAAGCTTCATGAGAATCTCATCCTTCCCCTTTATGGCGTCGACATAGTTTGCCTCCTCCTTTTTTTCCTTTCGATTTTGACAATCCGGCAGCATAGTGTTCGAATTTATCACATGGGAAGAATTTGATGTTAGAATTATTTTTTTATCGTTTCCCTTTTCGGATCCTTGACATTGATCACCATTCTTGGACTGATCTTGCTGACTTTGGCCGCCACCTCTCCCACGCCCACAGCCTCAGTTGCGGGTGCTTGACTAACTGCTTGATCTTGCTTTAGAACATGGTGGATCACTTTTTAATTTGTTAGAACTAGAAGTCTTTTTGAACTGGAGTTTACTTAGGGTCTCGGGTTCATTGTCAAGGCCTTTGACACGTTCTTCTTAAGCTGGGAGACGGCCACTACATCTTCAAACTGGATTTTTTAAGGTCTATGACTTATTCAATAGAGGCTACCATGTGTATGTAGCTTTTTGGCATGCATGTCGAGAATTTCTTCACAATCTTAGTTTCCTCGAGAGTGAATCCGAGTGAGTAAAATTTTGTGACAAGGCTGGATAGTCTCCCGACGAAATCATCAATTGAATCTTAGTCCTTCATCTTCATTATCTGTAACTCAGTAGTAAGGTTTGGAAATGGGCTTCTTTAACCCGTCGCCCCAACATGGTGGATTTTGAACACTTCCCATATATCCTTAGCATACTCATACTGAGCAGCCTGCATGATTTGGTCCTCGGGTAGCGCCTGAAACAAGTAGGCTACAACAGTCGCGTTCTTCTTTTCATCCACTTCAAATCCCGGTGACGGCTCGACTACATCCCATAAACCATGGAACTGGAACACAGCCTTGATCCAGATTGCCCAGATGGTGTAGTTAATGTTCATCAACATAGGAATTTGGAGTGAGATCGAGGTTTTCTTTTAAACCTGGATGATTTGGTTGTTCGTTAGTGTTGGTCCGCCATGGCCTACCTTCTGTTTCTTCGACTATAAATTAGCGAAGTGGTAGGTTCCTAATCCAGAATCCATGATAAGAACGGGTGCTTGAAACTCAATTGCAAACCAGTTTAGGTGTGACGGGACTGCGATTAGCAGGGTGGGTGAAGATCAATCGCAAACAGCTTGTAGAAAAGGATGTTCTATTTGCGATCGGCAGGGAGGAGGAAGCAGGTAATGATTTTGTTGTAAGCCCTTTGAACCGTGCGCTAATACCAATTGAAGATTGGTAACCATAACCGTAACAAACAAAAACAAAGAATTTAGATCATAAACTCCATCTAGGCTTTCATTAAACTCTAAAGACCAATGTGTCTATACAACCCATAAACTCGGGTTTATATAGAATTACAAGACTTACAAAAAAAAGAAAACAATCAGATAACAAAAATAACTCTTAAAATCTCTTGGTTTATAATTCACCAGTTTCATCAAAAACCAATCCTCATTTGTGGCACACCCATGGGCTCGGGTGTACCGCGCAAACGCCCCACTCATGAGCTTGAGTGGGTTGGTGGCCCTGACCACTAGTACAAAAGCCATTTTTTGAAGCGGTAATTTGGTTTTTGAAGTGGTTTTAGACCTCCATAAAAAATAACTCACCAAAAAATCAATCTATTTTTTTGGGCGGTTTGAAAAACCACTCTAAAAGTGTATATTATCTCTCCAAAAGCATAAAGCCAATTAAAAAAAAACATAAACCACCGATCTACACATACACAAAATCCAGATCTGCAACGTGAAGAAACAAGACTATATCAACACTGATCTACACATACACAAAATCCAGATCGATAAACATATGAATAACCCTTGATAGCAGACACGAGTGCAAGCCCTAGTCTGTGTTTGCCACCACTTACTCCACATCGCCGCTCGTCCACCACCACCGATAGCCAACGCGAATGCAAGCTCTGAACTGTGTTCATCGGTGTTGTTAAAATTAGGCCGAAATTAAGGCAAAATCAAACTGAGGAAACATAAAATTACCCGGAAGCTTCCATGGATCGAATTTAAAATTTCCATATCTCCGGCCTCGGCTTAATTTGGATCATTTTCCGTCGCTCTCGCTGTTCTGCACCATTGTCTTTTCCATATCTCCGGCCTCCGGGGTCTTTTCTTTTATTCCACCATCGTCTTCATCTTCGTTTCCCAAATTCAAATCCGAACAGGCGTCTCTCCACTCCACTCGATTCAATCAAACCATACGTCCAATACGAATGGAAACGTAGAGAGGTTGAGGCAGGAGGATGGAGAGGTTGAGGAAGGAGGGTTTGTGTGTTTGAGTGGCTGGTGATAAGGATGTTTTTATATTAGGGTTTCTGTTAGGGTGATTTTTTAGAGCGGTTTTAGCCAAAACCGCTCCAAAAAATGCTAAAACCAATAAAACTGCTTCAAAAAGTGTTTTTTTAGGTGGTTTCTATTTTTTAGGAGGTTTTTGTTTTTGAGTCTTTTTTAAGGCGGTTTTTTTAAAACTGCTCCAAAAAAGTTTTAAGGACCACCTTAAAAAATAAGTTTTGTACTAGTGGATCGAAATTACGGCCCAACACATTTATAGGTGTTTGAATTGCCTAGCGTTGTGGATGCTCTAGCCACTTATGAAATTTTTTTGACTGACTAATCATATTTTTAATTTAGAGGACATCCAAATTAGAGGTATCAAAAGAGCTCAAAAGGAGATAGAGATAGGTGACGAAGCCTCTACATGTACTGATGTATTTACTAATACTATTCTTCAACTAATATTTATTTAGTTTTAGTTACATTGTATTGTATATAAACTTAATATTTGCTTGTACTTATAGTTTTTCTTTTTATGTTTCTATAGATTGGATATTTCTTAATTCATAAAATTTAGTGAATTTAGGATAATCAATTAACTGGGAATTTGATTATTACCAAAAAAAAGAAAAAACCTTTGTTTGAAAAAGCGTTGGTCGCAAATCAGTCTCAAAAGAGTGGTCACAAACCATTTGTAAAAAGAGCCGGTTGCAAAACTAGCAACCACAAAAGCAGTCGCTAAATTCGGATGCAACATAACCCTCGGTCGCAAAATTATATTACACACACATGTTTTTACCACCGCATTTTAAGTCGTAAACCGGTGACCGATACCGAAAATGCAGTTGCAAATGCCGGTTTTCTAGTAGTGAACAAACTGGTTTTTACAGATCTCCTACTAATTTTTGTTAGAATAGTTCAATATAATATCATGAATTTGAGACTGGTATGTCAACATATACCAACCAAGAATATATGTCATTTTAGCAATCTAATAATGATAAACATGAGTGTGCTAATAAATCTGGTGGTTTCGATAACTCTGACAAATGTAGCCCATAAGGTACTCAAGGTACAAGAGATGCTTCAGTGGTGATGGGGATGAATATGATGATGACGATAACTCTGACAAATGTAGCTCATAAGGTACTCAAGGTACAAGAGATGCTTCAGTGGTGATGGGGATGAATATGATGATGATGAGTGTGAAACTGATGAAATTAAACTAAACTTATTGCTACAAGGGTCTTTAGGTTATTGTTGTAAACTATGTTTAGAGTCAAAGTGTCATATTGTATTAGTTAAAGGGTCATTGTGTCAACATGTATAGTTGGAAACTAACTATACGTCGTTTAGGGTTAGGGTCGAGACGCTTGATGAAGCGTTACATCTTTTTGTGTAAGTATGTATATATGTATTGGTCCTAGGAACAAAACAAGGTTACCGATTAAATCAATACATTTGCCTCTAACAAAATCGTTTTTCTTTACTTCTTGAATCTGATATCAATTCCACCAACAGTGGTATCAGAGCGGTTTATATTAACCTATCAAGGAAAGCCATGGGGTTCATATATCATCATCATCATCAATCAAGGAAGAATCTGTAATTCTCGTTCAAGAACATCATCAATCACGGATCAATTTGAATTAAGAAGAAATGATTCTGGAAGATTAAGAAATCACTACACATTACCGTCAAGAACAATTGGCAGAACATTCAAAATTCATTAAACAGTTTCTCAAATCAGAACCACAGAAATCGTTTTGTGGGCAGTTAAGTCAAATGGAATTGTGATTGTTTGCTTTTGGATCAGAAGGAAGTAATGATTGTGTTTGCAATCATCGACCAAGGAAATTTTGCAATCAACAATAATTTGAAGGTTGTTGTGATCTTGTGTCAGAAAACGTCACTATATTCAGATAAGTATATATCTTGTTTATGTTTACTACATAAAACTCGATTAGGGAATATTATTTTAGGAACCCCACAATTGTAGTATCTATTAAAGGAGGAAAGATCATTTTTTTTTTGTATGGTTTGTTTGTTAAGTGTGAAAAGGGTAGATTTTAGGAAAAGGGGAATTTGATTTTTTAGAAAAGGAAAACACGGTGTAGAAATTTGGTCAAAGCGAGTTTGATTATCATTAGCAGTAAAGCGGGTTTGATTAGCATTAGCTAAGAGGCGGGATTGACTATCAACAGTGACGCGAGATTGATTATCAACGGCATATCGGGATTGATCAAGATCAACAACGGAGAAGAAGGTTTGATTGTCAACAGCGGAGAAGCGGGATTGATTGTCATTAGTAGAAGGCGAGATTGACTATTATTAGCGAGGCGGGTTTGATTTTCAACAGCGAGGCAGGTTTGATCAAAACATGTGGATCAAAGAAACCAGGCTTGTTTATAGAAATCTTGTACAAGTATAATCAGTAGGATTGCTTTTATTTTTTGGGATACATGTATAAATAAAAGTAGGATCAATTAGTACTTGTGGGAAGAAAAACATATAAGATTGGGAAAAAGAAGACGCGTTCAATGGCTAAGGATTCATCTAAGAACAAAAATAAAAAGACTGTGGCAACAAATGAAAGAGGGACGTCAATGACTTATCGGTGCCTGATTCTCAACTCTACAAATTACACACTACATCAAAATTGAGCTTTGGTCACACTTTTTCAAAAACCGACCTGCCACACTTTTGATTAAATGTGTGGCTAATCCTAGTTTAGCCACACATTTCTGATTCGTGTGACAAAAAACCCAGTTACGTGACCTTTAGTCACACATCTGTTAGCGACACCTTTAGAAAAATATGTGACATTTACTAGCCACGCTCGAAAAGTGTGGCCAAATGTGAGCAACTACCATAGTATTTTGTTTGATTTTTTATTCATGTGACTAAAAACACATCTATTAGCTACATTTTAAGCAAAACATGTAATAATTAGTAGTCACACTCGATTAGTGTGGCCAAATGTGACCAACTGCCATGGTTGTTGTTTAGTGATGTGGTTAAAAGGTAATAGATATGGCCACTTATATTAGCTTGCATGTGTGACCAAAGAATAGTTTATTATGGTCACGGTTAAAGATCTTATATGTGGCTAAATAAAAGAAACGACCATTGTTTTCGATTAATGATGTGTCTAAAAGCTAATACATATGGCCACGTATATCATTTGGTGTAACCAAAAGAGTGGTTTTATTAGCCACGTGTATGATAATTAACTATTTATAACTATAACTATAAGTATTTTATGGTCACGGATTTAGTTACTTTGTGTGGCTAAAAATAGTCAATGGTCACGGTTAATTGTATATGCGTGGCTAAAAGTAATCATGGCCTTCCCACTTCTTGCCGCCAAATTTCAATACTATAATGGCCTTCCCACTTCTAGCTCTGCGTCATTTGGGTTTTCTTCCTTATCAACAAACAATAGCGAGATTAGGGTTTTCATTCTAGCCACTTCTAAGTTCAAATCAACAAAAAAATGGCGAGACAATGGAGATTACGATCCGCAAATGGCGAAGCACCACACTACCAGGGTAAGTATTCTTGTCGATACTCTGTTCATATTAGAAATAGGGTTTGCTTGTTCAACATTTGGGTTTTTTCTTGTCAATATCCACAAATGTGTAACATAAACTTGAAATTACAGGTGGTGGGAGGTTCTCAATCTGTATCCATCACAAGGGTGAGTTCACCGTCAGTCGCGCCGGTGTTAGAGAATACGCAGGTGGAGTTGTGAGCTACGTTGACGACGTCACTCTCCTCTCGTACTCAGAGCTTGACGAAATGGTCAAGGCCCTAGGGTACACAACGGTTTATTATTTCAACGTGTACTCAGAGCTTGACGAAATGGTTAAGGCCCTTTTGAAATTAAATTAAACTTATTGCTACAAGGGTCTTTAGGTTATTGTTGTAAACTATATTTAGAGTCAAAGTGTCATAATGTAATAGTTAAAGGGTCATTGTGTCAACATGTATAGTTGGAAACTAACTATACGTCGTTTAGGTCTAGGGTTGAGACGCTTGATGAAGCGTTGCATCTGTTTGTGTAAGTATGTATATATGTATCGGTCCTAAGAAAAAACAAGGTTACTGATTAAATCAATGCAATTCTCTCCATCAAAATCGTTCTTTTTTACTTCTTGAATCTGATATCAACTCCAGCAACAGAAACTACAGTCCAACATAATACGAGAATTATTCAAGGCTTCACTGAAGGAGTGGTAAACTATTTTGATGATCAAATGGATTTTTGGAATGAAGTTCAAATGAAATTAGTTTAAGTACGTTCTATAAATTCAAATATGAAGTAATATATGCTAGTCAAATTAAAAGTGGAATCTTGCCTATACTAGGGAGTTAATGTATACCGGTAGAAACACATGTAATATAGGAAATATGGAAAGTAAGATGCTACACTAGAAGTACATTTCACTTCTCTTACCAACACACCTACACTTCCCAATTGACCAAGGGGGCTTCAACCCAATTTGATTATATTCGCTCCAAACCTCAAGTCGCTTAGTCCATTTGGATTGAGTGGCATGTTAGAGTATATTACTAGCATGGTATCACCTGGTACACTTACCCTTGGATGTGGCTCTTTATAGCAGCATCTCCTGTTCGTAGCAACAACTTCTTGTCTTCATAGCCTGGATTTGTGTTTGTAGTCTATATTGAATTGTAGCACTTATTTCTCTTAGTTAGTTATGGTAGTTTATAGATGTCTTGTATGTTAATATAAATACAAGACTTTATATTGATTGTTGCTTAATGAAAGTAGTAGAGGTTTACTCTCACCATCTCTCTCTCACATCATACATCCCATTTCCAAACATAAAATCCTTTAAATGCCGTGAGTTTGTGATTTCTAGATATCATAGACTATCCCTTTTGAATCTGTTTAATCATTGCTCGTGCCCGAGCATGGATTCAATGTGTCAACATCATGTTATTTTATGTTGTCCGATTTTGGTTTTTGGTTTTTGGTTTATTGTCCGTTTTTGTATTGCGTATAAAAGTGGTTGGTTGACTCCTTGCTATCCCTTTTATATCGTATGTTGATTCTTTTTAAATCACTAACCGTTAAGTGTGCAAAAGCAAGAAGCAGTGATATATCTTTTATTTTAGAAAAAGAAGATCTTTTAAAGGTCAAATGATTAATTTTTACTATACATTTTAGATTAAAAATGCTACTCACTAAGTTGGTTTATGCAGTAACCACAAAACTAATAAAATTTTCACCATCTCATGCTCAAAAAGAACTTTGGTTACAAATGAGGAATTAAACACAAGAAATACAAGTTTGAAACATCAAAGTAGTCATGAAAAGAGGCATAGTTTCATGAAAAGAAGGATGTGTTGAGCTTTAGAAGAGATAAGCAACCAAAGACACAATGGCGGCAAGTAAAGCAGGCGCAACACCATTCCATCGCTCTCCATCGACGGGGAAGGTGCTGGTGCTGCCCCAGACTCCTGAGCCATGGTACCAGAACCGGTGAAGGCTATGAGCACCATAATGGTGAGTACTGCAGTGGCTAGCTTGACACTTAACATTTTGGTGAGTGTTCTATGTGTATGTTTACTTGTAGAGAAAGAATGGTTTTGTATGAGTGGGAAGTGTGACCAATGGCTTTTATAGAGGTGGTTTAGTGGGGATTAGTGGAGGAATCTAACAGCTAATCGCATGGTAAATATTATTTTTAAAGCAAAGCATTATCATTTGACAGTAAGTGGGTATCAAAGGTGACCTTTAAAGTATGTTGGCCCTAATAATTATCGACCCAAGTTCTAATAATACATGGAATGTTGGTTTAATCATTAGTTAGTAAGTTTAGGGTCAAAGTTGTAAATATTAGGTTAATTAGGGTTAATGTATAATTATGTAATTGTAATTAAACATTGTGTCGATTAGGATAGAGTCGCAATGGTTCTCTGGAATGTTGCCTATGTATGTATATATGTCGCATGAATGTATCAGTCAAATATAGAGATTTCAATTTCATCATTTAGGTATTCACTATCTTGTTTGTTTCATTCAGCAAATTCTTTATTTTGTATCAATTGGGACTAGAGGTGCACAAAACGGTTCTTGGGTCGGAACTGGACCCGGGTACTATACGAACCGGGTCTTGGCTAGACCGGATCCAATTAGGACCAGTTCCACTGAATAACCGGGTAATTTAATAATAACTGGGTCTGATACACAATTTGAAAACAATACAAAATTAATTAGGATTATTGGATTTTAATAATCCCACCTTTTACCAATTGGCCGATAATAATCCCAACTGAGAATATTCTTACCACTGGTCCCTACTTTCAAACTATTTTTTTACATTGGACCCCCCGTTAAAAAAACTTAACGCCGTTAGAGTTTATATGACGTGGACATCTGCAAACCGCCGGAAAGTCGAGCCAAGCTAGCAGTGGTCTCGTGGTGGCTTTTGAAATTGGCTCTGGTGGTGTTTAACTTGTCTCGTGGGTCCGGAAAGTCCAAACAGAGAAAACGGTGGTGTTTAACGAGACCAGTTAAACACCACCAAAGCCAATTTCAAAAGCCAACACGAGACCATTGCTAGCTTGGCTCGACTTTCCGGCGGTTTGCAGATGTCCATGTTATATAAACTCTAACGGCGTTAAGTTTTTTTAACGAGGAGTCCAATGTAAAAAAATAGTTTGAAAGTAGGGACCGGTGGTAAGAATATTCTCAGTTGGGATTATTATCGGCCAATTGGTAAAAGGTGGGATTATTAAAATACAATAATCCAATTAATTATCGATTAAAAACTCTCAAATTGCTAACTTATCAAACGGCTTTCCATGAACTCGTGCATATCCAGCATGAGATTCTTCGACAACATTCTGATCGTTATTTGGATCTTCCAAGGCGTCCATCTGTCTTCTGTAGATTGTGTGAAACCTCTCAACCACTAACGATATACTACGCCACTTTGACATTATTTGAGCCTTTGTATGCTGCGTATCAGAGTCCATTTTCTCGTAAAATCTATCCTTAATGTGATCCCATAATAAATCAGGATCTGATAACTCATCACTTGTAGTCTCGGCCCTAACGTGTACATTTAGCATATTTTTGATACATGTTTTAATAATAAGACATACTAGGTCTTAAAAGTCATTATAGGTTTTAATGGGACATGTTCTGCCTTAACATGTCATATTATGTCTTATATATTAGACCGGATTATAATAAACCAGAAGGTGTGGTTCCATAGCTTTATGATGCGAGGCTAAAAGGTACGGTTTTAGGACCGGGCCATTTAGCAAAAATAACCGATATATTCTGTACTAGTGTATAATGTTATACTTGTCTTAATGGGCCATGCTTGTCTTAATGAGACATGTTGGTTGTTAAAGAGTAATGAAGACTCTTAGTGGAGGATGACATCCAATATTAGATCTTGATACATTTGTTATAATAAATTACATTTGGTCGAGCATGTCTTAATTGGTTATATTTGTCTTTTTTTTTTTTGAATGGCAAATTTTTTTTATTTCTGTGAGAGTAAGACTTGAACCCAAGACCTACTCAAACCTTGATGTTTCTAAAGGATTTTCCTCTACCAATCGGCCACCAACCTCATTCGCTAAAGTGTATTATGTCATATTAGGTATTAATTAGTTACATGTGCTACAATGAATGTACATGTCGTTATGAGTTATGATTGGTTATAGATGTCATGTTGAATCTCACGAGTAATCATAGTTTTAATGGGGCATTATGAGATTTAGTAAGTCTTCTTAAAGAATTAGATTATGTTATACTCGGTCATATTAGGTCACAGTTAATTATTATAATAAAGCTAAACTAAAAATACTATTTTTAGTTATAATAAAATAAATACATAGTGAAGTTGAATCCTTAAAATAAATTATAATAAGTTTAATATATTTTTCTAAATTAATATATTTTATGTAAAATATTTTAAATCACAAATTAATTTTTAGTTTTTATTTACCAACCTTATAAAATTAATAAATTTTTTATTTTTATTTAGATTTCGTTGAAAAATTAGTGATTGGTTAAATCTGTCAAAGAATCGCACCTTTTTCACAAATAATAAATAACAAGCGACTTCATATATATAAATACACAAATGAACCCACACCCTTGAGATTTGACATACTTAGCTTATAGAAACAATGTGTATCTTATCACATGATTTGTAGAACGTACCCAGCTATATATCCTTTTCTTTTGGCAATTGTTTTGGGAACCAAGGTACCCAAACAGAAGTTGTCTTTTGGTACATTTTATAGGCATCAACCCTATACTCTTGTTTGAGCATCCTTTTCTCTACCAATGTGGTCACATAAGCCAAGCACAAGGTGTTTATGAGTGTGCCCACAAAGACCCAAGCGCGCAATAGGTTCCAACCGTAGATGGCTAGTCCCCACCACCAAAGTTGTTCGCCAAAATAGTTTGGGTGCCTAGAATAGTACCACAAGCCTTCATCAAGATTGGGCACCATGGGCTTTCCTTCCTCTTTTAGTTTCTCATTCTTGCTCACAAATGTGTGAAGTTGGGTGTCGGCTAAGTAGGCGTAGATGATGCCACAAATGCACACGACTAGTGCGGTTATGTCCCATATGTTTAGTGGCTTGTTGACCGAGTGGACGATGTACAACGGTAGACATATGCCAAATAGAAATACCTGGTTTGAAAAATCAAAAATCATTTTACTAGATCTTCAAAATATCTGTAACGTAATAAGTTATACTCATGTTTTTAAATTTGTGAGTTTGGATTTAGTCTAAATGAGTTTTGGCCAGTTTTGGTATTTGCGTACACGTTTAGCTATAAGGGTCGTGCATGTTCGGGTTGACCCGTTTATTTTTTTCTAAATTAAAACAAAGATTTTTATCTCATAACTTAAACTACTGGGTAATATACATCAAAACTTAAAGGATCAAACAGAAATAAGCATTAACTTCTATAGTTTAAAGGTAACTATAATTTTAAGTACTAATCTATATTATTTTTTTATCGTAAATCTATAATTTTTAGACTACTAATCGGATTGAACCCGTGAACACATTTAGCTAAATAGACAGTGTTCGGGTTGATCCGTTTAACTCGTTATTGGTAAACAAAAAATAAAACAATGTGTTTTATGTCATAACTTTAATTCCTAGTGTACGTCAAAATTTAAAAGATCATAGAGAAATGAGCATCCTATTTTATATTTTAAAAATAATTATGTTATATGCATTTGTATTTTTTATTTTTATTTGTAATTTTAGAGTATTGATATAAAAAAAATTAAAATAAAATTTCCGGTTAAACATATTATATTAGTGTCAACCAGTGAAAGCTCGGTCGTGGTTGGGGCCATGTATCTTACCTGAATTTCAGGTTTGTGTCGTGTTTAGGTTCGACCCACCAATCCACAAACATCACCCATTTAACACCTCTAATTTTAAATTGTCCTAGTATATTTTGCTATTATGTAAACAATCGCATAGCACAACTACATCTTGTTAACATTTCATTGATTCAATCTATGGAAATGTACCTGTTGAATGAGGTAAACACCGAAGAACGAAACCCACCACCAGTTTCGGCTGTGGTGTTGTGCCATATCGGTGAACCTCCAATCTTCTCTAGCACCCCACTGCCATTTCTCCCGACGAAAATAGTTATGAGTCAATCTGATAGCCCAAACCCATGTCAAAACCACCACCACCGTCGACCGCCACAAGTTATATTCTGCATCAGGGTGACTCCGAAAGTAATGTACCAGCAACACCGGAATCACCGTCCAATACAAGTCTATCATCTGCATAAACCATCAACCACCAGTAAATCTTTAAAACCACATACTAAACAACATTGACTACAAACTGTGTTTGATGAAATGTCTAAACGCAAATTAACTGATGTGATACTAAAAGGGAAAATCACCAAATGTTATTTTGACGAAAAATATTAGAAATAGGCAATTTTGATGATTAAACATGGTTTCTAGTTGAGTTTGGAAGTTTTCATTGTCTTTAGGTGACCCGCTAGTTGAACTAGCGGATGTGAATAGTGCAGGTGGTGATCTACTAGTTGAACTAGTAGATTTGAACAGTGAAAGTGAATAAAACAAAATTAACTATGTTAATATTCACTTTCATATTTCAGGTCCGCTAGTTCAATTAGCGTATCACCACCTGCGCTATTCACATCCGCTAGTTCAACTTGCGGATTTTCTAAAAACCATGAAAACTTCAAAACTCACCTAGAAACTATGAGTGATTTACAAAACCACCTATAATAAAACAACTTCCATATTTTGACCCATTTTTTTCGAAAAATAAACATATCTAAAAGCAACTAATTGAAAAACGCCACATAAGGTTAGCCGGCTAAGGAGGCTGGATTTCATCCGGCACAAAAAACCTTGAAAAATACAATGGGATTCACCAAAAAACCAATCAAAACCAATGAAAAATACACCGCGTAGCCTGCAGCTAGATTTCATCCGGCATCTTTCTATCACGTGGTCTATTTTGATTGGTTTTTTGGTGAACTTCATTGTACTTTTCCAAAAAAAATTGTCCGCTAAATTCAAGCCTCTTTAGCCGACTTAGCTAAGGTGACGTTTTCTAATTGCTGATTTTGAATGTATGTTTATTTTGAAATGGAATAAAATTAAATGTACATCTTAGCAAAGTTATTTTTTTTGGTTCAAAAAGTACATTTTGGTGATTTTCCCATTGCTTAAATGTGAACAAGGAGAACAGATGAATTAGGATCAAATGTAGATCAGAAACTTTACCCAACTGCTGGATTGAAGGAGGCTGATGAGCCAGAATCCGACATCGATGTTGAGGAAGAAGAGGGTGTTGGCTAAGATCAAGGGGTGTTGATAGCACCAATTCCAGAGAGGGGAAAGAAGATGATGATGATGATGATGATGATGATGATGATGATGATGATGATGATGATGATGATGATGATGATGATGGGCAGGGCCGGCTGGAAGGCACTACGGGCTAGAGGTGTACAAATCGGGTTTTCAAGCTAAACCGGTTCGGGTTTAAAACCGGGTCGGGTTGGGCCTAACCCGCTTTGACCGGGTCGACGTACAAACCGGTTCGGGTCACGAACCGGGTTCCAGGATCATCGAACCCAACCCTACCAAACCGGATCGGACCGGGTTGAGACCGGGTTGGCTACTAAACCGGTTCGGGTCCAAAACCGGTTTACCCGGATTTTTAAAAAAAAAACGTTAATTTTTTAAAAAATTAACCGTTAAAGATATTAACTTAACTTAAAAATTACAAAACATACAAGATAAAGTTTAGAAATTACAAAACAAATAATTAAAAGTTTACAAATTAAAAATACATTAAATATAAAAGTCTTCTTCGTGGATATATTGAAAATACGTGTAGTCGGTACTAGTCGGATGTAGTCGGTACTAGTCGGATCCCGAACTCCCTCGTAGGAGGTCTTCGCCGATTGCTTCAATCAATCCTCCTTCCACCTCGTCCTCGTATATCTCTCCCTCGACTTCGAGTTCGCCTTCAAGGGAAGATATATGTTGTATTCTTTCCGCCGCGTCCAAGTAATCTTTTAAGCAAATGCACGTTTCCACCGATGGCGGAGTTAGTCTTGTTCTTCGTAAAGAAACAACCCTGCCACTAACAGAAAAAGCAGATTCCGAAGCTACCGTAGAAGCTTGGACGGTTAGTAGATCACGGGCCATAGCGGATAGGACGGGAAATTGGTTTTCCTTCCCTTTCCACCAAGCCAAGATATCAAATGTCTCAAAATCATGAGCATTCATACCGGTTAAAAAATCCGAGCCGATATATCTACCTAATTCGCTACTTGGGGTATTACCCCGTTGACGTTTACTATTTTCATTAAGTATAGTATTAAATAAGTTTAACATTGAACTCCGACTAGTATTTGCACTTGATGGAGCGTTTCTAAATTGCTCATGAACGGTAGATGTTGTACCATATTTTTCAACATAAATAGTAAATAAAGTAGACAAATTTTGTGTAAAAATAGTTTTTGCTCTATCCGTTAAAAATACGTCTTCTTCGTATAAATCCAAACCGTAAATTATTTTTTCAATTAAAGTTTCAACACCCGAAACATTTAAGCACGGGTTTAAGGCGGCGGCGCAAGTAATAATCGGAGGCATTTCTTTAAAATATTTTTTAAATTTCTCTTTCACTGCCGGTATCATTTCTTTAAATATGCCGCCTCGCATGGAATATTCGTTTAATTTTTCGACCATTAAAAAAAGTTGATTTAAAACCAAAGGACTTGTGGGATAGTAAACTCCCGATAAATAGGTTGTAGCGGTTTTAAAAATATGGAGCATATCGGCTACACCTTCAATGATACCCCAACCCGATGTCGGAAATTTTGTTACTTTATTTTGCCTTACTAGTTGGGCATGAAACATTTGCAAACTTCGTTTTTGTTGAATGGCTTTTTCGAACATGTTACACGTTGAGTTCCAACGTGTTGAAACGTCCCAATTTGGACCTAAACATTCGGTTTGCCCGTCTTTACAAAATTTTATATATCGATGATATCTTCTTTGACTTGTATGAAAAATGTCACGCAACATTTGTTTAAATTGATTTCTAACATCGTCAATGTGTTTAAGACCATCTTGCACAACTAAATTAATAATATGTGCAACACATCGGCTATGGAAAAAAATACCATTACAAATCGGGTTATATTTTAAAATAAGTTGGTTTACCGCGACGGTATTATTCGAGGCGTTATCAAACGATATTGAAAAAACTTTAGTTTCTATTTTAAAAGTTCTTATAACTTTGTCTAAAATATAAAATAAATTGTCACCGGTGTGGGGGTATGCAAAAATATCGAACGCAATAGTACGTTTCATCATTTGCCAACTTTCCGGATTTATCCAATGAGCGGTAACACAAATGTAAGAATCCGGCAAATTGTGGGGAGCCGACCAAACATCACAAGTTAAACTAATACCGGTTTTTAAATTTTCAAATTCATTTATTATTTCTACTTTAGCTTTTTTCCACATATTTATACAATCTCGTCTAAGAGTAGCACGACTTACATGAGTGTAGCGAGGTTGGAGCGTTTGTTGAATAAGCCGAGTCAAACGCTCGTTGTCAAAGTGTTTGAAATGTAGACTCTCTTGAATCACAAAATGCGCCATCCTCTCCCGAACCAAGTCAACATTATACGCAAAAATATTACCTTCGTTTGTCATACTTGTTTGACCTTGTGAAGCTTGAGACTTTTTAACCGAACAATAATTTTTTTCAATGTGATTCTTCAAAGTTGTGTTTGCGTCTTTTCCAAAAAAATGCCCGCACAACTTGCATCGAGCCTTATGACCAACATTCGACATTTCGCATAAATCGAAATGTTGCCAAACATTGGGATTCCTTGTTGTAGGAATAACCCGCACAACCGTGGGAGCACTAACACTTTGAGAAGCACCAAGAATATTAGATTGTTGAGATTCGTTTGCCATTTTGAGAGTTTCGACTTTCGAGCGTGAGCGTTTTTTATAAATAAGAGCGTTTTTTTAGAAATGAGAGCGTTTTGGAATTGTGTGGTTGAACCAATACAACCCACACCTATTTATACAAGTTATATGGGCTCCAAAATACAAAAAAAAACCAAAAAAAAACGGTCAAATAGCCGTTGGAACGGCTATAAAGACGTTAAAATCGAAATTTCCAACGGTCCGAACCGGTTCGGAACCGGTTTGAGAACCGGGTCGGGCCCGAAACCGGTTTGAGGGTGAAACCGGACCGGGTCGGGTTAAGAACCGGTATCCAAAAAAATTTTAAAAACTGGTAAAACACCTACGGTTTGGATCGGGTTGGGTGAAACCGGTTTGGTTGTGAACCCGGTTCGGGTCGGGTTCCGGGGACCCGGTTTGAAACCGGTTTTTTTGCCCACCTCTACTACGGGCAACACGACCGTAGGGGGCCCAACATTTCGAGTGGCCCAAAAAAAAAATTTATATATATATTTAAAATTTTCGAGGCTTTAAAAAATAATTATTGGGTCTTTTTAAAAAAGTAATTTTCATTATGGGCCTTTTTTTACGGCTCGTGTAGGACATTCGAATTCTCGGAGACGGCCCTAATGATGGGTTTGGTGTACATTCAAGAAGTAGATGTAGAAGATGATTGAAGGGAGAGGAGCCATGAATGCAATCAAAGCATTCTTCAAAGCCATGTTTGATTAAGATCAAAAGCATGATTAATGAAGAATGTTTAGTGTCATATATATACTATTACTCTTCACTAGTTGAGTAGTTTCTCTTTTTGTGTGTTGTCATGTTGTGTTCATCACAACTTGCCCACGGTTCAACGTTCTTTTTCTGTATTCAGTCAAATTATATTTACTATTTTAAAATACTAAATTTTTTTTGTATTTACATACTTTATAGTAATAAAATATTATTAACTAATTATACTATAGCTAGAGTATAGAGGAATATGGGAAAATATTAAAATTATAAATTATTCGGAGCATAATAATGTTATTTTCTGTAATAAGTAAATAAGTTCATTTTATTACTATATAAAAAGGGTAAAATAATGTTTTAGTTAAATTTTAGACCGTAAAAGTTTTATATTTCTCGTTCTTTCTTTCACTATATTTTTAAAGCATTACATACAAGTGTGTTTTTAGTCTGGTTGAGGCTTGAGGGTTATAGTTTCATAATTTCTAGTTTAATTTTTGAATAATTTCGTTTTTCTTTTGTTAACTTTTTTTTTTAAAACAGAGAGAGCAGCTGTTTTTAGTTTTTTTTTGACGCTCCGATATAAATTTTTTTTAAAACGAAGTTATATTCATAATCGAGTTTTTTTTGTATCGTCGCCTATAGCAAGTGTCATAACCATTGTGGTACTGTGACGAAACGAACCTATTATTACTTTTTCATTTAGATTTTATTACCGATTTTTTGTCGACACTCCGATATAACTTTTTTTGAAAAATGAGTTATATTCATAATCGAGTTTTTTTTATCGTCAACTATAACGAGTGTCGGAACGATTGTGGAACTATGTCGAACCGAACCTATTATTACGTTTTCATTTAGATTTTATTACCAATCGGCTCGACACCAGCCGTGGAGCACGGGCTTAACCAGCTAGTTAGTTTTAAAGAGACATTCAGTCAACCCTTAATATTTTTTTAAGTATCATCTAAATTGACCGTTGGAGTGTTTTAGCAGGTAAAGGTTAAACATGGCGCGCAGAAAAGAGTTATCATGCGTAATGATAATTTAAGGATATGGTGGTGAGGCTAATCATCACACCCTTTATCTCCCTCACATGCACATTATATGTGCCACAAATACAACTGATTTCTGATAATCTATACGAAATAAACATATATATACACACACATTTAATTGTCTGTAACTGTTGGATGCTTTCGGGTGTTCTAAATACTCGTCACTTTGTAAAAGCAATAATTATGTATATTTTAATTTTTGTCCTAATTTTAGCTCAATACTAATTCCTGCTCGTTTGTCAATACTAAGTTTAGGGACGTTATAGTTCGTGGCTCGAAATTGGTTCATGTACCCAACTCGGCTCGAATCGTTTATTGGCCAAGCTAAGCTCAGCTCGGCCCATTTACAAACCGAACCAGCTCAGCACAACCAAACTAAGAACGGCCAGACCAGGCTCGGCTCGTGAATAGCAATACTTTCTAGTGGTCCTCCACAGCCACAAGTAGGCCTAAAGAGTCCGGAATCAATGCACCCCCATTTTTTTTCCTTTTTGCTTTTCTCTTTTCCTCTGTTTGGAGGACTTGTTTGTAAAGTGGCTTACACTAGTTGTGGACCATGAGATTACGAATGCAAATCGAATCATGTGTTATCATTTCAAGTAGTTTTTTTATTCAGTTTGTAAATATTTTGCTTGTCTTTATGATACGTGAAATTACTAATATATTATTAAGAAAATTTCAAAATATTTTTTAACTTTGAGTTAAGTTTCATGATAGTTTTAAGTCCCAAACAAATATGACAAAGTTGCATACGAGAACTAATAAAAATATTAATTTATTTGTTTATTTATCTAGATTCTAACATAAAAAACATGATTAATATATTAATATACTTAAATTGATATACACATATTTTCGTAAATTTATATGTATACATATATCTACACTTGTAGATTCATTATGATTCACTAATCTATTATGATTCACTAATCTACACATGTATAGCACTTGTTACGAAGAAGGGTAATAGACTAGTAGGAGAGAGAACTAAGGAAGTTAATTAAGTAAATACATAAGGCTAACGGTACTACCCATAATTTCTAAACCTCCACACCTTTCCATGTCAGCGTCACATCAGATTTCACAGTTTTTTCACACCCCTCCACATTTGATGGAAATGTTTCCACATCTCCACACCGCCACGTCATTTTCTTTTTCTAATTTAATTTAATATTAATTTGTTTTAACAGTTAATATAAAAGCATTAATAAATTAAAAAGAAAATAATAATTTTTTATTAATAACTAAAAAATGCACATCTCCACACCGTCACGTCACTAAAGTAATATTTAATTAAACGCTCGTGGGTGTCTTTACGGTCTCGGTTCAAAGTGGCTCTTCGTGCGTACGTAGGCGTGTTCGAACTTTCGGCGTCATCTCTAAGTATTTCAATGATAGTTGTGGCAACCGTTTCGAAAGTGATTGGAGCGACACCTTCGGATTCGAAAGAGGGTGAATTGAGTGAATCCATTTGAGATTAGGTTGGATTGAAAAATGGTTTGAGATGGTTGAGATTGTAGAAGATTATATGTGTTTGAGATGGTAAAAATATGGTTGAGACTGGTTATATTTATATTATAAAATATATTTAAAATTTTTTTAAATGTTACCGTTTGAGTGGTTTGGGCCCCACCCCCAGCGGCTACAAACCCACCACTACGAGCATGCAAATCTTCACTGATGCTCTTCCACGTCGTGGTCCACGCCAGGTGGGCATGGTGTTCCACGCCACCCACGTTATCCAGCTCAGCCATGGAGCAGTTTTTACGGGGTACTCCCTCCAGCTAAACAGTTTAATCTATTATAATTATACATTTCTCAATTAATTTTTATAAGAAATGAATGATTTTAATTAATTATCGTGAGTTCTCGCCTTATTTATAACTATGTAAAGAAAACTTTCTCTTAGCCAACCAAACATGTTAAGGAATGAAATTTAAATTTCAATTCCATTAAAATTTCATGAATTACTACCAACCAAACATGCTTTAGTATCTCTAATTGCTTCCCCACAGTTAGGATTTGTCGCTTACTGCACGTTTTGGGTAATATGGAGATCAAGGAACAAATGGATTTTTTAGAATTCGAAGACACTTGTGGAGAAGATGATGGAAGACATCAAGAGCTTGTCCTACAAATGGTTAGATTCCAGGGGAAAATCACGCTGCACTTCATGGGAGTTGTGGGTGAACAACCCTCTGTTGGGCTTTTGATGTATTTTCATTTTAAGTTTTATGGTTGGGTGTCTTGTTTGCACCTTTGGTGTATTGTGTTATTTTCGTTTGGTTGGTTTGGCGTCTGTACATTGGGGTTTTGCTATGTTAGCATAATTAGTCTGTTATGTGTTTTAACCCATTTAGCTTCCTATTTAATGTTTGTTTTCTTTTCATTTGTAAGTTAATCTTCACTATAATAATATAGAGCCTCCATCTTTTCTATGTACATGTTTATTTGTTAACATTGTATCAGGGCTGAATCGATTCACGCTTGATTGAAGATTTTTGTTGTGGCTTCCGCTCCGTTATTGATTCGTTCGTTGTTTGGTTTGTTCGTTGTTGAAGGGTAGAGCTCGGTTACCTCAAGTTTGCGGTTTCGAAGTTTGCCAACCAGGTATCAAAGTTACGGATTTCGTTTTATGTGAACTGAATTGTGTGTTTGGAAGAGCTTCTGGACAGATTGACATGTTTGGACCTTGTTCCTGTCACGATTTTCGAAGTTTGCGGTATTCGAAGTGTGCGGTTACCTCAAGTTTGCGGTAATCGAAGTTTGCGTAATTCGAAGTTTGCGGTATTACGAAGTTTGCGGTATTTGAAGTTTGCGGTATTCCAAAGTTTGCGGTATTCCAAAGTTTGCGGTATTCAAAAGTTTGCGGTATTCGAAGTTTGCCGTATTACGAAGTTTGCGGTATTTGAAGTTTGCGGTATTTGAAGTTTGCGGTATGTGAAGTTTAGGGTATTTGAAGTTTGCGGTTATTCTGCTGTCGTTCTGTTTTGATAATATGGCTGCAAAAGATGATAAAAACTACGCCTACTAGAGTTACGTAATGAAAAAATTTATTCGAGGGAAAAATATGTGGGGTTATGTCACCGGTACTAAGGGAAAGCCTACTGATAAGTCTAAGGCTGCTGAATATGTCTTAGCTCTCAATACATGGAAACGGATAACTCTAAAGTTATCACTTGGATCAACAACTCTGTAGGTCAGTCCATTGGTATTCAGTTGGCTAAATATGATATAGCTAAGGAGGTTTGGGATCATTTGGAAAGGCTATATACTCATTATAATTTTGCCAAGCAGTATCAGTTGGAGTTTGATATCCGTGCTCTTCAACAGAATGAGATGAGCATTCAAGACTTCTATGGAGCTATGACTGATTTATGGGATCAATTGGCACTTACGGAATCTGCAGAACTGAAGGTGTTTAAACCTTATATTGATCGAATGGAGGAACAACGTTTGGTACAATTCTTGATGGCATTACATTCAGATTTTGAAGGACTGCGCGGAACGATTCTTCATCGTTCCCCTCTTCCAACAGTTGATTCGGTTGTTCACGAGTTGATTGCAGAGGAAACTCGGTTAAAATCCTAGGTGTCTCAGGTTGATAAATGTCCTAAAGTAACTACTATTCCAGCTGTGTTTGTCGTTCCTCCTAACTAGTCTAGACAAGGTGGTTCTGCAAAGGGAAAAATCATTGGAAGTCTCAATGTCCGTTATTACTTAGCAGAAAGAATTCTAACTTGTAGAAGCTCCCACAACAGAACAGATCAGGTGGACATTTTCCGTCTCGCTCATCCACTTCTGCTGGTTCATCTGGTCCATCTTCATGGACATTTAAACCACCTTAGTTTACTGCTGCTGCTACACCACCATCTGTAGAAACTTCTAAACCACCATCTGCTCTGGATCCGCAAGTTTTTGAACAGTTCAGACAGTTTCTTGCTGCCAACCCTACCGCTATGTTTGATGCGAGACTGTCTTCATCTGGTACCTCGGGTATTTCGTCATCATTATGGATTTTGGATTCTGGTGCCTCACATCATATGTCTCCCTATTTGTCTTCTTTTCTTTCTTTGTCTCATGTTTCTCCAGTTTCTGTCATGTCTGCTAGTGCTACATCTATATCGGTAGAGGGTGTTGACTCTGTGTCTACCCCTCATGGGTCTCTCAATGATGTCTATTATATTCCGAAACTTGCCTTAAATCTTGCTTCGGTCAATTAGTTGTGTAAGTCTGGAATTTGGGTTTTCTTTTGTGACTCTGTTAGTGTTGTACAGGATCAACACACTTAGAGGGTGATTGAGATCGGCCGTAGGGTGGGAGATTTATATGTCCTAGAATAACTCAAATTGCCTGCACCTGGTCTTGCTGCCTCCAGTGTTGATTTATCTTCTTTTCGTTTAAGTCCTTTGTCGTCTGAATTTTATATTTGCCATTCTCGTTTGAGACATGTGTCTGCATCTCGTTTAAAATTTTTGGTTTCTTCAGGCGTTTTGGGTCAGTTGCAAATGTGACACCCGACAAATTTCCGTTAACCCCGTTAACCTAAACTCCGTTATCTCATAAACTACAGGGACCAAACATGTCAAATCTCAAATATCTCAAACCACAAGGACTATTGTTGTATTTCACCAAAACTCAACCAAGCACGGTCGCGCCAGTGCAGGAGCACGGTCGCCCCGTGTACTCAGGCACGGTCGCGCCTCTTCCCCAGTTGAAACGTAAACCAGACTTAATTCGCTAATTCATTTGAATTCGTAACCGACAACCACGATCGAGCCATTAACGACCATTATTGAGGTCTTAAACACCCGCATTATCTCGAATTAAACTCCATTATGGGTAATCATTTCAAAACCGTCGATCTCATCATCATATCACTCGAATCCGATCATTTGGATTTGTTACTGCGCAAACAAACTACTCCCACACCTCGTACGAACCTCTGTCAAGCTCTCTCGTATTCCATTTTGTCCGGAGACGAATTCGGAGTCGCCGGAATTCAAGCCGGAACACATCACAATCGAGCTCTATCAATTCGTCAGTGTTTGAGGTAATTGAACACATCCTTATCTTCGTTTTAGCGTTTAGATTGAAAGCCCTAACTTATTCAGGGCTTACATCACTGAATTGGACTCGAATCAGAACTAAGTTTTTCATAGTTTTCATTTTAATCGAACTCTTGCCTAGACAGAACCTCAACCCAATTAAAATACATGGTTATGTTCGCAATACCTTATTTATCAAAAGCCATATGATTTCCAACATTAATCTTATAAGATTCGAGCAATTTTGTTTCTTAAATTGACCAGACAAGGTCGCGCTAATCTTCTAGCGCGGTCATGCCTCTCCGAGCACAATCGTGCCCCTCCGAGCACAATCGTGCCCTGTACCTGACCTGGTCGTGCCTACTAGCCAAACACGGTCATGCCCTGAAAACCACACACACGGTCGTGCCGGTCACGAGCACGGTCGTGTCGGTCACGAGCACGGTCGTGCCTGATGAACAGACCCCGGTTATGCCTTCTGGCCAACCACGGGCGCGCTCCAGACCAGCACGGTCATGTGTAAGTTAATTCTTTGGCAGATTCTTGTTTAACAATCTTATATTTTTTAAACGATATTTGAATATTATATTATGATATTTAGAACTCAGAAACGACCCGTAGACTCGGGTGTGGTTTTATAACTTATATTTATAGTATATTTCCACTTTTAATAATATTATTTATATTGTTTTCAAATCACGACTTCGTATAAAATAATATGTTTATATTATTTTCAACCCGTGACTCCTAGTACAAATAATATATCTTATCTCGCCTCGTTTGCTGATCTCGCGTAACGTTTCAAACTAAATAATAATATAATTGTTTATATTATTTACTCACGTTTATTATCTCGAATGAAAATAATATATTTATTATTATGTCACGTAAATGATTATCGTATGTCTTCCTACGAGTTTAAGAATAATATATATGTTATATTATTTTCTTAAATCATTATTAACCGATACAAACGTACGAATTTATTTATTTATTTAATATGATTCGTTATTGACATTCGACACGTAACGCTTTGATCTTAATTATATTAAGAAATCTATATTCCCGTAGACACGTTCGTCTACTCATTAATCCTTAGAATGCGTTAAGACGCTCAATCTTCTGTGTTGTCGTCACAAATCTCAACTTGTCCCTAATTTATGTGTTTATAATTTTAGGGCATACATAAGTCGTCTGAGACTTACACTCGTGGTTCCAACTTATCTCTTGTGTGATCCAATCCACTACTTAATCCAGGTGAGTTTTCATGGCCCCTTTTACTATTTTACTTGGGGGAGAAAGCATGATAAAACACATTTGGTTTTTGTAATTCATATATATGATCGCTTGTTATGACTATGCGTAAACTCTATAATTAAAGTCCTCACATCGAACCGTTTAAATATGAAGAATAGCGAGGTATGTTGAGTAGTACTACTGGGTTTGACAAACCCCACCCGCGTTAGTCGCGCTAACTCGATTGGAGGTCGAACGGGTGTAATATTAACCTAAAACATGCACCATGGTTGATAGAACTGGTGGGAGGCATTCAAACATAAACTGTCAGTCTACGGTTGCGAGCGCATTAGTATACATGAATATTGGTTAGCTACCTTTTTGATATATTTATTGAATTTAAAATAAACTGCAAACGATTTATTTGGAACGATCGAAACCTGTGAACTCACCAACTTAGTGTTGACCCGTTTTCCTTACATATTTACTCAGGTTGGCACTCAGGATCACGTTAAGTCATGCATGTGTCGTGGACTACAATTGAAATAACTACTTTTGAATAATCTTTATGTTTATTGTATTTTGGTCTTGGGCGCGTTGTTTTGTGCATTTACTTTATTTAACGCTTCCGCAACTTTTACTCTGAAACTTGAACTTTTATGTTATGACATTTCAAGTCCCATATAGTGTCGTTTGATGTAACTAATGACTGAGATCCTGGTGTGTCACATTCCTAACGGTAAAACTCCGTTAGTGGAATTTGGGGGTGTGTGACAGATTGGTATCAGAGCCATTGGTTATAGAGAACTAGGACTGCATACTAGACTATAGCTACACACATTAGTTACACGACACAGACACTGATACATGCTACACGTAGCATCTACACATGTGTTGCATTGCAGGCATGTTGACATCATTCATATCACCCTCTACTAACGAGGAACACGCCATTCGCATTGCATCACCATTCCAAGTGGAGACACTCGGGAATCATCAGAACAACATCCACTCCCGTCCGTGGGCAGCGAGACGAAGCCTTTAGAGGAGTCACTCATACCACCATCATCTGCACTTTTGTTACACCATCAGAGCCGAAGATAACACCGGCTTGAGCCTATCGAGGACACAATCAGGGAATGGTGTGTCTTCTCAAGTTCGTGTTGGGGACGACACACAGAACTAGCACATATCTCTTTGGGAGTTGGGATTGTCTAAGGCGAGTCCCTACTGTGCCCACTAGCAACAATACGCCGTGTGAAGGCAGAATGTTGCACGCATCATTGCAGAATCCATTGACACGTAGATGTCAACACTTTCCTGAGCCATGGGCTCGCACTTTGGTCGATATTCTGTTAAAGAAAGATTGACCACAAGATTGAAAACGCATTGCTCATTGTACACTCAAACCCTATCCTGACTTAGTTGGAAGGACGGCTACTTTACTTCTTCCATTGAAAAATATCCCTTAACTAGTTTCACTTCTCGAAACCGCCTTTCTTGTGCATGTTTGTTTCATATGCATGTTCCCATCTACAATCCGCTGGATTGGACCCTCGTATTGTATTTCAACTTGAGTGAATACTCGGATCAAACGATTCCTGGCTACTTATCCTGATATGAGTCCTAGTTGATCAACTTATGGTTGATGAATAATCCTTTCGATGGCTTACCATATCTAGCAACACTCTGTACTAGACAACAAAAATTAAGGTACATTTTCACACAGGACAGGGAAAAGCTAGGGTGAGCATGCAAAGCAAATTATCATTACGGGTGCACATGTAATAATCATTTGAGGTGTATGTAAGTCATGGTGAAAACTTAGTGTGTGGATAAATGGTCCTAATCTGTGAGTTACAGACTTAAGTTTCCATTGTTCATAGAAATTCTCGTAACCCACTCAACGACTAATTGGTATCGTTAAACCTGTTTAACGGTTGATAGACACGACTATCATGTTGAAGGTATTTACGAACACACTGAACTATCATCCATAGGAGTCACCATTTGATTTCACTCATGTAAGAGCCTTAGTGAACTTAAGACTCTCATACAGACTTGATCAATGAAACCATCTCGGTTGAAACTCTAATAGAACCTCGTGGTAAACCCACCGACTCCAACTATGTACGCGGAAATTGGGAATTCTTCCTAAACTAACACGTTATTCCTTACACTCCAACAATAGATTCCATTTGACCTTGTTACCTCATCCTGTGACTAATCCTTGGCCTAATTTGATTTATACCCCAGTATATCCAGTTATTTAGGTGACCTCACGAATTTCTTACTTGAGCAGTCGTACTCCAACCCTACTAGAAGCTAAGTACACCATAGAACTAGCTGATGGACAGATAATTGAAGCAACTCACATTTTTAAGGGTTGTAAACTTGAACTAGCTAGTCATAAATTTGACATTGATCTCATGCCGGTCACACTCGGTAGTTTCGACGTGATTGTCGGAATGGACTGGTTATCTAAGAACCAAGCCGAGATTGTCTGCCGTGAAAAAATTGTTCGCCTTCCTCTTCCTGATGAAGAAACCCTTTCTGTCCAAGGCGAAAAGAGTGGTGTTGTCGTGGGCATCATATCTTTCATGAAAGCACAAAAGCGTCTACGTAAAGGTCATACTGTCATTTTGGCTCTCGTCGCCGAGCAGCCATCTGAGGAGAAGAAGATTAACGACATCCCGATCGTTCGTGATTATCCGGAGGTATTTCCCGAAGATCTACCAGGTCTTCCACCGCATCGTCAAGTCGAATACCAAATTGATCTAGCACCCGGAGCAGCGCCTATTGCTCGGGCACCCTGTAGACTTGCGCTCAATGAATTGCAAGAGCTATCCACACAACTGCAAGATTTGTTGGATAAAGGTTTCATTCGACCTAGCTCATCGCCATGGGGAGCTCCAGTCCTGTTCGTCAAGAAGAAAGACGGGACTTTTTGAATGTGTATCGACTATCGTGAGCTGAACAAAGTAACAATCACGAACCGATATCATTTACCTCGTATTGATGACCTATTCGACCAACTTCAAGGATCAAGCTTCTACTCTAAGATTGATCTTAGGTCCGGTTATCACCAGTTGAGATTCCGAGAGGAGGACATCTCAAAAACAGCATTCAGGACAAGGTACGGCCATTACGAGTTTATGGTCATGCCTTTCGGTCTAACAAACGCACCTCGGTATTCATGGACCTCATGAACCGTGTGTGTAAACCCTACCTCGATCAGTTCATCATTGTGTTTATTGAAGACATCCTCATCTTTTCAAAGAATGAAAAAGAACATGAGGAGCATCTTCGTTTGATTCTGGAATTGCTAAAGAAAGAACAACTATATGCAAAACTCTCTAAGTGCGAATTCTGGATTCGCTAAGTGCAATTCCTAGGACATGTAGTCAATGAGAAGGGAATACATGTCGACCCTTCCAAGATAGAAGCCATCAAGAATTGGGCGGCACCGACAACTCTGACATAGGTGCTACAATTTATGGGATTGGCTGGTTATTACCGTCACTTCATCGAGGGATTCTCCAAGATATTTCAACCCCTCACTACTCTAATTCAAAAGGGTAAACCCTACGACTGGGGTGACACCTAAGAGTCAGCATTCCAACTGCTCAAACAAAAGCTATGTAGTGCACCCATCCTATCTCTGCCAGAAAGAACGGATGATTTTGTGGTATACTGCGATGCATCCATTCGAGGTCTTGGTTGTGTTTTAATTCAACGTGATAAGGTCATTTCCTATGCTAGATTCATGAGAAAAACTACACGACCCATGACTTAGAATTGGGAGCTGTTGTATTTGCACTGAAGATATGGAGACACTACTTGTACGGTACCAAGTGCACAATTTACACCGATCACAAGAGTCTTCAGCATATCTTTGAACAGAAAGAGTTGAACATGAGACAACAACGTTGGGTGGAACTTCTGAACGATTATGATTGTGCAAACAAATATCACCCTGGGAAGGCTAATGTGGTAGCCGATGCCCTGAGCCGTAAGGAAACAAAACCCAAGCGAGTTCGAGCACTACAACTTACCATACACAGCGGGTTACCTGACAAGATCTGCAGTGCTCAGCTTGAAGCTTTAAAAGAGAAAAATCTATCTTCAGAAGGTACACGAGGAATGGAACAACAATTTGAAGTTAAGTCAGACGGCATTCGCTACTTCGAAGAGCGAATTTGGATTCCAGTGTACGAAAACTTAAGGGAACTGGTCATGGATGAAGCACACAAATCCCGATACTCTATTCATCCAGGTTCTCACAAAATGTACCATGACCTTAAGGTGTTATATTGGTGGCCAAAGATGAAGGCCAATATAGCCACCTATGTGAGTAAGTTCCTAACACGCTCAAAGGTCAAGGTGGAATACCAGAAGCATTCTGGTCTACTTCAACAGACAGAAATCCCAATGTGGAAATGGGAACAGATTTCTATGGACTTCATAACCAAACTACCCAGAACCCCTAGCGGATGCGATACCATCTAGGTGATCATAGATCGCTTGACAAAATCTGCACACTTCCTTGCAATTAAGGAAACTGACAAAATGGAAAAACTCACTCGCATTTACTTGAAGGGAGTAGTCTATCGGCACGGTGTACCAATCTCTATCTTTTCAGATCGAGACGCTCGATTCACCTCTCGGTTCTGGAAATCACTACAGAAAGCCCTAGGTACACGTTTAGACATGAGTACGGCATACCATCCGCAAACCGATGGTCAAACGGAACGCACCATCCAAAACTTAGAGGACATGCTACGAGCTTGTGTGATCGATTTCGGTAACACTTGAGAGTCTCACTTACCTTTAGTGGAGTTCTCCTACAACAACAGTTATCACACTAGCATCAAAGCGGCACCATTCGAGGCATTGTACGGACGTAAATGCCGATCTCCTATCTGTTGGGCTGAAGTTGGGGATAACCAACTTACAGGTCCCGAACTTGTATTTGAAACCGCTGAAAAGATTGTTCAAATCCGAAACCGTATGGCGGCAGCTCGTGATCGTCAAAAGAGCTACGCCGATAAGCGTCGTAAACCGTTAGAGTTTCAAGTATGCGATATGGTTCTACTCAAAGTCTCACCTTGGAAAGGCGAAATTCGCTTCGGGAAGCGAGGCTAACTGAATCCTCGTTATGTTGGGCCATTCAAAATAGTGAATAGAATTGGCCCAGTATCGTTTCAACTTGACCTACCGGAAGGACTTAGTGGTGTACACGACGTCTTCCATGTCTCGAACTTGAAGAAATGTCTAGCAGACGAAACACTCGCGGTTCCTTTAGAGGAATTGCACATCGATGAACAACTGCGGTTCGTTGAAGAACCGGTAGAAATCATGGATAGGGAAGTCAAAACGCTTAAACGCGGGAAAATCCCTATTGTAAGAGTTCGTTGGAACTCGAAACGCGGACCAGAATTTGCATGCGAGCGCGAGGATCAGATGATACGCAAGTATCCACATCTGTTCAAGCAATCCACTTCTAACTCTTAAGGTACTACTCTAATTTTCGGGACGAAAATTCTTTTAACTAAAGGGATGATGTGACACCTCAAAAAAAAAATTTATTTTTATTTTTGGGACGAAAATTCTTTCAACTAGGGGATGATGTGACACCCGAAAAATTTTCGTTAACCCCGTTAACCTAAACTCCGTTATCTCATAAGCTACAGGGACCAAACTTGTCAAATCTCAAACATCTCAAACCACAAGGACTATTGATGTATTTCACCAAAACTCAACCAAGCACGGTCGCGTCAGTGCATAAGCACGGTCGCGCCGTGTACTCAGGCACGGTCACGCCTCTTGCCCAGTTGAAACGTAAACCAAACTTAATTCGCTAATTCATTTGAATTCGTAACCGGCAACCACGATCTAGCCATTAACGACCATTATTGAGGTCTTAAACACCCGCGTTATCTCTCATTAAACTCCATTATGGGTAATCATTTCAAAACCGTCGATCTCATTATCATATCACTCGAATCCGATCATTTGGATTTGTTACTGGGCAAACAAACAACTCCCACACCTCGTACGAACCTCTGTCAAGCTCTCGCGTATTCCATTTTGTCCAGAGACGAAGTCGGAGTCGTCGGAATTCAAGCCGGAACACATCACAGTCGAGCTCTATCAATTCGTCAGTGTTTGAGGTAATTGAACACATCCTTATCTTCGTTTTAGCGTTTAGATTGAAAGCCCTAACTTATTCAAGGCTTACATCATTGAATTGGACTCGAATCAGAACTAAGTTTTTCATAGTTTTCATTTTAATCGAACTCTTGCCTATACAGAACCTCAACCCAATTAAAATACATGGTTATGTTGGCAATACCTTATTTATCAAAAGCCCTATGATTTCCAACATTAATCTTATAAGATTCGAGCAATTTTGTTTCTGAAATTGACCAGACAAGGTCGAGCTAATCTTCTAGCACGGTCGTGCCTCTCCGAGCACAGTCGTGCCTCGTACCTGACCTGGTCGTGCCTACTAGCAAGACAAGGTCATGCCCTGAAAACCACACACACGGTCGTGCCGGTCACGAGCACGGTCGTGCCTGATGAACAGACACCGGTTATGCCTTCTGACCAACCACGGACGCGCTCCAGACCGGCATGGTCGCGCTCACTAGCCTAGGACGGTCGTGTGTAGGTTAATTCTTTGGCAGATTCTTGTTTAACAATCTTATATTTTCTAAACGATATTTGAATATTATATTATGATATTTAGAACTCAGAAACGACCCGTAGGCTCGGGTGTGGTTTTATAACTTATATTTATAGTATTTCCACTTTTAATAATATTATTTATATTGTTTTCAAACCACGACTTCGTATAAAATAATATGTTTATATTATTTTCAACCCGTGACTCTTAGTACAAATAATATATCTTATTTCGCCTCGTTTGCTGATCTCGCGTAACGTTTCAAACTAAATAATAATATAATTGCTTATATTATTTACTCACGTTTATTATCTCGAATAAAAATAATATATTTATTATTATGTCACGTAAATGATTATCGTATGTCTTCCTACGAGTTCAAAAATAATATATATGTTATATTATTTTCTTAAATCAATATTAAATGATACAAATGTACGAGTTTATTTATTTATTTAATATGATTCGGTATTGACATTCGACACGTAACGCTTTGATCTTAATTATATTAAGAAATCTATTTTCCCGTACACACGTTCGTCTACTCATTAATCCTTATAATGGTTAAGACGCTCAATCTTTCGTGTTGTCGTTACAAATCCCAACTTGTCCCTAATTGATGTGTTTATAATTTTAGGCCATACGTAAGTCGTCTGAGACTTACACTCGTGGTTCCAACTTATCTCTTGTCTGATCAAATCCACTACTTAATCCAGGTGAGTTTTCACGGCCCCTTTTACTATTTTACTTGGAGGAGAAAGCATGATAAAAACACTTTTGGTTTTTGTAATTCATATATATGATCGCTTGTTATGACTATGCGTAAACTCTATCATTAAAGTCCTCACATCGAACCGTTTAAATATGAAGAATAGCGAGGTATGTTGAGTAGTACGACTAGGTTTGACAAACTCCACCCGCGTTAGTCACGCTAACTCGATTGGAGGTCGAACGGGTG
Source organism: Smallanthus sonchifolius (assembly GCA_023525975.1). Lineage (NCBI taxonomy): Eukaryota > Viridiplantae > Streptophyta > Magnoliopsida > Asterales > Asteraceae > Smallanthus > Smallanthus sonchifolius. The sequence goes on along the minus strand of CM042019.1, from coordinate 31,108,306 downwards.
TAATATTGACCTAAAACATGCACCATGGTTGATATACCTGGTGGGAGGCATTCAAACATAAACTGTCAGTCTACGGTTGCGAGCGCATTAGTTTACATGAATATTGGTTAGCTACTTTTTTTATATATATATTGAATGTACAATAAACTACAAACGCTTTATTTGAAACGATCGAAACCTGTGAACTCACCAACTTACTGTTGACCCGTTTTCCTTACATGTTTTCTCAGGTTGGCACTCAGGATCAAGTTAAGTCATGCATGTGTCGTGGACTGCAATTGAAATAACTACTTTTGAATAATCTTTATGTTTATTGCATAGGATCCCTACTTCTCACAATGATGGGATGTCTCCATTTGAAAGTCTTTTCAGTGAACGCCCAGATTATGGTGAGTTACGAATTTTTGGATGTACTTGCTTTGCTCTTCGTCCTCATGTTGAACGAGACAAATTGACAAATAAGTCAGCCTTATGTGTTTTCTTATGCTATGCCAGTGGTCACAAAGGATATGGCACAGGACAGAAAGGATATCGTTGTTTTGATCCTGTAAGTCAGAAGTTATATGTATTAAGACATGTTACATTTCTTAAACATATTCCCTTCTATTCGATTCCAGCTAAGTCACATGATGTAACAAAGTCAGATCTTCAAAACATTGATCCTTTTGCTAGCAACATTGATGTCTCAACCTCTGATGTTCCAGATTCGTCTGTTGATTCTAATATGCCTGCTCCAGATACGTTTGTTGCACATGATGTGCCAGATCATGAACCTTCCACGTCATCCGGTACTAATGTTGATCCTCCGCGGGTTGAAACTAGAAATCCTCCACCTCCGAGAAAGTCTACTCGTGAATGTAAGTCTGCTCAACTACCAGACTTTGCATACACTGCCTACTCTGCTTCGTTTAGTTCATTTATCGCAAGCATTCATCATTTTTCTGAACCAGAATCATATAGAGAGGCTGTCTCTAACCCTCTATGGCAAAATGTTATCGCTGAAGAGCTCACCGCTCTTCATCAGACCCACACCTGGGATTTGGTTCCACTACCACCAGGTAAACATAAGGTTGGTTGTCGTTAGGTGTATAAGATTAAGACAAAGTCTGATGGCTCTGTTGAACGATACAAGGCCAGACTTGTGGCAAAAGGATATTCACAAAGGTATGGTATGGATTATGAGGAGACCTTTGCCCCTGTGGCAAAAATGACAACAGTTCGTACTTTAATAATTGTTGCGTCCGTTCATCGGTGGAAGATCTGTCAAATGGATGTTAAAAATGTCTTTCTGAAAGGTGATCTTCATGAGGAGGTTAACATGACTCCACCCCCGGGAATAGCTCATCAGCCCGGTGAAGTTTGTCGGCTTCGAAAAGCTCTATATAGGCTCAAACAGGCTCTGCGTGCCTGGTTTGAAAAATTCTCTACAGTCATCACTTCTCTTGGTTTTCTTCCTAGCAATAATGATTCAGCATTATTTGTTCGATGTACGAATGTTGGACGCATTCTCTTGTCTTTATATGTGGATGATATGATTATTACAGGCGATAATTATGATGGCATTGAATCTTTGAAACGTGACTTGGCTCACTGTTTTGCTATGAAGGATTTAGGATTATTACGGTATCTTCTCTCTCAGACGAAGTATATTTCTGATATGTTTCAACATGCTAGACTCTCTGATAACAGAATTGCAGACACTCCTCTTGAAACCAACGCACGTTACTCTCCCACTGATGGTGTTCCTCTATCTGATCCAAGCCTATATCGTACCATTGTTGGCAGTTTGGTTTATCTTGCAGTTACTCGCCCTGATATCACTCATGTTGTTCATGTGGTTAGCCAGTTTGTTACCGCTCCTACGTCTGTTCACTGGGGAGCTGTTCTTCGTATTTTGAGATATCTCTGTGGCGCTCAGTTTCAAAGTCTTATGTTCCCCTCTACATCTTCTCTGGAATTGCGTGCTAATAGTGATGCTGATTGGGATAGTGATCCTAATGATCGTAAATCCACTACTGGTTTCTGTATTTTCCTTGGTGATTCCTTAATCTCATGGAAAAGCAAGAAACAAGATGTTGTTTCTAGGTCCTCCACGGAGGCTGAATATCGTGCTATGGCTGTGACTACATGAGAAATTGTTTGGTTACGATGGCTTTTGTTAGACATGGGGGTTGTCATTTCCTCGTCTACCCCATTACATTGTGATAATCAAAATGCTATGCAGATCGCCAAGAACTCTGTCTTTCATGAACGGACAAAACATATTGAGATAGATTGTCATTTTTTACTCGTCATCATCTTCAGCTCAGGACCATCTCACTTCCTTTTGTTCCATCAGTCTTGCAAATTGCAGATATTTTCACCAAAGCTCAATCGGCATCTCGGTTTCGTTTTTTGTGTGACAACTCTCAATGTTTATTTCTGTTGCATTGTGAGTTTGAGGGGGGATGTTATCATAATTAGTCTGTTATGGGCTTTAGCCCATTTAGCTTCTTATTTAATGTTTGTTTTCTTTTCATTTGTAAGTTAATCTTCACTAGAATAATATAGAGTCTCCATCTTTTCTCTTTACATGTTTATTTGTTAACAACCCGCTAGCTTTTCTATGAGTAATTCTCATTGCTGTCGTTCAAAAAAAAGTTAGGATTTATCATCCAACTCATCTACATCTTGATGACATTCCTCTAATACAGTGAGTTTTTGAAACCCAAAAAAGAGCCTTACCTCGATCATGTTTCTCCATAACCTGTATCATTGATCTTCTTTGGCCGATACTCGAAAATGGATTTCTCAAACCAATTGGAAAACTCTTATTGTTGTATTATAGGAGAGACTATTGTTTTAGAAGGTTTATTCCTCACTTTAGACCGACTCTTCCCCTTCTTTGGGAATGGATGTACATGTACCTCACATTCCACATCCTTTGGTTCAGATTGTTGCCTGTTTTTATTGCTCTAGAACCATTGGTAGCTCACCAAGTTCATCAACACCTCGTGTGGTGTTCATAAAATTGAACACATGTTTTATTGTACATTAAGAGTTGTTTTATTGTTTTATCAACACCTTGTTGCGACTCACCCTAAAACTTAACCCGTTGTGAGTCGGCTCGCTCTAAAAGTTAACCCGTATTGGTCTCCTACGACCTACGTGGCATAGACCATGATCTAGTGGTATGATATTTTCCCTCAAAAAGTGTGTGGATTTAAATAATTACAAGTGCAGAGTTATCTGGTATTTAGATGTAAAATATTATTAGACAAAAAAAAGTATAAGGTAGGTACTAGGGTATAGAGCTGCACAAACCGGGTTGGGCCCAAGAACCGGAACCGGTTTTTAACCGGTTCTTGGTGGACCGGGTTTGTTTTTTGCCGGGTAGGGACCGAAACCGGATCCGGTTTTAGGGTTGTGAAAGCATACTCGGTGGAACCGGTTAGGGTAGGGTCGGGTCCGGTTCGGTTCCGGAACCAGGTAGGAACCAAACGGTTCTAACCCTTTTTACACCATTTTTACACACAATAACACTATAAATACAACCCTTTTTACACCATTTTTATACAATAACACTATAACACTCTAACTCACAAAAATGAACTTTTGGACTGAACACGTTAGGACCAAGACTACAAGTGATAAGTTATCAGATCTTGATTTATTATGTGATCGCGTTAAGGATAGATTTTACAAGGAAATGGATGTTAATACGCAGCATACAAAGGCTCAAATAATGTCAAAGTGACGTAGTATATCATTAGTGGTTGAAAAGTTTCACACAATCTACAGAAGACAGATGGACGCCTTGGAAGATCCAAATAACGATCAGAATGTTGTCGAAGAATCTTGTGCTGAATATACACGAGTTCATGGAAAGCCGTTTGGTAAGTTAGCAATTTGGAAGCTTTTAATCGACAATTAATTTTGTATTGTTTTCAAGTTGTGTATAGACATACACCCTTGTGTAATGTTTTCAATTAATAAATTAAGTTGTTTGCAAATATTAATATATATATATATATAATACTCACTTAAAAATAACTAACAAATAATATTAATAATACACAATAAAATAAATAAAACGGGTTCGGACCCAGGCTAGCACTACACATTGTTTGAAACATTCGTCTCGTCATACAACTTGCAGTACTTGTATAAGTGTTTCCGCAAGGTTGAGTTTGAATCCTTTGAAAAAAACTTCCAGCACAACTTGCAACGAGCCTTGTTCGGCCCGGTTGACATCTCACAAAGATCAAAATATTGCCAAATATCCGGGTTTCTATTTGTAGGAATAACTTTTACCACCGTTACAGATGGACCAGCAGCGTTATCAGCCATTGAGAGTAGAAAGTCGGGAATGAGAGTAAAACGAGTATTTTTTGCGTTTTTTCGCTCGGTTTTGCGTTTTCAAGTTGGGTACTCAACCAATTCATCCAACATCTATTTATACTAACTTAGGGGGCTAAAATACAAAAAAAAAAAAAAAAAACTATCAAAATGAGGCTCCAAATGTAATATTACCGTTAAAAAATGGTTTTTTTAAAACGTGTTTAACGGCTAGAACCGGGTAGGAACCGGTTCTAGCCGGGTGCGGGTAGTAACCAGTCCGGTTCGGGTCCGGATAGGAACCGTTCGAGTGGAAAAATCTACGAACCTACGGGTACAATCGGGTAGTAACCGTTTCTTGTTTGGGCCGGGTAGGAAGCGGAACCGGTTTTTTTGTGCAAGTCTACTAGGGTAGAACAGGTCGAGTCAGGCCAGCCTATAAACACTTGTCTAGTTCGTTTCTCAATTATAAAAGTATTCTTTTTCTTTTCTTGATCGGCTAAAGAATTTGTATTATATAAACGCCAAAGAACAAGTCTAGATGACAAACAAACACAGAAACAAAATTACATTACATGATAAAATTTGAAGCTTTCCAAGTAATTGACAGTATAGACTTATAACTGAAAAGGTCTCAATTGTAGTAGATGATCATTATTCTTTGTATCATTACAAAACTACATTCTAATGATAAATCTAATTTTTAGTTCTACGAGATTTTATGTAATGGGAATACGCTTAGGTGACTTTTGACCTACTTCACACATTCAAACCCCTTTTGACTTATTTGACCTACTTCACACATTCAAACCCTTTTCATTTTAGCTTAACTTTGTAGGTTTTACTTATTTGACAAATCAGAGACAAGCCATAAAACAAATTGACCATTATAAGTCAAAATTAAGGATTTTTGTCTGGCACCAAATCCAACATCTAGCAAAAAACCAAGCACTTAATATGAAGGATTCACCAAGGTAATAACCGTGTAGACCTCAAAAGATGTGAAAATGGTTAACCTTTCCTAATCCACCCCATGTCAGGACTTGAACCATAATCTTCTCCAAAGAGTCTTTTGACGCTTACCACTGGGCTACCAACCCAAGTGATATGAAAATTATTCACCTATTTCTTCATATACTCCATACATTGCACCAGACAAGTATCCCATTCGTGGAATAGGATTCACTTTCAAGATACCCAAAATCAGGAGACTAGCATATATATATTAACCAGGGGCAGAATCAGATTCTAGGGATTATAATCCAACCCATGACCCATATACCCAATCACTTTTGAAAAATATGTCTAAGGTTCAGATTAAAAAGTAACCTAATACCTATTATCTCCTTCACTAAGACTTAACTTGTATCAATTACACTTTCCCAACTTGGAAGGAAACATACAAGCAATATCCCTGGCAATTGCCGACTAATACCATAAAACTATTTATATAGAACAAGAACTGCATCAAAAAAATATTATTAGTAAAAATTACTCTTATAAATTTATATGAAACAATACTAGCAGTATTTGTTTATCATCCCTTGCTCTATCTAACACATTGTAGAACAGTGAAATAACAGAAATGTTTGTTTTATATGCTTCCATTTTTTTGCATGTTTGTTCAAGAAAACACTAATTCAATTCAATTCAAAATTAGTGTTCTATAAAAATACGTCAAGATTTCTCCAATCGCCTAGGAGTTTCACTTAGACAACCAAAATATTAGATTCAAAATTAGTGTTCTATAAAGATTCATTAAGATGTCTCTAATTGCATAAAAGTTTCATCTAGACAACAGAAATATTAGATCCAAAATTAGTGTTCTGAGAAGATTCATTAAGGTTCCTCAAATCACATAAGATTTTCACCTAGACAACAGAAATTATAGATTCAAAATTATAGTTCTATAAAGATTCATTAAGATTTCTCTAATCACATAAGAGTTTCACCTTTTTTTCTTAGAACAGCCAACTCACACTCTCTCTAAACCTACTCCTAAATCTACACCAACGTGGGACTAGAACCCTCAACCACTTGGGGAGTAATACCTTTACTACACACCATGATACCACTAAGCTACAAACCCTTTGGTGCATAAGAGTTTCACCTAGACGATAAAAATTATTACATTCTGGGACTTGGGTCGAGCACATAATATCAAGTTATCAACTACTTGAAAATGGATACACTACAAACAACATGTAGCTCAAGAAAAAATCTTCCAAACAAAGATTAGCTAAAAACAGAGAACCAATTATTGATTTTGTAAATAATATCACCAATAACACAAACCATTTATGGATAAATCCCAGTCATTCAACACCTTACACATAAAGAACTTTATACTTCAGAATCTTAAAGCAAATCACATTCAAAGAGATTATGTTTTACAAACCCTAATTTTACCTTTTTCTCCGAACTCGCCCAATTTCTGTAGTTGATAACCGAATCCAAGGCAAACATCTTGGTTCAAACACTGCACAAATCCAAAATTAAAACAATTAGACAAAAAATCTTACCAAATTATTACAAAATCGAGAAAATCAGATAATAAAATCGATCACAAACCCTAGATTTTATCAATATCTTCATCTTCAAACTCAATATAATCATCACCGGCGTTATCATCCTCCTCATCAAGTCCACCGGCGATACCTTCGTTCAGCCTAATATTCTCCGGCAACTCACCGTAAGCCTTCAACAGCCTGGCCTCATCCGGCATGTATTTGAGGATGACGTCAGCCTTGTCATCCTGGTAATCACGGAGACCGACTAGGATGATGTCACCGGCGGCGATCCAGACCTTTTTATGCATCTTACCACGGATGTGACAGAGACGCTTGGTGCCGTCGATACACATGGCTTCACAGCGGCCGTTGCCGAGCATACGGAGTACCTGCGCGTACTCTTGACCGTCTTCCTTGAAAACGAGCTCACGCTTCTCGTCATCGGCTTCGTTCTTACCTCTCTTGCGATTCTTTCCTCCCTTTCCCTTGTTCTTCGGCATGGCGTTGTTGATATGCGAAGAAATGGAAACCCTAGGTTTTGATCTTTGCGTTAATCTGCCGATTTGGGAATTTATGAGATGAGCCTACGCTTATTTTACTTTTACTCCCCTGTACTATGTAATGATAAAAAGCTACCCCCTTGAAGTTTTGTTTTTGTCATTTCAATTCACGACATAGAGAAGGCTTTACGGTTTATTCTATTTGAAACTTGGAATCGGCCGTTTAACTCGTTATTATTATAATTATTTTTATTTTTTGGATATGTAGTCATATATATGTTTAAAGTCATGCACCATATTTATCATTTTAAAAATTTTAATACAAACTAATGATTTCGAATAAACAAAATTAAAATTTATACAATTTATACTTTACACGTGTATTGTTATTTCAAAATTGTTAAAAGAAAATTAGAAAATCAAAATCAAAACTCAGAATATCAACTTTCAATTATGATTTCTTATCAAATTCTTTTTGAAAACGAAAACTTATTTTTATACAATTTATACTTTATACGGGTATTGTTATTTCAAAATAACAAAATCAAAACTCAGTAATTTAGTAGTAAAGTATAATTGTCTTTTTTCTAATTTTATAACTTAATATATAATGTTTAATATAAAATTAAATACGATATTGTGATGCATTTATTTTATCTATATTTTGGTATAAAGTTTATAACAAACTAAGTTTTATTAAATTAAAACTTTACATCGAATACGGCTCGATTTGTGATAAATTTATAATAAAATATAGATAAAAATAAACATATCGCAACAACGAATTTAAAGATATATAAAAATTACATATTAAAATTTATAACTAATAAAACTATATATTAAACAAGAAAGGAAAAATACTAAAGAAATTAATGTCTTTTTTAGAACGGCTAAAAAAATTAATTTATCACGTCATAAAAGTGTGTTTGGAGAATTTAAAAGGGGACCGCTATCCATCTACATAGTTACCGAGCAGTATCCGGGAATATAAGTTTTTAAGGCTTAAAAAAATTCTAAAATATGTGTCATCTACGTAGTAACCGAGCAGCATCCAGGAATATAAATTTGCATGCATTCATATAAGCAAGGTCTCTACTCTCTATTGGTTACAATGAAACGTTGTTGCATGCACTTGTCCAATGTTTCTCTTAGTTTACTTAACACACAGGAAAAGTTCTCCTCCTTTTCTTTAGTTATAAAGGCGAAAGCAACACAAAAATACATATGGTCAGAGTTACACTAACAGTTTGAACAAATGGCATGTTGTACTTGTTTGTTTTGTAAGTTGTGTCTATTATCAACACGTGTGAAAATGCACGTCACATCTTATACAATGATTTATGAATAAAGAATAACTCATCCAAGGCATTAGTAGATTTATTTTCCTTATGTTTGTAAAACATAACCCTTAGAATGCAAGAGTAAGAAAAGAACATGCATTGAAGGTGTCCCAACATTGTTGGTTTTAGGAAACTTTTCTTGTAGTGTTGATAGAATGTTAGTGGATGCATATCCTACTTTGTCACACCCTCAAAATCCACCTACAGGGTTTTACCGCGAGGCGCGTGACAAACCGGGATCATTGTCATTAGTTATACTGAACGACCTCTATACGAGTTTAAAAACACCTTTGTTGCTCATAGTCACGAGTCAACAATCATTAGTTTGAAAACGTTGCGGAAGCGTAAATAAAATCAAGTACAAGAAATAACCAAGTGCGCAAAACACAGCAACCAAACCAAAGTAAATAAAGTAGGAAACATGTTTAAAATGTTTATGAAAACCATGCACTGCCGTGCATCCTAATCCTGAGAGTGTACCTTAGCGACCTAAGAAAGACATGCTAAAAGTGTCAACACGATGGTTGGTGAGTTCACAAGTTTGAATGTAAGTAAAAGTTTGATGTTTGCAAGATATTGTAAATAATGTATACCGATAGATGGCTAGTCTATGTCATGTTACTACAAGTGTTTCGAAACCGAAGCCGATTGTTTGTGTTTGTTTGACTTCCGCCATGTATACCGAACAATGGCAAATGTTTAGGTCAATATTACACCTGTTCGACCTCTATTCGTGTTAGCGCGACTAACGCGGGTGGGGCCTGTCAAAACCCAGTTGTACTACTCAAGATTACCTCGCTCTGTTCCAATACTAACGATTCGAGAATGTAAGGACTTATGTGGTATGTTTGCACTTTAGTAAGCAAGCGATAATACAAAAATACAAGATCCAAAATGTTTGCGAGCATGTTTTCTCCCCCAAAAGGAAAGTAAGTAAAAGAGAGGGGTAGTGAAACTCACCTTAGTATGCGTGCAGATGAAAGCTAAGTGAAAATTGTTAGACCTCTAACTGCCACCTAAAACCATAGGTCTATAAGTGTGTGTTCGTGCAGGTTGACATGAACCCTTAGTATCCAAACAATACCATTGCCTAAGTGTTTAGAAAAGATTTACATGTTTGACTCAAGTTTGACCTGACGACCCGTTGGTGACCCGTTAGTGATTTAATGTTTGATTTGAATACTAAAACATAGTACACAAGTAATTCAAGTTTCATGTTACACAACTCATAACTATCTTAGCATGGCAAGTCATGTCTTACACAATGCACGATCAACAAGTTTCTACTTTTATATATATAGTATGAACACAAAGTTTGGTTTCCATACGATAGTCGTTTATAACACGTTTGCATGATCAACATGTTCATAACATAAATCTTACATGTCCTAGATACTCATAGCACATAACAAAAGCCTTGAACTTAACATGCAAATCATACTTCACTTAAAGTTTCCAAGTGTAGTAAGTTATGAATATCATGCGTGTTTTGAACTGTCTAACACGTTACAACATGTTATTATATCCTAACTATCATGTAGCTATCATTAAACCATATCATTTTGTATAATTAGCAAGCTATGAACACTTTAGACGATTAAAGTTTCCTCTTTTAGAAAGTTTGCAAAACCGAGCTGGGTATTAGAAATCAAATTTCACAAATCATTTATACATGAATCAAGTAGCATATAAACATCATCATATCATCCAAATCATGTCTAGTATGCAAGATAGAATTCTTAAAAAGTTTCCATTATAAGTAAGTTATGATTTCTAGCTTGTTTAATGAGATTCAAAGTACCAAATCAATTGCATACAACCTATCTAATATGATTATAAACATAACAAGCATCAAACACATCTAACATGCAATCCTACACCATTACATAATCAAAAAGTTTCATTATTTAACAAGTTAATAATCATATGAAGATAGGGTTTTCTAAATAACCATATAATCATCAAATAAATGCAAAATAATAATAAAGTCATCATCTTTATTGTAAAAATTCATGTTTGGATGAACTAGGGTTTCAATCTAAAATCTTGGAATCAAAAAGTAACGAAATTGAACGAACCGACTTACGTAGTAGAGTTAGGAACGCCTAGGGGAGTCCGAATACGTGTTCGATTGCAAGATTGAAGATCAAAACAAGGGTGTTTGGGGTTCTCTTTGTTCTCGGCGCAAGAAGGGAGGGAGAGGGGGGTTGGGACGATGATTAGAGAGAGAGAAGGAGAGATTAGGGTTTATTTTTTTTTTAAACTTATCTATACTTGCATGCATGAGTTTTTAAAAAATTTATGGTACATGGGTTTTTATTTCATTTAATTAATCCACTAGCTAAAATTGTTTTTAATGATTATTTTTATAAAATTCTCTTTATAAAAATACTAAAGCAGTAAAAATACTACGATACGCGTAAACGTACGTGAATTCACGAAAGTCTACATAATTCACAGAAAAATCACTAAACACATAAATTCACATAATTTATATTAAAAATAATTGTTCGCGATTATTTTTATTAGTTCACCAACATTACGGTTTCGACTCTTGTGTGATCCGGTAATTCTACATGTTTGTGTGAACTGACACATCTAACTAATCCTAGTTAAATGCAATGCATGGTTGAATGTTCGAGATAACTGAGTTTGAATAAATAATTGTTTGAGATAACGATGTTTATGTTAACGGAGTTAACCTGAAAATGTCGGATGTCACATCATTCCCTTGCTGAAAGAATTTTCGTCCCGAAAATTAATCCAAGTTGGTAGTTGTCTGAAACAAAAAGTTTGGGTTGTCACATCATCCCCTTGTTGAAAGAAATTTCGTCTCAAAATTTAATTAGTACCTTTCGTGTTTGCCGTTGACTACTTGAAAAACTGAGGATATTTCCTCATCATCTGATCCTCTCGTTCCCATGTGAACTCCGGTCCACGTTTCTAGTTCCAGCGAACTCTAACAATTGGGATTTTGCTGTGCTTGAGTGTTTTGACCTCACGGTCCATGATTTCAACTGGTTCCTCTATGAAACGTAACTGCTCATCGATTTTCAACTCCTCGAGTGGAACCACTAGTGTCTCATCAGATAGGCATTTCTTAAGGTTTGAAACATGAAAGACATTGTGTACACTATTGAGTTCATCTGGTAGGTTTAATTGATACGCAACCGGACCAATCCTTTTCACTATCTCGAATGGTCCAACATAACGCGGGTTTAGCTTGCCCCATTTTCCAAAACGGATCACACCTTTCCAAAGTGAAACTTTTAATAACACTATATCACCCACCTGAAACTCTAACGGTTTTCTGCGCTTGTCAGCATAACTCTTTCGATGGTCACGGACTACCGCCATACGGTTTCGAATTTGCACAATCTTTTCTAAAGTCTCGTGCACAAGTTCAGGGCCTGTAATTTGGCTATCTCCAACTTCAGCCCAACAAATTGGCGATCGACATTTTCGTCCGTATAAAGCCTCGAACGGTGCCGCCTGGATGCTTGTATGGTATCTATTGTTATAAGAGAACTCAACTAACGGCAGGTGAGTCTCCCAACTTTTTTCAAAATCATTTACGCAAGCCCGTAGCATGTCCTCTAGGGTTTGAACTGTACGTTCACTCTGGCCATCAGTTTGGGGATGGTACGATGTGCTCATATCCAGACGCGTACCCAGAGATTTCTGTAGGGATTGCTAGAAACGTGAAGTGAATCGAGCGTCTCTATCTGAAATGATTGAAACTTGCACTACATGCCGAGAGACTACTTCTTTTAAATAGATGCGGGTTAACTTTTCCATTTTTTCAGTTTCTTTGGTAGCAAGGAAGTGAGCGGATTTAGTTAGGTGATCTACTATCACCCAGATTGTGTCACATCCAGTAGAGATTCGGGGTTGTTTGGTGATAAAATCCATGGAAATTTGCTCTCATTTCCACATCGGGATATCCGGTTGTTGGAGCAATCTGGATGGCTTTTGGTACTCCACCTTGACCTTTGAACAAGTTAGACACTTGATCACATAGGTGGCTATGTAGCTTTCATGTTCAGCCACCAATACAACACCTTCAGATCGTGGTACATTTTGTCAGATCCCGGATGAACAGAGTATCGGGATTTGTGAGCTTTATCCATAACAAGCTCTCTCAGGTTTCCATATACTGGAATCCAGATTTGCTCCGCGAAATAGCGAATATCATCAGATTTAACTTCCAGTTGTTTCTCCATACCACGAGTGGCTTCCAACATTAAGTTCTCTTCTTTTAGGGCTTCAAGTTGAGCATTACGGATTTGTTCGGGTAATCATGTTTGAATAGTGAGTTGCAATGCTCAAACTCGTCGGGGTTTGGTTTCCTTTCTACTCAGAGCATCGGCTACCACGTTAGCCTTGCCCGGATGGTACTTGATGGCACAATCATAATCATTTAGGAGTTCGATCCAGCGACGTTGTCGCATGTTCAACTCTTTCTGTTCGAATATGTGCTGGAGACTCTTGTGATCGGTGTAAATGGTGCACTTGGTACCGTACAAGTAGTGTCTCCAGATTTTCGGCGCAAATACCACGGCTCCAAACTCCAAGTCGTGTAGTTTTTCTCATGGACTTTCAATTACCGAGAAGCGTATGCGATAACTTTCTCGCGTTGCATTAGCACACAACCGAGACCCTGGATGGAAGCATCGCAATACACTATGAAGTCATAAGTTCCCTCTGGCAGAGATAGGATAGGTGCACTACAGAGTTTCTGCTTCAGAAGTTGGAATGTTGAATCTTGAGTTTCGCTCCAAGTATACGGTTTACCTTTTTGAGTTAGGGCGGTGAGAGGTTGAGCGATCTTAGAAAATCCCTCGATAAACCGACGGTAGTAGCCAGCCAATCCCAAAAATTTTCGCACCTCTGTCGGAGTCGCTGGCGCTGCCCAATTCTTAATGGCTTCTATTTTGGATGGATCGACATGTATTCCCTTCTCATTGACTACATGTCCAAGAAATTGAACCTCGCGAATCCAAAAATCGCATTTAGAAAACTTAGCGTAGAGCTGTTCCTGTCTCAGCAGTTCAAGAATTAAGCGCAAGTGATCTTCGTGTTCTTCCTTACTCTTAGAATAGATAAGGATATCGTCAACGAATACGATGATGAATTTATCGAGGTAGGATTTACAGACACGGTTCATGAGGTCCATGAACACCGTGGGTGCGTTGGTTAATCAGAATGGCATGACCAAAAACTCGTAATGGTCGTACCGGGTTCTGAAGGCGGTTTTGGATATATCTTCATCACAAACTCGCAGCTGATGATATCCAGATCTTAAATTGATTTTTGAGTAGACACTCGACCCTTGAAGTTGGTCGAATAAATCATCGATGCGGGGAAGTGGGTAGCGGTTCTTGATAGTTACCTTGTTCAGCTCTCGGTAATCAATACACATACGAAAAGTCCCATCTTTCTTTTTGACAAATAGGACTGGGGCTCCCCATGGCGATGAGCTAGGTCGGATGAAACCCTTATCCAATAACTCTTACAGTTGTGTGGATAACTCTTGTAACTCACTAGGTGCAAGTCTATACGGTGCTCGAGCAATAGGCGTTGCTCCAGGTGTTAGGTCAATCTGAAATTCCACCTGACGGTGAGGTAGAAGACGAGGCAAGTCTTCAGGGAATACTTCTGATAAATCACGAACGATAGGGATGTCATCAATCTTCTTCTCTTCAGAAGGTTTCTCGGTGACAAGGGCTAGAATAGGTGTATGACCTTTACGCAAACACTTATGCACATTCATGAAAGATATGATGCCTATGACTACACCACTCTTCTCGCCTTGAACGGATAGGATTTCTCTACTAGAGAGGGGAATACGAACGATTTTATCACGACAGATGATCTCGGCTTGGTTTTTGGATAACCAATCCATACCGACAACAGTGTCGAAACTGCCAAGTGTAACTGGCATGAGATCGATATCAAGTTTATGACCAGACAGTCCTAACTTACATCCCTTGAGGATGTGAGTTGATTCGATCATTTTACCATCCGCTATATCTACGGTGTACTTAGGTTCTAATAGGGTTGGGGGTTGCTTCTAACTATTTACTGAAGCTTTTAGATATAAAGCTCCTATCAGCACCAGTATAAAAAAGAATAGAAGCAAAACAATCGTTTAGAGGAAACTTATCGGTAACGAAATTGTGATCATTCCTAGCCTCCCCTGAACCAATCACGAAGGCTAGACCCTTCGCACCATTTCCATTGTCGTTATCGTTACCATTACCATTCTTCTTCAACTATGGGCAGTTCTTCTTGAAATGCCCATCCTTCCCGCACTTAAAACAACCTTTGGGTGCCTCAGTAGGTGACATCTGTTTAGCTTGAAGCTCGCTTCTACAGTCCTTGGCCGCATGGCCCATTTTGCCACACCGCTGGCAGCGGTACTTATCACATGGCCCAGTATGGTGAAAACCGCACTTGTTGCACTTTGGGTACTTTCCAGCATAGGTACCCTGATTCTCCTGGGATGAGGTAGACTGTGTGAGGTTCTTAGCGGGTTCATACTTACACTGCTGTTGTTGTTGTTGAGGGGGTAGGTTAGACTGAAACGCTTTGGAGTGAGTGTTGTCAAACTTTCGCTTGTTGTCAGCGATCTTTGAAACCGCACCACTTGGGGGTAGGGTGCCTTGAGCTCCTGCCTGATCAGTTAACTTGTGAGCCAGCCTGATAGTCTGCTGGATAGTGGTAGGGTTAGAAGATGTCACCATACTCTGAATCTGATCGACTAGACCCTCGATGTACTTCTCAATCCTCTTGTAGGCTGGTGTCACCATTTGATGACATAGGATTGCCAACTCGTTCAAACGAGTATTATAAGCCTCAATCTCGGAACCTTCCATCTTTAGGTTCCAAAATTCACCCTCAAGTTTCTGCACCTCCTCGCGGGGGCAGTACTATGCTCGCAGCATAGTCTTGAACTCTTCCCACGGTAAAGCATTTTCCATCTCCAGAGTCAATATCAGCACCAGGGGGTTCCACCATGTAAGGGCCGGACCCTCAAGTGTACCAGATGTGTATTTAACTTTGTTGATCTCTGGACACTTGCACATAGCAAATACTGATTCAGTCTTCTCCATCCAGCGGAGCAAACCAACTGCTCCTTCAGCACCACTAAATGTGTGGGGCTTACAGTACATAAAGGTTTTGAATGTGTAGTTCTGCAGTTAACGGGTTCATATGTTTGAGGATACGAAGTTCGGAAACAAGTTCAGAGTAAGCATTGATTTGCTTGAGTCGATAGATATTGGATGTATCCACCAGATTGTCATGCACCGCATCAGTCTCGCCTAGACTCGCTGTTAGTTTCTCTATCATCTGGTCAGCTTGACTTCCTTGCTGCGATAATCCAGTAATCTCGCCTGCAGCATCGCGCACGTTCCGGATCTCCCGGTCCATCTTTACTACAAAGGCAGCAAAAGCCTGCTCTAGTGGGTACTGCAGTGGTGGCAAGGCTTGCGAAGAAGAAGGAGTGTCAGCAATGTGTGTGGGTGGGACCTGCTCCTGGCGAACCCAGCTCCTGATCATGTCAGGATACCAATGCCAGTCCTGCGTGTTGTCACTGACACGCACATGAAAGGGCTCGCCATACACAAGGTGTTGTCAATGGGGTTCAATCGACGTTTCTTAGGTTCGGGTGAAGGTACGATAGAAACATCTGGTTCCTGGTTAGCTGGGGATGCAGGTGATGTAGGTGATGTAGACATTTCCTGTAAAGTAATGTATGAGTGCCATGTATGAGTGTTTGTGCCATGTAACTAATGCAATGTGTGTGGTTAAAGTCTGTCTACTACTAATGCAAACCTAGTTCACTAAAACCTGTGGCTCTGATACCAATCTACGGGGTTTTACCGCGAGGCGCGTGACAAACCAGGATCATTGTCATTAGTTATACTGAACGACCTCTATATGAGTTTAAAAATACCTTTGTTGCTCATAGTCACGAGTCAACAATCATTAGTTTGAAAACGATGCGGAAGCGTAAATAAAATCAAGTACAAGAAATAACCAAGTGCGCAAAACACAGCAACCAAACCAAAGTAAATAAAGTAGGAAACATGTTTAAAATGTTTATGAAAACCATGCACTGCCGTGCATCCTAATCCTGAGAGTGTACCTTAGCGACCTAAGAAAGACATGCTAAAAGTGTCAACACGATGGTTGGTGAGTTCACAAGTTTGAATGTAAGTAAAAGTTTGATGTTTGCAAGATATTGTAAATAATGTATACCGATAGATGGCTAGTCTATGTCATGTTACTACAAGTGTTTCGAAACCGAAGCCGATTGTTTGTGTTTGTTTGACTTCCGCCATGTATACCGAACAATGGCAAATGTTTAGGTCAATATTACACCTGTTCGACCTCTATTCGTGTTAGCGCGACTAACGCGGGTGGGGCCTGTCAAAACCCAGTTGTACTACTCAAGATTACCTCGCTCTGTTCCAATACTAACGATTCGAGAATGTAAGGACTTATGTGGTATGTTTGCACTTTAGTAAGCAAGCGATAATACAAAAATACAAGATCCAAAATGTTTGCGAGCATGTTTTCTCCCCCAAAAGGAAAGTAAGTAAAAGAGAGGGGTAGTGAAACTCACCTTAGTATGCGTGCAGATGAAAGCTAAGTGAAAATTGTTAGACCTCTAACTGCCACCTAAAACCATAGGTCTATAAGTGTGTGTTCGTGCAGGTTGACATGAACCCTTAGTATCCAAACAATACCATTGCCTAAGTGTTTAGAAAAGATTTACATGTTTGACTCAAGTTTGACCTGACGACCCGTTGGTGACCCGTTAGTGATTTAATGTTTGATTTGAATACTAAAACATAGTACACAAGTAATTCAAGTTTCATGTTACACAACTCATAACTATCTTAGCATGGCAAGTCATGTCTTACACAATGCACGATCAACAAGTTTCTACTTTTATATATATAGTATGAACACAAAGTTTGGTTTCCATACGATAGTCGTTTATAACACGTTTGCATGATCAACATGTTCATAACATAAATCTTACATGTCCTAGATACTCATAGCACATAACAAAAGCCTTGAACTTAACATGCAAATCATACTTCACTTAAAGTTTCCAAGTGTAGTAAGTTATGAATATCATGCGTGTTTTGAACTGTCTAACACGTTACAACATGTTATTATATCCTAACTATCATGTAGCTATCATTAAACCATATCATTTTGTATAATTAGCAAGCTATGAACACTTTAGACGATTAAAGTTTCCTCTTTTAGAAAGTTTGCAAAACCGAGCTGGGTATTAGAAATCAAATTTCACAAATCATTTATACATGAATCAAGTAGCATATAAACATCATCATATCATCCAAATCATGTCTAGTATGCAAGATAGAATTCTTAAAAAGTTTCCATTATAAGTAAGTTATGATTTCTAGCTTGTTTAATGAGATTCAAAGTACCAAATCAATTGCATACAACCTATCTAATATGATTATAAACATAACAAGCATCAAACACATCTAACATGCAATCCTACACCATTACATAATCAAAAAGTTTCATTATTTAACAAGTTAATAATCATATGAAGATAGGGTTTTCCAAATAACCATATAATCATCAAATAAATGCAAAACAATAATAAAGTCATCATCTTTATTGTAAAAATTCATGTTTGGATGAACTAGGGTTTCAATCTAAAATCTTGGAATCAAAAAGTAACGAAATTGAACGAACCGACTTACGTAGTAGAGTTAGGAACGCCTAGGGGAGTCCGAATACGTGTTCGATTGCAAGATTGAAGATCAAAACAAGGGTGTTTGGGGTTCTCTTTGTTCTCGGCGCAAGAAGGGAGGGAGAGGGGGGTTGGGACGATGATTAGAGAGAGAGAAGGAGAGATTAGGGTTTATTTTTTTTTTTAAACTTATCTATACTTGCATGCATGAGTTTTTAAAAAATTTATGGTACATTCATGGGCCAATTTACATGGGTTTTTATTTCATTTAATTAATCCACTAGCTAAATTGTTTTTAATGATTATTTTTATAAAATTCTCTTTATAAAAATACTACAACAGTAAAAATACAACGATACGCGTAAACGTACGCGATTTTACGAAAGTCTACATAATTTACAGAAAAATCACTAAACACATAAATTCACATAATTTATATTAAAAATAATTGTTCGCAATTATTTTTATTAGTTCACCAACGTTACGGGTTTGAATCGTGTGTGATCCGGTAATTCTACGTGTTTGTGCAAACTGACACATCTAACTAATCCTTATTAAATGTATGCATGAGTGAATGTTCGAGATAACAGAATTTGAATATATAATTGTTTGAGATAACGATGTTTGTGTTAACGGAGTTACCCTGAAAATGTCGGATATCACATGCTTTGTCAAGTCCTCTACCAAACGAGTTTCTTGATTAGATAATCTAATCGCATATGGATGCCCCTCCAAATGTTTAGGGGGTCGATGGTTACATTCAGCATTGATACCCGTAACATCCGACCATCACAATCTTTGATGTATTTTTCCACCAATTGAAACAGACAATTAGTTCTTTTTGGACCATAATGTCTAACTGTTGATGATCTCTTGTATTCACCAATACGGTCACATTTAAGACAAACTTTGATAATATCATCCCTTGTGTTTTTCTTCGATCTTTGAGTGACTATGACATAGCCATACTGACGTCAAGTGTTTTGCATCCAAGGCAACAAGTCCGGGAGAGACATGAATACCATAAACAAAATATGTTATTGTTAGAAACATAATGACGAATGTTATACCTGACCCATGGAAAACTCTGATATATTGCTAGAAAATTCACTACCTAACGCTAGATAGTTTCCGTCAAAACTCGACATCGCTACTCGTTTTTGAAGAAAATTGATGATATGTGTGATGAAATAAATCAGATTTTAGAGACAATTGAATGAATAAATGAATGAAACATATAGTTGTGTATATAGTATGTTTTAACGAAATCTTGTGTGACTCATCAAATAATTGGTTGGATCTTGTATCATATCAAATAATTGATTAAATCTCGTGTCGTATCGAATAATTGACACGCATAACATGGAAAACGTTATCTGACACCCAAAACGGAGCAATTGTTCAAACAAAAAATACTTGTTTGAAAACTATACTATATGACTCGTATGGGGACATGTCATACAACACATATGACGGAATACAAATTGTATAGTTATACGAGTTAACTAATATGACATGCGCTGTAATCTTGTCTAAAAGTTACGACTCGTATAAATGCCAGTGATGTACAGACAGCTGACAAATGATGTATGGATAGTGGTTTTCTTACAAATTACAATATTAACTAATTATCATAATACATCTAAATATATAAAATAAAAGAAAACCTGACTTTATAACATATTTTTTTCTTTTCTGTGGTGGAGCAAATTCGTTTCTTTTCTTTTCATATATGTTTTGTAAAATTCCAATCCTACTTAATCCCGATAAATACAAACGTCGGTTTTACACATTTTATACTTTGCATATGCGTGTTGGTCTTTTTAATATACTAAATTCATTTATATATTTTGTCAAAACTTTCTCATATATTTTTAAAAGAAATTCCTAACTTTTCGTTCTCTATCGACATCTCATCAGTATTTGTCTTTAGAATCAGTCTTTATCCTTGACCTCCATAAACGCAACTTCTACTTATGATTTCTATTAAAAAAACCAAATTCATTTTAGTTCGTAGGCAAATTGAATTTTAATAATCTAAACTATGACCATTAGCTGATAATAATTCATATCGGCAATCTAACCAATGGCGCCAACTTTCACTTTAGATGTGAAAGGCAATCTCAATGGCATAATTACCGTAGATTTACACTTGATTTCGCTAGTAAGTTTCCCCATTTCGTTCATAAGCATCATTGTGAACAGAATCGAGTGGAAATCACGTGTAAATCTTTGATGATTATGTTACTGGGTCTTGGTAACAAAAGTAAAAGTTAGGAATGTTATTAAGAAAATTGTTGGCATGAATCATTATCAACGAGTGGATGATGGTTTGGATTATTAAAATTCAATTTGCCTAGTTTGTATTCCAATTTTCCAATTCAGCTTGGAAACCGGCGGATCAAGTCAGGTATCGGGCCAAAAGGGATCTTTTAAAAATTATCACTTTGGTTAAGGTAAATATGAATTTTGACCAAAATAGACTACGGTTTAAACACGTCGTTTTAGGGAAAAATAAATAGTATCAATATGAGTTCACCGCTATATTTATTTTTATAGTGGTTAATTGTTCGACAGTGAAGCGGTGACGGTGACGATGACAATGGTAGAGGAGGTGGTGGCGGCAACCATATGAAGCGGTTTTAAGTTAGCTACTCATTTTCACCAACTGTTTCTGTAAATAAATCAACTCATTTTGTTAAAATTGAATCATGATGAGATTCTGGTTAATACATAACTTAGTTACAACCACTAGTTTATCTTAGTGGCAAAGGTGTATACCTAACACTTTATTAAAATGGGGAGGTCTTGGGTTCAAGTACCACTTGTGACAAAAAAAAATGGGTCCAGGTTGGGCCGATGGGTTTTCTCACCAATGGTGGGTTTCCTCCTGAGGGAGGTGGAGATGATCGGGTGGGTCAATTGGGCGTCAGTGATCCAAATTGCCGTTAAAAAAAACATAACTTAGTTTAAGCACTTTATAAATTATAACTCATTTCATTTCTGTATATCCTTAGGATCAATCTATACAATTGTTATTACTATTTCAGACGACGGTTTGTAGGAACATTGACGGAATTATGTGAGGGTCCATTAATTCTCCGGTCAACAAAATCTATATCTATACTATATAATAAATAAAGGTTTTTCATGCCACGTGTCGTCTCCATATTTATTCTCATAATTTTTTTCTCGCCTCTCTCTCTTATTAAATACACCTCTATCTTATTAAATACACATCTATCTTTTAATAATTATATATTTTTAAAGAAAATACCAATCTTTATGTTAATAAATCTCCTGACATATTTTGACGAGTATATGTTAACAGATTATATTGTATTCCACGGGTTTATTCAACCAGTGTAAAACACGAGCTTTTAAAAAATAATTTTTTATAACTTAATATATAATATTATATTTATTCAACCCGTATAATACACGGGATTTTAACCTAGTTTGTTATACATAAAAGTTGATTTTTTTTAAGAAAAAAAATATGTTGGACCCCTTAGTTATAGTCTGTAGAGAAGAAAACCTTTTGATGACCCTCCGACTAAAAAGGTTCTAGATCCGCCAACGGTAGAAAATGTTTGTACCCTATCACATATTTGATATGTAGACTTGCAACATATAAGTTCACTCTAGAATACTGCAAAAAAGTTCATTGACCATCAAGAATAGGCTTTCCATACAAGAACTCAAGAATATATTCTAGTAAAACTCAAAATGTATAGCTCGTTTCGAATGATAATCGTTGTAGAAACCGTATCTAAAGCTATAAAACATGCCCAAATACACAGTCGAAAAGATCAAACCTTTGATCGCACCCACGACACTATATCCTCCCTACACGCTACAAAAACACCCAGTTTCTCTTCACTTTGCCTAAACGGTGCAGAAAGCTTCATCACGTGAGATTCAAATGCATTTGCGAGCCCTTGAGAGTACTTATGAGTCCCTGCACCTGTGCTAGCCGATAACAACTCTGGCAATGGTTCATCACAGTTAACCATTTCACTCAAAGTCCCAACCCATTCTTCAAAAGCTGTGTGGGCTGCACCTACTGATAGTGATCGCACGTTTAACCGCCATTCTTCAGGAGTCTTTGTGTGTAACCCGGGGTATAACCCGTACATGGTCCCCAAATAAAGAAGCTCGTGGGCCCTCTCGTCAAGATTTCTTTTCCTGCAAATATCGATTAAACAGTTACAAAACGGTCTTCGGGCTTCAACTTCTGTGCTGTTTAGTATCTCCTTGAACTCCTCTTGCACCTTCTCAAACCCGAGTTTCTTTTCTTCTAAAAGTTTCACAAACGAAACCAATCTTGGGTTTGCTTCGTGTAAGCAACCGATTACTTTATCCAAATCATCACCGCCTTCACAATAAGATACAACTGAAAGCAAGCAACCACACAACCGATCATCAGGCCGAATACCCTTTTTAAGGGATGTCTCAAAAACCATTACCAAATCATCTATCCGTTTAGCCCGACCCAAACATTGGATCAAACAAGTACAACCCATAACATTAATCGCTACGTTCTCCTTTGACATTTGGTCAAACAAAGTCATCGCCTTTTCAACATTCCCGCCACTTCCATATATGTTAAGCATTGCAGTGTAACTCCAACTATCAGGCTTACAGTTTTCGGATCCCTTCATATCATCAAACAACTTTTCAGCTTCTTCTTGTAACCCAAGATCAGCACACATACTTAATAATGTGTTATAAAGAATAAAATCCATCGGCCACCCGTTTGACTTCATTCTTTGCCAAAGATCCAACGCGTCTCGGGCCCATCTCGCTTTCCCATAAATCTTGACCAATGAAGTGAGCGTTTTCGCGTCTGGCGACACACCCGCAGCCACCATTTCTTCAAACAAACTCCGGGCCAAACCGGGCTTTCCAGCCTTCCCCATTGCCTCTAACAAAGTATTAAACACAACCAAATTCGGTTTAACCTCTAAAGACTTCATTTCTTGTAAAACATATCTTATACCATCATAATCGCCCGCCTCACCAAACATTTTAGCCAAAACCGCAAAAGCGATGGCATCCGGGGTCCACCCGCTCGCTCTCCCTCTCTCATACAAACTCATAACCTCCTCAACCTTCCCTAACTTTGCATACACATCCAAAACAGCAGAATAAGTAACCTCATCAGGCATCAATCCTGTTTTATACATTCTTTCAAACCACTCAACCGCCTTATCGAAAAGATTAGACCTTTTCGCACAAGTAATAATCGTCGAATACGTTATATTATCCAACGGGATGCCATTATCAATCATTTCAACAGCAAGATCCTCAATAAGCTGAAACTGTCTTCCAAATCTCAAAGACTTCATAGTAACATTATAAAATATGGTTTCCATAGGAAAAGAATGTTGGGTTTTAAGCCAATTAAAGAAAAGAACAGTCTTTTCCCATGGTTTCAAACTATTAAGCACCAAAAGTGCATTTTCTCTAGTGGGTGGATGTGGGATTTCTTCAAGAATCTTCAAGAAAGCATCTTTATTGTTTTCACACTCATTAAGCTTCTTGGAAAACAGCTTAAGGTCTCTAATTTGTGGGTTGTATGAGTAAGAAGTTCTTTGCTGCCTTTGAAGGTTAAGAACAGAGGGTCGAGGCTTGGTGGGGTTGACCCAAATTGACTTAGGTTTGGTCAACAATTGGGTGGGTTTTTGTGGGGTGTCTGAGAGGATTGTTGTAGATAAGGTTTGGAGTTGATCTGCTAAAGATGGGTTTTGCTTCTTGGGTTCTTCTGATAGGTCTGGAGGCTGTGATTTTGGGGGTGATTTGGAGGAATTGCAGTAGAAAGATGGGGACTTTTTGGTTCTTTTTCTTGAATTTAATCGAATTTGGTGGTGGTGTTTTAGGTCTAATGAATTTGGTAAATCAAAAGCAGTAAAGAAAGTTGAAGCCATAAGAAGGTGTGATTGTGGACTTACAGTTTTGATAGATTGCAAAACCCAGAAGCTGCAGAGAGATGGAAGGAGATTGAAGAAGGGTTTTGGGGAAGAGGGGACTATATGGCCCTTGTGTTTATTTGGATATTTTCCATAACGTTATCCCAAGCAAAAATGACCGCTAGGGCACTAAATCACCTTACGATTATGGGAACTTAAAATTTGCTTTGGTTTCTTAGGTAAGGGTATACCCATGTGATTATGGTGTGATGTGATAATAAAGTGCACGTCACGTGACGCCACGTCAGATTCTGAAAAAATCACACCATAATCACATGGCAAGGGGTATACCCATGTGATTGTGGTGATGTGATAATTTAATGTTTATTTTTGAATTTTTATTTAAAATAAAACATAATATTTAAATAAAATAAAACATAATATTCATTAATAATAAAAAAAATTACATTAATAATAAAATAAATTACATTACTAATGATTTGATTTTTCATAAATATACTCAATCAAGTCCGCCTTTAGTGCGTTATGAATTTCTCGATTGTGTATTTCTTGACGGTTTACTCGCTTTTGATCTTCATCAATTTCTTCGTACGTAACCTCCTCCTCATTTGGGTTGTATTGACAAATTGTCGCTCCTTGATCCTCTAAAATCATATTATGCAAAATCACACAAGCATACATAATGTTCCGGATTTTGATTTGAGACCAAGATCGAGCCGGCCTTTCTATTATATGCCACTTATTCTTTAATAGACCGAACGCTCGTTCAATATCTTTTCTTGCCGCCTCATGAGCCTTTTTATAATTATTACGTTTAATACCTTCCGGACACGTAAGAGACTTGACAATTGTTGCATATTTTTGACCGTACAATAAAATTATAGCTTTAGAAAACTTGTAAATACATGAC
Organism: Smallanthus sonchifolius; assembly: GCA_023525975.1. Taxonomy (NCBI): domain Eukaryota; kingdom Viridiplantae; phylum Streptophyta; class Magnoliopsida; order Asterales; family Asteraceae; genus Smallanthus; species Smallanthus sonchifolius. The sequence continues at coordinate 31,083,048 of CM042019.1, read as the reverse complement.
CTGATCGTTCGTTCTGACATCTTCAAGTAATCGTCAAACGAATCACTAGCAGTACCATATGCCATTTGACGAATCGCGGCCGTACACTTTTGAATGGAGGTGAAGCCAACCCGACCTCTTGCATCAACACGTTGACGGAACCAAGGCACGTCTCTCTCGAGATCAGTATTAATTTTTAAAAATAATCTCCGACTAATTCGAAACCGTGTATTAAATTGCTCCTCCCCGTATAAACAACCTTCGTCAAAGTAATCTTTGAGTAAAAGTGTGTTAGCCGCCGCCCGGTCACGGTTGAGACGTGCGCTTCGTTTTAATGGTCTTGAGGACGATTCCGCCTCTTCCCACCACCTAACCGCCGCCGATGCCATAGCTCCGAACGCCATTACCCGGGCTTCCTCGCTTGATGATGAAGACATTTTATAAGTTTTTTTGTAGTATAGAGAAGATGAGATAAAATGGTTAAAAGTATGAATATTATGGTATATAAATTGGGTATTTATAATGAGTATAATTTAATATTAATAATTATTAATTTTTTTTTCTAACGGTACAAAATAATACCGTTAAACGGTAATTTTTTTTTGAAATTAAGCAAAAGCTCGCGTGATAAATCTCACGCCACAATATCACGCCGTGATTTTTTAGGCGAGGGGGCGGTGTTCCAAAATGATCACGCCGTGATCATTGTCCCACGTAGGATCACGGGGGTGTTTCACGTGAGTATACCTGATCCCCTTAGGAAGGGTTTTTTTTTGTTATTAAAGGGTGTCGTTAAAGATACACATGCAATACGGGTCATATAGTATCAATACATGTCGTATAGTCAAATCGACAACGTGCAGACATGTCACATCCACCAAATAAGGTCGTATTGCATCCAAAATAGCCTAATACGATCGTAATTGTGCCTCGTATAGCCCTTATACGAGTTGTATAAGGGGTGGTGCCCGGATAACATGTTGGTGGTGTATGTATATCCTTGTCCTTGTTAAATAAAGGAAAATTACAAGAAATGACTTAAGGGGAGGAACAATCAAAACAAGAATAAGAATATTGATACCAAAGATCATCCTCTTTGGTAGCATCTTTCCGTTTCCACTTAACTAGTCATCTTTTCAACCTTTCGTTTTTATATTTAACATCAAGTTTTTCTACTCAATAAGTAGAACTCTTACGAAGAATTGTTGAAAGGTGTTATGTACAATTCATTATCAAACTAGTTGTTTATTAATAGTCTTTTACTAATTCATTATAACTAGTTTTTTTAACCCTCGCTTCACGGCGGGAGTTTGGTCATTTTTCTCCCGTGCCATGTGGTTGGTCGTTATCGGTTCGACTGACCGAAACGTACATCACATCCACTATTTCCTTTTTGTAATTTATTATTTTAAAAAAAATTTAAAAATTACCGGTTCGGGTCGTCGAAAACCATAAAAGTGAATACAAATACGGGTTCCGATAATACCAATACCGATAATGATGTTGTTCGCTCATAATAGGTTATGCTCGTCACGGTACCACAACGGTTACGGCACTCGATATAGACAACGATATAAAAAAAACTCGATTTTGAATACAACTCCGTTTTAAAAAAAAATTATATCAGAAAGTTGTCAAAAAAAAAACAAAAAACAGTCGCGTTCTCCGTATTCTGAAAAAAGTTAACGAACGAAAAGTTATTAAAGGAAAACGAAATTAATAGAAAATGAAACGGGTTAAAAGTGTATATTATATATATAGTATAAGCGTTGAAAATAAAAATATTAAATAAAATACGTGTCAAAATATTAAAGACAGTGGCACTATTCACGTACCTTCTTATTTAAACTTAGTTTATAATTATATTTAGTGGTTTGCATATGGGCTAGAGTTTGGGCTTGTGGGCTGGAGCAGCTTGGAGGCTAGTCTTTGTTGTCTGGGCTTGGGCTGATGCGCCCGGGTTCCGGTCTTGCCCACTTTGGGAGTTGGAGTGTATAAATAAAAGAAGAGAGAGAGGGCACGAATCTCATAACTCTCACACCTAGGGTTGTAAACGAACCGAACGAAGCCTTATTCGTGTTCGTTCGTTTAGCATTTAACTTATTCATGAACGGTTCACGAACACTAACCGAATGAAATTTCATGTTCGTGTTCGTTAAGGAAATAGATTTGTTCACGAACGGAACCAAACGAAGTCTTGTTTGAGACTTTTGATGTCAACCCTAATGTCTTTCGAAATAAACATTTAATAAGATTATTTTAATATCAAGTTTTATGTATATGTATCGAACTTACTTTACTTACTTAATTGTTAGTCTAAAAATAAAATAAAAAATAAAGAATATAAAAAGTTTAGATAAAAGAAAATAGAAATATACAAAAATATTTAATGAACAACATAAACAAATGAACATGAACGAACACAAACGTAATCAAACATAAACGAACGAACGTAAATAAACGTACGTTCACGAACACGTTATCGAACGTTCACGAACACAATTGAACGAATGAGACCTCTGTTCATGTTCGTTCATTTAGTTAATCGGACGGAAATCCTTGTTCATGTTCGTTCATTTATTAAACGAACGAACGTAAACGAACTTCTCGCCAAATGGTTCACAAACTGTTCGCTAAACGTTCGGTTCGTTTACAGCCCTACTCACACCTTCTCTCTTTCGTAGCTACAGATCTTCTTTCCGCCTTCTCATTTTTTTCACTGGTCTAGGGTTTTCGTCGATTCATTGTGTTGTTGAATCGTTACTTCGATAGAACGTAGTGTTTGATTTGTCAGATCATCGTGTTGATGATCTGATTAGTAGTTGTGATCAGTGTTGTAAAAACCGTGATTACTTGCTAATCGGTAGTTTACCTTGTAAATTTGAGCTAATCAGACACTTAATCGGAAAATCGGTCTCAGCCAGTCCTAGCCCGCACTAGTCGACACTACTCCGCGTTTTTCCGGCTACATCCGGCCAGACTCTAGAAATTCTGGCGAGGTTAAACTAATTTCTCATATAAAAATGTGTGTATATATATAAGTTTGATAAATTACATATAAAAACTTCAATCCGATTAATCGCTAGTCGGTAACCCACCGCCTCTATCGATTTTTACTTGTGATACTTTTATTGTTTGTTATACGATTATGTATGTAACTCTGATTTTGTTATGTAAAAGTTCTTGATTGATTCTAGTAGTTTGTAGATCTTGATCCTTCATATTTGACAATATTGAAGTTTTTTTATTTTATCATATTCTTTTTTTAAAGAACCGAACTTGTTGTTTAGCAATCAAATCTATATTGTATTAGATAAGATTTGAAGCTTCATGGACTACTTTTGCAACTTTAGAAAAATCATTTGAGAGGGTCAAGTTGGTACCAATAGGCTCATTCTTTTCTAAACCTTCTGAGATGTTTTCTTGTTTATCATTCTTAGAAGAGAATTTTCCATAACTTCCTCTTGTTCACTTGCAAAAAAAAAATTTCTGAAATTGAATTGCCATCGTTGTCGAGACCACCTGTCAATAATTGTGATGTTATAGCTCTAACAATAGAACTCGTCCTAAAAGACTAGTCTAGTGGGTGAGAGAACTCATTTGGTCTATAAACCCCACATTTGTTGCCTATACAACCGATCCTTGCAATGAAAGCACATCAAACAAGCTAACACATACCACTGGAAGCACATCAAACAAGCTAAGAACACCAAAAACTCGAATGCTAAGACACCATCTAGATCGAAACATGCAATAACAACAATAACCGAAGGATAGCATTCCCTAATCATCAACGCAACGTCAAAATCTCAAATATCCAAGATTTCTAAAACCAGCAAAATATCCAAGATTAATAAGTAACAACCAAGTTTGAAAACAAAAACAAAAATTTCCAGTAACTCCAACCATTGTGACTGAAACAAACATCCAAACAGACCCACTTAAACAAACAAATTGGGCCTTGAAGCCTTGTAGGTGGTCTTGAGCTTTCTAGTTGGTGGTCTAACCTTCTTGAAGACCAATGGGAACTTGATCTTGGAGTTATGGAACTGCTTGGTGGACTCCCTCTTGCAGAGCTTAGCAGGGATGGTGGCAGTTTTGATGACCTGGATGCAATGGTGGCGGACTCTGTGACGAGAAGCCATCTCGGTGTACATTTGTTCAATACCACCGTTTAAGGTTGTGTCCCTGTACTCCTTGTACATGTTATGGTACCCGGTCCTAGACTGGTACCTCAACCAAATGCCATAGTTCTTGATAGTAGTTGGGTTCTTCTCAAAAATCTAGAAAAATATGAGCAATCATGCAAAATATAGAGTCAAACAAAATTAAGGCATGAATTTAATAACAATTGAATAACTGGTAAGGAGTGGCAATAAAAAGAGATCAAGAAATAGTGTTTCGACTTTTTTGTTGTTCAAATCTCCAATAATCTTATATTATAAGTTATTTTAAGTTTTGGTAAGTTCAGATTACTAGACGAGTTAGAACACGAAAAAGACATCTTTTGGGAGACGAGAGTAATTTCAGTCTACTCTTCGATCATGACTCCAAAATAATAATAAAACAACCAAAAAAACAAAACATGTTCATCCAAAAACTAAACCAGATTATTACGATTACAATCCATGATTGGTTTCAAGACACAAGTTCACATAACCACAAGACTCAATCAGAGCACAAAAGAATCTAAAAACATCATTAGGAGTCTACACAAACTCTTACTATAAATGAATATTTTCAAGAAAAAGTGACAGTTATGTGTGCACAAAACCATGTTAAAAATATTTAAACTGAACTTGACATATATGACACAAAAGTAATAAACTAATAAGCAAAATTCAAAAAAACATAAAAGAAGTTGATCAAAACCAATCCTGCTCTTCTTTAACATTGTTCAAAAGGTATACAAAACTTGATTCAAGACAAACTACTTGGCATAAAAGTATATAAAACTCCAGCAGATATGTGTTAATGTGTTATATTAGGATATTAAACAATAAGCATCAAGTTCCTTGCAGTCAAGGCTTTAAACCCTAATTGTGATGTTGCGTGCAATTGCCTTATATTTCAAAAACATAAATAAGCAAAATCAAATACATTAAGGCAGATTAAAGCCAAATCATTGCAATTTTGAAACAAAGAGCATGTTGATGATCTTGCAACAAAGAAATCATCACTGCACAAACTAATTGATGATATAATAACAATATCAGATACATCATTTTGAAGAGAATTCAAAATGCAAACAAGATTAGAACAACAATGCCACATCAATATAAAAATGTGAATTATACCTCATTAATAGCAAGCATCTGGCCATTGCTCTTCTTCACCTTCTTCAGCTTCCTCAAAAAGTACCTAACAATTTCAGCAAAAATAACAAATCATCATCCATAACCAACACCTTCTTGTCAAATTAAACCTGAAAAACAAACAATAAGCAACCAAAAACTAACCAAAACTTGCTCTTAGCACGGACTTCGTTGGTGGCCCAAAGCTTCATACGGTAGATCTTCGGATGCTCATCTGACTCCGTCGGTAGACCTCTTCCGACGACCTGAAACTGATGAAACTGCAACAAATACAACAATAAGACAAATATTTAGAAAATTCGATGAAAAATAGCTTTAATTGTTCGATCGATAAGCCATGGATAGAGAACGATGATTATCATAGAAGAAATTAGATGTGCGATTGTAATATACGAACCTTGTAGCTCATTTTTCCGGCCGGCGATCTCTGGATCAGTCTTCAACGGTGACTGCTGCGTGCGGTGTGGTTGAGGCGCTAACAATGGAAATGCTAACGATGGAAATTAGGGCATCGATTGGTATATAAGTGGGTAGAGAAGCCAAGAGAAGAACCCTAGTTCTTGGGCTGGATCCAAACAAACGGGCCACGGAAATAGAATAAAGCCCAAATCTATGAATAGTTTATATTTTTGTTTTTTTAATTATTTAGTAAGTTGATAAATTAGTTACATGTGGAGTTTAAGTGTTTAACCAAATTGACTCCGGTGTTAGAGGTGCACAAACCGGTTTTTTCCGGATCCGGATCCGGATTGGATCCGGACCGGTTCGGTCAACGATGGTCAACGGTCGGATCCATTGGAACCGGTTTTGAATCGGATCCGGTTAAGAGAGTGGAGAGTTGGAACCTATTGGGACCGGACCGGATTTATGGAACCTAATCGGCCAAAAAAAACCGGTTCCACCGGATTTTTTAAAAAACAAAATTTAAAAATTAACAAAGATACACTATAAAATACATGTTTTATTTATTTTTTAGCTTTTTTTTTAAGTGATTTAACAATTATTCATACAAAAAAATTACAAAAAACATAATTAAATCATAAAATATATATTATTTATTATGACTCGTTATTCGTCGTCTACTCGTCTTAGTCTTCGTAACATCGGTTTTCAATCTTCTTCGCTTGAGATACGTTGGGCATCATCATAAGCTTGTTCTTCGTCAGAAAGTGGATTCGTCGCCCCTTGTTCTACTTCGAATTCATGTATTTCTTGTTCAATGTCAAACTCGCCTTCTAGTTTTGCAACATGTTGTACACGTTCGGCGGCATCCAAATGGTCCTTCAAGCAAATACACATCTCCATAGATTCCGGTGTAAGCCTCATTCTTCGAATAGATAAAACTCTGCCACTAAGAGAAAAAGAAGATTCTGAAGCTACCGTGGAAGCTTGGACGGTTAGTAGGTCACGGGCCATTGCGACTAGAACGGGATATTGGGATTCTCTTCCTTGCCACCAACTCAAGATATCAAAGTTTTCAAACTCTTCGGATCTTAGAGTTGAAATAAAGTCGGTTGCTTGATATCTCTCAAGCTCGCTACTTGGTATGCTTCCACGAGCTCGTTTAGTATTTTCGTTTCTTAAAGTGTTAAATAAATTTAGCATCGGGTTCCTTGAACTACTAGAACTTGAACCTGAACCCATTGATTCACGTATGTTTGATGGATCACCACTTCCACCATATTTGCGTAAATAATAATCAAACATATTATTAAAAGCCGAATTGAAATCCCTTATTGCATTTGATTCAAAATTTGGGTCTTCCTCGAACATATTTAAATCATCCGATATTGATCCAATTAATGTTTCAACACCGGTTACATTAATCATTGGGTTTAAGGCGGCCGAACATGTAACAACGGCCGACATTTCTGAAAAATATTTTTTAAATTTAGCTTTCATAGGTTTTACCATTTTTTCAAAAATAGGGTCGTGATATTCAAACTCTTTTAATTTATTACATATTAAGTATAATTGTTGAAGTATTAACGAAGACATGGGATAATAAACTCCCGATAAACATGTAGTTGCATTTTTAAAAACCTTAAGCAAATTAGTTAGTTTCTCGATCATATCCCAACTTATATTATCAAATTTTTGTGAACAACGTTTCTTTTGTACAAGTTCATCATGGAAATGTTTTAAAGTAACTCTTTGCCTTAAGACCGATTCAAACATTTTCCATGTCGAGTTCCATCTAGTAGGTACGTCCCAATTCGGACCTAAAAAGATGGAATCCGTTTGTTGGCACAAGTTTCTATAGTTTATATATCTTTTTTTGCTTGTGCTAAAAACTTCACGTAACATCACTTTAAAATTTTCTTTTACGTCTCTTATTTCTTGGACGTTTAGACTGTCTTGCACAACCAAGTTAATGATATGTGCAACACATCGACTATGAAAGAAAACACCGTTACAAGGCGGTTCATATTTTATTTTTAATTTTTCTACCGCGTTTATATTATTTGAATCGTTATCAAAAGATATTGCAAATATTTTTGGTTAAATTTTATAAGTTTGAATGACGGAGTCTAAAATATAAAATAAGTTTTCACCGGTATGTGGATATCCAAAATAATCAAACGCAATCGTACGCTTCATCATTTGCCACGACTCCGGTCTAAAATATAAAATAAGTTTTCACCTTTTGCGAACCGTTCGACATTTCGCATAAATCGAAATAAGCCCATATCTCTTGGTTTCGGGAGCAAGGAAGTACTGTCACCACCGTGACATCGCTAGTAGAACCACCAACCGAATTTTGAGTGCTTGCGGAAGCGGAAGCCATGAGAGCGTTTTTTTTTTGCGTAAAGCGAGCGTTTTTTTTGCGTTTTGAGAGCGTTTTTGAGTTTTGAGAGCTAGAATGTTGTGGTGAACTAACCCATACACCCAATACCTATTTATACTAAGTTTCAAGCCTCAAAAACAAAAAAAAAACAAAAAAACGGCCATATTAACGGCTATATAGCCGTTTTTTTTAACCCAACGGCTTGAACCGATTAGAACCGGTTCTATTTTGTGAGGCCCCGAACCCGGGAGGCCTCACGTATTGGATTTACTCATCAACACATAGCACTTTAAACGTAAGACATTCATTAACACAGCGAAAACGATTTAAACTTTAACATACACAGCGGAAACATAAACATATCTAATACCACTTGTCTCTAACAACATCAACTTAAAACATAACATAAAACATAATCGGGATGCCAGACACTGATCTTCGGGTAACTCTTCTCTCTAAGCCAAGCATCCACATCCATCAACTAAACCTGCACTTAACTGATATGCATACTAAAAATCAGCAACGCTGAGTGAGTTCTAACGTTTACTTTAAATCATTTATACAAAAGATTTACTAATACATACATGCATACTGCCCTTAAGGCAAAACTTTACATACTACACTTTTCAAAACATAATTTAATACATTCATAAAGTATCCGTCAATTACTGTCCTCGTGATCAATACCGCTTAACCGTCAATTCTTATCATTGCTGGTATTGTCCTCGTGATCAGTACCACTTAACCGTCAATTCATCTTTACTGTACTGCCCTCATGGCTTACATCCATGAACCGACAAGTACCTGGTCAATGCCCCCATGGCTTACACCATGAACCGACACTACCGTTTATCCGTCAATTCTTGTTACATACTAGTATTGTCCTCGTGATCAATACCTTCTGGGTCCTCGTGACCCAATGATGTTGTCCTTGCGAGCAACACCACATGACACGATGGTGTCCTCGTGATCAACACCGGGTATTGTCCTCGTGATCAATACCGCTTAACTGGTACATGGGGGATTGCGTAGTCCCCCGAGCAACCGCCGTCACTCATTCCAATTGTACAACTGCTAACGAGCCACCGAGACTCTTACTAATGGGTAGCACCCATATCTGACATCTTGTACAAGTAACATCTGTCCCAAGGACCTTTACAAACTGGTACACATTCCCGAAGGAAAGCTGTTCACTTTACTGTTCATAAAACTTTTCTGTAAATCTTGTTCATAACTTTCATATATAATATGCCTTTGTTTATGTATATAAAAATATAGTAAACGCTTGCCATAAAATATAACTTGCTTACTGATAACATACTAGCACATATATCAAGCCTTTGTTTATGTATATGAAAATATAGTAAACGCTTGCCAAAATATATATCTTGCTTTACTTGAACATACTAACACATATATTATGCATTTGTTTATGTATATGAAAATATAGTAAACGCTTGCCAAAATATATATCTTGCTTTACTTGAACATACTAACACATATATTATGCATTTGTTTATGTATATGAAAATATAGTAAACGCTTGCCATAATATAGATATACTTTCCTCAAAACGTACTTTTGCCTCTTTTAAACTTTTCACTAAAACATAACTTTTCCTTTCAGTTTATAATATATAAAATATAATAAACGCTTACACTAAGTATGCACACCACCCCTAAAGAAGGCAAAAAGGGGATTAGAACTCACCTGGTGAGCTAATTCGAGTTGTCCTAAACAAGGTCCAACAACGTCACTTCCGATCTGAATTGATTAGTCAAATACACATCAGACCATTACCGACTCTAATGGTTTAACTACTCTAACATGCTGACTTCACTTAATCAGACCTGATGCCTGCGCACTTAGCAAGTGCGCAGACTCTGCTTCCTGCGCACTTAGCAAGTGCGCAGGTTCCTCTTCCTGCGCACTTAGCAAGTGCGCAGGACCTGCTCTGTGCGCACTTGATAAGTACGCACGACCTGTTCTTCGCGAAAAACCCTAACTTTCGCATTCGGGTCTGATCACGTCAAGATCCCGAACCTGTTTGCATTCAAAACGTTCGTTTTCCATTAAGGAACTCAAATCTATGCTCATCTTTCAGTTTCATCCGTTCAAACATAACCTTTTCACCCAAAACCCGAAAAACCCAAAAACGAACAAAAACTCAGATCTAGGAGAATCGGTTACCTGTAAACGCTTCTTCTTCACAGCTAATCGTTCCAGATACGAACGCCTACGATCCTATGAACTTGGATTCGAAAACCGGGACTTTCTCTCTCTAGACTCTCTCTCTAGAATTCGGAAATGTGAATGGAAATGAGAGCTTTTGGCTGATCTTGAGGCTTATAAGGGCCCAAACTTGCTCCTTTCGGCCCATACCCCGGCACAAGCCCACTTCCCTTCTTTTCTTATTTAAGTTTTAATATTCTCGTGAATTCTTTCGCGCTCTAAAACTCGGGATGTTACATATTTTATCCGAAAAAAAACCGGTTCCAAAATGTCCGATTTTTTTCCGATTTTTATCCGGTCCGTCAAAAACTCCTAAACCAGTTCTGGATCTGCCGGTTCTTAAAAAATCCGGACCGGTTCCAAAAAAACTGGTTCTAGCCGGATCTGGTTTCGAATAATCCGTCGGATCGGATTCGGATCCGGTTCTTTTGAGCACCTCTATCTGGTGTTATAAAATATAGTTATATAGTTACCTAACTTTAGGGGTAAAAAAAAGTCTAAATCGAGCTTAAATTCAACAAGATCGACTCGTTTAAGTTAAGAGATTACGAGTTGAAGTCTATGTATGAATAGAGATGTTCAAAACCGTTGAAACTGATTGAATCGTCTAAACCAAGCTAAATCAGTCAATTTGGCCGGGTCAAAAGTAATAAAGTTTGATTTACGGTTTGAAAAACCGGGTTTCACGGTTCGGTTTACGGTATACGGTTTGGAAAAACCGGATGAACTGAACCAACCAATATAAATTAATATGTATAATTTTAATAAATATAAAGTATATTTTTTCATACATATGAATCTAACGATTATAATAAGTATCAGTATCTTTATACTAATAAATAAAAATTCTAGGTATTTCTCGTCTCTCTCCTATTAAATAATTATATTAAAAAGCATATATTTTTAAATGTTTAATACAAATCTAATTATGGATGCTTATTAATTATTTATGAATAGTTATTATATCATTGACCAAATGAATTTTTAAAAAAATTAATACACAGTTGAAAATAAATGTTTTAAAAATTAACTTAATAGAATTTTTAGTTGTCATGTCAGAGGACATTTTTTTAAAGACAATTTTGATGAATGATATTACATTATATTTTATTCAACTCGTGTAATATATAAGTCTTTAAAAACATAAATTTTTTATTACTAAATATATAACATTATATTTATTCAACCCGTGTAATACACGAGATTGTAACCTAGTTATATATATAGTAAAAAGCTTTGCAGTGAACAGTGTTTTCAATATATTTTTATTTATTTTTTCTTAATTAAAGAATATAAATTGAATTCTTAGAACATGAATTAAGCCCGCGTCAATGGTTTGTTTCTGATTATAATACGTGCTTTTAAGTTTTTCCTTTTCACTATTTTTTTGGTAAACCCCTTTGATAATTAAAAGGTAAAACGTTGGAGACATTGAAAATGATACGATTCCGTGTTAGAAAAAAATACGACCCAAACCGGTAAACCGCCAAGACTGAACTATTTCGGTCGACCAAAATCCGGCCGGTTTGGTTTCGTTTTGTCCAAAATAAATTCTATCAAAACCGGCTCGAACTGGATCGTGAACATCCCAACGTATAAAGTTCGAGTTTAATTCATAAAATTAGTCTGAGCTTAGCTCGTTTGTTATTTATTTATTTTTATATTTTTTTATAATTATATATAAGTAACATAATATATATATATATATATATATGTATTTAATCGTAAGTTATAAACAGTGTAATTACATATTAATGTGTCATCATTTATACGTATTTTAGTTGCATAATCATCCCCATATTTGTCTGGTTTTGGGGCAATTTCATTGGAATTAGTACTTAATTGGTTCCTTTGAGATAATTTGCAGGTTATTTGGCTTCCCACACTAAAAGGAATGAAAACGTCAAAGAAATGTGGAAGTCAGAAACCATGCATGGTCGTGCATGGCCAAGCACGTCTGTGCCCCCTAAAGGTCGGTCAGAAAACTATGTATGGAAGCACACAGTCAACGCAGATGCACGGTCGTGCGTCGCTAACAAAATTGGCATAAAAAGTTGAACTTCGTACAAAAGCGAACCGTTGGCAGAGAAAATGGCACGGCCATGCGTCCCCTGTTTCAACCTATAAATACCAAACTCAAGCCACTTCATACACAAGGCAAAACTTGGGAGAGTTTCCTAGAGGTCTCCTCCCACTAGAGAGCTGAGAGATATCTTCACTTCATCAAATATCAAGAAGCATATTATAATCAATACATGTGTCTTTGGTTTGATTATTTGTTTTCATTCCATGATCTTTACATCAATAAGTGTTTGTGCATTCATTTGTATGGCCACTAGTAGCTAGTTTTCTTGTATCACTTGGGTGAAGTTGAAACATGGTGTAAATTAATAATTTGATTTAGTAAAATGGTGTGTTTATGTCTTTTGGTTATTCTTGACTATGATCATTCTTTATGAATGTGAGTACTTGATCTTTGGTTGCTAGAGTCTCTAATCTTGTGGGTGTTTAAGCAATACATGTTGAAAAACCGTTGTTTGAGCATTCATTTAAAGTTGTATGTCTTTATACAAGTCTTTGGTGCTACACTCGACCCCGTGGGTAAATATTTTAAACTTTTGTTAACTTGGGCTGAATATTCAAGCAAAGCATTCGAGTTTTAGGTAAACCATATGTTTTGTGTTGGTAGTCTTCTATCTTCTTGCCATAAGCTTCAAAGGACTTCTAGCGGGAGCCACAAAGTGTTGAAGCTTAGGATTGGAGTTCTATTTACTTAAAGTTTATTGTATTCAAGATGTCTTTAAACCTGCCTTGCGGTGGTTATTATGTCTAGCGACATTCTAGCTTTCCAATAAGTTGAGGGTCGTGGTAACCATACCTCGAGCCCTTCCACTTTATTACCAAAAACATAAATTAGTCAATTTCGGCCTTCATTGCATGATTTTAGGTAGTTAGCAAGTCATATCATTCTAACTTTTCAAACAATCATATGATTTAGTGACTGTACCTGGAGCCACTTCTACAGAACATTTAGGTTGCATAAATGACTCGAGGTAGCTAGCTGTCCAAGAGTCATTAGACCAAACCATTAGCCTATTTTGACCAAACCATTAGCCTATTTCTAAAATATCGATTTACTACCAAGTGGATTTAGCACAGGTGATATACTGTTTGATTTGATTATTCCTCAACCTCTCACCTTGTTTAGTTGCATGCTTATTTATATTTTTATTATCACAAAAACACTATCTTTATTATTTGACTAAACAATGACAACAATTGAGTACTGATAGTTACTGTTTCCATTGGTTCGATACTGGGTTCTTACCTAGACTATATTACGATGTGATAGTTAGTTAAAATATATCCCTAAAAATATATACTACATACACAACACACATTACATATCATCTAATATAACTACTATTGTATTTATATATAAAGTAAGAGAATTATTTAAACTAGTAAATATAATTAAGCTTGGTATACAAATGTGTAATCTAAGTTAAAAAACTCGTCTAAATTGGTTCATTTGAGCTCAGCTCATCTCATCTCAAGATTTTAACGAACGGATCTTGAAGAACTCAAGATTTTAACAAACGGATCTTGAAGAACTCACAAGTACGTCGGCTGGTTTTATGCATCTAATCTTTGATAATAGAACTATTTGTTATTTTTTAATCTATTTTGTAAATCGTTTTACTACATTTAGAAAGAGTTATTTTCTTCTTTTACAAAATGTCATTTTTTATATGTTTATTTAATTAAAAGACTAAGATTTGTAAAGCAATTATACAACGAAGTATCCTCTGATTATAACTTTGATAAACAAATACACATTCCAACATGCTCCTACATCACTTTATATTATAACCTTGTCTAATTTTAATTATTGAACATTAATACAATCATTTTTAAAACACACTAGCTTTATTTTATAACCGTGTATAATTTTAATTCTTGAATATTATATAATCATTTTTAAAACACACACCTAACATCACTAGTTTAATGTGACACGTTTAGTTTTTTTGTTTTTTTTTTAACATCAATTTGGATCACTGACGGGCCACTGGCCCACCCGATCATCTCCACCACCCTCAGGAGGAAACTCACAATAGATGAGAAAACCCTCTGGCGAACCCCTTTTTTGTCATAAGTGGGACTTGAACCCAAGACCTCCCCATTTTAATGAAGTCTTGGGTACCTCACCTCAACCACTTGGGTTGAAGATCATTGGCATGTGACACATTTAGTGTTATCGATTTATCGTAAAAGTTATAGTGTAACACGTGATTTCAAATTTAACTTCTTTAGTGTTGCATGTTTATTAAGGAGTTCTACTTTCCACACCTTAACAAATCTCACATCGTCAAGTTTACGAAAGGTATCCTAGGTCACAAACCACTGCGATTTTGAGTACGTTGGCTGTGAATGGCTGAGATGTTACATATGTGTTTAACCTAAAAGCCTAAAGTTTTTCTAAATGTAGTACTTACAATGAATGTCATAAACTAGCGAGATAATAGATGACAAACACCATTGTTATGAAGTTCCAAAATAATTTTTTTCTCATCATGAATGAACCTCTTGTTATTGATAAGCACGACACAGATTTATCTGAATCATCGAGGATAACGGACCCTAGGAATGAGGTGAATCGAATGTGCCGGGTCTTCATTACCAAATACACCCTTGTTTTCGATCCAACACAAAAACGACTTGTATAGATACAGGGGTTTAAATGAGACATCTTTTTTGAAATACAAATAGTCGAATACCTTGATAGACATGAAGGCAATATGTCCATCCATGATGGAGATAATATTGAAATGTAAGGAGCTACTCGACTGATAAAACACAAAATCCACCAAGTGTCATGTTGGCGATAATTTCTTAACTCACAAGACGGTGGAGTTAAGTGACTTAATCCACAAGTTTGCTGGTATTAGCAGTCCTAGTTGAGTAGAATTAGGATGTTATGTCTTAGTATTATTTTGTATTTAATTTATTGAATACGTATCATAGTCTAACGAGTCTAGGTTAGTCTATATAAACCGAGTCAGGGGTTGCTAATTGTAATCATGTTTTTAGAGAGAGATTTCTTAATATTAATAAACGTGTTTGGGAGTTAGCCAATAACGTGTGTTTTACCGATTCAGGACTTGATGTCACATATGTGGTTGGAAATCCCTCCAATCCTATTGGTGATTCAATCAAACCCGACCCGACGGCACATATTTTGACCCGCGTTAAAAGGTATCAATTTTAATAGGTTATTTAACCCGAACCGCCCATTTTCGAACTAAACAAATGGATGCTCATTGTTCTCTTAATAGTGGGATGGCTTTGATTTGATAGCTGGCTAGTGAAACTTGTTTTTAAGCAAAGAAATTCCAAACTCGTGTCAAATTAATAGCAAAATTACAATTTTGAAACATACATAATTACCTTCAAAGTAGTTTTGCAACAACCGATCCATATTTTTTCTCACAATTTCTTGTTGACTATACAAATATGCAAGCTCTAATAGAAAACTTACCAACCATATTTGACCCTCTGCACACCAAGGCCAATAGCAATCAGAGCCAAAATTGCCTGCACACAACCAATTCCAACATGATTTAACAACATAATTCTGAATTCAAAAAACTCTGGAAATTATCTGACAAACAACAAACAACGATATATATATATATATGTGTGTGTGTGTGTGTGTGTTGAAAACCTAGAGAACAGCATAATGCAGAAAAAATAATCAAAAGTAGTGGGAGAGAGAAACAGAGGCGGTTACATAACTATCTTGCATATCACATTCAAAGCAATAGGTACAAATTCATTATGCGGTTCTCGAAGTTCTCAACATGTTGATTCTGAAACGAACGTCCCTTTATATATGTGTGTGTAAATGGATGCTGCAATCCATAAGTTTACTAACATGGATGTTGTTCATAAAAGGGAAATTCTCTCTTTAAGAGTCGGTTTTAATTTATGGTTCTTTCTCATGCATCTGGAGTCAGGACTTTGGATCTAGAGATTTGAGACTTCAGTGCCAACTTTATGCCCATTTTTGTGCCTAGGGATGATGGATGTGGTGGTGGAGAGAGGGTACTAAAGGTAGCAGTCTAACAGAAGGTAGAGATGGCAAGATGGGCGGTTGGGTAATGGTACAAAACAGGCTGAGGTTGAAAGACATCGTTTTTAGTAAGGGGCAAAACGAACCGGGTCCGGATGCTTGGCCTGTAAAACACTTGTATGCCCATTTTGTTTCTTTTACTAAAGTATTAATATGTTATTTATGATTACGAAAACAATACAATTACAATAATAATCAAAATCTTTGAATAAAACAATTTAGGAGGTTTTATGCATAAAAGAATTTGTAAACGGTTCTCAACCCGTTTGACCCAGTTAACCCATTTGACCCGTTCCCTTTTTAGCTAAATTCTTTTTAATCTGACCTATTTTCAAATAAACTGCAACCCAAATTGATCAATTCATAAGTATCGGGACAAAATTGCCACATCTAGAGGTGGGAGAGGGTGATACACACATGCATGCATGAAGAAATAAAGTCAAGTAGAAGGTTTAGGTGTTGTTTGGTTTCCTCTGCAGTTAAATCACACAATCAAAGTCAAGTTTAGAACTTTATACACTGATTTGCAGCTTTAGGTTACAGGTTGTTTGTTGGTTTTGGTTGTATTTCAAGGCTTAGGGTCAACTTCACATTATGATAATAGCAATTTAGCTCATAGGTTGGCATTTTGTAAACTCTCATCTGTATCTCACTTAATTTTTTAGATGCATTATTAATTTAATCTTATTTTGCAAAAAAGAGAGAGAAAACAAATCCACTCACCGCTATGGTGCAGGCAACAAGTCCTGCCTTTTCTCTGTAATCCACCCGCACAAAGAGTAGTATGAAAGCTCCGAGATACCAGGGAATGGCCCCAAAGAAGAAACCAATAAAAAATCTGCATGAGATCCAAGCCAAATAAAATAACATACAAACCAAACTGTCTTTACAAAATTTATTGTTGGTGTACACTTACAAGAACCAGCCAATCCCACAACCACAGCAAGGAAGGGGACGGCGGTCAATTACCACAGGTGTCCCAGAAGCAATCACAATGCCTAAAGAAGTATCAAGCAGTCAAACATTGATAAGCAGCAAGCAAACAGAAAACTGATAACAATAATAATAATAGTCGATAATGAACAATGTAAGGTTGGAGAAAAAAATGTTGGTTAAACTATTCATTTATGCGTTAATGCAATTGGTAGGAAATTGTACAAAAATACGGTCAGCGTTGGACGTTGGGTAATTATATAAAAGATGAATCATGGGAGTGTAGAGTATGAAGGCTTTTAGGGTCAGCCGGCCCTAGAGTCTGTCAGGTTACGGGTTTCGGGCTGGGCCCCATATGGACTTAACTTGTTGGTTAAGCTATTAACCCTAGACTAGTCTCTATATATAAGATGTAATAGTCTTGTAATTCTTTGAGCACATAAATATAATAAACACCCTAGTTGCAGCAAGTGGATGTAGGTCATACCGACCGAACCACTATAAATCTTTCGTGTCGTTTATTCGTTTTAGCGTGTGTTGCGTGTTGTGTGATACCCTAACAACTGGTATCAGAGCTTGGCTCTTGATCGTGTCACACTCACAGCCGCCTCCGGAGTAACTAGGGTTTCTCCTGCCGTCGCCGCCGTGTGAACAGTACCGAGTCGTGAACAGTAGCGCCGCTGCTACAGTGTTTTTCGACTGCTACAGTGTTTCCGGCTGCTACGGTGTTTTCCGGCTGCTACATTGTTTTCCGGCTGCTACAGTGTTTCCCGGAAGCTACAGTGTTTCCCGGCTGCTACAGTGTCTCCCGGCTGCTACAGTATCTAAAAAAAATCGCTACTGATTAGGGTTCCGCCGAACTGCCGCCGACATAACATATTTCTGTCCCGTTTTCCGCTGCTGTTGCCGCTGTTGTTGACCTGGTCAACCACAGCCGTCAAACCCTAAATCCGGTAAACCTTTTTTATCGGTGTTTTTTACTCGTTTATTACTGATTTTGGTTGAGATTGGTTGAATAGACAGTGTCCAATAGAACAGTCAACAAGTTCAGGCCGCCGCCACTGCTGTGTTTGTTCACTGTTCCTGGTCTCGACTCGATCAGTTCTACTCGGTAAGTTTTGTTTCAATGGCAGAAGAAGGTAAGGTAAAGATAGTGGCGTTTGATGGACAAGATTATGGATTCTGGAGAATGCAAATTGAAGACATGCTCTATCAGAAGAGCTTACATCTTCCGATAATTGGTTTGACAGCAAAACCAGTAAAAATGTCTGAAGCCGACTGGAATCTCCTAGACAGACAAGCCTTGGGAGTAGTAAGGTTGTCTTTGTCAAGGAACGTGGCCTACAACATAGTCAAAGAAAAGACCACTTCAGGTTTGTTAAAAGCCCTGGTTGACATGTATGAGAAGCCCTCTGCCGTTAATAAGGTATTTCTCATTAGACAATTGGTTAACACCAAGTTGAGAGAAGGTTCGTCTGTTTCTGCCCATATTAATGATTTCAATTCTATTTTAACTCAGTTAGAATCTGTTGATATTAACTTTGAGGATGAGGTACAAGCTCTCCTTCTATTGTCTTCTTTGCCCGAAAGCTGGTCAGGTACTGTTACAGCTGTCAGTAGTTCATCTGGAACTACCAAACTCACATTCAAGGGGATGCGAGATTTGATTCTAAATGAAGACGTGCGTAGGAAAAACGCTGGAGAAACTTCCAGTTCTATTCTACATACTGAAGGAAGAGGGAGAAGACCTGAAAGGGGCAATAACAGGGGTAGGTCCAAATCCAGAAAGAGAGGTCAGTCAAAACCAAGGGCTGACATTGAATGTTGGAATTGCAAAGAAAAGGGTCATTTTAGGAGCCAGTGTCCTAAACCAGTCGTTGCAAAAAACAATAAAAAGGTGAACAACGTAACAGCCGATGAAGAAGAAGAGGAAGTAGAAGATGATGCTCTTATTTGCTGCGTTGAAAACACTATCGAGTCCTGGATCATGGATTCAGGAGCTTCTTTTCACGCCGTCCCTTGCTCAGAGCTTGTGAAGAATCTACGAACAGGTAACTTTGGTAAAGTTCGTTTGGCATTATAAGACACTTGACATTGCAGGGATTGGTGATGTTGATCTAAAAACCACACTCGGAACCACTTGGACATTGAAAGATGTTAGAGTAATTCCCAACTTGAAGAGGAAATTAATTTCAGTTGGTCAGCTGGATGACCAAGGTCACAGGGTTTTCTTCGAGGATGGTCAATGGAAGGTTATCAAGGGCAATCTCGTGATTGCACGTGGAAAGAAGAAGGGGACACTGTACATGGTGGAGGTACCCGCCGACGGTGTTAATGCCATGACTTCAGGTCCGAGTCCATCTAATTTATGGCACCAGCGACTCGGACATATGAGTGATAAAGGATTGAAAATGTTGGCTGAGAAAGGGAAGTTTCCAGATTTAAAGAAAGTTGAAACCGGATTCTGCGAACCATGCGTTCTCGGTAAACAGAAGAAAGTCACATTCTTGAAGATAACTCAGGCACCAAAAGCTCAGAAACTGGAGCTTATTCATTCGGATGTTTATGGACCTACTTCAGTCCAATCGGTAGGAGGATCTTCCTACTATGTGACATTCATTGATGACGCAACTCGAAAGGTATGGGTTTATTTCCTCAAAAATAAATTTGAAGTTTTTGATACCTTTAAGAAATGGAAAATTGCTGTTGAAAATGAAACTGATTTGAAGGTCAAATGCCTGAAGTCGGACAATGGTGGGGAATACATCAGCAAAGAATTCACTGATTATTGTGCTGATCAGGGAATCAAGATGATCAAGACAGTCCCAGGAACTCCTCAGCAAAATGGAGTTGCAGAACGGATGAACATAACACTTAATGAAAGGGCGAGGAGCATGAGGTTAAACGCAGGGCTCCCCAAAATGTTCTGGGCCGATGCAGTTAACACTGCGGCTTATCTAATTAATCGTGGACCGTCTGTTCCTTTGGGTTTCAAAATACCAGAGGAAGTGTGGAAACGAAAGGAGGTTAGTCTCAAACATCTGAAGGTATTTGGTTGTTCTGCTTACCGTTTATTGAGTGACAGGGATAAATTGGATCCAAAGGCCAAAAAGTGTACGTTCATTGGCTACGGATTAGACGAGATGGGTTACCGACTTTGGGATTCTGAAAGTAGGAAGGTAATCAGAAGTAAAAATGTCACGTTCAATGAAACAGAGTTATACAAAGACAAGAATGCAACAAAACCAGAAGTTCAGAAAGAATACATCGTTGTTGATACTGAGACCGAGAATACAGGTGATACTGAAACTCCAACAGATATTCAAGACAGTGGGAGCTCAGAGGTTGATGATTCAACCGACAGTGACAGTTCTGAAGAAGAAATTGAAGAACCATCACCAGCTACTGCTCCCGTTCCTCCTGAGACTAAGTGGGTCTGGAGATCTACTAGAGTTGTTGCACCGCCTGAGAGATATTCTCCATCTGCTAATTTTCTGTTGCTAACAGAGAACGGAGAACCGCAATGCTACACAGAAGCCATTCGTCTGAAAGATTCATTGCAGTGGGAGATAGCAATGAAGGATGAAATGAAATCTTTAGAGAAGAACAGAACGTGGGAGCTGACAAAGCTTCCCCCCGGTAAGAAGGCATTGCACAACAAATGGGTGTACAGGGTCAAAGATGAACACGATGGTTCTAAGCGTTACAAGGCTAGATTGGTAGTTAAGGGGTTTCAACATAAACGGGGGTTGATTACAATGAAATCTTCTCTCCGGTTGTGAAGATGACTACTATCAGGTTGGTCCTAAGTATTGTTGCTGCCGAGAGTCTTCATCTAGAGCAGCTAGATGTGAAGACAACTTTTCTACATGGGGATCTGAATGAAGATATTTACATGGCTCAACCTGAAGGGTTTCAGGTTAAAGGAAAAGAAAACATGGTCTGTAGACTAAAGAAGAGTTTGTATGGGTTGAAACAAGCTCCGAGGAAATGGTACTTGAAGTTTGACAACTTCATGGGTAGATCCGGATACAAGAAATGTGAGATGGATCACTGTTGTTACATCAAGAAGTTCGAAAAGTCCTACATCATCCTCCTTCTATACGTGGATGATATGTTAATTGCAGGTTCTGACATGAAAGAGAGAAATAAATTGAAGAAGCAAATGTCAGAAGAATTTGAAATGAAAGATCTGGGTGCTGCTAAACGGATACTCGGAATGAGTATCTCCAGGAACAAAGACGGATCTCTGACACTATCTCAAGAAAAGTACATTGGGAAAGTGTTAGAGAAATTCAAAATGAAAGATGCCAAGTCCCGAAGCACTCCACTAGGAAGTCAGTTTAAGCTTTCAAAAGACCAGTCACCAAAAACCGAAGAAGACATAGCCGAAATGACTAAGGTTCCTTACGCATCAGCTGTGGGAAGCCTTATGTACGCCATGGTGTGCACGAGGCCAGACATAGCACAGGCCGTGGGGGTAGTCAGTCGTTATATGTCTAATCCAGGAAAAGAACACTGGGAGGCAGTCAAATGGCTGCTAAGATATTTGAAAGGCACTGCGAAGATGGGGTTACGGTTCTCAGGTAAAGATATTGTTCTAAGGGGTTATACAGATGCAGACCTTGGGGGATGCAAGGATTTTTATAAAAGCACAACCGGGTTTGTTTTTTCAGTGGGAGGAACTGCGGTTAGTTGGATGTCCAGATTACAGAAGAGCGTTGCTCTTTCAACTACTGAAGCTGAGTATATGGCTTGTGCTGAAGCCGGTAAAGAGTTGATTTGGTTGAAGAATTTTTTGGAAGAACTTGGGAAGAAACAGCCAGATAGTTCATTGTTTTGTGATAATC
Organism: Smallanthus sonchifolius; assembly: GCA_023525975.1. Classification (NCBI taxonomy): domain Eukaryota; kingdom Viridiplantae; phylum Streptophyta; class Magnoliopsida; order Asterales; family Asteraceae; genus Smallanthus; species Smallanthus sonchifolius. Next base: position 31,060,815 of record CM042019.1, on the reverse strand, counting down.
AAAGCGCTATTCATCTGGGGAAGAATCCTGTGTTTCATGGAAGGTATCACTTCATCAGAGGTTTGATCAGTGATGGTACATTGAAGCTTGAAAAGATTAAAGGAACGGAGAATCCCGCGGATATGCTTACTAAGGTGGTGACCTTAGAGAAGTTGAAGCTATGTATAGCTTCAACTGGCATTCAGGAATAATGATGAGAAGGCGCTGCAGCTAGAGGTAGAGAAGTTACAAGACTACAAAGAAGACGGAGACAGTTTGAAGTTTATCAAAGCCTCCAAGTGGGAGATTGTAGAGTATGAAGGCTTTTAGGGTCAGCCGGCCCTAGAGTCTGTCAGGTTACGGGTTTGGCCCCATATGGGCTTAACTTGTTGGTTAAGCTATTAACCCTAGACTAGTCTCTATATATAAGATGTAATAGTCTTGTAATTCTTTGAGCACCTAAATATAATAAACACCCTAGTTGCAGCAAGTGGATGTAGGTCATACCGACCGAACCACTATAAATCTTTCGTGTCGTTATTCGTTTTAGCGTGTGTTGCGTGTTGTGTGATACCCTAACAGGGAGAAAATGGTAAGAAAGAGTAGAATTGTACTAGAAATCTGATTTGGGCAAGGGATTTATAGTTACCCTCTTCATTTCGCATGTTTTTCCCTCAAGAACACTTCCAAAGTCTCTCCCTAGCCTCTAGAACTCAATTTTCCAAATTGGAATTGGAGGTCAATTTGTGTACTAATAGTGTTGTAAATTTATTGGTGATCGTCATATTATCAAGCAAATCAAAGTAAAACCCTCTTTATGCATCTTAGGGATAAGTGCGCATTCATGTTAGGGTTTGTTTTCTTATAATTGGATGGTAGGTACTTGGGGCATTCGCCGTAACATATTAAAGCGATCTCCACACGTTAACATTCTCACATGTTACACCTTAAAACTCACACGATAAGCTTGCAAATTTTAAAGGTTTTTTGCATTTGGGTTCATTTGAGACTAAACCTAGTGTGATGTATAGTCTAGTAGACCTTTTGGAAAACCTAAGTAAAAGATGTTAGGACATTGAGTATGGTATTGAGATTATTTATATGTTGTTAGGTTGTTTATGTATTCATATTTGGCTAGGACTCTAGGTTACAGGACACTTAGGCAGAATTGGTACCGTTAGACCTAGATCCAGCAGGAAGTGACTCAAAGTGGACATGTAAACCTAATTATACAACAAAAGGTGAATCTTTAAGCAAAGGTTTTTTTAGATTTATTATTTACTTAAATCACTCTAGCATGCTTTTATGAGATATCACATGCTTATTGTTTTCTTGATATGTGGATCAGGTGGCATAGCCTTGGTTACGTGGCATGGTATCAGCTAGATGATACCAATTGTTGAAATGGATATCAGCTAGATTATACCAATTGTTGAAATGGATAGGTATACTTTCATATGAACTGTGTTGTCAAAAGCGCTAGAGGCGCTCGCCTAGGCGCCATTTTGAAGCCCAGCGCAGGTAAACCGCCCAAAGGGGGGCTGGGCGCAATTTTGGGCTTTTTTTTAGAAACTCGATCAGGCGCGGGCTTTTTATCAAGAGCAAAACCATTCTGGGCGAGGGCTTAATTCAATCAGGCGCATATATGGGCTGTTTTGTCAAAGATATGGGTAATAAAATTAGAAATTTTTTGAATCTTTTTTTTCCTTTAATTGAGGGTGTCTTGGCAGCTGGCCCTAGAAAAAGTAGGGAATACCAAAACAAAAAAAACCTTCGATGTTTTATATATATACTGTATACAAACCTGTGTTTCTTCATAATCGCTGCAACATCAGCAATCTTAAGGAAGCAAGAAAAGGTTAGTTTTTTTTTAATTTCTTCGTCTAAATTGCATAGTCTTATATATTATTCATAAACTTTTGGTTTTCAAGTATTGGTTTTAGTTTTGAACTTTTGGTTTTGCTTTTGAACAATTGGTGTTGCTTTTGAACAATTGGTGTTGCTTTTGAACTATTGGTATTTCTTTTGAACTATTAATTATAATAGTTTTTTTTTTTATTATTAGTGGTGTGGTATTATTTTTTAATGTATAATATATTTTTTCGTTTTTTCCCCTTTACTAGCGCCTTTTTTATCTCAGGCCCTCGCTTTTTTTGCGCCTAGCGCCTAGGCTAAAGGCAGACCTGAGTGCGCCTATCGCATTTGACAACACAACATATGAATATGTGATGGCTTTGTGGGTTGCTCTCACATCATAAGTGCCACTGTACTCGATTGGTGACTTAAGCCCTTATCGAAGCCGAGATTCGGCATGGGTCTCCCCCTTCATGACATGCTGGTTAGGTGGTAACAAAATTTCAAAATAAAGAAAGCACGATTTTTGTTTGAAAACAGTCTAAAGTACCCTACATAAAAACTGTTTATTCAAATGCTTTTCGTGTTATCTGTGATACTAACACTCTTGAACTCACTATGCGTAAAGCTCACACATTGTTTATGATGAATACTAAGTACTTATCGAAGATGGTTTGAGTGGTAGACAACATGGACAAGCTTCAGAGTCGGTTAGGAGGCTTGATACCATTTTTTAAGGCATGTAATTGTGCATCTTTTGAAAACAGCAACTACAAACAATGAAATCACAGGTTGATATGGTTTATTTAGTATCATCAAGGGAATTTAGAACTTACAATAGTCCAGATTTGTTATGATTATTAAACCTTATATATATTTTTTCTGTTGACTGAATTAGATATTTAATTGTATATTGTTGGCAATTATCTCGATTTCCAAGAAATTGGTGTGTTACAATCCTCTTCATCCTTTCTGCTCAACTGAACATGCCAACAATACGGCTGAAAAGAAAGAAGCAAACGGATTTTAGGATCAACATCCTAAACTTCTATGCAACATCTTGGTTCACCATAAATCATATTTGAAGAAACTTATTCTCCATAGGGAAGTCAAAGAAATATGTGGTTTTTCTTCATAAATACTTGGCAACCTGGTTATGCATGACATCGCTATTCCTATTCCTTAAACGTCAGGTTTTAAAAAAACGAGAAGCGCACCAAGGCGACAGGGTCTAAAACCTAGGAGCAAAGCGCACTGCTTTCTATACGCGAGGCGCAATTTACTATATAATAATTTAATATATTTCTCATAGATTTCCAACATCATTTACCCAAAATTTAGACAAAAATAAGTTCTATAGTCTATATATGGTTTAATATCTAAATAACGTATATGTAAACCTAAAAAGGCTGCTGTACAACATCCTGAAACACAAATCCAGCCCGGTACAAAAAGCGCGCCTTATGCTAGTTTTCGCTTGAAAAACGCACCACACCTACGCTTTTGTACATCGCTCACCTTGCCTACACAAAAGCGCCGGGACCTGCGCCTGAGGCACGCTTTTTAAAACCAAGAACTACACATGATGAAGAAACTAATAATCTAGAGAAGTAAAACTTGCGATTTTGTATAATTAGAGCTAACAAGATCACGAGGACGAAATTAGGACAACACATCTTAGATTTTGAAAGTAAATTAGCCTCAAATTTCATGCTTAAGAGAGTTAATAGATATTAGAATTAGATAACAGGTCAAAATCAACACCTCACAGAGTCACAGTTTCCATCAATAAACATATGTTAATTCTATCAACACCATAATCCACAATCAATTATAACAGATAAATAAACACGCAAATAACAGTACACATGAGATCAAACTAATTAGGTATAAATAGGTACCTGGAACGGTTTGATAGCCATGTATATAACGAACGTTATGCGGCGGAGCAGGTTGCGGAAGACCTACGGAAGGCTGGTAAGTCGCTGGTGGCGGAGGATACGGTTGATGATTTGCAACTCCTTGAAACGTACCGTAATAATATGACGGCGAGGGCTGAGGCGGCGCCGAAGGCTGCTGATCGGCGGGGAAAACGACGCCCCTGCTCTTCCCTTCTTCGCTCATATCTTGTGATCGGAGATCGGAATTGGAGCAAGGTCGTCGCCGGAAGGAAGCTGTTTGGATCGTCTACCGCCACTCTGTTCCTGATTGATTATGTTTATATGGTGGTAATGTTTGGGATTTGATTACTTAAGCGTGTTAACATGGTTTGAAGCTGTACGGAATAAACAAATAATATGGAGATATATTATTTTTAGAGTAAATTATAAACTGGGTCGTTTATCTTTGAGTAAATTATAAATTGGGTCGTTTATATTTTTTTTAACGGTCAACAAAACAAAGTATATTAATAAGCACTAGTAAAAACTAGCACACCAATAGTTACAACCACCAAAATTAAATACAGACAAATAGATCCAAGTCAAAACATGCTAAACGAGCATCACTGTTCCCAAGTTAGAGAAGCGAACTTCGAACGAGATTTCAACCAAAGAAAAACAAGAACTTTTATATCTTTTAGGGTCCTCTCAAGAGAAATCGGCCTTTGATTGAAGATCTTAACATTTTGCGCCCTCCACATACACCAAACTGTAGTCAATATCACCAAATGAAAAGTTTTCCGCCACATCTTCGAACCACGATAATACCTATGCAATTCCAGCAAATCTCTGACCTCAAAAGCATACAACGAAGGTAGCTTACACCACCTAGAAATGAATTCCCAAATTGATTGAGCAAAATTACATAAGACAAAGATATGTTCGGCAGTTTCATTATAGTCGCCGCAGAAAGGACACAAGGAAGACTGCAAAAAAACCCTCCTAGTCGCCAAAGCACAAGTAGTCGGTAACCGATCCATATCCGCACGCCAAGCTAGAAAACTAGCTTTTAAAGGAACCCAATTGTTCCAAAAAAAAGTAAAGTCCGAAGTCTCACCACAATACGATTGGGTCGTTTATCTAACTTTTTTTATAATGACTAAAACACCCATCTACTCCTCATCCTACTCCTAAACTACACTAATTACTAATCTATTCTATGCTAGAATTTGAACCTTATTCTTTTTTCAAAGAGTCTTTTACTCTTATCACTAGGCTACCAACGCAAGTAACAAGTCCTTTTTCCAAAGAGTATACGCAACTTCTTGTGACTGTTACTTGACAACTGACAGTTTAGTCCATGACCTTTCGGTTTTTGACATTTTAGCCCCTAAACCTTTGGGCTGTGGCAATTTTGTACCTGAGTTTTTTTTTTTTTTGCCATTTATAACTATGGTCCCTGAACTTTTGGCCATTGACAGTTTACCCTAAAACTCCCAGTTTTTTTACAAGCTTTCTTTGTTTTTCTAAACCCTCTCTCTCTGTAATCTCGTGATTATGTAGGGAGGGGCTGGGGGGTTGTGGCCCTATTTTGGTTTGGTATCATTGCTCGTGGTGTTTTGACAGGTGGTGGTGTTATGTCTCGGGTTCTGGATGACAGTGTGGCTCCCCCTTTGGAGGTGGGTGGGTGGTTGTTACTCAGAGGGTGTTTGATCATGTCTATTTAGGGGTTTTCATTGTTTCCGGATGGAATGGTGGGGTCCAAGGGGTTTTCTCAATTAGTTATGCATATCAAGAGGTTCCATTTGTCATCGGACGATCGGAAGGGGGGCCTTGCAGGAAGCGGTCTCCACGGATTGTGTTTTGTTTGTTTCGGCTGGTGAGGCTTTAAAGGTCTCGGGCCAATGGTTGTGCGGGGAGTGTATGTGCTTACATGCTCTTAGTTGAGCGTGCCACCATGCAGATGGGATGGCCCGTTTTAATTGCGTTGCGGGAGATGCAAAGGAGTTTATAGTAGGGATTCCTAAGCCGCATGTTGGGAGGGAAGTTGTTCCTTTGAGAGGGGTGGTGGTGGACGGGGTTCTCCTTGACCGTGTATTCTCTCTTCCTATCATGACTATTAAGAGCATCCCTCATAGTTGTCGTATGGCGTTTGCCCATTCCTTAGCTACTGCCCTAGGTAAGGTGGCGGCCATGCTAAAGTCTATTGAGGTGTGGGTGAGACTCCTGTTGTTACCACGTTGCACGTTGCGAGTTTTCAGGCCTTCTAACCGACAGGAACGGAGGTCTGGTAATAGGAAGTCTTTGAAATGTCATAGTATTCAGTGGTCGCTGGCTGTGACACCCGACATTTCAGGTCAATATCCGTACATACTATAAACAAGTTTACATTTTAATTGTTTTTGTGATTTATTTAATTTCACAAACAAGGACATTAAGGTCTAACAAAAATCGTACATTGTCTCATTTCATATTTTGGTAATTCTAGGAGTTACCGGTTCACGTGTCATGTAAACCGACTAATACGAATTACCCTTTTGTAATTAGGGTACGAATAGTCAAGCTGACTAGAACAAATATCATTGCAAGCATACACAAACTCAAGGTGAGTTCACGGCCCCCTTTTAACTCTTTACCGTTTTGTAAACATCGGGGGAGAAACATACTTACTTGTTATGTTTTGAAAACATGAATTACATTGCTTATACGTTTGACAATATGAACATTCTGGTTTAACTTCTTGTGAGTTTCACGGCCCCTTTTTACTGTTTTCAATATTTGGGGGAAGAACATACTTACAACTATTTTTATGTGATAACAAGATAATAAGACTCGACTTTTATGTTTACATGAGTTAAACGATTTTAGGCCGCTAAAGTCCCCTGGAACAATTTAGTAACCATTAACTGTAGCCTAGGGTCCTATGAATAGTACTATGGAGAGTGACGTCTCCCGGTCATGGTTAGTCGCGCCAACCACAATCTGGAGGATTTATGGCCGCATAGAACCGGATAACGAAATTAGGGGCGAAGAAAAATTGTCATGGTTTGGTTACGGCTCATGTAGGAACATATTATTTGTATTCCTAGCTAGTTTACAAATGGGTCAACAATTCTTATTTTGATTATCACATTCAACTGGAACTATTTACGAACAATTGAATTTTACAAAGGGTTCTGATCAGGTTAAAGTGATCAGGTTTATACAAAGGGTTCTGATCAGGTTAAAGTGATCAGGTTTAAACAAAGGGTTCTGATCAGGTTAAAGTGATCAGGTTTATACAAAGGGTTCTGATCAGATTAAAGTGATCAGGTTTAAACAAAAGAGTTATGATCATGTTAAAGTGATCAGGTTTATACAAAGGGTTCTGATCAGGTTAAAGTGATCAGGTTTAAACAAAGGGTTCTGATCAGGTTAAAGTGATCAGGTTTAAACAAAGGGTTTTGATCATGTTAAAGTGATCAGGTTTATACAAAGAGTTTTGATCAGGTTAAAATGATCATGTTTAAACATTGGATTTATGACGGTTAAGTCATGGTAATGTTTTCAAAGAAAAACTACATATTTTATGACGGTATAGTCATGGGCATGTTTTCAAATGAAAACTACTTATTATTTATGACGGTTAAGTCATGTATAGTTTTTCGGGGAAAACTACTTAGTTTTATGACGGTAAAGTCATGTACATGTTTTCGGGAAAAACTATAAGCACTGATATAACTAACTCTGTGAACTCACCAACCTTTGTGTTGACACTTTCAAGTATGTTTCTCAGGTAACCTTTAGCCATGGCGCGGTTGGAATAGGCTAGCTATGTTGGATCAATTCCTAGTAGCTGGAAGGACGTAGAATATCAAGTCTCAAGTCTATCGTTGATCTAGAAGAACTTAGATCATAGTATTACTTAGTTTTAGTAATTGTATATGTAATCAAGCCTTAGAAATCACAATTACCGCTTCCGCTATCGTGTAATGAACCAATCGTTGCAACCTGTATTTATTTATTAAGTAAATATATCTGGGGGTGTGACACTGGCAGCTTGGGGCGACGAGGATGGTTTCGCTGACCTCATTCTATCGCTTTTTACCCAACCCTTGGTGACGGCCTCGTGCTGTGATAAGCTTGTCCCTAGGTCTGATAAATCTACGGTGTGCACCAATGCTAAACAATGTTTGCGGAAAGTTGCACATGGGCATTTCACTATTGCGGTCAAAGTATTATTCTCTTCGGGGGTTGCACATTTCGGTAATTATACTTTGAAAGCGTCGGTGGCAAAACATCCCATCACTCAACAAAGTGATTAATATTCCACTTGCACAAAATGATTAAGAGTTCAAATCTCAAAGGTATAATATTCCACTTGCACAAAATGCAACAATACTTGCATGACAAGTAAATTATGTCTTAAACAAACATCACTCAACAACAATCCCCATTATTCAAACTTAAAGGTAAGTAACAACTAAGTTACAAGTACTCCAAAGGTGTTAAGACACCATGTCCTTGTTAACAAACCATGAGGTAACAAGTACCCTAAGCATGAGTTAACAAGGCTCCCAATTACTTGCAGATTTCAAGGACCTTTAGCCATGAAGGCCGGCTACTAATATCATCCCACCAAACACTTACATGTTTCCTTTCTTTCACTACAAGAATTTCAGGCTATGACGACGGGACCTTTCCCGACGACATTATGTCGTCGGCATAGGTGGACAAAAACGACGACAAGTCGTCGGCAAAATATGGGACAAAAAATTTGACCAGTCAAAGCCATTTACGACGACATGTCGTCACTACTAGTATGGGCGGGAACTTTGGCGCTCACAAGAAATTTGGCGGTCAAATGAAAACCCAATTGCGACGACATGTCGTCGCAAAAGGGTATTTTTATTTTTTATTTTTGAATTTTTTTAGGATAAATAAAGATAAATAATTAATTAAAATAAAATAAAATTAAAAATACCCTCTTTTTCTGTAATCTCCCAGTTTTTGACAAGCTTTTTTTCTTTTTCTAAACCCTCTCTTTCTGTAATCTCGTGATTATGTAGGGAGGGGCTGGGGGTTGTGGCCCGATTTTGGTTTGGTATCATTGCTCGGGGTGTTTTGACAGGTGGTGGTGTTATGTCTCGGGTTCTGGATGACAGTGTGGCTCCCCCTTTGGAGGTGGGTGGGTGGTTGTTACTCAGAGGGTGTTTAATCATGTCCATTTAGGGGTTTTCATTGTTGTCGGATGGAACGGTGGGGTCCAAGGGGTTTTCTCAGTTAGTTATGCATATCAAGCGGTTCCATTTGTCTTCGGACGATCGGAAGGGGGACTTGCAGGAAGCGGTCTCCACGGATTGTGTTTTGTTTGTTTCGGCTGGTGAGGCTTTAAAGGTCTCGGGCCAATGGTGTAACATCCCGGTTTTTATAACTAATGGGATTAATGTATATATGTGTATACGTTGTAACATAATGGACCGATTTGTACGAGTTTGTAACGAGACTTAACAAATGTAGTATCGGGTTTCTTTTTTTATAAAAAGAAACTAGAAGGGGTGGCGAGTAAATATCAAGGCTTTAGAGGGGTTTTTATTAAAATCCAAGACGGACTGGATACGCGCATGGGCCGAGGCCCGGTCCAAGGGTGGTGAACCCTTTAGGTTCATGGTGCAAAGGGGACCCCATTTACGATTTTGCGGCCGTCGAGATCAAGGGAGAGAGACGCGGAGTTCATTCGACGTGTTCTTGTAGGATCAAAGATATGATCACGAGCCTCTAACCTTTGTATACGTGTTTTAGACCCGGTTAATCGTGATAACCATTTTCGAGATTCTAGGGTTTCGTAGGTGACAAGTGAAGGAAGGAGACGAGTTCTTGGTGATTCGATTCACACGAGTCACTCGGATCAAAGGTATAATCCCTATATCCATTATGTATGATTGTTTTTGTCATTTGAAATTGGTGCGTGCTAAGTGGGAGTTAGCCGAAAACCCTAGAATACTAGGGTGGGGATTTACGGGTATACGACTAGGAGCGGAGAAGCCGGAATCCGCGCAAGGCGGCCGGCGGTGGTGCGAGACAGTCATGGCGGTCCTCCGATGGGGCTGTACATGGTGGTAATGACGCGAGGAGGTGACGACAGCGGCGAGGGGAGACCCACAGGCCGTACACGGGACTGTGGTGACCCCGGGGATGGTGGTGACGGACCGTGGTGGTTCCGGAGGATCATAGCAGCAGCCTTAGGGGACCAGACGGTGTATTGCGAAGCCAGACAAGGGTGGGTGACGCGCGGAAGGGCACTACGGTGCTCGGTGAAGAACGAAAGTGATGATTGGCGAGCTCGGGGACCCGGTGTGAAGCCGAGTATAGGAGGGGACGTCGGGAACGTGGACGGGGGGAGATCACGTAACGCATGAACCCCATGCATGGTGCCATGCACGTGAAAATGGTCGTGCGACGTAGGGTTAGTCGTGTAGGTGGAGGTTTAATGTCGAGTCGTATATTGACTCGTGAATTGTGTGCATTATAGGTGCGAGGTTGAAAGGCGAGCACGCGGCGTTAGCGAGTTCTAGAGAACGAGGTGTGTCGAGCAAATGTGAGTTTCTATCGCCCACCTTTTAAATGTTTTATTGTTTTGGGCATGAATACATGTGAAACGTGTTTTTAGTAAGTTGCAGGCATGGACGACGCTTTTGGTAAAAGAAATACATACTTTTAAATAATCGTTATGCTTACATGTGTGTATGAGTTTGTGTCACGTACTTAAACGTCGTGGCGGGAGATCAAGTGTAAGCTTGATGTTGTGTTGACATCAGTCAACGGGATATTGAGTCTGGCATTAGTCAGGCGAGAGATCAAGCGTAAGCTTGATATTGTGTTGACGTTAGTCAACAGGATTTTGTGTCTGACGTAAGTCAGGCGGGAGATCGTGTTTGCTTGTGTCTTCGGACCGGACAACATGGTATATTTGTTTGTCGATAAAATATGTCTGTTTGAACTGTTGAGAAAGTATTATGAATAAACGTTTGAGATGGAAACCATTTTATAACGTTTTGGGATTCTATATTCCCTAAAGAACTACTATAGAACTCACTCAGCGTAGCTGACTTTTAAGCATGTATTTCAGGTAAAGAGAAGGTGTGAGCTGGTGGCTTCTGGAAGGCAATTGGTTACCATGGATGTTTGTGATGACATTATTTATTAGTCATTTCGTTGAGGCATTTTGATATTAGTACTTGATTTGAATTATGTTTGGGTCGGGTCGTTGACCTTTGTTGACTATTTGATTTCCGCTGCAATGAATTGAGTTTAGTTTGATGTCTATGACTGCTTAGCTTACGTTTGAGCCAACAAGTAGGATTCCCGGGTTTGGGGCCTTACAAGTTGGTATCAGAGCGGTGGTTTAAATAATCTAGGCATCCTCGATGCCTAGACTTAGACTGAGAATGGGACCAATGAGTGGGGATGTCATCACGGGTAACCAAAAGCCAGAAGCGCCATGTATGAGTTTGTATGTTTGTCGTGTTAGTGTGTTGTGATAGTGCAACATGTTAATGTGTCATGTTAGTAGGCTAAGACAGGGGCTTTATGCCATGATGCAGTACAGGGAGGGTTTAAAACCTGAAAGGCAAGGCAAGAGGGTAATGGCGATTGGCCACCGTCATTAACTAATTGCACTGCTCGTAATGTTTTAAACTGTACCTGAATATTGCTCTGTTTGTTAAAATTTCAGTAAGTAGATGGCACCGAAAAGACAAGTTGATGTTAATGCTAACGCCGGAAGGCGTCGTAGGAATGTTCAGAATGAGGATGGTAATGGAGAGGAGGTGTCGGTTCACAATGAACCATATGTGCATACCGAACCTTCAGTGCACTCTAAGCACGATGAAGAGTTCCAGTTTAAACCAACAGTTCTCAATGCGATGAAGAAAGAGGTGGTGGAGATGATCCAAGAGTACTTGCTAGACATTGTGAAAGCGGTATTCGAAGAGTTAGAGAAGAGAGTTCTGGATGAGGTGATAGAAAAGAAGAAACCGTCTGGGGACGACGGTAACTGTGACTATGGGCACTTCAAGAAGTGCGATCTGCCTAATTTTGATGGGCACAAAGATGCGGTGGCTACGTACCACTGGCTTACTGAGATGGAGTCTACCATCTCGATCAGTGAATGTTATCCGAACCAGATTGTGAAATTCGTTTCACACTCTTTTGCTGGGGAGGCGTTACAGTGGTGGAACTCGGTCAAAGAGAGGAAGACTGTTCAAGAAGATTTTGTGTCTGACGTAAGTCAAGTGGAAGATCGTGTTTGCTTGTGTCTTCGGACCGGACAACATGGTATATTTGTTTGTTGACTATTTGATTTCCGCTGCAATGAATTGAGTTTAGTTTGATGTCTATGATTGCTTAGCTTGCGTTGGAGCCAACAAGTAGGGTTCCCGGGTTTGGGGCCTTCAAAATGGTTGTGGGGGGAGTGTATGTGCTTACATGCTTTTAGTTGAGCGTGCCACCATGCATATGGGATGACCCGTTTTAATTGGGTTGTGGGAGATGCGGAGGAGTTTATAGTGGGGATTCCTAAGCCACATGTTGGGAGGGAAGTTGTTCCTTTAAGAGGGGTGGTGGTGGACGGGGTTCTCCTTGACCGTGTATTCTCTCTTCCTATCATGACTATTAAGAGCATCCCTCATAGTTGTCGTATGGCGTTTGCCCATTCCTTAGCTACTGCCCTAGGTAAGGTGACGGCCATGCCAGAGTCTATTGAGTCGTGGGTGAGACTTTTGTTGTTACCACGTTGCATGTTGCGAGTTTTCAGGCCTTCTAACCGACAGGAACGTAGGTCTGGTAATAGGAAGTATTTGAAATGTCATAGTATTCAGCGGTCGCTAGCAGCTTGGGGCGATGAGGATGGTTTCGCTGACCTCATTCTATCGTTTTTTACCCAACCCTTGGTGACAGCCTCGTGCTGTGATAAGCTTGTCCCTGGGTCTGATAAATCTACGGTGTGCACCAATGCTAAACAATGTTTGCGGAAAGTTGCGCATGGGCATTTCACTATTGCGGTCAAAGTATTATGCTCTTCGGGGGTTGCACATTTCGGAAATTATACTTTGAAAGCGTCGGTGGCAAAGCATCCCATCCCGCCCTCTCCGGTTATGCCTGTTTCCTTGCTTTGTGAGCTCCTCTTGTTGTGGATGCTGATACTGTACTTAGGTGCATTAAATCTTTCCCTAGATGGATCTCTTGTGGGAGGGAAAGATTGAGGGCCTAACACATTTTGGATACTTTTTATGGAGAGGGGTCTGCGATCGCCGTTGGGTTGCTTAGGACTATTTCTGATGTGGTTAATTTATGTTTGGGGGGGAGGTTCCCTAGGGCTTTGGCGGAGTTCATTGCGTCTGCCCCCGTCACGCCGCTGCTCAAACCGGGCAACGGGATTAGACCTATTGTTGTAGGTGCGATCTGGAAGAGGTTGGTCTCTAAGGTGGCTATGAGGGGTGTTGGGAAGGAGATGGCTAAATATCTTTGTGACTTTCAATTTGGGGTGGGAGTCCCGAGTGGGGCAGAGGCCATGCTCCATAGTGCGAACATATTCTTAAATGAGTTTCACTCGGATGGATCGTTGGCTATGCTTACTTTCATTTTCTCCATCTTAACCCATGCTCCTAGGTTCTGATACCATAACTGTTACATAACTGTAACATCCCGCTTCGGCTAGTGCTAACGTGTCACTTATACAGTAATAAGAATTCAATACATCAATCCATTAATGATAAAACATTACATTTATTTTAAAATAAAGTACAAAACATCATTAAATTTTAAGAAAAACTCTTGATATTTATTCCCTAGAGCCTTCTTTCCAAGTCTTCCCGGACAGCGCTGTAACCTAATGTACATAACAAGAAAATGTACGCCTAAGTAAATTGGGCTTTAATCAGTGAGCGGACAACAACTATACAATATACAGTTCCTTAACAATATATCTATTTATCATTCAATACTTATAACACATTCTTATATACATTCGGTGAGTCACATTCAGTAGTTCAATACGTCACATTCAGTAGTTCCCATTTGATGCGTCATATAATCACATTCAGTAGTTCAATGCGTCATATAGTATTTGAAAGTTGTCAAACAGCCCCTTAGTCGGGTTGGGAGATGTCGGCTAGATTTTAGCCGGCAAGTACATGTGGCTCATTTTGATTGGTTGGTTTTATGTGTCGACTAAATTTTAGCTAGGTTAGCGTAATTGGCATTTTCAGATTGGTTGTTTTGTGGACCCAATGTGTTTTTTTCTCTTCTTCTTCTTTTTTTTTGTGTGTCGGCTAAAGTCTAGCCAGTTTAACTTACGTGACACTTTCTAATTGGACGGTTTTAATTTGGATATGTTATCTAAGTCAATGTGAATTTTACATAAAAATGGGCATGGTTTTCTCAAATATATACTCTCTTTTAAATACTATTATTATTATTATTTATTTATTTTTATTGTTATTATGATTATAAATATTATTATTGTTATTTTTATTATTATTTGATAAATTTGATTTTAATAATACAAACTATCACTCACTGATCGATAATAATCTATACTAACAATTTAACCAGTGAGACTCCTAACTTTAATTTTTATTGTCAATGGCAATCTCACATCATCATCGTATATTTACACTTAATTTTCGCTCATGAACGAAATGAAGAAACGTACAAGAGAAATCGAGTTAAAATCAAGTGTAAATTTATAATAGTTATACTACTGGATTGCCTTTGGCAACGAAAGTAAAAGTTAGAGGTGTCATTGGTTAATTTACCTGTATGAATTATTATACCAGCGGGTCAAAGTTTGGATCATCAAAATCCAATATTATTCTTAAAAACTCTTCAACTTAACTCTTAAAACCATGATTACAAATTTAAGGTGTAATATCTAATTTGAACTTCGTTAGTGTTTTTCTAAATGGTCGTATTGATTAAACTACAGTAATCTATGTTAAATAAATGATAGAAATTATGTTTTAAATAAAACCTAACATCTATTTTTAACATAATCCATATTACTATCAAAATCAAGAACCATCTTTCATCATTTTCCATGTTGGCAACACCTACAACCTCAATAGCACCTTCAGTCGCCTATGCATGAGTTCGGCTCATTTACAGCTCTATTTCTGAAGCCAAGCTTGACGGGTGAGTAGTTTTTTAAGTTAGGGTTTGACTCATTTATTATTTATTAATTATTTAATTATTTAATTATCTATTTTATATGTTTTTTATAATTATTTTTATATATTTATAATTATAAGAGTTAAGTTCATTTTTCATGTAGTTTGGTAAAATTATCACTTTTATCCAAAAAAATTTTTTCCCTGTGACACACTGTGGTTTCCATTTTTTTTACCAATTGAGTTTAGATAGATAATTAATACTATCCTACTTTTCAGTTACATTTTATTAAAAATGGCAAAAATACCCTTATTATTAAACAAAGTGGATTTGTTAGGAGGGGGTGGCTGACAACGTTGGAGAAGGGTAGTCGGGGGTAAGAGATAGAGGTAATGCTAGTCGATTGATAAGATTTATTGTATTTAATTTATTATCATTTTTTTTAATAATTAAGAGTATTTTTTTCAATTCACAACAACTTAACAAAAGTTTCTAAGAGTATTACTCATATGTACTTAAATGGAAAAAAAAAGGGAAACCACAATGTGTCCCAGGCAAAAAAAATTGGATTAATGTGGTAATTTTGGTCAAACCAAATGGACGAAAAATGAACTTAACTCTAATTATAACTTTTACATAAAATTAATGACAAAGATGGTCCCTCTACTTTACACGGATTACGAGTTTGATCCATAAGTATCAGAAATTATGAATATGGTCGCTACTATTTCCTGAGTTGTAACATAGATGGCACATGAAGTGAATGTCACTTAGTTTTTAGAATTAATCTATTTAAATAAACTATATACCACTGTATTTAAAAAATAAATAAATAACTAAAAGAAATTAAGTCCCCTCTCTACCACCAACAACTCCTTTCATTTCTCTGGCAACCACAAACATGTCCGGTTAGGTGCCTTCTGGTTGAGTGGTAGTGTCGGAAGGTCATGAGTTTGAGTCTCGTTTGGGACAAAAATTGTTTCAGGTGAGCCAAGGGTTTTCCCAGTTGTGGGTTTCTTTCTGTGGGGTGTGGTGAGGGGTTCGAACCGAGGTGAGGACTCTGGGCCCGATTAAAATAACAAAATCTCTCAACCGCTAGACCATCTGCTATCCAAATAAAAAGCACATATTAGGTTGAATTTGTTAATTTGTAACCCCCTACCAATATCTATCTAAAATTTGTAACCTTACCTTTCATCAAAATCCCATCTGTCTTAATTCCTCAAAATTCAAAAATACAATCAAATCCCTCATTTTTTATGTTTAAACAGAATACTTCTCGACTTTAAAGGAAAACCATTAAATTTTGGTTCAAAGTTATTTTCAAAATATTCTCATTGTGGCGTTCCTTAATCAATATTCAAGAGAAAAACATGGTTTCAAGATGTAAATCAAAGCAAGAAAAAGGATACATGAAAACAATTTATAAAAGCTAGATATAGTATGTATTTAAAGTATATAAGAAATCCGATTAGAATCGTTACCTTGTATACAGGTGAAGAACAAGATATGGATTGTTGCTCAACCATTGCGATGGAACGAGCAAATAACTGTTTTTGTTCAATTTCGTTATCGGAAATCGATTCCCTTGAAATGATGGTGGCTTAGTGAAATGCCTGCTACTATTCTTCACATGGATTGTTAGAACAAATGACAAATCGAGATTATAAAAATCGGTCAGAATTTTATAAGAGAGCAACTCGTGCTGATAACTTGTTTTGAACATAGACAAAGAGAATGAAGAGAAACTCAAAATAGATTATCTTCTCATTTACCTCATGTACATTGTAATACAATATATTCTTGAAATCGAAACTATGTAATGTATATATTGTTTAGTTACACGGGGTAATAATGTGTATGATTAATTTGATATTTACAACACTTCTTATATTTTTATGTTTTTAGATGGGTAATAAAATATAATTTATTTTGTATAAACAATTACATTATCAAAAAGTGTTGATAATAAAATGTAATTTATTTCATATAGAATACAGTCTATTACTTAGATTGAAATTTTTTTGTATTTCAAATTCTATTTTCATGATGAAAAGCACCTTCAATCGGTTCAACGTATCTATCAATTATAATAGATAAAGGTTTTGAGGTGTCATCATTTTAGAGGCTCTACATCTTTGTTTTCCTGTCTAAACATTTTCCAATTATCTATTTTAATTTACTTTTTTTAAAACTCCTAAATTGATTAAATACCATTTAAACATTTACATATTTCTTATGATTTTAAATTTTAAATATTAAAATTAGGGTAACTTTTGGTTGACCAATAACTTTTCTTTTTTAAATACATTATTTATAATTAAATTTAACTAATTTATTATAATTCATAAGATTTAGAGGTGTTAATTTTTTATTTTTTGAAATATTATGAATTGTTACTATATAAGCGTTTCATTTATGTTAAAACAATTTCATACGCCACACACACAGATATATATATTTATATATATATATATGTGTGTGTGTGTGTATATATAATACGTTATCTATTATTTGTTGGGAATCCATTACCAGTTTTAACTTTTAAAACATAATTAATTTAATCTTATTAAATAAACAAATCAGATTTATTGAGCGGAAGCGGATGTACATGTTAACGGTTCTAAACCATAATAAAACAAAATATTTCTTGTAATTTTTTTTAAATCAATAATGAATATAGTATTTAGATTAACATTTTCTTTCACAAAATCTAATAAAATTAAGTTATCTGCTAACTGTGACCCTTTAAAATATAATAATAATTTATCAACATATAAGATATTTTGTTATTGTATTCTTTTCATGATTCGGCCTGTGTAATACACGAGAATCTAACCTAGGATCATTATAAGTCGTAGCTGAATGTACGATTCCTCCTCTCGGACATCATGGATCGGCACCTAAAAATGGAGAACTTGATTGGATCATACGTCCCCATAAATATTTCTAAAATTGGGACATGAAAGCAAATAACATTTACAAATTCGCATTAGGAATCATCATATTAGTCATATCAGATAAAAAAAAAATATGGTTAGAACTTATTGTATATGGATAAGCTCGGCCCCATGTCCAGTAGGCCTTTTAACTCTTTAAGGTTTCTTGTTTATATATTTTATTTATAGTTGATTAATAACACAAAATAATATTTACTAACCTCTCGTTTTATTAATAGAAGGTCCATTTATATCATAACTTTGAACATGCCCCAAATATAACACTTCACTTGCACGCCGGTCTTAATTTGTAAGTCAAGCGCATGTGCAAGTGAAGTGGTTGTGAGTTCAATCCTCAAACATTTACCGTTCAACATGCACTAAAGGCAGCAATACTTGCATGACAATCGAATTATGTCTTAAACAAACATGACTCAACAAGAATCCTCATTATTCAAACTTAAAGGTAACAACTAAGTTACAAGCACTCCAAAGATGTCAAGACACCAAGTCCTTATTAACAAACCACTAGGTAACAAGTACCCTAAACATGAGTCAACATGGATTCCAATTATTAACAAACCACTAGGTAACAAGTACCCTAAACATGAGTCAACATGGATTCCAATTACTTGCAGATTTCAAGGACCTTTAGCCATGAAGGCCTGCTACTAATATCATCCCACCAAGCACTTACATGTTTCCTTTCTTTGATCATATGCCCCTTCCCAATAGGACCAACCAAGTAGCATGTAAATGGAATGTGGCTAAGATCTGCTAGGCTAAAAAAATCACCAGCCAAATACTTGCTTTTTGATAGCCGGTCCTCGTATACATCCAACACTTTCCCAAGCTTCTCTTCACTTTCTTTGATCACTTGCTCGTTTCTTACTACAACATCAGGGAACATAACGTGGAGCTCGAGATTGAAAAGAGGTGGATGATATCTATGTGCCTCGACTTCTAGCCATTGGTTCACTAGACCTTGTTCTTCGATTGTTTTTCCTAATAAGTCGGTTCCTTGAGACTTGTATTTTTCAGCATAGTAACGTATGATGGCTCTTGATTCTTTGAAAAACAAAACACATAACCCATGAATGTTAATTTATTCTTCACAAATATCACATGGGTTATGGACGAACAGACGATAAAAGTTTAGGAAGGATGATTAATAGTCAGGATAAGATAATCAACTTTAATAAAACGGGTCCTAGACGATAGCGTTTGAATGTGATTATGTTGTTTGAAATATGAAATAATCGAATACTTATTAGAATTAATTACACTGATAGGTGGCTTGCTCTTTTTGCTATTTTAGCCTCTAACTTTTAGAAATTACACGTTTAGACCAATACTTTGCACAAACGTAACAAAGATGGTCCTTGAAGTGGATATCAATTAAGTTTTTCTGCTAATTGCATGTTAAATGAACAAAATACCCTTAATACTAAATATATAATATTAAATATTAAAAAATTAAAACTAAAAGTTAAAATAATATATTAAATTGATGGCCCACACAACTCTAACCAATCAATTAAAGCCACATGTCCCCCACCTCTGAAAAGTCATCGGGATAACATCGTTGCCAGATTTACAGGTTGGGATGTCCACAATGAACCAGATGGGAGAGAGGGCGCCCCGAGGTTGAGTTTAAAAGTAGGGGTGTGCAAAGTCTGTTATGGGTCGGTTTTGGCCTCTTCCATAACTATAACTGATTGGTCGGTTATGCCATCTTTCATAACCATAACCGTTTGATCGGTTCACCGCTTTTCGGTCAACCGTCGGTTATGGGTCGTTTTGGTTAATTTCGGCTATTTAACCACTTTCGCTCCGTAATCACTAATCACACTTAATAAATATATCACGTAAAAAAAATTACATGTAGTGAATAAAGTCACCCAAAGTCTATTTTTATCATAAAACCTCCTAACCATTTTAGTAAAACACATGAGATTATGTTAGTAATATTAGTTTTTTCTAGTCATAAATTCATAATTAATGCATTAGTTTTACTTATTTATGATATGTTTCTAGTGTTACTTATTTATTTGTGTATATATTTTATGCATAGGGTTGTATCGGTTCGGTTAACGTTCGGTTATGGGACATCCTTAACTATAACCATAACCATAACCGATTGATCGTTTAACCAAAGAAGCTTAACCATAACCGTCGGTTAATTTCGGTTATCGGTTAATTTGGTTCGTTGACGGTTTGGTTATCGGTTAATATTAGTTAACGGTTAAGGTTTGCTCATCCCTATTTAAAAGTATAATTCTTATCTTTTAATAAATATTTTAGTATATTATTTTAATCATTAGTAAAAAATTTGATAACGGATATCCAAAATTTGTTCATCCAAACATCAAAAACTTATGACTACAAACCTTATCCATATGGAAAAGTCAGTTGTACAGTACAAACAGTTGATGCATGCACACATATTTTCCCTAGAATTAGAAGTTTTGTGTTCTTACCGAAGAGAGTGTAATCTCCATCTTGAATCACCGGAAGAGATCCAAACGGCTGTCATCAAATAAACTCAAAAATCAAACCATAAATGAGTCAATCATATCTGAGTTAACATTAATGGTACCTGTAGTTTCAGGAAATCGGGATTGTGATTTTCGCCAGCGTTGATATCGACGGGAACCGTCTCGAACTCAATTTCTTTTTCAAGAAGACAAAGCAGGACTCGTTTAGGCGCTCCGTAAGCGGGTCCGTACACCTTCACCACCATCTTCACGTTTTCTGCGGAGAGTTATAACATTGATTATTAAGTGTCGGGTTTCATTACTCTGATTACTGTATTAAGTGTCGGGTTAGGGTGTTACAAATATTAAATTCAATGTGATAGGGAATTTAGTTATTGAATAATTTTGGTCTTTTTGAAAATGTTAAAATCTATTTGAAAAATGTTAGTGAAAACCGGTGGAAATTCTTCCGCGCGATATAACGGGAATTTAACTGTTGGGAAATATGTATTACAAAATAAAAAAAGTTTATTTACAATAGTTTTAGGTTTAATTTCTGACATGCCCAAAAAGATATCGACATTTGTTTTACATCGATAGTAGCTATGTACATTATTATGAAAATGCTTGTCACATCTGTCATTTAACTGACCCGCGAAAGGTAATAGGGGTTTTCATTAACGGGATAATAATAATAATAACAAAATATAATATAGTAATAACAAATCTTTATTGTGATATTAAAAAATCATGGTTTGTATTTGAAGTATGTAAGAAATGAGACTAGAATCGTTACCTTGAATAATGATGAAGAACAAGATATGGATTGGTATTCGACTGTTTGTTCTATAAATAATCCTTGAGGAGGTCAACTATTACGGCATGTAAATCAATTGTATAAACACGAGCCTTAACAAGAAGTTTGGCCCACATGGAAAATTGCTAAACCTTCTGTTTAGACCGGCAACGACAAGGAAGTGGGCCGATATTTAATTTCCTATAGGTGTCAACAATTCTAAAATAGAATAAAACTAGTATTTTTATACCTCACGCTTCGCGGGGGAGCATGGTCGTTTTTTCTCCGTATTACACGGACGAAATTTGGTCGTAATCGCTTCGACTCGGCATAAACCATAAAAGTGAACAAAAAAACCAGATATGATCAAACCACAACACCGCAAACGATGTTGTTCGTGTTAGAATAATAAGTTGTTATGGGCCTTCGCCCAGACCCAGTTATCTTTCTATTTAATTTTGCTTTCTTCTTCATTTGTAAGCCAATCTTCATTTGAGTAATAGAGAGCCTCCATCTTTTCTCTGTCATGTTCATTTGTTAACATGGTATCAGAGACAACTCGATTCATGTTTGATTGAAGATCTTTGTTGTCGCTTCCACTCAGTTGTCGCTTCCGCTCAGTTGTCGGTTCGTTCGTTGTTTGGTTTGTTCGTTGTTCAAGGGTTGTTTCGTTCGTTGTTGCTTCTGCTCAGTTTGTTGACTCGTGAGGTATCAAAGTTACGGATTTCGTTTTATTTGAACTGACTTGTGTATTTGGAAGAGCTTCTGGACAGATTGACAGGTTTGGACCTCGTTTCTGTCCCGTTTTTCGAAGTTCGCGGTTTGTTCACGAAGTTTGCGGTCTCCAAGTTTGCGCTTACCAAGTTTGCGGTTACCAAGTTTGCGGTAACGAAATTTGCGGTAATTTAAGTTTGCGGTTATTCGAAGTTTGCGGTTCTTCGAAGTTTGCGGTAATCGAAGTTTGCGGTTAATTTCAAGTTTGCGGTTATTTGAAGTTTGCGGTAATTCTGCTGTCGTTCGGTTTTGATAATATGGCTGAGAAAGATGACTCTCTTCAGTCTATTAGTACTCGTCTGGATGGTAAAAACTACACCTACTGGAGTTACGTAATGAAAAACTTTCTTCGAGGGAAAAATATGTGGGGTTATGTCATAGGTATTAAGGGAAAGCCTGCTGATAAATCTAAGGCTGTTGAATATGCCTTAGCTCTCGATACATGGGAAACAGATAACTCTAAAGTTATAACTTGTATCAACAACTCTGTAGGTCAGTCCATTGGTATTCAGTTGGTCAAATATGATACAGCTAAGCAGGTTTGGGATCATTTGGAAAAGTTGTATACTCAGTCTAACTTTGCCAAGAAGTACCAGTTGGAGTTTGATATCCATGCTCTTCAATAGAATGAGATGAGCATTCAAGACTTCTATGGAGCTATGTCGGATTTATGGGATCAATTGGCACTTACGGAATCTGCAGAACTGAAGGTGTTTAAACCTTATATTGATCGAAGGGAGGAACAACGTTTGGTACAATTTTTAATGGCATTACGTTCAGATTTTGAAGGACTGCGTGGAACGATTCTTCATCGTTTCCCTCTTCCAACAGTTGATTCGGTTGTTCACGAGTTGATTGTAGAGGAAACTCGGTTAAAATCTCAGGTTGATAAAGGTCCTAAAGTAACTACTACTCCAGATGTGTTTGTCGTTCCCCCTAATCAGCCTAGATAAGATGCTAAAGTTGCATTTGATGAATGTGCATTCTGCAAAGGGAAAAATCATTGGAAGTCTCAATGTCCATTATTACTTAGCAGAAGGAATTCTAACTTGCAGAAGCCTCCACAACAGAACAAATCAGGTGGACAATTTCCGTCTCGTACGTCCACTTCTGCTGGTTCGTCTGGTCCATCTTCATGGACATTTAAACCACCTCAGTTTACTGCTACTGCTACACCACCATCTGTAGAAATAAACAAACCACCATCTACTCTGGATCCGCAAGTATTTGAACAGTTCAGACAGTTTCTTGCCGCCAATCCTACCGCTATGTCTGCTGCGGGACTGTCTTCATCTGGTACCTCAGGTATTTCGTCAACATTATGGATTTTGGATTCTGGTGCCTCACATCATATGTCTCCATATCTGTCTTCTTTTCTTTCTTTGTCTCATATCTCTCATGTTTCTATCATGTCTGCTAATCCTACATCCAAGTTGGTAGAGGGTGTTGGATCTGTGTCTACGCCTCATGTGTCTCTCAATGATGTCTATTATATTCTGAAGCTTGTCTTAAATCTTGCTTCAGTTAGTCAGTTGTGTAAATCTGGAATTTGGGTTTTCTTTTATGACACTGTTTGTGTTGTGCAGGATCAACACACTCAGAGGGTGATTGGGATCGGCCGTAGGGTGGGAGATTTATATGTCTTAGAAGAACTCAAAGTGTCTGCTCCTGGTGTTGCTGCTTCCAGCGTTGATTTATTCTCTTTTCGTTTAAATCCTTTGTCATCTGAATTTTATATTTGGCATTCTCGTTTGGGACATGTGTCCGCATCTCGTTTAAAACTTTTGGTTTCCACAGGTGTTTTGGGTTAGTTGCAAACCTGTGATATTTCTGATTGTTGTGGTTGTAAACTTGCAAAATCCGCTTTACCTTTTGCTAAAAGTATTTCTCATTCTGTTGCACCATTTGATATTGTTCATTCTGATGTGTGGGGACCATCACCAGTATCCACTAAGGGTGGTTCACGTTATTATGTTTCCTTTATTGATGATTACACTTGTTATACCTGGGTGTACCTTATGAAACGTACATCTGAGTTCTTTGACATTTATAAAACATTTAGGGATTATGTTCAAACGCAGCATTCCACTGTGATAAAGTGCTTCAGGTGTGACTTAGGGGGTGAATACACCTCTAATGATTTTACTCAGTTGCTTGCATCAGATGGTACCATACACCAATCGTCTTGTACTGACACACCTCAACAGAATGGTGTTGCTGAAAGGAAACATCGCCATCTTATGGAAACCGCTCGTTCATTCCTTTTATCTGCTGAGGTACCTAGTGTCTTTTGGGGAGAAGCACTCCTGACCGCCCAACATGTGATTAATAGGATCCCTACTTCTCACAATGATGGAATGTCTCCGTTTGCAAGTCTTTTTGGTGAACGCCCAGATTATGGTGAGTTACGGATTTTTGGATGTACTTGCTTTGCTCTTCGTCCTCATGTTGAACGAGACAAATTGACAAATAAGTCAGCCTTATGTGTTTTCTTAGGCTATGCCAATGGTCCCAAATGATATGGCACGGGAAAAAAAGGATACCGTTGTTTTGATCCTATAAGTCAGAAGTTATATGTATCAAGACATGTTACTTTTCTTGAACATGATCCATTCTATTCGATTCCAGCTAAGTCCCATGATGTAACAAAGTCAGATCTTCAGAATATTGATCCTTTTGCTAGCAACATTGATGTCCCAACCTCTGATGTTCCCGTTTCATCTGTTAATCCTAATATGCCTGCTCCAGATACTTCTGTTGCACATTATGTGACAGTTCATGAACCTTCCACGTCATCTGGCACCAATGTTGATTCTCCTGCACCTCCGAGAAAATCTACTCGTGCATGCAAGTCTACTCAATTACCAGACGTTGCATACTCTGCATATTCTGCTTCGTTTAGTTCATTTATTGCGGGCATTCATCATCTTTCTGAACCAGAATCATATAGATAGGTTGTCTCTGACCCTCTATGGCAAAATTCTATGGCTAAAGAGCTCACTGCTCTTCATCAGACTCACACCTGGGATTTGGTTCCTCTACCACCAGGTAAACATAAGGTTGGTTGTCGTTGGGTGTATAAGATTAAGACAAAGTCTGATGGCTCTGTTGAACGGTACAAGGTCAGACTTGTGGCAAAAGGATATTCGCAAACGTATGGTATGGATTATGTGTAGACCTTTGCCCTGTGGCAAAAATGACAACAGTTCGTACTTTAATTGTTGTTGCGTCCGTTCGACACGGAAGATATGTCAAATGGATGTCAAAAATGCTTTTCTGAATGGTGATCTTCATGAGAAGGTTTACATGAATCCACCCCCGGGAATAGCTCATCAGCCCGGTGAAGTCTGTAGGCTTCGAAAAGCTCTATATGGACTCAAACAGGCCCCTCGTGCCTGGTTTGAAAAATTCTCTACAGTCATCACATCCATTGGCTTTCTCCCTAGCAATCATGATTCGGCATTATTTGTTCGATGTACGAATGCTGGACGCATTCTATGTGGATGACATGATTATTACAGGCGATGATTATGATGGCATTGAATCCTTGAAACGTAACTTGGCCCATCGTTTTGCTATGAAAGATTTGGGATTATTACGGTATTTTTTGGGGATTGAGGTAGCTCAATCTAAAAAGGGATATCTTCTCTCTCATACGAAGTATATTTCAGATCTGTTTCAACGTGCAAGACTTTCTGATAACAGAATTGCAGACATTCCTCTTGAAACTAATGCACGTTACTCTCCCACTGATGGTGTTCCTCTATTTGATCCGAGCCTATATCGTACCATTGTAGGTAGTTTGGTTTATCTTACAGTTACTCGCCCTGATATCGCTCATGTTGTTCATGTGGTTAGCCAGTTTGTTACCGCTCCTACTTCTGTTCACTGAGGAGCTGTTCTTCGTATTTTAAGATATCTTCGTGGTACTCAGTTTCAAAGTCTTTTATTCCCTTCTACGTCTTCTCTAGAATTGCGTGCCTATAGTGATGCTGATTGGGATAGTGATCCCCATGATCGTAAATCCACTACTAGTTTCTGTATTTTCCTTGGTGATTCCCTAATCTCATGGAAAAGCAAGAAACAAGATGTTGTGTCTAGGTCCTCTACTGAGGCTGAATATCGTGCTATGGCTGTGACTACATGTGAAATTGTTTGGTTACGATGACTTCTGGTAGATATGGGGGTTGTTGTTTCCTCGCCTACCCCATTACATTGTGATAATCAAAGTGCTATGCAGATCGCCAAGAACTCTGTCTTTCATGAACGAACAAAACACATTGAGATAGATTGTCATTTTACTCGCCATCATCTTCAGCTCGGGACCATCTCACTTCCTTTTGTTCCATCAGCCTTGCAGATTGCATATATTTTTACCAAGGTTCAATCGGCATCTCGGTTTCGTTTTTTTGTGTGAAAAACTCTCAATGTTTATTTCTATTGCATTGTGAGTTTGAGGGGGGATGTTAGTATAATAAGTTGTTATGGGTCTTAGCCCAGGCCCAGTTATCTTTCTATTTAATTTTATTTTCTTCTTCATTTGTAAGCCAATCTTCATTTAAGTAATAGAGAGCCTCCATCTTTTTTCTGTCATGTTCATTTGTTAACAATTCGCTCATTATCAGTTGGGTTTATCATAGAAACGCAACGGTAGTGTCGCTCGCTATAACGTACGACACAAAAAAACACTCGATTTTGAATAAAAACACGTTTTAAAAAAAATATACCGGCATGTTAACAAAAAAATAGCCAAAAACATTCGAGAATTCCAATTTTATTATATTTAAAAGTGTAACGAACCAAAATCCGGGTTTCGTTATAAAATAAATAAATGTTCTAAATAATATTATGGTGGAAATAATATTTTAGAAATAAGTTTAAACAAGTGGGTTTCAAGTTTGTATGGAGTTATGTTAGTTTTTGTATAGTTTTGAAATGAAAGTTAAGGGGCTGAATGTGTAACCTGGAAAATCTGCCATATTTGACTAATGAGGAGTCAACATTCAGATTTTGTGTTTGGTGTTTGGGTCGATGCTTCAAGAGAGAAAAGAGAGAAAAGGATTTTTGAAGCTAAATCTTGCAATTGAAGCTTGAATTGAGAAGGTGTTGGCTTACACATCATCCTTCTAACATCAAGTAAGTGATTGTCATCCTTTTTAGTTCACCATTGATGGGTTTATAGATGGGTTTTGTAGAAATCCAAAATTTATGATGCATGTGGTTAATTGATGTTAGATTGTTGATAATCTAGCTAAACTAAAGGTAAAGAATGTGAATAACATCCTAGAACCCTTTGATTTTGATTATAAGAAGTTAGGGTTCATATGGAAAAATTGGGGGGTTTTGGATTATGATGATAAGATGATGAATTAATGATGATTAAATGTTTATATTAGGGGTGTTCAAAGTCGGATATCCGAAAATTCGGATATCCGAAATTTTCGGATAGTGGATTTCACTATCCGAATCCATATCCGAAATTTTGTATATCCGAATTTCGGATATCCGAAATTTCGGATACGGATTCGGATAGTGAAACGGATATCCGAAAATATAAAAAAAATAAAAAAATATATAAAAATAATATTTTTAAATTACAAAAACAATTAAAAACATTAGAAAATATACATATAAAAATATATAAATATAATATATCGGGTTTTGATTCAAATTTTCTTATTTTTAAATAATAAAAACAATTAAAAAAAATATATAAATATAATATTTCGGATATCCGAACTATCCGAAATATCCGAAAATCACTATCCGAATCTGAATCCGAATCCGAAATTTCGGATATCCGAATTTTCGGATAATTCGGATTCGGATTTTCGGATACTTCGGGTTCGGTTTCGGATTCAGATTTTTTTGAACACCCCTAGTTTATATGATGTTAGACATTTCAACAAACACCAAATTAACCTAATGATAAAAATTGAATGAAAAATTAGTGTTAAGGTAAGGATAATGAAACTCAAGTATGTGAGTTTGGGGTGAAAGAGGGTGTTTGGATATGAGTATAACTCAAACGGGTCAGCTTGGGTTGGAAATAGGAAATTGGGTTGTGAACCCAATTAAAATGTGATTTTGGTGTATGATGGATTACTAAACTAGATGAATGTGTTTAGGTCATCAAATTGCAAAACGTGAAGTGGAATCGGGACTTTCAAATCCACAAGGTAAGTGCTTTTGCACTTACTTAGTAATTGATGATAAATGGTGTTATATGCAATGGTGTATGCATAATGTGTTAAGTTGCATAATGTGTTATGTGTTATGAATGTGTATAGAGGTGTACGAATAAGTGAATGAATGTAGTTATAGTATTAATACTATAATGGATATGTGGATATGGAGTTATGGTCTAAGAACTATAATGGATATGTGGATATGAAGTTATGATTTAAGAATCATAATGGAAATGTGGTGATGAAGTAATGGCCTATGTGCCATAATGGAAATGTAAATGTGTTAATCATGAATATAAAATGAAATAAATGAAACTTGTAGGTGATATGCAAGTGATATGTAGCCTATTGACAAATTTGGTGGAAACGGGTCAAATGGGTGAATGGGTGAAATTAGAATGATTTTTACCTTGTTTTATGTTTTATCTTCATTACTAATGGTGATTATATGTGTTGGCATGTAGGGAAAGCTCCGACGTAGTCTATGTCAAGTCCATGGCGAAAGATGGGATCTCGTACGCATTTTTGATGGTTTTGGGTTGTAATTAAGTTTATTTATAGGTGTAAACCAATACATGAATTTGTGTCCTTTTGGTGTAAAGTTATGGTGTTTTTGAAAGTTTTAACCCAAACCCAAGTGTTGGGAGATTTTTATGTCAAGATGGAAAAAGTTGGAAAAATTGGCTAAGTGTTGAAATCTGCAGTTGTGCAAAAACTTTCTGTGAAAAAGTGATCTTCGCGCCACGCGAAAATCCAGAGTCTGGTCTTCGCGACACGCGAAAAACCAGAGTCTAGTCTTCGCGACACGCGAAGACCTAGTGTCCCGGATTTGTCTTTTTGGACTCCCTCGCGTCACGCGAAGAGAGGAGGCCCGGTTTTCGCGACACGCGAAGAGTATATATATATATATATATAATATATTTTCTTGGACGAATGCTTTCGCGTGTTTTAATGATTTAATAATCAGTGTTTGAAAATAGAGTGTTACAAAAAGGTAACGAAGGAAAGCTATCACAGAAAAACAAAATTAATAGAAAATGAAACGGATTAAAAGCGTATATATATAGGGAAGGTTCAAATAAGAAGTGAATTTTCGCTAAAAAACCTAAGAAATGATTTCTTTTTTAACCGAAACCGGGTCAAAAGAACTCTGATTGAGCTCATTCCAGCGGCGTTGAAACCGGCTCGTCGAGGTTTTTGGGGGTGGGGGTGGGGGGATTTAGGTTTTTGGAGGGTGGGGGTGGGATTTAGGTTTTTGGGGGTGGGGGGATTTAGGTGTTTTTTTTTAGGGGGGAGGGGGTTAGGTTTTTAGGGCTGGGGGTGAGAGGATTTAGGTTTTGGGGTGGTGGGTGGGGTGGTTAGGTTTTTGGGTTTAGCTTTTAGGTTTTAGCTTTAAGGGTTTAGCTTTAAGGGTTAAGTTTTTAGGGTTTAGATTTTATCTTTAGGTATTATTTCGACGAGCCGATTCCAACGCCGCTGGAATGAGTTCCATCGGAGTTCGTTTGACCCAGTTTCTTAGCGAAAATTCACTTCTTAGTGGAATCTTCCCCTATATATGTGTGTGTGTGTCTCTCTCTCTCTCTCTCTCTATATATATATATATATATATATATATTAAGGGATGTAAACGAAATAATGCACGCACTTCGCGATGGGAGCGTGGTTGTTTTTTCCCCGCGTTACGCGGCAGGATTTTGGTCGTTTTTTTGTTCCGCTCATCGAAAACCATTAAAACAACCACCGATATCGGTTACGAAAATACCAAAATACCGGCAACGATGTTGTTCGCTCATAGGCGGTTGTGTTTGTAACACCTACGCATCATCAACGTCGCTCGCTAAAGCGTGGGATAAAAAAAACATACTCGGTTTTTTTTAAGTTAACGAACGATATGTAACGATATTAATGGAAAACTAAACGGGTTAGAAGCGTATATTATATATAGTAGAAGGGGTGAAAACGAAAAAGAAAAAAATACCACGTGGACCAAGAAATACATGGTACTGTACATCCAGTTTTGTTTTAGATAGGGTTAATAATATATAAATTTAAATGAAAGTTTCAAAGTAAATATGAATCATATTGGACCAACATCTAGGGTTGTTCATTGAATCAGGTTGTGGGTTATTCAGGTTTGTCATTTTGAAACTGAATTTTAATTTAAACCGATTCAAATCCAAATAGCTTTAAACCGATTTGAATTTTCAAATTTAGGTTGATTCGAATTCACCCATATTATGAATCAACTAGGCCCCTTGTAAGATCTCTCACTCGGTGGTTGTCTCATTGATTAGAGCTAGCATAACAGGTTTGACACAATACGACACGTTAAGACACGACACGATAACCTGATGTGCTAGACACGAACACGAACCTGTTTAGAAACAGGTTACACGATAAGACCTGTTTAGGGACAAGAACTTGTTTATCACATTTTTCCTTGACACCTTGACTATTTGAAAGAGTAGGGACGAAGAGGGAGGCGGGGGAACTAGGAAGTATGGAATAGATCAATAGAAGTAGGGTTAAGGATTAAGTAAAAACTAGAAACTGTACCCCGCGCTCCGCGACGGGTACCTGACCTTAAACGGTTGAGACGGCGACATTAACATGGATAAGCAAAAAAAAGAAACGTGGTTGAATAAATTTTTCCCTCCGCTCCGCGACGGGAGACGAACCTAAACGGTTGAGGAGGTGGCATTAACGTGGCTAAGCACACAAAAAACGTAATTAAATATATAAAAGAAACGTATGAAGTTACGGCGACTCGGTTGTGGAGGTTGAAACATACATAAAAGACAGTTAGATAACGTTACCGATATGTTTGAGTTGGTGTCGGACTCATTATTCATGGTTGTCAGTCGATATATAGAAAAAAATTTAAGGAAAAAAAGTTGCAGGCCGTGGAATTGAACCCGTGAGAAAAAAAATCAGATTATGTATACCACAGAGGGTAAACATAAAATTTTAGAAACTTGAGGGGGTGGAAGTGTTTTTTTACGGTGTTGAGAGGAGTGGGTTTTGACACACTAAAAGATTGAGGGGTAAATTTAGTACATACTACAAAGTTGGGGGCTAGATGAAAGGTTAAAGGGTATATTTGGTAAATACCACAAAGTTTGGGGTTATTTTGGTCGGTGGCAAATGCCACCGACATTAGTAAATGTGTTTCTATGGAATGTAAAATAACAAAATAATAAATATTTATATTTTTTAAAATAATTAAAAATATAAAGAGGTTATGTGTCTTAAACAGGTTATGACCTGTTAAGAAACAAGTCGAGTTGTTTAAAACACGAAACATGTTAAGCTTACGCCCAAACTTATGTTAAATCTGTGTCGTGTCGTGTCATGTTAACAGGCCCGTGTTAGAAATTGGCAGCCCTAGCATTGATGTTGTGTTCTTATCATGAACCTCCGTTCTCCGTAAGTCATTTCATCCACGTTCATAGCCTTTGTTGGGGTCGCTGCCTATTCCTCTGCTCCATCTGCTTTAAACGGTAGTTGCATTTGTTTCAGGGAACGAGCTAGCAGCGATTGATTGCACTTGGTGATTTTTAGGTAGTAGTTTTTTATTTTTTTTCTTCGCGAGCAAGAGACATGATATGATTAAGTTTATACTCGCTAACCATCTTATAATATTATAATCACATGTTGTGGAACTTATAGTGAGCTTTTTGAAGGATGATCAACATCTCGTAGTCAAACCTAACTTGAGATCTCCACAGATCAAGAGGATCCTCAGTGGTGAAGTATTCCATCTTTAGGTATTTGTTGAGTTGGTAGAGGAGAAAGTAAATGAATTAGCCTTCTCTTGGAGGGAGATATCATTCCCGTCAAGGGGATTTTGACATCCAGAGTTTAGGAAATGTAGTGTGCCCGGAGATGTCGAGAGCGACGAACTCGAGTTTGCAGAAATTTAACATGGTGTCTACAATGATAAATTCAGTATGGTTTAAAAATATGCTTTTGTATACATTTTTTTTTTCTGTGAGAACTTCGTGTTCTCGATAAGTAGAACTATATGTTCTTTCTTTTGACACTTTCTTTTTGTTTGTGGTGGTTTACATGTTTTCAGATTTTGAATTCTTATATTTATCATGCAATCACTTGTTTGGATGTTTAACTATTTTATTATTACCAAACTTTAAATTTAAGGTCTAGCAAGATGGTTACCAATTGGTTATACATAAAATACACAGAGTAGGAAGTGGTGGGTATAGTGGTAAATATATAGAAATTAGAGTGGTGATCTTACCCCAACCAAAAGACTTAGGATGACGGTTTCATGTTGAATTATATAGGTGTTATTTATTTTATCCTATATAATATAGGTGTTGCTTGTTAAAAAATAAAATATTAAGCCCAATAATAATACTCAAGGGAGATTCGCCCAATGTGATCAATTTGTTCAAACATCTAAACCGATTGGACCAACATGAACCTATACAACGAGTTTGGCCACCATGGAGAATTTCTAAACGAGTCTAGTAGGCCGACATTTAATTTAATTCCCATTAAATGTGAACGATTCAAAATAAAATAAACCAGATGGTTATAGCCGCGCTCCGCGGCGGGTGTCAGATCTATCGTTAATAAAATTTAAATGAAAACGTAGGCCAACGGTAAACAAAATAAAAAAAATTACCGATTTGGGTCGTTGAAAACCAAAAAAATGAACAACGATACGGATTATGATAATACCAATACCTACAATGATGTTCGCTCATAATAGGTTTGACTTGTCACGGTACCACAACGGTAACGGCACTCGCTATAGGCAACGATACAAAAAAGAACTCGATTTTGAATAAAAATCCGTTTAAAAAAATTATATTAGAACGTTGAAAAAGAAAAACTAAAAACAACCGCGTACTCCGTATTTTGAAAGAAGTTAACGAACGAAAGTTATTAAAGAAAAACGAAATTAATAGAAAATGAAACGGACTAAAAAAGTATATTATATCTGGTATAATGGTTGAAAATGAAAATATAAAAAAACACTTGGACCAATAAAAAAAGATTACTGTTCATGTCAATTGGTTTTAGCAAAGAGTAATATGAACGATTAATTATGAATCAAATTGGATCAACGTCCCGCTACCAATAAATAAATAAACTTATTTCATATTATTGTTGTTCCTTTTTTAAGTATGGCACTTCATACTATATAAAAATTAGAGTAAATTACAAATTTCGACATTTATCATGTATATATACACTTGCACGTTAGGTTCTTATTCTTATTAACTATACTAGATGCCCTTAAACTAAAGTAATAAATTACGTCCTTTCCACTAAATGAATTTAATTTTCAATTAAACTTTTTTCTAAAATGACTATTTTTCCCTTATCATTAAAGGATGAATTTTTTTTTAGAACGGGGTCAAAAAAATCAATTACAAATACATAAGAGGGTTTTTCAACCATTACCCATTTGAGTTTGTTTTTACGATTCCTATTACAATATCATAAATGTGAAACACTAACAATAGACTCGAAAATGAGCTCATTTCTTTGCTTTGAGGTCTTGAACACCTGCTCATTCCGGAAACTCCACAACACCCACCAAGATGAAAAGATAATCGCCTCTATTTTCGACTTCTTAAACCCCCCATCGAATGAGCCCAAGCTACGATGTAAAAGGGCATTTACAAATCGAAAAAAGAGATCTCTAGCCAATGACCGATTGCATCCCATGAACAACTGATATGTGGTCTCTCGCAAGCTATCACACAACGGACATAACACGAAAGGAACATCGACACCTTTGGCATCCAAGTGAGTAGGAATCCGATCCATAAGCACTCTCCAAGCTAGTGTGTTTACCTTTCTAGCCAAGAGCTATCAACATTCCATCTTCTATCACAAACAAAACAATATTTTTCCTTCACAAGAGCAAAAAGTCTCGGAAATTTCTCACTAAAGCAAGAGTTCCCCAACCAACATTCCGTCCTGAATCTCCATTCCCCACGCTCCTCCTTAACAAAGTAAAAGGGATTTTACAATCCTACTCCATAGCCCTTTACCTCGACCACACAAGACACCTTTTAACTCATCCCCATAAATACTTTTTGATTGTTAACAAACCACCATCTCTATTTTTTCAAAAGAGCAAAACTGAACGATTCCAAAGAACCAATAACTAAACCACCATCTTCTTTAGAAGCTAAAACCAAATTCCAATTTACCTAATGATTCTTACAATTATCACTCGTGCTTCCCAAAAAATAGATGGATTCCAAATAGACACCAATCCGCTTGATCTCCCTCGCTAGATGCAAAGTCGAATTAGTAATTACCCCCAAAAACTTTTAAACATAAATAAATTCACCAAAAACAAATGGATGGATTTCCTAAAAAAATTAACACCTTTAATGTTGCACAATTTTTTAATGCTTATTCTCTATAAATGACACCCTACTCCACAACATTCATTGATCCATAATCTTCTCACCAATAAGTTTACCAATATCCTCTTGAGAACCTCCATATCATAACCCAAAAACCTTTCCCAATTAAATGTATTTCATGAATCAAAGAAAAACCATTAAGTTCCTTACTAACATGATAAGAAGAAGATGAAGAATCCTGACCTTTTTCTTCACCCATACATGATCCTTAATTCATATCCAGAACCGTTACACTTGGAGAAGTAAATCTCATACCACCAAAACCCGAGGTCCGATTTAACACCATTTTCAAACATACCAATGGATTCATGATTCTGTTGATTAGTGCCACCCGAATTCACATGAGGCAACCGTTCGATGGCGTTGACTTTATGAGAAAAATAAGATGGGAGAGAGAATCACGGTCTCTGCTAAGTCAAGTTTGTAAGCCACCTTCCCAACCTTGGCAATGATCTTATACAGGCCAAAGTAACGTCTCCCCAACTTATGATGGTGTCTGACTATAGGGTTGGAGTTTGACATAAACCCAATCATCAATTTCAAATTGCAGCTTGCGGCGATGTCGATCAGCCACGACTTTCATTCTTGTTTGTGCATTAGATAAGTTGGTTTTAAGAAAGGAAACAATACTTGCATGACAAACAAATTATGTCTTAAACAAACATGAATCCCCATTATTCAAACTTAAAAGGCAACAACAAAGTAACAAGTACCCCAAAGATACTAAGACACCAAGCCCTCGTTAACTAACCACTAGTTAACAAGAACATCAACCATGAGTCAACGTGGATCCCAATTACTTGCATATTTCAAGCACCTTTAGCCATGAAGGCCTGGTACTAATATCATCCCACCAAGCACTTACATGTTTCCTTTCTTTGATCATATACCCCTTCCCAACAGGACCAACCAAGTAGTTTGTAAAAGGAAGGTGGCTAAGGTCTGCTAGGCTAAAGAAATCACCAGCCAAATACTTGCTTTTTGATAGCCGGTCCTCGTATACATCCAACACTTTCCCGAGCTTCTCTTCACTTTCTTTGATCACTTGCTCGTTTCTTACTATTCCAAAATGGCCGTTAAACATAATGTGGAGCACGAGATTGTTAAGTGGTGGGTGATAATTGTGTGCCTCGACTTCTAGCCATTGGTTCACCAGACCTTGATCTTCGATTGTTTTTCCTAGCAAGTCGGTTCCTTGAGACTTGTATTTTTCAGCGTAGTAACGGATGATGGCTCTTGATTCTGTAAAAAAACATAACCCACGAATGTTAATTTGTTGAGGGGAGAATCGATGACAAAGGTTTACAAAGGATGATTAATATTCAGAATCAGATAATCAGCTATAATAAAAAAAATTGTAGAAGGTAGTGTTTGAATTTGGTTATGTTGTTTGATGTATCACAATATCAAATAATTAGATATTATATAGAGGGGCGTTCCATACAAAACCAAATCTAAGTAGAGAACTCTGAAAACCGCATAGACACTTATACATAATTGTTTTAAATGTGATGAATAACACGGTTTGTTAACCACCTCTCTTTCTATCTTGGACTACATGTGATTATCTTTCATGCACCAAGTACAAGTGCTTATGCGGTTCTCGCAGTTTTCCACATAAACTTGGTTTTGTATTGAACGTGCCACTTGAAAGTTATTACACATAGAGGTGTAAACGAGCTGAGCCACCCGTGAGCTATTCGAGATTGGCTCGTTAAAAACTTGAATCGAGCCGGGCTTAAACGAGCTCAAGCCCAAGCAAGCTCGCGAGCCTAAACGAGCTCGAACCCAAGCAAGCTCGCGAGCCTAAACTAGCCCTTTATTTATAAAAAAAAATTATTGTATTAAATTTACATGTAATAATAATTATTATTATATATAAAATTATGATAAAATGGATCATTTGAAAACTCTTAAATATTTTGAGAAGTCGTCAAAAAACCAATCAAAATCATTTTTTTTATTTTTACTACCTTTATTATTAGAATACAACATAAAAAATGAATTTATGTATGTAAATTTACATGTATTATTTATTAAAAAAATCAACACATGTGTAAGTTTACCACTTACACATGTGTAAGTGATTACCATTTACACATGTGTTTAAATTTTCTTAAGAATAATTTAGAAAGAAGAGATGAATTAATTGTATTAGACTAAGTGATATAGTATAGGGACTAGACTTGTAATATAATGTTCTATATAAACACCTCTTTATGTAAACCCTAAACACAATCACATTCTAATACAATCATATTACAAGGTTTAAGTTGGTATCAGAGATAGGTTACAACCACCTGAAAACATCTCCGGTGGGGCGGCCGCCGCCGCTCCGCCACACCTCTCTTTTCTTTACAAGCTTTTTTTTTTATTTTTATCGTTCAATAACCAGATCCCCCACCACCAACCAACCGCGCTTAGTCTTCTCTATCCGGTCCTACTGCCGCCTCCACCTATGGCGGAACCCTAGCCGCCACAGCGGCGGAACCCTAGCCGCCACAACGGCGGTACCCTATCCGCCACCACAAACACCACCGTCGCCGCCCTAAACCCTAACTCCTCCCCGCGTCTAGTGTTAGCAAATACAACTTGCTTTCTTGTCCCTAGACGCCGTCGCCGCCACTATACAACAGTGGTCGTTTTTCCGGCGACGTGCACCTCGCGAAAGCCACAATGCTTTCAGTTCCGTTTATTCGAGGGTTGCAAAAAAAAAATAGAGATCTACAATCGGGGAGTAGAAGAAAAAAAAAGGGGGGGAACAAACCCAACGGGCGAAAGCCGGAAGAAGATTAGGGTTTTCCTAATGTAGTTTCGATTGGGCCTTTGAGGTTGGGCCTCACAAGCCCATTTACCATTGCTGTAAAAAAAAAAAAGGCGTGGGACGGGCGAAAGCATGGTGGAGAAGTAGAAGACCAACTATCTTTTTAGTTTTATGTTTTTATATTTTCAACCTAAATCTCTCCCGAGCTTAGTTCGCAGGGGAATATTAGACTAAGTGATATAGTATAGGGCATAGTCACATGGTTCGCTGGTCTAGCCACGATTTTCGTTCCGGATCGTTCGTACCGAATCGTGGTACGAACGCGTTCCAGGTACGCTCGGGATCGCGATTTCGGTGTTAAATTTGGCGTTCCCGTTTTCGAATCGCTACGTACCAGCCCTTGGATGGATCGCGAACCAGAATGCCTAGATCCGGCGTACCAGATGCCTAGAACCGTCGTACCAGACCTTGAAGGAAAGGGAGAAATAGGTTTTCATCACGAGTGAAGGATGGAGATCAAGAGGTAATATTGTGTAGCCTTCGATTTGGCTACAAGCTTTCAGTGTAAAGAGTGGATGAATGGAAAGAGAGAAATCAGAAATGTAGCGACTGTCCATTACGATGGACTGATGGAGGAAAGGGAAAAATAGGTTTTCATCCTTATTTAGGTTAAAATTTAAATGGGCCATTTGAATGGGTTCTTAAAGTAAATGGGTTACTATCCTGGACTAGGCAATTAATTGAATAATTAACTTGGACTAAATTATATGGATTTGTAATTTTTATATAAATATTAATTTTAATATTACCTGTTCTTAATATTATATTGTGACCCCGAGGTGAAAAGTTCTGGTTCCGCCACTGGGTACATCGTACCACATTACATGGTACATCGTACCGGAACGATCCGAAATGAGCCTACCCCCCATCGTACCGAATTTTAGGGACCTAGCGAATTGCGTACCCGTTCCACGTTCCCGTACCGGAGCGTACCGCGAACCATGTGACTATGGTATAGGGACTAGACTTGTAATATGATGTTCTATATAAACACCTCTTTATGTAAACCCTAAACACAATCATATTACAAGGTTTAAGTAATTGGAGAGATAAATTATTTTTATGTTGTATTTTAATAATAAAGGTAGTGAAAACAAAGAAAAATGGTTTTAATTGATATTTTGACGAGTTCTCGCGAGTTCTTAAGTATTTATGAGTTCTCATTTGATCCTATAATATATATTATGTCATATATAAAAGTTACAATTATAAGTATATATATAAAAATATATAAACAAAATAATTAAATAAGTAATAAACGAGCCGAGCTCGAGCTTTAAAAATAGAGCTCTAATCGAGCCAAGCTCGAACTTGAGCTCTCTTAAGTTAAACGAGTCGCGCTCAAGCTCGGCTCATTCACACCCTTACTTACAATTATGATTATCTCAAGGAATTAATAGATCAAATTACCACAAGAAACATTATTGTAAAAGAAATGAGATTGACCTGGTGGTAGAGGAAAATCCTCTAGAAACACCAAGGTTTGAGGAGCTCATGGGTTTAAGTCCCACTCCCACATAAATAAAGAAATTTTCCTTTCAAGAAAAAAAAGAAATGAGACAATTTGTTAAATTGGTAGTTAAAAGGCCCAAATTTATTTAAAAATGCTTAAACAAGTCATGATGGTTTAAATCTTAGATAATCAATTTAATTAAGGCATTTGTGGAATTAGTCATCCAACTCTGAATATTCATAATACAATCAAAACCAAAACTTTTTCATTCAAACATCAAAAACTTATAATCATATCTTCAAATTGCAACAATCTGTTTCAAAACAGTCTCTCTAAAAGATACTATCCACATGGAGTAGTCACTTGTACAGTACAAACAGCTGATGCATGCAGACAAAATTCCCCTAAATTTTACAATTCTACAAATTCTGTGTTCTAGAGTGTAATCATCATCTTATGATTAATTGATTATGGATCCAAATTGCAATAATCAGTTTCAAAACACAAACCCTAAAATACTATCCACATGAAGTAGTCACTTGTACGGTACAAACAGTTTATGAATTGCAGTTTTAGAAATTACCGAAGAGAGTGTAATCTCCATCTTGAATCACCGGAAGAGATCCAAACGGCTGTCGATTATCATCAAATAAACTCAAAATTAAACCATAAATGAGGCGGTCAAAGTTGACAATGGTACCTGTAGTTTCAGGAAATCGGGAGTGAGATTTTCGCCGGCGAGGAGATCGACGGGAACCGTCTCGAACTCAATTTCTTTTTCGACAAGACAAAGCAGGACTCGTTTGGGCGATGCGTATGCAGGTCCGTACACCTTCACCACCATCTTCACACACACACAGTTAAAGCATTGATGAATGAATGATAATAAAGTTAGCTTTTTAGATATTTCACGTGTTTCTTTTTTGGACTAATTTTGACTTCGCCACGAGGCAAAAATATATATTTTTTATTTTAAAGTAAATTACTATTTGAGTCCTCTCCTTTATCCAGTTTAACCATAAGAGGTTTTTTATATTTTAAAACCTTGATTTACACCCTGACTTTTGATTTTCCTAATCATTTGAGTCCAGATGATTAAATTCGTTAAATTTTCTGTTTATTTAAAAAAAAAAAGACTAAAATACCCTTAAGTACTCAACTTGTTACTCAAAACCTTCACTTCTCTCTCTTCCCGACTCATAACTTGAGATACCTTCTGTATATCTCAACCACATGTTATGATCGAACTATGAACAATACATCTATAAGTGAATGATTAATTATCAACTGGGTCCTATTTGTTCCAGGAACTTTTTGCACTTAAACAAACAATATTTCAACAAATCCAATGGAAGTTTCCACCAGACCGCTGCTACCCTTTCATTATGTCTTGCTTCTACAGTCTTGTCTTTAATTGAGAAAATAGGGTTTGGGTAGAGAGAGAAAGTAGCAAGTGAGCGTTTGTGGAAGATGATAAGATAGAGAAAAGAAGGTTTTAGTAACCATCTTAGTACCTAAGGGTATTTTAGTCTTTTTAAAAGAAAAAAAATTAACAGAAAATCTAACGAAATTAGTCATCTGAACTCAAATGGTTAGAAAAATCAAAATTTAGAGTGTAAATCAGTGTTTTGAAACATAAGAGACTCTGATGATTAAACTGGACGAAGGTCATGGACTCAAATAGTAATTTACTCTTTATTTTAATTATTGTTTAAACTTATTATATTATTGTTAGGTCATTCGTAATGGTTTCACATTCACATACGTCACGTCACTGATACATCAACATGGGACAATCACTAAACAAAATAACTAAGGTGCACAGTGGTTTCACTATCCACACACAAATATATACAAATATATATATATACACACACACACATACATAACACACATGTGCCCCTTCCCCCGCGAAATGCCTTATGCTGGAGTCTCAAGCCCCGAGAAGGGGGGGTGTTCCACGTCAGTGGTTGAGCCAGGTGGTTCACGTCTCCATTACGAAGGGCCTTAAAGTTATTAAAAATTATGATTATTTATCCAACATTAGATTAGGTTCTCTTCCTTTTAATTTTTATTTATCTTCCTTCTTCAAACAACTTACACAAGTCAACCACGGATACCGACCGCCCCTCCTTCCAAACACGAGTTGCAATTCAATATAAATTAGGGATTTTGTTCCGAGAATAAAAAAGGCATATGACCTAGTGATCTACTGGTATGGCGTTTGTTTCTTATAAAAATTGTATAAGTTTAAATCTTTACAAATATAAAATATGTGTAAAAGATTTGATGTTAAAAAGAAAGGGAAAGAGTCAAAAACTTATTATGCAATTATTTTTTATTTAGACAATTAAGCACGTCAAGTTATTGTATCTAGTCCACTAATTTTGACTTCTATAACCCACTTGTCAAAAGTATATTTTCTTCTTGGTACAATTCAAACTTAACTTTATTTTTAGAAAAGATTTTTCTAAAAAAAAATACAAAAGCTAAAAAAAAGTTTATATATATATATATGGGAAGTATACTATGAAAACCTTATGTAATAGTTTAAAAGATTTGTAATTTTTTTATTTTACTTTTAGGATGGCTTCTATATTTAATTTCTAACACTTTTGAAAAAAAATTAAAAAAGCAACGAGTGATTTTTTTTTGTGGGGGGTGGGGTG
The DNA here is from genome assembly GCA_023525975.1 of Smallanthus sonchifolius. Taxonomy (NCBI): domain Eukaryota; kingdom Viridiplantae; phylum Streptophyta; class Magnoliopsida; order Asterales; family Asteraceae; genus Smallanthus; species Smallanthus sonchifolius. The sequence goes on along the minus strand of CM042019.1, from coordinate 31,019,421 downwards.
GGGGTGTACTACAAATATGCAGCACCTATAATGAGGAGTTTTTTTTTGTTTTCTCATGAAAATTAGTTTTCTAGTGAACTCACCCATATATATATATACACACACACACACTAGGTTAGAATCTCATGTATTACACATGTTGAATAAATGTAATATTATATACTTAGTAATAAAAAATTTATGTCTTTAAAAAACTGTGTATTACACTAGAAATATAATGTAATCTGTTAACATATACACATGGGCGGACCTAGTAAGGACGAATGGGGGGCAACCGCCCTCCATAAATTTTTTTTTCGTGTTATATACCCGTTAAAATCATGATCGCCCCTATAAAATTTTGCAATTGCCCCCCGATCACCCCCCATGAAACATTTTTAGTGTTATATATCGCTTGTCAACCGACCCCAAAATTTCCGACCCACATAAAAAAATCTTGGGTCCGCCACCGCAATACACTCGTCAAAATATGCCGTTTTAAAAAAATATATTTTGACGTGACAGTTATAAATTTTGTTAATTTAATTTTTAAAACATTTTTTTCAATTGGATATTTTTTTATGTAATTAATAAATTTTAATTCATATTAAATTCAATTTGGTTAATGATATAATAATTATCTATAATTAAATAATAAGTATCTATAATTAGATTTATATTAAATATTTAAAAAAATAATTTTTTAATATTATTATTTAATAGGAGAGAGAGACGGAAAAATCATACTGAAGATGCACCAGAAAGTGACATGTGTCTCCTATAATTTTTATTTATTAGTATAAAGATATATATAAATGTTGGAACCTAGTCCATAGAAATCAAGTTAAAGCTTAAAATTGTACAAGTTATAAGTTTTCGGTCGAAAACTAATTCGGTCGAAAACGTTTTCGGTCGACAAAGATTTCGGTAGAAATCTTTTAACTATATATAGTTGTTTGTTTGAACATTTTGTAAAGAGATTAGTCATTTTGTGCATTGTTGTGTTGTTCAGATCAGAAGTTAATCTCTTGTATTCTCTCTCAATTAGTCATTGTAATTGCTTTGGTTATCATTGGAAGATGCTTATTTGATGATCTATCTCATTTATATGGCGGTTTTCGTTACTATTCTCATTTGATTCGTGTTATTCGGTTGTTATTGGATCCTGGATTGTTTCCGCCTCTCCAGGAGTATTGTTGCGGATTTTAGGCTTGATTGTCACAAGATCGGAGGGTTTCACAAGTGGTATCAGAGCTGTTGGTTATAACTCGTGATATTCAAGCGTTTTTCATCAATTGCAATCGAATCAGAGTGGAATTCCTTGCCATTTTTGTGTTTTCTGAGTCAAATTTGATGGAGATGATGTATACTATTGATTTGGACGTCTGATTTTGCATTCGGGAAGTTGCAGGTTGTTTTTTGGTGTTCATTAGAAGAAGCGATCGAAAAGTCTGTTGAAGGAGTCAAAATCTCTTTCTGATCGAAAATTCTTTTTGATCGATAGTTTTTTATCGAAAAGTTTTTGTCCGAAATCTCAGAAGTCTCCAAAATCACTGGTAATCGAAACCTTGACTTTTCGACCGAAAAGTCTGTCCGAAAAAGTTTTCTATTGAAATCTCCATACTTGAACATTTTTTTCAGAAATATGTGGTTTGTTCTGTTTGCAAGATGGCTGAGAAGGTGTACGAGACTGAGAGGTTAGCGGGGAAGTCGCCACCAATGCTGAAATCAATATCTGAATTTTCTAACTGGAAGATTCAAATGAAAGCTTACTTTCGGTTTACTGAGCATACTCTGTGGGAATCTATAGTTAAAGGTCCTCATGTGCCAAAGACAGCAAATGCTGATGGATTAGTTCCAATTGTTGATCCAGATTTGTATTCTGAGGAAGATAAGAAACTGATTGAGAGGGACAATCGAGCGTTGGGGTCAATCATTCTAGCTCTTCTGATTGAACTTTCTCTGAATTTTGAGCGACACGAGACAACTCAAGGATTGTGGAATGCGCCGTGTCTGAGATTTGAAGGTAATGCAGTGTTACAAGAAAGTCACACAGATCTGTTATTGAAACAATACAATATGTTTAACTACAAAAAGAATGAAACCTCGAGTGAGCAAGTTACACGCTTTACTACAATGACCAACAGGTTGAGAAAGATGGGTGAAAAGTTTGAAGAATATGATTTGTGTAAGAAGTTGCTTGACTCATTACCTGATTCTTGGAGTATTCCATGCATGTTGATAAAGAACACTACTCCAGATCTGAAAAGCAAAACCGTTGATGATATAATATGTTTGTTAGAGTCTTATGAACTTGATTCAAAGAAAAGGGAGTTGAATAATCCAGAAAGGTCTCACAAAACTAGTTCGGCCAATGCAGCTTTGTTTTTAGGAAATGGAGAAGGAAGCAAAAGTGGGTCAAAGGCTGAGAAGGGAAAGGGTTGTTTTGGTTCTGAGCATTTGGCTGGTGAGAAGAGTAAAGCAACTGGTCAAATTCCAGAAGATCAGATTGCCTTGTTCGGTACATTCATGAGTCGCTATGATGCATTCGTTACTGGAAAGTAACAACCAGCTGTTCTTGATGCTGAGGATCTTGTTTAGATAAATCCTGATGATTTAGAGTACATGGATTTACAATGGCAAATGGCCATGATTGCTGTAAGAGCAAAGAAGTATCCTCAAAATACTGGAAAAGATAAACTCCAATTCAGAAAGAAGGTTGGTTTTGATAAGGCTAAGCTGGGGTGCTACAATTGCCAGCAACTTGGACACTTCGCTCGTGAGTGTCAAAAGGAGAAAAAGAAGAAAATTGATGGCAATGGAGTAAAGCTGATTGAGATGATTGATGAGGATGGCAAATCCAAGAAGGCTCCAACAGCTTTGATGCCAAAACAGCTGAGTAACTGTGAGTGAGAATTAGAAATTGGAGATGCTCAAGAAGAGTTTGATGAGGCTTTGATGGCAGAGATTGAAGTATCTGAAAAAGCAGCTGCAAGTGAAAGTGAATGTGCTTTGAAAACTAATGACAAAGGAAAAGGCAAAGATGCTGCTGATTCTAGAAAAACTTCATCTGAGAATGAGGTAACTTCTGATGATGATTCATTTACTTGTTCTTCTGATTGCATTGAGAAATTACAAAATCATCATGAAGCAAATGTGTTTTTAATTGCTGAAAATGATAAATTGAAAAGGGTTAATAAGGAAATTAAACAAAATGAGGTTACTTACACCAAAAAAATCAATGCTTTGTTAAAAGATAACATGAACTTTAGAGAATATTTAGAAAAAAAGGATGTTTTAATCAAAGATCTTACAGACAAACTTATTGTTGCCCAATCCGATCTTGTAAAAGAAAGGGTGTTGATTTCTAAATGGGCTATGCAAAGAAGGATTTTAGAAGACTGTATTGATAAGCAAAGAAGTTGTTTTATTAAAGATGGTTTTGGTTACAAAGCAGTACCTCATCCTGATCATTATGAACCGTTTCCTGAACCTCATGTTTCAAATGAATTACTTAGAGATGATAAATCTAATTTTCATGATTTGTATGTTAGTGCAGCTAATAACACAGGTCATGTAGATGAGAAGTTTTCAGTTGATGATGTGAGAAGTTTTAATGAATTCAATAAACTTTGTTCTAGAGAAATAATTAGGGATTACATGCAATTCACGGTTGATACTTGAAATGCGAACAAGCTTGTTAAGTCGCATGTTAACTATGTTTCTGATGTTAATACTTTGAATGATTCTGCTTATGCTACTAATTATGATTATGATGAATCTGACTGTGTATCTGAAGTGTCATTTACATCTACTTTTGTTTAATAAATTCTGTTCAAATTAAAATCAGTGTAACAACAAAGATTCAAAGTGATAATGAAAAGTCAAGTGCTTGTCAAAGGTAAATCAATTGATGTCAAAGACAAGTTCCTTAATGTCAAAGATAAGTATGCTCAAAGCAAAGGAAAGTTAGTAAGAATTCAGTGTCCGACAGAGTGTGACAAAGGAAAGTCTGTGTTCGAAATAGGTGAGAGTTCGAAGTCCAAGTCAAAGTCGAAGACTAAAAGTTACAATTGCTTTACATGTGGAAAAGTTGGACATGTTGCTAGAAATTACAAGCACAAGTCATTTGAGTCAAAGTCCAAAGTATACACAGATAAATCAAAGAAGGTGTCTGAAAACTACAAAGTGTTTGAGTCCGGAGTGATTCATCGTTACAATCGTGATTATATGCTTTCTAGAGATTGTTATGAACATTATTCAAATGTGTGTCGTGCTTATATTTTACCAAAGTTTGTGGACAGAAAGGTCCAAAATGGTCCAAGATATGTGAAGAAATCCATCATACCAAGCTATTTTGCTAAACAAAAATTCACTAAGAAATATGAGAAAAATGATGGAAATTTTTGGAAAATTAAAAATGAACAATCTTCACATATTTTGGGAACAAAGTTTGATGAGAAGTTGAAGAAACAAGTTGTTGTGACTAAGACTGTTAGAGATCAAAGTCGGCTCGGGTCAAAGATGATCTGGGTACATGTTTCTCATTAGTGTCTTACAATGTGCAGAGTAAACCGAGGAGGACTATTAATAATGCTTGGCATGTTGATAGCGGTTGCTCAAGGCATATAACAGGACAAAGGGAAATTTTGAATGATTTTAGATCTTTCGATGGTGGTTTCGTTGCTTTTGCTGGAGACAAAAAGGGTGGGAAGATTAGTGGCCAGCGAACAGTTTTAAATGATCTAATCACTCTTGAGAAAGTCAACTATGTGTCACAGTTGGAGTTTAATCTGCTTAGTGTGTCGCAAGTGTGCGATAAGAATATACCGGTTCACTTTACAGCAAAGGATTGCTTATTCTTAAAGCCGGGACTGGTTATTCCTGAAGATATGATTTTGATGAGAGCTCCAAGAAAATTCAATACTTATGTGGTAGATATGAATGATAATTCAACACCAGTAAGTGTATATTGTTTGTTGTCAAAGGCCACTGGATAGGAATCTTATTTGTGGCATCGACGAGTGGGACATGTTAATCTGAAGAATATGAACAATCTAGTTCATAAATATTTGGTGCGAGGGTTACCCAGAAAAGAATTTGTTATTCAAGAGAGTTGCATGTCATGTGCGAAGGGTAAACAGAACAAGAAATCCCATCCAGTCAAGACAATCAACACATTTACTCGACCTCTGTTTCTTATTCATATGGATTTATTCGGTCCAGTTAGAGTCAAGAGCATTGAGAAGAAATATTATTGTCTTGTTATCACAGATGATTTTTCCCGATTTTCTTGGGTGTTTTTCCTTGCAACAAAGGATGAGACACCTGAACTATAATTGAATTTGTAAAATGTATTAAAAACATCTGTGATAGAAAAGTGTCAATTATTCAAATTGATAATGGAACCGAGTTTAAAAATCGACTGATAAATTCATTTTATGTAGAAAAAGGTATTACTCATCAATTCAGTGCAGCCAGGACTCCCCAACAAAATGGAGTGGCTGAAAGAAAAAATAGAACTTTGATTGAAGTTGCTCGTACAATGCTTGTAGATTCAAAGTTACCCATTATTTTCTAGGCAGAAGCATCAAACACGGCGTGTTATGTGTTAAACAAAGTTCTTATGGTGAAGCAGCATACGAAGACTCCATATGAGTTATTTTTCAAAAGGAAGCCGTACATCAAGTTTTTTCGAGCTTTTGGATGTTCATGTACACTGCTGAACACACAGGATTCGTTGCCAAAGTTTGCTGCAATGGGTGATGAGTGTTATTTCTTGGGATATTCTTCATATCAGAAAGCGTTCAGAGTTTATAACAAAAGAACGAAGATTGTTCAAGAATCATATTATGTTGAATGGCAAGAATCAAATGCTCCTCATGTTCAAAATGGGCCAGAATGGTTCTTTGATGCAGATGTTATTTTCTAAACATTTGATCAACAATATTTATGTGATTCTAGTGATGCAAATTCTTCTATTTCAGTTGACGAGTCTTATTCTACAAGGCTTGATCAAACCGCTCATGATTTCATGGTTGGTCCTCAACAAGTGATAGTTCAAAACGAAAGTTCTGACGATGTTACTTCATCTACTCAAACACAAGAAGATCCTATTGACATTTCAGTTACAAATGCTGATTCTGAAGTACAGATTCCTGTTACTACTGATGAACTAGTTGTTTTTAAAGATCAGCCAGAGAATTTTATTTCTTCAGCTGATGATGTAAATCAATCACCATCTTCTAGTGTTAATGAATCAAGTGACCAATTCCATGATATTAATATCACAAATTTGCAAGAATCCGTTCAGGTTGATGATATTCCAAATCTCAGAATTCATTCAGCTTATCCTGTTGAAAACATTATTGGATCTATTGAGGAAGGTGTTAAAACGCGAAGTCAGTCCGGGAACATCAGTGTGTGTTTATATTCGTGTTTGTTATCATAAGAAAAGCCAAAGAATGTGACATTTGCACTTCAAGATCCAAACTGGATTGAAGCAATGCAAGAAGAATTACTTCGGTTCAAGAAGCTTAATGTTTGGAATCTTATGGATCTTCCTGAAGGTAAGTACCCGATTGGTACTAAATGGTCTTTTCATAACAAAAAGGATGACCGTGTTATTGTTGTTCGAAACAAGGCTCGACTCGTTGTTCAAGGATTTTATCAGGAAGAGAGTTTGGATTTTGATGATGTTTTTACTCCGGTTGCTCTGATTGAAGCTATTCGTATCTTTCTTTCTTATGCTTCGTACATGAAGTTTAAAGTGTATCAAATGGATGTGAAGACAACATTTCTTTATGGAGTTGTCAAAGAATAAGTTTATGTGAATCAACCACCTGGGTTTGAAGATCCTGATCATCCATTCTAGGTGTACAAACTCGATAAAGTTTTGTATGGTTTACACCAAGCACCTCGTGCATGGTATGAGACCCTGTCAACTCATATGACATCGAATGGTTTTGTTCGTGGAAACATTGACAAAACATTATTCTTGAAGAAGATTGATTCTGATTTGTTAATCGTCCAAGTTTATGTTGACGATATTATCTATGGCTCGACAAATGAAACTCTTTATCGTGGGTTCGAGAAGGTCATGAAGCTTAAATTTGAAGTGAGTCTTATGGGTAAAATGCAATTCTTTCTTGGTTTGCAGGTGGAACAATCTGATACTGGAATTCTTATTCGTCAAGCAAAGTATATTAAGGATATTTTGACAAAATTCAATATGAATGATTGCAAGGCAACATCCACCCCCATAGCTCCACATGAACCTCTCACATTAGATCCGTTCGGTGTTGAATTTAATCAAAAGTTTTATCGCTCCATGATTGGATCGTTGATGTACTTAACAGCTAGTCGGCCAGACATCATGTTTGCTATTTGTTCATGTGCTAGATATCAGTCTGCTCCCAAAGAATCCCATGAGTCTGCTGTCAAAAGAATTATTCGTTATCTTAAGGGTCATGTAAACCTTGGTCTTTGGTACCCTTCTGATTCTGACTTTAATTTTTATACTTACACTGACAGTGATATTGGTGGTTGCAACTTAGACAGAAAATCTACATCAGGTGGATGTCAATTTTTGGGGGAGCGTTTGGTATCTTGGCAATGCAAGAAACAAGCCAATGTGTCAACATCAACTGCTGAGGCAGAATACACAGCCGCTTCGAGCTGTTGTTCACAAGTGATATGGATTCAACATCAACTCTTGGATTTTGGAATCAATTTCATGGAAACCCCGATTTATTGTGGCAATGAAGCTGTGCTGGGCATATTAAAGAATCCAATTCAACACTCAAAAACAAAGCATATCGCCATCAGGTTACATTTCATTCGCGATTGTTTTGATAATGGTCTGATTAAGGTGGTCCACGTGATACGTTAGAGCAAAAAGCCAATATTTTTACAAAAGCATTTTCAACTAATCGATTTAACTCTTTGGTAGAAATGTTGGGGATGATCTCGTTCTGAATATTGCTTGTTGTTAATAAAAAATAAAAATAATAAAAATAATAATAATAAAATAAAATAAAAATGTTTGAATAAAGTCTGATTTTAATTGAAATACCATATATGTTCTTCAAAAAGATTTTCTTTTAGTGATAAAATTGTGTTGTGTTATGTTTTGTTTAGTGTTTATATTAGTCTAATGTGTTTGTTCTAGTTTAAATAAAGTTTATCACAATTTTAGGGGGAGAATAAAAGAAAATAAAAATATACGAAAAAGAAGTGACATAGTATGCATATAAGAGTATTTCGTGCTATATCTGAAATTTTATGCATAAATTTGATCCTCTCCTGAAATATGTGATGTCTATTTGTTCTGAAAGTGTGCAAACTTTGAATAAAGTTGAGAAATCTTACTAGATTGTGAAAAGATAAAAAGAAAAATATGTTGGAAGTGAAAAAGTTGATATTGTGCTGAAAAATGTGTGACTGATTGGCCTACAAATAGGAAATGATAATATATTTGTATACTGAGCTTACACATGAATTGGATATAATGGTGACATTGGTTACGACTATTGTTATGTCGGTACGCTCTACATGTATAAATTAGGCGATATTTGTGTGATTAACTAAATTGCAATCTTTGTGTTTTATCCACATCGAATATCGGTCATTTCATCATTCGAATGCAAGGTGAATCTAGTCATACCAAGAGACCAGGATCTTGATGCGTTCTTAGCACAATTTGTTTGCTCTAGTGCCTATATACGTCAAATATATAATCTAGAGTTAAACACCTCTTATACAGATGATGGTTCTGGTAAAAATCTCGGATGGAAGCCAAGAAGTTAGTCTGTTTCGCCCTTTGAATCACTCGTGATTTCAATTGACATATCCAATATCTTACGGATATCCGCATACCCGAATCAATCAGATTCACAACATATTCATTTGAATCAATCATGATTCGTTTCATCACATCTACATATACTCAACTGAATCAATCATGATTCTTGACACTTTCCATCTCATATGAATCAATATGATTCTGTGCATACTCACTCAGAAACCAAGACAAATGAATCAAAACGATTCAAAATCAAAATGATTCCAATCAAATCCACTTGGATTATTTTCCTGTGCTAAGAATACTACCCTCATGCTGGTGATTGGACCATGATCTAGTGAAATTTTGTGTTAAGTCTTAGTTCATTCCATCTCGATCGTGAGGTACACACTGTATTGATTAATATTACTCTAAATGTCACACAGTATTTGCTGAAACATGATGTATGAGTTTATGCTGAAAATTATACTGGCAATCAATGTTGAACTGTATAGATCCTGATTTGATATGCAGTGTGATTAAGACAATGTGCATTTATGATCCTATGTCAATTTTAGTTTACCGAAAAGATAATGAATATCTCAAATAAAAAAAAATTCAAAAAGAATAAATGAAGGTGTGGTATCTCATTGTTGGTATACATATGTTTGATGTTCGTCTCATAATAAATGTTTGTGAATAAGTATGTTTTAGATTGATTAGAATAAATGTTGGTGTTCGTTATATTCTCAAAAGATATAAAATTGTATATTCTTGTGAAAGTGGTTGTATCTATAAGTGTTATGTGTTGAGTATCAATAGTTGTATGTGTCTGAAAAATATTAAAAAATGGGAACAGGTCTTAATGATATTGAAATCGAACATGTGATATAAAGGTTGAAATTTTACAAGTACAAAGTTTTTGGTCGAAATCTCTTGCCCGAAATCTTTTGATCGAAATCTGTTATGTCCGAAATTGTTTCCGATCGAAAAGTGTTTGTCCAAAATCGATTCCGATCGAAATCTTGAAAGCTATAAATATGGATATTTCGATCGAAAACAGTTTCAACACCATTCTCAGTTTCCGATTGCACCGTTGAGCGAAATCATTGAGTACAAAGTTTTCTAGCGAAATCCCGTGTTTGTGATGTCATCAGTGTTCTCCTGAGTTTCTGATCATCGAGGTACGTTTTTGTAACTCGTAGAGGTGTTTAGGTTAGATCCATGGCCTTAGTTTTAATTTTGAGTTTGAATCGATCGAAATCTTCTTTGAATTGCCCGAAAAGTCCTTGAATGGACCGAAATCTCTTTCAGATGGAAATGAAGCGTCACTGATCTGTCCGAAATGAGTTTTCGATCGAAAAGGTTTTCGGTCGAAAAGTCTGAAGTTGGCAATTTTTGTGATCATGTTTGAATCTTCGTTCGAAAAGTTGTTTTTTATCAGTGAGTTTTTGATCGAAAAGTTCTTAGTTGGATCTTGTTATGTTTAGAGTTTTCGTTCGAAAGGTGTTCCAACCAAGAGTTTCCGATCGAAAAGTTTAGAGTTGTGAAATTTTCAAAATGCTCAAAATTTTTCTGTGTTTGATGTTTGTTTCTTCAGTTATGAATCAGTTAAAGTTTGAACCGAGACACAATATTTGTGCATGTCTCACTACATCAACAAGAAAATCAAGAGGATATGAGCAGATTGTTAAATTCCTAAACTGATCAAGAATCCATACTGCCATATCAACTCATGTTAAAGTGTTTGAAAATCAAGTCCGAGAATTTTGGGATAACGTGGTTTATCATCATGTCAACAAGGAAATATGGATTGAAAGCACAGTGGGTGGCAAAAAGATAAAAGTTATTGAGCAAGTCATAAGAGAGGTGTTAAACTTCAGGGATTCACCATATTACCCGTACAAAATGAGTTATACAAGAGTATCAGGTATCATTATGACAATGGGATATGAAGGGGATTTCCAGAGACGTCAGGTTACAAAGACTTTACTTGAGAAGTTGTGGAGGTATTTTCTTCACGTGCTTATTCATTGTCTAAGTCCAAGAACTACAACGTTTGATCAGATCGGTGAAGGCTTTAGCCGTGCTTTGGTATGTTTGGCTACACATCGAAGATTCAACTATTCAAGTATGATCTTTGAGGCAATTATTAGTAATTTTGTGGGTCCGAGGCAGAATTACAAGTTCTTATTGTATCCGAGGTTTGTTCAAATGATAATAAACACCTTATTGTCAGATTTGCCAAACAATGGAGTAGAATTACCGTTAGAACAAATGACCAAAGTTATTTTCAGTAGAATGAATACCGTCAGAAAGAGAAGCAAGTTCAGTGGAACAGAGACTCCATTATTTCCTAACATGATCATAGATGACCCAGATCCAGATTTCAATGTGGATGATGAAGTTGACGACTTATTGGATAATGATGTTGAGGATAATGAAGGTGATGATGATAATGATGGTAATGATAGTGCTAATGGTGGTAGCAATGATGGTGGTGTAGATAATGCTGATCAAGTGAATCAAAACATGGAAGTTAAACAACCTGTGAATGTTGAACAACCAGTGAATGAAAGTACTCAAGATAATGTTGAACAGATTGTGAATGTTGAAGTTAATGAACTTGCTATTACTCAAACCGAAGAAGTTCATGTAGAGGTTCAAAATGAAGAAGTTGTGACTAATGATGTGATAGAGACAGAGAAAGTTGTACAGACTCCAGAAGCACAAGTAACTGAAACCCCACCGACAAAGAAAAGAAAAGAAGCTGATAAAGAAAGAACTTTCCTTCTAGACCTCCTCCGTCTAAGGGTATCGTGTTTAAAATCCTGAAAGCAAGAGAATGAAAACTATGGCTAAGAGAGATGTAGCTGGTAAAGGCAAAGGAATAGATGTTCCAGAGAAATCTAAATTCAAGCCATCGAGAGACTATAACCTGGTAGATGAAGAGTTTATTAACTTTGCAACTAGAGAGACTACTGATACTGTGAGTCAATTGAAGACACAGATTGCTAATCTACAAAGCAGAGAGGCAGTGAGGTTAAAATAAATAAGAGAGCTAAGAGCTGAAAGCAGTCGACAACATATGATTATTGGTCAACAACATGTTCAAATCAATCAATTGCAGAATGTTGTACAAGATTTACTAAGGCATCTTGGCCTGTAGTCACAAAATGAGAATGTCACTCCTCAACCGAACCCTGTTAATCAAGTTGATGTAAATCAAGAAGGACCGTCTTCAGTAGAACCACAGAATATTTTATCTCCCATGATTGAAGCAAGTTTGTATGGATCACAAGAGACTTTTGATGTTGATGATCTACTTAATAATCAAGGCGAAGGGATGGAGATTATTGATGAACAGAATAAAGATAAAGAAGGTGTTGAGGAACAGAATGATGAAGAAGGAGATAAGGAGGAAGAGGAGGAATAAAAGTTAGTAATTACTGGTGAAAAGAAAGTTGATGACAAGCCTTCGGATGACGATGATAGTAGTAGTGATGGTGCTAGTGACATTGGCAGTGGCGGAGCTTGAGAAAAAAAGTTGTGGGGGGGGGAGATTTTTTTTTCTTTCAGGGGGCGGAACTATAAAATTTGCCGCCGAATACTATAAATTAACACCACTGAGAATTTTTTTTCCTATCAGGGGGGGCCAAAACTATAAAATTTGCGGCCAAATACGTATCTGAGTGAAAAATCGGCCGAATACGTATAAATTAACACTACTGAGCAAAAAATCAGGGGGGGGCTGGAGCCCCTTCGGGCCCTCACAAACCTCCGCCCTTGGACATTGGTGGTGGATCAAATGAACCAGAGTCAGATGATGAAGGCGAGTCAAACAAAGAATATACACGATCGAATATGAACAAAAATAGACTTACGTTGAAGGTGATGGGTCGGTGATTGGAAAGCTTGATAAGATTGTGAGTGATCGTGAATCATTTGAAATTCATGATTAAGAAGTTCAATCAACTGAAGCACCAAAGGCCAATGTAATTGAAAAAAGTTTGTGGTGGAAGATTAGAGAGAAACCATCTATTGTTGAAAAGGTCACTCAAAAGATTCGTAGTCCAAAGAAAGCGTTGACTGGACAGATTCTTGGATGGAAGTTTGATCATGAAAAGAAGATGCATGTGATTAAGCAGGTTGAGGGTGACATTCAGTATTTTGAAGGAAGTGCAAAGATAAAGACATTTCCTAGATGGGATGTCCGAGATTTAAGTCATCTGGACTTAATCAACCCATCGAATAACAATTATGCTACTAAATTTGAAAGGTATTTGAGGAAGCAATGCAGTTTGGATAAGTTTGGCAGCTTTCAACCTCAAATTCCAAAATGTGTAAAGCTAAAGAAGAGAGACAAAGACGGGAAAAGAATGTTCAAGTACATTGTTCAACCGGCAGAAACTGTGTCAACCATCTACATTCCAGAAAGGAAAGAAAGTTTTATTAAAGTGTTTGTACGTTGGGAATATGATAGAAAAACTCATGAAGCAGTAATCACACAAAAAGATTTACCAGAAGTCAGAGTCTTTGATTCGATGGATCTGTTTAGTTTCCCCGATGAAGATCTAAAGATTCTATACTACAATGTTATTCAGTGTGACATGAGTTCGTTAATCAAGACTGAAGCAAAGCTTTACATGCGAGTTGTAGCTCGAAGTCTCTCGATGCGCTACGAAGAGAAAATGATAAAGAAAAGATTAGCAGAGTTGGAATCCAAGCGTGTTAAAGTTGAAGCCAAGCCGGCAGCAGACAACAACTGAAAACTTGATATTCAATGGACTAGGGGGAGATTGTTGGAACCTAGTAGTCCATAGAAATCAAGTTAAAGCTTAAAATTGTACAAGTTATAAGTTTTCGGTCGAAAACGTTTTTGGTGGAAAACGTTTTCGGTCAACAAAGATTTTGGGCGAAATCTTTTAACTATATATAGTTGTTTGTTTGAACATTTTGTAAAGAGATTAGTCATTTTGTGCATTGTTATGTTGTTCAGATCAGAAGTTAATCTCTTGTATTATCTCTCAATTAGTCATTGTAATTGCTTTGGTTATCAATGGAAGATTCTTATTTGATGATATATCTCGTTTATATGGCGGTTTTCGTTACTATTCTCATTTGATTCGTGTTATTCGATTGTTATTGGATCCTGGATTGTTTCCGCCTCTCCAGGAGTATTGTTGCAGATTCTAGGCTTGATTATCACAGGATTGGAGGGTTTCACAAAATATATATATATATATGGGGAGGTTCAAATAAGAAGTAATATTTCGCTAATAAGCCTAAGAAATGACAAAAACCTTAAGAAATGATATCAAACAAACTCCGATTGAGCTCATTCCAGTGGCGTTGGAACCGTCTCGTAGAACTCTACCATCTTATCTTTTAAGATTTAGATTTTAGCGTTGAATTTTATGGTTTTCACGTTAGAGTTTAGCCTTAGGGTTTAGCTTTTAGGATTTACGTTTTTTTTATGGGAGGGGGTGGGGGGTTTAGTTTTTTGGGGATGGGTGTAGGTTTTTGGGGGTGGGTTTAGGTTTTTAGGGGGGTGGGGTGGGGGTTTAGGTTTTTGGGGGGTGGGGTGGGGTGGGGTTTAGGTTTTTGAGGGGTGGGGGTGGGGGTTTTAGGCTTTTCGGGGTGGGGTTGGAGGAGGGGTTTAGGTTTTGAGGGGTGCGGGTGGAGGGGGGTTTAGGTTTTTGGGGGCGGGTTAGGGTTCGATGAGGCGGTTCCAACGTCGTTGGAATGAGCTCAATCGGAGTTCGTTGGACCCACTTCTTAGCATTTATTAGTGAAAAACCACTTCTTAGTGGAATCTTCCCATATATATATATATATATATATATGAGTAAATTACCTTTTGCGTCCCTGTGGTTTACACGATTTAACACAATGCGTCCCTAACACGAATTTTTAACGCTTTGAGTACCTGTGGTATACAATCTGTAACACTCTGAGTCCCTGGCCTAACTCCGCCAAATTTTCAGTTTAAATTTAGGTGAAATGTTCGTTGTACCCTTTTACTATATAACAGTCTTCGTCCCTGAAAACATGTAATATTTGTTTGCGTCCCTAACTGAGTCCCTGCTGGCAAAACTGATTTCCCTCATCTTTCCCTCCCAAATTACAACGAACACAATAAAATAAACCATCTAACAAACAATTCTAACTATCAAACAAGCAATTACAGCCCAAAACAATAATGATCTTAGGAAGGGGAAATATGTAAATGTCCCTTTTGAAAAAACGCCCAGATCAACATAAATTAAACACCACAATTATAAAACACAATGACAAACTAAACGCTATGTTGAAACGCCACAATTATAAATGCCATAAATTAAACGCCATCAAACAAGTAATTACACCATAAAACAATAACGCCACAATTATAAACGCTATAGTTTAAACGCCACATGTAACATCCCTAAGTTTAATAAACACGAATAAAAGAAATAAAGATCGGGACTAATATCACGAGGTGAAGAAAAGCATACGGGTTTGGCCTTGGGCCGGTCCATGGGCCGGGAACGAGGGGAAAGCCCCTCATATCAGCAACCTCACCTCAGCCTCTCCCTCATTCACCTCATTTGCGTAAAGCTAGAGAGAGAGGGAACTCGGGTTAGAGAGAGAAACATAAGGGTGGAGAATCTTGAGCTCAAGAATCATTACTCATCGTCTCTCGAACATACTTCAATGAAAAGGAAAAAAATACAGGTATCCGCGGAGCTCAGATATGAGTTTTATTCATTTTTGGGTTTTGGGTTAAAAACGGTTAAAGGATAGGTTTTTACGTATGAACTTGAAACAAATTACATATATGAACTTATGGATGAAAAAGAAACGTTTGGAACGTAAAAAGTTCAAGGCTCGAACGATTTGAAATCATAAGTCAGATCTAGGGTTCTGATTGGGGAAAAAGCTCGCGCATTCGCCTAGAACCAATTTGAGTGAACTTATCAAGTTCGCTGACTTATGTTCGCCCAAAGAAAGTAACTTGCGAACTTACCTAAGTTTGCCTAGTCTCAAAGGAAGCGAACTTACTAAGTTCGCCTAAACCCAAAATGGCGAACTTACCTAAGTTCGCCTAACCCTAAGAATAGAAACGTTAAGTGTCGTTTAGGTTCATTATCTTATCTTGTATGACTTGATTATACAGATTGTGTGTGACTTTAGTGACGCTCGATAACCAGCTAAATATACTTCAAGAACCGCTCAATCAGGTGAGTTCTATGTGCCCTCTATGTGTTACGTGCAAACAAATTTTAAATATTTTGGGGCTGAAGTGTATACACTAAATGAATGAATGAATGTTATGAATGTCAATGTGATCAAACGTGATATATATGAAAATGAATGATGAACAAAGAACGAAACGTATGTATACAAAGAATGAAATGAAAGTATGGCATAACATATAAGAGTGAAATCTTGCTTTATATCCATGTATATATTGCTTGCCAAGTATGAAAAATATGACATAACGTATAAGAATGAAACCTTGCATTATATCCATGTATATAGTGCTTGCTATGTATGAATGAACGTTATGGACGGAAACGAAGCTAACGACTACTACGGTAGACGGACGACCACTCGACTATTATGCAGCCAGAAATGAAAGTCTAGAAAGGTAGACTAAAACTAAGGCCACAATAGTGGAGTCAGTCCCTCAATCGATGCACGGCTGTATAAATAGTTCGGGTGGGAAAGGGATGCCTTAGGGCAGACGGGCGAATATGACGGACTACGAACAGTAGGACGGTTTAGACGGACGACCGAAGGTTGGCCGGACGGTTTTATGATATGACGGACGGTTTCTAGTGCCGGACGGTTAATGAAATGGGCTACGACGGTAGTTCAAGGACGTATGTCTTTGTGACATACGTAGTCAAATGACGGGTTGATCACCCATATGTGTATGACCAATGAATGTGCACCAAAAAATAAGCATGTATGTATTTATATATGTACTCATTATGAATGATATATGAAAACAGTAAAATAAAGAAGGACAACCATATACCTATATATATATATACTTATATGTTATAAGATAATGTTAATGTCTGATTGCTTTTAAACTAGAAATCACCAGCGTTAGCTGACTTTTAGTATGCACTTCAGGTAGCAAAAGGAAAGGACGTACAAAGGCTTGATGGCTGCCCGACACAAGACTGACATCCCATTATAATTTCCTTATGTGTTAAGACAATGTTTCTTTTATGCTAAGACTTCCGTTGTTACGTTATGCTATGTAATTGAATGATACGCTTCCGCTACTTTGTATGGTTTTTAAATACAATATCACTGTTTGATGACTATGTTTATGAGTAAATCTAACAAGTGAGGTCTCCCGGATTTGGGGCCTTACACCACAATTATAACACAATGACAAACTAAACGCCATGTTGAAACGCCACAATTATAAACGCCATAAATTAAACGCCATCAAACAAGCAATTACAGCCCAAAACAATAACGCCACAATTATAAACGCTATAGTTTAAACGCCACAATTATAAAACGCCACAATTATAAAACACAATGACAAACTAAACGCCATGTTGAAACGCCACAATTATAAACACCATAAATTAAACGCCATGTTTAAACACCAAAATTATAAACTCTATAGTTTAAACGCCACATGTAAAACGCCATGTTGAAATTCACCCGAAACTACCATATTCACCCGAAACTACAAACTTTAGCTTCGTAATGCTAATCAGTGAAAGTTGAAGTCTCAGTTCAAAATATAACTAAAAATAATGCTAATCAACTACACCAACAACACCAAGGCATCATTAACCCACGTCCCCTCCATATTCCACCTGAAAGTTGAAGTCCCAGTTGAAAAGGAACTTCAACACGACCCTTACCCGCACCCGCAGGTGAGTAGGGGTCACGTGTACCTGCATTTCGGCTTCAAACACAAAAATGCCGGTTATTAGTATATCCGATTAAATCCGAAACATGTCAAAATTGAATCGACCGATCGTACCTGTGACAACTTGTTATCTACGAGGGCACCCACTCGAAGAGCCATTGGCGGCGACGGCGAGGAAGAGGTCGGGGACGATGAGGAAGAGGGACGCGTGAGGTGAAATGGGGTGGGGGACTCAATGTGATATCTAGGGTTATATAAAAGAGTAAATTACCATCTTACCCCTGTCGTTTAAATACTTAACGGAAAGAACTTGGCGAAGTTAGGCCCAGGGACTCAGAGTGTTACAGATTGTATACCACATATACTCAAAGCGTTAAAAATTCGTATTAGGGACGCATTGTGTTAAATCGTGTAAACCTCAGGGACGTAAACGATAATTTACTCTATATATAGGAAGTTTTAAACACAAAGGGCTTATTTCGTACGAAGGGATAGCAGCGCGCCGTGTGTTACTTTTAATTTTTAGTGAGAGGGATATTTTTGTTATTCTACCAGTTATTAACTATACATGCGTAACTAATTAAAAATGCGTTCTATTTTCGCATTTGCTATAAACATACAAGCGTAATAAACCTTAGTCTCGCGTGACTACTAGTCATATATACATATGCGCAATAAACCTAAGACTTGCGTTATTACGTATGCGTAATAAACCTCAGACCTGCGTTATTACGTATACGTAATAAACCTCATACAAATCAACAAGCGTGATTACGTATGCGTAATAAACCTCAGACTTGTGTTATTATGTATGCGTAATAAACATTATACAAATCAACATGTGTGATTACATATGCGTAATAAACCTCAGGCTTGCGTTATTACGTATGAGTAATATACCTAAGACTTGCTATTACGTATGCGTAATAAACCTCAGACTTTCGTTATTACGTATGCGCTATAAACCTCATACAAATCAACATGCGTGATTACATATGCATAATAAACCTCAGACTTGCGTTATTACTATGCGTAATAAACCTCATACAAATCAACATGCGTTATTATGTATGCGTAATAAACCTCATACAAATCAACAAGCGTGATCGTACAAATATGGGTGAACATGATTTCAAAGTTTGATTTATACGCTTTTATCACATTAGGGTGAAGGTAATTTCAAGTCGTCGACGGCGTTTTTACAGAGAATGTTTTATACGTATATTGTTAGAGATTGACCTTAATACCCTTTTTACCTAGACGCTCGTTTATTCTTTTCATTCTATTTACATCTATGCCACCGCCTTTTTTAAAGCCCTAGATTAAATCAAATCTACGTGTAGGAAGCTTTCGTACGCTAAGAAACCTTTGTACGATAACCACCCTATATATATATAGGGAAAGTTTTTGGTTTTCTTTCTGGTATGTTGTTTTTATAACTTGATTTGCATATTCATCCTTTTTTTACTGTGAATTATTTAACTTTTGTGAGTACCAACGAAACATTACAATCTAAAAAAGTGATCCTATCACGATTCATAGAAATACTAGACTATTACAATATATAAAACCTACATAAACAAAAGGTTACCAAATTCAATCAAAACCATTACAGGAATATACAAATTTAACTTGTGTAACAAAACACATCCTCGTTTTCATCGAGTGAACCAAATGGTACTCAAAGAAAACAAGATATACGATTATTTACACTAGAATTACCTCCAAAACCGCTACATTACTATTGTCTCCAAAGCATGGGTTGCACTGACTAATCTTCGTCAAGATAACCAAAGTTATTTTCAACAATTGAACCCTCGTGAAGGTCGCTTCTTCGACATAGTTTGTAATGTCCCGGATTTTCCGATCTACCTTTTCCTAAAACGCTTACCGTATTCTTTTAAACTTTAACTCTTATTTCCTTAAATAGTAAAAAAAAATTTATTTAATATGAATTTAAGAAAACATTCATATATGTATATATATATATATGTAGGTTTATTATTTTTTTATCCTTATTAAACAAGATATTATTAGAATTCTTAAAACATATGAGTTATAATTGTACAAATAATTTATAAACCTATTTCTAAAACATTTAAACTTACAAATCATAAATCCTAGAAATTATTTCATAAAATAATAAAGAAAATAAAAACTTATAAGATCTGCTTAGTTTTTATAAATAAAACATAATTGTTTTTATAAAAAGTCTGGGGACCAAAACTGTCAAATGCGAAAACTTGTTTTAAACAAAAGATTTAACTTAAACATGAAATGTTAAAATAGAAACCTGAGGGATCTGTTTTGCCATTTTTTCAAACACCCGAAACCCAGAACCCGTCATAGGTTCGAGTCTCGCAAGCACCGATTTCCGCCCCCATTTTCTCGAAATCGCAATTTAGGCAAGATTCACTGAACCTCGGGCATCCTAGCTCGCATGCGACTCGAAACCAACAACCATCAATGCTCGACTTGCCGCCACGGCCGCGCATGGGTCCGAATTTAAAGCCGTCGGCTTCAACCCCCACCTCCCCAACCGTTCACGCATTGAATGCCAGAATCGGCTATAAAATCGAACCCAGTAGCATCAACGACAACACACTACTCTCTCAATTCGTTCAAACACACCTGCATTTGACGATTGGAACCGTGGACCGCGACCTCGATCTTCAAGCGCGTTCTCACTCGTTACTACATCAAATCAGGTAATCCTTGTATGCATCACGATCGATTTCACGAGAGGATCAAAAGCTCTCTGTTTAATTTCATAAACAGAGGGTGATTCGATCCGTATTTGGACGAATTCGATTCTAGGGTTCATATCAATTTGGGGCTGTTTGGGAGTGTTGTTTAAAAGTTTCTTTTTCCAGATAAATACCATCGAGACCCGTAGGCGAAGTGGTTAGACTTGTGTGTGGGCTTAGTAACTCTGTCCCAGACTCGAGTTCGAATCCGGGAACCGGTTTTGTCTTTTTTTATTATTTCTTTTGCTTCCTTCATTTTTTTTAGCCTTTTAAACAAGTATTTAAACTTTCTAATTATTTTATAAAATCTGAGAAACTTTTATGAATAAAAAAAAAGGGGGGTTATATCCTACTACTATGTTTTAAAACTATATTCTTTTTTTTTAACTAAATAAGCTTAGATAAAATTTACAAAGAGAGAATCAATTCATCCTTATTAATGGTTTTGATTCTTAAAGAAACTATAAAAATAATTCTGAAGCTTTATAAAAATCTATACTTAACATTTATAAAACTATTATATAAATGTAAATCTATTTTGTAAAACAAATACTATGCCGTAGCTATTTATTCTCTAAATGTTTATACATTTATAAACTTTATAAAATTAAATCTTGAGTTTATAACTTTATTTAAATACTTCAAGAAACTCTATTTAAAACACTTTGTAACAACTTATAGTTCGTCCTCGCAATTAAACTATTTATAAGCTTATAGACATTACAATAAATTCTATTTTATAAACCTATGAAAACTTAGTATTTATTTAAACTTGTAAACATTATTTGATTCCAAATCAAATTATAACATAAATATTCAAACACCCAACTACGTTAATAAATTTTAAATGGTTTAGATCCCTAAATAAAATAACCATTTCTTTAATAATTGTTTATCCTTAACAATTATTCACACTTTAAACAATTTCTACTAATCGTTTATATATCCTTTAAATGTTGAATCCTCAAAGAATATTTACCTTCTAAATACTTATTTATCTTTACGATAATTGTTAGTAATCTTCAATAATTATCCATACTAAATAATCATTTTAAATCTTTAAATGATTGTTTAGTCTTTCATTTAACAATATGTACAACTACTTAGAAAACTATTTTAATTATTATTACCTATTTGTATGTAATAATTGTGAAACTTTTAAATAATTATCTTAATTAATTATTCTAGGCTACAAACTTATTAAGACATTGATATTCAAGTCTTGTGACATTCATTCAAAACCTTTATTATAAACTTGGGTTAAACTTGATTTAAACTTCATAAACACAATCAATCCCATCTCCCATTGGAACCCTAGTCAAATCCTAAAATCTTAGAATTCTTGTCCTATTCTTATGTGATCATACTTGAAACTTTAGACTTATATTCCTAGGCTTATTGTGAGGATGTTTCTCCCTCTCAAAGTCTTGCAAACTTACTCTTATCGGATACCCTTCATCAATCCAAGTGAGTATACTTAGCCCCTTTTTCCTTTCTATACTTTTGGGGTGAAACATGTTCAAAACTTTAAACTTATACAATTCTTGTACAACTATGACTAAATGCTTATTCTTATTTTAAACTTGAGACTTGTATGCTTAGATTAAACTTAAAACTAGCACATTCATTAACTTTGATCAAGCCTATAGTAACAATGATAGATCTATTGCATTTGACCAATCCACCTTGATTGATTGACCCCTTCGGGGGGAGCCCTTGGTGATTGTTACTGAATTAAACTTTAAACTTGAGACTTATAAGGGTAACCTGCGGGTTATGCCTAAACTTGGTTGGAGGGTTGAAGTGCACAATGTTTAAAATACTTGTTCTCATACTTACATTATAGAATGCATATATCATAGTGAATTATAATTCTTTTCAAATCCTTGTTAAACTGTGTCAAAACCTTTGTACCTCACCAACTATTTTGTAGTTGACAGATTCTTTCACATGTTTCAGGTTCTACAACATGAGACTTTACCGTGATCACATAGGATGCTTGGACCTAGAATGCTTAATCAATTAGACTTGTATTCTTGCTATGTATTTGATTTATTCCTTGTATTGGAACCTTGAAGTGATTTAATAAAACTATTTAAACTTTAATAGTCAACCTTGTGCTATTGAACAACCGCGTCCGCCCCGACGTATAATCCGCCGTCGGTTGGGGTGTGACAGATTGGTATCAGAGCCTTGGTTATAGGGAATTAGGTTATTAGACACATGACCTAGACTATAACTTAGGAGACCCAAACATGAGTTATCTCATGTCCTTTACTAGGAATTCTCTCCTCATTCTATTCTTAAATCTTATACGTGAACGCTTGGAGATTATACGATTCTACTTACCTACGTACTACAAGCGGCTACTACATCGAGGACGCGTTCTTAGGCTTTAAGTCTAAGCCACCACTAAACTCTCGTCAAGAATATTTAAGTTCTAGATAATGTGTGAGAACTTGTGCGGACCGGAAGGGTGGATACCTGTATTCTAGGAAATTCTGTCAAGGAAAGCATTTCGTATAAATCCAAATCAACCGTTGGACCCGTATGCTTTCCTGGGAATTCTTGAGATGAGTATCCACTTATAGGAATGCATGACTTCTCTAAACATTAGTGAGCTCAAATTTCTCTTGATATGTCAAAGTACTCGCTTAGTGATATGCACTAAATGAGTACCATCTCAAATACTTTACGCTTCATAAATTCATGATTCAAAAACTTTCCTATATAACATTTATTCTATGATTCTTAAGTCCCGTCTTGTCACATGACAACATGCTTACTCGTCATGACATGAAGGAGTTACCTTCAAGGAGAAATTCTTACGAGATTATACTTAAAAACTACATACATAAACTTATATTTATAGATACTACCCAATAAACTTCGTGATCGTTGTAATACAACCCTTAAAACTATGTATTACTCTACAAATCCTCCTATAAACTTCATTATTTTATGAAAATAACACTTAAGGGGAAACCCTTGTGTTTCAACTTATTTTCATCACTCAACCAAACTACTCTAGATAACTCACTCAAACTTTTGCTACACTTTTATACATCTCAAAGTGTTCATACATCCTTAAACTTCATGATCCTTGTAATACCAGCACATTTAAAACCATGTATTATCCTACAAGTCTTTTTTACAAACTTCATTATTTTATAAACTTGGCACATAAGGGGATACCCTTGTGTCTCATTTCATTTTTCGTCACTCAAGCAAACTTCATTTTATGACTAACTCAAAACTTTGTTGCACTTTTGATCTCAAAACCTTCATACGTCCTTAAAACTTAAACATCACCGTTTCTTGTAAACAAAACTTAACGTCTTTTAAACCTAAAGTACATTAACAAAGAGATTAGTAACCTGATCGTTTTCCCGCAAGGGAAAAAGCCTACTATAGAATAAACAAGCTCCACGTTTAAGACTCTAAACCCATAATGAACCTCGACATAGTACCATAAACCCAAACATCGATGACAACAACTGAGAGAAGTCGTAGGCCCATGAGGAAGTTTTGGCTAGGGAAATAGGGTACTTAAGTAAGTCCTTGTGACCACCCCTTCTTCCGGGAATCCTCCTCGTTAGCCCATCAGCCTCCAATCAAAACTATTTTTGAAAGTATTACTGTGATAACTCAATATTATGAATAAAAACCTTCTGAACATATTAAATCAACTTACTTACACACTTTAATTTTCCGTTTAAATTGTATTATGTAAGGGCTAGAAGTCCTAATTTTGAAACATTTAATGAGAGTCATTTTGAAATTTCATCTTGTTATCACTTATTAACTTGACTCTTCTTTCATCATTACAAACTTAAACCCTCTTACCCAAACACTTTTCATCAAGAGTAGCTCACGTTAGTACTTGAGATAATTTACAACGTTGCATTAAACTATAAAAATCCTAAGTGACATATATAACTGAAACAAACCTTCTAATTCGTAAGCACTCTTTTAAAACAACACGAATTACGAACCACTGCCGTAATCAACTATGATCCTTACCCCTTATATAGACTTCACACTTTTAAACTTGACCAACTTTTCGTTTGGCAATCATACATACCTTATTATGAGTCCTACTTATACTACTTATCGTTGCCTAACTCGTCGTTTTTGAACATCTTAATTACATTCTATACAAAGGAACACTATTATGAAACAAGATAAATCAACTATAAACACACTATCATAAACCTTATCAAAACTTTTTCCCGTTACCCTATGGTAGGAAACTTTCCTCATTCAACCCTTGTCACATAAAAGATTTGCTATGAATCACAACGGAAACTAAAAGCTTAAATGCACGTTATTAAAAACATTAAACTTCGTATACACAACCATGAGGTCAGAAACTTTTGAGTCATGCAAAAACTTATACAGATACTCAAACCCGTATTCTTAAAACTAAACATGATCAATAAAGGATCATGTAAAGCTTAATATTGAAACTTGAAATCAACTGACTTATCCTACTTTCAAACTCATACTTGGATTCTTAGTCTTGAAAACTTTTCGTGTTCGTCTCAACTAAACCTTATAAGACTTGATAAACGTACATATACTAGAAACTAGCAAGAAGGAGGACATTACTCTCTCTTTAGCGGAGTACTTCCCCTGACTCCTTACAAAACCAAACATCGGAAATCCACCTACCCTTCTGAACGACTCGAATCTTTTGTGAGAGAGCGTATAACGGTTAATCCTGTTCCAAACGCTGTCCCACACCGCTCTTAAATACTAGAGTAGTTAGATAACCGCTTTATACTCAAAACGTAATCGTATACTTCTATACACTGAGGCTGAACTAAGAGACTTTAAACTATCCGATGTTTGACGTATTCTTGTTCAAACACAATTTAAACTATTATATGTTTGACGTATTCTTGTTCAAACACAATATAAACTATTCTATGTTTGACGTATTCTTGTTCAAACACAATTCTATGTTTGACGTATTCTTGTTCAAACACTATGAACGTGTAAAGACTTTAAACTACTCCATGTTTGACGTATTCTTGTTCAAACACAATTTAAACTATTCTATGTTTGACGTATTTAAACCATTCTATGTTTGACGTATTCTTGTTCAAACACAATATAAACTATTCTATGTTTGACGTATTTTTGTTCAAACACAAATCTATGTTTGACGTATTCTTGTTCAAACATTATGAACGTGTAAAGACTTTAAACTACTCCATGTTTGACGTATTCTTGTTCAAACACAATGAACGTAAAAAGACTTTAAACTACTCCATGTTTGACGTATTCTTGTTCAAACATGATGAACGTATAAGACTTTAAGCTACTCCATGTTTGACGTATGCTTGTTCAAACATGATGAACGTATAAGACTTTAAACTACTCCATGTTTGACGTATGTTTGTTCAAACATGATGAACGTATAAGACTTTTAAACTACTCAAGGTTTGATGTATTCTTGATCAAACCCGAGGAAAGTGTAAAGACTTTAAACTACTCAATGATTGAAGTATTCTTATTCAATCACGAGAAAACTTTGAAACTCTAAATCTTGTCACATTCTTTTCTTTACTCATTGAATGACGCTTCTCTCTGAGGGACTCGTTAATCAATGATCACTCTTATGTGGAAACTCTAGTCGTGAGTTAAACAAATTCTGGTACTCTTTCTTGATTCACACACAAACGAAAAGACCTATGCGGACTATGCGACGACTTAAATGTTTGCGGGTGCACACGTAAATATGAACATCAGCGTATGGGAAAACATAGTAAGCTCTGTCGTGTGCCATGATCTAAGACTTATCGTAAAAGGTAGCCACAGAACTTAGGTATCATAGCAATCCTTAGACGTATTAGTCTACAAACTCAAATTCTTGAACTATCATCGAATCCATCCTAAGTGATGCATCTCACTTGAAATCCTGAATGGAAATTCAGTAGATATTCTCTCAAATGCATTTCTGAAAACGAATCTTCCTATATTTTAATGAAACTATATGTTTCGTAGAGAAACTTTTGGTAACCCCAGACTTTGAAAACTTAGAAACTTGAGCGTAATCTTATTCCTGTCATTCCAGTTACGATTCTAAACGTAACCCGTAGTTTACTAAGGGACGTAAAGTATTTTCCCATTATCCCTGTGCGAATCAGGAACTTAAATCTGGGAAAAACAGAAACTTTCTACTTTAATTTCGGGACGAAATTTCCTAAAGTAGGGGAGACTGTAATGTCCCGGATTTTCCGATGTACCTTTTCCTAAAACGCTTACCGTATTATTTTAAACTTTAATTCTTATTTCCTTAAATAGTAAAAAAAAATTATTTAATATGAATTTAAGGAAAACATTCATATATGTATATATATATATAAGTATGTTTATTATTTTTTTATCCTTATTAAACAAGATATTATTAAAATTCTTAAAACATATGAGTTATAATTGTACAAATAATTTATAAACCTATTTCTAAAACATTTAAACTTACAAATCATAAATCCTAGAAATTATTTCATAAAATAATAAAGAAAATAAAAACTTATAAGACCTGCTTAGTTTTTATAAATAAAACATAATTGTTTTTATAAAAAGTCCGGGGACCAAAACTGTCAAATGCGAAAACTTGTTTTAAACAAAAGATTTAACTTAAACATGAAATGTTAAAATAGAAACCTCAGGGACCTGTTTTGCCATTTTTTCAAACACCCGAAACCCAGAACCCGTCATAGGTTCGAGTCTCGCAAGCACCGATTTCCGCCCCCATTTTCTCGAAATCGCAATTTAGGCAAGATTCACTGAACCTCGGGCATCCTAGCTCGCATGCGACTCGAAACCAACAACCATCAATGCTCGACTTGCCGCCACGGCCGCGCATGGGTCCGAATTTAAAGCCGTCGGCTTCAACTCCCACCTCCCCAACCGTTCACGCATTGAATGCCAAAATCGGCTATAAAATCGAACCCAGTAGCATCAACGACAACACACTACAACTCACTACTATCTCAATTCGTTCAAACACACCTGCATTTGACGATTGGAACCGTGGACCGCGACCTCGATCTTCAAGCGCGTTCTCACTCGTTACTACATCAAATCAGGTAATCCTTGTATGCATCACGATCGATTTCACGAGAGGATCAAAAGCTCTCTGTTTAATTTCATAAACAGAGGGTGATTCGATCCGTATTTGGACGAATTCGATTCTAGGGTTCATATCAATTTGGGGCTGTTTGGGAGTGTTGTTTAAAAGTTTCTTTTTCCAGATAAATACCATCGAGACCCGTAGGCGAAGTGGTTAGACTTGTGTGTGGGCTTAGTAACTCTGTCCCAGACTCGAGTTCGAATCCGGGAACCGGTTTTGTCTTTTTTTATTATTTCTTTTGCTTCCTTCATTTTTTTTAGCCTTTTAAACAAGTATTTAAACTTTCTAATTATTTTATAAAATCTGAGAAACTTTTATGAATAAAAAAAAAGGGGGGTTATATCCTACTACTATGTTTTAAAACTATATTCTTTTTTTTTAACTAAATAAGCTTAGATAAAATTTACAAAGAGAGAATCAATTCATCCTTATTAATGGTTTTGATTCTTAAAGAAACTATAAAAATAATTCTGAAGCTTTATAAAAATCTATACTTAACATTTATAAAACTATTATATAAATGTAAATCTATTTTGTAAAACAAATACTATGCCGTAGCTATTTATTCTCTAAATGTTTATACATTTATAAACTTTATAAAATTAAATCTTGAGTTTATAACTTTATTTAAATACTTCAAGAAACTCTATTTAAAACACTTTGTAACAACTTATAGTTCGTCCTCGCAATTAAACTATTTATAAGCTTATAGACATTACAATAAATTCTATTTTATAAACCTATGAAAACTTAGTATTTATTTAAACTTGTAAACATTATTTGATTCCAAATCAAATTATAACATAAATATTCAAACACCCAACTACGTTAATAAATTTTAAATGGTTTAGATCCCTAAATAAAATAACCATTTCTTTAATAATTGTTTATCCTTAACAATTATTCACACTTTAAACAATTTCTACTAATCGTTTATATATCCTTTAAATGTTGAATCCTCAAAGAATATTTACCTTCTAAATACTTATTTATCTTTACGATAATTGTTAGTAATCTTCAATAATTATCCATACTAAATAATCATTTTAAATCTTTAAATGATTGTTTAGTCTTTCATTTAACAATATGTACAACTACTTAGAAAACTATTTTAATTATTATTACCTATTTGTATGTAATAATTGTGAAACTTTTAAATAATTATCTTAATTAATTATTCTAGGCTACAAACTTATTAAGACATTGATATTCAAGTCTTGTGACATTCATTCAAAACCTTTATTATAAACTTGGGTTAAACTTGATTTAAACTTCATAAACACAATCAATCCCATCTCCCATTGGAACCCTAGTCAAATCCTAAAATCTTAGAATTCTTGTCCTATTCTTATGTGATCATACTTGAAACTTTAGACTTATATTCCTAGGCTTATTGTGAGGATGTTCTCCATCTCAAAGTCTTGCAAACTTACTCTTATCGGATACTCTTCATCAATCCAAGTGAGTATACTTAGCCCCTTTTTCCTTTCTATATTTTTGGGGTGAAACATGTTCAAAACTTTAAACTTATACAATTCTTGTACAACTATGACTAAATGCTTATTCTTATGTTAAACTTGAGACTTGTATGCTTAGATTAAACTTAAAACTAGCACATTCATTAACTTTGATCAAGCCTATAGTAACAATGATAGATCTATTGCATTTGATCAATCCACCTTGATTGATTGACCCCTTCGGGGGGGAGCCCTTGGTGATTGTTACTGAATTAAACTTTAAACTTGAGACTTATAAGGGTAACCTGCGGGTTATGCCTAAACTTGGTTGGAGGGTTGAAGTGCACAATGTTTAAAATACTTGTTCTCATACTTACATTATAGAATGCATATATCATAGTAAATTGTAATTCTTTTCAAATCCTTGTTAAACTGTGTCAAAACCTTTGTATCTCACCAACTATTTTGTAGTTGACAGATTCTTTCACATGTTTCAGGTTCTACAACATGAGACTTTATCGTGATCACATAGGATGTTTGGACCTAAAATGCTTAATCAATTAGACTTGTATTTTTGCTATGTATTTGATTTATTCCTTGTATTGGAACCTTGAAGTGATTATTAAAACTATTTAAACTTTAATAGTCAACCTTGTGCTATTGAACAACCGCGTCTGCCCCGACGTATAATCCGCCGTCGGTTGGGGTGTGACATAGTTCACCGATTCATTGCCCTAGCAAATGAAAGCAAAAAATGGGCCCTAATGGGTCAGCCCTGATTGTCACTCAATCTATTCACGACGAGCTGATTTGCGACAAACAAGACCGCCCTATTTGTACTTTGTCACAGCTTCGTGACGGTTCTATCCTTCTCCAATGATCGTTGCCATAGGATTGTGCTTTGTTTATGGCATAGAGTTAAGTCGATGAATTACCACATTAAAAAAGAAAGAAGATTGTTTTCTTTCCTACACGATTACAAAACATAATTTGCCCCATTCTAATACATTAACACGTCATCCAATTCCATCTTTTCTTGCAATTTGCCACGTGGAAATTACTAAAAGCTTTGATTTACCAAACCATGGCATACAACTTGACAATAACCATAATAAGTTACTACTTAGCCACAAAAACCTACTTCCACTAAACCATAAGCATTATAACCAAAACCACAAATCCATGCTTTAAACCCGAAAACCTTAAACCTCTAACGCCACCCGAAACAAGGACCCGTATGTCATCTACCACGGGCCCGCATAAAGAGCTCATATCGTCACTCCGAGTGTTATAATACACGCTATAGAACGCCACCCGTGTCCTCTCGGCTTTAGCCGTGAAGTTCACATTTGCAATTTGAAATGTCGAATTGGCATTGGGTGTGTAGTGGATATTTTCCGCTTGGTCACCAGCAAATGCCATGACCGCTAGCGGTTGCTTGCACGAGTCACCGGCATGGCCTAGTGAAAATGACAGTGTGTAAGGTTTGTTTGGAGTGGTTGTGACCATTTGTGAGATTATGCCTTCTTTACCCGAGAGTAACTCGAGGGCCCGTTTTCCTTCGGGAACCGAGAAGTGGTAGGAGTCGATGTAACGAACCGCACGGTTCGATTCGACTATCCAACCGGGTAATGATGAAGTTTCTTCATCGAGGTTTGTTGGGAGTAGGACTCCTAGTGAAGCATTTCTAAACATCCATGGGCCTTCTTCAAAATCACCATTTAGTACCGCATTATCTGTTAATGATGATAAAACATAATCTGAGTTAAACTATTTATAAATAAATATATTGAACCTAATAAATGTAGTTATTTGGAATAACAAATAACTGGTGTTCAATGAACTGGGCCGATCGGTCGGACCGGAACTGTCTATACAAGTAGTCGGTCAAGTACTCTTAAACCTTCGGCCGGTTATGACGTCAACCGGTTGAAATTAATGCCGCAGTGGATCGGTGTTGGATTAGACTATTAAAATTTAATTTTCATCCAAAATCTTATTTATCAATTTATTACTATTTCAGGTAACATATTTTATTTATTTACAGGTTGCATATTTTACTAACATTATAAATTTACTCTGAAATATAAAACAGCTTCATATTTTATTCTAAATAGTTAGATATATATTTATTTAAATTTCAAATTATTTATGAAGTTTTTAAAACCAGTCCGACCAATAGTTCAATAAGACAGCCAGCTTGATGACCTAACCTGTTATGAAAAGATTGAGAATAAGTCGAACCTTTTGGCTTTGTTGGTACGAAAAGCTTTTTAATAGCGATGTCGTCGATGATGGGCCCACATGTGGGGTCATCTTCCATGCCAGGATTCGTGAAAACGACATGGGCGTCTTCGTGATCTGCTTGAAACGCCCATGCGTATGTGTCCCATCCTTGGACACTATACAATGTTTGTAGATCAATTGTCTGTGTGGCCGGTGGGACTGACACGTTTAGTGATTCTAGTTGCGCACACGTGCGAGATGCGCTGAAAGTGATCGAGTAGATCACGCCCTTTTCCAATGTCACCGGTTGACTGATCTGAGCATCGTTGCCTAACCTCACCGCGTGTCTACCTTCTGGTACAATTAGGATCATTCCACCTTGTTTTTGCCCCGAGGCCACGAGCTCCACTATGCCGTTTAGTTTCCAACTTGGGACGGAGTCGGGGCTGTCTCCGACTCCGTCGTCAGCAAAGCCTCTGGCAGGCGCTGTCTCGAAATCACCATTGATTAATAAGCCTACAAAAAGGTTATAATAACTTATTGCCATGAATCAAAATTAAGAAAGCATGCCGTAATTTTAGATTAAATGTAGTAAATATAATAAACATATTTTTAGTATTATCAATCAATAAGTTTAAATTATAATCTTATAAATGATAACATAATTTTATGTTCGATAAAACTTATTTTGTAATAAACTTTATATCAAAACATAGGTCTTATTAAATAAAAGAATAAAGTACATGTGAAATAAAAAATTAAAATAAGAAAAGTATAAAAAAAAAGGTTTTGTCTCACATGCTATTTACACCACGAGCACCATATTATAATAGAAAATTAAAAATAAGTTTTAGTCAAAGATGCCAACGGATTTGCGCGGCAAAACACAACACTACAATCTAGTACTAACAATAATTTAATTTCACGCGTTCAACCAAAAGTGTATTTTACTTGATAGAAATATCGCTTGATTTAATTAAGTAAATATATGTATTTTGTGTCTAACCTGTTTAATTAAATAGATCTATCTGTCAACGGTTTAAAACCAGAATAAAAAAGCCTATTTTATAATGTCAACCTAAACCGGTTTATAACATGTTTAACCTATATATTACAACACGGCAACCCGTTTACAAGCCCGACTTACTCATTTAGATAAATGGGTTACACAACCTTAAGTGTGTCCGATTAGAATGACACGTATATATGATCGTGTTTGGGTTCATTAATTCAACACACCAACCCGAAACCCACCAACCAACAAGATTGCAACCTCTAGTTTTTCATGTGTTTGACCCGAAAAATAACCTGTAAACACATAATTAGTAAAAAAATTGAAGGATTTAACAATTTTTTTTTTTTTTTTTTGTGAAAGTATAAGGGCTACTTAATACTTTTGGGTGGTCCAATAATGCAATACTTGATATGATTCATCAGCTTATGCCCAAATGATTTTTTCTACAATTAACCAGAGAAAAGGACAACAAGAAATAAAATAAAGATATATTGAGATGAGAGGCAAGTGCAGATGGTAGACAGAGGCACAAGGACTATGGCCCATATATATATTATGATATCTTCTATATAAGATGGAAAAAGTAGATGTGAATTTAGTAAAAAGAATAAAAAATAAATAAAAGGGGTATTTTGATACTTTTATGTAGGCAATGGAAACAATAATGGGATGCAAACTGAAACTTGCTATAACCCTCATTTATTTATTGATGATGGGTCTGTTCAGTAATAAATATAGTTTGGTAAAATAATTCAAAAGATGTTAAAATGAATTGATTGGAATAGGTAAATAAATAAAACCCAAAAAATTAATTAAATTCCATCAAAGCAATCACTCCAACTATTATTGCACTTTGAAAATCATAAATTAGCTATTTTTAGAAAACTATTATACAATATTATTGAATTTTTAGTTAAAAAAATGTCATAAAGTAACTTTTTAAGGACTTATTATATTAAAATATAAATGTGAGGTCATCCCTAGTGTGTTAGTGATAGTGATGAAAAATGGTGTCACATAGGCGCCACGCTGGCAACGGCTACTATCACATTAAAAATCACGAAAAAAATATCCCCATCTTTTTCTTTTTTTTCAAGATCTCAATCAATATCATGATAGAAGGTGATCAAGATTGTGAACCTGTCCCACATTTTAGAATAAAATCATGGTAAATCATGAAAAAATGTTTCTGAAGTTTTCTCATGTCCTTACATAGAAATGTATTTGTCTCCTTTGTAATTGTACTAAAACTTATTGTATTTTAAATAATGTTGTGTATAGTTTTTGTTCAAAAATCATTAGAGCAACATTCATTTAACTAGGGTTACAATCATCTCAAGTTTTTACACCCTAAAGTTTACAATGTGCACCCTATGAGGTGACAACTTAATTTCTTTTTATTTAAAATGTAATTTAGTTTTTCTTTGTATAACTTTTAATTTATAGTGCTTTAATTTAATTTTGCACAAGTTATATGATGTGTTTATTTATATCTATATTTTATAAATTTATTAAAAACTAAGTCATGTTTAATATAATATATTTTATTTATGGTCGGTTTGTAATAAAACATACTAAAATATAGATACAAGCTAAATGCATTGGCGTATCCAAAATTATATAAAATCTTAAAATATAAAAGTTATATAAGAAAACTAAAATTTTATTTTCAATAGAACACTGAGTAAGGAAATTTAAAAATTAGAGTCACGGATAATTATCCTTATTATTTAAAAACCTTATGAAATGAATAGTAACTTTTTTTAGGCTATAGCGGACGCCGTTACCATTAAGGTATCGTGAGGAATTCGACGCCGCCGCAACGCGAGGCGGGTAAAATTCCTAGTTAGGGTGAATTTTGTAATTTTTCAGTTTGGCACCACTAAATTGCCCCAATTTTAGGAGTGCATTGTGGCTTGTACAGTGTAGTACAACTGACTATGCACAATTACCAGATTCCCGGGAGCCATAGCAAATAAGCATTTATTGTCAAAATTAGTCAACACAGTCACACAGATTGCTTCGGTGAAAAAGGTGTGTGGAATACTGAAATCAACAAAACAAACACACATTCTGTTCTACTTTGATCTCAAATTACGAAGCTCAAATAGTCAAATCGATCAATTTCAGTCCAGTTACGCAGCAAATGCACACAAATATGTAAACAGGCTCAAATACCGTAAACGAAAACACTTAACAACAGAAAATTAAAGCAAAAACAGATCTCAAACACACATTCTCTTCTAATACGAAGCTCAAATAGTCAAATCGCTCGATTTCGCTACAGTTACGCAGCAAATGTACACTAATATGTAAACAGGTCTCAAATACCGTAAACGAAGACACTCGCAACAGAAAATTAAAGCAAAAACAGATCTCAAACACACATTCTCTTCAACTTTGATTCAAATAGTCAAATATCTCGATTTCACTCCAGTTACGCAGCAAATGCAAACAAATATGGAATCAGGTCGCAAATACAGTAAACGAAATCACTCGCAACAGAAAATGATAACCAAAACAGATCTCGAATGCAGTAAACAACATCAAATTACAGAAAAAAAGCAGAGAAATGAGAGGAAATGTACGTACCGTCTTCTGCAGCAAATACAGCTACGAAATGAGAGATGATAAGGCAAAGTAGTCGAAACGATATGGTTGCTGATGAGGTTGAAGCCATTTCTTCGTGTGGAAACTGGAAACTGCGTGTTTCTCTCTCTAAAAGTGCGTGTTTCTCTCTCTAGAAACAGAGAGTGTGGGGGAGTAGAGTAGAGTAGAGTAGAGTAGAGCAGGAGTGTGGCTTTTTAACCAAGATTCCAGCAATTTGTTGGTGTCCTTGCGTTTGGTCTGCTGCTTTAATAATTTATTAAAAATTATGATAGAAAGAGAATTATTTTTGGGGAAAAGTAAATTCTTTTATCTTTCAATTGTCAAAAGCATCTATGATGGGGCGTTGTAGACCCCATGTGGCATCCCTATCACGTCGGTACATCGCCCCGTTGGGCGCGACAGAGGACGTAATAGTAGGGATAAGCAAGTTGTGGTTCTGAACCCTAAAAACTGTTAATTGGATCGAAAATCTCAAGGACCCAAACTACATAGGCTTATAAGGTGCGGTTCATGGTTCCCAGTTTCATACATAAAATGGTTTTCGGTTCTTGAGGGTTCGGGTCGAGTCAGTTCGGTTCCGACTCTTTGCACAGCCCCAGATTAATTTGCTATTCAGTTTTGATATGATTTATAGTTTGAATGCTATTATACAACAATTGAATGCTATTGTTCGAAAATTTTGAACGCTATTATACAACAAATTTTATTTTTTTTAGAAAGGCAAATCTAAATCTCCTATTCAGGATCGGGATTCACCCGACCCAACTCACCCAGCTTAGGCTAAAAGCAAGACTCAAGCACCAAGATTCGAACTCAAGACCCACACGTATTTGGCATAAGAACAAAATTCGGAGCGCAATATATGTTTGTTTAATGAAGATACGCAATAGAGAAAGGCATGATAGCCTTAGAGCCGATTTGGTTTAACATATTTGCAGAAATCGTCAAGTTTGAAGTATTGTTTTTATTTTGTACGGTTTAAAAACTTAATTATAATTTTGTAATGTTTAAATAAATTGTTATTAATATGAACTAGAATCATACCCCGCACGTTGCGGCGGGTCGCGCGTTGTGACGATTCAGTTATGATCGAAATGAAACGTAGGTAGAATAAACACGTAAAGAGGCCCCTCGTATTGCCACGGAATTTAACATCCTCAAAAGCTTATATAGAAAAAAAGACAAAAACCTTTACGTAAACTCACTTTGTATGAGAAGAGCGTATAAGATTTATGGTTATAAATTAAAACGTAAGAAAAAAAAATATTAAACGTAAGAGAAAAAAAAAAGTGTCTCCATTTATCTCTATTCTACGTTAGTTAAATGAAACCCACACTCAATTCCACACCACCAATTGAGAAATTAACAAAAAAGTATGGCTTGCTTGTAGTGTTGTACACAAAGCTTGGAGACTTGTAGAAGATCTATAGTAAACTTATCTCACAAAGAAACATTGCTTTTTAATATTAACTAGAAATTATGACCGCGCTTTGCGGCGGGGTCGTACAGTTGATGTAGTGCAAAGCATAAATCTTTATTCCTATAGTTTTTGTACGTTTTTAGTCGTTTAAGTCTGTATTTAAGTCTTTGTTATATTTTCAGGTGCTCATGATGATTACAAGTCAAATCGTGAAGAAACCGAGCACGAGAGTGAAGCCGGAAGAAAAAGTGAAAAAAGTTGGAAAATAGGTCCCTCGCGGTACGCGAGGGAGGAGCTTCAAGTCCTCGCGGTACGCAGGGAACTTCAGAACCGGCCGCAACTATTTTGGTCCTCGCGGTACGCGAAGTGCTGGGCTGAGTCTCTCGCGGTACGCGGGAGACAGGAAATCCGAGAAAAAAACCCTAAATTGAATTTTAATAGGATTCCAATGCCGTAAATTAGAGGAGTTCGAATTTTTGCCGTCCAGAGAAGAACAAGAAGCGATTTTGGGAGCTTGGAAGGCAATCAGAGTGAAAAGGTTGGAGCTTTGCTTCCGGGTTCGTTAGATTTAGCTTTTTCGGTTTCAAGATTCGATTTTTATCTTTGAATTTCTAAGTTTGATTCCATGATGATGTCTTATACTTCTGTTTTGATGTGTTTGAACATGATCCTAGGCTAAAACTCTAATACTGCCTAGGTCACATGATGATTACTTTGTTAAAGCTGTGATTTTTATCGGTTTTGGATTTTAATTGATGGTTTATTGATTCTTTAAAAGATCTTGAGTTAATAATTATGATGAATCTATATGCTTAATTCTGATTTGTGTTTGATTTCAATCCCGTACGTTGATTGTGGATGTCTTCCAGTTTGATTTGCGTATCTAAGTCATAAACTTTAGGATTTGTGATTGTTTGTGTGGTTTGCTAGAAATAATGATCCATAGGAGTTGTGATTGAGTATAGGTTAGATTGAGTGTGTATCATGTCTCAATACCCGAGAAGTGAGAGATAGTCGTTTAGTCTTCGTCATTAGGAATCCGAGTGTCAACTGTCTGTGAGGAAGTTGGTTTAGGTGTCTAGTGATTGTTGCTATTCTGAGTCATAGTTGTTATCTTGAGATTACACCGTGCATTCTTCGAATGTATTGTGGACAGTGAGACTGAAAGGTGATCTGTCTTTTGGGTACTTTATCATTGTTGGAAAGACCGAAAGGTAATCCACTATCTGGTGAGTTATTACATCTTTAGGTTCTTTAGTTGGTGACACCCTTAGAGTGATTAGGGATCCACTAGGTAGTTTAGAGCTGTTTCTTTAGAAACCGAGATCCATCATAGTTCCAGAACCGGTAGAAGTTGTGCTTTGCAAGTAGGATTCCGACCTAGGTGGTATTCTTCCCATATCTGATTTCTTCCTTAGTTCTTCATCTTGATAGTTTGAGTCGATCTTTAGTTTCTGCATTATTAGTAGTGTAGTCAACCCCCCCATCAATCAATCTTTAGTCAGAGTCTAGTATAGTTATAGTAGTGTCTCTAGGGTTCGATAACTCGGTTTACCATTAAGCTGTGCTACACTCGATAGGTCCACTTGCTTGTCAGTGTGGTTTAGTCGAAGGTACTCCATTTATTACTTAGGGGCCTAGGTTAGGTTTTGTTAGTTTTTATATAGACCGTCTGGGCGACATCAACAGTCATTAACGTGGTTAACTACATAATTAAGTCCGCGTGTTTGTGAATCTCGCTACACGTGTTGCGGCTGTGACATTAACGTCGTTAAATACGGTGACATTAGCACCCGCGCTCAGCTTGAGGCAGTGAATAACGGGACTAGGCACAAAAAAAACGTGATTAAGTACATAAAAAATTGTATGAAGTTACGGCGACTCGGTTAGCCTAATAAAAAGAAATGTAAAAAAACCAAAGAAAAAAACCCAAAAAAAATTATGAACCAACAGATAGGTAACATGTGGCGTGGCGGTTGTGGTAGACACTTGTAAATGAGTATAACAAAATTTATACCGGGACGCAAAAAAAATATTAAACGCAACAACAAATTAAATTCTTTTTAGAGGTATATTTGAGCTTTTAGAAAGTTAAGAGTTATTATTTGAAAATATAAAAACTAAGGGGGTGTATATGAGAAAAGCAAAAAAAAAAATTCATTGGTCACCGACGTTAAGAATTAAGAGTATTAAGAATATAATGTTTTATTTTTATTTTTTAAAAGAAACTAGTGTTTTCGCCCGCACGATCCAGCGGGTTTGCATATTTGGAACCCAATCTTCTTAACAACCGAAGAATGGCAAAGCTGTACCAAATTATGTCCAACATGTACGAAAAGTGATCCTATTAGCTTCTTAACCACCAAACTATGTTAAACTCGATGAAAAAAATCTTTCCAAGGAACATATAGTTTTCATATCAACAAAGTAACCACAATGGATATAACAGGAGACATGATGTAAAACTAAATGACAGTGAGTTCTTTCATGAGTCTACCATTTTTAAATCAGAAGTTATCCTAATTTTACATCCAATTTAGACTTGTAAATATGCAATAAGTCTTGGCTCATATTCATCAAGAGGAGCTCATAATCATAGCCTGTAGCAATAAACGGCCGCCTGCAGTCCACCCGAAATTAGTCCCTCCATGCTACTGTCAAAATACAAAATAGATTCTCTCTTTGACAATAAACATACAAAATAGATTCTTCAAAATAGGCTTGACCCACCTCCTCTTTGATAATAAACGCAGCTGCAGAACATGAGCCCGAATAGAACCGATTCGGAGCTGGGCTTCTGAGTGAACAAAACATCCTAACGAAAACGGTAATTGTGTAAAAATTAGTCCCTGTCAAAATACAAAATAGATTCTTCAAAGTAGGTTTTACGCAACTCTTCTTTGACAATAAACTCAGCTAACAAAGTGTAGAAGAAGAATGTGCAAGATGGTAACATCACTTTTGCTTCTTTTTTATGGTCTTGAGAGAGAAGACTTGAAAATGTTGGTCTTAATATAAGTTCCTCCATGAGACGTTTTCCATCGATTTTCAGTTTTAAACTATGTTGGTTTGTTATTAGAAGATCATATCATGGTGCAATCCTCGAGCCCAAATACATGTAAGTAAAAGTTCTACCAAACACATGACATTTTAATAGAACATAACCAATACAAGCACTTTCATTCATAAATTTATTCATCATTTGACCCAGATTGAAAGGAATTAAGGCATCTTAAGATACCTATTAACATCTATAAAATTCATGGTTTTATACATCAATTGAAGCTGATCACTAAAATTCTTGATTTTTCCAACATCTTAGTTAAATAAATCACCAAGACTTTTGATTTATTTCATCATTTTAATCTTATGCTATAAATTGTGTGTTTGTATCTGTCTGGCTTAATGCTATTGAGCTACATAGTTCTAGAATTTTATTAAACTGGTCAAATGGGCGATTAGTTTTATTAAACGGTCCAGTTTTATTAAACGACCGAACAATCAATTTTTATTAAACATGTCGAAGAGGTTAGTTTTATTAAACGGGTCAAAGATAATAACCAAGCAAAACTAAAATCACCTTTCTGGTTGAGGATGAGTAGTTCCTCATGGCTTACGCTACAGGCCTTAACCTCATCATATAACTCCACAGCCACTGAATAAACACAAAAATATTAAACAGTTTTCATTTCAACTATATTTTGCTTGTTAAACATTTATTAAATCCTGAAGATTAAATTAGGATGCAGGATAAAGTTCAAGAAATGCGTTTACTTGAGCTCTTGATCCTTGGGTCAATCTCAACCTAGACAACTCCGTCCACATTTTAACGTTAAATCAGGGACAATTTGGTCTTTTCAACTGCCTTATAATCTCTATGGCATTCAAGAAGAATTTTTAAAAAGACCAAATTGCCCCTGATTTAACGTTAAAATGTGGACGGAGTTAGTCAGATAGATGAAAATGGCTAGATTTTGAAAAGTCATTGACGAAAAAGCTAAAAAAAAAAGTTTTTGGATGAAAGTGGCTAAGATAGCCAAACCACAGGGACGAAAATGACACTTTAACGAGCCAATCTTGAGTAGGTCACGAGTAGGCTCGAGCTCGGGTGTGAGCTCGTTTAAGCTCGGCTAAATTAAAGCTTTTAACGAGCCAATCTTGAGTAGGTCACGAGCAGCTGAACTCTTTTCCGAAGGGTGATAAACCAACATAAGAGCAAGGGGTATACCCCCCCAAATCACCGCGTGATCCGATGTGGCTCGTGGATCACGGCGTGAAGGCCATGGGAACACCGCCCCCTCTTGGCGTGGTTTTTTCATGGGGAGACGGAAGAGAATATAGCTGTTGGAACGGCTAGTTTTCGAATAATTAAAAAAATATATATTTAATTTATATTATCTCATCGCCTATATAAACACAAAAAACATACATTTTATATCATCTCCTATACTGCACAAATCTTTATACTACTAAAATGTCTTCTTCAAGCGAAGAAGCCAGCAAATGGCGTTCAGCGCTTTCGCATCGGCGACGGTTATGTGGTGGCAAGAAGCGGAATCGTCCTCAAGTCCATTAAAACGAAGTGCACGTCTCAACCGTGATCGGGCGGCTGCTAACGCACTCTTACTCAAAGATTTCTTTGACGAAGGGTGTCTGTACGGGGAGGAGCAATTTAATGCCCGGTTTCAAATTAACAGGAATTTATTTTTAAGAATTAATAATGATCTTGAGAGAGATGTGCCTTGGTTCCGTCA
Source organism: Smallanthus sonchifolius (assembly GCA_023525975.1). Taxonomy (NCBI): domain Eukaryota; kingdom Viridiplantae; phylum Streptophyta; class Magnoliopsida; order Asterales; family Asteraceae; genus Smallanthus; species Smallanthus sonchifolius. Next base: position 30,978,397 of record CM042019.1, on the reverse strand, counting down.
ACGTGTTGGCGCGAGAGGTCGGGTTGGTTTTACCTCCATTCAAATGTGTACAGCCGCGATTCGTCAAATGACGTATGACACCGCTAGTGATTCGTTTGACGATTACTTGAAGATGTCAGAACGAACGACCAGGTCATGTATTTACAAGTTTTCTAAAGCTATAATTCTATTGTATGGTAAGAGATATTTACATAAACCGTCGGCTATCGACATTCAACAATTATATGCTGCACATGAAGCTAAACACGGATTTGTCAGGATGCTAGGTAGCATCGATTGCACGCGTTGGGATTGGAAAAATTGCCCTAATGCGTGGCGAGGTCAGTTTGCACGCGGGGATCATCCTCGTCCTAGTATTATGCTTGAAGTCGTGGCTTCAAATGATCTATTGTTTTGGCATGCATTCTTTGGCGTTGCCGGTGCGAACAATGACATTAATGTTCTTAATCAGTCGCCTATATTCGACGATATGATCAATGAAACCACACCCGACTCATCGTTTGAACTTAGAGGATCGCATTACAAGCGTGTGTATTATCTAGCCGATGGAATATATCCAAAATATGCTACAATTGTTAAGTCTCTTACGCGTCCAGAAGGTATTAAACGTAATAATTATAAAAAGGCTCATGAGGTGGCAAGAAAAGATATCGAACGAGCGTTCGGTCTCTCGAAGAATAACTGACATATAATCAAACGGTCGGCTAGATCTTGGTCTCAAAGCAAAATTCGGAACATTATGTATGCTTGTGTGATTTTGCATAATATGATTTTAGAGGACCAAGGAGTGACAATTTATCAATATAACCCAAATGAGGAGGAGCCTACGCACGAAGAAATTGATGAAAATCAAAAGCGAGTAAACCGACAAGAAATACGCAATCGAGAAATTCATAACACACTAAAGGCGTACTTGATTGAGTATCTTTACGAAAATTCAAATCATTAGGTTATTTTTTTTAGTAATGTAATTTTGTTTAGTAATTTGAATTATTAATGAAATATTATTTAGGTTTAATTTTATTATGTTTTATTATTTAAATGAATATTAAAAAAAATAAAATTTAATTATCATAAAGTGATGGTCTGATGGATGGTGTGATAATGAAGGGTGTGACGTGGCGCCACGTGACGTACACTTTTCCATCACTTGAGATCCCTATCACTTGGGTGTAAGGTCATCAGGTATACCCGACCATTTCACGTCGTGGTCCTAGGTGGACAACCATTTCACGTCGTGATCCATAACCCACACCGCCCCCTCAAAAAATTTATCACGTCGTTACCTTATGGCGTGGTTTTTTTCACGCGAATCATCCCACCATTTCAAACCATTTCAAATCAATATATCCGTTCTACAATTAATTATCACACCACCACAACCACAATCACTCAGTCATCACTCTAACAGACACTGAAACACACACACTCAAAGCGCCTGTAAAAACCTAAATCTCTCATCAAAAGGTATCCTTCGATTGAGTTCCATCGCATCTTTATGAACATTTTTCAGTAGCATTTCGCTCAAATTAGGGTTTTATCGCTCAATTTTTTTTTTCTTTTGAAGTGCTCGTAGAGTTTGCAGGTTTTTCTTCGTACATAAATGCATGTGTGAAATCGGCTGATTTTGTTAGCTTAAATGTGTTTGATTACTGTTAGTGTTGTTTTCATTAGTGCATTTGTTTATCTGGTAGCTGAAAACGTACGGTTTTGCTTTCTGTTCTTTCATTTTTGCTCTACTTGTTTCTGAATCGTTGTTTGAACGATCGTTTACATATTTTGCTTTGTTTTGCCATTCTATTGTTCCACCAGTAAGTGATTATTCTTCTTTATAGGTCTGTTAAGTTGTGTTGGTTGCTTAGAATGTGAATCTTACTAATTTTGCCATTTAGGTTTAGAAATTTTGTATAGTACGATAGTTTAGCTGTTTAAGTATGATTTATAAAGTCCTGTGACCTAGTTAGCGATGAAGTGAAAGTATGTTGCTATTTTGCTGTAATTTGGCCTCAATTTTATGGTATTTGAAATGGAGATTTGTTGCACATTGTGGTTTACTTTGTTTCTATTGCCCTGCACTTGCTTGATTTTAGTCTACATGCTTGTATATCTTAGGATTATTCTTGTTTCATTCTTCAAGTTTTGGGTTTAGCATAATGCGTGATTGATACATGCAAGATTGCAAGGGTAACATTGGGAATTCTTTTAAACAATCGTCTTATAAATATAAGCGTGTTTATTCTGGGAATGATGGTGTCATTACTAGGTTGAAATGATTGGTGTTATAGTTTTGCTTTATTCTGTTTTTGTTTTTAAGTCTTCAATGAGAAGATAAAGATATACGGATGCAATCTTGTGTGAGAATTTAGAATGACATTATTTTATATCATTAAGGATTAAAGGTCTGTTATCACGTTGAAGTAGATGATTTATCATTTTGTATTGAACTCCTTAAATGCTATAATGAAATGAATTTGGACCATAGTTGTCAATAGCGCCCTACGTAGCGTTTCGTTTAGGCTCCGCTATTTCCAGATAGCGACCATATAGCGACCAGATAGCGATTTTTTTTTTTTTTTTTTTTTTTTTAACCAGTTTTTTACTTGATTAATATAAATAGGGTTGCTAATAACCCTAATATATGAAGATTTAGATGATTATTGATTATAATTGCTACATATCCTACAATAGTTGAATATAAAATATTTCTAAAAATTTCTAGCAGTGTATCACTAAACGTGAAATAGCGCCCGCTATTTACCGCTATTCGCTACGTAGCGTATAGGTGGCTTGTCGCTATTTACCGCTATTCGCTATCGACAACTATGATTTGGACAATGATGTAGTTTGTTTTATAATGAAACAGGTTTTGATTGATGGAAGAAGATTCGCCACCCCCCATTTTAGAGGGGAAGATAACTGGAATTAGTTTTTCTTTGGCCACTCGTCAAGAAATTGTAAGTTTTTTGTTTCATTTCACCTTCCTGTATCAAGTAGCATTTAGAAATTGTTTATCCTTTGTCTGACAACTTTTTGTGTTTGATGCATGCACATGAAATCTCGGGTAGTGCTTGGCCTCTATTAGTGACTGCCCCATCAGCCATGCGAGCCAGCTGTCAAATCCATTTCTTGGACTTCCACTTGAAGTTGGAAGATGTGAGTCTTATGGTGCAGCTGAAGTTGGGAAATGTGAAGGTGTGTAATGTGCCATCACAAGTTATTTTATAACTTTTGTGTAGTAGTTATTTACCATGAATATATTATTAAATTCTATTTGTCTTCCGCGTTTCAGGGCATTTTGGATACATTGATCTGCCAATTCCGATATATCATCCATCACATATCAATGAGTTGAAACGCATATTGAGTTTAATATGCCTCAAGTGCCTAAAGTTCAAAAATCAAAGGGTACTTTTTTTTAATCTTTTTTAGTGTTTATCTTCTCATATGACATATTTTCTTTAATTAATTGGGTATCTAAGGGAACATAAATCACAACCTTATTTTTGAGACATGCCTCAATATCTTAATTTCCATTTTCTTATGTTTGTTTCCACTTTCAGTTGCAGTCCAAGAACGTGGGCGTGCTTGAAAGAACTTTTGCCTTTTGTTGCGACTGCGAGGTAAACATCCTATGTCAAACTTTCAAAATTTAATATCTGAAAATTTGGCTTACATTTTCACTTGATAATTAGTAATGATCTTGGTGAATGTTGATTTCATTGCATATCTTTGTCACATGTTTATACAGGAAGCTGCCCAAGTTACTGTAAATGAAAACCAGAAAAAAGATGGTGCATGTTTCTTGGAGCTTAAACTTCCATCAAGAAGAGGAATTAGAGACGGTTTCTGGGATTTTCTAGATAGATATGGATACCGCTATGGTGGTCATGCAACTACTCGGCCATTACTTCCATCTGAGGTAGTAGTTAAAGCTATTCGATCTGAAAAAAAAGATTTTTTTTAATCATTTTGACCCTGAATGATAACAAAATCAGAAGTATAGTAACTTTTTGCTGAAATCTCAAAAATACTCACTTTAAATGCACATCCTCTCTATATGTTACAGCTGATATGTAGTCTATGTAGTCACCTTTCGTTGATTTCTTTTATTTTTTTTAAAATTAATGTCAGGTGCTGAAAATTCTAAAGAAAATTCCTGAGGCAACCAAAAAGAAGCTAGCTGGGAGAGGATGTGTTTTCCAGGAAGGGTATATCATGCAACATCTTCCTGTCCCTCCAAATTGTTTGTCTACTCCAGATGTCTCTGATGGCATCACCGTTACATCTTCGGTTAGTTGACCTTTTTTAATGATTCCTTGACTTGATCATAAGTTTTTATGCACTGATAATTATTATACCGTCAAGTCATTTATGTAAAAGATAATTGTTTTTTTTTAAATTGACCTCTAAACGTTTTGAAGTGTTTTTTGACCAAATTGGATCATCTTCTATCATATGATCATTTTTTGAGGGGCAAAACTGTCCATTTTCTCTTGTGCTGTCAGGGCTAGAATATTCTGCTTTCATTGAAACATATGTGCTCGATACAGCTTTCATTGAAAAAATAGATCAAAGGGAAGAAGTTATACCCGTAAGTCAGTAACAGAAATTCACTTCTAACATGTTCATTTAGCTTCAGAACAAAGGTTTATTATCTGATACTAAATTTAGAATATGGTTCAAAACAAATACTAAATATAACCCACATAAGTGAAATCAGAAAGGAAATTCTTCAACCTCCTGTTAACACCCGTAATAGATATAAACTAAAGTTCACATATATTTTAAGAAATCAGAAAGGAAATTCTTCAACCTCCTGTCAACACCCGTAATAGATGTAAACTAAAGTTCACATATATTTTAAGAAGAAATAATCTTTCTTTTTTCTCCTGAAACTTCGCTGTTCGTACAAATGGCCAATATTATATTGATATAGGTGTTTACAACCTTTTTGATCTGTCATTTTATACTTGACATAACATGCAACATTATTTTGTAACATGTTTTTAGGATATCTCAATGCCAATGCTTAAGAAAGTTTTGAGGCAAGTGGAGATCATCAAGAGTTCAAGGTCAGGAGCACCAAATTTCGAGTCTCTTGAGGTCGAAGTTAATGATTTGCAACTAGCTGTTGCACAATATCTTCATTCGAGGGGTGCTAAGGTGCTTTTCTTCCAGATCCATCTGTTGATATTATATATTTTCCTACTCTTGTTGATGGTTCACACTACTTCCTCTTGTACTTTCTCATGATGCAACATGCCAAAATGGGTTTGAGTCGAAATTGGTAATTTTTGGTACGGGTCAAACCGGGTTGACCCAAAACGTTTTTGTCCAGGTTTTTTTTAAACAGCTAGAGTTTTTGATATGATAACAGAAGTTATATTATCTCAACAATAATCTAATATTTAAAAAAGGTGGTTTTATGCATTGAAAATACATGTTGATTGTCTGCGACCCTTTCAACCCATCTTGACCTGTTTTTTTTAGCTATTTTACCCAATTGACCTGTAAGAAATAAAAATAACTGAATATACCTGTTTTTTTAGCTATTTTACCCGATGGACTTGTAAAAATAACCAGAATATACCCGTTCTCCAAGAAATAACTCAGTCCCTTCTTGCTATGGTGTTATAAACGTTTTTTACATGTTCACAAATATTGGATTCTTGATATGGTAACATTGGCATTTGCTGATTCTGTCAAGTTCAATTACACTTATTTAGTTAAAGATAGGAGGTCTACCCATTATTCAGTACTGTTTTTTTTTCATCTTGTTTCTTTCTATTTCGGTTATAACCATGTTCTTTGTATTTTGTTTTTTTACATGGTACTTTTAATTCTTCCAGGCCTCTCCTGACAAAAATACACGCTATGTGATCGCAAGAACAGCAAATGATTCATCTTCTACGAAAGCATGGCTTGAGAAGATGAAAACACTGTTCATCAGTAAAGGGTCCGGGTTTTCATCCCGTAGTATCATAACGGGCGACCCATATAAAGGTGTTGGTGAGATTGGTATCCCATTTGAGATAGCTCAGAGAATAACTTTTGAAGAACGGGTCACCGAGCACAACATGAAGTTTCTCCAAAAACTAGTTGATGAGAAGCTGTGTTTAACCTATAGAGATGGCCAGTCTACTTATTCACTCAGAGAAGGGTCCAAAGGCCACACGTTTTTGAAACCGGGCGAAGTTGTACACAGAAAAATTATGGAGGGTGATGTTATCTTCATCAACAGGCCACCAACGACCCACAAACATTCTTTACAGGCCTTGTGTGTTTATATCCATGATGACCACACATTTAAAATCAACCCTCTGATATGTGGGCCTCTTAGTGCGGACTTCGATGGAGATTGCATCCACATCTTTTATCCTCAATCTCCGGAGGCCAAAGCAGAAGTCTTGGAGCTATTTGCTGTTGAAAAACAGCTTCTTAGCTCTCACAGTGGCAATGTGAACCTCCAACTGGGCTCCGATTCTTTGTTGTCTCTTAAAACTTTGTTCAAGAACTTTTTCTTTACAAAATTCCATGTCCAACAACTTGCACTCTTTACATCAAATCACCTGGCCAAACCTTCAATGTTAAAGGCCCGTGATTGTGGCCCATTGTGGACAGTTTTAGAGATTCTTGAGACTTCTCTACCTTGTGGGTTTGACTGTGTGGGTGATAAATTCGTGATTCGGGATAGCAAGATATTGAAGTTGGATTACAGTAGGGATGCTATGCAGTCCATCATAAATGAAATAATCAGCTCAATCTTTTTTAGCAAAGGCCCGAAAGAAGTTCTCAAGCTTTTCAACTCGTTGCAGCCAATGTTGATGGAAAATTTATGTGGTGAAGGATTTAATTTGAGTTTGGAAGATTTTATTGTTCCAAACGATGTATTAAGAAGCATAGATGATCAGCTACAAGAATTCTCATCGTTGTTATATCACTTAAGGTCCAACTACAACGAGGTGATTGATATGCAGTTAGAAAAACACCTTCAGGCCTCTAAAAATCCAATTTCAGATTTTATTTTGAGATTTTCTTCAATGGGTAATCTGATAGATCCAAAGAGTGACTCCGCTCTTACGAGAATAGTTCAGCAAGTTGGATTTTTGGGATTGCAGATCTATGAAAGGGGAAGGTTATACTCTAAAACTCTGGCTGAAGATCTGTCTTCCCTTTTTGTTGGAAACTATCCATTTCCCAAAAAATACCCGTATGAGGAGTTTGGGCTGATCAGGAGCTGTCTGTTCAATGGGCTAGATCCGTACGAAGAGCTGGTTCATTCAGTTGCTAACAGGGAGGTGATGATCAGGTCTTCTAGAGGGTTGACCGAGCCTGGAATCCTTTTTAAAAATTCTATGGCTATCTTACGGGATGTGGTCATCTGTTATGATGGGACTGTTAGGAATGTTTGCAGTAATTCGGTTATTCAGTTTGAGTATGGAGCGATGACAAAAAAATTGTTTGCTGCTGGTGAGCCGGTGGGAGTACTGGCTGCAACTGCCATGTCAAACCCTGCATATAAGGCAGTTCTTGATTCTTCTCCAAGTAGTAACTCCTCATGGAATATGATGAAGGCAATTTTTTTTACTTCTAATTAATTTAATGTTTTCTTAAAGGTGGGAATTTTGACCCGTTGACTTCTGAATGGGTTGTGTTTTATCTCAGACGGGTTGAATCACCAAAACTTTCTTTTTAATGCTTACATACCCCTAAGTAGTTTTTATCAAGATATTTAGATGCTTATTAAATAATATTATTTTTGTAATCATAATTGACACATTATTTATTTATTTTGAAAATGGACAAGTGTTCCAAGGTGAACTCAGCAATGTCCTGGCCCGTTTCAACCAGATCCATTTTGAGTGAGACAGACCCATCTTGCCACCTTTAATTCTTCTTAAATGCATGCCTAATATTAATAAATCTCTATGGTTTCCGTTGTGTAGGAGATTCTACAATGTGGAGTGAATTTTAAGAATGTTCATAATGATCGTCGGGTTGTACTCTATTTTAATGATTGTGATTGTGGGAAGGAACATTGCCGTGAGAATGCAGCATTTAAGGTCAAAGATCATTTGCGAAAAGTCAGCCTCAAGGATGTTGCTGTGGAATTTCTGATAGAGTATTTTTCTTATTTTCTACTGTTACCTATTAGTTTTTTCTTATTAATATTCGTTGAAGTATCTTATACTTGATTCTTTCTGAACTTAACGTGGTTTATTCTAGAGTTGACACCCATTAACTTATAAATGCCTTTATTTTTGCTATATTTGTTCTCTAACATGTCAAACCGGTCAAAGGTTGCCTACTGTGTATAAAATGCAAACAACCTCGTAAATTGCTTTATTTAAAGAAATTTGATTATTTTTGTAATAATATAGTTTCTCTAATCAAGTTTAACACAATATTTATCTATAAAAATAAAACGTAACTAGATAAAAAGTGCTTTTGGGTCAACCCAAGCCAACCTGTTTCATAAAAGTAAAACATTACCTGTTTTGACGCTTTACCTAACCTGTCCATTTTGAAGCTCTAGTTTTTTTCTCGGATTTGTTTATTACAAAATACAAATACAAATTAGTTTATGGAAACTCCTCTGGTAATGGAGGAGTTTACTTCTGCTTAGGACATTGTATGTATTTGTGCCTTTTGTTTTACTTTTCAGTTGTAATTATTGAACCTGTTATCTTTAACCATGTTAGAACATCGTTTGTGGTTTGATAACTCTCATATTCTTGACGATTTTTATCTACAGATATAGAAGACAGCAAGTAACAACTGATAATGTTGAAAACGATGCTGGGCTTGTTGGTCACATTCATCTCAACAAGGTTCTGTGTGTGTGTGTATATATATATATATATATATATATATATATATATAGAATAGTAAACGTTGCAAATTCTATACTGAGTTTAATTTATTGGTTTCACAAGTTACATCTGAACATTTTTTTTCTACATTAGTTTCTCCTTATTTTCCCTATATTATTTAGCAGACACTGCTGAAGGATTCAAATATTAGCATGGAAGAGGTGCTTATAAAATGTGAAGATGCCCTCAATTCCTTCCACAAGAAGAAAAAGTTGGGCCAGCAATCTAAGAAAGAAGTGGGCCAGCTATTCAAAAAAATAGCTATATCCTGCAGGTATGTAATATGACATAATCATTTTTTACTTCTTTCTTTTGAACTATATTAGAAAAATATATACATAAGGGTATGGAAAAACTGATAGAAAGGTTATTCAGTCAACATGGTTCGGTTTCTGTTCAACACTTCACTGAAACGAGATTAACCGAATCAAACTGCTTATACTTATATGCTTTTAGAAATTGAAAAACTACATATTTACGATTTAATATCAAATCTTATAGTTATATGCTTTAATGATATAACTGTTCACTGTATGTATCAATCTTTCATTACACACTGTAATTAATGTCTGGTTACCGTTTTGCAGTGAATGTTCATTTCAGCAGTCATCTGAGTGGATCCCATGCTTAAAGTTCTTTTTGCAAGACATTCCTGATATCCATTTAGAGAAGACTGCACAAATGTTTGCTGAAACAGTTTGCCCTGTCCTTTTAAATTCAATTATAAAAGGTATTTCTTTTATTTATTCTTGTTTATTTCAAAACTTTTTTATTTAAAGGTATGGGTGGGCTTTTATGAATAATTTGTTATTGCATAGGTGATCCACGGGTCAAAGAAGCCAATATTACCTGGATAAGTCCTGAAACAACAGCGTGGATCAAAAATCCTTTAAAGGATCAAAAAGGCGAAATAGCAATTGATGTCATTCTTGAGAAAGGTGTCAAGAAAAGTGGTGATGCATGGAGAACAGTTATGGATGCATGCCTTCCAGTAATCCATTTGATTGACACAACACGCTCTATTCCTTATGCAATCAAGCAAGTTGAACATCTTCTTGGCATAGCTTGTGCTTTTGAGCAAGTTGTTCAGGTCTCTATCTGCTTATTTTAATTGAATTTCCGTTTCAATTTGGGGTGAGTTGGGTGCTAGGCAAACATGCTGAAGTTGCCACTCTGATAAAAACCATTCAACTTTGTAGGCAAGTTGCTTTTTTCTGGTCGAAATACCCAAAATAATCAGTTTTGAAGACTACATTTGTTTTAGTAACATATTTAATTTCTAGTGATTAAATTAGAAATAAAAGTGCATATTTTGCTATTTATTGCAATTTGCCCCTATAAGACAAAAAGTTCTAAAACCATATTTTTGGGCTTTGTGTAATTTCATTTCTTATGCTTATGCTGATTTTTAACAAACCATGGTGTGTGGCACTTGCTATCTTGATTCTGCAATTCTAAGATTAGTTATTTATGATCTCTCTTTTATCCTGAAAAGCCACCCATTTTTTCTTATTTTGTAGCGCCTCTCGATTTCAGTATCAATGGTTACCAAAGGCATGCTGAAAGAGCACCTGCTTCTGTTGGCAAGTAGTATGACTTGTGCAGGGTTTTTAGTTGGTTTCAATCTAGCAGGAATAAAGGCACTTAATAAGATGCTTAACTTCCAAGTACCCTTTTCAGAAGCTACAGTATATGTAAGGCGTTGATTTTATACATGCTCTCTAACAAGTCTTTTATGTTGACTTTGCATGTTACTTTGACATTTTTTTTAATTCTGTTGCCTTTTGACTTTTTTCAGACACCGAAAAGGTGTTTTGAAAAGGCGGCTGAGAAGTGCTATGCTGATTCGTTGTCTAGTATCGTGGGTGCGTGTTCTTGGGGCAAACCTGTAGCTGTGGGCACTGGATCTCGGTTTGATATTCTTTGGGACACAAGAGAGGTTTGTATTTGATTTCTTGGTTTATAACTTTATACGTTCTTTTAGAATTTTGCATGATTTGGCCAACAATATGAATATGATTTATTGAATTATCACATGATTACTTTCAGTAATATAAATCATGTTTTTTAGGTTGAACTGAACCAAAAGTATGGTATTGATGTATACAACTTCCTTCACTTGGTTGGTGGTGGTTCAAAGGAGGCTGTTAGCGGTTGTCTAGGTGGTGACGTAGACAGCTTTGACCTAGAAGATAACTTCATGGAAACAGGGTCTCCCGAGGTTGATTCCGGGCTTGGTAAACCCGTATTTGAAGACGGTTTAGCTTTGAATCTTGATGTAATGGATGTTGAACAATCAACATGGGGAACGTGTCCAGCTCCAGTAGACGGGACATCCAGTGGTGGCTGTGGAGGTGCTGTCAAGACTACACCTGCAATTGCCGGTGGTTGGGGAGAAGCAAAATCTGACCAGGGTCAGCAGACTGGATCTTGGGGTGGTTGGGGGGCAACAAGATCTCAAAAAGACGTCGAACCATCTGGAACTTGTAGTTCATTGGGGGATGATAATGAATCTGGATGGGGTGCAAACAAGAGTGAAAACGAAACTGACAAGGGTTCAGGTGCTTGGGGTCAGACGGTAGCCAAGGGAGATAAACCCCCATGTGGTGCAACAAAAAGTCAAAACGAAGCTGAGAAGGAGCCGGAATCAGGTTCGTGGGGCCAAAAGGTGGTCAAAGAGGATGGACCCTGGTGGGGAGGAAATAAAAGTCGAAATGACACCGAGAAGGGCTCGGGATTGGGTTGGGGTCAAAAAATGGTCACAGCAGATGAACCTGGATGGAGTGGGAAGAAGAGTGAAAATGACACTAACAAGGGCTCGGGATCGGGTTGGGGTCAAAAAGTGGTCACAGCAGATGAACCTGGATGGGGTGGGAAAAAAAGTGAAAATGACACTAACAAGGGCTCTGGGTCAGGCTCGTGGAGTCAAAAGGTCGTCAAATCAGTTGGATCTGGGTGGAATGGCAAGCCAAGTGAACCTCCTGTGGACCAAGCTGAAATTCCCAAAGGTTCATCTGGTTCATGGGGTAAACCTAAAGATAAAATTGAGGCACAAAGTTGGAGTGATGGCGGAAAGGTTCAATCAGGTGGTGAAGAACAGAAGGGGTCATGGACCTCTTGGGGGAAAAAGAACGAAAAAACTGATGTTTCATTGGAAGATTCTTCTGCGGGCGGTGGTGAGTGGGGCAAGAAAGATTCATGTAAAACCGCAGGTGGGTCATCATCATCTTCATGGGGTAAATCCATACAGAAAAGCTACAAACCTAGTTGGAATAAGAGTGTAGAAGCAGCCAGTGAGTCAGCTGAAAATGATAAATGGGGTTCGTCAGAAAACAAAACAGAGGGGTCTGACTGGAGCAAAAAGGTGGAAGAAAAGACTGATTCGAAAGGTGGTTGGGGTCAGAAAAAGGACCAAGTTTCCGGGACTGACGGGTCAACTGAAAAGGGACAAGAAGTGACTGAACAAAACCCGGGTTCATGGGGCTGGAACAGAAAGGCGGAACAAAAACCGGACCAGGGAGGTGGATGGAGAAAAAAGGAAAATTGGGGTCCAAAAAGAGACCGACCCGCTAGACCAGTTGGAGGACCAAATGACGGTCCAAGATCAGGCGGTGGACCATACACTGCATCAAGACAACGTCTGGACATGTTCACATCTGATGAACAAGAGATACTTACTGATGTTGAGCCCATCATGCAATCAGTCAGGAGAATCATGAGTCAAACTGGGTAATCTCTATAATTCATGGCCAGTTTCCCTTTACATTTAAACATTACCTTTTCTGCTAATTATTCCTAGAACATGTGTCAATTCAAGTTATGTTTTATCTATTAACGGGTCAAATGGGTTAAGCTATAGATTTCAACTAAAAAAGAAACGGGTCAAATGCATATAAATCTCCTACATCACATTATTAAAAAAGTTTGATTACTTCTGTAATCACTCTCACCTCTGCAAGCAAGCAAGAATCAAAAGCTAGCTTTCAGGAATATCTTTGCTGAATGCAAGTTTCTTTGTGAAGGTACAATGATGGTGATCCTTTGTCTGCTGATGACCAAACTTACATTCTTGAAAATGTCTTCACTCACCATCCTGATAAGGCTCAGAAGGCGGGTGCTGGAGTTGATTACATCATGGTAAACCTGATACATTTTGTTTTTTGAACACTTGTGTACAATTTAGCATAATATGTGCATTTGATTGGTTTTTTCATATAATCAATTATTAAAATTGTAGGTCACCAAGCACACGAAATTCCAAGACAGTCGGTGTTTCTTTGTTGTATCAACCGATGGGCGTAAAGAAGATTTTTCATACCGAAAGTGTCTTGAGAATTTCGTAAGGGGAAAATATCCCAACAAAGTGGATGAATTCATCTCCAAATACTTCAGAAAGCCTCAGCCACGTCCTCCCAGGGATGAAACCGGGACCCCCCGTTCTCGGGCAGGATGGAATCGTGATTCCGGTGTGGTGGCTGGAACCCCAAGTTCACAATCCACATGGAAACGTGAGACGAGCCTGGCGGCTGATGAGACGGCACCACCTGTGTCGGAGTGGAAAAAGGAGGCCAGCAGCACACCTGCAGCCGGATGGAACCAGGGGTGGAAAAAGGAGGGCGGGGCACCTGCAACCGAGGGGGGAGGTACACAAAAATCCGGTTGGGATTGTTGAATTTTGAAATAGTAGGCAATCTCTTTCCTGAATAGCGTAGATAGAAGTGATGGGTAGAATGAAATCAAGTATTAGTGATGTGCATAGCAGTAGGTAGAAGAAGTGGGTTGATGTAGATGTTGGGTAGAATCAAGGGTTAACATGGTGATGTGCATAGCAGTAGGTACGACTGGTTGATGTAGATGTTAATCAAGTGTTAGCGTGGGTGTGTTCTTTCTTGGATCAACTTTTTAACACACCAAGACAAGTTGATGATCTATGGACTGTGTAATGTAAAGGTGTTATGCTTGATTCATCAAATAGTTTGTCGTATCATGTTAAAAACTTATCTTTAATTTTTGTGAGTTGATTACTACAAGTTTTAAACATGTTACCCGCGAGCAGACCTAGAGGTGCAAAAAAAAACCGGTTTGGGATCTCAAATTGGTTTCCAAACCGGTGAAACCTATGAACTGAAACCGGTTAAACCGGTTTTGGTTTGGCGGTTTGAAAAACCGATTTGTGCACCTCTACTCATGGACCATGAGTGTAACAAGATACACCTGTTTATTTCATAGTTGGACAAGAAGATTAAATAGGTTGGATTATCTTATCAATATCTTTTTATCAAATTTTCTTTTCTTTTTTGAATAGTTGATATATTAGAATTCCTTAACTATTTCAAATACATGTATTTTTATAGGTAGTAGGATTATCACAATCGACTGGTATTATATATTATTTGGCATGAGAAATCCATATCTTTCAAGTTCATCGTATATCTTAGCAGATTTGTGTATACCTAGTCTTAGTATATGCGTCTTTAACAACTTCTTGTTAAATTTGATTCACAATTTCTATCTTAGGTTCAACACAATAGGGTGTTCATCGGTTTCGGTTTCCTTCAATTTGAAAAATTTTTGGTTGAAATTCTACTTCGGTTCGATTTCAGTTTCGGTCTCAAACCAAAAAAACCCCATTTTTAACATGAATATTGTATGGTCTCAACTCTCAAACCCCTTCGAGATTAACCTTGCTCCCATTGGTTCTTTGAAAGGAAATTTAATGACGTAAGTGTGTGTGCTCTGTTTTAATTTGAACTAGATGGTTATACCAAACGGGTTAAAAGCGTATATTATATATAGTATAAGGGGTGAAAATGAAAATATAAAAAACAGAAAAAAATAAAAATTGACGTGTTAGATTTTGAATCACACTACAACTGTTCAAACCCACTTCATTTTAATCTATATAGTAAAAACTCCCCATCGCAGTTGATCAACGGTATGACCGTCCCATCGACCGTGGAACTCCCTATTCATGTTTGTTTGAATTTCGTCTTTGATTTTGATTTATGCAAGTATAATTCAGAGATTTGAAGCTTCTTTTTAATCTCCCTTCACTGTATGGTCAATCTTGGATGCTATTTGAATGTTTTGTATGAACATATGCATAATTTTATCTAGTATATATAAAACATGTTTATACTATTGTCATAATCAAAATAAGAGCACATGTTATAATATGTAACCTTAACAAGAAGTTTTAGAACTATGTGGATATAACATACTTATAGAGAAAGAAGTAAAAGGTTATTTATATGTTTATCATATAACAACGTTGTATGTGTGTAAGTTGTTCCATTCGAGTAAAACAAGTCCATGAAAATGTTAATGTGTTCAAAAGTTTAAATGTGACATATCTTTCTAATTCTAGATAGTTGTCTAACTTTTAACCAATTAATTAGGTTTAAGCTGTGTCAATTTGTATTTAAATCTTTAAATTTTGGCATAAAAAGTACCTAAATAATTTATTATATAAAACACATTTTTAAAATATATATAAAATTAAATTGGTTAAATGTGTCAACCCACGAACTGTTGAATTATCTCGTACACGACTTATTTAGCTACACATGTTTAACCCGAAACTAACCTTAACTTATTTAAAGTAAACCAAACCTGTAAATTATTTGTTAGGTTCGTGTCATGTTTTCATGTCACGTAAGAAATTATAAAATGAATAGTCATGGGCTTATGGTCTAGCGGTATTGGTGATTGCCTCCTATAAAAGTAAGTTTAGGTGTTATTAAGAAAAAAAAATAGGCAAATTGGATCATAATCCATACCATCAATTTGGTCGATGACAATCTTAACTCTAACTTTTGTTGTCGATAGCAGTCCCAGTAACATAATCATCAAAAAGTTACGTTCCATTTAAACTTGTTTTGGCTCAAAATGGATAAATGTACAAGAGAAATCGAGTGTAAATGGAGCATAAATTTATGATGATTATGTTACTGAGACTGATATTGACAAAAAAGGTGAAAGTTAAGACTGTTACCGACCAAATTAATAGTATAAAATATTATCAACTAATAGATAATAGTTTGGATTATTAAAATTCAAATTAAAAAAAAAATAATAGAATATGAGGATGATTTTGAAGATTTGCACCCAAACACTCTTCGCTCTGTTCATCATTCACCCCCCTTTACCATCTGAATTTGCACCAAAAACGTAAAGTCGAGAAATCTTGACGCGAAAATTTCTATCCAATGGTAAGTGAAGAATCAGATCTAGTTGATACATTACACTTATTGTTTCTATTATCTTCATCATTTGTGATTTCATCCGTAAATTGAAAAGGTTAATTTCAGTATATTTAGCGATCAACAAGCTAGGGTTTCGTTTGAATCTACGAACGTGTTTTGCGGTCTGTTATTGAGAATTGCCGTTTGATTTTTGCCATCCGTTAGATTTTTGAGTTCTTAGGGTTTTAAGATTTATGAGACTCAGATCTGCAAATATGCAGTTGTTCTTTTGAATGTAGGAGTTTTAGATTGAAGATTGTGGTGACCTAGAATTTGATGAACTATTAATTGAAATAAATTCAGTTGCTGTCAGATCTAGGTTTCGTTTTCATGGTGAGTTAATTGCAGAGGGTGGAGGCAGTGATTGGGGAAAGACAATTTGATGTTTTAGGTTTTAGTGACATGCTTATTTCATTGTTGCAAAATGCAGAACTTTGAAGTGAGTGATATATGTGACATTGATATTATCTTTTGGGATATGAGACTTAGTTGTAGCATTTCTCCGTCTCTATTTAAGACTGATATGATGAAGCTTGGTTTTAAAAGGCGCACCTGAGACGATCTGAAAAGTGCCTCAAGGGTACATCTGTGTCAAAGTTGGTCAGTGTTAGGGCCTCGAAAGGACGAAGAAGTTATGAATGGTTTACTTGATAAAAAGGTTGATATGTAAAGAGATTAAGAGATACATCCTTTGGTTGTACATAGAGCAATGTCTCGTGTACATGAAGCTCTCGCCTAGTGCCTCACACCTCAGCTTTTGGGACCTAAGCGCCTTGGAGTGTCTCGCACTTTTTAAAACCAAGCGATAAAGTAAAATGCATCAAGAGTAGGGTTAAAGAATATTAGATAGGTTATGCTAACCATCTGTGAGCTGCATACCTCTGCTGCCTGAAGTCTTAACATTGTAGGTATCAAAATAAGTAGTAATGAAGTTAAGAGGTGTTTGTTTATGTTTGATGCTTATTGTGTGTAGGAGTCTTGCCCTTCGGTGAAGAATATTTTGCTTTTGGATTCAGAAGGCAACCGTGTAGCTGTGAAGTACTATTCAGATGACTGGCAAACTAATAGTTCAAAAGAAGCATTTGAAAAATCTGTGTTTACCAAGACTCAGAAAACAAATGCACGCGCAGAAGGTATATTCTTTAAAACCCCTTTTTAATCCGTCTGCTGATTACTTGTAGCTAAACCCTCTGTTGATGTATGTTCTTATAGCTTATGTTCTATAACTATCCTCTCATTGATGTCCATCTTAACTAAGATTTTACCTGTTAAATAGTTAGTTAGCATATACTATCAAAAATAGCATATAGCGCGCATATTCTCCCTGTTTTCACAAGAAACTTGTTAAGAGTGAAGTAGCATTTAATAGTTGGCTTGAACTGATATGCAGCTGAGATAGCGATGTTTGAGAACAACATTGTCGTCTACAAGTTTGCTCAAGATCTTCACTTTTTTGTTACCGGAGGTGATGATGAAAACGAGCTCATTGTAGCCACTGTTCTTCAAGGTTTCTTTGATGCGGTTGGGCTTTTGCTTAGGTAGTTTGCGATGAATTAATGTATCTACTTATCCTGTTACTTCGCAAGTCTTTTAATTTTATAGAACATCGATAATATTCTCTATTAATCATATGTTCCAGGGGCAATATGGATAAGAAAGAGGCACTCGAGAATTTAGATCTCATTTTATTGTGCCTTGATGAAATTGTCGATGGCGGGTAAGCTCTAATACATTATGTAATTTTATATTTTCCACTATTGTATTTGATGTAAAACAGAGTACGTAACGAATAGAAATCTTGAAATAAAATAAAAACGTATCTAAGGCCAGTTTGTCATACAAAAACACCACACAAACGAACAATAGGGCAACGAATTTCCAACCAAGGATACAGATACACCACCACGGTCAGGAACTCGGGTCTAAGAACACCATCCAACTTGCCATGGTTGAACTAGCATAGACACATATCAATCTAACTCTTACACACAAGAGATAAATCAACACAATTCATCATTTTATCATAAAACTCTCTCGATTCCATCTCAAAGTGATTACATAAGAGAAATGAAAATAACTGACATGGCAGTTTACAAACATGTAGTGGGGTTAACATGGACTAGCATGCGGAACATGGGGTAAAAAAAAGAAATGCATGAAATTAAAATAAACATTCAAATGAAAAGAACATTGGAAACTTCTCGGACGTGGGTGCATGGCCTTCTGGACTGTGCATGATGTTGAATGGGTGTTCAACTTTGGCATGCGACTTGATGATCCATGTCAATGCATGCATGGGGAAAATTGACCCAACATGGCACCGACCCGTTTGCTCCTTCCGACCCGGTTACGTACCCAACGGCTAGTGAATTTTGAATCTCCGGTGAGGTTGCTATCAGTATTATTGTCTGAAGACCTTTACAAGAGATATATAACCCCATTTACTATAATTTGCAGAATCATCCTGGAAACGGATGCTAATGTCATTGCTGGAAAGGTTGCAGCCCACAGTATAGATTCTGGAGCTCCTCTCTCTGAGCAGGTACTCTAACACCCCCCCCCCCCCCTCAACACACACACTCGTGCGTACAGCAAACTGGATTTTCTTTCATATTTCTGAATTTTCAATTTCATCTTTGCAGACAATAAGTCAAGCATTGGCAACTGCACGAGAACATCTTACAAGATCTCTCCTCAAGTAATAAACTTGGAACTGAATCTGATTAAAAATAAATAAAAAATGGATCTTTATATTTGTTAATTACTTAAAGAATGCTATAAAAGTATCCTCAAGATTCTGACTTCGAATATAATTTCTTAATTTCAGTGTATGATGATACAGTTTGGAGTTAGCAAGCCCAGCTTCTGGATTTCAAGTTGGATTCTGCAGCCAAAGGGAACATTAGATGCAGTGGTTTTTTTAAAATTAGACATGAAATGGTATCGTTAATTCTAGTTCTTGTGTTTCTTATATGGCATTCTCAACAACTTCAAAGGGTTTCATTAAAGTTGGTTTTTGTTTTGATTAGATAATTATTATTTGCTGAATTTGAATATTCTTTCATGAATATTCTTATTGGGCATGTTATTATATTTCTTGCAAGTTTTTATCCAAAAACTCACAAAAGATCAATGTAGGGTTATCTTTATGAGCGGGGATTACATTATTAAGAACATGTATGGCGCAGGCGGGTCTCATCAGACCCAACTAGGATCTGGGGGCGTGCAGCAAGTCCAATCAAACAGTTACGGTTTGGAATCAGTTTGATTTCAAACATGATCGTGAAACTGATAAATATATAAGTTTTTCTTTACACGGAAAGTCATAGGATAATGTTGTTTTAAGCTTGAAATAACAAAGCAGACCACTTTGATTCTAGTTTTAAGCAGAACTTAAAAACCAAATCTTAATGTTAGGTTTTAAACACCAAGATGATAAGGTCTAAAACCAAGGCACAAAGCTCAAAAGCGGTTAGCTTTTCGTACGCGAGGCGCAAAATGTTTATATTATTTTTTTATAAATATTACAGGTTTTTAGCATCCCCTACCTAAAATTTAACTATAATAAATTTTATATATGTTTTAACATATAAATTACTTATATGTACAGTATACAACCTAAAAAACCTGATGTACAACATTTTGCTGCATAAAAAAGGCCCATGTACATGAGGAGCGTGCCTCAAGCCAAATTTTTGCCAAAAAATCGCGCCTCAGCTGCGCCTTTCGTTTACACTTGCTTTAAGTCATCAGAAACAATGTCCTTTGCCCCTAAAGCAGCCTTCCATTGCGCCTGAAGCCGCCGCCACCTAGGCACGCTTTTTAGAACCAAGATTTTAATCAAGAACCGAGCCAAATATAATCAATATCTTACGGTTTCGTGAAGTCATGGTTTGGCTTTTCAGTTTTTTATCTCAAAATCGAGTTTTGAACACCTCTAGCCTCTAGGGTCTAGCAATATGAACCAAAACAATTACATTCAGCTCGAATCTCTACTGCAACTTTTGGGTCAAAATAAATGTATCTTTTTCATAGATCACATCAGGTAAGAACACAAAAGATAATTGAATTAACACGCCAGATTAGACAGGTGAAAACTTCCTTAAAAATCCTAACATTTGCTGTTGAGCGTCATCCCCGCTGCCACTGTCTGCCATAAAAACAAGTATAGTAGATGATTCCGCTCTAATCCAACCAGACCCGTCCGCATGTTTTGCCACTCAAACCTAGGACTAACCGACCTTAGTTAGGAATGAGAAGAAATATAAAAATTAAATAAAAAAGTTTCTTAATTAACACAGCAACAAGATCTGGAAAAGACTGACTTGCTGTCATAACTTTGACCCAAAGCAGGACCATATTAAAACCAGATTAAAAACTTCATAGAAAAACACTAAAATTACTTGAGGATGAAAGAGAAATTAACACCCATTATAAGAAAGAAACAGATAACAAAAACAGCAAATAAATAAA
Organism: Smallanthus sonchifolius; assembly: GCA_023525975.1. Taxonomy (NCBI): domain Eukaryota; kingdom Viridiplantae; phylum Streptophyta; class Magnoliopsida; order Asterales; family Asteraceae; genus Smallanthus; species Smallanthus sonchifolius. Next base: position 30,957,807 of record CM042019.1, on the reverse strand, counting down.
TTAAAAAAAAGTTAAAAACTAACGAAAAATTAGCACGCGTGAACGTTCCTGCAAACTAACCGAGAACCAAGACCATAAAACACTAGTAGTAGAATACAACCTCTCTCAAGGCACAGGGCAGCAGCAGCTAAAGCCAAACATGAGTTATTGCCACTTTCAAACTCATTACAAGACCCTGAAAAACTTGAGTCAGGTATGAACCGATTAGTAACTGTTTTGCCATAGCTGCTGTGACTGCTGCTGAGGTTTTGGTTGGCCTTGGGACCCGTCCCTAGGGTTTTGCTGTAGTTGATGCTCCTGGGAGATTCCCGTCTGGGAATGATAGTAATTTGGGTAGTTAAGAGCGGCCCCACCATAACTCTGTGAAGGCGGAGGCTGCTGCTGCTGTTGACCTTGCCTGAACCCACTTGGCTGCTGGTTTTGACCCTGGAAACCGTAATATGTGCTGCCTGGCACAGCCGACATTGTTCTTGAACCAGCTCCATGAAGCCACATTGCTTGGTTCTCGTTCTGAAAAACATTCCGAGAATACAAGCCATATATCAATAAATAAGATTCTCATTATATAAAATAAGCTAAAAGACAAAATGGTAGAGCAGGGTAAGTTGGTTAACATATAAAAAAAAGCAGGTAATTTTTGGTACATGGAAACATTATTTATCCAAGATGATTTGAATATAATGATTTCAAATATAATATTGTTTCAATAACAATCTAGATACGAATAAAATGACTTGTGTTTTATAGTATTAATAACATACTTTTCGTGACTTTCAACTCATTTACTTTTTTGTCCAAAATAGCAAGATTATAATAAATTAGTGTTAAAATAAATACAAATACAATATTACTTCCATAACAAAATGACTTATGTTTTATAGTATTAAAAACATACTTTTTGGCGACTTTCAACCCAAGATTATAATAAATTAGTGTTATAATGATTAAAATATAATATTATTTCAATAACAAAGTAAACTTGAATAAAACGACTTATGTTTTCATATATTAATAGCATACTTTTGGCAACTTTCAACCCATTAACTTTTTATTTTTTTATTTTTTAAAAGTAGTTAACAAAATGTAAACAAGGATATACCTGTTGGAGAGAAAGCAACTGACTGTTATCTTTGTAATGGGCATTCAATACATCATCATAACTTAAAGTGGACCCAGCAGGGCCTGCAGGTTGATTAACTTGATAGTTTCCAGAAACTGCTGCAGAATTGCCAAACGAGCCATAACCAGAAGGAACAGCTGCAGATTGAGGCAAACTGCTGACAGAAACGCTGTTTTTGTATTGAGGAAGAATGGCTGCCAGCTGTTGATGATAAGTGCTATTACCAGGAAATGCTTGCTGAAAGCCAGATGGCATGTATGTATAACTTTGAGGTAAGAACGGATAGCTAATCATGTTTGCAAAAGGGCCCAACGGTAGAGTGGGTTGGGAGTATGGGTGTACAGCAAGGTGGTGTGGAAGAGCGGGCCCGGTAGGAATGGTGTTGCCAGGTGGCGTCTGTTGTGTTGGTTGAGATGATGATAAAACACCAGTCTTTAAAGCCTGGACGAACAATATGGTAAATTAGCCACAATATGCGAAAAACAATTCTCTACATACACAGAAGCTTAGATTCTACAACTAAAACCGTCAAGATTTAGTATATCAAAATCATCACAATACCTCTGTCATAGAAATGGTTGAACCGCTGATGGAAGATGCTGAGTTATCATATTTAGTAGCCATGGCTTGACTAATAGGAAATGGTGAATATGAAAGATCAGATTCTCTGACAGGATGGCCATTTGCTGATAAAGTGTCTGGTAACGAGCTCGTATATGCAGCCTGCTGTAAATTAAAAAAAAATACATAAATTATGAAAAATGAAGTTTTGAATAATTAAATGGTCAAAGTAACAACAATGATTAGATGTGTCAGTTTTGTACAATAACACAGTGTTTTTTGTTTCATAAATTGTACCACGATATAGTATCATTTACTCTTAGGGCTCTATCAAATTCATAGGGGGTGTTCGTATGTGCATTCTGACAGTGACTATGTAATATTGAATAATAATTAGATAATCAGACATAATTAGATAATCAGTTCTGTTGAAACTAATACAAAACTCATTATCCAAAGCTGGTTATTGCCATTAATCACAATAACTAAATATGAGTCCGAAAATGCAAATCCAAACACCCTCTTAAATTGTCAGGATTAAAGCAACAAGCTTTCTTTGCATATAATTGACCTCTATGGCAATGGGGCTATTAGAAAAGCCATAAAAATATAGTGGTGGTGTTAAAACCGTACCATAACATTTGAGAAAGAAGCTTTTGGCATCTGCGTAGATGTTTGAGATTGAGGGAAACTCGGGTTCAATAACTGGGTACTATCAAATGAATAACCAGGTCCAGGTGTAGATGAAGGAAAGCCATATTGGTTCCCATGTGCTGCCTCAGGATTTTCTTGCTTCAAAATCTCTCTTTGTGAAGCAGAAGGTAGGTCATAATTCCCAGAACTTGGTCCCGTTAGAAGAACTGAATTGTTCTCTGGTGTTATTATAGACTCATCCCCAAAATACTCAGAATTTCTGCAAAAAATGAATATTAAGACTGATAAAACCCAGAAGAAGATAAATTAATGTTTATAGGTAGGTTATGTTTTATCTTTATGTCAAACAGGTAAAATAAACAATAACTAAAAAAGAAACATGTCACAAACTTGGTTTTAAAAAACGCAAGGCGCACAAAAGCAATACGATCCTGAGCCGAAGCTCTAGGCGCAAAGAACACCGCTTTTTGTACGCGAGTCGCAACTTATTTATATAACTTTTAATATTTCTCATAAATATTTAGCATCACCTACCCAAAAATTAGCTATAAATAAACTCTATATATGATTTAATATAATATTAACATATATGTACAACCTAAAAAGCTATATGTACAACATCCAGATGGACCAAACTTTCCTCGTACGAAAGGTGCGCCTCAAGATTCTGCTTTTTGCCGCTTTTCTATGCGATTTTTGTGCCTCAAGTGTACTTTTTGTACAGGCTGTGCCTTACCTAGCCAGAAGCTTGCCTCAGGCGCGCTTTTTAAAACCCATGTCACAAATGGGGTTAAATGGTGATTGAAGTATTGTAAATTTGTAATCATAGTTGTTAAAAGCCCTCGCCTCGGGCGCCTAGGTGCAGTTTTGAGGCGAGGCGCAGGTATTGGGCTTTTTTGTTGAGGCGCATATTGAGGATAAGATGCGCAGTTTTTTTTTTTTATGTTTTATTATCATTTCCTAGGTTATGGTTGAACTAAAAAAAGCTTCCACAATACCGATTGAAGCTCATTTCCTAGGTATTTGATCATTTTGGTATATGAATTTGAACATTTTGGTACTAATTAGATGATATTAAATGTTATATAATAGCTTTTCTTTATTTTATTTGAAAAATAACATTATTTTTCAATACATAATATATTTTAAATATTTTTTTAAGTGCGCTTTTTTTTTCAGGCCCTCGCTTTTTTTGCGCCTAGGCCCTGTTGGCTTAATTTTGGAATAGCAATCAAGGAAAGAAAAGCTGGCAGAAATTTACTCAAAATTGATTCAATGTTTTATTTTTGGTTTGATATTAATTTGCTTTATTTTAGGAGAATTATTTTTAGAAGTAATTTGTTTTGATTTAGCTTAGGGGTTAAGCTAGGTTTAGTCTATTTATATCGAGTCTTTTTTGTTTAGTTTTAGAGTGTCGAATTTTGTGAGTCTTTTTTATAAAATCGAAACCCAAATTTTGGTTTCAATCTGTGTTTTTTTCTTTTGTTCTTGCTGCTCATGTGCCTTTAATTGGTATCAGAGCTAGCAAAAGGAGGAGTTAGCCGATTCAAAGGGAGGAGATTGAAGAACAGTAGTGGCTGTTTGGTTCAATTCAATCGGGCAGCAACAAAAGACAGAAGAGAAGATTGGGGTGATCGCACTCTTCAAACTGTTTCAAAACTCACGAAAAGGAAAAATCGACCGTATCCAGTTTCCAACCTGGTTGAGGCTTGCTAACAATAGGAAAATCGACTAAGGAAAGGCTGGAAGGAAGGGCACCATGGCCAATCAGAATACAAACACTACTGCAGTGATGGCTCAAACCAAAGTGACAGCTGGGGTATCACAGCAGGTTCCGAAGCTGACTAGAACCAACTACACTACCAGGTCGATTGTGGTGGAGGCCATACTGGATGATCAGGGTGTGTGGGATGCTGTCCAGCCTACTGCCGGGGTGGCAGTAGATGAAAAAAGAAACAAAACAGCCCGGGCGTTCCTATTCCAGGCTGTTTCTGACGAGATCCTCCTGCAAATAGCAAAGTACAAGACTGCAAATGAGATTTGGGAAGCCCTACGTATGCGATACGTCGGGGCTGATCGTGTGCAAAAGGCAAGGCTCCAAACATTGAAGAGTGAACTCGAGAACTTGAGGATGAGGGACGATGAATCTATTGATCAATTTTCTGGAAAACTAAGCAGAATAGCATCCAAAGCAGTGAGCCTTGGAACTGTTTTTGACGATGCAACACTAGTGAGAAAACTTCTCGATGCCGTACCAGAGAAGTTCTTCCACCTTGCTGTTGCAATGGAAGACCTTGATGATGCTATGACATTTGAAGATGTCGTAGGAAGACTCAAAGCTTTTGAGGAGCGTCTTCGTGGGAAGGAGATCAAGGGTCGAGAAAGAACAAGTGATGATCAAGAAAGACTGATGTTTGCTCGATCAGACGACCGAGGGAATGGTCGGGAACGGGGTCGAGGAGGTGGTCGAGCTAGGGGGAACCGAAACAACATAGTCAATGATCATCAGGTGCCACATCGAAACAAGGACAAATCACATATCATGTGTTTTAAATGTGAGAAATACGGACACTATGCAAATGAGTGTCCTAACCGGAAACACAAGGAAGAAAAAGCATTGCTGGCTCAGAGTGATGATGAACCAGCCTTGCTGTTAACCATGGGTAAACAAGAGGGGTTTCTTGGTAGGAAATTTGGGTCTATGAAAAGCTTTGCTGATAGGTCTGAAGGTGAACAAGGTACAGAAATGGATTTTGACATGTGGTCAGAAAACACGGGCTTGAATGGTATGGACAAGCATGATGAAGAACTTGAAAGAATTACCATGTACTTGCAGGGACTGTTGGGAATGGAAGACCTGGCTTAAGTGAATCTGATTCCAAAATTAAGGGGGAGATTGTTGGCTTAATTTTGGAATAGCAATCAAGGAAAGAAAAGCTGGCAGAAATTTACTCAAAATTGATTCAATGTTTTATTTTTGGTTTGAAATTAATTTGCTTTATTTTAGGAGAATTATTTTTAGAAGTAATTTGTTTTGATTTAGCTTAGGGGTTAAGCTAGGTTTAGTCTATTTATATCGAGTCTTTGTTTAGTTTTAGAGTGTCGAATTTTGTGAGTCTTTTTTATAAAGTCGAAACCCAAATTTTGGTTTCAATCTGTGTTTTTTCTTTTGTTCTTGCTGCTCCTGTGCCTTTAGGCCCCAGGCGAGGCCTATGCGCCTTGAGTGCGCCTAGCGCCTCTGATAATTATGATTGTAATCATATTTAACAAACTACTTATATACAAAAAGCTTAATAACTTTAAACATAGTGACTCCATACGTTTCAACGTGTAAAAAAGAGTGCCTATCTGACCCACCCACCCATAATGCCGCCACCTGTAATATTAGAGGAAGGTTTGTACCTAGTTTCAGAAGGCCCAACAGATGAATCCACCTCAGCAGGTGTGTCTTCTATTTTGTTTCTTAACTGCCTGGATGCAAAAGATTCAGAGAACCCAGGATTCATGGTTGAACCAAAGCTCCCAAAACTCAAATGTGAGCAATCAGCAGTTTGAACTTGAAGGTGATTTGGAATTACTACAGAAGGGACATCATCTTCTGGATCATCCAAGTGTCTTTCCTCTTGGATATTAAGTTGCTGAATGTTTGCACTCACTGCAGATACTAAGGCATCACCTTGTTCCACTAAATGAACGAAATTTATTTTAAAAACTATCAGGTATTATCAGCAATCTACTAAAAACATAAAAAAAAGGAAAAGACTAAATGATGATGAATTGTCTATTTGGCTGGATGGGATGGAATAAGCAGCGTAACAGAATAAGTAAATGATTGCATTCTGATTTCATGTTTGATTGGTCTGTTATGGAATGAGTTTCTGTAATTATACAGAGAGAAAATTACTTTATGCGTAATTAATAAAACCAATAACGATGATGAATTTTCTATTTAACACTAAAACAAAATGAACATAATGAAAGCTCAAATAAGTATAAGACAAAACGATATAATATCTATTTCTTTTCAAAAAAAAAGTATAATTAAAGTCATGAAGTTTTTAGAAAGATATGTTTGCTTGAAAATAAATAAATAAAACTGACTTGAGTTGTAATTCTTCATAACAATTCCATTATCGAACAGAAAGGAAAAAAAACTAGCCATGGAATAAAAACCAACCAATGGAAAGAAACACACTCTTTCAAAAATGGTCCATTCCATCAGAGATTTTTTTTTTCATTTCCAATGAAATGGACAATTCCATTATCTGATTCCATCATGCAAAAAAACTACCTAAACTAATGGTGACAAAACTTCTAATTAAGTGTGCATGCCCTGCCAAATTTTATATCCTAAGCAAAAAAGAAATTGGTACCAAGAACATACCTTCATTGTGCTCAAAAGCGTGTTCCTCAGGATGGAAGGAATCCATGTTTTTATACATATCATTATCATAAATAGGTGCACTACCAGATGCATCCTCCTGTATATTTCTACTGGAAACATGGTTCTCAGCATGATCCTCAAAAACATTTTCATCTTCTGATTGACCCTCTTCTGTCTGAGAACCAATGTCTTGATTGCTTCTTTCATAATCCACATTCTCAGACTCTACATGAGACTCAGGCCCCACTATAGACTGCACACCAACCGTTTGTGGCTGCTCAGTAATGGGCCAGTCATCATCATGTTCTTGATACACCTCTGGAGCTTTTGAGACATAGTCATCATAATATGTTGATAGAGGCTGAGATGGAGGTGGAAGCGGAGTGTTGTAAGCCTTGTTTTGTGGCCTGCCCATTTTCACAATGTCAGCCATTGACTTTTGACCAGATGCACCCAACCAAGCAGATTGAAACCCAGAGGATGGTTGTGGAACAGATGAAGTACCATCAGCAACACTGAACGTCGATGCTTTATGTTCATAGCCGACAGAACCACTGCAGTAACAAAACACCGTTAACAAAAAAACAAGTGAAAAAAACAAAGCCAAAAAAACAAGAGAAAAGCTCCAGCAAAATCAGTAACATTAGTACCTGAATGTTGGGGGGGTTCGATTTGTATTGGTTGGTGCAACTCCATAAGCTGATGCAGATGAACTTGTGTAGGAACTTGTCCCGTTTTCCCTCTTGGATTTTCCATGTAAACCACCAGACTCTATAAAATTGCAATGAACAAGAATTAATATATAATTAATTACTCAAGTTAATTGACATTTTACAGAATGTAACATCATATACCAGATGAACTAAACTGTGATGAACCACCACGTCCAGCATAACGGTCTGTACCACTTCTGGCACCACGGTTTGAAGTACTACCGCCACCACGAGGCCTGGATTCTGTTGTATCCTTAAACTGATGTAAACAAAGGCCAAAATAAACTATTTATACTAAAAATTTGATATAATGTAGAGCCTTAGAACTGCTGAAAATAGTATATAAGATATCCCAGCTATTGTTACATTGAGAAATTTGGAAGTTATTGAATACAGGAAAAAAAAAATTCTATAAACCATGAGTGAAAGAAAGATTTACACAAACAGGTAACAAAACAGTATAAATGCAAAAATAGTAAGGATGAAAAAATAAATTAGGTTATAGAAAAAGAAGGAACCTTATAGGTTTTGTGCCTCATTCAAACCTAAGGGTGTGAACTTTTGACAAGGCATGAACCTAACACAAAACTCGCAATTTTGGTTGAGTTTAAACTGTTTTGGGTGAGTTTTGGGTCAAACCCGCAAACATGTTTAGGTAAATGGGTTCAAGGTCAACCTGATGGGTTCGCGGGTTGGCCTGTTTATTTTATAATTATTTTAAATTGTGTTTTATGACATAACTTAAGTGATTGGATATTTTATGCCAACACTTGGAAGTCATAAGAGAAATGGGCATCAGGTTTTATAGTTAATTGTAATTATTTTATATACATTTGTATTTTTTTGGTTATAAATTTAGAGTATTAATATGCAAAAAAAAAAAATTCAGGTTAAACAGGCCATGTTCATGGCAACCCGCAAATACGCATGGCGTGTTCGAACTCGTGTAAAATTTCTAGGTTCGTGTCGGGTTTGGCCCGTGAACACAACTCATTTAGCACCCCTATTCAAACCCACACACCTCTTTTTTCTTTTCTCGCTTGCTCTTCACCTCGTGGAAAGGATCTACAGAATAAAAGTAAGAACTTGATGTTAGGATCAAAGTTCGAATCTATATCTATAAAAAACATGGGCTTGAATATCCTAAGAAATTTACTATAAGTTTAGAAGCAGTGCTAGAACAAATGTTTGTTTCAGGAAGTTGAAAGTAAGAAGTGATGTGAACACATGATTAAATAACAAATCCACTAATTTGAAAAGGAAACAAATAGATCTTAAAAACAAGTTCCACGTGAATCACTCACGCGTACTCAAAACGAGATCATTGTAATCAAAATAGATAATGGTCATATTACAAGGTCACACAAGCGGCACAAAGGTAAGAACACACACTCTTTAAACTGCCAATCAAATTTATAGCCGAAAAATAGTTTTTAAATGTCAGTTTCACAATGTAATAAAAAGAACCACAAAGACTCATATATGCACCATGAAGAATCAACTGTGTGTAGACATCAATAATCAAAATCATGTTACCTTATTTGACAACCTAGAGAGAAGCACATCCACTGTGATCATGATTCCAATTTCCAATCATATTCATTAACTTAACGTAATTCCATCCATTACCTTATTTGACCACCTCATAAAATCATCAACTAAACTAAAGGTGTAAACTGAATGTTTTAAGAACATTTCACGCGTCTCGTGGCAAAAGAAAATCATATTACTCTTTTCTCAAGAGTGCTTCAGGTAATCACAATGAAAGTAGAGCATGGATCTCCACAATCCACATCCAACTAAAAACTTGCATTCCCAAATAAAAATATATCACAAATAAAAAAAACAAATACCAGACCAGCATACTTGATTGTTTGGAAACAATAACAAAATTAAATTCTGCATATTTAAAAAAGGGCTAATAAAAGCACAAAACTACAACTTTTAACCTGTTTTTTCAAATTTCAAAACAGTAAAAACTAACCAATTCAAAATTTGCACTGCTTCTAATCATGATCAACACATAACAACACACAACATATAATTGATTACATCTTAACAATCAATAGGTATTGCAGGTACGCCACAAATTAAACAGATAATTATTATTAAATCGGCTGTGCGGATTATCAATTTATCATCACCAGTAAATAATCCAGGATTATCAATCTATCATCACCAGTAAATAATCCAAATAAAAAATATCTAAAAGCACACAAAATTGTTTCTATTTGACCTTGCGACAGGAGACGATTAACGGCTTCATTAGGGTCCATATTACACTCTTTAAGCGCGGCGTAGATCTCAGCTTCCGATACTCCGTTTACAATCTCCTTGAGACTCTGTACCATTTTTCTAGATGCCGCCGGTATTCCTTGGACTCCTCCGCTGGTATTACCTCCGCCGCCGCCTCTGCTGCTCATATTTCTTATCAGATCTAAACTCCGACGCTGCCGCCGCCGCCGTCAATCACCGGCGATTTCACTTCCTGTATAGGCAAAATCGGTGAATCCCTAGGTTTCGCACGCAGTTGGAAGGAGAGTGATGAGAAGTAATGACGAATGAACCTGCCGCGAGCAGAAGAAGAGATATAATAAGCTTTCGAAAACCCTCCGATTTCACTTCCTGTATAGGCAAAATCGGTGAATCCCTAGATTTCACTTATTGTTATTTTTTCTTTTTCCTCTTCTTATTTTAGTAATGTTTTATTTTCTGGGTAACAAAATCTAAATTTCAATTTTTGGTAACAACCGGTTAAATATGTCGTGTTCAGGTTTAAAGTTAGAGGATACAGGAGTGGGGCGGGTGCGGTGTCGCTTAGGTCCCTACAGGAATGCTCCCTCTTGACGTCAAGATTTTCCGTTATTCTCAACGACTTATCCTCGGCGTTCATTCTCCCCACGATAATTGCAATTAAATATATTATTATATTGCATTATTTTTATTTCATTTATGTTGTAAAACTAGCCTAATAAAAAAAGCAATATGAGAAAAATAAATATGGAGAGAGAATGTATTGTTTATTAATGTTTGTTAGAATAAGATCAATGGGGTATATATAAGAGAGGAAAACTTATGGAACAAGTTAATCTATTTTAGGTGTTGATAATCATAATAATATAATATTATATTTATTTATAACACTCCTCATTAGTTATCAACTTCATATGCTAGAGATGATACCTCGTTAAAAACCTTGTCTAGAAAACCCAATGGTACAACACCATAGTTAAAGGAAAAAAAAGTGCAACGCGTACTATCTCCTCCTCATACTTCTGTATCATTTATGTTGCCTCATTAAAAACTTTACTAAGAAAACCCATTTGAGCAAATTTTAGTGAAGGAAAAAAGAGTGCAACTTGTATAATATCCCCCCTCATTTTAATATGTATCCTTTAAATGGCGTGTAACGGTCTTATGTGATTCGGCTCCTCCTCAAACCCTGCGCATATGCATGAGCTAAGTCAAGCATCAGGTACGCCCTTTTTTAACGATCTTCTGTGAAAGTTGCTCAAAACTTCTGTGGTTAATGATTTCACTTGATCCTTTGATGTGTAATTCTTTATGATCTTCATTTAAAACTTCCATTGCCTTGTCACATAAACAAATGCCACAAGATCTACATTTGTATTGTGTTACATTCCCTACATCTACAAAACTTTATCTAATTGTTTTGACGGGTTAGTAAAACATAAACCCATACTTTAGTACCTTAAGGGTATCAAAATATTCGTTTGACCATAGTCCAGTGTCTCCTCTAGAGACAAGGTATATCGTGTCATCTAATCTTGTATAGCTAGCAAGAAATATTAATGCATAATTGCACTTAATATGGTACTTTCAGACTAAGATTTTCTCATTCTTTGAAAATGGTCATTCTGTGTATCAAGTAACTTGACAACCTTAACGTATTTAGATGATAAGCTTTGTCTATATTAAATGTTTCAACGTCTTCTTGATGTCACTTGATTGATGGATAAAATTACAAATGCTCATTCTGCTATTCGAGCCATAAATTTGTTATACCATATTTCATTTCAAATCTTTTCTTTGATAATTTGAACCTTTTCGATCTCTTCACGAATTAGTTATAAAAAACTAAGTTACATATTAAATAAAGTAACATCACCTGGTGAATTTAGTAAAAATCCTGGTGTAAACGGTAGGATCCCTTGTTATATGAGAGGTTTGGGGATTGCCCATCCTTTTAATATGTGGCTTAATTTGCTTGTTTAACACCTAAAACCCTTGACTTTTTGTGTAGGGTCCTACTATTTACACCAAATTTTTTGCTTATAGTAGTAATAATAAAAATAATAATATAAATCCTTTTTATTATTTGTTTTAAATCTTGATATTGCGTTTGGGATATGTGCAGATGTTTGAGATTGAGGAAACCCGTATTCAATAGTTGGGTACTATCAAATGAATAAGTAAATTCATATATAGATGATGGAAAACTATATTGATTCACATGGGCTGCCTCAGGATTTTGTTGTTTCAAAACCTATCTTTGTGAAGCATATCTTATGGCATTTCAGTTGAGGCTCTGATACCAATTTGTCACACCCCAGTCTCAGGCACTGGTTAGTCGTGACGCATGGTACAGAACACACAGCGAAAGCTAAACCATCAACTATCTTTCATAAATAACTAAATCGTTTACAACTGATGTGTCATGTTTATAATATAATATATATATATATATATATATATGTTTTAGAAATGCTTTCACGAGATCAGGTTTTAAATTTATAAAATGATAAATAATCAAACTAAACACACACAATAGGCAAGTGTACCTATCGTAGCGTAATATAGTTTAGGTAAGAACTAAGTATTGAACCAATGAATACGGTCGAGTTCCAATACTCAACTTTTGTTATCATTTAGCCGGTTTAACGGTAAAGTAATATAGTAAAAATGTGAGTGGGTTTTGTGTGCTTGTGAAGCAGAAAAGTAAATAACGGTAAAGTAAATGACAAAAAAGTAAAAATGTGCGTGAAGTGTGTAACAGAAATGTAAATAGCAGAATAGTAAATAGCAGGAAAGTAAATATCTCGAAGATGATCAGGTCACGAAGAGTATTGTTTTGGGCTTCAAATCCGCTTGGTATATGATAATGTTAAGTTGACTAATCTGATGGTATGACTAATACGAATGTGTGAACGGTACACCGCTAGAGCCTCATTCTCACAACATTTGGTTCATGAATTATAATCTTTAATAATAAAATGGTAATGATTCCCGCTAGGGACAACGTTACCCTCAGCTATTTGAATGCTATCTCCAAGTTGGTTTAAGACATAAAACTTAAATGCTTAAGTATTATTAGTAAAAGAGTGATTAGACTTTGTTCACCGGGAGGCAGTGCAACAATGGGACCATGTATAAAGACATACCGTTCCCAACGTGAGTTCACCAATTCTTGGTCTCATAACAAGTTCGTATAAAGACGTACGACCTTATTAGTATTAACCAAACCTTGGCTTATCAAAATCTTCTTGTATAAAGACGTACAAGTTTCAAGAGAAGTTTGATTAAAAAGGTTTTACGGTCTTACACTTCAAAATCAAGAACACTCACAAGTGTAAAGACAAGTTTAGAAAATAATAAAAAGCCCACCTAGAAGGTGGTTTTAAGAGTGAATAATTAAAGACATAAACATACCACTAGATTAATACGTTAAACATTAACATACACCAAACATCATCTTCACCCTAGCAATACAAAGAGTTTAGCCACGAATGGTCATACTAACTAGCGTAACGTTGAGTTTCGTAGGCTCCCCTATTGCGAACAAAGAGGAGGAGCCTCTCTACTCTCTAATCTAAACTATAGAAACGGACTTTCTTGAGTTTTGGTATTGTATCTTGTGGTTTGTGGAATGAAGAACTCAAACCTCCTATCTATAGGCCTCAAAATGAGCATTGCACGGACGTGCAAACACCTCGGGAATCAAACAGGGTACAGAAGACAGTATACTAGAGCATTGGGGAGCAATGAGGCCTTTACATGGCCGTGCAATGGGATGCACGACCATGCATCCCCCCTCTGCTTCATATTTTCGTGTTTTAGCTGCTGGTTTGACTTTCGTTGACCTTGGTTGACTTCTTGGGGGTTAAAGCTCGGGAATGATCTTCCAAAAGGCTTGATTTCTTGGTGTTTTTGACTGGTTTTAGCTTTGTTTATATCAGGACACCGAATAACCTGCAATTGTGAAATATTAACGTTTTAAGTATCAATTGCAAGGTTATTATTCAATTAGTACCATAATATGAGGATTATTATGCATGCAAAACATGTATAATTTAAGGCATATCAACAACATAACCAAAACATCTATTACAAACTAGACAAAACAAATGTTATTACAACCATCAGTTCCCGTCAAAGAACTCAAAATCCACAAGACTTATAGCTCTTCCAAGCATGCCTCCATCCATTCCACAACCATATGACCAGCCAAACAACTGTCCATATTTACCATCTATCTGGAATGCCATATAAAGATCCACCTGTAATAATCTTTAAAAAATATTAAAAGTAACCGCGTCAACATAAGTTGGTGAGTTTATGAATCTTTACCACATGGTTATTATTTAATCATCAGTAATCCACGTCCCACCCACTAGTTACAATGATGTAGTGCAAAGCATACATCTTTATTCCTTTGTATTCGTGCGAGATAGTTTTGAGTCATTTTAGTTTCATATTGAGTCGTTGTCATGTTTACAGGAGCTCGTATGGAATACAAGTCAAATCCCAAGGAAAACGAGCAAGAGAAGAAGCCCGGAGGAAAAAGAAGAAAAAATGGTGAAAATCAAGTTCTCGCGGTACGCGAAAGAGGAAGCTCCATGTCTCGCGGTACGCGAGGGAAACCAAATCCGGGCGCCACTATTTTGTTCCTCGCGATACGCGAGGAATCCTGCCCAGTCTCTCGCGATACGCGAGAGGCCTATTAATCCGCAAAAAGCCCTAACCGGCCATTAAATCAAATTGGATAGCCATTAGGTCATGTAACATCCTAAAATGGCGAGAAATAAAGTTAGCGAGTTCAAGCGGGTCGAAGTCGGTACAGGTCAGTCGCAAACCGGGCTTGGGGAGGTCTCCCCTATAAATAGCCCAAGGCCCTCATTCTTCTCCTCTTTGCAATTCTAGAGAGAGAAAACCCGTAGAGAGAGAAAGTGTCAGAATCACACAAGACTGCACCCGCTCGTGTCTCTTGCACTCGTGAAGGAAACCTCCAAATTAGAATCGTCATCTAGGTAACCATTCGAGCTAAAATTGAGATTTTTTGCTTAAGCTGGGTTTCCGGGTTTTCGGGTGAAAATAGGACGTTTTTACGGATGAAACTTGAGAATAAGCTTAGGTTTAGTATCTGGAATGAAAACCGGTTGTTTTGAGCAAAGAAAGTTGAAGTTTTGACATAATCGAAGTCAAATCCGTGAATTTCGGGACTGTTTGGGAAGATGACTGCTGGTGCAGGCGAACTTAGCAAGTTCGCCTATCAAGTTCGCTTGGTGGAGGCGAACTTATCAAGTTTGCCTGGCAAGTTCGCTTGACCAAGGGTAAGCGAACTTACTATGTTCGCCTGGCAAGTTCGCTTGGCCAAGGGTAAGCGAACTTATTATGTTCGCTTGGCCAAGGGTAAGCGAACTTATTATGTTCGCCTAAGTTAAGTTCGCTTGGCCAAAGGTAAGCGAACTTATTAAGTTCGCTTATAAGTAAGCCTAGGCCAGTGGAGGCGAACTTAGCATTAAGTTCGCCTATATCAGCTGAGTAAAAGTGAGAATTTAGGTTAGGTCTGATATATGTGTTTTGTAACCAATTCAGATCGGAAGTGACGTTGTTGGGCCTTTGATTAGGACAACCGAGACTAGCTTATAAGGTGAGTTCTAGAAGCCCTCTTTTAAATGTTTTATATAATGTTTTCGGGCTGGTGTGTATACATATGAAATGTTGTTTTATAAAATGATGTTTATGAAACTATGTTTACGAAATGAAATGATTTGGAATGAACGGTTTATGGAAAGAAATTTTTATGAACGGAATGTTTACGAACGAATGTTTATAAAGAAATGGTTTAAAGTAAAGGTAAAGGGTTTCGAAAGTGAAGGAAAGGTTTTGTGAAAAGAAAAGAAAAAGGGCAAAGGTTTTAAAGAAGTCATTACAAATATAATCTGTCGAACGAATGGAATTGACGAATGAAGTCTGGGAATGAGATTCCCAGCCTTGTGGTAGATTATGGACAGCGAGCCATAGTTACCATAAGAACAACAGGGGCAGTGTCTTAGTGGCCTGCCAATGGTTTGATGTTGTACAACTGGTATGGAGTAACGACAGTTACTTAGGGGTTAACGTGACCCCACGTCAGGTTAAATTATGATCCGATGGTTTTATGGCTGAGAGCCATAGCCGTCGATGGAAGTTGTCGGTCTATGGCTGAGAGTCTATGGCTGAGAGCCATAGCCTTCAATGGAGGTTGTCGGCCTATGGCTGAGAGCCATAGGGGAAACTGAATGGGTATTGTCGGTCCTCGTGCAGTTAGCCTTGGGGCAATACCAAAAAGGGAATTGACGGAATGTTGTGGCAACGACGGTGATACGTAACGATTGTCCACGACATGCAGGGTTCCTTCGGGGACACAGAGACGCGTAAAGAAAGATACACATTTTAGATAGTAATGTATGACTGAAATGAATGTTAAATGTTTTAAACAAATAATCCGTTCAATGTGTTTAAATGTTTGAAGGTTTATGAATGAAAGGCCTTGTTTTCTTATACGTGATGTTAAACCCTAATGAATGTTTTGAATGATGAACCATTTCTTAAATCGAACGAAAACTAGAACTCACCAGCGTAGCTGACTTTTTAAGTGTGCACATTCAGGTTAAGGCAGGTAATGAGGATGGACGGTGATGCTTGGCTAGAGATGAAGAGTTACCCGACTGCTTTTGAAGACTGGCTTCCCGTTATGTTTAGTTATGATGTAATTATGTTTTTTTACAATGTTTACGCTTCCGCATGTGTGAACGAGTTTTAATTATGATGAATGAATGAAATTTTCCGCTGCATTATTTGATATTCATGTTTAAGAACTGTTTGTGAATGAGTAAATCCAACAAGTGAGGCCTCCCGGGTTTGGGGCTTTACAAGTTGGTATCAGAGCAACAGTTTGAGAGATTCGAACACTCCCAGTGTCTGAACTTAAACTTTGAATGGGACCGAAAGCGGATGCCAGTACGGGTAACTCGAGCCACAGCATTAGGTATGAAGGTAGTATATATTTACGTATATAGTATGCCTTAGAAAGGGTTAGATAAGGACTTGTGTTCTGATGGAATCACAAAGGTAGTCAAATAGAAATCGAAAGGTAGTGTAATGGTTAATTGCAGATGGCCAGTGTATATTAACATCTTACAGTACTTATTGAATTTTATTTGTTAACGAGCGTGATGACATTGGATTTCTTGTCTTATAGAACGAAATGGCTAGGAGAGGAAACGGAAGGCGTGGTGGGGGTCGTATCGGTGGTCGTACCGGCGGTCGAAATGGTGGGCGTGGCAGGATCCCTGCGCGCCAAGAGAATAGTGAAGAAGGAAGTGTTCACACTGAACCGGCGGTTAGTGTGCATGGAACTGAACAGACACTGGTTGAAGAACAACCTTTCACTTTTGAACCAGAAGTGAGAGCAGCTATAGCTCGAGAGTTCACAGAATTGATGAAGACTTCTCTACCAGGTCTGTTGGCAGAAGCATTGAAACAGGTTAATGGGGTGGGTGGGTCTAGTGCGGCAATAGGTGCTCAGAACAATGAGACCGACAATGCACCGCCTGCTTGCGGATGCGACTACAAGTCATTTAAAGCATGTGACCCACCGGTCCTCATTGGAAAGAAAGACGCGGTGGCTACGTTTGATTGGGTGATCCGTATGGAAGCTGCCATTCGTCTGAGCGAGTGTCGAACGGATCAAGTTGTAAAATTTGCTGCTAACTCCTTGAGGGAGGAAGCATCCCATTGGTGGGAAGGTGTACGTCAGGCAAAAGGGAGCGAGATTGTGGATGCGATGATGTGGGCTGACTTGAAAACCTTGGTGATCAAGAATTTTTGCCCAAGGAACGAGATTGAGAAGGTAGAGAGGGAATTTCTGGGTTTGAAGGCCGGGAACATGACGCACCGGCAATACACAACCCGATTCAATGAACTGGCACGTCTGGTGCCACATCTTGTCACTAATGAAGAGAGAAAGATTGCCTGTTATATTCAAGGGTTGCCGGACCAGGTCCGCACCTATGTTAAGGCAAACGCCCCTACTACCTATGATTCGGCAGTAGAGCTAAGTGGCGTGGTATTTGACGATCTGGCACTGAATGTTGTTGCCGTTGAAGAGCAAAAGAAGAGACCGAGCTTCTCAAATAAGCGAACTGGGGGAAAGATGTTTGGGGCTCGTGATAAGAGGGCTCGGGTGGACGAGCCGACCGTTTGTAAGAAATGTGGGGTAAGACATGTAGGTGAATGTAGACTGGGATCTAACTTGTGTTTCAAATGTGGCAAGACCGGGGCCCGTGAGTGCACACAACACTACAAGTGCTACAACTGTGGGGATGTCGATCATCTAAGTAGGGACTGCCCGAAGCCCAGGATGGGGGAAACCGGGAAGGGAAAGGGCCCGGAAAAGAAGGGAGAGGGATCTCGTGAGAAGACGCGAGCGTACGCACTGACGCAGGATCAGGCTAGGAAGGATCCCGATGTGGCATCAGGTATATTCATCCTTGACAACACTTTTGTTTCTGTGTTATTTGATTCGGGTGCCAGTAAGAGTTTTATATCTGCGACTTTCTGTAAACGAGTGAAGTACACTGTCAGTAAGCTAGAAAGGGCCTTTAGCGTAGAAACCGCTGAGGGTAGGACTGCGAGAGTGACCGATGTAGTTGACAATTCCACGATAAAGATAGAAGGTCATAGGTTCCCTGTCAGATTGTTTGTTATGGTTTTGGGAGGGTTCGATGTCGTGTTGGGTATGGATTGGTTAACTGCCAATGAAGCACAAATCATATGTAAACGAAAGATAATCCAACTCAAGGCTCCTGATGGTAGCAAAGTCGAGGTCTTTGGAGATCGTGACACCCTGATGCCAAACGTCATCTCAATGATTAAGGCAACAAATTACTTGAGGCACGGATGCGAGGCATATCTGGTGTATGTAATTGACAAGTGTAAGGAAGTGAAGGAACTAGACGATGTACCCGTGGTACGCGAGTACCCGGAGGTGTTTCCAAAGGATTTGCCTGGGATACCACCCGATAGAGAAATTGAGTTCCGAATTGACTTAGTACCAGATGCCCAGCCCGTGGCTAAGGCTCCATATCGACTAGCACCAGTGGAAATGAAAGAATTAATGGCACAACTAGACGAGTTACTTGAGAAAGGATTTATCCAACCGAGCATCTCGCCGTGGGGTGCTCCGGTGTTGTTTGTGAAGAAGAAAGACGGTTCGATGAGAATGTGTATCGAATATCGCGAGTTGAACAAACGAACGGTGAAGAACAAGTACCCTTTACCAGGGATCGATGACATGTTTGACCAATTGCAAGGCGCAAGTTGGTTCTCAAAAATCGACCTTCGGTCCGGGTACCATCAGTTGAAGGTAAGGGAAGAAGACATATCGAAAACTGCATTTCGCACGCGTTATGGACATTTCGAGTTCCGCGTAATGTCTTTCGGATTGACGAACGCCCCCGCAGCGTTCATGGATTTAATGAATAGGGTGTGTCGACCGATGTTGGACCGATCGGTAATCGTGTTCATCGATGATATCCTCATCTACTCCAAGAATGAGGGTGGTCACGCGTGTCACTTAAAGGAAGTATTGGAAGCTCTGAAGAAGGAAAAGTTGTTTGCTAAGTTCTCCAAATGCGCGTTCTGGCTTAGGGAAGTCTAATTCCTAGGTCACGTCATTAACCCGAACGGCATTATGGTTGACCCAGCAAAGATAGTGACGGTAAGGGAATGGGACATTCCTAAGACGCCAACTGAAATCCGCAGTTTCTTGGGATTGGCAGACTACTATCGGAGATTCATCTAGGATTTCTCGAAAATAGCTTCGCCGTTGAAAAAGTTGACTCGGAAGGAGGTAAAGTATGAATGGGGTTCGACTCAGGATGAGGCGTTTAAGGAATTGAAAGAGAAGCTAACCCAAGCTCCAGTCTTGGCCCTACCCGAGGGCAGTGAAGACTTGGTGGTATACTCAGACGCTTCGGGTCAGGGATTAGGGTGTGTGTTGATGCAACGCGGTAGAGTGATTGCATATGCGTCGCGGCAGTTGAAGGTTCACAAAGGAAATTATCCGACTCACGATTTGGAACTTGCTGCTGTCGTATTCGCATTGAAAATCTGGAGGCACTACCTTTACGGAGTGAAGTTTACTATTTACTCCGACCACAAAAGTTTGAAGTACTTCTTCGAACAAAAGGAGCTTAATATGAGGCAGAGACGATGGTTGGAACTCCTGAAGGATTATGACTGTGAGATCATGTACCATCCTGGAAAGGCAAACGTGGTGGCTGACGCTCTAAGCCGAAAGGATGTGCCTACTCCTATTAGAGTGAAAGCTTGCCAGTTGGTGGTAACATCGGATGTGATGAGAGAAATCGAAAAGGCTCAAGATGAGGCACTTAAAGAAGAAAACATAAAGAAGGAAAGGATGGTTGGCCAACGGGACAAGTTGGAATATAACACCCTTGGTGTTAGAACACGTTTTGGACGGGTATGGATACCTATGGGTGGCGAGCTTAGAACCAAAATCTTGGATGAAGCTCATAAGTCTCGTTACTCTATCCATCCTGGTACCAATAAAATGTACCAAGATCCGAGGAAGGAATACTGGTGGCCTGGAATGAAATATGACGTGACGAAATATGTAAGCAAGTGCTTTACTTGCTCACAAGTAAAGGCTGAACACCAGAAACCGTATGGAAAGATTCAACCACTTGATATACCGGAATGGAAGTGGGAACACATTACCATGGACTTCATAACCAAGCTACCTCGCACAGCTAAAGGTCATGACACCATTTGGGTAATTGTGGATCGTTTAACGAAGAGTGCTCATTTCCTACCTATTCGCGAGACGTTCTCGTCGGAAAGGTTAGCAGAAGTGTTTATTAACGAAGTAGTAGCACGGCATGGGATGCCTTTGACGATCGTATCTGACCGGGACACACGATTCACATCGAGGTTCTGGAAAAGATTTCATGAAGCGATGGGCACGAGACTTAATATCAGTACGGCATACCACCCGCAAACGGATGGTCAGTCTGAAAGGACCATTCAGTCATTGGAAGATATGCTTCGTGCTTGTATTATAGACTTCGGTGGCAGTTGGGACAGCCATCTGCCGTTAGCCGAATTCTCCTACAACAATAGTTATCACACGACGATAGGCATGCCGCCTTACGAAATGTTGTATGGGAGAAGATGCAGGACCCCGGTTTGTTGGGGTGAGATTGGACAGAAGGAATTAGGAAGTCTTGAAGTCGTAAAAGAAACGTCGGAAAGGTTTGATCAAATCAAAGCTCGAATGAAGGCCACACAAGATCGTCAGAAATCCTATGCGGATAAACGACGAAGGCCTATTGATTTTGATGTTGGGGACAGAGTAATGTTGAAAATGTCACCCTGGAAGTGAATCATTCGATTCAGGAAGAGAGGAAAATTAAGTCCGAGGTTTGTCGGACCTTTTAGGATAGCGGCACGGGTTGGTGAAGTCGCTTATCGGTCAGAGTTGCCTGATGAGTTAAGTGGAATTCATCCTACCTTCCATGTATCACACTTGCGAAAGTGTTTGGCGGATGAATCGGCTCACGTACCACTTACTGACATCGAGGTCGACAACAGCCTTAATTACATCGAAGAACCCGTGGCTATCTTAGACCGAAAGGAGAAACGTTTGCGTAACAAAGTGATCCAATTGGTTAAAGTCCAATGGAAGCACCGAAAGGAATCGGAGGCTACATGGGAAGTGGAGGCGGAAATGAGGGAGTCGTACCCTTATCTATTTGACCTATGATAGGTTTCGGGGACGAAACCTATTGTAAGGGGGGTAGACTTGTAACATCCTAAAATGGCGAGAAATAAAGTTAGCGAGTTCAAGAGGGCCGAAGTCGGTACGGGTCAGTCGCGAACCGGGCTTTGGGAGGTCTCCCCTATAAATAGCCCAAGGCCCTCATTCTTCTCCTCTTTGCAATTCTAGAGAGAGAAAACCTGTAGAGAGAGAAAGTGTCAGAATCGCACAAGGTTGCACCCGCTCGTGTCTCTTGCACTCGTGAAGGAAACCTCCAAATCAGAATCGTCATCTAGGTAACCATTCGAGCTAAAATTGAGATTTTTGCTTAAGTTGGGTTTCTGGGTTTTCGGGTGAAAATAGGACGTTTTTACGGATGAAACTTGAGAATAAGCTTAGGTTTAGTATCTGGAATGAAAACCGGTTGTTTTGAGCAAAGAAAGTTGAAGTTTTGACATAATCGAAGTCAAATCCGTGAATTTCGGGACTGTTTGGGAAGACGACTGCTGGTGCAGGCGAACTTAGCAAGTTCGCCTGTTAAGTTCGCTTGGTGGAGGCGAACTTATCAAGTTCGCCTGATTATGTTCGCCTGGCAAGTTCGCTTGGCCAAAGGTAAGCAAACTTATTATGTTCGCCTGGCAAGTTCGCTTGGCCAAGGGTAAGCGAACTTATTATGTTCGCCTGGCAAGTTCGCTTGGCCAAGGGTAAGCGAACTTATTATGTTCGCCTAAGTTAAGTTCGCTTGGCCAAAGGTAAGCGGACTTATTAAGTTCGCTTATAAGTTCGCCTAGGCCAGTTGAGGCGAACTTAGCATAAAGTTCGCCTATATCAGCTGAGTAAAAGTGAGAATTTAGGTTAGGTCTGATATATGTGTTTTGTAACCAATTCAGATCGGAAGTGACGTTGTTGGGCCTTTGATTAGGACAACCGAGACTAGCTTATAAGGTGAGTTCTAGAAGCCCTCTTTTAAATGTTTTATATAATGTTTTCGGGCTGGTGTGTATACATATGAAATGTTGTTTTATAAAATGATGCTTATGAAACTATGTTTACGAAATGAAATGATTTGGAATGAACGGTTTATGGAAAGAAAGTTTTATGAACGGAATGTTTACGAACGAATATTTATAAAGAAATGGTTTAAAGTAAAGGTAAAGGGTTTCGAAAGTGAAGGAAAGGTTTTGTGAAAAGAAAAGAAAAAGGGCAAAGGTTTTAAAGAAGTCATTACAAATCTAATATGTCGAACGAATGGAATTGACGAATGAAGTCTGGGAATGAGATTCCCAGCCTTGTGTTAGATTATGGACAGCGAGCCATAGTTACCATAAGAACAACAGGGGCAGTGTCTTAGTGGCCTGCCAATAGTTTGATGTTGTACAACTGGTATGGAGTAACGACGGTTACTCAGGGGTTAACGTGACCCCACGTCAGGTTAAATTATGATCCGACGGTTTTATGGCTGAGAGCCATAGCCGTCGATGGAAGTTGTCGGTCTATGGCTGAGAGCCATAGCCTTCAATGTAGTTTGTCGGCCTATGGCTGAGAGCCATAGGGGCAACTGAATGGGTATTGTCGGTCCTCGTGCAGTTAGCCTTGGGGGCAATACCAAAAAGGGAATTGACGGAATGTTGTGGCAACGACGGTGATACGTAACGATTGTCCACGACATGCAGGGTTCCTTCGGGGACACAGAGACGCGTAAAGAAAGATACACATTTTAGATAGTAATGTATGACTTAAATGAATGTTAAATGTTTTAAACAAATGATCCGTTCAATGTGTTTAAATGTTTGAAGGTTTATGAATGAAAGGCCCTGTTTTCTTATACGTGATGTTAAACCCTAATGAATGTTTTGAATGATGAACCATTTTTTAAATCGAACGAAAACTAGAACTCACTAGCGTAGCTGACTTTTTAAGTGTGCACATTCAGGTTAAGGCAGGTAATGAGGATGGACGGTGATGCTTGGCTAGAGATGAAGAGTTACCCGACTGCTTTTGAAGACTGGCATCCCGTTATGTTTAGTTATGATGTAATTATGTTTTTTTACAATGTTTACGCTTCCACATGTGTGAACGAGTTTTAATTATGATGAATGAATGAAATTTTCCGCAGCGTTATTTGATATTCATGTTTAAGAACTGTTTGTGAATGAGTAAATCCAACAAGGGAGGCCTCCCGGGTTTGGGGCCTTACAGGTCAGGAGTTCGATTGTTTTGCCGTCTAGAGAAGGGTTTGAGGCGATTTTGGGAGTTGAGAAGCCAAATCAAGTGCAAAGATTGAAGCTTTGGATCCGGGTTTGTTAGTTTAGCTTATTAGGTGTTCAAGATTTCATCTTTTGTGTTTGATTGCTGTGATTGAACCATGTTCTTGTCTATTGCTTCTGTTTTGGATTATGATTCTTGGCTAGATCTTTGATACTGCCTAGTTTTAGGATGAATATTTGCTAAAGTATTGATTTTTATCGGTTTTGGATTCATGGATTAATGATTTTGTAACGATCTTGGTTTGATAATTGTGATGTATGTGCATGCTTTATTCTAATTGAATATTGATTATAATCACGCATGTGTTCTTATTGAATGTCTTTCAGTTATAGACGCATATTTAGGTTGCTTGCTTTATTCTTCGTAACTGTGATGGTATTGCTTGACGTAGTAATCCATGAGGAGAGTAATAGGTTTTGATTTAGAGTGAGTGTTCTTCTTATCTCGATACCCGAAACGTGAAAGGTTGTCGGTTAGTCTTCGTATTAGGATTCCGAGTGTTAACTGTCTGAGAGGAAGTTGCCTTAGGGTTCTAGTATCCGTTGCTATTCCGAGTCATAGTTGTTATCTTGAGATACCTCGTGCATCTTCGATGTATTGTGGACAGTGAGACTGAAAGGTGATCTGTCTTTTGGGTACATTATCATTGTTGGAGAGACTGAAAGGTAATCCGACCATCTGGTTGAGTTTAGTACATCTTTAGGTTTCTTAGTTGGTGACACCCTGAGAGTGATTAGGGATCCGCTAGGTTGTCTAGAGTTGTTATCCTTAGAAATCCAGATCTATCATAGTTTCCATAACCGGTAGAAGTTGAGCTTTGCAAGTAGGATTCCGACCTAGGTGGTATTCTTTCCATTCTTGGTATTTCCCTGAGTTCTTTATCTGGATAACTAGAGTCGATCGTTAGTTCTGCATTTGCTAGTATAATGAGTAGTGTAGAAAACCCCCCAACCAAATCATCTTTAGTCCGAGTCAGAGTCTAGTGTAGTTATACAGTGTCTCTAGGGTTCGAGAATCCGGTTTACCGTTAAGCTGTGCTACACTCGATAGGTACACTTGCATGTCAGTGCGGTTTAGTTCATAGGTACTCCATTTATTACTTAGGAGTTTAGGTTAGGTTTATTTGTTAGTTTTTTTATAAACCGTCTGGGCGACATCATACAACAACTATGAGCTTTATATATATATATATATATATATATATATATATATATATATAACTGGTCAACCTTTCCCGGCCACTGGTCCTTCCACACCGGTATAAAATGGACAACCTATCCCATCTTACTG
Organism: Smallanthus sonchifolius; assembly: GCA_023525975.1. Taxonomy (NCBI): domain Eukaryota; kingdom Viridiplantae; phylum Streptophyta; class Magnoliopsida; order Asterales; family Asteraceae; genus Smallanthus; species Smallanthus sonchifolius. The sequence continues at coordinate 30,932,752 of CM042019.1, read as the reverse complement.
GTCCTTCCACACCGGTAAGATGAGATAAATGTTCCACCTGTAGGTCTCATCTACTTTCAAAACGTATAAAGTAATTAGTACGCGTTATATATACTTGGAATAGGGTGACTATTTCAAATAACAACTGTGTAATTAAATACACATTTCATTTTAGAGGAACTCACCTTGATATCACCTCGACATATATTTATCTACAATAATAACCTCGAACAATATCCTAATAATATCGATGTTTCTTCGTTAAAAACGTGTTTGGATTAATGGTAAGTAACCAAATCTTACAAGGATCGGGTAGAGCTTACCTCAGAACTATCTGCGGCACTTTGAAGGCGTAAGGCTAGAAACCAGATTTTCTATCATGAATGGGGGCTTTGGAAATGGGACATCAGAGTGTGTGTGCGTGTGTGTGTGTGTTTCTAAAAGTATGGTAGTGTGTGAGAATGTCTCAAAAGTGCCTGCCATCGATTTCTATTTATAGGCCTGATTTGGACCCGTAGCGTACCGTTAAGCTGGAGGGTAGCGGTCCGCCTCCGCCTCATTTCTGGATAAGGTCCTTGCACAACACGTAGCAGACCGTTAATCATGTTGGTGGCGTTCCGCCACCCAACTAGGTTAAAAGAGTCACTTAACACGCGTCATTTGCTCGTTGTCCGTGTCCGTATTGCGGCTAGCGGACCGTTACGCCCGTCGTAGCGATCCGCCATGGGGCTGAGTCACCATTCCACGCGTCCAACACGTGACATTCTCTCATGATTGCCTTCCTTACTACGTAGCGGACCGCCAGGCTCCTTGGTAGCGGTCCGGTACCGGCATATTTTCATAAATTTTCATTTTTAATCCTTAATCTTTTATCTAAATGCAATTTCAGACCTTCTACTTTGGGGACTTACCTCTTTTAGCCCCTGAACTTTGAAATATTTTTGGTCCTTGGAAAATTTCGAGGTGTTACAACTTGCGCAAAAAAAAATTAGTAAAAACCCAATAAAATCCAGAAGAAAATAGATTAATGTTTATAGGTAATGTCGAACAGGTAAAATAAAACAATAGCAAAAAACGAAACATGTCACAAACTTTATAAGAACAAGAATCCTCTCCTTTGGGATTCAGCCAAAACAACTAGCAACCAGCGTATCCTTCACTTAGGGATATGACTTCTTCGATTGAGAGGAACAACCGTAACACCGACACAATGAGATACCACTAACACTAAGATTTAAGATCTTCTGTCACACCCCAGATTTAACCTACCCGGGCGTGCGACCAACGATTGGTACATGTTTCTTATTTTATTTCATCAGAGTTTTATAAACACAGCGAAATGTTTTATAATTCAGGATCTTTTCAAAAGACGGGGAAACTCCCGTTTCATTTTATTTCATAATCAGGGAAAACACCATGATAAATTATACAAACGTTTAATTTACAAAACCAAGGTTACAAGAGCCATTTCTTCCAATAGATGTCTAGGGTAGACGTTCCCTTTCATGACATCTTTAATTCTCTGACATTCCATGGCTATATCAATATAAATTTATCTTTGGTTACCTGTAAAACGTTTGAAAATATTTTATCAGTATAAACTGGAGAACACATGTTTTATTTTATTATAATCTGACAAGCTTTAATAAATAGAACAATTTGCCCATAGTTTATGGACAATTTACACAGCCAGCTTTCTATCCACCAGCCACACTAGGTACCTTGGATATTGTTTTACGTTTATATAAAATCCCGCCTTACGCCTCAAGCGATATAGGTGTTACGTATTGTAACAACCAAGGCATCAAACCCTAACCCTGTTACATCTCATCTGTAACACGTGTATGCATACGTGACTCTATGGTCTAACTGCTATATAGTAAATCACCTTATGCAACCAATGGTTTTATTAGTTCATTCGAGTCAGACCATAATTCAAAACTTTTCATGGTTTTGAAATCATTTTATAAAATACACGTATTCACCTTGGCAGAGTCTTGACTTAGTGAGTCTAGAAATGTTGGTTCCTAGTGGACAGAGTCTCCACTTAGTGCTCCTAGTTTGGAATCTCCGAATGAGCGTTTCCTAGCCTCTGGAACTTCCTTTATCACAACCGACAGCTCCGGAAGTTAAACGCATGAGTAGGTAATGTTTAGTGAGGGTAAAATTTGGTATAAGTGTTATGAAGTTTGAATTTGAGATGTGTTAAACGAGCTGGGATTGAAATCTATTTATAGGAAACTTCTGGACTCGTGACGGACCGTTATGGTGGGTGACGGTCCGTCACCGCTGAGCCGTAACGGACCCTTACATATGGTGACGGTCCGTCACCGCTCTAGGGCTTGCGTAGTCATCAGACACGTGTCAGCATCTAGTGATTTTGCAGCGTAACGGACCGTTACGGGGCGTGACGGTCCGTCATAGGGTTGACACGCGTCATTCCTCATGTCGTAGTCACCGGACACGTGTCATGAAATCATGGCATCCTGATCCACTTGGTAACGAACCGTTACCACCGGTGACGGTCCGTCACCGGCCAATTTTCAAGTTTTCACTTTTGGTCCTTGTTCTTTCATATATTTACACTTATAGTCCCTGTACTTTATATTTTTATTATTTTGGGAACAAAATTTGGAGAAATGTTACATCTTCTCACCTGATGTCACAAGAACTACGCAATCGAAACACAAATGAGCCAAGAACTTGTGGTTACTGCTTATTAACAAGAAACAAAACAAAGAGTCAAGTGAACGTGAAATAAACTGAACCAATCTACCTATAAGTACTGATTCACAAGAAATCATCAACGAAGCGATAAAGATCGATACCAAACCCATGATCTATCCCAAACACATACACCCCTTTTGCTTAAAACACTTACAAAGACTTGTCAAATAGATATTTCTCTTGTTTATTTCATATTATCATATTATTTGAGAATATCAAATATTCAAGATCAAGCAAATATAAAAAAAGGAAGAAAGGGAAGAAGTTCATACCATTTATCACTCTTGTATTTTATAATCACCATAACTATTTGAGAGATTTCTATTTGGTGATTATTATATTGTAAAAGAGGGAAATAGAGTTAGAAGGTGACTACTTCCTTTGAAGAGCAAGACGTTTATTGTAGAAGGTATCACTATCTTCTACCTGGTGAGACGAACAATGTAATTCATACCTTGATTTAGTTAGACGAAGAAGGTGATCACTACTTTCGATTAGTGAGACGAAGAAGGTGATCACAACCTTGGAATAGTAAGATGTGGAAGGTGATCACTTCCTTTCAAAATTGAGACGTTTGTATAAGGTGATCACTACCTTTATTTAGTGAGACATTCGTGTATCGGTGATCCGTGTTGTTTTAGGGAGACGATTAGTGAAGACAACTCTCGATTTGATGATTGGGGAATGGACGTAGGGTGGATTTGCTAACATATACTTGAACCTCTATAAATCGGTTATATATCTTATTCCCTAAACTCTTTACATACTTGTTTATTTATTATTAGCATATAACACAAATTGTTCTTTCATAATTAATCAAATTAAAGTAAGAAATAAAAAAAAAGCGTTATTCATCCCCTCTGGTTTTTATAATATGTATATTATTTTTATATGCAATTAGGAAAAGTTATGGAGAAAAAGTTAAATTTGGATTTGTAACCCCCCGGTTCTTACAAGAAATATAAGTAGAGGGACTGAAATGGTCAACAAGTAAAACCCTAGGGGTTAGAATGTAAATAGATCAAAGTCTAAGGACTGAAAATGAAAATTTCTGAATTATGGAGCTTAGAGAACCGTTACCACTTAGCCTAGCGGTCCTCCACGTGGTGGACAAGGCAGCAGTGATGAGCTGCCACGCGCCAGTCGACTAACAGATAAAATCTGACGTGTGGAAACCCTATAACGAACCGTCATTCAGACCTTTGCGGTCCGCCAGCTGCAATTCTTCTTAGCGGTCCACCACAACATAGTCTAGCGGTCCACTACAACATAGTCTAGCGGTCCATTACTTGGTCGCTAAGCAAAGGACAAGCCGCCCTACTGCTTAGCGGACCGCCACCCTATGTCTTAGCGGTCCGCTACGGACCCAACGATCAGCCTATAAATAGATGGACCTAGAGCTCGTTTCTAACCCATCCCACACACTTCACACACCTTAGAAACACACACTTAAGCTCTGAGAAGCTATTCCCGAGCCTCAGTTCGCGTATAGAAGTCCGGTTTCCAGCTATTCATTCGCAATAAGCTGTAGATAGTCCCGAGGTAAGGTTCCGACTAGTTTCCTACGACTTGGTTATTATCACTAAGCTAGGAATATGTATTTAAGTAATGTTATGATGGCTTAGTACTTTTAGCCAAGCCATTGTACGAGAAGTAAACAAGACAAAGAACAGAGCTAGATGTGAGTTATATGATGCCCACTTTTAAACGTTTTTAAAAGTTTTTGGGCAGGTATGCATGCCACGAAAGGTTTTACTTGAATGTTATAAGCCCCTAAATTTAAATGTTTTTGGGCTAGCATCCATGTGTTGCAAGAGGTTGTGTATGAAATATTGTCTAAATCTTAAAACCATGTGACGGAATATTCATGAAATATCAAAGGGGTGGTGGGTACGCCGCTGGTACACCCTATATATAAATTCTTTGATATATCATGGAAAAGCCTTTACATGGATTTAAGACAATAAATGGTTTTTGGAAAGAGAGAAATAGAAAACGTGCCTTTTGGCATGATTTCACATAGCAAAGATTTTAAGAAAAAAATGGTTTTGACACGTAAAAATGTTTTAGATTTTATCATGGTGTGCCCTGATAAGTAATACGGGAAAGAGGTCAGGGTTGTACCTTGACTGACAGAGGTCTTGACATTTATTGTTTTGATAAGAAGAGAAAGAAAGAGAGACAGATTTTTGGCATGTTTTGTCATGTCAAATATTTTGACCATAATGGTTTGTAAATAAAAGATTTTGCCACGTCTGGCTAAAAGCCACATGATATCTTGCAACTTAAGAGAGACAGAGGTACGACATTCCTTTGTGAAATGTAGTATAGACATCTTGTGTAAGGGTATGTATAAGTGGTGACGACCGCTTAGAGGTTAACGTGACCTCAAATATTATGTTTGGGCAAGAAGTTAATATAAGGTTTTGAATGTGTGTAATATAAATCCATTTATATATGAGACATAGGTCAAATATATTTTTGACTAAACTTAGAGCTCACCAGCGTAATCTGACATGTGTTTAAACATGTGTATCAGGTAAAGATGTAGCTTCCTGCAGTAAAGGCAAGGAGATAGAATAGAGGCATCTTGTGCAAGGCTATTTTGCATCCTCTGACAGGCTGGCATTAGAATAGTTATATTGTACTTTATTTAAGAATGTACATTAAAACAAGTTATGAAATAATATTCTAAAAGATTTCCGTTGTGTATGATCTCTGTTACTATATGATCATGAGTAAATCCAATAAGTGACGACATCTCGGGGTGATCCGGGATGTGGGTGTCACAGGATATCACCACGTTTCATATTATTTGAATTTATTAAACACGTAGTCACTTGATAATCATTTCAAATGGTACGGATAATAAAATTTATAAATACCTAAATAAAAATATTAGGGTGAGACTAAATGTACTTCCTATATGCTTAAAGTTAGAAAAAGTAGATATATGATGTGACAGATTTAGTAGGTAGGGAGGTACATTCCGTAAAAATAAAGAGGGTTGGAGTATGCTTAGCGCAACTCAAACTTAATTCCAAATAAGTAATGTTTTACATTTGTTATATATTTTCAATAACCATTTGTATTTAAATAAACAAGTTTTATAATCGTTCAATTTAAGTCAAAATAAAAAATAATAATCACTAAATTGTAATCAAGTTTTATATATATTCTATTTAAGCCACTTCATTTTTTAAAAGTTAAATATTTATAAAAAAATGTTTCACAACAATGGGGCAATAAAATAATTTTGAGTAAGTTTAAAGTTAAAAGAAGTAAGAGTGTTTATTTTAACAATATTGAAACTTAGTTATTATTTCATGATTTTATCTCATACATAATACATGATTTACCAAATAGTTTGTAGCCCAATGGTATTCAGGTGCGTACATAATATTGTCTCTTCCCTTAAGGTTGAGGGTTCGAGTCCCATGGTGGACAATGGTGTATTTTTAAGAGCATGGTTAGATGGTTGTGTGTTTGTTGTTCTTAAAAAACATAACCAATGATTTAACTAAATCCCATTTATATAATTATTCAAATTAAGATATTTAACTTTATTGCATATCTAGTAATAATGATTCCTTAATCTATAAAATATATATATAAAGTAATTTATGGCTTAATAAATTTAATAAATTGGGTTGTTTTATGAACTAGACATGTAACTTAAAACTTAGTTATTATTTTATGATTTTATTTCACACAGAATACATGATTTAGCTAAATCCCATTTATATAATTATTTAAAATAAGATATTTAACTTTATTGCATATCTATCAATGATGATATTAATGATTTTTTTAATGTACAAATATATATAAAGTAATCTTATGTCTTAATAAATTGGGTTGTTTTATGAACTTGACATGTGTATGAGGGTAGGTTTTGTGTTATCCTTATCATTATAATTTAAGTTTATCTTATTCAGGAACTACTTGCATTAATAGGAAATTAACTTTGTCTGTGCTGCTTAATTTAGAATTCGTTAGAAATTTGGGTGTTCGTGTATGTTTGGAAACTCTGATAATCGCGTAAGTTCGTTTTCAGATTGAATTATTTCCACGATATACACGAATATTCAATCAGATAAGAATTAGAGATTCAAGAACGAATATGTGAAATATGTTGTGATTTCGTGTGTGTTACTCACCAAAATTTGCTTCTATTAGGTGTAAACATATGCAATGAAATGTCATGATCGTTATTGGTTAAAAACTACTAAAACTGTCAATCCTTAACTGTTGTTTCAATTTGTTCTAGATGACCAAATCTAGTCCGGATGACAATTTTGGTTCAGATGACCAAATCTAGTTCGAACGAGTAAATCTACTCCGGATGAACAATCTACCCCGTACAAATTAGTCTGGATGACTAACTTTTAGCAGTTTTACACTTCCAAATTAATTTTCAATGCATAACAAAACATGAAAATAATGTTTTTCCAATCTGACCTCATTTGGACCCCATTCGGGGCGCTGCCCCCAGACCCTCGTTGTTTAGTGGGCTTCGCCCCCTTGATATAACAAGGTGTCTATAGCACTAGAAATAATCAAATAATAAGACCATCAAACAAGTGTGTACTCCACATTTTTCTTGGTTGATCTTTCATTATAACTTCTCATTTTGTCATTAAGTAAATCTAATTAAATAAAATAGCTAGATGACACTAAAATCACCTATAGAAGTCATTAGGTGCATTAGATAATATATAATAGAAAGGGTTCACGAATATTACCTCATATTTGATAGGATGGTCATGGTTTACACTTCGACGGTTAGCCAGAACAATCGAATGGGTCGGTACAATAGTTCACAATGACCAAAAATCCACTTAAAAAATGGCCATGTGAGTTGATGTTTCCGATTTGGTTGATGTTTCAATATAGTTTTGAGGTCGGCAGATTATTGCTAGAGAAAACAGGGTTCACCGAGAGATTGGGTTGAGAGCTCAAAGATGTTTTTTAGCAGAAAAACAAGAGTTCACATAGAGATTGTTGGTAGATAAGCTTTCGTGCCGATAACATATTAAGAAAAGAAAAAAAAGCTCAAAATTAAATTACGTGTTCATTTATCAATTGTCATGTATTATGTTTTTTAACAGCAATTGCTATATTTTATAGAATAAATACACTACAACCTGTATCCTGTAGAATTTGAACCCCAAACCTTTTGATTATGAGATACTTCACTTTACCACCAAGATGTCCCCTAAAGACTGTCATGTATTATGTAGAAACACAATATGAAACGACAATGTAATAATATGATGTTTAATACGCTTGTAACTAAATAATAAATGGGTATAATGTCATCACTCAACTTGAGTTTTATAATATTAGTAAAGAGTAAATTATCGTTTGCATCCCTGTGGTTTAAACAATTTAACACAATGCGTCCTTAACACGAATTTTTAACGCTTTGAGTACCTGTGGTATACAATCTGTAACACTATGAGTCCCTCGACCTAACTTCGTTAAAAAATTCTGTTTAAATTAAGGTGAAATATCCATTTTACCCTTTTACTGTATAACAGTTTGCGTCCCTAGAAACATGTAATATCTGTTTGCGTCCCTGTCTGAGTCCCTGGACCTAACTCACCCAAAACTACTACTTTCGCCCGAAACTACTAGAGATGCATTGTGTTAAATCGTGTAAACCACAGGGACGCATTGTGTTTGTAACACCTCGAGAATTCCCTAGAAATTAAAGGGGTTAAACTTGCCAAATTGCAAAGTTAAAGGATGGAAATGTGAATAATCAAAGTTCAAGGACTAAAACTGTAAAATTCTGAAAAACAAGGGATAGTGGACCGCTATCTAAGGAATAGCGGACCGCTATCCAAGGAATAACGGTTCGCTATGTGCTGAGGAAGGAATGAACCAGGTGATGACACGTGGCCCATGGCTCATCGAACGCGTGGCTCGATAGCGGACCGACATCCAGGCCATAACGGTCCGTTATGTAGGCCCGAAGGCAATGAGGCGGCTAAGAGCCATAGCGGACCCACATCCTCTCAGATAACGGTCCGCTATGGGTGCCTGTTTACCCCTATAAATAGATGATCGATCTCAGCCCATTTACACACACCAAAACACCTTCCTACACACACAAACTCTGTAACTCCTACCCCGATCCCCGGTTCGCGTGCGAGAGTCCGGTTTCCAGCGTTCCGACTCTAAATTTCCATAGATAGTGCTGAGGTAAGGTTCCAACCTCCCATTAAGCTTTGGTTATACATTATTAAGCTAGAATTATGTACTTAAACAATGCCATTACATATCTAGGAGCTCTGCCTGAGGTGTTTGCCACATTACTGATTAGTAAGCCGAAATACTGTCTAGGTGAGTTCTTAAACTTTGATGCATGAACCCTGTCATGACCTTGTCTGGCATGATTGATTTATGAAACATTTTGAGTATCTTGAAACAATTGTACCGATTGTTTATGTCTAACGTATTCTAAGCGCTTATTGTATTTCACTTGCCCGTGGAACGGCATGTTGGACAGGACCCGTGGAACGGTCTTTGGTTATATATAGACTGAATGATTGTTCATATTTATCTATGAATTTGGGTGTTGAAGCCCATGAATGTTTTCAATATACATTGGCGGGTCATTTTAATAAACTATTTTAGTTTATGAATTCACCAGCTATGTGCTGACCCACGTTTTATCAAATGTTTTTAAACACATCACAGGTAGACAATAGATGAGGCATTTCCGGGACTAGAATGAAAAGATGAACGATCCAGATGATAGGCATGCCTAGAACTATAAGTCCTGAATGACTTGTTCCTTGTTAGGAACAAATGATGTAACTTTTGTTAAACATTATGTAAACAATGTTTTGATGTGAATAGAAGTTATGGTTTAAATCTTCCGCTGTGTGTTTTTGATATCAACGTTAGAGTAACTAGAAGGCGACCTTCTGACCGGTATGTAGTTATCTGACAAACGGAATGTTCTGTCTAGGAAAGGACGGTGTATAAATCTCTCCTAGACCCTTCGTTCTTTCCTGGAACATCTCTGTTGAAGGTACTACTCTGGTTAGATAATTGTTCTGTGTTACGGGTGTGACAAGTTGGTATCAGAGCCTCAGTTTAAGAGATTTATATACTACAGGAATAGTGTCTAGACTTAAAATAGAACTCTGAGATTAGTCTGGAATGCCTCAGGATAAGTTAGGTGTATACATTCAGTACGACCTATAACGGGAAATACCTAGAAATCAGATAATTAAAGGCATTTTGGGCAAATGTTGTTAATTTCTGAATTTCGGGATTATAACCCGTTATACGAATTCTGATGTTATACATCTGTATGTAGGTACAAATGGCAGGACGTGGTAGAGGACGAGGAAGAGGTAGGGGTAGAATGCCCAATACTAGATCTCATACTCGCGGCACGACAAACACAAACCCTGATCCAACTGAGAACATAAATACGAATGTTGAACCCGAGCAACCGGTGGAAGAAGTCATTATGACTGAAACTCAATTTCAAGGAGCGGTGGCATTTGAGGTCACCCGTGTGCTTCAAACAACTCTACCTGGAATCCTGGATGATGCTCTTAGGAGAAGGGATAATCCAAACAGTCTGGGAAACCGAAATGAAAGAACAAGTGGTGCTGTTCCAAGAACATAAGACACCCTTCATGCTACTCCGGTAGGAAACAATATCGGAACCATCCGAACTTATGAAACCGTTGGGATAATAAACCGGGGTACCGGAATTCATGGCCATGGATGTAACTACAAGAATTTCAGTGACTGCCATCCCAAACCATTCAATGGAAAAAAAGATACCATTGCAGCCTTGCAATGGATCACGTCTATGGAAGTTGTCATTAAGATGAGTGAGTGCAGAGCGGATCAAGCTGTAAAATTTGCTGCACACTCCTTTGAAGAAGAAGCTCCTGACTAGTGGGAATCAGTCAAACAGACAAAGAGAGAAGCTATAACCTATAGAATGACTTGGAAAAATCTCAAGTCTTTGATTGTGAAGAAATAATGTCCACAAAATGTTGTGGATAAGATTGAAGCTGAATTTCTGTGGTTCGAAGCTGGAACCATGAGTCATCAGGAGTACACAACCAAGTTTAATGAGATGGCCAAGCTAGTGCCATATTTGGTTACTCCTGAATCACGAAGAGTCAAATGTTATATGCAGGGCCTTCTTCCTAAGGTTCGTACCTTAGTGAAATCTATCGCACCTGAAATGATAGATTTGGTCGTTGAAAAAAGTGCAGTGATGTTTGATGAGGTGGCAGCCCAAGAGCCACCAAAGATTGATCACAAGAGAAAACCCGTTGAGGTTATTTATAAATTCAAACTAGGAAATAGTAAATTTCCCAGAAAAGGAGGATTTAATCCCAACCCTGATAGAGCCAATCAGGGAATGAAGTGCCACACTTGTCAAAAGTTTGGCCATTTTGCAACCCAATGCCCAAATGTTAAATGTTTTAATTGTGGAGAAATAGGGCACTATAGGACTTCTTGTCCTAGATATGACTTCTTGTCCTAGATAGGACTTCTTGTCCTAGACCACCTAAACAGAGAATAGGTGGTCAGAATAAAGGAACAGGACGAATATTCGTCTTAGGAAGCGGAGATGAACAGAAAAATAATGCTAAGTAGGTGGCATGTACTTTCTTAGTTAATAATATTTATGCCAAGATTTTATTTGATACAGGGGCGAATAGAAGTTTTGTTTCATGTGCATTCACCCCATATTTATGCGTAAGACCGATTCCACTTATTAATGCCAATGTCGTTGAAATGGCAAATGGCGAACATATTAGGATAACCGAATCATACCCTGATTGTGTCATCAATTTTGGTGACGATAAGGTATTAGTTACACTAATTTCATTGAACTTGAACAAATATGAGTTTATCCTAGAGATGGATTGGTTAATACCAGGCCCAGATTGATTGTGACCAGAGAATGGTCAAGATTAAGAGACCAGATGAAACTAGTTTGATGATTTAGGGTGATAATGATAACAATAAGATTGAAAGAATTTCCATAGCAAAGGCTAAGAAATAAATGATTAATGGAGACGGTATATCCATACTCCATGCTCTAAACGTTAAACCCGAAGGACAGATTGGGGATATTCCCATAGTCTGTGATCACCCGGATGTCTTTCCGGAAGAATTACCTAGTCTTCCACCTGATTGTTAGATCGAATTCCATTCCTGGAGCTAAGCCTGTTGCAAAACCCCTTTATCGTCTAGCTCCTTCTGAACTAAAAGAACTCATGAAACAAATTCAACAAATCTTAGACAAAGGGTTCATTCGTCCGAGTACTTCACCCTGGGGAGCACCAATACTATTCGTAAAGAAGAAAGATGGAAGCATGAGAATGTGCATTGATTATCGGGAATTGAACAAGCTGACTATTAAGAACAGATATCCATTGCCTAGAATAGATGATCTGTTCGATCAGCTACAAGGAGCCAAGTGCTTTTCAAAAATCGATCTTAGATCAGAATATCATCAGTTGAAGGTACAAGAAGAATACGTACCTAAGACTGCTTTTAGGACCTGATATGTTCATTACGAATTTCTAGTCATGTCATTTGGTCTAACAAATGCCCCCGCAACATTTATGGACCTAATGAATAGGGTTTGTAAACCATTCCTTGATAAATTTGTCATCATTTTCATCGATGATATTCTTATCTATTACCGAAGCAAAGAAGAACATGCTAAACATCTCAGAATCATTTTGGAAACCCTGAGAAAAGAAAGATTGTATGCTAAGTTTTCAAAATGTGAATTTTGGAAATGAGAGGTACAATTTCTTGGGCACGTTATAAATGAACATGGAATACAAGTAGATCAAAGTAAGATTGAAGATGTTATGAAGTGGGAAGCCCCAAAGACTCCGACAGAAATTAGAATCTTTCTTGGATTAGCCAGTTAGTACAGAAGATTCATTAAAGACTTCTCTAAAATTGCTACACCTTTGACTGCTTTGACTCAGAAAGCAGCAAAGTTTGAATGGGGTACTAAACAAGAAAAGGCGTTCAGTATTCTCAAAGATAAACTTAGTCATGCACCGATATTAGCACTACCCGAGGGAAACGATGATTTTATAATCTATTGTGACGCTTCCCGAACTGGTCTAGGTTGTGTGTTGATGCAGCGAGACAATGTTATTGCCTATGCATCACGCCAACTTAAAATTCATGAAAATAACTATACCACACATGATTTAGAACTCGGTTCCATAGTGTTTACTCTAAAGATATGAAGACACTATCTGTATGGTACCAAATATGTGATATATATTCAGACCACAAAAGCCTTTAACATATTTTTAATCAGGAGGATTTATATACAAAATTCCTCGATTTATTTAAAAGTCAATGGATTTATGACTCATGTGGGACGTCTATGCATTAAATCTCCTAAATCGTGTTTGTATTACATGTTCCGCCTAAATTCATTAGTATTTATGTCTACACACTTTTGCATGTATTTTAAAAAATTGTTCGCTACATGTTTTAAAAAATTGTTTGCTACATATTATTAATAAAAAAAAGTTATTCTTATTGATAGCGAACAAGACAACGTATTTTCTCACACATTCGATTTTAACAAACGATTGACTGACGTGTAGAATGGTTATATTAGTGAATAATCCTTATTATAAGCAAAAAAATTTGGTAAGGAATAATATATTATACACAAAAAAGTGTGTATCCAATATCCATGCGAACTCATGCTACAAGCGTTAATTGTCACATGAAGTAAATTCATCATGTGTATTGATCGCGAAAACCACCAACGACCCAACACTAATAGTTAACGAAAAAAACCGATCGACCGAAAGTTAACGAAAAAAACCGACCGTGAAACCAAACCGATGACCGGTTTAGACGGTTTCACGGTTTTAAACCGAACCGTGAACACCCCTAAACACTATTGTCACTATTAAAACCCTAGTGTCGTCTTAACCTTATAAACCATATTGGCGTAAACATCATTTTACAACGATTAGCAAGTCAACATATTGTATCTTTGCCCGCTATGGAAGACAAACAAACTCGAACCTAATTGACAAATTAACCTGAACCTCGAAACATTAGGGATGTGTAATCGAGTATAGGACCGGGTATAAGATTAGTTTTAAAAATATTTCGTTGTTATGAGACGGTTATGGTATTAGGCAATACCCATCCAGATTACTCGAACTATACCCATAAATATTTTCTTTTTCTACTTATTTTCATCTGACCTTGGGTAATACTTAATAGAGTAATCTAGTGATCATTTTTAGTTTTTACATTTCTAATTCTTTGGGTAATAAAATTATATACAAATTAAAAATAGAAAGAAATGTACTTGGGAATCCAAACGAGTATACCCGCGAGTAATGAGTAATCGGGTATCCGACGGGTATAGGGTTGGGTGTGGGACACGACTTTACAATCGGAAGTGAAACTGAGATTACCAATAACCATCCCAAACTCGTCCCATTGCCATCTCTACTGCCACCATTTCGTTCCTACTTTTATTCATTATTGCTTTGTTTCTTTATGGGGTAACAGTCGTGTCAGATTGGTTGGTTGAAATCGATAAGCCAAACATGTCTCTTATATTTATCTGTGACAAAGACATTAACCATAAACCAAACACACTTAACAACATGTAATTTGAACATGTTTTATATAAACAAGATGAATGGGCTAGCAGGTTGTAAATGTGTCATAAACGGGTTCAATGTGTCTTAATCGATGTGGCTTGTTGAAGTTATAAATTATATATATTTTATTCTATTTTAAATAGGTTGATGGATCAACATGTCCGAATAGTAAATATAAGCGGGTTTTGTTTTTGAGTAAACTGTAGTTTTCGTCCCTGAGGTTTGATGGTTTTAACAGGTTCAGTACACCCCTAATAGTCTAAGTTCCTAAAGTTACATTTCTTAACGCTTTTAGTCCAATTTCGTTAACTTCGTTAAGTTTTTTAGTTAAATCATGTTAAATGACCAAAATACCCTCTTCATCCCACACCACCACCGGCCGTCCACCACCTGCCACCACCCCCACCCACCTGCCGCCCTCTTTTCCGGCAGCCCCTCTCCGGCGACCGACCAAATCCACGAGGTCTGTTTGTGTTTTGATCAAACATTATTACCACATCAGTTACTTCACCGTAATTTTCGAAGTATTGACGGAATTGTTCTTCTGTTAAAGTTGAAGGCAATCCACCAACAAATATCTTTTTGGTCCTGTAATTTCCTGTCCCTCCAGAGCTCCTTCCAAAATTATTAGGGCTAGATGTTTGCTGTTCTTCCCTTGATAATGCTCTTATAGCTTCCACCTGCACACAAAAAAAACAGAGCATATGCATAACTGGAAGCTAAAATCATCAAAATAAAAGCCCTAAAAATGCAAAATTAACAAAACGCATACAAAAATCGAATTGGCGATTGATAATTAACGGTTTCTTACAGTTCGGCCTTCAATAGTGTGCCTGTCTTGGAGAACAGAATCGATAACGGAAGGATCTGAGAAAACGACGAAGCCGAAGCCACGTGGACGGCCGGTGGTTTTGTCGCGCATTATAACGGTCTGAGAAACGACGTCGTACTTGCTGAAGTAATCAGTTAGGGTTTCCTCGATGGTGTCCCAAGCTATTCCTCCAATGAATAGCTTCCCTTCGTCTGAATCCATCGATACCACAAAAACGCCGGAGAGGGCTGCCGAATGAGAGGGCGGCAGGTGGGTGGGGGTGGTGGCAGGTGGTAGTCAGCCAGTGGTGATGGAGTGGGGATGAAGATGGTATTTTGGTCATTTAATATGATTTAACTGAAAAACTTAACGAAGTTAACGAAATTGAACTGAAAGCGTTAAAAAATATAACTTCATGAACTCAGAGTGTTAGGAGTCTACTGAACCTGTTAAAATCATAAAACCTCGTGGACAAAAAGTGAATTTTACTCTGATTTTTTATTTGATTCTCATATTTATATTGAAATATATCTTCTTTAATTATTTTATTTACCTGGAAAATAATAAACATCACTTTTACTTTTGGTAGACAATGAATTCTTTCTTTTTTATTTGTTAATTACAATTTACCCTTTTGTTTCAAGTTAGTACACTCCCCTCAAGAATCAAATCTCCCTCCCTCCATGAAACAGTAAAAAGGACAGACAAAGCAAATTCCCAAAAATCCATCCAAAAAGATGAATTACTAGAATCTGTCACTAGGTTGGAATATTTATATATAGAATTCTCACAATAAAATAAAACATTTATTTATTTTTTTTTTTTTGAGTAAGGGACCTAGATATTTTTCTATAAATACATCATATTACACGTTACATGATTTTAACTCTTAATCTTTTGGTTTTAAGGTACATCACCTAATCATCTGGATGTCCCTTTAAGAACAATAAAACATTTATTTAACCTTCCGATTTATGCGACTATTTTTTCGCTATACGTTGTCGTAGGGTAAAACTAGGTTAAAAGAAACAAAATATAATTAAAAAATATACCATAACGAGTAAAAATGTACACTTGCTTCGTCATCACATACCAGTCGGCATTGACACCACCTTTGATGCCTCTGCCGCCTGCTGCCACCGGACCGGTCAATATTGACGCCATTGCCGCCACCTCCAACGCCACTGCCGTCGACTGCATGTCGCCACAGCGACCCCTCTGCCTTCACCACCGTTGTAGCCACTAGCAGCTATAAAAACAAATATAACAGGTGAACACGCAATCTGTTTTTACCAGAACTCATTTGATTTGCTCTTTAAAGCACCATTTTTAACCCGACTCGTCTCCTTTATGACTCGTAAATTATACATGCTTATAGAAAGTAATCTTAAAGCATTGTTCCAATTTTTTTTAAATGAGATTATTTAAGAGGTTGGAGGCTTTTTTCCTATATTTTGACTCGTTTAACATGTTAGTTTAACCGATTTATTTTAACTTTTAACGCCAAATAGTTGAAAAAGCAACCAAAAATAAGCACACGATTACGGTTTTTTTTCAAAAAAAAAATTCAAAAAAGTATTACGTTTTTTTTTACACAATTCTCTTTAATCAAACTCATTTTTGTGGATTTGTTGACCTTAAAATGCTAGATTAATGTAGTATATCATTATCAAAGGTCACATGGCTTCAAACCCGAATCCAAAAATGGAAAATCCAAACCGATTGTTGTCTCTTATTTCCTATTTGGGCACCTCTTTCTTGCTTGTAGTTCCCAACTACCTAATGCCTCATGCCTCAAGTTTTCTCATATTCCATCCCATCTTTCACCAAGAAGAAACCTTTGATTCTTACTCCATTATACATATACACATTCAAGCTATCAAAGATGCCTCATCTATATTTACAATATTGCTTCTCTTCCTTGAAAACCAAAAACTACAAAGAAACCACCATATATACATTGTTTTTCCTCCCGGGGAACATTATCTTTCCACCACTAGTCATTTTCGGGAAGATATGGCTCCTCGAGTCGTTCAACATTCGCTGGTTTTTGTTGTTTTTCTCCTTCTCAGTACAGGTAATGTTTAAAAAAATATAAGAAGTCGATTAAGTTGAAATAAATGTTTCATTTTTGAGTTCAAATCTTTGTTTCCCGTTTATAACCGTTTTTCGATGTTTCAAGAAATCTTTAACCAAATTACAAATTCGACCCTTATCGACCATAGGGCGTGTTGATGTTGTTCTAATCATTTAAGGGTATTTTATACATTTAACTAAACTAACATAATTCGACCTTTATCGACCATAGTACCTATTGTTCTTATTGTAATTACCCGAGGGTATTTTAGGCATTTAACTAAATAAATGTTTGTTAAATGAACATTTATTTGAACTATATATTATGCAAAAGCAAAGAATATTAATGATTTGTTGTTTCTTTTTTCAGATTCAAGCTTTGCTGAGAAACCTCTAAAGCAAGCAATCATACCTAAGAAAATGCTTCACCTTCAAGAAGAACCAAGATTCTCATCTCCTTCAACTTTCACCACCCAACTAGATGACATTCCCATTATTCAACCAACAACTCCAACTGGAACACCCAATACGTTTTCACCGACCCCGTTTCCGCCATCCACCACCACTCCCACCGGCGACCCCACAACCCTACCACCACCATCCGGTTTTACACCAAACAACCCCACCCCATTCCCAACTGGCCCGTCAGGCCCAACGGGCCCGTCTGCTCCAACGGGCCCGTCAGGTCCCACGGGTCAGGGCCAGACAGGCCCAACCGGTCCTTCAGGATCATCATCATCCGGTGGATCATGGTGTGTTGCAAGCCAGTCGGCTTCTGAAACCTCCCTACAAGTTGCTCTCGACTACGCATGTGGCTATGGAGGCGCAGATTGTTCACCGATCCAGCCAGGCGCGAGCTGTTACAACCCGAACACAGTTCATGATCATGCTTCATACGCTTTCAACGCGTATTATCAGAAAAACCCTGCTCCAACTAGCTGCTCTTTTGGAGGAGTTGCACAACTCACCAACACCGATCCAAGTACGAGCCGTTTAGTCATGGTAGTTCGATAACCATAACCTCGAATTCGATCTAATGATCTACTAAACTTGTTGTAGGTTCAGGAGGCTGTCAGTATCCAGCCAGCAAGTCGTCATCCGGCATGCCTCCACCGGCACCACCCATGCCATCAGCACCCACCACCCCCACGTAAGCAAATCCTGGTTAGCGAGTAGAATTAGGAGCAGATTAGATGATGTGTGAGTTGTTTTAAAAAATCTAGTTTGTTCATGAAAACTAACACATTAATTAATGTTTCTAATGGCAGAATGAGTACACCAATCAACCCGTATCCGACCTCGCCTACTGCACCGGGCGGGTTTACAGACCAGCCCGGTTACACGTCATCCGAGCCGACCGGAGAGCCGAGCTCGGCAGACTCCATTGCCACCAACACATTGCTGCCTTTGATGTTAGCTAGCATGCTTGTGGTCATGAACAGAGCAAAATGAAGGTCAACTGTCACCTATGACTTGAGATGGGAATTCACTTGGTCAACTGTTTTGACTTTACAGAGGAATTCGCCACGTGTCAGGCGAAGCGGGCCCTGTTTTTAGATTAAGATCATTGTCATAATTCATATATATGTATGGCTTTTAGTTGTAGTAGGAAATATACATAGAATTTATAAAACAAAAAGTAATTTATTGGGTTACTTCTTGCAATTATTAGCAGAATAAAATTCATAGACAAACTCGTATATTAAAAATTACATGTAGAATAATAGCATTTATTCAACAAAAAATAAACATATATACTATGAAAATGATGTTCTTTAATAGCATACACGAAAATTTGGTTGTCCCTTAATCATGTTGAAAAACTTAACACGTTGAACCAATGTAACCTACCGGAGTAGTAGTTTGTTTAAACTGGTCAAACGGGTTGACGGGTTGTTGGCAGTTTGACGGGTAAATGGATTGTAATCGAGTTGGAGGATGAACTTATGATTTACGCTTTTTCCCTTTTTTAATACTGGATTTAAATATGTTGGTGGGTTAATCTGTTTATCGACAACCCGACCCAAACACAAGTTGTTTATTAAACGGGTTAGGTTGTAGACCCATTTAGACTAAACCATAACATGTTTGTTTATGTGTCTTGTGAGGAATTTTCACACCTATATAACACGTAAATGTCATAACGAATTTCAAAAGGTAACATGATCAGTATCTAACGAAACAAATATAAGTAACTTAGTAACGATGAATGTCTAAAAGCTCCTAACACGGAAAAGATCATGCAAACTGTTCAACAAATTCTACATTAATCGATATTATTAAATATTTTTGATTATTTTCATATTCTATCCCTTAATAACTTCTCATTTATTTTCATAAATGAGAAGTTTGTAATAAGAAATTTTATTTAAGTAATTAAAGGTTAACTATAATAGTTTAATTTATACAATTAAGATAGTCATTAATAATAAAAACTTAATTGACTTGATCCATGTTATGGCGGGCTACTTTCGAGTTCGGCTTCTCAAGTACGTGGGTTGGACAGGGGCATCTCATCCATTGGGTTGTGGACCCACACACGAGAACACAATCCCAACAAAAAGGAACAAAATCCATAAGTGTGTAGGGTACAACCAGAGCTAGAGGTGGACAAACCGGGTTTTTTTGTTCAAGTCGGACCGGTTACAACCCGAGTCGGTTTGGTCAAACTTGGTCAAAACCAGGTTGAACCCCGAAACCGGTTTGGGCCCAGGTCGGTTTGAGGGAAGGAGGAGAACGACCCTATCTGATGTGGAGTAGGTCAGACCGAACCCGGGTCGGTTCAGGTTGAACCCCCAAACCGGTTTTTCAAAAACAAAAAAATAATTAATAAAATATAAATTAAACAAATAAACTTGGATTTTTTATTAAAAAAATAAACTTTCGATACGTTATTTTTAGTCTTCGCCGGAACCCGAGTTGGCTTGTAGGTAATCGTCATAAGCGGCTTCCTCTTCGGTAAGTGGGTTCGTCAGTTCTCCTTGTACCTTGTCCTCATATATCTCACCTTCCGCAAGGTGTTCGTCTTCAAGTGATGATTTATCTTGTATTCATTCTGCCACGTCCATGTGATTCTTTAATCAAATACGTATTTCCACCAATTGTGGAGGGAGCCTTGTTTTCTCGTATAGAAATAACCTTGCCAGTAGTAGAAAAAACAGATTTTGAAGCTACTGTAGAAGCTTAGACGGTTAGTAGATCATGGGCCAAAGCGGATAGGACCGGAAATTGGTCTTTCTTTCCTTTCCACCAAGCCAAGATATCAATTTTTTCAAATTCTTGTGGAGTCATATACCGGTTAAGTAATCTGATCTGGTATATCTCCCCAACTCTCTACTTGAAGTATTACCCCGTTGACGTTTAGGTTATAAACCCATGTATTACACGGGTAAAATAATCCAACTTGTTGTAAACCAGCAGTTTCTATGAAGATTTGTATGTTGGATGTCATCACCCATTGGTAAAATAAGAGATAATCAATTCGACCCTCTTCATTGTTAGATCACGAGATAAATTCTGAAACCTTATGATCCGTTTCAACCTACCTTAATGTGAAATCAAGGACCTACGTCAAAATTTGAAGATTTATTTATGTACTCTACGATTGTTGATTGTTTAAAGTTGTACGCTACCCGGGGGATGAGCAAGGGACGAATCATGGTTGACATTGCTCTCTTGAAAGTCTGCACATATACAATTCTTTCGACTTCTCAAATTTCTTTTTAATGTATATTCGCTCTTTTTCCAAGTTCTTTTTGAGATACATGTACATTTTCTCTAAGGAACCTAAGAGCATGACGTCCTCGCGTTCGACAAATTCCTGAAGTTATACTTGATTCTCGTTTTTTCTGACATCTACCTAAAGAGAGTCAAGCCATTGAAAATGATATTATATCAAAGCCTACCAATTTAATGGTTGGCAAACCCGGAATCGATTTCAGGATGCACTGCTTCTATGAGACTATTTCCACGATGTGACTGTTTACCTTCTCATCTAGACGAACTACAGTCTAAAATTTCTTAAGACTTATCTACCTCATTGACATGATAGTCAAGTCATGAATCCACAAATCATGACATTACAACCTAAATGTTAGACTATAGTAGAAGTGCAGTGCAAAAAATGATTAAAAGTTCATTCTCACTTTTCCTTGAACCCCATGAAGATTCATTTATCTCTAGTAACTGTTAAGCCAAATCAATTCGATGATTCTCAGATACTTTAGCATTTCTTCCTTCTTCATCTAGATTCACCCTCGTCTTTAGATCAATCATAGAAACCAGGATGATTCAATGTTACTAGGGAAATTTTATTGCTTTGAGCTTGTTGTTCGACACCTATTTCGTTAAGATCCCTATCTAATCCAGGTTACGAATGACATGTGTGATGGTGTCACTAGTAACGTAATTGGATAAAACCAAGGCTAATCTTAGGAGATCATGCCTCCATGAAGTTCTATAATCCATATCATAGCTGTCCAATTCATTACCTAGACAACTACTAACGTTTCTCTAAACCATTCCAACTTCCTTGTGAGAAAGTGCATACGTTGATATTATTTCGTGGAACTCAATCGAATCAGTTTAACCTACATACTGCTTTGACAGATGAAATATTAGTTAGAATCTTTTGCTCTAGAAGGATTTGAATGCATCAAGGCATTGACTTGTTGTAAGAAAACATTCAGGTACCTGATTTTGAACTAAGACCTAAACACCTCATCAATCCATCTGACATATCTTATTTTCTTTTAGGTTCTATCATGATTTGGTCTTTGTGGGTTAAAACGCATATATGAATAAAGAGTATGGGCAAACATACATTCAGAATTCATGTGCACGAATGCACCTTTGCCGTGCATTTCCAGTTATGATTATCATACAGTTCCACTACGATGAAAATGATCACATGACGAAATGCTACAACATCTAATCCTTGATAGCTATCTTGGTGTGTGAGTTGTTCACTTGAGTTGTGAAAAGTCACTATCTTAATTCACAACGACCAGACATTCTCTTAATGAATTACTCATTATATGAATGTGACTTCACTAATTATAATCCATTTTGTTCATAGGACTGTGGTGATGAATTTATCACTTAGTGGTATAGCCTAAGACGTTCACTTGATGACACATTCAAAGAGTTTCCCTGAAGCTACTTATTTGATACAATATATGCTCAATAGTAGCGTTATATTGTTTCATGATGCGATGAGATCTCAAATCTTTACACATCCAACATCGTTAGATGATGAGATATCCACTTTACCTATATTACCGACTACCGTTTGGAATGAGTGAAAATTCTCCCTAAGCACCCGAAAATGGAGTTAGATTACGTAGGCTTAATCCGAGTAAGCTTAAAAATTTCGAGGACAAAATTTCTTTAAGGAGGGGAGAATGTGACAACTGCCAAATTTCAGTATCCTAAAATCTAGTTGTTGGGCTAATCCAACTAGGCCTGATAAGGCCTAATAGAAATTCAAGCTCATTTGAGGCCCAACATGCAAACTTAATATGTAATCTTACTTGACGGATCACAGGATGATTCGAGATGACGTGTTATTAATACATAGTGTATACATAGCCATACCGCTCATGGTTAAATGAATTAACGCGCACACGGTGGCTAACCGGCACACAACGTGATACGTGACTAATAATGTTGAATATTAATGATAATTATTAATATTTACTTCGACAGACTATTTAGGGATTTATGCGTGAGTCACACGATGTAAACTTAATCTAGTTATCTATTACTCGACGTAATTAAACGATATAAATGATTATTTATACTATGTCATTTATTTTAAATTACCAATATTATTATTATCATTCAAGAAATAATAATTTTAATAGAATGTGCAACGTTTAAACGGACGGACACGCTAGACACACGGTGCTGGCGTAAACCGGCTCGGATAACGGTCAGAGCAGAGAGTTCAGAAAATAAATATTTGATTAATATTTATAATCGCGTTTTACAATTTTAAGTATTTTAGAATAATGATTCAGAAGTTTTAGTCGTGACAGAGACCTGAGTGGATACGCGTTATTCACAAACCAGTATTATTTCTCTTGGAAACCCCCACCCTAACCCTAGGTATAAAAGCATCTCATTATCTCATTCTCTTCATTTTTACAAACCCTAGCACACAACACACAAAAAGTAAGAGAGAAAGAATCGGGAAAGAGAAAGGAGGAGCCCCTGTTCTGGCCACCCTCACTACGGCGGTCGCGGTGGGGTTATGACGGCGCAAAGAGTTCTGGTGGTTGTGACAGGAGACGATGAGGGATAAGGACGCAGCCCCCAGCTGCATGAGCGAATTCTGACAAGCAAAGCAGCGGCGGAGGACGGATTTTAGCAGTATACGATGAGCTTGTGTGGATCCGGTAGGCGGTGGCATTTCTGGTTGCTCACGGTGGTGGCAGTGTGATGATATTAACCCAGATCCGACGAAGGAGGAACTCCCGACTTCCCCGTGAACCCCAAAGCCGCGTATAGCGGCGTCGCGGGTGGCTTACGTCTGCAAACACTTTTCTGACTAGACCTCGTGGCGGAACTAGGGTTCTGGTGAAGCCGAAAACCACAGATCCACTCTTGCACGACCTGTCCCATTCCAGATCTAAGATTTTTAAGGTAATTTCCATCTCGATCTGTTAAATTTTCGGCCAAGAGAGCCAATACGATTTCTTGATGAGTTTTTCGACAAGAGAACTTCTTTAACGATTAAATTTGTTGTTATACGTTTTAGATCTAGCAATTTTGGTGGTCTTGGGACTCGGTCAAGGCCAGTCAATGAAAGTTATAACACCTACCAAAATCCCAATCTCAATTTATGCTCGGAACTTATAAGAAATAACGGGAGTTAATGAAAACCCAAAAAGGTCAGAAAATAAATTTGGAAATTCTTAAAGTTAGGAGATATCGGACCGACATGAGATTGATATCGGTCCAATATGGGAAGAGGTTAAACGTCGGACCGAAATGGTCTAGAAAACGGCTCGCAATGCTTAACCCTAGAACCCCAATGCACCAGACACGTGTAGGGCATGAGTCAGCATGTCGGACGCGTGGACGGACGTCGGACCGACATGGCTTGCCTACTCGGTCCGACATGGACGGGTGGCACTCCGGAATTGCATGGCTGCCACATGGCGCGCATGCGGTACAATGGAACGATCCGACTTGAGGCCGTTATCAGCCTATAAATAGAGGAGCATTGACATTTCATTTTCCACACCTTCACTCTCGAACCTCCTCTGCCCACGAGCCTTTCTCGAGCCCTCCAGCCATCCCGACTCCCGAGCCGCTCCTCCCGGTTCGACCGACGTTCGCTTATTAACCGGACTCGAGCATTTAAGAGCCGAAGAACCCGAGGAACTCATAAAAGTGCAAGTTAAGTTGCTAGAGCCCTAAGAGTCAACCCTAAGAGCTACTTGCACTAAGATTATTATCCTTCGATCTCCGACTTCAAACTAAAGGTGAATACTCGCCTTTATCAAAAAATACTCGTTCTCATGGCGAGAGTGAGCTTTTTACAAAAACGATTTGTAAGACGTGCTTGTGTTGTAAGCTATCATCACGCAAATAAGACGTGTTGGTGCTGTCGGCACCTTCACGCAAAAGTTCAAACGATTTATGTTTACGAAAAGGGCAAAACACGATAATTAAATATTTACTGATACTAATCCCAGAATTAGGGGTTCTACCCCTGGGGAATGTTGATACCCAAGAAGTGTACATAAAGTTTGATCAAATATTTATACTCGCTCCAGATCCAGTTGGGCCGGGCGGGGTTGGCTTGTATGTAGGGTGATGCGTAAAACGCAGTTGTGCCAGTTTGGCCGCGTGGCCCCGAGTGCTTGTCCAATGTATACAATTGGATGAAATCCAAGGAAGTGATATGATCACTAGAATCCTCCAATGATGAAATGTTTAATTGTTTAATTAAACTGTTTTGCCATGTTTATGAAAATGATTTGAGGTCATAAAGTATTCACCAGCATGTAGCTGACGTTCATTTTCAAATATTTTCTTAAAAGGAATGAATTGACCTCATCGTACCGGGACCGGCTACGGCCTGGGTCCCGACGACAGTTTTGTTGCACAGCCGGGCCAGGCCACACACCTAGACTCGGTGCAACTCGAAATAATGTTGTTACAGGTCGTGCGTTACACAGAAAGAACCTGAAGAGTAAACAAGGTTAAGGTGACCGAAGGACTATGTTTTCCTTAGGCAGATTACCTCCTTGTAAACCTACTGACTTTACGTCAGAGTTTTGATTTGAAATCAAATGTACAAACGATCGGGTTTTCATACCAGTTATTTAAATAAAGATAATCTTTTGTCCACACGACGAGATTTCTATATTTACAAAACCAACCCTTGAGGTTGAGTTGAAATGATCCATTTTCAAACGTTATTCCGCTGCACAAAAAAAACTCGGAAATCAAAGCAGGTACCGAAAATGCCAACTGACGTTGCAGCCCGGTAACGTCCCTGGGGTGCCCGGGGCGGGGTGTGACATTGGTTGGTATCAGAGCCTGAGGTTTTAGCGAGTTAGATACTTGAGATTAGTATCTAAGCTCTAACCAGATTAAGCAATGACTTGCCTACTAAGCAAAGGTAGGTAGACACTTGCCTTTAAGCTGATAGTGTCGAAACATGCAGGTAGTATTATGTCAGGAGGACAAGGATACCATAGCTACTATAACTCTAATGTTACTTTTAAACAAGAATCAATGGCAAATACATACGCACCCATGGAATAAGGAAACTTCTCATGGTATCATGCTCTGCTAAAGGCTCCAATGAAGGAGGAATACGAATCAGATCACCTAAGCCAAATGAGTGGCTCTGACTTTAGTAACTGGAGATGTACACCACCACATTACCCAGTACATCCTCCACCAAACTACTCTCCACCTCAAACACCTCCACCACCCATGTATCCCCCTTCCACTAATCAATATGAGGCAGGGTCTAGCAAGAAGGCCACAAAACCTCGAATAAGGGTGAAAGAACCTGTTGAGAAGCTTTCCATCATAGGAGCTAGTTTAGAGGAAATCTATAAAAACCTGGAGAACTACGAAAGTTCCGAATCCGAAGGATTCCTTCCTCTACCTCAAGTGGAAGCCTATTCACCACAATCAGCCACTTATGAACTGTTTGCTGATTACCTCAACTATCCTTATCATATCGGGTCCATACATGAGTAATAATTCGGACACCGGCGGAAATTACGCTAACACAAGTTCCATAAGAGCCTACTCCGGAAGTTCTGGATCGTACATCGATTATGCAAATCATCCACAGTTCATGGATCCCTATATCCAGGATGAATACGATCTTATGGCTGGATTTGAAGCCACATTTGACGATCCTAACACTATACCTGAGGAATCCCACAAGCTACCTTGAAACATAAACCTACTCTCGCCTACGATAATGTCTACAACGACATAGTCTTAGGACTAAGAGACCCTCCACCGAAATTTGGATATCCCGCGTCCACACCAGGATCTCCAATAGAGTGTCTCGATCAGTCGCTTCAACCGATCAAGTCAAGAAAGAGCTTATCTTGACTAGGGAAGTATTGATAGAGATCGAGAAGGATCTATCAAAGGCCAAAAAGAAGTTAGCCCAAAAGGACAAGGAGCATAAGTCCTTCGCCAAAAGAATTTGGTTTCAAGGGAAAAGCTTGATGAAGGATGCCAAGAGCGTAGTCAAGAAATGGGCGTCCTACTATCGTTTTTATGTTATTTTTATGTAACCCAAATAAAATCTTGTAATCGTTTTACCCTATTAATAAAAGTATTTATTTTCCTTTCATTTTTCTAGAATGGCAGGAAAGGGAAGAGGACCTAACTTCATTCGTAAGTGCACCACCTGGAAATAGCAAATGAAACACAAACTCAACCGAATCCTATTCTGGAACAAATTCCGAATACACTAGCAGAACCTTTGACAATCTAGGGGAAATAGAAACATCCAAAAATTTCTATGAAACCCCAATGAGCTATTACGCCGCTCCAACACTCGAAAGCTATAACCAAACCTACATAAACAATTATAGCTACCTAGAGAAACCACCCGAAATCCCGTATGAACACCACTACACTTTGGAAGGTGAGGAAAGGGCTGACTCCAATAGACCCTACGGAACTTACCATTCCACCAATCCTACACTAATCCATACTCCATGGACTAACGAGGAAACCCCGGGAGAAGAAAGGATTGCAGCAATGCAAGCTCGCATAGCTGAATTAGAAAGGATTGAAGCTGAAAAAGACGCCAAGAGTGCCGCTCTACAACAAGCGTTGATTAGAGCTAGGGGTTGTTAGAATATGTCTTATCTATGTTATTTTCCGTATTGTATTTTAAAGTTTGTAAATAATAAAAAAATCTTGTATTTCCCTTATCAAAAAGATCTTCGAATTCTAATGAATATTATGTCTTTCGTCTAAAATGTCAATAAGAACTGGACCATCCACACATACGCGTGGACGAAAGAAACAAGCTGAAGAGGCCTTAGAAAAAGAGGCCCAAGCTGCAGATATGCAGAAAATGATAAACAAAGGAATTGAGGATGCAATTTCAACAATGCTAGAGGCATTTGAAAAGGCCCAGGCTGCCAAAGCCGAGGCCAAAAATAAAGGAAAAGAAAAGGAGCATACGCTTCATAACTCTAAGCATAACGAATCAAACCACACTATTTCCGTGAGATGGGAACATTCAAAAACTCATATCCATCAAAGTTCCAAAACCAAGAGAACCCGAAATGAGGAACACTATTCCTCAAGTGACAGCTCTGCGGAAAATTACAAACGGCGTCAAAAAAGAGTAAACACATGGGTTGCTCATACAAGACTTTCCAAGATTGTAAGCCCTATGACTTCTTAGGAAAGGAAGGCGGAGTAGCAACACTACGATGGATAGAAAAGAAAGAATCAGTCTTTGCCATAAGTAAATGTGTCGAAGAAGACAAGGTCCTCTATGCCTCTAACCTCTTCAAGAACTTCGCTCTTGAATGGTGGAACGCCCTGGTATCCGCCAAGGGAAGAGAAAGGACATTTGAAATGAGTTGGGACTCATTTAAAGGCCGAATCAAGAGAAAATCATGTCCTATCAATGAAATAGAGCAAATAGAACAAAAATTCCTGAACCTAAGAATGGTTGGCTCTAATCATCAAGATTACATGACCAAACTGCTAGAATATGCACGGCTAGTGCCGCATCTAGCTACGCCTGAATCAAATCTCATCAAGAGATATATCTATGGACTGGTCAGTGAAATCCGAGATATGGTAAAGGTCTCAAAACCCAAAACCATTGATGATGCCATGGACGTTGGCGCCCAATTAACGGATGAAATGATCCGAAAATTGGAAGAAAACAAAAAGAATGAAATAACCAAACCTGACCATAAAAGAAACAATCGACCCTTTTCCCAAAAAGAAGGACAATCCAGTTCTCCCATATGCAAAGTCTGCAAAAAGAAGCATCGGGGGAAATGTCGACAATATACCCCAACAACATGCCCTGATTGTAAAAGAACTGGTTATCACACGGACCACTGCCCACGAAGGAGGGGTATCACATGCTACAACTGTAGCGAGATCGGACACTACAAAAGCGAATGCCCGATACTAAAAGTTACTGGTGGATCAGGTACCAAACCTACTACCGAAGCCAAGAAAAACGCCTGAGCATTCCATTTAAATGCAAAAGAGGCCGATAAGATGACTGATGCCATATACGGTACTTTTCTTGTCAATAATTCTTACACTAAGGTGCTTTTTGACTCTGGGGCGACCCAAAGTTTTATAGATCACAAGTTTTGTAAACTAGTTAATAAGCCCTTAGCTAAGCTAGACAAAACTTACCAAATCAAAACCGCGAACGGAGACTTGATCCAAGTCTCCAGATCTTTGAATGGCTGTTCAGTTACGTTATTTGGACACGTCATACCCGTACAAATTTTGCCAATGGATTTGGCTGGCTTCGATATAGTCCTTGGAATGGATTGGTTAGCAACTAACCAGGCCCATATCCTCTGCGAATCAAAAGTCATTGAATTACGCACACCTTCAGGAGAAGTAGTGACAATTAAAGGAGACGAATCAACCAACCATGTTGGTTTGATATATATGATAAAAGAAACAAAGTATCTACGAAAGGGATGCCTTGCTTATCTCGTATCCGTAACCACCTGTAATAATGAGCAAGAACTAAAGTATGTACCAATCATCTCCGAATACCCCGATATATTCCCTGAAGAGTTACCTGGAACACCTCCAGATCGGGAAGTTAAGTTTTGGATAAATCTCGTACCAGGCATAGCTCCGATAGCCAAAGCCCCATACAGATTAGCTCCTATCGAGATGGCTGAATTAAAGAAACAACTCGATGAGTTATCAGAGAAAGGGTTTATAAGACCAAGTTCCTCACCATGGGGAGCTCCGGTACTTTTTGTAAAGAAGAAGGACGGGTCGATGAGGATGTGTATAGATTACCTGGAATTGAAAAAGGTTACGATCAAGAACCGGTATCCACTTCCAAGAATCGACGATCTGTTTGATCAGCTCCAAGGAGCAAGATGTTTTTTCCAAAATAGACATGCGATCAGGCTATCATAAGTTGAAAGTCTAGGAAGATGACATATCTAAAACCACGTTCAGAACTAGATATGGTCACTTTGAGTTCACGGTTATGCCGTTCGGACTTACAAATGCTCCCGCAGCTTTCATGGATATGATGAACCGAATCTGTAAACCCTACTTGGATAAATTCGTAATCGTGTTCATAGACGATATATTTATCTACTCAAAAAGTAAGGAAGATCATGCCACCAATATGAGGACGATACTTGAACTATTGAGAAATAAGAAACTTTACGCCAAATTCTCGAAGTGTGAATTTTGGTTGCCCAAAGTACAATTTCTCGGTCACGTCATAGACGAGAAAGGAATTCAAGTAGATCCAGTTAAGATTGAGGCTATATCTAATTGGGAAGTCCCAAAGACATCGACCGAAGTGAGAAGTTTCCTCGGTTTGGCAGGATATTACCGAAGGTTTATTAAGGGCTTCTCAAGGATCGACGTTCCTTTGACTGCACTAATCCGAAAAGCAATCAAATATGAATGGGGTCCAAAGCAGAATGAAGCATTTGAAATTCTAAAGCAGAAATTAACTCAAGCACCAATTCTATCGCTGCCCGAAGGCAACGAAGGTTTTGTAGTCTTCTGCGATGCATTACACACTGTTTTAGGGTGTGTATTGATGCAAGGAAACAAAGTCATCGCTTATGCATCTCGACAACTTAAGCTCACGAAAAGAACTATGCGACTCATGACCTGGAGTTAGGTGCCATAATCTTCGTGCTGAAACTATGGAGGCATTATCTCTATGGAGTCAAATTCACGGTCTTCACAGATCACAAAATTCTAAAGTATGACTTCGGCCAGAAAGAGCTGAACATGAGACAAAGACGATGGATGGAAGTCCTAAGCGACTATCACTGCGAGATATGTTATCATGAGGGCAAGGCTAACGTAGTAGCCGACGCCTTGAGCCGAAAAGAACATGAAAAACCAAAGCGCGTACGTGCCCTAAGACTCGACCTGCAAGTCAGTCTTATTTATCAGATAAAACAAGCACAAAAATCAGCCTTGAAAGAGGCAAACCTTGAAAACGAGGGGATGATAGGAAGGATTGAACAACTTATCAAAGGAAATGACGACATCCTTAGAATGAATAAATGAATATGGGTTCCAATCTATGGAAATCTCCGAGGAGAAATTCTCGAGGAAGCCCATAAGTCCAAGTACACAATGCACCCCGGTGGTGATAAGATGTACAAAAATCTGAAACCAGAATACTGGTGGATCGGCATGAAAAAGCAAATAGCTGAATATGTGGCCAAATGTCTAACATGTTCCAAGGTTAAAGCCGAACACCAAAAGTCATCTGGGCTGTTTCAACAACTTGAGTTGCCAATATGGAAATAGGAAATGATCACCATGGATTTCATCACTAAACTTCCCCGAACCAGTCAAGGAAATGACACAATATGGGTTATCGTTGATCGTTTAACCAAATCCGTACATTGCCTACCCATGAAGGAAACTTTTAGCATAGATAAACTGGCCCAATTATACGTTACCAAGATAGTATCTTTACACGGAGTGCCGTTATCCATCGTATCAGATAGAGACAGTCGATTCATGTCTCGATTCTAGCAGAGCTTCCAAAAAACTCTCTGAACTCGTTTAAACCTCAGCACTGCATACCATACTCAAACGGATGGGCAGAGCGAGAGGACAATCCAAACCTTGTAGGATATGCTTCGAGCATGTGTTATTGACCTAGGAGGAAGTTGGGACGACCACTTACCTCTGGTAGAATTCTCTTACAATAACAGCTACCACACAAGTATACAGGTTGCACCATTTGAAGCCTTGTATGGCAGAAAATGCAGAACTCCCGTGTGTTGGGCTTAAGTAGGGGAAAACCAGTTATTAGGACCTGAGATAGTCCAGGAAACCACTGATAAGATATTACAAACCAGGGAAAGATTGAAAGCGGCCCGTGATCGCCAGAAAAGTTATGTCAACAAAAGGCGAAAGCCGTTAGAATTTAACGTTGGAGACAATGTTTTACTTAAGGTATCACCTTGGAAAGGTGTGGTACGATTCGGAAAGAAAGGGAAGTTAAGCCCTAGGTTTGTTGGGCCATTTAAAATCCTAGAACGAATCGGACCTGTGGCATATCTATTGGAATTGCCGATAGAGATGAGTGGAGTACACGATGTGTTCCATGTCTCCAACCTACGTAAATGCCTAGCAGATGAAACCTTAGCCATGCCATTACAAGATGTAGTAGTGGATGAAAGGCTTAAGTTTGTGGAACAACCGTTACAAATTGAGGACCGGCAGGAAAAGAAATTGAAACGAAAGAAACTCGTATTGGTCAAGGTGAAATGGAATTCCAGACGTGGACCCGAGTACACGTGGGAACTGGAATCCGAAATGAAAAAGAAATACCCACACTTATTCAGAAAGTAATCTCGAGGACGAGATTTCGAAAAAGTTGGGGATGATATAACACCTGCCAAAATCCCGATCTCAATTTCTGCCCGGAACTTATAAGAAATAACGGGAGTTAATGAAAACCCAAAAAGGTCAGAAAATAAATTTGGAAATTCTGAAAGTTAGGAGATATCAGACCGACATGAGATTGATATCGGTCCGATATGGGAAGAGGTTAAACGTCAGACCGACATGGTCTAGAAAACGGTCCACAATGCATAACCCTAGAAACCCTCTACACCAGACACGTGTAGGGCATGCGTCAGCATGTCGGACGCGTGGACGGACGTCGAACCGACATGGCTTGCCTACTCGGTCCGACATGGACAGGTGGCACTCCGGAATTGCATGGTTGCCACGTGGCGTGCATGCGGGACAATGGAGGTATATCGGACCGATATCCCCCGGATAACGGTCCGACTTGAGGCCGTTATCAGCCTATAAATAGAGGAGCATTGGCATTTCATTTTCCACACCTTCACTCTCGAACCTCCTCTGTTCCCGAGCCTTTCTCGAGCCCTCTAACCGTCCCGACTCCCGAGCCGCTCCTCCCGGCTCGACCGACGTTCGCTTATTAACCGGACTCGAGCGTTTAAGAGCCGAAGAACCCGAGGAACTCATAGAGGTGCAAGTTAAGGTGCTAGAGCCCTAAGAGTCAACCCTAAGTGCTACATGCACTAAGATTATTATCCTTCGATCTCCGACTTCAAACTAAAGGTGAATACTCGCCTTTATCAAAAAATACTCGTTCTCATGGCGAGAGTGAGCTTTTTACAAAAACGATTTGTAAGACGTGCTTGTGTTGTAAGCTATCATCACGCAAATAAGACGTGTTGGTGTTGTCGGCACCTTCACGCAAAAGTTCAAACGATTTATGTTTACGAAAAGGGCAAAACACGATAATTAAATATTTACTGATACTAATCCCAGAATTAGGGGTTCTACCCATGGGGAATGTTGATACCCAAGAAGTGTACGTAAAGTTTGATCAAATATTTATACTCGCTCCAGATCCAGTTGGGCCGGGCGGGGTTGGCTTGTATGTCGGGTGATGCGTAAAACGCAGTTGTGCCAGTTTGGTCGCGTGGCCCCGAGTGCTTGTCCAATGTATACAATTGGATGAAATCCAAGGAAGTGATATGATCACTAGAATCCTCCAATGATGAAATTTTTAATTGTTTAATTAAACTGTTTTACCATGTTTATGAAAATGATTTGAGGTCATAAAGTATTCACCAGCATGTAGCTGACGTTCATTTTCAAATGTTTTCATGAAAGGAATGAATTGACCTCATCGTACCGGGATCGGCTACGGCCTGGGTCCCGACGACAGTTTTGTTGCACAGCCGGGTCAGGCCACACACCTAGACCCCCGTGCAACCCGAAAATATGTTGTTACAGGTCGTGCATTGCACAGAAAGAACCTGAAGAGTAAACAAGGTTAAGATGACCGAAGGACTACGTTTTCCTTAGGCAGATTACCTCCTTGTAAACCTACTGACTTTGCGTCAGAGTTTTGATTTGAAATCAAAATTTACAAACGATCGGGTTTTCATACCAGTTATTTAAATAAAGATAATCTTTTGTCCACACGACGAGATTTCTATATTTACAAAACCAACCCTTGAGGTTGAGTTGAAATGATCCATTTTCAAACGTTATTCCGCTGCATAAAAAAAACTCGGAAATCAAAGCAGGTACCGAAAGTGTCAACTGACGTCGCAACCCGGTAACGTCCCGGGGGTGCCCGGGGCGGGGTGTGACAAAAGTCAATTGGTCAAACATGGTCAACTGGTCAACACGGGTCAAGGTGGTCGCGTGTACGAACCAAGGGGAACGAAAAGGTATAAAACACACGTTATATAAAAAAAGTTATATTTAATTACGTGAAAGTTAAACACGTGTGCGGTTAAGTTGTGTTGAGCTTAAGCGGTTCGTTAACGGTGGATATAAATACGAACTTAGCAATGGATATTAGCGCGTCGTAAACACGTGTGTTTTGTTAAGAGAGTTCGTTTCGACTAAAATATATGACTATTAATAGATGGAAAAGTATATTCGCTAAAGTGTAATCGGTTAAACAAGGAATTTTAACATGACTAACG
The DNA here is from genome assembly GCA_023525975.1 of Smallanthus sonchifolius. Classification (NCBI taxonomy): domain Eukaryota; kingdom Viridiplantae; phylum Streptophyta; class Magnoliopsida; order Asterales; family Asteraceae; genus Smallanthus; species Smallanthus sonchifolius. Next base: position 30,898,289 of record CM042019.1, on the reverse strand, counting down.
ATTTATACGTATGAATAATAGTTAATATTCTTGAACGTATAAACATTTATTTACATTATATGTGTAATATAAAAACGTTGATCGATATAGTTTAATACGAATATACGAAATTTGGGATTTTTTGAATAACGAACATATTTTGTATAAATTTCTGCATTTGATATTTCACTTGGATCTATATGAACCTATACAAAGACACGTATCTTAACGGGGATTTGATAATTAATAACTATACTTTTCCTAAATACAGGCGCGCCACGTGAAAACATATACTTGTATATAAACGTTCACATTTTACAAAATCTAATGGTTATTATGAGACTTGATATGTAGAATCGAGTACGTACACATATATTCATTTACTCAAATACAAAATAGGTGTATATATATAAAAATTAAGAGTCTTGAGTATGTGATACCCATAATTGGAAACTTAAACAATCATGTATTAGATAAATACGAAAACTTAAATCTTATTGAATTTGAATGCATATTTTGTCGTATAGATAATTGAAATTATATATATAGATGTATAAGAATAATTTTTAAATGTTTATGTTTTATATATAAACAAATGTATATATATGTATGTACATATACTCTACATGAACTTGAACGCTTATTTGCGAAATACAATACGGTATAAATATATAAAAATATATTTTAGGGCTTTGAAATTATATAAATATATAAAGTAATATATATATATATATATATTTATAAATTCTCGTATGAATATATTATGAAACCTTGAGATCATCATATTAAAACATAGAGTTGTATACATTCTATTAAGAAACGTAAAAACGAGAATTATTATTACTTATATGTGCATAGAGTTATGTACAATTATGTGCATGACAAGCCAATATTTTAAACATGACCATGGGAACATATTCGAGTTGTGAATCCCGACTCGATCTAAGTATCTAATATTACCGATCGTTAAACTGACATCGTATACTAAATTGGAAATACCTTTGAAAATCAACATAGAGCTCAACCGCATGCGTGATGACTCAACACGAGTTACACCCGCTTGACACTATTAGGGTTAATCTCTAAATCTCATTAAGTACCTACAAGGATCGTATGACAGAGTAGGACATAGGCCCGCTATTATCGTATTACGTGGACTTTGGTTCCCGTTGTTACATGAAGGACGTTACCGTTCCTAACCCAATTACTCGGTGAGTTTCACGACCCCTTTTTCTTTTTACTTGTTTTACAAACTTGGGGGAGAAATATACTTCAACTGTTTTGAAAGCATGCATGAACTTATTTATTAAACATGCTCGAACTTATTTGAGACGATAATTTGAATGCAAGACCTCAGATTTGTATGTGAACATGAGTGAACGTAGCCCTCTTGTGGTCATGGACCATACATATACTATAACCATTAGCCGAGGAATATGTGAATAGTACTATTAGGACTAACCTCCCCACTCAAGGTTAGTCACGCTAAGCGCACGATCCGTATGTTCGTCCGGGTGCAACATAATCTAACATTTTACCATGGCACGGGGCTGGGCAACAACATTGACAGGTTTAGGTTTGGTTATAGGCTCATGTGTCGACATATTAACTCGTATTCCTAGCTAGTTTACGGGGGATCATTAGGGGTGTTCAAAGTCGGATATCCGAAAATTTCGAATAGTGGATTTCACTATCCGTATCCGAATCCGAAATTTCGGATTCGGATAGTGAAACGGATATCCGCTGTTTTTTTAACTTAAATATATTTTTTAAATTAAAATCTAAATATATAAAATATACTAAATAAACATCATCTTTATGAAATAATTAAAAAAACATTAAAAACCAAATTTTTGAGTAACTTACGAAATTACGACGCGAAAACGTTTTAGCTTTTTTTTAAATAAGAAGGCTAAACACATAACATAAAAAGCCATATACTTCATATATATTGTATTTATAACATTTTCTAGGAAACAATATATAAATTTGGTCAAAAAAAATATAATTTTTGAAATTACGACGCGAATACGTTTTATTTTTTAAAAAAAGTAAGAGAGCTAAACACATAACATAAAAAACCATATACTTTATATATATTGTATTCATGGCACTTTCTAGGAAAGATATCTTAAAAAAGTTATCTTCGCATATTCGGATATCCAAATATCCGATATTTTTGAAAAATGTTATCCGAATCCGAAAATTCGGATACCCGATTTTCGGATAGTTCGGGTTCAGTTTCAGATACAGATACTTTTGAACACCCCTAGGGATCATCGTTACTTGTTTTGGTTATCATTCTTATTTTTAATAATTTCATTAGAGAGGGCTTGACATGCGCATAAATTCATTAACATGCTTTCATTGGGGGAAACAATTCATTTTATGACTATGAAGTCATCACTTGTTTTCATTGGGAAAACTACTCATTTTATGACTATAAAGTTATCACATGTTTTCATTGGGAAAACTGCTCATTTTATAACTATGAAGTCATCACATGTTTTCATTGAGAAAACTACTCATTTTATGACAATGAAGTCATCACATGTTTTCGAGAAAAACGCTTTCATATTACGCCCATGTACATATTTTCAATGTTTTAGAGGAAAACGGTTTCAAATTATGGCCATGAACACATTGTCAATATTTTCGAGGAAAACGGTTTCATATTATGGCCACGTATACATTATCATTGTTTTCAGGGAAAACCACTTTACATTGCAACAATTAAACTTGTGAACTCACTAACATCGCGTTGACATTTTTAAGTATGTTTTTCAGGTAATAGCTATGACACGGTTGGAATATGTTAACCATTTGGATTAAAACCCTAGAAGGCGAAGACGGATGATCGTCAAACCTCAAGTCTATTTTGACCTATATGGTTCTAGGTCAATGTACTATTTCATTTTAGTTTTGTAATGGTATTAAATATTTTAGAAGTCTTCAATTTTCCGTTGCTGATAATGTTACCAATCTTTACGACCTAAATTTATTTATTAAGTAAATTAATTTAGGGGTGTGACAGTCAAATAGGCCAAACCTCCTAAATCATTTTATTAATATTGTTTTTAATATCACGAGTAATGCATAAATCATCTTTAAAAAAATGGACAAAAAGGCATTTGCAACTCAATCAAACTCGACTCGACCTGTTTTCTTGTTTACCTTAGCCATTGCAAGGGCCCCACCAGCTTTCTTGTTCAAAACCGATCAAGTAGGTTTGCAGCTTCAAACACTGTCTAATAGTCTAGTTTTCTCTAATTCTGATTGACACTGCATTAAAATATTTTCAACATGTAAATGAAAAAAAGTGGACCAAAAGGAAAAAAAAATGTTTTACTATTTACATAATTACCTTGGCTAAATCAGAAACAATGGAGCCGTGTTGAGCTATTAATTTCCCAAATATTCTTTTTTAAAGAACCTTCTGATCCATTAATTCCATCCTACGTTCAGTTGCACCTACTAATCCGTGAAATCCGACAATTTCAGGTTAATATCCATCACCGACTTTTACATGATTACGTATAGTTTCACATGCATCATATTTGATTATAGAGTAATTAAGTTCATTTCATACATAGCAAAGTCCATTCATTTCATTTCACGTATCGGTAATTCGGAGAATTACCGGGTCACACACGCGTACTGTCACACGAACGTTGGTGAATTATGAATCTAGTACTTAGATATATATATTTAGAATATATAAATTACATGTAATACTATGATATAATATTTCATGCTTAAGTTAATTTTTCGGAAATTTTTAGAGCATCTTTTATTTTATACGCAGTCCAACGTATACGCGATATGTACCGACAAATAAAAAGAGGTTTTCCAATATTAGTGAGTTTTATATAACTATCTTTTATTTAGAGTATTTTTACTAAATTTTATTTTATAAAAGCTCCATCCTTTTATAAAAATCCTTTTTACAAAGAAGACCCTGATCCTTTTTCCTATAAATACCCCCATTATAAGACAAGCCTCCACCCTTTACAACTACAAACCCTAAACCTAACCCTCTCCCTCTCTTTCTCTTTGTTTCGGCCGCCACCCCCTCCATACAAGCCTTCACCATTTTCAAATTTCTTTCACAAATCCTAGTGTTCTAAGGTGAATCCAAGGTGCTTTCAAGTGTTTCTAAGATGATTCAAGCAAGAAACCATACATTTCATCATCCATTTTTGGTTTTGTAAGTCTATTTTACTACTTTTCTTTCATTGTTCATCAAGTAGATGATATGGAGCTACTACACCCAAATAAGTATGTATTTTGATGTTTTTCATAGTAATAAACTAATACTTTTGCAAAACAATGGTTTCTAAATTTTGGTTCGCACATATTGTTAGTTGAAGTTGGATTGTAGGGAGTTTTATTGCACGTTTCTATTTAAGGAAACTTTATTGGTTAAAATTGTGTATTCTTGTTCAATAAGCGTCTTTGATGATTTGATATGTTTTAGTAACACTTAGATTAGTAGAAAATATGAGTTTTGAGTACTTGTTCATTGTTTAGTGTTTTGAAGCACGTTTCTATAAATAGTAACTTTGTTGGTTACAAAACCGGGTTTCTATCCTATACATGACGTTGATGGGTTTAAGTGTTCTAGTAATGCTTAGACATGTCAAATACACGAGTTTTTAGTTTTGTTTTATTTGTTTAATGTCTTATGGTATATTTCTATATTTAGTAACTTTATTGATTTCAAAACCGGGTTCTTGTGCTAGAAGTGGTATTGTTGAGCTTGAGTGTTCTAGGAACACTTAGTCATATGAAATACTTGGATTTCTAGCATTGGTTCCTTGGTTGAGGTTGTAGTGTCCAAAAGCTTAACTTTCCAAATAAGGAAACTTTTCTAGTTCAATGAATGGGTTTCAAACCTTAAATTGTTTTCGATTGTTCAAAGGTGTTTAATATGTTACCATTAATCACTTAGAACATTTAGTTTCTAGTATTACTTGATTTGGTCCACACTACACGAAACCCTAACACTGGAAGTACACAATCCCGAGTATGTTCAATACTTAGTATACGTTGTGTATATGAAGTACTTGAGTGTTGGAGGGTTGAGGTGTGTAACAAATTACAAACATTCTTGTATTTATTTTAATATAAATATACTTTCCAATTCATAACGTGTCACCAACGGGTCGTCGGGTCAAACTTAGTCAACATTTTCGAAACGTCAATTACAAGTTTCACGTTGAGTCATTTGGGTGTATACAGTTACATAACCTAACTTTCAAAATACATAGATCTTATAGTCTTAACGTTTCTAGGACTCGAGTAGGTTGGTTACTCTATCGGACATTTTCTAGTTTTCATATTCGCGTTACGAATTCACTCGTCAAGTTACCAGGTGAGTATCATGCCCCCACTTTTACTTATTTTCCTTTGGGGGGAGATACATGCAAAATACTATTTTCACTGGACACAATTTCACACTTACTTGATTTCACATTGATATATAAGCGGGTACGTTACGTACAAAGTCCTCTCAAAATCGAACCGTTAATTACATAACGAGGTGATCATGAATAGTATACTATTGGGTTTAACAACCACCACCCGGGTTAGTCGCGCTAACTTTGACCGGAGGTCGAACGGGTGCATCATTGACCTAATCATTTCCGTGCTAGGCACATTAGAGGCAAAATGCATGTTACAACATCAGTTAAAGTTAGCTTCGGATTCGGTGAATGCTTATTATATTTTTGTTATATTGTCTGATCAACAATCAAATTATTAAAAGTTATGTGGTCCATTACACCGTTTTATTGTTATTTACAGACCTGTGAGCTCACCAACATTATGTTGACCCGTTTAAGCATGTTTTCTCATGTCGTTGATTTTCGCATTCTGACTAGGCATGCACTATTCACATAGAGTCTCAGGTATTACTAGGAGCATGATTTTTGGAACATTTAAACATTATTATTTCTATGTTTTTGAAGCTATTATTTGCTTCCGCACATTACTTTCCGCATTTCAAACTCTGTTAAATTATTTCGTTATTTTGAATGTTTATAAAAAATGGAATGATTTTGAAAACCATTTAGAGATCGTTCAAAGTAAACGGTATCGATGATCCTTGACAGTCACGTCCCGCGGAAAAACCGTTGTGGTCAAGGTGTGACATAATCTCATGTAGTGATACAAACATTAAACATTATGCCATTTCAAGGAGCCAAACTAGTCATCTTGCAAATAGAACAAATATTTTTCCCGAAAAAAAGCCACTGTTTGATGCAATCATTTGTGGAAATCATGTCCACAATCCAATCTTCCAAATACAGTAACATTAGATAGGGAATACAGTAACATCAATATGTGTTGAAATCATGCAATCTGCAGCAAATACAGTAACATCAATTAAGTGGCAAATGATATAATGAATAGGTTGAAAAAAAAAATACAACGAAACTATGGTAATAATAAAAGACAGCAACATCAGATAGGAAATACAGCAACACAACAACATTATTTAGGTTTTAGTTCTTTACTCAATAGATTGAAACAAAAAATGCAGCAACATCAATTAAATTAGGAGCTTCAGTTCCAAATTTTTAGTATTTCAGAATGTTAAACAAGTATATTTCAAAGAGTTATAGGTTTGACATTAGTCTTATACTACTAACACATAGTGTGATGTGCAAGTTAATTAAAAAAGAACAAAGAGCATGGACATCAAGATGCATGAAGTTTCATATGTATTAAAGAATTGGTAACAGAAAAATACAAGTATACTGTGATAATGATACGCAGAAAAGGACAAATCATATAAATTTTTTATTGTAATAATGTACATGCATGTAAGGCCTCAAACCAGGCACCCTACAGTTGGTTCTCATAACCGGTTATTCACCCAAAAATACTTGTGTGATTTATCAAACTGCAACGGAAGTCTTTCTAAAACCTTAATCTTTATATAAGCTCGTTATCGTCATTAAATTTACCTCACGAATGCCTGCACACCGATCCGAGTAGCACCGCTCCCAAGCCAAGATACGTTGACTCCACAGCTCACCTGCTACACAATCTAACGTACACACAAAGTCAGCTACGCTGAGTGAGTTCTAATAGTTTAATTTCAACAAAAGCCAACTCGTCACATTTATTATTTGAACTTTACTCAGGACCCATGGTCCTTATAAAATAGGTCCACAATTCATTAACAAATAGATAACCCCTGTTATCACACGATATCCCATAATAGTTCATTACCCAAGACTCATCCCATAATAATAATAATCCCGCAGTCTCATCGACATAGGTCGAACTTACTACACTAATAACTCATACTCAAGTACACGTATTAACTCGACACTTGGTTAACACAACAAATACCTAGACATCAACTTACTCAGCCTTGACCAATGCTCTTACAAGTCAACTGACATAACAGTTGTAAGCACCATATCACAATCCTGACACAACGGTCAATCTAACTCTACTCACCACATTAATACTAACTCATGCACAATAAATATAACTCAATGCTTGTATGTAATTTAACACAAATACATACCTCATTACTGCACCCTAGTCAGGGCGTTCGACACACCCCGAGCTCATCGTTAACCTGCTCAGAACTTGCCACCTTTAGTGACCTCCCGAAGGACTTAGTCCTCCACAATCCCGCTTGCCGTGTCATAATGACAACAATGCAAACACAATACCCCGCCGTGTCACAAGGACAACGACACAATAATAATTCACACCGCGTCACATGGACAACGACACAATACATACAACACATGTATAAACACACCACATTATTCCCTATGTACATGACTCATTAACTGCACCTGCACTTCACACATAGCACTAGGATAAGATTTTCTACACGTATTCATAAGCGTCTAGCTTATATCCCGACTCACCCCGACTAACTCATAACACAATCTACTTCTAATATAGCAAACACTTATACAAATATTATGTCTCATTATCTAAACACATACCACGTACATGCACACCCTGTGACACCTCCTAGTCGTACCCGTACGACCTGTAAATACAATCCCGACTCACCCCTATTAGGTCATTATACGACCCACGACCATATACCCACATTTAACCTACACCTTTTAAAGGCAACACATAGTTCCTTAGCCCCATATTTAAATATTTAAATTCGTAAACTCATCGGGTTAGACCCCAAAGCTCGATACACATTTAATGTAATAAAACACGTCTCGAAAGTATGTACGATAGCCCCAAAAACGTTAAAAACATTGAAAAGGTGGGATTAGAAACTCACTGTCGTGTAGGTCCAAGCCTTGTCCCGTAACTGTACTCTTGCTCAAACTCCAAACCTGTCAACGTATGATCACATGATCAGAATACGTTCCACACTTACGTTGAAAAATAATTAAAATATACAAATCTCAATGTCGTCTCGCCGACACGCCCTTTCTTTCCACAAACTCTAGCTCCACGCGTTTATACAAACCGGACTGTCTTCGACCAGTTTAGAAACCGAATACCCGAATAGGTTACATGCATGCATGCACATACGAGATCATGCAATCCTAGTCCGACGAGCACACACGTACTCGGACCGGATTCCCACGCACGTCCAACCCACGCCATGCAAGTACTAGGTTCACCAAGGCTCTAGTCGGGTGTAACCCGACTTCATTCCCTTCCCCGTTCACCACCGTGAACCACCATTGAGTATCACTACCGAGCGTCACCCGCCGTGTGCCCCGTCATGTTCCTTCATCATCTTCCTCGTCTAGCCGTAACCCTAATCGTCCCACGTCTCCTCTTCTCACCCGGCGAACTCCACTCGAGCCGTACCATATGTCGGCTCAGCCCCGTCTTCCTCCTTTGCTCGTCACCTCGGCACGCCATCACCACAACTGTCGGGTTAGCTACTCCCGAGTCCCGACATGGCCTCATCTTTCTCGTCGGGTGGTTCTAGTCGGACCACCCTCCTCCCAGCCCTACCGTCATCATCCTCGCATTGCCATCTCCTGCATCCGTGACCACCACCTTGGTCGTCCACCTCCCTCTCCGTCTCTCCCGTCGCACACCACAACCACAGCCGAAAACCCTTGTGGGGTTCCTCATGCAAAAATGATTACGAGAAGGTAGAGAATGGGTTAGAAGTTTACCTTTCGAGTAGTGGCATCCCTCTTCCACTTGTTGCCGCCGTGGAACTACCGTGGAACCCCCCTTGCCCGACCCCTTCTCCCTTGCGCCTTCTCCTTCCCGCCGTTGAGCACCCCTAGGTCGAATGACCTAGGGTTTTCCCTTTAATTCTTATTTAAACCTTCAAGGTTTACATCCGGGTCTCTGCGGTTCCGCACTTGCACGTTTCGATTTTAATTTAGACATAACCCGATTAACCGGACCCTTTATGACTTATCGATATACACTTCACACCCCAACTATGCTAACACCCCTGTTTAAAAGAGATTCGGGTCATCTCCAACCCGAACCATTAGCTTTTGAAATTTCAGGATGTTACAATGCATAACTAAATTGATAAAATTCATATGATAAATTAAATAGAACAGTAACATGGAATCTTGAATAATGGTGGTATGTGGTACAATATAAGTAATTCGTGAAAAAGAAAAAAAAACATGTGTCAGAACAAATATTAAAATACTATCCTCCATTATTCTATGATTTTGCCCTGTTGTATGGGTGTATAAATAAACAATAATGTGTGTGAAGTGTGTATGTATGTGTGATATGGAATCAGAATCAGAAAATAAAATCAATATGTATGTGAGTGTGTGCATATATCTATATATACACTGTATGTGTGTATAAATAAACAATAGTGTGTGTGATATGGAATCAGAATCAGAAAATAAAATCAATAATATGTGTATGTTAATGTGTGTGTGGGTATATATAGATTAAATAAGTTTGTTTCAATACAAATTCACTTAGAATGCTTGAAAAAAACAACAACACATGTTTAAAGGCTTCAAAATCACCATGATTAACATATTCTAATTGAAATTCATCTAAATCAAATCAGTATACATTTCATTCAAGATCAAAGATAAAATAATAGTGAAATTCGTACCCGAGAAGAAGAGAGTACAGCTATTGAAACCTCGACATGTTTGAAAATCAAATGTACACACATTCAAAAGCACCACGATTAACGGCTTCTGAACTCAAATGTACATATACCGGAAGGAAGTACAAAGAAAATCAAATGTTAATCTAAATAAACTATACAATAATTTTAATTTAGAAATGATATGGAAAATAATTAATTTTTTAACAGCTAACTCAGAAACCCTCATAAATTTATATATTTTTTTTCAACAATAAGACTTAAACCATCACCACTTGTGGAGAGACACAATTATTACACATCTTGATACCATTGGGCTATAAATACTTTAGTTGAAAATAGTTTTTTTAACGGGAAGCAGTTTTTATTAAGAGTTCATTACACGGATGGTCCTTGTGGTAAGGTCATATTGCAAGTTTGGTCCATAACTTAAAAAAATTACATTGATGTTCCCTACTGTTCATTCAACCGTAAACGTTGGTGCTCCCTGACTTGAATGAACGTTAACTTCTATATCCATTATTTTTAAATAACCAAAATATCCCTATTTAGAAATCAAAATTAAAAATAAGTGTGGGACCCATCCTTTACTATTAAAAAAAACTAAAATATGTGAGGCCCACTCTTAATATTAGAAACCTAAAAAGAAAATAAACTCATCCAATGGATGTTCATCTTCTTCAATCCACCCAATCACTGATTATCTTCTTTGTTGGTGAAACCCGTCGGAAAATGCACCACCCACTGAAACCGTCTGAAAAACGAACCAAGAACGTGGAGCGGCGAGTTTTCAGATATCACCTTGTACAATGGTTTGGTGTGGGGGTTGTTTCCGGAAAAAAACAAGATCTGTTGGTTTAAGCTTGAAACTTAGACCTTGTACAGCGGTTTGATTACAGTTTTCCTTCCTCCTGAAATCAACCACTCTCCCCTGACTAGAGAGAACTGATACGTGTGTTATGGGTCTTTTTTTTTAACAGAGACGTGTTTGCTGACCAGAGATGACAGAGAATCGGAGATGGCCGGAAAAATAGTTTTACCACTCTTGTTCATTATCCCCTAGGCGGCTCTTGTTCATCAACCCGCTCATCGATTATCGCAATTCCGGCAAAATCCACTCATAAGGTTTCGACTGTTCAGCCGCCTCTTGTTCATCTTCATATGTTAACTCAAAAGGTTACGATTGGCTGGAACCTTCGACCCACTCGATCAGATCTAATACAATTATCCAGCGACGGGTTTTTCAACAGCGCGCGTCGCGGGACATCACAACTTGTCAGAACAACATGTGTTTGCACCAAGTACCGTATGTTGACGAATCATTTACAGCCGACAATTTCGTGACGGAAACAGTTTCATTTGGGAGATCAGGGTACAGCGATAGGGTGGAGACGGCTTTCAAATGACGGGTTTCATGGCCGAATAAGTTTTAAGAGAGAGATAAAGAGAGGGGTCGTGAGAAATAAGAGAGAGGGCCCACTATTATATTTTTTTATTTTCTACTAGTTTAGACCCCGTGTAATACACACGGGGTGAAAAATATCAATACATAAATTTCTCAAATTTTATTTACGTATTTTACAAGTGAAAATGTATTACTATACATATACTAAGGATAGAAAACAAAATTCAAAATATATAAAAAATAATATATAATTGGGTTTCGAAAATACGTCAATTACTATTTAATGTAATTTGACTTTAATTTACTATTTGATTGAAAATAAAAGTTACATAATTAGATTTCAAATTTTTTTATGGTAAAGGATAATTTAAAATAAATGTGTTTTATTAGTATAATTAGTAATTTATTAAAAGATATGAATGAATTTAATAAGAGAGATAGGCGGGAAAATAATGATGAAATTGAATTTGGTGACGACACGTGGTATACAAAAACTTTATTTATTATATAGTATAGATTCTTATTAGTAAAGGGTATTTAAGTAATTTTACATCTATTTAACATAAAACTTACCATCCTTATACTTTAAGAACTTTCGATGTTACCTTCGAGCAAACTCTTGGACAAAGAGTGTAATTTTTCAAAGTTAAGGACTATATTTGCAATATAGACACGGACCATCCGTGTAATTAACTCTTTTATTAATATAGAACTTCTAGCAAAAGTTGCTAGAAAAATGCAACACAAACGAGATACATAATGGGTCTAAACGAAATAAGAGGCATTAAAATACATCAATCCTCTCAATTAACGACAACTAACTTTGTTATTTACAAATCAAAATGATTTTGTATAGCAATGGGTTTTTGTTGTTGAAGATCTTGTTGTTTTCGGGATCGCAATAAAAACCAACACGTAGAACGAAAGATTTTCTTCTGGGATGATGTCATCGTTAAAGAATCGGGGGATTGTAACATTTCCTGATCGATGTCCCGTATAGGGCGGGATTTTACACCAAGCTCCAATATGAAACCAAGCTGAATACGCCAACCAAAGCTGATTAAGTCACCCTGTCCCACTAAGATTTCCAATGTTATTCCAAACTACTAATCGATTCATTCTCATTGGAATTGATTTCTAAGACGACCTATTATACACTATAGCAAAATGCGTGGCTTCTGTGAGTGAGTGTTATAAACAACGTCACCACACGTAACACATTTCTATTGGTATATATATACTAGGTTAAAATCCCGTGTATTACACGGGTTGAATACTTAGTAATAAAAAACTATATTTTTAAAAACCCGTGTACCAGTGTATTACATCGGTTGAATAAAATATAATGTAATTTGTTAACACACACTCGTCAAAATATGTCTTTAAAAATTATAATTTGTCGTAACAGTTTAAGTTAAGTTAGTTTTTAAAACATTTTTTTCAACTAAGTATTAATTTTTTTATTTAATTGATAAGTGTTAATTAATATTAAATATATTTGATTGATGATATAATAACTATTTATAATTAAATAATAAGTATCCGTAAATTAGATTTATATTAAAAATCTAAAAAAAGTTATTTTAATATCATTATTCAATAGGAGAGAGAGAGACGGAAAGAAATGATAAAAATGAATCAGAAAGTGACACGTGTCCATATAATTTTTATTTATTAATACAAAAATTATTATTTAATATCATTATTTAATAGGAGAGAGAAACGAAAAAATTAGTATTTAATAGGAGAGAGATGCGAGAAAATAAGAGTGAAGAGTAACCAAAGAGTGACACGTGTCCGACAAAGATTTTTATTTATTACAGTAGTAAGATTAGTTTTTTCTTTAAACATATATTATTATTAAAATATAGAAGTGTATTTAATAAGAGAAAGAAGCGGAAAAAATGATTAGAATGAATATGGTGGCGAAACGTGGGATGAAATTTTTTTTCTTTATTATGTAGTATAGATTTTAATTTTCATTATTTATAAACTACAAATTTACACAATAGCTTTCCTCCGGGCTCCCTCTCAGTATTTTCTTTCCCCCCGACTGATCGCCAGTTCACCACCGTATTGAAACCTTCAGCAAAAAGCCACCATTCGAAGTCGATAATTGCCATCGATTTCTCCTCACACGATACGATCTACCAACCATGATGAGACTATTTGGCAGAGGAACTTCCGGCGATTCATCTTCAAAATCGCCGTCGACGTCGTCTCCTTCAACGCCTCTTTTTTCTCCGTCAACCGCCGTCGCTTCCGGACCGGCCAGGCCCATTCGCCTCGTCTATTGCGACGAGAGAGGGAAGTTTCAGATGGATCCGGAAGCTGTTTCGGTTCTCCAGCTTGTTAAAGAACCAATCGGCGTCGTTTCAGTCTGCGGTCGTGCTCGCCAAGGCAAGAGTTATATTTTGAATCAGGTACCTCGTCTCTGTTTAGGAGAAACCTAGGGTTTTGTAGTTTACTGTTCTAGAAATACCTGATTCATGATTCATTGATTATATAGTGTAATTTATAGTCTAATTTAGATACTAGGGTTTTAAGTGAAAACATAGCTTATGAAATTGGTTAATTGGATCCAGTACAGTGTGTTACCAAGAACTGAGTAATTGCATTATACAGCGACTATGCTTGCTTAATTATTGTGAAGCTAGGGTTTTAGATGGACCGTGAAATCATTATTGGGAAGCTTGTTTGTTGAATTGCTATGTACTAGGTTATGGAGATTGCACGTTCTGTTTCATTTATAGAACTTACAATTCAATTTTTTATCTCGCGTTTGTGTCAAATTTTGACTGCATTTTACTGAAATTAGTGATGTTTAGATATTGAGTCTTTAGAATGTTGCTTATTAGCTATTAATCTATTATAGAGTTAGCCTTTTGAATGTTGTGGATATAAAGAGCTGATTATGTAATATGTATGGGTTAAATTAATAGTTGAAGGTAGTACAACGCCAATAGGAACACTCTATAGTCTATACCCTTGTAGACACTTCAGGTTTAGCATTCAGTGTACAACTATACTGCTAAACTTTGATCTAAGTTATCTTCAAGAACTACAAAAGCTGTTTGTTATGTGGTCTCCTTTTGCTCTAATAACATGTTTAACTTACAATTTTTTACTCATATAGAGAAGGCTTTGATTTTGCTTACTGAATTTCTAGAAGACCCGCATACTAATTCAATGTTTTGGGAGACTTGTGTCATTCCATGAAGAAAATAGGGATGCATAGTGTTAATCTTACCTCAAACTTTTAAAATTTGTAAAAATTTAAACATGTGTGCTAAATTGTATACAAAACTAGTTTTGTAGTAATAAGCATGGAGGCTAGCAAGACATTTTTGTTCAAAATTATTATCCAATAGGTTGCATTGAGCATAGGACATCTCAAAATGGAAGTTTTGGCAACTTGCAGTCATTATTGAATGGTTAAAGTATTAGATTTACGTTCTTTTGCCCTAGAAAAGAGTCACACGTTGGCCTTCAAAATCAAAGGCTTGGTTTCAAGAAAGTAGTTTGACTTTTAACTTCACAACTGAAAATACCCGAACCAAATAAATCTTTTTAAAATGTGGCACAAGTAACTACGTATGCGGTTTGAATAGTTATATTAATATGTATCAACCTTCATTGTGAAGTATTTGTTAGTAATGGTCATGAAAATCAACGCCTTGTTTTCATTCTTAGTTTATATCCCCACATTTTTAACTTCTTGATTTAATGTCTGGAATAATACATACGATTGGCAAGTACGACTACAAGTTCATAACATGCTCATGTGAGGTAATCTGCTGCGTATTGGTTTAGCATTTTTCTATTTATGATTTTTTTTTACCTCTGCACATGTTTGTTTGTTATTTTAACATTACAATGGTATGAAATTTCAGTTCATGACCTTGTTAAAAAAAATGTTAGTTTTCGTCTTACAATAAGTGGCAAAGCCGATCAAGTTTGTGGCTTTTTTTGTAATATCTTTTTATTTTTATTTTTCTTGTAGCTTCTCGGAAGGAGTAGTGGATTTCAGGTGGCATCAACTCACCGTCCATGCACAAAAGGGCTTTGGCTATGGAGTACTCCTTTAAGGAGAACCGCTCTTGATGGGACTGAATACAATCTTTTACTGATAGACAGTGAAGGAATTGATGCTTATGATCAAACGGTTGGCTTGACTTCTAGAATATCTAGTTCTGTAAAGTATTTGTTGATCTTCTATAACATTTTTTTGACTGTGCCGCTTTACAGGGAACTTATAGCACACAGATCTTCTCTCTAGCTGTACTTCTATCTAGCATGTTCATATACAATCAGGTCAGAATTTTGTTCATCTTCTTGATTCATTCTGTGCGTAGCTGTTACTTCATCTGACAGTTCATGCCTTCCGTGTGTCAGATGGGAGGTATAGATGAGGCTGCACTGGATCGCCTCTCTCTTGTAACTGAAATGACTAAGCATATTCGAGTCAGAGCTTCTGGTGGGAAGACCACTGCTTCTGAGCTTGGACAGTTCTCCCCTATCTTTGTCTGGCTTCTAAGGGTACATACATGCTGTTCTAGTTTTTACTGTGTGGACTTTAGAGGTGGCAAATTGGTGTGTGGGTCAAAACAAGAATTTTGTCATGGTTGAAACGAGCCGGGCTGGTTGGGTTGACTAGAAATATGTTTGCTCTCCAATTTTTTAAGTTTTTTTTTTCAAAAATATTAGTGTCAAAAGGTGATTACAAAAGTTATAGCATTTTGACAATAATCAAAATTTTGAATTATGATTTAGGAGGTTTTATGCATTAATAGTTACACTGTCTTTCGAACTTTGTGATCCATTTGACATGTAATTTTATTAGCTTTTCGTATTTATGATTTTACCCGTTTGACTTGTTATACAATAAAACATAATCTGAATCGACCCATTCAAAATCATTGAGGTTATTCAGTGACTCGTGGAGTTGTTGATCTTTCTAGTCATGTTACATAGCCAAGTACTGCTATTATTGTATTGTTTTGCTTACTACAATGTTTCAATTTTCAGGATTTCTATCTGGACTTGGTGGAGGATAACAGGAAAATAACTCCACGTGACTACCTAGAACTTGCTTTGAGGCCAGTACAAGGTGATGCAAGAGATGTCTCTGCCAAAAATGAGGTTATTTCTTCAACTCAATCTCCACTTATTTTAGATTGTAAATGTGTTCTTATTTTTAATATTTTTTAGATTCCTGAACAATTGATAATTGATAGATTCGAGAATCCATTAGAGCACTCTTTCCAGACAGGGACTGCTTCACTCTTGTGAGACCTTTGAGCAATGAAAAAGAGCTCCAGCGGCTTGACCAAATACCAGTTAGTGATCTCTTTTATGAACACAAAAATAATCATTAATTTTTTATACCATCATGGCTCTCTGTATTTTTGTGTTTAGTCTTACCTTTTAGAATCTTATTGTGATATAGATGGATAAATTGAGGCCAGAGTTCAAGTCAGGACTGGATGCATTAACAAGGTTTGTTTTTGAGAGGACTAGACCCAAACAGGTAGGGGCCACAGTGATGACTGGACCCATTTTTGCTGGCATTACCCAGTCCTTTCTGGATGCTCTCAATAATGGTGCAGTGCCAACAATAACTTCCTCATGGCAGGTTAGTTCTTTAAGCAATTTGGTTGTCATTACAGTCTTTTATGTCATTGGCTTGATTATTGCTGTTAATTTGTCGGCTCATATTGTTTTGATATTTGGAAATGGTGGATGTGGGGAAATCTTATTAAGGAGGCTCCACACATTCCTCAGAACTGTCATAATCTCCTATCCTGTAATTCTAGTGTTATGATACTGTATAGTTGGTCTAATCCTGATAATACCTTTTTACACATCTGATCATATATTATGATATTGGATTTATTTCTAAAGGCTTATTTTTATTGGTCAACCGTATTAATATGCTGTTTAAGAAGTTCATAGTTAATTTAATTATATTAATTGTCTTGCTTTCTCTATTGTGTTTTAATAATTAAAGTTCTCAACTATCTTCATTTTCCAGAGTGTTGAAGAAACAGAGTGCCAAAGGGCATTAGAATATGCTACTGAAGTTTACAAGTCTTCTTTCGACAGTACAAAACCGCCTGAAGAAGTACGTATTTCGTGATTTTCATTATCTTTTGTATCTCGGTTTTACCCAGTGATCATATGGTATAATAGTTCATTTTTCACATGCTTGCAGGCTGCAATACGAGAAGCGCATGAAGAAGCTGTTCAGAAGGCTGTGGCTGCTTTTAATTCAATTGCTGTTGGGGCTGGTTCTGTTAGGCAAAGATGCGAAAAACGTCTTCATACTTTTTTGAAAAAAGAATTTGAGGTTTGTTTTTTAGGAAATTTTATTGTATTTCTAAGATTGATTTTCTTTTTTGTATATTCACATCAACTATTTGATACACACTGGGACAACCCACTTATCTCGGTATCTGTGGATAATACCTCCTATACACAGATCTTCAATGATCAATGTAACACTACTGGGTGTAGTTATTTATACTTAGTTCTAAATCCACTAGTATTTCAAATACTTAAGTTCTTACTTCTGAATATTTGTTGTTAACTTCTGAGATATATGAAGAAGTAATCAAATTAATGATGTTCGTGCAATGTATGTGAAGTTTATAGAATCATGAATTTCACACTGTTATTAAACCAATATTAGGTTATATGGTTTAGAGTGACAGAGTTGTTTCAGTTATTTTTGTTTTTCTACATCTGTTTTAAGCAGTGTAAATGGATTCATAATCACAACTTTTGTCATAGTGACAGCCAATGTCACAAAAAAATGCAGCACTTTGACACTTTCTGCTTTAAATGAAATCATGTATCTCACATTCTTACAGTTTAAATGAAATTTATGCTACTATCTTTGTAGTCATCCAGTTGTGTTGATACAGCTTATTGAACTATTGATGCAGGATTATAAAAGAGAGGCCTTTATGAAGGCTTACATGCAATGCTCAAGTGCCATACAGAAAATGGAGAAAGAAATAAGAACAGCTTGTCAAGCTCCTGCTGCAAAGTTTGATGATATTCTGAAGGTAATCGTCATATTGCTTTCTATGTATGGAAGTGCTACCCTGTCTGCCTCACTCTGATGTTTCATAAATTTTGTTTTTAGTAGTGCTGAGAATCAGTTTAAATATCCATGTGTGTAGATTTGTGCATGTGTTTTTTTAATGTCATTTCACACTAAGGCTGTTAGTATCAACTATTGATCGACCTTGCAAACTTCTAAAAACAGCTAAAGTTTTTAGTAAAATCTACATTGAGAGTATGTAGTGAAAACGAACAATCAATTAACTTAAAGTGTTACACTAAAGTACCAGATCATTGATCCTACTTCTGAACTTAAAAAGTTAATCCTAGCATTGCTGTTATTCAAACCTGCCCTGGATGGTTATAGATTTTTTAAAATAATTTTTTGTTTTATCCCTGTGAACTATCTTTTGTGGTACTCTTTTAAACAATGAACTGTCATCAAATTTTCCTTTACTGCATAATATATTTAAGTTAAAAGATAAGTATCACATTTACACTTCTACCTTTTTCATACGGCAGACAGTTTTAGATTTGGTAGCATGTCAATGGCCGGGCCTTTTTTAAAATTCTTTTTTCTGGGTTTGTATTCGGTTTTGTCATGTAGGTTCTTGATCAGCTATTAAACAGCTATGAAACAACTTCATATGGTCCAGAGAAGTGGCAGAAGCTAGCTTCTTTCTTACGACAAAGGTTCGACTTTTATAAATTATATATATTTTTTGCTTTACTAACTTTTGTTTTCTCTAGATTTTGACTTTTTTGTATTCTTTTTAATATTTTAGCATAGACGGCCCAATCCTTGACTTTGTTAAGAAGCAGATAGATCATATTTCTTCAGAGAAAAGTTCCCTCAGGTTAAAATGTCGGTCAATTGAGGATAAAATGGGATTACTTACCAAGCAACTAGAAGCTAGTGAAAAATACAAATCTGATTACTTAAAACGCTATGAGGATGCCATTAATGACAAAAATAAGCTTGCAGAGGAATACATGACCCGAATAGCCGATCTTAAAAAGAACTCCAGCTCATTAGATGAAAGATGCTCGAGTTTATCAAAAGCTCTAGAAGCTTCCAAACATGAATCCATGGAATGGAAAAGAAAGTATGACGTGGCGTTATCTAAACAGAAAGCAGGGGAAGAACAAGCGTCCTCAGAAGTAGCAAATCTTAAGGCTAGAAGCAGGGCAGCAGAAGCAAGATTAGCTGCTGCAAGGGAACAGACTTTGTCTGCTCAAGAGGAAGCAGGTGAGTGGAAACGTAAGTATGATATTGCTGTTAGAGAAGCAAAGATTGCTCTTGAAAAAGCAGCTGCTGTACAAGACCGTGCAAGTAAACAAACTCAGCTTCGTGAGGATGCTCTACGAGCAGAGATTGCTGGCACAGTTGCTGAGAAGGTGACATTTTTTTATTACTTGCTTTTTTTAAACGTCGATACCTGGTTTTTTTATTTTACTGCAATTGTATTTGGAACTACAGGAAGCTGAAATAAAAGATAAGGCATTGAAGATTGAACAGGCTGAGCGGCGTGTAACGACTCTGAGCTTGGAGTTGAAGGTAAGTGTGTTCTGAAATAGTCACCCACATTAGAAAACATCTTATGTTATTGACCTTTTGAATTTGAACCGTCCTACTTGGCTTTCATCGTAGTAAATCATTTTTAATGAATATTCAAGAAAGAAAAGGAACAGTTTCTGGCAACAACGAGCGATTTTGAGTAAACATGCCATCTAAGATGGCCCTTTTGTCGGTGGGAGATGGGCTGGCTGGGTAACGGGTCATTTGGTTGAAACAGGTCATTTTAGCATGAGAAGTCATTTTTACACCATTAAAATTGATTTGTAGTTTTGTACACTACTAAAATTGGTTTTTCACCACTAACTTACAAGATCAAAAGCATAGGGTACAACACACAACTTTAGTGGTGTACAAATCAATTCCAGTTTAGTATGGATTGAATTGGGCCTGGTCAGGTTAGGTTGACCTGCAAATACTTTTTGTTCAGTTCTTAATTTTCTTATGAATACTCGATGTGTTACTTATGATCACAATACTCTTACAAATATTTAATAATCGACTTAGGAGGTTATATGCATTAAAAATAGACTCTGGCGACTTTCAATTCACTTGCTTCTCCTTTAGCCATCTTCTTTTAGCCATAAGTAAATTTGTCGAAAACGCCACCTCTGCTTTTATGATTTATTTATGGATGACTCATCTAGACTCACTGCTTGTTGCAAGCCAACATAATGTTCCTTTGGCTCTTTGAAACAAAAAAACAACTGTTAGCTTGCAACAAAAGTCTTATTATCGTCAATGCTTCAATGGTTCAAAAAGTCACCCGCTCTATTGGAATTTTAAGTATGTGACTTGTTTAATATGTATTAAACTATTAATGCTATGTATTTTGATTCTCAGGCTGCTGAGTCCAAGATAAAGAGTTATGATTTAGAAATATCCGCTTTAAAGGGTGATATCAAGGAATTAGGCGAAAGGTTAGAAAGTGCAAACGCAACAGCTCAATCATATGAAAAAGAATCAAGAATTCTGGAGCAAGAACGACTTCACTTGGAGCAGAAATACCGATCTGAATTTGACCGATTTGAGGAAGTCCAAGAAAGATGTAGAAATGCTGAAAAAGAAACCAAAAGAGCAACCGAGTTAGCTGATATTGCCCGGGCAGAAGCGGTGACTGCCCAAAAAGAGAAAAATGAAATCCAACGGGTAGCTGCCGAAAGGCTGACCGAAATCGCGAGGCTTGATAGACGTATTGAGAGCCTAGAAAGACAAAAACATGATTTAACCGATGAATTAGAACGGTTCCAAGCTGCTGAGCTGGACGCTGTGTCTAAAGTTGCCATGTTAGAAGCAAGAGTTGAAGAACGAGAGAAAGAGATAGAAACATTATTAAAATCAAATAACGAGCAACGGGCTACTACTGTACATGTCCTGGAAAGCCTTTTGGAAACCGAACGGGCAGCTCGGGCAGAAGCCACTAACCGGGCAGAAGCACTTTCGGTTCAGTTACAAGCCACACAAGGGCAGCTTGATTTGCTCCAACAACAAATGACAACTGTCCGTCTTAATGAGTCTGCATTAGACAGCAAACTGAGAACAGCTTCACATGGAAAACGGTTTAGGGTTGAAGAGAATGAAATGGGTACCAATTCAGTTCAAGAAACTGGTATTAATATTGACAGAGATAGAGCAGTTAGAGGAAATAAGAGGTCTAGGAGTATGACTAGCCCACAAGACGGTGGTTCGGTTTTCAGAGGTGATGATGATGATGATAATAATTACAGTAACCATAGTCAACCAATCAGTAATGAAGATTACACCAAATTCACCATTTTGAAACTCAAGCAAGAGCTCACAAAACACAATTTTGGTGAGGAGTTGCTTCAGTTAAAGAATCCCAACAAGAAAGATCTCTTGGCTCTTTATGAAAGATGTGTTCTCCAGAAATCTTGAAACGGTTAGTTTGTCTAACATTCACTGTAGTTACATGTCACAATTTCGACCCGTTTTGCTCACTAATGGGTTGATTTAGGTTTTGTTTTCTTCTAAACGAGTCAATTTGGTCAAACGGGTTGGAATCTGCACAAAGTTTGTTTTTAAGGGCTAATTGCATAAAAAGGCTAAACCAACTTTAGTCTAGTTTTTATTTCAGGCAACTTTTATTTTCACCCATAAATAAAAACCCTAATTTTAAAAATTTTCGGTTCAAGGTAACTGTACCTTTGAAAAATGTTGACTTTTCTTTGACTTGGTGCTGGTTTGATCAGGGTTAGCAAAATTAGGCCTGTAAACGAACCGAACGTTTAGTGAACAGTTCATGAACTGTTCGGCGAGAAGTTCGTTTATGTTCGTTTATTTAATAAACAAACATGAACAAAAATTTTGTTCATTTAATTAAACGAACGAACATGAACACCGTGTTTCGTTCGTTCATTTATGTTCGTGAACGTTCGTTCATTTATGTTCGTGAACGTTCGTTCATTTATGTTTGTTTGTTTATGTCCATTCATTTATGTTCGTTTAAATGTTAATACAAAATTTCAATCTACATATATATATATATGTGTGTGTGTGTGTGTGTGTTTGTATATATATTAATATTTTTATTTATGCTTAATATTTTTATTTATGCTTAATATTTTCAAATTTTATTTTAAACATTTAAGTTTTAATACAAAACCCTAGTCGTTGCTTTTCACATTTATGCTTAATATTTGTGTTCATTTATGTTCGTTTGTGTTCGTTTACGTTCATTTATGTTCGTTTGTGTTCGTGAACTATTTGTTTAGATTTTAAACGAACGAACATGAATGAACACGAACATGTTCATTTTCTTAATGAACGAACATGAACACATGTTCGTTTATGTTCGTGTTCGTGTTCGTGTTCGGTTAAAGTTAAATGAACGAACATGAACATGCCTCTGTTCGTGTTCGTTCGGTTCGTTTACAGGCCTGAGCAAAATTGACCGAGTTGCCGTAATTATTATTAATGAAAGTTTTAGAGGGATTTTATGGGTGGAAAACAAAGATGATTACTTGAAATAGAAATTGGGCCAACTTTACTAACCCAAATTTTAATGCATACAACCTTCTAAATTGTTTTATTGAAAAGTTTAGATTATTATTTTAATAATGTGGGTTTTTAATCTTATTTACCAGCAGTTACCACATTAATTAATTCATTATTGAAAAAATTCAAAAATATTTTGACCCATAGTGCAAATTACCCATTTTGGCCGTTTCCAGACCCGCCTATCTTGCCACCTCTATGAACTCATTACTGTGGGAACTGACTGACGAAAACATGATTTTGGTGCAGGGTTTCTTCAATTTAAAATTCCAACAAGAAAGATCTGGTGGCTTTTGTTGGAAGATCAATTTGGTGATTGTAATTTAATTTGTTCCAGATTGTAGTGTAGTCTTGAGTTATCCTGCACATATCTGCTTTCTAAAACTAGATCTTAGAAACCGAGTTATGATTCACCGGGAGCTTTGCGGGTTCTAGATATATCTTGCAGATTATGTCAACTTGATTCGGGTTTAGCATTCGTCGTTTCACCGTCCTTGATCTCTCGGGTGTGTGTTCTTATTAGGTACTATATCTTGATTCAGAACGACTGATTTTGTATCATCTGTTATTTGGTCACTGGTATGTAGTCTGTACCCTTTTCAAGACCACTTGTTTTTGTTTTTTCAAAGATGACTGCTGCTGATTGCCTAATTTGATTTGTAGAGGCTCACAGTTTTACAAACATGAAGACATCCAAGTTCTAGCTTTGTTTGAAATATTATGAAGGGAATTAATTATTATTTAAACATATTTATTAAACCATTTGTAAAATAAAAATGTAATATTTGAAGTACAAAATATTATTCGTAATTCGTAAATAGTGTATTACAAAAAACATTAATAAACAGGTATTATTTGTAGTGCAAAAATATAAAATGATATAAAAGAATAAGGGCAAATATTATGAAAAGCCAAGATAATTTATGTTTTTTTTATAAAGGTCTTTCAATAATTTTTTGCATATACAAAATTAACACAAGTTTTGTTTTTTTCTTATAAAAGTTCTTTAACAATTTTTTAAACATTAAAACTGTTATGGGAATGAAATCTATTCTATAAAACAATTATTTGTAATCAAGTTGAATCCATTTTGTAAAAATAACTATAAAATCTATGAAAACATATAAATAATCAAATCATTTTACAATCGGATTGGTTGCTTTGCTCTTACTTGTGTTGGTCGATTTCCTTTACCTTACTTATATCGATTCATTTGTTAGGGTAAATTATTGTTTAAAAACCGTTGAGGTATTTTTGTATGAAAAAACAGAAAGCATGTTGGTTTTTTATGTATGAAAAATTGTTGAGACTTTTATGAGAAAAAAAAACAGAAAGTATATTGGTTTTTTATCTGTGAAGAATTGTTAAGAGACTTACATTAGAAAAAATAAAAAAAGTATGTTGGTTTTTTTATGGTATTTGCCCAAAGAACAAATAATAGAATCTCAAATCTATACTACCTAAGAGCATTCACAACAGGTTATGTATATATTTGTGAGTGAGTTTTGTATATTTTAAGGAGTGGTTTAAAGTGGTTGTGAGTGGAGTAGAGAGAAAATGTTATTGTTCATCTGTATATTTGTGAAACACACTGTTCACCAGTATAAATTTTTTAATATTTTTTTTATAGTGGTTGTGAGTGGAGGAGAGAGAAAAGATAATGATAAAAGTATAAAAAGTATTATTTAATTGAAAAGGAGAGAAAATGTAGTAAATTTTAGTGTAATTATAAGGATAAGGAACTGCTGGAAATGCTCTTATTTGTATTTAATTACACTTTAAACACTGATTATTAAATCATTAAATCACGCAAGCATTCGTCCCAAGTAAATATATATATATATATATATATATATATATATATATATATATATATATATTCTTTGCGTGTCGTGAAAACCGGGCCTCCTCCCTTCGCGTGTCGCGAGGGAGTCCAAAAAAGGTAGGTCGGAAAACCAGGTCTTCGTGTGACTAATTCAGATACTAACAATTGTCATAATGAGAAGACCACATATGCGGAGTACAACAACTCAATGCCTGCAACTATTTTGTTTTTATATGAATTTATATTTAAACCCTTGAGTTATAGCCTATTTACTTTTAAGTCTCTAAACTTTAAAATACTTTTTTTTTACTGTCTTTAACAAATTTATATTATATATTATAGCCCCTAAACTTTAATAAAGTTATCATTTACATATTAAATATTTTCCTCTCTTATTTTACTAACCTAGTTACAAGACGTGGCATACACACAGTTATAACAGAGTTACGCTTAATAGTATATAAGCTATCTACGCACTTGCGTACAATGTCGTTATAATTTTTTTTAAGTTTTACTTTTTTTAAACTGTTTTTGCTTTCTTTTACTAAACTTTTTTTAACGTCTTCGTTACAGTTTCTATTATTTTTTTAATAAAGTTTTTGGAATATTACTAGCTATTTCGCTTCAACGCGTGAGTTATTGTAAAGGTTTTCCTTTTTTTATAAAGTTTTGAGTACAATTATTTATTTCGTTTCACGATAACTATTTTATAAGCTTTCGAATATGTTAATTAATTACACGGTTTAGCAACGGGCGTGGGCACAATTCTTGCTGATTTCTAATTCTAAAAAACATTGTCGTGCACCTCCATTAACCGATTAGGGTTTTCGAAGACCTCCATGGGATCTTGGCCTCCCTGTTGAATCTGTTTAATTGAAATTCTGGGTATCAAGATGCTTCAAAAGTTGGGTTGGGTTCCAATCGATTGAAACAAAGAAGAAGATGGAATTGGAATTTTATGGCGCCTGGAGATCGAATCTGCCATAGGTGTTCTCCCAATGAGTGATTTCACCGACAAATAAGGGTACGATAAGGACTGATACACACAAATTAGATCATACTGGAACTGGTTGTATCACTATTTCTATAATCTAGTGTTACACATATGTAACATGATGGTGGTTTTTATAATTTTCAGGTGGATGATGAAACTGAGTGTCCATCAGATGTCATCAATATTGATGTTAGGTGCAACGTGTGCACAAATGACATCTTTTTTTACTTTATTTATGTTTATTTGATATCATTACATGTGAGTAAAAGATTTATTACCTGTTCAAGTACCAATGCAAGTGAACAACTTCTTGGCATATAGTTGTGAAATGAAGCAAATCCTTCACTACAAGAACCCTCTTCAGATGGGTTGATATTTAAAGAAATGGACATGTATCTAAACTGATGGAAAAAAGAGCAAAAAAAGTTTATTTTTAAACGGGTTCTATGGATGTGCTGTATAATTTGTTTTTCATATATATATATACTAGTGGGGAACCCGCACGCTGCGGCGGAGTGTACAATTTACGGGTTTGTTTGTTTTTCGTTAGTTTATCAATTGGTTTGTACTCACCGTCCCAACCTGAAACAGTTGAACAATCACCAAGTTTCCATTTACATCATAAGAGCTTCAATCATTTATAAAAGTACAAAACCCGCACGATGCGGCGGCGACAACAATTTACATAATGACAAATGGTTGGTATCCATGTGGAGGGTAATCGGTTCAGTTTGGTTCATTATAGTATGGATACTGTACCGGCACTCGGTATAACAACCCAAGGAGATGGCATAAGAATTATATAATGATGAATGTATGTTACATCAACAATTTATTTACTCATTCATTCATAAGATCATTTTATTCATTTTGTGTAAGCCAATATATCTACTTGTTGGAAGTTAAAAACGTTACTTTCTTAGTACTGCCATTGATGGCTACGGCTCACGAATGAACCAAATTGCAGAGTTTTGATTTTTGAAGCTCTGAATTAAAGAGCTGTTGCAAGTCATTTTTTCACAAAATTCAAGTGGCCATGATAAATTTGTAAAATTTACATGCTTAAGTAGCACTCTAGTTCATATGGTTCGATTGTAGAATCCTCGCAAAACACAAAGTAGAACATGTTAAAACATCATAAACATTAAAAAGAAGTTTGATTTCATACCTTTTGTAACAATGCATCGGTGGTGAGTCGATGGTATGTGGTCACAAATGGAGATTTGATGAATCGGTAATACGTCATCAACTTTATTGTCAGGCATTCTGGACACATCCCAAATATTTTTTAACCTATAGTACGGCGAGTAACGTATTATCTTCTAAAAATAAAAACATAAACTATTTTTTTAATTATAATCTTGGTTTTCAAATTTAAACAGCTATGAATGACTTTTCTTTTACATGTGGGCCTTAAAGTCAACACCTTGTAATATTCGGGAAAAATTGTCTATATATTTCACGCAACCCTTCGGCTAAACTTGACCCATATGACTCCTTTTAGCTAAACTTTCTAATTTGACCAAATATGACCCGTTTGTGATTAACACAACCAAAATCGACCCATTTCTAAGTCAATGGATCAAGTTGAAAACTAAGTTAACTATCCTTGCAAGATTCTAACAAACCTGATTTAACTTATATTATAGTTGTTTGTTCACAACTCCCGTAAGTAAAAAATGCAGATTTTATATCAAAGTGGAGAAAACATATGATAGCGTGTATAGATTCGACCACTATCTGCGCTATAAACCTGATTTAACCTCTTGTTTGTGGCCCCGGATTCAAGATTAAGAACACAACTTTTAAACATAAAAAACAAAAAAGTTAACCAATATTTGAAATTTCAACTCGTTTATGATGGGTCAAATGCGTAAAGTATAAAAAATAGCTAAACATAAAACATGTCAAACATTGTTTAACACATGTGTAATTGGCTAATTGCTTCAAAAAGTAGTTATTTTAATCATAATTAGTAGATTTAGTTATTTACAAAATTCAAAAAAGTTGGACAAACAGGTGTTGGCAAGGTGACCTGGCCTGCTTGAGCTGCACATTAAGTTATCTTTTGATCCATATCTGTTTTTACCGTTTACCTATTTATATGAAACTGGGTTCATTTGGGTTGCCTTTGTTTGATAAGCCATAACAGGTTAAACATGTCAAATATAATTATTTTAATCATATTTAATATATATTTTATTTACAAAATTGAAAAAAACAGACTGGAATTTTGGCAGGTCGGCCCATCCTGTTTTTACCAGCACCTGAATTACTTGTTTTGACCTGTTAGGTTTATTTGGCATCTAAATATTATTGTAATAAAATTGTTTCGACGTTCAATTATTCATTATTTATAAAATTAACAAAAAAAAAGTATTAGTGGGTCAACCGTACCCCACTCGTACTAAAAAAAGACTCATTTCAACCTGAACCCGTTTTGACCCATTAACTTACCCACCCAATCCACCCATCTACGCATATGCTTGTAACATTAAGAGACATGGACATACTTGCTTTTACTACTGCAGTTGCCTCTGTCTCATCAACAAACAATGTAGAACAAACCATTCACGAAGAAGAACATAAGTTGAAGTCTAACACAGAAAAAAGAAACACATCGGAACGGACCTGCAAACGACACGAAGAACGGGCTACGACAAATGTGAATTCAGCGAAAGTGGATCTGTGTAATACTGATGCAAATGAGTCAAAATAATAGTCCATCAAAATATAAAATATCTGTATCACACGAATCTGTATGTTTAAAAACTTACAGCATACTAAAACCTAATAATGATCTTTAAATTGTATTTTATAACTGAATTAGGTGCAGGTAACACATTAACCTAGTGTTTTTTTTCATAAACATTCTTTTGGCAATAGAATAAGGATCACATACATGCATAAAATCGAATTTATCACAAATAACTTTAAAAAAAATGTGAATTCATTGTATATATAATCTTTAATAGAAAAAAGGCGTTTGTTGGTCAACCCGACACGACCCGTTTTTACCAATGCTAAAACTGATGCTTTTATAATATGCTACCCAACCCGTGCCATCTCAACTATGTATGAAAAATATGATTTTGAGTAGAGAGGCCATTTTAACGGGAAAAACTGAAAATGTTAAACTGTAATGTTTCTAATTTTATTTTATTATTTTAATTTGGGGCTTCAGTTCACACCTATACATACCCTCCGTTCCATGTTCCTGTAAAACTGTTAATATTCCTCAATGCATTGATGTATATCTATTATATAGTTGGCCTGTCACAAACAAAACCAACAAAAACGTGTGAATCATGGTCATATTTGCAAGCACACGCAAGGGATTATATAAATTGATGTTGGAATCAATATGTACTAACCTCAAGGTTAACATCAACGACTTCAAATTCAGCATTTCCATGCAGTATGAATTTTCGTGCCTCAAATTGCAAAACATCATACTTCCAATACAGTTTTTTTTATTTGAACTCCAGTTTATTCCTTTATTTAGTATGTTTACATTCAATAACTTGCATTGCACCATGCACACCTACAAGAATAAATGCTCCAAATATTCAGCGCAGAGTTTATATAATATATTAAAAATAGAAAAAATAAAACAGAGGTTTTTGGGCCACCATTACAGATTCACAACCCTTTGTAGTTAATCAGAAAGAAAGAGTGTTGCACCTGCCTACATAACGTCTAAAAGGCCAATCCCAATGCAAAACTACATATAGATTTAGTTCACTGCAATTTCCTTAGATTTTGAGATAAAATTAATGCTTCTGCGCCTAGGAGCACGCCTTTGACAACTATGACTTAAAGCATTTAGGTAATGGTAAATTTTAAGAAAACAAAAGTAAATAAAGCAAGAACATATCAACCCGACCAAACCAGTTTCGACCAACCTACCTGTCACGGTAGTTGCATCTAATTAAGCAAATTTTGTTGCAGGAGCTGGATGTATCATCAGGAATGAATCAAACATGTCGTGATAGCACAGTAGTGAGCAAATGTTGTTGTAGGAGCTGGATCTATCATCAGCACACACATAAATTACTTTCACAGACGTAATAGACCTTTTTTAGTTGTTGTGATACGTTCTTGAAGGCCTCCAAGATCAGTAGCCAAGGTTGGCTGATAACCAACAGAAGATGAAATACGACCCAGTAGAGCAGGCACCTCAGAGTTAGCTTGCAGGATATAAACACAAGAATTAATGATGGCACTATCATAGATACACAACAGTTGTTAAGCATAATGTTACATGAGTAAGACGAAACCTGTTGTCAATAAAAAAGGTAGGTCTTGTCCTTCGGCATCTCTGGTGTTTCATTCAGTTGATCGTACACAAGAACACATTTGCTCTCAATCTAAAATATGAATAAGAAGGTACGAGTATTCAGAAACCACCTGGTAAAAGAAAATAAGTAATGCTCTATAAGAAATGTCAAGCAGATTAAGATGCTAAAATGTATCAATAAAATATAAAATCCTTCTGAACTTGATCCAAAAAATCCAAGCACCAACTGCAATCGATCCACCAATTATACCAAGAACAACATAATATAATAATTTTTTGTAAGCACATACCTTCCATGGGTTGAGGGACTTCAATGGGCGGAGTACCAACTTGCTGTCAAAATGAAAGAAATCATCATATATCTAAACAGCTATCCAAAATTCGATCCAATAAATAACCCTAATTTTTACCCCAAACATAAAATTAAAAACACTAAATCCACACTCAAATTGCCAATAAAACCTCCAAAACTTTTGTTAAACAAATTAACGGAAAAAAACTATAAATCCTTAAATTGAAATTAGATCCTGAAACTTAAAACACACAAATCAGACAAAAAAAATACCCAGGCATTTGGAGTCTGAATTCGAGTTTGACCAGATGCAACACAACTCTATGTGCTTCCTTCCCTGCAAGCTTCAACACCTACAAATAAAATAAAGCATATTCAGACCTTAAATTGAATCAGGGCTTTTGTGGTTGTGAAAAATGAGAATAAGCATGAGAACCAGAGCTTTTGAGTGAAGACGAAAACGTTCCAATTGAATGCAAACGTCCTTTGGCAACCGATCGGATGGCCGGAGGAGGGGTAAGGGCGCAACCGTCGGGGTCTCTCCGGCAGCGACGACGTCTTAAAAATGGCGTGAGAAGTCACTTTTATCTTTCTGATACCTTAAAAGGAGCAGAGATGTTGGGCTTTTTAGAAATTATTAGGCTTTAATGGTAAAGATGGGTGAACAGGTAATTAAACATATTTTAGGCATTAGTAATGTATACATTATGTAAAAAATTTGTTTTAGGTGTCTTAATTTTTTTTTGTTAAATTACCATCAAATCCTCCCAATATATATTATATAGTAGTATAGATATATATATATCTTACCGTAACTTGATTCGAAATTATGCGATTACCCTAAGACAAAGAAGAAAACTGGAAGAAGATAAAGACGAAGAAAAGACCGAATGAAGATAAAAACGAAGATCCAAAAATCACTTAGATTAATTTTTTGAATCATTTGTAATTTACACATAATGTAAATTAAGGTTTTTAATTTTTTACATATATGTACCTATTGTTTTTTACATATATGTTAGTACAGGTTACATATATGTTAGCGAGTTACATATATGTAGTTACTGTTTTTACATTGATGTAACCTATGTAAACTAGTTGTATAAACCAAAATTTTAGTTTCTGGGTTTTTTTTTGTGATTGAACATGTTTAATTTTTTTTATTGCTACGTATATGTAGCTTGTTTGATTTTTTACTCTAAATTAGGAGAGGGAAGACATGAGTAATTTTAGGGATTTGGTAGTGGTTTCTAAATTTAGATTTTTTTTCCTACCGGATTTGCCCTTATCCTATTAAACTAATCACCTTTAATTTAGATTTATTTACTTAAATGTCATTGTTTATATTAAGTTCAGATTTGGTTTTCACGGTTTTCACGTAATAAATGGTTTTCTCATGAACCATCCCCATGAAATCTATTCTATAAAACAATGATTTGTAATCAAATTGAATCCATTTTGTAAAAGTAACTATAAAATCTGTGAAAACATATAAATAATCAAATCACTTTGCAATCGAATTGCTTGCTTTGCTCTTACTTCTGTTGGTCGATTTCCTTTACCTTGCTTCTGTCGATTCATTTATTAGGGTAAATTATTGTTTAAAAACCGTTGAAGGATTTTTGTAAGAAAAAACAGAAAGCATGTTGGTTTTTTACGTGTGAAAAATTGTTTACGGACTTTTGTGAGAAAAAAACAGAAAGTATATTGGTTTTTTATCTCCGAATAATTGTTGAGAGACTTACATGAAAAAATAAATAAAAAGTATGTTGGTTTTTTATGGTATTTGCCCAAAGAACAAAGCATAGAATCTCAAATCTATATTACCTAATAAACAAGTAAACTAGGAGGACACTTGTAACATTTATAGGCCTCCTCATTCTCATTTTTTCGCTTCTTTCTCCTATTAATAATCAACTTAATTATTTTAGGCAACTAAATTAATTAGAGTTGCATACGGCTTTAGTCCTTGTGATTTGACAAAAATAACCATTTCAGTACAAAAGTTTAAATTTAACTTTTTTAATCCAATACTTTCAGTTTTGTATCAATTAAAGTCCAGTTCACTAAATCCGTTAGAATTTTCCTGTTAACTATGTATAAAAAGACTATAATACCCCTATTAATAAATATATATATATATATATATAAACATTTATCTATACTTTAAAAACCTAATTCCTCTTCCCTTTCCCCCGATTTAAGACTGCCACCACCACCTTTACCGCCCCTTCACCTCCAACCGCCACCTCCATCGGCCGCCACATCACACCCAAAAGACCATCCACTTCTTGAGCCAGAAAACATTGTTAGTCATCGGCTTCGTCTAATTTCTGGGTGGACTTGCCGGAAAACAAGACAGGTGGGGGAAGGTGGTCGAAAGAAATATGGGAACAGGGAGGGGCGGTGGCTCTAATTTCTGCAACGAACTTGCCGTTCTTGAAGCCATCTCCAACCTCTGCCGCCATGGCCACCACATCTCAGTGTTTCTCACTTCCACCGCCGCCTTGCCAACCAAGAACAAGATCTGAATCAGGGTTTTTTAGAGGGAAATTCCACATGTTTGAGTGAAAACTAAATAAACATCTTGACATACGGGAAGTTGAAATCCACCGGCTACTGTAATGTTCCTGTAACTTGATTTGGATCAAAGGATATAGCCATATTAAGTTGGGTTTTTTTTCTCTTGATGCCAGCCACTGAAATCATTTTTAACCCAGAAAATGATTTTCCATTTTTGTTTGAGAAGCTTTAAGATTGAATTATTTTCTTCAATGATTGTTGGAAATCAGGCCCCAAGCACACGAACACAGGATTTGATCTCAACAAAGATCGACTATTTTATTAATATTGAAAACCAAAAACCACACTTTACAATGACCCCTAACCCTCTATTTATACTAAAACTAAACTAATCCTAACCCAACTCAATAACTATTAAATAGTCAAATAAATAAACAAACTCACTCCTAGTTTAATACGAACTCAATCAAACAATTAATAAATTATTATTAATAATTATCTTTAATCAAGATTAATCATTCATTATCCCCATTAATCTTGATTTGTATCTCCTAAATCACCCGGGTCTTCCATGCTACTTCCGAACTCACCCTTAACAGGTTTCGCTTTGAATCTTCCACACTAATCCGTATCACACAGATCATTCTTGATCTATCACAGATGTTCTTCCACGCAACTCTCACAACCTTTCGAACGATCTCTCACAGATCGGATGTATTTTTCACTTCGTTTGAACTGCTCACAGGTTCTAATACTTCTTCACTGGTATCATACCGTACCACCCTGAATCGCACTGGTAAACACTTTGCAGATCTCTACACCTTTCGCAGGTGATTGATCCTTCACTCAATCTGAATCTCTAGAACACTCAATCTGAATCTCTAGAAACAATTAATCGAATACGGTCACATGTTTCTGATCAAAACAGTCGCGAACCGTAACAACCAAAAAACAAATCAAAAGTTTTGGCCAATCGAACACAACCGAACAGAGGAATAAACCACTTGTTGAAACTTAATCTTATATTAAACAAAGTTTCTTGACTTTTAAAAATCTTCAATCACACCAATCCAAGAATTAATCTTAAACTTTTGGATAATCCCTCATTTTTTGTGCAAGTTAATCAAATTGCAACTTTAATCTCCTTTTTTTTGTTTCTGCAGTTAATTTGTATAAAAAAACTTGAATTCTTCCTTGCTTTTCTCGCACAGCACAGTAGCCCAAAAACCCAAAAACAAAACGTTTTCCTTGCTTTTTGTACACGTAGGTTTAACCCAAACTGTTTCTCGCAGAATGCTTTGTCCCGCCACCGATCCGTGACTCATGGATTCGTTTAATCTTTGATGTGAAATATACAAGTCATTCGTACTTACTTGAATCACTCAAGTTTCCGATCGCCTCTTGATTGCTTCACACAATCGACTCGTTTTCACACAGAAGTTCCGATCACACTCTTGCTTTAGTGATGTGAATATACAAACCCACAAGACTTCCTCCGTGAATTTGGTAGCAAGAAACCGGAATAAAACTCGTTGCGTTATTCGCCCCTCAAGGTTCCGGTAACTCCTTCTTGATTATGATAGTCGAACCTTGATCTTGAAGAAATAGGAGTCAGACCTGTTACTCTTTTGTTCTTGATGGAACAATCGGTATATCACATACCCTTGGCCGCTCGTCACCGCTGAACAGACAACAACACAGCCCGTCGCTGGCCGCTCGTCACCGCCTATGTCTTTCTTTCTTCTGCTTCACGCAACAGCTAAAGAAGCTGATCTCGATTTCTGTTTCGAAAACATCTAACTCCTACTCCTTTTCGAACCCCTTGCCGCCTCTATTCTCGTCTCGATTTCAGCCTTGCAGCAAAGGGGGCTGCTCCCCTTTCTAAAAAAAAAAGACTCTCAAACCGGTTTATTTTTCCCCAAACTCTGATACCAATTGTTGGAAATCAGGTCCCAAGCACACGAACACATGATTTGATCTCAACTAAGATCTACTCTGTTATTAATATTGAAAACCAAAAACCACACTTTACAATGACCCCTAACCCTCTATTTATACTAAAACTAAACTAATCCTAACCCAACTCAATAACTATTAAATAATCAAATAAATAAACAAACTCACTCCTATTTTAATACGAACTCAATCAAACAATTAATAAATTATTATTAATAATTATCTTTAATCAAGATTAATCATTCAATGATTTCCTTAAGATATGTGCACATTTGTGTGTAAGGATTTATAGAGGTTGTGATTTTTCAACGGTGGAGGCACCAAATGTTGGAGTGGCGATTACGGGAAAAAGGAGCCGAAAATGGTGGTCGCTGGAAGGGGGAGATGGTGTGGGCTGGTGGAGCAGGTGTGGTGGTATGGATTTAGGGTTTGGTTACAGAGAGAGAGAGAGTAGAGCAGAGAGAAGGTAATTTTTTATTTATTTTATGCCATCAATCAGGGACACTATAGTCCTTTTACATTGATTTAACAGAACAAAACTAACGTTGTTAACGTATTGGATGAAAATAGTTACAAAACTAAAACTATTGGATTAAAAAAGTCAAATTTAAACTTTTGGACTGAAATAGTTATTTTTGTCAAACCACAGGGACTAAAACCGTATTTAACTCAATTAATTATTTGTTTTAATACACATTTTTGAATTTAAAATTGTGTTTATTATCAATTAATTTTTTTAATCATGTTTTTATGAATTCTACAAATTGAAAACAATTTTATAGCCAACTAGGATTCAAATATAAAACTTTTAATCATATATTTACATATTCACATTGTTCCATTTAACGAGTGTATGTGTTAATAGTTTACAATATATTTTATTCAACCCGTACAATACACGAGTTTATTCAACCTGTGTATTACACGGGTTTTAAAAACATAAACTTTTTATTAGTAAGTATATAACATTACATTTATCAACCCGTGTAAGACACGGGATTCTAACCTAATTAAGGATAATAAAGAAATAAATAATATTTTGAGTATTTTTGTTTTTTATGCTCAACTTTCTTTTTGGAAAGTTATTTCATGTGATTTATTTTCTCAAGAAGCTAAACATTTTGCCGCTAATTTTTTTTTAGAACGGCGACTTTCAGAATGACTGGGTGGTCGCAGGTCGGCTTGTGAGACCGACCCCGGTTCGAGAACCCACAGGGTTTCTCCATAAAGGGCATAACACATGCTTAACGGGCCCAAACCGCGTCCTCGGAGGAACCATAACCCCTGATACCACTTGATACAAGTTGCGCCACCACAAGAGTCGAAACTCTCTGACGTAATGCAGGTTGGACAAAACCTCCGTGTGACTCGGATTAGAACTTGTGATCTCCAAAGAGTCCTAGTTCTTATTTTCATTGCCAATGTCAACTCCATGAAGTGGAGAAGGCCCAAACAAAGCTAATTAATAGGGTCCAAGTTCTTTTTTAAACGTCATATCATATGTGACGGGGTTATTTTTGACCCATCAAACATTTAACTTAATTTGACCCACCAAATTAAGTTGTTACAATACTTAAGATGTCAAATGTACCTAAACTCTTTTAGGTAAATATACCACTTGACTTTAGTTGAATGTGAATGTATTACGAGTCCCTAGAATCTGTTTTTGCATAATTTGACGGGTAAGAAGAAGAGCTCCCTTTAGTTATAATAATAATAAAAAAATAAAAATAAAAAAAAATTCTTTTTCATATTATTAAACCCTCCATCCAAGTCTTTAAAATTTAACTAAAAACCTGTAATTTTTTATGATTAAGTCTCTAAATTTTAAAGAGAATTATTTCATTATATTTTTTTAATTAAACACTTATGTGCTAATTTAAAAAAAATCCATAAGATTTAAGAAAAAAAGACCCTTTGAAAGACGATTTTCAAAGTTTATGCATTGAAAAGTAGAGGTTTTTTTATATGGCTTGACTAACATGCATTGTTTGCCCATGGAGCTAGTAAGTAATGGTTATGTGGCTTGATGTAATGTGAATATAGTAACTCATTGTGATTTATTCATTTACATAACCCTATGTCGCATAAGGTGAAATAAACCATGAATAGTTTGCAAATTTAAACGTTAAAGGGAAATATAATTACGAAAAGTAGCCGTAAAAGTCTAAAAGAGGGTTTTTATTCTTAAGAAAATGACATGTCGTATCCAGTGACGGACTTATAGATCTTTTAATCAGTGTTACCGTGTTTTAGTGTATAGATGTCCAAGTAGTTCTTAATTTGTATCGGTCTAATTTAATAAAAGCTTTTAGTGCAGTTTTAAACAAAGGGTTATTATGCTAAACACACTTACTCCTCTTCAATTTTACTTGTTATACCTCTCCTTTAACTTGTCACATCAATAATATCCCATACCTTCAACTAAGACACAAAAGATTTCATTGATTTGAACCTTAAACAAACTCTTTTCAATGGGATAAACATTTAAACAAAAACTTTGTTTTTTGTGATCAGGGCCGGAGCTGAGGATTTAGTGGCCCGGAGTGAGCTAGAAAAATGGGGTTCAAAAGATAAAAAATTTAAATAAAAAATTCATTATTAAGGCAAAAAAATTTATAGCAATAAACATAACAAATTTATAGTTTTAGAATGACATACTGTATTAGTTAACCGACGAGTCGTGCATATCTCCTAGCATTTTTTTATAGCAAATTGATTGATCAAGTCTTCATAGTCCATATCGTCTAATATTTTGTTTTCGATGGCTATAATTGTCAATCCCTTAAGTCTTTCTTGTAACATTGTTCATCGTAAGCAAGATTTTAATAACTTCAATTTTGAGAAACTCCTTTCTACAGATGCCACCATCACTTGAATAGTCAATAATATTTTATATGCAATGCTTGTATTTGGGAAATAGTCGAGTTGTTTAAGATGTTTCAAAACATATGTAGGGTTGATAACTTCACTGGTTTGTAATGTGTCAAATAACTTTAATTCCATATAAATGTCATCTCCATCAATATCAGATCTTTTATGAAACTTGAGTGCATTTTCAAGAGTACAACAACTCAACTTTAGATATGTATCTTCTAACTCCCTCAACTTGTTAGGAAACAAAAAACCAAATAATTTTTCATACTCTTTGAATTGGTCAAATCTTGTTCCAAGATAAGCACTAGCTTGATCAACAGTATATAAGAAATAATTGATTTTAAAATTGTCTTCAACAGAAAATGAAACTTCTTTATCACTTGAACTTTCATCAAATTGTTTTTTCTTTCGAACCGGACCCCTTTGGGGAAATATTGGATCAATACCCATTGCAATAGCAATCTCCTTTGCTTTATCAATCGCATCTGAAAACCCAGCTTCTTTATATCCCTTGAAATATACAATGAACTTGTTTATTTCTTTAATAGAAGTATCGAGAACCATATCATTTGATTATAATTTTTTGATCACCATATTCACCATGTTTAATACTTGATATCAGATAACAACTGTTTTGACCAAAAATTACATAAGATATTCAAGTGATCAAATTAGTAATGTGAGGTAGTATGCTTGATAAAAATGCAAAGTTATGAACGTAAAAGTAAAGCTTGACACGATGATATACGAGGAAAGCCCTTAATCCCTAAGGATTGCCGGCATAAAACCTCAGGAAGTGACCGAAAGTCACTTGCCTCCTAGTATTGTATAAATCGATGAAAAATGATTACAAATGTGAGCAGAAGTGATCGAGATCTATGTGTTACAGAGTTGTTGTGAATTGCTAAGTGTGATTGTGTGTGTTCTAATCGATCAAATCGCTAATTAAATACAAAAAAGGAATAACAAACTATCCGAGAATCCCAGAGCTTTACTCGGTCTTTAAATATGACCGTTATAGTTATAGAGCTTCTCCCACAAGTTTCACACGTTCTATTTGACATCTTGACCGATTCTCCAGGGACGAATGAGTCAACACGTTTCACCTGTGTATATATATTAAGATAGGGGAACAAATAACCATTAGTAACGTCAACATTCAGGATCCTGAAGTTGATTTAAGGATCCCGTATTCCAGATCATACTATACTCGGGATCCTGGATCATAAAATTGACCCCTAACAATTGTCTCCAAAATTTGACAGCTGTTATCACCGTTTACAGCTGTTAAAATTTTAAACTGCTGCTGCTGAAAGAACCTTGTGTCTTAAGTCACCATAAAGAGCGAATCTTAGGATCCTTGGGGATATCCCATTCTGCAAAACAAGATTCTAAATGATATACTTGAGTTATTAGCTTGGGACATGCTAACGTAGTGGGTAAACCTGTAGTGACATGTAAATGCCAATAACCTTTGTTTAACATGTCAATGTTAAACTGATTGGGTCATGCCCGGCTGTATAACACATCTGTGTTACTCCATTGAAATTATTCGTAAGGTCCAACATATAGCCAACAATAGTGAAATTGTCAGCTGCTCATCACAGACTGGTCCCACTATCTTGAACCATACTTGGATATCGTGCGCTCCTGGTGGGGTGTAGAAACCCAATCTACTTAGGAAGGCGAAAACCGTTCAAACCTTAGAAGGGTTGTGTAACACCTTTAACTTAGAGAGATGGCCAATCTCAAACTTCCTGCTAAGGATCCTCCAGGATTCCATCTACAAAAACCTTAGATCTTGGTGAAGGTGGGTGTTAGCCCCTAACACCCCTCCGACGCTCAAGTCAGTACTTTGATAAAACAAAAGATAATAATTGAAACACAAATAAGCAGGGATAGAAGACATACCGGTCTTAGTTAGAATTTAAATTCTAACTTACATGATCCTATGCCAAGGCTCCGCTTAGCATCCTGAGGTGGGGATGCCGCTAATTTTGGGGTAGTATCAGAATTCTGATTCTTTTCTTTCTTTCTGCACAATAGTTCCTCCAAGTGGCCCTTGCTAAGGAGATAACTTATCTCCTTTCTAAAGGCAATGCAATCCTCAGTCATATACTTAAAATCCTCATGATAGGCACACCATTTGGATCTGTCATTCCATCCGGATCCTTTGTCAGTTTTCCTAGGCCATCTGGCTTTATCCCCAAGATCCTGCATAGCATACATGAGTCCTGAAATATCGACAGAAAAGAAATAATCGGTTAGTTTAGGATAATTTTCTTCTTCCTTATCATTCTCTCCAACATTGTCCCTATGATCATCAGATCTTGAATAAGGCTTTGATCTATGGGGTTTGAAAGATGATGATTCAGATTTCCTGCTGGGATGATCATAGCTGGAAGGTGCATTAATCCTTTTCTGGATCTTCTCGTCATCTTCGAGCCTTATGAACCTCAGAGACCTATTCCTGACTTCGTCCAAGTTCCTGCAAAGGTTCATTATAAGATCCTCATAGAACGGGGAGTCCTTTTGCAATCCCATTTTGAAGGCTTGAACTGCTGTGGCAATGTCAAGATTCAGGATATCCAAGGATTCTCGGCCAAACTTGCTCATATAATCCCTGAGGGATTCGTCAGCATTTTGGGTTACTCTGTACAAATCACTAGTTAGTCTTTCAAAGGTTCTGCTCAAGAAAACTGATTATTAAATAAATTAACTAAATGAGTAAATAAAGTTATTGAATAAGGTGGAACATTTAGTATCCATTTCAAGGCTTATCCTGTTAGGGTGGAACCGAAACCCTTGCACAAGAAAGCTTCTTTTAAGTCCAAGTGAATGGGATTAATTTTCATTCTCTCCCTGTATTGCGCGACGTACTCCTCGGTATCTGTAGTTCCATCATACAACTTCATGTTAGGAGTCTGGAAACGTTTAGGGATCTCCGCATCACATATCGAAGGCAGCAAATCTTGAGATCCTGTGACTGGTAGCGAACATCTCCGGTATTGGTTGGACTACACCCGGTACACTGGAGATCATCTCCCTTAGTTTCTTTAGTTCCTTGGGCATGAGGGGACTAATCCCTGTATCCTGCAAAAGTTCGTTAGTATCTAAAAATTGATTGAAAGTGTTACCGAGGTCAGGATCCTGCGATGAGGATCTTAGGATAATCCCGATATTCCGGTCCGTAGTGACTCTGCTAGCCGGAGTTGGACCAACAATAGTGGTTTCAGTCTGCATGGGAAGGAAGTCTCCCTTATGGATTCCTAAGGATCCCGAATAATTAAAATCCAGGATCCTTAGATGCAGCGGAGTTGTTACTTCCACTGGTTTCTTCGATTCTTTGACCTTTTCCAGCTCTCCAAACAACATCAGGTTAGTCTTTTTTTGCTGTTCCATCTGCTACTTCACTTTTGAGAACAGATTGAGGATGTCGTTGTTTGAAACAAGCACATGTCCCCCAGCAAGTATCCCAGATCCCGAAAAACACACAGAATTTTTTTTCTTAGTCAGATTATCATTCTTTTTCTGGAATGACGGAGGAGGAGGAAGAGGGTCGTTCAACCCAGAGCTTGAAGATGGAGTTGAAACAGAAACCATTTTGGATTGGGATGACATTTTCGAAATCATTTTGGAAAATTAGATATTAAATGCAAACTTTAACAAAGATTTTGAGATAAAAAGCACCACTTGCCCCACGGTGGGCACCAAACTGTTTTGATCAAAAATTACATAAGATAATCAAGTGATCAAATTAGTAATGTGAGGTAGTGTGCTTGATAAAAATGCAAAGTTATGAACGTAAAAGTAAAGCTTGACACGATGATATACGAGGAAAGCCCTTAATCCCTAAGGATTATCGGCATAAAACCTCGGGAAGTGACCGAAAGTCACTTGCCTCCTAGTATTGTATAAATCGATGAAAAATGATTACAAATGTGAGAAGAAGTGATCGAGATCTATGTGTTACAGAGTTGTTGAGAATTGCTAAGTGTGATTGTGTGTGTTCTAATCGATCAAATCGCTAATTAAATACAAAAAAAGGAATAACAAACTATCCGAGAATCCCGGAGCTTTACTCGGTCTTCAAATATGACCGTTATAGAGCTTCTCCCACAAGTTTCACACGTTCTATTTGACCTCTTGACTGATTCTTCAGGGATGAATGAGTCAACACCTTTCACCTGTGTATATATTTATTAAGATAGGGGAACAAATAACCGTTAGTAACGTCAATATTCAGGATCCTGAAGTCGATTTCAGGATCCCGGATTCCGAATCATACTATACTCGGGATGGATCATAAAATTGACCTCTAACAACAACCGATACAAAAAATTCAAAATCACCAAGTTCATTATTTGATAGTGATGTTGTTTCACTTTGAATTTTAACATCATTATCTTTTTCTCCAACTTCAAGTAAAGCTT
The DNA here is from genome assembly GCA_023525975.1 of Smallanthus sonchifolius. Classification (NCBI taxonomy): domain Eukaryota; kingdom Viridiplantae; phylum Streptophyta; class Magnoliopsida; order Asterales; family Asteraceae; genus Smallanthus; species Smallanthus sonchifolius. The sequence continues at coordinate 30,855,983 of CM042019.1, read as the reverse complement.
CTCTTACATCGGCAAGTTGATCTTTAACAGTCTTAACACTGTCAACACTTTTCCCAACGAGTGGCAGACAATGACTTAAGACAAATTTTTAATGTTATCTTACAAAATTTGCCACCTCTTAGTAGAATTTGCAGATATAGTATAAATACATTGGATGACTCCAAAAAGTCTCTGTTAAAGTCATATGTTCTTGGTGACTTACATCGGGAGTGCAATCAAGTATGATTGAGTAATATGTTACTTCCTTTATCTTGTTGATGATTTCTTTTTTAATTTCTTGAGATAGCAAAAGTATTATAAAAAAATTAGATATATGTATAATATAAAAATTTTAAAAATTTTAGGCTCATCGGGAGAGCGGGTCCTTGGCGATTGCCCACCCTGTCTATGATCAGCTTCGGTCCTATTTGTGACAAGTGTCGTAACAATTGTTTATAGGTGTCGTCATTATAAAATTTACGTAAATACATGTTCTTTTTACAATGAGATTTAAATTCACAACCTCTTATTTGTTGAATCACCGTACACAAACCACATAAAACCAGCCTTATTGTGTTTATGATTATTCTAATTTGGCGACTATTACCTTAATTTTCAACTTGTGTTTTATAACTTTACTAGGTTAGAAACCCGGTGTATTACACGGGTTGAATAAATATAATGTTATATATTTAGTAATAAAGATTTACATATTATATATTTATGACATATTACATAGTTTTTTAATACAAATTCTAGAAACGTTATATAGTTATTTCTTAAAACTGTTTTATAAAAATAATTAAAGAAATGTTCAATTTATAAAAATGTTTTATAACAAACCTATTATTTTTAAATAAAAAACGTTTTATAAAAAGAATTATAGAAATCATTATTATTTAATAAAAGAGAAGCGGGAAACAAAAAATTATAAAAAACAATTAAAGAAATTTGTATAATTAATAGGAGAGAGATACGGTAAAAAGAAGACTAAAAATGCATATGAGAGTGACAAGTGTCATTCAAAACCTTTATTTATTAGAGGATATACATATAGATTTGCAGCCAAACAAGACCTTGGTCAACTAGTGGTGGGAGAGTTTAAGCATGCGCTAAAAAGACGTCGGATATTTCATGTGTACGTGTAATAATGCTATTGGTTGTTTGTTTTATATGCATTTACATTTTGCCAACCCCTTATAGTTTTTCCAATTGTTTTATGAACTCCTTCAGGGGCGGATGCATTGAGGGTTTAGAGGGTGGGAGTGCACCCCCTCAAAAATAAATTTACAGTGTTAATTGGGTTATAATTTTGTATGAGCCCCTCCAAGTTTTTTCAAAATTCTATTAAAAGGCACCCAACTAAATTAAAGTCTAGTAACAAATAACAATCCATTGATCCAATTGTTTGTAGTCTCTTCATTTTCCACTTGCAGCAACTATTCACTCTTCCAAAATCATCGTCGATTCAGATTGCGATTCTAAAATAATCTACCGAACATTGCCTTCCATAATTATCGTCGATCTCCACTCCAAGATCGTAGACCATCGTCGTTCCAGAATTTCGATTTTCAAAGATTACATGTCTATCTAGCATCATCAATTGCAGGTCCTTCTATTTATACTATATCTAAAAATATAAATGTGAGGACCTGCAATTTTCGAACTAAATAAAATATCAGTTTTTGAAATTGGAAGGACCTACAATTGACGATGCTAGATAGACATGCAATCTTTGAAAATCGAAATTCTGGAACAACGATGGTCTACGATCTTGGAGTGGAGATTGACGATAATTATGGAAGGCGATGTTCGGTATATTATTTTAGAATCGCAATCTGAATCGACGGTGATTTTGGAAGAGTGAAGAGTTGCTGCAAGTGGAAAATGAAGAGACTACAAACAATTAGATCAATGGATTGTTATTTGTTACTAGACTTTAATTTAGTTGGGTGCCTTTTAAAAAGAATTATAGAAATTATTATTTAATAAGAGAGAAGCGGGAAACAAAAAATTATAAAAACAATTAAAGAAATTTGTATAATTAATAGGAGAGAGATACGGTAAAAAGAAGACTAATAATGCATATGAGAGTGACAAATGTCATTCAAAACCTTTATTTATTAGAGGATATACATACAGATTTGCAGCCAAATAAGACCTTGGTCAACTAGTGGTGGGAGAGTTTAAGCATGCGCTAAAAAGACGTCGGATATTTCATGTGTACGTGTAATAATGCTATTGGTTGTTTGTTTTATATGCATTTACATTTTGCCAACCCCTTATAGTTTTTCCAATTGTTTTATGAACCCCTTCAGGGGCGGATGCATTAAGGGTTTAGAGGGTGGGAGTGCACCCCCTCAAAAATAAATTTAAAGTGTTAATTGAGTTATAATTTTGTATGGGCCCCTTTAAGTTTTTTCAAAATTCTATTAAAAGGCATCCAACTAAATTAAAGTCTAATAACAAATAACAATTCATTGATCCAATTGTTTGTAGTCTCTTCATTTTCCACTTGCATCAACTCTTCACTCTTCCAAAATCACCGTCGATTCAGATTGCGATTCTAAAATAATCTACCGAACATCGCCTTCCATAATTATCGTCAATCTCCACTCCAAGATCGTAGACCATCGTCGTTCCAGAATTTCGATTTTCAAAGATTGCATGTCTATCTAGCATCGTCAATTGCAGGTCCTTCCAATTTCAAAAACTGATATTTTATTTAGTTCGAAAATTGCAGGTCCTCACATTTATATTTTTAGTTATAATTTAAAAATTCAAAAATTGATATTATGAAAAGGTTTAATCTCTTCGAAGCTCTTGAAAGATTTGCAATTCAATTCCAAAGGTTTTTAGTTTAAATTTTGATTTGTTTGGCTTTCGCAGGTCCTATCTTTTTTTAAGGCAGAAGATATTTTGAATGGTTAGAATTTGATATTTGAATTCAAAATTGACATTTGAATTGTTCAAAAGACAAAGGTGAAAGATTTGTAGTTTGACATTTCAGGTTTTAATCCATATTCCAAAATCGAAATTGATTTTTTGACTGCATTTGATATATGTTCAATAATTATTAATTGTTTACTGTTTGTGATTTAGTGATTGAAAGATTTAGAAGTTTTGTGAATGAGCCAATTTGCTTATTTTGGTCGAGACTTATGAGGTTAGACCCTTTGTCCCTATAAACGTATTTTCGATTAAAATATTTTATTATTGTGGTTTGGTTGCCTATATTATTACTTAAACTCGTGTCATAGGCTCATAATCTAGAGAGTTTTGCTACGAATTAGTGTAATTTTTCAACCCGACCCGTTTTGAGCCGACATATCCTAGCCCGTTCTAACATGGCCATTTTTTGCACCCGCTTGCGAAAAATCTTGGATCCGCCACTGAACCCCTTAAACTTTAGTTTTACACTCTTTCCTAAAATTCGTGTTATGGAAACGCAAGCCGCTTATTCACGGCTTCGTGCAAAGTATCTTCTCAAGAGGGAATGCCCATGACGATCCTCGCTAAAAACGAACAAGATCTCTTGACAAAAACTCTAGAGCATTCATTTTGAGAAATCGTGACACGAAAATAACAAAAAAGACAAAAAAATCATATTTGTATTGTCTATCACGATAACAAATAACATTAAGTTATATCAAAGTAAGTGATCATAAGACTTATGGTTTCATTAAAAATTAGTTATAAAAACTATCAACTATCATTACTACTTTAATGTAATGGTAAGATTGCACAGAAACTACAAACTACTTCGTGGGATGAGTTTCCGTCCGTATTAATTACTTGGGCTAAAGTAGAAAAGCATTCACATCAACATATCTATATCCATCTCTATCTTTATTATTTACAGTTTTCTTCTATTTTAAACCCACATGAGGATCTCTATCTTCATCTCTATCTTTAGATATTATAGTTTAGTAAATAGAGATTCTCTAACTATAGAGATCTATTTTCATAAATCTCTATATTTTTTGTTAGTGTGTATGAAAGATAAAAAATAATAAAATAAGTGTTTGTGAGTGAGATAAAGAATGAGACATGGGAGGTTAAAACAAATTTAAAGATAAATTTGAAAAAAAAAATTATATTTAATTAAATTATAGAGATGAAGATGAATAAGCTGATGAGAGTGTTCTAATATATGTATACAAGAAACGGAGAGAGCCTCATACTTGGTCATTGTGCAAATGCTTATGTATTATGGTATTTACATTCTTTTATCTTTCTCGAGGGCATTTTTTAACATCCTAGTTGCTAGGGTTTTAGAGAATTTTATTGATGTTAAGAAACAATCACAGGAATTCGTTATGTAATACAATACCTATGTAACAAGGAAATAGAACGACCATGTTTATTATTTATTTAATTTATATATTTTTATACTTATTTTATATATATAAAATTGTTGCTACATCAAAATCTGGGTCGGGTGGAGCTGCCACGAGCCTCATCGAGCTAGTCCCGAGCATAGATCCTAACTACAAACAACAAAGAGAACTAGTTAGAAGGTGACCCGGAGGCGTTGCTCCGAGAACACCCTCCGATGCTCAAGTTCGTAATTTGTCCAATTAGAGTATATAAAGATAAAGACATATAAGCATGTATAAGTAAGTTATAAGAGATAGAAGGTGGTCGGAAGGAACGGGCTGAGCGGGGAAAGAGCTGCTGGATGGACCAGGCTTGGCGAGAAGGAGCTGCTGGATTGACCAGGCTAAGCAGGAAGAAGCTGCTGGATGGACTAGGCTGAGCATGAAGAAGCTGCTGGACGGACTAGACTAATAGGAAGAAGCTGCTGGAAGGACCAAGCTGAGTGGGAAGAAGCTGGTTAGAACCAGCCTTCGCTACGAGAAGCCGGTAAGTGGCTTCGGCTATAAGAAGTCGGCAAGTGACCTCGGCAGCAAGAAGCTGCTTCCTTGGTCCCGAGAGAGGGAGAACTTGGTTCTCCAAGAGAGGAAATGTTAGATGCCTATGATAAATTTCAGGCAAATGGGGTGTCCTTCAAGTGTGGGTTCTCCTCTTATTTATAGAGGATGTGAGAGTAAAACTTAGTGGGCTTTCCTCATGCGGGTTGGGTCAGGCCCATCAGGCCTATTGTTATAAATCGACGGGCTTATCCCATTATAATAAACTGACGGGCCTTAGCCCATTATCAGGCCTACGCCATCAAAAATAATATATATTATTTAATTAATTTATCATAATTTTTATAAATATATATATATATATATATTTGATATATTAAATAAAAATTATATAAATAAAAGACCCGTTTAGTCTCGCTTGTTTGGTCAATCTGAAGCTCGGGTTCGAGCTCGAGCTCGTTTATTAAATGAGCCCCAATAAAGCTTGAGCTCATTTAAACTCTACTCGATTTAAGTTTTTAGTGAGTCGACCTCAAGTAACTCAGTAACGGAGTTAGTTGAATAATTAAATAATAGATGGAAAATACCATAATCTTAGATAGATTTGCACTAAAACAACATTCTAGCACTACACATGTAATCAAGGGACTAAACTTGCATATTCCATATAGTACAAGGATGTGAAGAAAATAGAGAGACGGCATAAAAGCGCGTCAATGAGAGAGATCTTGTGGTTGGGGTTTGATATACATATAGGCAATCAAAAACATACAATCTTCACAATCACTGCGGATCATACGGTTAATTGAATCGTATCTGCACAAATCTATACATATATCACATACATACGTTTCTGAACTCCATGGATGATAATTCGACTGAATAAACCAGCTTCGTCTTGGTTAGGTATACTGATTTTATAGTTTTCTTAATTGTTTCGTGAAATTAGTATTTCAATTCTGAAATTTCGTTTGCGATGTGTGTGTGTTTAATTTGACCTTAATGAAGTTTAGATGAAATTGGAGTCGGTAAGTTTGTTATATTCGGTTGACTTAATTGAATATTTGTCAACGAGATCGTCAAAATTTCCAGTAGGTTTAGCTTGTTTGATTCGTGATTTTGCTATCAAGTTAATTGCTTAGGCAGTCTTTTCTTTCTGGAGAAGTTTAGTTGAAACTTGAAATTGAAATTAGGGTTTGTGATTGATATTTTTTTTGAAATTAAGGATGATTCACACACACACACACACACTGATTTTTGATTTATTTCGTGCTTTTTGCTGAATTATTTGTGTGAAATTGTTTGGTTAGAACTTTTAGAATTTTTAAAGAAAGGCAAATTGGATTTTAACACTATGACTCATTGGCGATCCATACTAGCAGTTTGACCGGCGACAGTCTAACTTTCACTTTTGTTGTCAAAGGCAATCACAGCAGCATAATTATCATAGATTTTCACTCGGTTTATACTTGATTTCGCTCACAATGATGATTATGAGCGAAAAAAAGAAGCATACAAGCGAAATCGAGTGGAAATCAAGTGTAAATTAAGCGTAAATCTATGATTATTATGCTTTTGTGATTGCCTTTGACAACAAAAGTGAAAGTTAGGACTGTCACCGGTCAAATTGCTTGGATTATTATCCACCAATGGGTCATAGTTTGGATTGTTAAAATCCAATTTACCTTAAAGAAATATAGTTACATAATTGGGAATTGGACAAATTACTTGTATGCTTTGAGAAGAAACTTGAATTTTATGACAGTTTCACATGATTGCTGCCAATAAATAGCTTGATGGTTTATGAAGTTGAATTAGTAGACAGTAAATCTATAATATGCTAATCTACCATTATTTACTATCTGGACTGTTGGTCTAAATTTATGGTTTTATTGAACCTAGAAAATAGTAAATCTTGTTTGATATATGGAACGAGCTAATCTACCGTTATTTACTGTCTTTTTGTTATATGGCAGTACGTGGTTATACTATAATATGCTAATGTATTGTTTCTTTTTCTTTTGGCGAATTGCAGGCAGTTGGAGGGATCTTATCTTCCTACTGATGTTTTTGAGTCAATATTGTGATATATATCAGAAGTAGAGAACAAATGCCATCGCTAAGTATGAAAATGAAGTCAACCATGGGCTGTTTGAGAGAAAAGAATGGCCTCCATGTTTGTCAAATGTCAAGCAAGATATGCAAGGACCCTTCATCACAAGTTAAAAGTTTCCAACAAGAAACTCAACTTGAGACATGTGTTTCTAGTAAAAAGGATGGTAATAACCTAATATATCTCGTCGCGTTTATGTAAATTATGGCGGTTTTGTTTTTTACCTCATTTTATTTTGTGCAGTATTTTTCTGCAGTGAAGCTACCGTGCAGGAAGTTAGAACAGATGAAACTAACTGTTGTGAACTGCTACATGAAGAAAGTATTCAGGTTCAAAACTGTGTCCCTTTTCTGTTCATCCTCAATTCCTCATTTGTCAAGATATCCATTTAAGCTCTCTTAAGTAATAATATAATCTGAAATAATATGCCTTGACTCCTAACATTTACATATGTAAGTTTTCATTGATTTCAGGATTGTACAAAAACTAAATGCTCTTCAGTCATAGAAACTATCTTTTCACCCATCCCAGAGTCCATTGACTGTAATAGTGAAGCAACTCTTTCTGGTGATGAAGGTAAAATAAAATAAAGTTTTCCATATGCCTTTCAGAAAAATGTCTGGATGTGCTTTACAAAACTTCTATCTTATTTTTTGGTGTTTGGATGAAATGACAATGATTATGATTATTTGAACACTAAATAATCAGTTTCATAATATTAATTTTACTTATTTACCCCTCTTAGTTAAAGTATTTTTATAGTTGATAAAAAAATAAATTGTTATATCTCAAATCTGAAATCTGAATGCTTCAACAATATATAAAATTGCCCGTTTTGGTGATTTTATCTATTAGTGCTTAAATAATCAGAATTTGTCAAACACTCAAACAACTAAATATCAAATTATTACTACTTCAAACAACATAAGCACATCCAAACACTATCTCTTGTAACACGTTTATTGCAGTTAATAATGTGGTAATTATTGGAATATTAAATAATCAGTTTCAAAGTGCACATTCGAACTAACTGTCTTCTTTTTTATTGTATTTATATAGGGAGTGAAAACAATCTTGAAGTCTCGGGAGATAGAGACAGTGACGGTATGAATAAAAACTCATGTGAATATCAAAGTTGTAACGTGCCAGATTTTTTCATTTCAGACATGATAGCTTCCAGCTCACCCATTGAAGAAGAAACCTGCTTACCTAATTACGAATGTGATGAATCAAGCATATTTTTAAATGACGAGTATTTGACACTCCCTTTTCTTGAGGATAGCAATGATTGTGATGACAGCATAAAAAACTGTTCAGAACCTGTAATGACTTCAGAAGAATCAAATTTTTATCTGTCAATCCATCAGCTGAGATCATGCAATCAGGAGCGCGATGTTAGTAATTATCCTGATTGGGATCCAGCAGAATATTTGGATCCACAAATGTTCATTAAAAATCTGCTCGATTTTTCTGAAGTGGAAACAAATTTATGCCCCACTGTATTGCCTTGGGAAAGGAGAACTGTCACACTGGTACTTGATTTAGATGGTATGGAACATTTTTGGTTATTTAAGAATTGTCACGTCACTTTACTTAAAAAATGTGTAGACATTTTGGAATTGAACCAATCTTCAATTTTTATTTTGATTTGTAGCGAATAAATTGAAGCAAAATAGCTAATCATGTCTTGAAATTAATTGTTAATACTACATTTTAACATTTTGGACAACAAGAATTCCAGGTCAACACAACCCGAACTGACCTGGTTCAAAATGCAAAAGCACTTTTGTTACCCCAACCTGTTTTTGACACGTTACCAACCTGCTGCGTCCACCTATCTGCTACCCCTAGTTGATGCATGATGATATTAATTTATATGTTTTTTAACTATAATTTACTGGCTTTGGCATATACAGAAACACTGGTCCACTCTTCATTAGAACACTGTGATGATGCAGACTTCAGTTTTCCAGTATTTGTTGATTTCAAAGAGCATACAGTTTATGTGAAGCAGAGGCCTCACCTTAGAGATTTCTTGGAAAGGGTCTCAGAAATGTTTCAAATTGTGGTTTTTACAGCGAGCCAAAGCATTTATGCAAAACAACTTTTGGACATATTGGATCCAGATGGAAAAATCATCTCTCGTCGAGCTTACAGAGAATCATGTATCTTTGCAGATGGAAGTTATACAAAGGATCTAACAGTTTTAGGTGTTGATCTTGCCAAAGTTGCCATAATTGATAATTGCCCACAGGTATGGTTTATTTTTTCTAGTTTCATATTAGTTTCTCAGAGGTGGCAATTTTGATCCTTTTGGTTATGAATAGGTCGATTTGGGTTGTGTTTTATCTCAAGCGGGTGTAATGGGTGAAATTAGAAAATGGTTTAACGGGCTGAAAGTATCCCAAAGTCTTAGTTTTAATGCATAAAATTTTGTGAATCATTTTATTTGAAGATTTAGATTATTATTGTATTAACGTTGTTTTTTAACAATCATTAAGGCATTAGTTATTTTTAGAAAAGGACAAAAATTTGTTCACGTGTCAACACAGCCTGTAAAATTTACCAGTTCCTGTAAAATTTACCAGTTTGGATTTCCTTTGATGCATACCGGTTATTTTTGTCATTTTTTCTGTCTTCCATGTCCTGTTTATGAATTTTTTTCTAGCTCAACCTTTTTTTGTGAAGGCAGATATGTTATTGGATATATAATGTATTTTGAGACTCAAAATCATCTACTAGTCAAACAAAAATATTTCATAGGCACCTGGATGCACAAAAGACATCATATGATAGAATATATGTGACTTAGAGGTGGCAAGTGGCTGGGTGGTAATGGATCATAATTGGGCCAGGTTGGGTTGACCCAAAACATTTTTTTGTCCAAAGTTCTTAAATTTTTTATAAACAGTTAGTGTGTCAAATATGATTACTAAAAATCATATTATTTCAACAATAGTCTACTTTTTTTAGTCAAATGTTTTAGCCTTTCAGTATGTTTTATCCATTAAGAAATACAGCTTGGGCGAATTTTGACCCGTTTCCTTTTATGCTAAATTTTTTGGATTTTTTACTCATTGACCTTTGGTGGTTCCAGGTTTTCCGATTGCAAGTGAATAATGGGATTCCAATAAAGAGTTGGTTTAATGATCCATCAGATTGTGCATTAATTACACTACTACCCTTCCTGGAGACACTTGCAGATGCTGAAGATGTTCGTCCATTAATTGCCAAGAGATTCGGTAACAAGGAATAAACACCCCTTGTTTTTCATTATCACATAACACCTCAATTTATAAATTTTAGATGCTCATCACCACTCCTTGTGCTTCTAATATAATTATCTATATAAATAAAACATTGTTTCTTGGACATCTCAATTCTCACTCGGTGTTTAGTCTAATTTCTTCTAGATTGTAGTTTCAGAAAATTTGTGTTTTCCAGTGTACAGTTATAGAATCTTAGATAATGCAATCAAGTGTGATTTTACATTAATCGTCAAACAGTATCCTTAGACTACTCATCTAGCCAAGGTTATATTTTCATAGGACGGTGGGATTAATGAGTATAAAGAACAAGATTATTTTATTTTTGCTGAAGACAGATATTCTGAATGTTGAGGTAATAAATGGAGAATCATTAAGACAAAAATAAACTAATATCTACGTCAGAGTACGTGTAGTCGTCCAAGTGAACATATTTAGGACCAACATTTTGCTTTATTTGAAAGATGGGGTGTAGATTGAGCCGAATGTGTTGGTTGAACGAGGTTATAATACAAGCCTATGATTCTACGGGTCATAGAAACAAGTCTTTTAGCAAAATGAGTTACTTTCTTTATGATTTTAGATGCCTATGTGCAGGTGAAATGAGGATCTTTAATGGATTGATAGCCAAATGCCATTCTAATAGGTATTATTATTCTTTTTAATTGTAAATTCCCCTGCATTTAGACTAACAAACAGGTAGACTTTTGTTGACTTTTCATGGATGTTGACTGATTTTGACTTATAGTTTTCAAAGTCCCTAACCCTTTGGGCTAATTTCTAACCTGAAGGTAGATTTGTGTTGACTTCTTATAGGGTTTTTAAGAGTGAAACTTTATGTTTTGACTTTGGAGAGCTAGATCTGTGTTGATATCTTATTTTATGTTGACTTTTAACAGGTAGATTTATGCGGACTTCTGATATATTTCAAAGTCCCTAAACCTTTGTGTTGATATAATGATAATGGAATACATTAAGGCCTTATATTTTGGTTTATAAGTGTTGTAATATTAGATATTTTATCGTAAATGTTGTTTTAAATCTATTATGTTATGCAATATCCATGTGGATTATCTTCCAGATATAATAACCATATACTGTTGGTAGAAATTGTTTATACAGGTATTATTAAACAAAGCTCACAAGTAAAAGAAACATGAGAGTTGTTAACAACCCATTTAACATCTGTAGTCAAAGTGTATCTTCTTAATATTTTGATCATTTAAGACACACAGACCCTGTTAATAGCTTTGCTGTGAGTGAGATTTACCAAGTATGCTTGTTTGTTTCACTTAGAATTATATTATGTCAAATAAGCCTATTTTAAGTATTCTGAAATAATACCAAAAATTCTGTATCTTTTCTAAATACTTATACTAAAAGGGGTAGAAGTGAACGAATCCAGTTGCGAATATTGATGGCGCAAAGAGCTTGTACGGCTCAAAACAATCACATTTGCTCATTAGAATTACTGGTCACAGGTAAATCCTAGCACACATCACAAATCTCTAGGGTGGCTGACAATGATCAACAAAAATAGTGTCTCCGCCAACAACATTAGTAACAATGAAAACTCAGTTCAAACCGTTTAACCGGAGCTGCTAAGGTGGTCGCTGGCGCCTCCGATAGATGGCTTATTCGCATTATACCTCTGCAAATGCAGCCCAAAATTACCATCTACACCATTATCTAGCAAATGACACACTTCCTAAGTGGTTGAGCGTTAAGTACCACGGTGAACAAAAAAGATATAGATTTATGAGTAGAATTAGAGATTTACGAGTAGAATTAGAGGGTGTGTGATTTAGCCGTTAAAAAAACATCATTATTTTAGCAACTAGTATCCACACCGAGGGGTAGTGGGCAGTAGTTGCCCTTTTCTAGTATCTCCGGAAGAGTTCCTGCAACACATTTCGCCATCAGTTTCATCGTGGGGAACCTCGAGGGGCTCCTTCGTGACTGTATGGGATCAGCTCCGGGTCTTCTTTGGGTCTTGATTAGGGTTGCAACCACAAGAAACGCTCGTTAGAGGGCCCGGGGGTTGCCCCCGAGGGCACTCCGACGCTCAAGTCAGTATCATCATCAAGATGGTTAAGCATATATAAGTATATGAGTATGTAAGAGAGAAGGGGAGTGAAGATGGGGAGAAGAACCTCCCAAATGAAGGAGGCTAAGGGCCTATTTATGGGCCGAGGTTGTTGGGCCTTTCTTGTAACAGGCCTTTCCAGAATGGGCATGCCTTCTTTTGGCTGACAACTGGGTCATTGCAGGGGGTAGCCACTACAAGTCCCCTCAGTCCTTTGTGCTTGTTATTTATGATAAGGATAAAGGATTCAATTTGCCCATGCTATGTCAAACTCTAGTTATGTTTTTGTTCTCGTCTTTTGGGCCTCATCGTTGGGCCGTTGATGGGGGATAGCCTTACGAGTCCCCCCAGTTTATGCAATGCAAGCCGCATCATCTTAGACTCCTAAGTCTGTCGTCGGTTGCCGTGTGGGGATGTAATGCTAAGTTCCCCCGACAATTTATTATTGTTGTCTAGTTGCCCCTTTTTCCGCAACGTGGTGACTTGTGTAGGTTGAGTAACACTTGGTCTATGCGATCTTGATCTATGTTTTTGTCCTGGATGGACCATTGTTTTGATGTCTCTTGATTCAGACATTTTTGGGTTTCTTACTTTTGCCATGAAGCGTCCAAGCCATCTTTTTCTTCTATCTTCATCGTGAGAGTGTATATGGGGCCTTTCACAAAACCTACGAGTCCCTGTATCACCCTTAAACAAGAAGTGTATAAGGTGGATCTGACCGAGGTAATGCTTGAGGAACCCTGATCGTAATGATGGAATATGTGGGGCCTTTCACACAACCTAAGGATCCCTGTATCACCTTTGACTAGAAGGTGGATCTGACCGAGGTAATGTTTGAGGACCACCCATATGCGCAACGAACGACCTACTTTATGTAGAAACAATTATGTATATAAATCCATAGAGGGAGGGGATGAGTTTACTTCCTCCGAATGTATGAATTCGGTTACCTCTTCATCTAAGTCCGTGAGGTGACAGATAACCCGCTATCTTTTTATTAAAAGATCCCATATTTACAGACCTTTGACATGGCAGGCGGCGCCTTGCTTTCCTCAAAGTTCTTCTAGGTGGTGGTATATACAAGTGCTTGGTGGATAATTTCTTTGTTGACCAATATTTAGGGTCATCCGGAAGGTCGTGATCATGTATGTGATCGGTAGATCACCTTCCTTATGCCACGATGCATCATGCATCCTACTCGGTAACCTTTGATAATCCACTATTGCCTTGATGATGCTAATATAGTCATACCATCTAGCCCCCCAGTTTAATATTGTAAAGTCTTATAGTATTAAACTAGTAAAAGAAGTGAAAGCCTTTTAAAATGGTTCCTTTCCTCATTCGGGAAGGACAAATGAGTTGCGTATTTTAAGACGAGCTCCTTTTATTCCGCAACGGGGACTGGTAAGCTGAGACCCCTAGTAGATGCCTTTTTAGACCAAAAATATCAGTTCGGGTTCTTCTGAGAGACCCTTCTCCTTCTCTGGAAAGAAAATATCAAGTAAAGCCCTTCTTGAAGGAAAGTATCGGTTCAAGTCTCTATATTAGTTTGTGTCTTTTTGGAAGGAAGGTATCCGTTCAGTTTCTTCTATGAAGGGTGAATTAGTTTCGCTTCTTCTGGAAGAGAATGTCAGTTCAGGTCTCCTTGGAAGAAGAATATAAGTTTGGCTGTTTCTTGGAAAAGAATATTATTTCATCTTCTTCTGGAAAGAGAATATTATTTCAGCTACTTCTGGATAGAGAATATTATTTCAACTCCTTCTGAAAAAAAGAATATTATTTTATCTCCTTCTGGAAGGAGAATATTATTTCAGCTCCTTCTGAAAAAAAGAATATCATTTTAGCTCCTGCTGGAAGGAGAATATTATTTTAACTCCTTCTGGAAAGAGAATATAATTTCAGCTCCTTCTGAAAAAGAATATCATTTCAGCTCCTTCTGGAAGGAGAATATTATTTCAGCTCCTTCTAGAAGGAGAATATTATTTCAACTTCTTCTGGAAAGAGAATATCATTTCAGCTCCTTCTGGAAGGAGAATATTATTTCAACTCCTTCTGGAAAGAGAATATTATTTCAGGTCCTTCTGGACGACTTTTCTTCGTTCCCCCCTGAAAGTTTGTTTCTCCCACTTTTCATCGGATGGGAGTAGAGTTGTGTTTCTTCTTGGGAAATTATAATCTCCACCACCTCAAGGAGTGAGAGTTTTTATCAACTATCTAGTGAGATAGGATTTTATTATATTCCACCATCCTTAGGGATGAGAGTTATCTCCACCATCTTATGAGATGAAAGTTTTTATCAACTATCTAGTGAGATAGGATTTTATTATAATCCACCATCGTTCGGGATGGGAGTTGTCTTCTCCATCTGGTGAGATGGAATTTTAATCCACTATCTTATGAGATAGTATTTTATAATACTCCACCATCTTTCGGGATGGGAGTTGTCTTCTCCATCTGGTGAGATGGAATTTTCATCCACTATCTTATGAGATAGTATTTTATAATACTCCACCATCCTTCAGGATGAGAGTTGTCTTCTCCATCTGGTGAGATGAAATTTTCATCCACTATCTTATGAGATAGTATTTTATAATACTCCATCATCCTTCGGGATGGGAGTTGTCTTCTCCATCTGGTGAGATGGAATTTTCATACAATATCTTATGAGATAGTATTTTATAATACTCCACCATCCTTCGGGATGAGAGTTGTCTTCTCCGTCTGGTGAGATGGAATTTTCATCCACTATCTTATGAGATAGTATTTTATAATACTCCACCATACTTCAGGATGGGAGTTGTCTTCTCCATCTAGTGAGATGGAATTTTCATCCACTATCTTAAGAGATAGGATTTTATAATGCTCCACCATCCTTAGAGATGGGAGTTATTAATTTATCTCCCCCACTTCATCGGGTGGGAGTAACCTCCACCATCTTATTAGATGGGAGTTTTTATCCACTATCTTAAGATATAGGATTTTATAATGCTCCACCATCTCATGGGATGAGAGTTATCTCCACCACCTCAAGAGTGGGAGTTTTTATCCACCATCTTAAGAGATAGGGTTTTATAATGCTCCACAATCCTTAGGGATGGGAGTTGTCTTCTTCATCTGGTGAGATGAAATTTTCATCCACTATCTTAAGAGATAGGGTTTTATAATGCTCCACCATCCTTAGGGATGGTAGTTGTCTTCTCCATCTGGTGAGATGGAATTTTCATCCACTATCTTAAGAGATAGGATTTTATAATGCTCCACCATCCTTAGAGATATGAATTATTAATTTATCTCCACCACCTCATCGGGTGGGAGTAATCTCCACCATCTTATCAGATGGGCGCTCTTCAAGCTAGAAGGCTTTATGCAATAGGCCATTGGTTCTGCAAAACTTCATTAGTAATATTTGTATTTATGAAATAAAACACCAAAAGTACTTTAATCGGTGGTGCATCATTTCTCCTTACACCCGAGAGGGGTCTTTGGTCCGTCCTTATGGTTCCCAACGCTTTCATGAATGAGTTGAACATTAGTGGCCATACACCATGTTAGCCCCCAGTTTAATGTTGCTAAATCATATTAGCAGTATTTAACTTGCAATAAATCTTTAATAAAATAGGCAATATAAGGGCAAGTAATTGATTGTACCGTTTATGCCTTTGGTAGATAACGATATATGCATCACAGAGATGTTCAGTCGTAACCAGAGCCGAACATCTAAGTGATGTATTTGTTTCCTCCTGGCAATCTTGGTGTGTCATAATCGCCAGTCTTTTGAGGAGCATATCTCTCCTGCATGGGTTTGTAAGCAATGATGTTATGCCATATATGCCCTCTAGTTCGGTGCTGTTGAACCATTTTAGCGATACTGAACTTGTGATTTTTCTCTAGACAATAAAGATGTCGTTTTGTCCCTTCGCATTCTTCCGTTGTTAACTTCATCCGTTAACTTCATCTTACATATAACGATGTATGCTTCCTTGGCTCTTATCTCAGTAGTGGAAGCTCTGGAAATGACTGACTTTGATAGATGTTGATAATTAAGTAGCAATCACAGCCACACCACCTCTCCATTTTTCTGAGGTCGTATCCTGTGTCCCTCGGGTGATACTATTTTTCTCTTATAATAACATCCGTTTTTCGTTCATTTCCCTTTGCGTCAACATATTGCAGCATGTGGCTTCCTTCTAGCACCGACAACAAGGACATACATTTCCTTCAAACCATCCATATTGATCAGAGGCAACGCTTCTTCATCAACCTTATGCATTTCGGGCATACCTGCATATCTACCAAACCCCCCACCTTCTAACCATCTACCAACACCATTTATACTAACGAGTTCTAAAATAAAGTCAATGTTCTTGAGATTTTGACCCTTTATTTTTTTATTTTTTTAAAGGTGGGTTTACTGAGACAGGTTTTGCCCGAACTTCTTTTGCTTGTAGCAAACTCTTGATTACCGATCGATCCATAACTATCAGTAGATGGAGTTGATGTGAAGGTCCCTGGTCTTCTAAAAACTATCCTTTATGCTCTTTTGGGCCACTCTTCATCCGATCATTCATGTGACTTTCGAATTCAATCATCTTTTGATGGTTTTGTGATTCTTTAAGCATGTTTAAAATCATACACCCATAGGTTGTTCATCATCCCTCCAACAACCCGTAATTAGAGGCAGTGGATAAGTCGCCCAGTTCTTCCCAATCTATCATTTTGATCATTCGGTTATCTTTGTTCCTTTGATTCTATGTGTGACATCAACGTTATTCCTACATTCTTAATCTTGAGTGCTAGGAAAAACCCTTGTATGTGGCAAGACATGCATGGGTAACGATTCAGACTTTTAATGGTGGCCTTTCTCATCCCCTTCTCTTACAAAACGAGTTGGACTTCCCTAATCATCATTTGACTCTGAGAGTCGTAGCATCTTAGTCCCTTCGGTTGGGAGATTTGCCCATTGGTTCTTGGGGTAATGAGTCATCCCTTCTTCCTTCGCGTGATATTGTGATCTTTCTTGCTCAATGTGGGGGTTATCCCTATAGGTCCCCCTAGTCCCAAATCAGCAACTTCTGTCCTAAAGGGCTTTTATTGGGTTACTTATTCAATCCAAGGCAGACCCCCAATCCTTGTGAAACTATCCTTTTTCTTTCCCCCTTCTACTTTTTCGTACATCTTAAGGCTTATTCATGTCTAGTGAGATATTGTCATGGAACTGCTTTTGGAGGGAGATGCTCATGGTAAAGGCTCTAGGTTTCTAAAGGGTCTCGTAAAAGAGACGACCCTTTGGAGGCAGTTCTTGTTAAATCGAAAGGGTTTTTGAATTACAAGGCTCTTAGGAAGGAGGTCATATCAGATCGAAGGAGCTTATGTCCTTCGGAAGGAGATCATGTCAGATCGAAGGAGCTTATGTCCTTCAGAAGGAGATCATGTAAGATCGAAGGAGCTTGTGTCCTTCAGAAGAAGATCATGACAGATCGAAGGAGCTTATGTCCTTCAGAGCGAAGGAGCTCGTAATTATTCACTTCCTGCTTACTTTTTCTAAAAATTTGACTTTTCTATGTGTTTCCCAATGCTTTCCACTTCCTGATGTTATTTCACCACTTCCCAATGTTGTCTCACCACTTCCCAATATTGTCTCCCACATGGGGTGCCTTTTTTATTTTTAATTATGGGTAAAAACCATTAGTGTAAAAAGACCACCTAAAGAGGCTTTTCTATGCAATATCCCTTGGGTATTCCTTCCTATGACCAACTATTATTATTTATTTACTTCATGCAGCAACGCTTGTAAATTCTCACCAATTTCCATCATCTTTGGCTTTATTTACGTGTGGCCTTGTGAACCTAGAACTCGTGGTTTGATACCATGCGACTTGAATCTTAGTCTACTGAAAACAGGCCTTAATAACCTTCGTAATCTTCCTCGAGGCTCTGGTTAAATCACTTAGCTATCAAAGCGAAGGTCAAGGGTCATCATCCTAAGAAAGACCTTTCTGTACTGCATAAGTTGTACTCCATGCAATATGGGATGTACACCTATACTTCTCTTATGCTTTTATGACTAACACACGTAAGAGCACCTTTATTTTTAATATTTCTTGAGCCTTTCAATTTGTTGTATAGTGAAAAAGGTTGAGGTGACAAGTCTATTTTCCTTCTCTTTACTTTCCTCACACAAGTCAGGGTGTTTATTCCTAAAAGTCAAACCCTTTATATAATAACCACTGAATAAAGCATTTATTCCATGAACATGTACTAAACGTACATGCTGCACATGTATCTTGAGCGGAAAGGCTTGTAAATTCGTTTTTTTCCAACGAGTTGTACCCGACAACTTTTTCATGTCATAATCATGCATTACTTGTTTGTACCCTATGCATGAGTGTTTGCAATCCCATTTTACATGGGCTTATCATCATCTTAAAATTATAAACATAAAAACTTCTGCAGATCTATAATTGTTATGCAAGAACATGAGAGTTCATAAACCAAATATGTATATAGCCTCTCGAGAGCCTTTAGGTCTATGGATTTCCTCTAACAGACTATGATAGAGGTAGTTAGAGAGGTTTAGAACCTGTGACCGGAGCGGTGTAGGTCGGTTCGGATATCACTAGCAAGATGCGAAAACCCGCAGACCTGGACCGTCGTGTGTAGGACCGAATCTGTTAATTTGAGCGATGAATGCAACGGATAGAACTTCCTCATCCCTGTCTTGGATTTCATATTCTTCCATCTCATCGACATCTTCTATGAATGGAGCGTCACCCATTGTCATTCCTGGCACGTAAGGGTTCTGGTCATTTCCAGCCCCGGCTCGTTGTGAGGCTGGGGTGTATGCGCTTACAACCGTGTTATTTTTCGGAACCGGCGGTAGCGTTCTTTTCTCTGACGGCCCTTCCCAATGTCTACCATCAGTTGTTTTTCTTTCTTTCGTTTACGTGTGTTTCGGTGGCGGCTCTGTTTGGACACAAGGTCCCACGGATGGCGCCAATGTAGCAGCCAATATCCACACCGAGGGGTAATGGGTAGTAGTTGCTCTTTTCTAGTATCCCCGGAAGAGTTCCTACAACACATTTCGCCATCAGTTTCGTCATGGGGAACCTCGAGGGGCTCCTCCGTGACTGTACGGGATCAGCTCCGGGTCTTCTTTGGGTCTTAATCAGGGCTGCATCCTCAAGAAACGCTCGTTAGAGGGCCTGGGGGGTTACCCCTGAGAGCACTCCGACGCTCAAGTCAGTATCATCATCAAGATGGTTAAGCATATATATAAGTATATGAGTATATCAGAGAGAAGGGGAGTGAAGATGGGGGAGAAGAACCTCCCAAATGAAGGAGGCTAAGGGCCTATTTATGGGCAGAGGTTGCTGGGCCTTTCTTGTAACGGGCCTTTCCAGAATGGGCCTGCCTTCTTTGGGCTGACAACTGGGTCATTGCAGGGGGTAGCCCCTACAATTATCTTATTTTTAGTTTTTGTTAACTTATAAAGTAAATTACATAACTTATAGAGTAAATTATAAAATAACTCTTTTAGGTCTATTAGTTTTAATTTCACTTTTTAGTAATCGTGAATTCATTTTCTTTTCAATTAAGGCCAGACGTCTAACGCCATCCATTTTTCTGTTATTTTTTTTATGAAAAGACAAAAATGTCATTGTTATTAAAAAAATCAACTTATTTAATTAATTACATAATAAAAACAACAAAAAAGAAAACCCCAACCCCACCAGGCCACCCCTTGCGTATTTTCGGCACCACACCGTGCGTTTTCCTGATCACCACCACTCCATGCGTTTTCTTGACGGAATTGCAGTTCCTCTCTCTCGTTATATATATATATATAGGATGGTTAGTTTGAAAACCCTGTAACACATATGTAACAGCTTAAAACATGTGTAACTTTTTTTTGTTTTTTGGTATAGATTTGTTACATAATTTAATTACTTTTTATAAAAAAAGTAAAAAAGCGCCGACCATATTTTTTTACAAAGATGTTACGTATGTTACATTTCCAAAAATGGTCTTTTTCATTTTGTACATATTTAAAAAAAAATTACTCAGCTTTTTTTTATTTTTTTTTATGAAAGGTGACGAAAATATGTAACAAACCTACCCTTTTTAAAAAAAATTGTTATATAGGGTTTTTTTTTGTTTTCTCAACTCAAGTGAGCTTTCATTTTATATTTTCCATATATATATATATAGGGGAAGGATCAAGAGAAACCACAAAGTTAGGCGAAAACCAAGAAAACCACTAAAACAATGTGTAATACTATGGGTTACGTATACGTAACCACAATTTTTTTGAATTTTTTTGTTTTCTGTTTACGTATACGTAACACTATGGGTTACGTATACGTAAGCCAATATTTAAATGATTTTTTGGTAAAAACTTGTAATATTACATTTATACTCTTATAAAAAAATAAAAATAAAATAAAATAAAAAATAAATATAACTATATTATTGATTAAAATTGATTTTTTTAGTGGTTTTCTCGGTTTTCGCCTAACTATTGGTTTTCTCTGAAACCCACCCCTATATATATACATATATGTATATATGTATATATATATATATATATATATATATATATATATATATATATATATATATATATATATATATAGGGGAATGATCATGAGAAAACCATATAGTTACGTGAAAACCGCCAAGGGCCAAACAAATAATTTATAGATTTTTTATTTTATTTCTAAGTGTATTAATGTAATATTACACATTTTACCAAAAAAAATCATTTTACGTATTGTGTTTTACGCATACGTAACCGTAATTTTTTTGTTTTTCGCTTACGTATACGTAACAATATGTAACACTATGTGTTACGTATACGTAACCCAATACTTAAAATGATTTTTTTGGTAAAAATGTGTAATATGACATTAATACTTTTATAAATAAAATAAAATAAAATAAAAAATTATTATATAATTGGTTAAAATTTGTTTTCTTAGTGGTTTTCGTAATTTTCTTGATTTTCGCATAACTATGTGGTTTTCTCATGAACCTTTCTTAATCAACTTCCTTAATCAGTTTCATTAATTAGTTTCCTTTCAACCAAATATTTATTCCATTAACACCATCCTTAATCAACCTTTTGGTTTTTTATCATGGAATGCTTAAATCTAATTAAATCTAAATAATTCAGAAGTTCTTACCAATCACAAGTTCTTACCAATCACAACCTATCATCATCAAACTATCATTTAAAACCTTAAATGCATTCAAAACACTAGGAATCAAGCTTAGTATACTTACTAACACAACCTAGGGATGAATTTAGCTTAATTACAACTTATGGAGCAACAAATACTCAACATCTAAAGGGAGATCTTCAATGGTGATGGTGATTTCTAGAGAGAGGTTAAGGAGAGAGTATGAAAGGGTTAAAGAGAGAGAGAGTGATTTGTTGCAAATGAGATATTTCTGATGTTACAACCGATCTTAGGTCGATCTTGGGTGAGTTACAGGTGTTAGAAATCGTATCATGTGGAGGGAAGGTGATTAAACACGTCTTTAAGTGCACTAAAATTTTGCTGATCTGCAGCGCCGCACCGCTGTGTGGCTATCCGACATGGCTGCGAGGATGCGCACGCATGGCGGTGCGAAAATCCTGAAACTTAGCCATTTTTCCATATTCTTAATTTGAAGCTGCTCATAACTCGCATGGCCATGCCATCAATCGGCATGGTCGTGCCTGGCTCTCAAGTGTTACAATTCTCCCCTCGTTACAGAAATTTTGTCCTCGAAATTTAATAGTTGCTTGAACAAGTGAGCGTACTTGGTTTTCATTCCAGTTGTTAATTCCCAAGTTCTTTCGGGTCCTTTCCGTCCCTGCTACTGAACTAACACCATCGGTATAGTTTTCTTTCTCAGTTTCCTTTCTTTAGTATCCAGAATTTTAATCAGTTGTTCAGTGAAGTTTAACTTTTCATTTATTTACATGTCATCCAAAGTAATAGCTTGAGTCGATTCGGCTAAGCATTTTCGCAAATTTGACACATGAAAGCTATCATGAACTCCTTTCAGTGTTTCTGGTAATTCAAGATTATATGCTACAGCTCCAACTCTCATGATGGTCTTATAAGTTTCGATGTACCTTGGTCCTAGTTTTCCACGCTTTCTAAATCTCACAACACCCTTCCATGAAGAAACCTTTAACATCCTAAATTTACCTACTTGAAATTCCAACGATCTCTGTCGTCTATCAATATAACTTTTTGTGACAACTAATAATTTTACCACATAATTATTTAGATATAATTACACCAGACCATTCATATTAGTGAGCGTACTTGGTTTTCATTCCAGTTGTTAATTCCCAAGTTCTTTCGGGTCCTTTCCATCCCTGCTACTGAACTAACACCATCGGTATAGTTTTCTTTCTCAGTTTCCTTTCTTAAGTATCCAGAATTTTAATCAGTTGTTCATTGAAGTTTAACTTTTCATTTATTTACATGTCATCCAAAGTAATAGCTTGAGTCGATTCGGCTAAGCACTTTCGCAAATTTGACACATGAAAGCTATCATGAACTCCTTTCAGTGTTTCTGGTAATTCAAGATTATATGCTACAGCTCCAACTCTCGTGATGGTCTTATAAGTTCCGATGTACCTTGGTCCTAGTTTTCCACGCTTTCTAAATCTCACAACACCCTTCCATGAAGAAACCTTTAACATCCTAAATTTACCTACTTGAAATTCCAACGATCTCTGTCGTCTATCAATATAACTTTTTGTGACAACTAATAATTTTACCACATAATTATTTAGATATAATTACACTAAACCATTCATATTAGACTAATTTTAATTAATTAGGCCTAACTCGGTCCAGTAGAGTCCAACCACTACACAACTACAAAGGAAATGTTAGAGATTTCCGAGACACATCGAACCCATATCACGTTGGTGATAAATTAAAAATAAAAATTCAAAAATCTCAAAAATTTCTCCTTATTTTTAATCATAGAGAATACCCACTTGAATAAAATAAAATTCTAAACATATGACAACGGTCACGTATTTTATCCGAACTACGAGACTTATATTATTTGTTTATCCGACTCATTCCCGACACGTTACAACGAATGAAAAAGATGACACGTGGGTATTATACCGGGCTAGAAACAAGCGGGTACGACTCCACACCACAACCTACCCTACCCCCCTCGTGGTACTCCTTCTCGACCGACTAAAAAAGACGCAAAGTAGCACACTTTGTGTGGCTTTGTCCCTTGCTTCCCAAACATAAGGACCCATGTGTAATGCTCCATCTAAAAGACTATAAATACATGCACACATTCAACACCACAAACCCACACCTCAAGCCACACCCCCTCCCTCTTCGGTTTACAAACGCAGCAGCAGCAACACCAACCTATCTCTTTTCTCTCTTACTCTTGTTCTCGGCTCCCCACACCCACCATTAACTTCAAAATAACTAAATCAAACAACTTGGTTTCTTGAGGCTTCTTCTGGTTCACGATCCAATACACTTCACCAAAGCAAGCCACAAAATTCCTTTCCTTTCTTCTTGTTTGATGCTCACGACAAAGACAAACACCATCACCAACCTCTCCCTCACCCCCCTTCGGATCACAACAGCAGCACCACCCTCACCACCGCCCACCGCCAACGCCAACACCACCTTGCTTCTTCTCGGCTACCACCACCATGGTAGACTACCACCACCAAGCACCATACGCCACCCCTCACAACTCCCTCCCTTACCCGATAACCACCACCACAGCCCCACCCCAGACTCGACGACAGCCTCACACCACCCCCACAGCCACCGTCGTACACCGCCACCCCATTCACCACAGCCCCGAGACATTCCGCCACCTTTACGGGTCTTGCGGGACAAGAACCAACCCTTGCGGGTCTTCGATTCGCACCGACGGACACCGGGTTACGATTACACGAAGTTCACAGTTTATTTCGGGAGCTAACCGGGTGATACGGGTTATTTCGGGAGCTAACCGGGTGATACGGGAAATCACGAGGAGAAACCGGGTCTCACGTCGCCTCCGTCACCTTCCCTCAACTATTTACGTGAGCATTCGACTATTATATTTTAACGTGAAAAGTAGTTGGTGATATAATGGTTATAACCGATTATTATTTTAAATAATATAGAAAGACGGATTTTTAACGTGAGAGTCAACGGTTAAAAATTGTAAAAACTCTATGCGTTATTATAGTTTAATGATTATTATTAATCTTTATTTTCTATAAATGATTTTAAGCATAACTTCTATTTAAATAATAATGACATATGTAAAAATAATAAATTTGTTGCATTATTATGAACATGTAATTGCATGGATGATTTTATAAATCTTTTTTTTTTATAAAATAAGCATACATATATGTTAGTTTTTGAAAAAATTAATTATATATTTATATATATATACATATATATATATATACATATATATATATATAGGAGACGGTTCCACTAATAAGTGATTTTTAGCTAAGAAATACTAAGAAGTGGGTCAAACGAACTCCGATTGAGCTCATTCCAGCGGCGTTGGAACCGTCTCATCGAACCCTAAACCGGACCCAAAAACCTAAACCCCCTCCACCCACACCCCTAAAAACCTAAAACCCCCCTCCAACCCTACCCCGAAAAGCCTAAAACCACCACCCACACCCCCCAAAAACCTAAACCCCCACCCCACCCCCCTAAAAACCTAAACCCACCCCCAAAAACCTAAACCCCCCACCCTCACCCAAAAACAAAAACCTAAACTATAAAATCTAAACCCTAAAAGCTAAACCCTAGGGCTAAAACCCTAAAATTCAAACGTAAAATCTAAACCTTAAAAGCTAAGATGGTAGAGTTCGACGAGACGGTTCCAACGGCGCTGAAATTAGCTCAATCGGAGTTCGTTTGATATCGTTTCTTACGATTTTTGTCATTTCTTAGATTTTTTAGCGAAAAACTACTTCTTATTTGATCCTACCCCTATATATATATATATATATATATATATATATATATAAATTGTTGAGACAACAAGAAATAAGTTTGGAAAGTAAAATAATATAATAATTATTTTATGTTGTAACACTCTATTTCCAAAGACCGATTATTAGATCGTTAAAAACACGCGGAAGCATTTATCTCAAGAAATATTATTTTTTTAAATGTCCCTCGCGTACCGCGAGGGACCTTACCCATACTTTCGTGTACCGCGAGGAAGCAACACTCTTCCGGAAACCCGGTCCCTCGCGTACCGCGGGGCGACCCAGCAAACAGAAAGTTTATTGACCTGTGCAGTTTTCAACACTTAACCATTTTTCCAACTTTTACCATTTTAACTAGTCACAAAATTTCCCAAACACTTGGGTTTTCGACCAAGAACTTTCAAGACACATTTATACACACCAAAACACAATTCAAGTGTCATTTTACACCACTTTACAAGGATTTTCTTTAAAATCCCCAAAATACCAAAACTTGCATACGAGAAAAATTTGCATACGAGAACCCTCCACGCCTTGGACTTGACTTTGACCTACTTCGGAGCTTTCCCTACATAACCACATTAACATAACACCGTTAGTAATGACGATAAACATATTAAACAAGTAATTATAACTTGTTTTCACCCATTCACCCATTTGAACCGTTTACACCCAATTGGTCATTAGGCCACTTCTAATTTGCATTTCACCTTACAGTTTCCATTCTTTTCATATATCATTCACATTAAACACATTTCCTTTTCCATTATGGCACATAGGTCATAACATCATCACCACATTTCCATTATGATTCTTAGATCATAACTCTATATCCACATATTCATTATGGTACTTATACCATAACTCCATATACACATATCCATTATAGTATAAATACTATAACTGCATTCAATCAATTATTTTTACACTTCATTACACATTCATACCTCAAAAACACATTATGTAAACTTAACACATTGCGCATACACATTGGATAAACACCATTTAACATCAATACTAAGTAAGTGCAAAAGCACTTACCTTACGGGTTAGAAGATCCCGCACCACCTTCAAGTTTTGTAATTTGATTACCTAAACATATACACCTAGTTTAGTAATCTAACATAAATCAAAATCACATTATAATTGGGTTTACAACCCAATTTCCCATTTCCAACCCAAATTGACCCGTTTGGGTTATCCTCATATCCAAACACCCCATTTCCACCTAAACTCACCTACTTGAGTTTCATTACCAATTCCTTAACACTAATTTTTTTATTAAATTTCTATCATTAGGTTAATTTGGTGTTTGTTCAAGTGTCTAATACCGCCTAAACACTTAATCATTATTAATTTAACAATCTAGCATCATGATCCAAACATCCCCAATTTTCACCATATGAACCCTAACTTCTCATAATCAAAATCAAAGGGTTTTAGGATGAAAATCACCACTCTTTAACTTTAGTTAAGCTAGATTATCCACAATCTAACACCAATTTACCACATGCATTCAACATTTTCGGATTTCTACAAAACCCAACCTCTTACAAAATCAAAAGTGAAATCAAAGAAAGATAATCACTTACTTGGTGTTAGGAAGGTGTTGTGTGAGCCAAAACCTTCACAAATCCAAGCTCAAATGCACGATTTAGCTTCCAAAATCGATTTCTCCTTTTTCTCTCTTGAGATGAACGACCCACACCATCAAAATGACTCAATTTTGACTTTTAAATGTCAAATATGGCAGATTTTACCATATTACACTTTTGGCCCTTTCACTTTCATTTCATCATTTCATTCCAAAACCAGTTAAAACTAGTAAAACCCCATTACTAATTTGAAACCCACTTGTTTCAACTTATTTCTAAAATATTATTTTCACCATAATATTTGTTGAAATATTTTATTTATTTGAAAACAAAACCAGGATTTTGGTTCGTTACATTATGACACTTCAATTACACCCATTTATAATAAATACATTTATTATATATTTGTTAATCATGAGAAACAACTTAAACCGTAAACGAGATATTGACAACTAAAAGGCTAAGTTATAATATTTATTAAAAGGACTTTAATAAATATAACAACTTGAACGACAAGTTATATAACCAACGACGATCGGGTCGGACCCTTGTAGATTATTACAAGGCAAGGGTCGAGACTTCAGGGTATTGGTCATGTGACCGATCCACAGTTAAACAACTACATAGGACCTAAGGTGTCTTAAATAATTTAGGGCACTGATAGGTCGGATACTTGTTGGGCTTACTGCATACATCATCACTCACCACCTCGTTAGCTACGGTGAGTCTCACGGCCCCACTTTTACTACTTGTTTTTAAATCGTTTTTAAACAAACGGGGGAGAAAACTTGCTTAACTTGACAACTGATACAACGATTGTTCGGATGAACAACACACAACGATTGTTCGGATGAACAACACACAACTGGTACAACGATTGTTCAGATGAACAACACACAACTGTTACAACAATTGTTCGTATGAACAACACACAACTGGTACATCATTTTTCGGATGAACACAACTAGAAAATCTTGTGGTCCAACATCAAAATTTTCAACTAAACCTGTGAACTCACCAACTTTATGTTGACTTTTTAAGCTTGTTTTCTCAAGTAACTAAACATGGAAGGAAAGGCATGCATGCACGTAGAACCACTTTTGGAGTTTTCTAGTTATAACCTAGGGCATCTAGGTCATAGCTAACAAACTTGTATTTGAAAAGCCGTCCACTTGGTTAAGTGCGGTATTTTGGCATGTATTGTCTTAAAACAATTTATCATTTTGTGTAATGACTTAAACCTTTGATTATAAATTAATTTAGACGTCGTTTGTTGTAATCAAAGACTATGAACACCAAGGATCGTTATGCCCCGTGTTTCCGCCCTAGGCGGGGTGTGACCGATTGATATCAGAGCCATTGTTATAGCGAACTAGTGCCACACCCCAACCGTGCATCTTAACCATGGGTGTGACTTAATTGATAAAAGAACACAATGGAATAAAGACATTTACTATTAAAGTTTCATCATATTAAAAACCTAATTACATAAGTCTTAGAATTAAAAGAAACAAATAACATGTTTAATGGACAAAAAACGCTTAAAAACAGAATTTCTTCAATAGATATCTAGGCAAATCCTATGTGTTCTTGACTTGACCTATCATGAACTTAATCACCTGAAAAATGTACGAAAAACAAGTGTCAACTAAAAATAGTTGGTGAGAAATCACAGGTTTAATAAAAGTATAAGTTTGGCAAATGTAACAATTCAAATTCCAAGATCATCATATAGCACGTAATAAAACAAACACATGGTTAGCAAATCCAACTTAAAATGATGAATAACGAATAAGTGGTACAACTCGCAAGTTGCACTAATAACGAATAAGATGTCCAACCAAAATTTGTCCATAAAGTGTATGCAGTTTCCATCCTATGGCTCGTATCTGTACTACCGTTGGCTTGAAAGTTTCAAGTTAAGGATTTGCAAGTTTAACGTTTATTATGTTGTGTTCATTTACTCACATACATATATGATTCGCTTGTTTTAGAATTGTTTGAAAACATGTTTTAATGCGTGCCAACGCGCACATGTTTCCCCCAAAACAATTTGAATAAGTGGGGCTATGAAGTCTCACCTTTAAAGCTAGACGAGATAAGAGACTTAAACGAATAGAAGAGGTGAATCATGGACCAGACCCTAAACAAATAAATAAACTAGTTTTAGGGTAGTTTCAATGGTTACGAGTGTTAGATAGGCGGTTCGGGTCATAAGGTTATGAATTAGATGTAAAAATAGAGTTCTAGTCGATTTTCAGATTTGGACAGAAAAGTAGCTGAACAGAAACGGGCTTGTTAAAAATATCAAACGACTTCCAAAAATTATGAAATTTTACAGGGAATTAGTATAAGTCGTTCCGAAGAAGTTTCGTTTAGAAGGTTTTTTTGTTTGAGACTTGGATCATAGCTAAAACAGTCAAACAAGACAGAAGGTACTGAAAAAGGTTTATGTCCCGTTTTGGCTACTACGGAGTCATACTTTTGAATTAGAAAACGAGCTAATTATGATTGGAAAGAAAATTCGACTATCTACGTCGTGGAATTTGATTTTTTCTCAGTTTAGATTTATTATGATTAAGATATGCTTAGTTAAAGTCAGCACAGTTTTTGTCCAAAATCAACTGTTGCACTTAAGTGGATTGTTTAGGGTTTTAAGATTACCGAACGCGTAAATAAAAATTAGACGGTTGCTATAATATCATTATAATACATAATATAATCAGATTAGGTTATCCAAAATTTTCCGTGCCACCGGTATAGCCATGATATTCACAGAAGCGTTTTGGAGAATCACAGAATGCAATAGGCATAGCCGACACGAGCAAGCGGATTCTATATTTAATTAGTGTGTGAGTTCATATAAGTGATAATATAGAATAAATAACATGTTTTAGGTTAGCAAGAACATACTAAAGCATCGGCAGAGCCACTTTTGCAATAGTTGTCTTAAGGATTCGCAGAATGCGACGGCATAGCCGCCATTGCAAACGGGATCATTTGTTTGTTAGTTGGTGATGTTCGCTTGATTTATTAGTTTGATTAAGATTATTAGAGGGTTTTTAAGGCTGAGGGTTCACATGATCAAGTGATCATGGATAGAAAATAGAAAAATATTGAGGGGATGAAGAAAGAATGAAATAAAAAGACGGTATTGAACTTCGGAGGGTTACTTACTTGTTTGATCTTCAAACTCTTTGAATCCACTAAGGGATTTTTGATATCTTCAAGGGTTGGGAAGGGATTTCACAACTTAGTAGGGTTTGGGAGTGTTTGAGAAAGAATTACCAAAGAAAACAAAATCGTAAGCCTCCTATTTATACTAATGGTTTATTTATACTAATGGTTGAAGGGGTGTAAATATGGAATGTCTTGGAAAACACTTTAGGGTTTTAGGGGGGCTCAAATATGCAAAATTTAGCTTAATGGGGCTGTGTTTTTGTGATTTCTTGCTTGGGCTAGGTCCAAGAGTAAGTGGGTTGGGTCCTAGCTTGGCCCGGTTGAGTGCGCGCATTCAAAAATTACGATTTTAAGCATTTCTAAACGAAATACGCAAATGTTTTCAATATGAACGTTGATTGTCATAAAAAAATGAGTATGCTTAGCTAAAAACATTTAAATTAAATTTACGTTATTCGCGTACGGTAGTTGGTGGAGAAAATGGACTTTTTGATCGTTTTTCGAATTTCAGGATTTATTTAAGGAAAGTTTTGCAAACAAACTTTGTTTTAAATAAAGAAATGAATTTGTTAAACATTTAAAACAAAAATTAATGTCATGTTAGACGAATTTGTCGGTCGTGAACGGTACGCAGCTAACGGCGATTTAAAAGTCGAACAATCGCACAAAAGTGCTAACTAATTCTTTTGGCATCAATTCACATTGAATGAGCTGTAAGAACATGTTTGAGATGTATGGGGTGATTCATGTGTATTTAATGTGTCATAATGATCAATTAAGTCTACGTGTGATCTATGAATCGATCACAGATAAGTATAAGTCTTTGAAATCAGGCATAAACGTAATGTTTCACACGTGAACTAGTATTGTAACAATTTATGAATAGGATTTAAATTAAAATGAAATGTCATGAGGATTATCTTTGATAAGTCTAGAACGAGTACAAGTAGTAAAAATCAGAAGTGTCACAGTCTCCCCTAGCTTAGAGAATTTCGTCCCCGAAATTCAGCTAGTAGAGGCTGTAGGGTTTAGAAAGAGATGAGGGTACTTGAGTTTCATCTGCTCTTCATGTTCCCATGTGAACTCAGGACCATGCTTGGATTCCCAACGAACTTTCACGATAGGGATGCGGCTGTGCTTGAGTTACTTGACTTCACGGTCCATGATTTCAACGAGCTTTTCAATGAAATGCATA
This sequence comes from Smallanthus sonchifolius, assembly GCA_023525975.1. Classification (NCBI taxonomy): domain Eukaryota; kingdom Viridiplantae; phylum Streptophyta; class Magnoliopsida; order Asterales; family Asteraceae; genus Smallanthus; species Smallanthus sonchifolius. Next base: position 30,824,695 of record CM042019.1, on the reverse strand, counting down.
GAGTTGTCGATACGAACATCATCCAGAGGAACTTGAAGTGTGTCATCAGCAAGTCACCTTTTGAGGTTTGACACATGAAAAACGTCAAGAACGTTACAAATCTCGAATGGCCCAACGAACCTAGGAGCTAGCTTTTCCTTCTTCCCAAATCGGACAACACCTTTCCAGGGGGAAACCTTGAGTAAGACTCTACCACCGACTTGAAATTCAAGGGGCTTCCTACGGTTGTCAGCATAACTCTTTTGACTATCGCGAGAGGCCTTGAGTCTTTCTTGAATTTGAAGTATCTTGTCGGTGGTTTCTTGAATGAGTTCGGGACCGGTGATTTGAGCATCACCGATCTCGGTCCAACGCACCGAAGATCGACACTTCCTACCATATAGAGCCTCGAAAGGGGCGCACTTGATACTCGTATGGTAACTATTGTTATAAGAGAATTCGATAGTGGAAAATGTTGATCCCAACTTCCTCCAAAGTCAATCACACAAGAACGGAGCATGTCTTCCAAGGTCTGTATGGTCCTTTCACTTTGACCATCAGTCTGGGGATGGCAAGCAGTGCTAAGGTTCAAACGAGTTCCCAAAGCGTTCTGTAAAGATTGCCAGAATCGGAAGGTAAAACGGCTATCACGGTCGGAGATAATGGATAGAAGGACACCGTGACGTGTCACGACCTTATTGATATAGAGTTTGGAAAGCTTCTCCATTTTGAAGTCCTCACGGATTGGGAGAAAATGAGCGGATTTGGTTAGGCGGTTAATAATGACCCAGATGGAGTCATGACCACTAGATGTTCGCAGAAGGTTAGTGATGAAGTCCATGGAAATTTGCTCCCATTTCCATTGAGGGATTTCGGGTTGTTGGAGAAGACCAGATGGTTTCTGGTGCTCAGCTTTGACTTTAGAGCAAGTAAGACACTTCCCTACATAGAGGCTATGTCTTTCTTCATTCCTTGCCACCAATAAAACTCTTTCAAGTCGTAATACATCTTATCAGCACCGGGATGAACAGAATAATGGGATTTATTTACTTCATCTAGGATAAGGGTTCGGAGCTCACTCGAGTCGGGGATCCAAATTCGACCCATGAAGTAAAGGAGATCATCGGATTTGGGTTCCAAGTGCTTTTCGGCACCACAATCCATCTCCTTCTTCAACTCATCATTTGCAACAACTTGTTTTTGGGCTAGAAGAATCTTATCTTTGAGACTGGTTTGGACCAACATTCCCATGGCTCGCACACTGGTGGGTTTGATTCAGTCCTTGAGACTAACGGCGTCAGCCACCACATTAGCTTTCCCCGGGTGGCAACGAATTTCGCAATCGTAGTCACTAAGTAATTCAACCCAATGTCGCTGCCTCATGTTGAGTTCTTTCTGGTTCAGAATGTGTTGGAGGCTCTTGTGATCGGTGAAAACCACACATTTAGTACCATAGAGATAATGTCTCCAGATTTTCAAAGCAAAGACCACCGCACCCAACTCAAGGTCATGAGTGGTGTAGTTCTTTTCGTGAACCTTGAGTTGTCTGGATGCATAGGCTATGACCTTATCTCGTTGCATCAATAAGCAACTAAGACCTTGGTTTGAGGCATCACAATATACAACGAAATCATCATTGTCGTCGGGAAGACTTAGAATAAGGGAGTTGCACAATTTCTGCTTAAGAGTTTGGAACGCATCTTCTTGCTTTTGTTCCCAGAAGAAAGGCTTATTTTTCTGAGTTAATGTAGTGAGAGGCAGTGCGATCTTTGAAAAGTTCGAGATGAATCTTCGATAATAACCCGCCAAACCCAGAAATGAATGGATCTCAGAGGGTGTAGATGGTGTACTCCAATTCTTGATAGCGGTGACTTTGGCTGGATCGACGTGTATACCCTGGTCGTTGATCACGTGACCTAAGAAATGAACTTCTCTAAGCCATAATTCACACTTGGAGAATTTAGCATAAAGTTGTTCCTTCTTCAACAGTTCCAAAATCAGCTTAAGGTGGGTTGTATGATCTTCTTTGGTTCGAGAGTAGATCAAGATGTCATCGATGAAGACAATGACAAATTGATCCAGGTAGGGTTTGCAGACACGATTCATGAGGTCCATGAACACCTCGGGCGCATTGGTTAACCCAAAAGGCATAACCATGAACTCGTAGTGTCCATAACGAGTTCTAAAGGCAGTTTTGGGAATGTCCACTTCATGGACTCGGAGTTGATGATACCCAGATCGGAGATCAATCTTCGAGAAACAAGTTGCTCCTTGAAGTTGATCGAATAGGTCATCGACCCTAGGTAGCGGGTAACAATTCTTGATGGTAAGCTTGTTTAGTTCACGGTAGTCGATGCACATGCGGAAAGACCCATCCTTTTTCTTGACAAAGAGAACCGGATCTCCCCAAGGTGAGAAGCTCGGTCTAATGAATCCCTTGTCTAGCAGCTCTTGCAGTTGGCTAGACAGTTCTTGCATTTCAGAAGGGGCTAAGCGGTACGAAGATTTGGCAATGGGTTAGCTCCCGGTAAAAGATCAATCCAAAATTCAACTTGTCGAGTTGGAGGGAGTCCAGGAAAGTCATCAGGGAATACTTCTGGAATATCTCCGATGATCGGTATGTCTTGTAATTTCTTTTCTTCAGATTTCTCCACCACATGTGCCAAGAAAGCATAGTATTGCTTCCTCAAATAGCTACGTGTCTTCATGCAGGAGATGAATTTCAAACCTTTGCAAGGTTTCTCTCCAAAGATTTTCAAGGTCTCACCGGATGGTAGAGGGATACGAATGAGTTTCTCCGAACAGTTGATTTACGCATGATTGTGGGATAGCCAATCCATTCCCACGATGATATCAAAACTCCCAAGAATGATGGGAATCATGTCGATAGAGAACGTGTGATCGTTGAGAGTTAGGGCACAACCTCGGACAACGGAATGCACAGCAGTTAGTTTGCCATCAGCTATTTCTATAGTATAAGCAGGTTCAAGAGCGGTACGACAAGTTTCAAGTAAAGGTTTAAATTCTAAGGAGACAAAGCTTTTATCTCCTCCGGTATCAAATAAGATAGAGGCATAACGATTATTGATGAGAAACGTACCAATAACCACGACATTGTCATTTCTGGCCTCGGTTGCTCCTATGGTAAAAGTGCGAGCACGTGCACCTTGGTTATTGTTTTTGAGCTTCGGGCATCGGTTTTTGTAGTGTTCAGGAGCACCGCATTCATAACAGGCCCTACCATTGATGATGGCAGGAGTAGCAGTTTGGGCAGTAGTAGCTTTTTCAGCTACGTGACAAGCGTTAGCCAAATGACCAAGCCTTTCACATTTAGTGCATGATCGACATTGGACGATAGTAGGGTGATGGTATTGGCACTTTGCACACAACGGGTGAGGTCTGCTATATGGCTTCCTGCCAGGTGCAGGTGCAGGTGCCACTTGGGCAACAGGAACAGCTGGGGTAACCATGGCAAAGCTTTTAGATGTCTTTTGCTTCTTGTGGCGATACTCAGGCTTTTTCGCCACTTCCTCCTTAACTCTCTTGTCACCTTTCCTGAATAGAACTCTAGACTTAACCAGATCGTCCATTAAGGACGCAGATAAACGAATAGCAACTTCAAGTGTTGTTGGGCTACTACCCATGACAGTACCCTGAATTTGAGGAGGAAGGCCTCTAATGTAACGGTCAATCTTTCGGGTCAAGGGTGTAACCAGATGCGGGACTAGGATACAGAGTTCATGAAAGCGTGTGGCGTACGCCTCACTCTCCCCACTATCCTGGGTAAGATCCCACAGCTCAATCTCCAACTTCTTCATCTCATTGCTGGGACAGAACTCCTCGATCATAATTTCCTTTAGCTTATCCCAAGTCATAGCAAGAGCTCCTTCCCTACCCCGAATCTTCTTTTCAGCATTCCACCAAGTCAGTGCCCTCCTTTGGAATGCACTTGAAGCATACTTTACCTTAAGTTCATCGGGGCAGTCACTCATCTCAAATGTGTTCTCCATGCCTTCAAACCATTGTAATAGCCCTGTTGCACCTTTAGATCCAAGGTACTTGTGTGGGTTACAAGAGTTGAAGTGCTTGAAAGTACAAACACTCCCACTATATCCTCCGGTGGAGTTGTTGATTTGAGTGACAATAGTGGGTAAGACCGCAGCAAGCTGTTGAGTGAGCAGGGTGGCTATGGCGGTGGTTTCGGCGAAGGCTTCACCAGTGTTAGCCACTGTGTTTTCAGGATAACGAAGAGGAGGGACTCTACGAAAAAGAAATCATAAGTCGGTAGTTAGGATAGACACTCAAGAATAATAAAAGTGACAATATTTGTAAATAAAATCACTCATTCATTAATATTAATGTCTTACAAGATAATTAAAACATATATTAAAACATATATGTTGAATTACAAATGAAATATAAAGACAAAACTGACTAGTTAAAATTCAAGATTCGGATGAACGATACTAGTGAGACGTATTTTAGCCTATAAGTGAGCACTCACTCCAAGGGTCCCCAGGTAAGTGCGACTCGTAACGAACGTGCCTCACTTTCCTTTGACAAGACCCCTAGTGTACAGGCGCTCACCCTTCCAGATTACACATGTCTCTTGTATCACTATCCAAGCCTTTGATTTTGATGGGAACATTATGGATTGGGCCTTGCCCAAGAGTTGGATTCAGCTTCCTTTTCTTGAACGAGAGTTGGGCCTCAGAACTGGTTCCAGCATGGCTCTCTTGATCTTCGGATTCCGAATCGCTTGATATGTTGATTACATCAGGCTTCGGTGCGGGGCGGCTTGTCGCATCGGGGATCAACTCGGGCTTGACATTATGTTTTGAGGGTAGCAGACTTCCAGAGAAAGATGATGGTGGTGATATTAGCCTACTCCAACTAATTGGGCCTTGGGACCCATCATCGGAAATAAGGCTTGAATTGCTAGAGATGTCAGTAGAGTACGACGATATACTAAAGATAAGAGAGTTAGTGGTTTAGAATCACAAAAGCATATAACTTTCAAAGGGGAGCTTAAGTTGTAGTCTAGGTCAAATGGTTGCCTAATTCTCTATAACCTGGATCTGATACCAATCTGTCATACCCTAACCGTGCATCTTAGCCACAGGTGTGACTTAATTGATAAAAGAACACAATGGAATAAAGACATTTACTATTAAAGTTTCATAATATTAAAAACTCAATTACATAAGTCTTAGAATTCAAAGAAACAAATAACATGTTCAAAAGACAAAAACGTTTAAAATAGAATTTCTTCAATAGATATCTAGGCAAATCCTATGTGTTCTTGACTTGACCTATCACAAACTTAATCACCTGAAAAATGTACGAAAAACAAGTGTCAACTAAAAATAGTTGGTGAGAAATCACATGTTTAATAAAAGTATAAGTTTGGCAAAGGTAACAATTTATATTCCAAGATCATCATATAGCACGTAATAAAACAAACACATGATTAGCAAATCCAACCTAAAATGATAAATAACGAATAAGTGGTACAACTCACAAGTTACACTAATAACGAATAAGATGTCTAACCAAAAGTTGTCCATAAAGTGTATGCGGTTTCCATCCTATGGCCCATATATGTACTATCGTTGGCTTGAAAGTTTCAAGTTAAGGATTTGAAAGTTTCAAGTTAAGGATTTGCAAGTTTAACGTTTATCATGTTGTGTTCATTTACTCATATACATATATGATTCTCTTGTTTTAGAATTGTTTGAAAACGTGTTTTAATACGTGCCAGCGCGTACCTGTTTCCCCCAAAACAATTTGAATAAGTGGGGCTATGAAGTCTCACCTTGAAAGCTAGACGAGATAAGAGACTTGAACGAATAGACGAGGTGAATCACGGACCAGACCCTAAACAAATAAATAAACTAGTTTTAGGGTAGGTTCGATGGTTACGAGTGTTAAATAGGTGGTTCGGGTCATAAGGTTATGAATTAGATGCAAAATAGAGTTCTAGTCGATTTTCAGATTTGGACAGCAAAGTAGCTGAACAGAAACGGGCTTGTTAAAAATATCAAACGACTTCCAAAAATTATGAAATTTTACAGGGAATTATTTTAAGTCATTTTGAAGAAGTATTGTTTAGAAAGTGTTTTTTTTTTAGACTTGGATCATAGCCAAAACAGTCAAACAAGACAGAAGGTACTGAAAAAGGTTTATGTCCCGTTTTCGCTACTACGGAGTCATACTTTTGAATTAGAAAACGAGGTAATTATGGTTAGAAAGAAATTTGAAGATCTACATCGTGGAATTTGATTTTTCTCAGTTTCGATTTATTATGATTAATATATGCTTAGTTAAAGTCAGCACACTTTCTGTCCAAAATCAACGGTTGCACTTAAGTGGACTGTTTAGGGTTTTAAGATTACCGAACGCGTAAATAAAAATTGGACTGTTGCTATAATATCATTATAATACATATTATAATCAGATTAGGTTAGTCAAAACGTCCCGTGTCACCGGTCTAGCCATGATATTCACAGAAGCGTTTTGGAGAATCACATAATGCAATCGGCATAGCCGACACGAGCAAGCGGATTCTATATTTAATTAGAGTGTGAGTTCATATAAGTGATAATATAGAATAAATAACATATTTTAGGTTATAAAGAGCATACCAAAGCATCGGCAGAGCCACTTTTACAATAGTTGTCTTGAGGATTCACAGAATGCGACGACATAGCCGCCATTGCAAACGGGATCCTTTGTTTGTTAGTTGGTGATGTTCGCTTGATTTATTAGTTTGATTAAGATTATTAGAGGGTTTTTAAGGCTGAGGATTCACATGATCAAGTGATCATGGATAGAAAATAGAAAAATATTGAGGGGATGAAGAAAGAATGAAATAAAAAGACGGTATTGAACTTCGGAGGGTTACTTACTTGTTTGATCTTCAAACTCTTTGAATCCACTAAGGGATTTTCGATATCTTCAAGGGTTGGGAAGGGATTTCACAACTTAGGAGGGTTTGGGAGTGTTTGATGGAGAATTAGGAAAGAAAACAATATCCTAAGCCTTCTATTTATACTAATGGTTGAAGGGGTGTAAATATGGAATGTCTTGGAAAACACTTTAGGGTTTTAGGGGGGCTCAAATATGCGAAATTTAGCTTAATGGGGCTGGGTTTTTGTGATTTCTTGCTTGGGCTAGGTCCAAGAGTAGGTGGGTTGGGTCCTAGCTTGGCCCGGTTGAGTGCGCGCATTAAAAAATTACGATTTTAAGCATTTCTAAGCGAATTAAAAAATGTTTTCAACATGAAAGTTGATTGTCATAACAAAATGAGTATGTTTAGCTAAAAATATTTAAGTTAAAGTTACGTTATTCGCGTAAGGTAGTTGGCGGTCGGTGGACGAGAAAATGGACTTTTTGATCGTTTTTCGAATTTCAGGATTTATTTAAGGAAAGTTTTGCAAAAAACTTTGTTTTAAATAAAGAAATGAATTTGTTAAACATTTAAAACAAAAATTAATGTTATGTTAGACGAATTTGTCAGTCATGGACGGTACGCAGCTAACGACGGTTTAAAAGTCGAACAGTCGCACGAAAGTGCTAACTAATTCTTTTAGGCATCAATTCACATTGAATGAGCTGTAAGAACATGTTTGAGATGTATGGGGTGATTCATGTGTATTTAATATGTCATAATGATCAACTAAGTCTACGTGTGATCCATGAATCGATCACAGATAAGTATAAGTCTTTGAAATCAAGCATAAACATAATGTTTCACATGTGAACTAGTATTGTAACAATGTATGAATATGATTTCAATTAAAATGAAATGTCATGCGGATTCTCTTTGATAAGTCTAGAACGAGTACAAGTAGTAAAAATCAGAAGTGTCACAAATAGGTTCCCTGTAGTGAGGCCTAGACTATAACCCTAAGCTTGAACCCTTGGAACTTCAGAAAACACATTATAGGAAAAGCTAGAATGATTATGTAAGTAAATTTACATTTACGGGTGTGCAACGTAATGGTAAATTTAAATACCCATGATTTCTGGATGATCCTGTTGTGTGAGCTACATCTAAGATATGACAGTCGGCACAGTATTAAGTTCAAATCAGTGAATCATAGGAAGTTGAGCACATTGCATATCATAGCATGCATTTAGACTTGACATACAGAAACTATGGATATATATAGTATACCTATATACTTGTATACTTAACGTATCTACCTAAGTCATGTCATCGTCAACTTCGTAAATGATCCTCTTCTCGAGGCACAACGAGGAGGAACTATCAGAACTCTTCTGTAACAGTTCCTTTCCCAATAGTAGTAGGAGTCAAGCTCTGACTTCTAACCCCGCATACCTGAGAAGAGAATACAACTGCAAAGTCATACCAGTAAAGTGGACAAGGTCTATATAGTAAACCAATATACCATCCAAACACGTCTTTGATAAGACAACACTATCACCATAGTTTCATACGTGGAACGGGAATGATGGCATGATTGGAAATACATACAAGTTGGAATATGCATACATAGTGCTCATCTCTACTGTCAACGGGAAGTGATGGAACGCACAACGGACAAGAAGGAACTGACCGACCATGAGTTATTGGCAATTCGAGAGATGGTCATTAGACAGGAAAAAGAGACACATAATAGAGTACTTGGTCCTGCATAACACTAGTGGCCCAAAGCAATGCTATATATTAGCATGGAGACTCGACGAACGAAGTCCATATTCTTTCTGTCTTAGCCTATCTATAAGCCAGACACACATCCTTAGGCTTGTGCCTATCCTTTGAGTCTAAACATTAGGGTTACACTTCCATTGTCCATTCGACTATGTTGATAGTCTTATGTCGTGGTTACCCAAGAAACTTTATACCATACTAGGCATGTTGGCAGTTGAAAACATTGAAGCAAAGGATCTTCAAAGTACTAACGGGAGTATAATAGACTTAAATGTATTACTACATCCTCCCGGTGCTCGGTACGACATGGGCACCAGTACGTTGACATACCTAGAGAATATGTCACCCCAAGGAGCAAATCAACAATACAAATGACTCGGAGGACGAATCGTCATCCGTAAATCCACTCGTCATACACAGAATGGTAGATGAACATGCTACCCTTAGTGCACAAATCGTTGATGCCATCCGAAGTATCGAAACGACATCAAATATTGACTAGTACACCCCATACTCATACGTACGAAAAAGGATGTTCCTATGGAACCTCTCTACCCTACAAACCAAAGGACATTCATGGAATGAAAGGAATCACTAAAAACCCCAAAGGGGTAAAATGATGAATACGATTATCAACATCAGTGGATGTTCTAACAACCAACAAATGAGATACACTACCCGTCCACTTCAAGGTAACGCATTAGCATGGGAGGATGCTCAAGTATAAACTCGAGGCATCAATATTAAAAATTTGATGTCTTGGGATGAGTTCAATACTCTACTCGTTAAAGAATACTGCCTTGGGAGTGAGATACAGGAAATAGAGCCAGAGTTGTGGAATCTAACAATGATTGGTGACGAACATCAAGCATACACAAACCGATCCCATGAACTATCAGGTGACCAAGAAGGTCAATCAGTACATCATGGAGCTAAATCCTCAGATTAACAGTATAGTCATGATTGCTGAATCTACCACTTTGGGAGATGCCATTCTGAAGGCATGAACCCTAACAAATGAGTTGTTGAAAACTAGAGCTTTAGTTAAGGATGAAGAAAGCTAGAAAGGCTTGTCAATGAGGAGACTCGAAATAGCAAAAAGCAAAAGACAGCATAGAAATATGAGACTGTTGTACACAAGAAGAAACAGTACACGGGGCCATGCTTTAATAGTTGCATTAACTATGCCAGGAGGCAGAACACATGAAGGAGCAGTGCAAGAGAGCATGCTTCGAGTGCGGCAACATCTCAAGCAAATGTGCCCAAGATTAAACCAAGGGCAAAGGATTACCAACTAAGCTAGGATCAAAAACCGCTGACAAACGTGAAGACTTTTGAATATGAACTATATCTTATGCTGGAGGTTATGTATTAAGATTATGAACCTTAAGTACTTGAATCAATGATGGGTTGAATGAGATGTTTAGTACTCTTAGTTTGCACCTGAATCGTTTGACACTAATGAATATATTCAACAAAGTTGAATTTTGATCGGTCAAGAATCTAGTGGTCTAAAGGATACCTATGATTGCCAAACTAAGGATTGACCAACCCGGGAGACAATCAGAGTCGCGTGTCAGGAAAAGATCGTTCGGACCCTTCTATCGAACGGTGAGGCACTTACGACTAAACGAGAGGATTCAGAACAAGTTAGAAGAAACACTTTATGTAAAGACCCCGAAATGATTGAGGAAGCAGAGTCTAGCTTTATAAACCTTTATGACTAAGTAGTAACTCAAGGAGAAGCACGTACATGACAATCCTGTTACACAAGATTAACTTGACCATCGTTTTAGGATTCGATTATTAGCCTTACCAAAACCGAAGTCATCGGTTAATCTATTTTATTAACCGATCGATTTTCGGTTAATCGGTTCGGTTTATTCGGTTAGTATGTTGGTTTTCAGTTCGGTTCGGTTAATTTTGGTTAATAACCAAAACCAAACTTCGGCTATATTTTTTGCTTAGCAATACATGAAATGGAGGTATAAATACACGAAATAGATGTATAAATACATGAAATGAAGGTATAAAACATGAAATAGAGGTATAAAAGCTAGAAATAGATGAAAATATGGATGGTTCGGTTCGGTTAATTTCTGTTAACCGAGGGTACAAAAAAAAACCGATAACCGATCTTTGGTTTATTCGGTTTTTGGTTATTCAGTTAATTTCGGTTCGGTTTCGGTTAACGGTTCGGTTATTGCTCACCCCTAGACTTCTAACCCAGGCAACGACGGTTTTTAAAGTACTTTTTTTACCTTGGTTTAACTTTCTTTTTCCCTTTTTTTACTATTTTTTTACGTTTTTTATTTACGGTTTGATCTTTTCGTTAAATGGTTTTATTTGAGTTCATTAAATAGTTTCTTAAAGGTCGCAAACGTTTTTACAACATGACATTTTCGTAATTTCGTCGTCCTTATGTTTATCTACATTTCGATGTCTGTTACGTTTAAAATGATCATTTTTTTGTGGTTTAGCCCGCCAACACAACACGCAGGTTCGCGACAACATTTCGACGTTATTTTTTTTCACGGTTTACACCAACATTTTTTTTTACGGTTTACACTTAATACTAGTGTACCCTAAATAACATTTCTTTTGATATCAAATTTATTATTGAATCTGAGCTCATTACATATCAAAATTCATTAAACTGATATGCCAACATGGTAAAAAACTGGAATGAAAATTAAAAGCCCCTATATTTACAGATTCAAACACTCACAATTGAACATAATGCAGTTGATCTCATTAACATTATTGTATTTAGATCTTTATTTCCTAGTTTTAAGTTCGATGTCAATGAGGAAACCGCACTTGTTGTCATCTCTAACATAATGCACGTGGCCTTTCATGATGCGAAGCAGTTTTCTAGAAAGATTGAGCGCAAGTCCTTCTTCGGTACCCCATTGTTTTCTCTCTTCGTACATGTCTCTGATAATATCTGCAGGTAACCCTGGACCCGGGTGAGTCATTCTGCAAAAACATAAAAGTTCATGAGGAATGCTAAATGCGCGGGTCATGTGGATTGGATAACAGCTTGAAATGGTCTGCTGGTGTTGGGTCGATTTGTAACACTTTTTAAGAAAAAATTAAAATTTGTTAAGATCAGTGTGTGAACTTTTGTTTACAAAAGCTATATGATCTCAATGATGATCTAAAATCTTTGAAATAAATGATTTGGGGTTTTATGCATTAAGAATGCATTTTAGGCGACTTTCGACACAATTTTTGTCTATTTTATTATTTTAACCATTAACTTGTTAGAGATGGAACATAAAATGAATCCACCTATTTGATAAGTAAATGGGTCAAAATTGCCACCTATAACAAAAAGGTGTTTGGATGTGCAACTGTTGGGTGAAGACACAAGAATGAGTTTTGACTTCTGTCCTGAGTGTAGCAAAAAATAAAAATATTTATGAACTTTTTGATCATTTAGGGTCAAAAGATTAAAGAGTTGCTGTAAAAGAACCTGCAGTTTTTTGTTTTTTTTTTTTGAGTAAAGGAAGACGGACGCAAAAGTCAAAATTTATGTTTATTTACTGACGAGGCTGACTTGGCTGACCACAGAAGTCAAAATTTTTCTCAATCTCATGATCAAAAGACGGTTTTGCCTTTATATTGAACCAAGATGTACATTAAGAAGTAGTGCACGTCTAATTGTTTCATATTCTAGAGTTAAAACCCATGATAAATATAGATTTTCTTGAAACTTACCAACAGAGGTCGCCATTTCGACCCATTTACTTATGAAAGAATCGATTTGGCTTATGTTTTATTTTAAATGGGTCAATAAAAGATTTTGCTAATAAGGAAGCATGTCAAATGGGTTGAATCAGCCAATTGTATTTTTAATGCATATAACCTCCTAAATTGTTTTGGCGCAATTGTTGAAATAAGATTTCTGCTGAATTTGCAAATAAGCCCTTGGATTATATATTTGAATGATTAAATATTTAAATCCCGAGATTTTTAAAGCTACAAGAAGAAAAAAAGGCACTTTTTTTTATAAAGTTTAGGGACTAAATCAACCAAAAAGGACCTTTACATTATTATTTGACACGTTGAAGGATTTAATCATGCAAAAAAATACTTCTTTGTTAGATATTGTTGAGTTTTAACCGTCATGGAATTTAATCATACAAAAATAAAGTCAAGGGCTTAAGTATGTATTCAGCAAAAATCCATAGGGTTTTGTCAACAGTTCCCATTCTTTTATTAAATTTTTTTTTACTAAATGTTATAATTTAGTCGCAATCATATCTAACACATTAACTGACCATTAAAAGTTCTAAAAGAAGTGTTTGCATGTCAACAAAACCCATTTTGGTGGTTTTGACCCGCACCAAAAAAATCATACCTGAACTGTAGATGAATGAATTCTTGACCATCTTGAATCATCCTAAGCCCAGGGGACACTTTGATTTCTACCCACCCATCCGGTGAAGGTGCATGGTTCACAATGCTGATCAAGAAATCTGACAAGATTATCTGAAGCCTAATTTGATCTCCAACAAGATCAAGCATTTTGACCTGATCAGGTATTTCATGAACCAATGGAATATCCTTTTCCTTCAACACAATCATTACTTGACTCACGATCGCGTCTAAAAGATTCTCCATGACAAATTGGTCCAACTTCAGCTCCACATTGCTGCAAAAACAACAAAAAGTTTCACAGACCAGTGACCTTAATAAATAACAGATAAAGATTTGACCTTTTGAGGTCAAACACCCAAATTTGACTCTTTCACTGGATGATACCACTGAAACATGATAAAGATTTGACTTTTGAGGTCACTGAGCATGATAAAGATTTGACTTTTGATGTCAAACAGACCAGTGACCTTAATATATCAAGTTGGCTCGCCTTTTTGTCCCACACCCGTTTGACCCGCCCATCTTTCCACCTATAGAATTAAGACTTACCCTTTTTCGATACTTTCTATGTCCATAACTTCAAGGATTGATGCAATCTGTCTTTCACAAGCACCACTTGTTTCAAGATACTGCTTCTGATCATCTGAAGTAGCCGAGTTTTCAAGAAGTTTGTGAGTAAAGCGCAGCCCGTTTAACGGGTTCTTTATTTCTTGCTTAATATACCCTAAATCATTTCTTTTCAACCCAAATTCTTGACCATCTTTACCATCTCGTAAAGACATTTGTACACTAGTCCTCAAAAAACAAAAACACCCAACCACTTTTCCATTTTCACCAACTCTCTTTTTTGTTGTCAAGTAAACCTCTACAAGATTCCCATCTTTTCCAAAAAACTCAAACGGTAAATCCGAGGAATCATGACCGTCGATTGCTCTATATAACAAAATCATAAATTTTGTCAGTGTGTCTTCATCTTTAAGTTGGCATAAACCTCCAAAAACTTCACCAGGAAGCACTTTTCCAAGAACTTCATGTTTCATATGACCCGTAAGCTTTTCCATGGCTGCATTCCATTCAGAACAACACGCGGTTTCATTTGAAGCAAATAAGGGAGGAATTAAGGGATTTAGGGTTTGAATTATCGCGTTATAATCTCCTTCCATACGACTGAATTTATTCATGATAATTTTCTCGTTTGTAACATCTTGACCCACAAAGCATACACCAACCACATTGTTCATGTAGTCCCTGCTTGTGCATGTATTAACCATAATGTATATTAGGGCTTTGTTCTGCTGGTGCATGCCAACTTTTTGTAGCTTCAGTTCAATGTTTTTCTTTTCTTCACCTGTATCAAATAAAGCATGTGACCATAATAAGTAGCTAGAGGAAAAAAGTTGACTTTTGAGGTCAACCAGCTTCTAACGAACACGTAAAAGATTGCAAAATGGGCGATTTCAGCGGGTTTGGTTTGATAACGGGCTAAAACAGGTTGGGTCAGTCTGACCCGCAAACACCTTTTTTTATTTTTTGAATTTTATAAATAGTTAATGTTTTAAATATGATTAAAAAGATTATATTGTTACAATAATGATCTAATTTCTGAAATTTGAAACGGTTTAGGAGGATTTGTGCATTGCAAATACGCTTGGGGGCAACTTGTGTCCCATTCTCATTTTAGCTATTTTTTAAAATTTTATTGTTTGACCCGCTAGAAAAAACAAAAATTGACTAAATTGGGTGTGAATGATATATCCTCTCCAACTTGATATACTCACACCACTTCTACTAAAACAAACATGCCTTCTAATTAAGATCTAATTGCTTTTTTACATGAAAAGCTACAATAAAACCGAAATCATAAAACAATAAAAAGACTTGCCTTGCAAAGCTCTATAATGAAGATCTTCAACAACTCCACGAGATGTTTCATGAACAAACTCATCAATCAAAGACTTCCCCATAGCTTCACTAGCTTTGACTCCAGTCAACTCTGAAATTTTCCCATTCCACCCATTAATTAAACCCGAAGCATCAACACCAAATATAGGAACAGATGCTGTTTCAATCAATCTCACCATTTCACAAGCAACCGAATTAGTTTCATCCACACGTTGACCATCACTCTCGCTATGTTGACCGTATCCCATCACTTTCTTACCACCATTATCTGCAACATTTTGAGCTGATGTTGCCATAATTAACTGCAAAGAATGAATCACATTGAGCTCAGAAACTTCCCATGGCAAACTTCTACTTTTCACAACTTCACAAAACGCGTTAAATGAAGATCTTGGATGCATTTTCTCATCATCATCTTCATCTTCAGGATGATGTTTAGACCCTGCCCATTTAACTTCTTTTTCTGTATGTGATCTGAACCAAAACAAGAAATATTTTGAAGTAATTCTTGCAGCAGCCATACCACAAACCGCATCACCAAGCACAACCGCATCAGGATAATCAGAATTTAACAAACTCTCTGTACTGAACCCTGTAGAATCCTTATGTTCATCACACAACCATTTAACTATATCTTTGACTTGTAATTCAGTTGGTGTCACACCAAGTAACCAGACTTTTTCATCATAGTATAAAGCTGCCCCATGACATTTGACTAAATCCATTATACTTGGAGACTGAGTTATGATCCGAAAAGGGTCATCTCGCAGGAGCATGTCACATAAGGTGGTCTGCATACGGAGGATCTTTTTCTCCGCTTTTTGTTCGGCTAATTTGAGCTCCATGTAGAGCTGCAAGCCCATTGACTGCATTAAAAACTCACAAGCATAACGAAGTGGGAACGGGATATGACGTGGCGTAGTATGATGGCAGGCCACCAATCCCCATAACTTCATGGATTCATTGTTGTTTATAACAATTGCCATCACTAAAGATGCAATAGAATTCATGTTAGCCATGTAAACTGCATGGCAGCCATAAGGGGCCCGGAGGGTAGAGTTGACCAAGCAAAGTGGTTGACTTAACTCCTCACTTTGAATCACGGGAACTGATTTCGCATGACAATCTACAATTATCCTTACTCGATTCTGTTTAAACAGAAACCGAGCAGCTTGTGGGATATCAGTTGCAGGATAATGTAACCCTAAATAAGGCTCCAAATCAGATCTTCTAATCTCTGAAATAACTTCACCATGGTCATCATCATGAAACTTATACACCATAACCCGATCATAACCCGTAAGTTTTTGTACTTCTTCAACAATGGTGTCACACATAGCCCCAATATCACCACTAGGGAGAGACTGCAACCTAGAAATAGCCCTAACAACAAGCTTCTGTGACTGCACTGCACCAGAAAGCAATAATGTAGGGTCACTAGAGTTAGCTGGCTCTAAGTCAATCACAACACCAACATCAATCCTATGGAGGATCGCGTAAAACAGTTTTCGGGTGGTTCTAGAATGAACCCAAATAGGGTTTAACAAAGTGATTTCTCTAGAAGCCACAGCTCTTTCTAATGGAACCCTAGAACTAGAGGTGAAAAGGGTTCTAGCATCAATTCCCAGTAAAGTTCTCTTCTTGGGGTCATTCAAATCATCAAGATTATCAGGATTATCAAGATTCAAATTCAACATACTAAAACAGTTTTCACTAAAACTTATGATTCTAAAGTTGGGTTCTTCAACTGCAATCATACAACCAAAAGGTTGAACAAGACCACCCCTTTGAATCTTGGATAAATAAGCAGTCATTTCTTGTTCACCCACAGCTTTTTGTTGATTTGTAAGCAAAGTTGTGTAGTTAAAAGATTTACCAGATCCAACAGACTGTTCAAACTCTGACAAAAGCCTAGCATCAGCACCATATTGACCCAAGGTTTGGTTTTTATTTGATGGGTTCATGTTGCTTCCACCTGATGATGATGAAGTTGCACCAGTGGTCTTATTGTTGTTAATGGTGGCTTCCTCTGTACTCACCATTTTCACACTTTTATGAATGTTTTCTTTAAAGATTTGAAGTGGGTTTGTTTCATAACTTCATCCTGTTAATACTGAATTCTTGATTTCATTTGGAACTTTTTTCAAGATGAAATGGACCAAGAAAAAGGTTTTATCAAAAGGGATAAAAATATTCCATGATTATGAAAAGTGGAGAGAATCACAAAGTTGTATCTTTTCTTGAAATTTCACATATGAAAATGTCAGTTTTAGGGATGGAATTGGGTAGAATTTGAATAATTTAAAAACCAGAAACTAGTTTCTGCCGTTCAAAAAAATAAATAAATAAAAAACTAGTGGCTGAAAGCACACTTTGGAAAGTGGGTCGGAGAATTTGGGGCCAATCTAGTTATGTTTATCTTTTTTTTTTCGAACAACAATAATCAGAGCTTATAGAAAAGTTAACGAAAACTAGCAAAAACCCCTGTTACATCAACCGTCCACAGGTAATACATCAAGTATTTCTACCCAATTTTCACTGGATAACATTAACATAAATGGAGTTTTAACCTACACCTATTGTAGGGTTAACTATCCAATCCTCCCAAGCACAATTTGATTTATTTCCTCTCGCTTCCATCCACGTATAGGCTTGGATATTTATCTCCTCCACCATTTTTTCCACCGAAGTTCTTTTATTTGAAAAAAGCCATTGATTCATTGTCTTCCATATCACCCAACACGTACAATACCCTATTAAAGCCCGAATTTTTTTGACTTTACTCGATCCCGGAGCTACCATTATGAGTTTAAGCCGATCCTTAATAGATGGCGTCCTTGATACATCCAAATCCAACCACTTAGATATTTTTCCCATGTACCCCTCGTGATCGGACATCTAACAAAAGTGTGATCTTCGTTCTCATCTTCAAGCCGGCATAGCGAACATCTCCCAGAAGGAATAGGGACACCCCTGGCCCGAAGAGCAGTGGCCATCGGCAGCCGGTATTGGAGTAGCCGCCAAATAAAGCATCGAACAATAAGGGGGACCTAACTCAGCCAATTCATATCCACCACAGATCCCTGCCACTCTTTGTCCTCCATCCATTTTCTACAAGAATCAGTTGAGAAGACACCCGATGGATCGCCTTCCCAAACCCACTTGTCCGGCCCATATAAGAAACGGTAATCCAAGATCATTCTTTCAAGGTCTTTTATTTCTTCCTTCCTAATACTTGTTCCAGCCCCTCTTTTCCAGTCACATATGAAGTTCACAGCACCAGAAGGTGAGCGAGAGATACGATCAGCAATGAGGCACTTTTTGTTGCGATCAAGGATATATAGAGCCGGGAACAACTTTCTGATTGGGACATATCCAAACCATGCTAAGTTCCAGAAGGAGGATTCCTTTCCATCACCTATGTGTTTACGAATACGATTATTAAGAGAAACACCAACTTTTCCGAGCTCTTTTTCAACCGAGGTAATTGCCACCTAGTTGTCCGCCCTAGTTTTGCAGTGGAGAAGGTTGGGGTCTTCCATTGTGGACTTGTGTATAGCTTTGATGCAGCTTGCCCAAAGGCTATTTGGATCCTTAATTGCCTTCCACTTCCACTTAGTCAGCAGAGCGTAATTCATTGTTTTAAGACCACCCACCCCTAACCCGCCCATCCTTCTCGGTTTAATAATATTATCCCAAGCCACCCAATGGATTTTCTTTTGCGAGTTGCATCCTCCCCAAAGGAAACGCCGCCTAATGGATTCTAATTCTTTTATGACTTTGTTAGGGGCTTTGAACATCGAAAGGAAGTAAAGTTGTAAGCTTCCTAGAACCGCTTTAACCAATGTGATTCTACGACCAAAGGATAATGTTTTAGCTTTCCAAGAGTTAAGCCTCGACTTGAGTTTAGACACTACCGAATCCCAATTTTTTGCTAACCTCATGTTAGCACCAATCGGTAGACCTAGGTGGGTAGTGGGGAGGGATTCTTGCATGCACCCCATGATAGAAGCAAATTCATTACACTCCTGAGAAGATGTGCCAACACCGACCAACTTACTTTTGTTGTAATTAATCTTAAGGCCGGATACAAGAAAAAAGCATCGAAGGATACGTTTTAGGTTTAAGATGTTTTCTTTATCCCATTGCCCAATGAAAAACACATCGTCCGCATACATCGAATGAGAGATGGACGGGCCGTTGTTAGGGAGTCTCACCCCTTTGAATAACCCCTTTTCCGAAACACTTTTAAGCATTGCCGACAAACCTTCCATTGCCACGATAAATAGAAAGGGGGAGATAGGGTCGCCTTGCCTCACACGCCTCTCTAAAAGGAATTCATCCGTTGGGGAACCGTTAACTAGTACGGAAGCTCGACCCAATTTGAGGTAGCCCAAAACCCATGCTCTCCAATTAGGACCGAAGCCCATTTGTACCATTATTGAGTCTAGGAAATTCCAATTAAGAGAATCAAAAGCTTTAGCAAAGTCAACCTTGAATAGCATTAGTTTAGATCTAGATTTTTTTTGCCCAGCTTTGAATGGTGTTAACTAAAATGTGCCTGTCAAAGATGTTTCTCCCTTTTATAAATGCAGCTTGTTTATTCCCAACCACCGACGCAATCACTCGCTGAATACTCAAGGCAAGCATTTTACCTAGGGATTTCGCCATGATACCAATTAGAGAGATAGGCCTAAAATCATTTATAGACACCGGATCGTTCACTTTTGGAGCTAATGTAATGAAGGAGGAGTTCCAACCCTTGGCTATTGATTTCCTTGCCTCAAAGCATTTAAAGAACCCCATAAATCTTTCCTTGAGCACGGACCAAAATTTTCTAATGAAGTCAAAGGAAAGACCATCCGGGCCCGGGGCTTTCCCACCCACACATTGCCAAACAGCCCCTTTTATTTCCACTTTCGAAAACACTACCTCGAGAGAATCCCTATCTGATCCCGAGAGACATCTCAAGTTGTTGCTAATAAGAACAGGCCGGAACGAAGTATCTTCAGAGAACTTTTCCTTGAAATGTATTATACCTCCTTTTTAATCAATTACGGTTCTGTTACCCAAGAGTTATTAACCAAGAACCCATTGATCCGATTGCGGTTTTTCCTGCCATTAATAACTCCGAGAAAAAAAAACAAGTTTTAATCCCTGTCCACTAACCACTTTTGTGATAATCCGGACTTTTTTAATCTAACTCCGTTAACTATTTCAGTTAAATCCTAACTTATTTGACTTATCTCAAACCCTAGGGACTAATTCTATCAATAATGTAAACTCAAACTCCAAGGACTAGTTATGTAAAATTCCTAAATTATTTTGTTGATGTTGCAAAGTCAAAATCATATTTCCTGTTGACTTGTAATAGTCAAACTAACCATTGTTCTAACTCAATTCAAACTCTAGGGACCAATTCTGTCTACTTCAAAACTTCAAACCAGAAACCACAAGGATTGAAACTGTAATTTATCAATTATGATTTCTGTTGACTTTCAGAAAGTCAACACAGCCGATTCTTGGCTCAAATTCGTGCGCTACAACTGAAATTCGTCCGAGTTTGTAACCGTTATACACGATCAGTCCATTAACGAACCTAATTAAAGATTTAATCATCGCTATTACGTCGAATTAATCCCAATTATGGGTAATCAATCTATAACCCTCAAGACCCACCTTCATTTCAGTCGAATTCAATCATTCCATCTGTTATCCTCTCAATCAGTCACCTGCGCATCTCAAACGAGCCCCTCTGAGTCTTTTGCACACATCATTTTCGCCGGAGACGCAGCAGGAGACGCCGGAGACTAACTCGCCGGAATCGCGACTATGAACTACTCGAACGCCATCAATTCGAACTCGATTCAGGTACCTAATCACACCTACAACTTCATTTTCATCCCTAGATTAAAAGCCCTATGCTATTTGGGGCTGATAACATCAAATTGATCCCGAACCAATTCTAGGGTTCATATGAATTTCGGTTTAATCGAACCCTGACACAGACTTCACCTCAATCAAATTAAACTATAGGGTTAGTTTCGCAAACATCAACTCTATAAAAGCCCCATGAATCCAACCTAAAACACTATATGATTTAGTCATTTCGATTCTTGATCAAATCTAGGGTTTTCAAATTCTAAAACAGGAAATTAACGATCTAGACTCGATGTTTTTGCATTTAAACCCGATCACATATTCGTAATGCACCGATTAACAAAAACCCTATGATCCCTAGGTCAATTGTGATCGAAATCGATGGAATCTGGGACTAGTTTGGATTCAGTTTGAAAGGGGGGGGAGAACACATGGGTGTTATGTGATAAAACCATTTGTGTCCGGATTCTATCGCGATACCCTAGCGGGCTGGAGTGGTTAAGTCTATGTGTTGATGTAGGTGATACCCGGGGTCGAACCTCCCTAGCACCATTTATTTTTCTAGCCACTTTTGAAACTGTATTTTTACATAAATATGTTCTAATACTATTATGTTAATATATTAAATGGGTTTTAGCCCGGGAAACCACCCGTAGGCTCGGGTTTGATTTATAAACCATTTTAATATTATTTCTACACTTTTAAATAATATATATATTATTTTCAAATCACGACTCCGAATAAATTATCTATTTATATTATTTTCAACCCGTGATTTCCAACCAAAAATAATATATATTTTATATTATTTCCTCCAAGTTTATAAACTCTATGAAACGTTTCAGACTAATAAATGATATAATTTTATTATATTATTTAATCATGTTTTATCCTCGATCTAAAAATAATATATTTATCTAAGAACCAAGCCGAAATTATTTGTCGTGAACAATTTTGTTCGCCTACCTCTCCCGAGTGGAGAAACCCTTTCTGTCCAAGGAGAAAAGAGTGGTGCTGTCGTGGGCATCATATCTTTAGTGAAAGCACAAAAGCATCTACGTAAAGGTTATACTGCCATTTTGGCTCTCGTCGTCGAGCAGCCATCTGAGGAGAAGAAGATTGACGACATACCGATCGTTCGTGATTATCCGGAGGTATTTCCCGATGATCTACCAGATCTTCCGCCGCATCGTCAAGTCGAATTCCAAATTGATCTAGCACCCGGAGCAGCGCCTATTGCTCGGGCACCCTGTAGGCTTGCATCTAGTGAATTGCAAGAGCTATCCACACAACTACAAGAGTTGTTGGATAAAGGTTTCATTAGACCTAGCTCATCGCCATGGGGAGCTCCAGTCCTATTGTCAAGAAGAAGGACGGGACCTTCCGCATGTGCGTCGACTACCGTGAACTTAAAAAAGTAACCAACAAGGACCGTTATCCTTTACCCCGCATCGATGATTTGTTTGATCAACTCCAGGGATCAAGCTTCTATTCCAAGATATATCTTAGATCCGGTTATCATCAATTGAGAGTTCGAGACGAGGGCATCTCAAAGACGGCTTTTAGAACTAGGTATGGTCACTACGAATTCATGGTCATGCCCTTCGGATTGACCAATGCACCCACGGTATTCATGGATCTCATGAACCGTGTGTGTAAATCGTACCTTGATCAGTTCGTCATTGTTTTCATTGATGACATCCTTATCTATTCCAAGAATAGGGACGAACATGAGGGACACCTTCGTTTGATTATGGAATTACTGAAGCAAGAGCAATTATATGCTAAGTTTTCCAAGTGCGAATTCTAGATTCGAGAAGTGCAATTCTTAGGACATGTAGTCAACAAGACGAGAATACATGTCGATCCAGCTAAAGTAAAAGCAATCAAGAATTGGACAGCACCTACAACGCCGACGGAGGTGCGTCAATTTCTGGGATTGGTTGGCTACTACCGTAGTTTCATTGAAGGATTCTCCAAGATTGCCCAACCCCTCACAACCTTGACTCAAAAGGGTAAACCCTATAACCGGGGTGACACCCAGGAATCAGCATTTCAACTTCTGAAACAGAAACTCTGCAGTGCACCAAATCCTATCTCTTCCCGTGGGAACAGATGACTTCGTAGTGTATTGCAATGCCTCCATTCAAGGTCTTGGTTGTGTGTTAATGCAACGCGATAAGATTATCGCATACGCTTCCCGTCAGCTAAAGAGTCATGAGAAGAACTACACGACCCATGACTTGGAATTGGGAGCTGTAGTGTTTACATTAAAAATCTGGATACATTACTTGTACGGTACCAAATGCACCATCTACACCGATCACAAGAGTCTTCAGCACATCTTCGAACAGAAAGAGTTGAACATGCGACAGCGTCGTTGAATCGAACTCTTGAACGACTATGATTGTGCTATCAAGTATCACCCAGGCAAGGCTAACGTAATAGCCAATGCCCTAAGCCGGAAAGAAACTAAACCCGGACGATTCCGAGCATTACAACTCACTATCCACCCTGGACTACCTGATCAGATCCGTAGTGCTCAAAGCCCTGAAAGAGGAAAACCTACCGTTGTAATCCACGCGTGGTATGGAGAAACAACCTGAGATTAAATCGGACGGTATTCACTATTTCGTAGAGCGAATATGGGTTCCAAAGTACGGGAACGTAAGGGAACTTGTAATGGATGAATCTCACAAATCTCGCTATTCTATTCATCTTGGTTCCGATAAGATGTATCATGACCTAAAGGTTCTTTATTAGTGACCGAACATGAAAACTGATATAGCCACCTATGTTAGCAAGTGTTTGATCTGCTCAAAAGTTAAAATCGAGTACCAAATACCTTCTGGTTTGCTCCAACAACTAGGAATTCCGATGTGGAAATGGGAGCAGATTTCCATGGATTTTACTACCAAACTACCCTGAACTTCTAGCGGATGTGACACCATCTGGGTGATCGTCAATTGCTTGACAAAATCCGCTCACTTCTTAGCAATCAGAGAGACTGGCATAATGGAAAAACTTACTCGTAATTACTTAAAAGAAATAGTCTCTCGGCACGGAGTGCTAATTTCTATCATTTCGGATCGAGACGCTCGATTCACGTCACGTTTCTGGCAATCTCTGCAAAAAGCTTTAGGCACGCGTCTAGACATGAGTACGGCGTATCATCCTCAAACTGATGGTCAAACGGAACGGACCATCCAAACCTTAGAG
Source organism: Smallanthus sonchifolius (assembly GCA_023525975.1). Classification (NCBI taxonomy): domain Eukaryota; kingdom Viridiplantae; phylum Streptophyta; class Magnoliopsida; order Asterales; family Asteraceae; genus Smallanthus; species Smallanthus sonchifolius. Next base: position 30,800,652 of record CM042019.1, on the reverse strand, counting down.
GACATGCTACGAGCTTGTGTGATCGATTTCGGTAACACTTGGGAGTCTCACTTACCTCTAGTGGAGTTCTCCTACAACAACAGTTATCACACTAGTATCAAAGAAGCACCATTCAAGGCATTGTACGGACGTAAATGTCGGTCTCTTATCTGTTGGGCTAAAGTTGGGGATATCCAACTTACAGGTCCCGAACTTGTAATCGAAACATCTGAAAAGATCATTCAAACCTGAAATCGTATGGCGGCAACTCGTGGTCGTCAGAAGAGCTACGCCGATAAGCGTCGTAAACCGTTAGAGTTGTGTTATTTGCTTCGGGAAACGAGGCAAACTGAATCCTCGTTATGTTGGACCGTTCAAGATAGCGAAGAGAATTGGCCTAGTAGCGTATCAACTGGACCTACCCGAAGGAATGAGTGGTGTACACGATGTTTTTCATGTCTCGAACTTGAAGAAATGTCTAGCAGACAAGACACTCGCGGTTCCTCTTGAGGAACTACACATCGATGAACAATTGTGTTTCATTGAAGAACCGGTGGAAATCATGGATAGGGAAGTCAAAACGCTCAAACGCAGTAAAATCCCTATTGTCAGAGTTCGTTGGAACTCGAAACGCGGACCGGAATTCACATGGGAGTGCGACGATCAGATGATTCGCAAGTATCCTCATCTGTTCAAGCAATCCATGTCAAACTCGTAAGGTATTATTCTAATATTCAGGACGAAAATTCTTTCAACTAGTGGATTATGTGACACCCTAGAAAAAAAATTGTTTTAATTTTCGGGACGAAAATTCTTTCAACTAGGTGATGATGTGACAATCCGTACTTTTTTAGTCCAACTCCGTTAACTATTTCAGTTAAATCCTAACTTATTTGACTTATCTCAAACCCTAGGGACTAATTATGTCAATAATGTAAACTCAAAATCGAAGGACTAGTTATGTAATATTCCTAAACTATCCTGTTGACGTTGCAAAGTCAAAATCATATTTCCTGTTGACTTGTAATATTCAAACTAACCATAGTTCTAACTCCATTCAAACTCTAGGGACCAATTCTGTCTACTTCAAAACTTCAAACCAGAAACCACAAGGATTGAAACTGTAATTTATCAATTATGATTTCTGTTGACTTTCAGAAAGTCAACACAGCCGATTCTTGGCTCAAATTCGTGCGCTACAACTGAAATTCGTCCGAGTTTGTAACCGTTATACACGATCAGTCCATTAACGAACCTAATTAAAGCTTTAATCATCGCTATTACGTCGAATTAATCCCAATTATGGGTAATCAATCTATAACCCTCAAGACCCACCTTCATTTCAGTCGAATTCAATCATTCCATCTGTTATCCTCTCAATCAGTCACCTGCGCATCTCAAACGAGCCCCTCTGAGTCTTTTGCACACATCATTTTCGCCGGAGACTAACTCGCCGGAATCGCGACTATGAACTACTCGAACGCCATCAATTCGAACTCGATTCAGGTACCTAATCACACCTACAGCTTCATTTTCATCCCTAGATTAAAAGCCCTATGCTATTTGGGGCTGATAACATCAAATTGATCACGAACCAATTCTAGGGTTCATATGAATTTCGGTTTAATCGAACCCTGACACAGACTTCACCTCAATCAAATTAAACTATAGGGTTAGTTTCGCAAACATCAACTCTATAAAAGCCCCATGAATCCAACCTAAAACACTATATGATTTAGTCAATTCGATTCTTGATCAAATCTAGGGTTTTCAAATTCTAAAACAGGAAATTAACGATCTAGACTCGATGTTTTTGCATTTAAACCCGATCACATATTCGTAATGCACCGATTAACAAAAACCCTATGATCCCTAGGTCAATTGTGATCGAAATCGATGGAATCTGGGACTAGTTTGGATTCAGTTTGAAAGGGGGGGGAGAACACATGGGTGTTATGTGATAAAACCATTTGTGTCCGGATTCTATCGCGATACCCTAGCGGGCTGGAGTGGTTAAGTCTGTGTGTTGATGTAGGTGATACCCGGGTTCGAACCTCACTAACACCATTTATTTTTCTAGCCACTTTTGAAACTATACTTTTACATAAATTTGTTCTAATACTATTATGTTAATATATTAAATGGGTTTTAGCCCGGAAAACTACCCGTAGGCTCGGGTTTGATTTATAAACTATTTTAATATTATTTCTACACTTTTAAATAATATATATATATATATATATATATATATATATAATTTTCAAATCACGACTCCGAATAAATTATATATTTATATTATTTTCAACCCGTGATTTCCAACCAAAAATAATATATATTTTATATTATTTTCTCCAAGTTTATAAACTTTATGAAACATTTCAGACTAATAAATGATATAATTTTATTATATTATTTACTCATGTTTTATCCTCGATCTAAAAATAATATATTTATTATTTTTGACACAAATGATTATTTATGAATCTTGGGAACTTAAAAATAATATATTAAATTATATTATCTTCCTAACCATTTTTAAATGGCACGAACGTACGAATATAATTATTTATTATTATTATTCATTCGACACAAACCGTATTTATCCTAATTATTAAATTAAGAAATCCCTATTACCGTGGACGCGTTCGTCTACTCGTTGTTCCTAAGCGTATTTTAGGACGTTCCAACTTCCGTGTCTTCGTCACAAAAACCCCATATATCCCTAACTGCTATGTTTGAATTTCTAGGGCATACGTAAGCCGTTGGAGGCTAACAGTTGTGCACCTAATCTCTTTCTCGGGTAATTCAATCTACAACTCAACCCAGGTGAGTTTCACGACCCCTTTTTACTTATTTTCCTATTGGGGGAGAAACATGCATACACACAAACATTATTTTACTTGTTTTCCTGTTGAGGAGAAACATGCATACACACAAACATTATTTTACTTGTTTTCCTGTTGAGGAGAAACATGCGTACAAACAAACATCATTTACTTGTTTTCGCGTTGGGGAGAAACATGCATACGAACAGACATCCGTTACTTGTCTTCCGGTCAGGGAGAGACATACACACGGACATGGATCACGTAGTATTTCATTACCACTTGTGTACTTAAGCGTAAACACTATCATGAAAGTCCTCACATCGAACCGTTAATATGGAGTTAGCGAGGTAATTTGAGTAGTACTATTGGGTTTGACAAACCCCACCCGGGCTAGTTGCGCTAGCACGATTGGAGGTCGAACGGGTGTAGATTGGCCTAAACATATTAGTCAGAGTTGATAGACCTGGCCGGAGGCAAACAAACAAACAAACAGTCAGCTTCGGTTGCGATCACTTAGAGTAACTTGTACATTGTCTAGCTAGCAATAGGTGTGACTTACGTATGTGGATCCAACAATACTCAAACAGTTTATTTACATACAAACCTGTGAAATCACCAACCTCGTGTTGACACTTTTTTTTACATGTTTCTCAGGTCGCTTTGGCACATGTTGCACACTTAGGACATGCATGGAGTCCTACTGTCATATCATTCATTTCAAACATTTTAAACATTGTTACTTATTTACATTAATTGACGCTTGTTGTGTGTAATTACTTTTGATTTCATTCTAACGTTTACGCTTCCGCATTTAACTCTGAACGTTTATGTTATGACATTTTAAGTCTCATATAGTGTCGTTTGATGTAATTAATGACTGAGATCCTGGTTTGTCACACGCCAAACGGTAAAACTCCGTTAGCAGAATTTGAGGGTGTGACAACTTTAACCTTGATTTTTGTTTCAGATCTTGTTTCTTTTTGTTTTCTAGCTCTAACCTTTTCTTTTTCATAAGAAGTCTCTTTTCCTTATCTGCTTTAAATAATTCGAGTATGGTGGTAGATTCAATTGCCACTAGTCACCGCACATATGGTGCCATTGTTTCAACTTTCAACTTACTCATGGAGTCAAATATTCTGTCGTTACATAAGTTCTTGATTTTCTTAGCAATTGTTGGTGATTTTAATGTAATTAAGCTATTTAGTGTATTTGACTTGGTGACAGAATGATTAGTCATGTTAAAACATCAAACAAGTTGAAAAGTGTGGAGTGCACATTTGCTTGATGATCTTATGACTTCTGGTGCTAAGCTCACCGCCCCTGATTAGCAGGGTCCTAGGGGCGGCAGTCCCAAGTGGGGTCCAAGGGGCAATACCTCTGGCTGAGGTCGAGCTGCCAGGTCAGTTTGAAAATTTTTTTATTTTCCATGTTTAGTTATGCATATGAAAATGATTTTGGAAGTGAAACTGCTAAATGATGGTCTTTCGAACCAGTTTGGTCGTGCTGACCAGTTTACTCCTCCTCCTGAGTAAGTTTGCCTCTCCGGAGTAGTTTGTCTCTCTAGAGTAGATTGCCTCTCTTGAGTAGTTTACTTCTGCTAAGTAGCATGGCTTAGCAGTTATGACTGACAGTTGTGGCAGTTTTCAGCCAATAACCGTCATAACGTTTCAGTGTATCTGTTACCCTATAAATACATGAGATTTCTTGTTTTCTATCTGAGTCTTATCCGATTGAAAATTCAAGAGTACCATCGAATTGTTTCAATCTAAAAGTGATACACGATTCTTAGAGATATCCCGGAAGTACGATCTCAAAATACTACACACGTTCTGGTTCGACCTTTTTCATGGAAATTTTAGGTCGAACCGGTAACTACGGTTTCTGAAAAAACAAAACCGAACCGGGCAAAACGGTTTGATTTGCCGGTTTATTGGTTTGATGTTTTTTTAAACCCGGAATCGTACCACTAAATATTCAAAAATTTAGTAAAATGGTAGTCTTAAAAAGGATCAAAAGTTTTACCTTTTTCATTATCGAGGGGTTTACGAAAAAAACAAAAAAAAAGAGTTAATAGCACGAAATCGGTTTACTTATTGTAATTGTTAGATTCCTATAGGAAAAAAATTTATTTTTATTTTTTATTAAAACTATATAGATTAACAAAATTTATTTTAATATCTCGACGATTCGGTTTACCCGGCCGGTTTCGAACCATAAACCGAACCGTGAAACCTGGCTTTTCAAACCGTAAACCATAAATCCAAACGATTCACTCCTAACCCGACAAACCGGCCGATTTATCTTGGTTTGGGCGGTTTCAACGATTGTTGAACATCCCTAGTTTACGGTTGAATGATTTTAAGTTGACGAGTTGGATACCTGAACCTGAACACGACTCATATATGTATTCGTATTAAAGATATTAAATCTAACTCACACACGCTTAAAATTGTGGCGGGTTCATTTCAGGTCGACCTATTTGATATTTATGTGCGAATATGAGTAATACCTGATAACTTAGTAATAAATTGAACAGTTAATGACTCGATGAACCATTTTTATAATTAGTGTCTTTTCAATTGTTTTCGTTTCTTATCACCCATTCTCAATTAACAAACTTGTGTTTATATATTTAGCTTGAAACTAAAAAAATCAGATGGAAATGATTTGAAAACGAAGAATGGGTCGTTAAGAGTAACAAGTAATGGTGCTTGAAATCAAAAGTTGTTGAATAGTTAAAAGATAATAATAATTTCACTTTTGGGAATAAATAGTTAAAGGGAAATTAAAAATCAAAGTATCAAACTTTAAATATCAACACTTTTTATATAGCTGCCTCTAAAATCTAAATATGAATGTTTTTAGAAACTCCTGAACAGGTTAACACGTCAACCGTTTAACTAACGAGTCGTGTTCGGATCAGCCCATTTATTAAAAGGACCGTGTTTTGGTTTACCCATTTAATAAACAGGTTATATTAGATAACCTAAAAGCTAACATTATCATGCCGTCTTCGTGTTATGTTTCAAGTCGTGTCAGGATGTGAAATAAATCAAGCACATCAAAGAGTCTATTATAGTTGTCTACTAAACTAGTCTAGTAATGGACACGAAACTTTTTGATAAATCAAGATTCTCCTTAACGTGATCAAAACGGGTTCACTTTTTAAATATCACATCTCCGGAATCAACCCGTGTTTCTTACTTTTGGATAACAACAGATTCTTCATCATATTTAGAGTTAAGTACTTTTTTCATTAGTGTGTTTTGCTAAAAATTGTCATTTGAGTCCATAGGTTTAAATTTTGCCATTTGAATCCAAATGTTTTAAAAAAATTGTCATTTGAATCCATTTGACTACACCTAATTAACACCGTTAACATTTTCCGTTAAAACTTCCCCACTTGAGGGGTATTTTAGTCAAAACAGTTACAAAATAAAGAACCAACCCCACATGAGGATTTTATACGTTCAATCTCTTTAGGTAATCGTAAAAAACGAATTCCTAACCCCAAAATCAATCTTTTTCGTCTTCATAATCAACAACAAACGCCGTAATCGCAATCACAATTTCTTTAAGATCGAAATATTATATGTATTATATGTTCAATCTCTTTAGGTATTTTTTTATATTTTTTTAAGATCGAGAGACAATGAGGCAGATTCAAAATATTATATGTATTATTTTTGTTTTTTTTTCAATTCTTTTATATATTATTTATTATTATGATTGTTATTAATAATCTTATTTTAAACGAGCTAAACGAGCGAGCCACGATAGATCCAACGAGCCATTTATCGAGCGAGCCACAAGCCGAGCCTACAAGTTTTTTGAACAGCCCTAGTCCCCATATGGCTTGCTAAAGAGATTGAACACACAAAACCCTTCACGTGGGGTTGGTTCTTTATTTTGTAATTATTTTGACTAAAATACCCCTCAAGTTGGGAACGTTTAACAAAAATAATACATATAATATTTTGAATCTGCCTCATTGTCTCTTGATCTTAAAAAAAATATAAAAAATACCTAAAGAGATTGAACATATAATACATATAATATTTCGATCTTAAAGAAATTGTGATTGCGATTACGCCGTTTGTTGTTGATTATGAGGACGAAAGAGATTGATTTTGGGGTTAGGAATTCGTTTTTTGCGATTACCTAAAGAGATTGAACGTATAAAACGCTCATGTGAGGTTGGTTCTTTATTTTGTAATTGTTTTGACTAAAATACCCCTCAAGTGGGGAAGTTTTAACGAAAAATGTTAACGGTGTTAATTAGGTGTAGTCAAATGGATTCAAATGACAATTTTTTTTAAACCTTTGGATTCAAATGGCAAAATTTAAACCTTTGAACTCAAATGACAATTTTTAGCAAACCACAGTGATGAAAAAAGCACTTAACTCTCGTATTTATGAAAAGGTGTGAATATGGATACGATCATTGGCGGACCTATTAAGGTCCGGGCGGGTCGGCCGTCACCGTTAAAAAAATATTTTTTTGTTATATATATGGTATATTTTCAACTGACCCCCATAAAATTTTGACGCCGACCCCCATAAAATTTTGAAATCGACCGAAAGAAATATTTTTCGGAAAATAGATTTAAAAAAAAAACAATTAAACCAAACATTTAATCTTATAACAATTAACCCATTAATTATTAACCTTTTAAACCAAACATTTAATAGTTTAACTTTAACCCAATAACTTTTAAACAAAATAGGCTCAAATAACACATTACACATAGACCCATAAATAAACCCAATACTCATTTAAACTTTTTAAACCTAATTAAGTGTTGAAAAAAAATAGCGGCATTACATATTTATCTCAAGGCAACCAAGCGACAGGAGTGCCGACGATCGAAGATTTGAAGTTTGAAAGAATTTCAAAGTGAAAATTGAAGCAGGTTTAATACTTTGTGTTTTAGTTTAATACTTTAATTTTATCTATTTGTGTTTTAGTTTAATACTTTAATATATTGAAAGATGAAAGTTGAAATTGTGTTTTAGTCTAATATAATATATTGAAATTGGAAACAATATGTAACAGGTTGACAATTGAAGTCAACAATTGAAAATTATTGAAAGAAATTTAACTTGGAAGCACTCAAGCAGGTTAGTGATTTAGTCTCAACCCCCTTTCCACTCTCTATTTATGTTTTAGTTTAATTTATGTGTTTTACTTTAATTTATAGGTTAATTGAATTTATATGTTATGTGTGTATTTGATTAGTGATTAGTCAAAATGTGAAACTTGTTTGTTTATTTGGGTTTAATTTTTCAATTTTAGGATTATAAATATTGAAAGATTTCTTAAAAGAAAAGTTGGGTCTTCATTTTCTATGACTCCCACTTTCATATATTTGAATAATATTCCATGGGATCCAGCCGAACGTCCACCAATTTCATCTTATCACCCTAATCAACGAGACGAATTTAGGACTTACCTAATTAATGTGTGACACGACCCGACCCGACCCGATTCGACTCGATCAGAAAAAAACTAATGTTTAGTTATTGACAATCGACCCCAAAAATTCTCCGACCCCGATGAAAAAAATTCATGGGTCCGCCACTGAATACGATGTTGAGTTGTAAGTATTGATTGTTATGTTTTTGGTTGTTTGTGTTATTTTAAAATCATGACATGGACCTTATATAGGAGAATGTATTTATTAAATTCGATTAATATTTAATGTAGTCTTAATATTAAATTTTAAGACGATTTTAATTAAGAGTTATAATCTTAGTATAAATATATTTTGGTTTATAAAGCAATAATAGGATTTATCTATTTTATTTAAAAGATTTTTGGCTCATATTCTCACCTTAATAGTTATTTAGGATTAAAGATTACTAATGGAATTATAGATGAATATTTCTTTGAACTTTTGAAAAATATTTCATAAATTTTTTTATAATTTATAGATAAAAAATATTTAAATTTTTATACTTCAACAACATATAAAAAGTAAACGTTCTAGTCAATTTATCAATTAATCTTTAAATAATTAAGATTAAAAAAAACTAAAACATCTTATTCTAATTATTACAACTTTGAACAATAAAAACATATCCCGACACTATCTTCTCTTATTCTTATTATAATAAAAAAATTAATTTATCTGACACGTGACGACTTCTGATGAAGTCTAGATTTTTGTTCATCGTCTCTCTGCTATTAAATAATAATGATTTTAAATAATTAAATATCTAAAATTTATTCTAATATTTTATTAAAACTTATTAAATTATAAGAAGATTTCAATTATATCTTATCTTAAGATATAATTTTATAATTCTTAAATTTTCATTATTTGTTATTTATAAATCTTAAATCTGCATTATTTCTTATTTCATAAATGACTAATGACATCAAACATACAAATCTTAATAGAAACTGTTGGTTTACAATAAGTTGGATTTATTCAACTCATATAATACATGAGTTTCTAACATAGTACGTTTAATAAAGTCAATTAATTAGTTCTAAATATCTAATATTATGTAATTAATTCCAAACACAAGACATAACCTTCTTCTAAGCATTTTTTTAAAAGATAAACTACAAAAGATTAATAATGGTAGTTGTAGAAAGATATAATATTATTTACTTACTTTTTTAAAGTTTTATTATTATCAATAAACCTTCTTACCCTTAGTGTACTTATATATAAAAGGCTTTTTATATTGAGGCTAAATGATATGATATTGTCATAGAAAATATGTATAATTCAGGTGATATCAAGTTCTCATATTTAAGGTTTGTTCTTGATATAGTTTGATTCATAGCGAGTCCTATCACTCTTTCTTGTCATTACATCACTATAACAGAAATTATTGAACTTCAATTTGTTTAGATGAAGTCAACTAGTCAAGTGATGTGAGCTCGAAAGTGTCAAATTAGTGAAAAAGATGACATATAAAATTGATCGAATCCGTAAAAGATTGAATATAGCCCGACATCAACAAAACATGCATTTAAATGTTTGTATTTCAACATCCTAAATCTCTATAATTGTGTCTTATTTTGATGATTTTAGTGTTATCAAGCTATTTTATGTATTTGTATTTACTTGGTGACTAAAGGAGAAGTCATATTGAAACTTCAAACAAGTTAGAAAGTGTGAAGTGCACACTTGTTTGCATATCTTATGATTTATGTTGTTAAAGATACCTTGTTGTTTCAAGGGGGCGAAACCCACTGAACAACGGGGGTCCGGGGGCAGCGCCCCTGATTAGCGGGTCCTAGGGGCGACAGCCCCTATTGGGGTCCAAGGGGCAACGCCCCTTGCTGGGTTTAAGCTGCCAAGTCAGCTTGGAAAAATTTTATTTTTCATGTTTTGTTATGCATCAGAAAATGATCCTAGAAGTGAAACTGCTAAAGGATGGTCCTCATGACCAGTTTGGTTATGCTGACTAGTTTACTCATCCGGAGTAAAGATTGCTCCTTCGGAGTAAGATTGCTCATCCGGAGTAAGATTGACTCTCCGGGGTAGATTGTTCGTTCGGAGTAGATTGCCTCTCAGGAGTAAGACTTAGCAGTTATGGATTGACGGTTTCTGGCGGATTCAACCAATAATCGTCATGACACTCCTTTGCCTCTGATTACCCCTTATATACATGCGAATTTGATCATTGTAGAGAACATAAAAAAATTTCCTAACAGATTATAACTTTCAATTCTTTGAATCTCTTATTTTTATCCGATTGAATACTCGTATAGACAGGAAATAATTCAAATTATCAGAGTATCCAGGCTATCTTCAGTATATACGAACTCAATTTTCTAACATCTTACTACATTTTGTATCTAAATTTAGTACATCAATATTAAATTTATGATAGGATTTGTAACACGTGTTACGAACAATGTTTTCATAACCGGACTTGACAGCGAACCAACCGTTTTAGAGGTTCATTGGTCGGATCAATCGGACCGGATTTAAAAACTGGATTATGTCATAAATAATATAAAAATTAAAACTATATATATAGATACAAAATATAAAAATGTTTTTTGTTTTATGTGAATTTACAATTTTAATGACATATAAAGGTTTAAATAAATAAAATATGCAACTTGAAATACTAAATTAATCAGAAAATAAGATTTTGAAGGAAACAATAAAAAAATAAAAAAGTTTGAAATATGGTCCGACCACCCAATCCGGTTCACCAGGCTCACCGGTCCGACCGGTAACCGGTCGGTTCAAATAAAAGCGGATCAACTATATACAATCGGACCGGTTATGTGTCTGGTTCCTGATCCGAGCGGCCGGTCTGGTCCAGTTCTAAAAACACTGGTTAGGAACGCCCTAATTAATGTATTCTAAGTATCATCTTTTTGTAACCTTAAAAATTATGTTTTAGAGTTAATTACAAGGAAGGTCCATATGGTAAGACCATATTGTATTTTGGGAACTATAAAGTGGATCTAAAAGTATGTGCAAACGTAACAAAAAAAGGTCTTTGAAATGGATGGAGGTTAATTAACTCTATGTTTTAAAATAATTGTCGAAGTAAAATGTCAATTTTACTTTTAATGCATTTAATATACCAATTAAGTTTTAATGCATTTATAAATTATTATTTTCAGATAACTGAACTAGAAAGATGAATATTACATGCGTGATTACGTATGCGTAATTAACCTTAGACTTGCTTTATTACGTATGCGTAATAAATCTCATACAAATTGAGTTATTACGTATGCGTAATAAACGTCAGACTTGCGTTATTACGTATGCGTAATAAACCTCGTACAAATCAACATGTGCGATTACGTATGCGTAATAAACCTCAGACTTGCGTTATTACGTATGAGTAATAAACCTCATACAGATCAACATGCGTGATTACATATGCGTAATAAACCTCATACAAATCAACAACCGTGATCGTACAAATAAGGGTGAACGTGATTATATCTTTGAATTTGATATGCCAAATAAGGGTGAACGTGATTTCAGGATTTGATTTGTACGCTTTTATCACATAAGGGTGAAGGTGATTTCAAGTCGTTGAAGGCGTTTTTTTACGGAGATTGTTTTTTACGCATGTTGTTAAAGATTGACTTTATACCCTTTTTTACCTAGACGCTCGATTATATTTTTCATTCTATTTACATCTATGCCACCGCGTTTTTTTAAGCCCTAGATTAAATCAAATCTATGGGTAGGAAGCTTTCGTACACTTCGTATGCTAAGAACCCTTTGTACGATAACCGCCCTATATATATGTGTGTGTGTGTGTGGAAGTTCATTTCAGAACAAGGAAATTCTGTGAGAACAGAAGGAACAAACCTAAATCGTTTAATTTTTTAATCCATGATAAAAAAAATTAAAATTGTATACTTCTTACATGCAAATATATATGTTTATATACATAAAAAAAAATCATTAAACTAGTTTTTTATATGTTTTTATATATTTAAAAGTTTCCTACACATGTGTAGATTATGTGTAGGTAAAAAAACCTACACATGAATTACACATGTGTAGGTATGTATATAAACAAAATTTGTTAATATTTTTTTGTTTGAATTTTATAAAAAACGAATAAACATTACATTTGTATTATTTTCTTATATTTTAAAACTTTTTAAGATCGAAAAAGTGAATGATTCGTTTTGTTCTGCGTGTTCTTGCAATATTTAGTGTTTTGAATTGAACCCTCATATCTATACTATCTAATAAATAAAGGTTTTTATGGGACACTTGTCACTCTCTTATAAATCCTCAACCCTTTTTCCCCCGCCTCTCTCTCGTATTAATTATAGAAATTTATTTAATTGTTTTTATAATTTTTTATTTCCCGTATCTCTCTGCTATTAAATAATAATGATTTCTATATTTTTTTTATAAAACGTTTTTTATTATAAAAAAAATAGGTTTGTTCATAAAACATTTTTTTATAAATTGAACATAAAAATAGGTTTGTTCATAAAAGATTTTTATAAATTGAACATTTCTTTCATTCTTTATATAAAACATTTTTAAAAAATAACTATATAAAGTTTATAAAACTTGTATTAAAAACTATGTAATATGTCATGAATATGTAATATCCAAATCTTTATTACTAAGTATATAACATTGCATTTATTCAACCTGTGTAATATACGGGGCTTGTAACCTAGTAATAATATATATATATATATATATATTAATGAATTAGATACATGCTTTCCTAGAAACCGACACAATTGAATTAATAATCTATACTATAGTAGGTTAACATCCCGTGTATTACACGGGTTGATAAAATGTAATATTATATACTTAGTAATAAAAAATTTGTAATTTAAAAAACCCGTGTATTACACGGCTTGATAAAATGTAATATTATATACTTAATAATAAAAAGTTTACATCTTTAAAAACCCGTATATTACACGGTTTGAATACATTAATTTCTATTTAATATAATTTGACTTGCATCACTATTTAGTAAAAAACAAAAGTTACATAATTAAATTTCAAAGTTTCTTAAAATAAGAGATAACTTAAAATAAATGTGTTTTATTAGTATAATTAATATTTTTCTTTAAGTATAAATCATTATTAAAAAAATAGAGGTGTATTTAATAAGAGAGAGAGACGGAAAAAAATGGTGAGAAGAGATGTGGACGCGACACGTGCCATAAATGATTTTTATTTATTATATACTATAGATATAGATATCTATACTACATAATAAATAAAGGTTTTTCAAGCCACGTGTCGTTTCCATATTCATTCTCATCATTTTTTTCGCATGTCTCTTTTATTAAATAAACATTTATCTTTTAATAATAATATATATTTAAAGAAAATATTAATCTTTATATTAATAAATCTCCGAACATATTTTGACAAGTTTATGTGTTAACAGATTATATTGTATTTCACGGGTTTATTCAACCCATGTAAAACACGGGTTTTTTAAAAAATAAACTTTTTATTACTTAAGATATAATATTATATTCATTCAATCCGTGTAATACACGGGATTTTAACCTAGTCTATACTCTCTAATAAATAAAGGTTTTTCATGCCACGTGTCGCCTCCATATTCATTTTCATCATTTTTTTCCCGCTTCTCTCTCTTATTAAATACGCCTTCATCTTTTAATAATATTATTTTTAAAGAAAATACTAATTATACTAATCTATAATCTATAATAATAAATTATAATAAATAAAGGTTTTAAGGTGACACGTGTCATCATTGTAGAACCTCTACATCTTTGTTTTTCCGCCTAAAAATTTTCCAATTATCTATGTAAATTTTTTTTTAAACTCATAAATTTATTAAATACCATTTAAATGTTTCCATATTTATTATGATTTTAAATTTTAAACATTAAATGTAGGATAACTTTTGGTTGGCCAATAACTTCTTTTTTTAAATACTTTATTTATAATTAAATTAAACTAATTTATAAGATTTAGAGGTGTTAATTTTTAAGTAATTTCAAGATAGCTTTTTTGAACAATTGACAAAAACGAATACACATAACCTTTTATCCAATCTAAGTTAGGATGTATTTACAAATTTATGAGTTATATAGTTTTAATATACAACTCGTGTAATACACGAGATTCTAACCTAGTAGATAATAAATAAAGGTTTTAGTGGGATACTTGTCACTCTCGTATGCATCCTTAACTTTTTTTTCCCGCCTCTCTCTCCTATTAATTATACAAATTTCTTTAATTGTTTTTTTTATAATTTTTTGTTTTCCGCTTCTCTCTCCTATTAGATAATAATGATTTATATAATTCTTTTTATAAAACGTTTTTTATTTAAAAAAAATTAGGTTTGCTCATAAAACATTTTTATAAATTAAACATTTCTTTCATTCTTTTTACAAGACATTTTTAAAAAATAACTATATAACGTTTCTAGAATTTTTTTAAAAAACTATGTAATATGTCGTAAATATGTAATATGCAATTCTTAATTACTAAATACATATAACATTGCATTTATTCAACCTGTGTAATACATCGGGTTTCTAAAGTTGAATATGAATGTAAATCTTTATTACCAAGTATATATAACATTGCATTTATTCAACCCGTGTAATACATCGGGTTTCTAAAGTTTAATATGCATTAACATTTATCAGTTACATAAAAAAAAATTAATACTCATCTAAAAAAATATTTTAAAAATTAATTTAACAAAATTTATAACTGTCACGTAATATTTTATTTAACCCGTGTAATACACGGGTTTTTAAAGACATAATTTTTTTATTACTAAATATATAACATTACATTTATTCAACGTATGTAATACACGAGATTCTAACCTAGTATATATATATATATATATATATATATATATATATATATATATATATATATATATATATATATATATATATATATATATATATATATAAAGAATAAAGCACTCGAAAGAAAGTGGGGTGAAAAGGAGAATAAAGCTTCTATGGGTTAAGATAACAGCTCCCACAAAAAAGGAGAATAAAGCTTCTATGTATATTCTTTATTCTTTGTAGCTGTCTTCTTTAGGTTCTCTTTAAAGGATGACTTGTGTATTGTAGCAACTAATTCCATGGTTTAATGTTATAACATCTTTAATTTCTTTTTAACTATTTTTTTTTCAAAACTTTATAATTATAAAAACAAAAGACATTGACACGACTGCTTCTTGGGAAACATCACTTTATAAATCATAAGCATCTAAAATATGTCGTGTGTATAAAGTTAGCCATAACATGTTTCAAAATGATTTGTCAACACAAGACGATAAACTATAACCTAAATAGTCTTAACCATTTAGCTCTACTAAACCCTAGTTTTTCGTTCACTTTTCACATACGATGATCTTTCATCTAGAAACATGAATCACACATGGTTATAGCTAACAATCGAGTATTATAGGTATGTTTAACGTTCAAAAGATAACTCAAACGTTTACCTTTTAAAAAAACCATTCTCACATCTTCATGAGCATGGTCGATGTGGTTCAACCATGCTCATTCAATATGAAAAGGATGATCGATTGTTATCCGACCGCCCTCTTTCAGTAAAAGATCATATTGTTTGGAAGCGCGTGCTTCAAGGTTCAGAAAACGTTCTAACCATTTTTCACTTTCTTATTAGGAATCGATTAAGAAATGAATACCAAAAAACACACCACTTCTCAAACTTTATACTTTAAAATTAAGTGCCAAGGCCCGTTTTCACATATGCATTGTTTACCATTCTTTATCTACTATAAAAAGTTATGTTACACATGAGTCATGCTTCATTCTTTCTTGCTAGAAATATACCAACTGACCCTCTGGTGATAATCAACTTCTATCACATTATCATACTTTCATATAAACTCTGTAACTTTACTTGCACATAATGGTCTTGGTTGAAATTCGTATTAGATACGGGTCCCTTAAAACAAATATTGAGTCTCCTAAGAAAACTCGTATGTTTCCCAAGGTACAACAGCTAAAGTAGTATGTACTGCTGGGGAGGTCACTAGCACCCAAAAGAGTACCTTGAATAAGAAGAGAAAAAGGATCAGAAGATTGCTCGAAGTCTTTATTGAGTTTTTGCTGTGTAAAAAAGGTGTAGAACAACTAAGAAGCACCTTATTATTTATAGTGAAACGAGTTGAAATAGATCCATCAAGAATTAAAAGAAAATTTGAATTGCTTTGAACGTCTTCAATGCACTTTAATCCGTTTTAGTTTTTAGATTGTAGCAGTTGAACTATATGATGAAATTGCATTATGGAATCCATTAGTTTAAGAAAACGCGAATAAACTCTTCAAAATGTTTTTGAAGGAATTTATGAACAAATTTAATTATTTTTATGTTTTTTTATTTTATTTATGAACTAATAAATATATCTTTTTTGCAAATCCATACCAGTAACCATTTTGGTAGAAGACAAATTTAGCAAGACAGCAACCTCCTATGGTTTAGTCGTCTTATTCTCAAGATGATACGAGTAAAGTCCCTCAAAGTTCTTTTCAAACAGCAATTCATCACCGCTTTTAAAATACACTATTGGTCTCAATCAACAAGGCCGGCTACACAGGCTAGGGCCGTCCTTGTTGAGACACAGGGCCCAAGCTCAAGGAGACCCAAATTTCAAACTGCAAACTGTAGTATATGTAGATTATAGAGTATAGGCCTGGCCGGACTGGAGTATTTATAAATTCATAATTTGAAAAAATGAGTTTTTACCCCCCCCCCCTCCCCCCCACTTTGCGGCAGGTTGGTTTGACTCGTTTGCGTGAATAAAACTTACAACAAATCCAAGACTCGTTATAGCGTACGATACCAAAAAAACACTCGAATTTGAATTGAACTTAGTCTTCAATAAAACTTAAACCAGAACGTTGACCAAAAACTTTTAAGAAAACGGCGCATTCCGTTATTTAAAAAAACTTAACGAACGATAGTTATCATAGAAAATGGTGTTGGGCCCATCGTTAAAAAAAATTAAACGAAACGTATACGCAACCGTAAAAATAATGTTAATAGAAATGAAACATAAAACTAAATAATAAAAAAGGGAAAAACGAAATAAAAAAAATACCGCTTCGGGTCATCGAAAACCATAAGGAGAATACCAATACGGATTCCGATAATACAAATATCAACAATGATGTTGTTCGCCCATAATAGGTTCGGCTTGTAACGGTACCACAACGGCAACGACACTCGCTATATGAAACAAAAAAAACATGATCTTGAATACAACTCCGTTTTAAAAAAAATTATATCGAAACGTTAACGAATGAATACCTGCGCACTCCGTATTTTGACAAAAAAAAACTACAAATACTTGCGCACTCCGAATTTTGGAAAAAGTTAAAGAACGAAAGTTATTAAAGAAAAACGAAATTAATAGAAAATGAAACGGACTAAAAACGTATATTATATATACTATAATGATTAAAATTGAAAATAAAACAAAAATTATTTTATGTCATGTGACACTCACTATTCAGGGAAGTTGTACTTTAAATGAGTTTCTAATGATGAAATACTCTAATCCAGTTGCTATAATATGTGAACGTTTCTTTTCATAAGCCAACTACGTGGCCCATTAAAATGGATATAGATATTATATAATAATTAGCCGAATAGATAAACCGCCATTATACTTTTATATTTAATAGATAGATTATTTTTTTTAAATCTTATGTGTTGATATAGTTGTATCACTACAACTTAATTGTTTAAATTTAGTAAAATTAACTAACATAATAATAAATTAACAAAATATTAGAGAAATGCAATTTAGAAAAAAAAACGAGTATCTCTATGTACACTCAAATTCATAAAATCTATATATTCATATGTTTTTTTAAGTTTATCCATTTACCTATACACGCTTGTAGATTGTGTGTAGGTTGCCAAGTCATATGACCTATACATGATCCACACATGTGTAGGTTATATAAATAAACAAAATTTATTAATATTTTTTTTATTTCAATAAACATTACATTTTTATCATTTTCTTTTATACATACACACACACACACACACATATATATATAGGGGATGGATATTTTAAAAACCACATGAGTTGAGAAAACATTGAAAACTCTCCTAAAAACGTGTTTTTACATGTTTTTTTTTTAATTGGAAATCATTCTAAGCAACTTTTATAAAATTTTCGTAAAAAAAAAAATACAAAAAACACGGAGCAGTTTTTTTTTCTAAATGGAAAAAAAATCCCGTTTTTTGTGTAAAAACAAAAATTACATATGTAAAACAACTGCATGGAATTTTTATAGAAAAAATTTTATAAAAACATCTGATCGGCGCTTTTTTGATATTTTTTTATAAAAAGTTTTCAAATTACATATAAAAGCTTTTAAAAAAAAACCTTATAAAAATCCGTTTTTTAAAGAGTTTTCAATGTTTTCACAACTTGAGGGTGTTTTCATCCTATACATTCCCTATATATATGTATACTAGTCGAAAACCCGCACAATGCGGCGACGGCGATAATTTATAACGCGGTACTTGTTTTCATTTAGTTTATCAATTCTTTCGTAATATATTGTATAGTAAAGCTGTAGTTTTTTATTAGTGCGAGTCAGGCACGTAATAAAATTTGTCGTGTTTAGGGAACACTCCCGCGCATTGCGGCGGACATATTGTCTTATTAGTTGTTACTGCTAGTTGCCAGTTACTAACATATAAAGCCACATGCCAATATAACATATAACTTAACTCGCCTGCGTGAAGTCGTCAGTCAGCCATGCGACGGTGAATCTGTTCCATCAGATTCATAGTAAAATTATGGATGATTTCACATATCATTACCCTAGAAATCCGGAAATAATTACAATGCAAATTCATAACAGAAACTTACAGTTAGGTTGCCAAAATGTATTAAAAATAAAAATATCCTAAACGTCATAATCAGATTCAGATGAGCTCAGATGGATTCATAGTAAAAAAGGGGATACAAATTGGAAGTAATTATTGTGCAAATTGATAACAGAGAATTACATCAGAAATGTGATAAAAATAAAAATCAGGATGAACTGTTGCAAGTATGAAAACCTAATGTGATCACAATGCAACAGACAATTACCTTCAGATTGCTTAGCATCTTTAAAGTTGCAGGATTAAAATATAGCTACAATAAAATTGCCATGTTTGATGATAGGCTCCAAGTAAAATATCAAGATATATGCAGTGTGATCATCAGCAAAACATACAATTGAATTAGTAATGTGAATACGTAATGATATGAAAAAGATATAGGCAGCCCACATTGCATGGATGAAAAACTAACCAAACTATATATAAAACATATAAATCAAACCATTCATAAGTTAACAGGTCTAAGTTATTAAATTTCCAAAATGGAAGCATAGATGAAACTGAATTAGAGTTTTGAAACCAAAATGGAAGCAATTTTTTTGTCTTGAGTAGTTTATAGATGTGAATATCCAACAATGAAAATAACAATAAGATATGGTAATAGACATAGTTTATTTACATATACACAAGTTCAATTCTTTGCAGAGCAGACACGAAATTGGCCGGGCCTAGTTGGGTTGACCCACAACACTTTTCTTTATCCATTTTTTTTACAATAATTATCTAAATCTACGAATAAAAACAAATTTAGGAGGTTGTATGCATAAAAAGTAGAATTTGGGCAACTTTAAGCCGTTCAACCCATTTGACCCATATCCCAATTTGACTAATCCATAAGTAAATGGACTGACACTACTTAACTACCACCTCTACTTGCTACTTAAAGACAGCATACGGGTTTGGAAAAGATAATGATAATGATATCGGTATCAACACAGAATCCAAAAATTCAAGTAGCTTACCGTCAATTGAACAGTAAAGAGGTTTGCCACCTCTTTCAAGTTCTAACTCAACATTTTGGCCAACACTGTCATCAAGTAGAGACTCCATTTTCAGAAATTGAGTAATACCCTGCATCAAGATTTGGAGCAAGTCAAATGGTAAATTTTGATTTTAATCTATGTTTACATGCATATAAAGTGTGTTTTATAATTTATAGCACAAAGAATATGCACCTCTTTGTTCATACGAACAAGCACATCACCGGGCTCTAACTGTTTATGAGCTGGCCCACCCGGCACCTACAGAATGCTCATGATGTCATCAGCTGCAAACATACTGATGAACGTATACAATCTACTATAGAATCAACTACAAGCATTCCAGTTTCGCTTAAGGGAGACGCATGGCGCACCAACTAATTTAATCGATAACTAAGATTAGGGTTCAGAGAGAACAAGAAAACCAAAAATACCATAATAATAATAATAACAACAATATAAATAACAATGGAATAATTAAAGAAAGTGTGAACCTGCTCTGTTTCACTTTGCAAACCAAGGCGACGGGTCTCATCAAATCCTTTGTGGAGAAATGTTGCCTGTATCAGACATATCATGCAACATTAAACATAAATAGGTCATAGGTATGTACTATGTCGATTGTAGACAAATGCAAAACCCACAAACCTGAAGTGTACCACGTTGGATTGTAACAGCCTCCCATTTATCTTGAAAAGAATTTCTTCCTTTCTGCAAGATATTCAAAGCCCTAACCACCTGTAAGGTCACACAAAAATGTTTTTTGTGAACTTGACATATTGCTTCTTCAAAACATTACAGAAGAAGACAGTTTGATGATGCTGAGCTGCATATAGAAATAAAATAAGTATATTATTTATTTACTCGTTCTAAAGGTAAGAAAAATGCTGAAGCACTTGAAGACTTGCTGCCAGCATTCAAGGCAACTGCTCGTCCTTGCCAATCGATGACAGGGGAACCACTTGAACCACCTTTAGTACCTGAGGCCGCCTGATGTAAGCACAAAAATTAAAAGAAACAAAAAAGTCAATTTATTATAATGAGTTTCAACGATCAAATTCGGTATCAACTATCTGCACAGAAACAAAAAAAAGTCTACACATTTCTATGAACAGCCTCTGAAACCCTAAAAAGGGAAGAACGAACTATTGCAAAACGAAAACGAAGATTTACACGTATATACATGGAAGAACACACAGAGAACAAAGATTTTTTTTGGCTTTTGGGTTAATTAATACTAATGCGCTCGCAACCTTTGGATGAGTGGGTGGGGTTGTTCGTGCGTTGTGGACTGAATTGAAAGTTTTGATTTTTTTTTATTTTGTTAATTATTAGATGGATTTATTTTGAGGTTGAACTTTAGATTTAAATTAATTTGGCTTTTGGGTTTTAAAGCTTTTTTATTTTATAAACTTGAACTTTAGAGTTTTAATTAATAATTAGTTTTTGTCTTTTAAAAAAAATATTAAGGGTAGCCAAATATATTTACATGTGTAACATAATACATAAAACATAAAAAAAAAAATTTCACTTCGCCGGATAAGTTGAGGGGTAGCGGGTGCTACCCCTCCCTCCTTAATAGAACCACCCCTGACACTTCTACGCTCAAGTCAGTAATTAATATGAGATAAGAAAGTGTATAGCATCTTTAACACATATAAATAGATAAGTAAGAATAAGAGATAAGGATCAACCCTTCTCTTGTGCTTGTTGCTGCTTATGGGAAGGGAAGGAAACGCCTCTCCTTACCCTCGCCATGAGCCCCTGGTCTAGTGTGATGTAGTTTTAGTTATATCATACTTGACTCGTAATCCTCATCTTTCTCATGTTTTTTCTCAATGTACATCTTAGTTCAATATAAAGGTAAAACCGTAACTTTTTGACCCTAAATGATCAAAAAAATCATAAATATTATCATTTTTTGCTACACTCAGAAGTCAAAACTCATTCTTGTGTCTTCAGCCCACAGTTGCACATCCAAACATCTTTTTTTTGTTATAGGTGGCAATTTTAACACATTTACTGATCAATAGGTGGATTCATTTTATGTTCCATCTCTAACAAGTTAATGGTTAAAATAATAAAATAGCCAAAAAAATTGTCGAAGATCTCCTAAAATGTATTCTTAATGCGTTAAACCCCAAATCATTTATTTCAAAAATTTTAGATCATATAGCTTTTGTAAACAAAAGTTTACACACTGATCTGTACAAAATTTAAAATTTTTCTTAAAAAATGTTACGAATCGACCCAAAACCAGCTAACTGTTTCAACATGTACTAAAAAATTACCCATTTCAAGTTGTTATCCAACCCATATGACCCCCCCATTTAGCATTCCTCATGAACTGTTATGTTTTTGCAGAATGACTCACCCAGGACCAAGGTTACCTGCAGATATTATCCAAGACATGTACGAAGAGAGAACAATGGAGGTACTGAAGGACTTGCGCTCAATCTTTCTAGAAAACTGCTTCGCATCATGAAAGGCCACGTGCATTATGTTAGAGATGACAACAAGTGTGGTTTCCTCATTGGCATCGAACTTAAAACTAGGAAATAAAGATCTAAATACAACAATGTTAATGAGATCAACTGCATCATGTTCAATTGTGAGTGTTTGAATATGTAAATATAGGGGCTTTTAATTTTCATTCCAGTTTTATACCATGTTGGTATATCAGTTTAATGAATCTTGATATGTAATGAGCTCAGATTCAATAACAAATTTGATATCATCACCACCTCTGGTATATCAGATTCAAGAATCAAAAGAAAAGTTATTTAATGTAGATGACAGGCCCTTTGATCGGGCTTAACGTCTGGGCTTAGGCCCATGTAGGTTTGACCCGTTATGCCCAATGTGTGAAATGACAAAAATAGCCTTTACATTGAAGTTGAATTTGATGAAAATGATCCTACTCCTTTTATGGCTGTTTAAACACAAAATTAACAGGCAATATTGCTATGTTATGCCACATTTTTCGACTTATATTAGTACAAGGAAGTCTTTTTACAGTTTCAGATTTCATATTAAAAAAACCATTGTGTCAAGCCATCACCAATTTGTCAATTTAAGAACCCAATTTGACCAAAGAAAGTCAAAATTCAACTCTTTAACCTGTACATGAAATAATGCCATAGGAACCACACATGACTGGAAAACACAATTACCCAATAAAGTATAACATGACTGGAATTTATGATACATAGTTCCATACATCGGGTACAATTCATTACAGCACAATAACAGATTTGACCCGTAAAACAGCTTCTACAAGAAACAGCTGTTCCTCTAAAACACGAAAAACCTGCTCAAGACAACTAAAAATATTGTAGGAATACACAAAATAAATAAATAAAAAGTCCCCTGGTTCAGTTCCCATTAGTTTTTAGTCAAATATCAACTGAAGATAAGATTCAAAACACATATCAAGTCAGATCTAAACCCATCCTGTACAATTGCCAAGAAACCCATAAACTTATGTCCAGATAATTATCATCATCATCATCAATATACATCCCAGATTTGAACGGGAAAATGGTTCCCAGAACGAAGAGAACAGAAGAATTGACTGATTGGCATATTAGCAAATTAACAATCTCCACCTGTACATTTCTTTCAAATGCCTTTCGATCATGGGATTTCTTTTTTCTTTTTTTTCCTTTTTCTCTCTTTATCTTTTAAAAAGTAGACAAAATCTACACCCTCGATTTCCTTTTTAAGCAATTTTCCTAGTTCTATACACGATATGTACTGATGAAAGTCAGCAGCCTTGGGTAAAAACTATTATTTTTGACACTCTAGTAAGACTGCCGGCTTCACCTGCCGTAAGCTCTGCTCTGTTGCACCAGAACCCGCACCATCTTTTGGAGGACTACCTGACGAGTCTCCTGAGTCTGAACCATTTGACCGATGCATTTGGATATTCAAACTATTTGATGACAGTGGTTCCTGTAAGATGGTAAGGGTGAGTAGTAATTTAACATTTTCATTTTCATAAATCAAACCTCTATTTTGGCTCTAAAGGTGGTAAAAGCCGGGTCATTTTACCATGACTCCGGTTGGATTGACCCAAAAAACACCTTTTTTGTCAATTTTTAACAAATATTTAATGCATTATGTATGATTACAAAAAAAAACAATATCATTACACTTCAAGGGACTTTCAACCGGCACCAGTACCCCTTTTAGCTAAATTTTTATTTGACCCATTGAAGATATATGAAAATAAATAACCCAATATTTAATATCTAAAATAAACATGTTACCTGATCAACAGCTTCTGAGCCCTCTAACTGGAAAAGAATAGGGCGGCAACGTTTATCTTCGTTCATCAAGCTTGAGTTCTGGAAATGAGTCACAAGTGCCATTTTTCCTTGGATTCGAGCATAAGCCAATGAAGCAACTTTTTCACTGTTGAATTTCTCCCATTTTTTCCCATTAAACGCCTAAACAACAATTTACAGATAATTAACACCATGTTGATATTACAAAGTTGACCACTAGGTAAAGAATGAACCTGGTAAAATGAGATTATATGCATTGGAGAAAGCATGTTGATAAACGCATAGCCAACGTTGCATTTGTTCTGCATCAAATGGCGGGGACCCGTCAAATTTACCAATCCGAAAGAAAGGGAGGGGGGATTTCAACTAGCAAGAAATTCTTAAAATTCTGTACCTTAAAATCGATTGGCAAGTAAAGAAAATCATAAGTACCGCTATGATTTTCATCAATAGCAGCAAGCAGCATCTTTGAAGTATACCTGAAGTACCAAATATATAATCAATATAATAAAGTTGGTGCCAAAAACAATCAAAGACGAATTCTTTAAGTGCTGGCAATAATCAAAGATGCAATCTTTTAAGTGCCTAAAATAATCAAAGATGAAATCATTAAGGTGCCGAGGATAATCAACTAATCAAGATGAAATCTATAAATGCCAACAGTAATCAAAATGAAATCTACAAGTGCCAAAATAACCAAGATGGAATCTTTAAAATGCCAACAATGAGTAATCATACACAGGCCTTGTAAAAGAACCTAAAAATCAACCTAATCAATGTTACATGGATTGCACCTTTTTCTCTCCTTGTATTTTCCTTCCATTTGCTACATGTCTCATCATATTTTAGGTTGATTTTTAGGCCTATGGATCATTTTACGCCAAAAATAATGTTGAAATCGTTTTGTCTTACTTGTTAGGAATGTTTTTAATCATCAAAGTTGTACGGGTATCTTCTCCGCTTGTGATTTTATCCAGATCAAGCTGGAACTGCTTCTTGCTATCAGTTTGACTTCCATTTTGGTCAGCACGACAGTTCCGTCCACGCTCGTTCATACTTTCTGCAATTGTGGGCCCTATCCCTGCATACGGCACGTTGCCAAGAAACACAGGATTGACCCTGGGAGAAGACATGGTGCTGAAACTTGGAGAACCGTTTTCTACAGACCCACGAGAACCTAAAAAAGCTCTGTCAATATGACCTATACCTACATCCCCGTAAGCACGTGAGTTCATGAACAATGTTTCAAGAGACTCGTGATAATGACCAAAATGCCCTTCAAATGGGATCCCAGATGGAGCAGATCCAACATGATGATGTTGATGAAGCAAAGATCCATGATGCCCAGTGATTGGGAACCCATGGGTCGGACCAGGCAAGCCCTTGGATGTGGTAAACGGGCGAGCCATGGTTGGTGATCTAAAATCATGGCGTCCTTTGGGCTGGTCAGAGTATATATTGGGACTACCCCACAAAAACTGTGGGCCAGATAGTGTTTCAATTCCTGAACCAATTGAGGTTGAACCACCAAAAGAAGACATGGGTTCACTAAATGGACTCAGTTTGGAGTCCAGAAGAGAATTAGATTGTTGAAATGTGTTATTTTGTTCTACATGGTTACGGTTAGTCCTTCCATGGTCCTTACCAATTGGTGCTATCCTGGCTGGTTGAGGGTTCAAGATTGAAGCCAAACCAGGTAAATTATTGCCAAAAGTAGAGTTTATTGAGCCAAGGACTGGTGACTTGCTTAGACTTTGTAGTGGACTGTGTTCAATCGGGCTGCCAAATTGTGGCCAGACACCTGGCAATGTGAATTACATTGAATTATTTTGTAAGATGGTCAAAGAAATTCAACTCAAAACATATTTTTTCTGAAATAACACAAGATAACAACAGAAGGTCTAACCAGGAGGGGAGTTGGCAATCGAGGAACCCACTTGAAGTCGAAAACTTTGAGTGTCATCTTGGTCAAACTCTTGAGTCAATTGTAACATTAGGCTGAAGTAAAGAAGGAAAAACAAACTGTTAGGGTCAATAAAAGGTGGCATATATCTAGCCGGTCAAACAGGAAAATTTGAAGAAACATAATAACTTATAAGGAAAACAGGATTGAAACTCGCCCAAAGTATATTTCTAATGCACAAGACCTAAATCATTTAATTTAAAAGATCAAATGATTGCTGAATAACTTAATGTGTACACATTTTACAGACTAGTTGTTTATAGAAGCCTAGAATGTTTAAAGATTCTGGAAACCAGGTGTCTTGGGACGTCCGGCTCAACCTGTTTCGACCCGTACCCAACCTGCCCGACCCACCCATTTTGCCACCGTTAGGATCAGTAATCAACATACTCAATAATACTTGCAAGAAACAGACCAACTGAATCTTAATTTAGAGACACAAGCAAATAAATCCTCTTTCATACATTGTTCACCAAAAACTACCAAATATTTTCTCGTTCTTTGGCGAACTAGAAACAAGCAAACGTAACCAAATTTGATAAATAAGTCCAGTGTTCCTAACTAATAACACCACAAACCACTTTGTCACCACAATTCAAGAAAGTATAACTGTAATCTAAGATCTTATCGCTTTATCAACCAGCAAATCAACATCTAGATTTCTTTCATCCAACCTCCAAAGTTCTTGGAACCAACATCTAACTTCACAAGAACTTATTTTTGTGAAGCATGATGATCTTCAATCAATCTTAAAGTAAACAAAAGTCTTTCTTAACATTCTTCATACAAATGAGCAATTTTTGCTAAATTTTGGAAATTTAACAAAAAATAACCTTCAAGATTCTTCTTTGCTCGAAACGTGAAACAAGTATGAAAGAGATAAATTAAAGGCACCTTTTATTTTCTTTTTTTCTCTAAAATTTTAAATGATTAGGATATGTACTTACTTCCGCCGGGCTCCACCAGGGCGACTAGGTTCAAGCTTTATGCGTTTCCCAGCTATGTCACTCCTGTTCAGAGATCTAAGGGCTGCTTCTGCAGCTCTAACATCATAATATTCAATAAACTTGTGGTGTCTTTTGTGTGGCGTCTCCCTTATCTGTTATCGTGCAAAAAATACCAAAAATTATTTTTCCCCAACATCCCAATTCCCACAAAAATGCTTCAATGATGTGACCAACAACACCCACTAGACGTGTATTTTTTTTTACTTCATAGTAATTGGCTTTTTTGTTGAAACTATACATTGTTCTTGGAAAAATGCAAAAAAGAAAAAAAAGAGAGCACACTTTATCTTTAAAAAATGGTTCAAGAAAGTAATACTGTGTGATCTATTGCAGTCTACTTTATCGACAAGCAAATCAACATCTGGATTTCTTCACAGTAATTGGATTTTTGTTGATTCAACAGTCTCACATTCTTGCCAGAATGCAAAAATAATAAAAATCGGCAAGTACATGCTTCTTTTCACATTTAAATTCCCACAATCTGTCCAAAATCCCCTGTTCTAGCAGAATCTTTTTTTACGGCAGATTTATCGTAATAATGGCTAACAGTTCAAACGGGTAATCACTTTTTTTCTTTGTATTAGAAGGGCCATTGGAGAGAGAAGGAAAACTACCTCTTTAACTTCACCGTATGCCCCAAAGATTTGAAGAAGATCTTCACATGAAACAGAAGGATCCAAATTAAAAATAACCAAAGTTCCTTGATTTATATCTTTATCTGATGGGTTATCCTAATAACACAAAACAAACAAATGGAAAGATAAATTAATTAACTTCTATGGTAAGGAGAAGGAAAAAATGAAAATCAAATTTAAACCTTTGGAATCGAGTAGTGAATGTCTAGCTTCCTTCTTCTTAGTGGTTTATTCTGTAGTGCACGCATGGCAGTTCGAGCAGCGCGGATATCATAGTAGGATATCATCACAAAACCCCTGTGTTTACATGTTGTGTATAGTGTTCTAATATCACCGTGTTGCTACAATAAAAACAAAATAATATGCTTGTAAATAATCAAAAAGTAAAATAATTTAAAATCTTGGAAAATTACTTTGATGTTTCAAGATTTCAAAAAATAGAAAGCTTAAAAATTCTTAGAAGCACCAACTTTTACATCTCATTAGATTTCTAAAATGTTTTCCTGACAATCGAATATGCTAAATTGACTTCTCAAACCAATAGTTCCTAGTTCATCATTGCAAACAAACCATGGTTAAATTAAATGCAAACATAAACATTTCAATAGAAGAATGAGCAATTCCAGAGTTCCTCATCTATTTTTACAGTAACGTTTCCACAATTTCTCAAATTTCGGTCGACTTTTCAAACAAAGAACACCTAGCTTTTCATTGCATATAAATCTCACTTCATTAAATGCAAAAAATAAACACTAAAACTTGTGAGTGAGCAATTTTGTACACAAAAAGCCAAGTATCTAATCAGTTTTTTCACTAAAGTTTCAAAATTTTCTCCATGTAGCATTTTCTAATGATGTAGTATGCTACAAATAATGTAGGTTGACTTTTAACCAAAATACCTAGCTTTTCTTGCAGACAAATCATAGTCATACTATGAATTATAGCATAAATAAACAATACAAAATGAAAGATTGAGCAACTATTTTCACAAAATGCCAAGCACATGGTCAGTTTCTTTACTAATGTTGCCACAAATCTCCATATATCATTCGCAAAATAATGTAACAAGCTAATGGTTTACTTTTCAACCAACCATACGTCACTTTTCATAGCGTACTTCAATAAATGCAAAAGTAAGCATTGCGTTTGCAAGAGTGAGCAATTCTTACATAAATCGCCAAACAAAGGACCAGTTTTTCACTAAATGTTTCCAGAATTTGTCTGAAATCATGCTTTTTAGCAAACTATAGCGTTTTCCAACAATTTCACAAGAAAAGTAATTTACTTTCCACAAAAAACCAAAGCCAATGGTACAAAAGTTCAGGCTTTAATCTCTTGAAGATGAAGAATATTTGAAGATCTAAACGAGATAATAATTTCCTAGATTCTTGTCTAAAAAAAGCACAAAATAGTGTCTTTTTTCAATTATTGAACATCAAAAACTACAATATTGTTAAATGCAACAAGATGGTACTAGAATTAACTACCTCAAACAATGCTCTGAGTTCTGAATCCTCGACATTACTATTAATATTACGCACAAATAAGGTTCTTGAAGGATGCTCTCCATACGGGTGTTCTCCAGCAACGGTACCCACACCATTTGCAAGATTGAAATGGGTCAACCCATTACCAACGAACCCATCACCCAGATTCACCTTTGAAATACCGAAATTCAATTTATCCATATCAGATTCAAGTTCCATACCCCCTCCACTTCCAAAAAGATCATATTCTTCTAACTCATCTGCACGGTTAGTAAAACCATTGAGGTCAAAACCGTCAATTACACCAGCTAAAAGCTCGTCTTCATCAGGTAACAAGTTTCCAATTGTATGATCTGCAAGATCTTCTAGCAAACCATTGCCTTCTAAAGATTGAATATCGTTCTCTAGATTATTTGACATCACTGCATTTCAAATCAAGCAATAAAAATGTGAATTTTAGCAACGTTTAGAAAATTTGTTGGCAATATAACAAATACTAGAGAAATCTAATCTGAAAGAGCATGCATACACTTCTCATGGGGAAAAACTGGTAATGAACTTGAGAAAAGGGAGGCATCACTTGAGGCATCATTATAATTAGCAGATCTGGTTAACATGTCCTTTGCCCCCGTTCCAACGGCTTTTGAATAATTCATTGATGTTATTTTTGAGGGGCCTGCCATAAAAAATAAATAAATTTCAATAAGTTTTTAGCTATTTACAAGGTAAGTAAACAAAAAATTAGTGGAAATTTCAAACCTACCAAAAGGAAAATGCTGTCAAGAATGTTGCATTATGAAACAATTCTGTCATAAAAGAAAGCTTCAGTCAACAATACATCCACCAGTACCACGAATAAAAAAAATTAAGCTTGGATTTATATATTGGTGTCCAGTTATGACAATAAAAGAATGCAAATGGCATAGGAAAACAGTATCAAGATTATTAGGCATGATCACATGCATATTCGAGTTGAAAATTTTCACATGAATTAGTAGAACCAAATCAACCAAGAAACTAGCAACTAGCAGAAATAAGGGGCGTTTGGATGTGCATTTGAATTGATTATTCCAACTTCAACGAACAGCTTCAAAGTGGAAGTAATTTTGAATTTGTGATTCTAAATTCTCTGATCACTTAGGATCAATATACTCAAATTTATAGTAAGAACTAAGAATCGTTGTTGCAATAAAACAAATACGTATCTTTGGCTTTAATCAATATGATTGCCTGATTCTGATTAATCATCCGAGCAGCAATAATCAGTTACAAAAAGCACATCCAAACAAGCCCTAAATTTAATCTCTGTACATAAAAACTGTGAATACTTAACAGAGATGATCCAAACAAGGTACATAGTTTAAACCTAAAACATAACTGTATGATTTGTATCAATTACTTACATATAAAACTAAAGAACATTAAACCAATCAAATCAATAACAGTCAACTCCAAGGCAAGTTATAATGATGATCACACAGCAATTAAGTATACAATGCTCACACACACATAATCATCTCCAAAATCTTAAAACTGATCTATAAATCCCCATTAACATGCAATAACTACTCAAATTCACAGCAAAATCACAACTAACTATATGATCCACGAAAATCCAATAAGGAATCTGCAATTAAGCACAGTAACAATATAAAATCCTGCTAATTCCAACTAAACCCTAATTAAGCACGAGTCATCACAAAATCGAAACCTAGGGTTACGAATTTTACACACAGAAACGTGTGTTTTACGTGTGTGTGAGAGAGAAAGGGGGGAATTAATTAAAAAGTACCTGAAAAAGGTCAGACTGAAATTAGAAGCGTAGAAGAGAGTCTGAAGATCATAATCGCATGTGAATCTGCAACAGATTCGGCGTAAACAGCATCTCGGTGATCGGATGACAGAGAGAGTTTTTAGATAGAGAAATAGTGGAGGCGTGAGGAGAGAGAAGTGTGTGTTGTTGTACGGAATCTATAGATACATATCCGTGTATGTATATGTAGAGAGAGAAAGTTGTGATTGGAGGAACAAGTGAAGAAGAAGAAAACACAGGGATTGATTGGGGGGAGAGATAAGATTGTTGTTAACTGTATTTAAATCTGTTTTCGTGTCCGTACGCTGATTTGTGAAATTACTATTTTACCCTTTAATAAGGATAATGTATGTTAATATTGGTTTAAGATTAATGTTTAATTTAAATAATTAAACATAGAACTTAAGATGTTATTGATAAAGTGTGTTTGCTAATAGATAACGTCGCCTTCTTCTAATCTACTTCTCAGTGGCGGATCTAGAAAAAAAGTTCAGGAGTATCGGTTTAATTTTTTTTTCGTACATTCAAGTAAATGAAACAAAAAAAGAAATTGGTATTGAAGTAAACGAAACAATTTTTTTTCGCACATTCAAGTAAATGAAACAAAATTTATTTTTTTTGATATTGAAGTAAATGCAAGTAATTTTTTTTTTCGTACATTCAAGTAAATGAAATAAGTTTTTTTTCTTCAAATTACACATATAAACCATAAATCAAAAAATTGCATATAAACCCTAAATCAAAATTAGTAAAATACCTTAATGAGGATTGAGGATGATGGCGGATTGGATGTGGTGACTAGTGTGCGATGATGGCGGATTGGCGGTGGTGACTAGTGTGCGATGATGGCGGATTGGCGGTGGTGACTAGGATGCGAGCGATGGCCGGCCGATGGCCCTGCCCCCTTGTGGTCTACGTCGTGCGTCTGGTCTATCTTGACTTCCTTTCTTTCAATTTTTTTTAAGTCGATGGTGGATATAGATGGATCAACAATTTGGGCTTTGGATCATCAAATGTTTAATTTGGGCTTTATAAAGTGTTATGATTTTTATTTAAACATTTGGGCTTTAAATTAAACCCCAAATGTTAAATTAAAGTCCAAATGCCAAGTTTAATTAGTAGAATAATGTTTTTATTAAAATTTTTTGAGTTTTTATAAATTGTTATGATTTTTATAAAATTTAAAGGTTAGTGTTGGGATTTGTAAGAAAATTTTAAGGATATCTAAAATTCCGTTCAGGAGTATCGGAAAATATAAACGGTTAAAAAAAAATTCCACTATGCGTTGAAAGTTGAGGGGTACCGGCAGGTACCCCTGCCCCTATGCTAAATCCGCTACCGCTACTTCTATTAGATACCTACAATTTACAGAATTTAAACCATTAGCTTTTAGATAGAGGGGAGGGATCTTACCAGGAGGATGTTTCCTTAAGAGTGTTCGTAACAGGGGCGTGGTCCACCTGGCTCTTTCATGGGTGTGGAACACCACCCTCTGGGACGTGAAAGGGGGGTTGGGGCTTTGGACGTGAGGGCATTCACGTGGGAAGAGGGCAAAACTCACCCAATCAAATGGTGCCAACTAACAATTTCTTTTTCTTAGTTAATATTAAATAATAAATTCGAGCGTGAAACCACTACGCATCTTAGTGATTATGGACAGTGATTGCCCTTATGCTGATGTGGCAGTGACGTGGCAGGACGTGAAACCACTACGGATGACCTAAGAACAATTAAATATGTTGTTATACTTATTAACATGACAAATAAGAAAACAATATAAACTAAAATTTGAATTATATTTCATAAATAGGTTGAACGAGTTAAAAATAAAAAACATGGTATATGCCTAAATATGTCGCTATACAAGTAAAAAAAACGCGTTAAATGGTTCGAACAAGTCAAAAAATCACGCAAGTTGTAGTTAAATAATTAAATCTTCTAAAACGGTTTTAAAATATTATGTTTTTTACCATGTTGAACATAATAGTTGTATATAAATAAAAACAAACAAGTTTGTTTTCACCTCTTTGTTACACATTTTCAAAATTAGTGTTTTTTTTATTATTATTTACCCCTTGTAAAGAAAATTTTAATTATTAAATGTTAAAATAGTAAGATAAAACATAATTTAGTAGTTCATGTCTAAAAAATTAATGTATAAATCACCTCTTTCAAAAAAACACATATTAAACTGTTGATTAGTTATGAGCGCACTAAAGTGTCGAATATCGGGTCAAGTAACCCTAGATAATCTTTTAAGGTTCTCTAATATTCGATTCTAGTTTTTTTATGTAATATATAAAAAACGACTATGATTATTACACATATTTAAATAATGATTCCATAAAAGAACCATGGGGGTCTCTAACTACAAGTAGCTAGATTATACTTGAGTACTTAAGAAAATAAGTAATAACTTTAAAATTTTAAAATTTTACGGTATTTATAATAATAAATTAAAAAGACGAGAAATGATTGCAAGTATAAAAGGTATAGACATGTATGAGAAGGCATGATAGGATATATGTTGGAACAAATCTAGCCAACTAAATATAGTAAACAAAGGGTACAAGCTTGGGAATAAAAAATAATAACGAAATAAAGTGGCGTTTAATTTAAAATAAATCAAACTAGGTTTTTTCCCTCGCGCGCTACGGCGAGCGTTTTTTATGTTTACAGTCTGTTTATGATGCGATATACAAATTTTCTATCATACGTGGTGATAATATTTACATTCAAAAGGTTTGCAATTGTACATTTTGGTTTAACCACCATATTACAAGAGATGCAGTATGGCAAATTGTGGCCATATTAGGTGTCTTAATAGACACATTATAAGATTTTTGTTTAGACTGTTCTGCCAGTTTGCCGGTTTATAGCCTACACACATATTACAATATTTACTGTTTCTTGGACCTTGTCATATTGGCTTTTAGCAGCCATTACAAAAGACGTAAGTTGTTTTTTTTCCTGATTTAGTCTGGCTGGATTTCGTGATCTCTTTGTCGTTAATGTCTTCAACTGCATATAAGAGAGTTTTAATTAATATCAATGTTGGTGTTGTAGAAGAGTACATGAGTTTTGATGTACCTGAAGCTAAATCAAATAGAAGTGACATGAATTATAGAAATTAAGACACATGACAGACAAGTAACCAAATTTCATGATAGAAAACCAGTAAGTGTGGTTTAGGACATTATATATAGTGTTCATTTGGGAGTTTTATGACGGTAACTGCATTTAAAAGATGAATTCTTTGATCGGAACAAAATAAAATCTCGTCTCAAAATGGGTATGAGATATTTTAAAGAAAGGATCCTTCCACCAACCGAGTCACAAAAATATACTTTTGAAGTTTTGGACAATCAAGCAGCCAGCTTTTGGAAGTTTAAAAAGAAATTGTGTGAACCTTGCAAGTTGCCTAAGCAAAATTCATACTCGTGTACTTGAGTTTAGTTTTGACTCAACCCAACCAAACGTGGCACACCTGTTTGAAGTTTTCATATAAGTAACTAAAAGAGTTATCAAGCGTCATTTAATCATAACAATCTATAGGCTATCAAACATCGAATTCATAAAAATTAGAAATGTTCAAATGCCATGAATTCGAAAAAAGATGCTTTGCAGAAAAGCTCTATCTATAATCTCACTAACAGTTTGGTAATGTTTTTATTAAGCCGGCTTACAAAATATTAATGAAAAAAAGGGAATAAAGGCGCAAACTATCATAAAAAAACACATACCTTAGTTTAGACTATAATTCTTTGTAGCTGTGACACGAAAGATACACGCCAAGAACCTTGTATTCAAAGGGAAATTTCTATTCAATGGAAGTAAAAGGCGTCAAAGAAAGCAAATAAATGCAACATGACTAACCCATACCTGATCTTGTAATCAACAAACTACAAGTTTGATTAAACCAACAGCATGAAGCATTGCATGATACCCCACGCGTTGCGGCGAGTGGCGTGTTGCGACAACTCGGTTGTGAACATCTAGTAAGCATGATCCACGAATAAGACTAAGTGCAGATCACCCCACGCTTCTGAAGAACTTTACAATGTCATTATCACTGATATGAAATTACATGGCAGCTTCTTTACATTATAATAAATGTTGTTTGCAGATGCAATAATTTGAAAAAAAGATTATGCAGATTGCCTTAAATATGCCATGGTTTATATGCCAAATGTAGAGGTGTTAAATTTAAGTGAAAATCCTATTCAGGGTGAAGGGATTAGGTCAGTACATTTTATGTTTTCAATATATGATTACTCATATATACCATGGAAAGTCTCGTCTGACATGTCTGCTTATAATTGTAGGATTTTGGTTCCATATTTGGTTGAGAAATCTAAATCTGACACATGGGTTGCACTTGGAAAATTGTGAGCTTTCTTGTCATGGAGCAAGTCAGCTATTAGAAGTTCTTGCTGTATTAAATGTCCCAGAGATCTCTGTTCATTGGAGATAATCGCCTTACCAGGTTGGTGTCTCTATAAATAGGGGTGGCAAAAAGGGCGGGTGGGTAACAGGTAGAAGTTCATGGGTAGGGTTTGAAACAGATTGTGTTAAGTGTGTCAAATTAGATTACATAACATTTAGGGATGTTATATGCATACACATAGGCCGGCATTGAAAAGGTTACTCTAAGGTCACTCAAATCTCAAAATAGCATTTCATACCATACCACCAAAAAGACAATTTTGTTTAGTTTATGCCCATTCCAGCCAAAAACTTACCGTAAATTGTAAAATGACAAAAATTGCCCCAACTCAAAAAGAAATTTATACTCAATGGAAGTAAAAGGTGTCAAAGAAAGCAAATAAACGCAACATAACTAACCCATACCTGATATTGAAATCAACAAACTGCAAGTCTGATTAAACCAACAGCATGAAGAAGACTGTAATCAACATAACTGTTCCCATCCTTTAGAAACCTGCACACTTTTAGTTGAGGAAAAGATATAGCATGTTGCAGAACATGAATTCACATTTGTATCAAATATATTTTTCAAAAGCCGATATAAAGCATTTCGACACTTATTACATTTAAGGAACAAACATAATTTGATAGTTTAGAGTTAATTTCAATAGTATAAATCAGGTTCCAAAGAAATCAAAATTAATCACAGAACATGTACAAGCACATAGGGAAAATTTCTTAGAACATGCTAATTCAACTCTGATTTGTCTAATTAAGCAATCAAATTCGATTCTCGGTATTAAGGACAACAATCAGAAGATCCATGAAAATAAAATAATAACCTGTGTGATGACAAAATACATCCGAGTTGCTTAAGGATTTATCATCTTCAAGATCCCTCAACCTGCAAGAGTTCATGTTTTGAATGATGAATATTTTATGAATATAAGCATCTTCAACCTGTAAATAGCAGGGTCTAACAAATTTAAAAGGAAATTCTAAAGAGAAGCAAAAAGATTAAAAAAAAAACTCAAGCAATAAGCGGAAACTGACAAATCAAAAACCATATGACATACAACCCACTGAAGAACAAATAATCAGAGAAAAAAAAGGAACAAAACAAAGTTTGGGAGTTTAGGGTTTACCTTCGTGGAGGAGAATGGCCTGCATATACATTAACACGTGATATAAAAGCATAATAAACATGTACAAATGAAAAACAGAGACTGAATAAGAGTTCACCATTTGTACGTTGTGGTCGCGATGGTGCGGCGGTGATGATGGCTGCCATGGTGCAGCGAAAGGCGGTGGTCGTCGTTCTCCTTCCCCGATCACCTCGACGCCGCTGAAATGTCTATGTGAAAGTAAAATAATAACCTGTGTGATGAAGACGGAGCAGCGGTGTAAGAGCCGGTGGTGTTCACTCACCGCTGGTAATGGCTCATATGATGGAACGATAGAGAATTGGGGAAACCCTAATTTAGGTCGTGTGAAAATGGGAAAGAAGGAATGGATGAAAAAGGACGCTTACACGCATAAAAGACAGAAGCAAGAGCTTAGTTGTACCTCATGCATTACATCTTGCACGTTTACTATTCATTTCCCTCACAAATAAATATATAGGTATAATAAGTAAAATAAAAACAAAAAGTCAGTTATAAAATAGTATGGTAAAATCTGATTTAACATATGATAGACTCATGAGAATTATACGGTCTTATTTTCAACCCGTGACTTCTATTATAAAATAATATATATTTTTATATTATTTTGTTTCGTTTATAAACTTTGTGTAACGTTTCAAACTATTAGATAATATAATTATTTATATTATTTACCTTCGGTTTTATCCTCGAATAAAAATAATATATTTATTATTTTGTCACATAAATGATTAGTTATAAATCATACGAACCTAAAAATAATATACTAAACTATATTATTTTCCTAACCATTTTAAATGACACAAACGTACGAATTTATTTATTTATTTAATATTATTCGTATTAGAAACGTTCGACACGTAACACATTTGTCTTAATTATTATATTAAGAAACCTATATTCCTGTGGACACGTTCGTCTACTCATTGATCCTTAGAAAGTGCTAAGACATTCTAATCTTCTGTGTCGTCGTCACAAATCCCATATGTCCCTAACTTATGTGTTTATAATTCTAGGGCATACGTAAGCCGTGCAGGCTAACAATTGAGGTTCTAAATCTCATACTTGTGTGATACTACCTACTACGCAACGCATGTGAGTTTCACGACCCCTTTTTACTCATTTTCCTGTTGGGGGAGAAACATGTACACAACTCAATATCTTTTACTTGTTTTCCCGTTAGGGGAGAAACATACATGCAAGCAATCATACTTTTACTTGTTTTCTCACGGGGGAGAAACAGATACGTAAACAAACATTATTTTACATGTTTTTCTCGTTGGGGGAGAAAACATGACGCAAACTCTTTTGATTATTGTAATTCATATGATATCACTTGTTATGACTATGAGTAAACTCTATCATGAAAGTCCTCACATCGAACCGTTTAAATATAAGTATAGCGAGGTATGTTGAGTAGTACTACTGGGTTTGACAACCCCATCCCGCGTTAGTCGCGCTAACTCAATTAGAGGTCGAACGGGTGTAATATTGACTTAAACATGCACCATGGTTGATAGGCCTGGTGGGAGGCATTCAACATAAACAGTCAGTTTACGGTTGCGAGCGCATTAGTATACATGAACATAGGCATGCTACCTATAGATATGCATATTGAATGTACATAATCTGGCAAACACTCTCTTGTTGCAAACTTGAAACCTGTGAACTCACCAACCTCGTGTTTACATTTTTCGTACATGTTTTCTCAGGTCGCTAAGGCACAGGTTGCACAACTAGGACATGCATGGAGTCCTACTATCATTTCACTCATTTGCAAATCGTTAAAGCGATTAACTTACTTTTATTAAACTAAACTTTGACGCGTTGTTTTGCGCATTTACTTTCTTGTTTAAACGCTTCCGCAATAACTCTGAACTTTTATGTTATGACATTCTAAGTCCCATATAGTGTCATTTGATGTAACTAATGACTGAGATCCTGGTGTGACACATCCCTAACGGTAAAACTTCGTTAGTGGAATTTGGGTGTGTGACAGATTGGTATCAAAGCCGTTGGTTATAGAGAACTAGAATTGCATACTAGACTATAACCCACACACATTAGTTACATGACACAGACACTCATACATGCCACACGTAGCATCTACACATACAGTATATTGCAGGCATGTTGACGTCATCCATATCACCATCTGCTGACGAGGGACAAGTCATTCGCATTGCATCATCATTCCCAGTGGTGACACTCGGGGAATCATCAGAAGAACATCCACTCCCGTCCTAGGGCAGCGAGACGGAGCCTTCGGAGGAGTCACTCACACCACCATCATATGCACTCTTGTTACACCACTGGAGCCGAGGAAGACACCGGCTTGAACCTATTGATGGCACAATCAGAAATGGTGGGCCTTCTCAGGACCGTGTTAGGGACGGAGGGCAGCGAGACGGAGCCTTCGGAGGAGCACTGACACGTATCTCTTTGGGAGTTGGGTTCGTCGAAGGCGAGTTCCTCCTGCACCCACTAGCAACAACACTCTGATCTCACTAGCTTTACTCTTCTTCAAGCCGAACCCGTGGACCTCGCTTGAGGTACACCATGTAGAGGCAAACTGTTGCACGTATTATGGTAGAAATTCGTTGACACATAGATGTCATCATTTTCCCGAGCAGTGGGCTCGCGTCATTGGTCGATTTTCGGTTGAGAATAGATTAACCACAAGGTTGAGAACACCTTGCTCATTGTATACTCAAACCCTATCCTAACTCAGTTGGAAGGACTGCTACATTGCCTCTTCCGGTAACACATGTCTATGAACTAAATTCACTTCTCGCATTTTGCGTGCATGATTCCCATCTACAATCCACTGGATTGGACTCTCGTATTGTGTTTCAACTCGAGTGAATACTCGAATCAAACGATTCCCGACTACTCATATATGAGTTCTAGTTGATCAACTTATGGTTGATGACTAAACCTCTCGATAACTTATCATATCCGACAACACTCTGTACTCAGCAATACAAACTGAAGGACATTTTGACACAGGATAGGGAGAACCAGGGTGAGCATGCAAAGCAAATTATCATTACGGGTGCACACGTAATAGTAATTTGAGGTGCATGTAAGTCTTGGTGAAACCTAGTTTGTGGATAAATGGTCCTAATCAGTGATCTACAAACTTAAACTTCCACTGTCAGTAGAAGTTATTGTAACCCGCTCAACGACTAATTGGTATCATTAAACCTGTTCAACAATTGATAGACGCGACTATTAGGTTGAAGAGATTTACGGACACACTGAGCTATCATCAATGGAACCCATTATTTTATATCACTCATGTAAGAGTCTTAGTGAACTTAAGACTCTCATCCAAACTTGATCAAGGAAACCATCTCGATTGAAACTCTAGTAGAACCTCATGGTAAACCCATCGAATCCAAGTATGTAAGCGGAATTGGAAGAATTCCTTCTTACTAACACGTTATTCCTTACACTCCAACAATAAATTCCATTTGACCCTAATGCATTATCCGGTGACTAATCCTCAGATTAATTTGATTTATACCCCAGGATATCCAACTCTGTAAACGAGCTTCTTCTTTCACAAAACGACCCAGTTGTTCTAATGACATTAGAAAACGGGGATTTAATCTAACCAACCATCGGTTGAACACAACTACTTAAACATACACCCTATCCCTCATATTACTGAAACTTGTATCTCATTAAATTTCTTCTCCTACATGTGAACCTTTTCCCTTAGCCTTTGCATT
This sequence comes from Smallanthus sonchifolius, assembly GCA_023525975.1. Classification (NCBI taxonomy): domain Eukaryota; kingdom Viridiplantae; phylum Streptophyta; class Magnoliopsida; order Asterales; family Asteraceae; genus Smallanthus; species Smallanthus sonchifolius. The sequence continues at coordinate 30,759,964 of CM042019.1, read as the reverse complement.
GACCGACGCTTACCTTATAAGCACGGGTTTCACTAGAAGTTTCACGGACTTCACAAATTTTATGATTGGTGCGGTCGTACTCCAACCCTACTAGAAGCTAGATACACCATAGAAATAGCGGATGGACAGATAATAGATGCAACCCACATTCTTAAGGGTTGTAAACTTGAACTGGTTGGTCATAAGCTTGACATTGACCTCATGCCAGTCACACTTGGCAGTTTTGACGTAATCGTCGGAATGGATTGGTTGTCTAAGAACCAAGCCGAGGTTATCTGTCATGAGAAAATTGTTCGCCTTCCTCTCCCGAGTGGAGAAACCCTTTCTGTCTAAGGCGAAAAGAGTGGTGTTGTCATGGACATCATATCCTTCATGAAAGCACAAAAATGTCTACGTAAAGGACATACTGCCATTTTGGCTCTCGTCACCGAGCAACCATCTTAGGAGAAGAAGATTGACGACATTCCGATCATTCGTGATTACCTAGAAATATTTCTTGAAGACTTACCTGGTCTTCCACCACATCGTCAAGTTGAGTTCCAAATTGATTAAGCACCCGGAGCAGCGCCTATTGCTTGGGCACCCTATAGACTTGCACCTAGTGAGCTACAAGAGTTATCTACTCAACTGAAAGAGTTGTTGGATAAGGGTTTCATATGACCTAGCCCATCGCCATGGGGAGCTCCAGCTCTATTTGTCAAGAAGAAGGACGAGACTTTCCGCATGTGCATCGACTATCGTGAGCTAAACAAAGTGACGATCAAGAACCGTTATCCTCTACCCCGCATCGACGATCTATTTGATTAACTTCAAGGATCAAGCTTTTATTCCTAGATAGATCTTAGATCTGTCTATCATCAGCTGAGAGTCCGAGAGGAGGACATCTCAAAGACGACATTCAGGACTAGGTATGGTCATTATGAATTCATGGTCATGCCATTTGGACTGACCAATAAACCCACGGTGTTTATGAATCTCATGAACCGAGTGTGTAAACCGTACCTTGACCAGTCTGTCATCGTCTTCATTGATGACATCCTCATATATTCCAAGAATAGGGATGAACATGAGGAACACATGTGTTTGATTCTGGAATTGCTGAAACAAGAACAGATGTACGCAAAATTTTCCAAATGCGAATTTTGGATTCGTAAAGTGCAATTCTTAGGACATGTAGTCAACGAGAAAGGAATACATGTCGATCCATCTAAAATAGAAGCCATCAAGGATTGGGTGGCACCGACAACTACGACTGAGGTGCGACAATTTCTGGGATTGGCTGGCTATTACCGTCGTTTCATCGAGGAATTCTCCAAGATTGCTCAACCCCTCACTGCTTTAACTCAAAAGGGTAAACCCTATAATTGGAGTGATACCCAGGAATCAACATTCCAACTTCTGAAGTGGAAACTCTGCAGTGCACCCATCCTATCTCTTCCAAAAGTAACGAATGATTTTGTGGTGTATTGTGATGCATCAATTCAAGGTCTTGGTTGTGTGCTGATGCAACGCGAGAAGGTCATCGCATACGCTTATCGTCAACTGAAAATACATGAGAAAAACTACACAACTCACGACTTAGAGTTGGGAGCCGTGGTATTTGCACTAAAGATATGGAGACATTACTTGTACGGTACCAAATGCACTATCTACACCGATCACAAGAGTCTTCAGCATATCTTTGAATAGAAAGAGTTGAACACACGACAACGTCGTGGGATCGAACTCTTAAATGACTATGACTGTGCAATCAGATATCATCCAGGGAAGGCTAATGTGGTAGCCGATGCCCTAAGCCGTAAGGACACCAATCCTAAATGAGTTCAAGCATTACAGCTTTATTCACACCGGATTGCCTGACAAAATCCGAAGTGCTCAACTCGAAGCCCTTAAAGAGGAAAACCTACCGCTAGAAGCTACATGTGGTATGGAAGAACAACTGGAGGTCAAATCTGATGGCATTCGCTACTTCGCAGAGCGAATATGGGTTCCAGTGTACGGAAAATTAAGGGAACTGGTTATGAATGAAGCTCATAAATCTCGTTATTCTATTCATCCTGGTTCCGATAAGATGTATCATGACCTAAAGGTTCTTTATTGGTGACCGAACATGAAAGCTGATATAGCCACCTATGTTAGCAAGTGTTTGACCTACTCAAAAGTCAAAATCGAGTACCAAAGACCTTCTGGTTTGCTCCAACAACCGGGAATTCCAATGTGGAAATGGGAGCGGATTTCCATGGATTTTATTAACAAACTACCCTGAACTTCTAGTGGATGCGACACCATCTGGGTGAATGTTAATCGATTGACTAAATCCACTCATTTCCTAGCAATCAAAGAAACCGACAAAATGGATAAACTTACTCGTATTTACTTGGAGGAAGTGGTTTCTCGGAACGGAGTGCAAATTTCTATCATTTCGGATCATGACGCTCGATTCACCTCACGTTTCTAACAATCATTACCAAAAGCCCTAGGCACACGTCTAGACAGGAGTACAACATATCATCCAAAAACCGATGGCCAAACGGAACGTACCATTCACACCTTAGAGGACATGCTACGAGCTTGTGTGATCGATTTCAGTAACACTTGGGAATCTCACTTACCTTTAGTGGAGTTTTCCTACAATAATAGTTATCACACTAGCATCAAGGCAAGACCATTCGAGGCATTGTACGGACGTAAATGCCGATCTTCTATCTGTTGGGCTGAAGTTGGGGATAACCAACTTACAGGTCCCGAACTTGTATTCGAAACTTCTGAAAAGATCGTGTAAATTAGAAACCGTATGGCGGCAGCTCGTGATCGCCAAAAGAGCTATGCCGATAAACGTCGCAAGCCGTTAGAATTTCAAGTAGGTGACATGATTCTACTCAAAGTCTCACCTTGGAAAGGTGTGATTCGCTTCGAGAAACAAGGCAAATTGAATCCTCGTTATGTTGGATCGTTCAAAATATGAAGAGAGTTGGCCCAGTAGCGTATCAACTGGACCTACTTGAAGGACTTAGTGGTGTACACGACGTCTTTCATGTCTCGAACTTGAAGAAATGTCTAGCAGACGAGACACTCGCTGTTCCTCTTGAGGAACTACACATCAATGAACAATTTCATTTTGTCGAAGAACCGGTAGAAATCATGGATAGGGAAGTCAAAACGCTCAAACACAGTAAAATTCCTATTGTCAGAGTTCGTTGGAACTCGAAACACGGACCAGAATTCACATGGGAATGCGAGGATCAGATGATGCGCAAGTATCCTCATCTGTTCAAGCAATCCACGTCAAACTCTTAAGTTACTATTCTAATTTTCGAGACGAAAATTCTTTCAACTAGGGGATGATGTGACACCCAGAAATTTTTTTTATTTACTTTAATTTTCGGGACAAAAATTCTTTCAACTAGGGATGATGTGACATCCGACAGTTTAGGGTTAACCCCGTTAACCAATCCCAGTTAAATCTTAACTCATTTAACAAATCTCAAACTCCAGGGACTAAGCCTGCCTATATTCAAACTTATATACACAAAACTTGAGGGACTAAACTTGTAATTAGTCTATAGTTATTCCCTGTTGACTTTTAAATAGTCAAACTAACCAAACCACAACCATGATTAACCAAATTCAAACCCTAGGGACTATTTCTGCCAATTTCTAATCTTAAGAACATGAAACTACAGGGACTAAACCTATAATTAACCCAAACTCGATTTCGGTTTGACTCTAGAAAGTCAAAGCGGCTGATTCGATCAAATTTGCATGCCACGATCGTTTTCCGCTAGAATTGTAACTGTTATTGCTCGATTAATGACATTTACGGTCATAAAACATCTAATTAATCATCATCATTTGCGAATTAAACATATTAATAGCCAATTGTGAGAAATTATGTCCAAACCGTTGACTATCATCATATACACATCAAATTCGTCCGTTTTGAATCATTACTCTCTCAATTGAACACCTGCGCACGCTATTCAAGCTCTACTGAAGCCTCGGCACCTTTCAATTCACCCGGAGATTGAACCAGGGACCCCAGAGATCAACACAGTCGCCGACGACAACCATTCTAGTCGATCTCTATCAGTTCGTCATCTAAACCGGTAATTAATTCCATCATTAGCTTCGTTTTAACATCCAGATCATAAGCCCTATGCTAATTGGGGCTTACAACATCAATTCGATCAAGATCTCGATTCTAGGGTTTATCATAAAACGGTTTAATCGAATTCCAGTCTACACTCGTTTTAAATCCAATTAATTTATACCATTAGATTCGCAATCCTTGACTAATTGAAAGCCCTATGATTCCAGAAGCTTTTATTATCAAAATCATTCAAATCGATTCTGAGTATATATCTAGGGTTTCGGCAATTGATTCTGTAAATTTAACGATTCTAGGCTTGATGATTTCCAAATTAAATTCACACACATACTCGCCAACACTCGATTTACAAAACCCCTTTACTCTTTTGATCAATCGTAAACGAAAATGTTGGAATCGGGACTGGATTCGAATGGTTTTGCATATGGGGAGGATATCACAGGGACTTGTGTAATAAAAACATATGGAACCGGGTTCTGTTGCGATACCCTAGCGGGCGGGACTGGTTAAAGCTTTGAACATGTGTGGGAGAGACCCGGGTTCGAGTCTCTCCACACCCATTTCTTTTTAAACCGTTTTTAATTAATAGTTTTAATATAAAAATCATCCCACTATTATTATAATAATATATTAACATGTTTTAGCTCCGAAAACCACCCGTAGGCTCGGGATTGGTTTTATAACTCATAATTAATATTATTTCCACTTTTAAAAAATAATATATTTATATTATTTTCAAACCACGACTTCGAATAAAATAATTTGTTTATATTATTTTCAACCCGTGACTCCTATTATAAAATAATATATATTTTTATATTATTTCGCCTCGTTTATAAAACTCGTGTAACGTTTCAAACTATTAGATAATATAATTGTTTATATTATTTACCCTCGGTTTTATCCTCGAATAAAAATAATATATTTATTATTTTGGCACATAAATGATTAGTTATAAATCATACGAACCTAAAAATACTATATTAAACTATATTATTTTCCTAACCATTTTAAATGACACAAACGTACAAATTTATTTATTTATTTAATATTATTCGTATTAGAGACGTTCGACACGTAACACATTTATCTTAATTATTATATTAAGAAACCTATATTCATGTGGACACGTTCGTCTACTCATTGATCCTTAGAAAGTGCTAAGACATTCTAATCTTCCGTGTCGTCAAAAATCCCATATGTCCCTAACTTATGTGTTTATAATTCTAGGGCATACGTAAGCCGTGCAGGCTAACACTTGAGGTTCTAAATCTCATACTTGTGTGATGCTACCTACTATGCAACGCAGGTGAGTTTCACGGCCCCTTTTTACTCATTTTCCTGTTGGGGGAGAAACATGTACACAAATCAATATATTTTACTTGTTTTCCCGTTGGGAGAGAAACATACATGCAAGCAATCATACTTTTTACTTGTTTTCCCACGGGGGAGAAACAGGTACGTAAACAAACATTATTTTACATGTTTTTCCCGTTGGGGGAGAAAACAAGACGCAAACTCTTTTGATTATTGTAATTCATATGATATCACTTATTATGACTATGCGTAAACTCTATCATGAAACTCCTCACATCGAACAGTTTAAATATGAGTATAGCGAGGTATGTTGATTAGTACTACTAGGTTTGACAAACCCCACCCGCGTTAGTCGTGCTAACTCGATTGGAGATCAAGCGGGTGTAATATTGACCTAAACATGCACCATGGTTGATAGACCTGGTGGGAGGCATTCAAACATAAACAGTCAGTTTACGGTTGTGAGCGCATTAGTATACATGAACATATGCATGCTACCTATAGATATGCATATTGAATGTACATAATCTGGCAAACACTCTCTTATTGCAAACTTGAAACCTGTGAACTCACCAACCTCGTGTTGACACTTTTCGTACATGTTTTCTCAGGTCGCTAAGGCACAGGTTGCACAACTAGGACATGCATGGAGTCATACTATCATTTCACTCATTTGCAAACTGTTAAAGCGATTCACTTACTTTTATTAAACTAAACTTTGGCGCGCTGTTTTACGCATTTAGTTTTTTGTTTAAACGCTTCCGCATTAACTCTGAACTTTTATATTATGACATTCTAAGTCCCATATAGTGTCGTTTGATGTAACTAATGAATGAGGTCCTAGTGTGAAACATCCCTAACGGTAAAACTCCGTTAATGGAATTTGAGGGTGTGACAAAAGTCTTGGGTATACACCTTGCCACTAGGCTAAGCTAGTGGTTGTGAAAATTAGATGGTCTTAAATCATGGTTTCCCTCGTTGTATTGTAAGTTGAGGAAATAATAAAAGTAGTCATTTCTTAAAGCGTTTTATAACCTTATTTACATGTAAAAATATAACTATATATATAGTCGTAGGATACGTAGATCTATTGTCGTGGATATGTTTTTCTTGCGTAACCGACTTTATTTCATTAATGCAGGCTCAAAATAATGTCATACAAGAATCCATTATCGTGTATTAGACTTTTAATCACGTATCATCAACAAACGTACCTTCGGTGGTAGTTCGCTAATAAAATATAATACATGCAAAATGGGTTGGCGTATTTGTCGTTTTCATCGTGTATATGAGGCAGATAGGACAAGACAATACTTTAGTTTGCTATTTTAAGACATGAAATTTAGAGAGCAGACTGTAGTTTTCGTCCCTGAGGTTTACCTCAAAAATCACATTACTTCCCTTCTACTTTAAAACTGTTATTTGCATCCTCATAGTTTCTACTTTCATCACTTTTCGTCCTCGGACCAAACGTCCGTTATGGATCTGTTAAATAATTTATGAAATGACTAAAATGTCCCTTTTGCTTTAACGGTTTTCGTCCATGAGGTTACAAAATTCTAACACTTTTCATCCTCACCCCATCTTCTTCATCACCATCCCCATCATTTTCATCACCACCTTCCGGCAGCCTACCATACCATCGAGGAGCAGACTGCTACTAAGGAGTCGCCTCGATAGAGGCCGCATCATCACTCACCGGTTGGGACTTTTGGCTGGATGCCACATACGCTCATTCGATGGCGAGATATGGAGGGTATCCCTTTGACATTGAGATTAGGGAGTCCTCCAACCCCCCCACCACCACTAACTCTCACCAAGGAGTCGATGGAGCTTACCGTCCCCATGTTGGTCGCTCGGATCAACACTCACGAGGAGCGTCTGGACCACGTATGGGATGATATCATAGGACAACACGACTCGACCCGACAGTTACAGTAGGAGTGCAGGTATCGTCTAGGGACGACAGAGGACATGATAAGAGATTTGTAGGGGGAGTCGGATCATATACACATACGACAGGATATGGACCGGCTAGTAACATCCATTCTACAGGAGAGAGTTATTGCTATAGAGGAGCGGGTTGCCACGACCGAGCTACTAGCCAGACATAGCGCAACTATTGCAAGACTCGTCATTCTCTTTGGCATGTACTCCCGCTACTTTCTTTAGACCTAGTACGGGCGGGTTATGCCCGTAAGACATTATGTAGTTCTAAAACTTGGTACTGATGAGGTCTTATGAAACCATCTATGTTGTATTTACCATTTTGGAAACGATGTATTATGTTTGTTTTGACTATGTATGTTATGGTTTATTTTGTGGTTGTTGGTTGTTATATCTTCCTGCTACGTATTGTCATTATTTCTATATAATGCTTTGTTCTTTTTATATTGTGTATTAGAAAGAATGCCATGGCACCAAAGCGAAGGACAACACGAAACACCACCGGTGTAACACTTGCCACAAAAATGTCCAAGATTTGGCAAAGGTACAAACCACAAGGACTATAAGTGTAAATAACCTATAGATCAAGGATCAAAAAGTGAAAATCATGAAAATTCAACGGTAACGGACCGTCACGGACGGTAACGGTCCATTACGGGATGGGTACGCGAACCCTGATAGCGTGCCACGTGTCTAGTGACTCATCTTCAAAATCTGACGCGTGGAAACCCTATAACGGACCGTCACGTATGGTAATGGTCCGTCACTGCCCAAGATTCACCCTGGTGCGCCACGTATCACTTCGTAACGGACCGTCACCCCTCGTAACGGCCCGTCACGACCCAAATTGATCAGAGGGTGACACGTGTCTGATGACTCGTGAACCCTAGTTTGGTGACGGACCGTCACCACCCGTAACGGTCCGTCACGGTCTCAGAACTTGCCCTATAAATAGATGGTCGAGTTCATTCCCATTCTTCACACCAACATCATCTCTCTCTTCCATCTCTTATTCCAGAGACCATCTAGCTCACTCCCGACGATCCCGGTTTGATTCCCGCTCTTCGTAGTGCCCGGTTAAGCAAGAAACGCTCGTAGAAGTACTGGTACGCTAGAGAAACCAAGTTAAAAAGATTGTCTAAAAGCTTTCGACTTAGAGGCTCATTCCTATAACCAAGGTGAATACTTTATCTCTCTAAAAACTTGTGTCAAACATTTTATTTACGAAAATGGCCAAATAAAGGTTAAGGAAATAATGCTCAACGTTCTTCTATGAACAAAGCGTTCAGGCCATAGGTATGCGTAAAACTTGCAAGGGATACACGGGTCTCGGTTGAAATTCCCGGATTGCGGCTGGTGCTTGTCTTATAACAACTTCGGAGGCAAACCTGTTCACTGTTATAAGGCATGACGCAAGTGTATACTGTGGAGCAATTGAACAGGACGGGCCTGCTGAATGTGTGGATTGAACATAAAGTTGTGATTAGAAATTAATACTTGTTTGTGCCAAATGATTTTAAATGTCAAGATAATTGTATTCACCGGCGTTCGCGCTGATGTTTTATTTTCAAAATGTTTTCAGGAAAAGAATAAACTGAAATAAGGAAGGGGTATAGGCAGACATCAGATCTGACCCGAATGTGAGAGGCAGACATCAGTTCTGACCTATGAAAGGATAGACTTACACGTTGGATTCTCAGGACTCGTGTGTAGAAAATCCTAAAGAAAAGAAAAGGGGGATAGAACCAGGGGATTGATCAACCCTGGATAGTACTATTTCCAGTGGCTATAAATGTATTTGATTTCAAACGTTGTTTTATAATCAAAATGAAAAGGGTATTTAAATCCCTATGTTTATAAAGTAAGTATAAAACTTTTGTCTTCCAACTGAGTTTTGATATTTACAAATACAATCCTTGAGGTTGAAAGATTGTTGAAACGATCCTTTTGAAAAAGACTTCCGATGTATTTATAAAAACTCTGAAATCAAAATTCAAATGTGATGCCAATCGTGGTCGCACGCGTCCAGGGGGTGCCCGGGGCGGGATGTGACAGGGTTGTTATCAGAGCCACAGGTTTTAGCGAATTAGATACTTGGATCTGGTATCTAGGCTTCAACAATAAGTTTATCAATTACTTAAAGATTAAGATAAGAAAACAAGGTAACCTTCTGACCGATATGTAGTTATGTGACAAACGGAAGTGTTCTGTCTAAGAAAAGAGCGGTGCATGCTTTCTCCCCCAAAAAGGAAAGTAAGTAAAGATAGGGGCCATGAAACTCACCTGAGTGTGTATGCAAATGAAAGCTAAGTAAAATAGCTGAACCTCTAACTGCCACCTATAATTCATAGTCTATAAGTGCGTGTTCATGCAAGTTGATATGAATCCTTAGTATCCAAACAATACTATTGTTTAAGTGTTTAGAAAAGATTTACAAGTTTGACTCAAGTTTTACCCGACGACCCGTTGGTGACCCGTTAGTGATTTAATGTTTGATTTGAATACTAGCACATAGTACACAAGTAATTCAAGTTTCATGCAACACAACTCATAACTAACTAAGCATAACAAGTTATGTCTACACATGCACGTTCATCAAGTTGCTACTTTTATATAATGTATGAACACAAAGTTTGGTTTCCATAAGTTAATCAATTATAACACGTTTGCATGATCAGTAGGTTCATAACATAAATCTTACTTGTCCTAGTTAGCCATATCACATACTAATTGCCTTGAACTAAACATGCAAATCATACTTTAATCAAAGTTCCCAAGTATAGTAAGTTATGAATATCATGCGTGTTTGAACCATCTAACACGTTACAACATGTTATTACATCCTAACTAACATGTAGAAATCATAAAACCATATCATACACGTCTAATTAGCAAGCTATGAACACTTTAGACAATTAAAGTTTCCTCTTTTAGTAAGTTTGCAAAACCGAGCTAGGTATTAGAAATCTAGTTTCACAATTCACTTATACATGGATCAAGTAGCATGTAAACATCATCATATCATTCAACACATGTCTAGTATGCAAGATAGAATTTCTAAAAAGTTTCCATTATAAGTAAGTTATGATTTCTAGGCTTGTTTAACGAGATTCAAAGCATTAAATCCATTACATACAATCTATTTAACATGATTATAACCATAACAAGCATCAAACATCTCTAACATGCAATTCTATACCATCACATAATCAAAAAGTTTAATCTTTTAACAAGTTACTAATCATATGAAGCTAGGGTTTTCCAAATAACCATAAAAACATCAAATACATGCAAAACAATGATAAAGTCACCATCTTTATTGTAAAAATTCATGTTTGGATGAACTAGGGTTTCAATCTAAAATTTATGAATCAAAAAGTAACGAAATCGGATGAAACGACTTACGTAGTAGTGTTAGGAACGCCTAGGGGAGTCCGATTATGCATTTAATTGCAAGATTCAAGCTTGGAGAGGGGGTATTTGGAGTGTTTCTTGGTCTCGGCAATGAAGGGGAAAGGGGAGGGGTTGACGGCTTCAAGGAAGAAAAAGGAGAATAGGGTTTTTAATTTTTATAATTTCCTTAAATACTTGTTTCCATGGGTTTTTTAAAAAGTTTAGATAATACATGGGTTAATTTAAATGGGTTTTTAAATTTATCTAATTAATCCACTAGATAAAATTGTTTTTAAATAATTATTTTGATAAAAGTTCCATATTCTATAAAAATAACTAGTAAAATAAAAATCTGATAATTCTGCGCGATAACACGAAAGTTCACATAATTCACAGATAATTCACTAAACATATAAATTCACATAATTTATATTAAAATTACTGTTCGTAATTATTTTTATTAGTTCACCAACGTTCCGGGTTCGACTCGTGTGTGATCTGGTAATTCTAGAAGTTACCGCTACGTGAGTGTTTGTGCGAAACAGACACTTCTAACTAATACTAATTAAATGTAATGCATGAGTGAATGTTCGAGATAACTGAGTTTGTATAAATAAATGCTTGAGATAACGGGGTTTGTGTTAACGGAGTTAACCTGAAAATGCCGGATGTCACATTATCCCCTTGTTGAAAGAATTTTCGTCTCGAAAATTAATCCAAGTTGCTAGTTGTCTGAAGCAAAAAGCTTGGGTTGTCACATCATCCCCTTGTTGAAAGAAATTTCATCTCGAAATTTAGTTAGTACCTTTCGTGTTTGCCGTTGAGTGCTTGAAAAGCTGAGGATATTTCTTCATCATCTGATCCTCTCGTTCTCATGTGAACTCTGGTCCACGCTTCGCATTCCAGCGAACTCTAACAATTGGGATCTTACTGTGCTTGAGTTTTTTGACCTCATGGTCCATGATTTCAACTGGTTCCTCTATGAAACGCAACTGTTCATCGATTTCCAACTCATCGAGTGGAACCACTAGTGTCTCGTCTGATAGACATTTCTTAAGGTTTGAAACATGAAAGACATTGTGTACTCCATTGAGTTCATCTGGTAGGTTTAATTGATAAGCAACCAGACCAATCCTTTTCACTATCTCGAATGGTCAAACATAACGCGGGTTTAGCTTGCCCCGTTTTCCAAAACAGATCACACCTTTCCAAGGTGAAACTTTTAATAACACTCTGTCACCCACCTGAAACTCTAACGGTTTTCTGCGTTTGTCTGCATAACTCTTTTGACGGTCACGGGCTGCCGCCATACGGTTTCGAATTTGTACAATCTTTTCTGAAGTTTCGTGCATAAGTTCAGGGCCTGTAATTTGGCTATCTCTAATTTCAGCCCAACAGAGAGGTGATCGGCATTTCCGTCCATATAATGCCTCGAACGGTGCTGCCTGGATTCTAGTATGGTAGCTATTGTTATAGGAGAACTCAACTAACGACATGTGAGTCTCCCAACTATTTCTGAAATCGATTACGCAAGCCCGTAACATGTCCTCTAGTGTTTGAATTGTACGCTCACTCTGGCCATCTGTTTAGGGATGGTACGCTGTGCTCATATCCAGACGCGTACCTAGAGATTTCTGTAGGGATTTCCAGAAGCGCGAAGTAAATCGAGCGTCTCTATCTGAAATGATTGAAACTGGCACTCCGTGCCAAGAGACTACTTCCTTAAGATAAATGCGGGTTAACTTCTCCATTTTGTCAGTTTCTTTGATAGCAAGGAAGTGAGCGGATTTAGTTAGACGATCCACTATTACCCAGATTGTGTCACATTCGGTAGGGGTTCGGGGTAATTTGGTAATAAAATCCATGGAAATCTGCTCCCATTTCCACATCAGGATTTCCGGTTGTTGAAGCAATCCGGATGGCTTTTGATACTCCACCTTGACCTTTGAACAAGTAAGACACTTGCTCACATAGGTGGCTATGTCGGCTTTCATGTTCGGCCACCAATACAACACTTTTAGATCGTGGTACATTTTGTCAGATCCTGGATGAAGAGAGTATCAGGATTTGTGAGCTTCATCCATAACAAGCTCTCTCAGGTTTCCATACACTGGAATCCATATTCGCTTCGTGAAATAGCGAATACCATCAGATTTAACTTCCAGTTGTTTCTCCATACCACGGGTGGCTTCCAATGCTAAGTTCTCTTCCTTTAGGGCTTCAAGTTGAGCATTACGGATTTGTTTGGGTAATCCTGTATGAATAGTGAGTTGCAACGCTCGAACTCGTCGGGGTTTGGTTTCCTTTCTACTCAGAGCATCGGCTACCACGTTAGCCTTGCCTGGATAGTACTTGATGACACAATTATAATCATTTAAGAGTTCGATTCAGCGACGCTGTCGCATGTTCAACTCTTTCTGTTAGAATATCTGCTGGAGACTCTTGTGATCGGTGTAAATGGTGCACTTGGTACCGTACAAGTAGTGTCTCCAGATTTTCAGCACAAATACCATGGCTCCCAACTCCAAGTCGTGAGTCATGTAGTTTTTCTCGTGGACTTTCAATTACCGAGAAGTGTATGCGATAACTTTCTAGCGTTGCATTAGCACACATCCGAGACCTTGGATGGAAGCATCGCAATACACTATAAAATCATCCGTTCCCTCTGGCAGAGATAGGATGGGTGTGCTACAGAGTTTCTGCTTCAGAAGTTGGAATGCTGAATCTTGAGTTTCGCTCCAGGTATACGGTTTACCCTTTTGAGTTAGGGCGGTGAGAGGTTGAGCGATCTTAGAAAACCCCTCTATGAATCGGCAGTAGTAGCCATCCAATCCCAAAAATTGTCGCACCTCTGTCGGAGTCGTTGGCGCTGCCCAATTCTTAATGGCCTCTACTTTGGATGGGTCGACATGTATTCCATTCTCATTGACTACATGTCCAAGAAATTGAACCTCGCGAATCCAAAAATCGCATTTGGAAAACTTAGCGTATAGCTGCTCCTGTCTTAGCAGTTCAAGAATTAAGCGCAAGTGCTCTTCGTGTTCTTCCTTACTCTTATAATAGATAAGGATATCGTCAATGAATACGGTGACGAATTGGTCGAGGTAGGGTTTACACTCACGGTTCATGAGGTCCATGAACACCGCGGGTGCATTCGTTAATCCAAATGGCATGACCAAAAACTAGTAATGGCCATACCGGGTTCTAAAGGCGGTTTTGGATATATCTTCATCACGAACTCGCAGCTGATGATATCCAGATCTTAGATCGATTTTTGAGTAGACACTCGACCCTTGAAGTTGGTCGAATAGATAGTCAATGCGGGGAAGTGTGTAGCGGTTCTTAATAGTTACCTTGTTCAGCTCTCGGTAATCAATATACATACGGAAAGTCCCATCTTTCTTTTTGAAAAATAGGACTGGGGCTCCCCATGGTGATAAACTGGGTCGGATGAAACCCTTATTCAACAGTTCTTGCAACTGTGTGGATAACTCCTGCAGCTCACTTGGTGCAAGTCTATAAGGTGCTTTGGCAATAGGTGCTGCTCCGGGTGTTAGATCGATTTGGAATTCGACCTGTCGATGGGGTGGAAGACCGGGTAAGTCTTCAGGAAAAACTTCTAGGAAGTCGCGAACAATAGGGATATCTGTAAGCTTCTTCTCCTCGGAAGGTTTGTCAGCGACAAGGGCTAGTATCGCGGTATGACCCTTGCGTAGACATTTCTACGCCTTCATATAAGATATGATGCCCAAGACGGCACCACTCTTCTCGCCTTTACAGAAAGGATCTATCCACTAGCTAGGGGAATACGAACAATATTATCTTTACAGATGATCTAAGCTTGGTTTTTAGATAACCAATCCATGCAAACGATTATGTCAAAGCTGCCAAGTGTAACTGGCATGAGATCGATGTCGAGTTTGTGACCAGATAATCCTAACTTACATCCCTCGAGGATATGAGTTGCCTCGATTAGCTTACCGTCAGCTATTTCTATGGAATATTTGTGCTCTAACGGGGTTGTGGTCATCTCTATCAGTTTACTAAAGTTCTCAGAAATAAAACTCCTATCGGCACCGGTATCAAATAGTACAAAAGCAAAATGATCGTTTAAAGGAAACATATCGGTAACAACGTTGTGGTCCTTTCTAACTTCTCCTGGGCCGATCACGAAGGCCCGACCCTTCGCACCATTTCCATTATTATTCCCATTACCACCCTGATGGTTAATGCCATTACCGTTCCCATTGCTAGTTTTCTTCAGTTGAGGGCAGTCCCTTTTAAAATGCCCCTCTTTACCGCACTCAAAGCATCCCTTGGGCATGTCACCAGTTGGTATCTGTTTAGCCTGCAGATCCCCTTGACAATCTTTGGCCGAATGGCCCATTTTTCCGCACCGTTGACAACGGTACCTGTCACAAGCTTCAGTGTGATGAAAGTTACTTTTGTTGCACTTTGGGTACTTACCAGCATAGGTACCCTGATTTTGCTAAGCAGAGTTTGACTATGAAGTATTCTTGGTATGCTTGAACTTTCGATGTTGCTGCTGTGCGGGTGGATTAAACTGAGAAGACGTGGATTGCGTACTTTCAAATTTACGCTTGTTATCAGTTACCTAAGAAGTTGATTTCCTAGGAGGTAATGTACCTTGGGCAACTGCCTGATCGGTCAATTTGTGAGCTAACCGAATAGTTTATTGGACAGTGGTGGGGTTGGAGGATGTCACCATGCATTGGATTTGAGGAACTAGGCCCTCGATATACATCTCAATCTGCTTGTAAACTGGGGTCACTATCTGTGGGCACAAAGTAGCTAGCTCATGAGAGCGGGTGGTGTAGGCTTCGATCTCAGACCCTTCCATTTTGAGATTCCAGAATTCAACCTCAAGTTTCTGCACCTCGTCGCGAGGGCAGTACTCTTCTTTAAGCATATTCTTAAATTCCTCCCATGGCAAAGCGTTTGCCATTTCCAAAGTTAGAATTTGTATCTGGGAGTTTCACCAGGAAAGGGCTGGACCCTCTAGTGTGCCAGATGCATACTTCACCTGGTTATTCGGCGGGCAATTACACATGGCAAAGACCGACTTAGATTTCTCCATCCAGCGGAGTAAACCGACTGCTCCTTCAGCTCCACTAAACGTGTGGGGCTTGCAGTCCATGAAGGTCTTGTAGGTGCAGACCTGATGGTTGTTCTTATGACCTGAAAGTTGAGATAAGAATGTGTTTAGGGATAATGGATTCGGTAATGAGTTTAGATTGTTTAATGACTCACTTAGAGTCGCAAGTGATAGATTTACCTCCAGCCGGGTTCGCTGCTAATGCCTCAGCCACACGCTCATTTATCATAGCAGTGAGCTCTGCTGCAGTCATGCTGATGTTGCCACGACCGCCACGCCCACCAGCGCGTCCTCCACGACCATTTCCACCTCCAGACATGTTCTTCACATTCATAAATACAAAATCATGAGCAAAAATACATCACATATCATTGTCATACAAGTATAAGTAAACATAAAAAGAAATATAAACCACAACATCTATAATTTCCATAAAAGTCCTTGATTAAATAAATTGTAAAGCTACAAAATAAATTCAACCAAAACATCAAGATTTATAAATATATGTTGGATGAGAACAACCCTGCCCATCTAGGTTTAAATAAAAGTAAATAACTCAAAAGATAGTCTGTCAATCATCATCACTGTCAACTGAAGTCACATCGGAAAAAACATCATCATCCTCATCTTGCTCCTCTTCGAGCTCATCCTCCTGCGCAACCTCTGCGGCGTTAGCAGCCTCGACCTGTCCTTCTAGATCATCTATCCTTCCCACTGCCTCGAGATTAAGGTGTTGCACGTTCACTTGTGCCTGCAGCTCATAGAATGTTGCCGCAAAGTTGTCTTGTACAGTATTTAATCTAACTTGATTCTTAATCAGCTTCTCTACCCTCTTGTCAGTCTTGTATCCACGCTGCAATAGCCCGGTGATCTCACTTGCAGCCTCACGCATGTTGCCTATCTCTCTATCCATCTTAGCTACGAAGGCAGCTAAAACCTGCTCGAGTGGATACCTCAGCGGTGGCAAGACTCGCGAAGACGAAAAAGAAGAAGAAGGAATGTCAGCAGTGAGTGGGGGTGGGACCTGCTCCTCGCGGATCTAGCTCCTGATCCTGTCGGGATACCAATCCCAATCCTGCGTGTTGTCTCCAACACGCACGTGAAAAGGCTCGTCATGCACTATAGCATCATCGATAGGTGTCAATCTCTGCCTCTTAGGCTCTGGTGAAGGTACTGTGGGAACCTCGGGTTCCTGATCGACTGGGGATGTAGGTGACTTGGGTGAAAAAGACATCTCCTGTAGTGTGATGCATAAATGTTATGTAAAAGTGTAATTGTTGTGTAACTAATGTCGTGTGTGTGGTTATAGTCTAAGTCTACTACTAATGCAAACCTAGTTCACTAGAACCTATGGATCTGATACCAATCTGTCACACCCTCAAAATCCACCTGCAGAGTTTTACCGCGAGGCGCGTGACACACCAAGATCTCAATCATTAGTTACACGGAACGGCTCTATATGAATTTAAATAAAATACTAATGCTGCTCATAGTCACGAGACAACAAAAGTTTAAGTTTGAAAACGTTGCGAAAGCGTAAATAAAATACAACTGCAAGAATAGTCAAATGCGCAAAACCTCGCGCCCAAACCAAAGTAAATAATAGAAATAAATAAGTTTGAAACTGTTTGCAAAAACCATGCTCAGACTATGCATCCTAATCTTGTATGTACCTTATCGACCTGAGAAAGACATGCTAACAGTGTCAACACAATGGTTGGTGAGTTCATAGAGATGTAAGTAAATAAAAAGTTCGATGTTTGCTATATAATGTTATTAATGTATACCGATAGATAGCTAGTCTATGTCATGCTACTACAAGTGTTCGAAACCGAAGCTGACTGTTTGTGTTTGTTTGCCTTCCGCCATGTCTACCGAACAATGACAAATGTCTAGGCTAATCTTACACCCGTTCGACCTCCAGTCAAGTTAGAGCGACTAACTCGGGTGGGGCTTGTCAAAACCCAGTAGTACTACTCAAAATCACCTCGCTATGTTCCAATACTAACGGTTCGAGAATGTAAGGACTTGTTGGTATGTTTGCACTTTAGTAAGCAAGCGATAATACAAAACCCAAAATGTTTGCGTGCATGCTTTCTCCCCCAAAAAGGAAAGTAAGTAAAGATAGGGGCCATGAAACTCACCTGAGTGTGTATGCAAATGAAAGCTAAGTAAAATAGCTGAACCTCTAACTGCCACCTATAATTCATAGTCTATAAGTGCGTGTTCGTGCAAGTTGATATGAATCCTTAGTATCCAAACAATACTATTGTTTAAGTGTTTAGAAAAGATTTACAAGTTTGACTCAAGTTTTACCCGACGACCCGTTGGTGACCCGTTATTGATTTAATGTTTGATTTGAATACTAGCACATAGTACACAAGTAATTCAAGTTTCATGCAACACAACTCATAACTAACTAAGCATAACAAGTTATGTCTACACATGCACGTTCATCAAGTTGCTACTTTTATATAATGTGTGAACACAAAGTTTGGTTTCCATAAGTTAATCAATTATAACACGTTTGCACGATCAATAGGTTCATAACATAAATCTTACTTGTCCTAGTTAGCCATATCACATACTAATTGCCTTGAACTAAACATGCAAATCATACTTTAATCAAAGTTCCCAAGTATAGTAAGTTATGAATATCATGCGTGTTTTGAACCATCTAACACGTTACAACATGTTATTACATCCTAACTAACATGTAGAAATCATAAAACCATATCATACACGTCTAATTAGCAAGCTATCAACACTTTAGACAATTAAAGTTTCCTCTTTTAGTAAGTTTGCAAAACCGAGCTAGGTATTAGAAATCTAGTTTCACAATTCACTTATACATGGATCAAGTAGCATGTAAACATCATCATATCATTTAACACATGTCTAGTATGCAAGATAGAATTTCTAAAAAGTTTCCATTATAAGTAAGTTATGATTTCTAGGCTTGTTTAACGAGATTCAAAGCATTAAATCCATTACATACAATCTATTTAACATGATTATAACAATAACAAGCATCAAACATCTCTAACATGCAATTCTATACCATCACATAATCAAAAAGTTTAATCTTTTAACAAGTTACTAATCATATGAAGCTAGGGTTTTCTAAATAACCATAAAAACATCAAATACATGCAAAACAATGATAAAGTCACCATCTTTATTGTAAAAATTCATGTTTGGATGAACTAGGGTTTCAATCTAAAATTTAGGAATCAAAAAGTAACGAAATCGGATGAAACGACTTACGTAGTAGTGTTAGGAACGCCTAGGGGAGTCCGATTATGCATTTAATTGCAAGATTCAAGCTTGGAGAGGGGGTGTTTGGAGTGTTTCTTGGTCTCGGCAATGAAGGGGAAAGGGGAGGGGTTGACGGCTTCAAGGAAGAAAAAGGAGAATAGGGTTTTTAATTTTTATAAATTCCTTAAATACTTGTTTCCATGGGTTTTTTAAAAAGTTTAGATAATACATGGGCTAATTTAAATGGGTTTTTAAATTTATCTAATTAATCCACTAGATAAAATTGTTTTTAAATAATTATTTTGATAAAAGTTCCATATTCTATAAAAATAACTAGTAAAATAAAAATCTGATAATTCTACGCGATAACACGAAAGTTCACATAATTCACTAAACATATAAATTCACATAATTTATATTAAAATTACTATTGTCAATTATTTTTATTAGTTCACCAACGTTCCGGGTTCGACTCGTGTGTGATCTGTTAATTCTAGAAGTTACCGCTACGTGAGTGTTTGTGCGTAACCGACACATCCAACTAATCCTAATTAAATGTAATGCATGAGTGAATGTTCGAGATAACTGAGTTTGTATAAATAAATGCTTGAGATAACGGGGTTTGTGTTAACGGAGTTAACCTGAAAATGTCGGATGTCACATATACCTTACATTCCATACTATGAGACGATTCCTATCCCTGCTCCTCATATAAATGAGAATGCATCAGGAAGTGAAAGGGAACAAATGTTGCTGAACAGGATAACTGAATTGGAACGAGAGAAAGCTGAAGTTGAAACTCTGAATGCTTTGCTAATAAAAGCTCTTAAAGAAAAGAATTTTTCAAATTTCTAGGAACAATAATTTCTATAATTTCTATATGTATCGTCTTCTGTAATATATTATTATCAATAAAAAGGTTTTGTTTTGATTCCAATCTCATTTCTATATAGAATGTCAAAAAATATCGGACCTTCACAACACACGAGGGGAAAGAAGAAACAGACAACAGTTGAAAATACTACTACTAAATCCCAAAAGGAACTCCAGAAAATGATCATAGAAGGGATCAAGGACTCTCTTCCAATGATCTTTACTATGTTAGAAAAAAGACAAGCCGATAGGCTATCTGCACAGCCATCAAATCAAAAATCTATCAATTTTCAACCTTTAACTCAGCATACCCGAACTATCACTCAGTCCCAACCAATTACTCTGAAACCTGAAGGTTCCGCAACCCATAAAACCGAGAAGACTAGGAAAGAAAAATATTACCATAACTCTTCAGAAGATGAGAGTATGGATAATAACTATGGTCATATAGAAAAGAAGAGAAAAGTAGTTGGCTGTACATACAAGATGTTTCATGACTGCAAGCCATATAACTTCTCTGAGAGAGAAGGAGGAATTGCCACATTGAGGTGGATAGAAAAGACTGAATCCGTACCGGCTATCAGCAAATCTGCTGAAAAAGACAAGGTTCTTTATGCCTCAAATTTATTTAAAAATCAAGCATTAGAATGGTGGAACAACATAGTAGCTGCCAAAGAAAGAGAAGCAGCCTATGCAATAGACTGGAATGTTTTCAAAACCCGAGTAGAAAAGAAATACGTTTCCCAGAATGAGAGGGAACAGATAGAAGGAAAATTCTTGAGTCTTAAGATGATACGTACAAATCATCAGGAGTATTCCACCAAACTCCTTGAATATGCTAGAATAGTTCCACATCTTGCTACCCCTAAATCAAACCTGATAAAATGTTATATTTGGGGTTTGATTGGAGAAATTCACGACATGGTCAAAGTCGCAAATTGTGAAAATCTTAATGATGCTATGGATCTAGGAACATCACTAACCAGCAGTTTGATTAGAAACCAGGAGGAGGGGAAGAAGAGGAGAGAATCTGGGCAAGGCCTAAGTAGATCAAGGAAATCCAATTTCATTCCGCGAAACAACAACTCTTCCATTCCAGAATGTCCCAAGTGCAGAAAGAGGCACTTAGGAAAATGTCGTGTTGGACTTTTCTGCAACTTTTGCAAAATGTCCGGTCACAAAACAGAGAATTGTTTCAAGAAGAAACAAATCACTTGTTTTGAGTGTGGTGAAACCGGCCACATCAAAATCAATTTTCCCAAGCTAAAGAAACCTGATGGGACTGGTCCAAAATCTACAGATGGAGTAAAGAAGAATGCGCGAGCATTCGTTCTCCATACTCATGAAGCAGCAGGTATACCCGATGTCATTACGGGTACATTTCGTGTCAATGATATTTACACTCAAATTTTGTTTGACTCTGGTGCAAACCAAAGTTTTATAGATCATAGATTCTGTAGACTGCTAAATAAAACTCTAGCTAAATTAGACAAGAAATACGTGGTAGAAACTGCCAACGGTGACTTAATCCAAATCTCTGAAATCTTAAACGATTGTAATATCACAATATCAGGACATGTTATTCCTACATAACTGTTGCCAATGACTTTGGCAGGTTTTGACATTGTTCTAGGAATGGATTGGTTAGCCTCTAACCAAGCCCGTATCATGTGTGATAAGAAATCTATAGAACTTCATTCAAAAGGCAATATCTTGACTATACATGGCGATAAATTATCCAACTCTGTTGGAATAGTTTCCATGTTAAAAGCCACAAAGTACTTACGAAAAGGATGCTTAGCATACCTCATATCTATAACCACCGACACTTGAAAGAAGATCGAAGATGTGCCGGTTGTAGTTGAATTTCTTGATGTTTTTCCCGTTGAACTGCATGGAATTCCACCTGAAAGAGAAGTAGAATTCAGAATTAATCTAGTACCCGGTACGGCACCAATTGCCAAAGCCCCGTACAGATTAGCTCCAATGGAGATGGCAGAATTAAAGAAACAGTTGGATGAATTGCTCAAAAAAAGATTCATAAGACGAAGCTCGTCGCCTTGGTGAGCTCCAATCTTGTTCGTTAAAAAGAAAGACGGTTCAGTGCGCATGTGCATTGATTATCGTGAGCTGAATAAAGTCACGATTAAGAACCGTTATCCACTCCCCAGAATCGATGATCTCTTTGATCAACTCCAAGGAGCTCGATGCTTTTCAAAAATTGATCTTAGTTCTGGCTATCATCAATTAAAAGTCCAAGAATAAGATATTCCCAAAACTGCCTTCAAAACTCGGTATGGTCATTATGAGTTCACGGTAATGCCGTTTGGACTTACTAATGCACCAGCAACTTTCATGGATATGATGAATCGAGTTTGCAAACCTTACTTAGACAAATTTATTATCGTATTTATTGAAGATATTCTTATCTACTCCAAAAGTAAGAAAGATCATGCTAATCATTTGAAAATCTTGCTTGAACTTTTGAGAAATGAAAAGCTTTATGCTAAATTCTCAAAATGCAAGTTCTGGTTATCAGAAGTTCAATTCCTGGGACATGTCATTAACGTTGATGGCATCCAAGTTGACCCGGTTAAAATTGAGGCTATATCCAAATGAGAAATCCTGAAATCTCCAACCGAAATCCGTAGTTTCCTCGGTTTGGCTGGTTACTATCGAAGATTTATCCAAGACTTCTCCCGAATTGCTATACCATTAACTTCTCTGACTCGCAAATCAGTTAAGTATGAATGGGGTCCTAATCAATCTGAAGCTTTTGAAACTTTGAAATGAAAACTGACACAAGCACCCATACTGGCTTTGCAAGATGGAAACAAAGGCTTTTCAGTATACTGTGATGCTTCACACACCGGCTTTGGTTGTGTGTTAATACAAGGAAGCAAAGTTATTGCTTATGCTTCCCTTCAATTGAAAACTCATGAAAAGAATTATATGACTCATGATTTAGAATTGGGTGCCATAATCTTTGCACTGAAATTATGGAGACACTATCTATATGGAGTCAAATTTACTGTATTCACTGATCATAAAATCCTAAAGTACATATTCAGTTAGAAAGAACTAAATATGAGGCAAAGACGTTGGATGGAAGTCTTAAATGATTACGATTGCGAAATCTGTTATCATGAAGGAAAAGCTAATGTTGTAGCTGACGCCTTGAGTAGAAAGGAACATGAGAAAACTAAACGAGTCCGTGCTTTAAGACTCGATCTCCAAATCAATCTTATCACTCGTATTAAGGATACTTGGAAACTTGCTTTGCAAGAACCCAACCTTGAGAAGGAAGGATTGGGAGGAATGATCGACCAATTGGTAAAGGGTAATGATGGAATTCTTAGAATGAATAAAAGAATTTGGGTTCCTATCTATGGAAACGTACGTAAAGAAATTCTTGAAGAAGCCCACATATCCAAATACTCTATGCATCCTGGAAGCGATAAAATGTATAAAAACCTAAAAGCCAATTATTGGTGGATAGGAATGAAGAAACATATCGCTATCTATGTTGCAAAATGTTTAACATGTTCTCAAGTAAAAGCTTAACACCAAAAGCCTTCTGGCTTGTTACAACAACTTGAAATTCCTGTATGGAAATGGGAAATGAAAACAATGGATTTCATTACTAAACTTCCCCAAACCGGTCGTGGGAATGATACAATCTGGGTTATTGTTGATAGACTTACTAAGTCTGCTCATTTCCTTCCCATGAAAGAAACGTTCAGCATGGATAAGTTGGCACAGTTATACGTTAACAAAATTGTATCATTACACGGTGTGCCACTATCTATTGTATCAGATAGAGATAGTAGATTTACTTCTCGATTCTGTCAAAGTTTCCAAAAAGCTCTAGGTACAAAATTAAATCTTAGCACTGCTTGCCATCCTCAAACGGACGGGCAGAGTGAAAGAACCATTCAAACCCTTGAAGACATGTTAAGGGCTTGTGTTATTGATCTTGGAGGAAGATGGGATGACCACTTACCTCTAATGGAATTATACTACAATAATAGCTATCATACGAGTATACATGCCGCTCCTTTTGAAGCCTTATACAGTTGTAAATGTCGAACTCCAATCTGTTGGTCCGAAATAGGAGAAAATCAGTTATCCGGACCTGAAATAGTCCTAGAAACGACTGAGAAAGTTACTCAAATAAAAGATAGGTTGAAAGCGGCTTGTGATTGTCAAAAGAGTTATGCTAATAAGAGACGAAAACCGTTAGAATTCAACGTCGGTGATAACGTTCTGTTGAAAGTTTCACCACGGAAAGGCGTTGTAAGATTTGGAAAGAAAGGAAAATTAAGTCCTAGATTCGTAGGACCGTTCAAAATCTTGAAAAGAGTTGGGCTTGTGGCCTATCAACTCGAATTACCAGAAGAAATGAATGGAGTACACGATTTATTTCATGTGTCAAATCTACGCAAGTGTTTGACAGATGAATCTCTGATAATGCCCCTACAAGATGTAGAGGTAGATGAAAAATTAAGATTCGTGGAGCAACCTCTGCAAATCGAGGACATGCAGGAAAAGAGATTGAAAAGAAAGAAATTGGTAATCGTGAAAGTAAAATGGAACTCCAGACGTGGCCCTGAGTATACGTAGGAACTGGAGTCTGAAATGAAAAAGAAATATCCTCACTTGTTCGAATAATCTCGAGGACGAGATTAAAACAAGTTGGGGAGGATGTAACACCTGCCACAAAAATGTCCAAGATTTGGAAAAGGTACAAACCACAAGGACTATAAGTGTAAATAACCTATAGATCAAGGATCAAAAAGTGAAAATCATGAAAATTCAACGGTAACGGACCGTCACGGACGGTAACGGTCCGTTATGGGCTGGGCATGCGAACCCTGATAGCTTGCCACGTGTCCAGTGACTCATCTTCAAAATCTGACGCGTGGAAACCCTATAACGGACCGTCACGTCTCGTAACGGTCCGTCACGGCCCCAGATTCACCCTAGTGCCCCACGTATCACTCAGTAACGGACCGTCACGCCTGGTAATGGTCTGTCCCGACCCAAATTGACCAGAAGACGACACGTGTCTAATGAATCGCAAACCCTAGTTTGGTGACAGACCGTCACCACCCGTAACGGTCCGTCACGGTCTCAGAACTTGCCCTATAAATAGATGGTCGAGTTCATTCCCATTCTTCACACCAACATCAACTCTCTCTTCCATCTCTTATTCCAGAGACCATCTAGCTCACTCTCGACGATCCCGGTTCGATTCCCGCTCTTCGTAGTGCCTGGTTAAGGAAGAAACGCTCGTAGAAGTGCTGGTACGCTAGAGAAACCAAGTTAAAAAGATAGTCTATAAGCTTTCGACTTAGAGGCTCATTCCTATAACCAATGTGAATACTTTATCTCTCTAAAAACTTGTGTCAAACATTTTATTTACGAAAATGGCCAAATAAAGGTTAAGGAAATAATGCTCAACGTTCTACTACGAACAAAGCATTCAGGCCATAGGTATGCGTAAAACTTGCAAGGGATACACGGGTCTCGGGTGAAATTCTCGGATTGCGGCCGGTGGTTGTCTTATAACAACTTTGGAGGCAAACCTGTCCACTGTTATAAGACATGACGCCAATGTATACTTTGGTGCGATTGAACATGACGGGCCTGCTGAATGTGTGGATTGAACATAAAGTTGTGATTATGAAATTAATACTTGTTTGTGCCAAATGATTTTAAATGTCAAGATAATTGTATTCATCGGCGTTCGCGCTGACGTTTTATTTTCAAAATGTTTTCAGGAAAAGAATAAACTGAAATAAGAAAGGGGTATGGGCAGACATCAGATCTGACCTGAATGTAAGAGGCAGACATCAGTTCTGACCTATGAAAGGATAGACTTACACGTTGGATTCTCAGGCCTCGTGTGTAGAAAATCCTAAAGAAAAGAAAAGGGGGGATAGAACCAGGGGATTGATCAACCCTGGGTAGTACTATTTCCAGTATCTATAAATGTATTTGATTTCAAATGTTGTTTTGTATTCAAAATGAAAAATGTATTTAAATCCCTATGTTTATAAAGTAAGTATAAAACTGTTGTCTTCCAACTGAGTTTTGATATTTACAAATACAACCCTTGAGGTTGAAAGATTGTTGAAACAATCCTTTTGAAAAAGACTTTCGCTGTATTTATAAAAACTCTGAAATCAAAGTTCAAATGTGATGCCAATCGTGGTCGCACGCGTCCAGGGGGTGCCCGGGGCGGGGTGTGACAACCGGCGAAAGTAATCTAATGACTACCGCAGAGGTGGAACTACTGGTAACACAACACGTAGCAACCGCGATAGCACAATACGAAGCCAATCGTAATAATGGTGCAGGTG
Source organism: Smallanthus sonchifolius (assembly GCA_023525975.1). Taxonomy (NCBI): domain Eukaryota; kingdom Viridiplantae; phylum Streptophyta; class Magnoliopsida; order Asterales; family Asteraceae; genus Smallanthus; species Smallanthus sonchifolius. Next base: position 30,733,587 of record CM042019.1, on the reverse strand, counting down.
CCGGTAGTGGCACCGGCGGAGGCGGTGTTGGAGGCAACGGCACTGGCGGCGGTTTTGGAGGTATTGAAACAGAAATCCACATCGATAAATAGAAGTCACTGAAAGGACCCAAACCGAGTAGCTCTCATAGTTGGCACACGTAAGCATAAACATAGTTCTTAAACCTCGAATTTAACATTAAAACTAATAGCGGAAGTCTATTACATTTCAGAGTCAATTAAAACTTTTGGTTCAACATTGTTCGACATTCATAACATTTAAACTACTGGGATATCAGTCTTGGTCAGCAGCAGCCATTTGTTCTTACTTGTTCAGCATCAAACATGCTTCTTTCCTTTGCTACCTGATGTGCATACTAAAAGAGTCAGCTAACGCTGGTGAGTTCAAGTTTTTCTTTAGCTTTATGAAAAGGGGTTTTATCTAATACGTTCTTTAAACATAGTTATTATATTATACACATAATACAATAAAATCTTTCTTTCTTATTTTAAATACATGTATATTTACTTTATGCTCTTTTCTTTAAGTCATACATTAACGTCTACAATATGTTCTGTGCCCCCCAAGCGGCCTTCTTCATTCTTGATAACCGAAGGAACATCTGTGCCCCCAAGCGGGGCTTCTTCATTCTTACTTAGCGACCGTCGTCGCTAGAGTAACCGTCGTTACTCACCTTAACCAATTGAAAATTCACTCAATACAGTGCCCTGCCGAGCATTGTGTCGGTTTTTCACATGGTAACATCGGCTTCGAGTAGCACTAGTCACTAGGACTATACTACTACCTCAAGACTTGCTACTATGCTTAGGGTAGCACCAGCCTCTAGGACTACGCTACTAACCCAAGTCTTTCTTCATATAAGCATACTCTTACAGATTAGACAATGTATTTGACTTTCTCTTTCTTTCTTTATCTTTGTTTATAAACATACAGTTAAATAAACAATCTTATCTTTCTCGTTTATAAAACATACAGTTTAATAAACATATTTATCTTTGTTTATAAAACACATTATTAAATAAACAATCTTATCTTTCTCTTTCTCATTTATAAAACATGCCGTTTAATAAACCATTATCTTTCTTCTTATCTTTATTTATAAAACATACAGTTTAAGAAACCATTATCTTTTTTTCTTATCTTTGTTTATAAAACATACGGTTTAATAAACCATTATCTTAACCCTTTTCTTTCAAAACATTCTTTTACTGTTTAAACTCTTTCTTTAACGTTTTCTTTCTTTGAAACTCTTTCTTGTATATTTTCTTTGTCAAAAAATTTTCTTAAGCTTTTCTCATTTATAAACATACAGTTATATAAACCATAATCTTTTCTTATCTTTATGTTTAAGTAAAAATACATTTTATTATAAACATGTCTTTTCTGAGTATGCACATAGCCCTAAAACAGTAAATAGGGATTCTTGACTCAGCTAATAATGCTAGCCTCAAAGTGTTATCTACTGTCCAAACGATGTCACGCATAATCTGGATAAATGGATGAATATCAGGTCTATACGACACTAGTCGGTTTACACTAGTCCCCGATAATTTTCCCGAGTCTCTTCCCACTAACCAACACTAGATATATAAGTTTTACAGGTCATACATTTGCGTACAAGCCGTTCTAAGCTCGCTTACAAAACTGCTGAGCACCATTCGAGAAAAAAAACTTGTTTTGCTCATATCTCGACCATACGGGCTTCGATTGAGGTGATTCAAGCGGCCACGAAACTGTCTCGTCGAGCTCTACCAGCGCCACCATTTCTCGTCGTCGGTCGCCGAAAAAGCAGGTTTGGCTGAAAAACTTGCCCTTGGTCGGAAATCTTCACCTTTTTGAACCAAATCTTATTGTAGTCTTTAGATCGGACCTTTAGGAGGGTAGATCTGGGCTTAGATCAGAAAAGCCCCAAAATATATCCCTCGCCGGAGTTCTTTCTTGACTCATCGAAAAACCGAGTGGCTCCCTTAGCCACCGCCGCTGCCTCCACTGTGTTCGACCACCACTTCCCGTCGCATCACCACCTGCCGTCCTCTCTTCTCGCTGGAAACCGGTCGCCGAAACCGTACCACCCCGCTGGAATTCTCTCTAGAACAAACACATGTATGTGTTTTGTTCTGTGACAAATGAGGAGTCCCACAAGGAATCTCATTTATATAGGCTGGTTCGTTTTGGCTACGCAGTGCCTCGTTCGTGGTTGTGAACCTTCATTTAATCATCGGTTTAAACTATAAAAAGAACTTGGGTCGTATAATATTCCATAACGAAACTTTATTACGACTAAGCCCTATATGACATAAATATTGAAATTTTGACGTGTTAACTTAACTAATTAACACGTTAGAATTTTCTAAATTTTTGGGATGTTACAGTCATGATATATTTTTATTTATTTAATTAAAGTTATAAATTGGTGATTTAGTCAATACAAATATCTCGAATCGGAGATGCACTTATAAGGCATCCATGTCGTGCAATCACCGAAGCTTCAACGACACAGAAGGTGCGGGGGTGTTATGCGTTGGATTGAGAATATGGAGTCGGTGATGGGAATTAGCGAGTGTACTGCTGACTGCATGGGGAAATATGCAACTTGCACGCTGACCGACAAAGCGTTAACTTGGTGGAATTCGCAAATGAAGACATTGGGAAGGCAAAACCGCCTACCAATTGACTTGGAATTGAATTTCGGGACGAAATTCTTCTAACATGGGAGAATGTGACACCCAACATTTCCAGGTCAATATTCGTACTTATCATAAACGCGTTTACATTATTCATGTTTTCTAATTGACTTAATTGCATGGATTAGGTCATTAAAGTCTAGCAAAGGTCATACGTTATTTTAGTTCACACTTTGGTAATTTTAGGAATTACCGGTTCACGAATTCGTAAAACCCGACTAATACGAACGTTGGTGATTAATCTAAATGTCTGGAATAATGCTCAAAGATCCATAACACATAAACTTTATGTTTATACAACCAAATTTAAGGATTAAAACACATAAAACATGTAATAATCCACAATGACATAATTCCAAGATTTTATCATGCACCATCATCTTTAAACGTATATATACACACAACCAATGATATATGTGACTTATACATCAAGTAATTAGAAGTTTGACATCAAACTAGTTAACTTTTAAACTTAAATACGATTAAAGACTTTAAAACAAACTAATTTACATTTTAGAACTATAACCGGGATTTAACGCGCTAAATACCGGGATAACCTACCCTCTTAACCACTTTATCAACCCAACCACACCCCCTTTACCCCATTTTGGCCGAATGCCCTAGTGGGCCCCCCTCACACCTCATTTTCTTCATTCTTTGACTTTATGTTACAAGACGCCATGCTTCTGTTGGATATATGATGTTCGCTCGTCAATTAAGTCAACGTTACTAACGAGATACGATCCAAAGAGTAACACATTAGGCAACGAATAAAATATAATATTTAATTGTTAAATATTATTCTCGAAAGACGGTTTTATTAAACGATTGATTAATATTTAAGAAAAATATTTATCTGAGATTGAGATAATTAATTACTTGTTGAATTAATTATTTACGGTGATAAATGTTTAATCTGTTAGACATTTAAAGATTAGTGTTGGAACTAATTGTAGGCCATCACATATAAAACAGTCTGAATACAAAAGAATTCTTTGAAGATAAAATATTTCGTCTCAAATATTTTTCGTTCGAAATTGTTTTCGGACGAAATACATTTCGACCGAAATGTACTTCGGACGAATCCATTTCTTGTCTTCTTAGTATAAATACTTATATAGTTTGAACATTGTAAGGTGGGAGTTCATTTGCAATATCATAAACATTTGAGAGTTACACCTTTAACTATGTTTTTTGATCCAATCTTAGTTCTTTATTATTGTATTGGTGTACTGAATCTGCTACGAATAATCGATTTCCACAAGTGATATCAGATCTTTCGGTGCTCGGTTTTGTTGTTTTCTTGCAAGATTCAAGTTTTCTGCAAGTTTTCACATTTTCAAGATTCAAAAGCCTTCAATTTGCATCAAAATTCACGCCATTGTTGAAGATTTATGATATAAAGTGATGGAGAATCAATTTGGGATTAATTTGAGGGTTTAAAGGGTTGATTTGATGATTTTGGAAGTTTTGGTGCATTTCCGGGTTCAAACAGCATGAATCGTCCGAAATCTTTTTCTGGCAGACTTTTTGTCCGAAATATTTTTCGTCCGAAAAGTCTGTCCGAAATCTTTTTCGGTCGAAAACTTTTGCCTTAGAAAAATTTTCACCTCCAAAAAAAAATAAAAAATTGAAGGATGTTTACACCTATGTTTCGGGCTGATTATGAAAAAATGAGGTGATAAAAAAAATTCTCAATGGTTGACGAAGGTTGTGTGCATAAGGTCTTTGTAAATGGACGTGGGTATATTCATTCAGATCTTGTTGAATCATTATATGTAAATAAGGAAGATAAGAAAAGACAAGCAAGACAAGACACATTAAAGAAAATATATCAAGTGTTCGCACATGCTAAAGGAGAAACTTTGACAGACAAGTATCACAGATATGTGAGATTGATAAATGATCTGAAGGATGTTGATATTGAATATGACAAATCAGGAGTCATGGATACTTTTCTCAATGATCAACCAGAGGAATGGATGATGTATAAACTATACATCAGAAATAAATGACTAAAATATAACACATTAGAAGATTTGTGTGCAAAGTTACAGTTTGATGCACTCAAAGCAGATAAGGACAGAATAATGATCAAATGAGGATACGGCTATGATTTTCAAGGAAATTGTAAGCTTATAGAATCCCATTTGGTTGCTGAAGCAGTGAAAGAATCATAGGAACTTAAAGCTTATTCTGAACTGCTCAATGAAAATATGTGTTATGTGGAGTGTTTTGATAAAATTGTTGATTACAAGAAACAAAATCAACTTCTGATGGATGCAATGATTCATGCAAATACTACAAACAAGGTTCTAAAAGATCGTGAGAAAGAGTATAAAAGAAAGATTAATAATTGTGTTAAAGAAAATTCTCATGTGAAGCTTCAGTTAAAGAGAAAGAATTATGAAATTCAACTGTTGATTGATAAAAGAGAAACAGAAAAGAAATTGTTGACAGAGAAGATGGAGAAAGTTGCCAATACAGCAATTAAAGTTGATAAAATAAACATACTAGGGAAAGTTGCTAGTGGGATCATTGAAGCTCAAATACATGTCAAAGTAACGTCTGGGCTTGGATATAAAAGAACTGGTGAAAACACGGAGGCTCAAGTTAATGATAAAGTGCATAGCGAGATTGGATACAAAAGTGTTCCTCCTCCATTTACTACAAATGGATTTTATTCACAGATGCCTCAACCATACATTCCAGAGCTTTTTGTTCCAAATGTTTATCCTTCGTTAGAGCCAAAGAGAAATTCTGAAGCAAATAAAGTTGAATCGAAGATTCCAAGTGATCTTGCTTCTGATGATGATTGTGTCAGTGACAAATCTGAAGAAAGTTAAAAATGTGTGGATTATTTTGACAATAAGGGTGGCTTAGGGTTCAAGAAAGAAAGTCCACTCAATGCTAATGCCATCCCGTTCATTTCAAATAAGTTTGCTCCACTCATGTTTGTTAAAGAGGGAGTAGAAACGTCAAAAGTTAAAGAACATAAGTTTAAAGACAAGTCAACATCTCGAAAGGGGCCTTATCAAAGAACATGTCCTGCTTTCAAAAAATGTTTCAGTTGTGGAAAGCAAGGTCATTTATCAAAAGATTGTTGTATTAAGAAACAAAAGTCTCCCAAACAGAAGGTTATTTCTCAACCTCAGAGAAAGTTTCAAGAAAAGGTTGTTAACGTTTTTAATAGGTTGAAGACGTTTTGGTCATACAATACGTCAAAATGAAAACAAGATTGGAAAGACAAAACTAAACCAAGACAAGTTTGGAGAGTTAAAGATTCGAGTTCAAGATCCAACTTTGATGATGCAAAGTGTATGGGGGAGCTTGGCAGAATTCTCGTGTTTTGATATGCAATGGCCTAAGGGGAGATTGTTGGAACTAATTGTAGGTCATCGCATATAAAACAGTTTGAATACAGAAGAATTATTTGAAGAAATCTTTTTCGTTCGAAATCATTTTCGGAAGAAATACATTTCGACCGAAATGTATTTCGGACGAATCCATTTCTTGTCTTCTTAGTATAAATACTTGTATAGTTTGAACATTGTAAGGTGAGAGTTCATTTGCAATATCATAAACATTTGAGAGTTACACCTATAACTATGTGTTTTTGATCCAATCTTGTTTCTTTATTATTGTATTGGTATATTGAATCTGCTACGAATATCCGGTTTCCACAATTAGATTTTTACTAATTATTAGTAATTAGTAAAATATAAGGGTTAATGATTAATAGTTAATTATTACTGGGATATTAACTGTTAATACCATAGGGGACCGGTATGTAATTATAATGCTTATAAATATAACATTATAATCAAAACCCTAACCCAATAATCCCAACCCTAACCCAATAATCCCAACCCCAAAATCGGCCCTCCCTTCTCCCCTTTGCGAAGCCGACGCCACCACCTCACCGCCGTGAGCCGCCGAGAATCGGCCACCATCACCACCGTCGCACCGCCGCCATCGTGATCGGCCTCCCCCTTGCACAACCGTGTGACGTTTTGCTGCAGGATTTCGTGTACGTGTCATCTAGCGTGACGTTCGTTGTACTAAGGTGTTCTGATCTGGTTATCGTCAAAGGTATATTCCTAGAACACCTTATGGTTGGTTAATATAATATTGTTTAAACGCGTGTAATCGAATCACTGAAAGGAATCCATATCTGATCTGTTTGTTGTACCAATAAATCGCTTCCGCTAAATATATCTGATTTATTTAAAAAGTTTAAATAATTTTTTTTTAAAAGTTAAAAACTGGTGCATGATTCCCAACAACTTCATACCTTATAAGTCATACTAACCCAATCACATCCTTCATTCTATCATTCACTTTCATTCAAAAATCAAATTCACACTCCTCCCTCACCTCTCTCCCTTTTACGGCTTACATACATACACACCACCCCATCCTTTATTCAAATCTTCATCCAAATCCAAGAAGATTTCAAGTGTTTTCAAGATGGTTTAGCTTAAGATTGGAACTTGGAACTACCTTCTTACTTCCTTTTACTTGCTTGCTTGTAGTGAGTCCTCTACATATCTTTCATTTTTACTAACATTACAAGTATTTTTATTGTATAAAACACCACCCAAAACAAAGTTACTTAAAAACTAGTAAAAACATGGTTTAATCTTTTAAACATGAGTTTTCTTTAGAAATGCATGTTCATATCTTATGAACATACTAGAATCTCTAAACAAAAACTAATATCTTGTACATACATGTTTTTATAAGAAAAGTGGGTCAAGAAGTAAACTTGTTGGTGGTTTCCTTGCATATATGTAAAGATCTTGAAATATTGTTGTTAAAATAAGTATTTGGATATTTTAACTTTTATGAACAAGTCTTATAGACATTTTATATATATATATATATATATATATTATGAAATACACATGTACATAAACTTAAAATGAAGAGAATCTATGCATAATCTTGAGTAAAAATTGGATCTACAAGTATAAGAAACCGTAATTATGGATTTTGGACAAAATATGGATCATGGACATAAAATACATGGAACAAGTTGTTGTGGGCAAATCTGGACTTTGGAATTCTAAACATGTTAAACACAACATAACTAACAACTAGAACCTTAATCAAGGTTTTAAACAAGTGTCCATCAAAAGGAAACATGTTAAAAAGTGTAACAATGAAGTGGACAGTAAGATGGCAGAAAACTTGATTAGTGTTTAGAGGGTCATAACTCAGTTATACATAACTAAAATTGATGAATTTTGGGTCTAAAACTAAGTATAAATAATCATGAATGCAACCCAAGTGGTCTCATGAAATTTCGTTGAGTTTTGATACCCCAAACTGGTCATACAAGATAAAAGGTCAAAGTTGTCCTTTTCAATAGAAAATTTTTCCCACTTGTTGGAGTCATATATTGGTCATAACACGTCCAAATAACCTGATTCCACTTCCTAAAGTTAGTATTTTTTTTGTATAGATTAAAATTTGTGTGGTCTTGAGTCATGGAAATGAGTTTTGGTCAGTCAACTAAAAGAAATCCCTAAGACACTCCATAAACAAGCAATTATACCTTTCTATCCAAATAAATGTTTTAAAACACTTAAGCATGTCACAAAGTGTTGGTTAATACATTTTTGTAACCCTAAGACATGTAAGTAACTATGGTTAAAGTTTCGTGATTAAACAAGTTCGTTTGGTTAGTCAAAGGACGACACACGGACGACTTAAAATTCTGGAAAATTCAATAAACAAGGGTTTGCTTTAATAATATAGTTTAAGGTAAATAACTATCAAAACCCTAATACGATCTATATACGACAACTTATAGATAAGTATTTATACATATAACACCAGTAGTATATATATATATATATATATATATATATATATATATATATTGACTAAATATGTATGCATATCATGAGATTCAAAGACAAATCACCAGCAGTTCGTCGGGTCACGCTTTCAAAATGTAACACATACATCATCGAATCTAACATTTTGGGTGAATCTTATACACGTTCAACTTGTATGTAACATCATATTATAAGGCCTTAAGAAAACCGTAACTGTTTAGGTCACAGTTAGAACGGTCTTACATACACTTCGGCTTTACTAAGCTCATCAGGTGAGTTTCACGACCCCTTTTCTTGTACTTTTAAATGTTTTAGAACATCGAGGGTAAAATATACTTGTAACCATTTTTATACGATAATAAGAAAACAAAACTGATCATTTATGTTTACATGAGACATTTGTAGAGATCTCGAAGTCCCCTGTTAACAGTTTATAACCATTAGCTTTAAGTAGCCTAGATATCGTGAATAGTACTATTGGGATTGACACTTCCAGTCATGGGTTAGTCACTCTAACCGAGGGTCCGTATGGCCCAATGATTACACCTTTTCTTAACTCGTGAGCCCGTGGGAATGGGCGAGGGGCGAAACACCTGTGTTTGGTTTGGTTATACCTCAAGTAAAATAATATTCGTATACCTAATTAGTTGCGAATGGGTCAATCTTGATTTGTTTTGTTTAATTGTCGTATACTTGAATTCGTTTTCGTGCAAATGGTTTTCTTGCAACTTGTAACATGTAAACCTGTGAACTCACCAACCTCGTGTTGACACTTTAAGTATGTTTTTCAAGAAACTAAACGTGTCGTCAAGGGTAAAACATCGTAGGAATCATGCATGCACCTTGGATACAACTTTTGGGGATTTTTCTTGTATAACTCAACACCGTTGAGTCATGTTTGCAAAATCTTAATTTACTTTTGTGTTTTAAAACAAATACCATGGTTTGTAAACTTTAACCTTAGTCATGTATCCAATTTGTGTGTTGTGTTTGCAATGATCATGTGCTTTGAAAAACCATGAATGTTACGCCTCGCGTTTTCGCGTTGGCGGGGTGTGACATAAACGAGCAACAAACTAGACGTTGTCCCACCATTATGGGGAATACACGATGCAAATTAACTTATGAATTGAAAATCATTAGCAAAACATATATTCGATGAGCATTGTTACGAATTGTGATGGGTTGTAATAAGTTTGGGCTTGTTGTGCGTATGAAAGGATGGAAAATGACATTTTTACCTTTTTCGATCTTAATGGTTGGATCTTAGATTTAAATAAACAGAGGGCTAAGATTGTTCAATGGCTCTCCCTACATATGTGTATACATGTATCTTATGCAATGAAAATCATATATAGATTTAAGGAGGCAATTGTATTTACTTCACAAACATAAAGAAAATGTCATACATAACACATGAACATTGCCTACACAAGAACATTGATCACCCTTTAGAAGCAACTTCATATCATAAAATCACTACAGGAAAACAAGCCATTCTTAGGTAGCAAATTTAACTTTTATAATAATTTGACAACTCACATTAATCATGATCCACAGACTTCATTTTTCGGTCATATCAGGCTATTGGGTTAGAGGCACACATTCGATCTCTATTTGTAGTTCACCGCTTTCAACATTTTGCAGTTGCATAACAATGTCTTGCTTTGCCTTCCCTTCCGCCACTGTGATCATACCGTTATTCACGAGGGTATATTTGTCTTTTCCTTCTGTAACCTTTTCAAGTTGTTTTGATGACTCGTTGGCAGACTCGTTGGCATTGCCATTCTCGAAAGCTTTAGCAGCAGAAACCAAGGGCTCAATATCAATCTCAGCCTCACCCATAGGATCATCCGTTGAAAACTTATCCTTGTCAAAAACATTCTGCAAATGGGTCAAAATGTTATTGACAAATAATATTATAATCATACAGTGACAAAATATTAACCCGAAATCGAAGGGAGAAATATTAGTCCTTTATGTGAAATGGGTCAATTCAGGCTATTTTATTGTTAGTAAGTCAGCCAGGTAAACTCAAAAAATAAAACCTTTAAGTGAAATGGGTCAATTCGGGCTATTTTATTGCTAGTAGTTCAGCCAGGTAAACTCAAAAAATTAACCCCTTTAAGTGAAATGGGTCAATTCGGGCTATTTTGTTGCTAATTGTTCAGTCAGGTAAACTCAAAAAATTAACCCCTTTAAGTGAAATGGGTAAATTGGGCCAATTTTACTGCTAGCAGGTCAGCCAGGTAAGCTAAAAAGAAACAGATCAAGTGGAACATAATCAAGGGTTTACAATTCCTAAATATGCTTTAATCAAAAAAAATAAAATTGGATCATTATTATAACAGTGAACTTTGTAATCAGATTTATTATTTAAGTGAAATGGGTCAGCCAGGTAAACTAAAAAAATTAATCCCTTTTAGTGAAATGGGTCAACTCAGGCTATTTTATTGCCAGGAGGTCAGCGAGGTAAACTAAAAAAATTAACCCGTTTATGTGAAATGGGTCAATTCGGGCTATTTTATTGGTAGCAGGTCAGCCATATAAACTCAAAATTAACCCCTTTAAGTAAAATGGGTCAAGTCGGGCTATTTTATTGATAGCAGGTCAGCCAAGTAAACTAAAAAGACTAAGCTAAAAAGAAACATATCAAATGGGACATAATCAAGGGTTAACAAATTCCTAAATATGCTTTACTAAAAAAATAAATAAATTGGATTATTATTATAACAGTGAACTTTGCAATCATATTTGTCATTTAAGATAATAAAAAGAAAGGTCAACAAAATGTTAGCAGGTCCACCCAACCCAACCCGACCCGACCCGACCCGAACTGTTCTTTTATTGTTACCCAACTCACCCATTTTTTCATCTATAAATATAACATCTTTGTTGGTCTGTTTATCCTTCTTGAATAACATTAATATTTCCAAGAAACTTTCATAAACATAATTTTGACTTACCACTTTCAAAGGCGGGACATCTTCAGGAATTGATAACATTAACTTTTCATTCCAGACAGGATTGAGGTTGTTCTTTATAACTCGGGTCTTCACCGACTGCAGCCAAAACAAAAGATCTCATTTTCACACAGACATCAATTCTACGACTTACAATTAATTATGCATCAAAATACAAAAGAGATTTATATTAAAGTTTAGGCTTACTTGGTTTCCCAATGATAGCATAACATAAGGGTCACTACTCCTCACATCTCTAATAACAAGGTTTGTGCCTCTGACCACTTTGACTTTTATCAAACCAACAAATTCCACCATACCTGCCTATAAATGAGATATCAGGCATCAGAAAAATAAGTTCAGTATAAAGTTTCTAATACAGAATGTACATAAAAACTTTTATTTTGATCAAGATCTTATTTTGAATTCAAAGACTATATTAAATCAGCAGAGGTGGAAATTTCAACCCATTTACTAATGAATGGGTTGATCCGGGATATCTTTTGTCTATAACAGGTCAAGCGGGTAAAGTAAAGAAAATTAGCTAAAAAGAAAACGAGTCAAATGGTTCAGACAGGTGGAAAGTAACGCTTAACATTTTATTCATCAAATTGAACTATATATAACTCTTGCATTCATGTTTCACAAACTAGATATTTATCATGATTTAATTTTTGTGGATAAAACGTGTTTCAGGTCAAGCCGACCCATTTTGACCCGTATATAAAAACTGGCCCTTTTAACCTGAACATGGTTTTGACCAGTTACCCAACCTGCCCATTGTTCCACTTCTAAAGTTAAGATAATTAAAGTAATTACCGTTGAGTTACTTTTCTTTGCGGGCTTCTGTTCGACATCTTTTCTTTTTCTGGAGTTGAGAAATGTTTGACCAATATTATGTATACGCATACTGTTTAAATATTTCTTATCCACTACAGAATTTATGCCTGTTGAACTGCAGTGGAAGGCTGCTGGATTGAAAGGGCAAGATAACTGTTCGTCTGTGTTTAAAAATTGTTGCATTACATACTTCCTCCTGAGTATTATTAATAAAGTTCAGAAAAAATGTACCAAGTCTGTTACAAGTTTTATTATGACAGTTGTTGTTACAGGTGGCAATTTTGACCCATTTTCTTATGAGCAGGCCGATTTGAGTCATGTTTGTACAAAGAGTCAAAAGTTGACCAAGTAGCGTTATTAGTGCATACAATCTCCTAAATTGCTTTGTTTTATAGATTATATTATTTGAAGATATTTAAAAAAAACTAGATTAAAAAGTGTTTTGGGTCAACCTGACTCGTACTAAAAAATTACCAATTTTGACCCGTTACCCTACCCACCCATTTTGCCACCTCTTAACACTTGTGGTTCTTGGATTACTTGATAAAATCAGTACGCTCGTCTGTGGAAGAATCTGGTGGTGGTTTTCTACAGTTGTTCGGTATGCTGTCTTCATATTTTGAATTTACGGCAGTATTTCCACCAAGTTTTATCACATTATCAACATCTTCCTCTGTCCACTCATCCAGATTCACTGATAATATCTGCAACAAGAAGTTTAGAATTGGTTAATAGCATTACAGGTGGCAATTCCGATCCATTAATTTAGCATTGAGCCAGTTCTGATTATGTTTTATCTCTAACAAGTAAAATAAATACATTAGCAAAAAAAAGCGGGTCAAATTGGTTAAAACAGTTCGAAAGTAACCCAAAGTGTATTTCTAAAATCTAATGTATAACCTCCTGGTTATTTTTTAATTAAAAACCTAGACACATTGTTTATAAAAAAAACTTGATATGGACAAGAAGTGTTTCGGGTCAATCAGAGCCATACAATATTGTATATGAGGCAAAAAGTGACTACTACACCTTTGATATATGCACTCCAAGGCTTCTATGTACTCCAGAACACTTGATGCATACAAATGCTCCAAGATTTGCAGATCTAATTACACCCACAAGGGTGAAATTTATTTGGTTAGAGCAAAATACAAAATAGATTATGCGAATGGATGCGTAATTAGAAAATATGAATATACTTACACCCATTTTGGACTTGGAGATCCACAATCTGCACATAACTCATTACCAGATTCAAATAAAAAATTTGCCAGCCTCAGTTTTGGACCTGATGAGGAATATTACATTGCAACCAAACCCAAATTTTTAGTTATATCCAACAAGTAGAGTTTCCCCTAAACCAGAAGACATGCAATTTACAAATAAGACAAGCATAATTATGATGTGTTATCGGCCTCATTAATAATTTACATAAGTTCACTTTGTTAGAAGCAGTGACATTATTTGTGCAGATGATCATACATTTTAGAGGTGGCAAGATGGGCAGGTTGGGTACCGGCTCAAAATGGTGTTTATTTTTTTGTAAATAGTTAATGCATAGCATACCTAACATATTGTTGTATCTATGTTACAGATAGTTTTTTATATAGACATCTGGTTGTATAAATAATCATATATATTTGGAAAGAAAACTGAATCCTCATACAATATGGTATGTCAAAAGTTCTAAGCAAGTCATAAAACTAGAGAATCTGCAACAGGTGCAGAAAACTGAGGGTGAATACTAAAATAACAAAATTGCACTAACCAGCAGATGGTGTCTCTTCATCTAACTCATCGCTACAGTTTTCTTCATCATCTAAATTTAAGAGGTCAAAGAGAGAAGCTTCTGCAATAATAAGTGTATTTAATCAGGGATCACATCCAGGAATCAAGTAAAATTTGGAAGTAAAGAAAGCTAGACATGCAGAAATAACTTGCTGCTAGCATATGGAGTCTGATTGGAAGGCAGCCGGCCCTAGGCTTCTGCCCTTGTTTCTTCAGCCCCAAGGCAATCCAGCCGACTTTACTTTAAGTCGGTTGAGAGCAGTCCCAGTTTGAGTCAGTCTAGGCTAAACTATAAATATATCTCTCATGTAATTCTGATCTTAACACCTCATAGATAATAATGACTCGCTAGTGCGGCTGTGGACGTAGGCTAGCCAATGATGAGACTCTAGATATCACGAGCATGGGAGATGTTGTTTTGAAATCTCTCCATAATGTACTTGGACGATGAAGGATGTCAGACTCATTCCAAACTTGAAGAGAATGTTTATCGCTCGTGGTAAGAAAAGGAGGACTCTATACAATGAAATCTTCTCCCCAATTGTGAAAATGACTACAATCAGACCAGTGTTGAGTATCATACCTACAGAAGGCTTGCATCTAGAGCAGCTAGATGTCAAGACAATACTCTTGCATGGTATCCTTGATGAAGATATTTATATGTCACAATCAGAGGGCTCCTAGACATCTGGTAAAGAGAACTTAGTTTGCATGAAAGCGCCAAGACAGTGGTATTTGAAGTTCATAAGAGTAGGAATGGGTATAAAAGATATGCATGGATCATTGTTGTTATTTGAAGAAATTCGACACTTCCTACATCATATTGCTTCTTTATGTGGACGACATGCTTATAGCCGGATAAGACATGAGAGAGACCAAGAAATTGAAGAAGCAAATATCTAAAGAATTGGTATTTGAAGTTCGATGACTTTATAATTTTTTAAGAATCCATTTTCTAATTTTTAACAACTCATTTTCTTTATTTTCTGTTTTTTTCTTTTTGTTTTTGTTTCTTGAACGTCTTTGGCTGATTTTCTCACTTTTCTATTTATTTTCTTTCTGATTTGTTTCTTCCAGAATTTAATTGTTTTTTTATTTGTTCGGTAGGTTGTACATATAGTTTTTTAAGTTGTACATACAACTATAACGCTTATTAGTCATATATAAGCCTTTGTATTATTATAAATTTGTTATTTTAGCTACTTTAGTTGTATATTGTACATAGAGGTTCTTTATCTAGCACTAAACAAGCCTAAAACATGTCTAAAACACCTAAAAATGGTAACTTCATATTGTGCGCCTAGTTTAAAAATGCCCTCGTTTTTTAAGCGCCTTGTGCCTAGGCCCAAGGTTCACCCTTTGAACCTTGAGAGCGCCTTGCGCTTTTGACAACATAGCGAAGCACATCCAGTTGAGGTATCATTTCATCAGAGGGATGATCAATGATGGTACTTTGAAACCGGACAAGATCCCTAGTACAAAGAATCACGCAGACATGTTCACAAAGGTCGTGACATTGGAAAAGTTGAAGTTCTGTGTAAGTTTAATTGAAGTGAAGGCACCGCACTAGTTTGAGAGAGATTACATAATTACAAAGGCGGAGCGTAATTGATGTGATCAGCCTCCAAGTGGGAGATTGTTATTTGGCCCTTGTTTCTTCATCCCCAAGGTAATCCAACCGACTTTACTTTAAGTCGGTTGAGAACAGTCCCAATTGGAGTCGGTCTAGGATAGCTACTCAATGTAGCCTATAAATATATCTCTCGTGTAGTTGTAATCTTAACACCTCATTAATAATATTGACTCGCTAGTGTGGCCGTGGACGTAAGTCAGTTTAGACCGAACCACACACATCTCTTGTTTGTTTATTTTTCTCTGTGTGTGTGTTCTGTTTGTGCAACAATCAACAGCCGATTATCATCTCAATCGGCAGGACAACCTCTGAGCACTAACAACAGCCGATCACAGATCAGCAGCTGTTTAACAACAACGGTATAGCAGCTGATCGCTGCTGCTATTATGTTGCTACTTCTGTTCGGTTGCATCACCACCAAAGAGAGGACTGCCTCCGCTGCTACACAAACTTTTTTGGTCAGATTAGATTGATCGAGAAACCCATGACTAGCAGGTTAGCCATGATACACACCTAACACTTGCAACCAACATAAAAAAAAACTATAACATGTCAAACGTTCATCTTTTAGTTCTATCAATAGTCATGAAGTTGGATATTCGATAATTTCTTTTCCTTCTTGACATATTTCAGCTTTGCTAATAGTTTGTGTAACATCCGACCTCTCATACCAGCACATATTGTTTGTTTTACCACAAGGAGCTCATAGTTTTGTTTCTGGTCGCCCGAGTGGATGCTTCGCGGGAGTTCACTACATCATCTTGGAGTTCTACTCTCAACCACAGCCGATCCTTGTGTGCCAACTATGTGAGATTTGCCTAAGTTGTCAGCTAGGAGTTCTAAAATCAATCAATCAATGTTTAAAAATAAATTCGCAGATTGTATATATAAATATACATTTTACCAATTTACAACTAAGACACTAATGCATACATTTAGATTTCTCAATCACATTTACAAACAAACAAGCATTGCATTGCATTGCATCACTTAAAGAAAGGTCAAAAGTAAAATAAATAAAGATAACCATCATCAATTACTTAATTTGTTTCATTGTTATGTAACATGATACGCTAACCCATAAGAAATTAAATTGTTTTCGCCATCAAATTCGTCCCCTAAAAACCCTCTTGATCTTAGCCATCATACACAATACAAACGTACCTGATAAATTGTTTGCATCCGTCCTTTCATTCCTCGTAGACATTCTTCCTCATCAATCGAAACACAGAAACGAATGTGTAAGCATTCGATTAATCTGCATTTTTATCCGCAATTTGCATGGACATTAATCACACGACTCTTACGAAGATCTAAATTATTAGGTTTTGCTTCATGGGACGAAAATAAAATTTCGAGGGAGAAAATGACGATCCTCAAGAAATCTAGAGTTTTTGTAACAATTATATATTGAGATTTTGAATTTTTTGCTACTTGTGAAACAAGTGTCCGGAAATATGAACAAAAGGAGGAAATATGGATGAACAAAACCTAATTGTCGTTGGGTTTTTTGAAATGAAGAAGATTTTTTGGTTGTTGAATGTTGAGCATTGCATGGTGATGGAACGGAAGATTTCTTCTTGTTTCAGCCGTTGGCGTTGGGAGATCACAAATATTACCTTCAAGATTTGTGTATGTTACAAGTACACCCTTCTAGTTTTAATAACTACTATTCACAACTAAATGTTTTCTAAAGGTTGAATCCAACAACCCAACTTGCCCATGTCAAATCATATTCGACCCATTATGACATCACGTAAGAGGTAAATCAAGCTTATCGATCAAATCAGACAAATATTGGTCTAGGTCGATGGACACATAAAGAATTCCTAGAGATTTACCTTGAGTTATTTATTAAGTCCGTCTCTAAATGATAAATGTTCTTATTAATATATCCGTCTCTAAATGATAAATGTTCTTGTTAAGGGTTACAAAAAAACCACAAGTTAAGTAAGTGGGGAGACTTGTATGTATGACTATATACGAGTAAGTTTTTATTCGGTAAATCGAATAAAATTGTACTGAACTTTACCAAGTTTAACTGCTAAAGTAGCTAAAATGTCACACCCTAACCGACGGCGAAAACGTCGGGGCGGGACATATAGACTGTTCATGAGCACAATGTTTACTATATTGAAATATTTTAAATCATAACTTCATTTCAAATAACCAAACACAATCAAGTTCAAACAAATACGAAAAGAAATGCATAATATTCTTTATTTAATTTTTAACTAAGTCCATGTCCTACGTGTAGCATATCTTGATCAACTCACACGTTATCACCTGAAACATGAATAAAATAATGTCAACTAAAAAGTTGGTGAGCATACACAGGTTTGTACATAGATAGTATATAGTTATGAAAGATCAAATCCTTACATATCATGAATAAATAAGGCATTTATGGGGAGTAACTAATGTGTAACTAAAGTACAATCAAACCTTTGTAACTAGCATGCAAATTGTGTTGTCGGTAACAATCACCCCAATCTGGGTGGGTTTGTCAGACTCAATAGATCTATCATTGTTAAACGTCGGCTTATTAGTTAATGATTGCACATGAAATTGCACACAAATAGTTAACACGTATAGCACTCAAACATAAAGCTCAAATTTTTGCACATATGAATGTAAATAGGATTTGTGTTTTGTGTAGTCTGTGTAAGTGTAAATAGTTGTGTGTATAGCGTTCATGTTTCACCCCAAAAGTGTAAAAGAGTAAAAGGGGCTATGTAATACTCACCTGATTAGAGGTGTAGCTAACACCCACGGCTAGACGGTAGAATGATGATTGAAACCTCACAAGGTTAACCTAATGTGTAATAAATGTTGAATTACTAATGTATCCAAAAATCTGAGTCTAAAACTATGATTTAATTGAGTGTGTGTACAAAGGTTTTGAGTTGAGGGTGTTTGTGATTTACACGATGTAATATTAAATCAAATAGTTTATAAAATAATTGAATCTGGGTTTGGGTTGGATAACTAAATAAATCAATAATTATTATTTATTTATTTAGTTAGGAAAAATAGTATATATATTATATTTATTTAAATATGATTTAAATAAATGATATTCTTATTTATTTATAAGAATGTGTGTTCTATATTAAATATAAATTAAATAAATAATTTTACTTACTTTATTTATTTATGAAGATGTGTATAAAATCTAATAAATATA
Organism: Smallanthus sonchifolius; assembly: GCA_023525975.1. NCBI lineage: Eukaryota > Viridiplantae > Streptophyta > Magnoliopsida > Asterales > Asteraceae > Smallanthus > Smallanthus sonchifolius. The sequence goes on along the minus strand of CM042019.1, from coordinate 30,714,646 downwards.
CATTTAGCTCTTTAGTGTAAATTATATAAATAATAAATCAATTTATTTATTTATTTACCATTTAAAATAAGTATTTGTTTGTTTTAAATAAAGTTAAAATTTTATAAAACTTTATAAACTTTGTTTTCAAGGAAAAGTATTTTATAAAAATATTTTCATCATATTTCTAATGTGAAAAAAATTATTACTTTGCAAAATGTCTTTATATAATTTTTTGTTAATTAATTAAAATGACATTTTAACAATTAATTTGTAATAATAGTGATTTTATATTGAAAATTATAAAATTTGGTTTCATGCTGTTCAAAATGTTGTAGGGTTTATAAAAATAGTTTTTATGTAAATTTTGGAGCTTTAAAAATGATTTAAAAAAATAAAAGAACGCCACCCGGCTCGAACCCGGGTGGGTTCTGTGAGAGTTTAGTGTTCTACCACTGGATCAGGGACTCAAGCCTTGTAATTGATCCGGTTCGAAGTGGGTTAAACCCATGCCTGCGAAGGAGCCGGATCTGGTTTAATGACATACGCAAAAAGGGCCGACCAGTTACGGCTTGGGGGTTTCGAACCCTGACCACGTGGTCTGATGGTGCAGTGACTAAACCATTCAGACCAGGTGGTCTTGCTGGTCGTTTACCGATTCTAATTAATTAAAACATGAAATTAAACCAAACTCAAATTCGAAAACGCATCAACCTGCCAAGAACCCTAATCCCAATCAACCTCGATACCTTCTGCCATCACGAATTGGCAGAGGGCTATCGATAACCAGAGGATTACGAATCGATTGACGTAATTGGTACCTGATTTGGCTTAGGAATGAATGAGAACGACATAGTCAAATGCTTGGCTGATCTTGGTGCTCGACAGGCTCTCTGCGGTGATATGAGGTTCGATTGAAGAATGAGAGAGTTTGTGTGGTTGATTACGAGAGTAGGGGAGTGTTTTAATTTGATTGATTTCATTCGTATATGTTAATTTGATTTTCAAATTGACCGGGAAAGTCGCGGTGACCGATTTCGTGTTAATCCATTTAATTGATATGAATCGGGTCCTGTTAGCGTCCTAGGTTCATTACGTGATTGTCTCGCGAGTGGTTTGAGGGATTGAGTCGCGTTAATTCATCGAATGTAGTGGAGATTGATACGGGTTTGACTATCTTAAGTCAAACTCGTTTGAATTTTTGAATTGGCTGCTAAATCAGTGTTGTATGGGCTTGGGTTTGCTCGATTATTGCTTGAATATGAGATGTCAATCCACAGGAGTCGATATCGGGCTTGAATTTTGATGAATTTGGCCCTGTTTGACTTTTAAAAGTCAAACAAGCGTTTATGTGTATATATATATATTTTTTGCACTAAATTAAATTGAAATTTGCATTGGTTATTAGGGTTTAGTTGATTGTACGAATGGAATAAAATATTGCACTCAAATTTGGTTTTCAATTTGTGTTACATCGAATTAAAAATAAAAGTAATAAAAATCAGAAACGTTACAGTATCCCCATGTTGAGGGAATTTCGTCCCGAAATTTAGCTAGTTGAGACTACTGAATCGGCGAAGAGGTGTGGGTACTTGAGCTTCATTTGGTCCTCACGCTCCCAAGTAAACTCGGGTTCACGTTTAGATTCCCAACGAACTTTGACAATAGGGATACGACTTCGCTTGAGTTGCTTGATCTCACGATCCATGATCTCCACCGGTCTCTCGACGAAGTGCATCGTTTCGTCAATGCGCACATCGTCAAGAGGTATATGGAGGTTTTCGTCAGCAAGACACTTCTTTAGTTTGGACACATGAAATGTAGGGTGCACATTACCAAGTGATGGGGGTAACTCGAGCTTGTAAGCCACTTTTCCAATTCTTTCAATGACTTTAAATGGACCCATGTAGCGAGGTGCTAGTTTGCCTTTCCTTCCAAAACGGATTACACCCTTCCATGGAGATACCTTTAGAAGAACAAGATCACCGACTTGGAATTCCAAGGGTTTTCGACGTTTTTCGGCATAACTCTTTTGCCGACTCCTCGCTACTCGAATGTTGTCACGGATTTGAAGGATCTTATCGGATGTTTCTTGGATTAGCTCGGGACCGGTGATTTGTGCTTCACCAATCTCGTTCCAACAGATAGGAGAACGACACTTACGACCATAGAGAGCTTCAAATGGAGCCATGTCGATACTTGAGTGGTAGCTATTGTTGTAAGAGAACTCAATTAGAGATAGATATGAATCCCAATTGCCACCAAAATCAATTACACATGCTCTAAGCATGTCTTCAAGAGTTTGGATTGTACGCTCGGTCTGACCATCAGTTTGGGGATGGTAAGCCGTGCTCAAATCCAATCGTGTGCCAAGAGCAGTTTGGAGAGATTGCCAGAAACGGGAGGTAAAACGAGCATCTCTATCGGAAATTATGTTTAGTGGAACACCATGTCGACTCACAATTTCGTCAATGTAAATTCAGGCCAGTTTCTCAACCTGATAGTCTTCACGGATAGGCAAGAAGTGAACAGATTTGGTGAGGCGGTCAATGATCACCCAGATACTATCATAACCATTTGAGGTGCGAGGGAGTTTAGTAATGAAGTCCATAGCTAAATTTTCCCATTTCCACACGGGAATTTCCGGTTGTTCAAGCAAACCGGAAGGACGTTGGTGCTCGGCTTTGACTTTGGAGCAAGTTAGGCATTTGGCAACATAGAGTGCAATGTCTTTCTTCATACCGGGCCACCAATATTGTGGGCGAAGGTCTTGGTACATTTTATCCGCACCAGGATGAATAGAATAACGAGTCTTGTGAGCCTCATTCATGAGAAATGCACGGAGATCATCACGATCGGGAACCCAAATACGGTTCAGATAATAAAGCAAGCCATTGGGTTTAGATTCAAGCTGAAGTTCAACACCACACAACATTTCCTTATACATGTTACCCTCGGTGACCGAGACGTGTTGAGCTTCTAGGATACGATTTTGAATGTCGGTTTGAATTCGGGCACAATGAAGCATGATATGATCCTTACGACACAAAGCATCGGCTACAACATTCGCTTTTCCAGGGTGGTAACGAATCTCGCAGTCATAGTCCTTAAGGAGTTCGACCCAACGTCGTTGCCTCATATTGAGTTCTTTTTTGTTGAAGATATGCTGGAGACTTTTGTGGTCGGTGAACACCACACATTTTGTGCCATAGAGGTAATGTCTCCAAATCTTCAATGCGAATACGACCGCACCCAACTCGAGATCGTGCGTCTTATAATTCTTTTCATGAATCTTAAGTTGCCTTGATGCATAAGCTATCACCTTGCCTCGTTGCATGAGAACACAACCAAGACCTTGGTTGGAGGCATCACAGTAGACAACTAGATCATCATTCCCATCAGGGAGAGTTAGCATAGGAGCATTACACAACTTTTGCTTGAGTGTTTGGAAAGCTTCTTCTTGCTTTGGTCCCCATTCATAAGGTTTACCCTTGTGTGTCAAAGCGGTGAGGGGGACAGCAATCTTAGAGAAATTTGAGATGAACCGACGATAATATCCCGCAAGACCAAGAAACGAACGAACTTCAGTGGGGGTCTTAGGGGTATTCCAATTCTTAACAGCTTCGATCTTAGCAGGGTCAACATGAATACCCTTTTCATTGACAATATGACCTAAGAATTGAACCTCCTTTAGCCAAAATTCACATTTGGAGAACTTGGCATATAGTTGCTCTTTCCTCAAGAGATCCAAAACCGACCTAAGGTGTTGCTCATGATCGGCCTTAGTCTTGGAGTAGATTAAGATATCGTCAATGAAGACGATCACAAATTTGTCAAGATACGGTTTGCACACACGATTCATGAGGTCCATGAAAACCGCGGGTGCATTGGTTAACCCAAAAGGCATAACCATGAATTCGTAGTGGCCATATCTTGTTCGGAAGGCAGTCTTTGGAATATCTTCCTCTTGCACACGGAGTTGATGATAACCAGATCGAAGATCAATCTTCGAGAAACAAGTAGAGCCTTGAAGTTGATCAAAGAGGTCATCAATTCTAGGCAATGGATAACAGTTCTTGATGGTAAGCTTGTTGAGTTCTCGGTAGTCAATACACATGCGGAATGATCCATCCTTCTTCTTGACGAATAAGACAAGTGCACCCCACGATGAATGACTTGGATGAATGAAGCCCTTGTCGGAGAGCTCTTGGAGTTGGCTTGCAAGTTCTTGCATTTCGAAAGGTGCAAGACGATATGGAGCTCTAGCCATGGGGTTAGCTCCGGGCACAAGATCAATGCGAAATTCTACTTGTCGGACGGGTGGAAGGCCGGATAAGTCTTCGGGGAATACTTCGGGAAAATCCCGGATGACGGGGATGTCTTGAATACTCTTCTCTTTGACATCCTTTTGAATAATATGAGCTAAGAAAGCCATGTACTTCTTTCGTAAGTACTTTTGAGCAATAGTGCATGACATTAGCTTGAGTCCTTTGCAAGGCTTTTCACCAAAGACTCTTAGTGTTTCTCCCGACGGTAAAGGTATTCGGATGTACTTCTCAAAACAGATGACTTCGGCATGGTGATTCGCCAGCCAATCCATGCCTATGATGATGTCAAAACTTCCCAGTGGCATTGGTACAAGGTTGATTGGAAATGTATGATCATTGAGTTCTAGTGTGCAATCATGGATAATGGAGTCAATTGTAAGAGAGTCACCATTTGCTACTTCTACGGTGAAGGTTTTCTCTAATTTGGATCGTGTTTTAGCAAGTAAGGGTTCAAAGTTAAGTGACACAAAACTCTTATCTGCACCGGTATCAAATAAAATGGAGGCATATTGACTATTAACAAGGAACGTACCATTGACCACATCATTGTTGGCCTGAGCTTCATTGGCGTTTACGTTGAAAGCACGCCCACGAGCTCCGCCTTTCCTAGCATTGATAAGCTTCGGGCACTGATCACGAAAATGATTCGGGTTGCCACACTCATAGCAAGCGCGTCCAGTTGCAATAGCGGGGACACCTTGATTAGCCACTTGCTGGTTGGTTCGAGCTGGTGGGTTGACTTGACCTGCAAGTGCCTTGGCTCTACAAACGTTGACCGTATGGCCATATTTTCCACAGTGGGTGCAAAGGCGGCAGGGGATGTTCTGGAGGTGGTGATAATTGCAGGTTGCACAGAGTGGGTAGACCCCAACATATGGCTTCTTGACTGGTGCTTGAGCCATGGGGGCAACTTGATTAACAGGGGTAGCAGGAGTGACCACAGCATAATTCTTAGCCTTTCTCTTCTTATTATTGTGGTACGGTTCAGTTTTGGCTTCTTTGTTGTGTGTAGGAGGGGTTGTGGTGTCGGGAACTTTCTTGGTGCCTTTTCTAGTAAGAGTTCCTACTTTTACATGATTGTCGGTCAAAGTAGCAGATAGTCGGATAGCATCTTCGAGTGTTGCGGAATTTCTCCCTAAGACGGTATCCTGAATCTGCCTAGGCAATCCACCAATGTACTTCTCAATGCAGCGGGATAACGGTGTGACCATATGGGGTACAAGGAGACTCAGCTCATGGAACCGGGTTGTATAAGCCAAACTTTCACCACTGTCTTGGGTAAGATCCCAAAACTCAGCTTCCAGCTTTTTCACCTCGTTTCGAGGACAGAACTCTTCGGTCATTAGTCTCTTAACCTCATCCCACGGTAAGGCCATTGCTGTTTCCATGCCTCTAGTCCTCTTTTCCCCATTCCACCACGTGTTTGAAAGACACTTGTGACATGACGAACAAGGAGGTTATCGAGGCAGTCACTATTGAGGAAGGTGCCCTCAATACTTTCAAACCATTGCAGGAGTCCTGTGGCTCTCTCGGTACCATAGAACTTAAGAGGGTTGCATGAATTGAAGTGTTTGAAGGTGCATTGTGGTGGGTTGGCACCACCACCACCATTAGTTCCATGGTTAACACCGGTGGCTCCATTAGCTTGGGTGAGTTGAGTTACAAGTTGTGCAAGGATAGCAACAATGTCGGTGTTGTTGTTGGTCACGGCAGCACGACGGGGAGGCATTCTACAGATTTACACAACACAAGAAGAGATGTAAGAACTTATGAGGGTTGATTGAATTTAAAAGATGAGATAACAAATAAAATAGTAAGTCATAGTTTGGATTGTACTCAAATAGTGATATAATCACTTGAATACTGCGACACATTAAGGTTAATTAAACTCATATAATTTTTCAAGGGGACATGCTTTAGCCTATAAGTAAACACTCATCCCGGGAATTCTCAGGAAAGCATACGGGTCCCTCGGTTGATTGGGATTTATACGAAATGCTTTCCTAGACAGAAAACCCAGAATACAGGTGTCACCCTTCCAGATTGCACGTGTCCTCAAATAATTAACAAAGTTTAAAAGCCTTAACGAGGAAATAAAGAAATTTTTAAAGATTTAACTCCATGAAAATTCCACATGCTATGATGATAATGATAAAGAAGTAGGCAAGAAGGTTATGAGGTTTAGGGTAAGGGTAGGGATATTATATTTATTTATTTATTTATTATTTAGGTATAGTCTAGTAAGTCATGAACTCTAACAAATAAGGTACCATAATGAAATAAATATTAATATAGTAAGCATGTAACACATAGCATGTAGCACATAACACATAATCATCCAGCATGGTATTAATGGGTGTCCTAAAGTTATAGTCTAGGTCAAGGGTGTCTAATAACTTAGTTCCCTATAACCAAGGCTCTGATACCAATCTGTCACACCCCAACCGACGACAGAAACGTCGGGGCGGGACATGTAGACTGTTCATGAGCACAAGGTTTACTATATTGAAATATTTTAAATCATAACTTCATTTCAAATAACCAAACACAATCAAGTTCAAACAAATACGAAAAGAAATGCATAATATTCTTTATTTAATTTTTAACTAAGTCCATGTCCTACGTGTAGCATATCTTGATCAACTCACACGTTATCACCTGAAACATGAATAAAATAATGTCAACTAAAAAGTTGGTGAGCATACACAGGTTTGTACATAGATAGTATATAGTTGTGAAAGATCAAATCCTTACATATCATGAATAAATAAGGCATTTATGGGGAGTAACTAATGTGTAACTAAAGTACAATCAAACCTTTGTAACTAGCATGCAAATTGTGTTGTCGGTAACAATCACCCCAATCTGGGTGGGTTTGTCAGACTCAATAGATCTATCATTGTTAACCGTCGGCTTATTAGTTAATGATTGCACATGAAATTGCACACAAATAGTTAATACGTATAGCACTCAAACATAAAGCTCAAATTTTTGCACACATGAATGTAAATAGGATTTGTGTTTTGTGTAGTTTGTGTAAGTATAAATAGTTGTGTGTATAGCGTTCATGTTTCACCCCAAAAGTGTAAAAGAGTAAAAGGGGCTATGTAATACTCACCTGATTGGAGGTGTAGCTAACACGCACGGCTAGACGGTAGAATGATGATTGAAACCTCACAAGGTTAACCTAATGTGTAATAAATGTTGAATTACTAATGTATCCAAAAATCTGAGTCTAAAACTATGATTTAATTGAGTGTGTGTACAAAGGTTTTGAGTTGAGGGTGTTTGTGATTTACACGATGTAATATTAAATCAAATAGTTTATAAAATAATTGAATCTGGGTTTGGGTTGGATAACTAAATAAATCAATAATTATTATTTATTTATTTAGTTAGGAAAAATAGTATAGATATTATATTTATTTAAATATGATTTAAATAAATGATATTCTTATTTATTTATAAGAATGTGTGTTCTATATTAAATATAAATTAAATAAATAATTTTACTTACTTTATTTATTTATGAAGATGTGTATAAAATCTAATAAATATACATTTAGCTCTTTAGTGTAAATTATATAAATAATAAATCAATTTATTTATTTATTTACCATTTAAAATAAGTATTTGTTTGTTTTAAATAAAGTTAAAATTTTATAAAACTTTATAAACTTTGTTTTCAAGGAAAAGTATTTTATAAAAATATTTTCATCATATTTCTAATGTGAAAAAAATTATTACTTTGCAAAATGTCTTTATATAATTTTTTGTTAATTAATTAAAATGACATTTTAACAATTAATTTGTAATAATAGTGATTTTATATTGAAAATTATAAAATTTGGTTTCATGCTGTTCAAAATGTTGTAGGGTTTATAAAAATAGTTTTTATGTAAATTTTGGAGCTTTAAAAATGATTTAAAAAAATAAAAGAACGCCACCCGGCTCGAACCCGGGTGGGTTCTGTGAGAGTTTAGTGTTCTACCACTGGATCAGGGACTCAAGCCTTGTAATTGATCCGGTTCGAAGTGGGTTAAACCCATGCCTGCGAAGGAGCCGGATCTGGTTTAATGACATACGCAAAAAGGGCCGACCAGTTACGGCTTGGGGGTTTCGAACCCTGACCACATGGTCTGATGGTGCAGTGACTAAACCATTCAGACCAGGTGGTCTTGCTGGTCGTTTACCGATTCTAATTAATTAAAACATGAAATTAAACCAAACTCAAATTCGAAAACGCATCAACCTGCCAAGAACCCTAATCCCAATCAACCTCGATACCTTCTGCCATCACGAATTGGCAGAGGGCTATCGATAACCAGAGGATTACGAATCGATTGACGTAATTGGTACCTGATTTGGCTTAGGAATGAATGAGAACGACATAGTCAAATGCTTGGCTGATCTTGGTGCTCGACAGGCTCTCTGCGGTGATATGAGGTTCGATTGAAGAATGAGAGAGTTTGTGTGGTTGATTACGAGAGTAGGGGAGTGTTTTAATTTGATTGATTTCATCCGTATATGTTAATTTGATTTTCAAATTGACCGGGAAAGTCGCAGTGACCGATTTCGTGTTAATCCATTTAATTGAGATGAATCGGGTCCTATTAGCGTCCTAGGTTCATTGCGTGATTGTCTCGCGGGTGGTTTGAGGGATTGAGTCGCGTTAATTCATCGAATGTAGTGGAGATTGATACGGGTTTGACTATCTTAAGTCAAACTCGTTTGAATTTTTGAATTGGCTGCTAAATCAATGTTGTATGGGCTTGGGTTTGCTCGATTATTGCTTGAATACGAGATGTCAATCCACATGAGTCGATATCGGGCTTGAATTTTGATGAATTTGGCCCTGTTTGACTTTTAAAAGTCAAACAGGCGTTTATGTGTATATATATATATATTTTTGCACTAAATTAAATTGAAATTTGCATTGTTTATTAGGGTTTAGTTGATCGTACGAATGGAATAAAATATTGCACTGGAATTTGGTTTTCAATTTGTGTTACATCGAATTAAAAATAAAAGTAATAAAAATCAGAAACGTTACATAAAAGGATATAACGAGTGAATTTTTCAAAGAGCTTTTCGTAACTCGTATTTATGTTAATTTTTGAATCCTTGTTTTGTTATAATTATAATGCACAGTTTTGAGTTATTTGAACCCATAGATCATATTCGAATATTTCTTCATGTCAAATTTAAGCCAACACGAAAAATATGTTTCAAGTTATCAAGACGGGTTCGGTTTTGTAGCCAAATGTCTTAAAATTATTATAAACAACTTATTGTTTAGAACCTTTTATTTTTAAACAAATACTGTCTAAAAATAATCATCAATAATCGCCAACCAGCTCCTGTATGGTATCACATGTAATTATTCTTTACTCTTTCAACTCGTTTAATAGAAGAAATTAGTTAATTAGTGGTTAATTCTTAACTTATAACCAAACCAAACGTACCCAGTATAATCCCACACATAGCTAACGCTATTAGTAGGGTCTGGGGAGGGTGCGATGAGGGCAAACCTTATCCCTATCCCAAGGGATAGAAAGGCTGCTCCCGTTTAGACCCCCGGCTACATGGGAAAGAAAAAGATAAAAATATAAATAAAATTAATCAGTAATAAAGTAAAATAAATCTAACAGTAATCTAACAATTAGCAGTGTATGACTAGAGTATATTAGTCACAAGAAACACAACACACCTACAAGAAACAAGACATACGCAAAATCTTTGCTAAACAACTCTACTCTCCCACACAACGGGTCATTCATCCTAAAACCCTAATACGACGTCTCCATGAAATCCTATCATTGATCATGTCCTCTGAGAGGTGTAAATCTAGCAAATCAAGCCTAATCCTCTCATCCCATGTTAATTTCGGTCTCCCCCTGCTCCTTTTCCCCTCTACAACGAGAGTTTTCACCGTTCTCACTGGATCTGTGCTCTGTCTCCTCTTGACATTTACTTTCTAACCTAATCCCAATGAAACTATTCTTAGCATTCTTTTGTTTGCCACCTTTATAAAGCCTAGACAAAAAACATCTATTTGAAATGTGTTAAAAGTTAAACTTCTCAAAGGAATTACGAGTAGAATTTAACTAGAAAAATGCACCCTCGGTCATTTTTTAAATGATAGATTAATCTTCCCAATTTCAATCAATAACTTATTAATTGATTTAAATGTTAAGAGTTATTTACTTATTTACTACTAGGTTAGAATCTCGTGTATTACATGGGTTGTATATTGAAAACAATATAACTTATAAATTTGTAAATACATCCTAACTTGTCAGACTATTATGATCGTCTCAAGATATATCAAGTGGAAATATGTGTATATAACAAATTAGTATTTTTCTTTAATTAGTTATATTTTGATTTCCTATTATATATTCTTATTTAATATAATTAGTATTTTTCTTTAATAATATATTTATAATATCATTTTTATTTAATAAGATACAAGCGTATTTATTAAGAGAGCGAGAGGCGGAAAAACCAATGTGAGGAGGCACGAGGAAGTGATAAGTGTCCATTTTAAACCTTTATTTATTAGTATAGACATGATACTCCATGTGATTAGATCATGTTACGACTTCGGTCCCAAGTTTCTATAAATTACACTTAGGGGACGTTTGGTTCGCGGAATTCGTTGGAATTTGAATTGGATTTGGATTTGGAATTGGATTTGGATTTGGATTTGGAATTGGAATGATTTCTTTGAAATCCATAATGTGTTTATGTTAGCACATTTGTTAATGGAATTGTAATGTAAAAGTACATAAAAGACAAATTACTCCTTAAAATGGTGAGGGATTCTGAATTCCATTGAAATGAAGAGGGATTTTGAATTCCATTAGTTGAGAGATTTGGTTGGAATTAATTACAATTTCAATTCTTTCTCTTAGCCAACCAAACATGTCAAGGAATGAAATTTAAATTCCAATTCCACTGAAATCACATGAATTCATGCCAACTAAATAGACCCTTAGAGTCCTTGATGTTCGTTGTCAAGCAATGCAAAAATCTACTAATATAGATCCCTAAGAGAAGGAAGATATCATATCTATGAGAAGCATTGATTAGTACTACACATACTGTTTGATTGTAAAATAAAATACAAAGAATTTGATTTAGGTTTGTATTAAATGAAAGCTAAAGGAATTTGCATTTGAACTAAGAGGTAAGAAACCCACAACAGAACAAAAGAGAGCTCTAATAGGTTATGAAGATGAGAAACAATCAATCACATTCAGATTTAGTTACTTAGTTGCAAGACTTAATTTACAATTATAATGTTTAACCAATTACATAGACATAACTTATCTTGATCATATGATTGACCTAGAACACGATCTATGTACTTACACATCAACTGCTCGATCTTAATTAAACCAACTATGGTGTACTGAGCATGATATGGTGGCGTACTATAAATCGTATGTTGAATTAACAAGATCAATATCACACAAAAACGAATAAAAATCACATACATATGATTAACACTAGTTTAAATGTTCAAACACAATTATCATTCAACTAAGTGGGATTACAGCTTGTTAACTTGATGTTAGATATATGTGACAACCCCGAAATTAGAGTCGGTTACTCTTTGTGACATTCTCAAAATTTCAGGTAATTAATAAATATAGCATTTATATTTTTAAGTTTTAACTCATAGAACTGTGTAAACTAATGTGTTTTAGACAATAATAAGGACATGAGCTAGAAAATATAAATGCATAGACAAGCAAAATACCAATTTTTATAATAATGCACGAAACAAAAATTATGGATGATTTATATTATTTATTTAACGAAACCCTTGTACGTTCAACATTATGATTATTGTTTAAGCATATATTTATATCTCGCATCGAGCCCAATCAACCAACATAATTTATGTATTACATGAGAAACAAAAATATAAAAATATTCATTTTTATACGAGACCATGATCGTTTATTTTTAAAACATTAAAACAATTTCGTTTTAACTCGGTTTTATACCGTTCGTTAATCTTTAAGCATATTTTATACTCGTTTATACCCACCATTATTTAAATTCACCATCTAAACTATCATTAGTCAATACTTAAATACCTAAACCTATACTTAAGTCCTAATCTATCTAGAAAGAGTAAACTGTTATTTTCGTCCCTATGGCTTGGCTAAAATTGCCACTTTCATCCAATAGTTTGTTTTCTTGTATTTGGGTCCTCGTGGTTTTAAAATCTTGCCACTTTCATCCGGTTAGTTAACACCATCCATTTTTCTCAGTTAAATAAGGGGTACATTTTTTGTTTTATTTCTTCATTTTTTTACTCTCATTTAATCATCCCCAATTTAATCTCTCATTTAATCATCCCCTTTCTGGCCTTCTTCCTCTTTTCCCGACCAAGTTTTCGGCGACAATACTAGGTTTCCAGTGACACTTTTTTTGTATGTTTTAGACAAGTTTTAATAGCCATATGATTATGAAATACTAGCAGTGATGCTCTAGGGTTCATAGATCATAATCAAACAATATACCTCTTGATCGCGAAGATGATTACGAGTAGAAAAGAAAAAGTGACAGTATACCTCTTAAAAAATGACCGAGGGTGCATTTTTCTAGTTAAATTCTACTCGTAATTCCTTTGTGAAGTTTTAACTTTTAACACATTTCAAATAGATGTTTTTTGTCTAGGCTTTATAAAGGTGGCAAACAAAAGAATGCTAAGAATAGTTTCATTGGGATTAGGTTAGAAATTAAATGTCAAGAGGAGACAGAGCACAGATCCAGTGAGAACGGTGGAAACTCTCATTGTAGAGGGGAAAAGGAGCAGGGGGAGACCGAAATTAACGTGGGATGAGAGGATTAGGCTTGATTTGCTAGATTTACACCTCTTAGAGGACATGATCAATGATAGGATTTCATGGAGACGTCGTATTTGGGTTTTAGGATGAATGACCCGTTGTGTGGGAGAGTAGAGTTGTTTAGCAAAGATTTTGCGTATGTCTTGTTTCTTGTAGGTGTGTTGTGTTTCTTGTGACTAATATACTCTAGTCATACACTGCTAATTGTTAGATTACTGTTAGATTTATTTTACTTTATTACTCATTAATTTTATTTATATTTTTATCTTTTTCTTTCCCATGTAGCCGGGGGTCTAAACGGGAGCAGCCTCTCTATCCCTTGGGATAGGGGTAAGGTTTGCCCTCATCACACCCTCCCCAGACCCTACTAATAGCGTTAGCTATGTGTGGGATTATACTGGGTACGTTTGGTTTGGTTTGGTATAAAATGGTTTTAAATTTTATATAGTTACGTGTTAAAAATGACGTTTTCCGTAAAACCAACAACTTAAACATTATAAAAATTAAGTTTCGAACTTATAAAACTATGTGGCTAAACGACTAAATTCCTAAACTTTAAAACTGATATACAAGTTATTTTTATATAACTTTTAAATTTATTAACAAAATATTATTAAAATTGTTATTTTAAAAACTAAAAGGACTAAAACTGCCAATTAGCTAAACTTAATTGTTTTAACACCCGATTTTTCTTTATAAAACTTATCATTTTATATAACTAATCAAATACCCAAAGAGTGTGTGATCAAATTATCATCCTAAACGTATAAATGAACAACTTTAATACCCTTTTTGATAATGTAAATTAAAATTTAACCAACATACGTTTCGAAGCAAAATCTATAAACAAAATCAACCTTCGAGAACTAATGAACCTAAGATAGGTTGATATCTAAGATAAAACTAAAACAAAAACATAAAACAAAGCTAGGGTTCAATCCCACGATTAACAAAGTTTACTGGTGTCAGGATCTGATTAGGATTGGACATCGACCAACATCATTTATTAGTATATCAGGATCCTACTAAACCATGTGAGTTTTCACGACCCATCTTTTTAAATTTTTATCAAATGTTTTGAGGGAGAAGTATGTTTCTACATACACACGCATATGAAAACTGATCTTTGATGTTAATTATCTAAATTAACTCTAACACACAAAGTCCCCACACACAAGTTGCTTAACTGTAATGGTCGATGGATAGTGTGAATAATACTATTTGGTCTGACTAGCCCAATTGACGTGGTAGCGCCACAAAGGATGCAATTGCACATATCCATATATATACTTCAAAACTATGTTGTGTTAGACATAGAATCAAAATTGAGGCGTTTGTTGTTGTTTGGTTGGTTATCAAAATTTGTCAAGGTTTCACTAGTGGACTTATCATAATTACATCACTCGTGTGTTTAAAACAAAACATGTTCCAAAGAACAAAACATGTTCTTTTGTGTATATCTTATATCAAAACATGTGAAACGCACTCAACTTTTTAGTTGACATATCTGTTTTAAACATGCTTTTCAGGTCCGAATCCAAACCCCTAAGCTTAGGCATGGTTATATGATGTTAGGCTTTTGGTTCATCGAGGGCTATTTTAATGTTAACTTTTAGGAGACATCTAAGTGGTTTTATGTAATTATTGAGGTGAACAAAACTTATAAGTATGTATCAAAACTTATCTTTTTGGTATCGAAGGTTATGCTTTAGTAACTTTATAAACAATGTGTTGTGAACCGATTTATCTGTTACATTCCGTGTTTCCACCACTGGCGGGGTGTGACAATATAAATATTCGATTGGTTATTTCATTAATCAATTGACTAACTTTAAACATGAATCATAGCAAACTGCACCAACATGATATTTGTCGCACATCAAGAATGTCTCTAAAGTAGAATGACACTATCGGGAAATCAACAATAACACATCATACCAAACAACATAACAAGATATTTACGAACACAAACCACCATAATTTGATAAAATATAAATATGATCCATCAAAGTTAGAAAAACATTAAGAAAAACTAAACCATAGTCCCAACAGTAATAACGAGAAAACTAACCGACAGAACATGTGACGAAACAAACAAAATCAATGATTGAATCTTTGAGTTAGTTTATAATAGGTTTATATTTGTAAAATTTTAAAATCTTAAACTAATTTTTCTTTGGGGTCGGTGTCAAAATTTGTTGGGGTCGAATATATACTAATAAAAAATTCATGGGGTGTGGTTGTCCCCTATGTTGACCTACTAGAGTAGTAGGTCCGCGCCTGTTTCCTTTCATATTCCTACCGACCGACAAGAGAGGCTTTCTGCTTGGGTATTCGAGCCAGCAACCAAGTTGGTGGCTTTCCAACCTAGTTGTCGCCTCTCGGCTCTCTCTTCCTTCGCAACGGTAGCCAAGAGGTTCTTGCTAGGTCGTTTTAATATTATCGCCGCCGTTTAAAAAAACCAGCCAAGAGCTGCCCTCCAAAATTAAACTGCCTAGTGCCGACTTCCTTTTATTTCCTTTTTAAACATTCTTGCTCTGAGCCCAATCCAGAACTAGTCCATCTCTTTTTAACTCTTTAACAGTTTAACTCACGGGCTGTTCATTCAATTTAATTTTTCAATCCAAGTGTTCGTTAATTGTAGTCACCATCTTTTCGTTCATCTCCCACAAACAATTTCAACATGTTCTTTCATTTTATTCATGACTGATCTTAAATATTTGCATTTATAATTGGATGTTCAAACATTTTACTCATCAAACAAATAAACAATTTGATTACCAAATGTCAAATGTTACATTTGTATCATGCTTCTTTCGGTCTCTCTCGCATCTGCTTCTTTCTTTTGTAAGTTCATCGGTTTGGTATGTTGTCTCCTAAGACATGTAAAATATAAAAAAACATCAAAGTATCATTATTTCAATATAATAATAATGTAATACTAGCTTTAACCTCGTGTGTTACACAAGGTGAAACATTAATATTATATTGATAAATACTTTAACACCTTTTCTTATACAAATTTGATATTGTATTGGTAGCTTTTTCATTTCGTTAAATGTTAAGTTTATATGGATGAGAGTAATCAAAATATCAAAAAAAAAAAACATGAAAATACATTTTATAAGTGGTGTACTTTTTACAATACATTAAATTACATGTCAAATGATACCTTACAATAATGATTTACAGATTTGAAAATACTTCATTGTATACAACATTTGACGTGGTATTGGTAACCTTTCCACGTTTACCAAAGATTAATAGTTTGAGTCCATCTCTACTTTTAACTTTTGATAATGCAACATATAGTTGACCATATTAACACTGGATCTTTCAAATACAAACCAACTTTTGAAAGCAATTGTCCTAAACTTTTATTCATGGTCATTGCAAAACATACAACAATTGTATATTTTTCTTCTTTGAAATTTAAATGAAATTCTTATGAAATTCTTTTGTCTAAATGTGTTAACCTAATTTTAGGGATAAAATTGTGATAACCAATGTTGCTTGCAGATATAATTTCCGCTTCTATAACGCAATTACTTAGCGATTTGACCTGAAGTCTTGTTCCATTACATAAACCATTTTTTTATCAATATTTCTTAGTAACATAACTGGAACACCGACATTTAGAATTAACTGATGATTTGACAAACCTGATAATTTAAGTCCATTTAAAAAATCAGAAGATTTTAAACTTTCATCAAAATTATCATCAAAATGTTCTAATTGACAGATACTATTTGCACTTGTATACGAAAAATCTCGCTAAACTTTTAATACTAAATCTCTCATTAAAAAAAATAAAAAGATGCAAATAAAATTTAAATTTCAATAATATATCGTCTTTTAAATTCAAAATTTAAAACTTCAAAATTTAAAAATCTCACTACTTAATATATCGACACAATTTAAATTTAAAATTTCAAAATTAAAACTAATAAATTAGAATTGAAACCAAACATGTTTTTTTGAAAAAAAATATCGTTATTTAAAAAAAAGTTTAAAATATAACACACTTTTTAAAAATAAATATTTACAAGTTTCTTAATTTTAGTTAAAAACTAACTATTAAAATTTACAAATCAAAATAATTTTTTTTTATAAATATCAAACTTAATTAAAAAACTACTAATTAAATATTAGTAACTTTATTCTAACATATATTTATTTAAAATACAAAAGTAGTATTTCTAAATTATAGATGTAAAATTAAAAAAAAAACTTGTTTTTTTAATAATAAAATTTTAAAAACTCATTTTTTTAATAATAAAATTTTAAAAACTCATTTTTTTAATAATAAAAATTTAAAAACTCGCTTTTTTAAAATCTCATATTTTTTAATTCTTGATTTTTTTAAATATTAATTTTTGATGATAATTAAAAAAAATGTGAGTCAATAGTAATAATGATGAATTGATTTGGTATAAAGCTTATTTATGTAAAAAAAAAATTAAAAAGGGACTAAATATGAAAAGATTAAATGGAGGATGTAAATGTGATTTTGGAAGGAAAAACCTTGTGAAATGGAATATGATGATAACAAGTGACAATGTATTTTATCTTTTATTAGAATAGAGATTGGACGATAAACTGAAATAATATGCAAAAAGACAAATAACTAGTCAGCTGGGTTTGAATGTTTTGGATTCAAGTCTCACATAAGTAAAGAAATTCATCATTCTAAAAAAAAACTAAAAACTCTCTCTAGCACATACATATACGTGTATCAAAAGTTAAAACATATTATTGAGACTACACTTGAAAACGTCTACGATGGTAAGTTACTCTACAATTTTTTTTGATAATATTACAAAATATTTGAAATCAGTTCATATATCATTTGCTTAAGGGAGTTCTATTAATACTTATAGACATATAGTTCCTGATGACGGGGCTAGCCCAACCTTGGGCTGCTTTCATCGGTGTAGCAACAGTTCCTCTTATAGTTAGTGTATGGTGTTTAGAAAGAGCATTTAGGACTATTTATGTCGATAGCCTCTTGGTTTAGTAGCACATGATGTTTATCTCTGTTAAAATGGTGCGGGTTCAAGTCCTACAAAATGACAATATGTGGATTTTAAGAGGGTACGTGTTCGCCGTTAAAAAAAACAGGACAGGACTATACATGACCTTTTGTCCGGTCCAAATAAAACCCATTAAAACTATAGGGTTGGCTCTACCGGCTATGTTTTTTTTTGAACGGCAATAATTATATTAAAAACCCCCACTAGTAAGGAACTAGAGAGGACAAAACACGACTCACAAAAGCATGTACAAAACTACAAGATAAAAAAACACAAAAAATAACCACAAGGGTCAAAATAAAAAAAGGAGATCCAGAAAGAACGGAACGAAAACGATCTCCCATGGACCGACCCGATCATCCACTGCACTATACCACAAATACTAAGCGATCTAACCGACATCCGATATTTTCAAACTCCCGCACGATCTATGAATATCCATCACAATTATATCACTTTTAGTTGTATCTCGTCAGAGTAAAGCAAAACGTAAAGGAATGTCATCCTTTTCTCTACGAGAAGATTTCCATATCTTTAAGTCTATAGGGAAAAATTCAATTCATTTGCCTAGGTCATGTGTAAGGGAAAACGAACCTTGAATTTTCCCACGAGGATCTCTATACTGCCAATTATTCTCAAATTCTAACTCGCTATCTGTTGATGATCCAACATAGTCTAGCCACGTGAAACTTGACTCCGGACTATAATGTGTTTTTTTATATTCTTCCACTAGAACGGGAGTAGAAGGTTTATACAATGAAGCAGACACCTTCGTGACACTACCCTCGCCATGCACACAAGAATTATCTAAATGTTTTTCATTTGCAGCACTACCCTCACTACTATTACTATGCATCAAACCAACATTCAACTCTTCCCCATTATCCTCCATGACATCATGTTGTTTGTTTTGTTTTTGTTTTTAAAACTATCGGGTTGGTTCATCTAATTTTTTAAACTGGTTTTGAGGGGAGATTAGATATAAAAATTGCAGATACTTCAGTTGGGGGATTATATAAAGGAAAAAAAACTATATATATAATGATAAGAAAAAATGCTACAAGATAAAGAATAAGGAAGCAAAATGACTAAAATGCCTTGACAAACCTGAGAAATCATACAACGGGAGTTAAGAAACAGAAAAACAAGCGAGATTTAATGTCTGAAACACATAATTCCACCGCTCGTATAGATTATCAAGCACACGTACGAGAAATGAGTGTATTTGTTGGCATCCTGTCAACTTACTCATTATGACGTGGTAATAATAACCGGGTATAAAAGAAATTTGTATAGTTTCACTTCAGTGTGTTGATGTGATTCAATCAGGGGCGGCTCAATCATATTGGTGGTCTAAAGCGAACTAAAAATTTGAGGCCACTTTCAACAAAGGTCATGTCATAAACTCTCCTATTTTATCCGGGCTTGGGATCGACAATAATAAACTAAAAAGTTTATATTTTGTGGAGTTAAAAAAACTCGTTTTTTTTGATAATTTTGTACTTGTATAAAATGTTCAGATTAAGTTTATTTTTCTAGTTTTTTTAAAAGAAAACTCTTTAATAAAATTTTCCGAATCAATTTCTTTTAACAATTCCTTTTCAATTGACAAAATAGCTAACTCATTTAATCGTTCTTGTGACATAGTAGATCTTAAATAATTTTTTAACAATTTTAACTTGGAAAAACTTCTTTCTGTGGAAGCAACCGTTACAGGAATAGTTAACATAACTCTATAGGTAATATAAACATTTGAAAAAGAATTAAACCTTTTAATATAATTAAGTATATTAATAAGTGTGTCGCAATCTAAATGTATAACATGTCTTAAAAATTTTAGTTCTTGAAATAAATCTAAACCATCGATATCTAAGCTACCATCATGTCTTAAAGATTTTTCAAGATCAATACAATTTTGTTTTAAACTGTTATCATTGAATATTTTAATTTCTTTATACTAAATACAAAACCAAAAATACTTTCAAACTTTTTAAATTGATCAAATCTACTTTTAATTGAAAAAATAGCTTGATCTACTATATATAAAAAGTAATTTGTTTTTAATAAATTAATAGGAGATTCTATTAAAAAAATAAATAAAAATTGAGGCCCTTAGAATTTGGTGGCCCAAAGATAAGGCTTTATTTTCTTTACCCAAAGGCCGCCACTGGATTCAATACGTCATCACAATCAGTTCTTACGATGGATCATTATTCTTCATCTTGTTCAAAGTAAAATGGAACTGCCTCCATCTAAATTGGCTGGCTTATCTATCCCATGGATGAGACATTGTCTACATGTGATTCTTTGAATAACATTGATGTTGAATATTTAACAACATATGTTAATTGAGTCTATTAAAGAGTATAAAGCTAAAGATTTCAGATCATGTGAGAACATGTGTTTTTTAATAGTCATGATGTTATATACATCGATAACATTGCAGGTAACTGACATACTTTATGAAAACAACACGTGCTGAGTTTTTGAATAACCCCGTTGTTGAAATATTGACAACATTGTAGTAATCTAGTCTATTAAAAGTAGTAAACTAAAGATTTAATACCATGTGGAAACATGTGTTGGTTTTTTGAAATGTCCAAAACTACTTGGTGTAATGAAAGCATTAGAGTAACATAGCAACAAATAATATTTCAAATCATGTAGAAATAAGAGTTGTTTTAAATAGACCTTATTAGTAGAATTTATGCTTTTATGGATCGTCTAATCATCTATTATCCGTATAATAACGGTTAGTCTTTGTAATAACCTGAAGTCGTCTACGACTTGTCGGAGACCCTCACTTGACCCTCGTCTGTGTCCGTTGAAACCGTAACGAGTGAGATTAAAAAAAACCTATAATGTGTATATTTCTTTTTTTTTTGAAAGAAAAATTGACCAACATTTTTTTTCTTAGGGTGAAGGGGGCACCATACTCGGCTTAGGCTGAGTAGGAGAGAGGGACGCCGGGTAAAAAGGGTACACCGCCCCCATTACCCCAAGTAGGAGAATCGAGTAAGTTGGGCGAGTAATTTTATTCGTTTGTGGAAACCAAATAGAGCCGTTGCATGATGCCGTTGAAAACCAAAGAGAGCCGTTGGGGGGTTTTAAAAAAAATTACTAAACTTTCATCTATATATATACACTCTCAACAAACATATTTATATTCTCAAAATCTTCATACTACAGAAAAATGAAAGGGTCATCAAAAAAATCAACAAAGGCTAGAAAATTTAGGTCAAAAGTTCAATATCAACCGCAAGCCGAACGAACCCAAGCCGCTCCCCGACGAACCCAACCACCTCCTCAACCAGTTCCAAACTACTTCTCGCAACCTCAATATTCAAACTACTACCCCTAAAGTTCAATCGATCCAAATATACTATCTCAAGTTATGGATCCAAATATATTATCTCAATTTTCGTGTGGCCCATTCTCGCTTCAAGATATGGATCCAAATATACTATCTTAATTTTTGTACCAATACCAAAACCAACCATATCGTGATCCAAACGACATCATCCGTTCGGAATCCGAAGACGAAGGAGAAGATGAGGATGTTGATGAAGAAACGGAAGATGATGAATAAATGGAAGATGAGCAAGAAGTTGAAGTCGAAGATGTTGGCGGCAAGCCGAAAAGACAACACAAAAACCGGTTACCACCAAAGAAATTGACCGAAGAAGAAGATCTTGTCATGATCAAAGCTTATATTCATAAGACCCAAAATAAAAGAAAAGGAAATCAACAAAAATGGGATTCGTATTGGAGGAAAGTTCTAGAGCATTTTACCGCTTTATTTGGTAAAAATGATTGAACCGTTGACCAAGTGTCTTGGAAGTGGAAGGATCTTAATAAAAAAATGACTGCCTTCAACGGGTGTTACCAACAAATGGTAAGATTTATTTTCAAATTATATATATTTTTAATTTTCGTAGCTAACGTTTAAAATTATATATATATTTTTAATTTTTTATAGAAACAAAGAAGGCTGAGTGGTACAAATGATTTGGACCTTGTTGAGGCGGCTTTAAGCCATTACAAGAAAGTGTATAAAAAGACATTCACCAGCTTGAAATGTTGGGAGGTTGTACGCAACAATGCTAAATGGGAACCCATAGCATTGATGGATGAGGATTTAGAAGGAAGTCACTCCTCAAAAAGAACAAAAACTTCCGAGTTGAGAACCCGAAGTGACCCGGATGGTTTTACAAACGTCTTTCACGACCTAAACGTGAACGCCGAACCGCAAGACGACATGACACCGACAATGCCAAAACGTCCGGGGAAGAAATCGGGCAAAAGTTCATCTAGCAAGGGGAATTTGGTAGACATAGTCGAAGAATACAAGAGTATGAAAGCGTTGAAAAAAGAAAAAAAGAAAGTATTCGGGATAAGATGGCGGAAGCAAAATTAAAAAGAGAACAAACGTCGATTGAGTTGATGATTGAAAAACAAAAAGACCGTAACATCAAAACGTTCACTGAATCGCATGATCATCTCGTAGAACCGTACTTGTCGATTGTATTGCAACGTAAACGTGAAATTGCGGCAAAGTATGGATGACAATGCAACTTTTAGGTTTTTTATTTTTATTATCTAGCTTTTATTTTTTTGTTAATTTTCTAGTTTTTTTAATTTTTTTTGTTAGGCTTTTTATTTTTCTAGTTTTTTAATTGTATTATGTTAATTATTATTTAATGAAATTGACTTTTTTTATTTAAATGTTTATTTTTTTTAGAAAGTTGGTGTGTAAATGAGTAGAATGTTTTCAATAAAATATAAGTAAATGAGTAGTTTTGAGGTAACATAATTCTATTAAACAGTTTGATGAGTAATTTTTTTTAGTTTAGGAGAATGCCCTTCACCCTTATTAAATTTTGTAATTAGAGATCTTGAATCCCATTTATTCCTCCACCGAAACGGTGGAAACGTGTGATTTATTTCTTGTTTTTAATTTTCTAATTTTCTGAAGTTTATTTCTCATCCCTTTACAATATTAAATTTACGTACCTTTTACTTTTGTTTGTGTTATATTAAACCCTAGAATTTAATACAATAAATAATTAAATTATTGGATAAATAACTCAAATAAAAAATGGTTAATTTATTCGGTTGATTTAACAGCAAAAGAAAACCTACGAGAAGGATATTTAGCTCATAACATTCAGTCACATAAACAGATTTTATATTTATTGTTTCTGATTATCATATTACTAACTTATTTAAACTCCATGGGGTGAATAGTAACCTTATGAGGGTGAATAGTATAGCAGGGATGTATAAGTTTCTTTGTATTGAGTACAAGTCGAGTTGTGCTTTCCCTTTTCTTATAGGGTTTTTTTTCATTTTTCTTATAAAAGTTTTTTTTTTATAAACTGGCCACTAAAGTTCAAAATAAGCTGTAATTTTTTTTACTCAAAACTCCGTTTTTTATAGATTTGCCACATAAGTTCAATAAACTTTCGTTTGTTAACTTTTTTCAAAATACGGGTGTGCCGTTTTTTTTGTCAACGTTCCGATATAAATTTGTTTTAAAACTGAGTTGTATTCAAAATCGATTTTTTTATCGTTGCCTGTATCGAGTGCCATTACCGTTGTGGTACCATGACGAACCGAACCTATTATGGGCGAACAACATCATTGTCGATATTGGTATTATCGATTCGCCTTATGGTTTTCGACGAACCGAACCGGTAATTTTTTTAATTTGTTTTCCCCTTTTTTATTATTTAGTTTTATGTTTCCTTTCTATTAACATTATTTTTACCGTTGTGCCTATGCTTTCGTTTAAATTTTATTAACAATGGGGCCGACAACGTTATCTATGATAACTTTCGTTCGTTATGTTTTTTTAAATAACGGAATGCGCCGTTTTCTTAATAATTTCTTTTGTCAACGTTCTGGTTTAAATTTTATTGAAGACAAAGTTGTATTCAACTTCGAGTGTTTTTTGGTATCGTACGTTATAACGAATCTGCGATTCCACGCTAACGAGCCAAACCAATAACGACCAGACTCTCGCCGCGAAGCGCGGGGGTAAAAACTAGTTATTATATATTTTTAAAATACAACATACACATTTATTCTTCTTATACCATAGTTTTATGTTTTTAGATTCGATTTTGAATTTCATATTTATTTCAACATTCATGACAGTGGTAATCGACTAGAATCTATTTAGTAAAGGTTTCAATTTAGCGGTATAAAAAGATTCGAGCCGTTCATAAGCTATTTGAGATTAGCTCGTTAAAAACTTAAATTGAGTTGAGTTTAAATGAGCTCGAGCCCAAACTTCACATATTGAGCTCGAGCAGGCTCGCGATCCTAAACGAGCCATTTATTTATATAACTTTTTATTTAATGTATTTAATATATATTATATAATAATTATCATTATATATAAAGTTATGATAAAATAATTAAATAATATATATATATTATGTTTTATATATAAATTATAATTATAAATATATAAAAAAATAATTACAAAACATATAAAATAAATAATTAAATAATTAATAAATAATAAACGAGCCGACCCAAGCCGAACTTGAAGCTTGAAAAACTATTCACGAGCCGAACTTAAGATTAGGCAGACTTAACTCGACTCATTTACACTCCCTAATTTTAATTCTAATCAAACTTCTACCGGTTTTTCTTGTCTTTAACCATCTCCTTAATACAAACTACACTTTATCTGATCTCATTTATTTGATCCCATCAGTATCTGATAACGAGTTCTCATGGTTAAAGAAAAACATTTCTATCCTATTGAAAATGATAGAAAAACTAAATGGTGCTAGTTGCACATTTTTAAGTCAAAGGGCTATAGTTGTAACATAATAGGTGAGTAATCTAGGGTTTTGAACATTGGACATACAGCTTGGAACATAACCCAGCCCCCTCTCCCGAACACCTCTCATTCCACTCCGCTTCGACACCGTTGACTGGAACAGCACAAAAGTTTCGACGGCGGAGAGTTCTCGTTGCTCTACTGGTCTCTAAACCTAACGCACTTCTGCAATTCACTAGAATCTAGGTATGTTCGCACTTAATTTACTCTTTATTATATGCATTTCAAAAATTGGCTTCTGATCGCAGGTGAAAGCCGGAGATATGGCTGGCGGAAAAGGAGATAAGCCTGCTAATGCCAATAAATCTGCTGCTGTTGCCAAATCCAGTAGTGAGTGTTCATTATTCTTTACTAAGTTGTGTGTTTAATCTCAGATTATTCCATCACACACACAACAGATGGTACAATGCGTATGAATTTGTTTGGTTTGAGTAATTGGATAGAAAATGGAGATATCTTGATGTTAAGTTAGAGAACTCATGAAAATTGTAATAAATTGGTTGGAAACTTTGATTACTAAGTCAAAGTTTATCTGTTTTACTCGGTTTTTGTCTTTAATATTCACATAATGGATGTTAGGTTAAGGTTTTGCATTAGTGGATGATTGGATGCATACACCAGCTTCTGTTACATGTGTTGGAAAGATGTGTAAAGTGATAGATTACAGTTTGATGCTAAACCAAATAGGTTAATTTTCAACTTCAAGATTGATGTGAAATTGTCAAAGTTTCAGGGAAAACTGATAGATGCATTACTTATGTAACAAATCTGTCGAATTGCTTATTTTGTTTTAGATTAGTAATAGGAATTAGGATCGAGATGTTTTACTTTTTTATGGGGGGTATGTTTGATCTCACAGACACATGCTTGAATTTATATAAAAACATATGCATTTGTCTATGTTCTGTGTGTAATTCGGTCATAAATATTGTGACTGCAGAGGGAAGGAAGAAGGAGACTGGTCTAGGTCTTACTAATACTAAAGATGGTAACTTTGGAGAATGGTATTCTGAGGTATATGGCTCGTGTATTGTTTTTCTAGCTTCTTATGTATTTATAGGCTGTACTTTCCTAATTTAAATTAGGAAATGCATGAGGGCTGAATGTATCAAGGTTACACTCAATCTCGTTTGGTTTATTCATATACGAACCTTGAAGAGAAAATTCCAACCACAAAAGTTGGACTCGTATATTTAAAAGCATTTGTGATGATTTTTTTTATGTGGTTAATGTAAAGAGGTTATAAAACACCATCTCATAAATGATGACAAGTATCCTATACTCGCAATAAATAAAGTGTCCCCTTGTAATTGGATCTCTAACTCGTATTTTCTTTGACTCCTGTAGGTTGTTACCAATGGTGAAATGATAGAATATTATGAAATATCTGGCTGTTACATCCTTCGGCCATGGACAATGGCCATTTGGGAGATAATGCAAGTAAGCATGGAACTATAACTTTAATCACACACACACAATTATTTGATACCTTTGTTGCTTTTTTTAACACATTTTCTGTCAACAAGCTAGAAAAAACATGATTGAATAACTGTTTTCTGACATCTTTATGCAGAACTTCTTTGATCCAGAAATTAAGAAGATGAACATTAAAACTTGCTATTTCCCACTCTTTGTGTCCAATAATGTTCTACAAAAAGAGAAGGATCACATAGAGGGTTTTGCTCCTGAGGTAAAATTTATAAACTTCATATCCTCACATTCATCTTAATGTTTTTTTGTCAAGATTTAATTTCTGAGATTTATATTTTTTAGGTTGCTTGGGTCACAAGATCAGGTGACTCTGATTTGGAGGTTCCTATTGCCATTCGTCCAACTAGTGAAACTGTCATGTATCCCTATTATTCTAAGTGGATCAGGGGACACCGTGATTTGCCCTTAAAACTTAATCAATGGTGCAATGTTGTTCGATGGGAGTTCAGTAACCCTACTCCATTTATCAGGTGCTATTTTGAATCACATGATTTTGATTAGTCAATTTGTTCTTGCATTTTAATCCCTATTTGATTTGGTTTCAATGAAATGTTGATTGTTGAAATGCTAAACCTCCCATTATTGTAGGAGTCGTGAGTTTCTTTGGCAAGAAGGGCACACTGCTTTTGCAACAAAAGAGGAGGCAGACACCGAGGTATAAACTTAAGGTTTAAAACACACTCATAATCATTTACATTTACAAGAAAAGGAATTAATTGTCTATAAGGTGATCCATCTGACCATGACTAATGATGTATTTTAGGTTCTTGAAATCCTTGAATTGTATAGACGTCTGTATGAGGAGTACCTGGCTGTCCCTGTTGTGAAAGGGAAAAAGAGTGAGTTGGAGAAGTTTGCTGGTGGGCTCTATACTACTAGTGTTGAGGTACTTATAAGATATACAAGTGGCAATTTTAAATCTTTTACTTGTGAATGGGTCCATTGTGGTTATGTTTTATCTCTATGCTCTAATGGGTCAAACCCAAAACAAAAAAACAGCTTAAAAGGGAAACATGTCAAATGGTAGAAAGTCACCCAAAGTGTCTTTTTAATGCATAACCTTATAAATCATTTTATTCAAGAAATTTGGTCATCAATGAAAGAGTAAATTACATTTTTGTCACTGTGGTTTGGTCAAAGTTACTGAAACTGACCTGAACTTGTTGGTATTACACGGGTTGTCCCTATTTTGAGGTACTTGCACACTTTCAGTCTTTAAGACATAACTCATGTTTGTTAAGTCCATGCGCTCTTATCGTCAGCTTTTCATCTATATCGTTTATGGTACTTATAGCTTTGCCACATGAGTTTTTTTTTTGAATTTTAGTTGTTTTTATTGTGTGTTAGTGTTATTTAATAATAAAAAAGGTAAAAAAAAACAAATTCATAATAAACACAGGGAAACAATTCTGTCACCACTGTTGACCACCAGCCACCACCCTGTCACCACGCTGGACACACGACTGCCAGTCACATCCCTCAACGCTCTCATCGACATGGTGCTGCCCTCATCTCCGACCCATATGAAACACACTGGTCAAAGATTTTTGTGTGGAACAAACTCTGAATTCAAATTGATTTTTTTGTTCAACTAATTATGATCCAGGGACCATAAACAAAAAATGTTATTACAGAAATATAATATCATATATATCATTCATATACTATTATTATTATTACTATTAGTAACTGTAAAAAGCTACAAGGGCCATAAACAATATTAATGAAGGTCAGGGACTACAAAAATGCAGTTCAAAAGAGTGCAATAACATCAAAACAGGGACGATGGGTGTAATGTTGAAAAGTGAGGCCCGGTGTCTGTAGTTTTGACCAAACCACACAGGACTGAAAATGTTATTTACTCTTATTGAAATGATCAAATTATTGTAGTCATATTTGCACTCTTCACTTTTTTGACAAAAGTTGTTCGGGTCGACCTCACATGATCCATTTTAACGTGTTACCCAACCAACCCATTATGCCATCTAAATAAGATTTTATTAATTAGCAATTGTTTAATGACGTGTCATGATAAGTGCTTCTATGCTTGCAGGCCTTTATTCCAAATACTGGTCGAGGTGTACAAGGTGCAACTTCACATTGCTTGGGCCAGAATTTTGCTAAAATGTTTGAGATTAACTTTGAAGATGAAAAAGGAGAAAAGACTATGGTCTGGCAGAATTCCTGGGCATATAGTACCAGAACGGTAAATCAATAATTTTTTTATATTTTAGTAAAAATTAGTTAAATTATACGTAACAAGTCTTGATTTATAAATGCACTGTTTACAGATCGGGGTGATGGTGATGGTTCATGGTGATGATAAAGGCCTGGTGTTGCCCCCTAAAGTTTCAGCAGTACAAGTTATTGTGATTCACGTGCCTTACAAAGATGCAGATGTTAAGGAAATAATAAATGCATGTTCTGCCACTGTAAAGACTCTATGTGATTTAGGTATTCGGGCGGAAGCGGACCTTAGAGAGAATTATTCACCTGGTTGGAAGTATTCCCATTGGGAAATGAAAGGTGTTCCCCTGAGGATTGAAATTGGACCAAAGGACCTTGCTAATAACCAGGTAAGATGATACTCATTCAACCTGTTTTGACCCATTTTTTAACATGTACAGTTATAAATGGGTCAGTTTTGTTGTGTTTTTACTATAACAAATAAAAAATATTTAGTAAACGGGAATGTGTCAAATGGGTTGAAAGTCACTGGAAGTCTGGGTTAATGCATAGAATCTCCCTAACTTGTTATATTAAAAGATTTATATTTAGATTATTAGTGTAATGATTTTGTTTATGTAATCATAATTAATGAATTACCTATTTATAGAAAAATAAAGAAATGGACAAGAAAATGCAGGTGGTCAACCCAACCTGGCCTGTTACAGGCACTAAAATGACTCGTGTTAACCTGAACTCGTTTTGACCCATTATCAAATCTGCCTGATTTGATTGTTTGGCCACCTTTAATTATGTCTTTAATGGAAAGCTGATGTGTGTTTTCAGGTGCGTGCTGTTCGTCGTGACAATGGAGAAAAAGTTGATATTCCAATGGCAGATTTGGTCGATAAAGTAAAGGGTATGCTGGATAATATCCAACAAAGCATGTTTGATGTTGCTAAGCAAAAACGAGATGCTTGCATTCAAGTTACAAGAACGTGGGATGAATTTGTTGAAGCGTTAGGTCAAAAGAAATTGATCTTGGCTCCATGGTGTGATGAAGAGGTAATAGTTTTAGCTCTCCATGGTACTTTTTGCCATTTATTTGTTTTTTATTTATAAATAATTAAGTCATGAAGTATGATTGCAGAAATAATATTCTTACAACAAATAACTAATGTGTTAATAGGAGGTTGTATATTTGTATGCCTTAAAACTGACTCTGGGCAACATGTGTATATGAAGTAAAACACAACCCAAATGTGTTGCAATTGCCAAATGTTTGGTTCACGTCTATTTATAATTAATGGTGTTTCAGGAAGTTGAGAAGGAGGTGAAAGCAAAGACGAAAGGGGAGATAGGGGCTGCGAAGACACTTTGTTCTCCATTTGACCAGCCAGAACTGCCTGAAGGTATTGTTAGAGGCTAATTTTAATTTATAAAAAAAATAAGTGTTATATTATCTGTCATTTGCCACTTTAACAAACAAAGTTGAGGATTATTTCCTTGTGCATTGTTTGGCTTGCCAAATTTCGTAACATAGTCTACTGCTATCATTAGTTAGAGATAGAGGTGGTAATGGGCGGGTCGGGTAACAGGTGGAAATGGGCTTAGGTTCTGGCCAAGTCGGGTAGGGTTGATCCGGAAATAGTTCTGTTTCATTTTTAAATTTTTATACGTAATAGTTGCGCTAATAGTAATTGTGAAAACAATGTTATTGCAATATTATCTAGGTCTTTGAATATAAAATGATATAGGCTTTTTTTTTTTTTTTTTTTTTCTGTTGACCATTTTGGGATAAACACAATCTAAATTTATAAATGAAAATATGATAAAACTACATTGCACATTATAATATGAGGCCGTATTTTATCTGTTTTCACTTTTTTGGAATGCTTATGTAGCTTATTTTTATGACAGGCACATTATGCTTTGCATCAGGGAAACCTGCAA
The DNA here is from genome assembly GCA_023525975.1 of Smallanthus sonchifolius. Taxonomy (NCBI): domain Eukaryota; kingdom Viridiplantae; phylum Streptophyta; class Magnoliopsida; order Asterales; family Asteraceae; genus Smallanthus; species Smallanthus sonchifolius. Next base: position 30,683,973 of record CM042019.1, on the reverse strand, counting down.
AAAAATGGACATACTGGGGACGAAGTTATTAACGATATGATTTTCTTGTTTTCTGTTACCATATCAAATGTTTGAGGATCTTTTTGCTTTTAACTATTTGCTACGATTCTGATTTGTGTTTTGAAATCGAAACAATGGTTCATAATGTTCTGTTTTGACCTTGATCTTGTTTAATCGTGATTTACATGCCATTTTTTGACTGTAAAATAGCAACAGAAGTGATGAAAACATGAAAACTGCAGTTTTGTTGTTTAGTTTGTGTTGCATTGGTAAATGGTGTATTTCTTTTACCAACCGGTGAGGGTTCGAACTTCGAATCCTGTGGTGTGTAGGTTTGGTGTATTTCTCTTACTAACAGTAAATCCTACATGATGTCGCGTGTCATTTTGCTTTTACAAGGTACATGATACCTTTTCGTGCAATATGAGAAACGCATAAATGCATTGCATGTGTTGTAAGCAAAAAAGGTTGCTTGGTCGTAGTCGGTTCAATAGATTTACCTCACCCGTCCTTGGATAAGGAGAAACTGATATAAAAATTGTACTCATCAAGAACTGTTTTAAGAGGTATTTATCGAATCCAATTCAGTTTTTCAAGTTAATTAGATCAGGTTATTTGATTTGAAAATTTTAAAACTAAATTCGACTCGTAAAATGCGATTCGTATTCAGTTTAATTTTGGGTTAATTCGATTCGAATTAATAACAAAAATAGAGTAAGCCTTAAATAGCCTCTACACTTCCCATTTTCAAAAATTATGTCCAAAAAACAAATCTTCGGCGCTTTTCTGATTTTTTTTTTATAAAAAGTGACGAAAATATATAACAAAACTACCTTATTAAAAAAAAAATTTGTTACATAAAGTTTTCATAGAGTTTTCATTAGTTTTCACAACTCATATGGGTTGTCACCCTATATATATATATTCAAAATTTATTAATATGTATTCCATGTATATCTAAATGGAATATGCAATGAGATATGTCAAAGAATAATCTATTTGTAAAGGGTTATATGTATGGATAAATCTAGAGATTTTAGAGATACACTTGAAAAACCTAGCCACCTCCACCACCACTTTTGTGCCGCCACCCTCTTCCTCGGAATTTTCGGCAAGTGTAGGTGGTACCCGGGTGCTCCATTTTTGCGTGCAATTTGGTGATATCGGGTATTGACTAGCACCGTTCGTTGTTGCCTCGTTGGGGGATATCGTTATTCGAGTTTTCCATCAACATCAACAAGATCTAAGGTAAGTATAATTAAGTGTTTAATTATATTATATCCATCTCCGGTTTCTACCGCTTTTGCAACTAGATCGCTGTTCCGGTTTCCCGTCTTGATTTTGATTAAGACTTCCGCTGCGTTTTTGGCTTGGATCTAATTTTGAAAAGCTAAAACTATACTGGAAATCCCAACAATAAGTCGTATAGATAGCGAAAAAATGTTATACGACCCGTACAATATCTATTAGTGGGGTACGCAGTCACATCAAGTCGCTTCTGTGCCAGTGAAAAAGCTATACCAAGTCACATCAAGTCGCTTAATATAATTCTAACTTTACATATTACTTTTTAGTTATTAAACAATTATGTTTAAACTATGCATATTTATTTTTAAACTTTCAAATTTTGACATAAAGAATACTCAAATAGTTTAAAAGTTATTACCCAAACACATTTTTAAAAGATAAAAAAAATAAATAAATGGGTTAAACGGGTCAATGGTCGTACATGTCGGCTTGTCACGAACACAACTTAGCTAAACATGTTTGCGGGTTCCCGGACCCGTTTAGATTAAACCCAAACTCACAAATTTCGTATTAGGTTCGTGTCGTATTAGAAATTCACACCCTACTTCCAGGTGAGGGACTAGTAACGACACTGGCGGGCCCATCCTCTGACGAGGCACTCGGCCGACTCCCATAAAAAAAAACCTTTTTTTGTTATATATGTGGTATATTTTCGAGTGACCCCAAGAAATTTTAACACTGACTCTCAAGAAAAAATAAATCAAAGATTTTAAAAAGTTATAAATATAAACCTAGAATTAATTACACGGATGGCCCCTGTGATTTACCCAGATTTTATTTTTGGCCCCTACGAATGAGAAACTACAAGTTTAACCCAATAGTTTGCACGATTGTAACACCCATGACCCTTAGGTTGGATATTCGTTAAGTTGGGCTGTTAACTACGTGTAAAATATCTAAAATATCTTTATATTAAAAAAAATTATAATGGTTGACCTCCTCACACCAGACCCGTACCTTTACCCTAAAAACTTACCAGCATACCACCACCTCCACCACACCTTCATCGCTGCCACCTACCTACCTACCTACCCACCGTCCAACCGCCTCACTAGTCCGCCGGAAACGCCTGGTCCTTCATCGCTGCCACCTACCTCACCTGAACCTCGCCGGAAAAACGCCTGGTTCCAAGCTTCGTTCCAAGCTCGCCGGAAAAACCCCTCCCGGTCACGGATACACCTCCACCGCCATCGTTCCAAGCTCCGATTCATTCAAAGCTCCGATTTTTCCAGATGAATTCATCCGAGGACTCGCTGCTTGAGCTTCGTTCCAAGCTATTCCACCGTTGCTGAAGAGGTCACCACCACCGTCGTCGTTCCAAGCTTCTTTCCAACTTCCAAGCTCCAATTCGTTTTTGAAAAGCTGAAAAGCAACATATTTGATAATTAAAAAAATAATTTTCTTAATACATTTTTTTCTTTTTAAATATATAAAAGGTATTTTGGTCATTTTATAAAATATTAACAGAAAACTTAACATTCATCCAACCTAAGGGTCATAGGTGTTACAATCGTGTAAACTATTAGGTCAAACTTGTAGTTTCCCATTCCTAGGGACCAAAAGTAAAACCTGGGTAAACCACATGGGCATCCGTGTAATTAATTCATAAACCTATTATAAAAATATTTAACAAAGATAAAACTTAAGTATTATAATAGCCGATTACCCCTTTAAATTAATAATAAATACCATTTAGATTGTTAAACCAATTAGTAGCTAGGTATGTTAATATCACCTAGTTGTATCTTTTAGCTCTCTTAATTTACTATTTATTATATGGATTTAAAAAATTGGCAGGTGAAAGGCAGAGATATGGCTGGCGGAAAAGGAGATAAGCCTGCTAATGCCAATGCTGTTGCCAAATCCAGTAGTGAGTGTTTACTTAATTTTGTGAATTTGTTTGGTTTATAGAAAATGGAGATATCTTGATGTTAAGTTATAGAGAGAAGTCATGAAAATTGTAATAAATTGGTTGAAAATTTTAATATTCACATAATGGATGTTAGGTTAAATTTTGCCATCATCCTAACTTCTGTTACATGTGTAAAATGATAGATTACAGTTCGACTTGACACCAAAATAGGTTAATTTTCAACTCCAAGATTGAAAAACAGATGCATTTATCTCTTAAATATTGTGAGTGCAGAGGGAAGGAAGAAGGAGACTGGTCTAGGTCTTACTAATACTAAAGATGGCAACTTTGGGGAATGGTATTCTGAGGTATATGCATTTATAGGCTGTGTTTTTCTAATTTGAATTAGGAAATGCATGAAAGATTTCATTCATATACAGAAAATTCCAACAACAAAAGTTGAACTCATATTTGAAAGATGATTTTCTTTATGTTGTTAATGTAAAGAGGTTTTAAAACACCATCTCTTAAATGATGACAAGTGTCCCCTTGTAATTGGATCTCTAACTCGTATTTTCTTTGAACTCCTGTAGGTTGTTACCAATGGTGAAATGATAGAATATTATGAAATATCTGGCTGTTACATCCTTCGGCCATGGACAATGGCCATTTGGGAGATAATGCAAGTAAGCATGGAACTATAACTTTATTTGATACATTTTCTGTCAACAAGCTAGAAAAAACATGATGGAATAACTGCTTTCTGACATCTTTATGCAGAACTTCTTTGATCCAGAAATTAAGAAGATGAACATCAAAACTTGCTATTTCCCGCTCTTTGTGTCCAAAACTATTCTACAAAAAGAGAAGGATCACATAGAGGGTTTTGCTCCTGAGGTAAAATTTATAAACTTCATATCCTCACATTCATCTGAGTGTGTTCTTTTTGTCAGGATTTAGTTTCTGACATTTATATCTTTTAGGTTGCTTGGGTCACAAGATCAGGTGACTCTGATTCGGAGGTTCCTATCGCCATTCGTCCAACTAGTGAAACTGTCATGTATCCCTATTATTCTAAGTGGATCAGGGGACACCGTGATTTGCCCTTAAAACTTAATCAGGGGTGCAATGTTGTTCGTTGGGAGTTCAGTAACCCTACTCCATTTATCAGGTGCTATTTTGAGTCACATGATTTTGATTAGTCAATTTGTTCTCTATTTGAATTTGGTTTCAATCAAATGTTGTCTTATGTTGAAATGTTAAACCTCTCGTTATTGTAGGAGCCGTGAGTTTCTTTGGCAAGAAGGGCACACTGCTTTTGCAACAAAAGAGGATGCAGACACTGAGGTATAAAATTTAGGTTTAAAACACACTCATAATCATTTTCACATCAAAAAAGAAGTTAATTTTCTATAAGGTTATCCATCTGATCTTGACTAATGATGTATTCTAGGTGCTTGAAATCCTTGAATTGTATAGAAATCTGTATGAGGAGTACTTGGCTGTCCCTGTCGTGAAAGGGAAAAAGAGTGAGTTGGAGAAGTTTGCTGGTGGGCTCTATACTACTACTGTTGAGGTACTTGTAAGATATTACAAGTAGCAATGTTGAATCTTTTACTTATGAATGGGTCGATTCTGGTTATGTTTTTATCTCTATTATCTATTGGGCCAAAATAAAACGGCTAAACAAAAAAACAACTTAAATGGTCAAAAGTCATCCAAAGTGTATTTTTAATGCATAAACCTGATAAATCATTTTATTCAAGAAATTTGGTCACTAATAAAAGAGCAAATTATATTTTTTGTCCCTGTGGTTTGGTCAAAGTTACTGAAACTGACCTGAACTTTTTGGTATTACACGGTTGTCCCTATTTTAAGGTATTTGCACACTTTCAGTCCATCAGTCTTTTAGACATAACTCATGTTTGTTAAGTCCATGCACTCTTATCACCAGCGTAAAATCTATATTGTTTATGGTACTTACAGCTTTGCCACGTGATTTTTCTTTTAGAATTTTAGTTGTTTTATAGTGTATTAGTGTTATTTAATTTGTTTCGGGTCGACCACTCATGATCCAGTTTGACTCATTTTGCCAAATATATGATTTTATTAACTTTGAAATGTTAAATGACATTTGTCATACAAGTGCTTCCCTGTTTGCAGGCCTTTATTCCAAATACTGGTCGAGGCGTACAAGGTGCAACCTCACATTGCTTGGGCCAGAATTTTGCTAAAATGTTTGAGATAAACTTTGAAGATGAAAAAGGAGAAAAGGCTATGGTCTGGCAGAATTGCTGGGGATATAGTACCAGAACGGTAAATCAATACAAAAAAAATTAGTTTTTGTAAAAATATTTAAATTATACATAACAAGTTATGACTTATAAATGTACTGTTTACAGATTGGGGTGATGGTGATGGTTCATGGTGATGATAAAGGCTTGGTGTTGCCCCCTAAAGTTTCAGCAATACAAGTTATTGTGATTTACGTCCCTTACAAAGATGCAGATGTTAAGGAAATAATAAATGCATGTTCTGCCACTGTAAAGACTTTATGTGATTTAGGTATTCGGGCCGAAGCGGACCTTAGAGAGAATTATTCACCTGGTTGGAAGTATTCCCATTGGGAAATGAAAGGTGTTCCCCTGAGGATTGAAATTGGACCAAAGGACCTTGCTCATAACCAGGTAAGATGATAATCATTCAACTTGTTTTGACCTGTTTTTTAACATGTTCAGTTATAAATGAGTCAATTTTGACCCGTTTGCTTATAAATGGGTCAGTTTTGTTGTGTTTTATCTATAACAAATAAAAACTATTTAGTAAACGTGAGTGTTAAATGGGTTGAAAGTCACTGGAAGTCTGGGTTAATGCATAGAATCTCCCTAACTTATTATATTAAAAGATTTAGATTTTGATTATTAGTGTAACAATTTTGTTTTTGTAATCATAATTAATGAATTACCTATTTATAGAAAAATAAAGAAATGGACAAGAAAATGCAGGTGGTCAACCCAACCTGGCCTGTTACAGGCACTAAAAATGACCCGTTTTAACCTGAACTCGTATTGACCCATTATCAAATCTGCCTGATTTGATTGTTTGGCCACCTAGTCTTTAATGGAAAGCTGATGTGTGTTTTCAGGTGCGTGCTGTTCGTCGTGACAATGGAGAAAAAGTTGATATTCCAATGGCAGATTTGGTCGATAAAGTAAAGGGTATGCTGGATAATATCCAACAAAGCATGTTTGATGTTGCTAAGCAAAAACGAGATGCTTGCATTCAAGTTACAAGAACATGGGATGAATTTGTTGAAGTGTTGGGTCAGAAGAAATTGATCTTGGCTCCATGGTGTGATGAAGAGGTAATAGTTTTAGATCTCCATGGTACAAGCAAACACTTTTTGCCATTTACTTGTTTTTCATTTATAAATAATTAATTCATGAAATATGATTGCAGAAATAATATTCTTACAACAAATAACTAATGTGTTAACAGGAGGTTGTATATTTGTATGCCTTAAAAATGACTCTGGGCAACATGTGTTTCATGACCCATATGAAGTAAAACACAACCCGAGTCAATCCAAATGGGTTGCAAATGCCAAATATTTGGTTCACATCTATTTATAATTAAGGGAAATTGGATTTTAATAATCCCACCTTTTACCAATTGGCCAATAATAATCCCAACTGAGAATATTCTTACCACCGTCCTTACTTTCAAACTATTTTCTTACATTGGACCCCCCGTTAGAAAAACGTAACGCCGTTAGATTTTATATGACGTGGATATCTGCAAACCGCCGGAAAGTCGAGCCAAGTTAGCAGTGGTCTCGTGGTGGGTTTTGACATTGGCTTTGGTGATGTTTAACGGGTTTCGTTTTTTCCGGCAAGTCCAAACGGAGACAACAGTGGTGTTTAACGGTGAAGACGGTGACAGACTAGGGTTTGCAGACCACCCCTCCGGCGAAGGTGTGTCTAGGGTTCCGGCTTGGCTCGACTTTCCGGCGGTTTGCAGATGTCCACGTCATACAAAATCTAACGGCGTTAAGTTTTTTTAATGGGGGTCCAATGTAAAAAAATAGTTTGAAAGTAGGGACTGGTGGTAAGAATATTCTCAGTTAGGATTATTATTGGTAAAAGGTGGGATTATTAAAATCCAATAATCCTACAATTAATGATGTTTCAGGAAGTTGAGAAGGAGGTGAAAGCGAAGACGAAAGGAGAGATAGGGGCTGCTAAGACACTTTGTTCTCCATTTGACCAGCCAGAACTGCCTGAAGGCATTGTTAGAGGCTAATTATAAAAAAAGGGCATAAGTTATATATTATCTGTCATTTGCAAAATAGTTATCTTTTTTTCAAAAATCAACTAAAAAGTTAATATGGTTCAAGGTGGCTGTTTTCTCATGTTATAGCTTTCTTATGTGCATTGTTTGGCTTGCCAAATTTCCTAACAAAGTTCACTGCTATCATTAGTTAGAGATAGAGGTGGCAATATGGGCGGGTAGGGTATATAGCTTTCTTTCGTTTTCATTTTTAATTCTTTATATGTAATAATCTCGTTAATTATATTTGCAAAAACAAAGTTATTGCAATATAATCTAGGTCTTTGAACATAAAATGATTTAGGTTGTATGTATCGAGTCTCGGTGACTTCCATCATGTTTGACCCATTCCCCCTTGTAGCTAATTTTTTTCTGTTCGACCCTTTTCGGATAAACGCAATCCACATTGATGAAAAATTATTTATAAAACTACATTGCATATTGGAATAAAGGAGCCGTATTTTGTATCTGTCTTCACTTTTTTGGAATGCTTATATTGCTTTATTTTGTGACAGGAACATTATGCTTTGCATCAGGGAAACCTGCAAAGAAATGGACGTACTGGGGACGAAGTTATTAACGAAACGATTTTCTTGTTTTCTGTTACCATATCGAATGTTTGACGATCTTTTTGCGTTTAACCATTTGCTACAGTTGTGTTTTGTGTTTTTTGAAACCGAAACAACGGTTCATAATGTCCTATTTTGACCTTGAGATTATTAAATCATGATTTATATGCCATTTTTCGACTATAAAATAGAAACAGAAGTGATGAAAACTTGCAGGCGTTCGGATTTCCGAACGAGACCATCACCGGATGGCTCCTCCAACGCGGCTCGCATCCGCTTTTTTTGTCCGCCTCAAGCGGATGCCTGCATTGCAGGTGCTCTTATAAGAAACAAATAAATGCACTGCATGTGTTGTAAGCAAAAAGGGAAACAAAAATTGTACTCTTCAAGAACCGTTAGGGTCTCAGGTTCCTATTTGAAAAGTACTAAACTTTCTTTTGAATTAAAGCGCAATAAAAATAGATGGATTTACAAACTTATATTTTTAAAATTATATATAATTTTACATTTGATCCGAAATTCAAAATATAAATAAATTTGAATCGTTTACTAACCTGATTCCACAATTTAGAAAATGAATTAAAACTGGAATATGAATTTGGTTCATTTAAATTTCAACCTTTTCGAGTTCGATTACATATAGAACCAGTAGACTTCAGTTCATTTATGCTGACTGGGGAATCCATAAGATGTATTATTTGAAACACAAGATGAAAACATGATTTGTACTAGGTAACATTTCAGAAAATGCATAGTGTGCACATTTTAATTATGTTTGATGTACAACAGAGGTGGTATTTTTGACCCATTTATATTTATATAAAAACAGGTTATTTTTAGTTATATTTGATTAATAATATGTAAAATATAAAATAAATAAATAAAATAATTGAAAATGAAAAACATCTCTGGCGGGTTAAATATGTAAAAATAACTAAACTTGTATTCAAATATTTACATCATCTAAAATTGTTCTCTTTTAGAAAAAAAAAATGTATTATTATTATTGCTGTCTACCAGGAGCTATAAAAAGTTTTTTTTTTTGCATTTAGTTAATTGCATTTCAATTCTTGGTGACAATGTATAAGGTGCATTCATATAACAAAAATTGTCTACGTTTATGGTTGATAAAGTGCATTCTCTATGCTCAACCAGGAAACTTAATATCATAACAAAACTTTAACATCATGTATTTGTGTTTTACTATTGTCTTCATGCTTACATCTTTTCCTTTATCATTCTTGCACAAACACGTGCTTATTTTTTGCTACGAGAAAATTTGTGACCTGACTGTTTTGGCCCGACCTATTCTTACGTGACTTGTTCGACCTAACCCATTTTTAACACCTGTCACGGGACGGATTAGTAAATCTTCAAATGGCTTTTATATATTATTATTATTATTGTTAACTTTATCAACTTGAGGTTATGGTTAATAATTTAATAATATTATTTAGTTAATTTGGACTTGTACAGTTGTAACGTAAATGAAAGAAAGAACAATTGGGTCTAATGAATGGGCCATAAATTAATTAATATGAAATGGGCTGGACAAAAGTTAAAGCTAGTTGGAATGTTGGATACTTGGATGGATGCTTGCCGGAAGCCCGGAATTGGCTGTGAAGTAGAAAACACAGGAAAGCGTCTTCTTACCAGGTCCGGCCCAGAGGGAGGGCAGGGAGGGCGACGGTCCCGGACCCGGTCTCCCCTAGGGCCCAAACTTTTTAAATTTTTTTATATTATATATATATATGTGTGTGTGTGTGTTTTTTTTTAAATCTATATGTATAAGCCCAATTGTTTATAAATCTGACCCGAAACCAAGAAATAAAAAAAATCTATATATAAGAGCCCAATTTAAAAAAAAACTATATATTTAATCCCGTGTTATGTTTTTTTTATATACAATTATTGAGTTTACATTATAGGCCCCGTTTTTTTTTACATGTTCCGGGCACAAAACATTTTGAGGATTATCGGGACCGGCCCTGCTTCTTACCTTACTGGTGCACAAAATCGGTTTTCGGGTCAAACTAGATCGGTTTAGAAACTGATTCGTATCGAGTCAAAGAAAGCCAAAACGGTATTGGGCCAAAACGGATCGGATTAAAAAACGATTCTATATGAGTTAATATTTGTTCTTGTGTTAGGTTTGGTTGTGTTGATTGTTTTAGAGTTGCTGTGTATTATTCAATTTTAATTCCACCATAGTTTGCATAATTAAGAATTTGTAGGAATTTACATAACAGAAAAGAGAGTCAATATAATAGTCAATGTTATTTATATTTAACTAATCGAATATTTATTCAAATATAAAGTTAATAAGTTGCAATCTAACTTGATTGAATGATGATTGTACTTAAGAAAACCAATGTTAATAATATGCGTGTAAATTGTATTCGTTTTAGCATGATTGATTCTTATGTCAATTCTACATACAATTTATAGTACGCCACTAGATCATACACAATACACCGTAGTTACTTTAGTTAAAAATCGGACGCGCTCGTTAATATAGTTAAGAATCGAACGCGCTGATTAATTTAATCAAAATTAAATACTTTTCATAATATTTTATAATCAATAATAGATCCATTAAGTTACCTCATAGATAAAACTAGTGTGAAGACCCGCGCGGTGCGGCGGCGACGTTGAATCATACATTAATAAAATTAAGTATGTTGATTTACCACGTGTTGCGAATCGTCTCGCACGTTGCGGTGTAAACAGGACTTACTTATCGTGCGTTCATGTTATGTCAACATTTGTCAAAGTCATGAAAGAAATTAGAATAAAGTAAAAAAAAAACCCTTTACACGTTGTGGCTCGTTAAACCGCGAAATCAATCAATGGCTTCGAAACTTTGTACAAAAAAATCAAAAACATTACGTAAGCTAACACGTTGTAGTTAGATTATCGATAATATTTAAGACCTTATATAAAAAACAACCGATTTATACTCGCACGTTGCAGCGGAGACGTAAACTCGTGACAAAAACCAAAGTTTAAACGTTAAGACACATGCGTTGCGATGAAGCTGTACGATGACACTAACGTGGGTAAGGACACATTTGGGAAGGTAGTTATGCGCGTTATGACGGTGACACTAACGTGTCTAAGTACATAAAAGAAACGTACGAATTTGAGACCTGATTGGTTTTGAAAATTGAACCATAGATTAGAAAAACTATTATGGGTCACACATTGAGGCTTAATAATTAAAAAAGTAACGAAAACTTAAAAAATAACAAATCTAAAAAGAAAAAAAAGGTTGTTACAAGATTTGAACCCGTGACATAGAAGAACCAACTAAAGCTAACCACTAAATTTTACCACTGAAACAAAGCTACAAGTTGATATTCAAATGGTAAATAAAATATAAAAGAAAGAGTGAAGGCTTTGTGTTGGTGGCTCCTCATTGGACGCCGACACTACCTTTTAAGGTAGTAGTAATACCCTGTTAACCCTAACTATTTATGACTTGACGACGGTCATCACTGGTATGAACCAGGTAGACCGGTTAAAAGTCAATCGAGTGTCTACAAAAGTTGGCTATTTGTCACATCGACCCGGTGACTATGCTGAGGTGTGTAGCAACCCGCCAAAAATACTTTGCGAACTCTAACGGTCAGCTAAATCGAAACAAATAGTTCATTTTGTAAGTTACCTCTAGTCAAACATAATATACAAATCAAATGCGAGCTTTTGGGGACTACTAAGCTTCTCGATAGTCGAGACACGGTCTCACATTCTATAAACAAAGGTATTATTATTACACATAAAACATGCAACACACGATACCTCTTTGTCAAGATTCATGAAGACGGTTTCAATTAGGAATGGTCTTGAACGACATGGTTAAGATGAAAGACCCCTTTGTCGTCCTTGTGCACAAAAGCCTTGAATTTCTCTTCTTTGTCATTCCTTTTGAGCTTCACCAGGATATCATATTTTGCAAATCCTTCCACATTCTGTTACATAAGTTTTAATATCAATATGAATATTTTCTTAACGGGTCAATTGGGTAAAAGCTAAAAAAGAAAACAGGTCAAAGGAGTTGAAAGTTGCCTAAACTGTGTTTTTTCACCAAAGCATACAAAACCTCCTCGAGTTACGAGTCAACCCAACCCGTTTCAAGCTGTATTTTGAACAAAACTTGGGTAAATCAGAATATGAAAACATACAGCACAAGAGTTGCATACCTCTGCTTTAGCATGAACAACTTCTTGCAACTCATAAGGATATAATGAGTTGGATCTCTGTTGCAGTGTCTTGACGATATGATTTGCAGCATCCTGTACCACAGAATCATGAACAGCCACTGATTGATATCCCGAGCCATCGACATCTGTTTCGAAAAAGCGTGGAAATATAATAATCAGAAAATTTTATTCTGTCAAGAAACTGAAATTTGGATGACATTATCTGTCAGGATCCTGCACCAAATTCTAATATGATACCACTGAAAATTTTCAATTTTTTCAAGAATTAATAGCTACCTTTTTGAACAACATGATCAGCAGCAGCAGGTGTGTTGGTGTCAGGTTCACTAATATGAGTGAATTCCTGCAATTCCTTGAAGTCCATCCTTGGCATTACCCACACTTTGGCCTTGTATATTTTCTTGTTCCCGGCATCTTCAATCTCCAATGTAAGATGATGAAAAGTGCCAGCAACCACTTGCTCTTGCACTTTTACCACCCTTGCCAACTTCAGCATTGCATTCTGGAAGATAAATCTTTTACTAAATTATTTTTAGTTTTTGGAGTGTCTGCTCCCGCAGAGACCCTAAGCTCCGAAAACCTAAAAAAGAAACTAAAAAAAGAGGTTTTTGGAGATGAGGTCTCAGCGGGGAGCAGACACTACATGTGACACCCAGCATTTCAGGTCAATATCCACATTTCATAAACGCACGTTCATAATTATTATTTCCTGATATTTTATTTTGACTAAGTAAAGTCAAGAAGTCTAGCAAAGAAGTTTGTTCCAAGTCTAGTAAACCGTAAAGAGTTACTAGAAAAAGTAAGCAGGATAACCCGACTTAATGCGAACGTAAATGGTTAAATAAAATAACCAGAAAAATATATATATATATATATTACACAAAATTTACGTTGAGCCAAGATTCTAATATTTTCTTCAACGAGCCATAAAATGGTTAAAAATTATAATACCGTGAAGAATCGAAACTGAATTAAATTACCCCTTTAAAACTCTAATTGATACTAATACCATAATAAATTAATATTTAAAAATTGGTTATCATTAACCCCTAAACAACTTCTTGACTTTCTTGGCCGAGAGTCAGGGGAGCCATGCTCCCACTTGCCTGATTCGCTTTGATTCAGATGAAAACCATACTCTTCAGACGAAACTTCACCATTCCTTTCAAACCTTCTCTTTTCTTACGGCAAATTCCCAATTCCCTTTCAAATCGAAGTCCAGTTTTAAAGCGAAAATCACCATAATTCGGTGTCATAAGGAGAATTTCAAGTGTTCTTGAAGAAAGCTCAAAAGATTCAAGACTACTTCTCTGTTTTTCTCTAAAGATCGCCATTCTCGGTTTGAGGTAAAAACTCGATACCATCCATATTATTTGCTTTAAAACCGTAACTAAACATACAAATCGTTCAAACGCAAGTAAGATAACAAGAAAACTGTGTCAAACTCAAGATTTGAACATAAAAATATACAGAGTGAATTCTGTAAATCAAAGTGCAGATATCGAAACTATAGTTTCGATACCTGTTAGTCAATCGAAACTAGGTAGTTTCGATACCTATTGATCGAAACTAGGAGTTTCGATACCAGTTATTCAATCGAAACTAGGAGTTTCGATACCAGTTATTCAATCGAAACTAGGAGTTTCGATACCGGTTGGTCAATCGAAACTAGGAGTTTCGCTACCGGTTGTTCTATCGAAACTAGGAGTTTCGATATCTATTTACTCAATCGAAACTAGGAAGTTTCGATACCTGTGTACAATCGAAACTAGGTAGTTTCGATACTATTCTTGCCAATCGAAACTAGGTAGTTTCGATACCTATTTCACTCAGTCGAAACTAGGAAGTTTCGACATCTGTTCTGTTCAATCGAAACTAAGAAAGCTTAGATACCTGTTCATCAGCCCCATAAGGCAGTAACTCAGAACTATTTTCATAACAACACAAGGTTGGAAAAACTAAAAAGATAATTAAAACAAAAGTAATCAGATCGGCTAAGTCAAGTGAACAAATTGCGTTTAAGACGAGTAGTCTTAACGTGTATGTTATCCTTGTGTAAATAGGATACGGATAGGCGAATCTGCCGTCATTCAAATTTTTGCTAGCATTCATACTGTCGAGGTGAGTTTCACTAATCCCCTTTTTCTAAGTTTTTGAAATGATTTGGGGTGGAAACATACTTGTAAAAGACTTTTGTGTATAAATGAATAGAACTAATGATCTGACCGTATGTATGTATTGAGGGAACAATAAAGCGCTTAAAGTCCTCGTAATAAATTAGTAACCATTAGCTATGGATTTAGCCCGGGATTATATGAATAGTACTATTGGGGGTGACGCCTCCGGTCATGGTTAGTCGCGCTAACCAGGGGTCAAAATGGCCGAATGACCGCATATTGTCTTACTCGCAGAAAGGCGAGGGGAGGCACAGAAAGTTGGGGTTTGGTTACGGTCTCGTACATTACATACTATTTTGTATTCCTTGCAAGCTTACAAATGGGGTCAATAGATCGGATTAGTAATCATATTCATTGGTAATACATACAAAAGAGTTCTGATCAGGGTAAAATGATCAGGTTTATCAAAAGAGTTCTGATCAGGTTAAAATGATCAGGTTTTACACAAAAGAGTTCTGATCAACGTAAAGTGATCAGGTTTTACACAAAAGAGTTCTGATCAGGGTAAAATGATCAGGTTTATCAAAAGAGTTCTGATCAGGTCAAAATGATCAGGTTTTACACAAAAGAGTTCTGATCAAGGTAAAGTGATCAGGTTTTACACAAAAGAGTTCTGATCAGGGTAAAGTGATCAGGTTTATCAAAAGAGTTCTGATCAGGTTAAAGTGATCAGGTTTTACACAAAAGAGTTCTGATCAGGGTAAAGTGATCAGGTTTATCAAAAGAGTTCTGATCAGGTTAAAATGATCAGGTTTTACACAAAAGTGTTCTGATCAGGGTAAAGTGATCAGGTTTAAAGTAAAGAATTCTGATCAGGTTAAAGTGATCAGGTTTAAACGAAAGAGTACTGATTAGGTTAAAATGATCAGGTTTAACAAAGAGTTTTGATCGGCAAAAAGATCAGATTTAAACATTGGGTTTATGATAACTCTTTATAATAACTTGTGAACTCACCAACCTCGTGTTGACAGTTTTAAGTATGTTTTCAGGAAATTGAACGTGGTCATCAGGTTAGCAATGTAGGTTACATGCATGCACGTGGATACGGCTTTTGGGAGGATTTCTCTTGTATAACTCATGGTCTTGAGTCATATTTGCGAAATCTTAAACATTTGTAAACTCAAATTGATATTTTGTAATGTAAATATTTTAAATTCAGTTATGTATCCAATTACATGTATGTGTTTGCGGTAATCATATGCTTTGGAAACCAGTGAAAGTCGCGCCTCGCGTTTCCGCCCTGGCGGGGTGTGACAGAACTTGGTATCAGAGCCATTGATTATAGCGAACTAGGTGTCTAAAACGGAACCTAGTCTATAATTAGAATGACTCACTAAAATGTTTTCATTGCATAAGCATTGCATAACCAGTCATCATGTCATGTGGATATTGTAGTCACAAGTATGTCGTCACATTCACACTCTGACCCCGTCTCTAACTCTGAATCCAACGAGGAACTTTCCGCCTCACGCCCTAAAAATCGAGTACAAGTTCGCAGCTCGACACCACCCAATGTCGCTCAGGGAGAACCGCCCATCGTCTACCGAAAGAAAAGCGGAGGACCAGTTAAGGTGCAAAGTGCTAGGAAGAAGGTTCGACTTCCGCGCAAGAGAAACCTGGCAGCCCGTGACCCGAAAGACTTGGAGACCGATGAGGAACCACCGAGGCAACGACCCTGCTACCACCCTACCGTGGGAACCATCCGTTGGATGCCTCGTACCCTGGCACGTTGGAGGGAGATGGAGAGCATCCCATCTACCTTTGAGCTTGGAGAGTCTTCTAACTCCCCAACACCCCTACCCCACACTGGGGAAGCCATAGAGCTCACTGTGCCTACCTTGGTAGCTCGCGTTCGTACGCATGAGGAACGTCTTGATGATCTCCTAGATGATATTCGGGCACAGGGGGATGCAACCAGGCGCTTACGTCAAGGGCTCGGATCTCGAGTACAGACTCTGGAGGATAGCACTCGAGACATACAGAGTGCCACTGACTACCTCGAGTTGAGAGCTGATATGGACTGGCAGTTCACTCTCACGGTCCGAGACATGGTGGAGGCGCTGGAGGAGAGGACTTTGGCTGCAGAATTTGTGGCGAGAGCTAGTTTTGTCATGGCGGGACTTGCCATGATGATTGGGTTGTACTCCCACTTCTTCTTTTAAACCTATTATGGGCGGGTTGTGCCCATAGTACATTATGTAGTTTAAAACGTTAGTACTGATGAGGTCATGTGAACCCATCTCTTTTGTATCCTCGTCTTTTGGGAACAATGTACTATGTATGTTTTGACTATGTATGTAATGGTTTATGTTGTAATGATAGTTGTTCATGTTTGATGTTGTGGTATCCTTATGTCATGATCTATCATTATTGATATATGATGTTGTTTCTTTTTAATTGACATGTTAGAAAGAACGTCATGGCACCTAAGCGTGGGACACCCCGTAACACTACTGGTGACAACAACGAGACAATTTCCCCAAACATGGAACAACTAATAGCACAACGAGTAGCTGCCGCTATAGAGCAGTATGAAGCAAACCGAAATAGCGGAGGAGGTGCAGGAGGTAGCGGTACAGCAGGAGGTTCCGGAGGTTCCGGAGGTAATTAAAAAAAAAAATAAATAAATAAATAAATAAATAAATAAATAAGCCATAACACATAGTCATGATCCGAATTAATGACGTTATGACTTGTGATCCTGCAGATGCTCCAAATAGGAAGTGTACCTACAAGGCCTTCCTATCCTGCAAACCCCGCAGTTTTAATGGCACCGAGGGTGCAGTAGGACTAATGAGATGGATAGAACATATGGAGTCGGTGATTGATATAAGTGAATGCACCGCTGATTGCGTAGTGAAGTATTCTACCTGCACGCTCACTGATAAAGCTTTAACTTGGTGGAATACTCAAATGAAGACTTTGGGGAGAGAGACAGCGTACCAATTGTCTTGGGAAGATTTGAAAAACATGATGATTGAGGAATACTGTCCTCGGAACGAATTGCAAAAGATTGAAACTGAGATGTGGAACCTACAGATGATAGGAGATGATGTAGCGGGATACACCGACCGCTTCAATGAATTGGCACTTCTGGTACCGCATATGGTCACACCAGAACATAAGCGTGTTGAAAGGTATCTGTGGGGCCTTGCGCCTCAAATTCGTAGCATGGTAACATCATCTAATCCAATAGATGCCAAGAGTGCTATAACTTTAGCATTCAAGCTAAAGGATGATGCAGTACGTAATGAATTGTTTGTGAGGAAGGAGAATGAGGAAGGTAGATCTGGGGAGAAAAGGAAATGGATGGGAAATTCAAGTAACAAATCTGGAAAACAAGAGTTTAAGAAACAAGGAACTGTGAAGGCTTTTGCAGCCAACACAGTGGAAAGAAAGGAGTATGATAGGGGCCTACCGAGATGTAAGAGGTGTGGAAATCATCATGCCGGTGTTTGCATCAAGTGTGGAAAATGCGACAAATTTGGTCACACCACTCAAGCTTGTCGAACTAACAACCGATTGGGGAAAATCAAACCGGGATGTTTTGTATGTGGTGATCTAAAACACTTCAAGAAGGATTGTCCCAAGTGGAAGAATCAGAACAACGCTCAGGCACCAGGGAGGGCATTTGTGATGGGTGCAAGGGACGCACGCCAGGACCCGAATATCGTCACTGGTACGTTCCCGATAAATAATCACTATGCCTCTGTACTTTTTGATTCGGGTGCGGATATGAGCTTTGTGTCGAATGATTTTAAATCCTTACTCGGTATTAAGGCCAGCAAACTAGATCAACGTTATACAATTGAATTAGCAAATGGGAAATTAATAGAAACCGGAGAGGTCTTTAGGGGTTGTACTTTATGTTTAGAAAACCGTACATTCAGTATAGACCTTCTACCCGTCGAGTTAGGGAGTTTTGATATTGTTATTGGTATGGATTGGTTAACCAAGAATCGTGCCGAGATAGTATGCTTCGAGAAGATTGTACGTATTCCTCTACCAAGCGGAGAAATTCTTTCAATTCAAGGCGAAAGGTGTATAACGATGTTAAAAACGATAAACTGCATGAAAACTTATAAGTATCTACGCAAGGGTTATTGTGCATTCCTGGCTCACATCGTCGAGAAGAAACCCGAAGAACGTCGACTTGAGGACATACCAATCGTCAGAGATTATTCGGAAGTATTTCCCGAAGACTTACCAGGAATACCACCATCAAGACAAGTCGAGTTTCGGATCGACCTAGTACCAGGAGCCGCACCAGTTGCACGATCTCCGTATCGTCTAGCCCCTTCCGAGATGCAGGAACTGTCGAGCCAACTACAAGAATTACTTGACAAAGGTTTCATAAGACCGAGTTTCTCACCATGGGGAGCTCCGGTCCTATTTGTAAAGAAAAAGGATGGAACCTTTAGAATGTGCATTGATTACCGGGAATTGAACAAGCTAACAATCAAAAATCGGTATCCTCTTCCTCGAATAGACGATTTGTTTGATCAACTTCAAGGTTCCAGTTTCTATTCTAAAATTGATCTACGATCAGGGTATCATCAACTGAAAATTCAGGAAGAAGACATACCAAAAACGGCTTTTAGGACTCGTTACGGTCACTACGAATTCCTAGTTATGCCATTTGGCTTGACTAATGCACCAGCTGTTTTCATGGATCTCATGAACCGCGTGTGCAAGCCGTACTTGGATAAATTCGTGATTGTGTTTATCGATGACATATTGATATATTCACGAACCAAGGAGGAACATGAATATCATTTGAAATTAATCTTGGAACTACTCAGGAATGAGAAGCTTTATGCTAAATTCTCTAAGTGTGAGTTTTGGATCCAAGAGGTTCACTTTCTCGGACATGTCATTAATAAGAAGGGTATCCATGTGGATCCATCCAAGATTGAAGCTATCAAAAACTGGGAAGCACCAAGAACTCCGACTGAGGTGCGTCAATTTCTGGGTTTGGCAGGATATTACAGGCGATTCATCGAGAATTTTTCAAAGATAGCCTTGCCTTTGACCACGTTAACCCAGAAGGACAAAAAGTTTGATTGGACTGATAAACAAGAATCAGCTTTTCAATTGTTGAAGCAAAAACTTTGCAGTGCACCAATCCTATCCCTTCCCGAAGGGACTGACAATTTCATTGTGTACTGTGACGCATCACACCAAGGTCTGGGATGTGTGTTGATGCAGAGAGAAAAAGTCATAGCATATGCATCCAGACAACTAAAGGTGCATGAAAAGAATTATACGACCCACGACTTGGAATTGGGTGCAGTCGTGTTTGCACTCAAGATTTGGAGACATTATTTATACGGTACAAAATGTACTATATTTACAGACCACAAGAGTCTCCAGCACATCTTTAATCAGAAAGAACTCAACATGAGGCAACGTCGTTGGGTAGAACTACTGAATGATTACGACTGTGATATCAAGTATCACCCTGGCAAAGCAAACGTCGTAGCAGATGCCTTAAGTCGTAAAGAACGAGTTAAAACACTCCGTGTTCGTGCCCTGGAATTGACAATTCATACGAGTCTCACGACTCAAATTCGGATGGCACAACAAGAAGCAATCAAAGAAGAAAACAGTCAGAACGAAGCTTTACGAGGAATGATAAAGCAGTTGGAACCAAAGTCAGATGACACTTTATACTTCATGAATAGAATTTGGGTGCCATGTTTTGGTAACATACGGGAGTTGGTTATGGACGAAGCCCACAAGTCCAGGTACTCCATTCACCCAGGTTCGGATAAAATGTATAAGGATCTGAAAGAATTCTACTGGTGGCCGAACATGAAAGGAGAAATTGCTATTTATGTCGGTAAATGCCTGACATGTTCAAAAGTAAAAGCAGAACATCAGAAACCGTCGGGATTGTTACAACAACCCGAGATACCTCAATGGAAATGGGAACAGATTTCCATGGATTTCATTACAAAGTTACCCAAGACGTCGAGCGGGTATGACACTATATGGGTAATCGTCGATCGTTTGACGAAATCAGCTCATTTTCTACCCATCAAAGAAACGGATAAAACCGAGAAACTTGCAAAGCTTTATATTAAGGAAATTGTGGCTAGGCATGGAGTACCAATTTCTATTATCTCTGATAGAGACAGCAGATTCGTGTCTAGAATCTGGAAATCGTTACAAGAAGCCATGGGCACACGTCTTGACATGAGCACGGCATATCACCCACAAACAGATGGTCAAAGTGAAAGAACCATTCAAACCTTAGAGGATATGCTCCGTGCGTGTGCAATTGACTTCGGTGGAAATTGGGATACTCATTTGCCACTAGTTGAGTTTTCATATAATAACAGTTACCACACCAGCATCAAAGCCGCTCCGTTTGAGGCTTTGTATGGTCGAAAATGTCGTTCACCGCTATGTTGGGCAGAGGTTGGCGACAAACATTTAACCGGTCCTGAAGTTATTCAAGAGACCACAGATAAGATTTTCAAAATCAAGGATCGTCTGAAGGCCGCCCGTGACAGACAAAAGAGTTACGCGGATAACAGACGAAGACCTTTAGAATTCCAAGTAGGAGACAAAGTCATGTTAAAGGTCTCACCTTGGAAAGGAGTTGCAAGATTTGGCAACCGTGGCAAGCTTAACCCTAGGTACGTTGGACCATTTGAAATATTGGCTAGGGTTGGCCCTGTAGCTTACAAACTCAAGTTGCCACAAGAACTAAGCAATGTACATGATACGTTTCATGTATCAAATCTCAAGAAGTGTTTATCAGACGAGACGTTAATTATACCGCCTGATGAGATTCACATAGACGACAAGTTGCACTTCATTGAGGAACCTATGGAAGTCACAGATTGGAAGGTTCAGAGAACAAGACGCAGCCGTGTTAAGCTGGTCAAGGTACGTTGGAATTCAAAGCGCGGCCCCGAGTATACGTGGGAGCGGGAAGATAAAATGAAATCCAAGTACCCGTCACTGTTTACAAAAACACCAAGTCAGAGTGACAAGAACTGAATTTCGGGACGAAATTCTCTGTAACATGGGGAGAATGTGACACCCAGCATTTCAGGTCAATATCCACATTTCATAAACGCACGTTCATAATTATTATTTCCTGATATTTTATTTTGACTAAGTAAAGTCAAGAAGTCTAGCAAAGAAGTTTGTTCCAAGTCTAGTAAACCGTAAAGAGTTACTAGAAAAAGTAAGCAGGATAACCCGACTTAATGCGAACGTAAATGGTTAAATAAAATAACCAGAAAAATATATATATATATATATTACACAAAATTTACGTTGAGCCAAGATTCTAATATTTTCTTCAACGAGCCATAAAATGGTTAAAAATTATAATACCGTGAAGAATCGAAACTGAATTAAATTACCCCTTTAAAACTCTAATTGATACTAATACCATAATAAATTAATATTTAAAAATTGGTTATCATTAACCCCTAAACAACTTCTTGACTTTCTTGGCCGAGAGTCAGGGGAGCCATGCTCCCACTTGCCTGATTCGCTTTGATTCAGATGAAAACCATACTCTTCAGACGAAACTTCACCATTCCTTTCAAACCTTCTCTTTTCTTACGGCAAATTCCCAATTCCCTTTCAAATCGAAGTCCAGTTTTAAAGCGAAAATCACCATAATTCGGTGTCATAAGGAGAATTTCAAGTGTTCTTGAAGAAAGCTCAAAAGATTCAAGACTACTTCTCTGTTTTTCTCTAAAGATCGCCATTCTCGGTTTGAGGTAAAAACTCGATACCATCCATATTATTTGCTTTAAAACCGTAACTAAACATACAAATCGTTCAAACGCAAGTAAGATAACAAGAAAACTGTGTCAAACTCAAGATTTGAACATAAAAATATACAGAGTGAATTCTGTAAATCAAAGTGCAGATATCGAAACTATAGTTTCGATACCTGTTAGTCAATCGAAACTAGGTAGTTTCGATACCTATTGATCGAAACTAGGATTTTCGATACCAGTTATTCAATCGAAACTAGGAGTTTCGATACCAGTTATTCAATCGAAACTAGGAGTTTCGATACCGGTTGGTCAATCGAAACTAGGAGTTTCGCTACCGGTTGTTCTATCGAAACTAGGAGTTTCGATATCTATTTACTCAATCGAAACTAGGAAGTTTCGATACCTGTGTACAATCGAAACTAGGTAGTTTCGATACTATTCTTGCCAATCGAAACTAGGTAGTTTCGATACCTATTTCACTCAGTCGAAACTAGGAAGTTTCGACATCTGTTCTGTTCAATCGAAACTAAGAAAGCTTAGATACCTGTTCATCAGCCCCATAAGGCAGTAACTCAGAACTATTTTCATAACAACACAAGGTTGGAAAAACTAAAAAGATAATTAAAACAAAAGTAATCAGATCGGCTAAGTCAAGTGAACAAATTGCGTTTAAGACGAGTAGTCTTAACGTGTATGTTATCCTTGTGTAAATAGGATACGGATAGGCGAATCTGCCGTCATTCAAATTTTTGCTAGCATTCATACTGTCGAGGTGAGTTTCACTAATCCCCTTTTTCTAAGTTTTTGAAATGATTTGGGGTGGAAACATACTTGTAAAAGACTTTTGTGTATAAATGAATAGAACTAATGATCTGACCGTATGTATGTATTGAGGGAACAATAAAGCGCTTAAAGTCCTCGTAATAAATTAGTAACCATTAGCTATGGATTTAGCCCGGGATTATATGAATAGTACTATTGGGGGTGACGCCTCCGGTCATGGTTAGTCGCGCTAACCAGGGGTCAAAATGGCCGAATGACCGCATATTGTCTTACTCGCAGAAAGGCGAGGGGAGGCACAGAAAGTTGGGGTTTGGTTACGGTCTCGTACATTACATACTATTTTGTATTCCTTGCAAGCTTACAAATGGGGTCAATAGATCGGATTAGTAATCATATTCATTGGTAATACATACAAAAGAGTTCTGATCAGGGTAAAATGATCAGGTTTATCAAAAGAGTTCTGATCAGGTTAAAATGATCAGGTTTTACACAAAAGAGTTCTGATCAACGTAAAGTGATCAGGTTTTACACAAAAGAGTTCTGATCAGGGTAAAATGATCAGGTTTATCAAAAGAGTTCTGATCAGGTCAAAATGATCAGGTTTTACACAAAAGAGTTCTGATCAAGGTAAAGTGATCAGGTTTTACACAAAAGAGTTCTGATCAGGGTAAAGTGATCAGGTTTATCAAAAGAGTTCTGATCAGGTTAAAGTGATCAGGTTTTACACAAAAGAGTTCTGATCAGGGTAAAGTGATCAGGTTTATCAAAAGAGTTCTGATCAGGTTAAAATGATCAGGTTTTACACAAAAGTGTTCTGATCAGGGTAAAGTGATCAGGTTTAAAGTAAAGAATTCTGATCAGGTTAAAGTGATCAGGTTTAAACGAAAGAGTACTGATTAGGTTAAAATGATCAGGTTTAACAAAGAGTTTTGATCGGCAAAAAGATCAGATTTAAACATTGGGTTTATGATAACTCTTTATAATAACTTGTGAACTCACCAACCTCGTGTTGACAGTTTTAAGTATGTTTTCAGGAAATTGAACGTGGTCATCAGGTTAGCAATGTAGGTTACATGCATGCACGTGGATACGGCTTTTGGGAGGATTTCTCTTGTATAACTCATGGTCTTGAGTCATATTTGCGAAATCTTAAACATTTGTAAACTCAAATTGATATTTTGTAATGTAAATATTTTAAATTCAGTTATGTATCCAATTACATGTATGTGTTTGCGGTAATCATATGCTTTGGAAACCAGTGAAAGTCGCGCCTCGCGTTTCCGCCCTGGCGGGGTGTGACACTACATCCCCTGTATAGAGGTAAGGTTTGCCCTTATCACACCCTCCCCAGATCCTACTAATAGCTCCACTATGAGTGGGATTATACTTGGTACATTTGTTTGTTTGTTTTATTTTTCGGTTTTTGAAGTCCAGAGTCATATCTCAACCGAAGGAGATGATCTTGAATTAATAATTATTTTCTAATCACTTAAGTTGTATTGAATAAGGTAAGATCAAAGTTCTCTTTACATTCTTTTTAAATCATGGAATAATAAGTAAACAATTAAAATTATCATAAAGTTTGGTTTGATTTTTAAGTTTTCACCTAGAATTACCCTACCAAACAACCTTTCTCAAAACCCTAGTTTGCAATTGTTCTTTGTCCTAATTCTAAATATCTTACAACCTTCCTCAAGAAAACACCAACTCAAATACTCAAGTCATAAACAAATATTTAACTTATAGTGTTGAGTCATTTAGATATGGTCCTACTATAGATGCACCAAGTGATAAGTCGTATAGATAGCGAAAAAGGTTATACAGCCCATACAATATCCATCGGTGGGGTACGCAGTCACATTAAGTCGCAAGTCGCTTCTATGCCGGTTAGAAAGCTATATGCATACGACACGTATAGCTTTCTATCATTCGGCCCACATAACAGAAAAAATCACAGCTTATATGGTTCATAGAGCATCTGGTGTCTGTGTAACATCTAGATATAAATATGTTAATTTATTAATATTGTATGGACCTGTTTTTTAAAAGTGTTTAACTAATAGAGTCAAATCAAGCTCAATTTTAGATGTATTCCGTAATCAAGTCGATTCAAGTTCAATTTTGATCCAAAAAAATATCAAAAATCAAATAAACACCAACTCAAATTCTGAGAACATGTATAATCACATAATCGTACAACTTCCCTCAAAACCCTAGTTTTCCGATCAAATCACCATTTCTAGCACTAAAATAATGATTTAATCAACATAAACATGAAACTAATAGAAAAGGATTAACAAACAGAAATAGACATATTGCAAACCTCTTTTTTGTTATGTTCTTCGACAGCAAAACGAGCGAGACTATCGATCTCGGCGCTGTTGGAAGACGATGAGTCCTTTAAACCTCCGGTAGTTGCCATCGGATTCAACGGAGATGATTGTTGCAGAAGGCTTTGATTGTAGCGGTAGATTTGAATTTGCATTTTTAGCGTAGGCGTTAATCTATCGATGAACACGTAGCGTACGCGTGTCAAGAATAGCACACGGGGGATGTAAATATAAAAAAAAAAATAGAAAAAGTGGAGTCTCATAATTAAAAAAAATGTTCACATTAGTTTTTTAATCTCCATCATTATAATTTAACTTAATATTATTTTTTTTAAATTTATTTTAACCTCTCAGATCTCATTCTCTATCTCTAACTTACTCATAAACACTTATTTTATTTTATTTTATCTTTTCTACACACTCACAAAAAATACAGAGATTTATGAAAATGAATCTCTATATTTAGAGAATCTCTATTTACTAAACTATAAAATTTAAAGATAAAAATAGAGATCCTGGTGCAGGTTCAAAAAAATTATAAAAACAATTAAGGAAATTTGTATAGTTAATAGGAGAGAGAGGCGAGAAAAAAATGTTAAGAATGCATAGCAAAGTGACAAGTGTCATATCAAAATCTTTATTTATTAGGGTGAAGAGGGCACAACCCTCACCCAAAAACTACCCTAACAAAACCAACCAAAGAGGGTGTCTCACCTCAATTTTACCTAAATGCTACCCTAATACCCTAAAGTGATGGAGGCACAACTTTAATACCCTCATTTTTTTTCATTTTTAAATTAAAACTAATATATATAAAACTAATTTCATTTATTCAATAAAATAAAAATAACAAGAAATAAAATTTTTTTACATAAAATAAAAATAATCTTTCATTAGAGTTTCGAGGGCTTGTTTACGATCACGTGGCACATATCTTTTTTAGAGGTTGTCGTGTCTTCTTGTTCGGCTTGCGCGACAATATCCGTGAGAAATTGGAGACTAGACCCGCTATCGTGAGGAAATAGCAACTCGAAGTCATTGGATGAATCGGGAGGAATCAACAATTCACGATCCATTATAGATAAAAAAAAAATTTGATTATTGAGTTGATATTTTTGTGTGTAAAATTAATTTGGATAGAGGTGAATTTCTAAAAATGTTATTGGGTATTTAAATTAAATTTTTTTTAGTTTCAAACGGCATTATAGCCGTTGGGTAACGGCCTCAAACACAACCCACACTCAAGTATATGTACCCGTGAAATGCAACCCGCAAGGCTATCCCTGTTAACGGCGACGGTGTACCTATGAACCGCATGTCTTACCCATGTGCCCCTTTACCCTTTATATAGTATAGATATGTTATGGCAATATTACTTATTTGTCATCTAGTAAGTTTTAAATATTAATTATTTTAATGATAGTCAAACACTCAAACATATCTTCAGTTTTGGATTTTATTATAAACTAATTTAACTATTATAACTTTCTTATAAACTAACTTATATATACATTTCATTATTTCGGAAAATCATCTTTTATTTACCGATGGATAACTGAAGATTTATTAGTAAGATAAATGTTAATAATTTAATTATTTAATGTGGTTTATCAAATATTTATTTAAGTTTGAGTTAAGTATGTATGATATTTTACACGTTTGTAAGAATATGTATATGAAGAATATATGAAATAGTTAGATACCAAAACAATATTTTAAAATGTTTGATATATCAATGTCATATGTGCGTCAGATACGTATATAACACATAAAAACTAGTATCCAATACTAAATGTCATATAATCTTTTTACCGGTGTCACGTACTACCGCTACAACATATATATAAATCCGGACGTGTTTTAGATACTCATTTCAACATAATTTGTATACTAAACAACTTGTTTTATTACAAAAAAAATATAATATAAAATGTATATTTCATTACACCCATAATACATGAATCCAAAGATTCTCGAGATAATCCAAATGGGCAAATTTAGAGATCCAAACCTCATTGAAATCCGATAATATCCTGGGTTGATGTATACAAGAGAACTAATTTGTAAGCAATCAACCGCACGTGGCTTCGCTGGACAATCACCAACCTGTCACTTTCAAAGATTTAAGGCCCTAATTAAATACCCTTCTTTCTTTAGCAATTTGAAATTAATTTGGATAATAACAACTTCCATTTGTTTATGTATGACATAATTACAGACCCCATCTTGCACATTGTTTAGAAGATTCTCTAAATCATGATATTTTAAAAACATGATAGCGAACCAATTGTCTTACTAGTTCACTGATAGGACCAGAATTAAAACGGATAACATTATATACAATAAAAATTTTAAAATTATTTATATATATCTAGTTTAAAACAAAATATGAAAATATTATGTGTTTTGGAGTAAATTTGCAATTTTAATAAAATATAAAAAGTTAACTAAATATAGCATGAATAGTGGGATACTAAATTAACTAGTAAATTAGATTTTGAAGGCAAAAAATAATAAAAAAATGGAAATATTGTCCGACCACCCGGTACAGTTAACCGGTCCAGCCAGTTCAAACATAAATGAGCCAAATAAGACTAACCAGACCAGTTCTATGGCTAGTTCCCTGTCTAACTGTCGGTCCGGTCCTGAAATAATTGCTAAATCCTATAAAATAAGAATTACACGGATAGTCCTTGTGAGTTGACCATATTACGGATTTGGTCTATAATTTTAAGAAAAATTACGAATTTGGTCCCAACTATTGCTAAAATATAACACTGATGCTTTCTAAACTTTTAGAATTAAATTAGTGTGAAATGATCAAAATACCCTTTAATATTAAAATTCTTATTTCCCCCTTTTAAATAAAAACGAACGAAATCAAAATAAGCGAACCGATTTACGATCAATTTTCGATCCGACCGGTCCGGTTTGGTAATGAAAACAATGATAAATCCCATAAAATAACGAGTAGGTTAACCCCCAAATGACCCCACGCGTTGAGTTTTTTAACAAGACTGAAAGAAAGAAAAAAAAACAAGGGTCTTTGACTCGTTGGGCAGAGAGATTTTTGATTGTGTTTTTCAGCACTAATCTTCCACCCATGTGCGCACCCTCTCTGACCCCTTAGTTTTTGCTGGTTTTTTAGGGTTAATTTTTGGAATCTTCTGGTGGGTTTTCTGTCAGAACAGCAAGTGGGTAGTTCATCTTGTGTTTGTGGAGGGGTTGACCTAAATTTATTGTCCTGATTTGGGTTTTCTTGTAGTTTTCTCAAGTGGGTTAGGCCTCATTTCGTTCAATTTTTCGTCTTGTGATGTGGGGTTTCTTCCGATTGATGCTGTATTTGGGGGTAATTTGATTGGAATTTAGGGTTCCTGGAGCTTAATTTGTGTCCTGTTGATTTTGATTTTTAAGTAGCAAAATGGCTTGTATGAAGTTAGGATCCAAAGCAGATGCATTTCAGAAACAAGGGCAGGCTTGGTATGTTCTTTAAATTTTTTTGCTCTTTTTGATCCATTGAATACATATAGTATATAGTTAATTATATATGTATATGCATCATTAAGAGCATATATGATAAATTGATGTTAATATGCTATGACTTTTGTGGTTCATGGATTTCTTGATGATTTGTAGACTTTTAGATGGTTAAATCTTTATCCAATAGGTATTTTTTTTTCATGTTTAGTACCAAATTTGTGTTCCTAAGAATATTAAAATCTTGTGTTATTGTAATTTAGAGGACCTGAGGTTGAATCAATGCTGAAGTTAAAATGTGATGTGTTTGACCTCAAAAGTCAAAGGGGTATTTTGTTCTGTCGAAGGGAACTCGATTGCGTTGAGGGTAGCTTTTCAAGTTACCATCTTGTTTTTCAAAATTTAAAGAACTTGTGTTAATGTTGAAGTTTTTTTTTTTTAAATTGACCTCAAAAGTCAAAGGGGTATTTTGTTCTGTCAAAGGGAACTCGATTGCGTTGAGGGTAGCTTTTCAAGTTACCATCTTGTTTTTCAAAATACAGAGAACTTGTGTTAATGTTAAAGTTTTTAAAAAAATTGACCTCTAAAGTCCTTTTCTCTCAAAACGAGCTTGATTGCGTTTAGGAGTGTTTTTTCATCTTTACACCATGATTTAGCAGCTGTTTTCCAAGTTTAACGAGGTATGTTTGACCTCAAAGGTCAAAGGGTATGTCGGTTCCTGTCTTCTCTCAACAGAAACTTGATTGCATAGAGGTTTTCTTTTTCAGTTTTACACCATATTTTGCAGCTGTAAGTTAGTATAGTTGCCACCGTGTTTTTCAGAATTTATAAAACCTGTGTTGATTTTGAAGATTAAAAGTATTATGTTTGACCTCAAAAGTCAAAGGATACATATGTTGTTGTAACAGAAACTTGATTGTACACGGGATGCTATTTCATGTTTGACACCAAATCTGTTCATAAAGCTTAATGAGTTTGCCACAATGATATTCATTTTTTTAAAACTATAAATGTTGAAGTTAAAGTCAAAATGTAGATCTTTTCTTAAGACCAACGACTATTAAGTGCTATGCTACTTCATGGTCTATTTTCTGAACGAATTTGGACGTTTGAATATGATTATTATTGTAGGTTTTGCACAACCGGTCTCCCAAGTGATATTGTTGTTGAAGTGGAAGATATGTCTTTCCATCTCCATAAGGTAAGCTTTACTGTCATCTGTTGTCTTTGAGTATCAAGCAAACAATTTATATGATGTCTTTGAATTCTATAAATTTAAAATCATATAACGAAATTATAATTTTAGCAAATGAAAGTTTGACATTCAAAGTCAAAGGATGAAGAGTAAAAGAATATAAAAATCAATCTGCTCAAAAAAATTCAGCAGCTATTCTTTTTGTCAGTTCATTATCGACTTATACGTCTTTCAAAAGTGTTGGCAAGTCAATCAAACTCTACCCATTTTTCCCTATTACCCAACTCTCTCTTCCCGCGTATTTTGCTCAACTTTAACTCTAAACGGGCCTACATTTGATTGGTTTTTATGCTTAAATATATCAAATTTGCATTCATACATGAATACACAATCTCAAACCGATTTTTTTTTGCAGTTCCCTTTGCTTTCAAGAAGCGGGGTTGTGGAAAAATTGATATCAGATGCATCTGAAGCAGGCGAGACAAATTGTACCATAAGCCTAAACGACATTCCCGGTGGGGCCAAAACATTTGAACTTGTTGCTAAATTCTGTTACGGTGTGAAACATGAAATCACCGCCTCGAATGTGGTACACCTCCGGTGTGCAGCCGAGTATCTAGAAATGACTGAAGAATATGGAGAGGATAACTTAATTTCACAAACCGAGATCTTTTTCAATCAAGTTGTTCTTAAAAATTGGAAAGATTCTTTAAAATCACTCCAAACGTGCGGTGATGAAAATATCATCCCCCATGCTGAAAAGCTTAACATTATAAAACGGTGCATAGAGTCATTGGCGGTCAAGGCGAGCACCGACCCGAATTTGTTTGGCTGGCCCATGATTGACCACGGTGGGCCCATGCAGAGCCCGGGTGGTAGTGTGTTGTGGAACGGTATAAGCACCGGGGCCCGGCCTAAAAACGTGAGCTCTGATTGGTGGTATGATGACGTTTCATCTTTGACATTGTCTCTTTACAAAAGGTTGACTTTGGCAATGGAAGCTCGTGGGATTAAACAAGAAATCATCGCGGGTTCTCTTGAGTATTATGCAAAGAAGTATTTACCAGGGTTAAGTCGCCGGAAAAGCGCTCCGGTGGGCATAGCCGCCAGCGAGCCACCATCAGAAGAGGACCAAAAGATTTTACTCGAAGAAGTCGACCATTTACTACCAATGCAAAAAGGTCTAGTTTCAACAAAGTTCTTATTCGGGCTTTTACGAACCGCGTTGATTCTTCGGGCTAGCCCGTCTTGCATATTGAATTTGGAAAAAAGAATCGGCATGCAACTTGATCAGGCGACGCTTGAAGATTTATTAATGCCGAATTTTTCTTACTCGATGGAAACTTTGTATAATATTGAGTGCGTGCAACGGATGGTTGAGCATTTTATGGCTATTGATCAAGCAACAGGTGGTGCATCTCCTTGCTCTGTTGAGGATGAACGATTGTTGGGCTCGCCATCTTTGACACCTGTCACGATGGTGGCTAAGCTCATTGACGGTTACTTGGCGGAAGTTGCACCCGATGTTAATTTGAAGCTCCCAAAGTTTATGTCTCTTGCTGAGGCTGTTCCTGAGTATGCTAGACCGTTGGATGATGGTTTGTATCGTGCAATCGACATTTATTTGAAGGTAAAAAAACTTTTGAGGCTCTATTCTTTACTAGAGGTGGCAAAAGTTTTCAATCTTTTATAAACAATTAGCGTATCAAATATGATTACTGATATCATATTGTTCTAATAATAATATTGATTATTATGATAGGATTTAGTAGGTTTTATGCATAAAAATACATATTGAGCGACTTTTGGCCCATTTGACATGTTTCCTTGTAAGCTATTTTTTGTTTTACCAGTTTGACCTGTTAGATATTTAAAAAAACCGCATTGACCATTAAGTAAACAGGTCAAAGTGCCAACTATTAGTTAAATGTCTAAACTACCCCTTAAATGTTGACAGAGTAGGGAAATCATGTGTATAATGCATGAATAGATGGCTCGAAAAATTGCCATAGAAGGAGATATTGCAATTTTCTTGGGCAAAAGAATCCGTAAAAGACAACATTACCCTTCTGTTAACATCATGCTCATTTTTAAGAAAAGTGTTTTATCTATAGGTTAAATGCCTAAAATACCCCT